>JAQPPZ010002189.1:0-4800000 GCA_028583015.1 Wollemia nobilis | reverse complement strand
GGTCAAATCTCAAATATATGCTTGTACTTCATATTCTACTCCAAACATGATGATTAATATTACCTTTTTATTCGCCTTGTCAATATTTATCTAATATTCATTTTCTCCTTTAGGATGGGTAATGGTTTTGTCCATAATTTGTCATACTTATTCAAAATCAAGCTATGTTCTGAGTTTGGTTTTCCATATAGCATAATTATTCCTTATTAATAGTTATAAATTAGGGAAGAAGAACTTCAATGCTCCACTAGCCATAGTAAAATTTCTATAAATTTAAATATTTTTCTTTCATTGAATCAACCTTGAAAATAATTTTCTACGAGTATATATAAACCTATACTCATAATTTAAATGATGCCTTGAATTTGTGAGAAATGCAATTTCTCATCATGAAAAATAGAATTACAGGAACTATTATTCCTATAGGGAATATTCCAATATTTTATTTTCTTTAAAAAAACATGTCTTTCCTTTTCACTTGCAATTTAAACAAATTAAAGTGTAATAATTTAATACCTTTTGTTGTTTTCGCACCAAATATGTGGGATAGTTCAATTTTTGTTTTGAATGCCACTTAATTATTTTCCAAGCACTACCTTTATCTTTCAACCAAATTATTTTGCTACTCATTCTTCTATTGCTTAGTAAGAATTTCCCTAATGAATTTTAGAATATCATCAGGTTTTAAAACCTTTCATAAGATTTTTTTTGCATTGGTGGGGTATGATGGATGTTCTATTTCTATAAATTTCTTAATTCACATGTTGCCTATGTTTGATATTTTTCTGAGAGCATTTCACTTTTTCTTGGTGTGATAGTCATTTGAGTTATCCTTTACTAATGTTGTGGTCTTTATATTGGATGTTGGATGTCCTTTGTGCTTTGTATTATGCATGCTTCCAATATTTTGATTGTGTATCCTTCTTCTCCTCAAGAGTGTTTTTAGTGTGAGCATTTCAATTTCAATGTTGATTCCTTGATAGCTTGCTCATTGACAATCTATTTTAGCTTCTCTTTGATTTCCTTGTTTGCTTGGAGGTGACTTCTTCTTGATGTACAATGATAATGCCAAGGTATCTTCCATTGAAGATTTATATTTACAAGAAAGACTATAAATAGGTTGTCAAAGACCTACACGATCAATTTCATGAGTAGCTCCTTGATAACCAAGTTGATATTTAATGATTTATCATTTTATATTGAGCCAATTTTAGGATATTTCATGAGCACTTTGATTTAGTTACAAGTTTTTTATTTAGTGATTTTATGGTTTTCCCATCCACATAGGACAATGATATCATTTTCACAAAATACAATGACGTTGGGCTAGAACATTCAACAAATGTAATAGTGGCAAGTTGAATTTGAACAATTCTTATGCTTTTTTTTGTGCAATGTGCTTCTAGTTGCCCAATATACTTTCATGGATATGCCTCTAGTCATGCTAGTAATTAACCACAAAAAATGTGCTTGCAATTGATTTTAAATTGTAATCTTTGCTCTTCAATATCTTCACAAATATTTGATAGTCTTCTTGACTTGTGCAAGGAGAGAACTATTACCTTACTCTTAAATGAGTTTTTTTATGTTTTGATTCTCTTGAATTGTATAAACATGCTCTAGACAATATGTTGTTCTCCCTTACATATTGTTGGAATATTTATGCAATACTTTTATCTTGAGTAGAGAAGAAATAATGTAATACTCAAGCCTTTTGTCTTGGCAATTTATTTTGTAGATGATTCTTATGATATCATTTCTTTTATATTGATCTTGGCTATGTTGTTGCATGTAGGATATGACCTTATTAGTTTTTGATAGGGTTGAAATCCTTTTCACTTCTTGGAGGCTTTTGCCTCTTTGGTCATTGGTAGGGATTTTTCACCTGAGACCTTTCAAGAGTTTGATTTCTAAGAAATCTTGTATGGAATTTTACTACACAAATATAATGACCTCTCTTTTAAGAATTGTCCAAATATTTTAATTTTTTTCTATGAAATTTGCTTCATAGAGAAGATTACCTCTCTTTTGAGGTTTTCCAAAATATTTTAATTTTCTTCCATGGAATTTGCTTCATGGATAAGATGATTACCTCTTATTTTGAGGTTAATATTAATCAATTTTTGATAGGGTTATTTACCCTTGAAACTTCTTTTCAACAGAGTGCTTCTTGAGCTTGTCTAGTTCAAAGGGAGAGGAGGATCAAAAGGAGAGATTAATATTCCTTGTTTCTACTTTCATACCACATGTTAGAACTTAGTGCTTCGATTATTTGTATTATGAAGTGATACATATTTAAATACATAGAATTTCTAAATTTGGCATAACTTTCTAACCAAACTTGCAACTACTTTTGTCCTATAGTGCATGCATAGACCTTATGATGGGTGGTTATACCAAATGCCATTTTACATGAGCTATGATGTAATAACTCCTAACAAGTCACACTATTAATGCTTGGACCTCTTTTCTTTAACTTCAACTTTGATACCACATGTCAAGATTGTGTGCTCTGATACCAATTGTTAGGATCAATATCAATTGTTAAGATCATATGCTCTAATAATCAAAGTATTCTTATATCCAACATTGTAGAAGCATGAAAATCATCTCATACACAATATATAAAATGTTTCACAATACAATTCATATGCTCTGATACTCAAAGTACCCTATATCTAGCACTGTGGAAGCATGAAAATCAACTCATGCACATGTAAGATGTTTCACAATACAATTCATATGCTCAATTTAAGAACTGCACTACTCGACTATTTCATTGAATTAATAACCATTGTGACAAATATACTACCATCTGTCACCATAAAATATTCTTGATTACATCATATAGGCTTTGCCGCCATCTCACTCCATTCCATACAATCTAATCCAACTCATAATGATGCACAAGTTAGATGATCCAACTAAAAGATGGATATATAAACTCAATTGATAGAAAATACAATACTAATAATATTTTTTCAAGTTATTTTTTACTTATTTTAATACTTTTAAATTTTTTACATATGCAATCACTTTCTAAATTTAAAATTAATTTTCTTATTTCTCCAATTCTTTACATATATTTTTCATACTAAACATTAATATTTCCAACAACTTTACAACTAATGTGCTTCATAGATGCTAATTGAATAAACTACTAAAAGACAAGCATGTCCACAACGGTTTTTGTCACCTAGATAGAGTGGTTGCTTGAACACAAGAATCAAAACATTACAGGGAATGTATGCCAAAATTTATTTGGTTCAAGATTGTTTGATAGTTTATTCCATTCAAGGAGAAAATACACACCGTTCCGCTATATTTTTTAAGAAAAAAGATAGCTGCATGTTCATCCCATAATAGACAATTGAGAAGATTTCGATCGTTTATTTTATTTTTATTTTTATTTTTATTTTTAGATTTATAAAGGAGTTGGTTACAATCACATTATTTTTAGGAATTATTAAGGTTAGAGTTTAAATTACATTGGGTGTTTCCACCAAACCTATTCCACTTTGTTGTTGAGGACATTAATAGTACTGTTATCTTGTCATCCTGGACCTGGCAGAAGCATAGAGGCTGCTCCCACCAAACCTATTCTACCTTGTTGTTTTGACTTAGTGTGAAGGAGACCATAGGTAGCTGGTGTTTGCACAGTCAAGGATTCAGATCAGAATACTACCTTTGCAAATAAGCTGTCCCCAAAGTTTGAATCTGAATATTTTCTTGATAAGTGCACATACCATTCAGCTCAGACTGTTATCTTTACAAACAATCTGTCTCCAAAATTTAATCCGAAATATCATCTTAATAAATACTTAAAGAGACAAACAACTACCTTTCAATCTCTATAATGAAGAGCAACCATAAACGATTGAAACCCTCTTCCGTGCTCTCATCCGAAATTTCAGTATACTATTTTTTTAAGCATTTTTAAATAGGTTCAGCCTGTTAATAAAAAACAAACTCACAAAACAAGTTATGTATAATACATTTTACACTGTAATATACAGGGTTTCACCATTCCCCTATCAAATACATAGACAAAGACGCCATCTTACATTTCTGTCTTCTGTGTTCTCTACAGCGATTCTCCACAAAACCCAACTCAAAATTTGGGATACATTTCTACTGTATAGCCACTTTACTCGACTAAGACTTCCAGAACCAGAGATGTACCGGTTCAAATGAAACTCAAAAAACAATATCAAACAATCCCAATTTCGTCATTGTCCACATGACGGTTTTCTATCGATCAAATGCCAAATTCTCCCATAAACCCTGCTGCAGTCAAAACTCCGCGCATCTGAGACCTGCACCCACTTTTCATACATTATAACACTATTCGCAGCTTTACTGTCACATAAAAACAAAAAAAAAAGAAGTATTGCACAAGCACCTGGCATTGAAGGGTATAAAAGACTTTATCATTCGCAGCAGAAACCAATGCACTAACAACCTCAATCCCTCCTCCTCCTTCTAACACCTCAACCAGATTTGACAACGCGACCTGCTGTTTGAAAGCATTTACACTGACCTCAATTCCGAAACCCACATTACTAATCCTTACCGATGGAAATACACCACAGGGGACAATAATCTCGCAAACTTTCTCTTGTGAAATTCTTTTGGCATCGGATAAAATCCTCAGATTGTCTCTCTTCTTCTCTAACTCTGCGACCTTAACCTCTAAATCACTAATATAGCATGCCGATACCAATAACTGGTCTGCTAATGACTGTCTTCCCTACAAAACGGGAAAAAACCAAGAACAAAAAGATCATTACCTTAAGACTAAGCTTATTCCAACTCTTAATACTTAACAAGTCCTAATATCTTTTACTTACTTATTCCATTGGATTAAAAAAAAGGATACCTCAAGATTTTCTGGCGGGAGTAACGATTTGAGCATTAAACACAATCTTTTCATGTCTTGACGTCTCTGCCTTTCCATCAATTTATGATTGTGTTTCTTCTTCTGAAGGGCTTTGCAGGATGTCATCGTCCTAAGTCCAAACTATTCTAGGGAGACGATTACAGCAAATATCACGGAGAAGGTTTTCGTAAGGTCGCATGCTTATATAATTTTTTTTGTTTTATTATCAAGTTTTAGTTAGGGGTTGGTCTCTTGCTTTTTAGCTGGTTAATGTGATGGTCTACTGACATATTTAGTGGTGTCAGTTGGTAAAGGTCTTAGTCTGATCTGAATAGTCTGAATGATACGCCAGACTGATGATGACTGTATGAACTATGGGCGAACATCTCCGCCAGGTTAAGGTAAACAAGAAGCTGCAAGGGTTAAAGGGGCAGCCCAAGATTCGAACCCTGCTTCATAGTAAAATATGACTATGGATGTAACGGATTCCCTGTGTTAACCCAAAAAAATAAAATAAAAAATAATGATCTATTGACATATTTCTTTCCACATTAATACCTATCTATTTACCAATTTTAATACCTATCTACCTACCAATGTCTATAGCATTCATTAGATGTGATAGGAATCCCTGGTTTTTCAAAACCATCTGGGCAGATCAAACAAAACGTCATTTCATCTTGGTTGGTGCTATTTTGAAAAATCAGAGAAACGTGTACCGCTGAAACGCCTCTTGACGGATCAAAGTTGTCTCCCACAAAGTGGGAGGCTCCCTGTCCTTTGATTGCGACTGAACGGCTAATGAAAATAATAGCTTAACATCCACGGCAACCCGAATTGCACGACATTGTCGGCGAGTTCGCCGTACAAACGATAGCGATGACGCCAACAAAGATGACGTAAGCATAGATAAATCCAGAGGGTTAACACTCAGACGCCATGTAAATAGTTGGCGATATCGATTTTTCTTCCAAAGGTACTCCAAATGTTTGACCAGCTTATTTATGCTTAGAACTTTGTCCCCCACATTGTAAGACTGACATGTCAGCAAGCATTGGTGGTAATGACATACGACAATTTTTTAAGAAGACGTACTGAGCACAACTGGAGCCACCTTGGGGGCTATCTTCTTTATTATGACTTACTCTATCCATATAGAGTTTAACATAGGGTTTTGTTTTTTTCCTAATTTAGGGTTAAACTTCATATAAACATATGTGAATAAGTGTATTAAAAACCAAAATATCAATAAATAATAATAATAAAATATAAAAAATGAAAGTCACTTTTCCAAAGCCACCTTCCCAACAGTATAAGAGCACAAGTAGAGTCACTTTTTCCAAAGTCACCTTCTCTACAGTATAAGAGCACAAGTAGAGTCACTTTTTCCAAAGCCACCTTCCCTACAGTATAAGAGCACAAGTAGAGTCACTTTTCCAAAGCCACCTTCCCTACAGTAAGAATCCAATAACATATGAGACCAACAACATATGAAAAAGATATCTGACACGTGATAATTTTAGTTATTGATATGTTTATTTATTCAATCGCTATGATTTATAACCCTGTCTCCTTTAGAATAAACTATTTCGAACTATGTACATATGCTCTTGTTATCCTTTACTCAAATGGTGTACTCTGAATTCTAAAAGCAGAAAGGAAACCTGATTGATGGGGAGATCATTGGACGCGGTTTCATTTCAGAAGGTTTCATATTCTAGCTTTCAAATCTAAATATTCCTTTACAGCGAACCACTTAGCCTCCCAAAATGAACTCTATGCATTATCTTGTAATATTGAATTATAATCTTTACTTCAGAAACTACATTATTGAAATGGATCTATACAGATAGTTTCTTTTTAACAAATCTAAAAATTATAATAGAAGGATTGCCATTGGTAATTAAAAAAAAAAAAAAAAAAATTGAGATGTGATGTTATTTCTTAAATTTAGTGTGATTTAATTTAATTTTTATTTTTATATTAAAATTTATAATAAAAACTTTTTAATTAACGGAAAAAATAGTATTAAGTAAGAATTAATATAATATTATATATAATTTTTTGAATGGGTTATACGGCATAAAAGATACTTTTATCTTTATAATATTATGATCATATTTTATCTTTATAATATTATGGTCATATAAATATGATGGCAAACAGAGTGAATGGTACGAGGGCAAAGGGAGCGAAGGCTAACGCAAATTTTGAATCCTTTGAGAGCAGGAAATCCTCATTAGATGTTGCAGGTAATGGTGGAAGGTTTGTAGGTGACGACCACCCGGACATTGGTGATGGGGTTGCAGGTGACGACGATATGGACATTGGTGATGGGGTTGCAGGTGACGGCAACCTGGATGATCCCCCTAAAGAATACTTTGTGGAATTCTAGTCCCACGAACCCCCCTATAAAAGTATGGGAGGCAAAAATAGTCTGTTGTCCTTTGCAAACACATTGCACAACGATCCCAAGCCATCTGATTCTTGGCCCCATCCAAAGACTATTCCTTTGGTCCCGTGCTTTGGGGACTTGGTCCTTCTTGAGAACGTGATGGTCAAATATGTCTTCATGGAATCATTGTTCCTAGTTGGCAAATTCATTGGTAGTAGACCTTATATGGAATCAATACAAAAATGGGCCTATCTCAAGTGGAAGACCTTCGACAACATGGAACTAGTCACCCTATCCAAAGGGTTTTTCCTTATCAGACTCAATAACTAGGAAGACTATGTGTATCCTATCTAGTGGGCCATGGTTCTTTGGTCGAAGAAGTTTATTCCTCAAAAAATGGGTCGAGGATTTCAACCCTAAGATCTAGAGCATCAATTTGGCTCCTATATGGGTTCGTCTCCCTAACCTCCCTAAATAATTATGGCACAAAGAAATCCTAACTAGGCTTGCTCGTGGCATTGGTGACCTTGTGGCCATTAACCCAAAAACTAAAGCCAAAACGCGGATGGTCCATGCTTGTCTCTGCATCAATGCTAATCTAAAATTCGAGCTTCCTACCCACATCAACTTGATCTACGACCCTTATAGAAGATGCCTACCCATTGAATACGAGAACAAGCTAAATTTTTGTGTGGAGCGTCGCACCTAAGGGCATCCCAGGATCCAATACCCCAGGTTAAAACCACCCAGAGAACCAATCAAAAGGAAATAGCTCAGCAGGGTAAACCTCTTGAGGGCTTCCAAAAGCAAGGTCCTCCTATCAAAAAGGTGCTTTTTAGACCTAGACATGCTCTGAACAACTCCAAGCATCACCAACCAAATATTCCAAAGGAACCCCAACCTGCCTTGGATGGCCAAAAATTTGAGGTTATCCTCAAAGGAAAGCAAATTACAAATCCATATCATTTTCCCTCTCTCAAAAATGTATGTTCATTATTTTCTTACCCTAACTACTTTGGTGTCCTTTATCAGTTAAATTATTTTGACCTAGGCAACAAAGATGATGCCCTGTTCCTTGAATCTATATTTTCTCTCCAGATCCCTGACCCCCTGAGCTCTCCAACCAGATTTGGTCCTTCCTTTCCCCCTCCCCTTCCCCACACCCCTAAATCCCCCATCTTCAAAGCCACTTCACCCAACCCTACTCATCATTCCCCAAACCCTAACCCCACCATTCCAAGTCCTTCCTTGCATTTTTCTCCCCCCAAATCCCCTTATGGTTTCAGCTCTAAGTAAACTAGAAGTTCTAAAAGGGTTAGTGGTTGATGTTGGAAGTGAAAAAAAGAGAGGAAGACCTCCTATTTTAGAGCAAAATAAAAAAGCCATTGAAGATGAAATTGCAAACGGTACTCAATCAACCCTTCTGGTAGATATGTTTTCCCAAGCACAAGATGAAATCAAAAGAACCAAACCTCCCTCTTAGCACAACAAGGGGGGGAAAAATATTCAATCAAAATCTCCAAATGAAAATCCTCTCATGGAATGTGAGAGGCCTCAATGGTTATGCCAAGCAGAGACTAGCAACTACCATGAGGAAAGAATTAAAGCCAACCATCTTCATAATGCAAGAAACCAAAATTGATAATAATGCCATAGAAAAAATAGCCAAAACCATATGGAAGAATTATGAATTCATTGCAAGCCCAACACAAGGATCTTCAAGTGGGCTCCTATGTCTGTGGGATCCATCCAAATTGGAAGGAAGATTTGTTTGTGTCAGACAAAATCACCAATATTTTGTTCTTTAGCAAAGATACCAACACAAGCTGGATTCTGTCAAATATTTATGCATCCAATACCCCTCAAGGAAGAAGCAACCTGTGGGATACGTTAAGTCAAATGAGGACCATATTTGCTAATCACCCATGGATTCTGGTAGGTGACTTCAACTCACCCCTCTACCCATATGACAAAAGTGGAGGAACTACCATTTCACCCCAAAACTATGAAGATTTCAGCAACTTTGTTGATAGCAATGAATTGATGGACGTTCAACTAAAGGGCACTAGGTACACTTGGATCAATAGGAGAATAGGAGGGCAACACATCCAACTCTGGCTTGATCATTTATTATTGTCTAAGGAGGTTGTTCCATTCTTGGGAGATGCTTCTCTTCAAGCTCTCCTCAAAATTGGATAAGATCACAATCTGCTAATCTTTGAAGGCCTTCATTACCCTATCTTCAAAGCCCATTTCAGGTCCGAAGCCATGTGGATCCAGAATCCAAAACTCAAGGACAAATTGCAAAATGGTGGAGCCAAGCCTTTTTAGGACCTCCTATGGCTCAAGTTGTAAAGAAACTCTGATTCATCAAGAACAATATCAAGGTGTGGAATGCAAAAGTTTTCAATATTTTTTTTGAAAATAAGCAGGCAATCAAAGAAAGGCTTCAAATCATTGAAAGGTAAATTTAGCAAGGGTATTATAATTTCCAAATCAGACTTGAAGAACATAGATTGTTGTCAGATTTCCATAACATTCTTGCAAAAGAAGAAGTATTCTGGAGGAAACAATTGAGAGCATTCTGGCTCAAGGTAGGGGATGCGAATACCAAAAATTTTCATGCCTCTACCATGAAGCGTAGAAGATCCAACAGAATTACAGAGCTCATTAAAAATGACAACTCGATCACTTCTTGCATCCATGAAATTAGGAGTAAGGCTATCGATCACTTTGAATCCTTCCTTGGTTCTCAAATTCCTCAATCAGTTCATTCCTCTAAAGACTTGCTTAACCATATTCCTAATCTCATCAACCCTGATATGAAAAGTCAACTCACCAAAGCGTTCTCTGATGATGATATCAACCAGGCTCTCTTTTTAATGCAACCTAATAAAGCCCCTAGTCCTGATGGTTTCTCACGTAGTTTCTTTCAAAAAATTTGGAACATTATCAGTAATAATGTGTGCAATGCCATCAGGGATGCTCAAAAATCCAAATTTATTCCCAGGGATGTGAAATCCACTTTCCTTTCCCTGGTCCCCAAAACTTCTATGTGTAAATCAATGCATGACTTTCATTCCCTGAGCACCTTCAATTTGTCGTGGGTTCATCCTAACTTCATTCTCAAGTTTTTCACCTAATGGCCTAACCCTTTCTGCAATGACAAACTCAAATCCATGTGGGCCATGTGCCTTCACCATTTTCTATGGTAGTTTTGGCTTGAATGCAACAACAGGGTCTTCTCTAGCCTATCTAGGGACATCACTTCTATTGGAATCAAAGTCTTGTGTCTCATCATTAAAAATTCTCAACTTATCCCCTGTGTCAAGGTTCCTAGTCCTAGAGTTGATGCAAACATCACTGCCTTCCTCAACCTGATTCCCCATCTCATTGTTCACCCCATCCAAACCAACACTATAGCTGACACCAGTTGGAACCCTCCTCCTGAAGGTTGGCTCAAATTCAAATTAAATGGGTCTTCTAGAGGAAACCTAGGTGAAGAAGGTGGAGGAGGTGTCATTCATGACCACAGTGGTAGATTGATAGTTACTTACATGAAACATTTAGGCACTCAGTCCAACCATGTAGCTGAAGCCAAAGCCCTCCTTCAAGTACTTATCATTGTCCAACATTTCCAATGCAACATCATCATAGAAGGAGACTCATTAAATGTGATCAATTATCTAAATAAGGGTCAAATACCTGCATGTGAAGTTAGCAAAATTATTTTAGAAGCTAAGAAGCTTCTCCATAAACTCCTAGAATCCAATGTTCAGCATGTTTTCAGAGAGGCCAACAAAGCAGTGGACTTTCTCGCCAATCTAGGGACCACCATGGAAAATATTTCAATTTGGAACAATGATTTTCCCCAGGCCCTCTCTGCTATTGCTGCCCATGAATTCTCCAATGATAGGTAATCATTTTGAGCCTAGCTGACCCTCTCTTGATCTACTTTGGCTAGGATTTCAATAAAGCTTGACCTACTTGATCTAATGGTGCTTCTTTGATGACGTCTATTTTGATCCAGTATTTTCTGTGGAATCTTTTGAATGAGGGTTGGTCAGAGCCTTCTCTTTCTTCTATTTCTTTTCTCTAGGTTTATCTTTTTCACTCTGTTTGTAAGACTTCGGGTTATTTTAATATTGTTCTCGCAACTCTATTCCTTTTGTAACAAGGTTTTGGGGCCCCTTTCAAAAATCGTGTTTTATTAATCTTTCTATCTACCAAAAAAAATATAAATATATTATAAAAACTTGGCAATTAAAAATTATGCATGTATCATTTGACAAGGTTTAGACCTTGGTATTCTTCTTCAAAGTTGGACCTTGGTATTCTCCTTTGAATTTGAGGAGTTTTTATAGTTGAGCTAATACCATTTGATACAATATTTTTTTGTGGAAAACACCCCAAATAGGATGCCACTTTTGGGTAAGTCCCAAGGATGTAGAGGTATATATTTCACCAAAAATACCTAGAGCTTGCACCTGGCCTGCCCCCTTCGGCACACTCAATGAGCATGCCTAAAACAACAAAAAAAATAACAAAAAACACAAACAAAACAAAAACAACAACATCAAAAAACAAAGACAACCAAACAACAAAACACAAAACATAAAACACATAAGAAAACCATAAAAACAACAAAACAACACACAAACACTTTAAAAAAACCAAAAACACAAAACCCCCCAAAAAAAGAAAACATGAAAAACAAAAAAAAAAAGGAAAAACCCACAAAAACACAAACATAAAAAAACAACAAAAACATAAAAAAAAAACAACAAAAACACAAAAAAGACAACTAAAAAACACAAAAACAAAACACACACACCCCTTGAAAAACTAAAAACAAAACACAACTACAACCTTTCTAGGCCAAAATACTTTTAAGGCAAGATTCAATAGAGGAAACATAAGAAATATATGTCTAAGCTAGGGAACTAAAATACCCTGACCAAGCCAAAGTGAAGCAAAAATAAACCAAAAAGGAATTAAGTACCTCTAGTACTGGAGCCATCCAAAGAAAGGATAAAACGCTGAGCTTCCCTTATTTGTGAAGCCCACCATCTGGGAGGGTGGTCGTAGCAAGTAAGATCACCTTTGTCCAATACCCAATTAGATAAAGCATCAACACTCCTATTCTGTTCTCTGACCACATGATTGTAATCCACTTTCAAAAAGCCCATGTGGATTTTTTGAATCTTCTCAAACCATTTTATGCAAGCTTTATATGTAAACCAAACAAGAAAATATGCTAGTATTTACAATTCCTAAAAGTTTTTTACAGATTATGCTTTAAGTAGATTTGGACAAGTCAAGGTACACACAAAACCATATAAGTTAAGGTAATATAAGGTCAAGCCTAAATAGAGATAAAAAAATCAAAGAAGAATAATGTGAGAGATGGAAAATGTTACATCATGTATTGGTATATGGATATCCCCAAGGGAATTTATTAAATATGAAAATAAATTGATAGACATGGAGAGATAGATATGGTATAGGACCACATGCATGTGTGCGCATGAATGCATATGTACAAAAAATCTAGTGTTCTATGGAAAACAATTAACCGTAAAGAATTAAAAGCAATTGACCAAATATACAAGTAAAACAAAGAAAATAAGAAAGATGAAAGAGGTATTTTTTAAATAACCTTGGAGAAATACTAACATTGTTTATAAAATTTTATGAAATTCTTTTATGAAGGCTTCTTCTTTATCCCTATATTTATCCTTGATCTCCTTGTCCTTTATGATCCTTATTAGATGATCCTTATCCTTGGATGGCTTGAGATCCTTCTTGATTTATGGTTCCCACACATGACCTTGAAATAGGGTCATTCTTTTGAAGGAATACTAACATAGGGTTGAAAGGAGTGATTTCTCCTTTGATCTTCCAAGAAACAATAGTGTTTGGTTTTCTATTGCCTTCCTTAGTATGCTATGATGGATTTAGAGAAGATGATGGATTTTAACTAGGAGTGGACTTTAGAGAGAATAAGAATTCCTTTATTTTAAATTATTTTATCTTCTTTATGTTGATATTATCTTGGAATATTGTTCGTAATGACCAAAATGACTTGGTATTTTTAGTAACTAAGTATATGAAATCAATTGGATGATCATGTCAATCCATACAAGGTTCAATAGTCAACCAAAATTCAAATCAAGCTAATAAGTATTATAGATACCTAAAATGCGTCATGTTTAGGAGACTACTCATATGGGCACATCCGAAGACCATATGGATGATCTTGGACCTTTCCAAGATCTAGTAGTGGTACTAACCACACAAAAGGGTCAGTTCTGGCCCATTCAGTATTAGTCGCTATTAATGAGAGTGGCCGCCAACAATGGTTGCTAAAGTTGAGAGTGGCCAGATCTAGCTATTGCTCTGGACAACTACTAGCACCAAAACATAGTCTAGCCATGAATACGAGCCCAGATCATGCAGTATGATTGCACTTGAATTGCTTGTGGGTGGTTTTTAACATGGAACTACCAGAGCTCCTCCTGACTGCCCCTTCAATGCATATTTTTGAATGATCCTTCCCCTAGGGATGATTAATTACATACAGATTTGGATCTTGGCTTCTCCAAGAGGCCAAGATCTAGATTTGAATCTGGGAGTTCTACATATGGACCCTCCCAAGCAAAGCAATAGATACATGAATATCAAAATTTTGTGTAGTGAAGCTCTAACAAATTGGAGAGAGATTCCAAACCCCCTTGAGGAGTAGCAGAACTCTACCTAATTAGCAATGTTTGCCATCCATACAACGATTCAAATCGAACGTTCTTCACTACCAATCAATGTATAGACACAAAGGTGACCCTTGGACATCAATTTATATGAGGAATCTAGTGCACAACCCTTGGTTTGCGAGAAAGAAGGTTTCATATCACGGTTGTTGTCCTTGACAGTGGCTTGCAGGCCCAGCCCAGGGTTTTAGATATTATTTTCCAAGTTTTAGCTTAGATATGCCATTGCTTTTTGCTTTTTTAATTAGCTTTAGCATAGATTTGGTTTCCTTAATACATTTGCACTATTATTTCCTAAGTTATCCATGCATTTATCATTAAGTTTTGCTATATTTTGATCTTATTATGCTTACATATCATGCTTCATAGATTTTATAATAAATCCTCTTCACGAGAGGTTTCCCGTGCTACTGATCTCCTACTATTGTTTCTTGTACGCATGATACAAGTTATGGGACCAAACCAAAGTGTTTAAAACATCAGATCCCTCCAAAAAATAAGGAGAAGGCATTTGTAAGCCCTTATACAAGTTCATGTGTGATATCGGGAGGCCTGCGGAGTGCACCATCCCCTTGCAGGGGACACCATTACTTTTGCTTGTATTTCATTGTATCAAACTAGGTATCCCTAAGAGGGACCGATATGTAACAAGAGTTTCAAATAAATCAATAAAAGATATCTCTTTATTTTGTTACTTACATGTTATTTACACATTTATGGTTTTTTTTTTTGATATTGTGCTGCAAGTAGACTAGGTGCCTGCTTCCAGGGGTCATACAGATGGCGATCACGATGGGACCCCCACCTAGTTTTCTATTTTCAATTATTTTGCTGATGTTTTTATGCTTTTTTTTTGTGTGCAGGTCTAGCCACTCTGGTCGACAATGAATAACAGATAGAAACCACTTTTGAAGTTAGTGACCAATAGTAGTCGCTCTGGTCGACAGTGAATAGCAAAAAAAGTGCCACAGAGGTCAGCATGTGCTTCATCAAATGTGGATTTTAGGTTGGGGTAACTCTCTATTGTTTTTATTGTCTTTGTCTATGTTTTTTTGTCAGAATACAGTAGGGAAATTTTCATTTAATTAAGAAAACATAGAAAAATACTAAAATAAAAATGCATTGAAGCTTTTTAGTTTTCTTAGTTTTCTTCCAGTCGTTGCTAGGAACAACGGACCTCTATTTTCAAGGTCTGCCCTAGTATCCAGTGGTCTAGGTTTTTGTTTGTTAAGCTTTTTGGTAGGGTTATGCATAAGGGGTTGGACTCAAAATATAATTGTAAAAAATGGTGAATCCTAATTTAAATCAAGGTGAATCATGGCTAATCCTAAGCAAATCAAATCAATTATCTTCACACCAAAATTTGGGGTATTTGAAGTCCTAAAATATAAATTCATATTTGGGGTACATTTTGACCTATTAAATGACCTTATAACTTCATAAAAACACCACCATTAGATCAGGCTTAAAAAGAGCTTTCCAATGAGTACAAATATGCCTATGTTTGGATATATATTATGGCAAATTGACCCTAAGAAAAAATTGGTCCTAAAAAATTTAGGCGAATGGGCCGACGTCGAGGGTCCTCATATTCACCAATTTCAAATTTTAAAAATCTTATTATTCACCCAATTTGTGAATATTCACCACTATGCATAACCCTGCTTGCTGGCATGAGACCTAGTTAGTGGCCATTATGTCATGAAGTAGTAAAATGCATTCTCTGAAGGTCATTGAAATATTTAGACATGCATTTTTTTGAATATAAACATTCTTTTCTTAGGCTTCATTTTATTTTTTACCTTTTTACTTTTTGGAGCTCTGGAGAAAATATGGCAGGAGCTTCACATCGCATCGATTTGATCTGGTCTAAAGATGGAGCACTCCGGGTATGCATTTATAACTTATTTAGGGTAGATTTTTTTTGTTTTTTTTGTTGAATTTGGATTTAATTTGGCAATTTTAGGGCACGACTGCCATCGGGTAGCGCTAGTTGCAAAATCATAACGATTTTGCAAAATTATATCAATTTTGCAATATCGTATCATACAATATTGATGAAATTGGTATGATATTGCCAAAATCGTATCGATTTCAGTGATATCGAATGTGACAAAATCATGAAATTGATACGATATTGTCTATTTTAGTATGATTTTGCACTGTATTTATCCGATTTTGTATTTTTTAATCCGATCACTAATTTTTATTTTGTGTTTTATTTTTGATAGATGGTAAAACTGAAGAACAGGGAGTGGAGGTATGCTACATTACAGGTAGACCGAGATGCCCTCATGGATGATGAGTTGGCTACTTAAGAGGCGATGGGCCTCAAACATGTGGTAGAAATGCCATAGATTGGGATTGATATGAGACTTCTTACGACATTGGTTGAGAGATGGTATCCACAGTCTTCTTGTTTTTGACTACCCACAGGAGATATGGCTCCAATATTAGAGGATGTCTGGTAGATCTTGAGGTTGCCACTACGGGGTACTTGGGTTACCACATCTGGTAACCAAGGCCAAGATTTATAGAGATTGACGGGAGATCCAAGCTTCCTTTTAAGGAAGGGGGGAATTCCATTGGAGAGACTCAACAAGACATAGGGGGTCTCTCAAATTACAATATTATTGAGTGGTGTGGTGGGCGGTTTGATTCTATGTCATCTTAGTGGAGTACATCTACCATGGACATTGGTAGAGGTGGTGTGCGATATGAGGGACCAGAGGGTCCATTTTGCTTGGGGTCCCTTCCTCTTGTGTTGGCTCTATATATTTTTACATAGAGTCATCTACAAGAAGGGGAAGGGCCTCATTTTGACTTCATTCCTATAGGTCTGGTGCTGGGAGCACATAGCCATACAACAACCTACAGGGATTCCATTAGTTAGAGTGGTAGATGGTGAGCTTGGCATGGTAGATGATACGTCGAGGGTGTTCTATTGATGTCTTCAGGGAGGATGGGATAGACGGGCTAGAATTTTTGTTCTAAGGTGGCTCATGGATGATTTATTTGTAGACGACATCACATGGTGGTCATGGAGAGATATTCCAGGGTGGCAAGAGAATGCCTATGAGTTGGTACGAATCAGACGGACCATTTGGATCCAAATGCATGAGGGAGAGGTGGAGTTGCACCATTTTGATTAGGTGCAATGCCAATTTGGTCTATAGTAGGACATTCCATAGTATAGGAATATCATTTTTTCTTGGTCTACATGGTATCCTACCACCTTCAGTGGGGCTCCCGATCTGACTAAATTTTTGGATCTGGAGCCAGATGATGCTGTAGTGGAGACAGTGATAGGAGACGATGTAGGGGTGATGGATAGATACTGTTAGTGGTATGCTGGAATTAGGTCTACCAGGTTGATAGTGTGAAGAAGCGTAGTTCATCGGGTAGTTGATAGAGTCTTTCGGTAGCGCTAGACTGATCCACAAATGG
This sequence comes from Wollemia nobilis, assembly GCA_028583015.1. NCBI lineage: Eukaryota > Viridiplantae > Streptophyta > Pinopsida > Araucariales > Araucariaceae > Wollemia > Wollemia nobilis. Next base: position 4,782,512 of record JAQPPZ010002189.1, on the reverse strand, counting down.
TCTCAGGGAGATGCCATCCTTTCATGCAGGGTGGCCACTTGATACAAGGACAACGAGACCACAGGGGTAGATAGGAGAGGAGAGGATCACCCCCATAGGAGGGAGGAGTGCCTTCTCAATAGGTAGAGGGATTGGAGTTGCCCAAGAAGTGTAAGAGGATTTAGAGGTAGGAGAGAGTAGCGATACTGTAGAGCAAGATATCGAGATTAAACGATTGAGGGTAGATAATTCTATCCAAAAGACCAAGATCAAGTCTCTCAAGATCAATTTAGCATAGGCCAAGGCTTAGTTGAGTCAGGTAGTAAGGACTCAGGTAGTGGTGGTTCCCACTCTGACACCTTCATAGGCAACTTGCTTGAGGAGGAGCGAATCAAGGGATGAGCTGGTGCGGTCTATTCGTCAGACCATATTTTATCAAACTTTGTATTTTACAACCATACCATCCAATCAGAGATAGGAGATTCCTATAGATATCGTAGGTCCAATTCAAGTAGGATCTTCATCTCGCTCTACTTCTAGAGCGATGTCCTCCTAGAAACATACAGTAGCAGGATAGTTTCAGACACTACCACCACCTGGTGGAGGCGATAATGCTCAACGCTCTAGAGGCTCTAGGGGGATATAGGGATGGACCCTAGATTCTATTTTTGGTGACTGAGTATGCCGATGTTAGATATTGTGGCATACCAATCTATTTTTATGATGTATATATTGGATGATATATTATATATATGATCTTTCCATTGATGTGACTTTGTCTACTTATGTGATGAATTTGTATTTTAATCATGCTTTTATATTTCAAGTAATCATGTTTTGTATAAATATTTTGCTTTTATCATGCTTAAAAATAGATGGAATGATAGAATGTATGTGAAAAGGGAATTGGATTTTGTGTGATAAGATATTTGAAAAAATATTAGCAATATGTATCTCCAAGGATGTTGTGTTGTTATATGACCATTGGTGGAGGTGAATTCTCTCTAGGTCACGAAGCTTTTGATCCTATTATGAAAAAAATTAATATTGCTAAAATGGTTGGTTGTTTAAGAATAATTCTTAAGGTTTTTTTGATGATGATAAATATGAGATTTGATGTTGTTTTGGAACAGGATTTGAAATTAAGTTAAGCATGAAAATTTGGAAGGATGATTTCCGCTAGGCATAGAATTCCTAAGTGTGAATTTACAAAAAAATAAAAATAAGTAATTACTTAGGAATTATACCATCATCGTGAAAATTAAAATGAAATGCATTATGAGATGAAATTTGTTTATTCTTTTTAAAAAGCAATTTGTAAGAGAAAATGATTACGTCATATGTTTTAAAAGATTACGAAATTTTTGTTTTTATGTTTTTGGACATGAAAATTTTAGAAGGATGACTTGCGCTAGGCATGGAATTCCTAAGTGTGAAGGTTGAATAATAATTACTTAGGAATCATACAATCATCGTGAAAATCAAATGAAATTTTATAATAGTTTTATTGCATTTTTTTTTGAAGATTTTTGATGAACTGAAATTAAGCATAAAAATTTATGAAGATAACTTGCGCTAGGCATAATGTTCCTAAGTATGAAATTTGTAATAATAATTACTTAGGAATGATACCATCATCGTGAAGTCAAAATAAAAATGCATGATTATATATGATTTTGAAAATGCAATTTCTTAAGAGATGAATGATTAATGTTTCTAGAAAAGAGTTCAAAGAAATATTTTAATTTATTTCAAAGACAAATTCAAATTTATCAAGAACCCAGTGTGTGCATATGTGATTTCGTTATCCATTTTTATATATCATAATGACACAAAATCTCTCAAGGATCAAATGTGTGTGCTTTGTAATATTCATTTACCAATTTTGAGTAAGGTGGTGATGCAAGTAAACTTGAATGAACCAATGTGTGTGCTAATATAGGGTTCATTAGCCATGATTTTTGTGCATGAGACTATACCAGACTACTATGTGAGTCAAGTCAACAAAAGCTAGCTAATACACAAGAGGACATAGGTATGTACAAAAGAAGGTCGCTAATGTGACAGACATATCACCATGTGAAAAGGAATTACCTAATGCCAAGCAAGTTGGGCACAAATAACCTGTTATGGGGCTTACCTCATGATTTTAAAATAATGGAGTGTAGACACCTAAAATGCATCATGTTGAGGGCGACTACTCATATGGACATGCTACAAGACCATATGGAAGATCTTGGACAAACTCCAAGATAGAGCAGTGGTTCTAACCACTCAATTTGGGCTCCTTGGCCTAATCAGTCTGAACTGTAGCCCAGACCTATGGTTTACAGTTGAACCTCGATTGAGACCTATGATTTGCAGTCCAAACCATAGCTATGACCTACGGTATTAATTGAAGTTCAATTTGCCTTCAATTTGATCCAAATCGGTTTAAACAACCATTGGATCTACAAGAATATGGTTAGAGAGCAGAAGCTTCCATTCCAAATGTCCTAACCACCCCTTCTTGATCTTGGCTTCTCTAAGAAGCCATCCCTAGCCCTTGGGTAGTCCTATAAGTACCCCTGCAAATGAGGGCAATGATATAGATGATTTGTATAGCGAAGCGCTAATGAATTATCGATTAAGTGTGAAGTGATTAAGTGAGCAGTGAAGCCCTGTCGGATTGCATACTGAATTTGTGCATTCAAAGACTAATTTTCTATTCATCCAATGATTAGTTTGCAATGGGAGACCTAGGAGCCTAGGAGGATCAATAAACACAAATTTGGGAAAAAAAAGGTCTATCACAGTGATTTGAGTGCCAAACCTGTCAGAAGGACATCGAAGGTGACCCTTGAACATCAATTGGATAAGGAGGTGAAGCCCACTGCCCTTGGAATTGAGGGTAAGCCTATCAAAGTGCTAATCATGGCTATCAATCATGGTTTACAGTGCAGACCGTGCACCAGAGCTACAGTTTGTAGAAGAGGTATAACTGCATCCCTAATTTCATTTTTGTCTAGCTAATTAGTTTAGATTAGTTTTTTTCATGGTTAAAATACATTTTAGTAGACATCTGACCGTAGATTTAGGTTAGTTTAGCTTCTTTATGTGTATGCTTCAATTAGGAAATTAATAATTTCTTTATGTACTTTCATGCCTTATTTCATATATCTGATCAATGCATAGAGTAGTTGCTTTCTTTATTTACGCTATTGTATGAATCTTGATTTGATTTGCATAGTTTAGAAGCACCTTTTATACTTTCTTGATTATGCATGTTAATGGTGTCATTATGCATTTTACCTAAAAGGGCCTCATCATGAGAGGCTGCCTATATTTTTGACATTCTTCTTGTTTCTTGAACATAGGGAATAGTTCCAAAGGAGAATAAACCATCAAGTTCCTTCCACATTGCAAAGAAGAGGGCACCTCCACCCTAAAGCAGTTTGTGCCATTCTAAGAGGCATTTGGAAATCACACCTACCCTTAAGAGGGAAAATAATTGGGCACTCCTATTGTAATATTGTATCAAAATGAATATCCCTATGAGGGGTATACTTGTAATTGGGTTTTGACTTCAAATATAATGGAATATAGCATTTTATTTCTTGTTTCATTTGTTGTCAATTTTGTTTACTTGTATGCATGTTATATCTTTACCATTTATCGCAATAGGACCCGCAATCGGGTGTGATATTTTTTGGTGGTTACAGAGGCAATCATGATGACACCCTATATTTTTAGGATCTGAATATGTTTTTTTGGATTTTTTAGTTGCAGGTACAGATGGCAACTATCAGCTATGGCCCAAAAACTGAACCATAGGTACAAGGTGCGGTTGAAAATAAAAACTGCAGGTCAGACCTACGATTTCCTATTGATAGCACAAACAACCAATTCCAAAATTCTAGACAGTGCATGACATGAGGCAGGTCATTTATCCAGCCCTTTGTCACTTTTCTATTTTCTATGCTTTTGCCATAGGTCAATTTCAAATGCAAATTAGGAAAGCAACTAAAATAAAATGGTAAATCAATTGTCCTAGTTTGCTTTTCTTATTTTTGCTTTCACTAGAAAGGCGATGTTGGGAAAAATGGATCTCTGATTGTAGTCCACCATAGGCTACAATGTTCTTGATAAATATGTGTTGATGGTTTGCATGTGTGAGGTCCGATTAGTGGAAATTTAGCATCGTAATGTGCATAGTCCTAAAGAGCATCTAGAGTAGCTTGTAGTTTATGAATTTAAAACGTCTTTCATTTCCATAGCATTTAGAAAATGAGCATGTGTGTTATATGATGCATTTCTTTTATGTATATCAAAAGGAACCACACACACCACGTTTCATTTAAACATCAATGGAATTGGGCTCTCACATCCAACCCATTTGATTGAGATCAATAGTGGATGTCATTACCACTTGGTTGGCTCATTTGACATTGTATTATCGAGACCCGCTCATGGCCAAGGTCGACCCAAAAACTCTCCTATCCATGCAAAATAGCACGCACTCATCTTCGAAAGAGTGTATCGCTACACACGATGTGTTGGGTGAGGGTTGGTAGTACCTATGCTACCTCGTTGAGTATGGACTTCACTACCATATTCGACTTGTGTGAGTATATAGGTGAAAACCTTTGAACAATTTAAGTATAACATCAAATTTTGCAAAAATACAATAAGAGTTTCTACAACTGATACAACACATATTGAAAACACATCAAACAATTTAGGACTCACTTTTAAAACTTAAAAGAGATAATCATTGTTGTATACCTTTTTTGCTTAATAATAATACATTTAGACTCTAGGTACACAATGGTGGACACATGGGGTGGTCGACAACGGTCCAAGGCCAATGCCAATGACCAACCCCTAACTAGTTCACAACAATACATGTTGAATCCTCAACCACATGAGCGAATCGAACATCGTTCGGTTAGCATTTGAGGAGACAACTCAACATAGGGGGAGCCAACAGAGTAAATCCCAAATAGAGGAGCTTTAGTACACTTCTATAGGCATAGAGTAGAATGGGAAACCTTTCGGCACGAGGGTGTTCCACTTGAGAGCCATTACTAAGACCGTAATGCACATGCGTCCATGGGGTGGACTGAAGAGTTTATTAAGTAGGGGACCAGATTGGTGCCCCTACGTACTAAGTCTACTAGAGGATCTATGGCTCCACCTTCTGAGTATAGAAGGACTAGAGACCTGCCCATTCAGGGGTAGGCAAATAGGTTCTCTATTGAGCATAGAACTAGCCATACTCCCATGTGTGGTCCAACATGCAAAATCACCATTGACATATCAAAGGTGGTAAATAATGGTACACCACCGAATGAGTGATGGCAGTCTAGGAAGTTAGAAGGTCTAGGTAGTGTTCTAGAGCAGCTAGGCTACAAACCTTCCACTCCACCCACTCAAGCCTTAAGTGAGCATAGTGGGAGTGTCGTCCAAACTACTAGAGAACATGGGGAGGCTTTTAAGCACCCGCATGTCACACACCCGCTATCTGTGCATGGTGGGTCACAATATGGGACACAATAGGAGGCTAATGTTGTATTTATAGATAGAGTTAAAGGCATAAAATATCATTCTGATGGGTACAAAACCCATAAAGTTGCTTTTACAGAGTAGGGGTATCAAAGGCCTCCCATGGCCGACCATATCGATAGGTCACATCGATTGGCATTAGAGAAAAAATACCAAATCCTCTAAGACCAATTGGAGGATGCTCGCTTAGAGAGACAGCGTATCGAAGATGAAAATATTCAAGCATAAAGGCTCATAAGATAGAGGTTATATGAGCAGCGCATGCACGAGGAGCGTATCCTTACTCAAAAGGAATGCATAGAATAGGAGGATTGGCTAGCTACGAATGTCCTATATCCTTAAGATTAGTATTGTAAGCACACGCATAGGAAGGATTTGTCACAATCCAAGATGCATCAAGAGCATAGAGATGCTCGTACTCATGTTACTATCGAACAAAGGGAGTGGCTACCATCGCTCAATAATCAAAGGCAGAGACATCATGAAGTAGCAGCAGGAGATGGATACGATCAGGCATATCCTAAAAGCTCTCGAGCTTAAGATGAGTAAGAGCAAAGACCTCCATATTGCACAAGAAAGACAATTCCTCCTAAGCCACCTACACGTCAACTTAGGGAGGAGGAATTTTTGTCTTCAGAGGCCTATAAGACCTTGGCCAAGAAAATTAAAGCCATTGAGAGACAAGGTATGGCAATTCAAAATCCAAATCTAAGGAAAATTCATAATGAGCCTTTGGATCCTTCAGTGCCTACTATGACCTACCTTGAGCATTTTGACATGCCTAGGTTAGATAAGTTAAAGGGTGATGTAACGAGCTTTATGGACGCTTGCTTTTAGATAGCAAGCAATAATGCCTTATTATTGTGCATGTTCATCATGACACTTTTAGGGCCTACCTGAGAGTGGTTTAACCAACTAAAGAAGCATGGTATAACAATATCCGAGTAATTAGCTGATGCCTTTTTTGAATGCTATTCCTTTGGCATCAAGAAATAGGCTGATATTTCTTATTTTTTGCATTAGCTCAGCGCGATGACGAGGCTATAGAACAATACGAAAAGAGGTGGAGAATATTAATGGTGAAGTTGCAATTCCCCATTCTTGCCACAAAATTAACTTGGATGTCAACAAAGAGTTGTGCCAAGCACATCTCGTTACTACTACAGCTACAATATTATGCTACATTCGAAGAGGCTTTGGCGCAAGCCAAGGTGATTGAGGCTATCAAGTTGTAAGAGGGCAACTTGAAGCTCAAAAATATGAAAGAGGGACTGAAGAAGAGTACCACGAAGCATCAGGGCAAGCAGGCCCATGTAAATCAAGTGGTATTAAATCTCCAACAGGAGGACAAGGGGCAAACAAATTAGAACTATCAGGCCCATCCTTCGCCTACGTAGTATGATAATCACAATAAAAACAAGGGTAAAAACAAAGAGCAACACCCGCCTCTCCAGTTCACACCATTGACGAAATTGCTGACGGTGATTTTTCATAAATTATGTGAGGCCAAGGCAATCAAATTTCCTGAATTCAATATGATAGACCCCAATCAACCCAAACCAAAGGGGTTTCAAGATGATCTATTTTACATCTTTCATAGAGTGAAAGGACATGACATCGAGGTGTGTTGATCTTTCAAACACCTAGTGCAAAATATTATTGACAAGGGTGAGCTTGTAGTGCCTCACAACCCACAGGCACTAAATAATCAAAATATGGGGATTTACAAGAACCCCTTACCGAATCATGAGGTGCCTCAAAATAACATTGGTCAAGTTAACCCGGTACGAGTTGAACCACCTACCTAGGGGTTCTTAGGCATGGTCAATGTTGTTACTAGGCATGAGAGATATGAAAAGCAAAATCAACCTCATGCTCCTATCCAAATACAAGCCACACCAAATCAATGGCCGACACAGAATATTCCAGGCCCACCAACAAGACCGGTGGTGACCATAAGGAGCAGGTTGATACAAAACCTGCAGAAAACTCCTATAAAGTTATCAATATATGAATTAATTCAGCAATCCTTGAGGCACATGGATACTCTTATGGAAATTTTAAGGTCCATTGAAGTACAGGCCTAGGATGCACAAGCATTCATAAATTTTGTGGGACATGTACAATAGTACCAGGAACCGATGATCCAATTTTACGATCATGAGATAAGGACAATTTCTACAACTACGGCTGACCCTCCGTTGCATATAATCTCTTGTATAAATCACATGCCATTCAAAAGGGTCTTTATTGATACTGGATCATAAATCAACATAATAACAACCAAGGCACTGAGTCATTTGAAGCTAACTAAATAACACATTGTACCAACTACATTCACATTGAGAGCGTTTAATGATGCACTCTGTTTGAATATCGACACAATTATCCTACTCGTATAGGTAGGTTTGAAGACCATTTTAGTAATGTGTTACGTGATAGAAGGGGCCATGCAGTACAATATTTTACTTGGTAAACCTTGGATTCATGAAATATGTTGTGTCCCCTCGATACTGCATCAATGCATGAAATAAATTCATGAGGGACTGGTTCACGTAGTGGAATCGGATGAAGATCCATTTAAGTTTGTGAACCTAGCAGATTTTCTTGCGGGTTTCATACTCTCATAAATGCACTTTGATGTTCAGCTATCATCACCAATAAGGAAACTAGGAGGAAAACCGGTAGGGCATTCTCAACTGATGCCATATGTGTCACACAGATTGGAGCATACCACTACCACTTCCTTGAAGCCATCAACATCAGTCATGCATCAGGATGATAGGAAATTAAAGGTGAATATGGGTAAAAAATAGAAAGAGATTGAGCTCAAGCTAATCATCAAGGATGTTCCCATTCCCATGGAAGTCAAGGAACCCCAAGACAAATTCGAGGAGGCACCTTAGCATGCTTCACCTACATCTCCTGCAGGGTCATCCACACCACGGGTGATGGTACATCTCACTAATACCAGATTAGGTGAGTACCTTGTGCAAAATGTGATATTCGAACCAATTTTGAAGACTTCGCAAGAGATGGGTAGAACATTCACCCATCATTATTCGGTTGGATCGGAGGTTCCACTGGGAGAACCACCTAACCAAACAAACTTCATCTATGCAGGGATAGATCAGCTTCCAATGCGAGAGCCCATGGATGAAGATGATGAGGAACCTTTTATGGTAAACGTTTGTTATTTGTCTAACTTGGAGTATGCCATGCATATTTTTGAGCTATATCACTGGCATGGATACGACCTTGGTCTCTTTGAATAAGGATGGAGGACTCCGCTGGAACCTCATTATAAATTATTCATTGATAGATTTGGTTTAGGGTTACAGATACATGGGCAGGATGATTTTCTCATAGCATCCCTAGATCATCTGTACCTTAGCATGGCAGACAATGTGGATTTTAATCCATATCATCTAGATCCTTCCAGATTTTAGAGGAATCACTCTGTGATATCTTTCATCACCATTAAGCCACTCAAAGATCATCGTGAAGGGCTCCTTGAGCAGACTGAGGCAGAAATAAACCCCAGAGATCAACTGGGACACCAAACCCATGATGCAATCGATGAGACAAACATGCATGGGTGCAACCCCATTACTATAAGTGATCTTGAGTTAGGATATATTTGTAATACAAATGGAGTAGAGTCCACCTCCTATATGAGTGGACTAGGCTATGATGTAGATGAGGATCCCTCGAGCAATGATGGATCCGAGGATGAAGTTGAAGGTGCTTATGTAAGGCCTTTGTATGCACATCATTTATTGCCTATGGAATTAGTACAAGATACCAAAGAGATCCTTCCCAACTTTGATCATCCAGGGGAAGAGACCAAGCTAGTTTTCTTGGTAGAATCGTACATGAGGTATAATTATCTAATTCTTTCGGATAGCGATGACAATATGTAAGAAGTGAGATTTATGGGGCCTCACTTAGAGGAGCGCCCTCCAAGAGTGGGGGTGAATGAAGGATTCTATCATGATAGTGATGAAGAAGATGAGTTAGAGAGGGCCTACCTTGGTCCTCCTTATTTGCATCACCACCATCAACCCATCGACATCGATGAGGCTTATAGGTAACTACATATTGGTCTGTGTCTAAGAGTGAGATAGTTAAACCTAGATCAAATCCATCGATTGGTTAATTCCATTTTGTTGACCTACATGTAGCTCCATGAGTTGAATGATCCTATTTTGCATTCAGTGCATAGGGAGGATCCAGTTATTTGCAGTCCTCACAGGGAAGACCCTTTTGTGCTTGTACCATTAGAGCCAGATCATGGGTATGAGGACTATGCAAATTTTATAAATGTCAGTCCGTGTGGTCTTGGAGATCAATTCCATTTCATAAACATGGTCTCCATTGATTTGACCACTCCACTCCATAATACAAAAAAATTGTCTAAACCATTGTATCTTAACAAAGATGCTATCGACTGGGATTGTGTTGATTCACCCGTTGAGCCTGAGGATTTCTTCCCCAATGAAGAAATGTTGCAACCTTTCCATTTTGCACCAGGCTATGCATATGAAGTCTATCATGCCAAAAATACTTCCAACATAGAACCACTCAACCCGACTGATGACATTCATCTAATTCCTACGCCTCACTAGCTTGAGGAGGGATCGCATATGTAGATAGAGGAAATCTTTGAGGTGGATATTAGTGATGATCCCACCAGCACAAAGAAAGTTAAATTTGGAGAGAGTCTCACTCCAAATGAGTGGGCCACCCTCATCCCTCTTCTGAAAGAGAGACCAATTTTTTTTGCTTGGTCATATAAGGATATGCCAGGTCTAGACCCAAAATTGGTTACTCATAACCTTTCGCTAGATTTAACGAAGAAGTCAGTTAAGCAAAAGCTTAGGAAAATACACCCAATAGTAGCCTTAATGGTGAAAGATGATCTATAGAAGCTGTTGGATGTGGAATTTGTGATTTCCATCAATTATCCAGAATGGGTGTCCAATATGGTACCTATGGGAAAACCCGATGGAAGAATCTATATTTGCATGGATTTCAGAGACCTAAATAAGGTAACACCCACAGATTCATTTTTGTTGCCCAATATTGATGCTATCATAGATGCAACTGCAGGTCACAAAATGCTCTCCTTAATGGACATTTTTTTTGGTTACAATCAAATTTGGATTAAACCTGAAGACTAGCACAAAACCACGTTTATAATGCCATGGGGAACATTTTACTATAAAGTTATGCCATTCGGCCTCAAAAAAACCGGTGCCACATACCAACAGGCCATGAAATACATTTTTCATGACTATATGCAAAAAATCATTGAAGATTAAATTTATGATTTGCTATCCGTCATTGCTATGAGAAGAGCATGCAGAGGTCTTAAGAAAAGTCTTCGATCGCTTGATAGAGCACAATGTCAAGCTGAATCCTAAGAAGTGCGTATTTGTCATAACTTCTATAAAATTACTAGGGTTCATCATCTCCAAGACAAGCATCGAAGTAGACCCAGTGAAGGTCAAGGTAATTTTAGAAATGCGTACTCCCACCAATATTAAGGAATTAAAAAGCCTTCAGGGCAAGGTAGCCTCAATAAAATGATTTATCGCCAAACTATAGGATAAAATTTGATCCATGAATTGATTGCTACATAAGGGTGTCCCATTCAGCTGGGACGAGGACTGTAAGGTAGCCTTCACTGAGATAAAGCAATACCTGGTGATGCTGCTAGTTATAGCTCCACCAAGGCCAGAGGTACCTTTGCTACTATATATATCGGCAACTAAATTTGCACTGGGAACCATGTTTGCCCAAAAGAACATGCAAGGCAAAGAGCAAGCCATATATTACATTAGTTGAATGTTGGTGAGCTATGAGCTCAGGTATGCATACATGGAAAAATTATGTTTAGTAGTAGTGTTCACTACCAAGAAATTATGACACTATATGCTAAGTCATACGACGTATGTTATATCCAAACAAAATCCTTTGTAGTACATGATGAGTAAGACTTATCACAATATGCATACTGCAAAGTGGATCATGCTTTTGATGGAATTCAATTTGGAGTTCATAAGCCATAAGTCCATTAAGGGATATGCCATAGCAGATCAATTAGATGATGTGCCACTGTCAAATAGTAGACCTCTAACAATTGAGCTTCTATACGATGCAGTCTTCATCATATCTGAAGCTCCTAAACCTGAAGAACCAGATAATAATGCTGATATGACTCTATTCTTCGATAGTTTGAAGTGTGAACAAGGGGTTGGTTCTAGAATAGTGTTCTTCATGTTGCAAGGAGCTCCAATACCCTTGTCATTCAAGTTGGATTTTCTATCCATCGACAACAACATTGAGTACGAAGCCCTACTACTAGGCCTCCACATAGTTGTCACCATGAATATTAAGAGACTAAACATCTTTGGTGATTCCTTAATCATAGTAAATCAAGTGAAGGGGCTTTTTTAGTGTCGGTGTCTCGTACTGAAAGCCTATAAATATCTAGTTGATACATATTTGGCCAAACTGGAATGGTATGACATCGAGGCAATCCCTTGATCATCGAATAGGTTTGCAGATACCATGGCTTCTTTGGGATCCTTAATCCCTCAGAATCCATCTATTTATTTCACTACCATCCATGTCAAGACGCTCTATCATCCATCAATAGAGCGTGCAACCTATGATAACAGAGAATCAGTCAAGAACCACAAGTTGAATGGTTCTATAGAGTTGAAGACTTTCTAAAGAAGGCACCCTGGGGGTCATTAACCTCTCAGAGTCCCATGGGGAGTGGTACTACCATTCACCATAGGGTTTTTTTCTGACTCTGCATTTGTAAAAGTAAATATGCAGGGGGAGAAAGTCATCTTGGTAGTCAAAGCTAAGATTTATTAAAATTGGATGTTGCAAATTAAAGACTTCTATGATGGAGGGATAATCCTAGAGGGATTGTCGCATGCCGTGAAGTACACATTTAAATAGAAAGTGAAAAAATATGTATTAATAGGAGACATCTTGTACTGAAGAAGCTATGATGGAGTTCTCCTTCATTTCTTAGAGCCCCAAGAGGTATCATGGGCAATTTCACAAGCCCATGATTGTACGTGCGATGGCCATTTCAGCAGCATGGCCATCATAAAGCGCATCCTTTGAATGGGTTACTATTGGCCCACTATGGAGAAGGATTTCAATGTGTATGTCAAGAAATACGTTAAATTCCAGTATCACACTAATCTTATGCACTTGCCATTGCAGGCCTTACAGCTCATCCAAGCGGCTTGGCCATTTGCTCAATGGGGATTATATGTTATAGGCAAGATCTCTCCTTCGTCATCGAGTCGGTATACATTCATAATCATGGCTATTGAGTATTTTATAAAGTGGGTGGAAGCAATACCCTTAACAATGAAAACCAAAGCTTGTATAATAGAGTTTATACTAGAGTATATCATAAGTCGTTTTGGTATTCCATCCAAAATAATATCAAATAATGGAACATATTTCAAGAACAAAACTATGAGTGCTTTGACATCTAAATATAGAATAAAACATAGTTTTGTGACTCCATACTATCCACAAGCAAACGGGTAGGCTGAAGCTTCAAATAAGATAGTGGTAGTCATATTGAAAAAGACAATACAAGAAAACCATAAATATTGGCACATCTAGCTACCCCTTGCGCTTTGGAATTACATGAATAGTATTTAGACGCCCACCGGGGCAATACCATTCTCACTAGTATATGGCACTAAGGCCATTATGCCCCTAGAATTAGAAATTCCAATGTTGCGTGTCACATTGAAAGAGTTCATCGATGATGACACTGTGCGGAAAGCTTGAATGGATCAACTGACGCTACTTGATGAACATCGCATGAATGCCCTAGAGCATCTCCACATTTATCAAGAGTGACTAAAATGAGTTTACAATATCAAAGTCCATCAGAGAGACTTTGAAGTTTGGGATCTTGTCTTGAAATAAAACCAACAGAACTCTAATTTACTGCCAGACATGCGAGACAAATTCATAACTAATTGGCTAGGACCCTACACCATTTATGAAAATATTGGTCTGGGTACCTATCGCCTAACATCTCTAGGGGGTGTTGAAGAGCCTGAACCTCTCAAAATCATCCATATTAATGCATTTTATGCTTAAAGAGCATAGGAAAAAGCTTCGAGATTTATTGGTAACTTCTTGGTCATTCTAAAAGTCTCCAAACACTTTCATTAGTGGTTTGGTCAAGTAAAAAGTTCCAAAGGTGTCTGTAAGCCCTTTGGTCAACCTCAAAATCTTTGAGGGTTTGCAAAACTACTCGATCATCCCAAAAGGCTCCAAGGGTCCCTAAAATTGGTTGGCCATGTTAGTTAAAAGCCCCGAGGATTTACATAATCACTCGGTCATCCTAAAAATCACCAAGAGTTTCTAAAAAATTGCTTGGTCAACCCAAAATCTCCAAAGGCATCTGTAAGCCCTTTGGTCAAATGCAAAAGGTACCAAGAGCTTCTAAAAAAATTTCTTGGTCAACCCCAAAGGCTCCAAGGATTCCAAAATCACTTCGTCATCCCAAAACACCCCAAAGGTACCCGTAATCCCTTTGGTCAAACCCAAAGGCTCCAAGGATTCTCAAAATTTCTTGGTCATCCCAAAACACCCCAAAGGTACCCATAATCCCTTTGGTCAATCCCAAAAGCTCCAAGGATTCCTAAAAATTTCTTGGTAAATCTAAAGGCTCCAGAGGCATGTACTCGCCGTTTGGTCAACTATGAGGCTCAAAACCCATAAAAAAATTATAAAATCAATAAAATCCAAAAAAAATGGTAAAACATAAAATCCAAAAAACATTTGCATTTGCATTTGAATTTTGCATTTTCATTTTGCATTTACACATGCATTCACCGCATTACTACATCGCATATAAGCATTCGTCATCCATTGCATTTTGTAATAGATGAAATTTGTGTTTGTCAATCTTACAAATGACACCACGCTTGTGTTTAAATCATGCATCTTTGCATTTGTCATGATCCATAATTCATGTGAGTAATTATATTTATTAACACAACCTATAATGTTGTTATGGAGATATACTAGGGTTTTTCGGTCACTCAGCCATACCTAGTAGTATTATCAAGAGTTGGTAGAAATATTTCTTTGCTTTTGTAGCTAAGGTTCAGTTAGTATAGCCCTTGGAATATCAAAATCCTATCACTAATCAACAAATTTAAAAAATCCTAACAAGGACTAGGTGAAGAATAAATCCATGAAGCAGGACCGCGTATCCTGAAGCAAAAATAGTTATTCTTGCTTATCCCTCTAAGGACGGTATGGGAAATATTGGCAGTTGGAAAAAGGACAGGTTAGTTCCCTATTCAGAATCCCTTGCTTACGATAAAATGAGCATATCCTAAAGAGATATCCCATATCAATCCTCATGATTGATCTCCTAGATCGATATCATAGATCGACTCCCTAGAGTGATATCCCATATTGATATTATAAAATCGATATTCTCAATCGATATACCAAAAATAGTTTTTCCAAGTAAATCTCCCCAAAAGAAAGTTTTTGAAGAATATTATCAAATGTAAATGCCGAAAATTAAATATCAAGTGAAGATAAGCTTAAATTAAAGTTCAAAGTGAAGATCAAATGAAGATCATAAATCAAAAGTTCGAGAAAATATCAAATGAAGATCCAAAATCCAGTTCAAAGAGAGATCAAATGAAGATCCAAAGATAGTTCAAAAAGAAGATGGAATCGACTCCCTTGCTTCACTACATATGAGCAAGTATCCTAAAAATTGAAGGATAGAAAGGAATGAGCCTGAATCCCTAGAATTGTTAGCACTACTATACTTTACATATGATGATATGTCTGATGCATTAGCAAATCGCTTATGAACAAGACCAATGTTTGAATGTGTAAGAGATAGCTTCAAGTGTCCTACATTGCCTAGTGGCTTAGTCCAACTAAAATACAAACTTGAGATTGAATAAGACATTTATGGAACCCTTATCTTAGCAATGGGCTGAAATAATCTTGCCTGAAATCGGGGAATGCTCATGTCTTATCTTAAATAATCATTTGCACACATAGGGATAATGAACAGTTAGGGTCCATCCTAGCAAAATCCTTTTATCTCAGATGTCTAGTGTGGTTAGTATGCAACTTTTAAAAATTCTATTAGAGTGTTTGAGTCTCATGGAAAACCTCAAAAATTTATCCCATAGCAACAAAGTGTCAACAATGGCAACCATATAAATCATAAATTTGCAAAGTATTAAATCCATGATACATCATTATAAAAATAAAATTCAACATATAGGATAGATACCGGATGGATATTAGATGACCACTGACTATATCATGCACATTTTTCAAATATGGAAAAGAAAATCGAATGACACATTATATCATTCACATCATAAAATATTGCATACTATTGCATTTCATATATGGGTGATTAATTGATTACATTCTCATCTTAAGGATTTTCAATTACATTCATTTTTTTTATACATTCTATGGCATCATCCATTAGATTGATAAACATATTTGCATTAATTCCTTATGATTTAAGTGATTAAAACATACAGGTTCATTTACATTAGATTAGCATCATGTAAATAAAGAATTACATACATTAATGCATAAAAAGAAAGCAATATCAAATATGCGTTAAGAGAAAAACATCGTATCCATATGTATCCATCAAAAAGCATATCTAAGCATCTAAGATCATTGCATATCATAATCATAAATAAAATAGCTATCTAATGCATGTCATACATACATCACATCATATAGCATAAGCATAACATAAGCATTGCATCCATGTGCATCATATAAACATAAAATTAAAAATAAATGAGAACACAATAAATGAGCCATAATAATGATCATATCATATAAACATGTGTGTCTCAGATTACATGGGGAGTACAAAAATATCCTCAAGCTACAAATGTGTAGGTCCTCGACCTTACACAAAAAATGAGATATATCAAAAATGTGTCCTGCAATGTTGAGCTCTAGCTTTGATTTTATCCCCCTGTACGAGAGCTCTTGTTGCCTCCCTTAGTGCTATGCTCAGGATACTGCCCTGCCTACTACCTTGCTGACTGCTATGGATCTTGTTGAGCACCCTGAGTAATGTCCAACCCAAAGAGGCCTAGCACTCATCCAATTGCCCCCTAAGCAATGGGTACCTCTGTCCATTGGGACCTATGACTGGACACTGTAGTAGACTACCCTACCTCCCTGGTCCTAGTATGATTGTTGTTACCATGCGTACTGGAGGACCTATGTGTCATCTCACTCCGATGGGTGTGATGGCTCGAGCTAGCAGTGGAATATCCTATAGTACGAGACCTAGTCCACTGGGACTCTGTAGCGTATGGATCCTTAGGAACCTCTGTGCCTAGCATCTAAATGTAGCCCACCAGCTGGTCTACCCAAGCAACCCTTGATGCGTGCCTCTTATTGGTACTCATAATTAAACCCTATAGGAATTGTATCTCGATCATAGGATCTCAACCACCTGGTAGTACTATTGCTAGTGCCATCAAGGGACCATAATAAACTAAAAGGCTAGAGGAACCCCCCTATATGCCCTGATTAGATCCCGCTTTGCTATGACCGCATCCCTTTATGCCTTTGCCAAGTCACGAGCATGTGTAAGCTCGCCAACCTGGGTCTCTATTGTAGTAGCCCGGGCGGTCAGGCTAGCAATTTGTTGGTCTACCTACATCAGTTGGTGATATATCTCTATCAACTACACTTGTAGAGTAGTGATAGTAGTATCACACTCCCTCTACTACATCTAGAATTGATCGAGCTAACTCTGCAAGTTAGCCACCTATGCCAAGAGTAGCTCCTCTACACTGTCAGGATGAACCTCACCCTCCTATTAAGCCTCATCCTTAGGATAAATCTTAGGATTCTCCTTAGTGGTTGCCTCTACACCCCAGTCACCCTTTGTATGCTAGTGCACCTTACACTCATTAGAATCCACCTTTACTCCTGCTTGATCTACAGTGTGTCCCAAAGGCTCTGTCCCATACTAGCAAAACATAGACCACCATCCGTCGTACTCTAGAGTGGTCACCGCTATATAAACCCTAATATCTTGGAATTTTTCTAGAGCGTCATCTAGAGCTGGAGGTTGAATCCACAGTAGATCCCTCTTCAAAGACAGGTGCCTATATGTAAATGGGATCTCTGGGATGTCTTGCACCATGCTGAATTGATGCAAGATGATATAAAAGAACTGAAACTCCTGGATCTTGGCCTTCTAGATGATAAACCATCTATCCTAGTGAGTCTATCAAAGCCTCTTGTCAGCCTCAGGCCAATCAGGACAATCCATGTAGGGCCACCACTAGATATCATCCAACCTGAGTGCTACAAATTGGGTGATGTAATGTTGGGTCTCACCAGCATGAGTCTTTCTCTAGAAGCCCTCCTCCTCCTAAGTCCAACATGCAGCATAGCATTGATGGTCATTTTCAATGGCAGTAATATGCAATGGGAGATCTCCAAGATGCTCAATTCGAATGTGCTGTCACCCCCAAATATGCAATAGTAGACTACATCTCATGTCCTTATGGCTATGCTTAGTAATATAATATAGTCCTCGATAGAACTGAGCTAGTAGTGTGCTCCCCTAGGCTAGGAGCAATGGCTAGTAGATAGAGCTTTGTACTACTCTATGTATAGTAGCTATAAGGTTCTAGGGAATCCTCATGCCCGAGGAGTATAGAAGCACATATTATACCACCAGGTGCATAAAGACAGCCTCGTTCATGGAGAAGACATTCTTCCCCTACTAGTAGCCAATGTGGACCCCTCCGTGGTCGATAGCACCCTGAGCCTCCTCACTTTAAGCACAAAATATAGTGTCGAATATAGACTCCTTAGCCCTAGAGGTGGAGCAGACGATGGCCTCGCCATCAATGGGGATCTTGAAGATCCTGTAGACATCCTCTAGTGTGATTGTCATTTCACCGGTATGTAGGAGAAATGTGTTGATCCACATATTCTAGCGATGGTCCAACGTAGTCAGATAGGATTGATCTACCCTAATGGTGTAGATCCAGAACGTAGCCAAAGACGACAAATTTGAACCACTCTCGCTCACCACCAATGAGATCTCCATGGAGAGTCTTTAGAATGTTAGGCTCTCACACTCTAGAGGTCAATCTTTGGAATAAATAGCATAAAATAAAGGAAAAGCTAACTAAAACATGCAAAATATTTAAAAATTGATCTAAAAATCATCAAAAATAGTAAAAAATTGATAAAATTGCAAGGACATGTCATCATGTAGGCCTAAAAATTCAATTTGTCAATCAGACAGGTCAAAAATACATTAAATGATATTAATTGCCTCTAAAAATTTAGAAAAAATAAAAATTTTGCAAAATTTTCCTAAAGTTGGCGAACCGCGGGTCAACCCTACAGTCCACATATGGTCAAAATTTGACCATTGGAAGTTTGAATGCTGACCATAGCTGGTAGTTGCGATCACCAATTGACCAATTGGGAATTGCAGCTGGTACCTAAAGTCTTCGATCGAAGTCCGGTCGGGTGCAATACCGCGGCCAAAAATGTAAAAAAATTAATAACCTAAGCTATCCTAGCCTAAAATGAGGTTCATTGCCAGCAATTTAGTGAGATTGATTTACCAATTACTTAATTGGGTTCATTTTATTTGCAATGGATGCGAGGTCTTGGTTTTTGAGTTACCTTACCCTCCCCTTGTCCCCCGCGACTAGAAGACGCTTGCTCGCACCCTGCCATCATGTTGTAAGTCGGTGTCCGAGTAAGGTGTGCTAGGTTGCAGGTCAGTTTAGTCAGTTGTCACTGTCAAAGCTCTAGTTGTAGGTCACTATCAAATAATAATGAGAGATATTTAAAATTTGGAAATTTTATACACTTCTCATATTTAGCGCGGACCGTAGGCCCTAATCGTGGTTCCCAATTTTGCAAATGGGAACTGCAGACCCTAGTAATGGTTTGCAACTGGTAGATAATTTTAGAAAATCCCACCATGGGAAGGGACAAAAAGATCAATTAATGCCTCCCATTGGGTCATAATGTAATAAAAGCAAGTTAATTTGGAAATTTGGAGATAATCAAGTACCAGGATCCAATCAAAAAATTAAAAATCTGGCTACGATTATAAAGTACAACCGAGGTCATCGATATGAAAAATCCTTTCATGGAGTGACACACCTCCCAACCAAATAAATAAGCTCAATGCATAATTCAAAACATTTAAAAAAATTAAAAAAATTAAAACACCAAATGTGCCTCGTATTCAATAATTTACCCTATATACTTGGCGATTGCAGCGACTTGTGACCCATGTAATCCGACAAGATGAGTAAATTACCATAAGGACATTTGGGACAAAAATTGTCATCGTTGATATGATATGCTTCTTTTCAATCCCTAATAAGGCCTTCATAGTCAGACTGCTCCACGGGAACGAGGCATTGCATGCCATTTATTCTATAACCTCTTCTTCAATAAATCATCGACAATTTTATTCAACACAAATCTGATTGGATTTGTATCAATTCGATTCTCTAAGACGACTATTGTAGCCTGACTTCTCCATGGGATAGAAGCGTGCAAATACTATTAATAGTTGAAATCAAAAGCTTAAATAGACCTAGCCAATGCATTAATTTTCTCAAATCTAAATTCGTTCAGATCATCCATGGTGGTCAAGCGACATCGTCGCTTTATTCATTGTCATTACTCTCATCAACTCGTCACTTGATGGGGTAGTCATAATATCAAATCAATAGAAGATCCCAGAGATTGTAGATCCCTTGATCTTGTCAAAATTGCATTCGTCCTTATTAATCGTTGTAAACAATTATCATAAGCTTACCCCTTTGTTTGGGGTAAATAGCAAAAATGATAATTTGTTTGTAACTCTCATCCTTTCAGTTATATAGGCCCAACTCCTATTATAGCACCAAATATACTCGAATGGCTGATGATGAGTGCAAAATTTTTCAAGTTTAAGCCTCCAAAGAGTTGGAAGCAATGATTCCAGGATGCACATCCTTTTGCTAGACCTGAGGCATCTAATGTTAATTTGACTAATGATCATCATAGAACCTTCGACATCATTTTAGGAGGTCTATTTTTTCTCAGTGTTGTTCGATCTCACAACGCATATCAAAAGGGGCATCTGTAGACACCTAAAATGTGTCATGTTGAGGATGACTACTCATATGGACATGCTACAAGACCATATGGAAGATCTTGGATAGACTCCAAGATAGAGCAGTGGTTCTAACCACTAAATTTGGGCTTCTTGGCCTAATCAGTCTGAACCATGCCCAAACCTATATTTTATAGCTGAACCATGGATGAGACCTATGGTTTGTAGTCTAGACCGTAGTTATGACTTGTGGTCTTAACTGAAGTTCAGTTGGAATTCAATCCGAGTAAAATCGGTTGAAACGGACATTGGATCTAGAAGAAGGTGGTTAGAGGGCAGAAGCTTTCATTCCAACTATCCTAACCACCCCTTCTTGATATTGGCTTCTCCAGGAAGCCACCCCTAACCCTTGGGTAGTCCTATAAGTACCCCTACAAATGAGGGCAATGATATAGATGATTTGTATAGTGAAGTGTTGATAAATTATTGATTGAGTTTGAAGTGATCAAGTGAGCAGTGAAGCCCTGATGGATTGCATATTGAATTTATGCATTCGAAGACTACTTTGTTATTCATCCAACGATCAGTTTGCCATGGGAGCCATAGGAGCCTAGGAGGATCAAGAAACACAAATCCAAGAAAATGAAGGCCCATCACAATGATTTGACCACCAAACCTATCATAAGGACATTGAAGGCAACCCTTGAACATCAATTGGACAAGGAGGTGAAGCCCACTGCCCTTGGAATTGAGGGTAAGCCTATCAAAGTGCTAATTGTGGCTGTTAGCCATGGTTTACAATGCAGACTACACACTAGAGCTGCAGTTTGTAGTAGAGGTGTAACTACCTTCCTAATTTAATTTATGTATGGCTAATTAGTTTAGATTAGTTATTTTCATGGTTAAAATACATTTTAGAAGACTTCTGATCATAGATTAGGTTATTTTAGCTTCTTTATGTGTATGCTTCAATTAGGACATTAATAATTTTTTTATGCACTTTCATGCCTTATTTCATATATTTGACCCATGCATAGAGTAGATGTTGTCTTTCTTTACGCTATTGTATGAATCTTGATTTTATTTGCATAGTTTAGAAGCATCTTTTATACTTTCTTTATTATGCATGTTAATGGTGTCATTATGCATTTTACCTAAAAGGGCCTCATCATGAGAGGTTGCCTATATTTTTGACATTCTTGTTCTTTCTTGACCATAGAGAACAGTTCCAAAGGAGATTAAACCATCAAGTTCCTTCCCCAATGTGAAGAAGAGGGCATCTCCACCCTAGAGTAGTTCGTGTCATTCTGAGAGGCATTTGGTAATATTATATCAAAATGAATATCCCTAAGAGGGATGTACTTGTAATTGGGTTTTGACTTCAAATATAATGGAATAAAGCAATTTATTTCTTGTTTCATTTGTTGTCAATTTCGTTTACTTGTATGAATGTTATATCTTTACCATTTATCGTAATAGGATCCACAATCGGGTGTGACCCTTTTTGGTGGTTACATGGAGAATTCCAGGGATTCAAGCTTAGTCACCTTTCTTTTCTTCACTTTTAAGGGGTAGGGATTTTGTTCATTTTGTGTTTTGAACAAGGGGATTTTATTGCTTTGTAATGGAACACTTTTCTTGATTTTCTCTCTTATTTTTCTTTCTTTTCTTTATTTTTGGGGTACTTGCTCAGATTAGGCATAGAGCAAGGGATTTTATTCGGGCAGGGGTGAGCTTTTCCTTTTGCCAATTCTCAAAAATTCTAGACCATGCGCATGATAGGATAATAGGGGAAACATTTTGCTTAAGAGACTGAGACTACTATGTAGTATTGTTTTTCGAATTTGCAACAAATCATTTTAATATGTGAAAGTGTGTACTTGGTTCAAGAAGTAGCAGGATCATTTCCCAAAACTCAAAATATTATTTAATGAAATAATAGTGATCTTTGATACAAGAGAGATTTATAATCATAGTGATAAAATAAAAATAATAATTATGTGAAATTAAGTGCATGGTTCAAGATAACTTCTGAATTTATCCGAAATAAAGGAAAATGTAGCTTCAAAATTTTGGGAAATCACAATACAAATAATTAAAATATTTTTTGGATATTTTAATACTTTTTCGATTTTTATTTGATTTTGAAATTTTAAATTGCTAAAATGTGAAAATTATATACAATTATATACAGTGATGAAACTTTTTATTTTAGGCATAATATCTTTTGAGATGCATAATATTCATGGGTTCCTTGAGATATTTTCCATCCAAGGTCACCAATCGGTATGCACCTAATCCAAATTTAGCAGTGATGATATATGGTCCAAGCCAATTAGGCTGAAATTTACCTTTAAGGTATTTTCTTGCATTTGTATTTTTTTTATTTTCTTTTAAGACTAGATCACCAATTTCAAAAGATCGATTATGAAATTTCTTTGAATATGCTCTTTTAAGTTTGTCTTGATAGGCACGAAGGTGCTCTAAAGCATGAATGCATTTTTCGTCTAGAAGTTCCAGCTGACTAAGTATGCCAACATGATATTCATCTCCTACTTCAACATCTTGAAGTAAAAGTGCTAAAGAAGGAACTTCTAGCTCGAATGGGAAAACAGCTTCAGTGCCATAAACCAAGAAAAAAGGTGTAGCTCCAATGGGAGTATGAATACTAGTTCGATAAGCCCACAAGGCAGGATACAATTGTACATGCCAGTCACGGCCTAATTTATTAACCAATATTTTAAGGATTTTAATTAGAGTTTTATTAGATGCTTCAGCTTGGCCATTACCTTGTGGATAATAGGGAGTAGACCAACGATGTTGAATTTTATATTTTTGACATAATTTTTTAACATCTTTGTTCTTAAAACAAGTTCCATTGTCTAAAATAAGATTTGATAGGATTCCAAATCTACAAATAATTTGATTAAGAATGAATTTGGAAACTTGAGCTCCCGTGCAAGAAGCTAAAGGTATAGCTTCTACCCACTTCGTAAAATACTCAGTTGCAGTTATTATGAATTTATGACCGTCAGATGAAATAGGATTTATTTTACCAATGATGTCTAGACCCCATTTAGAAAAGGGCCAAGGGGAGGATATAACTTGGAGTTCTTGAGTAGGAGCATGGACAAGGTCAGCATGCTTTTGACACTTGTCACAATGATGCACATAATCATGTGCATCCTTTTCCATGGTAGGCCAAAAATATCCTATCCTAAGGAGCTTCTTAGCAATGGCACTACCACTAAAGTGTCCTCCACAAGATCCGTCATGGGCTTCACTCAAAGATTTCTTAGACTCTTATGAATTTAAACACCTTAGTAAGATACCTTCAAAATATCTTCTATACAAGGTGTTACCAATAATTATGAAGTGAACAACTCACTTACGTAACAATCTACGTTGATTTCTATCAAGACCTTCAGGGAAAGTTCCTTTTTGGAGAAATTTGAAGATATCTATATACCAAGGCTCAGGAGTAGTTTCATTGATTAGAAACACATCTAATGGCTCTAAAAATGACTTAGTAGAAGTGGGTTCTTGGAGTTGGCAAATAATGATAGTAGCATATTCGTCATCCAACTCCAAAGGCAACAAGGAAGCAACCACAACCATAACGTCGGTAGCACGATTACTAGTTCTAGGAATAGCTTCTAAAGTGACTTTTTCAAACAATGATATTAATTGAAGTACATAAGATTTATAAGGGTGAATTTTCTCATCTCGTGTCTGATAAATGTCATTTATTTGATTTATCACAAGATGAGAATCACCAAAAACTAATAAATATTTTATTTTTAATGCTAGGGCGGCTCGTAATCCAAGAATTAGAGCCTCATATTCAGCAGTATTATTAGTGCAAGAAAATTGTAGTTTAAAATATAAAGGTATGAGGTGCTTTTGAGGAGATATTAAAATAATACCTGCACCGACACCACTCATGCATCGAGCTCCATCAAAATATAAAGACCATGTTTTAGAATGATCTTCCTCTAGATTGAGGCATTCATCAAGAAACTCAATGGTGAGGGGATGAGTAGATTCTAAAGGTGCAGCAGCTAATTGATCAGCTATAATTTGACCTTTAATAGATTTTTGACCTATGAACATGAGTTCAAACTCACTTAGAGAAAGAACCCACTTAGTTGTGTGACCCGATAGATAAGGTCGACTCATCAAGTACCTTAATGGATCAGATTTAGCAATGACATAAGTTTTCTAACTAAGCATATAATGATGCAATTTTTACGTAGAAAAGACAACTACTAAACAGAGTTTCTCTAATGAAGTATAATGAGTTTCATAACTTATTAATGTTCTACTAATATAATAAGTCACTCGTTCTTTCTTTTCATCATCAATTTGAGCTAACATAGCTCCAAGTGCAAGTTTCGAAGTAGAAATATATAAAATAAATGGACGATCAGGCTTAGGAGGAACCAACATAGGAGGATTTAAAAGATATTGTTTAATATGTTCAAAAGATTCTTTACATTCATCATCCCATTGAAAAGGGATATTATTTTTAAGTAGTTTAAGAAAAGGTCTTGTTTTATCCGCCAACTTATCTATGAAGCGACGGATAGATTGAAGCTTACCTTGTAAACTTCGTAAGTCAGATATGTTTTTGGGAGGTGGCATATCTAAGATAGCCTTAATTTTGAGGGGATCAATTTCTATGCCACGCAAAGAAACAATAACCCCCAATAATTTACCTAATTTAACTCCAAATACACATTTAGCTGGGTTTAAATGGATAAGGTATTCTCTTAACCGATCAAATACTTTTCTTAAATCATCTATGTGATCATCCTCTTTAGCTGAGCGAGCTATAATATCATCCACATAATCATGTAGAATATCATACATCATGTCATGAAATATGTATGTCATAGCTCTCTGATATGTTGCACCTACGTTATTTAAACCAAATGGTATTACTTTCCAACAAAAAGTTCCCCAAGGGGTAATAAAAGTTATTTTAGCTTGATCTTCAGGAGCTATTCTAATTTGATTATATCCTAAAAAGTCATCCATAAGGGATAACATTCCACTTTTGGCTATAAAATCAATGATTTGATCCATATTAGGAAGAGGAAAATCATATTTAGGGCATGCAACATTAATGTATCTAAAATCCATGCAAACCCTAATCTTGGTAGCTTCTTTCTTAGTTACAGGAAAAACATTAGAAATCCAATCAGCATAGTCAATGGCTTGAATAAAAATGACATCTAGGAGTTTTTGCAACTCACTTTTGACTAGTAGAGCAACCTTAGGATGCATCTTTCTAAGTTTTTGTTTAACTGGTTTTGCATCTAGACACACTACTAGATGGTGCATAACCACAAAAGGATCTAGACCAGGCATATCTGCATATGTCCAAGCAAATACATCATTGTATTCTATGAGAAATGCAACATACTATTTTTGTTTTTCTTCACTTAATTATGATCCAATATTGACTATGCGAGGATTCTCTTCTGTACCAATATTAACTTCTAAAACATTTTCCACTTCAATATTTAGATCCCTTTCAAAATTAGGTGGAGCGGGTGAAACACCCATTTCTTGTAATTCTTCCAAGGTTAACTTGGCTAATTCTTCTTGAGGGGTTATAGCATCAAGATGGGCTATACGTGGTATAGATCCATAAAAATAAAACCCGTTATGTAATATTTCTTCAAAAGAAATATCATGGAAGATATCTCCTTCCAATTGTTCATCTGGTTCAACAATCATTTCTGGATAAGCTATGGATAACATATTACAAGAGAACATCCTACCCATAGATTTAAGGTATTCTTGTTGATCTAGGTAGTCTTGATATGGGATTAAATGATCATCATCCTTGAATGGGAATGGTTGACACTTCCTAGGAAAAAGGCCTATTCCACATCTGGCAGGCCATTCTTCTATCTCTAAGGGTTCTTTTATACCATTTTGGAAAGGTCCTAAACCTTTACCTTTATATCCTAGTTTAAGCATCATAGGTTTTGATTTTTCATATTTATCAAAAAAATAACACCTGGAAAATCCATCATGATCAATTATGATAGTCATGGGTCTTATTCTACCCCAATCATATCCCTTATAAATAAACGCACAACTCCCAACATGATATATGCTTCCCATAGGTTGTGGCAAGCCCAATGTTCGAGGAGATGGTGGTAATTGAGTTAAGGCAAGAGAATATTGCGTGGAGAATTTTTCCTCTTCTGATGTTGTGAGAATTGTGGATAAATCGGGTAAATATTCATCTATAAGAGAATATGAAGTAGAAGGAATATCTTCTATAGTTTTAGATGTTATAAATATAAATTGTGTAGATGTATATGGAAGATATGTTGATGTAGATGAAGAAGATGTAGGTTCAGAGGATGTGGATGTAGAACTAGATGGAGGTGTAGGAAGTGTAGAATATGGAGGTGTTAAATATGTAGGTGGTAAATATGGAGATATAATTAATGGAGGTGAATATGATGATGGTTTAGGTGATATTTTTGCATGTTTAGAAGATGCAACTGAATTAGGGTGAGTGGCAGACAAAGCGGGGCAAAATTGAACCCCAATCGGTTCTACCAAAGCACACATGTCAAATGGTCTAGGATCACCATGAATGGTAACCAATTGATTTTTAAATTCAAATTTAACACATTGGTGCAAGGTGGATGGTACATATCTCATTGCGTTGATCTAGGGATGACCTAAGAGTATGTTGTACGATGTAGGGCAATGTACAACAAACACAATCGTATCCAAAGTTCTTGGACCAACCTGTAATGGAATTGATATAACTCCACATGTTTCTTGTGTTTCATCATTAAAAGATTTTATGATCATATCAGTTCTCTTCATTTCATCACTTCTAAATCCAAATATTTGGTAGAAATCAAAAGTGTAGATATTTAGGGATGAACCATTATCAATTAGAACTCTTTTGACTACTACATCTCCAATCAATGTTGTAATATATAAAGGATTGTCTTTATGCATACTATGAAGAGGAATATCTCTATCTCGAAAGTCAATACAATCTATTTCTCGAGGAATAACAATATTTATAATAGCCTTAGGTTGTATATCTTGTGGTACCATCATTTTACTCAATGTATGCATCAATTCTTCTCTATGTATAGAAGAAGTCCTTAAAAGATCCAAGAGAGAAATCCTTGTTGTAATGTTAGCAATCTGCTCATTAATATCATAAGGAGGTTTTGGTTGTGTACTTGATGTATTATTTCCTTTTGTAGGAGATTTTAATATGAATGGAGCTGATTTATCATTTTGATTTTGATCTTGTGTTTGAGAATTTTGTGCTTGTTGTCTAGTAACAACTCCGATGGTACCTACAACATTATTATGTCCATAATAGATGGGCCGAGGTCTAGCATTCACTGCTTGCTCATTAGGGAGAAATTGTTGGGAAGAAGGTCATGTTGTGACCCTCCTAGGAAATGGTTCTTTAGGGACCATCAAGTCTGTGATAGGAAGAATAGCCTCTGATTCATCTTCAAAGCTATTCGAATTATTGGAAGTAATATCCAACTCACTTTCTGTTTCACTCTCTATATCATCTGGATATGATATTTGAATGTTATGCATGGGTATGCTTGTGACCACAGATAATGTAGTTCCAAATGATGTTTTTGAATTTTGATTAGGTATAAAACCACTAATAGTTCCAACATACCTAGTTGGAGGAGGAACATTATGATGTTTCGCCTGATTTACCGCTTCTTTACCATGCTTAGGTAAAGGATGTTGGAAAATGTCCAAGGTCTGATTTGCATTCTGAGTTTGATTTTATTGTGTATTATTCTGAGCATTATTTTGAACATTCTATTTTGGTGGGAAACTTTCCACCAATATTTTGTTATTATCAATCAAATATTGTATCATATGTTTCAACCATTTACAAGAATTGGTTGAGTGTCCATCCACTCTATGGAAATTGCAATGTAAATCAGCTCTAAATCCAATTGTAGTTGTATCTGGTTGTCGTATGTTGGGCAAATGAATTAAACCTCATTCCAATAGTTGAGGTAAAATTGTGGTTAAAGGTTGATTTAACTTTGTAAACTCTCTTGGAGGTTTATCTAGAATTTTCAATACAAATTTTTTCATTGCTTCTGTAGTATTGACAAGTGCGGTATTTCTACTATCAATGACTCCGTCACCTACCACTTGTTTATTCTTGTATTGATTTTTAGAAGACTTATCTTCATATTTCTTCTTAAACTGACCTCTTCTAACGAGAGCATCTTCAACTCTCCTTGCTAAATCTATAGCTTGATCAAAGGTGGTTATTGTAGCTATAGAAAGTTCATAAGACAATTGCTCTTGCAAATTGCCGATAAAAATGTCCAACATCTCATGATGAGGTAATGCAAAATGCAATCTTCCTAGAAATTGTCTCCACTTAGTCAATAATTCAGAAAAGCTCTCATCTTTGCCCTATTTTAGGTTGTATAAATCCTTAATGGTCACGTGCCTCTCTATGTAAGCACTAAATTGATGGACAAACATTTTCGCTGTCTCTTCAAAGTTTCTCAAAGAATTTATGGGCAACTAATAGTACCACTCTAATGCCATGCCTCCGAGACTTTTTGGGAATATCTTTAGCAACAATAAGTCATCATATGAGATATCATGACAAGCTATCCTAAACATACGAAGATGCTCAATAGGATCTTCGGTTCCTTTATATATCGGGAGAACAGGCATAGGGAAGTGTTTAGGGTATGGTTGGGCAACCACCATAGGATCCAAGGGTTGGCTACACATCTCTCGATAATTGTATGAGGGATGGTAGGGATCTATCTGGTCTAGGTGAGAAGCTAACTATTTAACCATAGCTTCAAGGCCATGTGGTTGTCCAACAAGTTGATTATGTTGCATCATATTATTAGGTCTTTGAAGATAAGATTGTGTTACATAAGGATTTCCAATTGAAACACTATTATGTAAATTGCTTGTAGGAATGGTGTTATAAGATGGAACTGTGTTATGTTGAACCTTTTGTTGATTCTTGTTAGGATTTGGTATTTTCCTAACCTTTCTTGGTATAGAAGTCTTTTGATTTGTAGCAGAAGTTTGTAATTTCTATTGAGGATTTGGATTTGTTGTAGGTGCTGATTGATTGATGTTTTGAGTTGGAGTTTGATTCACATTTTGAGATGGGCCAACTTGACTATATTTTATGTATGGCATCGGTCTTCCAGCCAATTGGAGAGCATCTTCTAAGGCAGCCTCTATAGAGTAATCTCCAGGGGGAAGTTGACCTTTTGTTTCTATTACTTGATTGATGACTTCTATATTATCTTTTATGAATTCGGTAAAATGTTGTGTAGATTTAAATATGATATTACCTTCCTCATCCGTTTGAGGTTGAATATTGTATTGTCCTTCTTCTTTATTTATGTCTTCCTCATATGATTCTGAAGTTACATAATATTCAATAATTGGTCTATCAGGATCACCTTGAGCGGGCTCTTCCTGAGGTGGTTCTTGCATAAAATCATCTTCTATTTGTTTACCATTCCTTAAAATTCTAGGTATTTTGATAGATTAGGTTTTTTGCAAATATATATATATATATATATATATATAAATTATATATATATATATATATATAATATTGGGGGGGCGTTCAAATTTTGGGGGTATATTATATATATATATACCTAATTAATATGATATTGTTTTTGGGTTTTTGTAGTTTTAAATTGTAGAGAATGAAGAAAAACATAATAGAAAATATTATAGTGTAGATATTATATCTTAATTTTCTTGAAAAAGTTTATGAATATCATTAATAGGTTCCAACTCTCCAGGTGTCATATAGTGTTCTTCTTCAAATTGGAAATTTATTTTCAAGAACTTTATGAAGTGAGCTATGGTGATACAATCAACTTCATAATCAGGCATACAAAAGTATAGCTCATGAAAATATTCATGATAGAGCACAGCTCTAGGAACTCTATTAAATCTTCTTTTATCTTCTAAGACAACTTCTTGATCCTCTACGTGAGACAAGAACTTGTGTACTACAATTGCATTCTCAAGATAGTCTTCAAAAGAATATAGGCTTGGGGAAATAACGGCTCTCTTATCTGCTAGCCATCTCTCACAAGCTCTTCTAATGTCATTATAAAAGGATAATCTATCAGGATCCAGGATTCTAGATAGATCAACCCTTATGATTTGTTTAAGTTCAGATTTTTTGGCTTCTATGATATCTAATCTTCTATCAAGTTCGTTCCAATGTTCTTGAGATGTTAAGTTAGGACTCCCAACTATTGAAGAGATTTATTGGATTGAAAATGATGTACTAACATTAATTAGAATGGCTCTTCTTATGTTGTAATCTACCATCTATGATGATATGCAATTGTGTAACTAATGACTTTGATTTTTTTGGTTTTTTGTTTTGTTTTATGAATCAGAATGGTATTTATGTGTTTCACATTGGGTTCACCAAAGAATGTAGCCCAAAAATTCTCGCACTCCTTTCCTCAAGGCTGATGGATCCACGCCTTAGAGGGGAATGGGAGAATGGATGGCCTACACCTCAGAGGAGAGGTACTTGAGTTTGTACCCTCTTATGGTGATTTTTTGACGAATGGGTTGGGTTCACTAGGAAAAATTTTGTGGCAGTTTTCGAGCCTAGGTTTGGGATTTGTTTTGATGTGTTTATTTTTATCAAATCGTGCATACACCTAAGTTTGGCCAATATGCAATTAATCTAACCTATATGTAATTTTAATTCAAATACAGACAACAAAAAATAGAAAACATAATGCAAAATATAGTACAGTACTAAAAAAATGATTTTAAACTCTTACTTGTATCTGGATGTCTACTGAAGATTCTAATTTTTGTATGCAGTCCAGATCATATGCAGTAGGTCGATATCATACTACGAACCACAGGATCATATTACGATCTACGAGATCGTATTATGAATAGTGATAGATAGATCCAATTTTGATAGATAACAGATTCATAGATAGAGTATATAAAATAGAAAGTCTAGATATTTACTTATGATTGCAAGCTTAACTACGATTAAATGAATACACTTAAATAGTTATAATGATATGCATTGATGAATTAATGTATTAAAATATATGAAATGTGTAATTATATGAAATTAGGTGAAATCTAGGAATGCAAATGATTAAATCTAATGCTTTATGTGATGAAGAATTCTAAATGCAATGTAGATTAACTAGATGAATAGCAGAATATGCAAACTAGAGCTTG
The DNA here is from genome assembly GCA_028583015.1 of Wollemia nobilis. Lineage (NCBI taxonomy): Eukaryota > Viridiplantae > Streptophyta > Pinopsida > Araucariales > Araucariaceae > Wollemia > Wollemia nobilis. The sequence goes on along the minus strand of JAQPPZ010002189.1, from coordinate 4,750,537 downwards.
AGGTTACCCCCAAACCAACTATAGGTGATATCGTAGCCTTCTGAGTGAGATCATATCCCAAACTTGCAAAGTCATACTACGATTGCAATATCGTATCCTTTGATCTACAACAAAGTCCTCTGATCCTGCGAGCAAATAATGAAATAACCAGAGCTAGGATGCAAAATTATGTAAAGTTTTCTAAAAGTGCAAGGAGGCTAGGAGAATTTTAGAGGAAGGGGTCTGGTTAAATAAGCAGGGAGGAGTGTCTAGAATAGGGAGGAGGTTGAATTGTTATAACTTATTCTAAGCTAGGAGAGGCCGAATGGATCCGATCTCACATTTCCCACATAGTTACACAAGTGGGGACAAAAACCGTTCAACTAATTTTTGTCATTTTTCTTTTTTGAATTTTCTATTTTTGGGCAAGATCGTATTATGATCGACGATATCGTATGCCAATCGCAAGGATCGTAATATTGAAATCGTGCTATGATTTCAAAGGTCGTACTACGATTTCGAAGGTCATAGTATGATCTCGTCAAATAGGCACAAATTTTGAGGTAATAAATGCAAACATGATGTTTTTATAATTTTTTATGTTCTCATGCAAATGGGTCAAATTTGAGGTGCTACAATTCCCATGTCCCAAATACATGAATAGATCCTTAACTTTGTGATCAAAACTAAGAGATAACCCCATAATTCTCTCGAGTGTATTCCATGTTCACCCACCAATGGTGGTCACCTCCCTTGGTCTAAGCTCAAAGAATATCTCCTTCTAAAGATTCTATTTTAAGCACATCAACTAAATATTTTACATATTACAACTCATTAGAAATGACCCCATAATCCTCCCAATGAGTTCCCATATAAATATACCATGAAGGAGAAGAGCCTTCCCAAAATATATCTAAGTCACTATTACATCTCAACATGGGTTATGTTGTCAAACAATGCTTAACCAAAATGGAATATACTATCTGGTAATACATTTCGTCATATCTACTATTGTAGATAAAAATAACTACATCAAGGGGAGTAAATAGAGGTCTTCTAAAAATTTCATTAAGTCATGAAAAACATTGCAATCTTACAATATTTTGGAGCTCATAAGGTAAGTCATGAAAAATGTTGTGATATTGTGACATTTTGGAGCTTAGAAGACAAGTCATGAAAAACATCGTGATATCACAATATTTTGGAGCCTAGAGGCCAAGTCATGAAAAACATCGTGATCTTGCAACATTTTGGAGCCCAAAATCCAAGTCATGAAATATATCGTGATCTCGTGATATTTTGGAGCCCAGAAGCCAAGTCATGAAAAATGTCATGATCTCATGATATTTTGGAGCCCAGAAGTCAAGTCATGAAAAACATCACAATCTCATGATATTTTCGAGCTCAGAAGACAAGTCATAAAAATTTCATGATCTCGCGGTATTTTGGAGCCCAGAAGATAAGTCATGAAAAACATCGCGATCTCACGACATTTTGGAGCTTAGAAGGAAAGTCATGAAAAACATTGTGATATTACAATATTTTGGAGCCCATAAGCCAAGACATGAAAAATGTCATGATATCATGACATTTTGGAGATCAGAATATAAGTCATAAAAAATACCTCAACATTGCGACATTTTGGTGCCCACAATCCACCTCCACAAAAAATGTTGCGATTTCGCGACATGTCATGATTTTGTGGACCGATAAACCAAAAGCAAAGAGGTGGAAAATAGCTAGGCCACAACATCTCCAAGAAGATAAAGGTGGACATACAATAACAAGAAGATCCCAACCATATGCAGTTGAAGATATCATACTCTCTTAACTGCCTATTTACCAGAATGAGCCTACAGGTATATTGTTATAACAACTTTCTATTTTTTTGTTATATATATATATATATTGGATGAGTGACCCAAACAAAGGATAGACTCTTGGATTTTTACAAGGCAATGTACACAAACTTCTGAAAGCAAATAAAGACTACTCATTCTAGTTTCTGGCTCACTGGTGTTGTTATCAAGTATGTATGGATTTTTGATTGTTGTATAAGTTACGTTGAATAGAAATTGCCTTAATTTTCATTCTAAATTTTTGCATTTAAATTTTAGATAGCTTTGAAATTAACGGTTCCAATAAAACTTATGTTTGATTAAATATGCACCAGAGGACTAGTTATTCTAATTTGATGGTTCAAAGGATGCTTATTTGTAAAAGTCTATAGATGTTTCTTTGTTGTTATCTAATCTAAATGATCTAAATGTTCTTAGAAATAGCTATATTTCCCTCTCTTTATGCACTTTAATCTCCCCCATTTTCCTAAAATAAAGCAAGGAACTAGCCTCCTCTGGAGATTGAACAGGGTAAACTCTATTTTGAACCCGGTATTTCAATGTTGGCAAAGTCTTGGGCACAAATGTAAGCAAAGGCAGATTTTGCACCAACAACTCCCACGAGGTACATTATAATCTAATGCATATTTTAATTTTAGGTCCACTAAATCATATCCTTTTCAAAGAATAGATAAATATTTTAGTCTATCTTTCTTCTGAACATAGATAGTTTATTTAATATATCCTAAATCCAATCATACATAACTATTAAATTCATCATATGATCTATCCTTTGATTAATCACTTGGCTAAAGCAAAGATCAATTAAACATACATTCAATCCATCAAATATTTTTCCTTGATTAATCATTTAACCAATACAAAAAGACCCATCAATCATACATTAGATCCATCAAATAATCTATCCAAAACATAACTCATCTATGTTTTAACAACATAAACCCTACATAATTTAGCTCAACTAATTAATCAGCATAAATTATCTTCTATTGTACATTCTCACCTCATGAAATAGATTATACACTAACCTATTTCACATTATTAAATCAAATGAAATACAACATTTTTTTTTTTTCATAATCACTAAAGGTTCACACTTTTAATCACTCTAGTGCTCAAAAGTCCATCTTATTTAAGAATAAAAGGTCTTCCTGTTATTCATTCCTAAAATATCATCCTTCTATGTTTTTGAACAAAAGGGGTCTTATTTTAAATAAAACCAGTCATAAAACCTTTCTTGCATTAATGCAAAGGATATAGGTTGTATTAAATGAAAATCGACCAAGTATAAGCATAATACTTAATGGACAACCCTTTTAAAAAATTTCCAAGCCCCCTTTTAATTAATATCTTTATTAATAATAAGAGGCCCTCTTTTTAATATTTTCCACTATGCAATCAACTACCCTATGGTCTAATCAAGAGTATTTTGTAATTCTAAATTATTGTCCCTTTTAACAATTCAAATACCCTTTGATTTTTAACAACCAACCATCTTTACCCTTTTTTTAAATAAAGGGTTAATAAACTAACAACCTCTATGGCCTATTTAATTTCCATTGTATAGAAACCAAACAAATAACTAAAAAGGATGGGGTTATTTTTCTCAAGCAACTGAGGCAACTTCATTATGCCACATAGCAAACACAGACGACCAAAATTTTAATGTGATCAATAGAAATTGGCATCGATGGAAACTAGATGATTGGAATCACATTTGTGATCTTGTGAGGTATTTAAACATCATCCATGTAGGATAAGAGACAAACAAGCACCTCTAGGTGCTTGGACATTCTCTAAAGGGCTATCTATATCATATAAATGGTTAGGAATCCATTTCCCTACTAATGTGGGATAAATTTTAAAGATGATCTTGTCTTTACCTCTTGAAGGTGAAGGCACTACACTGTGGTGGCTAAACAAACATTAAATTAAAAATCTACAAAAATATTAGGCTCTCCCCTTATTACATGATGGTGATCATGGGTTCAATGGTGGAAATATGTTTAATCAGGTGGTGGAAAATATAATCAAATCTTACGATGGAATGGATAGAACCATCCAATCCAGATGACAGAGCATGATTGTGGTGATTGGAGAATCAAATAAAAGATCAAACAACATTTAATAAAGAGTATTTTGGAGAAATAAAACTATCATTCAAGGCTCAACACTAACATGCTACAAAAATACAATGATCAAAAAAGGGTTTAATTTATAATTTTCTCTTAGAAATGGATAGGGTAGAAGTTTGACACCATTGTTGGTGACCAGAGATAACTGATACTCAAATTGTCTACAAGGTAGCTAAAAAAGGGTACAAATATTGATTTAGCCTTAATATATACATATCCTTGTAGTACCTCCATGTACTCTATCAAAAACATCAAACATAAATAAAACCAAGCTATTTTAAGTCTACAACACCATGGGGTAGTGGAATGAGGTCTACATAAAGGAGCCAAAATAGTTTTTATCTATGTTTTGGCCATTAAAAGAGTATTTTAAAAGAGTTTCAAATATACCATGCTCTTAATATCCTTGAACCAAGGAAATACATTGCAAGAAAATAGGACCATGAGAGTCTCAAACAATAATGCACACAAACATGTTCTCTGGTGTAGTAGCATTTTAGACCAAACATGAGGGAATGGAAAGCCATAAAAGGTTTAGGAGAGGTCACAAATGGTAGTATAACACTAGTTAAATATATCAACATCAAATGTAGAGACTAAGGCTTACATATATTGCCAAGCTATTTATGTATAATCATCTATTCTACAAAAACATAAATTGAGTATGCCTCCTTAAAAAAATAACTATAATCACATTACAAACCGACCATTAAAACTTCCAGAAATAATCTCCATACTACCTCTATTGCACATGGAAATAAATAGGCATCTACACAATTAAATCCCCAAGGAAATGTTAAGGCATGCACACGGTGGATTATAAAAGAAAAAATGTTCAAAGCCATCAATTTCTCATTAAAATGTAGCCTACCCTCTCATTAATCTAGGAGAAAAATAACATGAGCTATAGAGATAAATAAAAAGAATCATATCATACATAAAAATATCCTATGTTCGTGCATCATCATACTACCAAAACCATTATAAGATACTAATATGAAGAGAAAAAAATACAACTTCACTGCCATGCTAGGTTGATTTGGTCATTCCATGGAGCTCCAAAATTGCCTTCCTCTTCCCCTTTCTTCCCAGTCCTCCCCTAAGTCATTCTCCCAACTCCTCTATTTCTAGAATAATATCTTCTTCCTAAAAATCCATCCTCCTTTTTCCAAGGAGACCTGCCATTATGGTCAACTTGCTACTCATTCCTAGCTAGCCTGAGTTCACACACTTCCCAAAAATGACCATCATATTTTTGAAAGACTACACATTTTCCTTACTTGGAAATTCCAAAGGAGGCTCACACATATTAAAAATTATATTAAATTTCCCATGCTCTTGCCACAAAATGGAGCCATTATTTTCATCAAATAATTATTAATTAAACCCCTTTTACTCAATTAAATTTAAACAAATTTAAATAAATATTAAATTGTAAATTAAAATACAGAACCATAGTTGACCATTTTAATTTAATCATCGTATGCATAATTAATATCATTATTTTCCTTGGCTTAACCATTTTAAAGCATCACTATGGTGGATTTGAACCATTATCCCAAAATTGCCCACCTGCAAGTATGGTTAGTCCTACAAAACCATTAAGGTATATCAACATCATAGGCATGAATCACAACCAAATACAACATCGTATCCAAGCATGGTCATAGCATCATCAAAGTTAGACAATTAGAACAATAAATTCAATCATATTGTTTCCTCATCAATGGTCCCATAGGGGTGGGTCATGATATATAAAGCCCTTTTAATTTTATTTCTACTTCTTGGTATGAAACCAACTAGCACTAATGTTGATAAACCGTGCAAGTGTTAGCATTGTGAGGATCATTGCATGCTAAACACCAAAAGTTATTCAAATATGTGGATACTTCTTTAATTCTAATAATATTAAATTTTTTTTATAGCATTACTAGTAGAATCTTCCTAATATTTTGAGATGTAGGGGTATATTATTTGGTGGTATCCATCATAACTCCTTTTAACATTTTTTCATTGTATTGCTATAACATTATTTGTGAGACTTATCATTAAAACTTTCAACTCTTGAATTTCTACTAACTCCTTTGGCTCTAGGGTGGGTAGGGCTACTCCTATAGTTGTTAGAATAATAAGTTATGGATATGATTTAGGTGTAGGCAATGTGGCTAGTGAAGGGTTTGATGGGTCCAAAAGTGAAGCTTAGTGGTGTAGACACCTAAATCACATAATATTGAGAAGACTACCTATATATACTCCCTAAAGGCAATATGACCCACTTTGGGTAACCCTAGGGCTAAAAAAATGGGTTTCACCACTCAAAAAAAGGATATTTTCATTTTTAGCTCTAGTTGTCTCCAAACTGGATGGCCTCCAGAAGTCATCTCACCAAGGGATAGCCCCCAGTCAAGGCCATATCACTAAGGGATGATTCCCATTCAAGTTCATCTCACCAAGGGATGAACCCCAGTCAAGACCATCCCACTCTGAGATGATCACACTAGAAGTGGAATAAAAGAGAGAATCCATGCATGGGATTGCATTATAGATTTTATGCATGCTCAAGCCCATATTAGCATGCATGCTTGAGCATAGAATAGTGTTGCACAGGCCAGGATAGCCAAGTGGTATTGCATGGGATTTTGGAGAAGAGCATGTAAGCCACCTCTCCCATGCAAAGGATTTTTGCCAATAATAGGTTCTTTTTGAGGAATCTATATATTGGCATTCACCCTCATTTGAAAAATAGACTAGGTTTTAAAGTTTTCAAGCAACAAAATGCTATCGAATTTCGACCACAGATCTTTTAGTTGTTTGCATTATTCATCATTTTAGCATAGCTTGTGCATTTTGTTTTTACGTATTTACTCATCATGTTTAAGTTATTTATCACTTTTATTTATCATTTTATTCACACATGCTATTAACCTTTTTTGTGTTTCTTGTGTGCAGATTACAATTTTTTGTGCAAGGAGGAATGTAAGATTTTGATATCACCTCTTGTAGAGGTCATAAAGAAATTCTTTGTAGGACATTTTATGGATGTGAGGGAACCCCAAAAGTGTGCCATATCTATTCTGAGAAGAGAATCAAATATTATCAATTATTTATTGTATCGATTGTATCAAAATCATGAACTCCCTAGAGGGGATGAACTTTTAACCATATTTTGAGAAAAATAAGCTATCATTAATAAAATGGATTTTCCCCATATATTTTCTTGTTTTATCATGATATTATAGTTATATTGCTTGTAATTTTATAATAATAATGTAGACACCTAAAACGTGTCATGCTTAGGGGAGCTACTCATATAGACACATTCAAAAGATTCGATGATATAATCTTGGACTTTCCAAGCATCAATAGTGGTTCTCACCACTCATTTGGGGCCTTTTCAAGCCATCCAAGCCTAGCCGCTCAAGCCAAGAGCAACTAGATCCTAGTTGCTCAAGCCTAGAGTGACTAGACCTTAGCCGCTGCAGATGACAGTGATCAGATCTTAGTCGCTACAAATGATAGCGACTAAACCCTAAAAGTAGTATTTAGTGAAAAATAGGCCTAATCACGGGTGAAAGTGGTAGTCTGCATGCAATAAAGGTGAGCGGGAGTAACTTTGCATTCCCTTTCATGACCAGTTCACATAGGAGACTTGAGTTTGCATTTAGACTTTAGTTAACTGGCCTCCAAACATAAACAAAGGACAAAAACTTCTCATGCTAACGACCAGTTCGTATAGGAGACTCAATTTGGAAGTTATATTTTAGTTAACTAGCCTTTAAAAATAGAAAAGACAAAAAAATCTTCTCATGCTAACTCACACTACGCATGAGAAATTCATTCCTAGGTCTTGGACATAAACCTAAGGTTTCACACTATAAAAGGTGTGAGCCTAAGAGCACCAAGTATCCATATATATCTATATTTTTATCGATATTGGAAGAGAGGAGAGACATCTTTTATCTAAGATATCTTTATCTAGATAATTTATCAGGATAGTTCATTAAGGAGATCTTTCGAGACTTGGAGAGTTCCCTTGGAGATCACGTGTACGACGAAGCCCTGACAGATTGAAGAGCATAGTAACCATTATTTCAACATCAAATACAATCTTTGATCCATAGCTTTGGAGAATAGAGGGCGAGAGTCACTTTATCAGCCATTGTATTGGACAGTGTCTCGCAAGCTTAGCTTAGGGTTTAGAAATTAGATTCATTATTTTGTTTAGCATATCATTAGCATAGCATCATTCCATTCATTCGCATTCATAGCATTAGTTTAATTTACACTTGCTTTCATTTGTTATATCCATTGCTAGCAACCTCATCTGAGGAGCTATTCTTGGACATCTAAGTGTGTGTTGTTGTTTCATTGCTTACAGGGCCACAGGTTCATCAGGAAAATTCTGCAACATACGAGAGCAAAAGGGATCCCTCTAGGAAACAGGCTTGGAGAAGGAGGCATCTATAAGCCCTCATACATTTCTGTGTGCGAAACCAAGAAGTTTTTTGAAAGCACACCACCTCTTCATGAAAGGGGCACTCTTTGCCTATTTTTAACCTTATTGTATCAAAATGGGTATCCCTAAGAGGGACCGACATGTAACCAGGTTTTAATACGAATAAAGAGATCCATATTTGTTATTTCCATGTTATATGCTTTTCATTGTCTTCCATTTAATATTGGGTTTCTAATACATTACAAGTAGTGTAAAAATAGCGGTGCATGCGTGTTGGGGTCTCTACATATGGTGATCATAGTGGGACCTCCACTAATTTTTCATTTGCTTCCAAAATACTAACTTAGTTTTGTGTGTAGGTCTAGTTGCTCTGAGCTACATCGGCCAAAAATTAACCGCTCTGAGCTATAGTGACTAATAGAGCTTTATCCGCTTCCACTAATAGTGGCTAAGAACCAGCCACTCTGGTCAACAACGACCAAAATTGGAGTGCAGTAGAGGTCAATGAGTTGGATCAAATGTTGGTACAACTTATCTAATAGTTAAAGCTTTCTGTATGCTTTTGTGTGTCTAAAATATAGAACTTAAAGTACATTTTTGTTTGGAAATTAAAATAATAAAATGAGAAAGAATTAAGCATTTTGCATATCTTAGATCTTATTTTAAATTTCCACTAGGCATTTCTAGGAACAATGGCTTAAGCTTGAAAAGTTCACCCTAGAACCCAATGTGCTAGACATTGTATGTTATTTGATTGCTTTGAGGCCCTGCTAAAGGCCATAGTTGCACGAAATAAAGTGTGCTCATACAAATTATAGTAGTTCATGCATATTTTTGAATATTGAAATGTATTTTTGCAGTTAGGCATATAAAAAGATTCATTTCTGCTATACGATGCACTTTATGTTATGCAAGCTTAGAATGGACACCACACACGCACGTCTCATTTAAACATTGTGGAGTTGGATTTCATCACCAACCCTCAATTCAGTATAGTGACATTGGAATTCATATCCTTCATTTGGTTTACCCCCTAGAGCTTCCTAGAAATGGATTGAGAAACTTACTTATAGTGACACTAAGTTACTTGTGCTCAAACTGTCTCCCACTTTTGGAACAATCATTGGTTCAGAGTGGAAGAGCTAGGTGAACCCCCCACTAGGTCTTCAATGGTGTACCATAGTTTCTTTTTAGAAAACCATGTTTGGCATTTGTGTACTTGATTGTCACTATGGATGAGTCTTCTCATTATTAATACAAGAAAAAGAGCAAGAAATCAAAAGAACAACACATCAAAACACACCAAACAGTTTAAGGCACACTTAAATTGATAATCAAGATAAATATTTGTCTGGTATTGTGTGGCTATTCCTATATTGCAACTCAAAAAAATAAATTCATAGACAATATGGTCTAAACAAGAATTAAACACCCTTGGTCTGATATCAAGGGAGAGACTGAAGCAACTCATACCCATAGGTGGAGTCATAGTAACATTGAATGACCTACCCATAAGATCGTGAGACGTAGCTCTGCAAGCCTAAGGGGTGATAACTCAACCCTTATGGGATCTCCTAGAGAAATCCCAAGTAGGGAACCACATCATGGAACAAATTCACATAGACAAAAATAAGCTTCACAACCATCCTCATCAAGAAGACATGAGGAGACCTCAAGGGCCTCCTCTAAACACACAGAAACATCTCAAAGACATGAGGAAGCTTCAAGGGCTTCCTCATCACATGGACATAAATAAGGTTCTAAAAATAATTCTTCACATAGGTATTATGATACTAATACATCTCCATCCACATGGAGAAAACATGTCACCACAAAGCCCTCTTCATTAAGAAGGCAAGCATGAGTCACAACACCTCAAGATTCACAAGAAACATATGAAACAGGTCTACCCACTAAAGGGCGGGAAACTAGAGCTACATCTAGTCATGGGAATCAGATAGAAGAAACCATTCACACAAAAGGAAATATTCCTATATACTATAAACTCATAGGAGTGAATGGCACCTCACGGGACCAACCATGGAAAACAAGATAACTAGACGGGTTGGATCGATTTCCTACATGACCAACTCAAATAACTACAACTACTGATAAATCTGCATCTGTAAGCTCATGAACTATGACTTCTAAATACATATCTTAGTCTGGGGGTACCTCATAGCAACCCCATAGTAAAATATTAGAGTCTGATCATAGGGATAGTCAACAGTACACTAAAAAATTCACATTAGCTAGCAAGAGTACAAGTATAGTAGAAACCTCCTCAAGGAATCTGCAAGTCAAGACAACAAGAACAAAGTCAAATAAACATGAGTCTTCTGTAATAGTTCAAACTAATCGAATGAGGTGGTTAGAAAATGTATTACATAAGGAGCGAGAGCTAGTGGAAGCTCTCAAACAAGATAAACAAAGAGAAAGACTCATGTGCCAACATGAGCAGTGCTTAAGAGAGTAGACTGAGTGGCTAGATCTAAAAAATTCACAAACAAATGGTAGTGACCACCAAATAACTAGGTACACTAACTCTCCTAAGGAGAGGTGCACTAGACAAGATAGCCCATAATGAAATCCCCCATCAAACCATGAACGAAATTCAACTAGTGGGAAAAGGGCAAACATAACAAACCAGGATCACAATCCTGAGTCCCCTCATAGGAGGGAGGAAAATGGAACAAATCAAATGGATAGAGAGTTACCTCCATTATCACTGCGGGTAGGCCTACAAGAGGAGGAAATTTGTACATCAAAGGTATTTCAAGAGCTTTCTAAAAAGATGAAAGCCTTTGAGAAATATGAGGCAGTCGAGAACTCACCAACATTGAGAAAAATACACAACCAACCATTGTTCCCATAAATACCTAGCCCTCCATATCCTAAGCACTTCGATATACCTAGGTTAGAAAAATTTAAGGGTGAAGAGGATTCACAAGAGCACGCCACCAATTTTATCAATGAATGTTTTCATCTGGAAGAAAATGATGCTCTCATGCTAAGAACATTCATAATGACATTTTTAGGTGCTGCCACTCAATGGTTCAACCAACTACCTAAGCATAGTATAACAAACTTTGAACAACTAGTAAACACATTCCTAAAGTGTTTCTCCTTTGGTTCTAAGAAAAATGTGAACCTTTCAGACCTGGCCAACTTGAAATAGTATGATGATGACCCAGTAATGGATTATGGGAATAGATGGAGAAAAGTCATGGTGAAATTATCATTCTCCATTCCTACATAAGAGATCATTCACATGTTCACCAAGAGTTGCTCTAAACACATCTCCCTCTTGCTACAACTTCAGAAGTATCCTTTGTTTGAGGAAGCTTTGGAACATGCCAAGCTCATCGAAGAAATAAAAGGAGATGAGGGCAACCCTACTCCAGTAAATCAAGTCGTATTGGCTACACCCAAGGATGGGGGTGCACAAAAACCCCAAAAATATCAAGCACATCCCTTGCCATCCAATTAATACCAAAGGAACAATTAGGGGTGAAACAGGGAATGCAAGTTGCCTCGCTATTTTATGCCTCTGACAGAATCAATGCAATCAATATTCAATCAGTTGAGTGAGGCTAGGAGGACCAGATTTCCTGATATACCCCTTATAGATCCAAACCATCCTAAGCCAAAAGGATACATGGAAGATCAATTTTTCCCTTATCATAGGATACTGGGGCATGACATTGAGGCTTGCATTGGTTTTAAGCATCAAGTGCAAAACATGATTGAGGTGAGAGGAATCAAATTTGACAACCCACTAGCTCTCGATAATAAATACATGTGCATATACAGAAACCCATTGCCCAATAATGAGGCCCCTAGAGAGCAAGAGGTCCAAGTCAATAAGGTTTGAGCTGATATACCTACTCACAGATGCATTGGGATGGTTGAGATTGCTAACATAGCAACAAGGACTAGGCGGTATGGTCAATTGCAACCTCATGCAACTCCCATGAATGTCCCAGTCACACCTAGGCAGAGGTAAGACAACCTTCTAGGTCCACCAACATGATCTATGGTAACTATCTAGAGTAGATTGGAGCAAAACCTATAGATGACTCCTAAGTTATCCATTTATGAGCTCATACAACAGTCCCCAAAGCATAGGGAGACTTTAATAGAAATTTTAAGGACAATTGAACTTCAACCACAAGATGAAAATGAATTCACTCACTTTGTGGGAAAAGTAGAATAATGCCATGAACCTATAATTTTATTCTATGATTATGAGATTAAGACAGTACTTGTTGCCTTACCAGACCCTCCGTTAAACATTATGGTGGAAATTAATGACTTACATTTCAAGAGGATCTTTTTCGATACAGGTTCATCAATAAACATCACTACAACAATAGCAATAGAGCACCTCAAGATCCCCAAGTCCAATATCATTCCAAGAGCTTACACATTGAGAGCTTTTAATGATGCTTTATGCAATACTGTGGGAACGATAGTCCTACCCATCAAGGTGGGGCATAAGACCATCCTTGTGATGTGTCATGTCTTGGAAGGAGCTATGCAATACAACATCCTCTTAGGGCATCCTTGGATAAGGGCCATGAAGTATGTGCCTTCGATATTGCACCAGTGTGTCAAGTATGTGCACGAAAATAAAGTCTATGTTGTCTTGGCCGATGAAGAGCCTTTTAAATATGTCCATCAGGTGGACATTCTAGGAGAATTTTTAATCCCTTCTACCCATCTATATGTAGCACCTTCATCCCCAACCACACAAGTGGATAACGAATACAAAAGGGTAAGAAAAGACCCATGCACATCAACACCTCCTCATGCACTCAAAATAGCCAATACTTCTAAAGTACCATCAATGTCAAAACCAAAAGATAATTAAAAGATAAAGGCACCCTTAGTCAAATAAGAAAGGCCCAAGGAAGTGCCAATTGTAGCCATTGCTAAAATTCCAATTCCTATATAAGAAGAAGATTTTCAAGATCAAGATGAAGATAGTGATTACCATCCCGCTTCACCAGTATCATCCGTAGGGTCATCCATGTTGCATGCATCAATACACTTGGTAAGCACAGGAATAGGGGAGTACCTTGTGTGGAACATTACCTTTAAACCTATCATTGAGTCTACACAAAACATTGGAAGACCTAAGGACTTGAGGTCGTCAATGAGAATAGTGGTTCCACTTGGAATCCCTCCAAACCAAACTAGTTTTGTCTATGACGGCCTGAACTACACCCATAAGTCTACAAACATAGAAGAGGATAGTTACGAATTATTCACAGTCAATGTTTGTTACCTCTCTAATCTTGAGTTTGCTTTAATCTACTTTGAGTGTTGCAATTGGCATGGATATGGCCTTGGTATATATGAGTAGGGGCGTAGGAGGCCATACGAGCCACAATATTAGCTTCCTCTGATAGGTTTAGCTTATGATATTATATTGTAGGTCGAGATGACTCTCTTGTAGTGATATTGGATATATTAAGCTTAGGGTTAGGATAAGACATAGATTTCATTCCTTATCACCCCCTAAGAATAGGAAATTTGAGCAACAGACAAGTGGCCACGATAAACATACCACCACCAAAAATTTATCATCCAAACATCTCAATTTATTCCACCCCAATAGGGTACAAATCATGGGATGAGGAGAATGGATATGAAGAAAGTGATGATGAGGTGCAACTTGGCTTAACCTACCAGGGGCCTTGATATTTACAAACATTCACATGGTCCATCCATGATGAGAGTGAGTATACATCAGAGGAAAGTAACTATTAATCAGAAGAATCGACAGAAAGAGCCTACTTAGGCCCAATCCATCAACCTCTGACTTTGGGGCAAGAGACAAATGCAAATGGATTCTTCATAAGTGACAAAGAATATAAAGATGAAATAGATATGGCCTACTTAGGGCCAAGACATGAGCCCCTTGTCTTAGGACCTCATACCAATGCTAACAGTTTCTAGATAAGTGATGATGACTTTGAGGATGAGACCGAGATGGCTTATCTTGGGCCTCGCCACTTGTAACAAGTCAATGAGCTAGTATAGAGAGAGGAGGAAATCTGTGCTATAGACCCTCATATATGATTTTTGGGGAGACCTATTGACCTAGATGCCATTCATCAGATGGTAAATCCCCCTCTACCTACATTTAGAGAGTAGTTAGAGCCCAATGATTCTATTATCCACCCTGCTCATGGGCCAGATCCAAAAATTTCCATTCCTCCAGAGCCTCATTATAAGTATGGAAGGCAAAACCCAAAGATAATATTGCACCCATGTGGTCCTGGAGATTTCATCCCATCCATAACATGATCTCCATTGATTTGACCACTCCACTTCATAATCCAATAGATCCTAAAAATTCATTGCATCTTGATGTAGATGCTAGGAATCACGCTAATTCTCCCATTGAGCTTGAAGACCTCTTCCCTAATGAAGAGATGTTACAGCTGTTTCATTTTGTATCAGGTTGTACGTATGATGTATTCCATGCTGGTTTGTATCCTAAGTCAGTAGGACCTATAAATATCGTTGATGACATTCATTTGATACCCATGCCTCATCAACTAGAGGATGGGTCACATATGGCTATAGAAGCAACTTTCGAGGTGGAAATCAACGATGATCCTACCCAACCAAGGAAATTCAAGTTCGAATAAAGTTTATATCTAAAGGAACAAGCCATTCTAATTCCTCCTCAAAGAGAGGCCAAATATTTTTACTTGGAATTACAAGGACATGCTAGGGATAGATCCAAAGTTAGTCATTCACAACCTTTCATTGGATCCCATGAAGAAGCCAGTCAAGAAAAATCTGAGGAAAATGCATCCAACCATTGCTTTGATGGTGAAGAAAGAATTGCAAAAACTACTGGATGCAGTATTCATAGTTCCTATAGACTACCCTGAGTGGGTGTCAAATATGGTACCCATGGGGAAACTCAATGGAAGAGTTCGTATCTGCATGGACTTAAAATATTTAAATAGGTCAACATCAAAGGATTCATTCTTGTTGCCAAACATATATGCTCTTGTAGATGTAACCACAGGTCATGAGATGCTCTCCCTAATGGATGGTTTTTCAGGATACAACCAAATCCATATTAAGCCCAAATATCAACATAAAACTGCTTTCATTACTCCATGGGGGACATTTTGTTACAAAGTAATGCCATTCGATCTCAAAAATATTGGTGCCACATATCAGCGGGCCATGACATACATATTCCATGACTATATGCATAAGATATTAGAGGATTACATGGATGAATTATTGGACAAATCCTTGTAGTAAGAGCACGCTGAAGTCCTTAGACAAGTCTTTGATCGCCTCATAGAGCACAATGTCCGATTGAATCCTAAGAAGTGCGTATTTGGTGTAACTTCTGGAAAGCTTTTGGAATTCATCGTATCAAAGAGAGGCATAGAAGTAGATCCTGCAAAGGTAAAGGCTATATTGGAAATGGCCGCCCCTACCAAAATTAGGGAGTTGAGGAGCCTACAAGGCAATATAGCATCCATCAAAATAGTCATCGTGCAATTATCATAAAAATGCGGACCTATGAATCGGTTGTTGCGCAATGAGGTTCCCTTTCATTGGGATGAAGAATGCCATAAAGTCTTTGTAGAGATCAAAACTTATTTGGCAACACTGCCAGTATTGGCTCGACCAAGGCTAGACATACCATTTTTACTATATATCGGCTACTGATTTTCCATTGGGCACCATGTTAGCCCAAAAGAATGCACAAGACAAATAGCAAGCCATATATTACATTAGTCACACCTTGGTGAGTTATGAGCTAGGATATGCGTATGTCAAAAAGTTGTGTTTAGTAGTGGTCTTTGCAACTTGAAAGTTGTGACACTACATGTTGAGCCATACGACCTATGTCATATCAAAACAAAATCCTTTGCAGTACATGATGAGGAAGACATATCACAATACACGTATCGTAAAGTGGATCATGCTATTACCAGAATTTGATCTAGATTTCATAAGCTAAGAATCCATAAAGGGACAAGTCATAGCAGATCAATTAGCAAAGGTGCCTCTTGAGGATAAGAAGATTCTCACTATAGAATTTCCTGATGATGTGATATTTGCATTATCAGATCCACCAGAACTCGAAGAACCTAAGAAATAAAGAGATATGTCATTGTTCGTTGATGGTTTGAAGTGTGAACAAGGGGGCAAAGCAAGGATTGTCTTCATCACACTGCAGGGTGCTCTTGCCCTTATCATTCAAACTAGACTTACCTTGCACAAACAACAACACATAATACAAAGCATTGATCTTGGGACTCCAAATAGCTATAGAAATGGGCATTAAAATACTGAATATCTTTGGTGACTCCTTGCTCATATTAAACCAGGTCAAAGGACTATTTCAATGCATGCCCATTCTTGAAGACTTACAAAGAACTTGTTCACACCTACCTGGCCTGACTGGAATGGTATGACATCGAGGCAATCCCTCGTACATCAAATAGATTTGCAAACACCATGGCCTCTTTGGGATCATTAATCCCTTAGAATCCATTTTTTGATTTTACAACCATTCATGTGAAAGTGCTTTCACACTTAGAAATACTCCGTGAAGATTTTAACAATCAATAATCAGTCAACATGATCAACATAGATCCAAATTAGGATTTGTCCTTCACAGCCAGAGATTTCTTGTAAATGACACCTTGGGGGTATTTGATCTCCCAAGGACCTGTGGATTGTGGTGTAACCATACACCATAGATTTGTTACTCAATCTGTGTTCACCATCTTGATAATATAGGAAAAGCAAGATGTATTTTCTATTAATATCGTGGCTTATCAGGATTGGCTTTCCCAACTGTGGGACTTCCTAAAACTTGGAATAGTACCTCAAGTTTTGTCGCATACTAAAAGGCGAACGTTCAAATAGAAAGCAACAAGATACATCTTGCTAGGAGAAATACTCTATAGATGAGGATATGATGGAGTATTACTCCATTGTCTTGAGCCCCAGGAAGCATCCTAGGTAATTTTGTAAGCTCATAATGGCACATGTGGAGGGCATTTCAGATGCATGGCTATAGTTAGGCGCATCTTGAGAATGGGTTACTATTGGCCCACCATGGAAAAGGACTATTGCAAGTATGTCAAGAAATGCAATAAGTGCCAACATCATGCAAATCTAATGCACTTACCATCGTAAGACTTGCAACCCATCCAGATAGCATTGTCATTTTTGCAGTGGGGACTAGACTTGATTGGGAATATCTCACCACCATCCTCAGGCCAACACACATTCATCATAACAACCATAGAATACTTCACTAAATGGGTGGAAGCGATCCCTTTAACATCAAAAATTGGACTAAGGATTGTAGAGTTTATACTCCAAAATATCATGTCATTTTCGAGTCCCTTCTAAGGTAATATCGAATAATGGGCCATATTTCAAGAACAAAAATGTGCATGCTTTAATGAAAAAATACCATATTCAACATAGTTTTTTAACGCCTTATTATCCACAAGCAAATGGGCAAGCAGAAGCCTCGAACAAGACAATAGTCTCTATCTTGAGGAAGATGGTGCAAGACAATCACACGAATTAGCACATGCAGTTGCCACTTGCACTATGGGAATACAGGACTAGTATACGAACACCCATTGGGGCAACATCGTTTTCACTAGTATATGGAACTAAGGCCATCATACCACTAGAGTTGGAAATTCCAACTCTACGCATAATATTAAAGGACTTCATAGATGATGATGCTACACAACAAAGCTGCCTTGATCAATTGATGCTTCTTGATGAACGTTGAGTCAATGCTTTAGAGCATCTTCACATTTACCAAGATTAGCTTGCGCAAGCTTACAATAGTAAAGTCCACCTAAGGGAATTCAAGGTTGGAGATCTAGTGCTCAAAGAAAACCAATAGAATTTGAATCTGCCACTGCATCTACAAGATAAGTTCACGGTAAATTGGATAGGCCCATACATGATTTCATAGAGAGTTGGGCATGGAGCATATCACCTTATATCATTAGATGGTATTGAGGATCCTGAACCTCTCAATATCATTCACTTAAAGGTATTCTACACATAAAATACAAAAACATTCAAATATGTCATAAAACACAAAAACATTCAAATATATCAAAACACAAAAACATTCAAATATGTCAAAAACACAAAAAAATTCAAATATGTCAAAAACACAAAATAAATCATAAAAACATAAAATTTCAAAATACAATCAAAGGCTCCAAGGGTAATTCATCTTGCTTGGTCAAAATCAAATAAAAAATGCTCCAAGGGTATTCAAACCACTTGGTCAACTCCAATCAATTCAAAATGCTCCAAGGGCATTCAAGCCTTTTGGTCAAAATCAATTCAAAAAGCTCCAAGGGTATACAAACCGCTTGGTCAACTTCAATAAAAAAGCTCCAAGGGTACTTCATGCTACTTGGTCAAAAATCAAAAATCCCCAAAGGCATAATAAGCCCTTTGGTAAAAATTAAACAAAAGTACAAAAACAACATAAAAATCAAAAATACAAAAACAATTGCATCTCACATCTTGCATCCACATCATTGCATTGCATTTTCATATCCACTACAATTGCATATGTCATGAGAGCCTTAAAAGTGATACCATAGTTTGTCGCACAAATCATTCAAATTCATACCTCCATTAACACGTGTGTAATTGTGTTTTTCAACACAACCATTATTTGTTGCTATACATAATATACTAAGATTTTTTGGTTAATCAACCACACCTAGTGATCTTATCAAAATTTGTGGAAAATAACTTTGATTAGTAGGAGGTAAGGTCTAGTTATGATATTGCCTTGGATATTCAAGATCCTGTCACTAATCGAAATACTAAAATCCTAGCTGGTACAAGGAAAAGATGAAAATTGCAAAGTGGTCTAGGTTACCTTAAGCGAAAAGGATTTTCCTTGCTTATCCCCCTGTGCAACCGGTTTAAAGGTGCTGAGAATTGGCAAAAGGACAAGATTTTCCCTATCCAAATCCCTCTCTAAAATAAAAATAATCAAAATCCTGAAGCAAAGTACAAATTCAAAAAGCCAAGCATACAGTCCAGATTCATAATCTAATACACCAATCTAAAATTCAAAGAAACCTTGCACAAATAAAAACCAATAAAAAATAAACAGTGATTATCATCACTACAAGAATCCTCTCTCAAAGAAATTCAATAAAAAATAAACAGTGATTTTCATCACTACATATGAACAAATATCCAAAGCCAAAAGGAAGCCAAAAAAGGAATAAAGCTTGAATCCCTTGAATTCTCAACATTGTACAAAATCAAAAGGAGAGATCCTTACGCATGATGATATGTCTACCACAATTGCTTCATGCATTTGTGTAGACCAATATTTGAATGTGGATGACCCAATATTGCCTAGTGGTATAGTCCAACTTAGGATGAGACGAACACTTGAGAATCCCTGATATTAGCAATGGGATGAAATAATCCCGCATGACATCAAAGGAAATGCTTGAGTTCTAACTCAAAATATACAATCACTTGCACACACAAAGATCATGAAAAACTAGGTCCATGGTAAAAGCCTTACTTTTCAAAAGTCTAGAGTGGTTAGTAGACAGTTGTTGATAGGGTAACTAGAGTGTTTGAATCTCCGAAAAGCCCAAAAAATTCTTACATAGCAACAAATCATAACATCATTCACACCATTATTTTATTTATTATATTCTAAAAATTATGGGGTATCAACATAATAGGACAAATATCACATATATATTAGAAATAGTATATATACGGCCACTGACTATTTTATATCTTTTAATTTAAATAAACTTATCAAGAAAATACATTACACACCATTACATCTCATATATGAATACTTAATCAATTCTTATGATAAGAGTGATTATTTAAATTCATGATTATTTTTTACTTTTTGTGGTATCACCCATTAAGATTGTCAATGTCATATGCATTCCTTATGTTTTAAGTGATTAGAGCATACAGGTTCATTTATACCATCCCATCACATAAGTTAGATGCATACAATTAAAACAAAATTAAACATGCACTTAACAATAACATCGCATCCACAAACACAAGTTATGAATCATCCATCATCACATCATAAAACACATCATAAAATATATAGGCAATATCCATTTGCATACAATCATGAATTCATAATTCATCATCAAAATACATCACGTCATATCATCAAATCATATAAGCATTTACACATCCATATAAGCATCTACAATATCATATATCATATAACATATACATCAAATCATCATAACACCATCATCACATCACATCATAAAACAAAATAACAACAAAAACATGAGCAATAAATGATACACATAATGAGTCATAATGTAAATATATCATAAAAGTATGTCTGCAAAGTCCATGGATGTAAAAAAATACCCGTGGGTGACAGTAATATAGGTCACTCGACCTAAAAAATGAATCAAAACCAAGAGTATCATCAATCAAGTACTGGGCCTACGCCCCCTGTAGCATTGCCCCCTATGGACAAATCTCTGGGAGAATGGTGTGAGTTGGACCCTTTCGGTCTCTCTATACAAGTTTGGGCCCCATTACCAAGTCGAACGAAAGACTGCCCCACTGTAGATCTCCTGCTAACCTGTGACCCACCTATAGCCCCTCTCTCCCTAGGGATGGCTCCTAGTCTCTTAATCTACCTCAAGAGAGAGGTAATCTAGGATGCGTCCTCAGCAATTTGAAAATCACTCTCATCCAGCAAACCCTATAGATGAAAGCTATCATTCTCGAGAGTTGCCCTTGAAGTATCCTTGGGAGTAGGAGGGGCAATAATAACCTAAATCTGGGTAGCTCCTCCCATAGAAGCCTACAAATATTGTATTTGATCTGATAGCGATGCTATAGTAGTATCCCTCTAAGCTATGATGGTGTCACGCTACTATACCTATATCTTGTCCAATTGGAGATCGGCCTCCACATCATGTATTTATGCCCTAAGAGGAGAATATCTCTCCTTAGGCTCCATTTCATCCTCCACCTCCTTAAGAGTCTCTTGCTCCTCCACTACCACTTGCTCTGCTTGCTAGCCCCACATTGTAGTCCTAGCATGAACCTTGCTCCCTGATGGATCTACCCCATCTTTACCATCATCATCTCAGCCTATACTGCCCTCACCGTACCACATCAGGTCACCCCACCACCATGCAAATACATCTGTAACTCCACTAGCCACTCTAGGATCAACATCTGGGGCATCCTCCTCATCAGCTAGCTCTGTAACATGTTGAGAAGGGATGTCTCTCTCTACTATGATGCACATATACATAAATGGTACTAGTGGCACATCCTGCTGCAACCCATACTGATGAAGAACCTAAGAGTAGAAGAAGTGCTCTCAGATGCTAACCTTGTAGTCAATGATCCATCGCTAGCGTCGCATCCTAGCAGTAAAAATTTCAGGGTCATCCCAAGAAGGACACTCATGATACGGGTGCCATATGATATCTCCATCCTAGAGTCTAGTAAAAGTATCAGTGTAATGAGTCATCTCCCTTGCAAAAGTGTATATCTTGCGCTCCTCGCTCTCTCTGGCCCATATAACACTATAGCACTACATCCTCCTATCCATAACTATGATCTCAACAGGAAGCCCCTTAGGGAGATCTACCCTAATGTGCTCCCATTCCCATATCTGAAAAAGCCAACTATAGGTGATGTTGACATGACCCCTCTAATGGATGTGGTACAACTCATCGTAACATTGAGCCAGTAGAGACCTACCCCATGCATATCTAATAGGCTCCTCACTATCCATCAAGTCCTGAACCATCACAAGGAGGTTCCAAGGGAACCTCAAGCCTAAGCAATCGGGGATAAGGACATTGCTGATGACCATCAAAAACATCGCATGCCTCACTGTGAAAATATGCTCCCGATACCAACGGATGATAGACACTCCCCCAGACTTGGTGTCCTTGAGAGCATCCTCAGAATACCTCCTGAACACCTGAGTGAAGATGGTTACCTGATCATTAGTGGCCAAAGAAACAATAGCTACCTCATAAAAAGGGATCTGGAATATCATGTACACATCCTCTGGCATGATGGTCATCTCACCAATCGATATGTGGAAGATATTAGTTTTAGGGTCCCAGCGATGGGCCAAAGTCGTAAGATAAGCCTGGTTAGACATAATATGAGGTAGTCTGGTAACATATTAGAGCTCACGAGCCTTAAGCCACGTCCAATATGTGTCATCCAGAAGAAGTAGAAGGTCATTCATGAGCCTTGAGTCCCGAGCCGGAGTAGTAAGGATCTAAGCAAATAAAAAGAAATATAAAACAATGCAATACAGGCTAAAGAGTAGTTCAAAAATTTCAAAAAAAAAAAAAAACTATCTCAAAAATACAATAAAAAGCAAAAAAGTTATGTAAAATTGGCTAAATGGATTAGCCGCTATCGCCTACAGTGGCTAGAATTTGGTCATTGGATACAGCAACAACCAAATACCAACGGTCAAATTTATGACCGTTGGGGTTCAAACTTAGCCGCTCTAAGTGATAGCGGCCAAATTTTTTCCGCTCTAAGCTACAGGGACCGAAGGGTAACACGGCAAACCCATGAACCCTAGGCCATAAAATTCAAAAAAAAATTGAAAAAGAACAAAAACAGGGACCAACCCACTACTTAAAAACCTAAACTAAGCCTAATTATGGATTTCATTCGTTACCAACATGTTTAGTGAGATTCATTTGCCAATTACATAGTAAGGTTCAGTTTTACCCAAAAGTAGGAAAGAGGGTAGGGTTTAAAAAATAAAATACCCGAGAAGCTCTGGCTCTTCCAATAGCTGATGCCTCACCTTGTGCAGCCATGTCCTTGATGCAGGTAACTTCAGAAATCTCAACTATCACTATCTCACCAGAGCTCTGAAAAGTGAATTGATAGCAAATGAAAGTGACAGGTCAAAACCCTAAAAATGCATTTTTTTTATATTTTCAAATTATGCCTTGGTCGCTTTTGACATCAGCGACCCAAAATTCATGGTCGTTCAAGGTGATAGCGACCATAGGAACTCAGAGGCCACTAGACCTAATAGCGGCCTGCTCCACAGATAAAAATAAGAAAAATCCTTCCATGGGGGGATGACAAAAATATTAAATAAATGTATTTTGATGAATTAAAGTCATCTTAGTGACCAAAATAACAAAAAAATCACATAAAAGCATAATATCAAGCAGGCCTCATACCCAGTTACTCTATCCACTTGGCAATTGCAATGATTCACACTCCATGCATTTTGAAAAGATGAGTAGGTTACCATAAGGGCAATTGGGGCAAAAGCATTTCATTTTGGAATTATGATGTGCCACCCTTCAATCCCGAAGAAGACCAAGATGGTCGGACTACTCCATGGGTGCAAAAGGATCATCCTAATTCCCCTATGATACCAAAATATTAAGCCAAAGTGATACAATATAAACATAAGTAGAATCACTCATCCTAACTCCCTAAGAAAGATATTGATAGCTAGAAAACTCCTTGGGATAGGGATAAATGATTATCATAAACAATTGGAATCACACTTGGATATAGGATTTCCCATTAAAATCAACAAATGCTAGAAAGAAACCAGATTAGTCATATTGGTCAAGCGACTTGTCACTTCATTCATTGTCATTTCTTCACTAATCCATTATGTGGGGAAGTAGTTCAAAAATTCAACATAATCATAATAAAAATCAACAAAAGATCACTCGATCATAATAAAATCATATTCGTCCTATGAATCATTGCATACAACAATCACAAATTTCCCTTGTTTGCTAGGAACATAAGCAGACATGATATATTCAATTTTAGCTCTCCTACTGATTAGAATTATTGTAGCAGCTAAAGCTACCCAATTGAGTTTGAGGAATGAGTGCAATTTAACATGCCCAAGCCACTGAGCTAAGTACTCTAAATGTTGAGGTGATGATTCAAGGGATGCACACCATCTTGGATGATTGGGCCATCTAACATTGATCAGACCATTGATCACCATACACCCTACAAATATATTAGTATACATTTTTGCTTAGTTTTGTGTTTTCCACACATCACATCGCAAAAAGGGGCATCTATAGATACATAAAATGTGTCATGCTTAGGGGATCTGCTCCCATAAACACATTCATAAGATCATATGACATAATCTTGGACTTTCCAAGCATCAACAATGGTTCTCACCACTCATTTGGTACCTTTTCAAGCCATCCAATCCTAGCTACTCAAGCCAAGAGTAGCAAGATCCTAGCCGCTCAAGCCTAGAGCGGCCAAACCTTAGCCATTGCATATGACAATGGCCATATCTTTGTCACTAGAGACAATAATGGCTAAACCCTAAAAGCGGTTTTTGCCAACAAATAGGCCTAATCACAAGTGGAAGTGGTAGTTTACATGCAATAAAGGTGAGCGGGAGTAACTTTGCATTCCCTTTCATGACCAGTTCATATAGGAGAATTGATTTTACATTTAGACTTTAGTTAACTGGCCTCCAAACATAAAAAATGACAAAATATTCTCATGCTAACAACCAGTTCACATAGGAGACTCAAGTTGGCATTTATATTTTAGTTAACTGGCCTCCAAACATAGAAAAGACAAAAAACTTCTCATGCTAACTCGAACTACACATGAGAAATTCATTCCTAGGGCTTGGACATAGGCCTAGGGTTTCACACTATAAAAAGTGTGAGCCTAAGAGCACCAAGGATCCATATATATCTATCTTTTTATTGATATTACATCTTTTATCTAAGATATATTTATCCAGACAATTTATCAGGATAGGTCATTAAGGAGAGCTTTCGAGACTTGGAGAGTTCCCTTGGAGATCACGTGTACGATGAAGCCCTGACATATTGGAGAGTATAGAAACCATTATTTCAACATCAGATACAAGCTTTGATCCATAGTTTTGGAGCAAAGAGGATGAGAGTCACTTTAGCGGATGTTGTCTTAGACAATGGCCCGCACGCTTAGCTTATGGTTTAGACATTAGATTCATTATTTTGTTTAGCATATCATTAGCATAGCATCATTCCATTCGTTCACATTCATAGCATTAGTCTAATTTGAACTTGCTTTCATTTGTTATATCCATTGCTAACAACCTCATCCGAGGAGATATTCTTGGACATCTAAGCGTGTGTTGTTGTTTCATTGCTTACAGGCCACATATTCATCGGATGGAGTTTGCAACATACGAGAGTAAAAGAGATCCCTCTATAAAATAGGCCTGGAGAAGGAGGCATCTGTAAGCCCTCATACATTTCCATGTGCAGAACCAGGAAGCTTTTTGAAAGCGCACCACCTCTTTGTGAAAGGGGTATTCTTTGCCTATTTGTAACCTTATTGTATCGAAATGGGTATCCCTAAGAGGGACCGACATGTAACCGGGTTTCAATACGAATAAAGAGTTCCATATCTATTATTTTCATGTTATATGCTTTTCATTGTCTTCCATTTTATCTTGGGTTTTTAATACATTACAAGTAGCATAAAGAGAATGATGTGTGCATCCCGGGGTCACTACACATACATTTTTAAGTTATTGTGCACTAATTTTTGATCATTTCAGTGGTGATCAAGGTGGGACCTAGTCACTATTTTTCAAAGCATGATTAATTGCCTATTTATTCTCATGATTGTTGTTGTAGGTACCACCATCCCTTGTAGATACGGTCAGTAGAAATGAACGTCTCACCTTGGGACAACCTTGTTCTACAACCATCTCACCCTAGTATGACCCTATTCTACAACCATCACACCTTGGGATGGCCATGTTATGTAATCATCTCACCTTAGGATGACCTTGTTCTACAACTATCTCGACTTGATATGGTCACTAGTCAGAGGTATCTACTTGTACGAGTGTATGGATGGTCAAAAATTTTATCTCATGGGTGCCACCCTCGAACCGTCAGATAGGGGGAAACCTAGATGGTTTCCCCCTGTTACCCTCCTCATAAAACTTGACACATATGAAAAACACATGGAGAGGGAGCAATACCTCACACTACCATTCACATACCTACTAAAGAACATTGGGGATCAATACCAAATAAAATGTAGGCTATCAAAGTAAGTGCATCTATTATTATTTTCATATTATCATAAAGAAAAGTAAAGAAATTTTTCCATTACATAATAGATTACAATCTGTGTTTGTTGCTTCCTTGTCTTACTTGTTACTGCCTATTTACAAGCTACTCATGTAGGGTTCTACATAATTTAGATTTATAAAATTTAAAAATAATTTTAATTAGGAATATGAATATAAAATGTTATTTATGCATAAGTGAAAAAGTCATTGATTGCTCTTTGATTTTATTTTCCTTGCATAAAATGAACCCCACACACCACATCCCATTTTAAACATTGATGAGTTGGATTTCATCACCAACCATTGATCAAGACCAGTGATGGTGGGTTTTATCTCCACCTCATTGGCTCATATGTTGTTACTTTGTACCCCATTTTTTACCAAGGCCAGTCCAAGAACTATGAAAGGTGAGGACTAGTAGGACCTGGGCTCCCTCATCGGGTTTGGATTTAATCACCAAGCCCCAGTTGGTTTCACGGGTTCGAATTCATCACAAAGTCAATATGTGAGAGCATACAGGTGAAAACCTTAAACTAATTCAATATCATCAATGAAAAAATGTAAAACATGAAAGATAAAAAGAGCAACAAACATCAAAACACGCCAAAAAATTTACGGATTCACATCTAAAACTTAAATGATATAATTACATTGTTTGATTGTGTGCTTCTTTGTTTTTTGTTTGGGTAATCAATACCATGGTAACTACACATAACCAAGCTTGATCAAGGTATAGTACCATAGAAAACTATCAAGGAGGTATGGAACACCTTCGCTTTGGTCCTAAGGATTTAACAATTTCTGAATGACATCCTGGTTATAGAGAGTCTAACCTAGGGGAGATCCCCATTCAGGATGCATCTACTAATTTTTGGTATGATTGTGATAATGACCTCCATGGTCAAAATATTTTCCATGCTTCATAGAGACACACCCTTCAGCATGGAGAGGGTCCTAGTAGGGTAGTGTCGTGAGTTCACATTTTGAATCACCCTATACACAAGGTAGAAAATGATCATGACTACACACCATGGATGATGTTAGATGATCATGCCACTCCTCTTGACCTTCCATGGATGAGTTGGAAACATACCTTTCTAGATAGGTATGGAACTTATCATCCTACTTGAAAACTTGTGTTGGCTCATACAATCCTATTCAATGAGGAAGAGAGATATTTTGATCATCCCCCTACTCCTCAAGAAGAGTATTCTATGTAGGCACATTGTGCCTTTGAACCATCAGAGTATGTTAAATTTACATATAATCTTGAATACCAGGTTAACACAACTTCCATCAATCATGGGAAATGGATAGATTTTGGGGCTATAGAGCAAGCAAAGGTTCTTCGTATTAATACGAAGGTCAAACGGCCCCATGGTGCTGACCACCTAGATCAGGTCCTTAAGGAGAATGGATAAATAATGCTTGGATGAATAATATCAGTTGACTCAATAGAGATTATAAGAAAATAGGATGTACCAAGAAAGGCTATATCAAGAGAGATTGTAAAAAACCATGCGTGAGATGGTTCCTACACCAAGTACCTATAGGTAGTAGATCTATCAAAAGTGCATGGTGCAGAAACAAAAAATACCAACCAAACCTAATCAAGACCATCTTCCTCATGCATCCCCTCAATATCATAGGTCCCAACAATATCTACAAAATAATGCTCAATAGGAGCATGAGGCCTATGAGGACTTAGAGTCAAAGTATCAAGATCATGAAACAAACACAACACCTTCCAATAAACTAGAACAACCAAAGCAGGTGAATCATGTTAATGTAAATCTACATCCCCAAGAGTTTGAGGAAATTATTAGTGTTGTGATAGATAACCATAGCTCTCAAAATTAATCTATGCAACTTGTGGCTCCATCCAACATTCCCTCCACACCACAAGTGTTACTACCCCTAAATCCAATCACACTTACGATATCTCATCCAATATCTCCATAAGATCAAGAACAAGTGTACCCCCTACACCAAAATGGGGATAATCAAGCTACCATAGCTTAACATTCTGAGTTAGAACAAGAGCATGTGGACATACTCACTAGACAAGATCATCATGAACCATCCACATCTACTTAGATGTTGAGTAATGTTGATCCACATATGCATAATTGTATCTTGGCACCTCCATCCAATTCACCTCCACCACCTGCTAGTTACCATCCAAATTCATCAACAACCATCCAACTGTCCCCCTATTGGTATTGCAATACATCTTGGCTAGGCTATCTAATATTGAGTTACAAGTGAGTCATCAACACAATGATCTATAATAAATCTTGAATCAACTCACAAACATTGAGTTACGATTGAGTCATCAAAAATATCAACCTCCTTATTTTTAGGTCCAACCCCTTCTTGCACAATATAATCAACCCCAACAAAATTAGGGGCAAAGGCAAAAGCGACATTTGCCTCACAATTATACACCATTGCCTGAGTCTTTAGCATCTCTTTTTAATCGACTTTACAAGGCCAAGGCTATCAATCTACCAAAGATTTACCCCTTGGATATAAAAAAAGCCAAAGCCCAAGTGGCATCCAAAGGACTTGTACTTCCCTTATCATCAAGTAAATGGTCATGATATTTAGTCGTGCATCTCATTTAAAAATAGAGTACAATATTTGCTTAAGAATGATGAACTTCAATTTGATGATCCTCTCATTACTAATGATCAACAAATGGGTCTATTACAAGATTTGTTACCTACACATGGGGGTCAGGTAAAATATCCTATGTAGGTGAATTAGATACACACAACGCTACCACCTCATCAAACTGATCCACCTTACCTACCTCATTTAAAATTCTAGCCCCATCCCTAAAATCCTATATCCGAGCTCATGTTGACAATCTTTCACAAACTATAGGAGGTAAAATTAATTGTTTTACCTAACATACACCCTCTTGATTCTAATAAACCTACACAAAAGTGGTATAGGGATGATTTGTATTGTATCTACCATAGGAAAGAGGGCCACAATAGAAATAATTACCAAAAATTCAAAAATATGGTCCAAGATCTTATCGATAGGGAGACCTTTTTCATAGATGGTCTACTTATTGCATGTCATCAGAATCCTGATATTGACTAGAATTCATTGCCATAATATAAGGGGTCAAATTTAATTGCTCCTCCAAATCAGGTCAATCACATTACATCAAGCATAGTGCATAGTGGGGGTGCTTAAGGTATCACACCTTCCCCATCAACCAAATCACAACCAATGATGCAATTTGAGAATTTTGAAGGTATTCCACCTTCCTTGCATTCGTGAATCACCACATACTTTAGGAGTGCTCGAGGTACCACACCTTCCCTTTAAAAACAAAACAAAAAAACAACAAAAAAACCAAAAATATCCAAAGGTATTTAAGCCCCTTGGTCAATTCACAAAAATCTCCAAAGGCACATAAGACCTTTGGTCAACTCACAACAAGCATCAATGTCATTTAATCCCTTTGGTCAACTCAAAAAAATCTCCAAAAGCATTTAATTTATTTGGTCAACTCACAAAAATCTCCAAAGGAACCTAAGCCCTTTGGTCTACTCACAAAGAGCTCCACAAGCACTTAATCCCTTTTCTAAACTCACAAAAATCTTCAAAGGTATTTAAGCCCTTTGGTCAACTCACAAAAATATCCAAAGGCACTTAAGCCCTTTGGTCGAATAAAAAAATAAAAATCATCAAGAATAAAAAAAAAACAATACAAAACATCAAAAAGACAAAAACATTATGTTGCTTACATCATCATGTTGTTCACATCACTGCATTTATTGACTAGTTTCATTCGACATATTCATTCATTGCATTTTGTATTAGAATACGTTGTTCTTGCATTACAACAAATAGAACCATGATTGTATGACTATCATAAGTCTTACTCAATCTTTTTTTTTTAAATAAAGGGTTAAAAGTTTTTTGATAAAAATTCTGGATTACAGATTACAACTGAGCTTCCAACCAGGACTCAAATAAATAGCCAAATAGGCTAAAACCACTAGAATAGAATGACACCTAGAAAAGACAACAAGAATAAACCACATTAAGTTTGTACATCCTTGTGGATCAACTCCCACAAGCATTGAGAGTCCCTAGATGGGAGACTCCCAATTATCGATACTCCAAGGATCTGATATCTCAGAAACCCTTTTGTCCAGGTAATCAAAAATAACATTCCATTCCATTGGAATGTGCACAAAGGATATAAATTTGAGCTCTTCACTCATTCTGAGAATCTGAACGGCTACAGAGACCAACTACCAATTAACTTCCTCCACAATTTTACTGTTTAAAATATTAACCATAATTTGAGAGTCAGTCACAGTTAATCCTATGCCAACCAAGAGAAAACCTCCTCCGCAAGGCCTCAATAATTGCAAGAGCTTCCATAAAATTGTTGGAGTGAACACCTTTATAAATAGAAAAAAAAATTGACACCACCAGTATAATCTCTCCCAACACCGCCAATGCCAGCATGTCCAGGATTACCCCTGGATGATCCATCAATATTAATTTTTAAAACTCCTCTAGGGGGTGGCCTCCACCTACCATCTCTCCTAACATTCTTGCTAAGCTGAGGAACCCTACTAGGGCTAGAAGAGTTCACACCATCCCCAAAGAGACCAAGGGCTTGCTATACCTTCTCCTCCATAGAATTCAAAAGAGGGTCCACATCACATTTGCTATGGATGGTTTCCTGAACCATATACATGATCCTTTGCTAGATCTATTGAATAGCCAAATAACTGCCCTGAAATATGTGCCAATTCTGTTCGACCCAAATTTACCAGATGATGCAAGAAGGGCCCAAATTCCAAGCCATCCAAAGGAAGGGGGCCTTGGCCAGAGGTTTGCCCAGACTACTCCAAAACTCCACCAGGGACAACACACGAAAACATGGATGGTTCCAGGTGCTCCACCAATGACGCCAAATGTCTCTGGCAAAGGATCATTGGAAAAATAAATGAGAAGAGTAATCCTCATTATTACTACAAAGGACACAAAAAGGACCCTAAAATCCCCTCTTCTTCACATTATCCCAAGTGAGGCATTTATTACAAGCTACCAACTAGAGAAAGAAGTTACATTTTGGCCAGGCAAATTTGTTCCACACATTTTTCCACCAAGTGATAGGAAGACTCCCATACTTTTGCTTATTAAGAACCTGATAACCATAGGCTACCAAGTAGGTTCCCTTAGGATTAGGATTCCAAGCCAGAATATCTTTACCCCTCCATGAAGAACAATGTCTCCCCTTAAGAATAAGAGCAAGCACCTCTCTGTCCTTGGCCAATCCTCCCTGGGGCTATTCTTGCGGATCTTTCCACCTGTACATATCCATATTTCCAAAAGACTAGATTTTTTTAAAGTCCTCCACACGAGACCAGCCTGCTTCCAAGAAAAAAATTCTTAGGGAACGTAACCTAGGATATTGATTCAAGATAGGAGGGTGGCCATCCCAAGAATCCTTCCAAAAAGAGCATTTGATCCCTGATTGCAAATCCAGAAGAAACCCTGCTTGATTAAATTATCTCCTCTTTTCAGAGTGTCCCAAATAATCGAACCTTTCCCAACCAAGTTGACTCTAGGGATTTCAGCCTCAGAAATACCTCTCAAGTATTTACAAGATAATATTTTAGGCCAAATCTGATCTTGAGAGGTACACCATCTCCAATAAAGTTTTGCAGCCAAATCCTGCCCAAAAAGAGTTGTTTTTCCCAACCCAAGGCCTCCCTATTGCACCGACGTACATATAGAATCCCACCTAACCAAAATATAATTATATTGATCAAGTTTTCCAGACCATAAAAATTATCTTGACAAAGCATCCATGTCCTTGATGAAGTGAGAGGGAGCTATTTGTACAAAACATCTATAAATGGGTAAATCTTGAACAACAGATTTTAAAAGCAACACTCTATCTACAGTGGATAGCCATTTGAAAGTCCAGTGATTCACCTTCCTTCTAAACTTATCAAGCATAGGCTGCCAAGAAGATCTAGGTAGAGGGTGAGATGAAATTGGAATACCAAGATAAATGAAGGGGGGAGTCCTGACCCAGAATCTTAGAATGTGAGCAATCCAGGATTTAATAAGAGGAGGGGTATTGAAGAATAAAATAGAAGACTTGTCCTCATTAATCAACTGTCCAAAAGCACCAAGATATATGTCAAGAGATTGTCTAATATTGCCAGCTTCCTTGATAGTAGCAACTCCCAAAAAAGTAGTATCATCAACAAATTGAAGGTGGGAAAGAGGTGGCAAACTACTATCCCACTTCCACCCCTAAATGAGACCCTGCATGACTTGAGACTTGAGAAATCTTCCCAATCCTTCTGCCATAATGATAAAAAAATAAGGAGATAAAGGATCTCCTTGCCTCAATTCCCTTGAGGCCTCAAATAGCTCTGATGGCTCATTAATAATAATAATAGATAATGAGGAAGAAGAAACACAACTCATCACCCATCTAATCCATTCCTCCTCAAATCCAAAAGCAACAAGAACTTTATGAAGAAAGGACCATCTGACCCGATCATAGGCTTTGGCCATGTCTAACTTAATGAACATAGTTTTCTCCTTAGAAATTTCCATCGAGTGAATAGCTTCTATAGCAATAAAAACCCCATCCAAGATTTTTTGGCCAACAAAAAATCCTCCTTGCTCCTTAGAGATGATTTTGCTCAACCATATCTTCAACCTCTCAGCAATAATTTTTGTGATGATCTTATACACAACATTGCAGAGAGTAATAGGCCTTAACATATCCAAGGAATTTTCTCCCTCTTTTTTGGGTATAAACACCACAAAGGTAGCATTTAGGACCCTTATGATTTGTTTGTTCTTTTGGGACTAATGGACCATCTCCAAAAGATCAAATTTGATTAAATCCCAAAACTCCTGATAAAACTCAATTGGGAATCCATCTGGGCCTGGGGATTTTCCTTTTCATATTGAATACAACATTTTCCAACTCCTTAAGGGAAATTAGACCCATAAAGTGCTCATTCATCTCTCTAGAAACAATCGTTGGAATACAATTTAGAATAAGCTTTTCATTCTCATCATATTATAGGGAGTCCTAATTGAAGAGAGAGGAAAAATACCTCTTAGTATCTTCTGAAATATCCTTGAAATAAGAGAGCAGGGTACCTTGAGAATTCACAAGAGAGGTAATCAGGTTACCATTACGGTGAGCCTTAACTAAGTTATAAAAGAAGGATGTGTTCCTATCCCCTTCCTGAAGCCAATATACTCAAGATTTTTATTTCCAAAAAATTTCTTCCCTTAGTTCCCATTCAGCAAGGTCTTTCGCAGCCTCAGATTCCTCAATAAGAAGCTCCTTCGTGAATCCCTCATCTCTAATATTCCTTGAAGCTTCTTCCATCCTCCTAAGAGCTATCATATTAGCCAAGGAAAGGTTCCCAGAATTTAGTCTATTCCATCTCTTCAATTTATGTTTTACAAATTGTAGTCGCTTCATAAAGGAATACATAGTGGTGCCATGAGGAGGTCTACCAGTGGTCCACCAGCCTCGCATGAAATCATGACACTTAGGATCACGAAGCCACATAAGTTGAAACTTAAAGGATGAATTATTTTTAGCACTAAATCCAAAGCAAAGAGTTTGATAGGCCAATGATCAGATCCCCTACCCTCCAGAATCATAGAATTAGGACCTCTGTTATTACCCATCCAATAATTGGATATCAAAAACCTATCCAATCTCTCTGATATGGAAGCTTCCCCACACATTCTATTATGAAAAGTAAATATCCCATTAGCTGGCTTGATGTAAACCAAGTTTAAGGCCTGGATATGAGCACTTAAGATAGAAGAAAAAGGCTCGAGACGGTCCACCCCACCATGTTTCTCCTCTAGACAAGTGATAGATTTGAAGTCTCCAGCCAAAATCCATGGGTAAAGGGGAACCAAACTTCTCACAAAGCAAATGTGCTTCCAAAAATTCACTTTACCATTGTAATCAACAGGATCATACACATTTGTAAGTAGGATGATTTCACCAGATTCATTATCATGCCCGACCATTGAAATAGACCATCTGCTGGAAATCCAAGTAAGAGGGAATATCTTAACTGGATCCCATAAACAAGCGACGTCACCAACATATCCACATGCACCAATACACTGAAATTATCCCCTTCTCCACAACCTAGGAGCAATATTGAACATACTATCAATAGCCAATTTAGTCTCCTGAATAAACACCACATCCGAAGAATGCACATGAACCAAATCATGATTTTTTTTTTGTCTGGGGATGCTATTCAACCCCCTTACATTCCATGAGAGGATAATCATTTTTTGGGGTTATAAAAATGGGAGTCCAATGTTCTCACCAAGCCTGACTCCACCAAATTCTCCCCCATTAAATTAATTTTATCCTGGTCCTTATTCTAACCCACCTTCATATTCTTATCCAAAAAATATTTTTTAATTATTTTTTGCTACAATCCCAACACCGTAGGATTTTTACAGCCTAAGGATGATTACATCAGTGCCTGAGTAGGAGAGGGCATAACTAAATCTATACTACTTTCCAAAATATTTTCCCTTATAGGGCTAGACCCATCCATGTCCCCTATACTTAGATCCAAAGCCCTTTGTTCTTCATTTAAACCCCTTAGATCTGATTCCTTAAGTTCCCCCTCAAGAAGAGACATTTGATTCGGCCTTGTTATATTTGCATAAAGTAGCAATATTTTAGGTATCTCCATGCACTGATCAATATCATCTAATATTTAAAAACGGTTGAGTAGATCATCTGGTTGGCTATCCTTAAGGTCTTTGTTTGCCCTTCGTCCTCTATTTTAGGCTTTTACCAGAACAAAACCTTATCTCGTTCCCCTTCATTTATCGGGGATTTTCCTTTATCCAAACTTTGTCCAGACTGAGAGGACCCAAGATTTGAAGCCACAGACAAGACAAACTAAGGGCATTTTATTTGCAGGTGGCCATATTCACAGAAAATTCAACAACAAAATGGAAGAGCTTCATAGTCAAGTTTTTGAACCCATGTAGTTGATCCAAATTGTATTTCAATAGAATTTGGAATAGGATTATTTAAGTCAATTTCAACACAAATACGAGCAACAGAGATTACATTTTTATCCATTATCTATTGTGACGGTCCAACCGGCTTCCCAAGCAGAAGGGCAATCTTATGCAAGATATAAGTTCTCCAGAATTCCAACGGAAGCCATGGAAGCCGCACCCATACTAGAACCCGCAACAACCACTCCTCTGATGGGTTGAAACCCACATGCCAGGGTTTAATAAAGAGTCCCACTTGGTTATAGAAATAAGGACTCCCTTCAAATTCTTTGTTATGATCTGCAATCCAAGAGAAAACCACCATAAAATAGTTGTTCGCACTTAGCATCACCCCCACATCACCTTCAGGATTCCAAGTCTTCCTGACCCAAGCCTCCACAAAGGGGAGAGAAATTCATATGCCCAAAAAATTGTCAATAAGGGCATGTTTGGTTATATACTCCACATCTTCCACCACCAAGTCTGGTTGAACCACTAGAACTGGCTTGGCTTCACATCGTTCCAAACATCCATTGTTATTTAACAAGTGGTTCCCGACATGCATTGGAAAATCCTGTTCCTTCCAGTCATTTTTAAATGAAAAAATATCATGAGCATGCACTCTCTGTGTCAGACCCAATGCCATCACAACATTCCTCAATTTTTTTAGACCTCCTCCAAAAGTTACTGTTATCCCCATAGAGCCATAAGTATTAATCAATGTTATCCATCATCATCATTTCAAGTTTTCTTATGAGCTTTTGCTTATTAAGGGGTCCTCATAAGATAGGGTAGATCCCATATGACCATCAACAATGATTTTTAGATGGCCACTGATTATTTTACACACACCTTTTAGTTTTTGAAATATCATAGGTAAAACCCCCACATTTCACATACCATATCATCCACATTCCCCTCTGTGAGTAACTATGTTTTTCAACACAACCAATAAGTTGCTATCGGGTGTTCACTAGGGTTTTCGATCATTCAACCATTCCTAGTTTTACTTTTATATTTTTTAGAAAGTTCTATTAGATTTTATAAGGTAGGGTCTTGTTGTGCTAGTACCTTGCATATCTCAAAATCCCAATACGATTTTACACATTTAAAATTTGAGTTTGAATAAGGAATGATGAAACTATAACGTAGTCCTTATCCCTTAAGCGAAAGACTTAATTTATTCATCCTATTATGCACATGGTCTCTAATTTTGAGAATTGACAAAAGGACAATCTCCCCCCACCCAAAGCAATAAAATCCATTCATCCACAAAAATGAGCAAGTGTCCCATAAAAATAGAATAAGCAAAAAGTGGTTTTCACCACTAAAGAAAATAAATCTCCTTGCTCCTTGTCAAAAATGATCAAGAATCCCCAATAAAAGAAATCAAAAGAAAATAAGGGGTAATGAGCTTGAATCCCTAGAATCCTCAGTCATTAAAAAGCCATGGGATGATCTCCATTACAGTAATGAGTTGAATGAAATTTACATAGAAATGGGGTAGTCTTACGTGTGGTGATATGTTTGTCATATTAGTGAGCTTCTTTTGTACATACCAATATCAGCTTGCAGATGAGCTAGATTTTGGTAGCTCATATTGCCTAGTAGTAAAGTCCAACTACATCCAAAATTTGGATAAGGATGACCATAAGGTAATCCTCATTACAACAATGGATTGAATGAAACCCGTCTGGCAATTGGATAGTCTTATGCATCATTAATGAACATCACATGCACACACAGGGATATTGAATATTTGGGTCTTCCTAGAAGAATTGTATCTTTCAAATTCATGTGTAGTCAGTATACATATGTTGACTAATCAACTAGGGTGTTTGAGTTTCATGAAAACCATGTGGTTTCCTTATAACAACTTAATGGTCATCCATTCATCATATACACTTTTATCATATTTCATATGGTTGGCTTTCAAATGTATGAATTTTGTGAAAAGTTTAACATTTTGATTGATGAATTTTATACATCTATGGTGCTTACGTTTAGGTTGTTTTCTATATTAGATCCATTCATTATGTTTTAGCACATAAACATAAAAATAAAGTTTTACATCATCATACCATTACTACATCATCCACATGCATATTTCTAGGCATACATCTAGCATATATCATTGCAATATCATTAGTACATCACATGTATAATATCTCTATCAAAACAAAAAAAATACATTCATCGAACATACATGCATCATCATCAACACCAAATTGGGGCAATCAAGGTATCACACCTTCTAACAATTAATCAGTCAAGCATTCAAACACCTATGGCAATCAAGGTATCACACCTTCCCCAAACCATTAATCAAGTAAGCAATCAATATCCTTGGGGGTGTTCAGGGTATCACACATTCCCCAAATCAATCACATAATAATGGTTTGAAAATGCATGCTCTTTCCATGATTAGGATATCCAACATTGATGAAATCAATGAACATCATCAACCCTCAATTTGACTCTAGGTCACCTAATTTTTCTTTGCATTATGTTTTCACACAATGCATCCTAAAAAGGGGTATCTATAGATACCTAAATCATATTATATTGAGAATAATACCTATATGGACTTCCTCAAGTCCATATGACCCACTTTGGGTAACCCTAGGGCTAAAATAGTGGTTTTCATCACTCAAACAAAGGACATTTCCCTTTGTAGCTCTGGTCATATCCATAAGGGATGGCTCCTAGAGGTCATCTCACCAAGGGATGACCCCAAAACAATAATGTATCACTAAGGAATGACCTTCAGTCAAGGCCATATCACCAAGGGATGACCCCTAGTCAAGGTCATCCTACCCTGAGATGATCACGCCAAAAGTGGAATAAAAAAACAATAATCCATGCATGGGTTTGCACTGTAGATTCCACGTATGCTCAAGCCTAAATTAACATGCACACTTGAGGTCAGAATAGCGTTGTGCAGGCAAATATTTCCAAGTGGTGTTGCATGGGATTTTGGAGAAGAGCATGTAAGCCACCTCTCCCATGCAAAGGGTTTTTACCAATAATAGGTTCTTTTCGAGGAATCTATATATTGGCATTCACCCTCATTTGAAAAACAGACCAAGAAGTGCTATCAAAATTTGACGACAAACCATTGAGCTATTTGCATTCTTCATCATTTTATCATAGATTGTGCATTTTTTTTTACGTATTTACTCATCATGTTTTAGTTATTTATCACTTTTATTTATCATTTCATCTGCACATGCTATTAAAAATTTATGTGATTCTTGTGTGCAGATTATAGGTTTTTGTGCGAGGAAGGAGGAATGCAAGATTTTGATATCACCCCTTGTAGAGGTCACAAATAAACCCTTTGTAGGATAGTTTGTGGATGCGAGGGAACCCCAAAAGTGCACCATATCTATTTAGAGAAGATAATAAAATATTCTTAGTTATTTATTGTGTCGATTGTATCAAATTGATGAATGCCCTTGAGGGGATGAAGTTGTAACCATATTTTAAGAAAATAATATATGATTAATAAAATGGATTTGACCCATATATTTTCTTGTTTAATAATTATGTTATGTTTATATAGCTTGTAGTTTTGCAATCATACATTTTTAAGTTATTGTTTACTGGTTTTTGAGCATTTCAAGTGGCTCAATTATTGCATCTCAAGAAATATGACATTATGACTTTGGGAGGAAGCTTACCAACTAATATTGGTGCATTTCTAGCTACAAAAACCACTTGAAATATTTAAAGAAATCACATCTCATTGGATTGCTATATCTAAAGACCTAAGTCCAAAGTAAAAGCATGGAGATAATAGATGTAGACTTGGGTATGTGATGACTTGCTATTCTAAGGAATTTTTCTTCAAGTCTTATTAAAGTAGATATTGAAATTCTTGATATTTTCTTGAGGATGCCTTTGAATGGGGGTAAACTAGATGAGAAAACAAAATGGATCCCTTAGATCATTAAAATCTATGATAAATGGTTTATCAAGATTGACCCAAGTACTAATGCTGCCTTCCTCTAATGAATGATACCAGGATAATATTTTATCTCTAAATGATAGATCAAGCAACTTGACCATAGTATTTTCATGAACAGTATTATGAATACTAGCAAGGTAGTTATATTCTGACATGTCCATCATAGGAGGGTAAATATTTTAATGTGAATTTAGGAAAATCATGAATATTTGGATGATTAAGGGGTCTAGCACTATTCCAACAAGGAAATATGCATTCGACCATATTTTTTGGTGGATATCTAGCAAATGATTGTAGAGATATGGTATATAAAGGAGTGGGGATTTGAAATGAGAAATAATGGATAGGTGAAAGTGACATACCTTTAATTCATGTTTGGATAATTGGTATCTTAATAAACTATACTATCTCTTTAAGCTTTTTGGCTTTCAATCTAGTGATCATGCAATTCTAGAGCTATTTTTTCCCAATGGGGTCACTAATATTAGGTTCTTTAAATAGTGAAATCACTAAGTGAATGGATTTTATATGCTTAGTTAGAGTAATAAATTCACCAAGATCTTGATTATCCAAAAATAAAGTGTGTCAAATGCCCTTATGGACACAACGGATCTGAATTCTAGTTTGGAGATTTTTATGATTTGGGTTCCACCAAGAATGCTAAAACTCTTAATATTTTGATCTACCTAGGTATAAGATGTGAACCTTAGATCAAATTCAATATTGTATGGTCTAAAATTAATTTTATATCAAACTCTAGAAAAGGTCAAATCCTTGAAAATGCTTGAAAATTAATGAGAAAGGTAAAATATAAATAATAGTGATAGGTAGAAACAAGATTAAAGGTAAATGAATTTTAGCTAATAGCAATAATGTATGTCGAATATATGTACACTGGCTATTACAATAAAATTTCTAATATAAATTCCCCCTATCAAAACTCATACAAAACATGATAACCACAAGAATTACATATGATATTTCTAAAATTTTATTAAAATATTTCAAATATCTATTTCACCTAACAATTCCCCCTATTTGAACTAATATAAATACCAAAAGTGTAATTATTATAACATTCAAAACCTCAAACACCCTAAGAGAAATGATACAAGTATGTTTAATCCTAATAGCATTTACTTAAATCCTTGTTGAAATAAGGTAAACAATATGGAGCCTAACTTAAATGATCACTATTAAAGTTTAATTATATCTAGCACATTAATACCAACTACCTTATGAACCTTGAACTTTGCTAGAGATTTTTTAGAGTATATTATATTATTTGGATCATGCAAATGTACCACCCTTGGTACATAACTAGAATAGTAGATTACTTTAGGGGGTAGTTAGCTATTTAATTCAAGTAATATAATAAATGCACAAGTTTCTATGTGCAAGTTGTAAATGTGCAAGGTATCCCCTTTAACAATAGGTAGAGTGTTGGCTAAGAAATCCATCTTTCTATATAAATGGCCTCATAGTGAGTGATTATATATCGTTGTAGGTGGTAGTAGGTATATTGTATGCATCACCATATAGATTGGTGATGGGGTACAATGTAGTTCTTTAGTATTAGTTCTAGAGTGTTCATTTCCTCCATATTGTATTGTATCATTTTTATCACTTTCCATTAATAACATATTTTAGCATCTTACATTTTTGCATATTTTATATCCTGTGATTGTATTCTCCCTTGGCATACACAATAAAAATCTAATAGTGGTATCAGAGCCACGATAGATCGATAGGAATAGGGAGAGCCAAAATATATCTCCATTAACACTATAGGTCTAAACTCTACTATGTCTTTGTAAACTGGATCTACTATTGTGCATCATTGTATGCAAATATTGCTGCAAAGAATTGCTAAAAAATAAAGTCACAAGAGAGATAGAGAGGATAAGAAAATATTAGTTCTAGAATTTTTGAGATTGCATTTAGCTAGAGTATTTCCATTGAGTTATAGAAAAATTATGAAGACTAGGACTCAGCATTCATTCCACTATATTGAAAAATCAACTAGTGAAGATTCATCATTGACATGATTTAGAATCAAATTACTAATATCTTGTTGCAAAAAAAAAATAAATTGAAGGAAGCTCTATTGCAGACCTACACATTATAGAAGAGAATGCCATATAAGTCTCATTGAAGAAGAAAAGGTGACATAAGCCTTATTACAGAAGAAAATGTCATAGAAGCCTTATTGTAGAATAAAATGCCACAAAAGCCTTATTGCAAAAGAAAAGGCCACCGAATATTTGATCTAGAAAAAATACCATAGAAGCCTTGAAATTGAAGAAGACTCTAGAGAAGAGTCATTTAAATAGTATAAGACTACACAGAAGAGTCCATGAAATATAGGATATTGGTGATCTCCTTTGTTGATTGAATACTTCCTTTATAAGAAGTTGAAGAGATCCATCAAAGGTCTCATGGAAGAACTTCCATCCTTGGAAGAGATAGAGAAGGACTATAAAAAGTCCTATTATAGATATTTGTGGATAATATCTCATTGACAACACTTCCATAGTTGAAGGTTGAAGGAAAGGTCTCATCAAGAAGACTATAGAAGCTGCAAGACTAAAAGAATTTGGAGAGGTCTCAAAGTAAAACAAGGATAAGGCTTGGAGATCCTCATTGCAAAAATCGAAGAAGCCATCAAAGAAGTTCCTAGGAGAACTCATTGGAGAAATTCACTACAAAATATAGTGAAATATTTGGGACAAATTTCACTATCCGAAAAAAATACCAAAAGGAGAAGAATTTGGCAAGGCGTGCCAAATTCCAAAGAATAATATTGAATACCTCAACACCTTAAAATTTTTGAGAAGAAAATCTTGTTTGAAGTTAGAACCCAATAAAGAGGTTGAATAAGAGCTTAGAAAAAACAAACCTACCAAATCTAAGAATATTTGGAGATTGCTCTTCATAGCTAAAGAAGGCACATTTTAGTGAATAGATTGACTGTAAAAATGCAACAATCAAGATAACATTACTAGCTATAAGACTTTAGATTTCCAAGCCAGATCTTGGAGAAGTTGAAATCATCTACTACAATTTTAGAGTTGTAGTCTAGAAGCATTCACAACTACGAGCAACCACCATTATAGATAAGAGAATTTGTGAATCGACTCATCAAGATATTCATCATCAAAGGTAAAAAACTTAGGTGCAAAAGGTTCATTACTTGAACACTTATTCAGATTAGTACTTAACTTCATTGAGCACCTTATTAGAATTTAGAAGTTGCAAAATAGAAGATTTAATTTTAAGTCCTCAAATAAAGTGCAAAAGATAGTTTCTATTAAGATTCATTACTTGCACATTAATAGGAGTTAGATACATTATTCTTATTATCTAATTATTGAAAAGAAGACTACATTAAGGAATTTGCAGTGATCATTAGTGCATTTGAAAATACTTTGAGATCATATTAATAGGAGTAATAAGGTGATATTATTAAAGTGTATTAATTTAGAAATATTATTGGTTCATTGCACTATTCTAGTTGTTCATTAAAATAGTTACTCTCAAAGGTTTATTTTGTGTATTGATTGTTAAGATCAAAGGCAAAAAAATCTCCAAATAATCAAATTGTCTAAAGACATTATTAAAAAATAAATACCTAAAAGGTATTGTGGCCTATAGAAGCCTCAAAGTAGATCAAAATTACTCCAAGGAGTGGAGAAGAAGGCATCCATTAAATCAATGATAGAATATCAAAATCGAGACTTGGTGACTCTCAGATTAAAGGTGCACTAAGAGCTCATTACAAGTAAAATATTAGTGTATCAATTACTCCTTCAAGGGTATATTATCTACATGATTATTAGCTTGGCTTCATCACTAGATTAGCTAAGAAAATGAGATAGTTTTCTAGCAAAGAAGACAACATCAATCAACTCTTGCCTACAAGAAATAGCATACAGAAGCCACCATTAAAACCAAAAAAAGAAGCTTGCAAAAGAGAAGGTGAAAAATCAAGTTATTGTATTACAAGTCTATTTACATTATATTGCATTGTAACATATTTTCCTACATTGGAAAGAGGACATAAATTGAGTTTCCTAAGTACAAATCCTTCGTAAAGGAGGAATATCATACAAGAAGCCATAGAGGAGCACTATCTAAAGAAAGAGAGAAGAGCTAACAAAGGGTTCTCATTATAGTGTCTAAAAATACCCTTACAACCACAAAATTTGGTATTCTAAGAAATCAATATGAAGCACAAGATATCACAAAAGTATCATTATTCATCTATGTTGGTTTTCATCTATTGAATAGTGCAAAGGAAGCATTTGAATAAATATATTGAAAGTAAAAGTATAGAGTGAAACAAAAAGAGTGATCAAATAAGCTCTTGAGCTACCATAGAACCACCTCTAAGCTCCTAAGACCTCCATCAAATCAAGATCCAACCCATACTCACTTGGAAGAAATTTTGAGGAACAAGAAACAACTGGATTTATGTTGGCTAGATGAATATATAGAAGAGGAGAAGTATTGGAGGAAAAATACATGCAATATTCCATTTTCACCACTAAAAAGAAGTGCTAATATAATAATAAAATGCTTGAAAATTAGAGTGAAGGGAGTTACAAAGCATCTTTGATAGAAAAGAATGTTACAACATCTTCATTCATGATTGGAGCCCATAAGCCACCTGGAGAAAGAGTTAGAATCATCCATAAGCATTATGAAAGAAGTCCCATACACGTTGGAGCTCAAAATCCACTTGTCCATCACTAAAAAAGGATTAAAAATTCCTCAGACATTACTTAAGGTGCATGTGCAACATATCTACATAAGAATTCAACTCCAAGGTGTAGATGTGCAACAAAATTAGAGCAAAATCACAATGCTCAAGTAAGTAAGAGCATGCTAAAATCAGAGTCAAAGGAGGCAGTGAAGTCTATCATAAACCAACATTAAATTATCATGGTGATAAGTGCCCATTAAGGAGAAGACTAAGCCAAAATAGGCATTGTGGAAGCTAAAAGTTTGAAGAAAGAGCATGCAGGCTATTCATTGGACAACAAGGTAAAAATAGCATCAATACATCATTGGAGATACGTACCAACCAACCATTAAAGTATGTGGAGCTACTCAAGAATACATAGAGAATTAAGCCTTACTAAGGTAAATATTAAATTTTCTCGTTTTAATTAAAATCGAAGTTATAAGGTGATATAGACTATTGCATTGGAATAAACTTATCAAGCATTAGTAATTATCAAGCAAGATTATTTCAAGGTATTGTATATTCATATTTGCAATTAATCAAGTAGGAAATATAAGGTATTCAACTTTGATT
Source organism: Wollemia nobilis (assembly GCA_028583015.1). Taxonomy (NCBI): domain Eukaryota; kingdom Viridiplantae; phylum Streptophyta; class Pinopsida; order Araucariales; family Araucariaceae; genus Wollemia; species Wollemia nobilis. The sequence continues at coordinate 4,705,574 of JAQPPZ010002189.1, read as the reverse complement.
AAATAAATATTAAATTGTAATACCATTATTTTCTAATATTTTAAAAAGTAGGGAGATATAAAGCATACTACTTCAAACTAAATACATATAATTGGAATTTAGAAAATTAATCTATTGGAAAGAGAAGCAAATCAATTGCCTTCATATAGAGTTGGAATTAATTGGTAAAAATTATCTCGTACTCATTATAAGGAGACTAAAAAAAAATCCAACCATTAAAGCATACTTCATTAGGATAGATAAGGTAAAATTAAAAGGTTGATTATTCTCAATATATTACAAAATCAACTTAGAAGGTGAACTAAGCATATTCTAATTAATAGGGAGATATAAGGAAGCCTACAAAACCTAATTCTAAAAAGGTTTTATCAAATTAGTTCACATCTCTTAACTAGGGAGTTACAAGGTAGACTACTACAAAGGTCCTAAAAATACTTCATATTACAATGGAAATAAGAGCATATTATCACCAAAGAATACAAGAAAAAAATACACATAATACATCATGTCTCAAATACAAAATGATTTCTAGCATAAAAAATCTAAAGAACATAAGAACATCTGGTATATTGACTCAGGTGCCAGTCATCACATGACAAGAAATCTACAATGGTTTGAATGTCTTGAAGTTATTAATGGTTACAAATTGAGAATAGCAGATAGCAAGACTTATCCTATCCATGGATATGGGTGTGTAACACCTAGAAAATCATTTCCAAACTTTCTACTACAAAAGTGATGTATGTTCCTGGATTAACATTCAATCTTATTTCAGTAGGCAAGCTAGTAGAAAGCAATAGAATGGTTGATTTCAGATACATAAATGGAGTTAATACATGTCTCATTATGAATCAATAAAATATAGAAGCTAGAGGATATCTCCATGAAAATACATACATCCTAGACACTATTGAGAACTCACATGATATTATTGTATTTCAAAACAATACTAATACATTTCTTGAGGAACAAGTTGCAAAAAATAAAGAGCCAAGTTATCATAAAAGCAGGCAAAGAAATAGAAGATTCAAAATTAAAAGGATGAGAGGACCACAAAAATATGCTCTACTGAGTCATCTACAATCTAAAGAAGAAACAAAACCTGATGAATATACTCATCAAGATTCACATAAAAAAATTAGATATAATAAGATGATGTCCCTGATGAAGACAAAGACTATTCAAGAGAAGAAGATCCATATTGAATACTAAAGTCTTCAATACCCAAATAATGTAATACAGGGGGTGTTAGAGTATATTACATCATTTGGGTCATGTAAAAGTACCACCCTTGGTACATAACTAGAGTAGTAGATTACTTTAGGGTGTAGTTAATTAGTTACTTTAAGTAATATAATAAGTGCACAAGTGTCTATGTGCAAGTTGTACAAGTTGTAAATGTGTAGAGTGTTGGTCAAGCAATCCATGTTTCTATATAAAGGACCTCATAGTGAGTGATTATATATCATTGTAGATAGTAGTAGGTATACTGTGTGTATCACCATATAGATTGGTGATGAGGTACAATGTAGTTATTTAGTATCAGTTATGGAGTTTTCATTTCCTCCATATTGAATTGTATCATTTTTATCACTTTCGATTACTAAATATTTTAGCATATTATATTTCTGCATATTTCATATCCCCTGACTGTATTCTCCCTTGGCATACATCATCAAAAGCTAACAAGATTTGGAGTGCTTTGGTTGAAATTGACAAAAAAGGTTCTAAAACACTTTCCCTTAGCTTTGTTTTTTATTGCATATAGGTAGAAGGTTTTTTTATTTCTTCCCTTCCTTTTATTTACATATTCTTAAACTTTTTAAAAGTTTTTATGAAGTTAGTGCACAAATATTTTGACTTTATATCTTCCTTTGTAGGCCTAAGAACAAGCTAGTCTAGCTATAAACTTATATCTTATAATATTACTTGAACAATTTTCAGTCCATAATCACTTGATTTGACCTCTAGAATAACATATTCAAGAGGCCTATAACCTCAAACAAGTACTCCAAGATTTAAATTTAAATGCATTCTATTGTTAATCTTCTCCTTGTTTTCTTTTGATGGTTTTGCATTTGGCACTAATTTTGGGTTGACTTTTATGTGGCTTGGCAAGATTAGCCAAGCTTACCAACCTCTCAAATTGTCCCCCTTATTTTGTTTCTTTATTGTTCTTGGGATTTTCCTCATTGGAATATTACTTGTATCATTTTTTATAGCACCAAGGTATATATTATACTACAATCCCAATTACCAAAATATGGTGGCTACATCTATGAATCCACCCTTCTTCTTGAGTGATGATTTTTTTTTTTTGTATTTACATGGTGGAATCGGTAGCTGCCATGAATCTGGGCAGGCTGTCCAACTTTTATGGCCACCACAATATTTTGCGTTGTCCACCCCAGAAGCCTCCACATAGATCTTTGTGCAGTCCGCACCTATAACCACCATGCCACAATCATTTTAAACATTTTCTGCCATTGAAAGCACCAGGAAAGGGACAAGAATTCAGTCCGACAAGGCTCGAGATTTGAACCTTGGACCTTCGCCTCCCTTATGGGGTTTGGATGAACCAATTGGTCTACACCTCGGACCCTCTTCTTGAGTGATGTTACCATAGCTATTGATTGGATTAAAACCCTACCAATGGTAGACCTCCTTTAGTTACCATAAAAAATAACTTGGGTTTTATACCTATGCTAAGTTTTGGCTTAGCTACTATCAAAAAGGTTGTAAGTCATTATATTTCTAGTCTAGTGGTTCAACACAATCTCATGGCATAGGGAGTTTCAAATTTGATAGTAGGTTTCTTCGAAATCCTTTCCTTGTAAGCATATTTGATATGTTAATAGCATCAACTACTTGAAATATTTATGAAGGTCTAGATCCTCTCATATTATTCAACATTGGATAGCAACTTGGCTCAAAAATCGTATCTTCAATAGGATTTGCCTAGTGTAGTGAAATTTCACTAAACTATCCACTATGGGACTCCTAGGGATCGATACATGAAAAATGTCATACATCCATAACTATAAAAAGAATATTAGGCTAATTATGTGTGCTCAATGGTATTGGATGTGATAAAGGTCATGATACAAAAGTTCTAATAAATATCTCCCTTAGGTGAACCCGCTTTTTAGTCCTTTTTGACCCTCCTCCATGGCTAGGTATAGTGGATAGATCAACTAAGATCTTGTTTATTCCCTTGTGATAAAATATGTAGGTTAATTGAAAGAGGATAATTTTATGTTTAAAAAGATATGCTAATGGGGACTAGTTGTGTGGGGTGTTTTGACCACACAATTAATCATATAGAGAAGCTAGAAGCACAAGAACCACAACCAAAAAATTTAGTACATGCCTTCAATAAAATACCTAATTTATAGAATTTGAAGATGATATGGCATTTCAAAGGACAAAAAATAACAATTCTCATTAAATTTGATAATACACACAAATTTATTGATCCTAGAGTGGTGAAGTAGGCAAATTGTTATATAAATACCTATAATTCCTTTGAAGTCATGATCGCCAATGGAGGAAATTTTCCTTCTAAGGGTACGTGTAGAAATATAAAGGTAAATATATGGGAATATAATATTAAGGATGACATAATTACCCTTACCTTGGGAGGGTGTGTTGTTGTATTGGGAATATAACGACTTTAAATGTTGAGATCAATTGTATGGGGTTTTTTAATTGTGGATGGAATTCAATGACCATAGAATTGAATATACTCTATGGAATGATGGAAGACACTACTAAACTTGCTTCATCTCATAGGATAGGGAAGCTATTTAAAAGGTCCTAACATGGAGTTGTGGTACAATTATTTACTATACAAACCCCAATTAACAATAAAAGGGAGATATAGGAGGAATTACAACTTCTCTTGAAAAAACATGCACATATTTTTTAGGAACTATAGTGATAAATCACTACACCTTATGAAAGAAAAATTCTAAGTCATGGATAAGCACATGAAGAAATATTTGATTAGAAATGAATGGTCGATCAAAGGGTAGATTTCATGAGCAATAAAAGTTCTAAAGATAAAAATTTCTTGAGTCATAGATACAAGGAAAAGGTAAAAGTACCAACAAAGGTACTAATGGTAGAAAGCCCTAAATATATAAATACAAATAGTCCTAAGAGATGAAGAAAAAATTCAAAGAAGATGATTCTAATGTCCCAAAAGTCAAATCAATAAAATGCATATTCTTCAAGGAAGATTGTACTTCCTACAAAATATATTTTGTCTAGAAGAAAGGATAAAAATAGCATGGAGCCATAAAAAAAGTATATTGAAGATCCAAAAAAATAAATTAAAGCAATCTTATGCACCTAGGTGATGGGAATCCCAAAAAAATAGATATATAGAAATTAAAGTGGTAGTTGCTCATCTAAGGGTCGATATTGACTGATATTCATATCTTCAAATCTAGAGAATCCTAAAGGGACAAACAATTAGATAAGACATGACTTAGTATATAAAACAAAAACCACCTATAAATATTTGCATGAATTTTTGAGGGAATATCCTCCCTTGTAAATGTATATAAAGGAGTTATCTTAGCTTTGAAAAGGATTGGAAAGTTTACAATTCTATGCATTTGTAGGTTTTCCTTTCATTTTTCTCTGTAAAAATAGTTGTGGTTTCCCAGTAGCTTGTGGGCAATCTCAAACCCATACTTTTGGCATAATATTTATAAACGTTTACCTATATTATATATATATACATGAGATCCTATGTCTATTTTGGTTCTTTGCCTAGAGACCCATTGTTGTGTATGTATAAGTGTTTGTGATTTTTTGCTTGAATATCAAATTTTCTAAAGTGTATGTATTTGTGAGGGGTTTGTCTCTATTTTTAGACTAAGTCACTTACTAGCTTGGCTCTCTTATGGGACTTGCCTACTAATATATGCATATAACTAGTATATTTTAATTGTACTTCACTATGTCAAGGAGAGGAAGTGTTCACCATTGGAACATTGTATTTAAGCCTATTTTTATAGTAATATTGTAGCAAATCTCTTGGTGCATTGCTCCATTTTCCTTTTATTTATTGATTTTGTTTATTTTATTGCACCCCTTTCCATTTGTAGAGAAATTAATACCTTGAATATCACATATTAACAAGGATTCAACATTGTAAAACTCTCAAATAACCCTATTGAGACAAACCCCATGCTCGTGGATACATACCTACTATATCACTCCAATGCAATACATGATTATCCCAAGAGAGGATAATAAGAGATAACAATTTAATGGCATATCCAATTGTATCCCAATGAAACATCATTGGTCATAGAATCACAATAAATAATAGGGCTATGACTTTGTGAGGATATTAGTTTATTTATCGCTTGTTGAAATACCTCTTTTCTCACTTGGTGACTCTACTCCAAGACAAAAACCAAAAGAAGTTGTTGCTAAAGATACCAGACCGAGATTTGGGTGAAGATATTTGTCTACCTAATTTTGAGAAATAATAATTTGTATTCAATTGATGACTCCAAAAAATCCAAAGGACCCATACATCCAAGATTTCTATTCCATATTAGGAACAATACCCCACATGTAGAGAAAAGAACCCACTGTAACCCACAGATCAATCGATTGTTTGGGAAAAACTTCAAGTATCTCTATTGGAGATTTTTTCTAGATATATCAGTGAGGGACCAACATCCCCATTGGATAACGTACAAGAAATGGTTTTTATTTATCAAGTTCTAAACATAAAGAAGCAAGATGTGGTCCTTTATATTTTTGGTGGTCTCTCTAAAAGGCAAGGCTTGCTAGAAATATTATGTTGTGTCTTCATCTTAAATATTTTATTGGGATCCACTTGCTACCATGGTCATGAGAAACTTCATAAAATAAGCATATAGAGTGGAATGTGATCCAATCACTCCCCCAAAATATGCACCAGAAGAGGAGATGCATTGCATCCATGTGGAGTATAAAAAAAACATCTACCACTTCCATGAAAAAAAAGAGTAGATACTAGAGTATGCCCTCCACATGCATCATGAAGGACATGAGTCTAAAAAACAACCATAGGATGAGAGGCTCATGATGATGAGGAAAATTTTGGGTCAAAAATCCTCTAACTTTTTGATGGCCAAGCAAGATAACAGGTGTATTCCACCTTGGATCCCCCCTTTTTGAAGAGGTCGAGTAGGAGTATGTAAAGGACCTCTTCATCCATAAATATGAAAGATCCTTAGAGAGCTTGACCTATAATTTGGAAATTCACCACAATGGTTCCAACCATGGAAATATATCTAGCACCTTATTGATTGGAGTAAAGAAGTTATAAAAGGGTCCTAGTTTCATTCAAGTGGTCATTTTTCACTCAAGAAACTAGAGAAAGAGAAAGAAAAAAATGACTTGAGTAGCTAGTGCAGTGCCCTTGAATCCATGTGCAATGGATAAAGGCCACTCACTTTAAAATATATGCATATGTACCATGTACAATCTCAGTCTTATAAGATAGCAAAAGTTCCAACCACCTAAAAATTTTCAAAGTTGTGGTTTATCCCAAATTTTCATTTTTAGGGGAAATTTACCCGACTCTATACCCATTGGATTAAGATCATTCTCACTTAAAAATTTATACATATGTACCATGGGTAATCTTAGTTTTATGAGATATCAAAAGTCTTGACCACCTGCAAAATTTCAAAGTTGTGTTTTATCCACTGTAAAATTTTATTTTTAGGGGAAATTTTCCTGACTCTATGCCCAATGGACTAAGACACCAATTTTTAGGTTCCTTGTCTTTAGTAGGCTAAAGATACCTTGAGATCCACCAGAATTATAGTGATAAATCACTACACCTTTTGAAAGTGAAATTATCATGTTAGAGTTACTATGCTACAGTAACTATAATTATTACCTCATTTGGTAATATGTAATATTCTCCTAAGTAGAGTTTATTTACCACATGGTATATTAGTTTATTACCTTTAATTTTTAACCTAGAAGATATTATTCCTAATATCTATCCTAAGGTTAGTAGTCGTAGTCATTTTGACTACGTTAGTTGTTAAGTTAGAAGTTAGCACTTTGTTAGCTTAACGTGTTGTTAGCTACAATCAAGGATATTATTTTTATAATATCCTAAGGCTATTTCTAGCCTATACCTTGTACTATTTAAGAGGTTTCATATGAATATATTATTTTAATGTTCACACTCATATTCTTACATTGGTATCATAGCATCGGAAAAGGGTCTAGAATTAGCATTTGCATGTTGCATGGATAACGAGGATCAAATCCCTAATTGAAACCCCCTCCGACATGAATTTCAAGGCAATATTTCCTCTAGGAAATTCTTGATTTTCTTTGCTGCTTAAACCCTTGGTTCTACCTACATGTGGACATATTTCCTGTGGCACAAAAATTGAGATGCTGATTTACGAATGGAATTATTTGGAATTTTAAATTTGTCATTTTATTTAATTATTGGTTATTTATGTGTTAAATCGGCCTGACTGATTGCACCAAGCAAGTAGCACGAAATTCTGTACAGCCTGACCCTACATGGATCCTAAGATGATAGCTCATGTTGCATTGATTCCATTCTTACAATAGACCCACTATCCCTGATGCTATCCCTAATATTTTTCTTTGGCTAGTGCTTCCCATCGACACACCAACTAGTGCCTCCTACCAGTACACCTTTGTTGACTAAGCACATTGAAGTCCAGGCATATATGATGCACAGACTGCTAGATTTGACCAAATCTCAGTCAAAAGCTCCTAATAGATGTATATCCCATAATGATAGCCTCTAAAAGCTTTTGATAACCACAATATATCAATCACAGACCACCATGCACCTACCAACATGGATCTCGACCTTTGATGCAATCCAAAGATTGTTATCACGAACCACTAGCATAGACATCGAGGCACACAAATTGAGGAGAATAACTAGAAAATTGAGGTTACTAACATGGTGAACTACTTCAGTTGACTAGATAGGCTTGGACCCCGAGGTTGCTGATGTGGTGGAAGTACTAACATGGCATGATGCTGACGTGGTTGATGTTGAGCTAGCGGAAAGAACCCCAAGGTGCGCTGACTGGGAAAAAATGTGGTGGTGTGATTGAATTTCGTGCATATGTGTGTCGAGGTCTTATTTTTCTACGTGGTCAGCAAAAGGAGGTCGCTTGATTTTCCAAAGGCAATCATGTTAACCGACATTCCTTTTATAATTCTCCAAGACACCCCACGATGTCAATGTAGTATAAAAGTCCCAAAGAGAATGTTTTTTCTCTCGCTTTGCAAGGGCGAAGCACATAAAGTTGTGCTCTGCTCTTAGAGCACTCATCTGACATCATAGACCGACTGGAAGGACACCCTCCATTAAGGCACTAGTCAATGGGAGATAGCATGATCAAATCCCATCGAATATAAAAATATTTTTTTTGTTATGCACCATTTAAACAAAGTCAAGGTAATTTTTTATATTTTTTTTTGAAAATTTTGAAAAAACTTGTATTAACACAAAGATCAATTACAAAAAGGGAAGAGACTCTTCCCATCCGAACTCAGAGAGAACACAATCTTACAATAGAAGAAGCAGCTTGTCACGAAATCGTGACACAAATCTTCTCCTTAGGCCGCGAACAAGCAACATGTCACGAAATCGCGACACCTTTCCCCTTTGGCCGCGAAAAAGCAACATGTCGCGAAATCGCGACATTTTCCTCCTTTGGCCGCGAAAACTCAACAAGTCGCGAAATCGCGACACTTTTCTCCTTTGGGCACGAAAGTGCAACATGTCACGAAATCGCGACACCTTTTCTCCTTTGGCCGCGAAAAGGCAACATGTCGCGATATCGCGACACCTTTTCTCCTTTGGCAGCGAAAATGCAACATGTCGCGAAATCGCGACACCTTTTCTCTCTTGGCTGCAAAAAAGCAACATGTCACGAAATCGCGACACCTTTTCTCTCTTGGCCGCAAAAAAGCAACATGTCGCGAAATCGCGACACCTTTTCTCCATTGGCCGCGAAAAAGCAACATGTCACGAAATCGCGACACCTTAGCTCCCTTGGCCGCGAAAATGCAGCATGTCGCGAAATCGCGACACCATTTCTCCCTAAGCCACGAAAATGCAACATGTCGCGATATCGCGACAACTTTCCTCCCCTGGCCGCGACGAAGCGACATGTCACGAAATCGTGACAACTTTCCTCCCTTGGCCGTGACGGAGCGACATGTCACGAAATCATGACAACTTTCCTCCAGCGACCGTGACGGCGCACCATGTCATGAAATCATGACAACTTTCCTCCAGCGACCGCGATGATGCACCATGTCACGAAATCATGACAACTTTCCTCCAGTGACCACGACGGTGCAACATGTCATGATATCATGACAACTTTCCTCCAGCGACCGCGATGGCGCAACATGTCACGATATCGCGACAACTTTCCTCCAGTGACCGCGACCGTGCAACATGTCGCGATATCATGACAACTTTCCTCTAGTGACCGTGACGGTGCAACATGTCATGATATCGTGACAACTTTCCTCCAGTGGTCATGACGGTGCAACATGTCATGATATCATGACAACTTTCCTCCAGTGGCCGCGATGGCGCAACATGTCACGATATCATGACAACTTTCCTCCAGCGGCCGTGACGGCGCAACATGTCGCGATATCGCGACAACTTTCCTCCAGCAACCATGACGGTGCAACATGTCACGATATCGCGACAACTTTCCTCCAGCGACCGCGACGGCGCAACATGTCACGATATCACGACAACTTTCCTCCAGCGACCGCGACGGTGCAACATGTCGCGATATCGCGACAACTTTCCTCCAGCGACCGCGACGGCGCGACATGTCGCGATATCACGACAACTTTCCTCCCTTTGCTTTTTCTTTGATCATTGGTTCAAGGACCTTTCAAGACCCTGCCTAATCACCTCATCCTCAATAGCCATGTCATTGTGAAGCTGGACCCCTGCCTCCTTCTCAGCACCCATCTTAGCCAGGAAGTCGACCGCTTTGTTTAAATCTCGACTCACATAAACTGGAATCACATCATCTAATTCCTTCCATAATTCCTTAATTTGAGTGACAAGAATCCTCAACCTCCATGCTTTCAAAGCAAAGTTCCTCATGCAATCAAGAGCTCCAACCATTATTTGAGAATCTGATTCAAGAATGATCCTCCTGTGGCCCTGTTTCACTGCCCAAATAGAAGCGGATTTGATAGCTATGGCTTCTGCTTCATTGTTTGTGGCTCTTCCCAAGCCTTGCAGTTCCCAATAGAGCACTGATCCATCATGAGTCCGGCAAACCACTCCAATTTCGGCACTACCCGGATTGCCCTTTGCGGCTCCATCAGTATTAATTTTAATCCAGCCTTATGGTGGTGGTTTCCAACTAGCTCTATCCTGTCCCTCTTGCTCTTCAACTCCCTCTTCCATTGGCCCAGTAACAACCTGAGTTTCCTCTATAGCATAGAGAGCTACAGTTTCTGTGACTTTGCTCCAGATGACCTGCCAAACTCCATCTAACGAGGAAAAAATTTCTCTAAAAATTCTAGCATTTCTCTCCAACCACACTTGCCACCAAATGAAGTTTAATCCAAGCTCCCAACCAATTCGAAGAGCTTTAGATTTAAATCTACCACTCTTCCATATTTTCTAGATATTAGTCCGATTCAAGTCACCATTAACTTGAATTTTATAGCAAGAAAGCCATCGCTTCCAAATCTGCCACGTGAAAGGGCACTCAAACATCAGGTGATCAGTTGTTTCCTCATTCTTGTAGCATAATACACATTGAGATGGACCGATGATTCCTCTACATCTGAGATTGTCAAAAGAGAGAATTCCGTTGTGCATAAACTGCCAGGCAAAAAAGTTTACTTTCGGCCAGCCCTTGGAGTGCCAAATCTTTCTCCAATCCTCAATCGGGAATGAATGGGGGGGAGGCTCAGGGAGGATCTTCTCATATCCGTCCTTCACTGTATAGACACCAAGGCTCCCATAGCCCCAAGCTAATTCATCCTCCTCGTCTCTACCTGTGAGAAATATTTTTGACAAGATTTTAGTCATGATGGGTGCCAACTCCGGAGGGATTGAAATTGGCCACTCCTCCAACTTCTTAAACTGCTTAAACTTATACTCCCCCAGCTGACTAGTGATGAAATAACTTTCAATGTGGACCCATCCCTTGGTTTCAATGGCTGTTTTTATTGGTTGCAATTCAGGAAATTCAACAATGATGGGTGGGTATTGATCCCATGAATCTGTCCAAAAATGTGCCTTCTCCCCTCTCCCCACTTTCCAAAACAATCGATCTTTAACAACCTGAGAACCTATCTTGAGAGCCTGCCACACTAGGGATCCAGGACCATCCAAAGGGAAATGGCCCACCTCATTGGGGTTAACATGACCCAAATATTTACTAGTTAGGATTCTACTGAATAAGGAGGTTGGTTGGGAAATCCACCTCCAGTATAGCTTTCCAACCAAAGCTTTATTATTTAGCTTGGATCTTCTCAGTCCCAGCCCTCCTTTTTCCTTGGGCTGGGTTACTTTATCCCAACCAACTAAGGCCCATTTCCTCTCTCCTTTTACTCCTTCCCATAAAAATCTTCTAGCCATATTGTCCAGCTCTTTCCATATAGTATGTGGGGCAGCCAGGATAGAGAATTTATAAATTGGCATGGCCTGAATGACTGACTGTAAAAAAGTTAATCTACCCCCATAGCTTAACCATTTGTGAGACCAATGATTCATTCTATCTTTGATACCATCCAAAAGATCCTTCCAGATATCTATTTTTAGTTTTTTGAAATGCAAAGGAACCCCCAAGTAAACCACTTGGAAGAGAAGTCCTTGTGAATCCCAAGATCTCTAGAACTCCGTCCTGTAGCCTTTGATCAAGATTGAGAAATACCACTTTGGGATTTTTATCATTGATGACTTGGTTTGAAGCCCTAAGGTAGACATTAAGAGTATCTCTGATCACTCTTGCTTCCCTGAAGCTGGCCACTCCAACCAATCCCGTATCATCCACAAACTGTAAGTGAGTCAAAAATTCCTCACCCACCTTGATACCTGTCAGCAAACCTTGATGTCTTCTCCTCAAGAAAAGTCTACCTAATCCTTCAGCCAAAATGAGGAAAAGATAGGGAGAGCAAGGGTCCCCTTGACGAAGACCTCGAGTGGCTCCAAAAGGTTGCGAGGGAAGACCCTTGATTAACACTGAATAAGACGGCGTAGATACACAACTCATGACCCAATCTATCCAGTCCTGAGAGAAACCAAAGGCTGCCATCATCTTTGACAAGAAACTCCACTCCACCCTATCATAAGCCTTTGACATATCTAATTTAATGAACATTCCTTTATTACCAGATTTTTGCATTGTATGGATTGCCTTCTGAGCAAGAACCACCCCATCCAAGATCTGCCTACCCTCTACAAAACCCCCTTGCTCTGAGGAGATAATGTTATGTAAAAGAGGTTTTAGCCGTTCAGCCATTACCTTTGTGATTATTTTATAAATCACATTGCATAAGGCAATAGGTCTATAATCTGAAATATGAACCCCCTCCTCCCCTTTTGGAATTAAAGTGATGAAGGTATGATTTAATGCCTTAAGCATTCTTTTATTACCTCTGGACTCCTCTATGACAGCCAAAACATCCTCCTCCAAAGTATCCCAAAAGGCCTGAAAAAACTCAATTGGAAAGCCATCTGGTCCTGGAGTTTTGCCGGTGCTCATTCCAAAGACCACATTCTTCAGTTCTTCTCTATCAATGGGTTTAAGAAGGGTCTGATTTTCTTCTTCAGAGATAACAGAGGGTATGACATCAATAACTTCGTTTTGAGCCTCTACATCTTGCTCCATACTTTCCTTAAAAAGTTTAGAAAAATAATCCATTGAATGGGAATGCATACCAGGAAGAGTATCAAAGGAGTGTCCATTCTCATCTTGAAGAGCTTCCATGTTATTCATCTGTCTCCTAGCACAGGCTGACCGATGGAAAAATTTGGTATTTCTATCACCCTCTAATAACCAAGTGGTTCTTGCTCTCTGTTTCCAGTAGGTCTCCTCTTGGTTATCAATGTCCTCAACCGCTTTACGCAAGGCATCATCCTCGGCTTTGAGCTGCTCTGTAATTGTTCCTTCCCTAAAGTGTTTTTGAACCTCATCCCATCTGGCCACCAAAGGAGCTCTTTGGAGCTGGAAGTCTGTCTTGTTAGCTTGCCTCCATTGTTTCAGTTGAGCTTTGACATAATGAAGTTGTTTGTGGAATCTAAACATTGTTGTCCCAAAAGGTAGACGACCTTCTTCCCACCACTGTGGAATTTTCTTTCGAAGATCCTCTTTTTGTAACCAAAAATTCTCAAATTTAAAAGGTTTGTGATGTTGCCCTGTCATAATCCCTCCCTCCAACAAAATGGGAAAGTGATCTGAAACTGGACCCTCCAAAATCTGGAATTTTGTATTCCATTTTACAAATGCCTCCTCTGAAACCGAGAAAATGGTCTAGCTTTACCTTCCTGCTATGTGGCTCCCTCCTCTTGTTAGTCCAAGTAAAGTTGGTTCCGGGGCCTTTAATATCCACTAAGTGAAAAGCCTGGACTTGGGCAATCGAAGTCGATCCCCTGGGTCCAAAATTGGGGTTCCCCCTTCCTGATCTCTAGAAGATAATTTAGCATTAAAATCCCCAGCAATAATCCAGTCTAAATCTTCCCTTGAGGTCCTCATGTTATGCACAACTTTCCATTGGAGCCTCTGGCCATCAAGGTTTTGAGCCCCATAAAAATTTGTGATTAAAACATGTTCAGCTGTGACATTATTCCTAAAATGAGATGTGAGAACACCCCTCCAAGCTATATGTTCTATTGCAGTCCATTCGAGAGAGTTCCAAAGAGTAACAATCCCCCCTGAGGCACCTTGGGCAGCCACATCCATATGACCAGCGCCCCTCCAGATTCTGTTAACTATTTTACACATAAGATCTAACGACATTTTTGTCTCCTGGATAAGCAAAAAATTTGTTTTGCATTTTCCTAAGAGTCTTTGAACAACAGATTGATGGGTTCTACTGTTTAAACCCCTAACATTCCATGATTGTATAATCATTGAAAACCTTGAGAGCAGTAAGAATCAATTGTCCTCACCGATCCTCCAGTGATCAGTTTGTCTCCTTGAACTGCTAGCAGGTCCTTGTTTGATTTTCTACCCACTCCTTGAGAGCTGCTATTTTTTGATCTCTTTTCCACCTGAGTTATCCCTAGGGTTGGCCTTTCTCTATTCTTTTCTGCTATTCCCATGCTGACATCCTTGATTATTGGCTGCGCTTGGGTGTGCACTATCAATGCCCCTGCATTCTCTGACTGCGGTAACTCAGTGTACTCAATTACCTGTTCTATGACGGTGGGAGATGAAGGAGAAGCTTGAGCGTGGATGTTATTGTCTTCAATATTCGCATCCACTCCTTCCATAACTTGATCCTCTTGGTCCACTAGTGTCTTAAATATTTCATACCTATTGGCTGGCTTGAGTTGTGTTTGCTCCTTACCATTTTTCTTTTGCTTTCTCCTTCTTTTGGGCTGTTCAAAGCCATCTTTCTGAACCTCTTTACCCTGAGGAGTATTGGTTGGTTCTTTGGTTAGAGTTGACTTACCCTCCCTGGGACGATTTGGCATTCCAAGCGGGGCCTCCATTTTTGTGTTCAAATTATTTGGACAAAACCGGGCCAAATGCCCATATTTGTGGCAAACTCTGCATCTGAAGGGCAGAGCCTCATAATCTAGCTGTTGAATCCAAGATAGTCCTGCCAGTTCAAGTTCCACCTCTATCGGTAGAGGCTGGCTAATATCCATTTCCACACAAATTCTTGCAAAAACAGCTGTGTTTCCTTCTATGGTGTCTTTGGAGACACCCAAATGTCTTCCAAGGGAGTTGCCGATCATTTCCAGAACCTGCTCACCCCAAAACTCCATTGGAAGAGCATACAAACGGATCCAAACCGGGACAGCCGTGGGTTCAATACGAGGATCGAAACCCACTCTCCAGGGTTGAACAAATAACCCTATCGGACCATGGTTCCTCTTTTTCGATTCAAAAGCCCTATTTCTATCGGCCAGAGAAGAAAAACTAACAATGAAATACCCATTGCTAATAAACCATAAGGAGTACTCACCATGAGGCTCCCAGTTTTGCCTGACCCAGGTATGCAAGAAATTCAGGGTAGGGCGAATACCCATGAATTTACAGATCAGATCGTGGTTGGCTCTATATAAGATTGTGTCTTCGACCATCTTTGGCTCGATGACAATCTTGGGCCTTGATTCGGACTGCGGAAGGCATCCATTGACTCGTTGGGCTGTTGATCTCTTTCCAGCGTTCTTGAAGAGCGTATGAAGAGCATTTCTCTGAGCTTCGTCATTAGAGGATGGAGAATTATCTTTTAGCAAGTCTGCAAAAGAGCTCTTTCTCCCTGTGAGAGGATCCGGAGGAGTCCCCATTGGACCCTCCTGGGACAACAGACTTGCCTTCAGATCCACAGTAACCAGAAAAACACTACGGCAACCCACCTGATGCCCAAGAATTTTTGAAGTTCCAGAAACCCTAGTTCAGAGGAAAAAATTGCCAGAGCTCATTTTCCCGCCAAAGTCTTCCCCCTCTCAGGTAATTTTTTATATTGTTTTTGTATTTTTTGATTATTTTTTTAGTATATTTTATTAATAATTTAATTTTTTTTGGTTAAAATCATATTTTTGACAAATTATAATGTTTTTAACCAAATTGATTTTATTATTAATTAAATTATGCTTAAATTAATTAAAATTTTGCATTAAAATAGAAACCTAAAGGTCAATTTTTTTTTACAAAACCAACAAAATAATGCTTTTGTTTTCTCCAAAAAGGGGGGATATAAGATAAATAATAGCACTAGTTTTCTTGCAAAATTAGGGAACCTTAAAATCTTCTCAAAACCTTGTTAATTTTGCAAAATTAAAGGGGGAAAAATCAAGAAAATTGATTATTTCTTGCAAAATTGTAACACAAGGACACACAAAATTTGCAAAATCCAAAGTTCAAATTTGTGCATTTGTTTTCTCTAAGGAGGGATATCACACCAAAAATTGTACATTTTATTTTTTGCAAAACCGCTGAGCCATCACGAGCTTGAGATTAAAGACCTTGGGTCCACTAAAATCAAGTCGTGTGTCGACTAGTTCTGGAAAACCTTTCAAACGCAAGTTGTGTCGACTTGACTTGAAAGGAGTGTTGCTTTGTTAATTTTGCAAATCAAAGGGGGAAGACAAGAAATTGTATTTCTTTGCAAAATTGTAACACAAAGTGAGGAGCAATTAAAAATTAAAACTTGTTTATTTTGTAACACAAAAAGGAAAGGCAATTATTTTATGCCAAATTCTTTGCAAAATTGAAAAACAAGAGGAGACTTTAAATATCAAAACTTTGCACAACACAAATCAAAAATTTATTGCAAAAATTAGTAATAAGATGTATTTTAGATATTACTCGACACCTATATTTCAAATTGGAAAATTAGGTGCATTTTCGATTGCATCCGACACCTAAGTGATAAAAATTTGTGGGCACTATTTTAATTTATTATTACATTTAATTTCTTGTTTTCTACAATTATAAGTCATAAAAATAAAGAGCACTCAAAACCCCAAAATTTCACACTCATTTGTGTAATTCATTGCACAAGTATAAGCCATTTTAAAAATTGATATTCTCTCCATATAACCCTAAATTCACTCTTAATTTTTTGGATCAATTTCCTCAAAATGATTATCCTTCTTTAGGAGGATTTTCAGGAAGGTGCCATTAAATATCATTAAAAGTGAATTCTCTTTGATTTATTATTTGTTTGGTTTAAATTTTACTCAAAATGATCATATTTCTTCAAGAGAGTTTTTAGGAAGGTGTCATTAAATACTAATTAAGAGTGAAAGAAAGATCATCTTCATGCAAATTATAGAACCTTCATCATGGCAACTATCAACAAATACCTAAATGATACACAATTGCTTAAAGGTTCTAACTATTCAGCATGGAAATCAAGATGAAGGTCATTCTGACTATAGATAAAATATGGAATTTAGTGGATGGCACTAATAAAATACCCACATCAATATGAGAAGATTAGAAAGCATGGGACAAAAAGGACAACCGTATTCTCATGCTAATTCTCCTAGCTACTAGTGATGAAATCCAGCCTCACATAAGTGAAGCCAAATCTGATAAAGATGCATGGGACACATTAAGTACCATTTTTGAAGGTAAGAATCAATCGACTATTCTAAACCTTAAAACTTAACTTCATACTCTCCATTTGAAGTCAAGAGAAATAGTAGAGCTATTCCTTTGTAGAGTGGAATAATTGAAGTCAAAGATGAATGCTTTAGTAGCAAAAGTAGAAGATACTATCCTGACTTAAGTAATATTGAGTGCTCTTCTAGAATCCTACAATATGTTAATAACATCCCTTAATGTCTCAAAGAATAGTCACCTTTATGGAGTTAGTCAATTTTCTTCAAATCGAGGAAGCAAATCAGCTCCAAAGCGATGAAGTGTCAAACAATGCACTTTACTCAAACAACAAGGGTGGAAAGAAGAAAGGAAAATTTTAGAAGGGAGGATCATTTTCAAAATATAAGGGTAAGAAAACTCAATCATAAAATAAGTTTTGCACAAAATGTAAAAAAGACAACCATGACACCAATCGATGTTGGTTTAAAAACAAGCAAAAAAAAAATGGCAGAGGCACATCACAAAGAGGTAATGTTTCTAGTGAAGTGTCTAATTCTAATTCTGATTCTAGTTTAGAAAGAGCACACAAAGTTCTCATGGCTCAAACAACATTGTAAAGGGAAACAAATTTGTCATCCCTAGCAAGCACCATTCCAACCCTCTTTTTAGACTTCATAAATATCAAATATTTTTGTTTGAAGTACTTATAATAGAAGGAAAGATTTTTTTGGTGTAAGTTTTGAAATTTTCCTAGGAGGCAATATTTGTGAAATCCTTAACAAAGCTTCATAATTTGCATATCTTTTTTCACTTAACTGGGAATAAACATTTATTTCCTACTTTACACAATTTTTGCTAAAAAGGGAGAAAGACTTATAAAGGTGCATTTTTGGTAGCGAATGACACCTTAGTCACACTTCTTGTAGAAATTCCATTACAACATGTTTTGCAACAAGGGGGAAAACTTATAAGGGTGCATTTTTGGCAGTTACTAACACCTTAGCTATCTTATCAAAACCAATTTGTAAAATCATATTATAACATAATTAGTCTTGTATGTAGTGATCTACTCTAGTACACCTAGCGGTTGCAGTGATTGGTTACCCATGCAAACTAGTTGGATGAAAATATTAAAATAAATACATTCATTGAGGTGAAAACAAAGTGAGGAATGATCCACTTTTTTTCTTAGAGCAGCCAAAGCACTGTGATAGAGACTGATCCAGAGCAAGAGCAACCATATCAGTAGCTTTTTCACTATATTGGGACAATTATATACATTACCCAAATAATGTAATAAGGGAGGATGTTAGAGTTACTATGCTATAGTAACTATAATTATTACCCCATTTGGTAATTTTTAATATTCTCCTAAGTAGAGTTTATTTACCGCATGGTAGATTAGTTTATTACCTTTACTTTTTAACCTAGAAGATATTATTCCTAATATCTATCCTAAGATTAGTAGTCATGGTAATTTTGACTACATTATTTGTTAAGTTAGAAGTTAGAACTTTGTTAGATTAACATGTTGTTGTTAGCTACAATCAAGGATATTATTTTTATAATATCCTAAGGCTATTTCTAGCCTATACCTTGTACTATTTAAGATGTTGCATATGAATATATTATTTTAATATTCACACTCATATTCTTACATCTAAATAATAGATAGGCACATGAAGAAGGGTCCAATCATAAATGCTTGATCAATTAAAGGCCAAATTTCATGAGCAAGGAAAATTATGAAGGTTGGAAGTCCCTGTATCAAGGATAAAAGGTGAAGGTAAAAGTGTCAACAAAGGTACTAATGAAAAAAAGTCTTGAAGATCTAAATAAAAATAGTCCAGGGAGATGAAGAAAAACTCTCAAATATGATGATGCCAACATCCCAAAATTCAAATCAATAAAGTGCACATTATTTGAGGAAGATTTTCCTTCCTAAAAAATATATTATGTATCTCTTAGAAATGAAAACAATAACATGGAGCCATAGTAGAAGTATCTCAAATATCCAATTAAAGAAATCTTCTACACGTAGGTGATGGGAATCCCTAAAAAAGGGATAAATGGTAATTAAGGTGGTGGCTGCTCATCCAAGGGCTAGGACCGATTGATATTCATATCTTCAAATTAAAATAATTCTAAAGGGATAAGAAGTTAGACAAGATATGAATCAATATTTGAAATAACAACCACCTAGAAATGTCTACATGAGTTTTTGAGGGAAAATTCTTCCTTATAAATCTATAAATCAGAGTAATATTAGCTTTGTAAAGGATTAACAATTTTGCAATTATATGTATTTGTAGGTTTTCCTTTCATTTCTCTTTGTAAAAATAGTTGTGGTTTCTAAGCGGCTTGTGGGAAATCTCAAACCCCCACTTCTAGCACAATCTTTGTAAAATTTTACCTGCATTATATATAAACATGGGATTTTGTGTCTATTTTTAGCCTTTACCTGCAAATCCATTGTGGTGTATGTATATGTATTTATGATATTTTTCTTGAATATCATATTTGCTAAGTGTATCTATGTGTGAGGGGCCTGCATCTATTTTATGAAAGAGTCACTTACTAGCTTGGCTCTACTATGGGACCTGCAACTCATATATGCATATAATTGTTAGATTTTGATTGTACTTCATTGTGTCAAGGAGAGGAAGTGTTCGCCACTGACACATAGTATTCAAGCTTGTTTTTTTAAGAAGATATTAGCATATCTCTTTGTTCATCATATCCTTTTCCTTTTATTTATTTAGTTTATTTATTTTCTTGCATTCCTTTCCCTTTGTAGAGCAACTAGTACCTTAAAGATCACATCTTAATAAGGATTCTACCTTGTAAAAGCTCTTGAAGATCCTTGATTGAGCCAAAAATCATACTCTCAACTATGGCCCCATTATGTCACTCCAACATGAGGTGAAATTGTCCTAGGTGGGGATAATCAGAGACAACACTAGGAACCTAAAGGAATACCACCTCACTATAATAATTATCATGCAATTGAACTTGTTCTAGGTAGTCTCCTACTAAATGTTCACTCATAAAAGTATCCATATATCAAAATATCAAGAATTAAGAAAATATTGTTGGAATTGCTTGTAGTAGGGATAATTTGACCCAATGTTAGTCCATATTCCTCTCTAGTGTTGTTGGTATATAAGAAGGATGGGTTCTGGTAGATATGTTGGGAATTCAACAAATTAACCATTAAGGAAAAATTTCCTATGCCTATAATTGATGATTTGCTGGATGGATTACATGGTGCTAAATATTTCTCACAGTTAGATTTATGTTTAGTCTACCATCATATTAGAATCAAGGAAGAAGATATTCATAAAATTACCTTTAGAACTCATGAAAGATACTAAATTTTTTTGGTCATGCCCTTTAGTCTGACCAATTCACCTCCCACTTTCTAGAATATGATGAATGGAATATATTAGCCCTTCTTACTCAAATTTATTTTACTCTTATTTGATGATATTTCAATTTCTAGTCATACCTAGGGAGAGCATCTCAAACATCTAGATCAGGACTTGTAAGTTTTGTCTAATAATTAGCTTTATGCAAAGTAGTCAAAGTGTTCTTTTGGCATGCAAGAGGTAGATTACTTAGATCATATTGTAACAAAGGAAGGATTTAAAGTAGACCCAAAGAAAATTGAGGCTATACAATAATAGCCAAAGTATCAAATATTCAAGGGTCTTTGAAGTTTCCTAGGTCTCACTAGGTATTATTGAAAGTTTAATTAGAACTATGGGAACATTATAGTACCATTAATAAATATGTTGAGGAAAAACTCATTCATGTGGTCAAAACTAGTGGAAAAGACTTTTTGGGATCTAGGAAAAACCATAATATTGACATTGGTGTTAGCAACATTCAAATTTTACAAATTTTTTGTAATAGAGAGTGGTTATTTTGTAGTGGAATTAGGGTAGTTTTGATGCAAGAAATAAGACCATTGGCATTCACAAACAAGACACTATCATGTAGAACTTGGAAAAATAAACTAATGAAAAGGAGATAATGGCCATTTTGCATGATGTTAATATTGGTAGTTATACCTCATTGAGCATTATTTTTCAATCGAAATAGATCACAAAATTATTAAGTATTTATTGGTGTAGTAGGTAGCCACACTAGAATAAAACATATAGGCATCCAAATTATTGGGGTATGACTATGGTTCGATGCACTTTCACACCAATATAAATACTGGAGTATGTTGTATGCTCTATCAACAACACTTCCTCAATGGGCCAATCAATTTAGAGAAGAGAAAACTAAGGACTAAAATTTATGATATTTGATTCAACAACTTCAAGATGATCTCAACTCATGCCCTGTATATATGTAGGATGGACAACATGAGGTATTTTGATCATATTATTCCTAAAAATTTACAAATTCATGAATTCATATTATAGGAAATATATGTATATCCTACTATAGAACACTCAGGGTTTCTTAAAACTTATGAAATGACCAAACACACTTTATTTTGGAATGGAATAAAGTACATTCAAACCTTTATGGAAGAATGTGGTACACGCCAATGGATGAAGGGAGAAATTATTTGCACTCTAAGAACACTTTGACCTCTTCCAATTTTGACATAAGTATGGATAAATATTTTTATACATTTCATTGAAGGATTTTTAAAATCTAGGGGTAAATTAGTCATTTTGGTTATAGTGGATTATGTCACAAAGCATGCTTATTTATGTTCCTTAGCCTGTCCTTACATAGCCTCTATAGTTACCCAAATATTTCTCAACTCCATATTTTACCTTTAGGATATGCCCAAATATATTGTTTCTGATTGAGACCCTACTCTTCTACTCATTTTTGGTAGGAGTTATTTAAGTTATAGATAGTTACCTTAAAATAATTTTAGCATACCACCCTCAAAAAAATGGTCAAACATAGATCATCAACAAATGCTTGAAAGCATACCTCTTTTGCTTAGCATTGTAACATCCTACACAAAGGACTAAATGGCTTCCTCTAATTGAATGGTGGTATAACACTTCATATCATTCAACTACAAAGATCATGACATTTAAAGTAGTATATAGACACCCTCTTACAACATCACCCTCCTATATTCTCGGTAGTTCCAGAGTTCAAGCAGTATATACCACTCTTCATTAGCATGCAACACTTATCAATAGCTTAAGAAAAAATTAGAGATGGTCCAAAACTATGTGCATCAATAAGCTTATTGACAATATTTTTATCCTATATTTTATATAGAGGATACAATTTTTTTCTATCTACAACCACACAAGTAGTCCTTGGTACAACTTTGTGGATGCAAAAAACTTGCTATTAAATTTTATGGTCCTTATCAAGTATTAT
The DNA here is from genome assembly GCA_028583015.1 of Wollemia nobilis. Lineage (NCBI taxonomy): Eukaryota > Viridiplantae > Streptophyta > Pinopsida > Araucariales > Araucariaceae > Wollemia > Wollemia nobilis. Next base: position 4,682,898 of record JAQPPZ010002189.1, on the reverse strand, counting down.
AGTGGATTGCTTCAACCACCTACAAACTTGACTTGCTGCCCAACTCCAAGATCCATCTACCATTTCATGGTTATTCATTGAAGAATGTCATCACAATAAGTTATAGGCTCAATCAATATTACCTAAGCTGGATGAAGAAGGGTCTATAGTTTTAGATCTTGAATTTTTTTTGGATCAATATTATTGCACCCTTTTTAATCATACCATCATCGATGTTATTATACAATGGTGGAGACTACAACCAAAATATGCCACATTAAATTCACTTCACCAACTACAATAACTATTTTCTCATTTTAAGCTTTGAGTATAAAACTTTTTTTTAAGAGAAGGGTATGTTAGGATCCCATGCTAAAATTATTATGTAATGATCCCATTCTAACATTATCTTGTAGTATATTTTAACATGTATGTGGCACTTGGTATGCCTAAACATATGGGCCCATATAATGTAACTACTATAAATGATGTAACTAAATCTTTAGTAGAAGTTTCTAGCTTACATCATCACTGGCATGTGAAGCTGACCTTTGAGCATTAGGGTTAGGGATGATAGGATTCTTTGAAAATGCAAGTGCATGAATGGAATGTATAAAGTATTTTTATATAGTATTAAATTTATGATTCTAAGGAGGTTTCCTCATTGAAGAGGCCAATGATTATGAATTATGATTCTATTTTGTTCAAGAAAGTTTCTACATTTTCATTTGTATTGCAATATTATTGTTCTTATTTCCATTAATTCTATTATTTACTACAATATTTGGGTGGATATTCTTATTTTAATTGGAATTTTCCTTAACATAGTGAAAATATATTATAAATCCATCCCACGCGCAAGGTCACATCACCCATCTACTAATGATCCTATATTTGAATCCTAAGGAAATCATGTAGGTTCACTAAAATTATCTCCTCCCAATTAAATGTAATGCTTGATCTATCACCATTTGTACACATATCCATATATATGGTAGAAATTAATTAGTTTTTTTATTGTAATATTCTTTTCCAAAGCATCCCCACTACAACCCTCTAAATATCCAAATGGATTGAAGATCCCATAATAAAAAAATTTATGATTCTTTTAAAATCTATCTTTAAATCCATGAGATAAGTGGTATATATCCACCATAAAACCTATAGCATAATAACATACTACATAGGGGTAATATTACCCACTACGTATGATTCTCAGTTAGATCCACTAGGAGCCAAGGTGACCGCGAGACTACTGTTCTATACACTCAGTGCTAGGGAAAAGGGTTCACTAAGAATAGTTTTAGGACTCACTCCAAGTCTAGGGTGGAAATTTTTTGATGTTTCAATTAAGCATACACCTATGTTTGGCCTTTTATAAAACTAAACTATGAAAATTAAGGAACTATGCAAGTCACACAAGCTGCAAGAAGACAATGACTAACATTAATATGATTATTTGATTGAATGAATATCTAACCCTAGGTTAATAGAAATGAAATACTTTTTCTTTTAGCAAGGTATCAATGGAAATGCATAAACAAGACTAAACCCTAGATGCACACTATATGCTCTTATTCTTTCAAATGCCTAGAAATCCAATCAAAATGTTTTTCCTTTACTTATAACCTAGGTTTTGAATAGAAAGCAAACAATAAACAACCTAAAAGCTTTACTTAGAGTACTTACCTTATCTAGTGTTTTATCCAAGATTTATCTTGCATCCACAATATCCAATAGCTTCACACCTATAAAATATCTTCACAAAACCATAGAAAATTTGATCAACATTTTGAGGCCTACTTAGGTTGCTATATGACTGAGCTTGGAGGCACAACAGTCAAGCCTCATTGGTACTTTTAATTGAATATTTGAAAACAAATTATATTTGACCTCTGGAACATGCACAAACAGAGTAAAATAAACATGTAATAATGAAATAAAATGCTTACAAGATGGACACAACAAAATGCTAAAATGCAAAGTGTAAATCATAGTTTTGGAGTACAAAACTTACCCCCAAGCCCTAATTTAACAAAACCATGTATTTTAAATTATGATCATGCATTTGTATTAAAAAATTTGCTCCCTATGTGGGTGGGGCACAAATTCTATTCAGATAACCTTTTAGAGTTTCAAAACAACAAAAAATGCAATGCAAAAAAACAAAAATTAGATCTATGACCTAATAATGCAAAAAAATTAACCTGATGAGTTGATGGAGAAATAAAGGAGCAATTAATAGGTGGAAGAAACACTAAATATGGTCAATCTCTCCAATAATCAAGACTCATCCACTTGATCCCCAAGGGCAGCCAATACCAAAGCACAAAACAACAAAACATCGATTTGGAAGAAATGGGCACTCGTTAGCATAAGCAATGAGTGATTCAAGAATTATATTCTCAAGAAAATTCATTGGTTGAAAAAGAGGGGATAAAATCATCTATTTATAAGAGGTTTAGGTTGGAAAATGAAAAACAAATTTGGTTAAGAGCCGACACCACATATGTCGATCAAAACTTGGGCTTTTTAAGAGAATTATCTAAATTTTTTAAATTCATGCCTTGTAAATTATAGGGCATGAATTTGGAAAAGTTTTTTAGCTAAATTCACACCCCATAATTATAGGGTGCAAATTTTGCAAAGAAAAAATTGCCAAATTCAAACCCTATATGGGACGACCACGAATTTGGGATAACCAGACCTATATGTAGTTATTTTTGCACTTTAGGGGACCAAACAATGTTAGAGTGGGACAAAACTTATACTGCTAGAAATATAATTTCAAGCCCAATCCAACAGTATTGGTTTTGGAAGGAATGAAGAAAATTTGGTAGGGCAAATGTTGGATTAAATATGACCTTATTTTTTGTAGCAATAAATGCTCAATTTTAGGTCTAAAAAGGTGGAATTTGATTGGTGGGTTAGAGGGTTGATGCATGATGATGAACTGATGAAAATTTATGAAAAGTGGGTCAAATTTTTTTGTCTATATTTTTGCCCCTTTTTTATGTATTCATTGTGCAATGAATGCATAAAAAATAGTTATGCACCAATTTTGATGTTGGGGAGCTTTTAGCTATTTGAAAAGCCAATGTAGAGCATATGGTGTGAAAAATTGATTGCTCATACATAAATTGTATGTATTTATGAATGCCCCCAACATAGGGTACCCCCTTTATGTTTGAGGAAAAACCTAGTTAAACTGATGAAACTCGATTATCCTGGGTTGAGGAAGAAAAACTTGATGAATATTGAGAAGGATTAGACATGATTAAATTTACCCAAGATCGAGATGAAGGGAAGATGAAGAAGAAAAATAAAGCTCTAAAAGATCAAAAAAGAAAAGGAAATAAAATAATAGTGAAACCTTGTAAGGATGTATGCTTGCAAATGAGCAAAATGGAGGTTTCCCCTCGCTTATGGTCTTGAAGCTATCTTGTGAGGGTGGTTATGGGAAAAAATGGACAAGTGGAGCGATACCTACTAGGTGTGTAGTGCTCGTTACGATGGCCATAGAAAATATAGAAATCCTTGCTAGGATGTATGCTTGCAAATGACCAAGATGGAGGTTCCCCCTCACATGTGGCCATGAAGCTATCCTATATGGGGAGTTTTGTGTGTGAGTTATTTTCAAAGAGAGTACTACCTGATAGGGGGTGGTGTGTGCAAAATATGATTGAGCAAAGTAAAGCATAGAAAAAAATATGTGTGTGTGTGTGTGTGTGTGCATGTGTTAGATAAAAGGAATATAGAAGGATGAGATAAACAAACAATGGTGTATGTGTGTGTCCTTATTGAAATTTCAATATCTAAGAGATGTGTCTAAGGTAGTAATTGGCCATATGAACACCATAAATGATATTAACATGACATCTACTGTTAGATTTTGAGGATATATGCAATGGAAGATATCTAACATGAGTCTTAATAAGATGCAATAAATATGAAAGAAAGTGAGTTTGTAATATGACTGAAATATACTATAAATAGAAATAAAAAATTACAATGCAGTATGGAGGAAATGGTCACTCCATTAATATGAGCTAAAGAGCTACATTGCGCTCCATACAAGAGCAATACTACTTGCTACATTGAACTAAATAGTAACTTGACTTGATACTTCCTTTATCTATAATTTACCACTATGAGTCCCTTTATATAGGAAAATAGATTCCTTGGCCAACACTCTACCTAGCTATACAAGGGGATAAATTTCACATTACAACTTGCACATTGCCACTTGTGTATTTATTACATTGCTTGAAGTAACTAGTTAACTTCCCCCTAAAGTAATATCCTACTCTAACTATGTACCTAAGGTGGTACATTTACATGATCCAAATGATGTAATATACTCTAACTCTAACACCCCATTGTATTACATTATTTGGGTATTGAAGATTTCAATATTCAATATTGATATTCTTCTTGTGGATTCCCTTTGGTTTGATATAATTCTTCTTTAGATTCTTTGGTATTCATGTTGTAGCTTCTTTTCCTTTCCAATCCTCTATTATTTGATATCATATATTTTTTATGAACTAGTGATCTCATGATTTGGCATATCTGAAGTGGATCAAAATTGACCCATATTTTCTCCTTTGGATTTTTGTATGACCTGTCTCTCTAACCTTCATAAGCATCAAACTTGATCTCATTATTAGTAGATCCTTTTGGAATAAGATTTTGAAGGTAGCAATCTATTATTTGTAGTAAAATTTCTTCATGACTTTTATAATACTTGTATTTATAGTAGTAGAAGAAAGATGAGTGATTTTTCCCTTCACAATATTTTCATGGAGAGAAATTCCAACAATTGATCTTTTCATGACCATATTGATTGGAATAGGTGCACATTAGAGATGTTCTGACTAGTTTTTTAGTCTATCTTTGGGATATCATGTTTATCAAAATCTCTGACTAGATATTTAAACCATATGTGCACAATTGAAGCTATTCCATTTTTACTTCTTTTTATGATGTGTTTTTTATCTATTTTTCTTCTCCCTTGTGGCCTTTTGTGTTTTCATTGATATCATCAACTTCATTAGAAGAATCTATTTTTCCATAGCTATTTGTTTCAGAACTTATTTCCCATATTATTGATTCTTCCTTTCCTTTTGTACTTTCCTGATTATTATCCATTGTATTACCAATTATGCTTTTAATCCATATTGGTATTTTTATCATTCCACTTTTAAGTGTATTGCTTAATGAACTGGTAGACATCTTTAGCTTCTTGGATTAGAGTATATAGTACTTTGATAGAGCTTGTATCTTATGAGATTGAATTTTTCTAAGTGGTCTACCTTATAACTCCCTAGTTATGAGCTTTGATTTAGTAGAATACTTGTAGGATTTGTAGACACGTTATGATTCCCAAATAGATTGAGTACTTGAAAATTTTTGAATAGATGCTATTATTATCAAGTTTTGTAGAATTCTTTGTCTCCCTAGTAATTTTGGATATGCTGAATGATAGATAAAGTGCTTTTGAGAATGGTAGTTCTAATTAGATTTTATTTTGTAAAGTTTTTTAATAGCAAATATCAACTTCTTTTACACCTTATTTCTCCTATTGAACTTAAGCACTTTCTATTTTGATGAGGTTCTATTTGTTGGAATTATTTTATCTCTTTAATGTAAGTTTGAGACAAGTATAGTAATTAGTTTCCATTTCTTGATTTTACTTATAGAACCTTCTATTATAGCCTTTAGTGCACTTTGAATCTGAGACTCACCAAGTCACTTTGAATCTGAGACTCACCAAGTCTCAATTTGAAGCTTATTTTACTATTTTTATGGTGGATTTCTTATCCACTCCTTGGAGGAATCTGATCTAATTTTTGTGGCTTCTTTAGACCATAAATATTGTAGGTTTTATGCACCAAGTAGTGTCTCTAGACACTTTGATAATCTATTAGTTTCTGTGTCCTTGATATTTAATCAAAAAACACAAACTAACCCTTTTGAGATTAACTAGTTAGAGATCAACTTGTATTGCACTTTTAATGGTAACAATAATCTCACCATATTTCTCTAGTAAATTAACTCTCAAAATAATTTTATATGCACTTAATAATCTCTACAAATTTTAAGAGTAATCTATAATTTACCCTTAATTAATATTCTAGAATTTTTTACTATGATTAATATTGAAAGATATAGTCTTCTTGCTTTCTAGATAGCAAATAGATATATGATACTTTTATTTCTTTCAAAAATATCCAACTCCTATTTAATGTGCAAATAATCCTTAAAATGAATTTTCCTTTTTTGCACTTAAATACTATAATGCAATCTATATTTCTGCAACTTCTTAATCCAAATATGGTGCTTAGTAAAATTTGATAATGAACCCTAATTTGAAGTTCAACTAATTGCACCCTAGTTTCTTACATTTTTGATGGTTTTTGAAGTAGATATATCTTGGTGTTTTTTATTCAGCAAGTTTTTGTCTTGCAATGGTTGAATTCACAACTTCTTGCTTCATCAAATTATAGCCTTGAACTGTATTGAGCCTTGGATTTTGTGGCTTGAGCCTTTTCTACTATAGCTTTAGAGAACTCCTTTATCTGAACTGTGCCTCCTTACTATTAGAGGTAATATCAAAATATCCTATATTTGGTAGGCTTCTTATGTCTGAATCTTCCTTCAATATTCTTGTCAAATTTTAACTTCAAATAGGATCTTATTCTTCTCAAGATTCTAAATATCTTGAGGTCTTCACTGGATTCTTCTTTTGGTATTTGGCACTCCTTACCAAATTCTTCTTCTCTTGGGATTTTTTTTGGATTACAATAATTGTCCCAAGTTCTTCACTATCAAGAACTTCTCCTTGGTAGTGGAATTCTCTATTGAGTTTTCCTAGGAACTCTTATGATTATGCTTCTTTGAGCTCTACAAAGAGGATCTCCAAGCCTTATTATTTTTCCTCAATATCTCTCTAAGGTCTTCTATCTTGCAGCTTCTATGTTATTTGAACTGAGACCTTTTCTTCAACCTTCTACTTGTGGAAGTGTTCGTGATGAAATATTCTTATAGGATATCTAATTTTGCTACTTTTGGATTTGTACAGGAATATCCTAATCCTTATATTTCTTCCAAGAAAAGAATTTATTCAATGAGATCTACTCTAGATCTCTTTAGCTTCTTCTGAAATAAGTTTTTAATCAGTAAAGGAGATAATCAATCTACTATTTCTTGGACTCTTCTCTCAAGTCTTCCATAGGAATTTTTTTCCAAAGTTTTCTTCTGAATCATGAATTTATATTCTAAATTAGGATATCTCTAGGAACTCTTATTTGGAGTATTCTTCTGAATTAGAAATTTATCTTCAAAATCAAGATTTTTTTTCTAAAGTTTTCTTTAGGAACTCTTTTTTGGAGTATTCTTTTGAGTCAAGAATTTATCTTCTGAATCAGGAAATTTTTTCTAAATTTTTCTTCAAAAACTCTTCTTTGGATTTTACTTCTGAATCAAGAATTCTTCTCTCAATATTTTTTTAGAATTAAGGCTTCTATGGCCTTCTTCTTGATCAAGGATTATATGGCCTTTTCTACTTCTATAATATGCAAGTATTAATATTGAATGGAGATCACCAATATCCTATCTCCTCCTTGACTCAACTTTTGGAGTCTCTTCTTCCTTGATTTTGCTATAAGGTTGCTATAGATTTTCTTTACTTCTGTAATTTGCAGGATTGCAACTCTTGCAATGAGACCTTTATCGAGATATTTGAAATATTCAATATTCTTTCTTGTTGCTGCAAGTATTGGAATAATTCTAAGAAGATATTATTGCTAAATATCTTGTAGAAATCTTCCCAACCTTTTTTTGAATCTCCTTTTTCTACAACAAGTTGTTAGAAACTAGAATTGAAGAGTTTTTAAATCTAGAGATAATAATCTTCACTAGTTGATTTGTCAATATAGTGGTATGAATGTTGAGTCCTACTCTTCATGATTTTTTTTCCAACTCTGTGGAAATACTCTAACCAAATATAATCTCAAAATTTTTGTAACTAAGATTTGTTTTAGTCCTCACTTTTTTAATCTTGTTGACTACTATGGCTATTTCTATTTATTGATTCCTAATAGTAACTTTCGCATGTAACAACGCACAATGATAGATCTGGTTTATGAAGATGTAGGACAATAGTAGTAATGGTGACTCTCCATATTTCTCTTGACCTACTAGACTTCTCTTAAGATGGATGTAGGCGCTTCTATATCAATTCACCATGGCTATAATACCACTGTTAGATTTTGAGGATATACACAATGGAAGATATCTAACACAGGTCCTAATAAGATGCAATAAATATGAAAGAAATTGAGTTTGTAATATGACTAAAATATACTATAAATCGACATGGTGAAATTATAATGCAACATGGAGGAAATGATCACCCCATTAATATGATCTAAAGAGATACATTGTGCTCCATATAGGAGCACTACTATCTACTACACTACACTAGATAAGAACTTGACTTGATACTTCCTTGATATATAATCTACCACTATGAGGCCCTTTATATAGGAAAATAGATTCCTTGGGCAACACTCTACCTAGATGTACATGTGGAAACCTTGCACATTTCCACTTGTGCATTTGTTACATTAATTGAAGTAACTAGCTAATTTCCCCCTAAAGTAATTACCTACTCTAACTATATACCTAAGATGGTACATTTACATGACCCAAATGATGTAATATAATCTAACTCTAAAATATACCCTATCTCACAAGGATCCATTAACCATAAAAAGATCAAGAAGAAATAGTACGAGCAAAAATAAGACAAGATGCATTGATGGAAGAAGGAATGTATATCCATTTTTTTGATGAAAATAAAAAATAAGACATACAAAGGACAAGGATATACAAAATAAAGAACTATATCCCTTGACTTGGAGAAAATTTATGGTAATTTTATACTTTCAAGGTCAATGATATAAGAGAAGAAGAAGAATAAGAGAAGATAGAAATGCAACAATGTAATTGTATGACAAGAAAAAATGCAAATGGAACATAATTTCGGGCATACCATTTAAAATATGACAAGCAATCATGCAGTATGAACAAGCAAACCAAATGCAATATGAAAATAAGCTAAATGTAAATATGAGAAAAAACAAAGTCATGTATAGTATCTTTTTATATAAATTATGTTCATTTGTTATTTAAGTTCTTTACCATCCAATGAGAACCAACTTACGGTGCACCAAAGTTATTTCATTTTCAAACATGTCAGTGGGATAAGGTGGTCCCTCATTCTCATCACTCGACTCCAAGATTTGATGATCCAAATATTTAGCACAAGTAATAATGTGGTCATCATCATCAAATGGAAAAGGTTGGTTTTTATTAGGTATGTAGCTTATGTCACATCTCCCAAGCCAAATATCAACTTCTAAAGGCTCTTGAATACCTTTATGTTGTGGCCCCAAACCCTTACCTATATATTCTATACCAAAAAGAATTTGCTTAAGAAGTGGATAATCATTGGAAATATAACAATGCAAAAAATAATGCTTTATAGGAAGAGGGTTGCTACCATAATATTTTTCTTCAAGGGTCATACCCTTTAAGATAAAGTTACATGTGACAGTGTGTAAAAATTCACCCTTAATATAAGGTAAACCCATAGTCTGAGGTGAAGGTAGTAGCTTGGATAAATCTAGAAGAGGAACTTGGAGAAAATGATTGACTTGATCTTGTGATGAAACTTTGGTTGGTGGTTTCTCACTTACCTTTAGATTTTCAAGTTGCTTGGTAAGGTGATATAAATAAATCAATGGACATAAATTGAGATCAAATTGAGCATGCTCAACCCTTTAAAAATATTGAAATGTAAGAGGATAACTCAGAATGGTGACAAGTTGATATTTGAATTTAAATTTCAAACATTGATGAAGCGTAGAAGGGACAACCCTAATTGCATGAATCCAAGGGTGTCCAAGAAATAGATTAAAATATGCAAGGCAAGGTACTAGATAAAACAAGACATCTAATAACTTATGTTTGATCCTAAGGGGGAGGGATATAATGTTGCAGGCCTCTTGGGACTCATTGTTGAAAGCTTTGATGATAACATCATATCTAGTTAAGTATTTCTCTTTCAATCCAAAATTTTGGAGAAATTGAAAATTTTATAGATTGAGGGAGGAACCATTATCTATAAAAATTCTCTTGATAAATGTTTCCCTAATGAATGTAGTAATGTAGAGGGAATAATCCCCTCGAAGTTTTTAGGAAGAAATATCGTCATCCAAAAATATCATATGATGTATCCCAAGAGAACCTGCAAAATTTTCTATATCATTAAGGGAGATGTCTTGAGGAATAGATTATTGTCTTAGAATTTTCAACAAATATTCCCATGAATATGAGAAGTTTACAAAAACTCTAAGAGGGAAATATTGGCTGGGGTACTAGCTAACTTTTTTTGAATTTTGAAGGATACTTTAGGTTGTGGCTTCAACACTAAAGGTAGGTCTTCCAATATTGTGCTCCTTTTTTGGGTATTATTCAAAAATAAGGGAAGTTTAAAAGGTGGGTTGGATGTAGAACTATATATTTCTTATAATATTGAGATATTTGAACCCATGCTTGTTACCTTGTTTTTGCTACTATAATACCAACCATATTATCATAGGGATTAGGCACATTATCATATGATACTTTATCAGCTACTTGTTGACCATGATTAGGTAGCGGGTCTCAAAATATCTCCATGTCCTGATTTTTTGTGGGTGCTTATTGAGTAGGAGGTTTATTATTTGTTGGAGGATTAGGTTGAGAATATTCTATAACAATCTAAATTACATAGATTAAATCCTAAACCACATGTTTCAACCTCTTGCAGGAATTTGTCATGTGCCCCTCCACTCTATGATACTCATAGTGTTGACTAGGATTATACCAATTAGTCATGGTATCAAGTTAATTTATGGGATGCAACTCAATCATGTTAGCTCCCAAGAGTTGCTTAAGGACTAACAAAATATATTTTTTGAGTCTAGTGAAGTTCTTTGGTGGGGGTTTTTGAGGTCTACTAAGTAACATCTTCTGTAAGCTACTAGCAACAATAACATTATTGGTTGATCTAAATATCTGTTATCCCATAACCAACTACATGTTTGTTCTTGTACTAAGATTTTATGGTCTTATCTTCTTACTTTCTTGGCTTGAGTTGACTGCTTTGGATAAGGGCTTTCAAATCCCTTTTTTCCAGATCTATCGCTTGATCAAAAGAGGTAATATTTGTTGTTTCTAATTCATAAGATATTTGCTCTTGTAAATTTCCAATAAATATCTCTACCATATCTTGAGGAGGCAAGGTGTATCTTAATCATCCAACTAGACTTCTCTAAATCCAAAAATATTTTATATTTACCTTGCTTAAAAAGGCATAAATATTTTATAGTCACATGTTTCTCTACATAAGCTTCAAATTGTTGAAAAAACAACTCTATTGTGTCCTCAAAATTCCTTAAAGAATGATTAGACAGTTGATAATAACATTTCAATGCCATCCCACCAAGGCTCTTAGGGAACATCTTTAGTAACAACATGTCATCATATATAATATCATAGCATGTTGTCCTACACATCCTTAAATTCTCAATTGGGCCCTCTGTTACCTTATAAATAGGAAATATTGGCAGTGGAAAATGCTTAGGGTAGGGCCTAAAGGTGATGATAGGGTTTAAGTGTTGATTTCACATTTACTTATATTTGTAGGTGAAACTTGGAGATTGAATCATATCCTTTCTTGAAGCCAATTGTTTCACCATATTTGTCAAGCTTTGCATATCAATATTATTGTTATGCAATATCCCTAGACTCCCTAGGGGAGGGTTAAAGGTAGGTCATTGAAAGGGAACCTGATCAATGTTGGAGGTATTGACACTATTATAGTATGGTTTATGATATGTGGTATCTTGTTGTGGAAGATAACTAACATTTTATGGAACAAAAGCATGAATTTTGAGATTAGTAGAATGAGGAGAAAATTAAGCATATTCTTGAGATGCACTACTAGTTGAAGGAACTTGTAGAATTATTCCAACATTCGTGGTTACAATAGTGATATATGTTGGTTTTTGAAATGGATTAACATGATGAAGATATTCAAACAAAGGATTTATATGAATATTTTGAGGATAAATGGTTTGATGATGCTATTTTATAGCCTCTTCAAAGGTGGTATCTTCATCCATGGCTTTATACAAGGCTTTCTTGTGTCACATATAGAAATTATAGATATGATCAAATGATTTGAAGGTGAGACTACCATGAGGACCTTAAATAATATCAATGTCATCATTATTATTTAAGTCCTATTTTCTCTCTAGATTGGGATTCTCCTTGTCAATCTGATCATCCTTTTCAGGATTCTCATAAGGTTCTTAAAGCTTTTGCTTACTCATAAGGTTTGGAGCCATATGATTAAGAGAAAGTACAAAGGTGAAAAGGATATCTAAAAATAATGAAAGGCACACAAAAGGTATATTTTTAAAGTGTTTTCATGTTCTAACTTTATGCAAACAAACTTAATGGTCTTGGTTATAGTTTAAAAAGAAAAATAAAGGGGACCAAAGGAATAATATTTCTATTTTTTTTGGCCACTAAGGACGTGTTTCACGTTAGGTTCACCAAATATGTAGAGGAAAAAATTGCCCACCGCATACGATTCTTGGTTGGATTTGTAGGAAACTAAGGTGATCATGGGGTTTTTTTTCTCTACAATCGGTGCTAGGGAAAGGGTTCACCAGGATTGGTTTTAGGAATCGCTTCATGTCTAGGGTGGAAATTTTTGATGTGTCAATTAAGCATACATGCATATTTGGCCTTTTCTAAAATAAAACTATGAAAATGAAGGAACAATGCAAGTCACACAAGATGCAATAAGACAATGACTAACCCTAATATGATTCTTTAATTGAATGAATATCTAAACCTAGGTTAATGATGGCGAGGTCGAGATTCAAACAAACAATTTTCTCCTTAATTTGCAGTAAATTTCATTAATACAGTCCTCTGTTACAATTTTCCCAGCATACTTCTTCTCCCACAATCCCGAACTCACCATCCCTCCCATTACAAATTTTTGGGTTTTTATCGAGGCCCCGATCCTCTCAGCAATTAATGCCCGCCTAACAAAATTTTCAAATTCGAATTTTCCCCCTTCCTGGGTTTTTCAAATTTTCGGTCATAAATGGGCCATCTGCCCGATCTACCAGGAGGCCTTCATTAATGGCCTCCCTGCATCGGCCGCTTTGCTCTGACCGTCCTTCGCACTGATGTCTCCCTCATAACTCCGTTTCCTGCAAATGCTGTGTTGCAAAAAATAATACAATAAAATACGTGGCCGACACCTTCCTTGACCCGCATCGTTGTTTTCTTCTATGCGGCCATCTGGTCGTGTCTCCTCCTTGTTATAACTTAGTTGATACACGTGTCCTCCACACTGCCCACGTGTCGAGTCGGCCTTGCCCTTCCCTCCATCGTCTCTAACTTCTGCAGTTATCAAATGTTACGCCACGCGTCGGCCTTTGACTGGCTGGCCGCGTGCGTTCCTTGGTTATCTTCTTCTGGGCCGCGATACCGCGACATGTCACGATATCGTGACATGTCGCGATATCGCGACCCAACCGACGCCCTGCTCTTAACTTTGCAAAACGTCGCGATATCGCGACGTCGCGATATTGCGACAAAACACCCCCTGCACTTGTTACTGCCTTTGAGGTCGCGAAACCGCGACGTGTCACGAAATCGTGACACGTCACGATTTCGCGACCTCACCTCCGCCCTTTGCCATAGCTATTGAAACCGTCGCGATATCGCGACGAAACTCGCCCTGCCTTTGCCGCAGCCAACGAGGTCACGATTTCGCGACCTCACTCCAACCCTTGCCTTAGTTCTTTTAACAACTTTCCCTTCTGCTTTACTACATCTTCCCCCCCGAAAAAGAACCAAAATACTTCAAAATTTAAGTACTGAAAGAAAATACTTAAAGGATGCAAGATTTCTCATATTGACACCGGATGCTCCTGCATCAAACACCCGGGGTAGATTAGAAGTGATCCTCACTTCTGTTTTGTTGGGGGAAGGCCCAAGCGGTCAACCTCCGTCTTCGACACCCAAGTTGCATCTTCAACAGGTCTGCCTTTCCACTTGATCAAATACTCAGTATACTGTTTGTTCCTGGTGCTTCTGCCTTCACGAGTGTCCAATACTTCCTCGGCCTCATCTGTGTTTGGAGTAGATGCTGGAATTGGCCATAACTCTGCATTTGGTACCTCTGTACTTTCCCCTTCATGATATTCCACTAAATCTGAAATATTAAAAATAGGTGAAATGTCAAGCCAATTTGGTAATTCTACTTTATATGCATTTCCTGACTCCCGTTTCTCCAGTATTCTGCATGGTCCAAATTTCTTCATCTTCAATTTATTATAAGTCTTGGCAGGAAATCTCTCCTTCCTGAGATGCACCATGACCTCATCTCCGACTTCAAACTCCTTGAACCGCCGCTTCTGGTCTGCCCTTGTCTTGTATTGAGTATTCATTTTCATAATTTGTTTCCTTACTTCTTCATGCAGACTTTTCATGTGTTCCGCAAATTCTTCTGCCTCGGCACTGCACTTTTCTGTCTTGTCCAACTTTCTCAGTTCAGACACATTTCTTGGACTGTTCCCGTATATTATCTGGAATGGAGATTTGTTGGTGCTCTTATTAACTGAACTGTTATAAGCAAATTCCGCCTGTGGTAGGACCAAATCCCATCCCTTGGGCTGATCTGCTATCAAACATCTCAATAAATTACCCAGGCTTCTGTTCACCACCTCTGTCTGTCCGTCAGTCTGTGGGTGGTATGCAGAACTGAATTTCAGATCTGTCTTCATCTTCTTCCACAGAGTTCTCCAGAAGTACCCAATAAACTTGGTATCTCTGTCAGAAACTATACTTCTTGGTAGACCGTGAAGTCGTACCACTTCCTTGAAAAACAACCCTGCAATATGAACTGCATCACTCGTCTTCTGGCAGGGAATAAAATGTGCCATTTTGGAGAATCGGTCAACCACCACAAATACAGAGTCATTTCCCCTCTGTGTTCTCGGAAATCCAAGGATAAAATCCATGCTTATGTCCTCCCATGGCCTCTCAGGTACAGGTAATGGCTGGTATAATCCTGTGTTTTGCCTTACACCTTTTGCCATCTGGCATACTCTGCAACTTTGCACAAACTTCCGCACATCTTGCTGAAGTTGAGGCCAGTAGTAATTTTCCTCCACCAGGGCAATGGTTTTATCCCGACCAAAATGCCCAGCCAATCCTCCGCTGTGCTTTTCTTTGATTAAGTTCTCCCGCATGGAGCTCCTTGGAATGCATAACTTGCTTCCCTTGAACAGCATTCCATCTTGGATTAGGAAATCCAGCCACTTTGTTCGGTCCACCGTAACAGGTGTTAAGCAAGCCTTCCAGGCTTCCGCAAAATCCGGATCTTCAGGGTACAAACCCTTCAGTTCTTCAAATCCCACTACTTCCACTGTCAATCTAATCAGTAAAGTCTGCCTTCTGCTCAAGGCATCTGCAACTCTGTTTGACTTCCCACTTCTGTGCTTCAGCACAAAGGTATAACTTTGGAGGAACTCCACCCATTTCATGTGCCTTTGGTTCAGTTTTGTCTGACTGTTAATGTACTGTAGAGCCTGATGGTCAGTAAATAGTACAAACTCCTTTGGTAATAAATAGTGTCTCCACTTCTTCAGAGCCTGAACCATAGCATAAAATTCTTGGTCATAAATTGAATACTTTTTTCGAGCATCATTTAACTTCTCACTGAAATAAGCAACTGGCTTGCCTCCTTGACTCAGTACAACCCCTATTGCACTGCCACTGGCGTCACAGTCCACCTGAAATAACTTGCCAAAGTCTGGAAGTGCCAAAATAGGCTGTTCTGTGACCTTTCTCTTTAATGTATCAAAGCTCCTTTCAGCCCCTAACGTCCACTTAAACTCTTTTTTATCCCCCCTCATTGTTTCTGTGAGAGGTGCACAAATGCTGCTGAAGTTCTTTATGAACTTCCTGTAAAAGCTGGCCAGACCATGAAAGGATCTCACTTCCGTTGTGCTTCTTGGGGTAGGCCATTCGATGATGGCTCTCACCTTCTCTGGGTCCATTTTCAGGCCTTCTGCTGAGATTACAAATCCCAGGTATACTAACTCCTTCTTAACAAAATTACACTTTTTCAGATTTATTAATAACTGCTCCTCCCGTAGCTTTTCAAAAACTCTCCTAATATGTATTAGGTGTTCCTCCAGGGTTCTGCTGAAAATTAATATGTCATCTAAATACACAATGACAAACTTTCCCAGAAATTCCTTTAGCACTTCATTCATCAGCCGCATGAAGGTACTTGGTGCATTGGACAGCCCAAATGGCATGACCAACCACTCATACAAGCCCTCTCTTGTCTTGAAGGCTGTCTTCCACTCATCTCCCTCCCGGATACGGATCTGATGATAGCCACTTTTTAAGTCGATCTTTGTGAAGTATTTAGCTCCACTTAAACAGTCCATGATATCATCCATCCTTGGCAACGGGAATCTGTATTTAATAGTGATTTTGTTGATGGCCCGTGAATCTGTACACATCCTCCATTCTCCATCCTTCTTTGGTGCCAGCACTGCAGGTACTACGCATGGGCTCAAACTTTCCCGAATCAATCCCTTCTCTAACAATTCCTGGACCTGTCTATTTAACTCCTCAGTTTCTACAGGTGTCATTCTGTGTGCAGCTTTATTTGGCAAGCTTGATCCCGGTACCAAATCTATATGGTGGCTAATTTTCCTTACTGGGGGTAAACCCTCAGGCACATTGTCAGACACAATATCTGGAAATTCCTCCAGCAGATCCAGGACTTCTACTGGGGTATCCTGGCATTCCTTCTCTCTTGCTCTAGGGATTATTGCATAACATAAATGTTCATGCTTCAATCCGTCCAGGAACTTTCTCCCCTCAACTAAACAGATTCTGGAATTGTTACATACCTTTTCATCCGCATCCTTCAAGGGCTTTAGTTTATGGCGTACACCATTCTTTGTCAATGAATAGGTGTTGGCACGGCCATCATGCACTGCACTCCGGTCAAACTGCCAGGGCCTCCCCAGCAACATGTGGCAAGCATCCATGGGCAGGATGTCACACAGGACCTCATCACAATAATTTCCAATGTTAAATTTAATGGAGCACTGTTCATTGACCAAAGCTCTGTGGTCCTTCTGTAACCATGCGACCCGGTATGGGTGTGGGTGCTTCTTCCTTTCTAGCTGTAGCTTTGTAACCATTTCCTCGAAACCAGGTTATCCGTGCTACCATTATCAATAATAATATTGCAAACCTTGCCCGCACACTTACATCTGGTGTGGAATAAACTTCTTCTTCGAGTCTGTGTCCTTCTCCTCATTCAACAGGACTCTTCTTACAATCATTGCTTCCCCTCTCTCCGCTTCTTCGAAATGCTCAGACTCAGCATCTTCCTCTGCCAAAGCAGCTCTGGCTGGACCCTCAGGCCTCTTGTTCGTCCTTTCTCGGTGTTGTGGACACTCAAATGCCCGGTGTCCTTCTTCACCACAGTGGAAACATGTTCCACGAAATACTCCTCTTCCAAATCCTCGTCCAGATCCACCCCGTCCTCTTGGGTAGCTGTTCTGTTCTCGGGGCTGATAAACATCCTCTTCCCTTTGATCCTGGTTACTACTGGCTTCACCAGTCTTCTTCGGGTCTTTGTACTTTTCTCCATTGGTCCTCCCACCAGTTCTTCCACCTCGGCCCCTTCCTCTTTGCTTGCCTTCAAACCGCCTATTTAGCTTTTCTTCCACCTTTAAGGCAAATTGGTAAGCATCCTCAATGGTGCTTACCCGAACTAGGCTCAGTTCCTCCTGGATACCGAGTCTCAACCCGTTGATATAACGGGCCACCTTTTCTTTGTTGGCCTCTAAATGCCCAGTTCTAATGGAGATCTTGTAAAACTCCTCGGTGTACTCTTGGACAGTTTTGTTTGTCTGCCTCAAACTTTGCATTTTTCTTAGCAGATCCAACTCGTAATCTGCCGGGATGAACTGTCTTTTCAGCTTCTCCACCATTCTGTCCCATCTTGTTATTCTCTCCTTCCCTCGTCTGTTCCTCTCCAACTGTATTCCCCTCCACCAAATGCTTGGCATGACCCTTCAACTTGGTCTTAGCAAATCTGACCCGATTAGGGTCTTCAACCTCCTCGTACTCGAAATACTCTTCTAAATCATTTATCCAGTCAATCACTTCTTCTGGATTTAAGTTACCCGAGTATGTGGAAACCTCCATTTTTGGTTGCTTTCCAATCCGAGAGATGGCCTTGTATAACCGGGCTTGTGCAGGATCCATGGCCTCTTCCTCTTCCTCAGATTGGTCTTCTTCTTCAACTTCGTCCTCACTTTCCTCATCCCTTCCGGGCTCGTGCCTTCTGCGTAACTCTGCTTGCAGGGCTTGGACTTGTCTCTGCAAGGCTCGAAAGTCTTCGACCGGCACCACATTTCCTACTCCGCCACGGTTTCTTCGTGGAGGCATTATATTATATATATATTTTTTTTATAAAATCCTTCCACAGATCCTGGTGTAACTGCCTCTCTCCGGCGATCTGTTACACGCTCAGGAGCTCCCGCTCTGATACCACTTGATGGCGAGGTCGAGATTCAAACAAACAATTTTCTCCTTAATTTGCAGTAAATTTCATTAATACAGTCCTCTGTTACAATTTTCCCAGCATACTTCTTCTCCCACAATCCCGAACTCACCATCCCTCCCATTACAAATTTTTGGGTTTTTATCGAGGCCCCGATCCTCTCAGCAATTAATGCCCGCCTAACAAAATTTTCAAATTCAAATTTTCCCCCTTCCTGGGTTTTTCAAATTTTCGGTCATAAATGGGCCATCTGCCCGATCTACCAGGAGGCCTTCATTAATGGCCTCCCTGCATCGGCCGCTTTGCTCTGACCGTCCTTCGCACTGATGTCTCCCTCATAACTCCGTTTCCTGCAAATGCTGTGTTGCCAAAAATAATACAATAAAATACGTGGCCGACACCTTCCTTGACCCGCATCGTTGTTTTCTTCTACGCGGCCATCTGGCCGTGTCTCCTCCTTGTTATAACTTAGTTGATACACGTGTCCTCCACACTGCCCACGTGTCGAGTCGGCCTTGCCCTTCCCTCCATCGTCTCTAACTTCTGCAGTTATCAAATGTTACGCCACGCGTCGGCCTTTGACTGGCGCGTGCGTTCCTTGGTTATCTTCTTCTGGGCCGCGATACCGCGACATGTCACGATATCACGACATGTCGCGATATCGCGACCCAACCGACGCCCTGCTCTTAACTTTGCAAAACGTCGCGATATCGCGACGTCGCGATATTGCGACAAAACACCCCCTGCACTTGTTACTGCCTTTGAGGTCGCGAAACCGCGACGTGTCGTGAAATCGTGACACATCACGATTTCGCGACCTCACCTCCGCCCTTTGCCATAGCTATTGAAACCGTCATGATATCACGACGTCGCGATATCGCGACTCCTCCGCAACTTATGCTTCAGTTAACAAAACCGTCGCGATATCGCGACGTCGCGATATCGCGACGAAACTCGCCCTGCCTTTGCCGCAGCCAACGAGGTCACGATTTCGCGACCTCACTCCAACCCTTGCCTTAGTTCTTTTAACAACTTTCCCTTCTGCTTTACTACATCTTCCCCCCCCGAAAAAGAACCAAAATACTTCAGAATTTAAGTACTGAAAGAAAATACTTAAAGGATGCAAGATTTCTCATATTGACACCGGATGCTCCTACATCAGTTAATAGAAATGAAATAGTTTTTTTTTAGCAAGGAATCAATGGAAATGCATAAATAAGACTAAAATCTATATCCACACTATATGCTCTTATTCTTTCAAATACCTAGAAATCGAATCAAAATGTTTTTCCTTATAACCTAGGTTTTGAATAGAAAGAAAATAACAAACAACCTGAAAACTTTACATAGAGAACTTACCTTATCCATTTTTTGATCCAATATTTATCTTGTGTCTTGAATATACAACAGCTTCACACCTACAAAATAGATTTACAAAACCCTAGAAAATTTGATCAACATTTGGAGGCTTGCTTAGGCCGCTAGATGACTGAGCTTGAAGGTGCAACAATCAATCCCCCTTGGTCCTTTTAACTAAAAATTTGAAAAGAAAATGATATTTGATCTTTGGAACATGCATAAATAAAGTAAAAGAGATATGTAATAGTGAAATTAAATGTAGATAATATGGACACAATAAAATACTAAAATGTAAAGTGTGAATCAAGGATTTGGGGTGCAAAACTTACCTCCAAGCCCCAATTTACCAGATTTATGCCCTATAAATGAGGATCATGAATATGGATTACCAAATCCATGCCCTATATAGGTAAGGCATGAATTTAGTTTAGTTTACCTTTTCAGGTCTCAAAACAACAAAAAAAGCAATGCAAAATAGCAAAAAATAGATCAATGACCTAATAATGCAAACAAAATAACATGATGAGATGATGGAGAAAGCAAGGAGAAATGAATAGGTGGAAGAAACACTCAATATGGTTTATCTCTCAAATCATCATGAATCCTCCACTTGATCCCCAAAGGTGGCTAATACCAAAGCACAAAACAACAAAACAATTATTTGGAGAAGATGGGCACTTGTTAGCATAAGCAATGAGTGAGTCAAGAATTATATTCTAAAGAATATTCATTGGTAGAAAAATATAGGATCCAATCCTCTATTTATAAGATTTTTAGAGGAGGATTAGGTAGGAAAAAGAATTGGTTAAGAGCTGATGCCACAAATGTCCACCAAAACTTGGGCTTTATAAGAGAAAAAATCTAAATTTTGTAAATGCCCTATAAATTATAGGGCATGAACTTAGCAAATTTTTTTATCCAAATTCATGCCCCATAATTATAGGGTGTGAATTTGGTAAAGCTAAAATTTCCAAATTCACACCCCATATGGGATGACCGCGAATTTGGGACAACTAGACCCATGTTCGGTTTTTTTGTACTTTGGGGGACAAAACGATGTTAGAATGGGACAAAAATTATACCATAAGAAGTCTCTTTTCGATCCTTATACAATAATAGTGGTTTTAGGAGCAATGGAGAAGTTTTATTGGAGAAATATTGGCTTAAATATGACTTTAATTTTTGAAGAAATAAATGCTAAATTTTAGGTCTAAAAAAGTGAAATTGCCTTGGTGGGTTAGAGGGTTGATGCATGATGATGAATTGATGAAAATTTATGAAAAGTGGGTCAATATTTTATGTTTACATTTTCTCCCTTTTTTATGTATTCATTGTGCAATGAATGCATCAAAAATAGTTGTGCACCAATTTTGATGGTGGGGAGATTTTGGCTACTTGAAAAGCCAATGTAGAGTATATGGTGTGAAAAATGATTGTTCATGCATAAATTGTATGTATTTATGCCCCCATCCTAGGATGCCCACTCGAGTTTTAAGGGAAAACACAGTTGAATTGATGAAAATCAATTAGGCTATGGTTGAGGAAGAAAAACTTAATGAATATTGAGAAGCATTAGTCATGATTAAACTAACCCAATATCAAGATGTATGGAATATGAGGAAGAATAAAAATAAATATATAAAAGATCAAAAAGGAAAATAAAAGAAATTAAGAGGGGAACCCTATAAGGAAGTATGCTCGTGAATGATTGAAATGGAGACTACCACTTACTTATGGCCATGAAGTTATCCTATGAGGGTGGTTATGGAAAAAAAATGGACAAGTGGAGTGATATATTGTAGGGGTGTAGTGCTCACTAAGATGGCCAAAGAAAATAGAGAAAATTGATTTAGGCAAAGAAATTAACAGCCTCAATAAACTTAAAACTGAAAATCAGTAATAACAAAATCAAAAGAAGAAGATAACAGATTCACACATTACACAATATTTATCTTGGAAACCCTCAACTGGGAAAAACCAACACAGTATTATTATTGTATTAACTTCACCATCTCCAATACAATAATATTCTCTTTGTCTACCTATCTTTTTTTCAAACCCTTATGCAAGTGCAATATATATAACAAAAGCACATGCATAGATTTTTACAATATCATGGTATTATTTTATTATTGCATTAACTTGACCATTTCCAATGCAATAATATTCTCCTTTTATCTCTATTAAATCCTCATGCAAGTGCGATATATATAACAAAAGCACATGCATGGATTTTTACAATATCATGGTATTATTTTATTATTGCATTAACTGGACCATTTCCAATGCAATAATATTCTCCTTTTATATTTTTTAAATCCTCATGCAAGTGTGATACATATAACAAAAGCACATGCATGGATTTTTACAATATCATGGGTGAATAATGCAGGGGTTCAAATATAGTAACCCTAAAAGCCCATATGGGTCTAAAAATAGCATAGCTAAAAATAACCTATCTAAAAATAGCTTAAACCCTAAAAACATTTGGAGTGTCCAGTACATATCTATAAATATCTTGTATATAAATAGCATTTCTATAAATAGCTTGTCTAAAAATAGCCCGAAACTAAATAACATGGAAAATATTCAACATATTTCCAACAAGATGTATGTTTGCAAATGACCAAGATGGAGGTTACCTCTCATGTGGCTATGAAGCTATCATGGATGGGGAGTGATGTGTGTGAGTGATTTCCAAAGTGAGTACTTCCTTATAGGAGGGTGGTGTATGCAAAATATGAGTGAGCAAAGAAAAGCATAGCAAAAAGTGTGTGTGTGTGTGCATGTGTTAGATAGAAGGATGAGAGAAGAAAAAAATTGTATATGTGTGTGTCCTTATTAAAATTTCAATAGCTAAGAGATGTGTGTAAGATAGTCAGTGGCTATATAAACACCATAAATGATATTCACATAGTATCTACCCTATCCCATGAGGATCCCTTAATAATAAAAATATCAAGAAGGAAGAGTGTGAGCAAAAACAAGGCAAGATGCACTCATGGAAGAAGGAACATATATAATTTGTCTTAACGAAAATAATAAATAAGACATGCAAAGGATAATGATATACAAAAAGAATAATTATATCCCTTGACTTGGAGAAAATTGATGGTCATTTTATACTTTCAAGGTCAATGAATATAAGAGAAGAACAAGAGAAGACATAAATACATCAATGCAATTGTATGACAAGAAAAAATCCAAATAGAACATAATGTTAGGATAACTATACAAAATATGACTATCAATCATGCAATATGAACAAGCAAACCAAATACAATATGAAAACTAAGCTAAATGCAATATGATAAAAAATAGAGTCATGTATAGTTTCTTGTTAGATGCATTGTGTTCATTGGTTCTTTAAGTTCTTTACCATCCAAGTGGGAACCAAATTAGGATACATGAAATTTATCTCATTGAAAAAAAACATGTTAGTGGGGATAATACGATCCCTCATCCTCATCACTCCACTTCAATATTTGATGATCCAAATATTTAGCATAAGTAATAAGGTGATCATCATCATAAAATGGCAAAGGTTGGTTTTTATTGGGTATGTAGCCTATTCCACATCTCCCAGGTCAAAGCTCAACTTCCAAAGGCTCTTGAATACCTTTTTGTTGTGGCCCCAAACCCTTACCTATATCTCCCATACCAGACAGGATTTGCTTAGGAAGTGGGTAATCATTGGAAAGATAACAATAGAAAAACAAACACTCTACAAGAAGAGGGTTTCTACCATGGATATTTTCTTTGAGGGCCATACCTATGAAGATAAAGGTACATGTACCAATTTGTACAACTTCACCCTTATTATGAGGTAGACCGATAGTCTAAGGTGAAGGTGGCAACTTGGCTAAATCTAGAAGAGGCTCTTGAAGAAAACGATTGGCTTGATCTTGTGAAGAAATTTTGGTTGGTGGTTTCTCACTTACCTTTAGAATATCAATCTACTTGGTAATGTGAGATGAAGAAACTAATGGATATAAATTGAGATAAGATTGAGATTGCTCAACCATTGAATAATATTGAAATGGAAGAGGATTTCCCAAAATGGTGAAAAGTTAATCTTTGAATTCAAACTTCAAATATTGATGAAGAGTAGAAGGGATAACTCTCATTGCATGAATCCAAGGACATATAAGAAGTATACTAAAATATGCAGGGCAAGGTACCACATAAAACAAGGCATATAAGATCTTACGCTTGACCCTAAGAGGGAAGGATACAATGTTGCAAGCTTCTTGGGATTCATTTTTGAAAGCTTTTATGATAACATAAGATTTAGTTAAGTCTTCTTCTTTCAATGCAAAATTTTGTAGAAATTGAAAAGTGCATAGAATGAGGAAGGAACCATTATCTATCAAAATTATCTTGATAAACATTTTTCCAATGAATTTAGAGATGTAGAGGGAAGAATCCCTTCATAATTCTAAGGAAGGAATATCATCATCCAAAAATGTGATATGATGTATCCCAAGATAACCTACAAAATTTGCTATAGAACTAGAGGAGATATCTTGAGGAATAAATTATTTTCTTAGAAGTTTCAACAAAGCCTCCCTATGAATAGGAGAAATTTTCAAAAGCTCTAAGAGAGAAATCTTTGTTGGGGTACTAGATAACTTTTGTTGAATATCGAAGGAGACTTTTGGTTGTGGCTTCAGTACTAAAGGCATGTATTCTAATCTTGTGCTTCTTTTTTGGGTATTCTTGAACACTAAGGGAGGTTTCAAAAGTGGGTTTGATGAAGAACCCATATCATACTTATAATGTTGAGTCATCTGAACCCATACTCATTACCTTGTGGTTTATGATATCATACCAACTATATTATCATAGGGAGTGAGCACATTATGATATGATACTTTATTAGCTACTTTCTGATCATGATAAGGTAGGGGATCTCAAAATATCCCCATGTCCTGATTATTTGTGGGTGATTGTAGAGTAGGAGGTTGATTATTTGTTGGAGGATTGATTTGAGAACCTTCAATAATAAGCTGACATGCATTTATTAAGTCTTGAACCACATGTTTCAACCTCTTGCAGGAATTTGTCATGTGCCCCTCCACTCTATGATACTGATAGTATTGACCAAGCTTATACCAATTAGTTGTGGTATCAAGTTGCTTTATGATATGTAACTCAATCATGTTAGATTCCAAGAGTTGCTTAAGGACTGACGAAATAGGTTGGTTGAGTCTAGTGAAGTTTCTTGGTGGGGGTTTTTGGGGTCTACTAAGTACCATCTTCTGTAAGGATACTATTTGTTACCCCATCACCAACTACATGTTTGTTCTTGTACTAAGATTTTGTGGTCCTACCTTCTTCTTTTCTTGGCTTGATTTGACTCTTTTGATAAGGGCTTTCTCTACCCTTATAGCCAGATCTATTGCTTGATCAAAAGAGGTAATAGTTGTTGTTTCCAATTCATAAGATATTTGCTCTTGTAAATTTCCAATAAAGATCTCTAACATATCCCGAGGAGGTAGGGTGTATCCTAATAATCCAACTAGACTTCTCTAATGAGACAAGAAACCAAAAAACTTTCATCCTTATCTTACTTCAAAAGGAATAAATCTTTTAGTCATATTTTTCTCCGTATAAGCTCCAAATTGTTGAATAATTCCTCAAATAATAATTAGGTCATTGATAATACCATTTCAATGCCATACCACCAAGGCTCTTAGGGAACATCTTTAGTAACAATATGATATCATATATAATATCATGGCATGTTATCATAAACATCCTTAAATTCTCAATTGGGTTCTCTCTTCCCTTATAAATAGGTAATACTAGCATTAGAAATTGCTGAGGGTAGGGCCTAAAGGTGATGAGAGGGTCTAAGGGTTGATTGTACATTTCCTTATAGTTGTAGGTGAAACTTGGAGGATTAAGCATATCCATTATTGAAGCCAATTGTTTCACCATATTTGTTAAGCTTTGCATATTATGATTGTTGTTATGGAATACCCCTAGATTCACTATGGGGGTTATAGGTATGTTTTTGAAATGGAAATTGGCCAATGTTGGAGGCATTTACACTATTATGGTATGGGTTATGATATGTGCTATCTTTTTGTGGAGGATAACTAACATTTGGTGGAACATAAGCATGAATGTTGAGATTAGAAGAATGAGGAGGAAATTGAGCATATTCTTGAGATGCACTACTAGTTGGAGGAACTTGTGGAATTCTTCCAATGTTGGTGGTTACAATAGTGACATATGTTTCTAGAATGGATTAATATGATGAAAATATTCAAACAAAGGACTAATGTGAATGTTTTGAGGAGAAATGATTTGATGATGATATGAACTAGCCTCTTCGAGGGGGGTCTCTTCATACATGGCCTTATTCATGGCTTTCTTATGTTTCTTATAGAAATTATAGATATGATCAAATACTTTTAAGGTGAGCCTACCATGAGAACCTTCAATAGGATCAATATCATCATTATTCTCCAAGTCTTCTTTTCTCTCTAGATTGGGATTCTTCTTGTCAATTTGATCATCCTTTTGAAGATTCACATTAGATTCTAAAAGCTTTCACTTACTCCTAAGGTTTGGATCCATAGGATTAAGATAAAGGACAAGGGATAAAAGGATATCTAAAATTAATGAAAGACACACAAAAGGTAAACTTTTAAGTGTTTTCATGTTCTAACTTTATGCAACAAATTTAATGGTATTTCTTATGATTTAAAAATAAAAATAAAAGGTACCAAAGGAAGAGGCTTCCTAATTTGGCCATTAAGGATGTGTTTCACATAAAGTTCACCAAATATGTAGAACATAAAAACTATCCATTGTGTACCTTAGGGTTGTTGTTTCATAGGAATCCAAGGTGATTGTTGTCTATTTTTCTCTACACTTGTTTCTAGGGAAAAGGGTTCACCAGGAATGGTTTTAGGACTCACTCCAAGTTCAAGGTGGAAATGTTATGATATGTCAATTAAACATACACCTATGTTTGGCATTTTATAAAACTAAACTATGAAAATGAAAGAACGATGCAAGTCACACAAGATGCAAGAAGGCAATGACTAACCCTAATATGATTCTTTGATTGAATGAATATATAACCCTGGGTTAACAAAAATGAAATCCTTTTTCTTTTAGCAAGGGATCAATGGAAATGCATAAATAATACTACACCCTAGATGCATACTATATGCTCTTATTCTTTCAAATGTCTACAAATCTAATCAAATAGTTTTTCCTTTACTTATAACCTAGGTTTTGAATAGAAAGCAAACAACAAACAATCTAAAAGTTTTACTTAGAGCAATTGCCTTATCTAGTGTTTGATATAAACTTTATCTTGCATCCAAAATATCCAACAACTTGACACCTACAAAATAGCTTCACAAAACCCTAGAAAATTTGATCAACTTTTGGGGGTCCGCTTAGGCTGCTATATGATTGATCTTGGAGGCACAATATTCAAGTTTCCTTGGTATTTTTAGCTGACCATTTAAAAATAAACTAATATTTTACCTTTGGGATATGCACAAATAGAGAAAAAGAGATATTTAAGATCAAAATGAAATGCAGATAGTATGGACACAACAAAATACTAAAATGCAAAGTGTAAATTAGGATTTTAGGGTGCAAAACTTACCCCCAAGCCCCAATTTACCAAATTCATGCCTTTTAAAATAGGAGCATGAATATGGATTACCAAATTTGTGCCTTGTACGGGTGGGGCATAAATTTGGTTTAGATGACCTTTTTGAGTCTCAAAACAACGAAAAATAGATCTATGAAATAATAATGCAAACAAAAGAACCTAATGAGATGATGGAGAAAACAAGGAGAAATGAAGAGGTGGAAGAAACACTCAATATGGTTGATCTCTACAATCATCAAGACTTCTCTACTTGATCCCCAAGGGTAGCCAATACCAAAGCACAAAACAACAAAACAACGATTTAGAGTAGATGGGCACTTGTTAGCATAAGCAATGAGCGAGTCAAGAATTAGATTCTCAAGAAGATTCATTGATTGAAAAAGAGGGAATCCAATCCTCTATTTATAAGAGGTTTAGAGGATGTTTAGGTTAGAAAATGAAAAATAAACTTGGTTAAGAGTCGATGCCGCAGATATTGGCCAAAACTTGGGCTTTTTAAAAGAAAAAACCAAAATTTCTAAACTTGTGCTCTGTAAATTATAGGGTACAAATCTGGCAAAGGTTTTTATCCAAATTCATACCCCATTATTATAGGGTGCGAATTTGGAAAAACAAAATTTACCAAATTTGCACCCCATATGGGACGATCATGAATTTGGGATAACTAGACCAATGTGAAGTTAGTTTTGCACTTTGGGGGACCAAACGGTGTCAAAATGGGATAAAAATTATACCATCAATGAGCACAATCTAATGGTAGTGGTTTTGGGAAGAATGTATAATATTTTACAGAAAAAATGTTAGCTTAGAAGTAACTTTACTTTTTGAAGCAACAAATGCTCAATTTTATGTCTAAAAAGGTGGAATTAGCTTGATGGGCTAGAGGGTTGATGCATGATGATGAATTGATAAAAATTGATGAATAGTGGATCATTTTTGATGTCTATACATACCTCCATGATGCAATTATCATTGGTACCTTGGGTATTGCATACACATCCTCAAAGGTAACCACTATACCATGAGTCATGCCATCATATTACCATGTAAAGGTATTGGAATCAAGTCTCCAAACTTGTAATAGCCATGATATCACTTGGTTGTTGGTCTCATGTATATCCTCTACACTATCTCATAAACATCAAAATTATCTAATGATGCTTAGTCATCATAGGTCAACCATCCTAATGCTTACTCAAAACATGAGGGATCTCTCACCCACCAAAATGAGGTTTCCACCCTAAGGGGTACTTCAATTTCATCTCTCCCTCAACCATGAATCTATCATTCAAGCATAAATAAAAACTACAAGTTAGCCAAAATTAAATAAAATACGAAAAAATTAAACAATTTTTTCAAAGCACTGCGTTGTACATCAAGAGAACTACTCAAGTAATCTTATTTAGTATGGTTTCCTAGAAAAAGCATTGAATTTGAGGAGTGTGATATCTTGAGCATAGCTAATCATGTAAATTTTCTAGATTAATGAAATCATTGTCTATCAAATAGTGCTTCTCTTGTTAAAATAACTTAAAAATAATAATATAACTAAATAAATATGAAATTTGATAAAAATAAGTTATATTTGACATCTACATGTTCTACTGTGATAGACATTTAAAATTTCAAGTAAATTTAAGGAGTAGTTTGATAAATATTATAAAATCTAAAGTTTTCCTAAAAACTTTGGGCACCATTTATTTTGGACTAAGCACCATAATTCATAAAATTGGATCCATAGGGAGTCTATCTAGTACATTAACCATTTTTATTGGATTAAATTTTAAATCAAGACATAAAACCTATCTATGGTTTAGGCACTTAACTCAACCAACTAGGGTGTGTCAGAACTTCTTTGGGTCCCAAAAACAACTCTACGTACAATCAGTCCATCTTAAATTCACTTAGTTTGATCAACTCACTAATTATATTCTATGCACTATCATCTCCACTTCTCTCTTGCAACTAAAAATGAGAATTGACCTACTCTTTATATATCATAGACCATAATCAACCTCCTATTCACATTGATCATTAGTGATTAGTCACCTAACTACTAGTAGTTAGTCTTAATTTTTTACCTATTTTTTATTTTGGATATTTATCATTGTTTTCCACATTAATATGATTTTGGGACTAACCCATGGTGGTGGTCAAGACCTGTGTTGTATTTAATAATGTGTTTTTGTTTCATTTTGTAGGTTCATACATTTTCTTCCCTAAAATATTATATTCTCACTTCATTTGGTGGTAAAATAAGCATCTTTGTGGGGGTAATATGCATACTAGAAAAAGTGTCAACTCAAAAATCAAACACTACAAGAAAAAGGTATATATTATTTTAAATTGTTCCTAGTTGACAAGTTCTTAGGTGAGGATATGACAAGTCTTAAGGTCTATAAGTTTTAGATACCTTTGATGTCTACCTTTTTGACTCAAATAACTAGTTGAGGGCCATCATTAGACCATCCAAAATGCTTGCTAAGTCTATTATAGTGCCTTACAATAGGCTATTATAATTCTAATCCATCAAACCTCAATTTTTTCCATGATTGGGAATAGTGTTGCCCTATAAAAAGGAACCTCTAGAGCACTACACTGCTCCTCTCAAACTCAAAACTCTAGATTCATAATTTTTTTATGAAATAATTATATTTGATGTATTTTATGTTTTATATAAGACCAATAATATTTATGGTGAACTATTTGAGTTTAATGCTTATCCATATGAATAACATTAGCAAGTTGTATATTTGTTTTGTGATGTAGACTTATGAAACTTTACAACTAGTGTATTTTAGAAATGCTAATTGACTAGGTCACAAAGAGACAAACAAATCTACCAATATTTTTTTGGTAACTCATTCAATGGTGCCATAATTGTTTTTATGTGTGAGAAGCAAAAAATATTTAGAATATCTTCAACCAAAGTTGAGTATGTGGTTGCTTCATTAGAAACAAGAAATATCATTTGGTTTAGTAGATTTTTTTATAGTATATTGTTTGGTTCATAAACCTTCTTGATGTTATAAAAAATTTAGATTGTACTACTTTATTTTGTTATCAAACAATCAATGTTGTATTGCTCTTTGTAAAAAGTCTAGTCAAAATTTGTTATTGAAAGAGAAAATACCCATATTTCAACTATGATTATTTCA
This sequence comes from Wollemia nobilis, assembly GCA_028583015.1. Classification (NCBI taxonomy): domain Eukaryota; kingdom Viridiplantae; phylum Streptophyta; class Pinopsida; order Araucariales; family Araucariaceae; genus Wollemia; species Wollemia nobilis. The sequence goes on along the minus strand of JAQPPZ010002189.1, from coordinate 4,652,015 downwards.
AAGAGATGAAAAATAATGAAATTATTGAAAATAAAGTAAAAGAATATTTTTCATAGAGAGCAACTAGGTCTGCCAATCATCTCAATAGGGAAATTGTAGTGGTAGATCCCTGAGTTTTCATGATGGAGACCCAAGTTCAAAACTTTGTACGAGGGGACCAAGACCTCTCATAAAAACCTATGAATTACGACTAACATTTTTGTCCCATGAGCAACATCATAGTGGTATGCGTTTGGATTTTCATTCAGGAGACCCAAGTTCAAATCCCGAGGAGACTAGGACCCTTATAAAAGCTTTCATACATTTTTTGTTCCATGAGTGATATCATAGTGGTATGTCTTTGGGTTTTCATTTAGGAGACCTGAGTTCAAACCCCGAGAGAACTGGGACCCTTATAAAAACTTGTTTTTAACTCAAAACTCAAAATTTAATCAAATGGCATTAGCTCAAAATTTGGGGAGACCCAAGTTTGAATCTTGCCAAATGATGTACTCAACTAGTTATAATTCTCAAAATTTGAGGAGACCCAAGCTTGAATCTTGCCAAATGATATATTCAACCAGTTATATTTCTCAAAATTTGAGGAGACCCAATTTTGAATCTTGGCAAATGATATACGGGTATTATCTTGATGATAATGTAGTATAGATATATAGTTCTATAACAAAATTAAAAATTTCTCATGTGCTATGAAATTGTGTTCTCTATAAGCCACACCTTGTGTTCTCTATAAGCCACACCCTCATTATTATTATTTAATCTATTTGAAAAAAAAATTGACAAAACGAGTTAGGCATAAATTTGCAATCATAGTGGTATGCCTTTGGGTTTTCATTCAGGAGACCCAAGTTCAAACCCCATGGGGATTAGGATCCTTATAAAATATTTCATACATTTTTGTTCCATGAGTGATATCATAGTGGTATGTCTTTGGGTTTTCATTTAGGAGACCTGAGTTAGAGGACTAAAACCCTTATAAAAAAAATTATTTTTAACTTAAAATTTAATCAAATGGTATTAGCTCAACGGATTATATTCTTCAAAATTTGAGGAGACCCAAGTTTGAATCTTGCCAAATGATATACTCAACCCGTTATATTTCCTCAAAATTTGAGGAGACCCAAACTTGAATTTTGCCAAATGATATATTCAACTGGTTATGTTTCTCAAAATTTAAGGAGACTCAAATTTAAATCTTAGAAAATGATATACGAATATTATCTCGATAATAATATAGTAAAGATAGACCCTATTTCAATCCCATATAACCAATTGAAAAAACTAGGTCTAAACCTAAATGAAAAGTTATGTACAATTAAGCCTTGTTTTTTTTCTTCCAATCCTTATGTGCTGTGAAATTGGCTTCTCTATAAGCCACGCCCTTCTTGAAAAAAAAAAAAAAATTGACAAAACGAGTTATGCATAATTTTGCAATGTAATATGTTACATATAGTTTCGTGATTCCCCTCTCAAATACATAGCCGAAGACGCCGTCTGACATTTCTATCTTCTAAGTCCTCTGCGGTGATTCTCCACAGAGAAAACCCTATTGAAATTTTGGGACACATCTTCTGTATAGCCACTTTACTAAATTTCCAGAACCACAGGTATACCTGCTTAAATGAAACTTCAAATATAATTTCTAACAATCCCAATTCCCTCATTGTCCACCCGGCTGTTTTTCGTTGATCAAATGCCATATTCTCCAATACGCCATGTTCCTGTCAAAACATTGGGCATCTGAGACCTGCACCCACCTCCCATTAATTATTACCATAAACATCCTATAACATTATTCACAGTTTTAATTCTTTCATAAATATAATTCTCGATTTTATAAAAGATTATGGTTGAAAAATGCTTGGTCATACACTAACCAAATAAAAAAAATCACAAAATAAAAATGAGATCAGTACCTGGCACTGGAGGGTATAAAAGATCTTATCATTTGCAGTAGACGCCAATGCACTAACAACCTCAACACTTTCTTCTTCTAACACCTCAACCAGATTCGACAACGCGACCTGGTGTTTGAACACATTTACAGCGACATGAATTCCAGATCCAGCATTACTAATCCTCACCGACGGAAACGAAATGGATCCATCACAGGATACATTGATCTCGCAAACTTTCTCCTTTTTTGAAAATTTTTCACTATTGAATGGAATTCTTAGCTTGTCTCTCTTCTTCTCTAGCTCTGCGACCTTAATCTCTAAATCACGAATATAACATGCCGAGGCATATAACTGGTCTGATAACGAACGTTTCCCCTGAAAAATGAAGAAAAAGATCATTACCCTAAACCTAAGCTTATTCCAAATTTTAATATTTACAAGCACCCTGACTTATATCAAATTTAGTCCATAGCACAACAAAAATAATGGATACCTTGAGATTTTCAGGTGGGAGAAACGATTTGAGCATTAAGCACAAACTATTCATTTCTTGACGCCGCTGCTTTTCCACCAATCTGTGACAGTCCTTCTTCTGAGTTAGAGCTTCTTCGTATGAGGTCATTGCCCAAACTATTATTTGGAGATCTATGTAGAGGGCTACAGCAAAGATTAATTACAAGGTATATTAACGTCACAGGCTTATATGGAGATTGTAATTCTTCGTCAATATGGCCTTCATTCATTCAATTCTGCTTGAAATCCTGCTTCTTCGAAAACCCTCTTGGACGGATAAAAAGGGAAGCATCAATTTTTTTAGTTGTTCTATTGACTATTCTAAAATTCCAACCTTCCAGAAATAGAATTCCTAGTCTGCAAGCATTTGACTAGTAATGACCTACCAATTTTGAATGTGTGTCCCACAAAGTGGGAGGCTATCTGGCCTTCTATGGTGTGTGAACTGGTAATGAAAGTAATAGCTTGATGTCTACAGATAAAGGGAATCGAGAACCTTGTCGCCTTGTCGCCCAACTTACTGTAGAAATTGCTGCCAATGACGTCAGCGAAGGTGGCCCTTTAGACGTAAGAACCTAAAACTTTTAAGTGTGCATGTTCTCGATCTTTGTTCGTTATAAGATGTATTTGTATGTATTTGTTTCTGGAGGTGGAAGTAATTAACCTATTAGTTTTAGGTTTTTGGTTTGTTGCTTGTGGAATTTCTATAATTTTGTGTAGGATCTGCTTTCATTAAAATTATTTTATTTCGTTATTGTTGACTTGGTATAAAAGGGACCATGGATCATTCGGAATTAGTACTATCATTATCAGTTTGGTACACACTAAAAGGATTTAGATCAAACTACTATTTTTTCAAACATGATGCGTCCGAGGTTTGAACCTAGGTGTCTTCTTGATAAATGTATGGTTATACAAGCGCTTACCAATCTACCTAGTTATCGGGTAAAACTTTTGTTAAGGAAAATTGTTCCCCATATCTCCCTGTGGGCCAAGACTTTCCATTCCACGGGGCCTGTCCCATCCGAATATACCCCTCAAGTTAGCCAAGGGAGTTTTTTTTGTATCCGGTAGAAGCCGCCAAGCTTGAACCCCTCCAAACCACTATCATTAACATTTCAATTTTAAAGAGTTAGCTAGACCACTATCTTGTTTTGGTTACATAGGAGAGTTTGGTTACAACTACTATTTTAGTAACTGGCAAGCGCAAGGTTCAAACTATAGGGACTGCTTCCAACAAACATAACCTTCTTGTTCTTGTTGATCCGATGTGAGATTGGGACCACCTATGGCTCAAGGTTTTCCCAAGGTTTAAACCTAAGTTTCTTCTTGGTAAGTATCCAATCACACCTGTACTTACCAATCTACTTAACCTTTAAAAATGGTTAACTAAACCACTATCATCCGTCCATCTTTTAGATTTGAAACATTTGTGATTAGAAAAAGCAAAGGGTTGAGACGTGATGTAAACGGTTCACAACATTTTTCTTGGAAAACGTTCAAATCGCATGCCACTTTGATTTTGCATAGACCATTATATTCTGTCCCCATTGTCATCAAATAATAAATATCACGACACATGTCAGATTTGCACTCCCCAAATAAAAGAAAAAGGAAAAGAAAAGGTTAAGCCGAGTCCATTTTATAATATAATATTAATTATTATATTATGCTCTTCAAATGGTCTACTTTACTCGTGAAAAAGTAAATTTGACTGAGAGCGTTACTTTACAGGTTTGAATTTACCAGTGAAAAAGTAAATTTGACTGAGAGTGTTACTTTATAGGTTTGAATTTATTAAAATCGTAATATTCTGTTTTTTTTAGGAGAACGCCTACACATTACATCAACAACCATTTTTTTAAGATCTTTTAAATATAAGACCACTTTAAAAACAATCACTATTTTAACAATTAAAACAACTGCCTATCAACAATATTCCTTTTTCTTATTAAAGTAATTACTTAGAAACGAAGTACATTTATCTATGTAATCCACACGCTCATCTTCTTATGTGAAAGGAACAAGTAGTAGAGTTTATCAGTGAAAAAATAAATCTGACTGAGAGCGTTACTTTAAAGGTTTTAATTTAATAAAATCTGAACATTCCTTTTTCTTATTAAAATAATTACTTAGAAACGAAGTTTATGCATTATCTATGTAATCCACACAATCATCTTCTTACTTACGCGAAACGGACAAGTAGTAGAGTTAGGCTACAAATATAGTATATGTTGGGAAGGTTAGTTTCTCTCTCAATTGCACCTTAATAAATAAATAATATATCATATAAAATTACAACCAAGCATACAAAGGGTGAAATATTTAGCTCTCAACCATAAACACATTTTTTACAGGGATACTTTATTCAAAGAGAACCATTGTTTTGTTTATTTTGGGTAATAATATAATGTAATATATACTTAGTATTTGTGGGTGGATTATATTAGTTCAATTAATGGGTTAGAGTTTATAGTGTCAACATCTCAACATCTTATGAGAGTCATATCTTGATTGGGCAAAAACCATTACAGATTCCCCTATGCAACCAAATAATAATAATAATATAATATAATATGTTATAATAACTTATTTATTTATTTTAGGTATAGTACAGTAATTTTTTTAAAAGGTATTTATAATATTGGATAATATGAGTGGTCTAATTATAGTTGCAAGTTTATTGCAATAGTAAGGGCTTTTTCCTCTCTTTGAGAAGTCTAAGGTTCAAATCCCACTAAGTATGGCGTAAATTCATTGAGAAAATATGAGTGGCTTAATCATAGAGGTTTTAAAAATGTGAATTGAGGTTTAATATTCAAATCTTACAAGGTAGAATTGTGCACTGTAGCACAAGGGTGCAGTATTACCGGTGGGGAGGTGGTTTCTCAAGGCTTAGAATGATCAACTTACTATTCCCAATCAATGGACCAAATCGTACAATCGTACAATCCTCACAACTAGCAATGTGTGACAACTAAACAGCTTGTACGAACTCCAAATCGTACCACTGTACGATCCCAAATAATACAGTGATGGAGCTTGTATGATTTCACACTTAGTCAATCCTTCATATTTGGTTTTGCAAGCTGTCGTACACATTTTTGTAACTAAACAATTCGATTTCCCAATGCTGCCAAATCGGGTAAATTCCCTTCAATCGCATAAACTACCAAATCGGGTAATTATCTTCTGTACGATTTGTACGAACTCTGGTGTATGATTTGTACAAAAAAAAGGTACAACCAAGTGCTAAATTGGATATTCTACTGGACCAATCTCTCTCAGATAAGTTTTGTAAGGGTTTAATATGGCAATTAATCCTAATCCTATCAACATGCAAAGTACTTTATCAGGGTTGAGAGAGATCAATATCCAATGGCGACATCCAAAAATTATACAAAAGTGTTCAATACATATCCCTTGATGTTATCATCATCACAGATCATTCCTCAGAGCCACACTAATGTTGGTTTAATCCAATTTCTCCATAGCAATGCATAAAATAGCCATAACAACCAAAAATAAGTACATGCAATAGAAATAAACTATCAAATGCTATTCTACCATTCCAAGATCATACAATACATCAGTGAAACCATGAACTATGCTCAAGCTTTATTATTGTTCAACAATGTCACTCAACAATAGAGATATGCAATAACACTTCACAACCAAAACTCATAGCATTTCCCAATAACCAGAATAACACTAGATCATAACCAAAATCTAACTAGACTATAAAAATAAAAAATGGGGCCTTATATAACGTTATCCAGGCCATTCCAAAGCGGTTCCTGAGGTAATTAGTTATTTACAACTGCCCATGCATAACAAAATGCATTAATTAAGACTTTTACTAAGTCTAACACCTTAATAATCAAATACATGCACAATTACAACTTAAAATTACATTTCCCATGCATTTCATTTCATTTCATTACACCTTGTATGGTTTACCTTCACCTTGTATGGTTTGCCCTTTTGGTTGTATGATTTACTCCTACCTTTACGGTTTACAAAACTTGTCAAAATTGTCAAACTTGGGCAAATCCATTTATCATTTCTTCTTCTTCTTCTGGGAGGTGGATTTGATTCCTACATCTGCCCTCCCCTTTACTTTGGTTGGTGTCCTCATCGACTCATCTTTCTATTTTAGTTGTGCCTCGTAATCCATGACTACCACTTTCAGGTCATCCACTTGGGATTGAAGAATTGCATGTTGGTTCTTCAACTTGGCTGCGTAGTTGCCCATTTCTACTGCTTTCAATCCATGGTGATTAGCTTTCTCTTCGGCAGTCTTTAGGAGTTCCCTCAATTTCTTTTCATGATCAGTGGCACTCTTCTTTAGCTTCTCCTATAGGTGTGCTTTTATTCGAGCTACTGCTTCTAATTCTTCATTCTTATCTATAATGGTCTATAGATGGTGATGAATATCTGCCTCCAAAGCATGAACAATATCCTCCTTAGCACTCAACTGTGCTTGCTTCTCCAGGACTATCTCATTATATATTTTGTTGTCCTGTGTGAGCTCTTCTACCTTCTTAGCCTAGGTTTCTAGTTGCTCATATTTTTTGGCCAACTGCATTTTTAGTTGTTCATCCTTTGCTTTGAGTTGAGCCTCCAACTCCTTAATCTTGTCTTCTACCATCTGTGAGACCTATCACTTCTCCTCTTCAAGTGAACTAAGTCTAGCCTCAAAATTAGCCCTAGTACTTAGCAGTTCTTCTAATTTCTTTATTTTCTCTTCTATTGTAGCCTTACTCTTTTGCAATTCTTCCTCCATTGCAATCATTTCTTTCCGAGTGGCTTCTATCTCCTCCTTTTGAGCTTCCTTGAGTTGATAGATCTACTCCAATCCTATGCTCAACCACTCTATCCAATGTTTTAGGAAGTTCAACTTCCTTAGAGTGATAGCCAATCCTGTAGTGACCCTCTTATGCTCCAACTCCGCTGTATTCATGGGGCAAGTCGGATAATTGGCTCTATCCAGGTACAACCTCGGATGCTACCTGTAATTGGTTTTCACTCCCTTTGGTAAGTCGTCTCTTCCCAACATCGTTGTTACCTCTTCCCTGGGTAACTTCCATGGGTGTTATTCATGAATATCTACAATTCTCCTTGTATACTCCTTATTGCTCACCCATTCTGTTATCTTCTCCAATTTGAGAAACACTTGTTCCTCCCATAGCTTCAACTCTCCCACGCATCCAATACAAAACTATAATTTGGCACTAGCTATGGCATTGCCTATTTGAGAGAAGAAATGTTCCACCTTATCTTCTACTCCTTGCGCATCCTCCTCAGTTTCAATCTTTGAACTATGGTACCTCCAAGAGATAACTTGTTTGCATCCTCCATAGTTCCTCCTCTATAGGAGTTCATTCTTCCTCCTCTTCCATGTGGTGGCTAGAGCTTCCCCCAAGCTCTAGTAGTGCTCTCTATGTATTTATATTTTCCCGTGGTGGAGTCTATTCTACTGTCTTCTCCACCTCCACATATTCTTCTATATTCACAATATCCTACTGAGATTGTTGTTGCTCTATTGATTCTTGGGCTTCTTTTTATTCAGTGAAGCCCACCTGTTGCTCTTTTGTCACCTGCTCTTCCTCCTAATTCTATTGAGCTTCCATTACTATGAATTTTACAACAAGTTCTTATTTCTGTGATGCCTTCATCTCTTCCTGTGCATCACTCTGATTATTTTGGTTCGAGCTTCCTCCCATCATGAATTTGAAATGAGGCTTCTTCTTTTCTCTAGACTCTTCCTCTGAGGCTTCCACTCTCACCTCAAATTTCTCTTTTTCCTCCTGAGTAGTGGCTGCTACTTCCTATGCTATCTACCTCACTTCTGTATCCTCCAATATTTTTGAAGAGTCCAAAATTTCAAATTCATCATGCTGGAAAATATGTGGGGATTCCACCATATCTTCTGCTTTTGCCTAATTCCAATCCTACAAATCCAACTTATCTGAGTCTGATTGTCCCTCTTCTTGCTAATTTTTTTGTACAGTATCGACTTATTTTTTTGGGGTAGGGTTATTCACCATTCTTTCTTGTTATCTCCTTGTTTTTACTTGTACTGGGCTAGATCGCCTACCATAATTTCCTCCATTTCTTAAACTAATGGTTGCTCCTGCTAACTTTTTTGAAGTGCATGTTGTTCCAATTCAGGTTCCATCTTCTTAGGATTTTTTCCTTCTAGGGTGTACATCCTCATTCAAAGAAGTATCCTCCTATACTATAGTGGCCTACTACTCTTTCTTTGTTCGAGACTTCTCTAGAGTCTCATTCTGAACTGGTACTGACTTTACCCACCTCAAGATGATTAGTTGTCCTACCTTAACATCCCTAGGTTCTGTCAAAATTGGAAAGTGGATTCCATTCTCTATAACAATATTTAAAAACAATCCAATGGCATGGAAAGTCATCCCAAAATTCTTCAGCCTCTTTTTTAGTACTTCATGCATCTTCTTCTCTAGGTAGGTACCCCAATCTTACCTAATTCCTTTGGTGATACCTTCTACATACTAATCCATCCATATTGGCATCTTCGTGGCTCATGTATCCTTTAACAACCGAGCCATCACTATCTTCATAGCACATGGCCAATATTTCCCTTTCAACTAGCTCTATTTAATTCCTCGAGTCCCTACACCTGAGATCTTCACATCTATTGATGATTTCACATTGGTAAGTGAAGTGATGATGCGATGTGTTTCAATAAGATCAACCAAATTCTTAACTACCTTTGTGTCATATGTTGGAAATCCAAACATTTTATTAAATGCCTATGCTGTAACTTCTACTTTCACTGACTGCTTACCCACATTAACATAGGTAATTCTGGTTGTAGGATTATACGCCTAAACTATTTGCAATAGATAGTTGTAGAAGAAGGTCTTCTGGTGTAGTGGCACTTGCACTATTATGGCTACACCAGCCTCCTAAAACTGCTTTCTCAAAGGGTGGTTCTTGTTATGTTTGTTACTATACCACCTCCTGCATGTCTCTCCTCCATGTTGTACGAATGATATATTCGTTGTTTCAACTTGACCTTCCTTAGGTTCGCTACTCAAATCCTCATTCGAATCTAGAAAATATAATTCACTCTTCAAATCCCTCCTTGAGATCCTCCTTATGCCATATCCTCCTATCGATATCTTGGTGGTGTTCTCCTTCGATCAACCCTCCAGTACCTTTGCCCTCTCCACAACTTGTATCCTCTTCTCCTCCAAGGATGAGGACCATGCCAACTGCAGGACTGAAACAGTCACCCTTGGTATTATCACCAATGTGACTCTCTCTTATGCAAGTGTCCCTCTGATCGTTCCACCCTATTGGTTACAATTCTTCTTAATTAGTATCCGAACTTTTTGGCTAAAATTATTTTCTCATCATTCCTCTGGTTAGCTTGCTACTTGAACATCACCAATTTTGCAACTATAAGTGTTCCAAAAATCATACAATATTCTGTAAATCGTATAGTACACTTTCCTCCTTTCTCCTATACAGTTTACCAATCCACAACCACCTCTAGATCATACAATTGTTCAATATTCCAAATGTTCAATATTCAAACTGTTCAATCTTTTACAAATCGTACAACTGTAGAATTAAAATATACAGGGTCATACCTCTTTGTAAAATATCCCCATATAGATGCTTCCCCTCACCAAATCCATACACTTCTATATGATTCTATACTATTTTCTCAAAAAGCTCAAAACAACCCAAAAATTGCCTAAAATCATACAATCTTTTTCTCGAGATTGTACAATCTATCTTCAAATCGTACAATATGTATCTTAAAACTGTTTTTCACTTGAAAATCACATTTTTTACCTCTCCTCCATGATTTCTCAAAGCAGTTTCCGAAATGCCCCAATCTATCTTTTCAATGCCTTTCGAGAGCAATTTCTCAAAATTTCTACACTTGGTGCAATTTATCCCCAAAAATGAAAATTTCTATCTGTTTAATATAGTTGTATGGTCTTCTTCTTCTTATTCTCTATCTCCTCTATTTTTTTTGGCTGCTTTTGTCATATTAGGGTTTGTAAGATTCTTTTTCTTGTAATTTCTCTACTCTGGCTCCAATTCGTAATTTCCTCGAACCCTAATGTATGTTTTTCAACAACCTGGTTTGTACTTGGATGCCTTCTGCCATAAACCCTCATTTTTCTTTGATTGAATTTAAAATCTAATTTTAATGGAGTCGAACCCTTACTTTTTCTCCTCCGGTTTGATTTCTTCGAATGTGAAAAGTCTTCGTGGTGCGAATTAAAATATGGGTCACGCAATCTTGTAGCTCACTAATGTATTTTAACACCCATGTGGTTGTCTCCATTTAGTTGCACATTTTTCACCTTTTTCCTCTTGGAAATTCAAATTTCTCCTTGTACGGTTTACAAATTGCTAGGGTGAGCTTTGTATTTAAATTGTCCTCAAACCCTAATCGCTCCAAATTTAAAATTATGTCAGTTTGCATGTATTTTCATCTTCCTTGCTAGGATGATCGACAACTCATCACTTTTTCATGCGATTTTAACTTTTTCCCGTGATATTTTGATAACACATCGTTCCACACATGCGAACATTAAATATCGTTACAATGTACGATCCAAATCATACAACATGCATCCTTGTATGATTTTGCATGTAATTTTTCCAATTTTGCTTTTACGATCTCCCACATATGCTTTTTCAACTTTAATTTTGACTTGTACGATCTATCACTTAGAGAATTTTTCTATTTTTATCTCTTTGAAGAGGTCGTTGTTTCTAGTTTTCACCCCACTTCCTTCTTAATTGCATCCTAAGGGATTTTCACAATTAAAGCATTTATTTTATTTTTCTTTTTCTTTTTCTTTTTTTTTCTTTTCAAAAGGGCTACCATTTCTAGTTGTCAACCCACTTATGAACAATTTACTATTACCTCTTTTTAGGCTCCTTTGGCTTTTGTCAATTCCAAAGGTCTGCTACAACTGGTATCTCTTCATTATGTAGCTCACACCACCTTATGGCCTTAAACCTAATCAAGATGAACATAATCAACATGATGGTTAACGCCCATTGCCACCTGTTATGGGGATCAAGGGGGTGGTAACCCCTTGCAGGGTCAAGGAATAGAATCCCTTGTACGATTGAGGGATATCGTCTTCCATGAAAACATATTCTATGATAACATCTTCCATGTCATACCATATTCTACCTCTTTTATTACTATAAGGAGTGTCACAAACTACATCACTAGTGACACCCTTTTTATTTACACCATTTACCCCCTAAATGGTTATACAGGTTCTGATATGTCTTGTGGGGTCTTCCTTACCCTCACCTATAAAGGGTGGACATATCTGCTTGGCTACCTTGTTAGTCATATTCGAAGAATCATCCTCATCACTTGAGGTCTCCCGTGGAATCTCTATTTGATTCCTCCTTGGGAGTATTTTACTACAATCATCGTTAGAAGTTTCTATTCGAGGTATCTTATTATGTCCCACCAATCGTTGACCAAACTCATGTGCGTATTCACTCCATGACCTCCTTCGTTGATGTGAGGGATATGGTCTTGGTCCTTCCTCCTGAGACCTCATGCTATGTTGCTCTGGTGCTTGACTCCCATACTCTATACTCTCTTGCAACCCTTCTATCACTTTCTCAAGTGTCACCATTCACTCTCCTTCCTCATGCACTACTTATATATCAACTCGTACCTCTACGATAGGTGGTTCTATTACCTCCTCTTTTATCTCTATCAATAGTGTTTCAAATTATCCTTCTTTAGATGCCCAAACTTGCTTTATTTTTGGTTCATGTGTACTATGGTATGAGTTACTTGCATTATCTCTTCAATAATTCCTTGTGCTCCTTATTACTAGAATGTTCTCTCATACTTCCTATCTCCTACACCTTTGCACACTGGTGTCTATCATTCACCTCTAGTTTTGTAGTAACTTTACTTGTCAATTTGACCCGTTTTAACAAAAATACCAAGTTTGATAAGGCACCAATTCTAAATGTAGCACAAGGGTGTCGTATTCTTGATGAGGAGGTGGTTCTCAAGTCTTAGAATTATCAACTTAATATTCCCAATTGATGGACCAAATTGTACAGTCCTCACAACTAGCAATGTGCGACAATTAAACAACTCGTATAGACTCCAAATCATACCACTATATGATCCCAAATCATACAGTGATAGAGCTTGTAAAATTTCATACTTATCAAATCCTTCAGATTTGGTTTTACAATCTGTCATACATAGTTTTGTAACTAGACAATTTGATTTCCCAATGCTGCCAAATTAGGTACATTCCCTTTAATCACATAAACTACCAAATCATGTAATTATCTTCTATATGATTTGTACAAACTTTGGTGTATGATTTGTATGAAATGAAGGTACAAAAAAGTGCTAAATTGGATATTCTACTGGAAAAATATCTCTCATATAAGTTTTGTAAGGGTTTAATATGGCAATTAATCCTAATCCCATCAACATGCAAAGTACTTTATTAGGGTTGAGAGAGTTCAATATCCAAAGGCGACATCCAAAAATCATACAATAATGTTCAATACATATACCTTGATGTTATCCTCATCACAGATCATTTCTCAGAGTCACACCAGTGCTGATTTAATCTAATTTCTCCATAACAATGCATAAAATAGCCATAACAACCAAAATAAGTACATGCAATAGAAATAAACTATCAAATTCTATTCTACCATTCCAAGATCATACAATACATGAGTGAAACCATGAAATGTGCACAATATTTTTTATTATTCAACAATATCACTCAATAATAGAGATATGCAATAATATTTCACAGCCAAAACTCATAGCATTTCCTAATAACCAGAATAACACTAGATCATAACCAGAATCTAACCAGACTATAAAAATTTAAAATGGGGCCTTATATAACATTGCCTGGGCCATTCCAAAGTAGTTCCTGAGGTAATTAGTTATTTACAACTACCCATGCATAACGAAATGCATTAATTAAGACTTTTACTAAGTCTAACACCTTAATAATCAAATACATGCACAATTACAACTTAAAATTATATTTCCTATGCATTTCATTGAATTTTGTATGGTTTACCTCCACTTTTTATGGTTTACCCTTCTAGTTTTATGGTTTACTCCTACCTATACGGTTTACAAAACTTGCCAAAATTGTCAAACTTGGGCAAATCCATTTATCACTTCTTCTGGGAGGTGGATTTGTTGCCTACATGCACCATATTTTAGTAATAGGATTATGGTTGGATAAAAATATATTGGATAAATAAGATACTCTTTGGGGATCCTCTCATGACATATGGTCTTGCAAATATTAAAAACTACTTTTTATTTTGAGAAAAAGGTAAAAATTTTATTGAAAAAATCAAATTATACATTTACTATTGATAACTTGCCTTTCTTGGAAAGGCTCAAAATGCGACACAACTCTGTTCCTTTGACTGTCCAAATTTTAGAAGTTTTAGTCCCTAATGGATGATCCCTAAAGGTTTTCCATTTACCCTTTCCTTTTAAATCCATAGACTTCATCCTGAGTTTTTAAATCCCTCTTTCTATTCTTATCCTTCCTTTCTTAGTTCCCATATTATAGTTGTTTCTAGAGTTGTGTCCATATATATGCTTCATACTCTACCATATGAGAGTCCTTGGGTTTTAGCTTGCACTGTCTCTAAAAGTTTCCTAATTAGAGTACCCCATATTCTTTCCTCTGGTCTAAATTCCTTGTTGAAAATCCTATTATTATGTTCCAACCAAAGTTTCCAGCAGATGAAACCCAAATCCAAATCTCAAGCTATATTCAAGGTCTTTGATTTGAATCTATTGGTCTTCCAATAGTTCCAAAATTTGTTCTCAGTGAGAATGAATCTTTTTTACTGACAAAAAATATTGTACCACAAACTCCAGACTATTTGGGTATAGGGACACAAAAAAAGGAGGTGACCCATTGTTTCCTCCTCTTGGTGACACATTACACACTAGTTGGGTCCAATAAATCCATATCTCCTCATGTTATCCCGAGTCATAATACTATTATGTGCAACCAACCACATAAAGCAATTTATATTTAGCCATCCTTTGGGTTGCCATACTTACAACCAAGGGGGATTTGGACCAATTTGAGTTCTTTGGATAGTATTTATATAACCTTATTTGACAGTATAAATTCCTAATTAAGTATATCCCCAAAAAATTTGATCAAGTCCATTACTTCTTGGCCACTTTCGTCTATAAATTATTTCTTTCAGTTATCTTTTCTCCTCAACCCAGTCTTCCCTCAACTCCTCTGGGACTTGCCACCGACTACGATTGTCTTCCAGTTGTTCTAGCATTTTAAAATAGTGGCTTATGATATTCCACACTTTCCTCTAAAATTTTGGTAGAACCTTGAATATTCTAGCAATGATTTAATAAATCAATAAATTAAATAACATAAAAATAAATAGAATCATTGTTGATACAAATCACTTTTGCATTGGAATAGGGAATCCCTCCAATGGGTCAATAAACATATGTTTTATATTTTATTCATGGATGCCTTTGAATGAATGTTTGGATAATTATATATATCTATCCTAAACCCTACGTCTCTTCATCACGATGGTTCATAATAATTAATATAATTAATTATTATGACTTATGCTAAGCCTAACCTAATATTATAATATAATAATTAATTATTCATTAATTATTATATTATCAATTATACAACCTTAGGATATTAAAGGTATTATATTATTATTAATTAGGGTTAGGATAGGATCCTAACATGCCACCCCTCCTAAAAACAACTTTGTCCTCAAAGCAAAAATGGAGGGAATGTTGCAAAAATTTGTAGCAAAAGTCATTGCAGAATTTGGTGTCAAAAGTTGCTCGTAAATATTGTCACAAAAGTTGACAATAAATGTTGTGCAAAAAATTGACTCTTCAATAGGGTACCTTAGAACATCAGGTTTCATTCACAGAGAGCAATCGTTATTACGCTTATTTGTGATGGCGGTTTGCTTCTTCTTTGATGGTTGTGTCGTGTAGGAAATTTGAATGCTTCCTGTGATAGCGGTAATAGTCCTTCATTACAAGCTATTTCAATATCAGTTTGATGGTAGTATTTGTGATCTCCGTGACTGCTTTGGTAGTGCTTCGAGAAATGTGATTTACTGGCTAGGTGGGGTTGAGTAATCAATCTTCTTTAGTGTGCAGTCAAGGCGTCTTCATTACTGCTTTCCTATCCAGTAGATGTTCAATTTTTGATGACTATGCGAGATATATCTTGAGGATGCCTTGATTACATCAGGCGTCATGCTAGTTATCTGTATTGTGACATGGGTGATATGGGTGAATGTAATTTTTTTTTTCTTGCATCAAATGTTAGTTTGGATGCCTTTTTACCTTGTATTTTTGAGATTTATGTGCTTGTAATTCATCTGACCTAAAAATATATGTATTCTCTTATACTTTCTATATTTAACTCTTTCATTGTTTAGTAAATACAGATTGCTTTTATATGATTCAATTTCCTTCCATATACATCTTCTAAGCTCATTAGGCTTAAAAGCAGTAGCAAAATAACCATGTCGTTGTCCAGTCCCATGGACGAAGGAAATGATTGGATGGTAGATTTTTATTTTTAATTTTATTATTTTTTATTTTGACAAAACCAAAATAGCCAACCAATAGCATGTAATTGGGACCAAAATTATGGTTAACTATCATCAATAACCCATAATGAAACTCTGTGTAAAAACTACTTAAACTTCAGGCTTATTTAATGTATCCTGTTGGCATTGATATTGCAAGAGAACTTGTGCAATTCTAGGCACCTCACAACTCAAGAATATTCAAGTAAGATCTTTGCTAAAACTACACCATATCTTGTTGGTCCCAATAGATCAAGTAGAGAATCTCTTCTATGGGATTTTTGCACTCAAAGGCTACTTTAGGCTATTTCAAATTCTCAAATATTCTTCAAAAATTTAGGTTCCCAATAACATGAGCATAAGTTAGAACATCGAGGTAAAATGATTGGGCAAAATATGAAAGATCAACTATTGTAGGTAACTTTATTTTCATGGTAGTTGATATAGTGAAAAATCTAATAATAAGTGTATATTTAAACAATGTATCTCTTGGCCACGTTTGAGTAACAACATCTCTCTCTGATAATTTCAATCACATCAGGGTATGAAATTCACCATCCATAAATTAAGGCAAAAGAGTAAGCATCCACACTAGTTACTTGTTCGCTTGGCTTCTTCTTGTGAACATGTAAACTTTTGACTCATATATGATGGTATCCAAATTATGACTCATATATGATTGTATCCAAATTATAAAATCATCTCTGCCTCTCTTAATCTAATAAATAATCATTTATAGTTTTGGATGTTACTTTTTGCTTCAATGCATTATAAAGCACCGCATAAGACTTTACAATATGACATGAATAATTATAATGACAATGTATATATTCTTCTAGCTAGAGCATTTATGCTTTTTCCGCTTATAATACCTACATATAATATTTTAATTTTTATGAAACTATATTACATCATGTAATGACACAACTAAAAGATACTCAAAAACATATAATATGTCTATTTGTGTCAAAGTGGCACATTTATCATATTTAGTTCCTCTCTGATGGCATATAAAATTCATGAATTTGCACCATGGTCGTTGAATTCTCACTATCACTATGTATGTTATGCGGAAATGGTTGTTGTTGTGGTGTTTTATTTGGTGTAAGCACAAAACATGAAATTAGCATAACATCAATAGGTAACTTTAATGGTGACTCAAAATTGAAGATATCATTATCGAATGCTTCGATGAATCGTCATATGTACCCCAAAGATGAATTCATTGTGAAGGTAACCATATCCAAGGCTTTAGTAGCAAATCCTTGGACAGTTTTTCCGAAAATACAACGGTGTGTCTCCTTAATATTGAGGAAAATTATGTGAAATCCTTGGCCTGTGAGTACTTAGGTAAAGTGTATCAGGGTATTGATGTGGCCTTGCATAGGAAGAGGAACCACCGCTACCTACGGGTGTAATGGATTCATTTCCACAATTGCTTTGTAATTGTAAGCACTATACTAGATTTTGTTTCATTTGATATCCTTTAGGTGATTGAGAGAATACTCAAGCCATGTGATATGAACATACAATAATAAATTATGATATTACCGATGTAAGGATGCAACAGATCAACCCTGAATTCAGATGTGTGGTCACGGTTTCTAGATTCTACCGTCTTTTTCTTATCATCATTGGTAGACAGAAAAGAATATGTTTGGTTTTAAGGATGAAGTTGAGAAGGGAAAAGTATTGGAAATGAAATGGCACAAAGTTAGGAGCTAGAGATTATTAACCAGAATGAAAAAATGCGACAAAATTCATTATTCAAACCCTCGGTTACAAAGCTTAAATACTAGATTAATAACCATAATCTAGATACTTTAGGGAAGGAGGAATAATAGGGAGGAAAGGAAAAATTAACTTAGGAGTCTAACTCCCTGCCGTCCATGCCGTCCAATCCTGTCGAGTCAGCTGTCGTCCATGAAGGTAAAAGGTAAGATCCAAAGCTTACAGTTGTAAAAACATTTTTACCCCCCTTTTCTAGTAAAACCCTTTTTAACTTCCAACATTCTCCCCCTTAAAGTTGAGAGGACTGACTATACAGTCTCTCAGCTTTATATATTGAGCTTTAGCCATGCCTTTGGTGAAGATATCTGCAATGTTATCCAAAGTGCTGCAATATTTCAGCTCAACTATCTGTTGTTCCACCATGTCTCGAATGAAGTGATACTTCATATCGAAATGTTTTGATCTGCTATGGTGGATTGGATTGTATGCCAACTGAATGGCACTGATATTATCACAATACAGTCGAGTTGGACCACTTTGACTTTCTCCAATCTCTTCAAGGATTTTTCTCAACCATAGGGCTTGAGTACTAGCATGAGTGATGGCTATATACTCAGCCTCAGTAGATGACAATGCTACAACAGTTTGCTTCTTGGAACTCCAAGTTATTAGTCCTGATCCTAGACTAAAATAGTTCCCTGATGTAGATTTCCTATCATCTATATTGCTGCCCCAATCACTGTCACTGAAGCCAACTAATTTCATAGAATTACATTTGCGATAATGGATTCCAAAATCCAATGTACCTTTTACATACCTTAAGATTCTTTTAGTTGCTTGTAAATGCAGCTCAGATGGACTTGCCATAAACCTTGAAACTAGAGAAACAACATATTGAATATCGGGCCTTGTGTTAGTGAGAAACATCAAACTCCCGACCATGCTTCTGTAATTGGTCATGTCAACCTTTGGTGCTCCGTCTTCCTTGCTCAATTGGATCCCATGTCCAATTGGAGTTGCAACTGATTTGCACTGCTCCATGGCAAATTTCTTGATCATGTCTCGAGCATACTTGTGTTGACATATGAAGATCCCTCTATTTGATTGATGCACTTCCATACCTAGGAAGTATCGCATTAGACCAAGATCTTTCATCTCGAACTGTTTCATCATGGAGTTTTTGAACTCCGTATTCATTCTAGTGTTACTACCCATAAATATTAGATCATCCACATACAAACAAACTATGAGAATGTCTACTCCATGCTTTAGGTAGTACAATTTTGGTTCACTTTTGCTTCTTATGAATCCCAACTTGCTGAAATAGCCATCAATGCATGAGTACCAAGCTCTTGGTGCTTGCTTGAGGCCATAAAGTGCTTTTTTCAATTTGCAAACTAGGTTTTCTTTTCCCTGTTCTTGGAAACCTTGAGGTTGTTGAACATACACCTCTTCTATCAAGTATCCATTTAGGAAAGCGCTTTTTACATCCATGTGTTGAACATTCCATCCTTTATGTGCTGCTAAGGAAAGAACTGATCTGACTGTCTCTTGTCTTGCAACAGGAGCAAAAGTTTCCTCGTAGTCAATGCCATATTTCTGAGTAAAACCTTTCGCTACTAGTCTCGCCTTATGCCTTTCGATGCTTCCATCAGCATTGTACTTGGTCTTGTAGACCCATTTACATCCAACACATTTTTTACCTTTGGGTAGCTTGACTAGCTCCCAAGTATCATTATTTTTTATAGAGGTGATTTCCTCTTCCATGGCTTCTTGCCATATATTTTGATTACATGCCTTCTCATAGCTAGCTGGCTCTAGCTGTGAACTAGTCAATAAAGCATAATTGACTTCATCTCCTCTAGGTTCATGAGAGTCATCATCCCCATACAATTGCAAGTTTTCAAGTTTTTGCAGAACTGAATTCATTTCACTAGCTTGGCCTCTAGTGAATCTTCGCTGGAAATTTTGATCCAGCATTTGATATGATGGATGATGTTGTAAAGTTCTTCTACCTCTTGATGGAGAGTCAATGTCCATTGGTGAAGAACTTACAGATCTTTGTGGAGAAGGACTTGCACTGGTGTCTGATGTACCTGTAGTACTCTTGCTTGAGCTTAGAGGGGGTGTCCCTTTCTTATTTGGAGACATTTGTTGTACCTCTGAATCTGTGTAGAATTTACATCTTGGGATCCATCATCAATAAAAAAATTTGATGACCCCATTCTCCCCTTCATCAAAAATTACATCCCTGGAAAGGATAATCTTGTGGGTCTTGGGATTGTAGAGTCTATAAGCTTTAGTAGACTCACAATACCCTATAAATATACAAGCTTGACTTTTGGGATCAAGCTTTTTCCTCTTCTCATCAGGAATGTGTGCATATGCTAAAGAACCAAAAACTTTGAGATGCTTTACATTTGGTTTCCTTCCGTACCACCCCTCATAAGGAGTGACACCATCTAAACTAGAAGTTGGACTTCTATTTAGAATATATACACTGGTTCTTACAACATCATCCCAGTACATATTAGTCAGATGCTTAGTCTGAAGCATTGTTCTTGCCATCTCAACAATGGTGCGATTCTTTCTTTCGGCTACACCATTCTGTTGTGGGGTATAAGCAGTGGTGAACTGCCTTTTGATCCCATTTGCTTTACAATATGCCAAGAATTCTGTTGAGGAGTATTCACCTCCTCGATCTGTCCGAAGACATTTTACATAATTCCCACTTTGTTTCTCTACATTGTTTCTGAAATCTATGAAGCAATCAAAAACTTCATCTTTATGTTTCAAGAAATAAATCCAACACATGCGAGAAAAATCATCTATGAAAGTGAGAAAGTAAGAATTGTTTCCTAGACTCTTTGTCTGCATTGGACCACAGATGTCCGAATGTACTAACTGAAGTGGATAACTGGCTCTCCATGCTTGTCCTTTCGAAAACTTCGATCTTGAGTGCTTTCCCAAAGCACATCCTACGCAGACTTCCTTCTGTTCTGTCATTTTGGGAAGTCCTGTCACCATAGCTTGAGAAGTTAGTAATTTCAAGCTAGCGGAATTAAGGTGACCATATCGCAAGTGCCAAAGTACACTTGGATTGTCTATGGCTAGATTTGCAAGTTTAGCTCCCCTTGGCTCACCAAAATTGAGAGGGAATAACCGATTCTTGGTCATAGGAACCTGTGTGATGACTCGATTACAATTGTTTTTATCAAGAATGAGACATTTTCCTTCATCAAAAACAAGTTTGTAATTGTTCTCCATCATTTGCCCAATGCTTAGCAGATTGTGTTGAAGCTTTGGAGTGTAGTAGATGTCATTCACTGTCTTGAGTCCTCATTTTGTTGGAACTTCCATGGTTTCGATGCCTTTGACTTGCAAAGCTTTATCATCCCCTAATTTGATTTGGGATGTATAAGTGGAATCTAGAGTAGCAAATAGATTTTTGCTGCCACTCATATGGTTTGAGCAACCAGTATCCAGAATCCAGGTGTCATTGAGATTCTGTTCTGATTGACCATATGAAAGAAAAATATTAGATTGTTCATCTTCTTCTCCATAGGTTCCATATTGACTACTGCTGTCTTGAGAAGATTTTGACCAACAATCGCGAGCAAAGTGACCTGTCTTGCCACAGTTGAAACAAGCTGATTTGGACTTGTCACTTCCTCGCCCTTGATTTCCACTTCATCCTGAATTTCCTCCTCGATTTTGATTTCCACCTCTATTTTGATTGCCTCCTCTGTTGGAGTTGCCTCCTCTGTTGGAGTTGCCTCCTCTGTTCTGATTGCCTCCTCTGTTGGAGTTGCCTCTGCCTCTACCTTGTCTCTGACCTCTGCCTTGGCCTCTTCCATGTCCTCTTCTAGTATTTTCATTTGAGGTGAAGGCTTTATCATCACCTCCATAGCTGGTGGAAGTAGATTCCTGTAATCTATCTTCATGAGACATTAGTGATCCGATTAAGGCATCAAATGAAAAAGTGGACAGATTTTTTTATTCTTCTATGATCATAGCAACATGATTCCATATTTTTGGAAGTGTTCGCAACACTTTTGTTACAATTGTCTCAGGCTTAATATCCTCGCCAAGTGTAACCATTTTATCAACAATTGCTTTTACTCTGACACAGTAATCACCTACTTTTTCATCTTCTTTCATTTTAAGATTTTCAAAATCTCTTTTTAGTGTTTGAAGCCTCACTTGCTTCACTTGATCACTACCCTGGAATCCATCTTGTAAAGCTTTCCAGGCAGCTTGTGCAGTTGTACAAGCAACGATTCTAGGGAATATATTCTTCTCCAATGCTGATTGAAGATGAGAAAGAGCAGAAGAGTTGCTCTTTTGTCCTTTTTTTAGTGTTTTCTTATCTACGGCACTTAAAATTGCCCAGTTTGTGGGTTCTGTGTAACCCTCTTCTACTATGTCCCATAAACCTTTCCCTAAGAGCAAGGTCTTCATTTTGATAGACCAATACTCGTAGTCATATCCATTAAATTCTGGAATAGGTATGTTGTTTCTTGAGTCCATAGTTTCTAAAACACTTTTATTTCTCGGTTACAAAAAAAGTACTCTACTTTTTGAAAGAAGGAAGAAAGAAGAAAGAAGAAAGAAGAGATTACAAATTTAAGTCAAATCTGGCTTGACTCACTCTATCACTGATGGCTTGTTCCTCTTGCTGTGGTGTTGCTACTTCTTGAGGAACAAAATTGTCTGCTATTTCTTCTTCATCATCGCTAATTAGAATGATCTCTGGTGGATCTGGTTCTAGAAATTCTACTGAATTACTATAATGAGTATATTCAGTTTCTTGATGTTCAATTGCAATTGATTCGGATTGCTCAAATTCACTCCTCAATGAATTGTCTTCAAAATCAGCCTCGTACCCTGAGTCAGGATGCCTTTGATGTGCGATTACTGCATTTTGAAGTTCATTAAATACAACATGGAGTCCGTAACTCCTTACTCTGTCATCAAATATTTCTGGATTTGCTCTTGCTAAAATTGCACATAAGGCATGATAACAACCATTCGGTCTTATCATCAATGCCTAGTTACAATTTTACAATTTTTTTTTTTTACAAAATTAAGCCTCTCGGGCTTTTTAATCTCAATTTGATGATTCCTCGAATCAATCAAAAAACTTTGCCTTTTACAAGAAAATTGCCTCTTAGGCAATTGCTACTATTATATTTTCTTTAAAAAAAAATTTATAAACTTATTTAATAAAAAAATAATTGTTCTTTTAGAAGAATTAAAAAAAAACAATTATAATTGATTTATTAAATATGGAAATAAATTTGAATTTAAAAAAAAATTAAAACTAAAACTAAATTTAAAAAAAAAAAAAACTTTAATCAATAAAAAAAAGGCAGCGGGCGGGAGTCGAACCCGTGATCAAGCGGGCGGCTACGTCTTAGGCTGGCTCCTCGAGCCAGCCGGACTGCATGGCCCGATGGAAGCCAAAGGAGGCTTCCCTCCTTTGAACTATCGCGGCCATGCAGTTCCAAAAAAAAAAACATGGGACTTTAGTCCCACATTGGCTGTGCGCAGCCAATGTAAGGGTTTAAAACCCTTTGAAGACACAAAGGTCTTCGATTGCCTTCGGGCGATCGTCGATCGAGCCTTTTGCCTTCGTCGTCCGCCACTTGTCGCGTGCCACTTGTCGCGTCTGTCTCCCACGTCTGTCAGCCACGTGTAGCGTCTGTCTCCCACGTGTGTCCGCCACGTGTCGCGTCTGTCTCCCACGTGTGTCCGCCACTTGTCGCATCTCTATCATTTTTGCTCGCCACGTGTCAGTCTGGTTAGCTCCTCGGTCTGTGTGCTCCGATCTCCTCGAGATCCATGCTGTCCTATGGGCCTCCTTCGAGCTCATCGATCTACGGGCCTCCTGGACCTCCTCGTGATCCGTGTCCACCTGTCGATCACCTCGGGCTCTGTGTCCGCCTGTCTAGCCTGCTCCTCGGGATCCGTGTCCACCGGCTCTGATACCAGATATTGGAAATGAAATGGCACAAAGTTAGGAGCTAGAGATTATTAACCAGAATGAAAAAATGCGACAAAATTCATTATTCAAACCCTCGGTTACAAAGCTTAAATACTAGATTAATAACCATAATCTAGATACTTTAGGGAAGGAGGAATAATAGGGAGGAAAGGAAAAATTAACTTAGGAGTCTAACTCCCTGCCGTCCATGCCGTCCAATCTCGTCGAGTCAGCTGTCGTCCATGAAGGTAAAAGGTAAGATCCAAAGCTTACAGTTTTAAAAACATTTTTACCCCCTTTTCTAGTAAAACCCTTTTTAACTTCCAACACAAAGAACATGATGGTTAATCACAACACCCTCACAATATGTTATTAACAAGTCCTTGAGGAAGATCATTGAAATGAATCCACATAAAAAATATTTTTCAATAGAAGTTCATGAGATTTGTATTACTACATAATATTACCAATATCACGTTTGTTTTTGTGTAACTTTTGTCAGAGAAAGTTTTATAGTTATTCAGGCATTGGGAGGCTCTATGTTCTACATTGCACCAGATTATGTATTTGTAGAACAAAATAGGTGGTGATAAGACATATTAAACTTGTCATTGGGTGTGATGGGAAAACATCATTTGAGCCTTGCAATGCGTCATCAATGGTAGTCCCCATAACATCTATTGTATGACCCATTTGTCCATTTTGTTTTTCAAATTCTTTCATTATTTTTTGAATCCTAGGTAAATCTATTTTCTAGTTCATTGTCCTCATCACCTTTACAACATCCACCATTTTGAAAAAAAAAGTCATAAGCTACCGCGAAACTGTGCATAATCATAGTTAGTGCATATCTGAAGGAGAGCTCATTGTCATGTATGGAATAGAAGGTGATCCTCCAAAATGGGCCAGAAACATAGGGACACATAATATTGTAAATATTCCACTTTGTAAGGAATGGAGCATACTACCTAGGGCATAAATAGCCCCACAACCAAAATAGTTGCATTGACTTGTTTTGCAACTTTGATTTCTAAACATATCAAACCATTTTTTAGTCTTGGTCTCGTGACAAGGAACACTAGATCACCCACGTTCATAGAGAACATTAGCATGTTTTCTCAATCCTTGGATAGGTGTGGTGTATTTACAAGGAATTCCTGCATAGTTTTTATCAAGGCTGTTGTAGCATTAGCATGAGGCCCAATGACTACCACCTTCTTCACCAGTTTTGAAGATAGTGGCAAGGCTCCATTGTTCTTTGAGAAGCACTATGCCTTGTACATCAATGTATGCATCATTGAATTTATGTTTTAATTAAATGATAAAACATCATCCGCCCACCCATAGTAACCAAGTTCATTGTAAGAAATACCAAAAACTATACATGATTGCAAATCGTTGATTGAAACAAGGTACACTGTATTTATTAAAATTCAGCAGTAAGTTTAAATTTTTGATGCACTGTGTTTAAAGTTCCATCACAATGGTGAAGTGAACTACGTAGCAAAATTTAACCTAATGGTGGTGGCCAAGGTGGAGGGCGAGAGTGTAAATAAGATTTTGGAGTCATTGAGATAGCCTGTAAGTTCCTTTTTATGGTACCCAATGGAGCATATGCTGATTTTAAAATTTCACTCCTTCCCTTCAAATAATATTTAATTTGATCTCCATAATACCAGTTTGTAATTTTAAATGGCTGCATTATTGGAGTAAACTTGAATCCAATTTTCTCCTTTAATAAAACCACTCCAACAGAAGATGCATAAATTGGAGAAATAATTTTACAAATTCCATATTGTTATTTTCCACCTTGATGGCTTTGTGTATCACCCATATGCAGGTCTGTAAAACTTAATTTTTGAAAACCTTCATCCTTGATATCCTCTTCCCGGTGTAATTCTTTTATTTTTTTTTGTATTTTTAGGGTTTCGATTGTTTTTTTCTTGAAGTGCATTATGTACCATTTTAAAATCCATAGCTATCAACTCCTCTAAAGAAAGAAAATATTTAGTGTTAGGAGCAACTTCTTCAATTGCATTTCCCTTCCCTATTTCTTTATGGGCAATATCTTTATTTTCCTCTACTTCCACTTCCATTAGATCCTCAATGCACTTACTAATAATGTTTTCTAAACGTTGCCAGTGTGCTTCCCTCCATCCCCAAAATTATTCCCTCCATTTTTGAACTTCTTGGTCCCATATGGTTGGATCCAACATGCTCTGATACCATATGGTAGAACCCTGAAGGTTCTAGCAATGATTTAATAAATCAATAAATTAAATAACATAAAAATAAATAGAATCACTATTGATACAAATCACTTTTGCATTGGAATAGGGAATCCCTCCAATGGGTCAATAAACATATGTTTTATATTTTATTCATGGATGTCTTTGAATGAATGTTTGGACAATTATATATATCTATCCTAAATCCTACGTCTCTTCATCATGATGGTTCATAATAATTAATATAATTAGTTATTATGACTTATATAATATGTACACTCTCCCTTAGGATTTGGGTTCTAAATCCCCTCTTGCAAAGAATTTAAACAAACAACTTCTCCAAGGTCTCCGCTATATTAGCATTTGCGTATGTATATTAGTAATCTCAAATAAAGATATTCAATTTAAATGCTTGGAACACCTTAGTGATTGCAAGTAACTGTAAACAAGGGGCAATGTTGGTTTATTTTACCATGAAACTTTAGTGATTGTTCATTGAACCAAAATAAAGCAAATGTGAGTTGGTCCTCATATGACCATGATGTAGTGCCTTAATTCATTTTATCTTGAGAGTTTTAATGTAGATTTTATCTTCTTTATTAAGTCCAAATATGGCTTCTTATCATGAAGATGAAGATAGCTTTCAATGTGATCGATAAACCATCCCTCTTTGGTGAAATAGATCTTCACAAAGAGGCAATAATTTATGGCCTTGAATAAAGGGCTTTAAATGTCACTTTAACTTATCCCTCCTAAATGAAATCAAATTTTCATCAAGATGAACAATTAAGTGCTTTGAGGAAAATACCTTCAATGTAATACTCAAATTATCCCTCTTTCGTAAAATTAGAATTTTTATGAAGAGGGGGTAATTTTAGGCTCAAAATGGAAATTTGTGAAAATGCCATAAAACATAACTCCTTCAATGAAATTGGAATTTTCATGAAAGGAATGTCATCATAGGTTCATGAGTGTAAAACAAAACTAAAAAAATGAAATTTGACCTTAAAATAGAAATTTTCCATTTTCGGATTTTTTAAAATCTGCAGTAAAACAGTAACTTCGATGAATTTTAAAAAATACTAAACAACTCCGAACATAAAATTTTAAAATGCGTATTGGAAGTATGAAGTATAACCTACGCAATGGTGAAATTATTTTTGAATTTTGAAAATTTTTAAATGTTTATTTTAATGCCTGAAAATTAAAAAAAAGTTAAAATTTCTGGAAAAATAAAATGCAGAAAAATGAAAATGAAATGCAGAAAATGGAACACAAGATACATTCAGTTTGATGCTATCCTATTCCGACAAAACCGAAGATGCGAGGTTTTCATGCATGCAACCTAACCTATTGGACTTGCAAAACAAGCACAATCCGGATAAGTTAAGTGTTAGCTTCTAGGGTTTTAAATGAGATTTTTCAGATTTAAACATTAGCATGAAGCAACCAAGAAACTTGCATAAACTCCATTTACAAGCCTAAAATCTGAAAAGGGAAAAAAATAAACATTTAATCTTGCATGCAGAAAATGACTCATTTCTTGCCCATAAAATGCAACTTTATGAAATTTTCTGTATTAAAATGTTTCTTTATACATGGCAGAAATCTGGTTTTCTCAAAGAACCAGTCCAATGTGGAAGAAAAATAGCCCCAAACAAGTCCAAAATAGCCCTCTTGCCTTCAAATCTGCAACTTTGCTTGCAGCAGTTTCCAACCCTTTGTGCATGCATTCATTTAGGATTTTAAAATTTTCTTGTTGACCCTCCGTTTCAAGTTTCCAAACCCTTTATTTGCTTCAACACTTCGTCTCCCATTTTTTGTTCCTTGAAAGTTCGTTTCATTTCTATTGTTTTGGTTTTTCTCCCCATGTTAGTCTTTTGGCTTCGTTTCAGGGCAAACCATCTTCATCTTTTCTGAGTTGAGTTCATAACATTATGCAACCGTTATTTATTTCCTCAAATAATGCCCTTACCTTTATCCATTTTCTGTTTTACCCACTTGGGCATCATTATTCCAATATGCTCAATATGAAGTAAATAAGACAAAGTATAGGCCCATCATTAAAATTCATGCACCCAACATAAGTCTAATTTAGGTTTGCACAGGACAGTGAGATACTTGGAGGCTTGGAGGTGAGACGCGTCCGAGAGCATGCTCTATTACCTAAACTTCCACCTTTCTTTCCATTCCACGCGGTCTTCCTTTGGGTAGACATACGAACAAGTGTAATACCAATGCAAGACTACATAAATGTTTTGATTCCCATCTACGTTTCGTAGCCTTTTACTTTATAATACTTTTTCCATTTGTCCTATTCCCTTTGTAATGGTGAAGATACTTCAAAATCATTATATTAAAACCAATAACATCCACTTAAACCATAGGAATCCCTTCCTATAATATGTCGGTGCATTATTAAATTACGAGGCTTCCCCTCTTAAACATTTAAAGTGGCCATGCGGCATTATCTGACCTTTTTCGTTCCACTACATCATCTCTGTCTGTCCATTATGCCAACTGCCATGGAATATCCGCAATACTGTCTTCAACCTTCAACTACTATTCAGAAAACGTCTCTGTTGATGCTGCAACTTTTTGATGTCAAACGTCTCACAATGCATCACTGTGCTGCCCGTGTCGACGTCGTTCCAAATGCTTCCAGATTTTACCTCCTTTGAAAACACCGCTCCCATTGTTGCATGGTCGGACGCCCAAAATTTGCCATCTACTGCGTTGAACACGTCTAGCGAGCCTGAATTTCTCTTCTTCAATTGTTCATTGCCACGCCCAATCGAATCACTTTGCAATCCATGTCTTTGACACTGCTTGATTACCTCGTAGTCAAATATCTACCACGCCTGTGACTTCTTTCATGTAGATGATCATCCTTCGGCACATAATCCTCGAACTCTCACCGCGCAACTCTCTATCCGGGTGAGAATACTGCTCCACGTCAAACCTTTGGTGGATGACTTTGGGACTATAAAAATCCTTCCGAACCATGACTCCCATTAAAGCTTAGTAATTGGTCTTATCAAAATGAAATAATACCGCTGCCCACCTAACAGACCTCAAATTCTGCATTGACTACCATTTCAAACATGTTGGGCACTATCAAGTCTTAGCTGTTCGATTTGGCCTTCTTTCTAGCTATTGAATACTACGATGTACCTCCGTTTGACTTCACCTCACTTTCATTTCGGCCAACTCATCGACACCATTGTCATCCTAGAGTCCACGTTGGACTCTTGTCGTGCCATCTAGGACTTGGAAATTACTCTGCCAATGCCACCTAACCTGCCACTTCATTTGGTCGACGTGTGGGCTTATTTTACAACCAATGGCGCTCACCTCCGACGATGCCACGTTGTCTACGAGAATGCCTCATCATTTTCCTGGTCACTACACACTACCAATCGTGGTGGCGATATTTGTTTTTTGTTTTTTGCTGTACCGACATCACTGCCCTCGGATGCCACATCAAATTTTCCACCACATCGTCATCAAGCTCCACTGTGAGAAAACCATCCCTGCTGGCACCGTTGAGTCTTTCGGATATTGGTCATTGCACGGTATTCGTTCAACCTTATTCACCGAGGTCTAATCCTCCATGCTTTGAAGATGATGAGCCGACGCCAAGAAATCCCCACTGTGCGTTTGTCATCTGACGTGTCCTATGAGGTCCTCCACATCATTGTTGAGTTGGCACTGCAACCACGGTGACCCCTTCCATGCAATCCACGTTCGCCTTGGGTCCCACGAGTGCCATCGAGTCCTCCGGCTGTTCAACAAATAACCTGTCGCTAAGTGGATCGTCCACCATATCGATGAAGTCCGCATTGTTTCGGTGCATCCTCCGGTTGCCAGGATCTGTTCCACTCGGTAAAATTCTGCTGCCCCACCGCCGAACTCTTCCTGCACATGATATAACCAAGTATTAAATTTTCATTAAACCTTGTATAAACCTTAATACATATGAAGCACGATTAGGTTTAATAAATAAATGTAAACATAAAAGCCTTTTACCTTTATTTGTCATTATTTTATTTTATTATTATTTTATTGCTTTTTGTTTGGTTATTGTGAGAAACCTTTATGACCATATACACGGTTAAGCAATATCATCCCAACCATGACACCTCCTAAAGTTGGGAGTTATCATTATTAATATTAATATGAAATTTAACACAAAACCACCACACACCATTTTTTTTAACTATTATTATATACAAAACATATATAATAATAATAATGTATATTTTTTCGGTATACACAAATGAAAGAAAACCCAAAAAGTAACCCCGAAAACACTAACCACAAAATCGATGAAAAACTTGCCGACACAACAATGATGATAAAAAAAAAAATGTCAACCACAAGATGACAACAAAAGAAACGTCGACAATAAAATATTGTCGACAAGAAAATATCGTCAACAATGAAATATCATCGACAAGAAAAAGTCATCGACAATAAAATATCATTGACAAAAAAAGTTACTGACAAAAACTAATGATAAATGTAAATTCAAAACAAACCGAGCATTAGACGCTGGAACCAACATGCAAACACTCAAATACCAAAAACAAAAATGTGGGTCCCCAATTTTGGGGTACGTTGTGGAGCGGCCTCAACAAGTCCCTTCTCTATTGATGGGATACCCAAAGATCTAAAATAATAAAAGAGAAAGAGCAAAGAGAAAGTGAAATAAGGGACTTGGCAAAGGAATTTAAAATGATAGATCTAGGACTTTTACACTAATGTCTTGGTCTAGAATTTTTAAAAAAGAAAACAACATCATAATGAATCGGATAAAGTATGCAAAATAATTACTTGAAAAATAAAAAATGATAAAATATAAACCCAAATATACTCTAATGAAATGAGGATTACAATTATCAAGATACAATGATTCACCATAAGTTTTTGCTACTATGTATGAACAACTAATTATAAGTCTTCTATATCTGACAAATACTAGACCATATATTATTTTTGATATAAATTGTCTTTCTAGATTCATGCAAGATAATAGAGAAATTTATTGGAAATCCACAAAGAGAATACTACAATATGTAAACAATACCATAGGATGTGGTCTAGAGTACAAGAGAAATGTTAATTTTTACTTACAAGGATATTTAGATTCAGACTATGTGGGATCAATAGATGATAAAAAATAAATATTAGACTATGTATTTCATCTTGCATCAATACCTATTTCATGGAATAGTAAGAAACAACATGTAGTATCTCTCTTGTCAATAAAACTAGAATATCATGCAATAAGAGATATTATATGTGACACACTCTAGTTATAATACATTCTATTAGATATGAGAATCAAAAGAACTCTTACAATATCAAAATATGATAATCAAGGTGTTCAAAAATTAATAAAAAAATCCAATGATTCATGAAAGGACAAAACACATTGAAGCTCAATGCCACTTCATCAAATAAAATGTTCTGGATCATCACATTCAAATAAAACATATTCCTACTTAATATCAACTTATAGATATCTTTACACAAGCACTTGAACCAAACAGAAATAAGATGTTTCAAAGCCATTTGTGTTCAAAAAAAGACTTTCATACCAAATAATGTAATACAAAGGGGGTGTTGGAGGTATTACATTATTTGGCACAATTGTAAGTCTTTACATTAGGGTGTGAATTTGATATTTTATGTATAAAGTGTTTGTCAAGTTAGTAGGTGTAAGCATGTGTCATGTGTGTAAAATGTCTAGTTAGGAAGTGGAGAGTTATGAGTGTGACATATCTAGTTTAGAAGTAGGAGTTATATGCAATCATGAGATAATTTATCTTTATGTAATGTATAGGATTTATTGTATAATAAAGGAATATGACAAATCAATTTCTCCCATGAATTTGAGGAGAGAAAAGGCCAAGGGTTATGTAATATTGATGTTCATTTGATGAATGACTAATATTGATGATATTAATGTGATTTGATACATGATTTGATATTGATATTATTCTTAGTGATTTATAATATTGGGAAGTAAATCCTATGAGATAATATTTCATATTTTCTAACACTAAATCCTAGTATGATTTACTTCTTTAGGATTCATAAGCATGTTCAACATAAGAGGTGAACGAAGTACATGCTTTATCTATGTAATCCACATACTCATATTCTTACGTATGTGAAAGGGACAAGTAGTAGAGTTAGGCTACAAATATAGTATATGTCAGGAAGGTTAGTTTCTCTTTGAATTGCACTTTAACAAATAAATAAACAGATTATCACATGAAATTACAACCAAACATGCAAAGGGTGAAATATTTAGCTCTCAACTAGAAACATATTTTTTTTACAGGGATACTTTACTCAAAGAGAAACATTGTTTTGTTTATTTTAGGTATTAATATAATATAATATTTACCTAGTATTTGTGGATGGGTTACCCTAGTTCAATTAATGGGTTAGAGTTTATAGTATCAACGTTACATCCAGAGTCATGACTAGATTGGGAAAAATCCATTACTGATTCCCCTATGCAACCAAAACATAATAATAATATAATATAATATGTTATAATAAGTAATTTGTTTATTTTAGGTATATCAGAGTAATTTCCTTAGAATATTTTTATAATAGTGAATAATATGAGTGGCATAATTATAGTTGCAAGCTTATTGTAGTGGCAAGGGCTTTGACCTCTTTTTGAGAGGTCCAAGGTTCAAATCCCACTCAGTATGAGTGGACCGGGACCCCTCATAAAAATTGGTGTAAAATCATTGCAAAAAAATATGAGTGGCCTAATCATAGAGGTTTTAGAAATGTGAATTGAGGTTTAATATTCAAATTTTACAAGATAGGGATGTACACCATGTTTCAATAATAGGAGTATAGTTGGATAAAAATATATTGGGTACACAACATCCTCTCTACGGATCCTCTCATATGATATATGGTCTTACAAATATTAAAAACTACTTTACTTTACCCTTTATGATTATTTATTTTATATTGTATATTTAAAAACTTGTAAAGAAAAAATATGTCTATGTTTTAAAGGAAACAAATGGGGAGAAAGATCTACCTTTCTTGGGATTTTTATTATTTTATATCTTTGGGAAAGAGCAAAGAGGAAGTGCAAAAAATGAGTGAGCCTCACTTTTCTTATTTTAGATCTTTCAAAAAATTGAAAAATAAAGAAGAATTATGAGAAAATCAAGGTTGCATGGAAGGAAAGTCATTTATAAAAGCCTTGATTGAAATTAAGGATGCTTTACATAAAAGTATGGATGCCCTAGTTGTAACGACCCAAAAATCAAGAAACAAGAACACACACAAGATAGAAATTTATTTTTGAGTAAGGAGAAAGATTTATAAGTCCCTAACCAACCTTATATTACCTTAATGTTTAACAACCCCTAAGTTTCTTAAGAACTATACCACACAATATTCCCCTCATGAAAGTCCCTTCTATGTAGGTATATCTAATGTCATGCAAATAAGTCCATCCATCTCATCATTCTTGATGAGCTAGACTTACCACCCTCATCCTTATAATATGTACATGTTGTTAGTCTTACAATGACACTGAGAGGGGGGGTGAATCAGTGTAGCTCTATAAACTTAAATTTACAGCTCTTAATACCGCAACAATTAAAACTTATTACTAGATACAACAAGTATAACAAAAGAGCATCACACAACACAAGATTTAACGAGGTTCACCAATGTGGCTACTCCTCAAAAATTGACTGCTTGGACTACCATCCAAATCCAGCCTTTGCAAAGCACCAACTTTACAATCAATTTACCAAGACCCACCGGAAGGAGCACCAACCCCTTATTTATCTGCACCAACAGAAAGGAGCACCAACCCCTTATTTATCTAGCACCTACAAAAGGAGCAACCTAACACCACCTTATTTATCGCACCAAGAAAGGAGCACCAACCCCTGATGCCAAGCTACAACCTAGACTTCAATTTGAATCTATAAGTTTGATAGTAAGATACCTTTGCTTTTGCAAGACCCTAACTGGTCTTCTTCACCTTTGCGTTCTCTGCACACTCTACTCTCTCTGCATAATCACTTCGCACACTCTGCTTCGTTACAATCAAACTTCATGATCATCTTCTCCCTTTTGCGCACTCTACTCTCTTTGCAAATTTTGCACTTAGCACGATTCGACATGACTTGCTCTCTGTGCACAATGACCGTATTTCACACACATTTGACCATCTCTCAATTCTCCAAACAACCCTCCTTTTATAACAATATTTTTTATGATGAAAACCCTAATCTTAGTCGATTGTAAATCCTAATCTTAGTCGGCTTTCATAACAATTGTAAACCCTAATTTTAGTCGGCTGTCATCGGTCTTCGTCGGCTTCAACTCAAGAAGATGTTCGGTTTATCCATCGCTTGATGATTTCATTCTGGATAGACCCTGTAATCGCCATACTAACTTTTGATCACTCTTCGTATTTTAGCAATATGAAATCACTCTTGTAACCCCTGGTAAATGTCGTAGTGATGTCGGTCCACTGTCATACTTCTCATTTCAGTCGGGTTCTCCTTCTTGACTTGCACATTTATGACCTATCATGAAATCATGACATTTCTGCCTCTGTAGCTTCTTTTGTTGTTGTTGCCATGAAAATACATGTCACGATATCGTGACACTTTCACCTCCGTACGCTTTCTCTATTCTTTTGTCATGATATCATGACATTTTTACCTTCGTAGACTTCATCTTTTCTTTTGTCATGATATCATGACATTTTCACCTCCGTATACTTCGTCTTTGCTTTTGTCATGATATCGCGACACTTCTGCTTCCATAGACTTCGACTTTGCTTTTGTCGCGATATCGTGACACTTCTGCCTCCGTAGTCTTCAACTTAGCTTTTGTCATGAAATCATGACACTTCTACTTTCGTACTTAGCTTCTTTGCTTTTGTCATGAAATCGTGACACTTCTGCCTTCGAAGTCTTCTTCTCTTTTGTCATGAAATCGTGACACTTCTACTTCTTACTTTACTTCTCTTTTGTCATGAAATCATGACACTTCGCTTCGAAGTCTTCTTTCTACTTTTGTCATGAAATTGTGACATTTCTGCTTCCGTACGCTTCCTCTCTTTCTTTGTCGAAAATGACATCAACTTTTCACTTACTTTCTCTTTTTTAGTCAAGAAATGCCTTAATTTTTCTTTTCTTTCCACTTTTCAAACTTACTTTCTCTCTAATTTTACAGACATGTCATGAAAATCGTGACACTTTTCTTACTTGTTCTCTTTCTTCGAACTTGTCACGAAATCGTGACACTTTTTCCTGCTTTCTCTTCTCTTCCAACATGTCACGAAATCATGATAGTTTTTCCACTTGCCTTTTTCTCTTCCAACATGTCACGAAATCGCGACAGTTTTTCCTACTTTTTCTCTCTCTTCCAACATGTCACGAAATCGTGATAGTTTTTCCTCTTGTTTCTCTCTCTTCCAACATGTCACGAAATCGCGACAGTTTTTCCTACTTTTTCTCTCTCTTCCAACATGTCACGAAATCGCGACAGTTTTTCCTCTTTTTCTCTCTTCCAACATGTCACGAAATCGTGACAGTTTTTCTTGCTTGTTGTATATGTCACGATATCGCGACACTTTTCTTACTTGTCTTTTTCTTTGATCTTTTGCATATGGGCCACTTCGGTCTTCTTGGAAAATCACTGTACATACTCTGAATAACCTTTGAACTCCTGTCTTCTGCATCTGAATAGCTTTTGAACTTCCTGTCCACTGCATCAATAGATCTATCTGACTGTGTTGACAACAATGACAATACTGTTGCTGCACCTTGCTCAACAATCTCCCCCTTTGGAATTTTTGGCAACACATGTGCAATTTCCTGTAACTCTTCTCCCCCTTTGACAATAATACCAAAGGGCTACCGTAGACTCCCCCGAGTCCATGCACAACATTCTCAGGCAAAATTTATTACACTTAGCAAAAATCATGAACATGAGCAAAAAGATAATCAAATACTTAAATGCTCCCCCCGAGAATGTGATCCCTGTAGCTAGTCAATTCTTGGGAAGTGTGACCACTCCCAATTTATTGCGAAGGTACTCAAAAACTTCCTTGGGCAATGGTTTTGTGAAGATATCTGCTACTTGCTCTGTAGTTGGAACAAAATCCAACTTAACCTCACCTTTCGCAACTTTCTCCTTCAAAAAGTGATACCCGATAGCAATGTGTTTTGTGCGTGAATGCATAACCGGATTCTTGGAGATGTTAATGGCACTGGTGTTATCACACTTAACTGATATTGGCTCACTGAAGCTAATACCAAGATCTTTCAGGGTTTGTTTCATCCACAATACCTGCGTACAACATGTTGTCACTGCAATATATTCTGCCTCTACTGTCGATAAAGAAATTGACTCTTGTTTCTTACCGTGCCACGCGACCAATCTGTCTCCAAGATAGAATGCACCTCCACTGGTACTCTTTCTGTCATCGACACCTCCTGCCCAATCTGCATCCGAATACGAAATAAGGGTGAAGTCTTTACCTTTCGGATACCATAACCCATACTCCATAGTACCCTTGAGGTACCGAAGAATCCTCTTCACTGTTGTCACATGAGTCTCCTTGGGATTAGCCTAGAAATCGTGCTACCATGCATACTGCCTGCAAAATATCCGGTCCGGTAGCTGTCGTGCACAGTAAGCTCCCAATCATAGATCTGTACATGGTTTGATCAACAGGTGGAGATTTTTCATCCTTGCTCAACTTGCAACCCGTCGTCATGGGAGTGCTAATTGGCTTACAATCCTCCATTGTGAACTTTTTAACATCTCTTTCACATATTTAACTTGAGAAATAAATATGCCCTTCTTATTTTGATTAACTTGCAACCCGAGGAAATACGAAAGTTCACCAATCATTGACATTTCAAATTCTTTCTGCATCTTATTTGCTAAATCTTTACATGACTCATCTTTGCCGCTGCCAAATATGATATCATCTACGTATACAACAAGAACAATAAGATGCCCATTTTCTATTTTGACATACAAATTACTATCCACCATACCTTTCTTAAACCCTTGTTGAGTGAGATAGTTGTCTAGCCTTGCATACCATGCTCGGGGTGCCTGTTTTAAGCCATATAATGCTTTCTTCAACTTGCAAACCAAGTTGGGATCATCACCAAGTTGGAAACCATCTCGGTTGCTCAATATAAACCTCTTCTTCAAGTTTCCCATTCAAAAACGCTGATTTCACATCCATTTGATAAACTTTGAAATTCTTGTAGACTCGCTAAAGCCAGAAACATTCTAATTGCCTCTAGTCTAGCTACCGGTGCAAAAGTTTCCTCAAAGTCAATGCCTTCAACTTGTGCATAACCCTTACATACCAATCTTGCTTTATTTCTGACTACCTGTCCGTCTTCATTCAATTTGTTTCAAAAAATCCATTTAGTCCCGATTATATTTTTATTTGCAGTGTCTAGGTACTAACTCCCAAGTTTCATTTTTCTCGATCTGATCTAATTCTTCATTTATTGCCTTCATCCAACTTTCATCTTTGCTTGCGTCAACAACATTTTTGGGCTCAATGCTGGATAATAGAGAGTAGTTACTTACTACTCTTCTTCTTGTCTGAACACCAACTTTGGGGTCTCCAATTATTTGCTCTCTAGGATGATTTTTCTGCCAACTGCCTGTTTTGAATTTCTTATTTTCTTCCACTTCTGAATCACAACTTAAATCATCCGAGTCAATTTTTTGTATCTTTTCCATTTCGTTTTCCTCATCTCCTTCAATAACCTCTTCATAAATTGGGTAGTTCTTTTCATAGCTAATTACTCGTTCTCTACCTTCATCAAATTTAACATCGACACTGTCCACAATTTTCTTTAGCCTCTTGTTGTAGCATTTGTAAGCTTTGCTTTTTGATGAATAACCAACAAAAATACCTTCATCCGCTCTATCTTCAAACTTACCAAGATTATCTTCAGTTCTTTTGATGTAGCACTTGCCGCCAAAAACTTTGAGGTATTTTGTTGTTGCCCTTTTACCGAACCACAACTCATAAGGAGTTTTGCTTTCATGTGTTCTCAGCATGTACCTATTTTGGATATACACCGCAGTATGGACTCGCTTCTTTCCAAAATCTGTCTCGCTACTCTCTTTCAGCCAACATAGTCCGTGCCATTTCCTGCACTGTCCTGTTCTTTCTTTCTACCACTCCATTCTCGCTGAGGTGTCCCGGTCGCTGAAAACTGTCTCCTAATACCGTATTTTTCATAGTACTCTGTAAACTCCTCTGAAATGAATTCTCCTCCTCTATCCGATCTTAAACATTTGATCCTCTTTCCTGTTTCATTCTCAACTTGGTTTTTGAAAGTCTTGAACATTTCAAAAGCTTCTGATTTATGCTTCAAGAAAAATATCCATGTCATTCTGGAATAGTCATCAATGCACAACATAAAATATTTGTCACCATTTATGCTTTGTGTTCTCATGGGTCCACATAAATCAGTGTGTATTAGTTCCAAAGGTTTGCTTGTGTAGTACTCTTTTGTTTTGAATGTGACTCTAGTTTGCTTCCCCTTTTGGCATGAAGCACAAATGTTGTTTGCAGGTTTGCTGATGGTGGGAATATCTCTCACCGCCCTTTTTGAGTTGATTTTTACTAGATTATCAAAACTGATATGACCGAGTCTCTTGTGCCACAACCAATTTTCTTCTTCCTGTCCAATAAAACAAGCTCCTTCTGAAGTCTCTGAGAGCGTGTACAAAGTTTCCGGATGTCCTTGATCCAGTTGCTATCAATTTTCCACTATTTGTTTTTCTCGACTTCACAACCCCCGCTTCTTAAAAACTACTTCATGACCTTTATCACAAATCTGACTTACGCTCAACAAGTTATGTTTCAAACCATCCACAAACAAGACTTCTTCTGACTTAATTTTTTCGTCACTAATTTTAACCGAACCTTTGCCAACTATCTTAGCTCCATCATTATTTCCAAACTTTATCGAACCACCTTCATATTTCTGTAACTTCTCAAATTTTTGTTTGTCACCTCGTCATATGACCCGGAGCATCCACTATCAAGTATCCATGGTACATATTTATTCTGTGCTTTAAATGTTGTTTGTACGATTAAGGATTCCTTTTCTTCCTTAAGTCGCTCTTTTTCTTTCCACTCCGTTTTGATAGTAGTTTTGGGCTCTTGTTTTGCCTTTCCCTTATCAATAGCTTGTGCATGTTTTTCGAGAAGTTTTCTATTTTGTCTCATCCTATTTGGTTGAAATTTTCTTCCCTGAAACCGATTTGATGCAAATGTACTTCTACAGTTTCTTGCAATGTGCCCAAAATTATGACAGTTATAACATTCTACTGTATAATTCATCAAAGGAGAAAAAGCATTTCTACCGGTGAAATTCCTTGGTCTTACATTATATTTGCAGTCTGAGATTTTATGTCCATAGCCATTGCATTTAAAACAGAAACCAGAAAAGGGATAATTGAACCCGGGTGATGGTCTTTGCCATGTTGCCGTAGGAGCCATAGGTCTTCTTCTTCTTTGATGTGTGACATTGGTGAATCCATCATTGTCAATTCTCCTTTCGTGCCTGGCATTATTGCTTTCTTTTGCATGAGACATTTTTCCTTGATCAACCTGTTTCTTATCTTCATTCTTTATGGATTCTACATTTCTGGCCTTTGATCCATTTGATGATTCTCCTTCGATGAAACCCAGACCAAATTTGATGCCTGCAGGCCTTTGGTCATTTATAATCTTATCCAGCTTCATAGAACTTTCTTCGCGTTTGTGATAGCAACTAATTTTGTGATTCATCTCTTCTATCCGCGTCCGTAAACCAACATTCTCTTCTTCTAGTTTGCAGCAATAATCTATTTTCATGGTAATTTGTACTTCGAGATCTTCAGATATTTTCTTGTATTCTTCTGTCTGTACTTTCATACTGGTTATGATTTCGTTTGCATCCTCAAGCTTTTTTGAAATTTTCTTATTCTTTTTCCTCTCTATTTTCCACTCTTCAAGTGCAGAGATCAACTCACCTTCTAGATCTACTTCAGCCTCGTGGTTTTCACCACATACTTCAGAGTTCACTCCTTCTTCCTTTTCTGATTTTACTTCTTCAAATGCCATGAAAAGAGCTTCACCTGTTTCCTCTTCGAATCCTCACCGGGTTGTCTTCCGATGAACCTGGCATTCCCCGGAGATGAAACCTTTTCTTCTTGAAGTTTCCTCCTTTTCTGAAATTCGTTTTCTTCTCTCCCAGTCACTTCTTTCTTGGTGCGATCCTTCATCATTTTTGTTCTTCTCATTGTGGACATTTAGTCGCAATGCCCATGCCTCCATAAACATTTAAGTCTCTTTTGGTTGGAGGAGTGATGGGTATTGTGTATCCACTAACTACTGAACCCTAGATGTCGTATCCCAAAGCATAGAGATATGTCTGCATCCTGATTCTCCAGAACGCGTAATTAGATCCATCAAACAATGGTGCTTTGTTTGATGAGAAGCCTTCACCACCTGCCATTGTGTTACTTCCAAGATCACCCTAGCCGGTTAAGCTTGTACAAGAACTTAGCTTTGATACCAATTGTTAGTCTTACAATGACACTGAGAGGGGGGTGAATCAGTGTAGCTCTTTAAACTTAAATTTATAGCTCTTAATACCGCAACAATTAAAACTTATTACTAGATACAACAAGTATAACAAAAGAGCATCACACAACACAAGATTTAACGAGGTTCACCAATGTGGCTACTCCTCAAAAATTGACTGCTTGGACTACCATCCAAATCTAGCCTTTGCAAAGCACCAACTTTACAATCAATTTACTAACACCCACTATAAGGAGCACCAACCCCTTATTTATCTCCACCAATAGAAAGGAGCACCAACCCCTGATTTATCTAGCCAAAGGAGCACCAACCCTATTTATCTACCAATGAAAGGAGCACCAACCCCTTATTATATCTCACCAAAGAAAGGAGCACCAACCCTGATGCCAAGCTACAACCTAGAATTCAATTTGAATCTATAAGTTTGATAGTAAGATACCTTTGCTTTTGCAAGACCTTGACTGGTCTTCTTCACCTTTGCATTCTCTGCGCACTCTACTCTCTCTACGTAATCACTTCGCACACTCGCTTCGTTACAATCGAACTTCATGATCATCTTCTCCCTTTTGTGCACTCTGCTCTCTTTGCAAATTTTGCACTTAGCATGATTCGACACGACTTGCTCTCTACGCACAATGACCGTATTTCACACACATTCCACCATCTCTCAATTCTCCAAACAACCCTCCTTTTATAACAATATTTTTTATGATGAAAACCCTAATCTTAGTCGACTGTAAATCCTAATCTTAGTCGGCTTTCATAACAACTGTAAACCCTAATTTTAGTCGGTTGTCATCGGTCTTCGTCAGCTTCAACTCAAGAAGATGTTTGGTTTATCCATCACTTGATGATTTCATTCTAGACAGACCCTGTAACCGCCATACTGACTTTTGATCACTCTTCGTATTTCAGTAGTATGAAATCACTTTGTAACTCCCCTCTAAATGTCGTAGTGATGTCGGTCCACTGTCATACTTCTCATTTCAGTCGGTTCTCCTTCTTGACTTGCGCATTTATGACTTGTCATGAAATCATGACATTTCTGCCTCTGTAGCTTCTTTTGTTGTTGTTGCCGAAAAAACATGTCACGATATCACGACACTTTCACCTCCGTACGCTTTCTCTATTCTTTTGTCATGATATCATGACATTTCTACCTTCTAGACTTCATCTTTTCTTTTGTCATGATATCGTGACATTTTTGCCTCCGTATACTTCGTCTTTGCTTTTGTCATGATATCGTGACACTTCTGCTTCCATAGACTTCGACTTTGCTTTTGTCACGATATCATGACACTTCTACCTCCGTAGTCTTCAACTTAGCTTTTGTCATGAAATCGCGACACTTCGCTTGTCGTACTTAGCTTCTTTGCTTTTGTCACTGAAAATCAGGACACTTCTCTTTGAAGTCTTCTTCTCTTTTGTCATGAAATCGTGACACTTCCTTTCGTACTTTACACTTTGCTTTTGTCATGAAATCGTGACACTTCTTAAGTCTTGCTTTTTTTGTAAAGTCATTTTCTTTTTCTTTCTTTCAAATGTCGACGATATCAGCGACACTTTTCAAACTTACTTTCTCTTTTTTAGTAGTAAAAATGCGACATGTCACGAAATCGTGACACTTTTCTTACTTGTTCTCTTTCTTCGAACTTGTCATGAAATCGTGACACTTTTTTCTGCTTTCACTTGCTCTTCCAACATGTCATGAAATCATGACAGTTTTTCCACTTGCCTTTTCTCTTCCAACATGTCACGAAATCATGATAGTTTTTCCTACTTTTTCTCTTTCAACATGTCAGCAAATTGTGACAGTTTTTCCTTGCTTTTTCTCTCTCTTCCAACATGTCGAGAAATCGTCGACAGCTTTTCCTCTTTTTCTCTCTCTTCCAACATGTCGCGAAATCGCGACACTTTTTCTTGCTTTTTCTCTCTTCCAACATGTCACGAAATCGCGACACTTTTTCTTGCCTACTGTATATGTCGCGATATCGCGACACTTTTCTTACTTGTCTTTTTTCTTTGATCTTTTGCATATGGGCCACTTCGGTCTTCTTGGAAAATCACCGTACATACTCCGAATAACCTTTGAACTCCCGTCTTCTCGTATCCGAATAACTTTTGAACTTCCTTTCCACTGCATCAACAGATCTATCTGACTATGTTGACAACAATGACAATATTGTTGTTGCACCTTGCTCAACACATGCATCTCCATATTCCATACAAACTATTATGTGTGGGTATGCTACATGCACTACGAGTTAATCTATCAATATTGTCCTTTGACAAGCTATCTTAACTTTGGTATGATCTCTTCTAAACCTAGTTACCAATCTACCTAAGGGGATCTCAATCCCTTAGATTAACCTCTAAGTTCATCCTAGAACTTACTACTGAATTATATGAAAGTTAATCAAACAAGAATATAAAGAATGAGTGTATATACTAAATCTAACAAAACATGAATCATTAAACAAGCAAAAGATAATTGAATCAAAAGATAATCAAACATGAATGATAATTGAATATTTGTAATGTCCATGCTATCCTACATAGTAGAAGTGGTTTCTTGAGCGAAAAGTTTCCCCTGCTATTCTATCATGCACATGGTCTAGAATCTTTGAGAATTGACAAAAGGACAAGCTCACCCCTACCCGGAATAAAAATCCCTTGCTCTACAGCTAATCCGAGCAAGTATCACTAGAATAAGAAGCAAAAGAAAAGGAAAAATCAAGCAAAATCATTTACACTATTTCAGCATTATCTCAAATATCAAAGCAAAAGATACAAAAAAAAAAAAGAGAGAGAAAGCAAAGAAAGAAAGACAAAAAAATGAGCAAAAGCAAAAGCAATAAAATCCTTTCCCTACTCCTTAAAAATAAAAGAAGGTTTGATGAGCTTGAATCCCTGGAATTCTCAATTATTCGAAAACTGTGAGGTAAGCCCCATAACAGGTGGTTTGTGCCCAACCCGCTTGGCCTTGGGTAACTCCTAGCATGGTGATATGTCCGTCACATTAGCGACCTTCTTTTGTACAGACCTATGTCTCGCTTATGGATTAGCTAGCTCTTGATAATCCGACTTACATAGTAGTCTCGGTATGGTTATATGCATCTAAATCATGGTTAATGAACACTTATTTGGTTAATTTAAATCACTTGTATCATAGTATCTTGCTCAAACCTGGTGAATGAACAATACAATCGCACACACATTTTTATTTGAGAGATTTTGTGTATCATTATGATAAATCAAGATTGGAAATGAACTCACATATACACATGGGATTCCTTATAAATCTAACTTTTGTCTTTAAGATACTTTGAAATATTTTTGCAAATTGTCTGGAATAATTTCATTTTCTTCTCTGAGAACAGCTTGTTTAGTATAAAGACAACTACATGCATTACCAACAAATCAAAATCATTTTCAAAAACATGCAATAAAGTTACATATAATTTTTGACTTTCGTGACGATGGTATAGTTCCAAAACCAAAATTGGAATTTTATGCCTAGCACAAGTCCTCATCTTCATATTTTCTGTTTATTTTCAAAAATTAAAAATCAACCATGCAATAAAACTATTTATTTTCTTCTTTTGGATTTCGCGATGATGGTATAAGTCTATACCTAAAT
Source organism: Wollemia nobilis (assembly GCA_028583015.1). Classification (NCBI taxonomy): domain Eukaryota; kingdom Viridiplantae; phylum Streptophyta; class Pinopsida; order Araucariales; family Araucariaceae; genus Wollemia; species Wollemia nobilis. The sequence goes on along the minus strand of JAQPPZ010002189.1, from coordinate 4,607,695 downwards.
ATTCTATGCCTAGCGCAAATCATCGAACTAATTTTATTTCCCATTTATTCCAACATATGACTTAAATCATTATGTTACACAATTTTGCTTTAACAACAATGCACATTGTTTCTATTTTCATGTCATTATGTCAAACTTCAATTTTGCAACCATGGTATAATTTTTAAAGAATTATTTAAAATTTTATCACACTTAGGAATTTATGCCTAGCAAAAATCATTTTAAAATATTTCATTCATATTATTTTTATGAAAATCTAAAAACAAATTACCATCAAACCATCATCATTTCTATCATCACAACAAAGTCTTAAGACAGTCTCTTAAGAACTCTTTTTACTTTTAACAATATTTCTATACCGGGATTAGCTTGACGACCAAGTGAGCAGTGACTCTATGAAATGGTCTATAATAGCGACAATGTTCTTTAAAATTATTGTTAACAGTCCCTTTTATTTTTATCAAATTATCATCTCAACAACCAATTTGTTTACATTATATTATTTCATTTAAATTTTAAAGCATGACATTCAAACTATAATATTTTCAAACAACATAATTACATGAATCATCAAATCAATCACATCAAAAACATTAAAGCACCATACATAAGACAAGTCATATGATCAAAAATATCATATATATATATATATATATATATATATATATATATATATATATATCTCAACAATGTATGTACATCATATCAAAACTAGATTGGTATGCCACAATCTACATCTTGGCATACTCAATCCTCTCAATCATATATCCAGTCTGTGTAGTGCAGTAGCCTAGCCTCGAGAACCCCTTGAGCTCTCAGCCTCATCTCCTCCCCCGCCCTGAGGTGGACAAGGTGGCCCCATCGTAGTATGTGTGGTACTGCGAGTCCTAGTTGTCGATCGGGATGAAGTCCTCGATGACCCAACCCTGATCAAATCCGTAATGCTGGCTGATAGCTATACCCTTTGGCCCTCTGGCACCAGCTAGAAGTAGATACCCTGGTAGAAAATGGTCTGAGCAATCGACCGTGCCAGCTCCTGAGTTCTCGCTCCTCCGCTCCGTGCTTTGAGGCGTGCAACCTCATGTCTGAGCTGTGTAGCCTCTGCTCGGTGATGTGTAGCCTCATCCTGTAAAGTCTGCACCTATTCCTGGAGATGGACAGTCTTTTCCTAGAGAGTATCCATCTCGCTACTCTCTCCTACCTCAACACCCTTGCCCTTATCGGGAAATGATGGTCTCTCTCTGTGGAGAAGGGGGTCTCTCCTCCCTCCTCTCCCACTGTCGTGACCTCTACTAAGCCTATGGCCTCCTCTGCTCTCTCCCACCGTGACCCTGTGTCACCTAAATGGCTGCCTGGCACTACCTCCCTATCTGATGCACAACTGCGTGAATCAGAACCTGAGCCCTCGTCATCCGAGGAGGGCGGATGCCTGCGTACCAAGCATCGTAGCCTTCGGCTACCCCTGCATCGTCCCCATCCACTAGCTGTATGGGGGCATCATCTACGTCCTGACTCCAGAATCATTGCATATCTGGAGCCCCGTTAACTGTAGTGTTATCCCAGATGGTTTGAAAAAACTTGTAGTCTCTAAGAGATGGGATCCCCTGCTGTAGATCGAACAACCTCAAAACTTGGTCGTACCAATGGAGCTCCACCTCTCCACTCTCCATCCTCAACCAACAGACTCGCCTGACGTGAGCTAGCTCCTGTTCATCCTTAGCCCACCCTGGATGATCTCTCCAAGGCCTCCAGGTGATCTGGTCAGAGATAAGGTCGTCAAGTAGTCTCCGGGACACTAGCAGATCTACTCGCCGCTGTGACCCTCTCCCGAGCCACCAGTAGAAAACTCAGGGCCTCTCCTCGTCAATCCTTGTCAGTGGGAGCCCTATCGGCCTTCGCACCACGATGTGCTCTCAGCACCAAACCTATAGTAGTAATTTCATGACCAGACATCGGTCGCCCTTGTATACGACCCCATACATGATACTATACAATCGACATAGTACAAAGCTCCCCCAAGAAAACCTGTATACATGGTCTCTCATGTTGTAGACCACATCTGTCAGTAGCCATGGCAGCCTGCATCCACTCTGATGGCATAGTAGTAGACCCCCTATCACCCCAGCCAAAACCTGTGTTAGCCTAGATGCCTCAGGCATCTGGTGTAGAGACTCGATGTTCACTCCGCCCTTCTCCAGGGCGAAGCTCGAATCTCTACATAGTCTCATCATAGCGTGGCCCTGATTGGCCACAGGAGTGATCAACCGTCCTTGTATGGGGATCCTCAAGATCCTCCATACATCCTCCAGTGTGGGAGTCATCTCCCCTATCGAAAACCAGAAACAAGAACTTGGATACCACCTCTCTGCTAGGGTTGTCAATAGCCCCATGTCTGTAGACACTTATGGCAAATCTGCCATGTGCTGCAAGCCGACCTGAGCCAGCTGATCTCGCTCTGCCTAAGATAGAGTGGTCAAGTCATCCCTTTGTCCACCGTATTTCCATTTTCGGCTCTTTAGTAATCCTCTCTGCAACATAAACAACATAAACAATAAAAAATCAACAATAAAAATCATTAAATCATTAATCAAAATGCAAGTAAAATAAGTTCACTTTCACAAATGATGATATCGTCCACCATTGGGTGATATCATCCCAAATTTGAGCAAATTTGTCTCCGATTTCACATGAGGGAATCATACCTTATTGGACGAAATCGTCCCCATATCGCCGATTTCGCCCTTGGACGAAATCGATGATATCGAGACGATTTCGGCGAAATCGAGACGATTTCGTCCCGATGATGTCAACGGCCCAAAATCAGCCGCAATGCTCAAAAATAAATCAAATATAATCTAAAAAGCATGAAATTCTAAATTAAAGCACTCTAAATTCAGTTTAGACCCTTACCCGTAGCCCGCACCGGACCTCTGTCGATCTGTGCGCTGTTTCGACCATCTTGTCTGCAGAGCTCTAGAAAATAGTAAAAATGAACAGTAATAATGAATTAGGGTTTTTCCCTATTTTTCTTAATTTTATTCAAAAACACTTAACAAATTTTTTAAAATTTTGCTTTTCCGCGTTTTTACCTCAAATGTCGATTTGGGTAAAAACACGGAGGGGGCACCATAGTAAGCTGTCGTACAATTCGACCTAGAATCGTCGCCTAAAAATGGGAATAATTTTTTCTTTCTCGTAGATCGAGAAGAACTCATATTTAACGCATTTTCTTTGGAAAATTTTCTAAAGAGGGGGCAAAATGTAGCACCCTAAAATTGACGCAGTAAAACCTTAGCAATAATTAAAATTACCTTAGTAATAATTCAAATTCAAATTCAACCCCAAAACCGCTCCAAAACCACCGTTTAACCCATTTCCTCATTTTTTGCACCATTTTTAGAGTTTTTTTTGACTATTTGATGATATCGTCGCCAATCAGATGATATCGCCTTAGATTGGACGATTTCGTTTGGACTAGGACGTCCAAACGATGTTGTCCCAAAATTGATTTTTCATAATTAGTCTTTGTTTCAACTTCGTCTCTAAGTTGGTCAGAAGCGTGTCTGCACCGCTAGAGACCTCCCCTATTGGAGATCTTCCAAATTAGGATGATCTCCAACCTCCCAACTTCCCTCCTAAGCCTATTTAAACCTTAGGACCCCCCTTGACCTTCCCCTGGCTGGCTGAAATTTCCTGTAACTTGACCTTTACATGCATTAGAATACCCAGGATTACCATCTGCATTTGTACTTTCCAAATTTTGTTGCAGGAACCTTGTCATTCTTCAGCCAGAGCAAGCTTAGATTATCGCAAACAATCCTGTCCAATTTGAGACGATTTCGTATCAATCCGAGATGATTTCGACTGCAGTCTGCATTGGGGCAATCAGTGCCCAGAGTTTGTGCTTTTTCTATACTTTGTTGTTATTTTATTCTGCATTTAGTTAGTTTTATTATTATTTCCTGTTATCTTGCATCTTGGAGTTCACCCATGTAGTTTAATTACATAATAAGGTCATGATTAGCTATTAAAGTATCGTAATTTATTTGCATTTCCATTTAGGATTATCTTATTAACATCCTTATTATTGTTTCATATCATTTTCCTTTATCAGAATAGTTGCAATTTTGGTATTTTGTATCTATTTCTTTTTTTGCAGGTCTCTGACAAATTTTTCAGATCTCAGACGATCCTATTAGATAGGACACGATCCTGTCAAATTCTAGACGATCTGGACTGCTTCAAAAATCAGAACCTCCATCAGACATCTGAAACCAGGTATGGATTTCTTCACTTAGTTTGTTCTCTATGTTTTCTGTTAAATCTATTTTCCCGTATTTAAATCTGCATTTCATATAGAATAACTTAGATTCATTTGGCCAAACCTAATATTTGAATGTTTAAAGATAAAATTGAACACATAAAACACATTCCCAACCTAAGCGTGGAAACTGCCACTAAACGTTTCCTGGTGAACCCCACCATCCGTCGAAAAATCACCTTTATACACCTCCCCCGAGAGGCGGGACCTTCGCAAGGCCTCTCAGTCCGAGGTATTGTCCCATCCTTTTCACATACCCGTTCCGAGCGTGGATCCTATAGCCTGAAGGTAAGGGTGCGAAAAATTTGGAGCGATACAAAAACCCCAATAGGCCCAGAAGGGGCACACACTTAAGTCAGTTTTTTTTTGTTTTGTACATATACACAAGTTTTATATTTTTTTTTGCTCTAACATTATTAGAAATAAACAATAAAGGCATTAGCCTAGAGAGGCACAGAGAGCAGCAAATTTTGTGTGAAGGAATTTTTTGTAAGGAGGCCTTATAAGAAGAGTAGAACTATGTTTTGCAAGAACAATGAAGCAGTTTTGCTATAAGGGCACAGAGATAGATTTTGGAAATAGCGATGGAGGAACATGTGTCTATTGCATAGTATCCATATGAGCAGTTATCCTCTGTGTTGCTTGAAGCATAGTCTCGATGTGAACTTCTATCTCTAAGAGGACTATTTTCAAAGGGTAGTGTTCATATGGAAATTATTCTTTAAAGCATATTTTTGAAGATGAAGATTTTTTGACTCCTGTAGCCCAATGGAGAAGACTTTGAGCTTTACGTCTTTGCAAGAAAATCCACCTAGGAGGCACTAGAATGTAGGCCCAAAAATACCACATCCTTAGAAAATTTTGAAAATTTTAATCTAAGGCATGAAGTTCCCATTCTGCACATGTTCTAGTGTATTTTGGAGTGGATCCATGACAAAGGTTCTCAATCCACCCAACACTTGGTGTATTTTTATAATTGGATCAATTTCGCATGATTTCTAATACTTTTGGTAGTGAACTGATGATGTGTCATGAATCCGCAAATTTTTTTGGGAAAATATGACGTCAGTGCAAAAGAAGTGTGGATTGGTGACCGCTTGTTATTTTCAACATGCAACAAGTGGCTAAGTGTTGGCAAACCTGATTTCGGAGAGTTTATAGAGTATTTTTGCCCAAAATGGTGACAAGGGGTGGAAAGCAAAGGAAAAGAATGTGGATTTATGACAAAGGCTACTTTTGACTCACTTCCTTCTCGATTGGCGACAAGCGGTATTTTACACTATTTTTGGTGTGGAATGAAGGAAGAAGTTATTTTACACTATAGCGGGTCCGGATTGGTGACATGAGTTTTTACACTTGCTTGGGTCCGGATTGGTGTTCGCAAATGTTTGAAGGGAAATATGATGTCAGCAACTTTAGAGTGCAGATTTTTGAATGCTTCATCACCAATAAAGAAAAATAAAGGATAATGAGCAGATTTCATCCCGCTTCACTCTTAGTGCATTTTGTGCTAGATTGGCATTTCGAAGATTCAGAGACATAAAGGTGACGTCATTAATTTTAAAAAAGCGGAATAGTGCTTTGGTCTTTCCCCGCCATTGTACTAAGTGTATTCTAGATCAAATCATAGTCATGCAATGGGGAAGATCGACGATTGAGATTTTTTCAAAGATTCTAAAGTATATAAAGGCACTTTCTCAACTAAATTCGAAGCACAGTTAATTGGATATTAGAAGCTAAAGTGTCATAGGGTTTCAAGAAATGAAAACCAGAGATAGTTGCAGATCAATGGCGATGAAAGCTTCCAAGAAAGGTTAATGGTGTAGATGCAGTATCTAACAACCTGGACTCCAGTTGACACCAACCAACCAGCAAGTTGCAAAATCTTTGAGCTGCCATGGTAGTCTACTTGTAGTGGATTTCTTGGAGGCCAAACCAGTAAGAAAATGCCAACAAGAACTCTCTGTTGAGCTATTGAAAATCAAATCTTTGTAATGTTCCTTGTTATTTTTTAAATTTCAAACTATAAATAGAGGTCGAACCCTCATTTTTAAGGGTCAGCTCTAGTGTGTTTGCCTGCACTATTGTAAATATTCCCATGAGCTAATGAAAGGAGCATTACATTGATTTTCACCTCAAATTTGCATCTTCGTTATCTGGCATCAGAGGTTCAAAATTTGGAGTTGCATTTCTATTAATATTCAAATGGTTAGTTTTTTCTAGTTTTTGGATTACTAATCACTAGGGTAATTGAAATCTACTTCTGATTAGATCTTTATTGATAGGGAGTACATTTCTATAAAATCTAAGTATTGGTTAATTCTGTTATTTGGATTATCAGTGTTTAGATATTGGAATTGTTGTCTATAATATTTCTCTATTGTGCTTTAATGAATGAAGGTTCATGTGATTTGAGATAATTTTGATCTGAGTAATGTGCATTTAAAATAATTTATGAGAGCTTTTTGTTGTTGTGATAATGTTGTTAGCCTATTCATCCACTATTGTTCACATTTCTAACCCTAATCTCTTTCTCAACCCTAATCCCCAAAACCCTAAGTGAGCATAATTGTGTCAACACCCTTTTAAGTTTACAAGGAACTAGCCTACATTGGAGGTTGGATCTGAAACCCTGTTTTGGTCCATCCAATATTGAGTGCTGAGTTGGAGCTATCGGGTGCATGCCTGGATAGAAAGTAGGAAGATAGACAGTCATAGTGTTGAGTAAAACTTTATGCAATTCAGTGCCCAACAAGACCCTTAGTTTTCTTCTAGCCTAAAGCCATGGTGATACGGATAAGAGAGTGATTATTAAAGGGGGATTGCAATTTCAAAATATAAGACTATATTTTTTAACTAAATAATGCTCTCTACTTTGGATGTTTTTGTTAGTTTCATATACATGTCATCAACATAGGAAATACTATAACACACAAATCTCAAATGGATAAGCCAAGTAGGCAAAGGTGTTAGGAACTAGCAGGTCTTGTATTTGAATTTTCTTAAGGAATATGTATTTTATGGTATTTTTTATTAGACATTATGGAATCTCATGTCTTATTTTAAATGAATATGGGTTAATAATCTTAATAATTGCATTATCACATTTGTTAGAATAGAGGAATTTGGTACTAAAGCTTCTTTGACACTTATAGAATGATGAAGTGGATATTTTGCTAATGTGGTGGATGACATGGCATTATTTCATTCCACTAAATATTTTTCTTACTATATATGTATTAGTCAACCAATCAAGTAAGGACATGCATTGAAACCTCACTAGCCTTCAATGTCTAGTGGTGAATAGATGGTAGATTATTAGTAGATATCATCAGTGAATTAGTGTATACCACATAGTGACTCTTGGTTGGATACAACAATTCTAAGGTTTCCCAAGTAAATTTTTTATTTTTTGAGGTATATTATGGAAAATATTCTAGTGGCCATAACTTTTGCATATGAAAGTGTTTTTAGACTATTTTTCAAATCACATGACTTTTTGAGCTCTTTGCATTGATGACATTAGTTTAAGGACTTATTATAATATTGAGGGTTGGATTGTATGTGATAGTCCTTAAATTATACCACCCCATTTCAAAATTTCAAATTGACAATATGCTTTGCAATAATAATATTTTGTCCATATTCATAGGAAAGATAGTTGGATTTGTGACATTTGACGTAGCTATTGATTCTTTTGGAGGTATAGAGAAAAAGTATTTAGAATATGATGTAGTCAATCCTTCCTATTCCTATTATATATTTGGGATATTAATTAATTTTATGCATAAAGACCTAAACCATCATGATCTCCTCTTTCTTTTATTCTTGTCTAGGTGTTCTTGGAGTTATTTAATGGCTCTTCTCATAAGCAATTTCAAGCAAATGCTCTTTTTGTGGTAGAAATCAGGTGGCCCAAGGACCAATTGAAATTTAAAAATAAGGTAAAGTATGTTGTACAAAGGAAAATTATACTTTCAAGTATTTCCTTATGTGACTATAGAAAATTGGAGTAGCTTTGAAGGAGTATTCTTGGATTGTCTTTCTTGTGTGGAGTTATAGAGGAGGTATTCCTTATTTTCATATGAGAGTATCTGATATGGGTAGTAGTGACTACTATCTATCCTAAGGATATAATATTTGAGAGAATGGATTGCTTCTATTCATTTATGAAAATAGGTGTAAATTCCATCAACATGATACACTTGGAAGTTTTAAATTAATGATGAATTTTTCTTTATTTTTAGATTTCAATAGCCTTTATGATGTTATTTTTTTAAGATTTTAGTATATATGGGGTAAAAAATACTTTGGGAAAACTTGTATACTTTGGAAAAACTGTTTTTGTTATCTAAAACATCAATACAAGTATAGGATACAATCTCTTCAAACCTTTTATTGAGAGTACGCTTAGATTAAAAATATCACCCTTTTGAGATGTGATCTACACAATAATAGTCATCGAAATCCATTTTGATTCCAATCTAAGTAAACCTAAAACACTAATTTTTTCTAAATTATTACGTTATGATAGGACAAATAAAGGTTTGAAGGATCATGTATGTATATGTTTTACCAAAAGATGAAATATATAAAGGGTCAAATAAATATTTATAATGCAAAATATTTTTTAAGGTTTTTTTTAAAAGAGGAAATTAAATTCGAGCTCAATAATTTACAAGAGATTTATAGAAATAAATGGAATGAAAGAAGATATGTATGGTAAATATAATTACTTTCTAATTATATTAATATATTGAAAAAACAAAAGTTATATTGGTACAAAAAATCGAAGGAGGTATGGCTTATGCTACAACCAAAACAAAATTGTCTTTTCATCAAATATAACATATTTCTACTCTAGACAAAAGGAATTTTAAATAAGACAATATAATGTTAGTCTTACAATGGCACTGAGAGGGGGGGTGAATCAGTGCAGCTATTTAAAACTTAAAACTTTAACTCTTAAAGCCAAAATAAATGAATTCTTAAAACCAAAAACAACAAGTACCACAAGAGAGCATCACATAACACAAGATGTAACGAGGTTCACCAGTTTTGGCTACTCCTCAAACATAGACTACTTGGAATCCCATCCAAATCTAGCCATTGCAAAGCACCAACTTTACAATCAATTTACCAGCAACTACTGGAAGGAGCACCAACCCCTAATTTACCAGCACCAACTAGAAGGAGTACCAACCCCTGATTCCAAGCACCAACTTGGATTTCTAATTTAAATCTTGTTTGACATAAAAATGCCTTCTTTGTTATAAGACCCTCACTGGTCTAGCTTAACTCAAATCAATCTTATGGAAGCATACACTCTTTTACAGTTCTACCTTCTACACACTTACAGCCCTTTCATATGGCTTGCACTTGTAGCTCTCACAGCTCTGTACTTCTTACAACATTCTTCCAGCCCACAACACTAACCCTCTATACAAAGAACACTCTATTTTTCACACTGTTTTCTCTCAGCAGTTCTCTATTTTTGCTTGACCAGCTCAACAACACACCTCTACTCTTTTCTCTTACTGTACTGAGCCTAAACTCTAAATTCTTGCCGCTCTGCTCTCTGATAGCCTTATCTTCTTATTTCGGTGCTCTGACATCCTTATCAACAACACCTTCCCTCTTTATGGCGGCACACTTTTAAATTCTCAACAGCCTTCACTTTTGCACGCAACTGCCCTTTTATAATAATATATTCACCTTGAAATCCTAAGTCTTCTGTAACTGCCATAATCCTGCATGCAGTCTATTAATCGATTTGTCTCATTAATTGGGATTCTCGGAGCCATCGCTTGCCAAATTTACTCTGTAATGGACCTTGAACTGTCGCTATGACTTCACTGACACTCCTGTAACTGTAGTTCTGACTCCCATTTACTGTTACTGTAACTGCCCCTTTAACTGCCGCTCTTTCTCAGCTTTTGCATGTTTTATAGCAACCTATTATATTCTATTATAGCCCATGCTTTCTGTGACTACACTCACATTATAATAATATTTTCCTCTGGTGTATGTCAGATTCTGTCCGCCACTGTAGATTCAGTCTGCCTGTCACTCTGTAGCATTTCTGTAACCCCATCTGTAACAGTTCTTGTTTTGTTGCATGATTTTATTCTGCAACTATCCCTGTGTATGCTTCTTGGCTTTTACCCATGAAACTAAGACATGTCGCGAAATCGTGACATATTTTTCTCTCTCCTATTTCCTTCACTTTTGCTCGAAAAAAAGAAACATGTCACAAAATTGTGACATCTTTTTCTCTCTCCTATTTCCTTCGCTTTTGCCTGTGAAAAAGAAACATGTCACAAAATCGTGACATATTTTTCTCTCTCCTCTTTCCTTCACTTTCACCCACGAAAATGAAACATGTCATGAAATTGCGACACTTGCGCTTCCTTGCACTCTTCTTTGCATGCACCAATGAAAACATGACATGTCACGAAATCGTGACACTTCTTGTTGTCGTACATTCTTCTTTGCATGCACCAGCGAAAATAGAACATGTCACAAAATCATGACGCTTTTGCTTCCTTGAGCTTCTTTTCGCATGCACCAGTGAAATTGGAACATGTTGCAAAATCGTGACACTTTCACTGCCTTATACTTCTTTTTGGCATGCACCAGCGAAATCAAAACATGTCGCAAAATCGTGACACTTTCGCTGCCTTGCACTTCCTCCTTGACTTTGTCGTGAAATCGCAATGCTTTCTCTTCCTTGCTCTTTCATTTTTCTTCTGTCACAAAATTGCGACACTTCATCCTTGGGAGCCTTCCTCTCTGCTGCTGTCACGAAAATGCGACATGTCGCGAAATCATGACATCTTTTCTCCTTGGCTCTTCTCTTCTCTTTAGGTCACAAAAATGTGACATGTTGCGATATCGCGACACTTTTTCTCTCGAGCTCTTCCTTATGCAATATGTCACGAAATCGTGACACTTTTTATCTTGCCTTCTCTCTCCAACAATATGTCATGAAATCGCGATGCTTTTTGTCCTTAGCGCTTTCTCTTCGAACCTGTCGTGAAATCATGACACTTTCTCTCCTTGGCACTTTTCTTCTCATCGGATCACGAAAACCCGACATGTTGCAAAATCGTGACAGTTTTCTTTGCCTGTGCCTTCTCTCCAACCATGTTGCGAAATCATGATAGTTTTCTTTGCTTGCGCCTTCTTTCCAAACATGTCACGAAATTGTGACAGTTTTCTTACTTGCCTTCTTTGCTTCCAACATGTTGCAAAATCGTGACAGTTTTTCCACTTGGCTTCTTTGCCTCCAACATGTCGTGAAATCATGATAGTTTTCCTTGCATCTTCTCTCTCCTCGGTCATGTCACGAAATCATGACAATTTTGCTTGCGCCTTCTCTCTCCTCGGTCATGTCACGAAATCATGAAAATTTTTCTTGTGCCTTCTCTCTCCTCGACCATGTCACGAAATCGTGACAGAAAACATGTCGTGATAACGTGACAGTTTTCTTACTTATCTTTTTCTTTGATTTTCTGAATCTGGGCCACATCTGTCTTCTTGGAAATTCACTGTACATGTTCTATCCACTGCATCAACTGATCTGTCTGTTTCTGTTGACAACAATGACAATACTTTTGTTGCAACTTGCTCATCAATCAACTCCTGTCCATTGCATCAACTGATCAACCTGACTGTGTTGAAAAAAATAACAATACTTTGGTTGCACCTTGCTCATCAATCTCCCCCTTTGGAATTGTTGGAAACACATGTAATTGCGTGCAATTACCTATAATTCTTCTCCCCATTTGACAATAATACCAAAGGGCAGCTGTAAACTCCCCCTGAGTCCATGCACAACATTCTCAGGCAAAAATTATTACAGTTAGCAAAAGCATAAACATGAGCAGTATGATAAACAAATGCATAAATGCTCCCCCTGAGTCCAAGACAACTTCAATCCACACTGTCTTCTGAGCCTCAACCCTCTGTACTCTGTCATAGGCTCACTAAGAACCTGTTTAACAATCTCACATAGAACTTGTCCAAATCAGCTCACAAGTTCACCAAGAAAAAATTTCTTAGCATGAACCCACAAAGAGAATTGTTAGAGACCCAATGTGATTCAACAACCTCATAGAAGCATAAAGAGAATTGTTAGAGACTCAATATGTTCTATACTCTACTCCCAATATCAATATTATCTCAATCTCAATCTCAAAAGAATAAGATAGATGAAGTATGCTTTTCTCAAGAACATGAAATACAACCCAACAATTGCCAACCATGCAATAACACATCTAACAATGATACTCATGTTCTTTCCACAACCAATATCTATTCTCAACCAATTTGGGGCTTTAACAACAATGCTTATAGATAAGGTTTAACCACCATTATTCAACTCAAGATTATCCTTGAAGCATTCAACCAAACACTTCATGAAAAGGAAACTAGTAGACATCCTTTTCCTTCCAAAGGTATTTGAACAAGACAACCACCAACATAAATCACCAAGGCAAAGAATAACTTGCTCAAATCACACTCAATGGAGTAAGCCCAAATCATGTATCAATTAAAGCATTAACTTGATCAAAACAACCTCTATGAAAGCAACTCAACTATTCATCACCAAGCTGGAAATCATCTGGCTGCTTATTAAAAACCTCTTCTTCAGTCTTCCCATTCAACATGTTGGTTTCACATCTTTCAACAAAATTGACAAGAGACTCACACTAGTACCAACTCTGCAAATTTACTGCCAACTCTGTGCAAACATCAAATACTGTACTGCAGCACAACCTGATCTATGTTTTTTACAGTTACTGCAGGTCACACCTTACTTTCAACAGTGCAAATAAGGTGAAGATATTTTGTCAAACACTTTATAGCCAACCATAGAGCCCCTTACTCAACCTCAAAATTCTTAACCTTGGATTGATATTTTATCAATAGTTAAAATGAAACTGTCAATGAATTAAATAATATTTACCAAGGCAATATGAAAGATCAAACACTCTTCTCATCAAAGCGTAGAACAAATACACGCTGCTTTTATCGAAACACAAATACGCAGCTAGGGCAAGCAACCTTCCACTGAGCAAATTATCTAGACTATTATGATTCGTAATTTGTGAACATTGGCAGAAGAATAATCATTAGTACAACAATGACATATCTCAAAAACTACCCATGGTGACAACTCTCAATTTAATCACCACACTTTACGACACTTCCACAAACCACTACAAAAACTGAAAAACACACTTTAACTGCTATACAAAAATTTCCCGACAACTTGTCTTTCATCCTCAGATAACCGACCAAATACATAGGAGCAGTAAAATGTCATTTTAAGATTGCTCCCTCTAAGGATGTGCCACCTGGAGCTGCTTAATGTAGTAGAGGAGTAATATCCTTCTGTCCAAGGAGACAAGAATTCCTTTCTTCTGTCTTTCTCCAGACTTTCCTGAACTTGGGCTTGAGTTTTTCAACATCTCTATTTTGCCCCTGTTTGTGAACTTGAACATTTCTCTTGCAGGGTTGTCTCTTGTGCATTCTTGAAGGATGATTATTTTCTTTTCTTTTATGCACATGATATGTTCCTTGTCTGTGTTGCATACTTTGCTTCTGATGAAATCTATTTTCTTGCCATAGATTAGATACAGAAGTGCTTGGACAAAACCTTGCTATGTGCCCTTGACCATTACATTTAAAACATTGCACATGTTTAATTCCCTATATGTATTGCATTTTGTGTGTATGATGAAATCTATGGTCTTGCATTAGATTGGATACAGAGGTGCTTGGACAAAACCTTGCAATGTCCCCATGGCCATTACATTTAAAACATTGCATAGGGTGTTCACTCAGAAAAGCAAATGTAGTTTTATCAGCATAACTCTTTGATCTATTGTTTAGTCCACAATAAATTGCCTTATGACCAAAGTGGTTGCATTTAGAACAATAGCCATTACAAGCATTATTATTAAAAGAGTGAGAGTGAGAGAACCTCTTTTGCTGTGGTTGCTTTACTGTAGATTGTCTTTGATATTTTCTTCCTTTTGAGGAATCAGCTTCAGATTTTTCTTGCTTCAAACCTTCAACCGTGGACTTCTTCTTCTCTGCATATTTGGAGGATGAAGGTTGTTCAGATGCATATCCAAGACCAAACTTAGCCATGGAGCTTCTTTGTTGATTTATCATTGTATCTAGCAACTCTGTGCTCTTCTCAAATTTGAGATTTATATTGGCCTCTTTTAGTTGTTTCTTTAATGAAACAATCTCTTGTTCTTGTTGGCAGCATACAGTCTCTTTCTCATTGATTTGAGACCTAAGAATATCTTCAATCCTTTTGTACTGTTCTACTTGCAGCTTTAGATCAACAATAACTTTGTTAGATTCCTCTTTACTTGAGCTGCATACTTCATCCTCATCATCTAGGTGTGTCTTCAAGGCTTCTTCTGATTGCTTGGACTTTTGAACTTGTAGGAAGAGATCTTCAATCTCATCCCTATATTCTTCTAACTTCTTGGACATTCTTTTGTTCTTTTTATTTTCTATACTCAACTCTTCAAGTTCAGATATCAACTCTCCTTCAAAATCTACTTCAGCCTCAATATTTTCATCACAAACTTTAGGATTCACTTCTTCTACCTTATCCGGTTCATATTTCTCTTCTACAGGAACTGAAACTGACTGGGATGCCTTTTTGGAGGAGGATCTATTATTCTTAGCCATTGTGTACTAATCCAAGATCAACCCTGACTGATTTAGCCAAAACTGAGAACTTGGCTCAGATACCAATTGTTAGTCTTACAATGGCACTGAGAGGGGGGGTGAATCAGTGCAGCTATTTAAAACTTAAAACTTTAACTCTTAAATCCAAAACAAATAAATACTTAAAACCAGAAACAACAAGTACTACAAGAGAGCATCACATAACACAATATTTAATGAGGTTCACCAATTTTGGCTACTCCTCAAACATAGACTGCTTAGACTCCCATCCAAATCCAGCCATTGCAAAGCACCAACTTTACAATCAATTTACCAACAACTACTGGAAGGAGCACCAAACCCTAATTTACCAGCACCAACTAGAAGGAGCACCAACCCCTGATTCCAAGCACCAACTTGGATTTCTAATTTAAATCTTGTTTGACATAAAAATGCCTTCTGTGTTAACACCCTTTTAAGTTTACAAGGAACTAGCCTACATTGGAGGTTGGATCTGAAACCCTGTTTTGGTCCATCCAATATTGAGTGCTGAGTTGTAGCTATCGGGTGCATGCCTGGATAGAAAGTAGGAAGATAGACAGTCATAGTGTTGAGTAAAACTTTATGCAATTTAGTGCCCAACAAGACCCTTAGTTTTCTTCTAGCCTAAAGCCATGGTGATACGGATAAGAGAGTGATTATTAAAGGGGGATTGCAATTTCAAAATATAAGACTATATTTTTTAACTAAATAATGCTCTCTACTTTGGATGTTTTTGTTAGTTTCATATACATGTCATCAACATAGGAAATACTATAACACACAAATCTCAAATGGATAAGCCAAGTAGGCAAAGGTGTTAGGAACTAGCAGGTCTTGTATTTGAATTTTCTTAAGGAATATGTATTTTATGGTATTTTTTATTAGACATTATGGAATCTCATGTCTTCTTTTAAATGAATATGGGTTAATAATCTTAATAATTGCATTATCACATTTGTTAGAATAGAGGAATTTGGTACTAAAGCTTCTTTGACACTTATAGAATGATGAAGTGGATATTTTGCTAATGTGGTGGATGACATGGCATTATTTCATTCCACTAAATATTTTTCTTACTATATATGTATTAGTCAACCAATCAAGTAAGGAAATGCATTGAAACCTCACTAGCCTTCAATGTCTAGTGGTGAATAGATGGTAGATTATTAGTAGATATCATCAGTGAATTAGTGTATACCACATAGTGACTCTTGGTTGGATACAACAATTCTAAGGTTTCCCAAGTAAATTTTTTATTTTTTGAGGTATATTATGGAAAATATTCTAGTGGCCATAACTTTTGCATATGAAAGTGTTTTTAGACTATTTTTCAAATCACATGACTTTTTGAGCTCTTTGCATTGATGACATTAGTTTAAGGACTTATTATAATATTGAGGGTTGGATTGTGTGTGATAGTCCTTAAATTATACCACCCCATTTCAAAATTTCAAATTGACAATATGCTTTGCAATAATAATATTTTGTCCATATTCATAGGAAAGATAGTTGGATTTGTGACATTTGACGTAGCTATTGATTCTTTTGGAGGCATAGAGAAAAAGTATTTAGAATATGATGTAGTCAATCCTTCCTATTCCTATTATATATTTGGGATATTAATTAATTTTATGCATAAAGACCTAAACCATCATGATATCCTCTTTCTTTTATTCTTGTCTAGGTGTTCTTGGAGTTATTTAATGGCTCTTCTCATAAGCAATTTCAAGCAAATGCTCTTTTGGTGGTAGAAATCAGGTGGCCCAAGGACCAATTGAAATTTAAAAATAAGGTAAAGTATGTTGTACAAAGGAAAATTATACTTTCAAGTATTTCCTTATGTGACTATAGAAAATTGGAGTAGCTTTGAAGGAGTATTCTTGGCTTGTCTTTCTTGTGTGGAGTTATAGAGGAGGTATTCCTTATTTTCATATGAGAGTATCTGATATGGGTAGTAGTGACTACTATCTATCCTAAGGATATAATATTTGAGAGAATGGATTGCTTCTATTCATTTATGAAAATAGGTGTAAATTCCATCAACATGATACACTTGGAAGTTTTAAATTAATGGTGAATTTTTCTTTATTTTTAGATTTCAATAGCCTTATGATGTTATTTCTTTAAGATTTTAGTATATATGGGGTAAAAAATACTTTGGGAAAATTTGTATACTTTGGAAAAACTGTTTTTGTTATCTAAAACATCAATACAAGTATAGGATACAATCTCTTCAAACCTTTTATTGAGAGTACGCTTAGATTAAAAATATCACCCTTTTGAGATGCGATCTACACAATAATAGTCATCGAAATCCATTTTTATTCCAATCTAAGTAAACCTAAAACACTAATTTTTTCTAAATTATTATGTTATGATAGGACAAATAAAGGTTTGAAGGATCATGTATGTATATGTTTTACCAAAAGATGAAATATATAAAGGGTCAAATAAATATTTATAATGCAAAATATTTTTCAAGGTTTTTTTTAAAAGAGGAAATTAAATTCGAGCTCAATAATTTACAAGAGATTTATAGAAATAAATTGAATGAAAGAAGATATGTATGGTAAATATAATTACTTTCTAATTATATTAATTTATTGAAAAAACAAAAGTTATATTGGTACAAAAAATCGAAGGAGGTATGGCTTATGCTACAACCAAAACAAAATTTTCTTTTCATCAAATATAACATATTTCTACTCTAAAAAGGAATTTTAAATAAGACAATATAATGTTAGTCTTACAATGGCACTGAGAGGGGGGGTGAATCAGTGCAACTATTTAAAACTTAAAACTTTAACTCTTAAAGCCAAAACAAATGAATGCTTAAAACCGTAAACAACAAGTACCACAAGAGAGCATCACATAACACAAGATGTAACGAGGTTCACCAGTTTTGGCTACTCCTCAAACATAGACTGCTTGGACTCCCATCCAAATCCAGCCATTGCAAAGCACCAACTTTACAATCAATTTACTAGCAACTACTGGAAGGAGCACCAACCCCTAATTTACCAGCACCAACTAGAAGGAGCACCAACCCCTGATTCCAAGCACCAACTTGGATTTCTAATTTAAATCTTGTTTGACATAAAAATGCCTTCTGTGTTATAAGACCCTCACTGGTCTAGCTTAACTCAAATCAATCTTATGGAAGCATACACTCTTTTATAGTTCTACCTTCTGCACACTTACAACCCTTTCATATGGCTTGCACTTGTAGCTCTCACAGCTCTGTACTTCTTACAACATTCTTCCAGCCCACAACACTAACCCTCTATACAGCAACACTCTATTTTTCACCACTGTTTTCTCTCAGCAGTTCTCTATTTCCCTTGACCAGCTCAACAACACACCTCTACTCTATTCTCTTACTGTACTGAGCCTAAACCCTAAATTCTTGCCTCTCTACGCTCTGATAGCCTTATCTTCTTATTTCGGTGCTCTGACATCCTTATCAACGACACCTTCCCTCTTTATGGCGGCACACTTTTCAATTCTCAGTAGCCTTCACTTCTACACGCAACTGCCCTTTTATAATAATATATTCACCTTGAAACCCTAAGTCTTCTGTAACTGCCATAATCCCGCATGCAGTCTATTAATCAATTTGTCTCTTTAATTGGGATTCTCGGAGCCACCGCTTGTCGAATTTACTCCGTAATGGACCCTGAACTGTCGCTCTGACTTCACTGACACTCCTGTAACTGTAGTTCTGACTCCCATTTACTGTTACTGTAACTGCCCCTTTAACTACCGCTCTTTCTCAGCTTTTGCATGTTTTACAACAACCTATTATATTCTATTACAGCCCATGCTTTCTGTGATCGCACTCACATTATAATAATATTTTCCTCTGGTGTATGTCAGATTCTGTCTGGCCATCGTAGATTCGATCCGTCTATCACTCTGTAGCATTTCTGTAACCCCACCTGTAATAGTTCTTGTTTTGTTGCATGATTTTATTCTGCAACTGTCCCTGTGTATGCTTCTCGACTTTTACCCATGAAACTAAGACATGTCACGAAATCGTGACATCTTTTTCTCTCTCCTCTTTCCTTCGCTTTCACCCACAAAAATGAAACATGTCACGAAATCGCGACATCTTTTTCTCTCTCCTCTTTCCTTCGCTTTCACCCGTGAAAATGAAACATGTCACGAAATCGTGACATCTTTTTCTCTCTCCTCTTTCCTTCACTTTCACCCACGAAAATGAAACATGTCATGAAATCATGACACTTTCGCTTCCTTGCACTCTTCTTTGCATGCACCAATGAAAACATGACATGTCACAAAATCGTGACACTTCTCGCTGCCGTACATTCTTCTTTGCATGCACCAGCGAAAATGGAACATGTCACAAAATCGTGACGCTTCTGCTTCCTTGAGCTTCTTTCCGCATGCACCAGTGAAATCGAAACATGTCACGAAATCGTGACACTTTCGCTGCCTTATACTTCTTTTTGGCATGCACCAGCGAAATCGAAACATGTCACGAAATCGTGACACTTTCGCTGCCTTGCACTTCCTCCTTGACTTTGTCATGAAATCGTGACGCTTTCGCTTCCTTGCTCTTTCATTTTGCTTCTGTCATGAAATCGTGACACTTCATCCTTCGGAGCCTTCCTCTCTGCTGTCGTCGTGAAAATGCGACATGTCACGAAATCGTGACATCTTTTCTCCTTGGCTCTTCTCTTCTCTTTAGGTCACGAAAACGCGACATGTCGCGATATCGCGACACTTTTTCTCTCGAGCTCTTCCTTATGCAATATGTCACGAAATCATGACACTTTTTATCTTGCCTTCTCTCTCCTGCAATATGTCACGAAATCGTGACACTTTTTCTCCTTAGCGCTTTTTCTTGCTCCCCTTTCTTTTTTCTCTGTTTTCCTTCACCTGTCTTTCTTTCCTGCCATGTTCTGTTTTTTTCCAACATGTTGGTTTTCCACTTGCTTCTTTCTCCAACATGTCCTGAAGTTTTCTCTTCTCCTCATCCATGTCATGAAATCATGACAATTTTGCTTGCGCCTTCTCTCTCCTCGGCCATGTCATGAAATCATGACAATTTTGCTTGCGCCTTCTCTCTCCTCGGCCATGTCGCGAAATCACGACAGAAAACATGTCGCGATATCGTGACAGTTTTCTTACTTGTCTTTTTCTTTGATTTTCTGAATCTGGGCCACTTCTGTCTTCTTGGAAATTCACTGTACATGTTCTATCCACTGCATCAACTGCATCAACTGATCTATCTATTTGTGTTGACAACAATGACAATACTTTTGTTGCAACTTGCTCATCAATCAACTCCTGTCCATTGCATCAACTGATCAACCTGACTGTGTTGACAACAATGACAATACTTTGGTTGCACCTTGCTCATCAATCTCCCCCTTTGGAATTGTTGGAAACACACGTAATTGCGTGCAATTACCTGTAATTCTTCTCCCCCTTTGACAATAATACCAAAGGGCAGCTGCAAACTCCCCCTGAGTCCATGCACAACATTCTCAGGCAAAAATTATTACTAGTTAGCAAAAGCATAAACATGAGCAGTATGATAAACAAATGCATAAATGCTCCCCCTGAGTCCAAGACCACTTCAATCCACGCTGTCTTCTGAGCCTCAACCCTCTGTACTCTGTCATAGGCTCACTAAGAACCTGTTTAACAAGCTCACATAGAACTTGTCCAAATCAGCTCACAAGTTCACCAAGAAAAACTTGCTTAGCATGAACCCACAAAGAGAATTGTTAGAGACCCAATGTGATTCAACAACCTCATAGAAGCATAAAGAGAATTGTTAGAGACTCAATATGTTCTATACTCTACTCCCAATCTCAATCTTATCTCAATCTCAATCTCAAAAGAATAAGATAGATGAAGTATGCTTTTCTCAAGAACATGAAATACAACCCAACAATTGCCAACCATGCAATAACTCATCTAACAATGATACTCATGTTCTTTCCACAACCAATATCTATTCTCAACCAATTTGGGGCTTTAACAACAATGCTTATAGACAAGGTTTAACCACCATTATTCAACTCAAGATTATCCTTGAAGCATTCAACCAAACACTTCATGAAAAGGAAACTAGTAGACATCCTTTTCCTTCCAAAGGTATTTGAACAAGACAACCACCAACATAAATCACCAAGGCAAAGAATAACTTGCTCAAATCAAACTCAATGGAGTAAGCCCAAATCATGTATCAAGTAAAGCATTAACTTGATCAAAACAACCTCTATGAAAGCAACTCAACTATTCATCACCAGGCTGGAAATCATCTGGCTGCTTATTAAAAACCTCTTCTTCAGTCTTCCCATTCAACATGTTGGTTTCACATCTTTCAACAAAATTGACAAGAGACTCACACTTGTACCAACTCTGCAAATTTACTGCCAACTCTGTGCAAACATCAAATACTGTACTGCAACACAACCTGATCTATGTTTTCTACAGTTACTGCAGGTCACACCTTACTTTCAACAGTGCAAATCAGGTGAAGACATTTTGTCAAACACTTTACAGCCAACCATAGAGCCCCTTACTCAACCTCAAACTTCTTAACCTCGGATTGATATTTTATCAATAGTTAAAATGAAACTGTCAGTGAATTAAATAATATTTACCAAGGCGATATGAAAGATCAAACACTCTTCTCATCAAAGCGTAGAACAAATACACGCTGCTTTTATCGAAACACAAATACGCAGCTAGGGCAAGCAACCTTCCGTTGAGCAAATTATCTGGACTGTTATGATTCGTAATTTGTGAACAGTGGCAGAAGAATCATCATCAGTACAACAATGACATATCTCAAAAACTACCCATGGTGACAGCTCTCAATTTAATCACCACACTTCACGGCACTTCCACAAACCACTACAAAAACTGAAAAACACACTTTAACTGCTATACGACAATTTCCCGACAACTTGTCTTTCATCCTCAGATAATCGGCCAAATACATAGGAGCATTAAAATATCATTTTAAGATTGCTCCCCCTGAGGATGTGCCACCTGGAGCTGCTTAATGCAGTAGAGGAGTAATCTCCTTCTGTCCAAGGAGACACGAATTCCTTTCTTCTATCTTTCTCTAGACTTTCCTGAACTTGGGCTTGAGTTTTTCAACTACATCCCTATTTTGCCCCTGTTTGTGAACTTGAACATTTCTCTTGCGGGGTTGTCTCTTGTGCATTCTTGATGGATGATTATTTTCTTTTCTTTTATGCACATGATATGTTCCTTGTCTGTGTTGCATACTTTGCTTCTGATGAAATCTATTGTCTTGCCATAGATTAGATACAGAAGTGCTTGGACAGAACCTTGCTATGTGCCCTTGACCATTACATTTAAAACATTGCACATGTTTAATTCCCTGTCTGTATTGCATTCTGTGTGTATGATGAAATCTATGGTCTTGCCTTAGATTGGATACAGAAGTGCTTGGACAAAACCTTGCAATGTGCCCATGGCCATTACATTTAAAACATTGCACAGGGTGTTCACTCAAAAAAGCAGATGTAGTTTTATCAGCATAACTCTTTGATCTATTGTTCAGTCCACAATAAATTGCCTTGTGACCAAAGTGGTTGCATTTAGAACAATAGCCATTAAAAGCATTATTATTAAAAGAGTGAGAGTGAGAGAACCTCTTTTGCTATGGTTGCTTTGCTATAGATTTTCTTTGATATTTTCTTCCTTTTGAGGAATCAGCTTCAGATTTTTCTTGCTTCAAACCTTCAATCGTGGACTTCTTCTTCTCTGCATATTTGGAGGATGAAGGTTGTTCAGCTGCATATCCAAGACCAAACTTAGCCGTGGAGCTTCTTTGTTGATTTATCATTGTATCTAGCAACTCTGTGCTCTTCTCAAATTTGAGATTTATATTGGCCTCTTTTAGTTGTTTCTTCAATGAAACAATCTCTTCTTCTTGTTGGCAGCATACAGTCTCTTTCTCATTGATTTGAGACCTGAGAATATCTTCAATCCTTTTGTACTGTTCTACTTGCAGCTTTAGATCAACAATAACTTTGTTAGATTCCTCTTTACTTGTGCTGCATACATCATCCTCATCATCCAGGTGTGTCTTCAAGGCTTCTTCTGATTTCTTGGCCTTTTGAACTTGTAGGAAGAGATCTTCAATCTCATCCCCATATTCTTCTAACTTCTTGGACATTCTTTTGTTCTTTTTCTTTTCTATACTCAACTCTTCAAGTGCAGATATCAACTCTCCTTCAAAATCTACTTCAGCCTCAAGATTTTCATCACAAACTTCAGGATTCACTTCTTCTACCTTTTTCGGTTCATATTTCTCTTCTACAGGAACTGAAACTGACTGGGATGCCTTTTTGGAGGAGGATCTATTCTTCTTAGCCATTGTGTACTAATCCAAGATCAACCCTGATTGATTTAGCCAAAATTGGGAACTTGGCTCTGATACCAATTGTTAGTCTTACAATGGCACTGAGAGGGGGGTGAATCAGTGCAACTATTTAAAACTTAAAACTTTAACTCTTAAAGCCAAAACAAATGAATGCTTAAAACCAGAAACAACAAGTACCACAAGAGAGCATCACATAACACAAGATGTAATGAGGTTCACCAGTTTTGGCTACTCCTCAAACATAGACTGCTTGGACTCCCATCCAAATCCAGCCATTGCAAAGCACCAACTTTACAATCAATTTACCAGCAACTACTGGAAGGAGCACCAACCCCTAATTTACTAGCACCAACTAGAAGGAGCACCAACCCCTGATTCCAAGCACCAACTTGGATTTCTATTTTAAATCTTGTTTGACATAAAAATGCCTTCTATGTTATAAGACCCTCACTAGTCTAGCTTAACTCAAATCAATCTTATGGAAGCATACACTCTTTTACAGTTCTACCTTCTGCACACTTACAACCCTTTCATATGGCTTGCACTTGTAGCTCTCACAGCTCTGTACTTCTTACAACATTCTTCCAGCCCACAACACTAACCCTCTATACAGCAACACTCTATTTTTCACCACTGTTTTCTCTCAGTAGTTCTCTATTTCCCTTGACCAGCTCAACAACACACCTCTACTCTATTCTCTTACTGTACTGAGCCTAAACCCTAAATTCTTGCCTCTCTGCTCTCTGACAGCCTTATCTTCTTATTTCGGCGCTCTGACATCCTTATCAACGACACCTTCCCTCTTTATGGCGGCACACTTTTAAATTCTTAGCAGCCTTCACTTCTGCATGCAACTGCCCTTTTATAATAATATATTCACCTTGAAACCCTAAGTCTTTTGTAACTGCCATAATCTCGCATGCAGTCTATTAATCGATTTGTCTCTTTAATTGGGATTCTCGGAGCCATCGCTTGTCGAATTTACTCTATAATGGACCCTGAACTACCGCTCTGACTTCACTGACACTCCTGTAACTGCAGTTCTGACTCCCATTTACTGTTACTGTAACTGCCCCTTTAACTGCCGCTCTTTCTCAGCTTTTGCATGTTTTACAACAACCTATTATATTCTATTACAGCCCATGCTTTCTACGACTGCACTCACATTATAATAATATTTTCCTCTGGAGTATGTCAGATTCTGTCTGCCACTGTAGATTCAGTCTGCCTGTCACTCTGTAGCATTTCTGTAACCCCACCTGTAACAGTTCTTGTTTTGCTGCATGATTTTATTCTGCAACTGTCCCTGTGTATGCTTCTCGGCTTTTACCCATGAAACTAAGACATGTCACGAAATCGTGACATCTTTTTCTCTCTCCTCTTTCCTTCACTTTCGCCCGCGAAAATGAAACATGTCACGAAATCGCGACATCTTTTTCTCTCTCCTCTTTCCTTCGCTTTCGCCCACGAAAATGAAACATGTCACGAAATCATGACATCTTTTTCTCTCTCCTCTTTCCTTCGCTTTCGCCCATGAAAATGAAACATGTCACAAAATTGTGACACTTTCACTTCCTTGCACTCTTCTCTGCATGCACCAACGAAAACATGACATGTCACGAAATCGCGACACTTCTCGCTGTCGTACATTCTTCTTTGCATGCACCAACAAAAATGGAACATGTCACAAAATCGTGACGCTTCTACTTCCTTGAGCTTCTTTTCGCATGCACCAACGAAATCGAAACATGTCACGAAATCGTGACACTTTCGCTGCCTTATACTTCTTTTCGGCATGCACCAGCGAAATCGGAACATGTCACGAAATCGTGACACTTTCGCTGCCTTGCACTTCCTCCTTGACTTTGTCATGAAATCGTGACGCTTTCGCTTCCTTGCTCTTTCGTTTTGCTTCTGTCACGAAATCGTGACACTTCATCCTTCGGAGCCTTCCTCTCTGCCACTGTCGCAAAAATGCGACATGTCGCGAAATCGTGACATCTTTTCTCCTTGGCTCTTCTCTTCTCTTCAGGTCATGAAAACGCGACATGTCGCGATATCACGACACTTTTTCTCTCGAGCTCTTCCTTATGCAATATGTCACGAAATCATGACACTTTTTATCTTGCCTTCTCTCTCCTACAATATGTCACGAAATCGTGACACTTTTTCTCCTTAGCGCTTTCTCTTCGAACCTGTCGTGAAATCGTGACACTTTCTCTCCTTGGCGCTTTTCTTCTCATCGGATCGCGAAAACCCAACATGTCACGAAATCATGATAGTTTTCTTTGCCTGTGCCTTCTCTCCAACCATGTCACGAAATCACGACAGTTTTCTTTGCTTGCGCCTTCTTTCCAAACATGTCACGAAATCGTGACAGTTTTCTTACTTGCCTTCTTTGCTTCCAACATGTCACGAAATCATGACAGTTTTTCCACTTGGCTTCTTTGCCTCCAACATGTCACGAAATCGTGACAGTTTTCCTTGCATCTTCTCTCTCCTCGGTCATGTCACGAAATCACGACAATTTTGCTTGCGCCTTCTCTCTCCTCGGCCATGTCGTGAAATCACGACAATTTTGCTTGCGCCTTCTCTCTCCTCGGCCATGTCGCGAAATCGTGACAGAAAACATGTCGCGATATCGCGACAGTTTTCTTACTTGTCTTTTTCTTTGATTTTTTGAATCTGGGCCACTTCTGTCTTCTTGGAAATTCACTGTACATGTTCTGTCCACTGCATCAACTACATCAACTGATCTATCTGTTTGTGTTGACAACAATGACAATACTTTTGCTGCAACTTGCTCATCAATCAACTCCTATCCATTGCATCAACTGATCAACCTGACTGTGTTGACAACAATGACAATACTTTGGTTGCACCTTGCTCATCATATAAGAAAGAAGGAAATTAGTTATTTCAAAGATGTTAAGTACCTCTTTGTTTTAACTTTTGGATTATCAGCCCTTTGGTGCCTTTTTTGATGCTTTGAAGATGGCACCTCATCAAGATGCTTCAGGTTGGCTAACTATACCATGGAAACAATTTTGGTAGTGTGAGGTGGGAAGAGATTATTAAATGGATCTTAGTGGGTCTACCATGGAGGATAAGGTCTACTGGTGCGACTAAGCTAAGGGGTCAAAGAGGTTAGATTTAGAGGAGGTCCTCAACCTTTCCACCTAGGCTTAGGAAAGTATTCTT
This sequence comes from Wollemia nobilis, assembly GCA_028583015.1. Taxonomy (NCBI): domain Eukaryota; kingdom Viridiplantae; phylum Streptophyta; class Pinopsida; order Araucariales; family Araucariaceae; genus Wollemia; species Wollemia nobilis. Next base: position 4,581,035 of record JAQPPZ010002189.1, on the reverse strand, counting down.
TATCCTTCAATTGCAGCTGACATGGATGAGTGAAATATGGGTGTTGTAGTCTCTTTAGGTCCAAAGGGTGGTCCACATTGGTGGCTTTAAAGTCCTTTTTTGGAATATGTTTTGTTGGCAGGGGATATTTTATAGCCACACATGGGACTTCACTTGGAGCCATAATTTTGTAAGGTGGTGCTCTTGGAGACATGATTTGAGGCTAAGGGGGACTTACATGATATTGGTCTTATGGTAAATTAGACCTATCTTCATAGTAATTCCACTTTTGGTTCATTTTAAGTGCTGATTAAGAGGATTTATTGGTTGTTGTGGTATCATGGTTGATCCTAAAAACTTATCCTATTTGTAGTTCTTATCTCGATATGTCTTACATGTTGTTCTATCATATTTTAGATTTTTTTAGATTGGATTAGTGAGGGGCAGGCTATTGACATGCACTAAGGGGGTGCATAATTCTAGAAATTGGTTCTTCTATTTTTATCTATTTTTCTCTTACTTAGTCTCAAGGTGGACTAAGGGTGGTTGTAATTGGATTAGGCTCTAGTTGTGGTTCTTATCCTGGTTCCAAAATCTAATCTTTTTTTGGTTCTCCTCCCCACCCCTTGAAAGTTTTATCGATTGGGAGCTTCTTTAGACTGAGAGACACAAGCTTTGGTTAGCTCTATTGGAAGATTGGTGTTGTATTAGTATGGGTTTGACAAGGGTTCTAGCAAGTGGTTTGGCAAGGCTACTGGTATTATATTGGAACCAAGCCACCCTATCATTTACTAATATTTAAAGTAAAATTTGAATAAAATGGGTGTCCTAGCCTGTTTGGAGAAATTCACTGGTCACAATTTATAGCTGGCAAGACACATCACTTATACTTGATGCAATGGGGTGGTAAGACTGGTAAGCCTTTAATTTGAAATTTAAATCCCTCTCATCACAAAGGTAACAAGTCTTTCAATAAATGGGGCTTACCACAATAGGGAGAAGCATTCATTTTCTAAGGAAACCCAAAATTTCTTAAGTGAAGGTGAAGAGCTGGTAAGATACCAAAATGGTTATAGATGTGACTACTTGAAGGAGTTCTCAGATAGGGTGGCCTTAATTATCATTATGTTATTTATCCTTGATGAAAATAAGTGGCTCATTCAAAAATTTCACCTAATGTTTCTTAATCATCTCCATAGAAAGAAAGCTATGAACATTCCTTTGTTCATATTTCAATCTCTAGAGAGATTGGTGAACCAGGTCAAAAGAGGTAAATTTTTTGACCCTATACTTAAAGGCTTACTAAAATTAATCTTTGATCATGTCTCTAAGGCTAGAGGTATAGTGGGTGATGAAATTTTAAAATCTTTGAATTTGATCCCTTTGGTGGTGGCCTCCCTTGACCTGTTTGAGGATAGTGAATCCTAATCACAAGAGGGTACCCCATCCTCTGATTACGCCACATGTGACAAAAGTAGTTCTACTCCCTTTTCTAAAGATACCTCCCCCTACATTTGTACTAGTGGGAGTGAGGTGCATACCAGGCGGTCCAAGCGATTGAGATATGTTTCTACTCAAGCAGAGAAAAACCCAATGATGATTGAAGATTTGAATTATGAGGATTCAAATTTTATTAAAAATAAAGTCAAGTTGGTGGTTGGGATTTTAGAAGGGGATCTCAATTTCTAAGTCTTGACAAAGTCTCCAAAATCTATCTTGAATATAGTAACTAGACTCTATAACTCTCACATTGGTTATTTGTGTTCGATAATTTGCTATGCTGAGGAAATTAAAATCTTATTGAGCTAGGGTCTGACTAATTAGGTGGTGGGACCAGAGAAGGACACATCTAAAGATCACAAAGGATGACTAGGCATTGGGCCTTCTATTTTATTTTATATTTTATTTTTATCTCTCTATTATTTTAGGTAGGTCACCCCTGCATGGGTGTTGGGTGGTTTTGATGGCCTACCCCTGCGTGGGAGTTGGATTTAAAAAATAGTTGGTTTTTAGAAAAATTTTGGTCCCTTTTTGGGTGTCCTTATGGTAGTTATTTTTGTTCTACCTATGTGTGTGTGTTAAATGCTATTAGTTGTTTCTCTCTCTATCTCCTTTAGTTTCTTTTAAAGGTTGATAGTTTTCCTTTTTGTACCAAGTTCAGGGATCCTTTCAAAACCCCTTCTTCCACCTTATAAAAAAAAATTAGGAAATACAAGGAGGCTCAAGGTAAGCTTTTACAAAATAATTCATCAATATCACATAGGGATAAAATAAAATCTTGATAATGAAGAACTTTAAAGAGGATCTTAGGAGGGAGTTTTCTCTTTGCACCCTAACAACGAACACGGTCCTAATGGATTTATCATAATTTTATTTATTTATTTTAAGGTTAGTTAAAAAGTGACATTTTGGTTACAATTGAAAAGTCTAGGAAAAATAGGGATACAATAAATGAGATCAATGCCACATTTATTGCATTGGTTCCTAAGATTGGTGAAACAATTTTTTTTGATAATTTTCATCCAATAAGATTTTTTAATAATATTTATACCATAACTTAAAATGTTACGAAAAATAGATCAAAGAGCATTTTAGATTGTTTTATTTTATAGGAACAAGATGGTTTTGTTTCATGTGAATAAATTTTTTATGATTTATTCATTACACAAGAGACCATGCATTCTCTTCATTCTAATAAAATATGAGTTATGCTCCAAAAATTAGATATGAACAAAGCATATGATTTGGTTCAAAAGAGTTTTCAACATGATATTTTTAGGAAGTATGATTTTTGATAAATGCCGGTATGAATGAATGGATGTTGTTATACCACTCTAAAATATTCTACCATGATCAATGGATCCCTTATTATATATTTTAAATCATCGTATGACTTCACTGGGGTGACCCACTATCTCATATATTTACATGAAAATTTTTCTCATTCAGGTTAAAGTTGAAGGAAAATTAAAGTTATTTAAGTCACAAAAAATGGATTCAAATATCACCTAGATGTTGTAGGTGAGTTGGAGAGGAGAGGGCAATACTCCAAGGGAGGTCTCAGGTTCGAATCTCCACCCTACCAAAAAGCTGAATTGGGTACCCAAAATCCAATTGATAATGTTGGTGCGGGCAGGTCGGGTATGACTCCCGGGTGAATTTGATGGTATAGAACCCCCTGTTCATGGTCTCTCAGACCAAGGCAGCCCCACAAGGGGTTTTTTGCTTAAAAAAAAAAAATGGATTCAAATATCATCTCCAATTTATTGATGATACTTTTCTTTTGTCTCATCCCTCAGTTAGGAAGGCCATGCAGTTTAAATTAACACTATCATATTATTATAAGCTTGCTGAACAACTGGTTAATACTATTAAGTATAGAATCATTTTTATTAACACTTATCTAATTTTGGAATAGATTATTGTAGTTATTTTAGTGTTTATAATTGATTTTTTTATCAATATATCTGGTATTCCTTTGTCTCACAATGGAAACAAGAAGGATCTAAGGGACTCAATCTTGGATAGAATAAAATATTGTTTGGAATTTGAGATTATATACATAGTTGGAAGAGCACAACTCATTAATATTCTCTTATATATATGATGCTACTTACAATATTTCTAGTAGGTATATTATCCAAATTCAATAAAATTAAAAAATATATATATTTTTGGAAAGGATATGATAAAAATATAATTTTTCCTCTTTATAAAGGGATAGGGTTTGCAAAGGAAACAATAATGGAGGTGAAGGCTTGCAAACTTATAGACTTATGAGTTTAACATGAGGAAAATTGTTGGTTGAATATTGCTCAATTATCAACAAAAGAGTTGAAAATATCTCACTCCAAAAATATGGGTTCCATGGATGAACAAAATTATTTAGAAAATGAACCATACCTAGAGGCTCAACAATCTAAAAATTCATATCATATAATTCACAATTAACTAATAAATATTAGATGGTTAATCAATGAGTGAATTTACAAAATTTTGGTTTGGTGTTTGATTGAAGTTATATCCTATTATTTATAATCTACAATGGCAACCACTGTGGATCGGCCATGTTTATCTTGTAAAGGTCCAAAAGTTCAAAATTATATTAGCATGATCAAAAATTTCATACAATGGATTTATACTGGCAACTTGAATAAAAGAGAGAATATCAAAAAATAGTGAAATATCCTTGAAAAATGCGTAAATGGTTCTATTTACCTACTTTTATATAAAAGGGTAACATAGTTTAGAATCTTTTAAAATATGGTGGATACATGATCAATTTGAGATATAAGGTTTTAGAGCAATTAAAATTTTCTACTTACAATGGAAAAAATGTTTGGTCACTTAAGGTCCTTCATAAGGCCCCAACATTCCTTTGGTTAGTACTCCAAGAAAGATTCTTATAGGTGAGAGTTTGCAATGAAGATGACATCATCGACCTTTTAGGTGTGATTTGTATGAAAAGTATATATAAACAATAGTTCATTACTTCTTAACTATATATTTGCTTACATCATTTGAGTTGTTTTTTAAAACTATGAGAATATATTAAGTAGCTCCATCAACATTGAAAGAGTTGATAAAATGTTTGATTAATTTTTTCAAAACTAAATAATTATATATTCTATGGTAGATTGGTCTTGCTAGTATATTTTTAAATAATGAAGAACAAATTCTCCTCACTTAATTATAATAATATAGAAATTCAACTAAAAAAAATTAAGAGGCTAGGGATATTTTTATGGAAATCTAAAGCACAATTGGAAAATGATGGAATATTTTAATTAAGTGGGGTATTCATATGCTATTATTAATGTTTAAAGAAAAATAGATGTGGGGATGGATAAAAAATAACATTAATTATGATGTATATAAACTATTATTGAAGATAGTATCTTGGAAATACTTGTATTTCTATAAAGAAATAAACTAGGTATTAGATAATTTAGCCAATTATAATGTTTCTTAGGAAATATGAAGGGTTATCTCACAAGATTCACTCCCCAGGAATATAAATCACCTAGAAAAATATCAATATCAAATCATATATCAAATCATGTCAATTTCATCAATATTATGCATCGATCAAATGAATATCATTTTCACATAACTAAAATTTAAAGCTTTAATGATTAAAAACTCAAGCAATGCATAGAGAAAAGTTTATTCAAGTTTTAAATTACATAGCTTTGTCTCAGTATAAAAATACATGCAATTTTTCATATTACATGACCCTTGGATTTTTCTCTCCTCAAACTCATAGGAGAACTTGACTCTTCATATTCCTACCTTACATAATAAGTCCCACATATTACATAAAGACCACACATCTCATGATTGCATAAAACTTCCTACTTCCAAACTAGACACTTCACACACTTAAATACATGACACACACACTCTACTAGCTTGACACATACTTTATAAAATAAAAATCACACCCTAATATAAATATTTACAATGGGACCAAATAATATAATACCTCCAACATACTTATGTATTACATTATTTGGTGTGAATGCTTCTTGCCTTCAATCTTTGATTCTATTTTTTATTTTATGGTTCTAGCTTTGAAAATGCTTATGATGCTGGATCTAGTCCATTGCTTTATTCCCTGTGTTTTTGGAGAAGTTACATTATTTTTCCATAAAAGATTTATGTTCAATATAATATTTCTTTTGATGTTGCTCTTTCGGCAAAAGTTGATTTAAATTTTTTTGTGAAAATATCTCTCTTGTGAGATCCCATGGCTTAAATTTTATTTTATATCTTGATGAGACATTTATTATTGTCATTAATATATTTGAACTCCTTAATTATTCCTTTGTTAAGCAATTGAGATACCGAAATGAGATTATTTTCTATGCTAGGAACATACAATACATCTTCTAATGTACATTTAGAATATGGGAGGATGATAACGACATTTCACAAACTATGTACATGGTAAATCTTGTCATTTGCTATCTCCATTGGTATATTTATTTTAATTTAAATTGAATCAAACCAATAAATATTTCCTATCATGTGATGGCTTGCCCTTGAATCAATATACCATGAACCATATTCATATTCTATATATATATATTTTATCATATTTCCCATGGCTCATTATTTGTTGCTACATATCTATGGCAATATGTTGGCCTGTTAAATTTTCTTTTCATGAAGCCTGGTCCTTTGAATTTGTATGATCTTGATTTTGAACAAATTTAATTCCTTCGATGTGAGATTCCTTATTGCTCCCAAATTCAATTTTTCCTTTTTGATTTCAATCTTCCTTCAATTATATTTTCAATTTTCAATCAATGTTTCATAATCTTCTTCTTATTTAATCAATTTCAAATTTTAATCTTCTCCCTTCAATTTCAATATCAAAATTTTCCCCTAATCAATCAATTTCTTAATAATTCAATCAAATCAATTTATTCAATTCATTATTTCATTTCCTTAATTTTACTTCTTATGTATCCCTTCAAATTCAATAAATAATTCAATTATTCAAATCTTTAATCAAATCAAACAAATCAATTAAATTTAATCAATCCTTCTTATATCTTCTAATTGAAATCATAATTAATTCAATTTCAATGAAATTCTTCTTATATGTCTAATAATTTAATTAATTACTCTCCCTTTCAATTATAATCAAATCATCAACTCATTTCATTATATTATTCTTCAATCAAATAACTCATTAATCAATTCCTTATATCTCCCATTGAATCACTTTTAAAATAAATTTAATTTAATCCTCTTATCACTTCAAAATAATTCAATCAGATTAAATTCAATCCTCCAAATATGCACCCAAATATCAATTAATGTAAATATTATTAGGAAATAAACGTCTTGTCTACACAACACATATCCAAGAATAATTCTACTATGGCATTACTATGATATCCAATTAGGTTCCAACTCTGTACTCATGTTTTCTCCATCAAGCTCCAATACATTAAAGAATGGTATGAATTTATCCTTAACATCTGTATCCTTTAGACTTTAGAATTTGCTCTCAAATATTTCAATGGTTCACATACATTCTCATACTTCAACCTTCAACATTTATCCTAGAGTTTTATGTTTTCAAACTTCTTTGATGTAGCATGTTCACATCACATTCAAAATTCTTTGATGCAACACATTTGCCTCACATGCTACATGTCTACATTTGCAAGTTATGTCCTATTTTCATTTGCCTCACATTAAATATTTACTTTTGGCTAGTCCTATCTCCTTCTTTCCAACACATATACTCTTAAATGTCTATTCTCTTGGTGTCTACTCCTATTTTTCTCTAGAAAATATACTCTCCAACTATAAAAACCTAGTTCTAACCAACCTGAGAGAGAGAGAGTAATTTTTTTATAGCAATGATCTCAATAAAGGTTCACAAAATATGTTTCCAATAGGATTAAATTTGACAAAGCATTACCACATTTCGATATCATGATGCTACAAACTTTTCTTGAGTGGATAGGAGAGACCAATATCCCATAGATTCTAGTGTTTACCGTGTATACCTCCATGGCATAAAATATGCTTCAAAATGTCACCCCACATTTTATAAATTCTTCATGAATGTAAGATATCTTGACCATAACATTGGGATTAATCCTTATCACTATTTATAGAAGGGGTATTTCGATTCCCGTACCAATCATATGTTAGTCTATGTTTCTACTTTTGGGTATAATACCTTTATGTTTAGTCAATTGTACCTTTGTGGTGGAACTTCTAAATATTTAGTGCTTAACTATCCCATCTCTATGATGGGTTACTTAAAGTGATTATCACTCCATGTGATAACTTTGCATGGACACCCAAGCCTACCTATTCAAGGTGCCATCACTTAACTCCATTGCACATGGGTTCCTAACCTCCATGGTAATAAGTAAGATTCAATCTACACTACTTATAATATTATCCAAAGACTTATCATATTTTGATCACATTCGAGTTCACCACTCAAATGTGCCTATTGCAAAATATCTTGGGTGTTGCCTCCTTGCAACTCCCTCAGGTTTAGATTCATATTATAGGGATTCTAAACAAGGTTACTTAAAGTGTGCCCTTTTCAAACCCCCAAACCCAAAGATAAACAACATCAAATTACCTTAACTAACTCTCTCTCTCTTACATAAAAATAAAGCATGTTCACCTTGCTAAAATAGGAAATGACTTAAAACATTTTTAAAGCATTAAACATCTAAATAAGGTTTTACTATCCCAGTAATTAAGAACATGATTTATAACCAAATTTACAACTACTTTCCATTTATTTTATCAACATATAAATTTTTTCCTAAGGAGTTTATATTAAGAATAACTATAATGTAATCCTTTCAATATGAATTGAAATTAACCATAGCAAATACTTAACATCAAATACTCAAATATTTTCATAATACGGAACCCATTTTACAAAGCCTTCCTTAATAATAAAATTCATATTACATATCAACAAAACCATCATATATTTTCCTATTTTTATATATCATTGGTTTGATATTCTAATTACAACATAATCATAATTTACATGAAACCTTGATAGCAACATGATATAATTCTTCCTATCCATAATCTTGTTTGTTGAAATCCTTAAGCTCCATTAAGAGGTGGTTGAAGTAAGGGACGAGGACAACTCCATAATACGATAATGCACTAGTATATGCTCTTTTTAAAATTAAAATACCAAATAGAACTATAGAAAACATTTCTATACAATTTATTTTTTATAAAACAAGCCACGATAAGAAACCCCATAATTTCTTCATAGCAAATGGATTCTGCATCCATTTAATCATTCAATGAACTCAATAAAAAAATACATGTAGTAAATGGATTCTACACCCATTCAATAATTCAATGGTTTTTAATAAAATAATACATGTAAAAAATAAATTTTGCTCCTATTTAATCATTCAATGGTTTTAATAACACATTATATGCAACAAATAGATTTTGCACCTATTTAATCATTCAATGATTTTAATAAAATAAAACATTTAAGGAAAACCCCATAATTTTCCTCCTAATAAATGGACTTTATGCCCATTTACATGAGTATGTGAGATACCCCATAATATTCTCACTATAATTTGACTCCATGCCCAAAAATCTTAATATTCAAATCAAAATAAATATTCAAATTCACCTTAAAATAATTCAACCTTCACTTATCATTATTTTCTTCATATAAGGTAAAATACATATATAATTTTAAAACAAGGCAAAAAATATATAAATTCTGAACATCACAATACCTTCTCTTAAAAAAATGGCAACACACACACAACACATACACCACATATATATTTTGAACCATCAATACCTTCTCTTTAAAAACAAGGCAACATATATAAATTCTAGATAGTCCAATATCTTCTTTTTTTTAGAAAAAAAGCAACATATATATAATTTTTGAACAACCACAAAAAAATATAAAGCATTCTTATACTTCTTTCAATAAAGACTTCCCTTACTGTTGAAGCAAGGTAAAGTAAACACAAAAAAATAAAGTATTTTTTATTTCTTTCAAGAAAAACTTAACTTACTACTAAAGACAAGTAAATTAAACCCAAAAAAACATAAAATATTATTTTACTTCTTTCAATATAAACTTCTCTCTCTTGCGACTAAAGCAAAGTAAAGTAAACCCATTAAAAATAGAAAACAATACACATATAATTTATGCAGTTATTTTTATTTTTTATTTTTACATCTAATTCTAATTTAGAAGGCATAACATTCTTCCAAAAATATTCTATACAACAAAGAAAGAGAGCTATTTTGGGATGCATCATTAGTGCATTCTTTAACATGCATAAAAAGATCATCTTTCAGAAAAACGAATGAGGTAAACATATACATATTTTAAAACTTAATTAAACATATAAACCACTAGGCTATCTATTCAAGAAGGAAGGTAAACTTATTAAAGATTAAATATTACCCAATGCAAATTATTTATGTCCATTCACTTATTCATTCTATGAAAAAAATAATACATTGCAATAGTGTGAATGCACTTACAATAATTTCAACAAACCCAATATACACATTAAAATTCAAAGCACCTGCCTATCCACCCAATCTGTTATATATATAAAAAATTCAACTAACATAACACCATGCTATCTTATGAAATATATGTCTAACGATAGCATAAAAAAGATCTGGATTTTGAAGAAAATATTATATGTGTTCTTTTTTTGGCAAGTTTTTTTTTAATTGTACCCAAAATATTTTGTAACAATCCTGGGTGATTGAAAATATCTATTATGGCTCTGTTATTGAAGTATAATAGGAGTTTCCAATGTATAAAAGGCTCAAGTATGCTACATACATTCTAGAAAAAATATCATTTTTTAAACAAAGCATTCATTCATGAAATACCAACAAAGTTCACAGTAGGAAGAAAGAAATAATAATAATAGATCCCACCTGGTAAAATGAATCCATTATGCTCTAATTTTTTCCTTTTCTTCCTAATCCTCCTCTATGTTTCCTACTTTGAACTCCCTTTTTTATTCTACTCATCTCCTCTTTTTCTATTCTCAACAAAACTAGCCCTAAAATGCCAAGAGCATGCAATTTTTTAATGCTGCTCTAAATGCATGTGTTACCTAGTAACACATCCAAAGTTAGGGTTGCTAAAAAAAACTTCAAATCTCCCCCCAAAAATTATTATTCATTTGCCCATATAGAAAAACAAAGGAATCTTTGGACCAAAGTTTTTTTTTAAATTATTTTGCAAAAGAAAATAATTTTATTTTAATTCTAATAAGAAAATACTCTTTTTTTTACATTAAAATTATCAAGGGCCTCTCACCATTTATGAATAACTTGAAATATTCATAATATATATATATTTTTAAATAGACCAATTAAATGTGCCCTTTTTATTCCCTTAATGATTATTTTTTTTGGTAAATAAAAGTCCTCATTAATTACCGGGTTTTGCAGGTTAACCCAAAACCTAATACAAAATCTAGCCTTATGCTGAGATTGCGAATCTTGGTCATCCTTAGAATATTATTTTCAAAAATTGTGTTGGTTATCCTACAACACCTTACACTTACTGCATAAAGACAGTTCAACATGACAATTAACATTACTTATAGTAATAGCCGTTTGAGTTGACTTAGAGAAAAAACTCTATGCTTATCACAAAAAACTTGGGGAAAAAGCACCCTTCCACCTTTCTCCTTAATTAGTAGTGTGCTTTTCATGTCTAAGAATATCTTCCACTTCACATGGTACCCCTTGTGTCCACATCATCAAAATTCCCGCATCAATACCCACATTGGCTAATTTGTCAGCCACTTTGTTGGCCTCACGAAACACATGGCGAATCCTCATGTCCTGTCTTTCCATAAAAAGTATCCTTGCCTTGTGGATGATGACCTCAATCCTCCATGGAGGTTTTCTGCCATTGGTTAACAGGTTGATGATATTCATGGAATCACCTTCAATCATAAAATTTCCATGAGTCTCCTAGGCAACTTTTAACCCTCTCAAAAGGGCTCTAGCTTCCGCCTCATTATTAGTTCTAATTCCCAATGGTTCAACGAAGGCCTTAACCAAGTTTCCTTGATGATCTCTGATTACTCCTCAAACTCCTACTCTTCCCGGGTTCTCCTTAGCTACACCATAAAAGTTCAATTTGAACCAACCCCTAGGGGGTGGCTCCCAAGAGACCCCATTTCTAGGATTGGGTAGAGGGATGAAAGGCTTTTCCTCAATGCCTAAGGCTAAAGCAATTTTTCTTTCCTGGGGAGGGATTATACGGTTCTCCTCAACAAGGATACTAATTTTTTCTTTTGCAAAGGCAAGGATTCTATTGAGGATTGTTTTAAGGCTATGACTGGTGTCCTTAAAAGCTCTATGATTCCTTTCTAACCATATCTACCATAGGAAATGGTGCCAATAGATTTTCCAAAGATACTTAAGTTTCAGACTAACAAAGGGTTGAGGCCATTATTGGAACACTTCAAAAACTAAAGTCGGCTTGACCCACAAGATCCTAAAAGCTTGGAAAAGTTTGTCAAGGATGGACGTTGCCACCAGACACTCTAGGAACAAATGTTGGGTTGACTCCCACCCAGCCCTGCACATATGACAACGGTTAGAAATAACCATACCTTTGGTCAACATATTATCCATGGTAAGAATTTTTCCTTGGATCACCAACCATGAGAAAAAAGATATTTTAGGGATTAAACCCTTGATCCAGACCAAATTCGATTGAAATTGTTGGTCTTCATTGTTGAGGAGCAAGTTATAGGCGGATTTGACCGTAAAATCTCCACTTCTAGTCTCGGCCCAAGAAATGTGATCCTCATATTCTCTAGAGGGAAGAATTTGTTGTGTTAAAATATTATGAAGTTCTTTGAACTCAGCTTCAAAACCTTGTACTCTGATGTATTTCCACCTAGGGGTGTTCATATCCTACCAGATGTAATAAGACACCCTTTTCCCAATATACTGCTCCATGTGTTATTGGATCCTAGACAATCAGGGATTCTATGATAATTCCTCAGCTCTCTCCCACCGATCCTTCCAAAATTTTATCATTTTCCCATTCCCAAGGATCCATATAATCCCTCTCTTGACTAGAGCTCTGCTTGTTAGGATTACCTTCTAGAAAGCTGACCCCCTACTCACCAGATTATCATTGAGGAAATTTGATCCTTGGAGGTATTTCCTCCTGACTATGGCCGTCCATTCATTTTCGACCTTGGTTAATAGCCGCCATGCTTGTTTGGCTAGCAAAGTTGTGTTGAGATTAGCAACTCTCCTCAGCCCTAGCTCCCCCTATACCTTAGGTTTGCAAACCTTATTCCACCCTACCAAATGGATCCTTTTTTTATCCTCGGTCCCTGACCAGAGAAAGTTTTTTTTAATTTGCTTGATTTTATGATATACCTTACTTGGATCTCTGAAAACTGATAAGAAATATATAGGTATACTTTGTAGGGAGGCCATTGTTAAGACTACTTTGCCCACTTGAGATAATAAATGTCCTTTCCATCATGCTAGCTTTTTTTTTATCCTTTCTAGCATAATATTCCACATTGACCCTTCTGGTTTCCCATAGAAAAGGGGAAGGCCTAAGTAGGAGGTAGGAAGGGATGCAATCTGGCATTCCAAAATTCTAGCAATGCTATTTTGCCTAGGAATGGGGGTATTTATAAAATACAACTTGCTCTTATTAAAATTCACTTTCTATTCGGCCTCCTCCTCATACATCTTAAGAATGTGTCTGATCCTTCTTGCCTCAACCACTGAAGCCAACGTAAGCAACAACATGTCATCAACAAATTACTGATGGGTCATTAGGGCTGTTAACGAAGTTGCCTTTATGCCTAATATAAGTCCAGTTGTTGTCGTTGCCTTGATGGTTCTTCCTAAGGCTTCTACTACAATGATGAAAATCATGGGACTAATGGGATCTCCTTGTCTCAGTCCTCATTTACTTTGAAAAAATCTTGTTGTAGACCCATTTACCAAGACCAAAAACCAGGCCTTCAAAATACATTCTCTGACCAGCTTGACCCATTGAGTGTGGAAACCAAATTTTACTAAAAATGCCTCTAGGAAATCCCAATTTATCCTGTCAAAAGCTTTATTCACATCTAGACTTAAGGCCATGAATGCCTTCTTAGTCTGGGCAGCCGTATGGAGAGCCTCATGAACTGTGATAACTCCATATAATATTGAACTCCCCTGAACCGAACTTCCCTGACTTGGATCAATGATAACAGGAAAGACCTTCTTCAAGCGGTTAGCTAAGACTTTGGATAGTATTTTATAGGATACGTTACATAGGCTAACCGGCCTAAAATTAGCCATGGTCTTAGGATTGGGGCCTTTGGGTATCAAAGCTATAAAAATTGAATTAAAACCCCTGGGAATGTGATTAGAAGTTTGAAACTCCCTAATGGTAGCGATGACATCTGCACCAACAATATCCTAATAAACTTGGTAAAAACAAGGTGAGAAACCATCTAGCCCAGGAGCCTTGTCAGGATCCATACTAAAAATGGTATCTTGATCTCTTCATCAGAAAAGGCCACTATGAGGGACTCATTGGTCGTCTCGTCAATGAGTTGGGGGATAAATTGAAGAAGATAATCCTTTGCTTGGGCATTGCAAGTTGGTCCTTCACCTAACAAGGAGCTGAAAAAATTCACAGCCTCATCCTTGATCTCCTAGATATTATGGGTTGAGGAGCCATCCTCCTTGGTTAACATTCTAATATTGTTGTTGCTTCTATTCCTTAAAGTTGTAACATGGAAAAAATTTGAATTTGAATCACCTTCCTTTAGCCATAACACCCTTGATTTCTGCCTCCAATACATCTCTTCACAGGCTAGGATATTATGGTACTCACAAAGGATTTCCTTCTCTTCAATCCTTGTTGCCTCATCATAAGTTCCATGTTGAATTTTACCTTCTATTATTTTCAGTTTTTCCCCCACTGCTTTCTTGTTCTCAAAAATATTTCCAAAAACTTCTTTATTCCAGACCCTAAGGTTGTCTTTTACCATATTTAGTTTCTGAGAAAGTTTGAAAGAAGCACTACCTCGGATAGGCTACTGCCACCATTCCTCAATTTGTTTCCTTAAGTCCGAATGTTTTACCCACATCGATAAAAATTTGAACGGCTTTTTGAAGGGGTTAGTTTGCATAGCCTCCAAAAGAATAGGATTATGATCTGAAGCACATTTTTGAAGGGCTTGTAATAATGAATCACCAAAATTTTTTATGGCTTTCTTGGATAAAAATAATATGTCCAACATTTCCTGAATCAGTTGAATCCCTATCCTCTGATTACTCCATGTGAATTTGGCCCCTTTTAGTTTGACATACATCAACTTATTTGTGTTAATGAATTCATTGAAGTCCTCTATGCTCCTAGAAGGTAACCCAGATCCTCCTTTTTAATCATACGGGTAAAGGGTAGTATTGAAGTTGCCCCCAATCACCCAAGGAATTTTTATGAACACTTGATTTAAATGACCCAAATACTCCCATACCTTAGATCGCCCTTGGACAGAGGTGGGGGCATAGACATTTGACATGATCCAAGACTTATTGTTATCAAGATCATGAAATAACACACTTAGCACACTTTCATTCATATGAAGAACAATTCCTTCTATTTTAATTGGATCCCACAAGATCATGAGGCCTCTAGATGTTCCTCTTGCCTACTAAAAGACCACTTTTCCTTGCTTCCAAATCCTACTTGCAATTAAAGCTGATTGTACCACATTTAATTTTATTTTTTGAAGAAAAATAATGGTAGGATTTCACTCCTTCCTTATTGACTTAACCACCCTTTATTTTGGTGGGCCGTTTAGGCCTCTCACATTCCATGAGAGAACCTTCATTTTTCCTGTTTGTTATTTTGTTCCCGCCCCCTTCCTTGAGCAAGAGGGGGTATATCAATTTTGCTATCATCTTGGAAAGGAATAGCTTGATGTAAAAGTGTTATTTACCTCCCATTTGCAATTTTATCATTGATCCTCAGTCTATAATTCTCTGCAACAGATATTCTCCCTTTCTTTCTTTCACTACCATAATATATGGGAGACTTGGTGGTGCTTCTAGTCTATTTTGGACTAAAATTAGGGGGCATATACTGTGATAACAAAATTATTTTTAAATTGGTTATATGGGATTGAAATGGGCCCCACCCATATTACATCATCATCACATAGTGGTATTACAACAAAGCTTGGATATTATCCATGTATCACTTGGCAAGATTTGAACCTTGGTCTCCTCTTTAATATTGAGGAATATAACCGATTGAGCTAATGCCACTTGATAATCAAACAACATTATTAATCAAGTACTAAGATTGATTAATTTAATTAATGATTAATAATTGTATTAAATAATTAATATTTTAATATGATATTAATAGAACCTTTAAACTATTAATATCATTTTAAATAAAAAGGTTTATTCTAACCATTCATGCACCATTCCTATGCAAAATAAAGATAATCATTGCTCAAGCACAAGCAAACAAAAAGAAGTAATACACCACCATTCCTTGTTGCCCATATCCTTAAGCAAAAGGGTTTACAATAACTTCTAGGTTATCAAATTTTGCTATGGATGGATTCAATTTATGGTGATTATATTCAAACACATCAATATGAATGAAACTAAATACAAGTAGTTTTTTACCTAGGAGTTGTTAATATATTTAACCATCATTTTCCTTATTTTGGTCTCTCATTCTTAGTGGCCAACTTCCTCATCCACCTATGAGAGCACCTAGTCCTACAACCACACATGATATCAACAGTAGCATATTCTTATACAAAATATTCAATTAACCATTCATAAAGCATTGCAAAATTCCACATTTATACATAATCCATATTATGAAAAATTCCTTCCAAGGTGGGTCGTGACATACTACCTTCCTTGGACTAAACACAATCCTCTATATTTTCTATAATATAAAGTTCAAAATAAATGTTTTTTATTCAAACAAAAAAGAAAATTATTTTCTCAAATCCTCTAACATCTCCCAAGTAGGAAAAAAAATATTTTATGATAGGTTGGATGGTAAGGTGAGTCTAAAGGCTAATTTTAATAATAATTTAAAAATTCCTACAAAAAAAGGGTCCAACCTAGTTGACTTGATGGCACTTTTTGTGGGTCTTATCCTTGAGAAGTCTCTATCTTCCAAAAAGAATTATCTTGGCGATCTTTTCATATCAACTTAACTCTTCTAGAGATTGACAACTTTCTTGAGCCTATGTTGAATCTCTCCGAGTTGCATAAATTTGGTGTGGTTGTTCCTTAACTCTATTGATTGATTATGTCTGTTAATAAATTTTGAGCCTCCTACTCTAATTTATTAATGATTGCACCAATTGTAAAAATTTGGTTATATATGGTGGATGAGTTTGTATTTGTAGTTGATGGAGTTGATCGGTACACGCAGATGGTGTTTAAATCTTTATCAATTCTAGCACCTGGATCTCATTCAAATTTGGTGCCTGAATCCCATTAAAATATGGTGCTTGACTCCCATTCAAATCTGGCACTTGAATCCTATTCAAATCTGGCACTTGAATCCCATTCAAATTTGGTGCTTGATTCCCGTTCAAATCTGGTGCTTGACTCCCATTCAAATTCTAGTGCTTGAGTCTCATTCAAATTCTGGTGCCTGATCCCCATTCAAATTATGGCACCTGATTTCCATTCAAATTTTGATGCTTGAATCTTGTTCAAAATCAATCACCTATCTTCAATTTTTGGCTATTTCTAATATGTAGTTTACTATTTGGTTGTTTCCAATATGCAGTTTCCAGTTTGGCTATTCCTAGTCTACAATTTCTAGTTTGGTTGTTTTCAGTCTATAGTTTCCAGTTTCTAGTTTCATAGTTTACAGTTTGGTTGTTTCCAGTTTGGTTGTTTCTAGTTTGACTATTTTTAGGTTGACTATTTTCAGGATGACTATTCCTAGTTTGACATTGGCCAATTTAACTGCATAATTTCTAGTTTTGATCAATGCCTACACTTGGAAAAGTATTGCAGTTATTTAATCTTCCCCATTTGTGAGTTGTCCACTTTTTCAAAGTGTAATTATTTTATATGTTTAGGTTGAAAACGTTATGAAACCTTATTTATTCTACAGTGTTGTAGTTTTGACGTAAATAGGTAGAATATTTCTATGCAATTTAGTGTTGTAAATGTTGAAGCTGCAAACAACTGAAATATTTTTGTGTAGTATTGTGTTGTAACTATTGTAAATGTACTAACTGTTGTAATTATTGTAAATGTAATAAACACTATAACTATTGTAAATGCAATAACTATTGTAACTACTATAACTATTGTAAATGCAGTAAACAATGTAACTGCTGTAACTATTGTAAATGTAGTAAACATTGTAATTTCTATAAATGTAGTAGATGTTGCAACTACACTAAATGTTGTGAATATTATAAATTCTATAAACAGGGAAAATTAGAAGGCTGGAAAAATATCTCTTTCTATAAAAGATATTTTTTAGATCTTCAAAGGCTTGATTCATTCTATCACTTGCTGACCTTTGTAACATTACAAGAAATAATACAAAAATATGTTTGAGCTACATGTTGTGTATATTTAGTTTGGCTGGATTGAATGTGGTATTGGCCCTTGGTTCACACCAACCTTACCTCTTGTATTTGATGCATATTTATTTGTCTTGTATTTTTTATACTGTATCTTTTATTGACTTTTAGGTGGATCCATCAACCTAGTTTTTATTTTGGTGTATCATGTCTTTTTATTTTTAGTTTCTTAGGTTGCTATTATAGTTTTTATTTTATGTTATTTACCCTTTTCCTAGTGTATTTTATTGTAATTTTTAATTGTATTTCCCAATCCATGTTGTAGTTTTTTAATTTTTAGTTTATTTTTCTATTGTAGTCTTGTATTTTCCCTTCCCCTATTCCCCAGCAAGTTTAATCATAGTTTAGTTTAGTTTGTTATTTTTAAGGAGATTCCCATGTTGATGTTGTGCATGGGTTCAGTGTAACTATACATTTTTAGACATCAACAATTTTGGCATGCTTGGTGGGACAGATTTGTAGTTTGTTGTGAAAAATCTGCACAGATCTTGGTTATAAAACAATCAATATTTGGTGTTTGTCTTGATTGTTATTTGCTTATTTAAGCTTTAAAAAATACCTGGTGACTATGTTGGTTAAAAATACTAGATCATTGATTGCATTCTCATTTTATAAGGGATGTGTCTACAAGAAGTAGTTTAAGAAAGGAAGGTAGATTCTAGTTTCAACAACTTTATTTCAATACCTCAAGGAATAAAAGAAGGGGAAGGAGTCAAGATCAAGTTTATATATCACCTCTAGTTATATCTTCTCCTTTTAATCCATTCATGACTTAGTTGCCACCTAGAGCCTATCCTTATTTCAATCAGGGCATTCCATTGGCCTTGATAGCACATGATGATATTCTAGTATTAGCCCTTAAGGCTCTACCTTATTATATTGGAGAAAACTCAATTACTCCTATGGAACATCTCCAAGACATGATAAATATATGCTCAATATATAATGTGATTGTAAACAATGTGGTTGTTAGGTTGTTAGCATCTTCTTTGAAGGGTAAATCCCTTCAATGGTTTAGAAGCCTTATTGTTCACAACATTGCAAGTTGGGATGACTTAGCTGATAATTTGATCAATCACATATGGATCAACTAACTACTATCAAAAGAGATCCCAATGAGTAGATCACAAATTTCAATTTCAGATTCCAAAGGATATGGGACAAAGTACCTATGGAGGTAAGTCCAAATTCATAATCTGATTTTCTATATTTCTTGAGAGCTTTGAGTTCTAACATAGGTATGAACATCCAAAATAGAGGAGTCAATACATTACCTTATGCATATGAAAAGGCTATTGAAGCTAAATATTATTTAGTGCAGTGTGGTAGGATTTCCCCTAGACCTATACCTCTATTTCCATATGTGACTGTACCCTACCCATTATCCTCTCAATATTTTTCTAATATTCTAGAAATTAATCCATTTCTAATTAATGAGAATGTACCTAGCATTTCTGGTCAATCAAATGACCAAATAAATGATCTATTGAATTTAGTCAGAACAATGAGGAACAAGCTCAACAATCTAGAGAAGCAACATAACCAGCCTCAACAGAGGTATTTCCATTCATACTACCCTCCTTATCAACATAAGCCTCCATATCAAAATCATGCTCATCCAATAATGCCTTTACAAGCATAGTTCCCTTATATTACCAACCCAAATCAATCCCTAGTACCTGTGCAAAATAACTTAGTTGAGCAACAAATGTGGTGCCCTCCTTGTCAATTACCTCATGATCCAAATGGTTGTGCATATGGAAATAGTAGTAGTTCTTTAGTGGCATAGGATACTAACTATAATATAGTGGAACAACAATAATATTAACATCCTCCTGCATCAACTCCTAATAGCATTTTGATGTACTGGCAAGAAAATGAGTATTGTACGATGAACCAGACTATGGATAATCAACCTAAAAAGCAATTACAATCTAACTATAATACTAGGTCTAAAGGAAAATTTATAACTAATGGTTCTTCTATAGCACAAGAAAAAATGTCCCCTCAACCTCTAACTACCTATGTCAAACAGAAATCTATAGTCTCACTCAAAGATGTTCCAGATTGGAGAAATTAGTATACTAAAAAAAAACAACCTACAATCACATTCAAGGATGTTCCAGGTTGGAAAAATTAGCAGACTCAAGTGTAGCATCCTAGTAGAACATGGTAAAACAGGTCTACTTAGACAATTTTTGATAGGCCAAGAAATTATTGGAGTGACAAATAAACACAAAAAATCATCCTATCAACTTGGTGGAGCAAATGAAGAAGACCAGCTTGCAAGTTTCTATGTGGAATGCTCTTGCATTGCTAGGATAGATGGACCTCATCAAAGAAGCTTTGGTTCATGTATCTTTGAGACATAAAAAAACTAAAGAGTATATTGTAGAAGCTACAAGTCTAATACAAATGGCTCCTAATGAGGTATAGTTACCCACTAAACCTCCTTCTTTCTATATGACCCTCATAATAGGAAAGCATTTGGTCCATAATTGCATGATTGATTCAAGATCTAGTATTTGTGTAATGCCAAAAAGAATAGTTGATGTTTTAGGACTATCAATTGAGCCTATGAATGTTGGTGTCATGTAGCTAGATGGTACCACTATTAGGACATTGGGTGTGGTTAGAAATTTAGACCTTAATTTGCATGTCTACCCCTGTCTTACCATTACACATGATATATCAATCATAGACCTTCCACCTATGTTTACTTTATGCTTTTTTAGGGACTTCAAAGTAAATTTAGGGGGTTATATATCTCTATATTGGTCCAATATATCCTTAACCATACGATATGGTGCCAAATTCTTCATATTAGCTAAGCCTATCTCTCAGTTCCATGTAGAACTCCATGATACCAAACCTAAAATTAATTATATAGCCATGGAGTCAGATAGTTATTTTGATCAAATCCAAACACCTTCTATTTTTGATATTTAGCTTGATGAGTGGGTAAATGGGTCGTATGGATTTGATACATATGAAAATTTTCAAGAGGTTGGCATGGTAACCTATTGTATCTTGGAGGAGAAGAGCACAATACCAGAGGTCATGAAAACTAAGCAACAAATATAAGGTGTGTGGAAGCTACGTTTTGATGGAGCTAAGTGCAAAAAATATGTTGGTGCTGGTGTAGTGATAATTTCTCCTTTTTAAGAGAAATTCCTTCATTCCTTCAACCTGTAGTTTAGATGCACTAACAACATGGCAGAGTATGAAGCTCTAATTCATGGACTTATACAAGCAGAGAAAAGAGGTGTGAAACTACTATAGATTTTTGGTGATTCAAAATTGGTAGTGCAGCAAGTGAAGGGGCAATGTGTTGTTCATAATAAAATTCTAAAAGCATATAAAAACAGAGTGTTGGACCTACTTGAAGGATTTGATGCCTTGAATATCCAAACAGTCCCTAGGAAGAGCAATAAAGAAGCCGATAGGATGGCAGCTATGGGGGTACAATATGAGTTACTTGTTGAATTATTCAAGAAGGATGAACAACATGTAAAATAAATTATTAGGCCCTCAATTCCTAATAATTATAAACATTTGCAAGTGTTTGACTCTAATCACTAAATAGCAAACTTTATTTTGCAAGAAGATGATTTTTTTGTGGATATCCAAACTAAGTTACAATAGACATATGAGGATAGTGATATCATTTAGCTTAGTAGCAATATGATTTCAAAGGGACTCATTACTTTGGGAAGTTTTTTCACTCTTGATGATCAATACAAAGGTAAACATAAAAGAATGACAACAAAAAGTAATGTTTACCGAGATATCTAAAATTGCTCCAGGTAAAGTACTTATGCTTGTAAAATGTAATTATTCTAATAAGGAATTTTGTTGAGCCTTCAAATGTGTCCCTGTTATTGTGTTGTCATCATGAATTTTTTTGAGCCTTCCAAGATTTGTATGGATTCCATTGCTGAAGATATCCTCTCGAGAAGGGGTTTCCTTAATTTTTTCACAAATTTTAAGCGGAGGACCCATAAATTACCATGGCATTCATGGATACATGGGATAATGGTAATGTCACCATATATAACAAGACATACGATGTTGAAATCAAAGTTTTGGTTGAGTTAACTGGCCAGCCTGCTAAGGGACGATCCATAAGAAGAGAAAAGTATAACTGGGATTTCGAATTGAAGGATGTCAAATATAAGGAGATTTACAAAAAATCTTGTATTGGGATTTGATGTGATGAGCTTCCTTTTCCTTGGGAAGTTTTTTAAAACCTATAATGGATTTTGTAATGGTTGACAACCCAAAAAAGGCTCTTTGAGTTTTCATTTTACTTTCTTCAATCATTTTTGATATGTGAGTGCAGTTAACATTCCTCAATTTTTATTTAACTCTATTGGCCACACCATTGAGCACTATAAAATGAAGAATGGGTTTGAATTGCCCATTCATCACGGACTATTCAATGTCCTGTATAAGAAATGGATAATTCATTGTCCTTAGGGTATTGTTGTGTCTCCCCCTCCTAAAACCAAATAAAGCCCCTTAAAACCTAGCTCTTATCAAACTTCATCGCAATCCTTAAGCTCCCCTAGGCTCTCTGCTAAGAAGCAATAAATTATTGATACTGTCTATAAATTAAGGAAGAGACCCAATAGTGAATCCCTGAACCTGAACTTGAGCCTGAGCAAAAACCTATGCGCTCCTCTATTCAACTGAAGAAAAAGGCCCAACAGAAAGAATCCCTGATCATTGAGTTAGAGGATGATGAAAAGGATAACTATGAATATTACATGCAAATGTTCATCATCAATTCTATCACAAACTACATCTCCCAACTTGTTGATTTGTGTAATGCACTTAACCTGTACTTCTTTAGGAAATCCTTTGTTGACGGTGCGACCAATGCTCCTACTGAAGATATAAAGGTGATTGTTGTTCCTGAGGATGTTCTTGGCAAGGGAAAAGATGCTGAAATGGATACTTCCAATGATGAAATCCAAGAGGTTGTTGTTGAACCTAATGAGGAAGCTTAAGAGTTTCTTTCCTATGTTGGGGGGTTGTTGGTTGCATTTTTTCTACCTACATCATATGTTTTCTATTGTTTTTTGGGTCTATTTAAGGGTATCCTTTTTTATGTCTTGTTGTAGTGGCTACTTCCTGAGGATAGCCTCGGTGGGTTGGTTTTTTTATGGATTGCATCTTGTTCTGAAATCTTATGGAATCTTGGATTCTTTAGCCTTTTTGTAATCAGGTTTTGGGGCCCTGCTAGAACCCGTTCGTAATCTAAATTTTTTAACCTATCAAAAAAATTTCTCCTAATCAGGAAGTTGTTTTCATTCAAAAATGCAAATAATATGATGATATTATAGCATGGTATTATGACCAATTGAGCTCCTATAGAGCTCAATTGGTCATAACACACTATAGAGCTCCTTCCTGATGCTAAACCAATATGCCAGAAGTAGAGACCTGTCAATCCCAAAGTTGAACCTTTGATGAGAAAATAATTGCTAAAATTAATTAAGGCATGTATCATATATCCCATCAAGCACTCCACTTGGGTAGCCAAATTGGTACCAATCAAAAATAAAAATGGAGAAATTAGACATTGTGTGACTTTCAGGATTTGAATTGTGTCTCCCTTAAATACCATATCCATTACCCTCAATGGATCAGATTTTACAAAATGTGGTAGGAGATGAAATATTTTCTATGCTAGATGGTTTTTTAGGTTTTAATCAGGTAGTGATTAAGGAAGAATACCAACATAAAACTGCATTTACCACCAAATGGAACACATTTGCATATCACAAAATGCCTTTTGGTATTTATAATGTAGGTGCCACTTTTCAAAGGGTTATGCACCTGGATTTCAAAGGACTAACAAATAAATCATTTTTTTTATTTATATGACATTACAATATTCTCTAGGAATGTTGATGATCATATGCAACATCTAGAACCAATTTTTTAGAGATGCGAAGAGTTTGGGGTTTCTTTAAATCCAAAGAAATGTATTTTTGTTTTAGAAGAGGAAAAACTATTAGGACATGTTGTGTCCAAGGAGGGTATTTCCATTGATCCATAACATGTTGAAGCTATTTGGATCTTGTCCCTAACTACTCACAAGAAGGCTTTGCAATCATTCTTGGGTAAGACCAATTTTGTGGGGAAGTTTATATCTAAATTTTCTAACATAACAAAACAAATTACCACAATGTTGAAGAAGGATCAGTCCTTTAGATGGAATGAGGAAGGTAATAAATTTTTTTAGAAAATAAAGGATGTTATTTCTAAATGCCCTATTTTAATTAACCCCAATTGTAACCACAAAAGAGGTTCACAACCGATCTAACTATCACAATCAAAGAAAAATACACAAATAGGCATGCATAATTTGATAACAAGAATTAATGTGAACATAAGGAATCCTTTATTAATTTCAATGAAGTCAAATTATAGATTCATCCCTCTTAGGGATGCCCATTTGATACATTAATCACAATAGTGTTTAATCCCTATCAAGGGTAGGTGTGATCAAAATGCTCCTCAGGGTGACAAGAACTGCTCTAGGGTGTTGATGACCCTCTTCTTTGCAACGAGGAAGGGATTGGATGCTTTATCTCTCCTTTGGAACTGTTCCCTGCGGTGAAGAAACAACAAGAATGTCAAAAATATAGGCAGCCTCTCGTGATGAGGCCATTTTAGGTAAAATGCATGATGACACCATTAACATGCATAATCAAGAAAACATAAAGAAAGCTACTAAACTATGCAAAGTGAATCAAGATTCATGTAATAGCATAAAGTAAAATAACATCTACACTATGCATGGATCAAATATAGAAAATGAAGCATAAACATGAATAAAGAAAGCATTTTAGTCATAATTGAAATGTAAGCATAAAATGTAAATCTAGCCTAGTTCTATGGTAATAAGTCTTCTAAAATGCTATTAAATCAATAAAATGGCTAATCTAACCTAACTATATGGATAGAAAAGAAAATAGTAAGGTGATCTGTCACCTATTGCAAACCACAACTCTAGTGAGCGGTCTGCACTATGAACCATGACTGATAGCTGCGGTTTGACCTCTGATGAGTTTACCCTCAAAATCAGGGACAGTGGGCTCAATATCCTTGTTCAAGGGTTGCCTTCATTGTCCTCAAACTGATTTGGTGATCAATTCGATGTGAAGGGCCTTCGTTTTCTTGAATTTATGTTTCTTGATCCTCCTAAGAACCTAGGGCATCCATAATGTAATTCATCATGAATGGTGGAAAAAGGGTCGGGGATTAAGTGCAATAGCTCTATCTCTTAGTATACTCAGTTTGAGTGTACAATTTTCCAAGGCTTCGCTGCTCAAATATCCAATGCTTGCTCTCCCTTTCTGCCCATTTGGAGGGGTATTTATAGCATGACCCTAGGGCTAGGGGTGGCTTCATGGAGAAGCCAAGACCAAGAAGGGTGGTTAGGACAATTGGGATGGAGCCTCTGGAATATTCCATACTTCAACTACCTTGATGAGGGTAATGACAATGTATGAAGCGACGAAATCGCTTGACCATAATGAATGATCCTGAACAAATTAAGATTCGAGCCTTTTAATGCCTTGGCTAGGCCTAGTTCAGCTTATGATTGCAACTCTTAGTAGTATTGGCACATTTCTATCCCCTGGAGAAGTCAGGCTACAATAGTCGTCTTAAGGAATCAAAATGATACAAATGCAATTAGACTTGTGTTGAATCATATTTGTCGATGATTTGTTGAAAGATGTCATAAAAGAAATGACAATTTTACCCCAAATGTCCTTATGGTGATTTACTCATCTTGTCGGATTGCATGGATCGCAACTCGCTGCAACCGCCAAGTGTATAGGATAAATCACTGAATACGAGGCGCATTTGGTTTTTAATTATTTGTTTTTTTGTTTTGTTGTTTTAATTTTGCATGTATTTGATCGGTCCTGGTGCTTTTAACATCACCAAATTTACAATTTTAATCATTGATTTTGAATTTTTGTCCGGTGGAAGTCATTAATTTGCTCTTTTAGACCTTCCCACGGTGGGTTTTGAGTGCATTTAATGCTAGTTGTGGACCGTAGGTACGGTCTATGGTTTACATTTCCAAATTTTGGGAACCGTGGGTCAGACCTGTGGGTGGAAAACCCTAGTTTCGGAACCGCAGGTGTCAGCTACGGTTCTCCAAGACTAGGAAAACCTATAAATTGAATTCCCATTTGAAATTTTTCATTATTTCTTGGCAAACACTAGCAATATGAGAGCTCTGAGAGTGAGAAGACCCTTCCTGATCTAAAATGCTACCACACTCTACCATGATTACACTCCTCGACCTCGATGGCGGATCCTAATCAGCCATCTACTAGTCGGGGCTAGGGTGCGGGCAAGGTAACTCAAAACCAAGACCACGCACTCAATACCAGTAAAATGAACTACATTAAGTAATGCAGATAATGAACCTCACTAAACTATTGGTAATGAACCCCACTAGTCTAGGCTAGCTTTAGGATTTTAATTTTATGCTTTAGTGGTCTAGGAGGGTACCCAAAATGGGTGCCACTCCTAAACCACAACTAGTAGCTGCGGTTCCCAGTTGGAAAATTGGGGACCGTAGGTTTCAACTACGGTTCCCAATTTGCAAATTGGGGACCGTAGGTTTCAGCTGTGGTTTGTTGTTGCTATTTTTTTTAAGCTCTAGTTAGCTAGATTTTGTCTTAAATTATGCTTTTTATTCCAGAGATTGACTTCTAGAGCCCAGGAGCCGGATATTCTAAAGACTCTCCATGAGGCTTTATCCGATGATGATCGGGATTGGTTCCGAGCTGTCAGGTTCGGATACGTCATGGATCTACCCACTATTAGGGTAGATCAATCCTACCTGACTACATTGGCCCGACGCTGGAATGCGTGGACCAACACATTTCACCTACCTATAGGTGAAATGACTGTTACTCTAGAGGATGTCTATAGGATCTTCAGGATCCCCATTGATGGCGAGGCCATCGTCTCCTCTACCTCCAGGGTAAAGGAGGCTATTTTTGACACTATCTTCGGTGACCAGAGTGAGGATGCTCAGGACACGATTGACCACGGAGGGGTACACATTGGTGAGTGGTACCACGAGGATGTCTTCTCTACATGGGAAGCCCTCTTTATGCACCTCATAGTACATATTGTGCTTCCAGACTCCTCGGGCATGAGGATTCCCTGGAACCTCCTATCCATCGCCTGGAGGGTGCTGTAGAGCTCTACAGAGGCACCTCTACTTCTAGCTTGGGGGAGCACCCTACTATGTCAGCTCTATAGGGAGCTATACTAGATTATAAAGCATAGTCGTAAGGGCCTCAGCTATAGTCTTCTATTATAGATCTAGGGGTGGCAGCACATTCGGATCGAGCATCCTATAGATCTACCACTACGGATTACTGCTATTGCTGATGATCATCAGTGTTATGCCACCTGTTGGCCTCGTGAGGAGGAGGGTACCCATAGTAGGATCCATGTTGGTGACATCCAGCACTATATCACTCAGTTCATGGCACTTGGCCCGAATGATGTTCAATGGCGGCCCTATATGGATTGCCCAACGTGGCCAGAGGAGGGCCAGTGGCTGAGATAGGCACACCATGATAGATGGTTGATCGGTCGTAAGGCCAAGATTTGAGAGTACCAGTTCTACTCTCGGGTCCTATGGTAGTTTGGGCTCATGCAGGATATTCTAGATATCCCCCTCAGGTACCGATGCTTGGTCATGGAGCATGATCTATAGTGGATCATTCTGGAGCCTCTAGGAGATGTTATTGATGACTACTAGGAGACTAGAGTCGAGACTATTGGGACCACTCTAGAGTATGATGGGTGGTGGTCCATGTTTAGATGGTATGACATAGGGCCTCTAGGTCGAGAGCCAGATCAGGCAGAGGTAGAGGTGGATCTTGATGGGCGTAGGGTGCACCAATAGACAAAGGGCGGTTAGGGCAATGGCCATCGAAGGAGGCTCCTGAGGTTGACCTCGATGAGGAGGCTCTAGAGGAGGGTGAGGTCCCTCTTGATAGTGTAGAGGGTTAGCTCTTAGCTCAGGTGGCTGACTTGCAGAGTCAGCTAGGGTGATTCCACACGTAGCAGCTAGAGCGAGATACTACTATCGCCACTCTAGAGGTGAGAGTAGCTGATAGGGATAGGCACCTTACTGAGGCACAAGATCAGATACAGGATCTGACTATGTGGGCCATAGATGTAGAGGCCCAGGCTCAGAGATTGTAGACTACTCTAGAGTTAGTGCAAGCATAATGGACTACTAGAGGCAGAGAGGGATCTCCTTGGTATCGAGGGGGGCTATGCCACCTCCTCAGGCTACTATGGGGCCTCCGATAGCACCAGTAGCAACTAACAGCTACACAAGATCCGATGACCGAGGTAGAGTGACTACAGTATGGTCATGAGGACCAATGAGATGCATGTAGCCCGACTTGCTCGCATTGATCAGCTAGTCGGTTATATTGAGATGCATGGGCTATAGGTTCTTGAGGATCCTTTCTCCTTAGAGTCTCAGCGTACCAGGTCTAGGACCTCAGGGTAGTCTATGGTGAGCTCAGGTCATAGGACTCATAGGACTGAGAGGATGCATAGGTCCTCTAGCACACATGGGGTGACATCGCGTGCCAGGCCTAGAGATGCAGGGCAGACTTTAGGGGCCACCAGTCAGGGGACTAGCCTACTGTAGTTACCAGTTTCTCATGTGTTGGGTGCCTTAGGATTTGGAGGTAGGCAGGACCCACCACAGGTGCCAAAGATAGGAGAGCAGGCTCTAGAGCATGGTGCTGAGGGAGGCGACGAGAGCTCCGATACAGGGGGAGCAGACTAGACCTGGGCTCTGCTAGATGCAGACTATACTTTTGCTATGTTGTATTCATTTTGAGTGTAAGGTCGAGGACCTACACACTTTGTAGCCTATGGGCATTTTGATACTCCTCATATGTACTCTTTTTGCACATATATACAAATATATATATATATATGACTTGGTCTTTTTGGCTCATTATGTGTATCTGATGTTTAATTTTTGATTTTATGTTTATTTGATGCACATGGATGCAATGCTTATGTGATGCTATGTTGATATGATGCAATGTTTATATGATGCAATGTATGGATGACATGCACTAGATAGCTATCTATTTTATGATGATGATGTTATGCAATGATCTATATGATTAGATGTGCCATATATAATGGATGCAAATGGATGTAGTATTTATTTTGAACGCATATTTATTTTTGCTTTGTGGGCATGCATTTATTTTTATGAAGTTATGGTATGCTATGCAATGTATGGTAATGCATTATGTACATAATCGTAATCTAATGGGAATGAACCTGTATGCTTTAATCACTTAAAACATAAAGAATGAATGTAAACTGTGTATATCAATTTTAAAATGCGACACCACAGAATGTATGACAATCATGCAAAATAATTGATAATTCTCATTACAAGAACTTAATCAATTAATCACCCATATATGAAATGCAGTGAAATGGATTGGTATAATGCTAATGAATGAATATGTCATTCTGTATATTTCTTCTTTGTTGCACTATATAGTCAGTGGTCGTCTAAACATCATTTCTGATATTCATGCGGTATCTATCCTATATGTTTGATTGTGCTTTGTAAAATGCATTCTGATGAATGAATGACTCGTATTTTTGATGTTTAATGATATTTGGTATCTTGTTGCTATTAGAGAACTTTTTGGGGTTTTCCTTGAGACTCAAACACCCTAGTAGACTTCTCCAAAAATCACATACTAATTGTACAAGGCTTTTATTGGACAAGGCTTTTGCCATGATAGACCCAACTATTCATTATCCCTGTGTGTGCATGTGAGTATTTTTAGATAGATCATAAGCATACCCCGTATGTCAGTCGGGACTCTTTCAACCCATATGTGAGATAGGGTTCCTCATATGATCGTACCATCCTTGTTTCAGCTTTGATTAGACTTATACAACTAGACAATCCTAGGTACCTAGAGCTAGCTCATCTTGCAAATTGATCAGGGCTACCCCTCCAAATGCAGGCGGGACTCTTTCAACCCATTGCTACGTTTGGGGATCACCCAATAGAACTACCCCTCCGATTGCAGGTGGGACTCTTCCAACCCATTGCTACGATCGGGGATCACTCTATGGCTTTCAAAAGGTGGACAATCTAGGGATTCAAGTTCTCACCCTTCTTACTTGCTCATATGTAGTGATAAAAATCACTGTTAGTCCACGTGTTACCATTTTCTTTGAGCAAGGGATTTTTATAGTGCTTTTGATTCACTATGTCACTTTACATTTTGAACTTGAAATTTGTACTTGTGCACTTTGTAACTTGGGATTTAAACTTTGTGACTTTGGGATTTATAGGGGAAATTCTTGTCCTTTTGCCAAAGTACACCTTTCTAAACCGACTATTTGCAAGATAAGCAGGTCATGAAACCCATCTCTCTAGATACCTAAGACTGCTTTCGCAACTTTCATCATCTCTTGTCTTAGCAGGATTTTATATTGTTTTGCTTAGTGATGGGATTCTGATATGTTGAAGCACTATCCCAACTAATGACCTTGTCTATAACAACAAAGCAAGCTTTCTACAATATCTGAAGAACCCACTAGGTATGGTTGAGTGACTGGAAAACTTAATATACATACATATTTCTCCGCAATAGGTATCGTGTATGAATGCAATGAATTATGATAAATGCAAGGGTGCATGATTGAAACACAAACGTGCGATCATTTGTAAGATTTTGATAGACACATTACACTCTACTGTGGAATGCAATGGATGACAAATGCCTAAATGCAATATGATGATGTGAATGCATGTATGAAAATGCAAACTGCAAAAGCAAATGTTTTTGGATTTTATGCTTTACCAATTTTTTTTGGAATTTTATATATTTTCAAATTTTTATACATTTTTGAGCTTTCATATTTGACCAAACGATGAGTATATATGCCTTTGGAGCTTTTTAGGGTTGACCAAGTGATTTTTAGAAATCCTTGGAGCTTTTTGAATTGACCAAAGGTCTTACAGATGCCTTTGGAACCTTTTAGTTGACCAAACTCTCAGCAAGAGGGCATGGAGCCTTTTAGGATGACCGAGAAGCTATAGGAACTCTTGGAGCCTTTGGGTTGACCAAGCGATTTTTAGAAATCCTTGGTGCCTTTTTGGGATGACCGAGTGGCTTTAAGCAACCCTCGGAGCCTTTGGGTTGACCAAGCAATTTTTAGAAATCCTTGGTGCCTTTTGACTGACCAAAGGGCTTACAGATGCCTTTGGAGCTTTTTTTGACATGACCAAATCACTCGAATGAGAGCTTGGAGCCTTTTGGGATGATCGAGTAGTTATAGGAACTCTTGAAGCCTTTGGGTTGACCAAGCAATTTTTAGAAATCCTTGGTGCCTTTTTGACTGACCAAAGGGCTTACAGATGCCTTTGGAGCTTTTTCTGCTACACTCTCTAAGCATAGAATGCCTTAATATGGATGATGTTGAGAGGTTCAAGCTCTTCAACACCCCCTAGCGACGTCAAGCGATAGGTACCTAGACCAATATTTTTAGATATGATATAGGGTCCTAGCCAATTAGCCATAAATTTGTCTCGCATATCGGGCGATAAATTTGAGTTCTGTTGGTTTTCTTTTAGCACAAGATCCCCAACTTCAAAGTCTCTCTGGTGGACTTTGATATTGTAAGCTCGTTTGAGTCGCTCCTGATAAACATGGAGATGCTCAAGGGCATTCACGCGACGTTCATCGAGCAGCGTCAGTTGATCTAGGTGAGCTTGTCATGCGGTGTCGTCATCGATGAACTCTTTCAATGCGATGCGCAACATTGGAATTTCCAACTCTAAGGGCATAATGGCCTCAGCGCCATATACTAGTGAAAATGGAGTTGCCCTAGTGGGAGTCCGAATGCTAGTTCTATAAGCCCATAATGCAAGGGGCAGCTGTGTATGCCAATCCTTGTGGTGTTCTTGCACTATCTTTTTCAATATGGCTACCACAGTCTTGTTTGAGGCCTCAACTTGCCCATTTTCCTATGGATAATATGGAGATGCAAAACTATGTTTGATGCGGTACTTAGAGGTTAAAGCTCACATAGTTTTGTTCTTAAAAGAAGTTCCATTATTCAAAACTATTTTGGATGGTACCCCAAAATGACTTATGATATGCTCCATTATGAACTCTGCTATGCGAGCTCTCATGGTCATTGTTAAGGGAATGGCTTCCACCCACTTTGTAAAATACTCAGTAGCCATAATGATGAATGTATGTCGGCCTGATGATGGAGGAGAGATCTTGCCAATTAGATCAAACCCCCATTGAGCAAATGGCCAAGCCGCTTGGATGGGCTGTAAGGCCTATGATGGCAGGTGCGTAAGATTAGCATGATGCTGACATTTGATGCATTTCTTGACATACACATTGCAATCCTTCTCCATAGTGGGCCAATAATAACCCATTCGAAGGATGCGCTTGACGATGGCCATGCCGCTGAAATGGCCACCGCACGTACCATCATGAGCTTCTAAAATTGCCCAAGATGACTCTTGGGGCTCAAGACAATGAAGGAGAACTCCATCATAACTTTGATGGTACAAAATATCTCCTATCAAGACAAATTTAGTCACTTTCTATTTAAATGTGCATCTTGCGACATGCGATAGTCCCTCCGGGACAAAACCAAGTCTTAGGAAGTCTTGAATCTATGACATCCAATTCTGATGAGCCTCAGCTTCGACCGCTAAGACAACCTGTACCCCCTACGTATTTACTTTTGCAAATGCAGACTAGGAGACAACCTTGTGGTGAATGGTGGTGCCACTCCCCGTAGGACTCTGGGAGGTTAAAGACCCCCAGGGTGCTTTCTTGAGAAAGTCTTCAGCTTTGCAGAACCAATCAGCTTTTGGTTCCACACTAATCATGTTGACTGATTCTTTGTTATCAAAGGCTGCACGCTCTACTGCAGGATGTGAGAGCATCTTGACATGGATGGTAGTGAAGTCGGCAGATGGATTTTGAGGGATTAAGGATCCCAAAGAAGCCATGGTGTCTACGAATCTATTTGATGAACGAGGGATTGCCTCGATGTCGTACCATTCTAGTTTAGCCAGATATGTGGCAACAAGATCTTTATAGGCTTTCAGTACCGGACATCGACACTAAAATAGTCCCTTCACTTGGTTAATTATGAGCAGGGAATCACCAAAGATGTTTAATCTCTTGATATTCATGGCGATGGCTGTATGAAGGCCCAAAAGTAGGGCTTCATATTCAGCATTATTGTTGGTGCACGGGAAGTCTAGTTTGAATGACAAGGGCATTGGAGCTCCTTGCGGCATGAAAAACACTATCCCTATGCCAGCTCCTTGCTCGCACTTCGAACCATCAAAGAATAGAGTCATATCAACATTGTTCTCTGGTTCTTCGGGTTCGGGAGCTTCGGATACTACAAAAACTGCATCATCCAGAAGCTCGATTGTCAGAGGCCTATTGTTGGATAGTGGCACCTCAGCTAACTGATCTGCTATGACCTATCCCTTAATGGACTTCTGGCTTATGAATTCTAGATCAAATTCTATCAATAGCATGATCCACTTTGCAGTACGTGTATTATGATATGTCTTGCTCATCATATACTACAAAGGATTTTGTTTTGATATCACATATGTCATGTGACTTAACATGTAGTGCCATAATTTCTTGGTAGTGAACACTACTGCTAAACATAGCTTTTCCACATATGCATATCCTAGCTCGTAACTCACCAAGGTTCGGCTAATGTAATATATGGCTTGCTCTTTGCCTTGTACATTCTTTTGGGCCAACATGGTCCCTAACGCAAAGTCTGTTGCCGATATATATAGCAGAAAAGGCTCTTCTGGCCTTGGTGGAGCTAACACTGGCGGCGTTGCTAGGTATTGCTTTATCTCAGTGAAGGCTACCTTGCAGTCCTCATCCCAGTTGAATGGGACACCCTTATGTAGCAGTCGATTCATGGGTCGACATTTATCCGATAGTTGGGCGATAAATCACTTTATCGAAGCTACCTTGCCTTGGAGGCTCCTTAATTCCTTAATATTGGTGGGAGGACGCATTTCCAAAATGGCCTTGACCTTCACTGGGTCTACTTCGATGCCTCTCTTGGAGACAATGAACCCTAACAATTTTCTAGAAGTTACGCCAAATACGCACTTCTTAGGATTCATCCTGACATTGTGCTCTATCAGGCGATCGAAGACTTTTCTCAAGACCTCCGCATGCTCTTCTCGTAGCAATGACTTGGCTAGCAAATCATCGATATAATCTTCTAGAATTTTGTGCATATAGTCATGAAAAATGTATGTCATGGCCCGTTGGTATGTAGCACCAGCATTTTTGAGACCAAATGGCATAACTTTGTAGCAAAATGTTCCCCATGGCATTATAAATGTAGTTTTGTGCTGGTCTTCGGGCTTAATCCGAATTTGATTGTAACCAGAAAAACCATCCATTAAGGAGAGCATTTCGTGACCGACAGTAGAGTCTACTAGAGCATCGATATTGGGCAATGAAAATGAATCTTTGGGTGTTGCCTTGTTGAGATCTCTAAAATCCATACAAATACGGATCCTTCCATCTGGTTTTCCTATAGGCACCATATTGGATACCCATTCTGGATAGTCGATGGAAATGACAAATTCTACATCCAACAATTTTTGCAATTCATCTTTCACCATTAAGGCTACTGTTGGATGCATATTTCTGAGCTTCTACTTGATGGGCTTCTTGGATGGGTCTAGCGAAAGGTTATGAGTAACCAACTTTGGGTCTAGACCAGGCATATCTTTGTATGTCCAAGAAAAAAGGTCAGGTCTCTCTTTCAGTAGAGGGATGATGCTAGCATGCTCATCTGGAGTGAGACTCATTCCAAATTTAACCTTCTTTGGATTGGTGGGGTCATTACCGATATCCACTTCGAAGGTTTCCTCTATTGACATATGGGATCCCTCCTCAAGCTGATGAGGCGTAGGGATCAAATGGATGTCATCAGCTGGATTTATATGTTCTTCGTTGGAAGCATTTTCAGCGTGATAGACATCATAAGCGCAGCCTGGTCCAAAATGAAATGGTTGCAGCATCTCTTCATTCGGGAAGAAATATTCAGGCTCTACTAGCGAATCAACATGATCCCAATCGATAGCATCCATGTTTAGATGCAATGGCTTGGATGGATCTATTGGATTGTAGAGTGGAGTGGTCAAATCAATGGAGACCATGTTGATGGAATGGAATTGATCTCCAGGACCACACGGACTGAACTCTACATCATCTATGTAGCTTTCGTACCCAAGATCTAGCTCGGATGGCATGGGGACGAAAGGGTCCTCCCTATGGGATGCCTAGACAACTGGATCCTCTCTGTGCACTGACTACAAAATGGGATCTCTCAGCTCAAGTAGCTCGACATAAGTAGGCGGATGGGGAAAGAGCCTTTGATATTCCTCTTCTAGATTTATTCTTTCCCTGAGGCGACACTGGAGATTAATCTCTCGATGCAAACCCATAGCTGTAATAGGTGGTGGACCCCAAGGTGGATTCTGATTATGTAGGTGATGAGGCCCCAAATAGGCCATCTCCAATGAATCCTCATCATCACTATAAAGATATAATATTTCACTTCCCCCCATATGCAAGGGGTGATCTTCCAGATGTGGCCCCATGTATCTGATTCTA
Source organism: Wollemia nobilis (assembly GCA_028583015.1). Classification (NCBI taxonomy): domain Eukaryota; kingdom Viridiplantae; phylum Streptophyta; class Pinopsida; order Araucariales; family Araucariaceae; genus Wollemia; species Wollemia nobilis. The sequence goes on along the minus strand of JAQPPZ010002189.1, from coordinate 4,545,121 downwards.
TGGTCGCTATCATCACTATCCGGATAGATCGGATAAAATGATCGTATATATGACACCGATGCAAAAACTGGCTCTGCTTCCTCTTTAGAGTGATCTGCGTTAAGAGGCACCTCTTCTATAACATACTCTGACTCCGTAGGCAATAGATGTAGCGGATATACTAGCCTCGGATCGGTCATCTCAACCTCATCGCTATGATTGCTACTATGAGCAGTGCACTCTATCGTGTCCATGAATATTGGGAGATTAGTTGGATGAGGCCTTAAGTAGGCCTACTCTGTCTCATCTTCATAATCACTATCGACCATGAAATGCTCTTGTATCTCATCTAATTGCTCTCTAGGCAGCAAATGGCATAGAAATGTCAGAACCACGAAGGCTCGATCAATTTCCTCTTTGGATTGATCATCATTTGAGGACTCGCCATCTGCATCATAACTCGGTCTACTCATTTTGGAGGTGGACTCCTCTACATCTTCACTACAAAGATCTCCTGAATCGAGATCGCCTAGAATGATGGGGTTGTGCCCTTGCATACCGGTATCATCGGTTGTGATACGGTTTTGATGACCTAGGCTGCCTCTGGGGTTCTTCTCTGAGAACTCTTCATGTTCAATCTCCGGTCTCTCAATGGTGATGACTGACACCATTGGGTTGTTGCCCTAAAGGCTAGACATGTTAGGATGATATGGATTAAAATCCATGTCATCCCCTAGACCTAGGTACAAATGATCCAATGATGCAGCGAGTAAATCATCATGTCCCTAAATCTGCAATCCCAATCCGAACCTATCAGTTGCCAACTGATAACGTGGTTCAAGAGGGGTTCTTCATCCTTGTTCGAAAATACCAAGGTCGTATCCATGCCAATGATAGAGCTCAAAAATGTGCATGGCATACTCTGGGTTGGACAAGTACCGAACGTTCACCATGAACTGTTCGTCATCATCCACCTCCATGGGTGCCCACGTTGGAACTTGATCCAACCCAGCATAAATGAAGTTTGTTTGGTTGGGTGGCTCACCCAATGGTACTATGGATCCAACTGGGTATCGATGGGCTATCGGCCAGCCCATGTCTCGTGCACTCTCTAAAATAGGACCGAAGGTCACATTTTGCACAAGATATTCACCCAAACCTATGCTGGCTAGGTGAACAGTCACCTAGGGTGCGGATGACCCTACTGACGATGCAGGCGAAGTAGGCTGAGGTGCCTCCTCGACTTGATCCTGGGCTTCCTCCACCTCCATGGGAGTGGTAGCCTCAGTGGTGACTGGTTCGGGCATGTTCTTTGCTTCTTTCCTACCCAATTTCACCTTTAATTTCTTGTCATTCCGATGCATTGCCGATGCACTCGGTCTCAGAGAAGTTGTAGTGGTATGTTCAGATCTGTTTGATATAGATACCGATGGTTGAACATGCACCACCTGTTTACCTCTTGGAACCCTCATCGACGACGTGGGCCGTATGTCCAAGTGCATTGATGGGATCACGAAACCCCCTGGCAAATCTGCTAAGTTCATGAACTTGAATGGTTCTTCATCTGATGAAACCACGTGAACTTGTCCCTCATGTATATACTTGACACACTGATGCAATATCGAGGGAACACAATGCATTTCATGAATCCAAGGCCTCCCCAGTAGGATGTTATACTGCAAGGCACCCTCTATCATGTGACACATTATGGGAATGGTCTTTAGTCCCACCTAAATAGGTAGGACAATCATGCCAACCATAGAGCATAGTGCATCGTTAAACGCTCTCAATGTAAAGGTGGTTGGTACGACGAGTGATTTAGGCAATTTCAAATGGTGCAGTGCCTTAGTCATGATTATATTGATCGATGAACCAGTGTCAATCAAGACCCTTTTGAATGGCACATGGTTAACACATGCAATGATATGTAGTGGCGGGTCAGCCACGCTTGCAAAAACCATTTTCACTTCATGATCATAGAATTGGATCATTGGTTCCTGGCACTATTGTACGTGCCCCATAAAGTTTGTGAACACCTGTGCATCCTAGGATTGTACCTCAATGGACCTCAGAATGTCCATAAGAGTCTCCCTGTGCCTAGGGGACTACTGTATAAGCTCATATATCAACAACTTCGTAGGAGTCATCTGCAGGTTTTGAACCAACTTGCTCCTAATGGTCACCACCGGTCTCGTTGGTGGGCCTAGAATATTTTGTGTCTGCCATTGCTAGGGCATGGCTTGTATTTGAATGGGAGCATGAGGTTGATTCGGCCATTCGTACCTCCCATGTCTGGTAACAACATTGACCATGCCGATGAACCCCTGGGTAGGTGGTTCGACTCGCACTTGATTGACGTGGCCAGCGTGGTTACGGGGCGCCTCATGGTTTGGTAATGGATTTTTAAAAATCCCCATGTTTTGGTTGTCTGGCGCCTAGGGATTGCTTGGTACTACAAGCTCTCCCTTTTCTATCATATTTTGCACAATGTGTTTGAAGGACCAACACACCTCGATGTCATGGCCTTTCGCTCTATGAAATATGCAAAACAACTCTTCCTGATAGTCTTTGGGCTTGGGCTGATTTGGATCAACCATCTTGACTTCGGGTAATCTTATTGCCTTGGCCTCGTAGAGCTGATGAAAGATCGATGTCATTGATTCCGTCAATGGCGTAAATATGCGAGGTGGGCGTTGCTCTTTGTTCTTGCCCTTGTAGTTATTTTTGCGTTGGTCGTATTGCACAGGAGGAGGATGGGCTTGATAATTCTATTTCTTTTGCCCCTTATCCTCATTTTGGAGATTCAGTACCACCTGATTCACATGGGCCTGCTTGCCCTGTTGCTTTGAGGTACTCTTCTTATATCCCTCTTTCCTAGTTTTTAGCTTCAAGTTGCCTTCCTGCAACTTGATATCCTCAATTACCTTGGCTTGCACCCAAGCTTCTTCGAATGTGGCGTACTACTACAGTTGCAATAGTAGCGAGATGTGCTTGGCACAACTCTTTGTAAACATTCGGGTTAATTCTATGGTAGGGATCGGGAATGGCAACTTTGCCATTAATCTCCTCCACCTCTTCCCGTACTATTCTATTGGCTCATCGTCGCGCTGAGCTAGCACAGCCAAATCGAAAAGGTTGGCCTATTTCTTGATGTCGAAGGAATAGCGTTCAAGAAAGGCATCAGCTAATTGCTCAAAATTTGTTATGCTATGCTTCTTTAGCTGATTAAACCACTCTCGAGCCAGCCCAGAGAGTGTCATGACAAACGTACGCAACAACAGTGCATCATTGTTCTCTATCTGGAAGCAAGCATCCAGAAAGCTCGTGACATGTTCTTGCACCTCTTCATCACCCTTGAATTTGTCCAACCTGGGCATCTCAAAATGCTCCGGGTATGGGGGCATAGGCACTGAGGGATCTAAAGGTTCATTGTGAATTTTCCTCAGTGTCAGCTTTTGGACAGCCACGCCTTGTCTCTCAATTGCCTTGACCTTCTCAGCCAAAGCTTTGTAAGCCTCAGAAGATAGAAAGTCCTCCTCCCTAAGTCGATGCATGGAGGCGGTCTGGGAGGTACATTCCTCTTCTGTCGAGGTGGAGGGCATTGCTCTTCCTCCTCCTCAGCTCAAGAACTCTCGGGATATTCCTGGTTGCATCTATTCCCCTCTTGTTCCTCATAATGTTGTTGCCTCTGATTGTCGACCGAGGGCGGTCGCTCTCTATGATGGGCAGTGATATGAGTGTGAACGCTTGTGCACTCATGGTGCATGTCGGCTTGCAAAAAAGCCTTCCTGTGCACCTGCTCTCTACGCTCATCTTGAGAGTATAGGCCGGCCCTAGCCAACCTATCTTCCTACTCTACATGCTCCTTCTAGATGAGGATGCGCTCCTCGTGCAAGCGCTGCTCATACAACCTTTGTCTAGTAAGCCTCTATGCCTGAAGATCTTCATCTTCGATGCGCTGCCTCTCTAGGTGAGCATCCTCCAATTGATCTTGGAGGAGTTGGCATTTTTGCTCAGAGGCCAGTCGATATGATCTTTCGACCTGGTCAGCCATCGGAGGCCTTTGATATGCTTGCTCTGTATGAGCGACCTTGTGGGTTCTGTACCCATCGGACTGATGTGTTGTGCTTTTGCCTCTATCTATGAAGATGACATCGACATCGTGTTGTGTCCTGTGCTGCGTGCCACCATGCATGGATGGTGGACGTGAGACATGAGGGCGCTTAGAAGCCTCTCCATGCTCTCTAGTAGTTCTAATGGTGCTCCCGCTATGCTCACTCGGAGCACGAGTGGGCGGAGCCGAAGGCTTGCAGCCTAGCTACTCTAGCACACTACCTAGACCGTCTAGCTGTCTAGACCTCCACCTCTCATGGGGTGGTGTTCCATTAGCTCCCACCTTCGACATATCGATGGTGATCTTGCATGCTATAGTATGCATGGGAGTATGGGTAGACTTGCGCTCAGTAGGGAGCCCGTCTACTTGCCCCTGAATGGGTGGACCTCTATTCCTTCTATACTCAGAAGGTGGGGGTATAGTACACCCTATAGACTTAGTGCGGATGGGTACCAATCTGGTCCCCTGCATGACATACTCTTCGATCGATCTCGTGGATGCACGTGCACTACGGTCTCGATAATGGCTTTCGAGTGGAGCACCCTCAGGCTGAGAAGCCCCATGCTCTAATCTATGTCTAACAGTATGCACTGATGCTAGTCTATCAGGGGTACGCTCAATGGGATCCCCTCATGTCGAGTTGTCTCCTCTAATGCTCATCGAACATCATTCGGTTTGCTCATGTGGTTGAGGACTAGACACGTGTAATTGTGAATCAGTTGGGGCTTGGTCATCGGCCTCAGGCTTGCACCTTTGCCGACCACCCCGTGTATCCACCATAGTGTACCTAACGTCTAGATGTATCTTTTATTATCAAACAAGGTATACAATGATGCTTATCTTATTTTTAAATTTTAAAATGCGCCCTAAACTGTTTGATGTTGTTTCAAGATGTGTTGTATCAGTATGAGAAACTCTCACGTGTTTTGCAAAATCGTTGGATTTTATTCTTAGTTTAATTGGCTTTCACCTATATACTCACACAAGCCGAATATGGTAATGAAGTCCATACTCAATGAAGTAGCATAGGTACTACCAACCCTCACCCAACACACCATGCACAGCGATACACCCTTTCGAAGATGAGTGCATGCTATTTTGCATGGATAGGACAGTTCTTGGGTCGGCCTTGGCAATGAGCGGGTCCCGATAATACAATTTCAAATGAGCCAACCAAGTGGTAATGACATCCACTATTGGTCTCAATCAAATGGGTTGGATGTGAGAGCCCAACGCCACTGATGTTTAAAATGAAACGTGGTGTGTGTGGTTCGTTTTACTTTGCATAAAGACAAATGCATAAAAGAGCATTCATATGATCATTCCTACATGATATGCATAAGAAGGAACATTTCAAATTCACAAAGGTATGCATGCTATGCCCTACATGATGTTATGACAATGCAATTACGATGACATGGCCTCTAATTGGGCCTCACGCATGCAAACGACCACACAATTTTATCAAGGTCACTGTATTCTAGGGCGGACTACAATCAGAGGTCCATTGTTCCTAGCAATGCCTTTCTAATGGAAAGAATGCGAAAGCAAATTAGGACTTATTCATTGATCCTTTTCCTTTAATGTACCTAATTTTCCATTGATTTACCACTTACTATAAAAATACAAAGGAGAAAATACAGAACAAAGAATGAAAATAGAACCTACCTCAACTCCTGATCTGCTGCCAAGTGGTTTCTCTGTTGTCTACTACTTCTACTGTAAACCGCAGCTCTGGTCTATGGGCTATAGTGTAAACCATAGGTGACAGCTATGGGCCAAAAAATAACCATAGCTGTTAGCTACGGTTAGCACCTGAGATAAAACAAACAAGAATGTCAGCACTCAGGGGCTAGAAATGCGGAGTTCCACCATGATCACCATCTATAACCACCAAAGAGGCTCACACCCGATCTAACTATCGCAATCGAAGAAAAATACACAAATAGGCATGCATAATTTGATAATAAGAAATAATGTGAATACAAGGAATCCTTTATTAATTTCAATGAAGTCAAATTACAGATTCATCCCTCTTAGGGATACCCATTTGATACATTAATTACAATAGTGTTTAATCCCTATCAAGGGTAGGTGTGATCAAAATGCCCCTTAGGGTGACACGAACTGCTCTAGGGTGTCGATGACCCTCTTCTTCGCAATGGGGAAGGGATTGGATGCTTTATCTCTCCTTTGGAACTGTTCCTTGCGGTCAAGAAACAACAAGAATATCAAAAATATAGGCAGCCTCTCATGATGAGGCCCTTTTAGGTAAAATGCATAATGACACCATTAACATGCATAATCAAGAAAACATAAAGAAAGCTACTAAACTATGCAAATTGAATCAAGATTCATGTAATAGCATAAAGTAAAATAGCATCTACACTATGTGTAGCACCCTAAAATTGGCGTAGTTAAACCCTCAGTAAAAGATAAAAATTTGAATTTTAACCTTGAAACCGCCCATTAACCGCTCACCTCATTTTTTGTGCCATTTTTAGGAGTTGTTTTGACCGTTGGACGATATCATCGCCGATATGATGAAATCATCCCAAATCGGATGAATTCGTCTGGAACAGAACGTCTAGACGATTTCGTCCCAAAACCAAATTTTCATAATTAGCTTCTATTTCAACAACCTCTCTAACTCGAGAAAAAGCGTGTCTCATGGTTGGAGATTCCTACGTTGGAGATCTCCCAGATTGGGATGATCCCCAACCTCCTAACCTCCCCCTAATCCTATATAAACTTTGGATTTTCCTAGTTTATCCCCCTGGCTCGATCTATTTCCCTGCAACTTTAGTTTCTTGCTTGCATTAGAACATCCTATCCCACCATCATTTGCATTTATGTATTTCAAGTTTTTCTTGTAGGATTTCATTGTGTTTCAGCCGGAGGAAGCTCGGATCGTCTCGGGTGATTCTAGCACGATTTCGGATGATCCTATCAAGATCGGCGATGATCTCATACGATTGGAGGTGATATTTACTGCAGTTCATATTGGGGGCAATCAGAGCCCCGAGTTTGCATTCTCTATCTCTTTTCCTATTTACTTGTGCATTACATTGGTTTATTTTATTTTTGCATTTTGGAGTTCACCTCATTTAGCATAGATGCATGATAAAGTTAAAAATAAATTATTAAAACAATGCATCCCCTTTGATTTGATATCTAGATCTATCATTTAAGCATTTATATTCTTATTTCTATCATTTTGTAATTGCATTTTTGGTTTTTGGTGTCTATTTCTGTGATTGCAGGTTTATGACGAATTCGTTAGGTTGATGATGATCTTGGTTGATATCAGAAAATCTCCTATGATATGGATGATTTTGTACAATTACAGATGATCCTGTCATATTTGAGATGATCTGGACTCCTACAAGCTTCAGAACTTTCATTAGACATCAAAAATTAGGTGCATTCTTCTCTATCTCACATATTTTATGTATTTAGGATTCATTCATGTTTTTTGTATTCATATAAACCATAAATTTCATATAGAATAGCTTAGATTCATTTTGGCCAAACCTAGGAATATGAATGATTGAAGTATAAAATGAATACATCAAACCCATTCTCGACCTAGGTGTGGAAGCGCCACTCAAAGTTTCTTGGTGAACCCCACCATCCATCAAAAATTCACCCTTATACCCCTCCCCCGAGAGGCACGACCTTCAAAGGGCCTCTCCGTCCGAGGTATTGTCCCATCCTTCTCGCATCCCCCTTCTGGGCATGGATCCTTTAGCTTGAAGGTAAGGGTGCAAAAAATTTGGAGCGATACATTTTGGTGAACCCGACGTGAAAACTAAAAACCTTTTGAAAACAATCCAAAAAAAAAAAACATTGTTAAAAACATCTAGAATCATTAGACAAACAATTAAAGTTGCATATCATATTTAGATGGTAGATTATAATAAAAGACGAGTTGTCACCATAAATGTTGAAAATCAATTAGTAGCCATAGAGATTACTTCTGTGCTTAGAGTACCTCAAACATATAGAGTCCAACCTTTGTGGGATGAACTTGATAGGAGATTGGGTATTATTTCATCTAGATCTTTAGAACTTAGGCAAATTAAGAGGTTTGTCCTAGATAGAATCCTGGATCCTGATCAGGTGACTTTGTATCATGAGCTTCAGAGAGCTTGCCATAGGTGGTTAGCAGATAAAAGAGCACTTGTGTCTTCCGAGTTGTACACCTTTGAGGAATACCTTGAGAACGCAGTTGTAGTGCATAAATTTCTATCTCGTATAGAGGATCAAGAGGTCGTTCTTATGGATAGAAAGATATGGAATAGAGTTCCTAGAGCTGTGTTATATCGAGAGTATTGCCATGAACTTTATTTTTACATGTCAGAGTTTGAAGTAGATCATATCACCATAGCACACTTTGTCAAATTATTGAAAAACCATTTCCAATTTGAAGAGGAGCATTTCATGACTCCTGATGAACTTGATCCTATCAATGATATCCATAAACTATTTATAGAAAACTAAGTCATTCTTTTTATTATTGTTATTTCTTGCAACTAGTATGTTGTTTGTTATTTTTATTCTCGCAAAATAATAATATAATCAAAACAAATAAAAAAAAAACAAAACAAAAACAAAACATTTTCCTTTAAAAGTATTATAGTAGGTATATAATTAAAATATATACCTCCCAAACTTACTGCATATATATATAAATATATATATTTTCTAAAATCTAAGTTTAAGCATAATGCCTAGACTTAGGAATGGAAAACAGACTGAAGAAGAAGAAGATTGGTTAGGAAGACCATTAACTAACCAAAATGTCCCTCTTGAGGACCAAGTTTAGGAAGAAGAGACCCTAGACCAACAAGAAGAAGAGCTTGCTATAGGAAATGAACAAGAAGAAACTATTAGAGAGGAAGGATCCTCATCCCCTAAAATGTCTCCGGGAGGAGCTATCACTTTTGAAAACATGGAACAATTTTGGAAGTTCATTAATACTAATATTGGTGTTCTTAATAGAGCAGTCCATATGGACAAGGATCAAATTAGTGACACTCAAGCAACTCTAGAAGAAGTATTTCACACACGCACTAATCCCTTGTCCTTTATTGATCAAGAGAGTGATCAAGCTGGACCATCCAATTTGGATATGGCGGTTACGATCCAAAACATGCAACAACAATAGGTTACCCAACCACCTAAAGTGCCTATTAACAAGCCTAGGGTCATTCCCACACAAAAGAAACCATCATTCACTGCTCTATTTTTCCAAGCTATTGATCAACATACCTCAAATCAACAAAAACCCAAAACAAAACCAAACACCAATTACCAACAATCTAGGGTACAACATAATACTACTACAAATCCTCTTCATAATACTCTTCCTACCAACACTTTGCATAATAGCAATATAGCATCTAATCCTTATGTCACACCATCATACACTCATAGATCCCATGCCTCTGTCCCACCGAACCAATATGGTGGACAAACTAGTAATCTTGAAACCATGGTGAAACAGCTAGTTTCCCACATGGACCAGATAGATCCCTACCATCCCTCGTACAATTATCGAGAGATGTGTAGTCAACCTTTAGATCCTATAGTTGTAGCACATCCATATCCTAAACATTTTCCTATGCCTATTCTTCCCATATATAAAGGAACCGAAGATCCCATAGATCATCTTCATATGTTTAGGATAGCATGTCATGATATATCACATGATGACTTGTTATTACTAAAAATGTTCCCAAAAATTTTAGGAGGAATGGCATTAGAGTGGTATTATCAATTACCCACTAATTCTTTGAGGAATTTTGAAGAAACTACCGAGTCTTTTGTTCATCAATTTAGTGCCTACATCGAAAGGCATGTGACCATTAAATATTTGTACAACTTAAAACAAGACAAAGATGAATGTTTTGCTGATTTCCTAGCTAGGTGGAGACAGTTGATAGGAAAATTACACTTTGTGTTACCTTATAGGGAGATGTTGGACATCTTTATTAATAATTTACAAGAACAACTATCCTATGAATTATCAACTACTACCTTGACCACCTTTGATCAGGCTATAGACTTAGCTCGAAGAGTGGAAGATGCTCTCATTAGGAGAGGCCAGCTTAAAAAGAAATATGATGAGAAAACATCCAAAAATCAATATAAGAATAAACAAGTTGTGGGTGATGGAGTCATCGATAGTAGAAATATTGCTAATGTTAATGCTACGAAGACAACGGAGAAGTTTATATTGAAACCTCCTGATAAACCTCCTCGAGAATTTACTAGGTTAAATCAACCTTTATCAACTATCCTATGGTAATTATTAGAACGAGGTTTGATTCAATTACCAAATATCCGAGAACCTGATCCAACTATACCCGGATACAAAGTAGATTTACACTGTGACTTCCATAGAGGACCTGGACACACTACCAACTCTTGTAAAATATTAAAACATAAAATACAGGACTTGATTGATAACAATGAGATGGAGGTGCAAGCCTTTCAACCTAAGCAAAATCCTCCTAATAATGCTCAAAAGAACACCCTACAAAACCAGAATCAGAATGCCAATCAATCATTGGACATATTTCAACATCCCTTACCAAAACATGGTAAGGAGGTGGCTAATCAAATTGAACATCATAATGTCCCTCATATTGCATGATATGTAGGAACTATTAGCGGGCATTTACCTACTCATGATCTGGAAATCTTTGACATGACTTTATCTGTGGTTACAACCAGGCCTCTATATAAAATTCAGATACCTGATCTTAGTGATACGAGAATATGAGGCCGAGAGTGATATGGAAATCACCTCAAATCAATCGAATAGTTCCGAAGATGAATCGGATCCTATTCTCCCTATCACAAGTCATATGGTTCTAGAAGAACCATTTCCAAGAAGAGTCACTACTAGACCATCCTCTCACCGATTACTTTCTAATGAGCAAGCCATAAATGCTAGACCAAGACCCATTCATCATCCACAGAATAATATTGTGGGTACCATCGGAGCTGTTACTAGACAACAGGCTCAAAATTCTCAACAAGATCAAATTTAGAATGATGGATCAACTCCATTTGTTTTGAAGGTTCCTAATAAATGGAATCATGCACCTAATGTCCAACCTAAACCTCCTTATAATATTAATGAGCAACTATCAAATATTACAGCTAGAATTTCTCTCTTGGACCTTTTAAGATCTTCTCCTACACATAGAGATGAATTAATGCTCACATTAAGCCAGATGATGGTACCACAAGAAATTCAACTTGAAGCCATGGCCAATACTATAATAACTCGTGAAGTTGATTGTATTGACTTTCGGGATAGAGACATACCTCAACATAGTTTACATAAGGATAACCCCTTATATATTACTGCCTTAATTGGAGATGTAGTAGTCAAACGAGTCTTGATTGATAATGGTTCATCTTTAAATATCTGCACTTTTGACTTCTACCAAATATTTGGGTTTAGAAGTGAGGAAATGAAAAGAACTGATATGATCATAAAAGATTTCAATGACGAAACACAAGAAATGTGTGGAGTTATTACCATTCCATTGCAACTTTGTCCAAGAACCTTGGATACGACCGTGTTTATTGTACATTGCCCTGCATCGTACAATATACTCTTGGGTCATCCTTGGATCAACGCAATGTGAGCTGTTCCCTCAACTTTACATCAATGTGTTAAATTCAAATTTAAGAATTAGTTGGTTACCATTCATGGTGATCCAAGACCCTTTGATATGTGTGCTTTGGCAGAACCTATTGGAGTTCAATTTTGCCCTGCTCTATCATCCACACATCCTAATTCTCATTATCCATCTAAACATGTGAAACACACACCCATAAAATCATCTACTTCTTCTCCATCAGTTCCACCTCCACATATAGCTCAACCATATTCTGAACAAACCACATTAGGACCTCAAAAATATCCTAATCCCACAACCAATGCTTCTTATTCTACTCCTATAACTTCCATACCTTTAATAGACCCATCTATCGACTCCCCTACACCGTCCACATCCACCAAAGTCATATTTTCTCCATCAGAAGATGTAGGGAATGTTCCTTCTACCTCTTATGCTCTTACTGACGAGCTCTTACCCGATCTATCTAAAATTCTTATATCAAAAGAAACAAATACTTCTATGCAAGATTCCCTTATTTTAAATAATTTTCCGCCATCTCCTCATACCTTGGGCCTCCCACAGCCTATGGGAAGTATTTACCAATTCGGGAGCTGTGCCTTTATTTATAAGGGATATGACTGGGGTAGAATACCCAAAAACATCAAGACTCATTATGATGGATATGCTCGATGTTATTTTACTAATGAGTATATTAAAGCCAAACCTATAATGCTTAAATTGGGATATAAAGGGAAAGGTTTGGGACCTTTCCAGAATGGTATGAAAGAACCTTTTGAGGTAGAACCATGGCCCGCCCAATGTGGTGTGGGCCTATTTCCTAGTAAGGGTCAGCCCTTCCCATTTGAGGATGATGACCAACTTATATGTTACCAAGATTATTTGGATGAACACGATGCTTTGTGTTTAATAAATAAAACATTTACATGTAATATGCTATCTATAGCTTACCTTGAGATGATCGCTAAATCCGACGATGAGTTGGAGGGAGATATCTTCCATGATGTCTCCGTTGAGGAATTATTACATAATGGATTTTATTTTGATGGATCTATACCTAGTATAGCCCAGCTTGAGGCCACGACTCCTCAAGATGAATTATCCAAGCTAACCTTGGAAGAATTACAAGAATTGGGCGTTTCACCCGCCCCACCTAATTTTGAGAGAGATCTACACATGGAAGTAGAAAATGTCATAAAAATTAACATTGGAACCAAGGATAATCCCCACATAATCAACATTGGATCATAATTGAGTCAAGAAAAATAGGATAAATACATTGCATTTCTTAAAGAATATGAAGATGTCTTTGCTTGGACATATGAAGATATGCCAGGATTAGACCCTTCTGTAGTTATGCATCACCTAGTAGTGCACCTGGATGCTAAACCTGTTAAGTAGAAACTTAGAAAAATGCATCCTAAAGTGGCCTTACTAGTCAAAGGGGAGTTAGAAAAACTCCTGAATGTTATTTTTATACAAGCCATTGATTATGTTGAATGGATCTCGAATGTAGTTCCAGTAACTAAGAAAGAAGCTACCAAGGTTAGGGTTTGCATAGACTTTAGAGATATTAATGTTGCATGCCCTAAAGACGATTTTCCCCTTCCCAATATGGATCAGATCATTGATTTTACTGCTAGGAGTGGAATGATATCCTTAATGGATGGATTTTTTGGTTATAATCAGATCAGGATAGCTCCTGAAGATCAGGCTAAAATAACCTTTATTACCCCTTGGGGGACTTTCTGTTGGAAAGTGATGCCATTCGGGTTGAAGAATATAGGTGCAACCTATCAACGAGCCATGACTTATATCTTTCATGATATGATGCATGATATACTACATGATTATGTAGACGACATTATAGCTCGTTCTACTAAAGAAGATGACCATTTAGATGACTTGAGAAAAGTATTTGATCGGTTAAGGGAATATCTTATCCGATTGAATCCAACCAAATGTATATTCAGAGTTAAGTCAAGTAAATTATTGGGGGTTATAGTTTCTTTACGTGGCATCGAAATTGACCCTCTCAAGATTACGGCTATCACTGATATGCTTGCACCCACAAATATATCTGAATTATGGAGTCTACAAGGTAAGCTTCAAGCTATTCGTCGCTTCATCGATAAGTTGGAGGATAAAACTGGACCCTTCCTTAAGCTTCTTAAGAAGGATGTCTCTTTCCATTGGGATGATGAATGTCAGGAAGCATTTGAACTCCTCAAATAATATCTTCTTAACCCACATGTACTTTCACCACCTAGACCTGATCGCCCATTTATCTTGTATATTTTTGCTTCAGATTTTGCTTTAGGAGCTATGTTAGCTCAACTTGATGATGAGAAAAGAGAGTGTGCTAATTATTACATTAGTAGAACATTAATTAGTTATGAAAACCGCTACACAACATTAGAGAATTTATGTCTAGCAGTTGTATTTTCTACATAGAAACTATGCCATTATATGCTCAGTCAGAAAACATACATTATTGCTAAATACTATCCCTTGCGGTATCTCATGAGTTGACCTTATTTATCTGGTCGTACATCAAAGTGGGTTCTTGCGCTAAGTGATTTTGAACTCATTTTTATAGGTTAGAAGTCTGTTAAGGGTTAAATCATAGCAAATCAATTAGCTGTTGCACCCTTATAATCCACCCATCCCCTTGTCATTGAGTTTCCTAACAAATGCCTTAAACTAGAGGTAGATCATTCAGAGAAATGGTCTTTATACTTTGATAGAGCCCGATGTATGAGTGGGGTTGGTGTAGGTATTATTTTGATATCTCCATAGAAACATCTCATACCTCTATCCTTTAAATTAATGTTTTCCTATACTAATAACACTGCTGAATATGAGGCTCTAATCCTTAGATTACGAGCAGGCCTAGCACTAAAAATTAAAAATATATTAGTTTTCGATGATTCTCAACTTGTTATAAATCAAATTAATGATGTTTATTAGACTAGAGATGATAAATTGCATCCATATAAAGCATATGTATTACAATTAATATCTTTATTTGATCAAATTACCTTGGAAGCTATTCCTAGAACTAGTAATCGTGCGGTTGATGCCATGGCCATAGTTGCATCTCTTTTATCCTTGGAGTTAGATGACGAATATGCTACCATCATTATTCATTGAATCCAGGAACCCGCTTCAATTAAATCATGCTTGGAACCTTTGGACGTGTTTCTAATCAATGAAACTACTCCTAAACTTTGGTACATTGATATCCTCAATTTTCTTCAAAATGGGACCTTCCCTGAAGGTTTTAATAGAAACCAGCGCCAGTTATTACATAGATGAGCAAGTCGCTTCATCATAATTGGAAATACCTTATATATGAGATCCTTTGAGGGTATCCTACTGAGATGTTTGAATCTAGAAGAGTCTAGATCAACTTTGAGTGAAGCCCACGATGGATCTTGTGGATGACACTTTAGTGGTAGCACCATTGCTAAGAAGCTCCTTCGGATAGGATATTTTTGGCCTACCATGGAGAATGATGCACATGATTACGTGTGCCATTGTGACAAGTGTCAGAAACACGCTGACCTTGTCCATGTGCCTGCACAAGAACTGTAGGCTATTTCATCTCCTTGGCCCTTCTCCAAATGGGGCTTAGACATCATCAGAAATATCAATCCTATGTCATCTGATGGACACAAATTCATCATAACCACCACCAAGTATTTTACAAAGTGGGTTGAAGCTATGCCCTTAGCTTCTTGCACTGGAACTCAAGTTTCCAAATTTATTTTTAATCAAATTATTTGTAGGTTCGAAATTCCTACAAATCTCATCTCAGATAATGGAACTTGTTTCAAAAATAAATATGTAAAGAAACTATGTCACAAATATAAAATTCAACATCATTGGTCCACTCCCTATTATCCTCAGGGTAATGGCCAAGTAAAAGCATCTAATAAAACATTAATTAAAATCCTCAAGAGACTGGTCAATAAATCTGGTCGTGATTGGCACATTCAATTATATCCTGCTTTGTGGGCTTATCGAACTAGCATTCGTACTCCCACGGGCACTTCACCTTTTGTTTTGGTTTATGGCGCTAAAGCTATTTTTCCCTTTGAATTAGAAGTTCCTTCTTTGGCTCTGCTACTTCAAGATACTGAAGTAGGAGATGAATATCATGCTGGTAGATTTAGTCAGCTGGAACTCCTAGATGAGAAGTGCATTAATGCTTTGGAGAATCTTCGTGCCTACCAGAACAATCTCAAATGAGCATATCTCAAGAAAGTCCATAATCGATCCTATGAGATCGACGACATCGTATTAAAAGAAATTAAAAAAATACTAATGCAACTAAAGACCTTAAAGTAAAATTCAAGCCTAACTATCTTGGGCCATATATTATCATTGCTAAATTTGGATCGGGAGCATATAGATTAGCTACCTTAGATGGTAAAGATCTTAAAGAACCTATGAACATTATGCACCTTAAGCGCTATTATGCATAAATCTGGTAATTTCATCATTGTATATATTATACATATTATCTTCTTTTAGTAATTCATATAAAAATTTCAAAAAAAGTAATATTATGTAATTAAAATCAAAATATAAAAAAAAATCAAAATCATCAAAATCCTCAAAAACATCTTCTATTTTTGCACCTGTCAATTCTTGAAGCATTGCAGTTATATTTTTAGTTATTTTGGATAAATTAGCATTTATTTGGAATCCCTCACTTTCACACTCACATGAATAAATATCTTGATATTATTTGGTATGATTATTAATCTCTCTTATATCGAAGTCCATAGTTGAATTAAATAAAGTTTTGAGCATAGAGAACTGATCTTGTTATTTACTTAAACCAAGTACACCTTTTCACATTAAAATGATTTCATTGCAAATTCAAAATGATGCTACATAGTAGAAGTGGTATCTTGAGTGAAAAGTTTCCCCTGCTATCCTATCATGCACATGGTCTAGAATCTTTGAGAATTGACAAAAGGACAAGCTCACCCTTGCCCAGAATAAAAATCCCTTGCTCTACATCCAATCCGAGCAAGTATCCCTAGTATAAAAAGAAAAAGAAAAGCAAGAAAAATCATGAGAAAAAGAGAAATTATTCATAAGCATTATCATTTTGTACCATATCAGCAATATTTCAACATTATCTCAATGTCAAGCAAAATACAAAATACAAAAAAAAAAATAGAACAAGAAAAGAAAAGAAAAAGCAAAAAGCAATAAATCCCTTCCCCTACCCTTTGAAAAGAAAAGAAGGGTGAATGACCTTGAATCCCTAGAATTCTCAATTATTCAAAAACTATGAGGTAAGCCCCATAACAGGTGGTTTGTGCCCAACCCGCTTGGCCTTGGGTAACTCCTAGCATGGCGATATGTTTGTCACATTAGCGACCTTCTTTTGTACAGACCTATGTCCGCTCATGGATTAGCTAGCTCTTGATGACCCGACTTACATAGTAGTCTGGTACGGTTACATGCATATAAATCATGGTCAACGAACACTCATTTGGTTAATTCAAATTACTTGTATCAAATTATCTTGCTCAAAATTGGTAAATGAACAATACAATTGCACACACATTTGTGTTTGAGATATTTTGTATCATTATGATAGATCAAGATCGGCAATGAACTCACATATGCACATGGGGTACCTTATAAGTCTAAATTTTGTCTTTGAGATAATTTAAAATATTTATGCAAATATTCTGGAATAATTTGATTTTCTTACTTGAGAATATTGGCTTAGTGTACAAACAATTAAATACATTAAAAAAAAAAAAGTCCATTTTTTTTTTCAAAAGCATGTTAAAAAATCTAGCAATAAAGTCACATTTATATTTTCGACTTTCACAACAATGGTATAGTTCCTAAACCTAAATTGGAATCTATGCCTAGTGCAAGTCCTCATTTTATATTTTTTATCTCAAAATCAAAAATCAACTATGCAATAAAACTATTACATCAATTTCTTCTTTTGGATTTCGCGATGATGGTATAAGTCTATACCTAAAATTCTATGCCTAGCGCAAACCATCGTTATAATTTTATTTCCCATTTATTTAATCCATAAAAAACATATGGCTTAAATCATTATGTTACACAATTGTGCTTTAAAATTAAAAAAAAAAACAAAAACTTTTCTATTTCATTTCATTATGTCAACATTCAGTTTTGCGATGATGGTATAATTCCTAGGCAATTGTTCAAATTTCTATCACACTTAGGAATTTTATGCCTAGTAAAAAATCATATTTTTAATATTTCATGCATAATATTTTTATGGAAATCTGAAAACAAATCATCACCATCATCATTTTTTATCATCACAACACAAAGTCATAAGAAAGTCTCTTAAGCACCCTTTTACTTTTAGCAATATTTCTCTCATATCGGGATTATCTTGATGACCTAGCGAGCGGTGACTCCATGAAATGGTCATGTAACAGTGACAATGTCTTTTGAAATTATTGTTAGAATTCACTTTATTTTTCATCAAATCACACCACAACAACCAATTTGTTTACATCATATTATTTCATTTAAATTTTATAGCATGACATAAAATTATAATATTTTCAACGACATAATTACATGAATAATCAATCAACCATTAAAATATTAAAGCATCATAAAACATATGCACAAGTCATATCACAAAAAGAATATATATATATATATATATATATATATATATATATATATATATATCAAGAAGTCTATACATCATATCAAAATGGATTGGTATGCCACAATCTATACCCTGGCATACTCAATCCTCTCAAAAATATGTGGTCTATGTACCAATGAGCAGCTCGTCTCAAGAAGCCCTTGATCTCTCATCCTCCTGAGGTGGAGGAGGTGGTCCCATCGTAGCCTGTCCTATGTTGTGGGTCCTCGACATCGATCGTGATGCTATCCTCGATGACCCCATCCTGATCGGCTCTACAATGTTGGCTGGCAGCGGTATCCTCTGCTCCTCTGGAACCACATGATAGTACAACCCCTGGTAGAATGTAGTTTGCACAATAGCCCATGCCAGATCTAGAATGCTCACCCCTCTGCTTCAATCCCTGAGCTGTGTAGCCTCATCCTGGAGAGTCTGCACCTGAGATCGTAGGTGGGCATTCTTCACTCGGAGAGTCACCATCTCGTTGCTCTCCCCCACCTCGACACCCTTGCCCTTATCGGGTGATGGTGGCCTATCCCTATGCTAATAAGGGAGTCTCTCCCTCCTCTCTAGCTACTACTGTCTCTTTGGAGCCTGTGGTACTCTCCGACGTCTCTCCTAAGGAGGTCATCACTGATATCTCCTTTTGTGACCCCTCACTGCACCGATGGTAGCCTAGCACCGCCTCTCCATCCATTGCACTACAATGTGCATCAGACCCTATGCCCTCATCATCCGAGGAGGGCGGATGCCTGCATACCAGGCATCATACCCGTCTGCTACCCCCGTGTCATCCCCATCCATTGGCTAAATGGGGGCATCATCAGCGTCCTAACTCTAGAACCGTTGCATGTCTAGAGCCTCGCTCAATGTAGTATTATCTTGCATAGTCTGGGAGTACTCATAATCCCTAAGAGAAGGGATCCCCTACTATAGATCGAACTACCTCAAAACATGGTCATAGTAGTGGAGCTCTACCTCTCCCCACTCTGTCCTCAACCAGGTGACTCGCTTGATGCGAGCCAACTCCTATCCATCCTATGCCCACCCTGGATGCTCTCTCCATGGTCTCTAAGTGATCTTATCTGGAGTGAGATCGTCTAGCAACCTTCGAGACATCGACAGATCTATCGGCCGCTGTGACCCTCTCTAGAGCTACCAATAGAAAACTCGGGGTCTCTCCCGGTCAACTCCTATCAGTGGAAGCCCTACCGACCTCTACACCGCAATGTGCTCCCAAAACCAAACCTATAGTAGTGATGTCAGCACTAGACATCGACCTCTCTTATATATGACCCCGTAAAGGATCCTATACAAGCGACATAGTACAAATCTACCCAAGAAAACCTATATTTATGGTCTCTCATGTCACAGAATACATATGACAGTAGCCATGATAACCTGTATCCACTCTGGTGGCATACAAGAAGGCCACCTACTACCCCTATCAAAACTTGGGTCAACCGAGATGCCCTAGGCATCTGCCTCAAAGCCTTGATGTTCACTCTGCCCTTCTCTAGGGCGAAGCTTGGGTCCTTGCACAATCTCATCATGGCATGGTCCTGATTGGCCAAAGGAGCCATGAACCGCCCATGTATGGGGATCCTCAAGATCCTCCATACATCCTCTAGAGTGGGAGTCATCTCCCCTGTCGATATCTGGAAGTAGGACGACTTTGGATACCATCTCTTTGCTAGGGCTATCAGTAGCCCCATATCTGTAGGAATTTGTGGCATCTCTGCCACATGCTGTAGTCCGACCTCTGCTAGTCTGTCTTGCTCGGCCTGATCGAGCATAACTAAGTCATCCCTGAGACCCTCATATTTCCACTCTTGACTATTTAGCAATCCCCTCTGCAAAATAAATAATAAAACAACAAAAATCATTAGTACATAATCATTAAAATTAATTAAAATTAGTTTCATATCATAAAAAAAATGATATCACCCATTATTGGATGATATCGTACCAAATTTAGCAAAATTGTCCTTAATAGGACGAAATCATCTTCGATTCTTCAATTTTGGGATCGCCCCTTATTGGACGGGATCGCCCCTATTTCTTTGATTTCGTCCTCAAACAAAATTGGTGATATGGGGACGATTTCGGTGAAATTGGGATGATTTCGTCCTGACATCGTTGACGGCCTAAAAATGGTCGTGATGCCCCAAAAAAATTAAAATTCAAGTAAAAAAATTAAACAAATTAAGCTACAAACATAGTACACTAGGTTTAGATCCTTACCCGCAACCCACAATGAACCTTTGTCGATCTATGTGTCGTTTCCACCATTTTGCTGTAGATCTCTAAAACAACGAAAGTGAACAGTAAAAATGAATTAGGGTTTTACCCTATTTTTCTTATTTTAAAAACAACATTTTTTTAATTTTTGCTTTTTCACGCTTTTACCTCAAACGTTCGATTTGGGTAAAAAATTTGAGGGGGCACCATAGCAAACAGTTGTATGATTCAACCTAGAATCGTCGTCTAAAAAAATGGAATAAATTCTTGCTTTCTTGTAAAGCATGAAGAACTCGTATTTAAAGAGAGGGAAAAATGTAGCACCCTAAAATTGGCACAGTTAAACCCTCAGTAAAAGATAAAAAAAATTAATTTTAATCCCGAAATCGCTCGTTAACCGCTCATCTCATTTTTTGTGCCATTTTTAGAAGTTGTTTTGACTGTTGAATGATATCGTCGTCGATATGACGATATCGTCCCAAATCGGACGAATTCGTCTGGAACAGAATGTCCAGATGATTTCATCCCTAAACCGAATTTTCATAATTAGCTTATGTTTCAACCTCTCCAACTCGGGCAGAAGCATGTCTGCATGGTTGGAGATTCCTACGTTGGAGATCTCCCAGATTGGGATGATCCCCAACCTCCTAACCTCCTCCTAATCCTATATAAACTTGGGATTTTCCCAGTTTATCCCCCTAGCTGATCATTTCCCTACAACTTTGGTTTTTGCTATGTTAGAACATCCTATCCCCCATTATTTGCATTTATGTTTTTAGGTTTTACTATAGGATCTCACTGTATTTCAGTCAGAGGAAGCTCGGATCGTTGCAAGCGATTCAACCACAATTTCATATGATCCTGTCGATATCGGCGACAATCTCATATGATTTCAGATGATTTTGACTGCAATTCAGATTGGGGGCAATCAGAGCCTTGAGTTTGCATTCTATATTTTTTCCCATTTAATTATGCATTAGTTTAGTTTACTTCTATTCTGCATCTTGGAGTTCACCTCATTTAGTATATTTGCATGATAAAATTCAAAATAAATGTTTAAAACATTGCATCCCATTTGATTTGATATATGGATCTATAATTTAAGCATTTATATTCTTATTTTTATCATTTTGTATCATTATTGCAATTATATTTTTGGTTTTTGGTGTCTATTTTCATGATTACAGGTTTCTGACGAATTCGTCTGACAAATTCGTCAGGTCTTTGATGATATCGGTTGATCTCAGACGATCTCCTATGATCTGGATGATTATGTATAATTAAAGATGATCCTATCATATCCGAGATGATCTGGAGTCCTACAAGCTTCAGAATCTTCATCAGAAATTAGAAATCAGGTGCACTCTTCTCCATCTTAGATATTTTCTATATATAGGATTCATTTATGTTTGTTGTCTTCATATGAACCAGAAATTTCATATAGAATAGCTTAGATTTATTTTTGCCAACCTAGGAATCTGAATGATTGAATATAAAATGAACACATCAAACCTATTCTAAACCTAGGCATGGAAACTGCCACTTAAAGTTTCCTGGTGAACCCCACCATCCGTAAAAAATTCACCCTTATAGCCCTCCCTCGAGAGGCACGACCTTCAAAGGGCTTCTTCGTTTAAGACATTGTCCCATCCTTCTCACATCCCCCTTTCGGGCACGGATCCTTTAGCCTGAAGGTAAGGGTGCAAAAAATTTGGGCAATACACTATGCATGGATCAAATATAGAAAATGAAGCATAAACATGAATAAAGAAATCATTTTAGTCATAATTGAAACATAAGCATAAAATGTGAATCTAGCCTAGTTCTATAGTCATAAGTCTTCTAAAATGCTATTAAATCAACAAAATGGCTAATCTAACCTAACTAGATGGATATAAAAGAAAAGAGTAAGGTGATATGTCAACTATTGCAAACCACAACTCTGGTGATCAGTCTGCACTGTGAACCATGGCTGACAGCCACAGTTTGACCTCTGATGAGTTTACCCTCAAAATTAGGGGTAGTGGGCACAATCTTCTTGTCCAAATTGATGTTTAAGGGTCACCTTCATTGTCCTCAGACTGATTTGGTAGTCAATTCAATGTAAAGGGCCTCCATTTGCCTAGATATGCATTTCTTGATCCTCCTAAGCACCTAGGGCATCCATAATGCAATTCATCATGAATGGTGGCAAAAGGGTCGAGGATTAAGTGCAATATCTATCTCTTAGTATACTCAGTTTGAGTGTACAATTCACCAGGGCTTTGCTGCTCAAATCTCCAATGCTTGCTCTCCCTTTCTCCCCATTTGGAGGGGGTATTTATAGCATACCCCTAGGGCTAGGGGTGGCTTCATGGAGAAGCCAAGACCAAGAAGGGTGGTTAGGATAGTTGGGATGGAAGCCTTTGGAATATTCCATCCTTTAATTGCCTCCTTCTAGATCTTCTGGCCGTTCTAACCGATTTGGCTTAGATGGAAGGCCTAACTAAACTTCAGTTAATATCGTAGGTCACAGTTGTGGTCCAAACTATAGACCGCAGGTGTCAACCATGGTTTACACTAGAGACCATAGGTCTAGGCTGCGGTTCATATTGCTTAGACCAAAATGCCTAAATTGAGTGGTTAGAACCACTGCTCTATCTTGGAGTCTGTCCAAGATCCTCCATATGGTCTTGTAGCATGTCCATATGAGTAGCCACCCTCGACATGATGCGTTTTAGGTGTATACACCAATTTTTAAAGAGATTTCATTTTGCATGCTTTTGGGGGAGAATATAGTATTGCTGCTATTCTTACACAATAAAATGATGAGAAAATGGAGCAGTCCATTGCCTTCATGAGCTAGACACTTAAGGAGTATGAAGAGAGGTATGATTTTATGGGAAAAAATATGTTTGCACTCCTTAGAGCCTTAAAAAATTTTAAGCATTTGGTGGCTTATAATATAATAACATTCTTTGTGGTTCATCTAAGCATTAAAGAATTATTTTTAGGCCATGATGTTCCTGAAAAAAAGGCCATTTGGGTGATAAAAATATGAATTTTGATGTTGATATTAAACTGATACAATTAGTATGGGGAAGAGCCCTATGTCAACACCTTGTAGAGGATTTAAATACCGAGGAAGCATTTTTTAATGCCCAACCAGCAGAAGAAGAGTTAAATTGATTCCATGTTATGATGGATTATTTAAAATTTGGAACCTACCCAGTGATATACAACAAAACCCAAAGAAGAAATATAATATTAAAAGCATTATATTTTGAAGTGATTGATGATATTATTTTCAAAAGAAGTTAGGAAGTTTTCCTCCTAAGGTGTATTGAACCAAAAAAGACTAAAAATCTGTTGGACGAATTCACCAAGGTTTTTTAGGAGGCAATTTCTCATCATTAGTTACAATAGCTAAAATAACAAGAGTTGGGTATTTTTGGACAACTCTATTTGTTGATACAGTTAAATGGATCCAAAAATGTAAGGAATTATTATTTTTCTTAGGAAGGAAAATGAGGGCTCTCTTTCCCTTACAACCAATTACTACAGATCAACCATTCACACAATGGGGATTAGACTTCATAGGTGTGATTAATCCACCTTCAAGTACTAGCCACATGTTTATATTGACAGCCACAAATTATTTCACAAGATGGACTAAGGCTATTGCATTAAAATAAGCCACTAGAGGGACCATTATTGAGTTTTTATAAAGTATTGTTACAAGGTTTAGAGCACCTGAGGTAATCATTGCTGATAATGCTAAAGTATTCATAGGTGTTGTTGTCATTGATTTTGGTATCAAGTATGAAATTTACATGAAGACATCTTCCAACTATTACTCTTAGGGGAATGGACTAGCTGAGTCCATAAATAAAAACTTGATCAAAATTATTAAAATAATAGTGGAGGAAAATCAATGAACATGGCATACCAAGTTGAAAGTTGCCTTGTGGGTAGACAAAATTACACCAAATCAGGCCACAGGTCAATCCCCCTTTAGACTTGTGTATGGTAAAGAATAAAAACTTCCTATTTCACTAGAGCTTCCTACCTTGGAGCTAGATTATCAAATGAATTTAGAGCATTGTGATCCTATGGAGTTTAGGTTTGCATAGTTGATGCAATTGGAGGAGACTAGAGACCAAGCTAGTAAAAAAATTCAAGAAAATCAACTAGTAATGAAGAAGTACTTTGATAAGAGGGCTACCTCACAAATATTTTTAGAAGGAGATATGGTCCTAAAATGGGATGAAGATAGAGAAAATCTAGATAAACATACAAAATTTGACCCTATCTGGAGTGGGCCATACATTATTATAGGCTTTAAAGGCATCAATACTTTTTAACTCTCAAGGATTAATGGAGAAACGATACAAATTCCAATAAATGGGATTTATCTCAAAGCTTATCCTTGAATTTTTTAGCCATATGATGTAGCTTTAGTTTTATTTTTGTTGTGTTCTCTAAGTGTCCCAAGGAACCTCTTGCTTCCTGAGAAGCATGCTTTATTTTATTGTGTTTTAATTTGGTTGTTTCCAGTTTTTTGTTTCCAATTTGGCTGTTTCTAGTTTGACTATTTTTAGGTTGACTATTTTTAGATTGATTATTTTTAGATTGAATGTTCCTAGTTTGACATTGGCCAAATTGGCTACACAGTTTCTAGTTTTAATTGATGCATACACTTGGAAAAATTATTGCAGTTATTTAATATTTCCCATTTGTGAGTTGTCCATTTTTTCAAAGTGTAACTATTTCATATGTTTAGGTGGAAAACATTATGCAACCTTATTTATTCCGTAGTGTTGTAGTTTTGACATAAATAGCTAGACTATTTCTATGTATTTTAGTGATGTAAATGATGTAACTACAAATAGATGAAATATTTATGTGTAGTATTGTACTATAACTGTTGTAATGCAGTAACTGCTATAATTGGTGTAAATGCAGTAAATACTGTAACTATTATAAATGTAGTAACTTTTGTAAATGTAGTAAACACTATAACTATTGTAACTGTTGTAAATGCAGTAAACACTATAACTGCTATAAATGCAATAGGTTGTAACTATAGTAAATGTTGTAACTCCTGTAAATGTTATAAATAGGGAAAATTAGAAGGTTGGAAAAATATCTCTTGCTACAAAAGAGATTTTTTTAGATCTTCAAAGGGTTGATTCATTCTATCACATGCTAACAGTTGTAACACTATGGGAAATAATACAAAAATTTGATTGAGTTGCATGTTTTGTATCTTCAGTTTGGCTGGATTGCATGTGGTATTGGCTCTTGGTTTATGCCAACCTTACCTTTTGCAGTTGATGCATGTTTATCTATCTCGTATCTGTTATACTGTGTTTTTTATGGATTTTTAGGTGGATCAATCAACCCAATTTTTATTTTGGTGTATCACCTCTTTTTATTTTTAGTTTCTTAGTCTACTATTACAGTTTTTATTTTATGTTATCCCTCTCCCTTTTCCTAGTGTAGTTTAGTGTAATTTTTAATTGTATTTCCCAGTCTGTGTTACAATTTTTAACTTTTAGTTTATTTTTCTGTTGTAATCTTGTATTTTCCCTTCCCATGTTCCCCAACAATTTTAATCATATTTTAGTTTAGTTTGTTATTTTCAAGGAGAGTCAACTCTTTCTAGAGGTATTTTTCTCTCAAGAAGTCCCACACAAGAGGGATATTCCCATGTTGATTTTGTGCATGGATGTAATATAACTGTGCATTTTCAAACATCAAAACTATCCATTGAGGAGAGTTGTTCCCATAGTGTAGTTCCCCACAATTGTAAAAACCTCTCTTGGATACCTAGGTTTTTTCTTACCTTTATTTCCCAATCCTTTCTACTTGTGATGGTTCAAGTTGCTTCTAAGGTTGAGGTTACCTACTTTTCATCATTCCTTTTCTTAGGGTATTCCTTTTCATCATTCCTTTTCTTAGGGTATTCCTTTTCATCATTTCTTTTCTCAGGTTGTGATCGTTCAAGTTTCTTCTAAGGATTGCATGTGGTATTGGCCCTTAGTTCATGCCAACCTTACCTCTTGAAGTTGATGCATGTTTATTTATGTCATTCCTTTTCTCTAAATTTAGGTTACCTCTATGCTCTTGGTCCCACTTCATCAATCTAACACTTTTTATTTTCCTATGTAACTACTAATCTTCCTATGTCAACTCAACATAATTGAAGAAGATCTTTTTAATTTACAATTTGGATTCTTCTTAACAAGCCAAATCATATGCTTTTTGTAAGGTCTTGGGTTTGTGCAAGTTTATCTTTGTACTAATCTTAGGATCCACTCCTAAGACAAACTTATGTACCTTCATTTTTTTATTTGCCTCACATATTGGTACATACTTTACTAAGTTTACAAATTTCTAATAATAGGTCTCGACCATTGTTGTTCCTTGGTGGAGTGTAGAGAATTCATTGAATTTACCTACATAATATTTCTTTGATAAGAATATTTTATTGAAGGCTTCAACAAAGCCCTCCCACTAAAGATTTATTGCCTAAATCTTCTAATCAACTTTAAAGGTATTCCACCATTCTAGTCCTATTTCTTGTAAGTGGAGAGTAGCCCAAACTATTTAGGTTACTAAAGAGTAGTTCTTCATGGAAAAGTAGGTCTCTAACTCATTCATCCAAGCCTTAGGTGAATTACCTCCATCCTTTCCAGTTCTACCTCTATACAATCTTTAACTTCTTGTTCTTCTGTAGTAGGATCCTCCTCTTGTCTACCCTCAACATTCTTGTTATGGGAACTCTAACTTACTAAAGTTTCCAGTAACTATCTTTTCTAGTTCATTTGATCCCTTTGTTGTTCTATTGACTCATGTAGTAAGGATACTACAATAGTGAGATTCTCTACCTCTCTATTACAATTTTACAAAATTTATCCTAGGGATCTAGCTTTAGCACTATCCTACCTAGCCTGAATTGGAGTCTAAGAAGATCCTCCTCTTCGGTGGAGAACAGATCTAAACACAAGACAGAAAACAAAAATAACAAGAGCCAAATTTCTTATCCAATAGCTTCAAAAATATTTTACAAAGAATATACAACAATCTATCGTTTTGCCAACCCCTTCTCATTACAATCCTTGGGTTTTTATCGAGGTCCCGATCCTCTGTGTTTTCAAACTTCCCACGATCTGCAATTGCCACTTGGAACAATACTGGAAAGTTGCATTGATGAGACTCTGGGTGAGGTGCGTGACTGGCTGCCATACCCAACGGGATCTTCTTCTCGAACTGCTGCTTTGTTGCTAGTTGCTATAAATGCGTCTCTAGATATCCTGCGTGAGTGGCCAACATGCTTGTTGGAATCTTCCTCTGAAACTGCTGCTTCACTACCGCTAACTTGCCGTGCACGAAGGGACGCCTTTATGGAAGCCTGGAGTGCATGTTTTTCTTTTGGTCGCGATATCGCGACATGTCGCGATATCGCGACAATTCCTTTCTATGCTTTCTCTCTCCTGTTTCGGTCACGATATCGCGACATGTCACGATATCGTGACATTCCTTCCTCCATGCCTTCTCGCTTCCGCTTTGGCCGTGATATCGCGACCTGTCGTGATATCGCGCCATTTTTCTATCGCGCCTCCGTTCTTCAGTTTCGGTCATGAAATCGTGACATGTCACGATTTCGTGACCTTTCGTCCTCCGCGCCTTTGCTCCCTGCGTTGGTCGCGAAATCGTGACATGTCACGATTTCGTGACCTTCGGTCCTCCGTGCCTTTGCTTCCCTGCGTTGGTCGCGAAATCGTGACATGTCGCGATTTCGTGACCTTCGGTCCTCCGCGCCTTTGCTTCCCTGCTTTGGTCACGATTTTGTGACCTTGTGTCTTTCGCGCCTTTGCTTCCCTGCTTTGGTCGCGATTTCGTGACCTTGTGTCCGCTGCTTCTCTATCTCCTGTTTTGGTCGTGATATCGCGACACTCTTTGTGTCGCGATATCGCGACACATATATTTTTTTCTTTGCAAAAATACTTAGAAAAATTTGGTTGATGCTAGATTGCTCTGCTGCCCTCGGATGCTCCTGCATCAGACACCCGGGGTGGATTGAGAAGTGATCCTCACTTCTGATCTTTGAGAGGAAGACCCAAGCGGTCAACCTCTATTTTTGATAGCCAAGTTGCATCTTCTATAGGTCTGCCCTTCCACTTGATCAAATATTCAGAATACTGTTTGTTTCTTGTGCTTCTGCCTTCACGAGTATCTAATATTTCCTCGATCTCATCTGTGGTTGGGTTAGACGTTGGAATGCTCCACAATTCTATACTTGGTGCCTCTGTACTGTTTCCTTCATGGTATTCCACTAAATCTGATATGTTAAAAACAGGCGAAATGTCAAGCCCACTTGGCAATTCCACCTCATATGCATTGCTTGAGTCCCGTTTTTCCAGTATTCTGCATGGCCCAAACTTCTTCATCTTCAACTTGTTATAAGTTTTTGGCTAGAAATATTTCTTTTCTGAGATGGACCATGACTTCATCTCCCACTTTGAACTCTTTGAACCGCCGCTTTTGGTCTGCTCTTATTTTATACTGAGTATTCATTTTTGCAATTTGTTTCTTCACTTCTTCATGCAGGCTTTTCATCTGTTTTGCAAATTCTTCAGCCTCGGCATTGCACTTTTCCCCTTTCTCTAATTTCCTCAGCTCAAAAACATTTCTTGGGCTATTTCCATATATGACTTGGAATGGGGACTTGTTTGTACTCTTGTTGATAGAATTGTTGTATGCAAATTCTGCCTACGGCAAAACCAAATCCCATCCCTTGGGTTTATCTGCTATCAAGCATCTTAATAAATTACCCGGACTTCTATTTACCACCTCTGTCTATCCATCAATCTATGGGTGGTATGCAAAACTGAACTTCAGGTCTGTCTTCAACTTCTTCCACAATGTTCTCCAGAAATAACCAACAAACTTTGTATCTCTGTCAAAAACTATGCTTTTTGGTAGACCGTGAAGTCATACCACTTCCTTGAAAAATAACCCTGCAATGTGAACCGCGTCACTTGTTTTCTGGCAGGGAATAAAATGTGCCATCTTGGAGAATCTGTCAACCACCACAAATACGGAGTCATTTCCCCTCTATGTTCTCGGCAACCCAAGAATGAAATCCATGCTGATGTCCTCCCATGGCCTCTCAGGTACAGGTAACGGCTGATATAATCCTGTGTTCTGCCTCACGCCCTTTGCCATCTGGCATATTCTGCAACTTTGCACAAACCTTTTCACATCTTGCTATAGTTGCGGCCAGTAGTAGTTCTCACTCACCAGGGCAATGGTCTTATCCCGACCAAAATGTCCAGCCAGTCCCCCGCTGTGCTTCTCCTTGATTAAGTTCTCCCGCATGGAACTCCTTGGAATGCATAATTTACTTCCCCTGAACAACATTCCATCTTGGATTAGAAAATCCAACCACTTTGTCCTGTCCACAGTAACAGGTGCCAAGCAAGCCATCCAGGCCTCTGCAAAATCAGGATCTTCAAGGTACAGACCCTTTAGTTCTTCGAATCCTACCACTTCCACTATCATTTCAATCAACAAATTCTACCTTCTACTTAAGGCGTCTGCAACTCTGTTTGATTTTCCGCTTCTGTGCTTTAACACAAAGGTATAGCTTTGGAGAAACTCAACCCACTTCAAGTGCCTTTGATTCAGTTTTGTTTGGCTGTTAATGTACTGTAAGGCCTGATGATCAATGAATAGAACAAACTCTTTTGGCAACAAATAATGCCTCCACTTCTTTAGAGCCTGAACTATAGCATAAAATTCTTGATCATAAACTGAATACTTTTTCCGAGCATCATTGAGCTTCTCACTAAAGTAAGCAACAAGTCTGCCTTCCTGACTCAGTACAGCTCCTATTGCACTACCACTGGCATCACAGTCTACCTAAAATACTTTGTTAAAGTCTGGAAGTGCCAAAACAGGTTGTTCTATGACCTTTTTCTTCAATACATCAAAGCTCCTATCAGCCCCTAAGGTCCACTTAAATTCTTTCTTATCCCCTCTCATTGTTTCTGTGAGGGGTGCACAAATGCTGCTGAAATTTCTAATGAATTTTCTGTAAAAGCTGGCTAGACCATGAAATGATCTTACCTCTATTGTGCTTCTCGGGGTAGGCCATTCGATGATAGCTCTCACCTTTTTTGGGTCCATTTTTAGACCTTCTGTTGAGATGACAAATCCCAGGTACACTAACTCCTTCTTTACAAAATTACACTTTTTCAGATTAATTAATAACTGCTCCTCCCGCAACTTCTCAAAAACCCTTCTGATGTGCACCAGGTGCTCCTCCAGGGCTCTGCTAAATATTAATATATCATCTAAATAGACAATGACAAATTTGCCTAAGAACTCTTTGAGTACCTCATTCATCGACCGCATGAAGGTACTTGGTGCATTGGACAGCCCAAATGGCATGACCAACCATTCATACAAACCCTCTCTGGTCTTGAAGGTTGTCTTCCACTCATCTCCTTCTCTGACATGGATCTGATGGTAACCACTCTTGAGGTCAATCTTGGTGAAGTACTTGGCTCCACTCAAACAGTCCATTATGTCATCCATTCTTGGCAATGGAAATCTGTATTTTATTGTGATCTTGTTGATGGCTCGAGAGTCTGTACACATTCTCCACTCTCCATATTTCTTTGGCGCTAGCACTGCAGGTACTGCGCATGGACTTAAGCTTTCCCGAATCAGTCCCTTCTCCAGCAACTCCTGGACTTGCCTGTTTAGCTCTTCGGTTTCTACAGGCGTCATTCTATGTGCAGCTTTATTGGGCAAGCTTGATCCTGGCACCAAATCGATATGGTGACTGATCTTCCTTACTGGGGGTAAACCCTCAGGCACATTATCAGATATAATATCTGGAAATTCCTCCAACAGATCTAGGACTTCTATTGGGGTATCTTTGCATTCTGTATCCCTGACTCTAGGAATTAATGCATAACACATATGTTCATGCTTTAAATCATCTAAAAATTTTCTCCCGTCAACCAAGCAAATTCTGGCACTGCCACATACCTTTTCTTCCACCTCCTTCAGGGGTTTCAGCTTATGACGCATTCCATTCTTTGTCATGGAATAGGTGTTGGCACGGCCATCATGAACCGCACACCTGTCAAACTGCCATGGCCTTCCCAATAGCAAATGGCATGCATCCATGGGCAGAATGTCGCACAGGACCTCATCACGGTAATTCCCAATACTAAATTTTACCAGGCACTATTCATTGACCAAAACCTTATGGTCTTTCTACAACCACGTGATCCGATATGGATGCGGGTGTCTCTTCCTCTCCAGTTGTAGCTTTGTAACCATTCCCTCTGAAACTAGGTTATCCGTGCTACCGTTGTCAATAATAATATTGCAAATCTTACCCGTGCATTTACACCTTGTGCGGAATAAGCTTTTCCTTTGATCTGTGGCCCCCTCTTCATTCAGCAGGACTCTCCTCGCAATCATTACTTCTCCTCTCTCAGCTTCTTCAGAATGCTCAGATCCAGCATCTTCATCAGTGATCGCGGCTCTGGCATTTCCTTTCGGCCTCCTATTATTCCTTTCTCATTGTTGTGGGCACTCGTATTGGTGATGTCCCTCTTCTCCACACTGGAAGCAAGTTCCATGGAATCTTCCTCTTCCCTGGCCACGTCCAGCTCTACCCCTTCCCCCTCGGTAATCATTATTCTGATTACGGGGGCGGTAGGTATTTTCTCTCCTTTGTTCTTGATTACTGCTACCTTCTCCATTCTTCTGAGAATCTTCATTCCTTCTTCCACTGGTCCTTCCGTCGGTTCTTCCACCATGACCTCTTCCTCTTTGCTTGTTCTCAAACCTCCTATTGAGCTTTTCTTCAACCTTTAGGGCAAATTGGTAAGCGTCCTCTATGGTGGTCATCCGGACCAGACTTAATTCTTCCTGAATACTTGCTCGTAACCCATTAATGTAATGGGCTACCTTCTCCTTGTTGGCCTCTGAGTGACCTGTTCTGATCATAATTTTATGAAACTCTTCTATGTATTCTTTTATAGACTTACTTGATTGCCTCAACCCTTGCATTTTCTTTAGCAGGTCTAACTCATAATCACCAGGGATGAACTGCCTCTTCAGCTTTTCTGCCATCCGTTCCCATTTTGTTATTCTCTCTTTTCCTCTTTTATTTCGCTCCAGCTGCACTCCCTTCCACCAAATGCTGGCATGACCTTTCAGTTTGGTCTTAGCGAATCTGACCCTATCAGGATCCTCAACCTCCTCGTACTCAAAGTACTCTTCCAGATCGTTGATCCAGTCGATCAATTCCTCTGGATCAAGGTTCCCGAAATACGTGGAAACCTCCATCTTCGGCCTCTTCCCAATCTGGGATATGGCTTTGTATAGTCTGGCTTGAGCAGGATCTATTGCTTCTTCTTCTTCCTCAGGTTGGCCTTCTTCTTCGTCATCTTCCTCTTCACTACCTTCATCTCTTCTTGGCTCCAATATTCTATGCATTTCTTCTTGTAGGGCTTGCATTTGCCGCTGCAAAGCTCGGACATCTTCCGTTGCCGCCATGCCTCTCCCACCAACAGGGTTTCTTCTTGGAGGCATTCTGCTCACTCAATCACAAGCCCTCCCATAGATCCTGGTGTAACTGCCTCACGTCCGATGATCTGTTACACACTCAAGAACTTTCGGCTCTGATACCACTTGGTGGAGAACAGATCTAGCACAAGACAGGAAACAAGAATAACAAGAGCCAAATTTCTTATCCAATAGCTTCGAAAGAATTTACAAAGAATATACAACAATCTGCCATTTTGCCAACCCCTTCTCATTACAATCCTTGGGTTTTTATCGAGGTCCCGATCCTCTGTGTTTTCAAACTTCCCATGATCTGCAATTGCCACTTGGAACAATACTGGAAAGTTGCATTGATGAGACTCTGGGTGAGGTGCGCGACTGGCTACCATACCCAACGGAATCTTCTTCTCGAACTGCTGCTTTCTTTGTTAGTTGCTATAAATGCGTCTCTAGATATCCTGCGTGAGTGGCCAACATGCTTGTTGGAATCTTCCTCTGAAACTGTTGCTTCACTACCGCTAACTTGTCGTGCACGAAGGGACGCCTTTATGAAAGCCTGGAGTGCATGTTTTTCTTTTGGTCGCGATATCGCGACATGTCGCGATATCATGACAATTCCTTTCTATGCTTTCTCTCTCCTGTTTCGGTCGCGATATCGTGACATGTCACGATATCGCGACATTCCTTCCTCCATGCCTTCTCGCTTCCGCTTTGGTCGTGATATCGCGACCTGTCGCGATATCGTGCCATTTTTCTATCGTGCCTCCGTTCTTCAGTTTCGGTCGTGAAATCGTGACATGTCACGATTTCGTGACCTTTCGTCCTCCGCGCCTTTGCTCCCTGCGTTGGTCGCGAAATCGTGACATGTCACGATTTTGTGACCTTCGGTCCTCCGCGCCTTTGCTTCCCTGCGTTGGTCGTGAAATCGTGACATGTCACGATTTCGCGACCTTCGGTCCTCCGTGCCTTTGCTTCCCTGCTTTGGTCGCGATTTCGTGACATGTCATGAAATCGTGACATGTCACGATTTTGTGACCTTGTGTCTTCCGCGCCTTTGCTTCCCTGCTTTGGTCGCGATTTCGCGACATGTCACGAAATCACGACATGTCGCGATTTCACGACATTCTGTTCGTCTGCTTCTCTATCTCCTGTTTTGGTCGCGATATCGTGACACATATTTTTTTTCTTTGCAAAAAACTTAGAAAAATTTGGTTGATGCTAGATTGCTCTGCTGCCCTCGGATGCTCCTGCATTATCTTCATATCCTTAAATTTTGTGCCTCCCTAGCCACAAAAATTTGAGTTATATTATAATTTTCCTCCAAATTGTACTTCTAACTTTTTATTAGTTACATTATCCATATGAACTAACAATAGAGTATTATCATCCATTAATAATAACAATGGTCACACTCTCTCCATGCAAGGTTCCATTTGCAAGAAGATATTCCATCCTTTAGGATTTGTACTCAATCTAAAATGATCCCATCAGCGTGCAATATCTGGTGAACCCAATCCAATTTAAAGTCCCTAGAGTTGTAAATCTCCCCAAAGTTACACATCAATTCGGTTGATATTAGTTCTCTCATGGAAGCCTCTAGTCCTATGACTTAGAGTTCTGATACCAACTACAAAAACCTAGTTCTAACCAACCCAAGAGAGAGTATTTTTTTAAAGTAATTATCTCAGTCAAGGTTCAAAAAATATGTTTCCAATAGGATTAAAGTTGATAAGGAATTATCACATTTCAAGACCATGATGTTGTAGACATTTCTCGAGTGGACAGGTTAGACCAATCTCCTACAGATTATAGGTTTTACCTTGAATACCTTCACAACATAAAATATGCTTCAAAAGGTCATCCAACATTTCTTACATTCTCTACGAATGTAAGATATATTGACCATAACATTGTGAATCTCCCTTCTCAATATTTAAATAAGGGGGATGCCAATTACCTTACCATTCATATGTTAGTCTATGTTGATACTTTTGGGCATAATACCTTTACATTTAGTCAATTTCACCTCCATGGTGGAACTACTAAATGTTCAATGATTAACTACCCCATCTCCATGATTGGTTAGTTAAGGTGATTATCACTTCACATGATAATTTTGCATGGACATCAAGTCTATCTGTTTAAGGTGCCATCACTTAAGTCCATTTCACATGGGTTACTAACCTCTGTAGTAGGAAGTAATATTCATTCTACACCACTTAGAATCTTATCCAAATACTTCTCATCTTTGGATCACGTTCGATTTTTCCACTCAAAATATGTCCATTGCAAAATATCTTGGGTATTGTCTCCTCACAACTCCGTTAGGTTTAAATTCATATTATAGGGATTCTAAACATGGTTACTTAAAGTGTGTCCCTTTCAAACCCCCAAATACAAAGATAAACAACATCAAATTACCTTAACTAACTCTCTCTCTCTCTCTCTCTATCTTACATGAAAATAAAGCATGTTCACCTTTCTAAAATAGGAAATGACTTAAAATATTTCTAAAGCATATTATTGAAAGCATTAAACATCTAAATAAGGTTTACTCTTCCGGTAATTAAGAACATGATTTATAACCAAATTTGCAACTACTTTCCATTCATTTTATCAACATATAAAATCTCCCCTAAGGAGTTTATATTAAGAATAACTACAATGTAATCCTTTAAATATGAATTGGAAATAACCATAGCAAATACTTAACATTAAATTCTCAAATATTTTCATAAGGAACTCATTTTACAAAGTCTTCTTAATAATAAAATTCATATTATATCTCAACAAAACCATCATAGTTTTTCCTATTTTACATATCCTTGGTTTGAGATTCTAATTACAACATAATCATAATTAACATGAAACCCTGATAGCAACTTGACAAAATTCTTCCTATTCATAATATTGTTCGCTGAATTCCCTAAGATCCATCAATAAGTGGTTGGAATAAGGGATCATGATAGCTCCATAATATGATAATGCACTCCTATATGTTCTTATCAAAATCAAAACACCAAATAGAACTATAGAAAACATTTATATACCATTTCTTTTTTATGAAATAAGCCATAAGAAGAAACCCCATAATTTTTTCATAGCAAATGGATTACACACCCATTTAATCATTCAATGATTTTAATAAAACAATACATGCAACAAATGGATTCTACACCCATTTAATCATTCAATGGTTTTTAATAAAATAATACATGTAGCAAATGGATTCCACACTCATTTAATCATTCAATGGTTTTAATAAGACATTACATGCAACAAATAGATTCCACACCTATTTAATAATTCAATGGTTTTAATAAGACAAAATATGCAAGGAAAACCCCATAATTGTCCTTCTAATAAATAGACTCCATGCCCAAAAATATTAATATTCAAATTTACTTTAATATAATTCAACCTTCACTTATCATTTGTTTCTTCATATAAGGCAATATATATATATATATATATATATATATATATATATATATATATATATATATATATATATATATATATATATATATATATATATATATATATATATATATATAATATTAAAACAAGGCTGCAAATATATATTCTGAATAGCCCAATACCTTCTCTTTAAAAAAAACAAGGCAACACATATATAAATTTTGAACAGCCAATACCTTCTCTTTAAAAACAAGGCAACATATATATAAATTCTAAACAA
Source organism: Wollemia nobilis (assembly GCA_028583015.1). Classification (NCBI taxonomy): domain Eukaryota; kingdom Viridiplantae; phylum Streptophyta; class Pinopsida; order Araucariales; family Araucariaceae; genus Wollemia; species Wollemia nobilis. The sequence continues at coordinate 4,508,168 of JAQPPZ010002189.1, read as the reverse complement.
CCTAATATATTTTTTTTAAATGCCACATATAATAAATTTTGTAAAACCCCAAAAAATAGAAAATATTCTTATACTTCTTTTAATGAAAACTTTTCTTATTGCTGAAGCAAGGTAAAGTAAACCCAAAAAAGCATAAAGCATTTTTTACTTATTTCAACAAAAACTTCTCTTACTTACTACTGAATCAAAGTAAAGTAAACCCAAAAGAACATAAATCATTCTTTTACTTCTTTCAATAAAAACTTCCCTTACTTACGGTTGAAGCAAAGTAAAGTAAACCCATTAAAAATATAAAGCAATACACATATAATTTATGCAGCTATTTTTCTTTTTTTACATCTAATTCTAATTTATAAGGCATAACTTTCTTCTAAAAACCTTTTGTACAACAAAAAAAGAGAGCTATTTTTAGATGCATCATTAATGCATTTTTTAACATGCATAAAAAGCTAAGATCTCAAAAAATCAAACTAGGTAAACATATACAAATTTTATAACCTAATTAAACATATAAACCCTAGGCTATCTATTCCAAAAATAAGGTAAACTTATTAAAGCTTAAATATTGCCCAATGCAAACTGCGTATGTCCATGCACTTATACATTATGTGGTAAAAGAAAACAATACATTGCAATAGTATGCATGCACATACAATAATTTCAACAAACCCAATATAAACATTAAATTTCAAAGCACCTACATATCCATACAATATGTTATATATAACAAATTCAACTAACATTACACCATGCTATCTTACAGAATATATGTGCAACGAAAACATATAAAAGATCTAGTTTTTGAAGAAAATATTATCCTTGTTCTCTTTTTTGTAGGTTTTTTAATTGTACCCAAAATCATTTTTAAGAATCCTGGGTGATTAAAAAGATCTATTACACCTTTATTATTGAATTACTAAGAGGAGTGTCTAATGAATAAAAGGCTCAAGTATGCTACATACATTCTAGAAAAAGATATATTTTTTTAAATAGAGCATTCATTCATGAAATACCAACAAAGCTCGCATGAAGAAAGAAATAATAATAATAGATCCCACCTGGTAAAGCAAATCCTTTTCGGTCTAAGTTTTTTATTTTCTTCTCAATCCTGCCCTATGTTTCCTACTTCCAATTCCCTTTTTCTTTTGCTCCTCTCCTTTTTTTCTTGGTAAAACCAGCCCTAAAAAGCCAATAGCATGCAATTTTTTGAATGTTGCTCTAAATGCATGCATTACCCAGTAACACATCCAAAGTTAGGGTTGCTACAAAAAACTTTCACTCTCCCCCAGAAAATATTTTTGTTTAGATAATAAGGGTTGTACTTGGGTCCCCATCCTTGAAAAATTACAACTCTCTTATTTAGAGCTTGAGAGTTTATAAATAAATACACTTCTCATCTCAATTGAGATGCTATAGCTAGAAACCTACATCATTTTACATAAAATGTTTGAATTCTTGATTTTCATTTTCTAGATCTTTTCAATTTTCTCTATGAATAAAATTATTCTAGAATTTAACGTCTTTCTTGACATTTTTCTATAACAATATTCACAATGTCAACACTTCACCTCTACTATCTATGCCTTGCATATTAGTAGACTAATATTTCCAAAATATCACACTATTGTAATTTGCTTTACCAAATATGGATTGCTAGTTTCCTTCTTGAAACACAAGTGCAACCACAAAAATTATAATAAATAGTCTAAATGAAAACACATTATTGTTACAAAATAAAGAACATATTACCAATGGAAAACATCAAAGTAAATCTTAATAATTAATTGAGTCATGCAAACAACATTTTCTTGTTAGTTTCAACTAAACTTACTACTTCCTCTAACCATGGAAGGGAGAATTTAACTTTATGATCCTCAATAAAAACCTCTCTATTGGCTAGCTTATCTACACACTTGTTTCCTTCCCTTAATATATGTGTAAACTTGATTTCTTCAAACTCTTCAACAAGATCTTGAATTTCCATAATTATCTCTTGCATGTTCCATGGAGCCCTTTCTTTCCTCAAAATTATATTTATTGCTATGAGAGAATCACCTTCCATCCATACTCTATCCCACTTTATTTGTTTACATATTTTTAATCCTTCTAAAACTGCCCAAGATTCAACTTCATTATTTGTCTTAAATCCAATATTGAAAGCATAATGAGAAAAAATATCTCCTCTATTATTTCTAATTATTCCTCCTCCTTTTTCTGGTCCTAAATTTCCTTTAGATGCTCCATAAAAATTCAATTTAACCCACTCCACATCTAGTGGTTTCCACTTTATATTCTTTGCCTTATTTTTTCTTCTCTGATACCCAATATCGTAATTCCATTTAATGACTTAAATCCATCTATCAAGGCTATCTACTTCTAGATTACGGACTAGGTGAGTTGATAGGGTTGTTTTAGAGTCTTAGACTCCTCTATGACTAAACATATCTTCTTTTTCATTACCTCTAAACTGCTTTCCTTTCCTTTAAATATTATTCTATTCCTTCCTAGACATATAGTCCAAAGTATTGTATCTTTTTATGTATCCCATATTGTTTGCAAAGCCTCATTTTTATAAGTTCTTTGTCATTGCTTTAACCAATATTCAATTCTACTATTCATCACCATGCATTTACAAAACATATTAATAATACATTGTCATAGATTCTAGACTATTGAGCAATTATCCAAGAGATGGTATATAATATCCTCCGTTTTACAAAAAATACATTGATAGGGGCCATGAAAACCCCTTTTCATAAGGTTATCTCAGGATAAAATTCTTCTATGACCTACTAGCCAAACAAATATTTTGACTTTAGGAATGCTTGGGCTATCCCAAACACTCCATATTATAGTGATATTATTATTTTGTTGGTGTTTTCAATTATATCCACTTCTTATTGTGTATTCTCCTAAGCTATTCAACTCCCAAATAAATTTATCCTTGGCTCCCATTAAAATAATCACAATTGTTATCTTTCTACTCAATTTCCTCCTCACACCAATTTCTTGTATGCTTGTAAGAAAATATTCTTTCCATTTGTATCTTCCTTCCCAATCCTTGTACAAAATGTTTGAAATATTATCACCATATTTTTCTTGAAGCAATCCCATCCAAGGTTTCAAAATTAGATCTAAATTGAGTGGTTTTTTATCACACCAAGTATCCATCTAGATATAATTTTTTTTCCAGTTCCCACCACCCATATTAAACCTTTAATCATAAGATAAATAGGTTTTTTAAACCATTACAATGAGCAAAACCATTTGGTAGAGAAAATACAGTAAATTTAAACTTGGGTCATTGGGATCAACATACTTACTTAGAAGAATTATTGCCTATTGTATTTGACTCTATACAATCTCCAAATTACTTTTCCCCTAAGAGCTAAGTTTGCATCTTGTTGTGGAGATTTCTTGTTTACCCTTTTTATCATATGTCATGTTGTAGGGATCTCTAAAGTCACAACTAGTTTGTAGACTCTGGTGAATCTACCTCTTTGACCTAGGAATATATTATCTAAGTGACTCTAGACAGACCAGGTCGGGTAAGGAAACCCTAGATAATGGGTTTGGATGTTTACCATTTGGATAAAATCACCCATGTATTACCAGATTCGATGATATTATATTAGTTTTTTATTTTTTTGACCAAACCAAGCAATATTAAAACCATCAAGACTAGACTGATGCCATGTCCATTGGGTAGTCGTAGCAAATTTATATTTTTCATGAACCAAGAAAGGAATAATAAAGAAGAACTAGTTCATCCACATTCATTCAAATGATGTAATCAATAAAAATGATTAAACTAGTGAGGGAAAGCATCATCCACACATTCATATTGTTGTAATATGTAAATAAGCTAGACACAAACCAAGAACATAGAAAATTCTAGGAATAGAGTTGGATTTTGTATTCATATAAAAATATTTACATATGAAAATCTCGACAGAGTGCTCGGGTCTTATATGATAATAATTACAATGTCTCCCTTGTTCATTTTCTCCATCTTGAATGTAGTGATGAGAGAGTCTTGGTACGTCCACAAGAAATAATATCAGTGAATAACACTTCCTGGATAGTCCCTAAAAAATGGTAGAATAAAGGGCAAGGTAAGAAAGATAGAAAAACATGCACAAGAGAAAATACAACTAAATTTTAGACACAATTATACCTAGACTCAAGTTCTCTCTCTTAGATATTTGATCCCTTTGCTTCCACTAAAGTGGTCTTTTATATATAGAGCTGAACACTAGAGTGAGTCTATAATTGTTTCTCCATCGACCTTCCATCTGGCTTGATCTTGTCTCCCTTCAAAAAGTATGGTAGAAAAAAATGGACACGTGGCCCACGTCTTTCTCCTTAGATAGATGGTGGTTGAGGCTATGTTTTATCCTTCTTACTACCTTGATTAGGTGGTTGTGTTGTGCTTTTATCGTGGGCTTCCTTTGGTGAGCTGGATTTCACTTCTTCCCTTTCGATATTCTGCAGACTATGGTCGATATATATCCAAGCCTCAAAATGAAAGGTTAAAGAAAACATTAGTAGTTTGATGTCTTGTGTGACTTGATTCATCTACTCCTTGGACCACTCCATGATGTTCTTAGTGAAGACACATAGGTGGTCTACCATCTCCACCAAAGAGGTAAACTATTTTGACAACTTTGTATCTTGACCAACGTTGAAGCTTTGTATCTTATTGAGCACAAACTCCTTGATGTCAGGATCTTGGATGAATTCATTCAACATAAAACCACAGTATCTTAGTTCATCTTCAACATCCTTCTTAGCACTGGCAACTTCTTGTTCCCATCAAATCTAATTTGATTTGTTCTACAGATAAATGAAAACCTTGGCATATTCTTCTACAAATACATAAATAGAACCATCCCTCAAAGTAGCTATTCCTACGCCGATCTCCACATAGTTCTATTTTAATTTTTGGTACACAGGATATATCAAGTTTATTCTTTTATTGGCTTGATACAACAAATCATGCAAGATGCCAACAATGTGCCTAGTGGCATATATATCATAAAATATTGAAGAAAGATCATCCATTTTTTTCTAGTATTTTATCTTTCATATCTTGTTTGAATTCATCAATGGATCCAGAGCGATCACTATCCTGTATGGTGATGGCCTAAGAGGGAGCCAAAATTTTCTTTAATTGATTGATCTCGGCCTGTAGTTGTATTTTAAGTTTTAGTTGTTCTACTCCTACCACTTTGGCATTTAAATTTGATACCTCCTTCTCTATGGTTGCTGCCACCTACACTTGGGAGGCCATATGTGATTTCATCATGTCTACTGGTCCAACTTCTACCTTCATTACATATTTACCAAGATCAATCATGGCTTCTTTTAGACTTGGTGGTATGGGGATGTCAAACATAGTGGTAGACATGTCGTACGTTTCTTGTTTGGCCATCCCTTTGGGCCTACTAACTCCCTTGTTGGGGGAAATTTGCTCCTCCATATATTGTATCTGGTCCTCTTAATCCATGGTTAATTGGAACATGTCCCTCACTCGGGTCTTTGTTAAATTTTCTATATCTGGAGTAGAAGATTCAGTCCTTCCCCTTTTCCTAGTGGGGGATTTTGAGGTACTTTTTTCCTAGACTTCATACTCCTTGAGTATGTTGGTTAATCTCCTTTCTTCCTATATTTTCTTTAGAGTCTTAGGGGATTGGACGTTCTTCATGATTGATTACCAGGGTGTCAAAAAACAACATGGATTGACCAACTACCACATCAATCTAAATGGATGGAGACAATAGTGCTTGGGTTGATGATGCAAGGTTGTAATATTGATGATATGAGTAAGATACCAACTCTTTACCTTTTGAGGTAGTGGTAGTAGGAGAGCTAGAGGATGCAAGGAGATTCACCTGTTCTTGTTGAGTTTCATCCACTATCTTCATCATGACTTCAAATAAATCTATGTTTTGGTGAACCACCTATAAGGTGGGGTCCAAGAACTCTTATGGGGGTGCAGTGGGGACCAGTGGTATCACCTTGTCAACCAAAAATTCCCTGTGTAATATTATATTAGAACTATAATCCCCACTGCTTCCAATTTACTATGAGGCCTTCTATCCATTCTCTACACCAATTCTAATGATTGGCCTTGCCTAATAGCCTTCTACATTTTATATTTAAAATTGTCTACCCTGTGAGTAACTTGCAGGAGGGTGAGATTAGTAGTGATAGCTCTCCTATGATGGCATTTAGGATCATAAAGCCTCCAGGTAATTTCTTGGAAATAGTACCTATCCATGTTCCAGATTGCTCACAACATTGAAAACTAGCCTAGGTATGTATAGTAACCCATTGTACAAGGAATTGGCAGCCATGGCACACTTCCCTTCTTCCTTATGAATTAGATTTTGACCTCCTCTGTAATCTATCTGGTTATCTCCAAGATAGCTATTGATGTTGGGCAATGTTTTGGTAATGCCTTTGGGGGTAGCTTAGACCCATATATTATGATATAAGAATATTATTCTATGTAGAAGAAATATCTTGCTCTAGCTTCATGAAGAAATGTCCTAACTATGACCCCAAATCTATTGGGATACTCCCCACATAGGAGAGTATGGATTACTGGAAGGAAAATTTTAAAGAAGGCAGCATAGCTCAAGCATCCTTCCTAAATACACAAAAATGTATCCTGAACTGAGGTGGTGCAAACCACCCCTACCTTGATGATTTGGGACTGCTTTAGCTGGCTAGCAACTAGGTGGATTAGGAAGGAGTAGTAGGAAAAAGGAGGAAGTTGCTCTTTTTTGGCTAATATGGCTTCCTGTAATTCTACCAACTCTTTATTCATGTTGTCGTTGATGACCTCCTCCCATTGGTACATAGGTATTTTATCTATTTTATTGCACTGCAATATTAGAAACAATACTTATTTTATGATGTGATTTAGGCCTTTTGTGCCTAATACCAAGTTGATCGTGTTTGCATAATCCTGCGCCCAAGGATGAAGGATATTTTTGCGTATGGGGAAGCTAGAGGGCATCTTCTTGTTCCTTTTCAAGAGCATCTCTAGGAGAGAGGTTTTAAGCATAAAATTGGATTATAGAGCCAAGGTAGGGAGGCCCAAGATGCGTGTGGTTGTGGAGACCCTGAATATATTTTTGATTCTATCGTATCTTAATCTAAACACCATTTTATTTGTATGGTCCCTAATAGTCCTATTTTGGGGGTCATAGGCCACCACCAACCATGCTAGGAGGTCTGAAGAATGATAAATTTTAAGCCAATTCAACATGCCAATATTAGAGTTCCATTTATTATAGATGGAATGTGGCTTGCCACTATCCCTCTGTGCTGTCATAAACAAACCCCTCAATAGGGTAGGGTGGTGCTAGTTGTCTTCCTTTGTGGGGTTGAATTTATATATGGTTACACCCTCAAATTCCTACTGTTGGTCTGGCATAATATCTCTACTTGAATATAGTGGGTCAACTAGTGCCTTTAGATATTTGTCTCTCCCTATCCTTTTTTTTATTGGCCAAGACCTTGTTAATTTTCCAATTTGGGCCTTTACATCTGGTACCCTAGTTGTAGCCATGATTGTGGAAGACATGGGATTGGGGTTTTAATGACAGAGAATTTTTTCAAATGATCTATGCTCAACTCTTCAACGATGCACTCTGAATGCAAATATTCACATTTATATCATAGGGAAAATCCACCACCTTATACTTAAAGCACTTGTATTAATTTTTTTAGGTGGAGCACCTAATTTTCATTGCTCGAAGGGCTTCTTATTTGTTGTGCCACATGGCTAGGTGCACAAGATTAATTCCTCATCGAATTCTAATTGGATTTCTCTCAGGTCAACTTGGTTGGATTGTTGTTGAGTGGAATCTAGGTCGCCCACTTGCTCACTTCTCATTGCTCCTAGTGGAGCATGTTCGACTGGGGCACACAAATTTATGAAATGGGGTGCACAAAATTTGTGCACCTTTAATGCACCTGGTGCCTATTTAAAAGTCGGTGCACAAAGCTAAGTGGAGTGCATGAAAGTAAAATTGTACGCACAACCTCATGTGCCCTTAAGAAACTTTGCATGTTCCACTTGGGAGTTAAGCACACGAGACAAAATCAGGTGCACAATATTATGTGCTCTTAAGGGACTTTACGTGCTCCACTCAGGAGTGGAGAACATAGGATAAAACCAATTATACAACCTCATGCACCCTTAAGGGACTTTGCTTGCTCCACTTGGGAGTGGAGCACATGAGACAAAACTAGGTGCATGACTTGTGCACCCTTAATGAACTTTGTGCACTCCACTTGGGAGTGGAGTGCACGGGACAAAATTGGACATACAACTTTGTGCACCCTTAAGGGAATTTGTACATTCCACTCGGGAGTGGAGCACACGGGAAAGATATGGGCACATGAAGTAGAACTAAGATAACACAAAAAAAATTCACGCAAATTTCATTAACAGAGGTTTCAAATTCGGAAATACAGCAGTTATATTCAAAATGGCCAAGAACCCCTTTTACAATGTATGCATTCCTTTTATAACAGACCCGACCCCCTTCGGACATCATTACACAGAATGCGGGATTCCCTGTAACCGCCCGCACGAGTGTTCTATCACCGCATGCATGTTGTGGCCAGGTATCTTCCATCATCATGGCATGGGATGGCGGAGTGCCCTGCAACCGCCTGTCCATCCACCCGTCGAGTCATCATTCATAGGAATGCGCCATAGCCATCTGTAATCTGCTACCACGTGCCCTTCTACAATGGCCTCTGTAACCGCCTAGTGCTCTATGGCCACCTGTAATTTGATGCCACGTGCCCTTCTGCAATGGCCTTTGCAATCGCCGGCTGGTCTGGAGTCGTGAGCGTTTTGTCGCGATATCGCGACGTGTTTGCTTCCTTACGCCCTCTCTCCTCTTCGGTCGCGATATCGCGACGTTTTGGCGTTCGGCCTCTATTTTCTCCTTCGGGCCGCGAAACCGCGACATGTCACGATTTCGCGACCATTTTACCCCTTGGTGCCTTTGCCCCAAAAGTGTCACGATTTCGCGACCACTTTGCACCCTGTCACCTTGCTTCCGAAAGTGTCACGATTTCGCGACCACTTTGCGCCTTTGAGCCCTCGCTTCGAAAGTGTCACGATTTCGTGACCACTTTGCGCCTTTGAGCCTTCGCTCCGAAAGTGTCACGATTTCGTGACCACTTTGCGCCTTTGAGCCTTTGCTCCGAAAGTGTCACGATTTCGCGACCACTTTGCGCCTTTGAGCCTTCGCTCCGAAAGTGTCACGATTTCGCGACCACTTTGCGCCTTCGAGCCTTGCCTCTGGAAGTGTCACGATTTGTGACCACTTTGCGCCTTCGAGCCTTTCTCGAAAGTGTCACGATTTCATGACCACTTTGCGCCTTCGAGCCTTGCCTCCGAAAGTGTCACGATTTCGTGACCACTTTGCGCCTTAGAGCCTTTGCCTCCGAAAGTGTCACGATTTCATGACCATTTTGCGCCTTGGCTCCATTGCTTCGAAAATGTCATGATTTCATGACCATTTTGCGCCTTGGCTTCTTTGCTTTGAAAATGTCACGATTTCATGACCATTTTGCGCCTTGGCTTCTTTGCTTTGAAAATGTCATGATTTCGTGACCATTTTGCGTCCTGGCTTCTTTGCTTTGAAAATGTCACGATTTCGTGACCATTTTGCTCTCTTTTTAATTCGTTTGCTTTGTCTCTTGAAAATGTCATGATTTCGTGACCATTTTGCGTCCGCTTCTTTGCTTTGAAAATGTCACGATTTCGTGACCATTTTGCGCCTTGGCCCCTTTTCTCAAAAAGCGTCGCGATATCGCGACAGTTTGACCCTTTGGCGCCCTTTCTCAAAAAGTGTCGCGATATCGCGACAGCTTTGGCACTTAAAGAAAAAAATATTTTTGGGTGATGCAAGATTGCTTTTCCACCTCCGGATGCTCCTGCATCAGACACCCGGGTGAATTGAGAAGTGACCTTCACTTCTGATCTGTCTGAGGTAGACCCAGGTGGTCAACCTCTGCCTTCGACAACCAAGTCGCATCTTCTATGGGCCTGCCCTTCCACTTGATCAAATACTCAGAATAACACCTGTTTCGAGTACTTCGGCCCTCACGCGTATCAAGGACTTCTTCTATCTCATCTGTGACTGGAGTAACCGTGGGAATGCTCCACAAATCCGGGCTTGGTGTTGCACTGCTATCTCCTTCATGAAACTCGACCAAATCCGAAATGTTAAAAATCGGTGAGATGTTAAGTTCACTCGGCAACTCCACCTCATATGCATTACCCGAATCCCGTTTCCCAATGATCCTGCATGGCCCAAATTTCTTCATCTTTAGCTTGTTATAGGTCTTGGCAGGAAACCTCTCTTTTCTTAGATGGACCATGACGGAATCTCCTACTTCAAACTCCTTAGCCCGGCGCTTCTGGTCTGCCCTGGCTTTATACTGAGTATTCATCTTAGCAATGTGCCTTGTCACCTCCTCATGCACTCCCTTCGGGTGTTCAACAAAGTCTTCAGCCTCAACACTGCATTTTTCTCTTGTATCCATCCTTCTCAACTCTGAAGCGTTTCTTGGGCTGCTCCCATAGATTATCTGGAATGGCGATTTATTGGTACTTCTATTGACAGAGCTGTTGTAAGCGAATTCTACCTACGATAGAACTAAATCCCATCCCTTGGGCTTGTCTCCGACCAAGCATCTCAGTAGATTGCCCAAGCTCCTATTTACCACCTCTGTTTGGCCATCTGTTTGGGGGTGGTATGCAGAACTAAATTTTAAATCCGTCTTCAGTTTCTTCCACAGGGTTCTCCAGAAATACCCTACAAACTTGGTATCCCTGTCCGACACAATGCTCCTTGGCAGCCCATGAAGGCGTACCACTTCCTTGAAGAATAAACCAGCCACATGGACCGCATCGCTAGTCTTCTGGCAGGGAATAAAATGAGCCATTTTTGAAAACCTGTCCACTACCACAAATATGGAGTCGTGTCCCCTCTGTGTCCCGGGTAAACCAAGAATAAAATCCATGCTAATATCCTCCCATGGCCTTTTAGGTATAGGTAGTGGTTGATATAAACCAGTAGGTTGCCTCACACCTTTTGCCATCCGGCATATCCTACAACTTTGCACAAATTTTGCCACATCTTGTTGCAATTACGGCTGTAGTAGTTTTCACTAACAAGTGAGATGGTCTTGTCTCGACCAAAGTGTCCAGCTAAACCTCCACTGTGCTTTTCCTTGATGAGATTCTCCCTCATTGAGCTCCTCGAAATGCATAATTGGTTCCCCCTGAACAACATTCCATCTTGAATCAAAAAATTTAACCACTTAGTCTTGTCCAATGTAACAGGCGCAGTGCAGGCTTTCCAAGCTTCTACGAAGTCGGGGTCTGCAGGGTATAAACCCTTGAGCTCAACAAACCCTACAACCTCCACCTTCATCTCCATCAATAAACATTGCCTCCTACTCAAGGCATCCGCAACTCTGTTGGACCTTCCGCTCCGATGCTTCAGCACAAAGGTATAGCTCTGCAGGAACTCAACCCATTTCAGGTGCCTCTGATTCAATTTCCCTTGACTGTTAATATACTGTAGTGCCTGATGATCAGTATAAAGAACAAACTCCTTTGGCAACAAATAATGCCTCCATTTCTTCAGAGCCTGAACTATGGCATAGAACTCCTGATCATATACCGAATACTTCTTTCTGGCATCATTGAGCTTCTCGCTAAAATAAGCAACAGGCTTACCCTCTTGGCTCAATACGGCCCCTATGGCACTACCACTCGCATCACAGTCTACCTGAAACACCTTGTTAAAATCTGGAAGTGCTAAGACAGGTTGCTCTGTGACCTTCTTCTTCAGCATAGCAAAGCTTTTGTCTGCTCCAGCTGTCCACTTGAATTCCTTCTTGTTCCCCCTCATTGTCTCCGTAAGGGATGCGCAAATACTGTTGAAGTTTCTAATGAACTTTCTGTAGAAACTGGCCAGACCGTGAAACGATCTCACCTCAGTCACGCTTCTTGGAGCAGGCCATTCTATGATAGCCCTCACCTTCTCGGGGTCCATTTTGAGACCATCTGCTGAGATAACAAATCCCAGGTATACTAACTCCCTCTTCACGAAGTTGCACTTCTTCAGATTGATCAGCAGCTGCTCCTCCCGCAGTTTCTCAAAAACCCTCCTGATGTGCATCAGGTGTTCCTCCAGGGTTCTGCTAAAAATCAATATATCATCCAAGTAGACAATAACAAATTTGCCTAGAAATTCCTTCAGGACTTCATTCATTAACCGCATGAAGGTACTCGGTGCATTGGTTAGCCCAAATGGCATGACCAACCACTCATACAGCCCCTCTCTGGTTTTAAAGGCTGTCTTCCACTCATCCCCTTCTCTAATGCGGATCTGATGGTAACCACTTTTCAGGTCAATCTTCGTGAAGTACTCAGCTCCACTCAAACAGTCCATGATATCATCCATCCTGGGCAATGGGAATCTGTATTTAATAGTGATCTTGTTAATTGCCCGAGAGTCTGTGCACATTCTCCACTCCCCATCCTTCTTGGGTGCTAGCACTGTAGGTACTGCACATGGACTAAGACTCTCCCTAATCAACCCCTTCTTTAGCAGATCTTGAACCTACCGGTTTAACTCCTCAGTTTCTACAGGCGTCATTCTGTGTGCAGCCTTATTTGGCAAGCTCGATCCAGGCACCAAATCTATGTGGTGACTGATCTTCCTAACAGGTGGTAAACCTTCAGGAACATTATCAGAAATGATATCTGGAAACTCCTCTAACAGCCCCATGACTTCCACTGGAGTTTCCTTGCATTCTTCTTCCCTAACCCTAGGGATTATTGCATAGCACATATGATCTGGCTTCAGGCCATCTAAAAATCTTCTTCCATCAACTAGACAGACTCGTGCACTGCTGCATACCTTCTCATCCACCTCCTTCAGGGGTTTCAACTTATGTCGAACTCCATTTTTTGACAAGGAATATGTATTGGCTCGACCATCATGTACAACACTTCGATCAAACTGCCATGGTCTCCCCAGCAGCAAGTGACATGCATCCATAGGCAAGATGTCACATAAGACCTCATCTCGGTAAGTTCCAATGTTGAACTTCACCAGGCATTGCTCACTGACCAACACCCGATGGTCCTTTTGTAACCATGCAATCCGATAAGGGTGCGGGTGTTTTCTCCTCTCCAGCTGCAACTTGGCAACCATCTCCTCAGAGACCAAGTTGTCAGTGCTTCCATTATCGATGATGATGTTACAGACCTTGCCTGCGCACTTGCATCTTGTTCGAAATAGGTTGTTCCTCTGGTCTACCTTCTTTTCTTCATTCAACAAGACTCTTCTGATGATCATCGCTTCTCCTCTTTCTGCCTCCTCAGAGTGCTCAGATTCTACACCTTCATCTGCTACAGCAGCTCGGGCCTGACCCTCAGGTCTTCGATTTGGCCTTTCTTGATGCTACGGGCAGTTGTATGCCCGATGTCCTTCTTCTCCGTAGTTGAAGCAGGTTCCTCGAAAGACACCTCTTCCAAACCCTCGCCCAGGCCTACCTCTTCCCCTCGGGTAGTTGTTGTTCTGATTGCGTGGGCATTGGGTATTCTCCTCTTTCTCCTCTTTCTATTTCTGGCTACTGCTTGCTTCACCAGTCTTCCCCAAATCTCTGTATCTTCCTCCATTGGTTCTTCCACCAGCTCTTCCACCCCGATCCTTTCCTCTCTGCTTACCATCAAATCTCCTATTCAGTTTCTCCTCCACTTTTAATGCAAACTGGTATGCATCCTCAACCGTGCTCATCCTAACCAGACCCAGTTCTTCTTGAATGCTGGTTCTCAATCCATTGATGTATCATGCGACTTTCTCCTTATTCACCTCAGAATGGCCGGTTCTAATCGAGATCTGATAGAACTCCTCCGTATACTCCTTGACAGATTTACTTGCCTGTCTAAGACTCTGCATCTTTCTCAACAAATCCAACTCATAATCCATGGGGATGAATTGCCTCTTCAACTTCTCTACCATCCTATCCCACCTGGTGATCTTTTCCTTTCCCCTCCTATTCCTTTCTAGCTGTACTCCTTTCCACCAGATGCTAGCATGTCCCTTCAACTTTGTTTTTATGAACCTGATCCGATTTGGATCTGAGATCTCTTCATACTCGAAATATTCCTCCATGTCGTTGATCCAATCTATCAATTCCTCGGGATTGAGATTCCCAGAATAAGTAGAGACATCAAACTTCGGCTTCTTCCCGATCTGGGATATGGCCCTATACAGCCTAGCCTCTGCTGGATCCAATGCTTCTTCCTCATCAATGGACCCTCTTCTTCCCAAACTTCATCTTCACTGGGTTCCTCCCTTCTTGGCTCAACTCCTCTTCTGATTTCCTCCTGCAGGGCTTCAACTTGCCTCTGCAAGGCTCTAAGATTGACCTCTGCTTCCCTATTCCTCACACCACCATGGTTCCTATGCGGAGGCATCCTGCTCGCTTCCTCACAACCCACAACCACAATCCTGGCACAAACTGCCTCACTGTCGACGATCGGTTTGCGCACTCAGAACCTTCTGGCTCTGATACCACTTGAAGTAGAACTAAGATAACACACAAAAAAATTCATACAAATTTCATTAACAGAGGTTTCAAATTCAGAAATACAGCAGTTATATTCAAAATGGCCAAGAACCCCTTTTACAATGTATGCATTCCTCTTATAACAGACCCGACCCCCTTCGGACATCATTACATAGAATGCGGGATTCCCTGTAACCGCCCGCATGAGTGTTCTGTCACCGCATGCATGTTGTGGCCAGGTATCTTCCATCATCATGGCATGGGATGGCGGAGTGCCCTGCAGCCGCCTGTCCATCCACCCACCGAGTCATCATTCATAGGAATGCGCCATAGCCATCTGTAATCTGCTACCACGTGCCCTTCTACAATGGCCTCTATAACCGCCTAGTGCTCTATGGCCACCTATAATTTGATGCCACGTGCCCTTCTACAATGGCCTCTGCAATCGTCGGCTGGTCTGGAGTCATGAGCATTTTGTCACGATATCATGACGTGTTTGCTTCCTTACGCCCTCTCTCCTCTTCGGTCATGATATCATGACGTTTTGGCGTTCGGCCTCTATTTTCTCCTTCGGGCCGTGAAACCATGACATGTCATGATTTCGTGACCATTTTACCCCTTGGTGCCTTTGCCCCAAAAGTGTCACGATTTCGTGCGACCACTTTGCACCCTGTCACCTTGCTTTCGAAAGTGTCACGATTTCGTGACCACTTTGTGCTTCGACCACTTTGTGCCTTGAGCTCACTCGAAAGTGTCACGATTTCGTGACCACTTTGCGCCTTTGAGCCTTCCCGAAAGTGTCACGATTTCGTGACCACTTTGCGCCTTTGAGCCTTCGCTCCGAAAGTGTCACGATTTCGTGACCACTTTGCGCCTTTGAGCCTTTGGTCCGAAAGTGTCACGATTTCGTGACCACTTTGCGCCTTTGAGCCTTTGCTCCGAAAGTGTCACGATTTTGTGACCACTTTGCGCCTTCGAGCCTTTGCGTCGAAAGTGTCACGATTTTGTGACCACTTTGCGCCTTAGAGCCTTGCCTCCGAAAGTGTCACGATTTCGTGACCATTTTGCGCCTTGGCTCCATTGCTTTGAAAATGTCACGATTTCGTGACCATTTTGTGCCTTGGCTTCTTTGCTTTGAAAATGTCATGATTTCGTGACCATTTTGTGCCTTGGCTTATTTGCTTTGAAAATGTCATGATTTCATGACCATTTTGCGTCTGCTTTGCTTTGAAAATGTCATGATTTCATGACCATTTTGCGTCCTGCTTTGCTTTGAAAATGTCACGATTTCGTGACCATTTTGCGTCTTGGCTTCTTTGCTTTGAAAATGTCACGATTTCGCGACCATTTTGCGTCTGCTTTGCTTTGAAAATGTCATGATTTCGCGACCATTTTGTGCCTTGGCCCCTTTTCTCAAAAAGCGTCGCGATATCGCGACAGTTTGACCCTTTGGCGCCCTTTCTCAAAAAGTGTCGCGATATCGCGACAGCTTTGGCACTTAAAGAAAAAAATATTTTTGGGTGATGCAAGATTGTTTTTCCACCTCCGGATGCTCCTGCATCAGCACACAACTTCATGCACCCTTAAGGGACTTCATGTGCTCCACTTGGGAGATGAGTGCGTAGGACAAAACCAAGCACACAACTTTGTGTGCCCTTAAGGAACTTCATGTGCTCCACTCAAGAGTGGATCACACGAGAAAAAATTGAGTGCACAAATTTGTGCGCCCTTAAGGATTTCATGCACTCCACTTGGGAGTGGAGAACACAAGACAAGGAACTGGACACACAAATTGTGCACCCTTGAAATTTTGTGTGCTCTACAGAAGTATTGAGGTGCATGGATAGGACTTGGTGCACTCAGCTTATTTAAATAAAAAGACTCAAAAATAAGAGGAAACAACAACAAAAAAAATGAGGAATTGTTTTATAAGGCCAACACATCTATAAGAACTCAACCAAAATCTCTCTTAGTTTTATTATCACACAACTTGCTCCATTTCACCAAAGGAAATTTCATTTTATCATGTACACCTAACCATAAAAAGGATCACATAATATAGATTAAACTTTCTTCAACTAATTTTAGCATAGAATACAATGACATATAATATGTTGGAATGGC
Organism: Wollemia nobilis; assembly: GCA_028583015.1. Lineage (NCBI taxonomy): Eukaryota > Viridiplantae > Streptophyta > Pinopsida > Araucariales > Araucariaceae > Wollemia > Wollemia nobilis. Next base: position 4,491,413 of record JAQPPZ010002189.1, on the reverse strand, counting down.
TTGTAAGACCGAATTAATTAACTGAACTCTTCCTGCTAATGATAATCATCTACCTTTCCAAGCTAGAATTTTATTCTAAACTTTACTAATAACTAGATTCCATAAATCTATCCTCATTCTCCTCTCAAATAAAGGCATCTCTAGATAAGTTGGTAAATTTTCCTCCTCCATTTGAAGCAACCTATAAATTCTTGCTTAAATATTAGCAGGAGTGTTAAGAAAGTAAATTTTGCATTTAGTCCTATTAATTTTTTGCCCTAAAGCTCTTTCGTACTCTTTTAAAAATTTATTCAAATATCTGGTATCATTTATCTTTGCCCTTCCAAAAATGGTTGTATCATCTACAAATTGTTTATGGGTGATGTTATTGATGTATTTACTAACCTTAAGTCCGTGTATAAACCCATATTTGTAAGCCTTCTTTAAGTTCCTACTCAAAACCTATGCCATAATAATGAACACATAAGGAGATAGAGGATCTTCTTGGCTAAGGCCTCTCTTGGATTTAAAATATTTTATTACTAACTCATTGACCAAAATTGAATAATAAATTGTAGAGACACAAGCTTTAATCCATCTAACCCATTTCTTCTCGAAACCAAACTTTTCTAAAACTGTAAAAAAAAATCCCATTTAACCCTATCATAGGCTTTACTCATATCAAGTTTTAATATCATTACTTTCTCTTTTCTTTAATATGTTGATGTATAACTTCATGAGCTACTATGATCCCATCTAGAATTTGTCTCCCTTTCACAAATCCTCCTTGCTCTTCTAAAATAATTTTTCTAACAATAGCCTTAATCTATTCACCATCACTTTGGAGATAACATTATATGTCATAGTACATAGGATTATGGGTCTAAAAGAATCAAACAATTCAACATCCTCCTTTTTTGGAATTAGGGTAAGATATGTTGCATTTATTTTATAAGGTATGTGTTATTTTACCCTAGATTTATCCAATACCACCAATAAAGAATCCTTCACTATATCCCAATTATGTTGGTAAAAAGCTACAAAGAGCCCATCTAGACCTAGGGATTTATCCTTATTAAAATAGAAAAGAGCTAAATGAACTTTTTCTAGAGTAATAGGCTCCATCAATTTTCTATTGTCTTCATTCGTTATAACTGAAAGAACATCTTGAAGAAGTTTATCATTAAGAACTTTGGTCTCCTCTAAACCTAGACTATTATGATAAAAATACTTTACCTATTTTCTAATTTCAATCTGATCTTTAATCTAAGCCCCTTCTATTGATTTAATTCTACTAATTCTAGAAGTTTATCTCTATACTATAACCATCCTATGAAAAAAATTTGTATTTTTATCTCCTTCTTTTAACCAAGTTTGTCTTGATTTTAATCTAAAGAATTTCTCTTCCTTACTCAAAATATTACGATATTCATGAAGCAACTCCATTTACTCTAATCTTGGGTTATTAAGATCACCTTTTTGGAATTTTGGAATTTTAAAATTTTATCTTTTAGTTCTTCTTTCTTCTCAAAAATATTTCCAAAAGTGTTCTTATTCTATTATTTTAATCTAGATGTCATAGATTTAATTTGATTTGCAAGAGCATACAACCCAACATTACCTAAAGAATTACATGTTTGAGCTATCATATAAACAAATTGAGGATGGTCTTCCCATATCTTCTCATATTTAAAATATAATATTTTTTGAATTCACTTACCACCATTTTAACTCTTATTGGCCAGTGATATGAACCAATCCTTGTTAAGGTATTAATTTTAGTACAAGTTCCTTCATCTAGCCAATGATCTAAGATAATGCATCTATCTATTTTTTTTGCTATAAGGTTTTGACCTCTCCTATTTTTGGTCCAAGTAAATTTGTCTTGTTCAAAATTAACTTCCCATAGATTAATGTTTTAAATAAAATCGAAATATTTCATACTTTAGGTCAATTTCCTAATCCCCCCAAAATTTTCATCCAGCTTGGTTATGAAATTAAAATCTCAAATGATCATGAATCGGGTTTCATGGTATTTACTTATCATAAAGACTTCAATCCCAATCCAAACTTCTAATCTACCTAACTAAGTTGTAGGTCCATAGATATTGATAATTGTGAAACAAATATCTGCAAATTAGAAAGTGACTAAAGAGGCTATCCAATACCTAGTTTTATGAATGGTTACATAAGAGGTTCTATAAGGATTCCAACAAGTTAAAATTCCCCCTGTTTCTCCTTCAAAATCCATAGCATCACATTCCCATCTTGTCCATACTACTTTCATAGTTTTTGAAATTTCATATTTTTTCATTTTAGTTTCCTAGATATAAAGAATATCAGGCTTATTAGTTAAATGTAGGTCCCTAATACACCTTTACTTTGAGGGGTCATTAGCACCTCTTATATTCCATGATATGATAATCATGTCTCATTAAGGGCTTTTGGACCTACTTGAATATTACCAATATCAATTTATTGTCTTGTAAAGAGAAGTTCAACCAACTTAATTTGTGCTCCTTTCTCTATGTTTTCTCGTGCTTCCCTGGATCTTGCTTGATAATTTGAGGGTTTTCCTTTTTTTAACTTATATTAGGAGTATGTATTATTATTCTATTCCTCAATATTCGTTCACAATTTTATTTTTCATTATAGTTATCCTCTCTTGGCTCTATTACAGAATCTTTGGACATGTCCTGCTCAATTTCTAGTATTTCCTTATTAATGGTAGAGGTATTAATTTCTAAAACTGCATTTTATTTACCAATTTTTTTCTCCTAAATGTTGCATGGTACTTCAAGAGATTTTAAAATCTTATGAGACACATTCCTTAGGTTCATCAAGAATGTTCTTCCTTAAATTAGGATCATACTAAATAGATGGTTTCTTATAAATATGTTAAAATGGTTGTCCTATGTCCTCTAAGTTTTGATCTACTTTTTCTTCATAGGCTAAAGCCTCAAAGGAGTTGGTATTTCTTCCAATATCCTTCCTTATTGGTCTCCACTATTTATTTTCTTTTATTTTTTCTAGATCTATTTTTGGAAGCTGAAAACCATCTTCATCCATAACCATTTGTAAGTTTCTCTTATGGTTTTCTACATATGATTCTACTAGGATATTCTTAGGGCATGATCTCTAAATATGCCCCACCTCATGACATATTCTACATCTACAATTTTTTTTTCCATAATCTATATTTTGGTTCCACATCTTATCCCCATACTTAAGAATGATTGATTCCGATAAAGCTTTACTTATATCAATCATGACCAATATTTGAGCATCAATAGCCAAGAATCCATATTTCATCGTATATGAAATTTCAAGGAATTCTCCTAGAGTGTTGCCTATTGTATTGAAGGTTTCTATTTTCCAAAATTCAATGGACAACTCAAACATCCTAACCTATATGGTACTATGGATAGATTTACATTTTTAAGTGAAAAGCCTTCATACCAATGGGTAAGGAAGAGTCTTTCTCTTCCCATAAATCGACCCCCTTTTAGGATTTTTTCTCTTTCATCCCTAGAACAAAAAATGGCTAGGAAGAAACCTTTAGGTAGAAATTATACAATCACTCTTGGAGACTTACAACTCATATCAATCCATTTTTTGAAGTTTGAAGTCCTTGGCCAATACCCATTAAATTTACCAAAACTACCCTATCTTGGAGCAACGAGGATCTTTATGAGGTGTTCTCACTAACCTCTACCACTAGAGATGATTCTAAAGATTTTAAATATAAATTGAACCATGGAAAGGAAACTAAAACTCAAAATCTATTGAAATTTATTTGAATGTCCTATAGCAAATAAAATATTTGATAAAAACTTTATAATATTTTCATGTCTAATTTTCTAAGATAAATAAAGGGATAAAAACTTAGCTGAAAATTTATTTTCCCAAATAGAATGTCTTTCCTCACTGAAGTACTATATCTTCATTGCTCTTCCCATCATTCGAACCCTAGCTAATAAATATTTGCAATTTCATTTTTCACGACTTGAAAAAATGTCACTGCCCTTGTTACAAATGGTTAACTTCATAGGATTGTATCTCCTCAATATTGTTTGGATTCTTGCATATGACCACTTATTTTAAAGCTATTCAAATTCTGCACAAGTTGGTCCAAGAATTAGCTGAATCGGATAACACTTCGTGAAGATATGGCTCCTAAAAGATGAAATATTTTTCAGAAAAAGAAAAACTAATCCTTCGTACATTTTGCATTATAATATTTATCATTATCACTAAGCAAATTTCACAATATTCATCATGAAGATTAGATTCCCCCCAAAAAATATTATTCATTTGACCATGCATAAAAAACAAAGGAATCTTTTGATCCAAGTTTTTTTCAAATTTTTCTCAAAAGAAAATAATTTTATTTTAATTCTAATAAAAAAATATCTTTCTTTTTTTTATTTTGTAATTAAAATTATCAAGGGCCTCTCACCATTTATAAATAACTTGAAATATTCATAACATAAAGTTTCTTTTAAATCAGCCAATTAAATGTGTCATTTTTATTCCCTTAATGATTATCATCCAATTGATCAAACAATATTATTAATCAAGTACTAAGATTGATTAATTTAAATAATTGTATTAAATAATTAATATTTTAATATGATATTAATAAAATATTTAAAATATATAATTTTAAATAGAAAAGTTTATTTTGACCATTCATATTGAAACTAAAAATAATCATTGCTCAAGCATAAACAAACAAAAAGAAATAGTACACCACCATTCCTTGTTTCCCATATTCTTAAGCAAAAGAGTTTAGGATAACTTCCAGGTTATCAAATTTTTCTATGGGTGGCTTCAATTGATGGTGACTACCTCAAAACACACTAATATGAATGTAACTATATGTGGGTAGCTTTTTACCCAAGAGTTGTTGTCAATATATCTAACCATCATTTCTCTTATTTTGGTCTCTCATTCCTGGTGGCCAACTTCCTCATCCACCTATGAGAGCACCTGGTCTTGCAACCACATATGATATCAACAGTACCATATTCTTATACAAAATATGTAATTAACCATTCATAAAGCATTTAAAATTAAGCATTAAAAAATTCCACATTTATACATAGTTTGTATTATGAAGTCCTACCAAGGTAGGTTGTGATACCAACATATCTCTAATTATTCATGCTTCTATTTCCTCATATATTCCCTTATCAATAGTGAATATTCCTTCAAGTATAGATGCAAGTATAATGCTTTGTAAACACCAAATCTCTTTCTCTTCATCCATAGCACAATGAATTTGATACCACTATTAGTAAATATGAAGGATTATCTCATAGGATTCACTTCTCAAGATTATAAATCACTCAGAATAATATCAATATCAAACAACATCAATACTATGCATCAATCAAATGAAAATCAATATTAAATAAATCACATTGAAATATTTATTGATAAAAACTCAAGCAATGCATAAAGTAAATCTTATTCAAGTTACAAATTACATAGCTTTGTCTCAATATAAAGATACATGAGACTTTTCACATTACATGACTCTTGGATTTTGCTCTCCTCAAACTCATAGGAGAACTTGACTCTTCATATTCCTCTCTTACATAATAAGTTCCACATATTACATAAAGACCAAGTATATCATGATTTCATATAACACCCTACTTCTAAACTAGACACATCATACTCATAACTCTTCACTTTCTAACTAGACACCTTACACACTTAAATACATGTGTAGCCCAAAAATTCTCGCACTCCTTTCCTCAAGGCTGATGGATCCGCGCCTTAGAGGGGAATGGGAGAATGGATGGCCTACACCTCAGAGGAGAGGTACTTGAGTTCGTACCCTCTTATGGTGATTTTTTGATGAATGGGTTGGGTTCACCAGGAAACATTTTGTGGCAGTTTCTGAGCCTAGGTTTGGGATTTGTTTTGATGTGTTTGTTTTGATCAAATCGCGCATACACCTAAGTTTGGCCAATATGCAATTAATCTAACCTATATGCAATTTTAATTCAAATGCAAACAACAAACAATAGAAAAATAGAATGCAAAATATAGTGCAATACTAAAAAAAATGGTTTTAAACTCTTACCTGTATCCGGATGTCTGATGAAGATTCTGATTTTTGTATGCAGTCCAGATCATACGCAGTAGGTCGATATCGTACTACGAACCTGTAGGATCGTATTACGATCTGCGAGATCATATTACGAATAGGGACAGATAGATCCGATTTTGATAGACAATAGCAGATTCATGGATAGGGGATATAAAATAGAAAATCTAGAGATTTACTTATGATTGCAAGCTTAACTAGGATTAAATGAATACACTTAAATAACTATAATGATATGCATTGATGAATTAATGTATTGCAATATATGAAATATGCAATTATATGAAATTAGGTGAACTCCAGGAATGCAAATGATTAAATCTAATGCTTTATGTGATAAAGAATGCTAAATGCAATGTAGATCAACTAAATAAATAGTAGAATATGCAAACCAGAGCTTGAGGTTGCCCCCAAGCCAACTACAGGTGAGATCATAGCCTTCTGAGCGTGATCGTATCCCGAACTCGCAAAATCATACTACGATCGCAATATCGTAACCTCCGATCTACAACAAAGTCCTCCGATCCTGCAACAATGTCCTTCGATCCTGCAAGCAAATAATGAAATAACCAGAGCTAGGATGCAAAATTATGCGAAGTTTTCTAAAGTGCAAGGAGCCAGGGGAAATTCAGAAGTAGGGGGTTTGGTTAAATAAGTTGGGAGGAGCATCCAGAATAGGGAGGAGGTTGAATTTTTTGCAACTCCTTCTAAGCTGAGCAAGACCGAACGGATCCGATCTCCTATTTTCCATGCAGTTACACAGTCGGGGTTAAAAACCGTTAAACTAAATTTGTCATTTTCCAATTTTAAATTTTCTGTTTTAGGGCAAGATCGTATTACGATCTGCAATATCGTACGATGATCGCAAGGATCGTAAGACAGAAATAGTGCTACGATTTTGGAGGTCGTACTACGATTTCGCTGATCGTAGTACGATCTCGTCAATGAAGCACAAATTCCATGGTAATAAATGCAAATATGATGTTTTTACAATTTTTTATGTTTTCATGCAAATGGGTCAAATTTAAGGTGCTACATTTTGCCCCCTCTTTAGCGTAGTTTTGAAAGAAAATTGCGTTAAAGAAAAGTGTGACACGCTTTACGAGAAAGTAAAAATTTATTGCAATTTTTGTTAACGATTTTAAGTTTTTATGCAAGTTGTTTCAAAATATGATGTTTATGGTACCCCCTTCGAGTTTTTATACCAAAATTGACGTTTGGGTAAAAACTCAAAAATTAGGAGTAAGATGAAATAAATAAGAAAAGTAAAATGAAAAAGTAACTTATTTGCTTTTTACCTTTTCACGAGTCAGAGCTCTGGAGAAATTATGGCAGGAGTTACACATCGCGAATTGGTCGGTGGAGACGGGGCACTCCGGGTATGAATTTCTTACTTATTTATCTTAGATTTTGCATGTTTTTAGTTTATTTTTGATTGAATTTAGATTTTTAGGGCACTGTGCCATCGCATAGCCCTAATTGTGAAATCATAACATTTTCGTAAAATCTAACGATTTTGCAATATCGTATCATATGATATTGAAGAAATCGATACAATTTTGTAATATCGTATGATTTTAGGATATGTATGATAGATATTTTATTTTTATATGATTAAATATTTTTAAATCTGGTTACTAATATTTTGTTATTTTGTGTTTGATTTTGATAGTTGGAGGAACTAAAGAATAGGGAATGGTGACTGTACTCTCAGGAATTTGGATGCCTTTGGACTAGAGTTATTTTAGAGGTAGTGGGTTAAAAATGTGGGTATATCATAGATTTGATAGATATAGGTTTGATAGTTAGTAGAGAGTGGTATTGGAGTCATCTTGTTTTTGTTTACCTATAGGAGAAATGACTACTTGGAGGATGTGTGGTGGATTTTGAGATACATAGGGGTGAGTATAGTTGATTAGAAACAAGTAGGGATGAGGAGGTTGATAGGAGATCCCAAATTTTTTTTGGAAGGGTGGAGTTCCTCTTGAGAGACTTGGTAGGACTAAGGGAGTTTCTTGATTGACTGTGTTGTTGAGTGGTGTTGTGGGGGGCTTGATTTTATGCCATTTTAGTGGGGTGCAGTTACCATGGATATTAGTAGAGGTAGTTATGATATGAGGGATGAGTATATTTTTTGGGTTCTTTCTATGTAGATTAAATTTTTGATAGGGTAGTTAAAGGGTGGGAAGGGATTGATATTGACTTTTTTCTTTAGGTGTGGTGTTGGGAGCAATAGTATCTATGGCTATATGGTTTTCTAGTTTGAGTAAGATGGTGAGTGGTGTAGAGGATGATAGGCTAGGTGTTTATTGCTTTATAGGGAGTAATGGGATATGGGTTAACCTTAGTGGAGGAGGTGGCTCTTGGATGAGTTATTACGGATGAATTAGTGGAGGCTTGGAGAGGACTATAGGATGGGGGAGGATCATTTGAGTTGCATTTAGGTGGACCATTTGGTATAGATCATGAGGGAGAGGTAGAGTTACACATGTTGATTGGGTGAATGCTATTTTGGTTTCAATAGGATATTCTCATCATAGGAATATACTTTTTAGATCTACTTGGGATCTACCACTTTAGTGGGGCTCCCAACTTGTTAATTTTTGGACCTGATCTTGATGATGCTCTAGTAAGATAGTGTTGGAGATATGTTGGGTTATTAATAGATATTATAGTGGTATGCTAGTATTATCTTTTGGTTGACACATGGAGGAGATAGTGAAGGTAAGTGATCGGGTTTTTAGGATGTCATGCAACTAGTTAGTAGGAGTATTTGGTACATAGGTTCTTGAGGAGACATGTCTTGACTTGAGGTGGACACATATCTCAGAGGTGATGGATCCACTAGGATAGACATGAGAGGATAGTATCACCCCAGTAGGAGGGAGGAGCATCTACTCATTAGGAGGAGAGACCTTACTCACCTAGGAAGGGCAAGAGGGTATTGGAGGAGGGGAGAGCAGTGAGATGGTTGCTCTATGAGTTGAGGTTTCTAGGCTATAGGGGGAGAATTCCCTCTAGAATACTATGATAGAGTCTTTAGAGGTAAACCTAGCAATAGGTTAGAGCTTGGGATGTGGGTTATGCTAGGATTTAGACTCTAGAGGGGAGCTAGTAGAGGCTAGGGCTTAGGATGGATAGAGAGTTGGGGTTGTGACACTGACTTAGATAGGTTGATCTGAGTGAATTTGGATAGGATATGAGCTTCTATGAGTGGTGTAATAGATGACCTTTTATTAGACCTTGTATTTTATAGTAGTACCTATAGAGTAGAGACAACCTTTGCCTATAGATATCATGACACCGATTCACTTTGGGTCATCATCCCACTCTACATCCAGGGTGACTTCCTCTAGGACTGCTATGGAGACATGGGAGATGCGACCACCACCTCCACCCCCTGGTAGAGATGATGATGCACAGAGCTCTAGGGCTTCTAGGGAGTGAGCCTAGATATTTGTATATTTGTATGGTGTATTTGATTGAGTATGCCGATTTTTGAGGATTGTGGCATATCAGTCTAACTTTATTTTTGTATATGGATTTTGAGATAAAAAATATATATATATATGGATATTTTGTCTCTATGTGACTTCATGTATTTTGTTTTTATTACTTTGCATTTTAATTTTGGATGGTCATGTTTTGGTGTTTATGAGATGTTATTAATCATGCTTAAATAACATAAATGAATTAAGTAAAATGATTTGATTTTGAAGATGTGTTTTTGAAAATGTGTTTTGGAGTGATGATAAATTTTGATAGATTTAGCAATAGACCTCGAAGGATGTTGTGTTGTTATGTGACTGTTGGTGGAGTTCAAGACTCGCTAAGTCATGAAGCTAATCTTGTTTGTGAGGAATATTTTGATATTGCTAAAAATGGTCGTATGCTTAAGAATAATCTTAAGGCTTTTATGATGAAAATAAGATGTTTGATGTTGTTTTGGAACAATGTGTTCGATAAATGTTTGTGAAATATATTGATCGAAGCATGAAAAATTTGAAGGATGATTTGCGCTAAGCATAGAATTCCTAAGTGTGAAATTATATGAAAAAATACTTAGGAATTATACCATCATCACAAAAATCAAAATGAAATGTATGATGATATGAAATTATTTGTCTTTTAAAATACAAAGTAATGTAAGATAAATCATTGTGTCACATGTTCCAAAAATATTATGTAATAATTTTATGAAAATATATGGAATAATTTTGGGCATGAAAAATTAGAAAGATGACTTGCGCTAGGCATAAAATTCCTAAGTGTGAAATTTGAAGAGAAATAGTTACTTAGGAACTATACCATCATCACGAAAATCAAAATGAAATGCATGATGATTATGTTTAATTTTACAAAATTATTGTGCTATGATGATAAAATAATTTGTAAGAACTAATGCAAAGGATTGAAATTAATTATCTAACAAAATTCCAAAGAAATATTTTAACTTATTTCAAAGACAAATTCAAATTTATCTAGAACCAATGTGTGAAATGGTGAATTCATTATCTATTTTGATTGTTATGATGATACAAAATCTCTCAAGTAACAAATGTGTGTGCTTTAGTGAGGTTAATTTACCGATTTTGAGTGAGTTAATGATAAAGCGAACTTAAATGAACCAATGTGTGTGCAAGTGAAATGTTCATTTGACCATGATTTTGTGCATGCATTGGTACTGAACTACTATGTAAATCAAATTACCAAAAGCTAGCTAATCCAAATGCGGACATTGGTCTGTACAAAATAAAGGTTACTAATGTGATAGACATATCACCATGTGAAAGGAATTACCCAATGTCAAGCAAGTTGGGCACAAATCACCTGTTATGGGTTTTACCTCATGGTTTTTGAATAACTGAGAAATTCCAAGGATTCAAGTTCAATACCCCCTTATTTTCTTCATATTTATAGAATAGGGATTTCTTGTCCATTTTTGAACAAGGGGATTTTATTGCTTTGGAACATTTTTCTTGTTTTTCTTTTTCTTTTTTTTTCTTCTTTTTTTCTTTCTTTTCTTTCTTTTCTTTTCGGGGTACTTGCTCAGATTAGACGTAGAGCAAGGGATTTTATTTGGGGTAGGGAGGAGCTTGTCCTTTTGCCAATTTCTCAGTATTCTAGACCATGCACATGATAGGATAGCAAGGAAAATTTTTCACTTAAGGTATTAAGATTTACTATGTAGAATCACTTTGTCGAATTTTGCAACAAATCATTTTAAGATGTAAAAGTGTGTTCTTGGTTCAAAAAGTAGCAAGATCATTCTCAAAACTCAAAATTATTTAATGAAGTAATAGTGTTCTTTGGTACAAGAGAGATTTATAATCAAAACAATGAAATCAAAATTTATTAAATATGTGAATTTTAGTGCGTGGTTCAAGATAACTTGTGAATTTATCTGAAGTAAACTAAAATATAATTTGCAATCTTAGCAGATAATAGATGTAGAGATAATGATCTAATAATGCTTTGGAATATATTTTTTTGTAGATTTTCAGATTTTGTAATTTTTTGGTTGTTTTTGATAATATATTGAAATGCATGAGAAAATTATTTACAACTATGTACAGTGATGAGACTTTTTGGTTTTATGCATAATATCTTTTCAGATGCATAATATTCATGGGTTCCTTGAGATATTTTCCATCCAAGGTAGCCAATCTATATGCACCTGATCCAAATTTAGCAGTGATGATAAATGGTCCAAGCCAATTTGGTTGGAATTTTCCTTTAAGATATTTTCTTGCATTAGTATTTTTCTGATTTTCTTTTAAGACTAGATCACCAATTTCAAAATATCGATTATGAACTTTCTTTGAATATGCTCTTTTAAGTTTGTCTTGATAGGCACGAAGGTGCTCTAAAGCATGAATGCATTTTTCATCTAGAAGTTCCAGCTGACTAAGTCTGCCAACGTGATATTCATCTCCTACTTCAACATCTTGAAGTAAAAGAGCTAAAGAAGGAACTTCTAGCTCGAATGGAAAAACAACTTCAGTGCCATAAACCAAAACAAAAGGTGAAGCGCCAGTGGGAGTACGAATACTAGTTCGATAAGCCCACAAGGTAGGATATAATTACACATGCCAGTCACGGCCTGATTTATTAACCAATATTTTAAGGATTTTAATTAGAGTTTTATTAGATGCTTCAGCTTGGCCATTACCCTATGGATAATAGGGAGTAGACCAACGATGTTGAATTTTATATTTTTGACATAATTTTTTAACATATTTGTTCTTAAAACAAGTTCCATTGTCTAAAATAAGATTTGATGGGATTCCAAATCTACAAATGATTTTATTAAGAATGAATTTGGAAACTTGAGCTCCCATGCAAGAAGCTAAAGGTATAGCTTCTACCCACTTCGTAAAATACTCAGTTGCAGTTATTATGAATTTATGACCATCAGATGAAACATGATTTATTTTACCAATAATGTCTAGACCCCATTTAGAAAAGGGCCAAGGAGATGATATGGCTTGGAGTTCTTGAGCAGGAGCATGGACAAGGTCAGCATGCTTTTGACACTTGTCACAATGATGCACATAATCATTGGCATCCTTTTCCATGGTAGGCCAAAAATATCCTATCCTAAGGAGCTTCTTAGCAATGGCACTACCACTAAAGTGTCCTCCACAAGATCCATCATGGGCTTCACTTAAAGCTTTCTTAGACTCTTCTAGGTTAAGACATCTTAACAATATACCCTCAAAATATCTTCTATATAAAGTATTACCAACAATTACGAAGCGAACAACTCACTTACGTAATAACCTATGCTGGTTTCTATCTAGCCCTTCAGGGAAGGTTCCTTTCTGGAGAAAGTTGAAGATATCTATATACCAAGGCTCAGGAGTAGTTTCATTGATTAGAAACACATCTAATGGTTCTAGACATGACTTAGCAGAAGTGGGTTCTTGGAGTCGATGAATAATGATAGTAGCATATTCATCATCCAACTCCAAAGGCAATAGAGAAGCAGTCACAACCATAGCATCGACAACACGGTTACTAGTTCTAGGAATAGCTTCTAAAGTGACTTTTTCAAATAATGATATTAATTGAAGGACATAAGCTTTATAAGGGTGAATTTTCTCATCTCGTGTCTGATAAACATCATTGATTTGATTTATCACAAGCTGAGAATCATCGAAAACTAATAAATATTTTATTTTTAATGCTAGGGCGGCTCGTAATCCAAGAATTAGAGCCTCATATTCAGTAGTATTATTAGTGCAAGCAAATTACAATTTGAAAGATAAAGGTATGAGGTGCTTTTGAGGAGATATTAAAATAATACCTACACTGGCACCACTCATGCATCGAGCTCCATCAAAATATAAAGACCATGTTTCAGAATGATCTTCCTCTAGATTGAGGCATTCATCAGGGAACTCAATGGTGAGGGGATGAGTAGATTCTAAAGGTGCAACAACTAACTGATCAGCTATAACTTGGCATTTTATGGATTTTTGGTTGATAAATGTGAGTTCAAACTCACTGAGAGCTAGAACCCACTTAGTTGTGCATCCTGATAAGTAAGGTCTACTCATCAAGTACCTTAATGGATCAGATTTAGCAATGACATATGTTTTTTGACTAAGCATATAATGACGCAACTTCTGTGTAGAAAACACAACTGCTAGACAAAGATTTTCTAATGGAGTATATCTTGTTTCATAACTTATTAAAGTTCTACTTATATAATATGTGGCTCGTTCTTTCTTTTCATCATCGATTTGAGCCAACATAGCTCCAAGTGCAAGTTTCAAAGCAAAAATATATAAAATGAAAGGACAATCTGGTCTAGGTGGAACAAGCACTGGAGGGTTGAGAAGATATTGTTTAATGCTATCAAAAGCTTCTTGAAATTCCTTATCCCATTGAAAAGAAATATTTTTCTTGAGTAATTTAAGAAAAGGTTCTGTTCTATCTGCCAATTTATCAATGAAGCGATGAATAGCTTGTAATTTTCCTTGTAAGCTTCTTAATTCTGATATGTTTTTAGGAGGTGGCATATCATGGATAGCCTTGATATTTAAAGGATCTATCTCTATGCCTCGTATAGAAACAATAACTCCTAATAATTTCCCAGATTTTACTCCAAATACACATTTAGCTGGGTTTAAATGGATAAGGTATTCTCTTAACCGATCAAATACTTTTCTTAAATCATTTATGTGATCATCCTCTTCAGTTGAGCGAGCTATGATATCATCTACATAATCATGTAGAATATCATACATCATATCATGAAATATGTATGTCATAGCTCTCTGATATGTTGCGCCTACGTTCTTTAAACCAAAAGGCATTACCTTCCAACAAAATGTCCCCCAAGGGGTGATGAAAGTTGTTTTAGGTTGGTCTTCAGGAGCTATTCTAATTTGATTATATCCTGAAAAGCCATCCATAAGGGATAACATTCCACTTCCAGCTGTAAAATCAATGATTTGATCCATATTAGGAAGAGGAAAATCATCTTTAGGGCATGCAACATTTATGTCTCTAAAATCAGTACAAACTCTGATCTTAGTAGCTTCTTTCTTAGTTACTGGAACAACATTAGAAATCCAATCAGCATAGTCAATGGCTTGGATAAAAATGACATCTAAGAGTTTTTGCAACTCACTTTTGACTAGTAGAGCAACCTTGGGATGCATCTTTCTAAGTTTTTGTTTAACTGGTTTCGCATCCGGATGCACTACTAGATGGTGCATAACCATAGAAGGATCTAAGCTAGGCATATCTACATATGTCCAAGCAAATACATCACTATACTCTGTGAGAAATGCAATATACTATTTTTGTTTTTCTTCACTTAATTCTGATCCAATCTTGACTATGCGAGGGTTTTCTTCCGTACCAATATTGACTTCCAAAACATTTTCCACTTCAATATTTAGATCTCTTTCAAAATTAGGTGGAGCGGGTGAAACACCCATTTCTTGTAATTCTTCCAAGGTTAACTTGGCTAATTCTTCTTGAGGGGTTATAGCATCTAGATGGGCTATACGTGGTATAGATCCATCAAAATAAAACCCATTATGTAAGATTTCTTCAACAGAAATGTCATGGAAGATATCTCCTTCCAATTGTTCATCTGGTTCAACAATCATTTCTGGATAAGCTATGGATAACATATTACAAGAAAACATCCTACCCATAGGTTTAAGGTATTCTTGTTGATCTAGGTAGTCTTGATATGAGATTAAATGCTCATCATCCTCAAATGGGAATGGTTGACACTTCCTAGGAAAAAGGCCTATTCCACATCTGGCAGGCCATTCTTCTATCTCTAAGGGTTATTTTATACCATTTTGGAAAGGTCCTAAACCTTTACCTTTATATCCTAATTTAAGCATCATAGGTTTTGATTTTTCATATTTATCAAAAAAATAACACCTAGAAAATCCATCATGATCAATTATGATAGTCATGGGTCTTATTCTACCCCAATCATATCCCTTATAAATAAACGCACAACTCCCAACATGGTATATGCTTCCCATAGGTTGTGGCAAGCCCAATGTCCGAGGAGATGGCGGTAATTGAGTTAAGGCAAGAGAATCTTGCATGGAGAATTTTTCTTCTTCTGATGTTGTGAGAATTATGGATAAATCGGGTAAATATTCATCTGTAAGAGAATATGAAGTAGAAGGAGTATCTTCTATAGTTTTAGATGTTGTAAATATAAATTGTGTAGATGTATATGGAAGAGATGTTGATGTAGATGAAGAAGATGTAGGTTCAAGATGTGGATGTAGAACTAGATGGAGGTGTAGGTTGTGTAGAAGATGGAGGTGTAGGTTGTGATGGCGGGTTTGAAGATAGAGGTGTTAAATATGTAGGTGATAAATATGGAGATATAATTAATGGATGTGAAGATGATGATGGTTGAGGTGAGATTTTTGCACGTTTAGAAGATGCAACTGAATTAGGGTGAGTGGCAGACAAAGCGGGGCAAAATTGAATCCCAATCGGTTCTACCAAAGCACACATGTCAAATGGTCTAGGATCACCGTGAATGGTAACCAATTGATTTTTAAATTCAAATTTAACACATTGGTGCAAGGTGGAAGGTACAACTCTCATTGCGTTGATCCAGGGATGACCTAAGAGTATGTTATACGATGCAGGGCAATGTACAACAAACACAGTCGTATCCAAAGTTCTTGGACCAACCTGCAATGGAATTGATATAACTCCACATGTTTCTTGCATCTCATCATTAAAATCTTTGATGATCATATCAGTTCTCTTCATTTCATCACTTCTAAATCCAAATATTTGGTAGAAATCAAAAGTGCAAATATTTAGGGATGAACCATTATCAATTAGAACTCTTTTGACTGCTACATCTCCAATCAATGTTGTAATATATAAAGGATTGTCTTTATGCAT
This sequence comes from Wollemia nobilis, assembly GCA_028583015.1. Taxonomy (NCBI): domain Eukaryota; kingdom Viridiplantae; phylum Streptophyta; class Pinopsida; order Araucariales; family Araucariaceae; genus Wollemia; species Wollemia nobilis. Next base: position 4,474,900 of record JAQPPZ010002189.1, on the reverse strand, counting down.
ACTATGAAGAGGAATATCTCTATCTCAGAAATCAATACAATCTATTTCATGAGGCATAACAGTATTTATAATAGCCTCAGGTTGTATATCTTGTGGTACCATCATTTTACTCAATGTATGCATCAATTCTTCTCTATGTATAGAAGAAGTCCTTAAAATATCCAAGAGAGAAATCCTTGTTGTAATGTTAGCAAGCTGCTCATTAATATCATAAGGAGGTTTTGGTTGTGTACTTGATGTATTATTCCATTTTGTAGGAGCTTTTAATATGAATGGAGCTGATTTATCATTTTGATTTTGATCTTGTGTTTGAGAATTTTGTGCTTGTTGTCTAGTAATAACTCTGATGGTACCTACAACATTATTATGTCCATAATAGATGGGCTGAGGTCTAGCATTCACTGCTTGCTCATTAGAGAGTAATTGTTGTGATGAAGGTCATGTTGTGACCCTCCTAGGAAATGGTTGTTCCGGGACCATCAAGTCTATGACAGGAAGAATAGCCTCTGATTCATCTTTAGAGCTATTCGAATTGTTGGATGTAACATCCAAATCACTTTCTGTCTCACTCTCTGTATCATCTAGATATGGAAGTTGTATGTTATGCATGGGTCTACTTGTGACTACAGATACTGTAGTTCCAAATGGTGTTTCTAAATCTTGATTAGGTATGAAACCACTAATGGTTCCCACATACCTAGTTGGATGAGGAACATTATGATGTTCAACTTGATTTACTACTTCTTTACCATGCTTAGGTAAAGGATGTTGGAAAATGTCCAAGGTCTGATTTGCATTCTGAGTTTGATTTTGTTGTGTATTATTCTGAGCATTATTTTGAACATTCTATTTTGGTGGGAAACTTTCCATCGATATTTTGTTATTATCAATCAAATATTGTATCATATGTTTCAATATTTTGCAAGAATTGGTTGAATGTCCATCAACTCTATGGAAATTGCAATGCAAATCAGCTCTAAATCCAGCTGCAGTTGTATCTGGTTGTCGTATGTTGGGCAACTGAATTAAACCTCATTCCAACAGTTGAGGTAAAATTGTGGTTAAAGGTTGATTTAACTTTGTAAACTCTCTTGGAGGTTTATCTAGAATTTTCAATACAAATTTGTTCATGGCTTCTGTAGTGTTGACAAGTGCGGTATTTCTACTATCAGTGACTCCATCACCTACCACTTGTTTATTCTTGTATTGATTTTTAGAAGACTTATCTTCATATTTCTTCTTAAACTGACCTCTTCTAATGAGAGCATCTTCAACTCTCCTTGCTAAATCTATAGCTTGATCAAAAGTGGTTATTGTAGTTGTAGAAAGTTCATAAGACAATTGCTCTTGCAAATTACCGATAAAAATGTCCAACATCTCATGATGAGGTAATGCAAAATGCAATTTTCCTAGAAATTGTCTCCACTTAGTCAAGAATTCAGCAAAGCTCTCATATTTGCCCTATTTCAAGTTGTATAAATCCTTAATGGTCACGTGCCTCTCTATGTAGGCACTAAATTGATGGACAAACATTTCTGTTGTCTCTTCAAAGTTTCTCAAAGAATTTGTAGGCAACTGATAGTACCACTCTAATGCCATACCTCCGAGACTTTTTGGGAACATCTTTAGCAACAACAAGTCATCATATGAGATATCATGACAAGCTATCCTAAACATATGAAGATGCTCAATAGGATCTTCAGTTCCTTTATATATCAAGAGAACAGGCATAGGGAAGTGCTTAGGGTATGGTTGGGCAACCACCATAGGATCCAAGGGTTGGCTACACATCTCTCGATAATTGTATGAGGGATGGTAGGGATCTATCTGGTCTAGGTGAGAAGCTAACTGTTTAACCATAGCTTCAAGGCCATGTGGTTGTCCAACAAGTTGATTATGTTGCATCATATTATTAGGTCTTTGAAGATAATATTGTGTTACATAAGGATTTCCAATTGAAACACTATTATGTAAATTGCTTGTAGGAATGGTGTTATAATATGGAACTGTGTTATGTTGAACCTTTTGTTGATTCTTGTTAGGATTTGGTATTTTCCTAACCTTTTGTGGTATAGAAGTCTTTTGATTTGTAGTAGAAGTTTGTAATTTCTGTTGAGGATTTGGATTTGTTGTAGGTGTTGATTGATTGATGTTTTGAGTTGGAGTTTGATTCACATTTTGAGATGGGCCAGCTTGACTATGTTTTATGTATGGCATCGGTCTTCCAGCCAATCGGAGAGCAGCTTCTAAAGCAGCCTCCATAGAGTAATCTCCAGGGGGAAGTTGACCTTCTGTTTCTATTACTTGATTGATGACTTCTATGTTATTCTTTATGAATTCGGTAAAATGTTGTGTGGATTTAAATATGAGATTACCTTCCTCATCTGTTTGAGGTTTAATATTGTATTGTCCTTCTTCTTCTTTATTTATGTCTTCCTCATCTGATTCTGAAGTTACATAATCTTCAATAATTGGTCTATCAGGATCACCCTGAGCGGGCTCTTCCTGAGGTGGTTCTTGCATAAACTCATCTTCTATTTGTTTACCATTCCTTAAAATTCTAGGTATTTTGATAGATTAGGTTTTTGCAAATATATATATATATATATATATTTGTGTTCAAATTTGGGGTATATATTTTATATATATACCTAATTAATATAATATTATTTTTGGGTTTTTGTAGTTTTAAATTGCAGAGAATGAAGAAAACATAATAGAAAATATTATAGTGTAGATATTATATCTTAATTTTCTTGAAAATTTTTATGAATATCATTAATAGGTTCCAACTCTCCAGGTGTCATATAGTGTTCTTCTTCAAATTGGAAATTTGTTTTCAAGAACTTTATGAAGTGAGCTATGGTGATACAGTCAACTTCATAATCAGGCATACAAAAGTATAGCTCATGACAATATTCACGATAGAGCACAACTCTGGGAACTCTATTAAATCTTCTTTTATCTTCCAAGACAACTTCTTGATCCTCTACACGAGACAAGAACTTGTGTACTAGTATTGCATTCTCAAGATAGTCTTCAAAAGAATATAGGCTTGGGGAAATAATGACTCTCTTATCTGCTAACCATCTCTCACAAGCTCTTCTAATATCATTATAAAAGGGTAATCTATCAGGATCCAGGATTCTAGATAGATCAAACCTTATGATTTGTTTAAGTTCAGATTTTTTGGCTTCTATGATATCTAATCTTCTATCAAGTTCGTTCCAATGTTCTTGAGATGTTAAGTTAGGACTCCCAACTATTGAAGAGATTTCTTGGATTGACAATGATGTACTAACATTAATTAGAATGGCTCTTCTTCTATTGTAATCTACCATCTATGATGATATGCAATTGTGTAACTAATGACTTTGATTTTTTGGTTTTTTGTTTTGTTTTATAAATCAGAACGGTATTTATGTGTTTCACGTCGGGTTCACCAAAGAATGTAGCCCAAAAATTCTCGCACTCCTTTCCTCAAGGCTGATGGATCCATGCCTTAGAGGGGAATGGGAGAATGGATGGCCTACACCTCAGAGGAGAGGTACTTGAGTTCGTACCCTCTTATGGTGATTTTTTGACGAATGGGTTGGGTTCACCAGGAAACATTTTGTGGCAGTTTTCGAGCCTAGGTTTGGGATTTGTTTTGATGTGTTTGTTTTGATCAAATCATGCATACACCTAAGTTTGGCCAATATGCAATTAATCTAACCTATATGCAATTTTAATTCAAATGCAGACAACAAATAGTAGAAAAAAGAATGCAAAATATAGTGCAGTACTAAAAAAATGGTTTTAAACTCTTACCTGTATCTAGATGTCCAAAGATTATGATTTTTATGTAGATCGTATGTAGTAGGTCGATATCGTACTATGAACCTGTAGGATCGTATTATGATCTATGAGATCATATTACGAATAGGGATAGACATATCTGATTTTGATAGACAATAGATATTCATGTATAGGGGATATAAAATAGAAAATCTAGAGATTTACTTATGATTGCAAGCTTAACTAGGATTAAATGAATACACTTAAATAACTATAATGATATGCATTGATGAATTAATGTATTGCAATATATGAAATATGCAATTATATGAAATTAGGTGAACTCCAGGAATGCAAATGATTAAATCTAATGCTTTATGTGATAAAGAATGCTAAATGCAATGTAGATCAACTAAATAAATAGCAGAATATGCAAACCAGAGCTTGAGGTTGCCCCCAAGCCAACTGCAGGCGAGATCGTAGCCTTCTGAGCGTGATCGTATCCCGAACTCACAAAATCGTACTACGATCGCAATATCGTAACCTTCGATCTGCAACAAAGTCCTTCGATCCTGCAACAATGTCCTCCGATCCTACAAGCAAATAATGAAATAACCAGAGCTAGGATGCAAAATTATGTGAAGTTTTCTAAAGTGCAAGGAGCCAAGAGAAATTCAGAAGTAGGGGGTTTGGTTAAATAAGCTGGGAGGAGCATCCAGAATAGGGAGGAGGTTGAATTTGTTGCAACTCCTTCTAAGCTGAGCAAGACCGAATGGATCCGATCTCCTATTTTCCATGCAGTTACACAGTCGGGGTTAAAAATCGTTAAACTGAATTTGTCATTTTCCAATTTTAAATTTTTTGTTTCAGGGCAAGATCGTATTACGATCTGCAATATCGTACGATGATCGCAAGGATCGTAAGACAAAAATAGTGCTACGATTTTGGAGGTCATACTATGATTTCGCTGATCGTAGTACGATCTCGTCAATGAAGCACAAATTCTATGGTAATAAATGCAAATATGATGTTTTTACAATTTTTTATGTTTTCATGCAAATGGGTCAAATTTAAGGTGCTACAACATGATGCATGCACACTCGTACTAACTTGACACATACTTTATAAATCAAACTCGCACCCTAATCTAAAAATCTACAATGGGATCAAATAATGTAATACGTCCAACAATGTTGATCTTTGTCTTGACAAAATTCAATTTTTAGAAGGTAACTCGTTAAGTGAGATTTTATCTCTTAATTAAAGTGATGTCAAGGATCTCATTGAAGGAAAAAAACAAATTACAAAATACAAAGAATATATTTGATACAAAAGCAAACAAAAAATATAATAAAATAAAAATTAGCTAGATATGGTTTAATTGACCTAATAATAATATAACATTTTTCTATTTTTATGGGAGTGGCCCCAATAAAAGCCAAACATAGCTTATTAAACATATACAAATAGTTATGGAGATTCTTTATACATTCTCTTTGGTAGAATAAGTAAACCACAATCCCAAAAAATTACCTTAAGAAAACCAATATATAAAAATAATTCATAATTTTTATATTCAAGGATGATAGTATAATCATCATTTTGTATTAGTATTTTAAGATATTTACCTTAAAATACATTAATAAAAAGTAAGAATTATATTTTTCCCTTTCAGCATGACATTTGAATTTAAAATATTGATGGATTAATGAAGTTCTTCACAATGTTATTATCATACAATTTCTAACAATATTAAGTATTTATACAAAAATAAATATAATTGACAAAAGAATGAAAACAAGGTAGAAATAAATTAATTCTATCAATGCACATAAAAATAACAATGTATTGCAATGAGATAAATAGTATATTGATAAAAAAAAGTTACATGGATAAAAACTACTTATTACATGGGTAACAATGTATTGTTGTTGCTTCTTATGCATTTGGGGTTTCCTTTCCATCTCCTCTCTTCTTTGGCCTTTAGTTTGTCTCTATTATTTTTCCTCTCCTGGGATTCTAGCAAGACTACTATTGCTTCTTTTGTTTTTTTCTTCTTCTTTCCCAAGAAGCCCTTTCTAGGTTTTCTGTGGTTCTCGGTTTGTTAGCTTCATTTATTTTGGATCGAATAGACCGATTTTCCTTAATAGGATCCAAGAGGGCCCCTTTCCTCCTTCAATGGTGTATGGTTGATTTTCCCTTTTAGAAGAGGTAGTCACATGCTTCATCAAAATGATTTTCCTACCAAGGGTAAGGAAGGCCTCCTATCTTTCTTGGGTGGTGTGTAGATATTTTCCCCTCCTAGGGGAGCATCTTATGGTTGTGTGTTTCATCAGAGTGCTTGTCCTACTAGGGTCTAGGAGGGCCCCTTATCTTCATTTAATGGTGTGTGGTTGCTTTCCCCTCTTGGGAGAGCATCTTGTAGTCATATGCTTCATTGGATTACTTGTCCTACTAGGGCTAGGAAGGTCCCCTATCTTCCTTTTATGGTGTGTGGTTTCTTCCCCCTAGGAGATCATCCTATGATTGCATGCTTCATCAAAGAGCTTATCTTACCAGGGACTAGGAGGGGCCCTAGTCTTCTTTTGGTGGTGTGCAACTATTGATCCATCTTAGGCATCTTGTAGATGTGTGTATCCTAGGATATTTTATCTTACTAGGGGTTATGAGGTCCCCCTATATTCCATCGATGGTGTATGCTTGTCTTCATTTCCTGGGAGAGCATCTTATGGTCACATGCACCATTGTTTCCTAGAAAAGTATCTTTTGGATCTAGTTGAGTGTTGTTGGGTTTGTTGTGCTTTCAAGGTGATTCTCTACCTTTGAGTTTAAATAATTTTTCCTTGAATGATCGATCTTGGGGAGACCCCCCTCAAGGAGGGCAAAAAATTTTAAATTTTTAAATTTTTGTTTGAGCAAGATTCCCTTGCTTAGGAAAGATTTTTTGAATTTGAATTTCTTGTTTGAGCAACACCCTTGCTTAGGTAGGAAACTATAAATTTTAATTTGTTGTGGGTATTTTTTATTTTTAGTATTATGTTTGTGTGGCCCCTCTATGAGAGCTTTCTCTCTTTATAAAATGTTTAGGGACCCTTTCAAAATCCCTTCTTCCAACCAATCAAAAAATAAACTACTTATTAAATGAAATGACTTATTATTTTTTGATTAGGTAGAAAAGGAGTTTTTAAAGGGTCCATGAACCTTTTACAAATTTACAAACTAGACCAACAAAGTAGTCTTAACAACGTCCAAGAAAAATAGAAAAGCATAGGGGAAGGTCTAGCCTACAATAGAAACATGGGAGAAATAACTAATAATAAACACACAAAATAATAGGACATCAAATATCTAGAGATAGAACCCACCAATTCTAGATCCAAAAAGAATAGAGTAAACAAAGAAACTAAGAATCATAATTCCAAATAGGAAAACAAAATCAACTATTATCATTGATGTAGACAATATTATTTCTTTACAAAGAAATAAGGTCTTGCAAAAAATTCTCTTTCTAGATAGATTGGCAGGAAATCTGCAAGCTTGTTACCTTCCCTATAAATATGCTTACTTTGGTAGTTCATAAATTTTCTTCGGAATATTTTTGAATCGTCCATAAGATTACCAATATTATATCTTGTTGAAGATTATTTAGTGAGGATTTTTATAATGTATAAATAATCCCCTTCTCTAATAACAATATCAGCCCTCATTGAGTTAAGCAGGGATAAACCTTGGAAGAGAGCCCTGTCCTGTGTGAAATTGTTGGTTTGGCAACCAAGGTTCTTAGAAAATGCTAGAAAATTTTCTTCACTGTAGTTTCTAATCAATCCTCTAGCTCCTTCCATCCCCATATTTCCTTTAGATGCTACATAAAAATTTAATTTAAGCTATTCCAAAGGGGGAGAGCTCCATTTGGTTTGTAGTCTACTCGATCCAACATGAAGGGTACCAGGGACTCCAACAGTAAACCTAGGCTAGAAGAGAGAAGCCTTAAAAGGGGGAACATTAGAGGGGGAAAGAGATAACCAAGAAATTTTCAACTAAAGCACTAAAAATTTTGAAACCCACAAAGGAGGTGTTCAAAGAATGGTCTTTAAATGCCCTACAATTACTTTCTTTCCAAACCTCTCAAAAGAAATGAGGGAGGCAAAGATTCCATAGGATGCAACAATTGGGGGTAAGGAAGGGAGAAAAGGACCAATGATCAAAAAAGTCTTGCAAAGAATTTGGGACCACCCAACTGACTCCCAAGGTTGAAATAAGAAAGGAAAGGATATTTGAGGAGAAGGAGCATTCTAAAAGGAGATTTTGAGTGTTTTCCTCATGAGCCCCACACAAATAACACTGGTTAGGAATGACCATTACTCTTTTCTTAAGATTCTCCAAAGAAATAATTTTGTTTTTGAGGACAAGCCAAAGAAAAATATTAACTTTTGGGGTAAGTTCCTTGAACCAGATTGAACTACAAGGTAACCAACAAGAATTATCATTAGTAGCAAGGATGTAGGTAGACTTCATCAAAAAGGTGCCACTTTTTTTTCTATATTAAAAAGTCCACACAAATGGAGTTCCAGATAACCTAATATTTTAAAGTGAGATAAATATTTTTCAAGGGAATCTCCACTCCTTGAGTGGGATAAACCTTAGAAAATATTTCTATTTCTTAATACCATTGACTTATTAAATATAGTATACCACTTTAGGATCAAAGTACTAAGAAAATTTGGGCCTTACGATAGCAAAATAAGGAATGTACATGAGAGGCGCGTCCTCAAACCATGGGACTTCCCAAAAGCCAATACACTCTCCATTGCCTAATATCCATTTAGTACCTTTTTGAAGTAGTTTTTTTTAATAATGCTATTCCAAGAGGCCAATCCATGCAAGGGGTTTTGATCTTCCATGAAGCTTAATCCCCTATTCAAGTATTTAGCAGAGAGAATTTGGGTCCATCCATTGTTTTCTTGAGAAACTAGTATTTAGCAAGAAAATTAATTAATGATAACAAAAATAGTAACAAGAAATTTGAGAGTTCTTCATATTTAAGATAGATAACATTGAAAAAAATATGTACATATGTCGAATTTATATCGAATTTTATTCTGAATTTTTGAACATACCAAATTTATTTTGAACTTCAAGAGTGTCGAATTCGAACACGAACTTGAACTTGATAACTAAGCATATAGAGAATGATATGTACTATTAAATCCACAATCAACACTAATGCACACACTTGCTTCACAAATCCAATTTCTAACACTTGCACATTCACTTTCAATGACACTCAAACCAATGCATAATTTGTTCTCAAACCTTAGCACATGTGTTTCCAATTTTATTTAACAATGAAGCACAATTTTATTCTCAACCCTAGCTCAAATATTTCCAATAATGCACACTAATCAAACCTTTTATCTCCATCTTAAAAATATTTCCTCAAAGTACAACTACCTAGAGGAGTTAAACTTGTTTGTGTGATTGAAGAGGTTTCCTAAAAAATATTAAGTTGAGTTTTTGTATGCAAGTTTTACAATTTATTTAAGCAAGCTTTTGTGGAAGCTTGTGGAAAAATTTGAGTAAGTCCTAGAGGGGTCTTAAGGACAGATTTAAGCAAGCTTTTGTGAAAGCTTGTGAATAAATTTGAGTAAGTTCTAGAGGGGACTTAAGGATACAGTTAGGAAATATTTTGTGAAATCTTGAAGGAGAATTGTGTAAGTCCTAGAGGGGACTTAAGGAAAAATTTGTGTGAGATTTTGTGGAAGCTTACAAGCATATTTGAGATAAGTCTTGGTTAAGAATTTTTGAGAATATTGAACAAGTTCTAGAGAGAACTTGTTGGATATATTTGAGGTAAGTCTTGGTGAAGGCTTGTTGAGAATATTGGATAACTTCTAGAGAGGACTTGTTGGACAGATTTGAGGTAAGTCTTGGTGAAGAATTGTTGAGCAGATTGAACAAGTTCTAGAGAGGACTTGTTGAGCAGATTTCAGGTAAGTCTTGGTGAAGACTTGTTGAGCATATTGGACAAGTTCTAGAGAGAACTTATTGGATATATTTGAGGTAAGTATTTGAGAAGACTTGAGAGCAGATTTGATTGATTTATTTGTTCAAGATTTTAATTAAGGCTTGGGAAAAATCTAAGTAGAGTTGATTTGTGATTGGATCAAGCTTTGTGTTAAGGCTTGAGGACATATTTGAGGATAGAGTATGGTGCATATTTGAGGATAGATTTGTGCCATAGTCAAGATAAATTTTGGTGTAAATTTAATGGTAGATTTGTGCTAGACCAGAGACAGAATTTTGAGAATATTTGTGCTAGACCGAGGATAATTTTTAGTGTATATTTGAGATAGAGATTTAGCAGAGCTAAGAGAAAGTTTTAGAGGTGACATAGCAGAGGAAATTAATCTCCAATGGATAGATATCAATTAGCCATGGCAATAAGGATAGGGGTCTTCTTAGTGAGGATAGAGGTCTTCTATGGAGAGAGATTCACAAGCTAGTGTAGTGGAGGTAGTAGTCTTCTAAGATATCACTAGCTAAAGTAGAGGAGAAGGAGTTCTCTTGAGGATAGAAATCCATGAACCAATAGAGAGGAAAGAATTCTCCTATGGATAGAGATCCATGAAATTGATTAGGGGATTGGTATCTCCTTTGGATAGAGGTCCATAAACATTGTAATAGGGAAGGATTCCCAAGAGATTTATTGATAAAATTTTAGTGAAATATTTTCTCCGTGGAGTAGCCCACATTAGGTGAACCATGCAAAATTGGTGTCTCTATTGTGTGTGATGATTTGTGCATTGATTTTATTACTTTTTTTTATTTTACCATTTATTATATTGGATAATATTGTTTGGGAAATAAAAGTAAAATGTGGTCTTATACTGTTCACCCCTCCCTCTCAGTATAATCTTATGTTATTCAATTGGTATCAGAGTGGGTTACTTCAAAAGAGTTTAACAACTTGAAGATAAATATTATAGGAACAAAGATGGATTCTTAGAGTGGATATTCAGGAAATAAGGCACCATTGTTCGATGGGAATAATTATGTATTTTTTAGTATAAGAATGAAGATTTACCTAATGGCACAAGGAAATGATATATGGCAAGCAGTTGAGGATGGGTACACCCCACCAACTACTCCACCTACAGATAAAGATGGTAAGATCATACAACTAAATAATTCAAATGTAATGAATGGAATATTAAGTGGTTACATGAATCAGAGTTTGTAAAAGTTATGCATTGCACATCATCAAAAGATATTTGGGAAAATTTGTAGAAAACATATGAGGGAGACAAAAAGGTCAAGATAGCAAAATTGCAAAATCACAAGAAAACATTTGAATACTTGAATATGAAGGATAAGGAAGACATTGCTACATACTTAATTTGTGTGGATGAAGTTGTTAACTCCATGCAAGAACTTGGATTTAAATTCAAAGAATCAAATGTTTGTCAAAAGGTTTTAAGGTCACTCCCTAATAGGTATAGTGAAAAGGTTTTAGCCATAGAAGAAACAAGAAATATTGAAACTTTGACTAGGGATGCACTACATGGAACTCTCACAACTTTTGAGATGAGAATAGGAAATGATATTATCCCCTAGAAAAAAGTAGCTTTCAAAGTTACAACGAAGACAAAGGATAAGAAGTCAGATTCAAGTAATGATATATCTAGTGATGAAGAAGCAAACTACGATAGAAGGAACAAGAACACAAGAAATGTAACAACCCCAGTTATCACTACTCAACCACTTAATTAATTATATATATATATATATATTCAAATATATTTCATGAGACAAGGAACATAATTATGATCTAGACAAACTCATTCCATTTGTATTAAAGCTTATCAAGGCATATAGCATCAAGAGCTATTAATACTTGATCAGAGTCTCTTTTGAGTAGAAGTGATCAACTTCTATGAAACCCTCATACCCCACTAGTATGATAAAACTGGCCAAGCATTAGGTCTCATCCCACATAAAAGGGAAAATCACCCTATTCCACAAAGACCAGTATTTAGATGAATGCCTTGATGATGGAAATCCATCATAATGAACTAAAATTATCAATAGTTATTCATAGATCTTAGATCCGATCCACTTCTTTTAGAAGGGATCTCTAAGACCACAATATCACTACCATGATAAAACTCATAGAATCCATGGAAGGTCATCTTAAATATGATTATATAACTTTAAACATCTTAAGACTTATTTGCTCATTCTTTCCTTTAGGTATCCAGTTTTATATTCATAAGATTCATTTAAAGACAGTACTTGTACATCATGGGAACACCCCTCCTCATACACACTCAACTTCTTAGCTTTAGAATATAAGGTTTGTGTCAATTTTCAATTCTAGATCAACTTGTCTTCCTGTGGGTTTCATCCCATTCCAAATTCTAATAAGTACTAATTTAAAGCATCATGAGTGTTTAGGAGGTGAATAGAAATCAATGATGTCCTTTTTTGATAAGATTCATTATATCATAACCTTATATTTGAAACAATACATGAGAGGTCTATTTAAGTAGGATTTACATTCCATTATTATTAGCTTTATAATCCAACACAATCCTTGATTATATAGGGTAAAAATAACTAGTTGCATCATTCATAATTATTCAATTTAATCTAGAAAGTAAATGACACAATCGCATAACATTAAATCATCATCATCTCAAAAATTTAAGCATACCTTATTAGCATCATAAATAAAACTGTTGAATAAATAGTATTCATTGTAAACATTGTAGTAATCTAGAAATATGCATAACTATCCCATTTAAACATTTAACCATCTCATCCACATATATCATTTTCTTTTTAAAAGTAAAAGCAATAGGAACAAGAAATAACACATCATTCCACACAATAGAGTGACGTAAAGTTTTATCCTGGGAACCCTCATGGGGAATAAACCCAACCTCCAAAATATACTCATTCCTCGTTTTCATAAACTTTGAGATGTGAAATATTAAAAATAAATAAGGGCATCAATGGATCCCTTTTTAATTAGTTATACAACTATCTCCTTATAGGTTCGTGATGCAATTAAGAAATGTCTCCATTACTTTCTCTATGTCATCGTTTATACCATGTAGGTACTTTTTGTACCCATAAGGAATACAACTATTCCTCTAAATTCTTGATGCTATTAAGGATTACATTGATTCCTTCCTCTAAGCCATCCTAATATATAACATCTCATATGTGATTATGAAAATCATCATACTATATTTTGGTGAAGTCGTATTGATGTTAGAGGGAGTTTCATAAAGTCCCTCATAATAAGTCTCAAATTCATTCTTCATATTGATTCCAAATCATTCAATGAATTAAAGTTCCATACCTTTAATTCGTGGAGTAAACATTTACTATAACACTTATTTTCCACTAATTTCCTAAATATTTTACATAATTTTTCCTTATTAATATTGTATCTATAACTTCCCAATCTAAATTATAATGTACTATTACCAAATGGTTTTAAGTCCCTTGTTTAAATATCAAAGTCTCTTATTTCAATTCGTAACTTAAATCAATTTCCTTACTATTATAAATTATTTCCTCAAACCCAAAAATTATTAACTCTAATCAATTTCTATTGCTTAAAAGATAATCTATTTAAATAAATTCACTCCTCACTTTACTTTTTTAAATTTAAGGAAAGTTAAATGAATCTTGCTAATGGGTCATAATAAAAAATTAACAACTATACATTTTCTACTATTTAAATGATAACTTATACCTACAGGGTACATTTATCTAATGATCCTTTATACCCAATTTTAAAAGGTAATTTGGCCCACAACCTCTCAAAGTGAAATGTATGCGATCAATAGCTATAATGGGTTAACTTGACCTACCAATAAATCGAGTTTAGCCTGACCAACTACTCAAAGTGTTCTATCAGCTATAATACTAAGCTTAGTATTAAAGGTTAATACATTCTAAATACCCAAACAACATGGTGTGGTCCACCTAAACCTTTATACCTCTTTGACATCCCTTCTTAGACATAGTGGAGCATCAATTTATGTGGCATGGTTGATCATGTGCTATGTGTTGATAGGGCTTTAGTGGCACTTTAATTGAGACCCTAAAGATACGTCTTATAACTCTTATCCTCCATGTGTCCTCCCTTAACTTGGTCTCCGATAATCCTTGCGTAGGAGAAAATCATATGGGAGGAGCATGAATTGTTTACATTTCACAGAAACAGAGAAGATAATAATAGGTGGTTTGTATGATGATTGAAATAATCCTTTCTTGGAGCATCTCTCGATAGTTCCAAATAATCTATTAGCTTTTGGTAGTTTCCTACATATAAACCTTAGTATGTCGACAACATATCCCATAAAATAGCTGCTCGATGGCTTTCCTGTGTTGGTCAATGGTCGATGAATACCGAGTGCTTAGGAGGTGGCTAAATGGCATCATAATTTTGTTTATTACAAGCATTGCTACAATATTTGAACCCTCTTATTAACCTTCTAGTGGTAGGTTTAAGCACAGACTAGATCCAATCGACTGCGAGTCTTCCAAAATAGAAATTGTAGGTTAATACATCATCATTTCTCGGTATCAAGTGCTCTATGCCACCTATTATAAGGTAGTTCCTTTTGACATGATGATCCAATTGAAATGACAATGGAGGATCATACACAAGGTTTGAGTTTAGGGGTGTCACAATTGACAGGATCAATCGAGGGCATTGTAGCTGAACTCAAATTGATAGGATCAATCGAGATTGTTGTAGTTAAATTTGGTTGTTCAGTTGACTATAGGGCTTATAATGAGATTAATGTGGGCATACACTAATGCCAAGGTCACCATCACCATTTAGAGCAAGGACAATGAATGGGAAAGTATCGTGTGTTCTCGAGCAGGGGAATATCCCACACACTCTGTGCAGAGAGTAAACTATATAAAATATATATTTCCCAAGACTAAAAGATATAACCACTCCAAAATGGTTGTGGAGTGGCAACGGGTTGCTTGTGAGTCAACTGTTTATCAATGGGTTTTGGTTATCAGACCTAATTAAGTTTGAATTCTACCATCGGACTTAGTCTGACCGGTTCGACTTGTAGGGCTCATTTGTATATCAGATAAGAAAATAATCTAGTCCCTATTAAGTCTTTCTAAGTAGTTATTAATTAATAAATATATATTTACAAGAATTCCTTTATAGAATCATGATATGGAATATAATTACTATTTTCAAGTAGATATGTTAACCTTCTAGAATAATTATAGTCATGCTTTGACTAGCTCAAACTATTTTCAAGGCATTCAGGGGGTGTTAATAGGTTAGTCATTGTATCGTTCCAAATTTTTTGCATCCTTACCTTCAGGCTAAAGGATCCGTGCCCGGAAGGAGGATGGGAAAAGGATGGGACAATACCTCGGACTGAGAGGCCCTTTGAAGGTCCCGCCTCTCGGGGGAGGGGTATTAAGGTGATTTTTTGACGGATGGTGGGGTTCACCAGGAAACGTTTAGTGGCAGTTTCCATGCCTAGGTTGGGAATGTGTTTGATGTGTTCAATTTTAGCTTTAAACATCCAAGTCCTAGGTTTGGCCAGATGAATCTAAGTTGTTCTATTATGAAAATGCAAATTAAATGAAGACAAAAAATAGATTTAAACAGAAAACACAGAGAATAATTAAGTGAAGAGATCCATACCTGGTTTCGGATGTCTGATGGAGGTTCTGATTTTTGAAGCAGTCAAGATCATCTGGAATTTGATAGAATCATCTCCGATCTGACAGGATCATCTGAGATCTGACGAATTCATCAGACGAATTCATCAGAGACCTACAATCAGAGAAATAGATACAAAATACAGAAAATGCAGCTATGCCAACAGAGGGCAATGATGTAGAATGACAGTAATAATGTTAAAATGATAATAATAAACAAAAACACGAGTGCATTACAATGATTTAATGACAATTTATGATTTTATTATGCATTAAGACTATATGGGTGAACTCCGGGATGCAAAATAATAATAAGTTTAACTAATGCAAAGCAAAACAGTAAAAAATGGAGAAAGAATGCAAACTCAGGGCACTGATTGCCCCCAATGTTGACTACAGTCGAAATCATCTCGGATTGGTATGAAATCATCTCGAATTGGACAGGATCGTCTGCGACGATCTGAGCTTGCTCCGGCTGAAGAATAACAAAGTTCCTGCAAGAAAATTTGAAAAGATACAAAGGCAAACAATGGTCTAGGATATTCTAATGCATGTAAACTCGAAGTGCAGAAAAATTCAGCCAGGGGGATGTCAAGGGGGGTCCTAAGGTTTAAATAGGCTTAGGAGGGAGGTTAGGAGGTTGGAGATCATCCTAATCTGGAAGATCTCCAACGGGGGAGGTCTCTAACGGCGCAGACACGCTTTTGCCCAGATTAGAGACGTCGTTGAAACATAAGCTAATTATGAAAAATTAGTTTTGGGACGAAATCGGCTGGACGTTCTGCTCCAGACGAAATCGTCCGATCTGAGGCGATATCGTCTGATCGGAGACGATATCGTCCAACGGACGAAACAAACTCTAAAAATGGCATGAAAAATGAGGAAACGGGTAGCAGGCGGTTTGGGAGCAGTTTTGGGGTTTAAAATTTGAATTTGAATTATTACTAAGGTAATTTTAATTATTTGCTAAGGTTTACTGCGCCAATTTTAGGGTGCTACATTTTGCCCCCTCTTTAGCGAATTTTTTGAGGAAAATGCGTTAAAGATGAGTTCTTCTCGATCTACGAGAAAGCAAAAATTATTCCCATTTTTAGGCGACGATTCTTGGTCGAATCGTACGACAACTTATTATGGTGCCCCCTCCGTGTTTTTACCCAAATCGAACGTTTGAGGTAAAAATGCGAAAAAGCAAAATTTTAAAATGTTGTTAATTGTTTTTGAATAAAATTAAGAAAAATAGGGAAAAACCCTAATTCATTGTTACTGTTCATTTTCATTTTCTGGTTTTTGGAGCTCTGCAAACAAAATGGTCGAGACAGTGCACAGATCGACAGAGGTCCGACGCGGGCTACGGGTAAGAGTCTAACTTAGTTTAGAATGCTTTAATTTTGATTTTCTATGCTTTTTAGATTAATTTTAAATGATTTTTGAGCATCGCGGCCATTTTTTGGGCCGTCGACGTCATCGGGACGAAATCGTCTCCATTTCGTCGAAATCGTCTCGATATCGCCGATTTCGTCCAGAGGCGAAATCGGCGAAATGGGGACGATTTCATCAAATAAGGGACGATTTTGGCTTGCGAAATCGGAGACGAATTTGCTCAAATTGAACTTGTGTTACTTGTATTTTTAATCACTGTTTGATTAATGATTTTTATTGTTTTGTTGTTTATGTTGCAGAGAGGATTACTAAAGAGCAGAGAATGGAAATACGGTGGGTGAGGGATGACTTGGCTGCTCTATCTCAGGCAGAGCGAGATCGGTTGGCTCAAGTCGGCTTGCAACATGTGGCAGATATGCCACAGGTTTCTATAGATATGGGGCTATTGATAGCCCTAGCAGAGAGGTGGTATCCGGGTTCTTCCTATTTTTGGTTATCGACAAGGGAGATGACTCCCACATTGGAGGATGTATGGAGGATTTTGAGGATCCCCATACAAGGATGGCTAATAACTCCCATGGCCAATCAGGGCCACGCGATGATGCGATTGTGCGAAGATCCGAGCTTCACCCTGGAGAAGGGCGGAGTGAACATCGAGTCGCTACGCCAGATGCCTGGGGCATCTAGACTGACATAGGTTTTGGCTAGGGTGGTAGGTGGTCTGCTGCTATGCCATCAAAGTGGATGCAGAGTACCATGGCTACTGATAGATGTGGTCTACGACATGAGAGACCATGGGTACAGGTTTGCTTGGGGGAGTTTTGTACTATGCCGATTGTATAGGATCTTGCATGGGGTCGTATACAAGGGCGATCGATGTCTGGTTATGACATCACTACTACAGGTTTGGTGCTGGGAGCACATCACGGTGCGGAGGCCGGTAGGGCTCCCACTAACAGGGATTGATGGGGAGAGGCCCCGAGCTTTCTACTGGTGGCTCCGAAGAGGGTCACAGCGGCGGATAGATCTGCCAATGTCCCGGAGACTACTTGACGACCTTGTCTCCGACCAGATCACCTGGAGGCCTTGGAGAGATCATCCAGGGTGGGCCGAGGACGGACAGGAGCTGGCTCACGTTAGGCGAACCTATTGGCTGAGGATGGAGAGGGGAGAGGTGGAGCTCCACCGCTACGACCGAGTTTTGAGGCAGTTCGGTCTACAGCAGGGGATCCCATCTCTCAGAGACTACGAGTTTTCTCGGACCGTCCGGGATAACACTACAGTTAGCGGGGCTCCAGATATGCAGCGCTTCTGGAGTCAGGACGCAGATGATGCCCCCATCCAGCTAGTGGATGGGGATGATGCAGGGGTAGCCGACGGCTACGATGCCTAGTACACAGGCATCCGCCCTCCTCGGATGATGAGGGCTCAGGGTCCGATTCATGCAGTTGTGCGTCGGATGGGGAGGCGGTGCCAGGCGGCCATTGAGGTGGCACAGGGTCACGATGGGAGAGAGCAGAGGAGGCCACAGGCTCAGCAGAGGCCACGGCAGTGGGAGAGGAGGGAGGAGAGACCCCCTTCTCCATGGAGAGAGAGGCCACCATCGCCCGATAAGGGCAAGGGTGTGGACACAGGAGAGAGTAGTGAGATGGCTACTCTCCGGGCGAAGACTGTCCGTCTCCAGGCACGGGTGCGAGACTCTACAGGATGAGGCTACATGCCATCGAGTGAGGCTACATAGCTCAGAGATGAGGTTGCACGCCTCAGAGCATGGAGCGGAGGGGTGAGCACTCGGGACCTAGCACGGGCTATTGCCCAGGTCACATTCTATCAGACACTATACCACCATATGGTGCCAGAGGGGTAGAGGTTACCATTGTCGGCCCATATTGTGGAGCCTGTCATGATGAGGTCATCGAGGACATCATCACGATCAGAGTCCAGGACTCATAGCACCACACGGACTACGATGGGGCCACCTCGTCCACCTCAGGGCAGGGGAGGAGATGAGGCTGAGAGCTCGAGGGGTTCTCGAGGCTAGCTGCTACAGATTGCACTGCACAGATTGATACATAGTGCTTATTATTATTGATAGGGGATTGAGTATGCCGAGGTACAGATTGTGGCATACCGATCCAGTTTTGAGATGATGTATATATTGTTGATATATATATAGATGAGATATTTTTGATCATATGACTTGTCTTATGTGTTTGTATGATGCTTTAATGTTTTGATTTGTTTGATTTGATGATTCATGTAATTATGTCGTTTGGAAATATTATGGTTTGAATGTCATGCTTGTAAAATTTAAATGAAATAATCTGATGTAAACAAATTGGTTGTTTGTGATGTGATAATTTGATAAAAATAAAAGGGGACTTTTAACAATAATTTCAAAGGACATTGTCGCTATTATAGACCATTTCATGGAGTCGTCGCTCACTCGGTCGTCAAGCTAATCCCGGTATAGAAATATTGCTAAAAGTAAAAGAGTGCTTAAGAGACTGTCTTAAGACTTTGTTGTGATGATGCAAATGATGATGATGATGATGATTTGTTTTCAGATTTCCATGAAAATATTATGCATGAAATATTTTAAAATGATTTTGCTAGGCATAAATTCCTAAGTGTGATAAAATTTTTGGATAATTCCCTAGGAATTATACCATCATTGCAAAGTTGAAGTTTGACATAATGACATGAAATAGAATAAGTGTTTGTTTGTTTTAAAGCATAATTGTGTAACATAATGATTTAAGTCACATGTTTTGATGCTTTTAAATAAATGGAAAATAAAATTGGTACAATGGTTTGCGCTAGGCATAGAATTATAGGTATAGACTTATACCATCATCGCGAAATCCAAAGAAGAAAATAGATTGTTTTATTGCATGGTTGATTTTTAATTTTTGAAAATAGTCAGAAAATATGAAGATGAGGACTTGCGCTAGTCATAAAATTCCAATTTTGGTTTTGGAACTATACCATCGTCGCGAAAGTCAAAAGTTATATATAAATGTAACTTGATTGCATGTTTTTGAAAATGATTTTGATTTTTGATAATGCATGTAGTTGTCTTTATACTAAACAGCTGTTCTTCAAAGAAGAAAATGAATTTATTCCAAACAATTTGCAAAAATATTTCAAAGTATCTTAAAGACAAAAGTTAGATTTATAAGGAATCCCATGTGCGTATGTGAGTTCATTACCAATCTTGATTTATCATAATGATACACAAAATCTCTCAAATACAAATGTGTGTGCAATTGCATTGTTCATTTACGAGTTTTGAGCAAGATAATTTGATACAAGTGATTTGAATGAACCAAATAAGTGTTCATTAACCATGATTTAGATGCATATAACCATACCGGACTACTATGTAGGTCGGGTTATCAAGAGCTAGCTAATCCATAAGCGAGACATAGGTCTATACAAAAGAAGGTCGCTAATGTGACAGACATATCACCACGCTAGGAGTTACCCAAGGCCAAGCGGGTTGGGCACAAACCACCTGTTATGGGGCTTACCTCACAGTTTTCGAATAATTGAGAATTCCAGGGATTCAAGCTCATCAACCCTTCTTTTCTTTTCAATGGGTAGGGAAAGGGATTTTATTGCTTTTGCTTTTGCTTTTCTCTTTTGCTATTTTTTTTTTTCTTTTTCTTTTTTTTGTACTTTTGTATTTTGGCTTGATATTTGAGATAATGCTGAAATAACTTTTTTCTTTTTCTCTTTTTCTTGAACTTTTCTTTTCTTCCTATGCTAGGGATACTTGCTCGGATTAGCTGTAGAGCAAGGGATTTTTATTTCGGGTAGGGGTGAGCTTGTCCTTTTGCCAATTCTCAAAGATTCTAGACCATGTGCATGATAGGATAGCAGGGGAAACTTTTCGCTCAAGAAACCACTTCTACTATGTAGCATAGTATGGACATTACAAATGTAATCATTTTATTGTGAAAATATATGCTTGGTTTAAGTAAATAACAAGATCAATTCTCTATGCTCAAACTTTATTTAATTAAATTTTGTGGACTTTGATATAAGAGAGATTAGTAATCATGCCAGATAAAATCAAGATATTTATTTTTGTGTTTGTGATAGTGAGGTATTCCAAATAAATGCTAATTTATCCAAAAATAATTTGAAAATATAACTGCAATACTTTAAGAAGAAATATATACAACAAATATTTTTGAGGAATTTGATAATTTTGATGTTTTTGTATTTTGATCTTAATTGAGGAATTGAAAGAAATACAATGTGATTGTTTTTTTTTTTTTTGAAACTTTTTATATAAGAGAAAAAAAGGAAATAATATACAAAAAAAATATATACAATGATGGAATAACCAAATTTTATGCGTAATATCGCTTAAGATGCATAATATTCATAGGTTCTTTTAAATCTTTACCATCTAAGGTAGCTAATTTGTATGCTCCTGATTCAAATTTAGCGAGTGATAATATATGGTCCAAGCCGGTTGGGCTCAAATTTACCTTTAAGGTCTTTAGTTGCATTAGTATTTTTTTTATTTTCCTTTAAAACAAGGTCGTCGATCTCAAAGGATCGATGACGAACTTTCTTGGCATATGATCTTTTAAGCTTGTTTTGGTAGGCACGAAGATGCTCCAAAGCATTGATGCGCTTTTCATCTAGGAGTTCCAGTTGTTGAGTCTGCCGACTCGATATTCATCTCCTACTTTGGTGTCTTGAAGTAGTAGAGCCAAAGAAGGAACTTCTAATTCAAAGGGAAAAATAGCTTCAGCGCCATAAACCAAGACAAAAGGTGAAGTACCTGTGGGAGTACGCACACTAGTGCGATATGCCCACAAAGTTGGATATAATTGAATGTGCCAGTCGCGGCCAGATTTATTGACCAATATTTTAAGAATTTTGATTAAGGTTTTGTTAGATGCTTCTGCTTGACCATTACCCTGAGGATAATAGGGAGTGGACCAGCGATGTTGAATCTTATATTTTTGGCATAATTTCTTAACATCTTTATTTTTGAAACAAGTTCCATTGTCTGAGATGAGATTTGCAGGAATTTCGAACCTACAAATAATTTGATTAAAAATAAATTTAGAGACTTGTGTTCCAGTGCAGGAAGCTAAAGGCATAGCTTCAACCCACTTCGTGAAATACTCAATGGCGGTTATGATGAATTTGTGTCCATCAGATGACACAGGATTAATTTTTCCAATAATGTCTAAGCCCCATTTTGAAAAGGGCCAAGGAGATGAAATAGCCTGCAGCTCTTGTGCAGGCGCATGGACAAGGTCAGCATGTTTCTGGAACTTGTCGCAATGGTGCACATAATCATGTGCATCCTTTTCCATGGTAGGCCAAAAGTAGCCTATCCTAAGGAGCTTTTTAGCAATGACACTACCACTGAAGTGTCCTCCACAAGATCCATCGTGGGCTTCACTTAAAGCTGATTTGGATTCTTCTAGATTCAAACATCTCAATAGGATACCTTCAAAAGATCTCCTATATAAAGTATTGCCAATTATTACAAATCGACTTGCTCGTCTACGTAATAACCAACGCTGGTTTCTATTAGAATTGACAGGGAAAGTCCCATTTTGAAGAAAATCAAATATTTTCGTATACCAAGGTTCAGGAGTAGTTTCATTGATTAGAAACACATCCAAAGGTTCTAAACATGACTTATTTGAAGTGGGTTCCTGGAGTCGACGAATAATGATGGTGGCATATTCGTCATCTAACTCCAAGGGTAGAAGAGATGCAGCTGCGGCCATAGCATCAGCTGCACGGTTGCTAGTTCGAGGAATAGCTTCCAAAGTGACTTTATCAAACAAGGATAACAATTGCAAAACATATGCTTTATATGGGCGTAATTTATCATCTCTGGTTTGATAAACATCATTAATTTGGTTTATAACAAGTTGAGAATCACCAAAAACTAGCAGATGTTTGATTTTTAATGCCAAGGCAGCTCGTAATCCAAGGATTAGAGCCTCGTATTCGATAGTATTATTGGTGCAAGCAAATGTTAATTTGAAGGATAGAGGAATGATGTGTTTTTGTGGAGATATTAAAATAATGCCCACACTAGCCCCACTCATGCATCGGGCTCCATCAAAGTATAAGGACCATTGTTCAATATGGTCTGCCTCTAATTGAAGGCATTCATCAAGAAACTCAATGATGAGGGGATGGGTAGACTCGAAGGGTGTAGCAGCTAACTGATCTGCTATGATTTGACCCTTAATGAGACTTATGTCCTATGAATGTGAGTTCAAACTCACTTAGAGAAAGAACCCACTTTGTTGTACGACCCGATAAATAAGGTCGACTCATGAGATACCGCAAGGGATCATATTTGGCAATGACATAGGTTTTTTGATTGAGCATATAATGGCGTAGTTTTTGTGTAGAGAATACGACTGCTAGACATAATTTTTCTAATGTTGTGTAACGGGTTTCATAACTGATGAGGGTTCTGCTAATGTAGTAATTAACACGTTCTTTCTTCTCATCATCAAGTTGAGCTAACATAGCTCCTAAGGCAGAATCAGAAGCAAAAATGTACAAGATAAAAGGATGATCAGATTTAGGTGGTGAAAGCACGGGTGGGTTAAGGAGGTATTGTTTGAGAAGTTCAAAAGCTTCCTTACATTCTTCGTCCCAATTAAAAGGGACATCTTTCTTAAGGAGCTTAAGAAAGGGACCGGTTTTGTCCGCCAGCTTATCGATGAAGCGACGGATGGCTTGAAGCTTACCTTGTAAACTTCGTAACTCAGAGATATTGGTAGGTGCGGGCATATCAGTGATAGCCACAATCTTGAGAGGGTCGATTTTGATACCACGTAAAGAAACTAAAACCCCTAATAGTTTACCGGACTTGACTCCGAATATACATTTAGCTGGATTTAATCGAATAAGGTATTCTCTTAACCGATTAAATACTTTTCTTAAATCATCTAAATGATCATCTTCTTTAATAAAGCGAGCTATAATATCATCTACATAATCATGTAGGATATCATGCATCATATCATGAAAGATATAAGTCATAGCTCGTTGATATGTTGCACCTGCATTCTTTAAACCAAATGGCATCACTTTCCAACAAAAGGTACCCCAAGGGGTAATAAAGGCTATTTTAGCCTGATCTTCAGGAGCTATCTTGATCTGATTATAGCTGTAAAATCCATCCATTAGGGACATCATTCCACTCCCGACAGTAAAGTCAATGATTTGATCCATGTTTGGAAGAGGAAAATCATCTTTAGGGCATGCAACGTTAATATCTCTAAAATCTGTGCAAACCCTAACTTTGGTAGCTTCTTTCTTGGTGACTGGAACTACATTTGAGATCCATTCAGCATAATCAATAGCTTGTATAAAAACAACATTCAAGAGTTTTCTAACTCCCCTTTGACTAGTAAGGCCACTTTGGGATGCATTTTTCTAAGTTTTTGTTTAACAGGTTTAGCATCCAGATGGACTACTAGATGATGCATGACTACAGAAGGGTCCAAACCTGGCATGTCTTCATATGTCCAAGCAAAGACATCTTCATAATATTTAAGAAATGCAATGTATTCATTTTGTTTTTCTTGACTTAATTCTGATCCAATATTGATTATGTGAGGATTATCCTCAGTTCCAATGTTAACTTTAATGACGTTTTCTACTTCCATGTGTAGATCTCTTTCAAAATTAGGTGGGGTGGGTGAAACGCCCAATTCTTGTAATTCTTTTAAGGTTAACTTGGAGAATTCATCTTGAGGAGTCGTGGCCTCAAGCTGGGCTATAGTAGGTATAGAACCATCAAAATAAAAACCATTGTGTAACAACTCTTCAACGGAGACATCATGGAAAATATCTCCTTCCAACTCATCATTGGATTCAACAATCAATTCAGGTAATCTATGGATAGCATATTGCATGTAAAGGGATTATTCTTGGACACAAAGAATCTTGTTTATCTAGATAATATTGATAACATATGAGTTGATCATCACATTAAAAAGGGAAGGGTTGACCCTTACTAGGAAACAGGCCCACACCACATCGGGCGGGCCATGGTTCTACCTTGATAGGTTCTTTCATACCATTTTGGAAAGGTCCCAAGCCTTTCCATTTATATCCCATTTTAAGCATTATAGGTTTAGATTTAATATATTCATTAGCAAAATAGCATCGAGCATATCCATCACAATGCTGTTGGTAATTTTGGGTACATTGGGTACATTGCCCTCGCTCAAGTGTTGATGTTGTCATTGATGTCAAGAAGCGGAAAGGTTTTTTGTGAAAACCAAGGCAGTCAAAATAAAAGATTTTATTTAAAACCATGGACAACAGATTTGTAATGGGTTTTTCTTAAAACCCAAGTTGGCTCTTCTTTTTGTTGAAAAAGGTGCCCCGGTGATGAAGATATTTAATTTTAATATTTAGTTTAAATTTTATTTAAAATTTAAATTAACATTTTAAAATTAAATTAAAGTATTTGCCGACGTGTTTGGTAATGCATCGAAGTGCATATATAATGAGGCTAATAAATTCATTTAAAAAAAAAATAATAGATATGAATGGGTGTGCATTTCGTTTTCGTCTTCGTCTGCGCCAATGAAGGAAGCGTATGTGATGGACAAGTCTTTGTTGTGATGAATGGTCGTGGTGCCAAAGAGAGGAGGCAAAATATTGCACGAACATCGAAGTTTAAAATGCAGTAAAGAAACAAGTTTTTGTCTATGAATGAAGATGCGTCCAGTCAGTAAGAAAACAAAGACAAGAACAGCATCACAGAATTTTTGGAAGAAGAATTCCGAAACCAGAAAGCTCTCTCAATAGGCGAATGTTGATGCTATCAGCTTAAACCACGTAGGAAAAATTGAAATAAGATCGCAAGGTCGGAATTTCTTGATGACGGTTTAGTAGAACACGCTTATCGAAGAGATGGACTCTGCACAAAATTTGATAGAGAGGAGGTTCTAAGTTCAAGTCTCATCGACGACTGAGTTGTTCACGTTATTGTTGACATCAAATCCGAGACGGGTATAAGAATAAGTGGAGCATATTTTGTATCAAACAGCTCGGCAGCAGAGTTGCCAAGAGCGCTAGTAACAACGTTGTGGTAGCAGAGGTCTGCGGGTCGAAACCCACTGAGTAACACCCTTTTGGAAGAAAATTTCGTGATTAAATTAATAATGTTGGAAAGTTCTCAAGTTCGTCTAGGTAACATTTAATTTCATTTTATTATGATATTAAGTAGATACAAGGTTTTATAGAAAAATATGGTGTGTATTTTTTAAAAGGAATAATTTCTTTAAATGAGGAGATATAAGGTTATGCATTGTTGTGATTTATTTTATTTTATAGTATAAGTGGTTTTGGGAGTTATAAGGTTATGCAATGTTATGATTTATTTTATTTTATAGTATAAGTGGTTTTGGGAGTTATAAGGTTATGCAATGTTATGATTTATTTTATTTTATGGTACAAGTGGTTTTAGGAGAGATAAGGGAGTTGTGCAATTAAAGGGTTTGGTGATGATTATTGAAAGGTGGAATAATGTTGATTATGTTGTGATCTACTAACCCTAGTGAAGATTGGCAAAAGAATTTTGTGATTGTGGCAGATTTCCAAAGGGGCTTCTTCACCTCAATAAGGTATGGGCACATTCTTCTTATGAGTATGATTGGTGTATGTCTTCCTGAAATAATATTGGAGTGAAAAGGTATTCAACAAGGTTTCCTTTGGTTGGGTGTAAGTCCTAGTTTCTGGTTTGTTGAAGACTACTTATGCATTGTTATCATTAATGAGAATTTTGGTGAATGCATAATTCTGGTTTGAGGTAGTGGAAGCATTGTGAACTAGGGTTTATGTTTGTAAGTCTTGTTACTTGCATTGAGATGGTGAAACCCTTAGTTGGATGTTTTTGAGGTTGATGGTTGAGTTGCTTCCATAGAGGTTGGTTGATCAAGTTATTGCTATTACTTGATACATGATATTGGGCTTACTCCATTGAGTTGATTTGAACAAGTTATTATTTGAATTTGGTGATATTGTGTTGGTGGCTATTTTGTTCAAATATATTTGGAGGGAAAATGATTTCTACTTGTTTCCTTTTCTTGTGATGATTGGTTGAATTCTTCAAGGTTAATGTTGAGTTGAATGTTGTTGGTTAAACCTTGTCCATGAGCATTGTTGTTGAAGCCCAATTGGTTGAGAAAAGATATTGGTTTTGGAAAGAACATGAGTATCATTGTTATATGAGATATTGCATGGTTGGCAATTGTTGGGTTGTGTTTCATGTTCTTGAGAAAAGCATACTACATCTATCTTATTCTTTTGAGATTTGATATTGAGTTGAGATTGAGATTGGGAGTTAAGTATAGAACATATTGAGTCTCTAACAATTCTCTTTATGCTTCTATGAGATTGATGAATCACTTTGGGTCTCTAACAATTCTCTTTGTGGGTTCATGCCAAGCAAGTTTTCTTTATGAACTTGTGAGCAGGTGACAAGTTTCTTTGGGGACTTGTAAGAAGATTTGGATAGGTTTCGATGGGGACTTGTGAGCAGATTTGGACAGGTCTTAGCAGAGGACTTGTGAAGCTGAGGTTGATAGTTCTATCAGAGAACTTGAGGACAGAGGTGCATTGGTTCTATGAGAAGAACCTGAGGAAAGATTTGTGCTAGACCGAAGGACTGTGTTTGATAAGAAAGAGGAAGAGGACATTTGTGCCAGACCGAAGGACCATGTTTAGTGCAAATTCGAGGACCAGCTTTAAGGTGATAGAGTTGACGATAGAGGTCTCCGAGCCGGAGCAGGGAAGACAGGGAGTCTTCCGTGGATAGAGTTCCATTTGCTAAGGGCAGCGAGAGGTAGAGGTCTTCTAGAGGATCACCGACCAAAGCGAGAGAAAGGGGAAGGTATCTCCTTTGAGCAGAGGCTCATAAATTCAGATTGGGGGAAGGTTTCTCCTTTGAGCCGAGGCTCATAAACATTGTAATTGGGAAGGTTTCCCAAAGAACTTTGAGATAACTTTTAGAGAAAAGTTTTGTGGAAGTAAATTGTTGTGTCACTTTGTGGATGGTTTTGTGCATTACTTTGATATTTCTTTGGGTATATTGCTTTATTGTTTTGAAGTATAAAGGAAAAAGTAAAAAGCGGTCTTATACTGTTCACCCCCCCCTCTCAGTATAAGCTTGTGTTCTTCAATTGGTATTAGAGCAGGTTCCTTCAAAAAGTTTAACAGCTTGAAGGAAAAGCTAGTAAAGAACACAATGGATCATTCAAGTGGCAATGCAGCACCTATTCTTGATAGGTCAGATTTTGGTCTTTGGAGTGCAAGGATGAAGGTTCATCTAATGGCACTTGGGAATGAGGTTTGGGAAGTGATTGAAGATGAGTACACTATTCCTGAACATGGTCCTAATACTAAAGAAGAAAGGCTCCTACATCACAACAATTCAAAAGTAATGAATGCAATCTTGAAAGGCTTACAAAAAGTAGATCTCACCAAAGTGATTCACTGCAAGACAACTAGTGAAATGTGGAAACAGTTGAAAGTGGTTCATACAAGTGATACAAATGTCAAAAAGGCCAAGTTGAGACACTTCAAATGTGTGTTTGAACAACTTAAGATGAATTATTATGAGAAGATTAGTGACTACATGCTTCGTATGGATGAAGTTGTTAACTCCATGAAAGACTTAGGTCTTGAGCTTGCTGAAAATGATGTTTGTGATAAGATTTTAAGATCTCTTCCTAATAGATTTAGTGAAAAGATTTTTGCTATTGAGGAAGCTAAAGATTTGGATAATTTGAAAAAAGATGAGCTCCATAGTATACTTGTAGCATTTGAGTTGAGAACTCAAGTAAAGGTTGATGTCAAGAAGGAGGCAGCTTTCAAGGCTACCAAGAATTCCAAAGGTAAACAGCTTCAAGAGAGTGATGAGTCTTCTGGTGATGAAGAGGCATATTATAGCAAGAAAGGCAAGTTCTTTAGAAAGTACAAAAATATGAAAAACATGAGATGTTTCAATTGTGGAAAGTTTGGTCATTATGCTACTAAATGTATTGTTGCCAAGGATGAAAGTGATGAAGTTAAACAGGATTGTAAGAGCAAGGATTCTGAAAGGCATAGGCATCAAAGGAAGAACAAATATGAGCACAACAATAAAGGAAAGAGGTATTCTCACAAGCACAAGAAGAGCTTCTACCTAGACAAAGCAAGTAAGTGTTCTAGCAGTGATAGTGAAAGTTCTTCAAGTGATAATGAAAATGAGATGTTGTTCATATCAAAAAAGGAGGAAGAACCTAAACATAGATTCATTATCATGAAATGTCTTAGATGTGGAAATTTTGGTCACTTTGAGGATGATTGCACAAATAATGAATTGGTTGTTAGTATGTATGAGGATGTTTTAGAAAATGATAAGGAAGATGCATGTATGGTTTTTGAAAAGGGTGGCACCTCTAGTGATAAGAAATCTGAAAAAGGCCTTGATAATTCAAAGTGCAATCAAATAGAGGATCTTGAATGTGAACTTACAAATGCTCTTAGTGTTTTGAAAAAGGAAAGAAAGAAGAATTCTAGACTCAAGGATAAGTTAAATAAATGTTGTATGGAGAGAGATGATCTCATAGAAAGTATTGACATCTCTATGGCTAAGACACAAGAACTCAAGGATGAGTTGAAGTCTAAGGTTCTTGAGAATAGTGAGTTAGAGCAAAAAATGGCTTCTTTGAAAGAAGAAAATAAAGAGTACAAGGATAAGGTCTACAGATTTCAAGAAAGCTCCAAAAAGGTTAAGTCTCTCATCCAAAGTCAAAGAAATCCAACAGATAAAATAGGTCTTGGTTTTGTTAAGCCTCACAAGAAACAAGTTGGAGAGTCTAGTAAGAGATTCCAAAAGGAAGAGAGTTCTAATGAGGAAAGTTTTTTAGATCATGAGTCCTTGAATGATAGATGCATAGAAACAAAAAATAGAATTCAGAATGAGAAGAAGTTTTTAGGACCCAAGAGGTCAAATAATGGAAAGTTTCAAGGCAGATGTTTTGCGTGTCACAGATTTGGTCACATGGTTTTACATTGCATGGCTCAAGTGAAGAAGGTAAATGACAGTTTCAGAAGTGGTAATTTCTTTCATGGGTATTGCTACTCCCGCAATCAGTTTGGGCACAAGGCAGTTCATTGCAAGGCAAATAACGAGAACAGGTTTAATCAGAACAGATGGATTCAAAGAATAGGTATGCCTCAAAGAAATAATATTGTTACTTGTTACAAGTGCAACAATGAAGGTCACATAGCTAGACAGTGTAGAACTAAAATTCTAGAATACAGGAACAGGAATAGTGGCATGATCAGGTCCAAGGATTAGAACAATGACAGGAACAAGAATATGGACCAAGAGTTCAAGAGAAGGCCTGGCAAGGAAGTTATAGACACTGATGATGATCAATGCCTAATGGGAGTTTTACTCCCACTATAGAATTAATCACCTCATCAGGAGGTGGGGGAGGGACTAAGCTAAGAGGCTCATTCTTAGTCCCGAGCCCCAAGGTGGCCCTTTGCCACTGATGACAAAGGGGGAGAGATATGAGTAAGGGGGAGAGCTTCAAGTGAAGAGGAAAGCTTCAAGTCAGGGGGAGAAAAACTTCAAAGGTAGATTCTCAGTTGTGGGTTTCAATTTTGGCTCTTGAATATGTGTTTTAAGTAAAGGTTTGCCATCAATGACAAAGGGGGAGATTGTTGGCAATTTTGGGTACATTGGGTACATTTCCCTCGCTCAAGTGTTGATGTTGTCATTGATCTCAAGAAGTGGAAAGGTTTTTTGTGAAAACCAAGGCAGTCAAAATAAAAGGTTTTATTTAAAACCATGGACAACATATTTGTAATGGGTTTTTCTTAAAACCCAAGTTGGCTCTTCGTTTCGTTGAAAAATGTGCCCCGGTGATGAAGATATTTAATTTTAATATTTAGTTTAAATTTTATTTAAAATTTAAATTAATATTTTAAAATTAAATTAAAGTATTTGCCGACGTGTTTGGTAATGCATCGAAGTGCATATATAATGAGGCTAATAAATTCATTTCAAAAAAAAAGTAATCGATATGAATGGGTGTGCATTTCATTTTCGTCTTTGTCTGTGCCAACGAAGGAAGCGTATGTGATGGACAAGTCTTTACTGTGACGAATGGTCGCGGTGCCGAAGAGAGGAGGCAGAAGATTGCACGAACATCGAAGTTTAAAATGCAGTAAAGAAACAAGTTTTCATCTATGAATGAAGAGGCGCCTAGTCAGTAAGAAAACAAAGACAAGAATAGCATCATAGAATTTTTGGAAGAAGAATGCTGAAACCAGAAAGCTCTCTCAGTAGGTGAATGTTTATGCTATCAGCTTAAACCACGCAGGAAAAATTGAAATAAGATCGCAAGGTCGGAATTGCTTGATGACGGATTAGTAGAACACGCTTATCGAAGAGATGGACTCTACACAAAATTTGATAGAGAGGAGGTTCTAAATTCAAGTCTCATCGACGACTGAGTTGTTCACGTTCTTGTTGACATCAAATCCGAGATGGGTATAAGAATAAGTGGAGCATCTTTTGTATCAAACAGCTCGGCAGCAGAGTTGCCTAGAGCACTAGTAACAACGTTGTGGTAGCAGAGGTCTGCGGGTCGAAACCCATTGAGTAACACCCTTTTGGAAGAAAATTTTGTGATTAAATTAATAATGTTGGAAAGTGCTCAAGTTTGTCTAGGTAACATTTAATTTCCTTTTATTATGATATTAAGTAGATACAAGGTTTTATAGAAAAATATGGTGTGTATGTTTTAAAAGGAATAATTTATTTAAATGAGGAGTTATAAGGTTATGCATTGTTGTGATTTATTTTATTTTATAGTATAAGTGGTTTTGGGAGTTATAATGTTATGCAATGTTATGATTTATTTTATTTTATAGTATAAGTGGTTTTGGGAGTTATAAGGTTATGCAATGTTATGATTTATTTTATTTTATGGTACAAGTGGTTTTAGGAGAGATAAGGGAGTTGTGCAATTAAAGGGTTTGGTGATGATTATTGAAATGTGGAATAATGTTGATTATGTTGTGATCTACTAACCCTAGTGAAGATTGGCAAAAGAATTTTGTGATTGTAGCAGATTTCCAAAGGGGCTTCTTCACCTCAATAAGGTATGGGCACATTCTTCTTATGAGTATGATTGGTGTATGTCTTCCTGAAATAAGATTGGAGTGAAAAGGTATTCAACAAGGTTTCCTTTGGTTGGGTGTAAGTCCTAGTTTCTGGTTTGTTGAAGACTACTTATGCATTGTTATCATTAATGAGAATTTTGGTGAATGCATAATTCTGGTTTGAGGTAGTGGAAGCATTGTGCACTAGGGTTTATGTTTGTAAGTCTTGTTACTTGCATTGAGATGGTGAAACCCTTAGTTGGCTGTTTTTGAGGTT
Organism: Wollemia nobilis; assembly: GCA_028583015.1. Taxonomy (NCBI): domain Eukaryota; kingdom Viridiplantae; phylum Streptophyta; class Pinopsida; order Araucariales; family Araucariaceae; genus Wollemia; species Wollemia nobilis. The sequence continues at coordinate 4,442,559 of JAQPPZ010002189.1, read as the reverse complement.
GATGGTTGAGTTGCTTCCATAGAGGTTGGTTGATCAAGTTATTGCTATTACTTGATACATGATATTGGGCTTACTCCATTGAGTTGATTTGAACAAGTTATTCTTTGCATTTGGTGATATTGTGTTGGTGGCTGTTTTGTTCAAATATCTTTGGAGGGAAAAGGATTTCTACTTGTTTCCTTTTCTTGTAATGATTTTTTGAATGTTTCAAGGTTAATGTTGAGTTGAATGTTATTGGTTAAACCTTGTCTATGAGCATTGTTGTTGAAGCCCAATTGGTTGAGAAAAGATATTGGTTTTGGAAAGAACATGAGTATCATTGTTATATGAGATATTGCATGGGTGGCAATTGTTGGGTTGTGTTTCATGTTCTTGAGAAAAGCATACTACATCTATCTTATTCTTTTGAGATTTGAGATTGAGTTGAGATTGAGATTGGGAGTTAAGTATAGAACATATTGAGTCTCTAACAATTCTCTTTATGCTTCTATGAGATTGATGAATCACTTTGGGTCTCTAAAAATTCTCTTTGTGGGTTCATGCCAAGCAAGTTTTCTTTATGAACTTGTGAGCAGGTGACAAGTTCCATTGGGGACTTGTAAGAATATTTGGACAGGTTTCTATGGGGACTTGTGAGCAGATTTGGACAGGTCGTAGCAGAGGACTTGTGAAGCTGAGGTTGATAGTTCTATCAGAGAACTTGAGGATAGAGGTGCATTGGTTCTATGAGAAGAACCTGAGGACAGATTTGTGCCAGACCGAAGGACTGTGTTTGGTGATGATCAAAGACAGAGGATGAGGACATTTGTGCTAGACCGAAGGACTGTGTTTAGTGCAAATTCAAGGACTAGCTTTGAGGTGATAGAGTTGAGGACAGAGGTCTCCAAATAGAGCAAGGAAGACAGGTGTCTTCTGTGGATAGAGTTCCATTTGCTAAGGGCAGCGGAGGCAGAGGTCTTCTAGAGGATCACCAGCCAAAGCAGAGAAAGGGGAAGGTATCTCCTTTGAGCAGAGGCTCATAAATTCAGATTGGGGGAAGGTTTCTCCTTTGAGCCGAGGCTCATAAACATTGTAATTGGGAAGGTTTCCCAAAGAACTTTGAGATAACTTTTAGAGAAAAGTTTTGTGGAAGTAAATTGTTGTGTCACTTTGTGGATGGTTTTGTGCATTGCTTTGATATTGCTTTGGGTATATTTCTTTAATGTTTTTAAGTATAAAGGAAAAAGTAAAAAGTGGTCTTATACTGTTCACCCCCCCTCTCAATATAAGCTTGTGTTCTTCAAATGCGTCTTGATGTTTCGGGGTATTCTTCCCCAATTATATCCTTTATAAATAAAAGCATAACTCCCAACTTGATAAGTACTTCCCATAGGTTGTGGGAGGCCCAAAGTACGAGGAGATGGTAGCAAGTTATTTAAAAGAATTGAATTTTGCATAAAAGCATTTGTTTTTTCTGATATTAAAATTTTAGATAAATCCGGTAAAATCTCATCAGAAAGAGCATAAGATGTAGAAGGATCATTCTCTATATCTTTAGATGTGGAAGGTATGATAGATGTAGATAATGTGGAGGTGTTAATAAATGGGTCTATAGGTTTTGAAATTATAGGGATGGAACATGAAGGATTGGTTGTGGATTTAAGATCCTGTTGAGGTTCTAGTGTGGTTTGTTCAGAATATGGTTGAGGTAAATTTATAGGTGTAGTTGATGGGGTAGATGATGTTATGGGTGTGTGTTTCACATGTTTAGATGAAAAATAAGAATTAGGATGTGTGGATGATAGAGCGGGGCAAAATTTCACTCCAACAGGTTCTGCCAAAGCACACATATCAAAGGTTCTAGGGTCACCATGGATAGTGAATAACTGATTTTTAAATTCAAATTTAACACACTGATGTAAAGTGGAGGGAACCGCTCACATCACATTGATCCAAGGGCAACCAAAAAGTATATTGTATGATGGTGGGAAATGTACAATAAACATGGTTGTATCTAGGGTTCGAGGACCAACTTGCAAGGGTATAGTAATGACTCCACATGTTTCTTGTGTCTCGTCATTGAAAGCTTTGATAATCATATCCGTTTTTTTCATTTCATCACTTCTAAAGCCAAATCTTTGGTAGAAGTCAAAAGTGCATATGTTTAAAGATGAACCATTATCAATCAAGACTCTTTTAACGGCTACATCTCCAATTAGGGCAGTAATATATAAGGGGTTATCCTTATGTAAACTATGTTGTGGGATATCTTTATCCCAAAAGTCAATACAATCGACCTCTCGAGTGATGATAGTATTGGACATAGCTTCGGGTTGAATATTTTGTGGCACCATCATTTGGCTTTATGTGAGCATTAATTCATCTCTATGGGTAGGAGAAGATCTTAACAAGTCCAAAAGGGAAATTCTGGCTATAGTATTGGATAATTGTTCATTAATATTGTAAGGAGGCTTAGGTTGAACATTAGACATATGATTCCATTTATTGGGATTTTTCAAAATAAATAGAGCTGATCTATCATTCTGAGTTTGATCTTGTTGAGAGTTTTGAGCCTGTTGTCTGGTAACAACTCCGATGGTACCTACAATGTTATATTGAAGATGTTGAACTGGTCTTGGTTGAGCGTTTATGGCTTGTTCATTAGGAAGGAACTGATTAGAAGAGGGTTGAGTAGTAACTCTTCTAGGAAATGGTTCTTCCGGAACCATAGCATCTATGATAGGTTGAATAGGATCTGATTCATTTTTAGAACTATTCGATTGGTTTGAGGTGATGTCTACTTCACTTTCAGTATCCAATTCTACATCACTAAGATCAAGAGTTTGAATATTATGTAGGGGCCTGGTCATGACTATGGATAAAGTTGTGCCAAATATTTGAGTATCTTGAACAGGTAATTTTCCGCTAATAGTCCCTACATATCGGGTAGGAGGGGGAACATTATGATGTTTGATTTGATTAGCCACTTCTTTACCATGGTTTGGTAAAGGATGTTGAAATATATCTAATGATTGATTGGCATTTTGATTCTGATTTTGAGGAATGGTCTTTTGAGCGTTATTAGGAGCATTTTGTTTAGGTTGGAAATCTTGCACCTCCATTTCATTATTATCAATCAGATCTTGTATTTTATGTTTTAATATTTTGCAAGAGTTTGTAGCATGTCCAGGTCCTCTATGAAAATCACAATGTAAATCATCTATGTATCCGGGTAGAGTTGGATTAGGTTCCCGGATAGCTGGTAATTGAATCAAGCCTCATGCTAGTAATTGAGGTAGAATGGTTGATAAAGGTTGATTCAATATAGTAAATTCTCGAGGAGGTTTATCAGGAGGTTTTAATATAAATTTTTCTGTTGTCTTCGTTGTATTGATATTAGCAATGTTTCTACTATTAGTGACTCCGTCACCTACAACTTGTTTGTTTTTATACTAATTTTTGGATGTTTTCTCATCATATTTCTTTTTGAGCTAACCTCTCCTAATGAGAGCATATTCTACCCTTCAAGCTAAGTCTATATCTTGATCGAAGGTGGTTAAGGTAGCAGTTGATAACTCATAAGATATTTGTTCTTGCAAATTATTGATAAAAATATCCAACATTTCCCTATAAGGTAGCACAAAGTGCAGTTTTCCTATCAACTACCTCCATCTAGCTAAGAAATCAGCAGAACATTCATCTTTGTCTTGTTTTAAGTTGTATAAATCTTTAATGGTGACATGCCTCTCGATGTAGGCACTAAATTGATGGACAAAAGATTCAGTTGTTTCTTCATAATTTCTCAAAGAATGAGTGGGCAATTGATAGTACCACTCCAATGCCATTCCTCCTAAACTTTTCGAGAACATTTTTAGTAATAGCAAGTCATCATGTGATATATCATGACATGTTATCCTAAACATGCAAAGATGCTCTATGGGATCTTCAGTTCCTTTATATATAGGCAGGATGGGCATGGGAAAGTGTTTAGGGTATGGTTGTGCTACAACTATGGGATCTAGAGGTTGACTACATATCTCTCGATAATTGTACGAGGGACGGTAGGGATCTATCTGGTCCATACGCGAAGCTAACTGTTTCACCATGGCTTCCATATTACTGGTTTGCCCACCATATTGATTCGGTAGGGCATTAATATGGGATTTGTGAACATATGATGGAGGGACATGAAGATTAGATGCTATGTTGCTATTGTGTAAATTATTGGTAGGAAGGGTGTTTTGAAGAAGTTTTGAAGTTGTATTATGTTGTATCCCCGATTGTTGAAATTTGTGTTTGGCTTTATTTTAGGTTTTTGTCGATTTGAAGCATATTGATCAATAGTTTGGCAAAATAAAGCAGTGAATGAAGGTTTCTTTTGTGTGGGAATGATTTTAGGCTCAATAAAAGGTTCCTTAGGGGGTTGGGTAACCTATTTTTTTTGCATGTTCTGAATCATAGTGACCATATCTCTATTGGATGGTCCAACCTTATCACTTTCTTGATCAACAAAGGACAAGGGATTAGTGTGTATGTTAAACATATCTTCCATGGCAGTTTGAGTGTCACTAATTTGTCCTCTATCAATACGAACTGCCATATTAAGAGCACCAATGTTATTATTAAAAAATTTCTAGAAATGATCTAAGTTATCAAAAGAAATAGTTCCATCTGGAGCCATTCTAGGGGATGAGGATCCTTCCTCTTTAAGATTTTCTTGTTGTTCATTTTCTTTAGCCAGCTCATCTTCCTGTTGTTCTAGAGTTTCTCCTTCCAAAATTGATTCCTCAGGAAGGACATTTGGGTTTTTTGTTTTTTCTCCTAACCAATCTTCTTCTTCTTCTTCAGTTTGTTTACCATTCCTAAGTCTAGGCATTGTGCTTAAATTTAGATTTCAGCAAATATATATATATATATATATATATACTTGTATATATATATATATATATATATATATATATATATATATATATATATATATGCAACAAGATTAAGAGGTATATATTTTAATTATATACCTACTATAGTATTTGAAATAAAATGTTTTAGTTTTGTTATGTTTTGGTTTTTCTTGTTTTTTCTATTTTTGTTTTTTTTTTTTTGTAACAATATTATAAAGATAACAAACAACACACTAAATGCAAGAAATAATAATAATGAAAGCAATGATCTAGTATTCTATAAAAAAATTATAAATATCATTAATGGGCTTGAGTTCTTCAGGAGTCATGAAGTATTCTTCTTCAAATTGAAAATTTTCTTTCAAGAATTTGACAAAAAGTGCTATAGTGATATTATCTGTCTCAGATTCTGGTTGGTAGAAATAAAGTTCATGGCAATACTCTCGATATAACACAGCCCGAGGAACTCTCCTCCACATTTCCCTATCTATAAGAACGACCTCTTGATATTCTACATGACCTAGGAATTGGTGTATAATAGCTGCGTTCTCGAGGTATTCCTCGAAGGTGAACAATTCTGAAGACACAAGAGCTCTCCTATAAGCTAACCACCTATGGCAGGCTCTCTGAAGTTCATGATAAAAAATGAGTTGATGAGGATCCAGGATCCTATCTAGGGAAAACCTCTTGATTTGTTTAAGTTGTATTGATCTAGATGAAATGATACCTAGCCTCCTATCAAGTTCTTTCCACAAAAGTTGGTTTCTATCTGTTTCAGGCACACTAAGCACAAAATTAACTTCTATGGCTGCTAATTGGTTTTCAACATTTATAGTGACAACTAGTCTTTTCTTAGGAGCTACCATCTAGACATGATATGCAACTTAGTAGTTTTCTAATTATTTCAAATGCATCTATGTTTTTGTTTTTGTTTTCAAAAGGTTTTAGTTTCACGTCGGGTTCACAAAAATGTATTGTTCCAAATTTTTTGAATCCTTACCTTCAGGCTAAAGGATCTGTACCCAAAAGGAGGATGGTAAAATGATGGGACAATACCTCAGACTGAGAGGCCCTTTGAAGGCCCCACCTCTTGGGGGAGCGGTATTAAGGTGATTTTTAGACAGATGGTGGGGTTCACCAGGAAACGTTTAGTGGCAGTTTCCACGCCTAGGTTGGGAATGTGTTTGATGTGTTCAGTTTTAGCTTTAAACATCCAAGTCCTAGGTTTGGCCAAATGAATATAAGCTAAACTATATGAAATTCTAATTAAATGAAGACAAAAAATAGATTTAAATAGAAAACACAGAGAATAATTAAGTGAAGAGATCCATACCTAGTTTCGGATGTCTGATGGAGGTTCTGATTTTTGAAGCAGTCAAGATCGTCTGGAATTTGATAGAATCATCTCCGATCTGACAGGATCATCTGATGAATTTGTCAGAGACCTACAATCATAGAAATAGATACAAAATACAGAAAATACAGCTATGCCAACAGAGGGCAATGATGTAGAATGACAATAATAATGTTAAAATGATAGTAATAAACAAAAACATGAGTGCATTACAATTATTTAATGACAATTTATGATTTTATTATGCATTAAGACTATATGGATGAACTCCGGGATGCAAAATAATAATAAGTTTAACTAATGCAAAACAAAACAGTAAAAAATGGAGAAAGAATGCAAAATCAGGGCACTGATTGCCCCCAATGTTGACTGCAGTCAAACTCATCTCAGATTGGTACGAAATCATATTGAATTGGACAGGATCATTTGCGATGATCTGAGCTTGCTCCGGCTAGAGAATAACAAAGTTCCTGCAAGAAAATTTGAAAAGATACAAAAGCAAACAATGGTCTAGGATATTCTAATGCATGTAAACTCGAAGTGCAAAAAAATTCAGCAAGGGGGATGTCAAGGGGGGTCCTAAGGTTTAAATAGGCTTAGGAGGGAGGTTAGGAGGTTGGATATCATACTAATCTATAAGATATCCAATGGGGGAGGTCTCTAAGGATGCAGACACGCTTCTGCACAGATTAGAGATGTCGTTGAAATAGAAGCTAATTATGAAAAATCAGTTTTGGGACGAAATCGGTTGGACATTCTGCTACAGACGAAATCGTCCGATCTGAGGCGATATCGTCTGATCTAAGGCGATATCATCCAATAGACAAAAAAAACTCTAAAAATGGTGTGGAAAATGAGAAAATGGGTAGCAGGAAGTTTGGGAGTAGTTTTGGGGTTTAAAATTTGAATTTGAATTATTACTAAGGTAATTTTAATTATTTGCTAAGGTTTACTGCACCAATTTTAGGGTGCTACAGTCATTATAGTATAAACAATTAATTATAATAATAAATAATTTATTAGAGTGCAGTAAGGATCCAACCTGATCCATATTCCTCTAAATATCCAAGTGATCTTTCCTTAGTCTCTTTCCATGGCTTCCCAAATCCTTATTTCCTACTTCCTTAAAATATTCCAAAATACCTCTACAACTAGAAATCTATCTATGGGTGGGACCCATAGATAGATTTCTATGTCTATTTCCTTAGTCTATTGATGTTTTGTGCTGTGATGCTAAATTTTGAGAGGTCAATGTTGATATGGTCTGTGTCGTGATACTAAATTTTTAGAGACTGATGTTGATATCTATGGGTGGGACCCATGAGCTCTTAATAGCATGGATTTGTTGAAGCAAAGTTGTGATCAGTGCCGCTTCTTGCCACATGGTGGCCACTTTGTGGCAATTTCAAAATTTCTTCCATGCCCACGTCAAGGCCCACATCCATGAACGACACAATATTTTTTATTTTTTAAATTCTCTTTTTCAATGTCCTCCATAGGACATTTTTTTGAAAGGATTTTATTCAAATATATGGCCATCGAGGTGGGCCCATTTAAAAAAAAATTAAAGGGATTTTTTGGGCCATAAAACATTTTTAAAGTGGCACATGTATTTTAATGGGAAGCAATTATTTTGCTTTATTCCAATATTTTGAAATATTCCCTTATGAAAAAATAGAAGACTATTGTTTTTCCTATAGATGAAGATAAATTGACACTCGATCATAGGGGTGTTTATAGTCATTGAAAAGGTTTTTCCAAACTAAACAAGATGATGTAGTCCATATTTAGTTTTTGAAACTAGTTTTCCATATTTTTTTGTGGCTCAAAACATTTGTATCATGGAGTGCATTCTCGGTTGAACCCGAAACTCCTAGACATTTGCTAGAGTGATATGTATCTATTCATCTCCTCTATATCACCTAGTGGGTGCAGCAGCTAGTTACCCATGCATTTCGGTAGGATGAGGAAATCACCATAAGGACACATTCAAGAGCTACATTGGTGCCCTTTATTCCCATGAAGTAAGTTGTTTATCCACTATTTTTGGACCTTGTTATCAGCCCATTGTGTTCATATAGGTGGAAACCACTACTTATGCTTGTGGAGTCAATTTGGACATCCCTTGTGATTCTTGTGGTTATTTCCACAATATCTTCACACTCTTTTTGTGAGACACTTTGGTTTCAGGGAAGTTTTTTGTAATGACCTTTCTTCATGGTTCACAGCCCTGATTTGTGTCACAGTACCAGTCTGGGAGTGTGGTTTCATTTAGCTCGGTGAAAATGCTTCTCTCATTTTTTGAGACTTCTTATGGATCCTTTGCATACTTCTTGATGGAATTTATCATTAAGGGAGGTTGAGAATCTTCCTTCATCATCCATTCACATCTTCCTCTTTATTCTTATTTCTATTCTAGTAGGTGGTTTTCTCCCTTGTGATTTTTCATCATATTTCAGTAGAGATTATTTTATCACATATTGTACATGAGTACCTTATCATGCCTTATTTCTAGGACTCATTATTGTGGATATTGAATAACACAAGCTTATACAAATAGGGGGGTGAATAGTATAACATCCACTTTTTACTTTCTTTCCAAACCAATATCAATTAATGTCCTTAATTACAATAACCAAATATAGCAATGTGCATTATTAACTTAGATAGTAATAGTAAGCAAGAGCACAAGTCAACACATACAATTGAGACACAATATTTAACGTGGTTCACCTAATGTGGGGTACTCCACAAGATAATATCCTTATAATATTTCACACAGAAATAAGGATCCTTATCCAATATAATGATTACTTTGATCTACTCAAAGCTAGGCAATACACTAATCTACTCAGGTAGGCAATCCACTGATCTGCTCATCTAGGCAACACACTAATCTTCTCAGGTAGGCAATCCATTGATCTTCTCAGCTAGGCAACACACTGATCTACTCAGATAGGCAATCCATTTATCTGCTCATCTAGGCAACACATTGATCTACTCAGGTAGGTAATCCACTGATCTACTCAGCTAGGCAACACATTGATTTTCTCAGGTAGGCAATCCACTGATCTACTCAGCTAGGCACTCCCCCGATATGCTCAACAAGATCACACAAAACTTGTCCAAATATACTCAACAAGCTCACACAAAACTTGTCCATATCTGCTCAACAAGCTCACATAGAACTTATCCAAATCTACTCAACAAACTCACACATAAATTGTTCAAACCTACTCAACAAGTTCACACAGAAATTTTTCATATTTTCTCAACAAACTCACACATAACTTGTACAAATCTACTCAACAAGTTCACATAGAACTTGTCCAAACCTTCTCAACAAGCTCACACAAAACTTGTCCAAATATGCTCAACAAGCTCACACAGAACTTGTCCAAAAAATGCTCAACAATATCACAAAGAACTTGCTCAATAATTCAATATCATAGGAGCATAAAGAGAATTGTTAGAGACTCAATATGTTCTTATACTCAAATCCAATCTCAAATCAAATCAATATTATAGAAGTATAAAGATAATTGTTAGAGACTCAATATGTTCTATCCTCAAATCTCAATATCAACTCAAATCCAGAATATATAATAGTTTATTTCATGGAACTTGAACAACCACTTCACACAATCACTTGACTAGGCTCAAAAAACTCTTCTCAACTAACTACCACAAGGAATAACTCTTTCTTACAAACCCTAGTCCAAGCATGTATCAACCAACTCAAATATTTCCAATAATTCTCAACCAAAAATCTCACATAACAATGATATTCATGTTCTTCTCAAGTTCAAGTTATTTGCATAACCAATGGGCTTCAAAAACTATGCTTATAAAACAAGGTTTAACCACAACTATCAAACTAGAAAACCTTGAAGCATTCAACCAACCACTTTTGAAAAGGAAACCGCAATCAATCCTTTTCTCTCTAATGATATTTCAGAAATCAACCACCATAATCAATAAATAGGAGAATGTGCCCATACATTTTATGAAGATGAAGAAACCTCTTTGGAAATCTGCCACACTCAACAAACTTCTTTTTCAAATTTCAACAAGGGTTAGAGATCATGATTAATATCACAACAATAATATCCAAATAACACCTTATAACTCCTACTCAAAAAAATGCATCATGTCCCCTTATGAAAGAATTAATCACTTTTGAAAAAGAAAAAAACAACCTTCACTTTTTAACCCCTTTAAAAAATTAGAAATATCTCTTTACATACACCTTATTTCTCTCTCTAAGAAAGTTAATCAAATAGCCCTCGAAATAAGCTTTACAATGATATATAATATGATATACTTCTAAAAGGAAAAACACCAAAAATTTCTCTTTTTCAAAAGTGGATCACAACCCTTATTCCTCATAGAAATAACAAGAAGCTTACAAAACCTTATAACTCCCTATCTCTATAAAATTATTTTTCATATACCCAAAGCAATCACAATATCAACTATGCAAGGCACTTTTCATAAATACCTTTAATTTCAAACCCATGGCCTTAACCTTTGAAAACTTTTAGCAAAAATTTATGAGCGCCTTCACACCTGCGGGAGTCAAAATTTGTTCCTCCTTGCTAGCATTGTGAGACACTAACCACATGGGCGCAAGCCCACATTAAAAATAAATCCCAACCTTGCTATATAAATGGTTCTCGATTGTTCTTAAAAAAAAAACGTTTTCCACCAAAACTTCTACCCCTACGGGATTCGAAACGCAGACCTCCCTTGTGCCAAAGTTATCTCTTGCCAACTATGTTGCACTGTCCAATGTGAGGTCAGGTCTAGGCATCCTCAATTTTATTTAACCCTCGAAAATGACTTCTTTATTTTTTAACTTTTGCTTCCTCCACGCACGAATTACTCTTCGATTTTATTCAACCTTGGCATACTTAATAGGCAAAGTTTCTAACCATTATATATACACATTATAATGCTTCGAAAGATGTTGGTAGATTATAATCAAACCTTCATTCTTTTGGACATCGACGATAATAAAATATTAAATTTATTTTTAATTTTAAATAATTTTAAATTTAAACTTAAATATTTAAAAATAAATATCTCCTTCACCGAGGCACCTTTTTTGGTGAAACAAAAATCCAACCTAGGTTTTAAGAAAAATCCATTTCAAATTTGCCATCCATGGTTTTAAATGAAACCTTTTATTTTGCCTACCTTGGTTTTCACAAAAAACCTATATATATCCATGCTTTCCAAAATATCATAAATGCTTATTTATGAAATACTTTGGCCACCAAAAATCAATGTGATCCATGTGACATCAATGACAACATAAAATACCTCAAATTTCCAATAAAAATACCACTTGTTTTGGTTTTGTTGTCTTTCACTACCTCCCAGTATCTCTTAAGGGGGGATGTTAGTATATCCTAGTACCACTTAAGGGGGGGTGTTAAAATAATAATTTATATCCTAAGTTGTTACTAGGATAATTTGTGTGGTGGATATTAGCTCAGTTGGTTATGATACAATGGATCATATTGTATGCCTTTGCTATTTAAGAAAGGCTCATTTCATTCAATAATATCAAGTATTCATTTCTCTAACATTATTAACCTTCTAGTGGTAGGTTTAAGCTCAGGCTAGATTCAATCGACTGTGAGTCTTCTAGAATAGCAATTGCAAGTTAATCCCTCATCGTTTATCGATATCAAGTGCTCTATACCCCCTGTAATAGGGTCATTACTTTTGACATGATGATCTAGTTGATACAACAATGGAGGATCATACACAAGGTTTGAGTTTAGGGGTGTCGTAATTGACAGGATCAATAGAGGGTATCATATTTAAACCCAAATTGATAAGATCAATTGAGAGCATCATAGCTGAATCTGGTCATTCAGCTGACTACAAGGCTTATAATGATATTAATGTGGGCATACACTGATTCCAAGGTCACCATCACCATTTTGAGCAAGGGCAGTGAATGGGAAGTACCATGTGTTCTCGAGCAGGGGTATATCCCACACACGCTGCATAGAGAGTAAACTATATAAAAAATATATTTCCCAAGAATAAAATATATAACCACTCCACAGTGGTTGTGGAGTGGCAATGGGTTGCTTGTGAGTCGATAGTTTGTTGATGGGTTCTGGTTGTCACACCTAATTAAGTTTGAATTCTACCATCAGACTTAGTCCAACTGGTTTGACCTGTAGGGCTCATCTGTATATTAGATAATAAAATAATCTAGTCCCTATTAAGTCTTTCTAGGCAGTTCTTAATTAATCAATATATATTTACAAGCATTCCTTGATCGAATCATGGTATGGAATCAAATTACTATTTTCAAGTAGATATCTTAACCTTCTAGAATAATTATAGTCACGCTTTGACTAACTCAAACTATTTTCAAGGCATTCAGGGGGTGTTAATAGGCTAGTCATTACAACATAAAAAACTAATTATAATAATCAATACTTGATTAGAGTGCAGTTGGGGTCCAACCTGAGCCATCTTCCTCTAAATATCCCAGTGATATTTCCTTAGTCTCCTTCCATGGCTTCCCAAGTCCTTATTTCCTACTTCCTCCAAATCTTCCAAAATACCTCTACAACTAGAAATATCTCAAGCCTTCTAGTTTCTGATCCACCCTAGGGTGGAAAGCATACTCCCTAGACTATCCAGATTTCCCCTAGTTACCTTTTATTCATAAAATATCCTGTATTTATAGGACACTTCTCCACTCATGGGCCAAATAGTAGCCATGTTTTAATAATATTAAAATAATGCCTTGGACCCATTGTGACTTATCATGTCTTATAAAGTATAACCAACAGTATAAAAAGGATCCACTTAGAGATAAGGAGAGTGTCCTTATTTTTGTTTTGTATCCTTTCCCATGGGGACAAATATAAACTAATACTATTAAGGCAAAGAATGGATACAAGGTTAGAACTATTATTGATAGGGTAAGGGATATCCCTTTTAATTTCCACCAATATAGGGAAGCCATATGGGTATTTCCCAATGGATAGGATATATATAATATTTAACAATCCTATAGTCCTTTTAAGTCCCATCTAAATTGGGTCCACTAGGTTGTTTACACATAATTTACTATATTGTTATAATTTTGCCAAAATATAATTCCTCAAGTTTATCTTTCACAAGACCTCATAATTAGTTTCTAATTAATTATATTTTCCAAAATATAATTAATATTCTCCTATCCTTCATAAAATTATTTTTAATAGAATTTTTGTAGAATTATTTAGGGTCTATCCCCTTTTATCAGGCATTAATTGATCCTCAAGATCAATTAATATATTTTAAATGAGGTAGGAGGGTGATGGGACATGACAAGAAAGTATAAAGGTATGAAAATAGTTAAGTGTTTCAATTGTGGTAAATATGGCCACTATGCATCTGATTGTCCAAAAGTTGGGAATAACAATGGTGAAGAGAATTGGGATCATAAGAATAGGAAAGCAAGAAAATCCATGTATCAAAAGAAAAATAGGTATGGACAAAACAAGCATGAAAAAAGTTTCTCCAAAGGCATAAGAAGATTTTTTATGCAGAAAATGTAGGCAAGAGTTCAAGTGATAGTGATTGGAGGTCCTCATATAATGAAGAAGAAGAAATTATATTTATGGTAGTAGAAAAATATGTTAAGAAAAAGGTAAAAAGGGAACCAATAATTCTCAAGTATTTTAGGTGTGGTAACTTTGGTCATCTTGAAGATAATTGTACAAGGAATGGGTTTAGTTTCAGTGAAGATGAATATGAAGATGCTCTTGAAGGTCCAGAAGAAGAAAGTATTCTTATGTCAATAGAATAATAAGGAAGTGCTCCTAGTGGAAATGAATCTGCAAAGAATGAAGATGACAAAGAATCAGAAAATGAAAAGGAAGGAGAAGTTGATCTTGAAGGTGAGCTTATTTCTACTCTTAAGGAATTAAGAAAGGTAAGAAAGCAAAACTCAAAAATCAAGCTTCAATTTCAAGAATGTGATGAAGAGAAAGGAAATCTTATAGAATATCTAACCAACTCAATAGCTAAGACAAGGAGATTTAAAGAGAAGTTAGAGGCAAAGGTCTTAGAATGTGAAATATTAGAGCATGAGGTAGCTTCACTAAGGAAGGAAGTAAAAGAGTATAAATACAAGCTACATAGATTTTGGAGAAGCTCAAAGACCTTGGATAAAACTATCAAGGTACATAGATATTCATCAAACATGACAAGACTTGGTTTTGAAGAAGAATATAGGGGACAAGGAGAGGAGTCAATATCAAGCTCCAAAGAAGAAGAAGTTTCTGAAGAAGAGAGTATAAGATAAAATGAGACTTTTTAGGATAAGTTAGAAAATGGAAGGTTCAACAAGGAAAGGAACAATGCACAAATAAGGAATAGATGGAATAGGAAACATCACAGGGAAGAAGAGACTAAGAGACCAATGGGGTCAAGGCAAGGTTTCTTGAATGGACGTTGTTTCTCATGTTATAGGTCTAGACACAAGGCTATGCATTGTAGAACACATGACAGATAGGGACATGATTTCACCAATAGAAATTTCAAAAATGGGTATCTCTTTCAAGGGTATTGTCACTCTTGTAGTCAGTTTGGTCATAAGGTAGTTAATTGCAGGGTTCATGATAGGAATAGATATGGCTTCACCAAGAGGAACTACAAGACATTCGCACCTTCATGGAATCACAACATAAAGTGTTATAAGTGCAATAATGTTATTCATATGGCAAAGTGGCATAGAGAAAAATTTCCAAAGACATGCAGGAACAGGAATATTCAGAGGAATCAAAAGGATTAGTTGAGGAAGAAGGTGGACAAAGGAAAATAGTAGTGTATGATGGGAGAAGATTTACTCCCACCCCAAAATTAACCATCTCATGGAGGGGAGGTGTGGATGGGGTTGAGCTAAGAGTCTTATATTTAGCCCCAAAGTTGGCCCTTTGCCATTGATGACAAAGGGGGAGAGATTTGAGTTATGGGGAGAGCATTCAATTAGGGGGAGCAGTTTCTCAGGGGGAGCATACTTTAAAAAAGGAAAAAAGAATGGTTAAGGAAAAAGGGTTTCCATCAATGACAAAGGGGGATATTGTTGAAAATATGAGCAATTTTTGTTGTCATTTATGTCAATAGATTGGTGTTTCAGTTTCGTCATAATTAATATCATCAGGTGGTTTTTCCAAAGGTAAGGAAGGTTTTAAAATGAATGAGATATAATATTTATTTTTAATATTATATGCCTAAAA
This sequence comes from Wollemia nobilis, assembly GCA_028583015.1. Lineage (NCBI taxonomy): Eukaryota > Viridiplantae > Streptophyta > Pinopsida > Araucariales > Araucariaceae > Wollemia > Wollemia nobilis. The sequence goes on along the minus strand of JAQPPZ010002189.1, from coordinate 4,427,065 downwards.
AGGCCTAAAAGGTTGAAGACCCAAGGAAGGAGAAGCAAGTTTAAATTAAAATAATAATATTATAATATTTAATATTATCTGGCAAAATTATGAGGTAGATAAAACGAGGTCCAAGGAATTATTAAAATAATCTATCCTTGAAAATACCCATTAAGCAACTTGCATAGGAATTAATTTAATATATTTAAATTAAAATATTTTAACCCATGGTTAAAATTTTAATTTAAATAAATAACGGGTGCCAAAGTTTTTAAATTTAATATTTAAATTTAAACTTGAATTACAAAATTTGAATTTGGGTCGACATGTAAGGAAAAAAAGCAAATATATTTATAGGGGAAATAATCTTCATTCCTCCCCCCCCTCGATCATATGATATTCAAATGCCATGCTATGAAAAATATTTCATGCACTGCTTTACTATGTAAGAAGAAGAAATTCATATTTTAAATATTAGAGGTAAGACAAGGGTTCAAGTGCAAGCAATGTGGCATAGAAGTTCCATCGGTGTCGTTAGTGCAGGTGGCAGTTGAGGCCAAGCTAGAAAATTGTGAGGGCAAGATCATGGGTTCAATTCACATGGTTGTGTTTTGCAAAGGGAAAATCATTTTGTTCATGCTAAATGAGAGAAGAGATAAGGAATAAAATGGGGTTCATGCGCTCTTGGTTTTCATGTGGGTGCATAGCTCAACCGGTGGTCTAGCTTTGGGCTAGGGTGTTGGAAATGCAAGGTTGTGTGTTTGAATTTCGTTAGAAGCACTTTTTGGGTAGAATTAAAATGAAAGGTATGCATTTCATGATTTAATTTTCCAAAGGTTTTTGATATTCGGAAATCTGCATTAAAGGGTTTTATGAGATTTAAAAGGCAATTTGTGATTTTTTTAAAGGGAGATATAAGGTATAAGAAAATTAAAATATTTTATTTTAATTTTTGGTGGTTAGAATTTATTTTATAAGGTAGGAGTGATAAGGTATGCAAGGAAAATTGTATTTTGTATTTTGAGATAAAGCTACATTGTGTTAATTATTTTGAGAGGAGAAATAAGATGCATAAAGGAAATTATTGTGTATTTTTTTATATAATAAAATTATTGAGCTATATTTTGAAAGTTTGGAGATTATAAGGTGTATTTGAGACTTGTTATTTTTTTATGGTGAAATAATTATTGGGAAATATTTGTTTTGAGATTTTGAGATAGAGCATTCCAGTCTATTTCCTCTCCATTTTCAAAGCCCCTTTTCCTGGAAAATTGAGAAACTCCAAAAAGAATTTTTATGCATAGGATCAGAGGAGAAAAAAATAATACACCTTGTAGGATGGACCAAAGTGTGCAGACCCAGGGAAAATGGGGGCTTAGGTCTGAGGAGAATTGCTCATATGAATTTAGCTTTACTAGCTAAGCAGACGTGGTACCTCATTTTTGGTGAAGAAAATGAATGGATAGATATCATCAATTGAAAGTATCTTCAAAATATGGAATTTCTAAGTGACTCAGTTCCAATCAGAGGTTCTACTTTTTGGAAAGAAATTCTCAATTGTAAGTAAATCATCAAAAAAGGTTTAAGATGGGTTTTAGGCAATGGTGAGAGGATAAATTACTGGAATGGTAGGTGGTCTAAGGATGAACCACTGATACAATATCCTAACTTAGCCCGAATCAGAGATATCATGGAAGAACTCATTGGCAAAAAAGTCTCTGATTATATGGTTGAGGATAGAGGTAGAATTAAGTGGAAACAAATAAGGATTCAAGGATTTCAAGGGGAATAAAATGATCTTTGTAACATTCTCAGAAAATAGTTTATCCCCATGAGACCCAAGAAAGATCAAGTGACCTGGGATCCTACGAAAATGGGCAGTTAACTGTTAAATCATCTTACAAGCTTCTGCTTTATGATGAGGATTTTGTCCTCCAAAAGGACTTAGTTTGGATAAAAAATTTAATTCCAAAAATTGCAGTCTTTTCATGGTTGGTTATCCAAGGAAGAATTCTAACCATTGATAATATGATGCGCAAAGGTATTTGTATCACTAATCATTGTTATCTATGCAGGGCTAATTGGGAGACCATTTATCACATTTTCCTTGAGTGTCCTTTTTCCTTGACTATCCTAAGTGGGGTTTTTTAGGCCTTCAATATTTCTTGGATTAAACCAGCCATCGTACTTGATTTTTTTGTCTAGTGGCCTTACCCCTTTTCAATTTAAATACTTAGATACATGTGGAAAATTTGTCTCAATCACTATATTTGGCAGGTGTGGTTAGAAAGGAACCATAGAGTCTTTAATGAGTCTATCCATGATCATCAAAATATCATTTCCAGGATCCTATCCTTTGCCAATGAGAATGTGAACCTTATCCCTTTTGATAGCCATAAACCTCATCTACAGGAGACCATGATTGCTCAATATTTAAGCTTAACCTCGTTAGATGAGTTTGTTCCTAGGGTAGTTAACCCCAGAGCCAATGTTAAGTGGTCCCCACCTCCTTCAGGTTGGTTTAAGCTTAATTTTTATGGAGCGACTAAGGACAATCTTGGTAGAGCAAGAACTGGTGGCATTGTGCGAGATCAAAATGGGAATATGATTCTTGCATTTTATGAATATTTAGGAACAAGGACGAAAAATGAAGCTAAAGCTATAGCTATGTGGAGAGGCCTTCAAATGACTCAATATTTAGAATGCAATTTGATCATAGAAGGAGACTCTATGCATGTTATAAATATCCTCAATAATTGGAAAACACCTCCTTGGAGGATTAAAACAATTGTTGAAGAGGCTAGGATCCTTTTCCAGGGAAGACAGGATAGAAAATCCCAACATGTCTTTTGGGAAGCTAACAAAGTTGTTGATAAGCTAGCCAATTTGGGTGTCGATGGTGATAGACTTTTCAAATGGGAACATGGTGTCCCGAGAGAAGTAGAGGAGTTTATTCAGTAATAATTCCAAGAATTATAGTCAAATTTACCAATAGGGAAGGCACTGTAAGTTTGAAGGCTATGAGTATTCCCGTATCTTTTTTGAAATGGACACAATAAAAATTATTCGAGCTGTCAGTCTTGGTGGATGCTACTTGGAAATACCACAAAGACTAATGAGGATAGTCACATGTCAGATAAAATAGCTCCTAATCATCTTATTAATTTGAGGTTGGTTGATAATCATAGGGCAAGAAAGAAACGGTAATATAAGACTTCGAACCAAAGCCACGTGGACCACCAGATAGCCATCGCCATAAATCTAGCCAACAGGTTCACTTCTCCAAGGCTGATTGGCCAAGATGGGATGTGGTCCCAAAACATGTCATATACGAAAGAAAGCAATTACCAAAGAATTATTAAGAGTAACTATCAATACAGAGCTTATGGGATTTTTTTTCAGTACTCTGCTATGTGTGTCTGTAGATTTTTGTTTCTCCACTATTTCAAGGAAGGGATCCGTGTCTGTTTCTTTTTTTGTAATTATGATGCAGGTGTGTTTTCTCGGGGTATACCTAAATTTTTTTATGGGAAGTTTATTTTTTATAATAGGGTATGTGCCTTACCGGATGTAATGGCTTTGGTGGCATGTAGATTTTACATATATAGGATCCTTAGTAAGGACATGTTCATCAACAAGCCTAGGCTGATTTTTGTAAGGTCAACCTGTTAAACTCGGTAATAATGCTATAGTATCTTATCTACCAAAAAAAAAATTGGCAAAGAAGATTTGATTATGATTAAGACAGGTTTTGAAGACATCTCCATCAAAACAAAAGGTATGGGCACATCTTCTTTATGAATGAAATATTGTTGGATTGAATGTTGTGATACGACAAGTTAGAGTAAAAAGGATTGTTTGATAAACATTTTTGGAAATATTTGAGTGAGTGTTCATGTGCATGATTTATGGATGATAAAATAACATGAGTATCATTGTTATGTGATATTGAAAACTATCTTGAACTAGGGTTTGTAAAATAACATGAGTATCATTGTTATGTGACATTGGAATTATCTTGAGTCAAGGTTTGAGTCCCATAGTGTGAGTTGTTGGAAGTATAGTGAAACATTAGGTCAGGATTTGTAAGAAAGTTATGTTTCATTGAGTGAATGGTTGAATGAAGTTGGTTGAGCATTATTTATTGAAAGCATTGGAGTGATAGTTCAATATTTGTGAAACAAATTATCCTTTATTCTAAATTGATTTGAAAGTGAGTTTGAAAGTGATAAAGTGATTTGTGAGTGTGAAACATATTGATTCTCTTACCATTCTCTATATGTTTCTATGGTTAAACAATATTCTAAGTGAGTTTTTTTTGTGTGATTGAAGAGATTTTTTGAAAAATATTAAATTGAGTTTTGGATGCAAGTTTTGCAATTGATTTAAGCAAGATTTTGTGGAAGCTTGTGGATAGATTTGAGTAAGTCATAGAGGGGACTTAAGGACATAGTTAAGCAAAATTTTGTGAAATATTGTGAACAAATTTGAGTAAGTCCTAGAGGGAACTTAAGGACAGAGTTAGGAAATATTGTGTGAAATCTTGTGAGCATAATTGTGTAAGTACTAGAGGGAACTTAAGGATAAATTTGTGTTAGCTTTTATGGAAGCTTACAAGTAGATTTTAGGAAAGTCTTGGTGAAGACAAGTTGAGCAGATTGGACAAGTTCTAGAGAGAAATTTTTGGATAGATTTGAGGTAAGTCTTGGTGAAGACTTGTTGAAAAGATTGGATAAGTTCTATAGAGGACTTATTGGACAGATTTAAGGTAAGTCTTGGTGAAGACTTATTAAGCATATTGGAAAAGTTTTAGAGAGGACTTTTTGAGCAAATTTGAGGTAAGTCTTGGTGAAGACTTGTTGAGCAGATTGGAAAAGTTTTAGAGAGGACTTGTAGAGTAGATTTGAGGTAAGTATTGGTGAATACTTGTTGAGCAGATTGGACAAGTTCTAGAGAGAAATTGTTGGACAGATCTGAGTTAAGTCTTTGAGAAGACTTGAGAGTGGAGTTGATTGATTGATTTGTTCAAGCTTTGAGTTAAGGCTTGGGATAGATCTAAGTAGATTTGATTTATGATTGATTTATGATTGGATCAAGCTTTGTGTTAAGGCTTGAGGATAGATTTTAGGATAGAGTATGGTGAATATTTGAGGACAAATTTGTGCCATAGTAGAGAGATTTTGGTGTAGATTTGAGGGCATATTTGTACTATACTAGAGATAAACTTATGAGTAGATTTATACTAGATCAAGGATAGTGTTTAGTGTAGATTTGAGATAGATATTGAGAAGAGCTAAGAGCAAGTTTTGGAGGTGACATAGCAGAGGATAATAGTCTATAGTGGATAGAGATCCATTAGCTAGGGCAGTGAGGATAGAGGTATTTTGAGTGAGGACAGAGGTCTTCTATAGAATGAGATCCACAAGAAAGTGTAGTGGAGGTAGTAGTCTTCTAAGAGATCACCAGTCAGATCAGAGGAGAAGGATTTCTCCTATGGATAAAGGTCTACAAATCAGTAAAGGGGAAAGAATTCTCCTATGGATAGAGATCCATGAACTTGATTAGGGGATTGTTCTCTCCTTTGGACAGAGGTCCATAAATATTGTAATAGGGAAGGATTCCCAAGAGATTTGTTGAGAAGATTTTAGTGAAATATTTTCTTAGTGGAGTAGCCCACATTGGGTGAACCACATAAAATTGGTGTCTCTAATTTGTGTGATGATTTGTGCATTGCTTTGATTACTACTATTGATTTTTCCATTGATTATATTGGATAATATTGTTTGGGAAAGAAAACTAAAAATTTATCTTATATTGTTCACCACCCCTTCTTAGTATAATCTTGTGTTCTTCAGTTGATCGATGATGACCTGACCTTTAATAGATTTTTATCTGATGAATTCTAGGTCAAACTCTGTCAACAACATGATCCATTTCACTGTATGACTATTATGATAAGTATGACTCATTATGTATCACAATGGATTTTATTTTGATACAACATACATGGTATGAATAATAATATAATGACATAGCTTCTTGGTGGAAAAAACCATCGCTAGGCATAACTTTTCAATGTATGCATATTTGATTTCATAACTCACGAAGGTGTGGCTAAGGTTGTAAGTAGCCTGTTCCTTATGCAATTTGTTCTTTTGGGATAACATGATGCCCAATGCAATCTTAGTGGTTGAGATGTATAAGTGGAATGACACTCCTGGTTAGGGTGGAGCCAATACTGGTGGTGAAGCCATATATCATTTAATTGCATCAAAGGCAGCTTGACACTCATCATCCCAATGGAATGCAACCCCCTTGTGTAATATTTTTTCATGGGCTGGTATTTTTTCGACAATTGTGCTATGAAGCCCTTGATGGACATGACCTTACCTTACAAGCTTCATAACTACTTGATGGTAGTTGGGGGAGGCATCTCAAGGATTACCTTGACTTTGTTAGGGTCAACTTTGATGCCTCTTCTATATATTATGAATCCCAAGAATTTTTCAGATGTGATACCGAAGATGATCTTCTTGGGTTCAGTCTCACATTGTGTTCAATAAGGTAATTGAGGACTTTTCTCAAGACATTGATATGCCCATGGCATAATAACAATTTGGCCAATAAGTCATGCATGTAATATTCCAAATTTTTATGTATATTGTCATGGAAGATGTATGTAATGGCATGCTAGTATGTAGCACTAATTTTTTTAAGGCCAAAAGGCATGACCTTATAACAAAATGTCCCCCAAGGTGTTATGATTACCATTTTGATTTGGTCTTCTATATTAATATGAATTTGGTTGTATCCAGAGAAACCATCAATGAGGGATAACATTCCATGGCCCGCTTTAGCATCTACCAAGGCATCGATATTCGGTAATGGGAACTCATCCTTGGGACCCGCTTTGTTCAGGTCTCAAAAGTAAGTGCAAATGTGAATCCTCTTGTCAGGCTTCTTGATGGGGACCATGTTGGAAAACCATGGTGGATAGGCCAATAATATGATGAACTTGAAATCCAACAACTTTTTTAGCTCATATTTCACCATCAAGGCTACTTTTAGATGCGTTTTTATCAACTTATGCTTAACTAACTTGGCCTTAGGATCAAGCATTAGATTATGCATTACTATATTTGGATCCAGTCCTGGCATATATTTTTAGGACCATGCAAAAGCTTCCTTCTTCTTGGTGAGAAGGTCTATGTAATTGTCTTGATTTGTGGGGGACAAAATTTTACCTAACTTGATACATTAAATATTCTCTAGATATGAGCCGATATCTTTGTCAATCATTGGCTTGATTGACATATGTGACCCCTCATCCAATTAATGGGGAGTAGGGATCAAATGAATGTCATCTTTTGGATTTAGATCATCAGTTGAAACTTTAGGTTCATCCTCAGGATAAAAGACATCATGAGTAGGCCTTGGAGAGAAATAAAATAGTTGTAGCATCTCATCGCAAGGCTAGTACTCAAAATATGGGGTAGAATCTCCCTAATCAAAGTCAATTACCCCAAAGTCAAGGTGTAGTGGCTTTTATAGATTATATAGATCTTGCATGGGCATAAAAGGTCCATGAAAATCATGTTAATGGACCGATGATTTCCCCTAGGTGGTTGATGATGTCTATTGACATCTGGGTGTTGCAAGACTTATGGAGGTGGTTGCGGTGGAAGAAAAATGAATGGAGGTGATCAATATGGCTACGTGCGAGATTGATACTCTAAAGGTAGAATTTTTTTACCATATAGTATGGTGTAAGGGTAACACATGTAGATAGAAATTATCTTCATCATCCATAGGGATGATCTATGGGTACTCTCCATCTAAAATAGATGAGTTAATAGGTGCTACTCCATAATCCGACTCATCACCAACATCCATTCATAGGGAGACCCTTGATCTTCTTCCTCACTATCATACAAAAGGGTATGTAAACTTTCACCCCTTTCATAGGATTGGTTAACATTGCAAGGTATCTCTTGATCACTCATGGGTGTAGGGAAGTAGTCTCCCAGTGAATAGACTCAATTAGGGTTTTTTTAGGTATTGTGTGCAAGATCATCCCTAAATTTGAGGGTCATGTGCTCTAAAATATCAATGAGGACATCAATGGAAATAGGCTTGTTGTATCCAAAACCAAAGTTATCATATGGTATTTGGTACTATGGTTGGTAAGGAATGTGGGTGCCTTACTCATACAAGCCCAACCCATAGTTTTTCCAGTTGCAGAGGTGAATATATCTCATGGTGAAGTCAAGGTTGGAAATGTAGTTGATATCCTCAAAAAATGTCTCTTCATCCTCTTCCTAATATTCATAGGGATCTATGCCATAGTTGAGGCCCCCATAGATAAAATTCATCTGATTCAAGGGTATGCCAAGAGGCATAATAGTGCCTATGGGGAGATGAGGTCAACCCATATCTTACACCTACTTGATGGCAGGGGTTGTTGTGATGTTCCTAACCAAGTATTATCCTAGACCAGTGGTATCTAGATGCACTGTGACTTGTGATGGTAGAGAAGGATGGGATGGGAGTGAGGCTTGAATTGATTCAATATTTGCCTCACAAGGTGGGTCCTCATTCGCTAGGCTAGGAATCTCACCTATGGAGATGGTGGGTATGGTTGGAGAGGTCTCATCAATAGTTTATTTTATCATGTTCCTCAATGGAGGATTCAATGATGATGAAGGTATATCTAGGGGTGTCGAAGATGAGGATGGTATGGCATGATATGGTGATGGATTGATTGAAGTTTATGGTGAAGGAATCAGACCTTTGTTGGATGTATTTGGTAGAAAATCTATATGGGTTGATGGTAAGGTCAACTTAGGTATTTGCTACACCAAGTTACAATACTTAAAGGGCTCAAGGTCTATAGAGACAACATGTACTTTCACTTCATAGGTGTACTTTAGACATTGGTGAGTGATGGAGGGTACACACTTCATGTCCCTGATACAAGGTCTACCCAACAAGATATTGTATGCCATATCACCATCCAATATGTGGCACAATTTTGGTATGGTATTTTGTCCTACCTCGATGGGTAATACTATCATACAAACTATTGAGCATATGGCATCATTAAATGCTTGAAGGGTATAGGTAGACATGACAATATGAGATGTCAGGAGCCCAAGATGTTTGAGAGCTATTGTAATGATGATGTTGCTGGAAAAACTAGTATCAATCAAGACTCTCTTGTAGGGTGTTCCTTTTACACATGCGATGATGTGCAAGGGGGGATCCACCATACCATTTGGAACCAACTTGAGCTCATCCTCCCAAAATGTTATCATTGGTTTCATACATTGTCTAACATATCCCATGAAATTTTTAGAGTTAGACTTCTAGGTTTGTATCTCAATCACCTTAATGATCTCCATTAAAGCTTCTTAATGAGGTGGAGATTGCTAAATAATCTCATAGATGGAGAGCCAAGAAGATGTTGTTCTCAGGATATGAGTGAGCTTACTCTTTATGATGACCATGGTTCAAGGTGGAAGTTTAGGTACTGGAGGCAGCAAAGGCTATGACGTTGAAGGAATATCACTTGAAGCCATAGGTGGTGCAATTGGACTTGGGTACCATCTGTTCCTAATCATAATTTTGATCATGCTGATGAACCCTTGATTAGGGGGTGCTTGATGGATCTCATTCACTTGAGGTACTGGCTTTTCCTGTTCTACATGGGTAGGTAATGGGTCTTTGAACACATCCATCTATTTATTATTTGGTGTGATAGGGTTATCAACCTAAACGATATTCCTATCAATCATATTATATGTTTAAACTTATAGAACATCTACACCTCACGCCCATTTTATCGATGAAACTTTTAGTATAGGTCTTCTTGGTATCCTTTGGTATTTGGTGCATTTGGATCAACAGGTCGACTATCAAGAAGATTAATTACATCAGCTGCACAAAGGTGATCAAAAAAAGAGTCCATGGACTCTCCAATGGGTTTAAACTACCACTTAGGGTGATGTTGTTGATTTTTCCCTTGGTTTGGCTAATTATCCTTGTTGTAGTTCCCTGGTGTGTCCTAATAATTAGGCTTTTGAGGTGGCACTAGTTGTGTAGGCCCTAGGACACTAATGAAAACCTAATGGAATAATGATATATTAGGATGCACTTTGTTTTTCTTAGCATTATTGTTCCACTCCTTGCAAGGCTTCACATTCTCTCCATCTTAAATATTGATGTCTTTGATTGTTCTACCTTGCACTAGAGCATATTCAAAAGTGGGATATTTTTGGAGTTGCAACAATAAGGAGATTAGCTTTAAGTAGCTCTTAGTGAATATTTGATTCAACTCCATCATGAGGAGTAAGTATGGCATATTGGAAAGCAATGCTCACCACCTATTGCCATAATTCATGATTGACTCATCATCATATTGTTTCAACCCTTGCAAGGTCATCCAGTTTCACCTTCTGCTTGGTATTGAAGGTGAAGTGTTCTAGGAATGCGTTTATGAGTTGATCCATATTATGGATTCTATGCTTTAGGAGTTGGATGTACCACTCCATAGCTGGGCCAAAGAGGGTAGTCAAGAATATTCTCAAAATAAAAGCATCATTATCATGGATTCCAAAGCATTGGCCTAGGAAATTGGTAACATGCTCCTGCGCATCTTTATCTCCCTTAAAGGTAGCTAGATGAGGTATCTTAAACTTATCTATATAGGAAGGGGTAGATATTGAAGGATGGAGTAGTTGACTATGCAACTGGTGTAGAGTGGGCTTCTGAGACCCAGACCTAGAGGTCTTGTTCTCCACTGATTCTAAGTGCTCTAGCAATACTCTGTATGTGTTAGAGGACTTGATTTCCTCTTCTTTGCTTCTATACTATGATGGAGGGTGAGGAACATTAGGCCTATTATAGGGTTGTTGAATGTCACCTCCCTACCTCGATAAGGCATTTCTAGATATTCCACTTCTGGCTCATGCTTGATGTAAGCCCCATAATGTGTCTCCTGAGTTGACCTATAAGGAGGGGTAATTGCCAGCAGTGGGCACCCCATGTTTGGCCTAGGAGGCAAGTCCCAATTCAGCCTAGGATTTCATGGAGGTAACATTAGCTAAGACCTAGGAGATCTATCTCGAATAAGAGTGGGTTGCCTTTGATGGACTTCCTACCTATGGGTACTAGGGGTAGGAACCCTCTCATGTAATGTTTTCTAAAACATCTCATTGGTTTTCCATTCAATATTTTCTTTCTCTATCTAATGCAAATGGTCCAAGTGCTCTTTTTCTCACTGAATATGCTTGAATTGCACTTGGCATTCAATGTACCTTGCAACCTATTGATTTATCTATTCTATTGTGCAAGGCTTGAGAGACCTAGAAGCATCACATTGAAGTCTATCTCTCTCAATATGATATGAGATATCAATCATGTGATTCCCTCGATAGAGGGTAGCCATGTTCACTTGAGGTTTTAGTTTAAGCATGTGATATTTGTACTTAGATAGCATAGAGTGACATCATGCTTGTGTAGTATACTAGTCTTGAGGATAATCAAGGATTTCCTCATGCCTCACTTCATTGATGAGGAATGGAAGGGTTAATTTTTATTTCCCTGAGTGATGAGTATCATACTCATCTTGGTATCTAAGTTATTGTAGCCTATTAGGGTAGTGTAAGGGAAAAGTGTGATCAATTTGCCCTGCCCAACATGTGTATTCTTGTTCTTGCCCATAAGCAAGTGTGTTAGACCTAGTAGGCATGCAGATGTGTGGTACTACCCTATCTATTAGCACCTTAGTGTGTGGTTGCATTTTTTCAAAGAAGGCATATGAAGTGTCTAAATATGAGGAATAAACTCCTGGATTAGGATCAAAACTCGTAGGGGTGTCCTACATAGATCTCTCCTATAGGTGATGTTCCTACCTAGCTTCTCTGGGACTTGGGTGAGTAGAAGGCTACCAAGGAGGTATGACCAGGTCCTTGGGACTAAATTAGAGATGACTCATGTCTCCTAGTATACTCTCTGTAGTGTCCACCATTGAGTGGGATTGGTTGTAGGTACACACCATTGTTATTCCATACCAAACCCTAGATGATTATCTCCTTTACAAATTTCTTAATGAAGTAGCACATAAGAATGAAAACAAGCAATAAAACAAGTGTTTATCTCTTTTAAGGATTATGTGTGTTCCCTAAAATTGTTTTGTGAGTTTTGATGTGTTGTTTGTAAATAAGACCTTATATCACATGTTTTGATTTTTTGGATGATATTCTTGTGTTTAATTGGACTTCACTTGTATGCTCATAGCTCAACAACCAACAATGAAAGTTCGATCATGTAAACCCACCAAAGTATGGATATGAAACCCATACCTAATCAGGGAGCACATGTCCTACCAGTCCTCATATAGTACTCAGTTAGAATTATACCCTCTGAAGAGAAGTACATGCAAATTTTCCAAGCTACATCAGATCTTGGAGCCGGCCTTGGCCAAAAATTAGGGTTCGTGGGATTTGAGACAATAGGTGGAGATGAAACCCACCATCGTTGATCTCTACTAGTGGTTTGTAATGAAATCCAACTCACTAGAATTCAAGTGGAATGTGGTGTGTGTGGTTTTTTTGAAGCTTAAAGAAAGTAAACAATGAATCATTCAATGATATTTCACTAAATGCACAAAAATGATGTTTTACTTTCAGAAAATCTAGATAAAAAGCAACCTACAAAATGCATGTCCTAAATGATAACCTACCCATTAGGTAGGCTACAAGCAAGCAAGCCATATAAATACATTTATAATTAGTTCCTTTTTAGTTTTTCTTCTTTTTGTGTTGTTTTTGCAATTATGGAAAAGTAAAAACCTATCTTTCTACCTTTCAAGCAATCAAGGGAAGTGAGAAAAACCAAATTTTAGCAAGTTTGAACAGTAGAAATGAAAATTGAAGGTTCAGGCACTTACCTTGATAGCCTATAAGCTTGTTGTTTCTAGAATTTTGAGCATAAAAGCTTCTATTTTGTGGTCATCCCAGGGTGGGATTGTGGCCAGTTTGATGACCATCCTAGAGTGGGATAGTTGTGCAACTGTCCCTAGGTGGCATGAGTAGTAGTCCAAAGGTTGTTTCAGGCTAGAACGACCAGTTCCTACAACAAAATGAAAACAAAAATAAGGTTAAATATTCAACCAAAATAATAGGGATAGATTCCCACCATGATCACCATTGAATTATGGGAAAAATGGTGCACCTAATGATACTAAACAAGATGCACCTATCGCTAGTGTTGAATAAACATTACAAAAGTATCATCTACGTAAGCATGATGAGACAAAAAAATGCATGAAATGGAGTTATTATCTATTTAATTTTATGGATAAAATCATGGTTACATAAATGTCCCATTGAGGGCTCTAGATTGATACACTTGTTACAAAATGGTGCCCAAGGATCAAATCCTTTCAATAACTCGAGTGCACTTCCAATGTTCTTCCTCATACCCACTATTGAAGTGGGTGGGCCTACAATGCTTCCACTTTTTCTTTGATATTCTGATCCTATGATACTTCTTCATGTGTTGTAGAACCTTCACCTACACACAAGGAAACCAAATTTTGTCAATAGCAAGTGCAGATTGTGAAACATGCAAAAGCAATACATGCAATGAAAGGCTAAAAAGTGTAAATATGCAATGCGACCATCTAAAACAACTCTAAATGATTCTAAATTTTAGATACATGCATAAAATATGATTTTGGGAAGATATAATTGAAAAAAAAATAGAAATTGCATCTGAATCCGTGTCACATTCGCAGTGTGCCTACTAAGCTTGTAAAATCTAAGATAAGTGATTTATGGTCCTAAACACCTCCAAATAAAACCAAATTTGGATAGCATATATAAAATCATATTTAGATAGAACGCATGTGAATAGATTAGAAAAATTAATCATATATTCAAGTGCATATTCAGATGGTCCAAGTAGACCTGCAAAATAATAAAAATATAATAACTCACTCAATATAACTCCAAATTACATGAATAGTATGATCTTGAAATATCCTATAATATGCCTATTTAAAAATAGTAGAAAAATATCAAGATCAAAAGCTTATACTGAGAGGGGGGTGAATAGTATAAGACCACTTTTTAATTTTCTTTCCCAATATTATGCAATGTATAGATAGTAATATCAACAACAGTAATAAAAGTAATGCACAAATAACCATACACAATAGAGAGACACCAATTTTATGTGGTTCACCCAATGTGGGCTACTCCATAGAGAAAATATTTCACTAAAATTTTCTCAATCAATCTCTTGGGAATCCTTTACCTATTAAAATGTTTATGGATCTCTCTCCAAAGGAGACATCAATCCCCTAATCAAGTTCATGGATCTCTATCCTTAGGATAACTCCTTTATCCTTAGCTCAGATTGGTAATATTTTATAAGAACTATTGCCCCCACTACTCTAGCTAATTAATATCTATCCACTGAAGACACCTATCCTCACTATCTTGGCTAATGGATCTCTATCCACTTGAGACTATCATCATCTATACTTTGTCACCTTGAAAGCTCTATTTCAAATTTATACTAAACACAATCCTTCGATCTAGCATAAATATGCTCAATATTTATCTCTGGTCTAGCACAATCCTATCCTCTAATCCATACCAAACTATATCCTTGAATCTATACTAAACACAATTCAGTCTAGCACAAACCTATCCTCAATATCTATCCACTGATCTGCACTAAACTCAATCCTTAGGTCTAGCACAAATTTGTCCTCAATATTTGTTCTCAAGCCTTAGCATAAAGCTTGATCCAATTACAAATAAATTATGTTGGATCTAACCCAAACCATAACTCAAGGTTTGAACAAATAAATCAATCAACTCTCCTCTCAAGTCTTCTCAAAGACTTGTCTCAAATCTACCTTGTAAGCTTCCATAAAATCTCACACTAATCTATCCACAAGTCCTCTCTAGAACTTGTCCAAATATGCTCAATAATTCCTCACTAGAACTTATCCAAATCTGCTCAATAAGTCCTCACTATAACTTATCCAAATATATTCAATAATTCCTCACTAGAACTTATCCAAATATGCTCAATAAAACCCTCACTAGAACTTATCCAAATCTACTCAATAAGTCCTCACTAGAACTTATCCAAATCTGCTCAATAAGTCCTCACTAGAACTTATCCAAATATGCTCTCAATTTGTATTGTAAGCTTCCACAAAAGCTCACACAAATATTTCCACAAGTCTTCTCAAAGACTTGCCTCAAATCTGCTCAAAAAGTCCACACTAGAACTTTTCAATGTCATAGAAATATAAGGAGAATTGTTAGAGACTCAATATGTTTCACATTCATTACAATACTCAATCACTCTTTTAGAAACATATAGATAATTGTTAGAGACTCAATATGCTTCACATTCACCTCAATGCTCAATCACTTTAAATCTCTCTTTTATCACAAAAACATATAGAGAATTGTTAGAGACTCAATATGTTTCACACTCATCAAATTTCAACCTCTTTCTCAAATCAATTCATAATATAGAAAAATTTGTTTCATAGAACTTGAGCTATCACATCAAAACATCCACTTGACTAGGTTCAACCAACTCTACTCAACCAATCACTCAATGATTTAAACTTTGCTTACAAACCCTAGACCATACACATAAACACTCACTCAAACATTTACAATAATGCTTATCAACCAATCTCACATAACAATGATACTCATGTTCTTTACAAACCCTAGTTCAAGTTCTTCACTCAACTTAATCACTTCAACAACAATGCTTATAAAATAAGGTTTTATCGCAAAATATCAATTCACAAAAAACCTTGAAGCATTAATTAAAAACACTCTCAACAATAATTATCCAAACAATATTTTTCTCTCCAACTCTTCATTCACAATTTTCAACAATCACTCACAAGAAATAATATGCCCTTACCTTTTGTTGGATGTAAAAGTGCCTTTAGAAAAACATGTCTCAATCACAATTTTATTCTTTCCAATTCCAATGGTTAGACACAACAATATTACTTTAACACTTTCTCAAAAATATTCCTTAGACACAAAATAATCACAAATCAATTTATGCATTATTTCTCCCTTTTAAAATAACACTCATCATACCATACATGAAAAATAATTTCTTTGATACACCTTATAAACTCCAACTTAAAATAATATCCAACACCACAAGTTTTCAAACAATATTCCTAAATACCTTTCTACCCTTTCCTAAACACTAAAGTAAATAACACAAAAAATTAATTTTACATAAGCCTTATAACTCCCCTTTACAACCTTATAAACAATTTTAATTATGCAAAATTTAATTTTTAAATGCTCAACTACTACCCCAAAAAATTTTGGCATTCACAACTTTAGCACATACCTTTTCTTCCTCCAAAAGGGTTCGGCATGATTTAAACCATTGTCTCCCCAAGCCTAAGCACCTTAGCAATTGGGAGCCCACCACATGGGCTAGAGGCACCCACGTGAAGGGAGGAAGGCTTCCTTCCTAATGTCCCTTCATGCACCATTGACTCCCCATGAAAACCAAAGCAAGTACTCCCCTTTGATGTAGAATAGTTTGCATGAGCTCGCATTAATATTTGATCGAAGGCTTAGGTAATGTTGGGTAAGGTGGGTAACCTCCTTTTATACACACATGGGTATTTTCTCCCCATGTTGGTGCTTAATAATTCAAATTTGAAATTCGAATTTAATTTAATAACCCACCTTAGGGTTAGTTTAAAAATTAATATAAATTAAATTATAACTTGTATTAAAATTAATTTAAGTAACTTATAAGTTAAGTAAATTAATTAAAAAATTAATTTTTTAATTAAAATTAAAATTTTATTAAAATATAATTTAATTTAAAATTCCCTTTATAATATTATAAAAAATTATTATAATATTATTTTCTTGGGCTCTTTTCTTTCACTTTGGACCATATCGAACTTCTAAAAATTGGGTCTTGATCAACTGAAACTAGAGAACCTAAAATTGATGTTGCCCACTGAACTACCACTGACTAGTTCTAAAAGCTTAACATTAATGAATACTCACTCTTTGACATCAATGACAACTTATCTACTCAAAATGTCCAACAATATCCCCATTTATCATTGATGGCAACCCAAATTCTTTTTACCAAATACTTGACCTTTTTCTTGTTATGCTCCCCCTAGGACATTGCTCCACCTAACTCAATGCTCTCTCCTTAAACCAAATATCTCCCCCTTACTCAAATATCTCCCCCTTTGATGTCAATGGTAAATGGTCACCTTTGGGGCTCGAGGCTAAGAATGAGTATCTTAGCTTAGCCCCTCCCCCACCTCCTCTTGAGGTGGTTAATTCTAGGGTGGGAGTATTTCTACTCCTAGAAAGCACTGGTCTTTACCTTTGTCCTCTTTCATTCTTATTTTATCCTTCTAATTCCTTTGACTATTCCTGTTCATGCCCATGTTCCTATTCTTGTTCATGTCCATATCCATATTCCTGTTCCTATTCCTATTTATGTTCCTATTCATGTTCATATCCATATTCTTGTTCTTATTCCTGCTTCTGTTCATGTTCATGTTCATATCCATATTCTCGTTCTCGTTCCTGTTCATATTCATGTTCATGCTTGGTTCTAGAATTATCTTCTCTACACAACTTTTTTGTATGTCCATCATTATTGCACTTATAACAATTAATGTTATTATTCCTTGGAGGTGCAAATGTATTAGAATTTCTCCTGGTGAAGCCATATCCTTTTCTATCAAGAACCCTACAATTATTGCCTTGTGACCAAACTGATTACATGAGTAGCAATACACATGGAAAAAATATATGTTCCTAAAATTCTCATATTCCTATATTTCATGTGCCCTACACTGTGAATCCATGTGCCCAAATCTGTGACATGAAAAACATCTTTCATTGAAGTTTTCATGTCTTGACCTTATTGGTATCCTAGTCTCTCTTGACCTATTCTAATTGTTGTTCCATATGTTTCTCCTTTGTGCATTATTCCTTTCATTTTTGAACTTTCTGTTGTCCCTCTCATCCTTAGAAGTCTCACTTTCTCTTACAATATTTTCTTCTAAAGTTTCTTCTTCTTCATAACTTGAGGTTGACACTTCTTCTTGTTTCTTTTGAGCCTATTCAAAACCAAGACCTGTCTTGCTTGATGTAGGCTTTTTTGCCTTGATGATCTTATCCAAATTATTTGAGCTTCTTCCAAACTTGTGTAGCTTATCCTTGGATTTTTCTGACTCTTCCCTTAGTAGAGCTACTTCTTGTTCTAACTTTTCATATTCTAAGACCTTTGCTTCTAACTTATCCTTGAACTTATTTTTCTTAGCCATTGACTTGTTTAGATCCTCTATAAGATTTCCTATCTCTTCATCACATTATTGAAATTGAAACTTAAGTTGGGATTTTTGGTTTCTTTACCTTATTTAAAGTTTTAAGATCATAAATAAGCTCTCCCTCAAGATCAACCCCTCCTTTTTTTTATTCTTCCTCTATTTGTTTGCATTTGTCAACATCTTCATTTTCTCTTGACTTGTCTTCTATAAGATCACCTTATTCTTCTAGTGCCATTAGAATATTCTCTTCTGGTCCTTCAAGTGCATCTTCATATTCATCATCACTAAAACTAAAACCATTCCTTGTACAACTATCTTCAATATGTCCAAAATTACCACATCTAAAACACTTAAGAATTATTGGTGACCTTTTCTTAACTTCTTCCTTTTCCTCAATAATAAATAGAACTTCATATTTATCATTACTTGAAGAACTAGCATCACTATCACTTGAGTACTTACTTGCCTTGTATGCAGAGTAGCTCATCTTTTGTATTTGAAAGAACTTATTTTCTTGTTTGCCTTGCCCATCCTTGCCTTTCTTTTGGTACCTGTATCTTTCTGATTCCCCGTTTCTATGATCCTATTTTTATTTATCATTGTTATTTTTAGCTTATTGAAAATCAGATGCATAGTGACCATAATTTACACAATTAAAACATATAACATATTTTGCATCTTTAAATATTCTTGAATACTTATTCCTTCTATCGTAATTAGCTTCTTCATATCTGGATAACTCATTTCTTGAATCTGAATTTGTACCTTTTGTATTCTTAGTAGTTTTGAATGTTGCTTCCTTTCGGGGATTAGGTTCCTCTTTTGTTCTTAACTCAAAAGCTTCCTTATCTGTAGGTGGATCAACTAGTGGTAAATATCCATTTTCAACTACTTCCCAAATTTCATTGTCGAGTTCCATCAAGTGAATCTTCATTCTCATACTCTAATTTATATAATAACTTCTATAAAATACTAGTGCTAAATTATTTGAGGACCCATTATTAGAATCCATTATGTTCTTTGAAATATTTTCCTTCAAGATGTTAAACTCTTTCGAAGGAACCCACTTTTATACCAATTGAAGAACACAAGCTTATACTGAGAGGGGGGTGAACAATATAATATGACTTTTTAATTTTCTTTCCCAATATTATACAATGTATAGATATAAATATCAACAAAAGTAATCAAAGCAATGCACAAATCACCATACACAATAGAGACACACATTTTACATAGTTCACCCAATGTGGGCTACTCCACAAAGAAAATATTTCACTAAAAAATTCTCAATCAATCTCTTGGGAATCCTTTCCCTATTACAATGTTTATGTATCTCTATCCAAATGAGACACAAATACCCTAATCAAGTTCATGGATCTCTATCCTCAGGATAACTTCTTTCTCCTTAGCTCTAACTGGTGATATTCTAGAAGAACTATTACCCCCACTACTCTAACTAATGGATATCTATCCACTAAAGACACCTGTCCTCACTGCCCTAGCTAATGGATCTCTATCCACTAGAGAATATCATTATATATACTCTATCACCTTCAAAGATCTATCTTAAATCTGCACTAAACACAATCCTTCAGTCTAACATAAATCTACTCAATATCTGTCTCTGTTCTAGCACAAACCTGTCCTCAAATCTACACCAAACTCTATCCTTGAATTTGTACTAAACATAGTCCTTCGATCTAGCTCAAATCTATCCTTAATCTCTATCCACTAATCTACACTAAACTTAGTCCTTAAGTCTAGCACAAATATGTCCTCAATATTTTTTCTCAAGCCTTAGCATAAAGCTTGATCCAATCACAAATCAATTCTACTAGATCTACCCCAAACCTTAACTCAAGGTTTACACAAATCAATCAATCAACTTTGCTCTCAAGTCTTCTCAAAGACTTATCTCAAATCTGCCTTGTAATATTCCACAAAATCTCACACCAATTTGTCCACAAGTCCTCTCTAGAACTTATCCAAATATGCTCAATAAGTCCTCACTAGAACTTATCCAAATCTGCTCAATAAGTCCTCACTAGAACTTATCCAAATCTGCTCAATAAGTCCTCACTAGAACTTATCCAAATATGCTCAATAATTCCTCACTAGAACTTATCCAAATATGCTCAATAAGTCCTCACTAGAACTTATCCAAATCTTCTCTCAATATGTATTGTAAGCTTCCATAAAATCTCACACAAATATTTCCACAAGTCTTCTCAAAGACTTGTCTCACATATACTCAACATGTCCACACTACAAATTGTTAGTCTCATAGAAACATAAGGAGAATTTTTAGAGACTCAATATGTTTCAAATTCATTACAATACTCAATCACCTTCAATCACTCTTTTAGAAACATATAGAGAATTGTTAGAGACTCAATATGCTTCACATCCACCTCAATGCTCAATCACTTTCAATCTCTCTTTTATCACAAAAATATATAGAGAATTTTTAGATACTCAATATGTTTCACACTCATAAAATTTCAACCTCTTTCTCAAATAAATTCATAATATAGAACATTTTTTTCATAGAACTTGAGCTATCACATCAACACATCCATTTGACTAGGTTCAACCAACTCTACTCAACCAATCACTCAATGATTTAACCTTTGCTTAAAAACTCTAGACCATGCACATGAACACTCACTCAAATGTTTCCAACAATGCTTATCAACCAATCTCACATAACAATGATACTCATGTTATTTACAAACCCTAGTTCAAGTTCTTCACTCAACTTAATCACTTCAACAAGAATACTTATAAAACAAGCTTTTATCAACAACTCTCAATTCCATAAAACCTTGAAGCATTAATTAAAAATACACTCAAAAATGCTTAACAAAATAATCCTTTTCACTCCAACTCTTCATTCACAATTTTCAACAATCACTCACAAGTAAGAATATGCCCATACCTATTGTTGGATGTAAAAGTACATTTAGAAAAACCTGTCTCAATCACAATTTTCTTCTTTCCAATTCCAATGGTTAGACACAACAATATTACTTCAAAACTTTCTCAAAAATATTTCCTAGACACAAAATAATCACAACTCAATTTATGCCTTATTTCTCCCTTTTAAAATAATACTCATCATACCATACATGAAAAATAATTTCTTTGATACACCTTATAAACTCCAACTTAAAATAATATCCAACACCATGAGTTTTCAAACAATCTTCCTAAACACCTTACTACCCTTTCCTAAACACTAAAGTAAATAACACAAAAATTTAATTTTGCATAAGCCTTATAACTCCCCTTTACAACCTTATAAACAATTTTAATTATGCAAAAATTAATTTTTAAATGCTCAACTACTACCCCCAAAATTTTTGGCATTCACAACTTTAGTGCATACCTTTTCTTCTCCCAAAAGGATTTGAAATGATTCGAATTGTCGTATCCCCAAGCCTAAGCACCTTAGAACTTGGGAGCCCATCGCATGGGCTAGAGGCACCCACATGAAGGTAGGAAGGCTTCCTTCCTAATGTCCTTTCATGTGCCATTTACTCCCTATGAAAACAAAAGCAAGTACTCCCCTTTGACGCAAAACAGTTTTCATGAGATCACATTAATATTTTATCGAAGGCTTAGGTAATGTTGGGTAAGGTGGGTAACCTCCTTTTATACACACATGGGTATTTTCTCCCCATGTCGGTGCTTAATAATTCGAATTTGAAATTCAAATTTAATTCAATAACCCACCTTAGGGTTAGTTTAAAAATTAATATAAATTAACTTATAACTTGTATTAAAATTAATTAAAAATTAATTTAAATAACTTATAAGTTAAGTAAATTAATTAGTAAATTTATTTTTAATAAAAATTATATTAATTAATTTAAACTTCCATTTATAATATTTTTTTTTGGTAATTTAATGATTTTGCATTAAAAAATTGGGCATTTGAAAGGCACCCCAATGCCTAGTACAATAGAGAAACAAGAGGAACTAAAAATTAGGAAACTTTAGGAAAGACAAAAGAGGATGTTGAAAAGGAACAAAATGCATCCACGCTGAGACGAAATGAAATGAAACTAGAGAACAAAACCATAGAAAGGGTTGGAACACAAAACAAAACTAGAGTAAAGCTAACTGAGAGATAAAAAAAGCTAGAACATTAGATTGGTGTGTTAGTCTGCATAGGAGAGGCAACCACAATATCCAAATCAGATTTCTTAGGAACGTCCTTGAGCGCATCCTTAGGTATGTCCTTAGATATTTGCTTCGTAATATCGACAACTTCATCATCCTTGACATTATCCTTGATATCAGAAACTCTGGTTGTAGCAAAAAAAGTAGGGCCCTCTTTGTACATGTCACATAAAAAGAGCAGGCTGGGAGCATTACGTTGTTCCTTGAGCTAAGCAATTCCTTTCCCAAGATCAAAATAGGTGGTTTACAAATGGTCAATGGTGGTAGAGGTGGACTGGATGGAAATATTGTGGAGATAATTTTCCACCACATTAGGAGAGTCAGAGTTAGATTTGTGTTCTTTCTTGATATTTTTAGGGGTATGAGTGTCCTTAAACGTGAGCCTCTAAGAGCACTGGACGGGCGTTTTCTCAAGCTTGACCTTATTCTTAATATTTGAAAAAGGTTGGGGTTTCTCAAATTTTCTTTTCCTTTTGGATCTGGTGGCTTTAGGGTTGGGAGTAGAAGAGGAATTCTCTTCAGCAGAATCAAGGGCAGGAATGTTTTCTTTAGGGAATTTTTGGAGTAAATAGCCATAGAGAATTTTGAAAATCCCCTGATGGGAAGGCCAACCTTCCTCTTTATTACCACAGGTAGAAGTGATGGCATAATAAATGGACCATTATAGAGAGCATGGATATTTAACATCTTGGCATCTCTAAAATGATTAATGAAATACAAATGGAAACTACGTAATTGGGATTTAGGGTCATCAACAGTAAGATATTGCATAACAAGATTTAGGATTTCCTTCCAAGGAGAGGATAAATGGTGTCGATACAAACCTTTTTATGGATTTTTCACACCTTGGATGAAGCATCAAAATGGGATAACTCGACTTCCCAATTGTGCTTATTCCTTCTTACCACCTGACCATCAAGGGCCTACCTAGTTAGCTCGGCAAGAATATCTAGCATGATTTGAAATTCAACTCCATGGATAGTGATAACACCATTCTCCCATGTATTATCAAATGCCATGGTAGCATCTCAGTTGGTGCCATTGAACATTCTGAAGAACAAAATGAGACCTCCCTTGTCCTTCAAAATAACTTCAGTAGTGGCCTCAATCTCAAAGACCTCTGGCTCCACATATTCAATTTTCCTTTCCTTCATGGTTGCAGAACAATAAAAAGCATAGAGGATGAGGTAGGGCAAAGAAATTACAACCAGTAACAAGCACAGGAAAAAAGGGATACTTGTGAAAGGAGCATGCAAGTGGTGATATAAACGAAGGTTGAAGACACTGCCCCTTAACTAGTAGATAAACCTCAAAAATGGAAAAACCTAGATTGGAATCGTAGATTGAACAGGACTAGTATCGAGGAGGATTTCGGACAGTGAAGACTACAGAGAGTGATTGGAAAGTGCACATCGATAGGATAACATTGACTTATTGAATTACTTAGTAACCAGGTCTAGATAAATAAAGAGCTAGCATTAGAACCAAGAAAATTTGGAAAACCCAATAGGACACACCTCGGTATGAAGCAAAAGGATATCCATCGAGGGAAATTTTTTGATTGGGTAAAAAAAATATTTATGAGGAGGATTGGTCAGTAATAATTATATGTAGTTCTTGAAAATGCATTGGAATTCTAATACGAAGCGGTTAACAAAAAAACCAGCGAAGACAATTTGAAAAGGCAGTAGATCGTATAGGAAAAAATCATAAAAGGTGATAAAGGTGTGATTCAAGGTAAGACACAAATGTTAGGGTAAATTTGGGAAGTGATACATAATATATAAGAGGAAATAATTGTAAACTTCATTATTGGAATGAAAATACACTTGAAGCCTCACGTGAAGATGAGGGTAACACTTGAAAACACATGTGAGATAATTAAGCTTCATCATGATGACAAGGATTTTGGTCTAACCTGGCAAGCACAACAACTTGAGGAAGAGAATATTTCCACTTCCCTTTAGAATATTATAAAAAATTATGATAATATTATTTTCTTAGGCTCTTTTCTTTCACTTTGGACTATATCAAACTTTTGGAAACTAGGTCTTGTTCATCTGAAACTGGAGAACCTAAAAATGATGTTGCCCACTGAACTACCATTGACTAGTGCTAAAAGCTTGACATTAGTGACTACTCACTCTTTGACATCAATGACAACTTATCTACTTAAAATTTCCAACAATCCCCCTCTTTTTGATTGATGGCAACCCAAATTATTTTTACCAAATACTTGACCTTTTTCTTGTTTTGCTCCCCCTGGGACATTGCTCCCCGTAACTCAATGCTCTCTCCTTAAACCAAATATCTCCCCATTACTCAAATATATACCTATTTTACATCAATGGAAAAGGGTCACCTTTGGGGCTTGGGGCTAAGAATGAGTCTCTTAGCTTAGCCCCTCCCCCACCCCCTCTTGAGGTGGTTAATTCTAGGGTGGGAGTATTTCTACTCCTAGAAAGCATTGGTCTTTACCTATTTTCTCTTTCCTTCTTATATGATCCTTCTGGTTCCTTTGACTGTTCATGTTCATGCCCATGTTCCTATTCCTATTTATGTCCATATCCATATTACTATTCTTATTCCTATTCCTGTTCATGTGCATTTCCATATTCCTGTTCCTGTTCCTACTCCTATTCTTATTCATGTTCATATCCATATTCATGTTCTTATTCCTATTCCTATTCATGTTCATGCTTGGTTATGGAATATTTGATCTACACCACTTTGTTTTATGTCCATCATTATTGTACTTATAACACTTAATATTATTATTCCTTAGAGGTGCAAATGTCTTAGGATTTCTCCTAGTGAAGCCATATACTTTTCTATCATGAACCCTAAAATTCATTGCCTTGTGACAAAAATGATTATATGAGTAGAAATACCCATGGAAAAGTTGTTTGTTCCTAAAATTCTCATATTCTTGTCTTTCATGTGTCCTGCACTATGAATCCATGTGCCCAAATCTGTCACATGAAAAACATCTTCCATTGAAGTTTCCTTGTCTTGACCTCATTGGTCTCTTAGTCTCTCTTGACCTATTCTGATTATTGTTCCATCTATTTCTCCTTTGTGCATTATTCCTCCTTGTTGAATATTCTGTTGTCCCTCTCATCCTCAAAAGTCTCGCTTTCTCTTACATTATTTTCTTTTGAAGTTTCTTCTTCTTCCAAACTTGAGGTTGACACTTCTTGTTTCTTTTGAGCCTGTTCAAAACCAAGACCTATCTTGCTTGATGTAGGATTTTTTGCCTTTATCATCTTATACAAATTCTTTGAGCTTCTTCCAAACTTATGTAGCTTATCCTTGGATTTTTCTAACTCTTCCCTTAGTAGAGCTACTTCTTGTTCTAGCTTTTCACATTCTAAGACCTTTTCTTCTAACTTATCCTTGAACTTATTTGTCTTAGCCATTGACTTATTTAGATCCTCTATAATTTTTCCTCTCTCTTCATCACATTCTTGAAATTGAAACTCAAGTTGGGAGTTTGGGTTTCTTACCTTCTTTAAAATTTTAAGAGCATAAATAATCTCTCTTAAGATCAACTCCTTTTTTTTATTCTTCCTCCATTTGTTTACCTTTGTCAACATCTTCATTTTATCTTGAATTGTCTTCTATAAGATCACATTCTTATTCTAGTTCCCTTAGAATATTCTCTTCTGGTACTTCAAGTGCATCATCATATTCATCATCATTGAAACTGAAACCATTCCTTGTACAACTATCTTCAAGATGTCCAAAATTACCACATCTAAAACACTTGAGAATTATTGGTGGCCTTTTCTTAACGTATTCCTTTTCCTCAATAAGAAATATAATTTCATCTTTATCATTACTTGAAGAACTAGCATCACTATCACTTGAGTACTTACTTGCCTTGTCTGCATAGTAGCTCCTCTTCTATATTTTAAAGAAATTATTTCCTTGTTTGCCTTGTCCATCCTTACCTTTATTTTGGTACTTGTATCTTTGTGATTCCTTGTTCTTGTGATCCTATTTTTCTTCATCATTATCATTTTAGCTTCTTGAAAATTAGATGCATAGTGACCATAATTTCCACAAACATCTAATATATTTTGCATCTTTAAATATTCTTGAATCTTTATTCCTTCTACCATAATTAGCTTCTTCATCACTGGATGACTCATTGCTTGAATTTGACTTTTTACCCTTTGTATTCTTAGTAGTTTTGAATGTTGCTTCCTTTCAGGGATTATGTTCCTCTTTTGTTCTTAACTCAAAAGCTTTCTTATCTGTAGGTGGATCAACTGGTGGTATATATCCATTTTCAACTACTTCCCAAATTTCATTGTCGAGTGCCATTAGGTGAATCTTCATTCTCATGTTCCAATATATATAACCACTTTCATAAAATACTAGTATTGAATTATTTATGGACCCATTCTTAGAATCCATTGTGTTATTTGAAAGCATTTACTTCAAGCTATTAAACTCTTATGAATGAACCCACTCTGATACCAATTGAAGAACACAAGCTTATACTAAGAGGGGGGTGAATAGTATAAGACCACTTTTTAATTTTATTTCTAAATATTATGCAATGTATATATGAATATCAATAGTAGTAATCAAAGCAATGCACAAATCACCTTACACAATAGAGACACCAATTTTACATGGTTCACCCAATGTGGGCTACTCCACAAAGAAAATATTTCACTAAAATTTTCTCAATCAAAATCTTGGGAATAATTTCTCTATAACAATGTTTATGTATCTTTATCCAAAGGAGATACCAATATCCTAATCAATTTCATGGATCTCTATCCTTAGGAGAAATCCTTTCTCCTTAGCTCTAACTGGTGATCTTCTAGAAGAACTATTACCCCCACTACTCTGGCTAATGGATCTTTATCCACTGAATACACCTATCCTCATTGATCTGGCTAATGGATCTCTATCCACTAGAGACTATCATCCTCTATAATTTGTCACCTTCAAATATCTATTTCAAATTTATACTAAACAAAGTACTTCGATCTAGCATAAATTTTCTCAATATTTGTCTCTGGTCTAGAACAAACCTATCCTCTAATCCGCACCAAAATCTATCCTTGAATCTATACTAAAAATAATCCTTTAGTCTAGCACAATTTTTTCCTTAATCTCTATCCACTGATCTGCACTAAACTCAGTCCTTAGTTCTAGCACAAATCTATCCTCAATATTTGTTCCCAAGACTTTGCATAAATCTTTGATCCAATCACAAATAAATTCTACTAGATCTGCCCCAAACATTAACTCAAGGTTAGAATAAATCAATCAATCAACTCTCCTCTCAAGTCTTCTCAAAGACTTATCTTAAATATACCTTGTAAGCTTCCACAAAATATCACACTAATCTGTCCACAAGTCCTCTCTAGAACTTTTCCAAATCTGCTCAATAAGTGCTCACTAGAATTTTTCCAAAGATGCTCAATAATTCCTCATTAGAACTTATCCAAATCTACTCAATAAGTCCTCACTAGAACTTATTCAAATATGCTCAATAAGTCCTCACTAGAACTTATCCAAATCTACTCAATAAGTCCTCACTAGAACTTATCCAAATCTGCTCTCAATCTGTATTGTAAGCTTCCACAAAAGCTCACACAAATATTTCCACAAGTCTTCTCAAAGACTTGCCTCACATCTGCTCAACAATTCCATAGTATAAATTTTCAATCTCATAGAAACATAAGGAAAATTGTTAGAGACTCAATATATTTCACATTCATTACAATACTAAATCACCTTCAATCACTCTTTTAGAAACATATAGAGAATTGTTAGAGACTCAATATACTTCAAATTCACCTCAATGCTCAATCACTTTCAATCTCTCTTTTATCACAAAAACATATAGATATTTTTTAGAGACTCAATATGTTTCACACTCATAAAATTTCAACCTCTTTCTCAAATCAATTCATAATATAGAACAATTTGTTTCATAGAACTTGAGCTATCACATCAACACATCCACTTGACTAGATTCAAGCAACTCTACTCAACCAATCACTCAATAAGTTAACCTTTCCTTATAGAATCTAGACCATACACATGAACACTCACTCAAACGTTTCCAACAATGCTTATCAACCAATCTCACATAAAAATGATACTCATGTTCTTTACAAACCCTAGTTCAAGTTCTTCACTCAACTTAATCACTTCAACAACAATGCTTATAAAACAAGCTTTTATCAACAACTCTAAATTCCAAAAAACCTTAAAGCATTAATTAAAAACACACTCCAAAATGTTTAACCAAACAATCCTTTGCACTCCAAATCTTCATTCACAATTTCCAAAAATCACTCACAAGGAAGAATATGCCCATACCTTTTGTTGTATGTAAAAGTGCCTTTAGAAAAATCTGTCTCAATCACAATTTTCTTCTTTCCAATTCCAATGGTTAAACACAACAATATTAATTCAAAACTTTCTCAAAAATATTCGTTAGACACAAAATAATCACAACTCAATTTATGCATTATTGCTCCATTTTAAAATAACACTCATCATACCATACATGAAAAATAATTTCTTTGATACACCTTATACAATCCATCTTAAAATAATATCCAACACCACAAGTTTTCAAACAATCTTCCTAAACATCTTACTACCCTTTCCTAAACACTAAAGTAAATAACACAAAAATTTAATTTTGCATAAGCCTTATAACTCCCCTTTACAACCTTATAAACAATTTTAATTATGCAAAAATTAATTTTTAAATGCTCAACTACTACCCCCAAAATTTTTGGTGTTCACAACTTTAGTGCATACCTTTTCTTCCCCCAAAAGGGTTTGGCATTATTCGAACCACCGTCTCCCCAAGCCTAAGTACCCTAGGGCTTTGGAGCCCACCGTGTGGTCTAGAGGTGCCCACATGAAGGGAGGAAGGCTTCCTTCCTAATGTCATTTCATGCATCATTGAATCCCCACAAAAACTAAAGTAAGTACTCCCTTTTGACGCAGAACAATTCGCATGAGCTCACATTAATATTTGATCGAAGGCTTAGGTAATGTTGGGTAAGGTGGGTAACCTCATTTTATACACACATGGGTATTTGCTCCCCACGTTAGCACTTAATAATTTGAATTTGAAATTTGAATTTAATTCAATAACCCACCTTAGGGTTAGTTTAAAAATTAATATAAATTAACTTATAACTTGTATTAAAATTAATTAAAAATTAATTTAAATAACTTATAAGTTAAGTAAATTAATTAATAAATTAATTTTTAATAAAAATTATATTAATTAATTTATAATTAATTTAAACTTCCCTTTATAATATTATAACAAATTATTATAATATTATTTTCTTGGGCTCTTTTCTTTCACTTTGGACCATATCGAACTTTTGGAAATCGGGTCTTGATCAACTAAAACTGGAGAACCTGAAACTGATGTTGCCCACTGAACTACCACTGACTGGTGCTAAAAGCTTGACATTAATTACTACTCACTCTATGACATCAATGATAACTTATCTACTCAAAATGTCTAGCATGCTTCAATTTGTGACCGTCCCTTGCAGGGACGATGGTGACTGTCACAAACTGGGGATCGTATTGGGGTTGGACGACCACTAATTTTTCTGATTTTCTACCACCAATTCCTCTGTGAATTGGTAAAAAAAGTATCTCAATGATTTTTCATCAAATTTGGGGGTGAAATTCATTCAATTGGTTCAGTTTTGTAAACTAATTACGCCTCTTGAATCACTTGAGAACCTCCTTCACTAGGTAGAGATTTCAAGGGAAAAGGCACAAAAGGGTGAGGGAAAATATTGGTAGCACTTCATTGCTATGTCTTAAAACTCCTATATATGTTTTGTATGGAAAATGGATCCACTTTATAGCCAAAATATTCTTATGGGCAAATAGGCATGCAAACACATGTAAGGTAAGAGGTGCCACTTTTTCAAAGTTTCACATGCATTGGAAGGGGAAGAGAATCACATTTTTTGGCCTCTATTTTTTAGCATGTCATAATGATTATGTGCCCTCAGGTTTGCATGCTCTAATAGGTGGGGTAAATGGTAGTTTTTGGGTGCCATTTGTCCTAATTTTAATTTTTTTTGGGTCAAAGACCCTGGTCATCCCACCCAGGGACAGTGACTTATGACCATCCTTGGGTAGGACAATGGTGATTTGCCCTCATCCCTGTGTGGGACGGTGGTGCCTATATGGCCCAAAACTTCCCAAAAGTGGGGTAGAACCTTCCAAAAGTGATTAGGACCATTGTGTAACCTCTAAGGGTTGCCCAAGATGGCCATATGATGTCAACATATCCATTGCTTTTGGTCACCTAATCGCATTGACATGATTTTAGTGTCTACAATATTTTTTATTAGTTGTTTTGAACTCTTTCAAGGAAAGACACAGGTTGAAAGAAATAATTCATATGATTATCTTAGGGAAGATTCATTGAATCCAAGTCAATATTATTGTGATGACCCACTAACTCACTACACTAAAGATATATCACTAGTAGAAGTGCAGGAATGAAAAATGAAAAGAAACAAGAAAATAAATAAGAAAAATAAACATAAGATACAAAAGCAAGGAAAATAAAATAAGAAAAGAATGAGTCACACCAAAAATGTTAAAGAGGAATCATCCAATGTAAATTCAGAAATTGATCTTAAAGAGATAGATTGAAGACAAGAGACAAAGATCCATATTGAAGACTAAAGTCTTCAATAACCAAATAATGTAATACAAGGGGGGATGTTGGAATATATTACATTATTTGGTATATTCTAATGTACCACCTTGGGTACATCTTTATATTAGGAAATAGAGTCCTAGATTAGAGTTTGAGTATTTACTTTATGCAATGTAATAAATGCACAAGTGTGCAAAGTATTTTGGTATTTTAAATTTGCATAATAGTTCATGTGCACATGAGTCCATAGAATAGGAAGTGAAGAGTCTCTAGAAGAGTGAAGATCAAGAGTGCTCCATATGAAGAGTCACATTCCATTATATATATTTCTATTGAGATAGATAGAGATTTAGTGAGTGACATATATAATTATAATGGAGAGGATTGAAGTATGGTGTATTTGAGATCTTTATTCAATTGAGACCCAATTTTCATGAGCATTTGTTAATGGAATTTATATGATTTATTTCTAAAGTTGTTTACAAGTTTTATATGCTTAGTAGTTTGCCATTATAATATATTTCATATTGCAACTTTTTTTTATATCTTGTGGTTATTTTATCTTGAGTATTTAGCCTAAAAAGCTAACAAAAAATGGTATGCTCACTCCTAGAAGCCTAGATCTAACAACTAGATCTCACACCCCCACCTCTAGGTGTTGGTGGAGGAGGCAAAGACCTAAAGCCAACCAATATCTATCAATAGTGACTCACATATAGATTCCTAGATTGCTTCCATGATGGTGATGAATACCTCTACTCTAGAGGGACAACTGAGTGATAGAGTTGTTGATAATACATAACATGGGTCTTCTCCTATTCCTCCACCTATGATAGTTGAATCTCCTTCCTTGCTCTATCAAAATTAGCTTACACCCTATCTATATTTTCCCTCAACATATCCATATCCCTATCCATCTACTCTAATTGTTACTCTAATGGAATTATCACCATAGCCTTCATGCTTGCATATACCCTTGGCCTATCCTAGAAAGTGCTTTATCTCTCTCTTGGATAACATGATCTAGAACAACCTGCATCTTGGCCAAATACTTGCTACAATATTCTTGCTCCTATGCCATCCAATATATATCCTCTCAAGATCTAGTTGTCCCCTCCTCCTATGTAGCCTCCACTAATGCCAATAAATCCTTTACCTCATGAAAGCTCCTAGTCAAAGCATCTAGCTCTACCTAAGTAGCCTCTATAGTTAATTTGGTAGTATTGGCTCCACTAAATACCCTTATCACAACAAAAACCATAAACAATGGT
The DNA here is from genome assembly GCA_028583015.1 of Wollemia nobilis. NCBI lineage: Eukaryota > Viridiplantae > Streptophyta > Pinopsida > Araucariales > Araucariaceae > Wollemia > Wollemia nobilis. The sequence goes on along the minus strand of JAQPPZ010002189.1, from coordinate 4,394,547 downwards.
GGTGCATTCAATAGGGTATCACCTACCCTACTCTCACCGTGACCCTCTCCCCTGGTTGCCTACCTCACAGTCCTCCTCTTCCAAAAAGCCTTCCCTAACCATTGTCATATACTCCTAAGTATCTTTTTGTGTTAACTAATATGGAAAAAATTTGGAGTACCATTGCATGTACCCCTTTGTCACCCTAGGATCATTTGTAATTACATATAGCACATTAGGATCATCTACGTCTACCTCAATATGAGTGTATAGGTTATAAATATCAAACCATATCTCTCGAGTAATCTGTTGCACCCACACCTCTCCAAAATTAGGTATCCTTTGAACTCACCCAAACTAGCACATCACTTGATCATATCAATAGATATCATAACATCAACCCCTTTAATCCAACAACCTGATACTACTCACTCAAACCAAATTCTTATTATCATTTTCCCACATGTATTAACCCTTATAAGGATGCCATGTAATATATCTAGCTCTCAAATCATCAACAACCTAGTGAACCTGTACCAAATAATATCATCTTAGTCTAATAGTCCATACCCACAAATACACTATAGGTCTCCTACCCTCTATTGTAGGTCACCTAATTAATATATGCTCCCAAGACCACACCTGAATAAGAATGCAACATACTATATTCTTACCACTTTTATATACTACCTAATATAATTCCTAGTATAGCCTAGCCAAAATAGCTAGACCCCATGTCTAAACAATCCCATACTCATGTGGATCATCTATCACCACTCCTCATCCCCAAAGCATAGTCCACCTACTAATTTTTACCATTAGAATCATAAACATGGAGTATAGCAAATTTGTAGGATTATCTATGCCTTCCCTTATACAAATCATTAATGCATATTCCCATAGTGATCCTTGTGACACTCTTTTAACCTATAAAAGCTCCTTCTGAATCTACTTATCATTCCTAATACAAATTGGTACTCCTATAATAGGAACCCAAAGAATGTGCCAACCATACTCAAGAGTCATCGTCATCTCCCTTTCAGGTAACCTAAAAGTGTTGTTCAAATGATACCACCTTTCTTCGAATGCTATAAAGAGTGGTCAATCAAAATCTAACTTCACCATGCAATCCATATGGTCCAACCTAGTGGCCACCAACACTACATAATCATGATCACTAATACCTCCATCTATATTCATAATGTTATCCATGACCTTCAGACTTTATTCTTGGCTCACCAACACCTTCATCCCCTATCAAAATGCAAACATAACCTCATTAGCATCATTCTAGGCTATTTTTTTCACCTTGGAAAAATCACCACAAGTGGATAAAAATCATTGGCAAAATTACAAGTGACAAAAATACCACTAGCAAATTTGACACAAGTGAAACAAATACCATAAGCAAATTTGCCACAACCTCAGGAAAACATCAAAAATGACCAAAAAATGAAATATTTAGTCTCAATTTGTGGTCTTACCCATAAAACCTTCTCTAAATCCAACATTATCCCTTGAACCAAGTCTATGCGATGAGCGAGCCTCCTAGTATTAGTCATTGAATGTATAGCCTCTTCTCACGAACTCTCCAATTTCTAAATTAGGTAGTGAAATAAATTAAATTTTTACCCATTTCCTCTTTTAAACCTACCATACCCACCCTCATCATTTTCAATCCAACTTATCTTTTCCAAATTTTTATTTTCTACCAATCACCTCCTCACATCGATACTTTCCACCAAATCCAATTTGGCAAAAAGTCTTGAGGGGGAACCCATGGGACACATGAGGCATGGGTTTCAAATACATGTAGATCATTATTTCAAGATAAACATCGTCAATTTTGAGATATACATGCAACAATGATATTAAGAAAACAAAAATAATTATAATTGTAATCATCTCTTCAACAAAGTATCCCCAACATATTAGCAAGCATCACATGACCAAGAATGGGCTCCTACAACTTATTTTCATGTGATTATATAGAAATCACATCAAAATAGGGATAAAATATAGACTCCTAATTTTGAAATGCTACCTAAGAAAATACATCAAACATAGTACCAAACATCAACAAATAATCAATCAGCTTAGCCCAAGCAATTTGGACACCTTTTTTTAGCCCCTATCAAAATCACCACTCCTTGGTAAAATGCTAGTGGTGATTTTTCCACTAAGTGGAATTTTTGTAAAAAATTGTTTTTTAGCCTCCCAAATAGTAAACTAACTATTGATAAAAATAGCAAACCCAAGATAAAAACACCAGTGGTAATTTTGACATGAAGTGGTAATTTTACCAAAATGGCTAGAATCCTTCAACATAAGCCAAAGGCACATGGATTCCTCCATCACACTGCTTCATTTGAACTCACATGTTCTATCCAAGAACTATACCTACAAATTCAAATTTGTTCTAAAATCCTAAGAGCATCTCATACATAATCTTCCCTCTCAATCCCTCCAAAACTATATAAATGTAGACCTTGGTGCAAGCATTCCATAAGCAATTTGAGCTAATTACACTACCAAATTTTCATACTCTGTCTCTCTCATTCTCTCATTTGTATCATATTCATAAAGCATTTGGGGCAATTCAATAAAGGTAAAAGGGGAATTGGAGAAAGGGAATCACCTTGGAAGGAGAGGAAGTCAATTCTAGGAATATATAGTTTTCTTAGCATCCCTCTCTTTTATTTTTCTTGTCTTTATTTCATGCATTTACCCTCTAATTTTGGACTTGCTAACTTGGGTTTCTTATTTGGAATTTTCTAATCCTTTACTTCTTGTCTATTTGGCATTTCTAACACACTCTTTTTTATAGCCTTCTATATTTATTGGCATTTATATTCTTCATTCATAGCAAGTTTCTTCCATTTCACAAGCAATTTCTCTTTCATTATAGTATACAAAAAACATTTTTTATTTGAATCTATGCATTTTATTCATTGATCTCTTAATTTTGGAGGCATTTATCTTTTCTCTTATCTAAATCATATCTACTTGCAACTCTAACCTCTATTTTTTTTCTCTTCCATGTTCATTTTTATTTCATATGTTAGATTATATGCTCATTTATCTTCTTATTTACATGCTCTTTACTTTCATGCATTTTAAATAAGATTTTGATATCATATTGCTCTCATTTCACATTGGTATTTGTTCTTCCATAGCCTTGATGTAAAAACCCACCAACTCAAACCAAGGGAGAGATATTTTTTTCATTTTCACAAGTATTTACTCACAAAGAAGTCCCAATATTTTTCAACATTATAAGGCATAACCACATTTTAAGTTCATTGTCACTATAGAGAACACTCAACTGGATAAGAGTGGCCAACATCCTATACTTTTGGGGTTCACTTTTTTAAACCTCATTGTTTAGAAAAGATACCATCAGTGGTCCCCCCACTTTTTCTATACCTGTGTTGGTATAGGACATCTTGACCATGGTTTAGGAATTATTATTTAAGGCCCATAACACTTAAATGGAGATGCCCAATCCCTAACTCTACATAAGTCCATATATGTAGGAATAATTTGGCATAATACCTTAGTGCTTAGTTACCACACCTCCATGGGCTAACTAAGGTCATTACCACTCACTTGATAATGAGCATGGTCACCTGATAATCATTGTTCAAGGTGCCATCACTATACTATCTTGTGAATGAATCGATGGATCAATCCATGATTTAGATTCATAGACCTAACATCTAGTTATATGCCCAAGCCTTACTGCTTAGGACTATCCAAAATCCTCACCACTTTTGGAACACCCGAGACTCACTGTTCAAGGTGTATCATTCATAAATATCTAGTTATTGCATCATCACAACTCCTCCCAGATTCACAATACCTAGTTATTGCATCACCACAACTCCTCCTAGGCTTGGGTAACATCTTGACTCAAGATTTTTCTAATATATCTCTATATTCATGCCCAAAATCTTAACCCAAAACCCAAGAGTCTAAACATTTAAACAATATGAACATCTCTCTCGAAGGAAATAAAGTGCTAAATTAAAAATATAATCAAAGCATAAAAACAATTTGCTAAGATTAAATATTTTCAAATCACAAAACTATTATTTCAAATTTTATTTATATTCTAAGAAAAAAATAAACCAATATCTTAAAGGAATTATAACTATAATCCATGAACTAGAATCCAACATTCCTTTCAATCATACATCCTTTCCATTTAACTAAATATTGCAAGATATTTACATTAAGGGATAATAAAAATTAATCTTCCATTCTTAAAATAATATAACAAGATTACTATATAAAAAATATCCATTCCCTCTTCAATTAAGAAACTCATAATAATCATTATACCAAAGTATTACATTTTAATCTTTAAGAACATAAATCAACATTCCTATTTTATTTAAGGTCTCCACTTGTTGAGTCTTCATCAACAAACATGAAGTAAATTATGGAATAGGATAACTCATAAGAATGCATATGCAAGCTTAATCATGAACTATGCAAGAAACACATACAACCATGCAATACACATTCCCAACAAGATAAACCATGCAATACATTTTGAGAGAATCCCATACTTCTCTCAATAATGGATTTCTTATCTACTCAAGCCTCAAGAAATCCATTATTTTAAAATAAATACTTCTTTTCAATTAAATTCCAACGCATTTCTATTTTTATTATTTAAAATAAATCATACCTTTCATAATTCAAATAATATTGACTTTGAATCCATATTAATACCAACAAATAAAAATCTTCAATAATAAATAATAGTTTTTTCATATTAAAAACTTAACTATTAAAAATCCCATACAACAATCCCATTAAGTTCCAAGGTGTAGACTAATTGGTTCAACTAAACCCCGTAAGGGGGGTGGAGGTCCAAGGTTCAAATCTCGAGCCTTGTCGGACTGAATGCTTTTCCCTTTCCTAGTGCTTTTAGTGGCGTAAAATATTTAAAATTATTGTGGCATGGTGGTTATAGGTGCAGACTGCATGAAGATCTATGTGGCGGATTTTGGGGCAGATAGCGCAAAATACTATGGAGTCTATAAAAGTTGGACAACCTACTCGAATTCATGGTGGCTACCAATTCCACCATGTAAATGAAAAAAAATAATCTCATTAATTCATCGATTTATTGGATAAATAAATGTAGATGGAGGGAAAACCTTGTGCTCTTTTCCCTTTTAGATATAATTAATGTCAAGTGTGTGCAGGGGAGAGTTTTTAGAATATCTGCTTCCCCACTTGAGGACCTCTTTCCAAAGGAGATCTTGAGGATGTAAATTTCCTCAACACAAATAAACCCTTACTTTTTATGATTTTCCTATGGTTGTATGTGGTTGATGTAATGTTTGTTTTGTGGTGTTTATGGGTTCAGTTGAAACAAACACCTAGAGGTTTTTGTATCTCTATTAATATTGAATTTTTATTGAGCCTTAATGGTTATTTTAACCTAAATCATTAGAATTATCTAAAATGCAATGCTTAATTTAATTCAAACAAATGCAATCAAACAAGATCTAATCTATATGCAGTTCAATTTTTGAATGCACTAGACTAAGAAGATTTAGATTTTAGGGAAAACAAAGAAGAATGCAATAAAAAAACTAGCCTAAATGAAACTATATGCACCTTGATTTCTTGCCTATGTACTTGAATGAAAATAATATGCTAAAACCAAGCCTAGGGTTCCTTGATTGATTAGTCTTTTAGTGTTTTGTAAAAGAAACTATAGCATTTTGTAAAAAAATATCAAGGTTTTATAAATGATTTGGGTTTTCTAGCTAGAATTTTTTAATTTTCCAAAATAAATGTCTTATATTTTCGAGACAACAAGAAATCATAAGGAGAACAAGAAGAGAATGAAATAACTGAGCTAGGGAAGGGCCAAGTGGTTGGGTTACCTTTACTAGAGCCTGTTTACCAAATTCGCCACTGAACAATGCCAAATTTACAATTGATACTAAATTCACCTCAGGGGTGGAAAATTTGGTACAACTTGCACAAAAACTAAAAAAATAGATTTTCTACTTTGGGGGGTCTATCTAAGGGTAGTGAGATTGATAGAATATCTAATCTGCTGAGCAGACTCCCTGATTTATAAAAAAAAAATGAGTTTGTTTGCCTCCCTGGAGTGGATTTTGGCCTATTGCCAAATTCACCATTGGGTCTTGCCAAATTTACCACTGGAAAATCTTTTCGAAGTGGTGAATTTGGTTCAATGATTCTGACTTGGCAAATTTGGTTTTGGGTGAGAAAATTTTAATTTCAAGGTTGATTTCGATGGGTTTTATCTATGTTTTTGAGATGAAAGTTGGTTAGGATATCCCTAATATGATATATAAGGTCTATGAGTAGCAGGATCAGAGGATAAATCTTATGAAACTTGGTTTTACCAAATTTTCCATAGGGGTGGCAAATTTGGTACTATACGAGATTTTTAAACTTTTAGAGTTGATTGGGGGATGATATGAATAGGGTTTTATTTTAAATTGAGAGGTAAGGATATTAGTATATTTTAAAATATTTATGCATAATAAAATCTAGATATTAGACTCCAAAAATAAAGAATTAGAGGATTAAAATTTTAATTGTAAGAGGAAACCTTGAAATCCCCCTAGGGATCGCAAGGTTTGTAAAATTTAAACTAAAAAAGGTTGTGGGATATTGAAATAAGGTTGAGGAGTGTTGAATTAGGACTAAGTTAACTCCTAACAAGATCAGAATAGCAAATTATAAGGATGGACTTAAGGATTTAGTAAATTATGTCAATAAATTGCTTGAAACTTAAAGAAAATGAACAATATGCAGTTATAAGTTAAATTAACAAGTAAATCTACTGCTAAGAGTTAGGAAATATAAGTTAAATAGAAATTATGAGGATCTAAATTGCTTGAAACTTAAATAAAATGAACAATATGCAGTTATTTAGTTATAAAATTAACTGCTAAGTGTTAGGAAATATAAGATAGGGCTAATATAACTAAATAGAAAGTAGATTAGTATTCGATTGACAAGAAAATTACATAAAAACGAGAGTTCAAGAAGTAAGAAATGATGCTTATGTAAATGCTTGAATAAGTGAAAACGAAATTAAAAATGCTGAATATGTGAAATCAAAATTTCATGGAAGAACATGAAAATTTTTAGTATTTTGTAGACAAGGCATAAAATTTGTAGGCAAGATATTAGTAAAACTATTATCAAAATGCATGCAAAGAGAAATATAACAAAAATATTTCAAAATAGAGGATTAGAGGTAAAAAGTTTTGTTAAAAGTAAATGCAAACCAAAATAGCATACAAAATAAGATTTAGAGATGATGCTAAGATGCTAAGATTGAACAAAATACTTCCAAACACTGTTAGAATCCTACAAAGACAAGGTTAGAGGCTGCCAAAGACAAAATATAGAGATTAAGAAATAGAAATTGAAGCATATGAAATGAAATGCATAAAAGGAAAAAAGGAAAGAAGGTATCAAGTTAGAAAGGCTACAACATAGAGAACAAAATGTTGTGGAATCAAGGTGAGAGGAGAGAATAAGGAAGCTAGGAGAGCTCTCCTTATTACCTCCAATAGTGACCTCCTTGCTCCGAAGTCCCCTAGCCTTGCTTGACTTGCTCTCAATGCTTGCAAAGAGTACTTAAATGCTTGACAAAAACCTATGCAATGCTTAAGAATAGATTGAAATAAAAATGCTAATGCTAGAGTAATGTGGATAGAGATTTACTACAGTGAATTGCCTTACAAAATGCCTACCCAAGGGGATACTTAAATAGAATTTTCAGGGAGGAATGGATAAGAACAAGTTCAAACTAATTAATCTCAGAACTTGCTAGAATATGTGAAATCAATGGTGCATGTGAAAGGATGCTTGATTCGTGGCTGCCTAGTTTATGTGGAATATTCTCTATCGTTTTTTTTAAATTCACCATTTTTTATCAAATTCATCACAAGTGTGGTGAATTTGGTTCTAAGTGGCAAATTTTGTAACAAATTAGATCAAATTCTAAGGATTTTGAATTTTGAAAAGGTTTCCAAATTTACCATAGGGGTGGCAACTTTGGTTCTAAGTGGAAAATTTGATAAGGAGGAAAAGTTTGAATTTTCAAATTTTGAAATCTAGATATTTTCCAAATTTACCACTGTTGACCAAATTCACCACAGGAGTGGCAAATTTGGTTCTGAGTAGCTAATTTGGTTCTAGATAACACTTTTTGTTTTACAATTTTTGGCATTGATATGAGTCCAAATATAGGTATATTTATAATTTTTGAAAAGCTCATTTTGAGCGCTATCCAATGGTGGCGGAATTTTGAAATTTGGATATGATTTAATAGGTCAAAAGTTGTCCCAAATATGACCTTATATTTTAGGATTATAAAAACCCTAAATTTGGGTATGAAGATGATTGATTTGATTTGCTTGATCAAAAGGCTTGTGAAGACAAGGAAATTGATGAGTTTTAATAGGATTAGAAATTGATAAAATATGCCATATTTTATGCCTAATTTGACAAGGTTAGGATGCCTTTATGAGGTATCATTTTATTCCTTGATTGAGGATGATGTTGGCTAGGTGTGTCAAAATTGGGTGTCAACATTTTGCCCTAGTTTTGATGTGATGCCTATGGAATTGCATTAAAATTTAAGTAGTAAAACTCATTTTTAATACTATGATGTATTGCTGTTGAAAAAGTCATCCTATGGGGAAAGGTTACCCCATGGATGCCCCTAAATTGAACTTTATGACATGATTTGATTTGAATCGATTGTATTTATGTATTGATTGTATGATGTGAAATCATGTTGATTTTTAAAAGCTTAATGCTTTGATACTTTGATGTGATGATGATTTGATGACTAAGTAGTTGTATTCTTGATTTGATTAAATATAGATAAGGGGATATGCCCTAATTGAGAGATTTTTTGAGTATTTTAGATGATAGATGACCATCCAGAAGTATCTGTATGTGAGTGGTGGTCTCTAGACATGATATGGTAGAGTGTTCATTTTATTTAAGAGGTAAATGTTATACCTACTATTGCATTCCCATAGGTGGGAACATGATCTCATTATGTTTAAATGGTGGCCTATGATGCCATATTCATGATATCATTTAAAACATAATGAGGTACTTGTAATATGTACAATGAAGTATATTTGTTTTGAAAATATTTCTTCTCATCAATGTTAATAGGAACACTTGACTACATAAATGAGGTACTTGTAATATGTACAATGAAGTATATTTGTTTTGAAAATATTTTTTCTCATCAATGTTCAAGTGTCATTCTCTATGAACACTTGACTGCATAGATGAGGTACCTATAATATGTACAATGAAGTATATTTGTTTTGAAAATATTTCTTCTCATCAATGTTCAAGTGCCATTCTCTATGAACACTTGATTGCATAGATGAGGTACCTGTAATATGTATAATGAAGTATATTTATTTTGAAAATATTTCTTCTCATCAATGTTCAAGTGCCATTCTCTATGAACACTTGACTATGTAGATGAGGTACCTATCATATTCATATGAAGTATGAAGTACAATGCACAAATTTTCTTCTCATGAGTTTTCAAGTGCTATTCTCTATGAACATGTGATTGCGTAGATGAGGTACGTGGAGCATGATCCTTAACAGTGTTCAAATACTACTTTGTGTGAACATTTGACTGCATAGACAAGGTAGATTTTAATTCTTATCAATGTTCAAATGTTGCTCTCTACAAACATTTGACTGCGTAGATAAGATAGATTTTGATTCTTATCAATGTTCAAATGTTGCTCTCTGCAAACATTTGACTACGTAGATAAGATAGATTTTTATTCTTATCAATGTTCAAATGATGCTCTCTACAAATATTTTACTGCATAGATAAGATAGATTTTTATTATTATCAATGTTCAAATTTTTCTCTCTGTAAACATTTGACTGCATAGATAAGATAGATTTTGATTCTTACTAATGTTTAAACATTGCTCTTTGCAAACATTTTATTGTGTAGATAAGATAGATTTGATCCTTATCAATTTTTAAATGTTGCTCTCTGCAAACATTTGACTATGTAGATAAGATAGATTTTGATTCTTATCAATGTTCAAATGTTGCTCTCTGCAAAAATTTGATTGTGTAGATAAGATAGATTTTGATTCTTATCAATGTTCAAATGTTGCTCTCTACAAACATTTGACTGCGTAGATAAGATAGATTTTGATTCTTATCAATGTTCAAATGTTTCTCTCTACAAATATTTGACTGCGTAGATAAGATAGATTTTGATTCTTATCAATGTTCAAATGCTGCTCTCTACAAACATTTGACTACATAGATAAGATATATTTTTATTCTTATCAATGTTCAAATGCTGCTCTCTACAAATATTTGACTATGTAGATAAGATAGATTTTGATTCTTATCAATGTTCAAATGTTGCTCTCTGCAAAAATTTGACTGTGTAGATAAGATAGATTTTGATTCTTATCAATGTTCAAATGCTACTCTTTGTAAACATTTGACTACATAGATAAGGTAGATTTTGATTCTTATCAATGTTCAAATTATGTTCTCCATAAACATTTTATTATGTAGATAAGGTAGAATTTGATTCTTATTAATGTTCAAATGCTGCTCTCTGCAAATATTTGACTTCATAGATAAGATCAAATTTTATTCTTATCAATGTTCTAATGTTGTTCTCTATAAACATTTGAATATGTAGATAAGGTATATTTTGATTCTTATCAATGCTCAAATGCTGCTCTTTGCAAACATTTGACTGCATAGATAAGATAACAAATTTATTCTTATCAATGTTTAAATGTTGCTCTCTACAAATATTTGATTGCATAGATAAAATATATATTTTATTCTTATCAATATTCAAATGCTACTCTCTATAAAAATTTGAATATGTAGATAAGATATATTTTGAATCTTATCATTGTTCAAGTGTTGTTCTCTGCAAACATTTGATTGCGTAGATAAGGTAGAATTTAATTTTTATCAATGTTCAAATGCTACTCTTTGCAAACATTTGATTGTGTAGATAAGATAGATTTTGGTTCATATCAATGTTCAAATGCTTCTCTCTACAAAAATTTGACTATGTAGATAAGGTAGATTTTTATTCTTATCAATGCTCAAATGTTGCTCTTTGCAAAAATTTAACTGCATAGATAAGAAAGAGGACTTTTCACCAATGTTCAAGTGTCATCATTTTTTTATGAAGTACTTGACTGTGTAGGTGGAAGATAGTTTGATTTTCATCAATGTTGAAGTACCAATTTCTACTTAGCTATGTATATAAAAAATTGGTTCCGCAAGACTTTTGTGAAGCTTAGATATGGATGTTTTTTATTATAGACATGAAAAATTGACCTACTTTAGTGGGAAATTTTCCTAGATCCCTTTGGGAGGCCTGTTAGATTTTTCTAAGGTAAGGATAAGGTTTATTCCACCCTATTTTACCTATTTTATCTCCATATATAAAATCACACTCGCTCTTAATGGGGTGCGACTTTGCATAGGTGAAATTGTGGTCAGCCTAGATGGGGCATGATTTCACCTTTTTAGGGTTTGGCCCATGAAAACCCTAATTATTCAGGTTTGGCATGTTTTACATTGGCCCTTCTTGTTTTTCCCACCTTGTTCACCTTCAAATCCACTATATAAGGAGGGTTTGAATTCACTTTTCACACACGGTTACACAACATAATGCAATATTCTTACATGCTAACATTTGATTTATTATTTTTCGTAAAGCGTTATTATTTGATTTGCATCCCTTTTGTTTGTTCACAAGCAAGTTTAAATTTGGAGTTTGAATATTGATTCGATTTTTGTTGCATTAGATTATTGAATGCTTCTGCTCACTCTTGGTGGATTAGTGTAGAATCCCTAAGGAGAGATCAACCATTTGGAGGTCTTAACCCTTCTACCTACTTTCTCTATCTATACCAAATGAAATTACTCTATTGCATACTTGTTTTCATTAATTGCATTTTTATTTTATTGTTTCACTTTAGTCTAAGACGTTTTGTCTCACTTTGGTAAAATTGCACTTGATCTGCTATGGGGTGTGATTATGCCTGTGCATTATCGCGCTGACCTATTATAGGGTGTGACTTCACCTGAGTGAAATTTGGGGGTAAAATATTATACCAGAATTCACCATTGCATTATAGGCTATATTTTAGACTTGATGCTTTTTTTGTACTATTGTTCCATCATTTTATTTTGTTGTGTTATATTATGTTTGTTTTCTTCCAAAGGTCAATTTCTACATTTATTTATCAAAGGTCAACTAAAATGACCTAGGGGGCTTGATTGTTGTACCTCCAAGAATTATTGTACAATAGCCTAAGCAGGCCCCCTAATGTTAATCATATTTTTCAAGTGTTTATTAAGTTGTCTTGGAGGAACAAGAATTGTTGACAGCTTTGGAGAAAGGGATAAAGGCAAGGATAAATCACTGGATAAGCTAAGTGTTATGATTAGTCTTTAGGATAATTTTTTATTGTTTTATATTCTTGTTGCAAGACCTAGATCTAATTTTATAAAAATATATCTAATTAATTCTAGGTATTTGAAATATAAACAACATATAGTGTGCACCTAGGGTCAATTTTGTTTGTGCATATCTTCTTGAGCCCTTGCTTAAAGGTTATCTATTTAAAACCCTAGGATTAGAAAAAAATTTAAAGAAAGAATCATTATAGGGTTAGCTCTTGTATTATTGCATTCTATATTTCTACATTGTCATTTATATTTTATAGCATAGATCTAGAAAGGCCAAATCTAGGTGTTTGTCTCGAATCTCATACATCAAACATTCTTGAAAACTAGAGGACTTGGAGCAAGTCCTTAAACCATTTCTGGTAAACCCTTCCCCCTAGCATCGAGTGTAGAAAACAAAATACCCTTATGATTCACCCTAGGGATTTCTATTATGAATCCAACCATTTGGGAATTGTACACGGTAGGGTATTTTTCCTCCTCTACATATTTGGTGAACCCGACGTGAACACCTCCTTTTCTTTTAAAACTTTAATAAAGATCATTAATTTTGTACATTTATAAAATATTAAAAAACATAATTTTTGGTGCTTATTTTTATGTCTTAGTTCTCTTATTTTTGCCTTTAGTATTTCTCTCTTTTTACAATGGCTTCCAACCTTGGGAATTGGGGAAGGCATTTAAGGTTTGATGATATTTTTCAATATAATGATCAATTTGATAGAGAAAATCCTAACTTTGAGGAAGAAGGAATTGATAATATTTTTGATCCTATTAAGGCCCCTGATGGGAACCTTATTTTTAAATCCTTTGAGCACGTGTGGATATTTTATAAACATCAAAAGCATGCATTGGATGCATCTTTAGAGGAAGAAGTCCTACTTGAGGAAGTTATGCCATCTCATGATAACTCGTTGAATGAATATTTGAATCATGGTAATCCTATTCACCATTTAACTTACACCACTACTATAACCACCAACGTTGGAAGGAATCTACAAGTCCCTCCAACTATTAGTGCCATTCAAAATTTTTAATTTCCACCTCAATTTGCTTATCTCAACACTATTTCCTCTATTCCACCAAATGTTAGTCATCCTCTTCAACAAGATACCACATACTTCAACAATATTAATATGTCCAACACTCCTTTAGAAAATCTAGAGAGAGTGCATAGCAGTGATCCAGAAGTACAAAATTTAACAAATATGGTAAAACAGTTGGTTTCAAAAGTTGATATGATTCAGCCCTTGAGTTTTACTTACAATTATAAGGAAATGTGTAATCATCCATTGGATCCTATTGTTGCTACTAGGCCTTATCATAAGCATTTTACTATGCTAATTTTACCTATTTATAAGGGGATAGAAGATCCAATTGAAAATCTAAGAAGATTTAGAACAACTTGCCATGATCTCATTTATGATGACATGTTGTTACTCAAAACATTTCCTAAGAGTCTTGGTGGCATGGAATTAGAGTGGTATTATTGGTTACCCAATTATTCCTTGAATAAATTTGAAGAAACAACAAAATTATTTGTTCAACAATTTGGTGACAATGAAATATGTCTACAATTTAAAACAAAGAAAAGAGGAAATTTTTTTAGAGTTCTTGGCTCGTTGGAGAATTTTAGTTGGATGTTTGAGATATACTTTACCTCCAATGGATATGCTTGATATATTTATTGGTAATTTACAAGAACAATTATCTTATGCGTTAGAGACTACTACTATTACATATTTTGATCAAGCAATTGATTTAGAAAGAAAAGTAGAACATGCCCTTATAAAAAGAGGCCAACTCAAAGTTAGAGAGGAAAAGCCTACTAAGTCTCAACATAAGAGTAAAAACATAGGAGGTAATAGTGGAATGGATAGTAGGCCTGTTAATAATATTACTAACAACCTAAAAAATATAGTACTTCAAAAACCTCCACAAAGAAAATTTACAAGACTTAATATATCTATGGAAGCATTTTTAAAACAACTCTTAGAAGCCAATGCAATTGAGTTACCTCCTATAAGGCAACTAGATACTACAACTTATTGGTATAAGGTAGGCCAACATTGTGCATACCATAGAGTGGAAGGACATTGGAAATTTTTTTATAAGAAGTTAAAACATGTGGTTCAAGATTTAATTGATGTAGAACATATTAATTTAAAAATTTTACAAAAAAAATCATCTGTTAATAAGAATGTAATTAGATAGGCAGCTAATAAAGTATCTTATAGAATTTTTTTATAATAACATGGTTGGTATGATAACTACTTCAAAAAATCAGTGCAAAATTGAGAGATCCAGCGCTCAACAAGAAATTAGTTTCTCAGCAAATATCTCTCTTTTGGAACTATTACAAAATTCTCCTACTCATGGAGAAGCCTTATTAAATATTCTAAGGCAACAATTTGTCCCTCTAGATATTACCCCTAGTGATATGGATAATATTTTAAGATATCTTTGGATACATCATCTCACATTCTCCGATGCTAATATTTATTTCTTAGACTCGCAAAAGGATTCTTCTCTTTACATCACTGCATTTACTTGTAAAGCTCTAAAAACCACACATCTAAAGCTATTGCAACATGATAAGGAATTTAAAGCATATAATCTATGTAATAATTTGATAAAAGGAAATAAAAATAAGGAATGCTATCTTTTATTAATCAAATGAATATTCAATTACAATTCATCCCTTTAAGGGATACCAAATCTTGATACAATGTTACAAATGCAAATGACCCCAAAATAGGGGAAGATGTGCTTCACAAGGTCTTCATATATCCACTACTTTGCTTGAGGGCTTACTAGATGCCTCCTTCTCCAATATCAAGAGGTAAAATCTTGAATGATGTCTTATCCTTGGAAATATTTGTTACCTGTGTGCAAGGAAACAACAAGAAATATTAAAAGCACATGATACCTCTCAAGATGAGGCTAAGTTCCAAGAAAATACAAGAAATAAAGCAAATGTGTAAAGAATACATGAAATACACAAATTGAAACAAATATGCTTATGAAACAACAAATGAACCATAGAAATGCATTAAAGATGACTAATCTATGCTAAGTAAAGCTAAATGCATGATAAAAATGGGAAATATATGGCTAAATCAAAGGAATTTGCATGTCAAACCCTGGATGCTATCACTCATAGAAGCTAGCTTTGCTAGCCACTAACGACATTAGTAGCTAAGCCTATGGGCTGCTATCAAAAACAACGGCCACAGAATAAGGTTTCTGCTTTTAAAATCAGATCTTGCAATGCATAATTCCTTTATTTAATTGATAATCAAGGGTCATAGGTGTGTATAAATATTTATTTGTGGTTGAAATATCTTGTATTCACATTGGATTGATGTGGAATGGAAAGCTTACTTCTTAGGTGGGTGGAAGTTTCATTGCTGCAAATGCAAATGTTAAACTATAATTTGGCAACATCTCACTACTTCTCAAGTGATGTGAAATGGCTCTACAATTTGGTAGGGCTTCACTACATTCAATTCATTCTCTTTATGCCTCTTTGGGAGGTCTATAAATAGAATTTTCCAAATCCTAATCTTGGCTTCTCAAGGAAGCCAAGATTAAGAATCAGTTGCCTTGAGAAGTTTGGAGGAACCCTCTGGAAGCTTCATAGTCCAAAACCGCTCAATAACTATTGCAAGTTTGGTCGTTGCAACTAATTTTGCTCGGATCGGGTAGCCCAAGCTGGTTATAGGTCTAGATGCTATCGATTGATGTGGCTAGGGGCATGCTTGACCTTAGCCATTATTGATAGGCATGGCTAATGCTTATCTACTCTGATTGTCAATGGTTGGGATCTTAGCTACTAATGCCATTAGCGAATAAGGTTGTATAGGCCTAAACTACCTAAAATGAGTGGTTAGAACCATTGGTTGATCTTGGAAAGGTCCAAGCTCATTCATATGGTCTACAAAGGTGCCCATATGAGTAGTCTCCTAAACATGATGTATTTTAGGTGTCTACAGATGCCCCTTTTGGGATGCATTGTGTGGAAAAACATGATGCTGAGAAAAAATAGACCACCTAAAGCCATATTGTAGGTTTTTTGATGTTCATTGATCTGGTCAATGTTAGATGCCCCAATCACATAAAGGGTGAAAATCTCAGAATCATTGCTTCCAATAGGAAGAAAGGAAGAGCTTTGAGTAAATATTTGATGTGTTCGAATGAAAATGATCAAAAAATATATTGCCAAAGATTTAGTTCATTATGTATGTTTTTTCCCTAGTAGAAGGGTAAGCTTGTGATAGTTGTTAGCAATGATTCGTAAGATGAACATAATTTACATGATTGAGTGTTCAATTGTTGATTTTGATTATGAATTTTGTTATTATGACTACCCCCTCAAGTGATGAGTCGATGAGGAAAGGACAAGTGATGAAAGTGATGAGTCTCTTGACCAAGATGATTGATTTGGATAATTCAAGATGATTGCATTTGTTATTAGGTAAGTCCTATTACAACTGTGATTTCAACCATTAATAGTAATTGTACATCTCTATCCCATGGAGTAGTCCAACCACAATGGCCTTATTAGGGAATCAAGATGATAGCAATTATATTTAAGCTTGTGTTGAATCACTGTGCTTGATGATCTAATGAATTTTCATAGAAGATATGAAATGACACCTCATTCCCATGGGGCGGTCTGACCACCATGGTCTTATTCAGGATTGAAGTGAATATATTTCAATTTAGTGATGAATAATTGGTTCAAATATCCTTATGGTAATTTACTCATATTTCCAGATTTCATGGAGCGCAAGTCACTGCAACCACAAAGTGTATAGGGTAAACAACTGGATACGAGGTATATTTAGAATTTGATTTATTTGATTTTCTTCGTATTTTGATGATTTTTAAATATTTTGGATTGGTATATATGCATTAATGTCCATTTTGAATCTCCTTATGATGAGAAATTAGGAGAATTTATTATTGCTTCTTAGCCGCTATCAAAAGTCATGGCTGGTTTTTGCAATTTCCTTAGACATTGTCACTATCAGTGGCTGAGGTTGTCCTAATCTATGCCCATTGTCGACATCAGTAGCCAGGGGAAATATGGAAAATATAAAAGTAAAATTGGGGTTTTTAATCTTCATTATTTCTAGTTGTCTTGAGTGAACAATGATATTTGAGGGAGAGAAGGAGAAACTTGATATGGAATGCTTGCAAACTTACCATTCACCACTATGGCAGATTAGCCTGAGGCCTCTACTAGTGGTAGAGTCAGAGCTCCTAAGGTAGGCTCTCCATATCTCTCTAGTGAATTTATGCATTAATAAAATGAACCTCACTAAGTAATGAGTTTAAATGAACTTCACTAAACTACAGGTAATGAACCTCACCTTAGTTAGATTTAGCGTTAGGTTAGCTTAGATGGGTGGGTTTAATTTTTGGGAAATTTTATGGTGGTAAATGACCTCAAGTGGGGTCCTTCTCATAGCCACTATCAACATTGACAGCTCCTAGTTTTCCAGTTGGGGTTTGCTATCACTATGGGTGGCTAGGTTCAAACCCTAACGATCAAAAAAATAATTGTTGGTGGCTAGCCACTAACAATGTCAGTGGTGGTTGTGGTGGCTACTATCAATGTGAGTGGCTAAGGAACCTTAGACAAAAAATTTATTTTATTTTTTGAAAATTTGAAGTTGATTATGCATTTGGATTTGCACCTAGACCTTGAATGCATGGGCATGAGATCCTTATTTACTACTTGAGCTATTTCCCCAATTAGATTACATGAAATAGGATTGGTTTGGGGTGTTGGGCCTTAACTATGTCATCATATTGTCGACTATCATGTTGGACCAGACCTACATCATAGCCCTAGCCCATTGATGGGATGCTAGGACTAACACTTTTCATCTTCCAACTGGAGAGATGATGGTGACACTTGAGGATGTCTACCATATATTTAGGATTCCCATAGATGGATGGGCTATCACCTCTTCGGCTACTACAGTGAAGGTAGTAGTATTTCAGAGGGTTTTTGGTGATAGGCACATTGAGGCACTAGGTAACATCGAGCATGGTGGAGTGCCAATGACCTATTGGTTTAGGGAGGATGTCTTCTCATGATTCCAGGTCATTCTTATGCACATTATATATAATGTGCTCTTACCAGACACCTTAGGTGTGAGGTTCCCTTGGAACCTCTTGGTGATGGTATAGGATTTACTTGATAGCACTAGGCTGCTGATTATGGCATGGAGGAGTGCACTATTGGCCCATATCTATGATGAGTTGTATAGGATTACACAACACGAGCAAGTTGGGACTGGATGTAGCTTGCTCCTACAAATCTATGGGTGGGAACATATTAGAATAGATAGACCTGGTGGATTACCCATAGATATTATAGTAGTAGTGATGGTGGTATAGTACTATGGTGCCTGATGGCTACGAGAGTTAGAGACACACCAGATCAGGTCTCATGTTGGGGATCTAGCTCACTATATGGGATCATTTACAAGGTTATAGGCTAGCTAGATCATATGGAGGCCCTACTTGGATTACCCACCTTGGGAGGAGGTAGAAAATAACTTGGTCTGAATGAGGTAATATAGATGGGTTATTGGGTACAAGGATGGTGTGAGGGATTTTTTTCATTTCTTCCAGGTCACTGAGTATTTCGATATTAGACAGGATGTCCATATGGAGCAAATCCTCTACCACCACCTAAAGGTAGAGACACATATCACATGGCCTTAGGTTATAGCTATAGAATATGAGGATGATGATATTACTACATATACAGGGGTAGCATATGTAGGGACCATGAATGAGTATGAAACCTGGTGGATGACTCAGCTATGTCAAGGTGGTGGTAGCCTAGGTAGGTCTAGAGATGGTGATGAGGCCATAGAAAAGGGAGGTAGATATGATGGGTAATGAGTGCATCATAGGATAGAGGGTGAGTGGGGTAAGGCTATATAGTAGGTGGAGGAGTAGCATGAGGAGGAGGAGGGGGATGAGGAGGACCCAAATAATGAGATGCCCCAACTATAAACTCAAATTCATAGTTTATAGGCATAGCTCCAAACATCACACAGATAGATCCTAGAGTGAGATACATCTCTCAATACAACACAAAGTTAGATGAGTGCAGGGTAGATTCAATGGTGAGAATATGCATAGGAGAGGAATCCTCTGTAGGCATAGGTTTATTCAACCATGACCACTCTAGAGAAGATCACTGCATAGAGAGATCTTCTATAGGCTCATTTGGATGCTAGTACTATTGAGAGAGATGCTCTCAGGACTCATCTAGGGGCTCCTTATATTGCTTTAGGGTAGGTTGTAGCAGGATAGGCTATAACGGGTATCCATACTATAGGGTATGTAGCAATATTATAGGTGCAAGTGGCTAGATTGTAGGGTTTGATCAACCAGTATGTTGTTGGATACTAGTATGATGGTGCATATATCAAGTGACTAGAGGGACAAGCGGCCATTATAGGTAGTACTCTACCTACATGATCTACTATAGGAGGATCTCATAGGAGTCATCAGAGTGAGTCTATATAGTCCTTAGTGTGCTCGAGTCATTAGTCAAGTACTCAATTAGAGAGATCAATGGGTACTAGCTCCAGATAGCCTCACAGATATGGTGCATAGGGTGGAGGTGACTTAGGGGGTGCAGGTGTTGTTTTACATAGTTTGATGACTATCTCATTTTTGAGTGTAAGGTTTGAGGACCTACACTATTGTAGCCTGCAGGTATTTTTGTACCTCCTTTATGTACTTATGATACTTACACACACACACACACCCCCCCCCCCCACACACACACACACATATATATATATATATGATACTCCTTCTTTCTCATTATGTGTATTATGGTGTTGCTTTATGTTCATGTGATGCAAATATGGATGCAATTCTTATATGTTGGCTTGATTATGCTATATGGATGTGATGTACTAATGACATGCACTAGCTAGATGATAGATGTATGATTATCTGCTATGATCTAGATGTATAGATGCACTACTATGTATGCATATATGGATGCAATGGTGAATGTTAAATGCATGTTTAATTTGTTTCATGCATTTAATCTATGTGATGTGATATGACAAATGGTATGTAATGTAATGCATTATTTACATGATGATGATCTAATGCAAATGAAATTGTATGCTTTAATCACTTAAAACATAAGGAATGAATCTAATATGTGTTTAACAAACTAATGGATGACACCACATAATGTATAAAAATCATGACTGTAAATGGTAACTCTTATCATAAGAATTAATCATTTAAGCATCCGTATGTGAGATGAGATGATGTGAGATGTATGGTTTCCCTTATAAGATTTTGTAAATTAAAAGATATGCACAAAATAGTCAATGGCCATCTAAATATCATTGTCTATATCTATCCTATTTCACGAACACCCCTTAATAAACAAAACCTCATAATGAAAAGTGTGATTGGTTGATGAGATGATATGTTGCTATAGGGTATTTTTGAGGTTTTCCATAAGACTCAAACACCCTAGTTGATTAATCAAATTTTGTATAATGACTACTCTAGGCTCTTGATAGCTAAAAGCTTTTGTTATGAAGACAAAAATATTCACTATCCCTGTGTGTGCAAATGAATATATTATATGAGATATAAGACTACCTCATTGCCAAGTGGGATTCATTCAGCCCATTGTTGTAGTGAGGATCACCAAATGTTCATCATGATCCTAGGTTTGAATGCAGTTGGACTAGAATACTAGGTAATACCAGCCACCTAAAGCTAGCTCATTTGTAAATTGCTTAGAACTACCCCATTGTCAGGCACGATTCATTCAACCCATTTTTGTAATGGGGATCACTCAATGGATTTGAATACTAACCATTCTAGGGATTCAAGCTCTTCACCCCTTTTTTTTCTTTTAATTTATTGGGATACTTGCTCATGCTTAGTGATGAAAATCACTTTTTATTTTACATTTTTTTGAGCAAGGGATTTGCTTTGATTTTAGGATTTGCTTATTTTGTATGAAAGCAAGGGATTTATGTGGGTAGGGGGGAACTTGTACTTTTGTCAATGATCAATATCTTAGACCATGTGCATCACAATATGAGCAAGTAAAAATTGTTCGCTTAATATGACTAGTACCACTTTGCAGTGTTCATATTTTTGTGTCCTAAATAGGATTATTAATGTTTAAATTATGATAGGATTTTGATATATGCAAGGTACTATCAGAACTAGACCTCATCTCCAAAAGTGAAGATAACTTTCTATAAAATTTGAGAATATCACTAGGTATGGTTGAATGACCAGAAAACCCTAGTATATACCTTATAGCAATAGGAAGGGTTGTGTTGAAAAACACAATTACTCACAAGGGTGATGGATGATGATGATGAAAAGATGCATGATTAGCATACAAATGTGGTGTCATTTGTAAGATTGTAAACACAACCTATCCTAATGCAAGTGCAATGGATGAAAATTCCTAATGCAATGCAATTAAGAGAATGCATGTGCAAAAATAAAAATACATAATGTAAATTTTTTTGTGTTTTTGATGTTTTGCAATGTTTTTTATTTATTGTTTTTTTATTTGTTTGGATTTTTGATGTTTAAATTGGTTTTGTTATTTTGAGTCAAATATTTTTTGAATCTTGTTGCTTTATGTATGAAATACCTTTAGATGAAGAATGTTGAGAGGTTCAGGCTCTTCAACACCTTCTAGTGATGTTAGGCGATAAGTCCCTGGTCCTATCTTCTCTAAAATGATAAATGGACCTAACTAGTTGGTCATAAATTTATCTCGCAGATGTGACAATAGGTTTGAGTTATGTTGGTTTTATTTTAGCACAAGATCCCCAACTTTAAAGTCTCTTAGGTGGACTTTATTATTGTAAGCTCATTTTAGCCAATATTGGTAAACTCAAAGATGCTCAAGAGCATTCACATGATGTTCATCAAGAAGCATCAATTGATCTAGGTGAGCTTGCCATGCAGTATCATCATTGATGAACTCTTTCAATGCAATGCACAATATTGGAATTTCTAATTCCAAGGGCATGATGGCCTCAACACCATATACTAGTGAGAATGGTGTTGCCCCAATGAGCATCCGTATACTAGTCCTATAAGCCCATAATGCAAGAGGCAACTAAATATGCTAATATTTATGATTTTCTTGAACAAGTATTCTTTAAGATTGCTACCACTATTTTGTTTAAGGCCTTTGCTTGCCCATTTTCTTGTGGATAATATGGAGTTGTAAAACTGTGTTGAATATTATACTTGGATGTTAAAGCCCTTACAGTTTTGTTTTTGAATGAAGTTCCATTATATTATATTATTTTGGATGGTATCCCAAAACGAAATATTATATTATGGAGTATGAACTCCACAATACATGCTCCTATCATTGTATTTAAAGGGATTGCCTCCACCCATTTGGTGAAATACTTAGTGGCCATTATGATAAATGTGTGTCAGCTTGAAGATGGGGGAGAGATATTACCAATTAGATCCAAACCCCACTGAGAAAATGGCCAAGCCACTTGGATGGGTTGTAAGGCCTATGATGGTAGATGTGTAAGATTAGCATGATGCTAGAATTTAATGCATTTCTTGACATATATTGTGTAATCCTTCTCCATGGTGGGCCAATAGTAACCCATTCGAAGGATGTGCTTGATGATGGCCATCCCATTGAAATGACCACCACATGTACCATCATGAGTTTGTGAAATTACCCAAGATGATTCTTGGAGCTCAAGGAAACAAAGGAGAATTCCATTGTAGCTACGATGATATAGGATGTCTCCTAAAAAGACATATCTAGTTACTTTTTGTTTAAATGCTCTTTTTGTAGCATGCAACAATCCCTATGGGATTACTCCAAGCTTAAGAAAATCATGTAATTGTGATAACCAATATTGATAAGCTATGGCTTCAATTGATTGGATGACTTTTTCCTACTAGAATTTGACTTGTATAAATGTAGATTGGGAAACAACCCTATGGAGAATAGTGGTACCATTCTCCATAGGACCCTACGAGATCAAATAACCCCAAGGCACCTTCTTTAGGTTATCTCTAGATCTATAGAACCACTCATGGTTTGGTTCTATATGAATCATGTGGACTAATTCATGATTTTCTTAAGCCTCATGTCGTATCGTAGATTGTGATAGTGTTTTTACCTGGATGGTAGTGAAGTCAATAGATGGATTCTGAGGGATTAAGGATCCCAAAGATACCATAGTGTCTGCAAATCTATTGGATGTTTGAGGGATTTCCTCGATGTCATACCACTCTATTTGGGCTAAGTAAGTGTCCAAACATTCCTTGTATAATTTTAATATGAGACACCTACACTGATAAATTATCTTAACTTGATTTACTATGAGAAGGGAGTCACCAAAGATATTCAACTTTTTGATCTTCATGGTGAGCATTGTTTGGAGACCCAAGATCAGGGCCTCATATTTAGCATTGTTATTGGTGAAAGGGAGGTTGATTTTAAATGACAAGGGCATTGGAGCACCTTGTGGCATGAAAAAAATAATCTCTACACCATCCACTTGCTTCTATTTTGAACCATCAAAGAACAAAGACATATCAACTTGATTATCCAGTTCTTCGAGTTCGAGTGACTCTAACAATGCAAAGACTGCATCATAAAATATTTCTATGAAAAGAGGTCTATGATACTAAAGATATGCCTCTACCAATTGATCAATTATAACTTTCCATTTGATTGACTTTTGATTGATGAATTCTAGGTCAAATTCTATCAATAACATGATCTACTTTGCAGTACGTGTGTTGTGATATGTCCTGATCATCATGTACTACAAAGGATTTTGTTTTGATATAACATACATTGTATGACTTAGCATGTAGTGTGTTGAGCAAGGTGCAGCAACAGTATTGTCATTGTTGTCAACACAGTTAGATAGATCTATTGATGCAGTGGACAGGAAGTTCAAAAGCTATTCAGATGCAGAAGATAGGAGTTCAAAGGTTACTCAGAGTATGTACAATGATTTTCCAAGAAGACCGAAGTGGCCCATATGCAAAAGATCAAAGAAAAAGACAAGTAATAAAAGTGTCGCGATATCGCGACATATACAACAGGCAAGAAAAATTGTCGCGATTTCGCGACATGTTGGAAGAGAGAAAAAATAGGAAAAACTGTCACGATTTCGCGACATGTTGGAAGAGAGAAAAAGTAGGAAAAACTATCACGATTTCGCGACATGTTGGAAGAGAGAGAAAAAGCAGGAAAAACTGTCATGTTGGAAGAGAAAAAGGCAAGTGGAAAAATTGTCATGATTTCGTGACATGTTGGAAGAGAGAGAAAGCAGGAAAAACTGTCACGATTTCACGACATGTTGGAAGAGAAAAAGGCAAGTGGAAAAACTGTCATGATTTCGTGACATGTTGGAAGAGAAAGAGAAAGCAAGAAAAAGTGTCACGATTTCGTGACAAGTTCGAAGAAAGAGAACAAGTAAGAAAAGTGTCACGATTTCGTGACATGTCGCATTTTCATGACTAAAATAAGAGAGAGAAAGTAAGTTTGAAAAGTGTCACGATTTCGTGACATGTCGCATTTTCACGACAAAAGAAAGAGAGAGAAAGTACGGAAGCAGAACTATCACGATTTCACGACAAAAGCAGAAAGTAAGACTTCGAAAGCAAAAGTGTCATGATTTCACAACAAAATCAAAGAAGTAAAGTACAGAAGCAGAAGTGTCACGATTTCATGACAAAAGCAGAGAAGAAGACTTTGAAGGTAGAAGTGTCATGATTTCATGATAAAAGCAAAGAAGTAAAGTATGAAAGCAGAAGTGTCACGATTTCATGACAAAAGTAAAGAAGAAGACTTCGAAGGTAGAAGTGTCATGATTTTGTGACAAAATAAAAGAAGTAAAGTATGGAAGTAGAAGTGTCACGATTTTGCGACAAAAGCAGAGAAGACTTTGAAGGCAGAAGTGTCACGATTTCATGACAAAAGAAAAGTCAAAGTCTATGGAAGCAGAAGTGTCACAATATCATGACAAAAGAATAGAGAAAGTGTATGGAGGTGAAAGTGTCGCGATATCATGACATGTTGTATTTTCATGGGCCAAAGCTAAGAGAAAGAGCAAGGAGAAAAAGTGTCATGATATCGCGACATGTTGTATTTTTGCGGTCCGATGCAAAGAGAAAGAGCAAGGAGAAAAAGTGTCACGATATCGTGACATGTAGCATTTTCGTGGTCCGATGCAAAGAGAAAGAGATAGAAAGAAAGAAGTGTCACGATATCGCAACATGTATTTTTGGGGTCCAAAGAAAGGAGAAAGAGAGAGAAAGTGAAAGTGTCATGATATCGCGACATGTTGTATTTTCGCGGTTGAGTTGAAGCCGACGAAGACCGATGATAGTTGACTAAGATTAGGGTTTACATTTGTTATGCAAGCCGACTAAGATTAGGGTTTTCATCATGAAAATATTGTTATAAAAGGAGGGTTGTTTGGAGAATTGTTGAGTTGTTGAATAAGTCGTCGAATGCGTGTCGAAGTGTGAAATGTGGCCGTAAGAGCACAGAAAGCGTAGAAGCGGTGAGATGATGGCGAAGTGCGCAAAGTGAGCGAAGAGTCATGTCGAATTGTCCTAAGTGCGTCTATGAGTGCATAGAGAGAGCAAAGTGCGTAGAGAGCGAAGAGGTTGAAATTCGACCAAGTGCGGCTGTGATTGCGCAGAGAAAGCAGAAGGCGCAGAGAGTGCAAAGGGCGAAGATGAACGCAAAGTGCAGCTGTAAGGGTGCAGAGTGTACGAAGACAGTGCATAGAGGGTGCGTAGAGAAGTGACTCAAAGAAGGCGAAGTGCGGCTGTAGATCACAGAAGATGTGTCTGTTCCGTAAACAGTGAGAGAGATTGGGTAAGCAATAGACCAGTCAGGGTCTTGTAAAAGCGAAGGTATTTTTCTATTAAACTTCTAGATTCAAAATTGAAGTCCAAGTTGCAGCTTGGCATCAGGGGTTGGTGCTCCTTCCAGTAGGTGCTGGTAAATCAGGGGTTGGTGCTCCTTTTTGTTGGTGCAGATAAATAAGGGGTTGGTGCTCCTTCCAGTGGGTGCTGGTAAATTGATTGTAAAGTTGGTGCTTTGCAAAGGCTGGATTTGGATGGTAGTCCAAGCAGTCATTCTTGAGGAGTAGCCAAATTGGTGAACCTCGTTAAATCTTGTGTTGTGTGATGTTCTCTTGTGATACTTGCTTTATCTGGTTTTAAGGTTTCATTATTTTAGTTTTAAGAGCTATGAATTTAAGTTTAAAGAACTACACTGATTCACCCCCCCTCTCAGTGCCATTGTAAGACTAACAATTGGTATCAGAGCCAAGTTCCCTTCTCAGGCTAAATCAGTCAGGGTTGATCTTGGATTAGTACGCAATGGGTAAGAAGAATAGATCCTCCTCCAAAAGGGCATCTCAGTCAGTTTTAGTTCTTGTGGAAGAGAAAATTGAACCAAAAAAGGTTGAAGACTTCTCATCAAACAAAGCACCTTTGTTTGATGGAACTAATTACGCGGTCTGGAGAATCAGGATGTAGACATATCTTTGTGCTTTGGGATACGACATCTGGGATTCAGTAGAGAGTGAATACACAATACCCATCACTCCTCCAACCGATGTTGTCGATAAGAATCTATTTGAGAATGACTCAAAAGCAAAGAATGCTATCAGGTGCGGATTAGTAGACAGTGAATTGGTAAAGATCATGAGTTGTAAAATGGCAAAAGAAATATGGGAAAAACTAAGGAGTATTCATGAAGGAGACGATGAGATCAAGGAGGCCAAGTTACAAACACATCAAGCTCAGTTCGAAGCTTTAAAGTTGAATGACGATGAGAACATAGAGGCATATATGCTGAGAGTTAATGAAGTCCTAGAGGATGATTCTAAAAAGGAAATAGGTGGAGGTCTTTTCATGACACTCGAAGAAGAAACAGAAAAAGAACAGGAATGTGATGAAGAAGAAATTGATGCAGAAATAAATTTGAAAGAGGAACTAATTGCAGCTCTGGATGAATTGAAGATAGAAAGAAAAAGGAATAAGGAAATCTCAAGAAAGCTTGAGGATGCAAATGAAATAATAACCAGTTTGAAAGTACAGGTAGAAGAATTCAAAAGGATTGAAGAAACTCTCAAGTCACAGATCAATGAGAAAGAGATTGGTTGCTGCAAACAAGAGGAAGAGATTGTTTTATTGAAGAAACAACTAGAAGAGGCCAATACAAATCTCAAATTCGAGAAGAGCACAGAGTTGCTAGATAAAATGATAAGCCAACAAAGAAGCTCCATGGATAAGCGTGGTCTTGGATATGAAGTTGAACAACCTTCATCTTCCAACTCTACAGAGAAGAAGAAGTTCACTATTGAAGGATCGAAGCAAGAAAAGTTTGAAGCTGAATCTTCAAAAGGAAGAAAATATCAAAGGAGATCTACAGCAAAGCAACCACAACAAAAGAGGTTCTATCACTCTCACTCTATTCATAATAATACTTTTAATGGCTATTGTTTCAGATGCAACCGAGTATGGTCACAAGGCAACTTATTGTGGATTGAATAATAAATCAAAGAGTTATGCTGGTAGAAATACATCTGCGTTTATGAGTGAACACTATGTACAATGTTTTCAATGTAATGGTCATGGGCACATAGCAAGGTTTTGTCCAAGCACTTTTGTATCTAATCTAAGGCAAAATAGTAGATTTCATCAGACGCAAAGAATGCAACACAGGCAGGGAATAAATCATGTACATAAAAGAAAGGAAAATAATCATTCATCAAGGATGCACAAGAGACAACCACACAAGAGAAATGTTCGAGTTCACGAAAAGGTGCAAAACAGGGATGTAGTTGAAAAATCCAAGCCCGAGTTCAAGAAAGTTTGGAGAAAGATAGAAGAAAGGAAATCGTGTCTCCTTGGACTGAAGGAGACTACTCCGCTATTGCACTAAGCAACTCCAGGTAGCACATCCTCGGGGGGAGCAATCTTGAAGTTTCATTTTAATGCTCCTATGTATTTGTTTGATTACCCGAGGATGAAAGGCAAGTAGTCAGGGAAGTTGTCGTATAGTTGTCGAAGTGTGTTTTTAGTTCATGTAGTTGTTTGTGGAAGTGTCATGAAGGGTGGTGATTAAATTGAGAGTTGTCATTATTGGTAGTATTGCTATATGTCATTGTTGTACTGGTGATGGTTCTTACTGCCACTATCCAAAGTTAAGGATTATAATAGTTCAGATAATTTGGTTAGTGAAAGAATGTTGCCCTAGCCGCATATATGTGTTTCGATAAAAGCAGTGTGTATTTGAACTACACATTGACGTGAAGATTGTTAGATCTATTATGATGTTGTGGTGAAAAATATTGAAGTCTGATTATTGATTCATGTTTAGCTCATCAAGATGAGCAACTTTGCTTTGTGAATCATACCTATCCGAGGTCCAGAAGTATGAGTTTGAGTAAGGTGCACTATAGTTGGCCGTGAAGTGTTTGACAAAATGTTGTCTCCTGATTCGAACAGTTGAAAGTAAGGTGTGACCAGCGGTGACTATAGAAAACATAGACCAAGTTAAAAATGTAAAAAGGGATTTGGTTGGTGTTGTGGTACAGTGTTTGATGCTTGCACAGAGTTGGCAGTAAAATTGCAGTGTCAGTACAGTGTTGGACAAAAGTTGGTACAAGTGTGAGTCACTTGACAATTTTTTTGATAGATGTGAAATCAGCGTTTTTGAATGGGAAGCTTGAAGAAGAGGTTTATATTGAGCAGCCAGATGGTTTCCAGCTTGGTGATGATCCCAACTTGGTTTGTAAGTTGAAGATATATGGCTTGAAATAGGCACCCCGAGCATGGTATGCAAGGCTAGACAACTATCTCACTCAACAAGGGTTTAAGAAATATGATATCATATTTGGTAGTAGCAAAGATGAGTCGTGTAAATATTTAGCAAATAAGATGCAGAAAGAATTTGAAATGTCAATGATTGGTGAACTTTCGTATTTCCTCGGGTTGCAAGTTAATCAAAATAAGAAGGGCATATTTATTTCTCAAGTTAAATATGTGAAAGAGATGTTAAAAAAGTTCACAATGGAGGATTGTAAGCTAGTTAGCACTCCCATGATGACAGGTTGCAAGTTGAGCAAGGATGACAAATCTCCACCTATTGATCAAACCATGTACAGATCTATGATTGGGAGCTTACTGTACCTAACAACTACCAGACTAGATATTTTGCAGGCAGTATGCATGGTAGCACGATTTTAGGCTAATCCCAAGGAGACTCATGTGACAACAGTGAAGAGGATTCTTCGGTACCTCAAGGGTACTATGGAGTATGGGTTATGGTATCCGAAAGGTAAAGACTTCACCCTTATTTCATATTCAGATGCAGATTGGGCAGGATGTGTAGATGACAGAAAGAGTACCAGTGGAGGTGCATTCTATCTTGGAGACAGATTGGTCGCGTGGCACAGTAAGAAACAAGAGTCAGTTTCTTTATCGACAGTAGAGGCAGAATATATTGCAGCGACAACATGTTGTACGCAGGTATTATGGATGAAACAAACCTTGAAAGATCTTGGTATTAGCTTCAGTGAGCCAATATCAGTTAAGTGTGATAACACCAGTGCCATTAACATCTCCAAGAATCTTGTTATGCATTCACGCACAAAACACATTGCTATCAGGTATCACTTTTTGAAGGAGAAAGTTGCGAAAGGTGAGGTTAAGTTGGATTTTGTTCCAACTACAGAGCAAGTAGCAGATATCTTCACAAAACCATTGCCCAAGGAAGTTTTTGAGTACCTTCGCAATAAATTGGGAGTGGTCACACTTCCCAAGAATTGACTAGCTACAGGGATCACATTCTCAGGGGAGCATTTAAGTATTTGATTATCTTTTTGCTCATGTTCATGATTTTTGCTAAGTGTAATAAATTGTGCTTGAGAATGTTGTGCATGGACTCAAGGGGAGTCTGCAGTAGCCCTTTGGTATTATTGTCAAAGGGGGAGAAGAGTTACAGGAAATTGCACATGTGTTGCCAACAATTCCAAAGGGGGAGATTGTTGAGCAAGGTGCAGCAACAATATTGTCATTGTTGTCAACACAGTCAGATAGATCTGTTGATGCAGTGGATAGGAAGTTCAAAAGCTATTCAGATGCAGAAGACAGGAGTTCAAAGGTTACTCAGAGTATGTACAGTGATTTTCCAAGAAGACCGAAGTGGCCCATATGCAAAAGATCAAAGAAAAAGACAAGTAAGAAAAGTGTCACGATATCGCGACATATACAACAGGCAAGAAAAATTGTCGCGATTTCGTGACATGTTGGAAGAGAGAGAAAAAGCAGGAAAAACTGTCACGATTTCGCGACATGTTGGAAGAGAGAGAAAAAGCAGGAAAAACTATCACGATTTCACGACATGTTGGAAGAGAGAGAAAAAGCAGGAAAAACTGTCACGATTTCACGACATGTTGGAAGAGAAAAAGGCAAGTGGAAAAACTATCATGATTTCGCGACATGTTGGAAGAGAGAGAAAAAGCAAGGAAAAACTGTCATGATTTCGTGACATGTTGGAAGAGAAAAATGCAAGTGGAAAAACTGTCGCGATTTCGTGACATGTTGGAAGAGAAAGAGAAAGTAAGAAAAAGTGTCACGATTTCACGACAAGTTCAAAGAAAGAGAACAAGTAATAAAAGTGTCACGATTTCGTGACATGTCACATTTTCGTGACTAAAATAGGAGAGAGAAAGTAAGTTTGAAAAGTGTCATGATTTCGTGACATGTCACATTTTCGTGACAAAAGAAAGAGAGGAAGTGTACGAAAGTAGAACTGTCATGATTTCATGACAAAAGTAGAAAGCAAGACTTCAGAAGCAGAAGTGTCATGATTTTACGACAAAAGCAAAGAAGTAAAGTACAGAAGTAGAAGTGTCATGATTTCATGACAAAAGTAGAGAAGAAGACTTCAAAGGTAGAAGTGTCATGATTTCATGACAAAAGCAAAGAAGTAAAGTATGAAAGCAGAAGTGTCATGATTTCATGACAAAAGTAGAAAAGAAGACTTCGAAGGTAGAAGTGTCATGATTTCATGACAAAAGCAAAGAAGTAAAGTACAGAAGCAGAAGTGTCACGATTTCATGACAAAAGCAGAGAAGAAGACTTCGAAGGTAGAAGTGTCGCGATTTCATGACAAAAGCAAAGTCGAAGTCTATGGAAGCAGAAGTGTCACGATATCATGACAAAAGAATAGAGAAAGTGTACGGAGGTGAAAGTGTCGTGATATCGTGACATGTTGTATTTTTGTAGGCCAAAGCTAAGAGAAAGAGCAAGGAGAAAAAGTGTCATGATATCGTGACATGTTGTATTTTCATGGTCCGATGCAAAGAGAAAGAGCAAGGAGAAAAAGTGTCGCGATATCGTGACATGTAGCATTTTTGTGGTCCGATGCAAAGAGAAAGAGAGAGAAAGAAAAAGTGTCGCGATATCGCGACATGTTGTATTTTCGAGGGCCAAAGCAAGGAGAAAGAGAGAGAAAGTGAAAGTGTCATGATATCGTGACATGTATTTTTGGTTGAGTTGAAGCCGACGAAGACCGATGACAACCGACTAAGATTAGGGTTTACATTTGTTATGCAAGCCGACTAAGATTAGGGTTTTCATCATGAAAATATTGTTATAAAAGGAGGGTTGTTTGGAGAATTTTAGAGTTGTTGAATAAGTCGTCGAATGCGTGTCGAAGTGTGAAATGTGGCCGTAAGAGCACAGAAAGCGCAGAAGCGGTGAGATGATGGTGAAGTGCGCAAAGTGAGCGAAGAGTCATGTCGAATTGTCCTAAGTGCATCTGTGAGTGCATAGAGAGAGCAAAGTGCACAGAGAGAAAAGAGGTTGAAATTCGACCAAGTGCGGCTGTGATTGCGTAGAGAAAGTAGAAGGCACAGAGAGTGCAAAGGGCGAAGATGAACGCAAAGTGCAGTTGTAAGGGCGCAGAGTGTACGAAGACAATGCGTAGAGGGTGCGTAGAGAAGTGACTCAAAGAAGGTGAAGTGCGACTGTAGATCGCAGAAGATGTGTCTATTTCGTAAATAGTGAGAGAGATTGGGTAAGCAATAGACCAGTCAGGGTCTTGTAAAAGCGAAGGTATTTTTTTGTTAAACTTCTAGATTCAAAATTGAAGTCCAGGTTGCATCTTGGCATCAGGGGTTGGTGCTCCTTCCAGTAGGTGCTGGTAAATCAGGGGTTGGTGCTCCTTTCTATTGGTGCAGATAAATAAGGGGTTGGTGCTCCTTCCAATGGGTGCTGGTAAATTGATTGTAAAGTTGGTGCTTTGCAAAGGCTGGATTTGGATGGTAGTCCAAGCAGTCATTCTTGAGGAGTAGCCAAATTGGTGAACCTCGTTAAATCTTGTGTTGTGTGATGTTCTCTTGTGATACTTGCTTTATCTGGTTTTAAGGTTTCATTATTTTAGTTTTAAGAGCTATGAATTTAAGTTTAAAGAACTACACTGATTCACCCCCCCTATCAGTGCCATTGTAAGACTAACATAGTGGTGCAACTTCTTAGTTGCAAAGACCACTTCTAAGCATAGCTTTTCTACGTATGCATATCATATCTCACAACTAACTAGGGTTTGACTGATGTAATATATCACCTACTCTTTGTCTTGCATGTTCTTCTAGGCTAGCATGGTTTCAAGTGCAAATTCTATGGTAGATATATACAAAAAAATGGTACATCTAGACTAGGTGGAGCTAATACTAGCGGTGATGCTAGGTATTGTTTGATATTAGTGAAGGATTTTTGATAGTCTTCATCCTAGTTAAATGGGACCCCCTTGTGTAGAAATAAATTCATGGGTCAACATTTATCTGATAACTGCATGATGAAGCACTTTATGGATGCTACCTTACCCTGTAGGCTTCTTAATTATTTGATATTTATGGGAGGACCCATTTCTAATATAGCCTTGACCTTTGTTGGGTCTACTTTGATCCCTCATTTAGAAATGATGAATCCCAAGAGTTTACCTAAAGTTACGCCAAAGACACATTTCTTGGGGTTCAACCTGACATTATGCTCTATTAGATGACCGAATACTTTACTTAGGACCTTAGAATGCTCTTCATGTAGTAATTGCTTCACCAGTAATTCATCAATATAATATTCTAAGATTTTATGCATATAGTCATTAAAGATGTATGTCATAGCCCCTTGTATGTGGCACTAACATTTTGAGGCCAAATGGCATAAAATTATAGCAAAATGTTCCCCATGGAGTGGTGAAAGTAGTTTTATGTTGATCTTTAGATTTAATCTAAATCTAGTTGTAACCAAAAAAACCATCCATGAGTGAAAGCATTTCGTGACCTGTAGTTTCATCTACAAGAGCATTGATATTATGCAACAAAAATGATTATTCCATCAAGTTTTCCTATGGGTACCATGTTTGATACCCATTCTGGATAGTCAATAGGAATTATGAAATCTACATGCAACAACTTTTGTAGTTCATATTTAACCATAAACGTGATGGTTGGATGCATTTTCCTAAGTTTTTGCTTGAATGATTTCTTAGTAGGGTCCAGTGAAAGTTTGCGGATAACCATTTTTAGATCTAGATCTGACATGTCCTTATAAGTCCAAGAAAAGATATCAAGTATCTATTTCAATATAGGAATGAGGATGGCATATTCCTCAAGGGATAATCTCTCTCCAAATTTAAATTTCTTTGGATGAGTGGGATCTTCAGTGATATCCACTTTGAAAATTTTCTCTATTGACATATGTGATCCCTCATCAAGTTGATGAGGTGTAGGGATAAAATGGATGTTATCTAGTGGGTTTTAAGGTTCCAAAAAATCAAGATTTACCTCATCATGATAGATATTGTGTGCACAACCTAGCATAAAATAGAATGGTTGTAGCATTTATTCATTAAGGAAAAAATCTTCAAGATCTAGGGGTGAATTGATGTGGTCAAAATCAATGGTCTCATGATTGAGATGCAAAGTTTTTGAAGGGTCATATAGATTGTGAAGTGGAGTGGTCATATCAATGAATATCATGTTAATGGAATGGAAGAAATCTCCAGGACCACATGGATGAAACTCACTATTTCTAGGTTCTCCCCCATGCTCTAGATGTGGCTCAGGTGGTATGGGGATCATCAGGTCTACTCTAGGAATAGACACAACAATTGGATCCTCAAGGGGAAGCAATTACCTTAAGTTCAAAGGACCAAGAAAAGTTATGTGATATATATCTTCTAAATTCACTAGTATCCTTTGGATGGGAGGACCTGGGAATATTGCATGATAAATTTCTTCCATGTCCATAGGCTCCCTAAGATGACATAGATGTCAAGGCCCTAGGTAGGCCATATCTATTTCATCCTCATATTCCTCATCATCTGAGAAATACTCACCATCATCTTCTTCAAAGTTGTGTCTTGATTCATCTTCTTAAAAAATAGATTCTGAATTAGACTCTTAATTTATTCTAGGGCTAAGAGGTTCAATGCTAACTTCATCGACATACTCATTATTTTTTATCACCCAGTCAATCCCTGGGATGCTTTCTAGGATAGCCTTCATAGAAATATTATTATGATAGACCAAGGGTGGCTCTATGGTAACCATGGTCACAAGCCAATTACCCCTCCAAAAGTGTGAAGGGTTGAAGTGATGGGGATTCCAATCAATGTCTTCCCCCAAGACTAGATTCAAGCGATCCAAGGATGTTGCTAACAATTTATCTTGCCCTTAAATGTGATATCAAAGACCAAACCTATCATTTGGTAGTTTGTACTATGGTTGATACAGAGTTCTACACCCTTGCTCAAATAAACCTAGCCCATAACCATGCCAATAATGACATTCAAAATACCTAAGGACAAAATCTAGGTTGTATAAATAATAAATGTTAGTGGTGAATGGTTCATCATTGCCATCCTCTATGGGCAAATGATTTGTGACTTGATCTAAGCCCCCATAAATAAAATTAATCTGATTGGATGACACCCCTAGTGGTACCACCATTTCAATAGGAAAATGAGGGGCTTGAGGCCTCCCCATGTCTTGCACAAACTCTATAGTAGGTGTGAAAGTTACATTATGCACAAGATATTTAGCTAACCCAGGATTAACTAAATGAATTATCATCTATGGTGCATATGATATGATTGATGACATAAGCAAGGCAGGTTGAGGTACCTCCTTGAATACATTGTGCAATTTTTTCTCTTACATAATATTTATTATTTTTATGGTTGTAATATTTGGTATCACCCTAGGTTCCTTTTCACCTAAAATTACCTTTAGCTTTTAATTGTTCTTTAGTTTTGATAATGTTGTAGGATTTTCACAAGCAACCGTTGTACTAGAGGTTGGTGGCAGTGCCTATGTAGAAGGATCGATGCAGAGTGACTTTGATTTATTCATTGTATGTTTGATGGGAGATGTAGGTCAAATATCCAAGTGAGTATATGGGAGGATGAAGTCTCTTGGCAAGTCAACCCAATTCACCTATTTAAATGGATCTTCATTTGATAGGACCACATGTACTTGTCCCTCGTGTACATACTTGATGCATTGGTGCAAAATTGAGGGGATGCAACGCATGTCCCTTATCCATGAATAACCTAGGATAATGTTATACTACATAAAACCTTCTAGAACATGGCACATCATTGGGATGGTTTTTAGCCCAACCTGAATAGAAAGGACTATTGTGCCTACTATCGAGCACAACACATTTTTGAATGCTTGCAATGTAAAAGTTGAGGCTACAATATGTGACTTAGGGAGGTTTAGGTTTCCTAAGGCTTTAGTGGTTATTATATTGATTGATGATCTTGTGTCAATCAATACCCACTTGAAGGGAGTGTGATTAACACACATGATGATATATAGTGGTGGGTCTACTACGGTAGTGGATACCAATTTGATTTTGTGATCATAGAATCTGATCACGAGTTCCTAAAACTGCTAAACATGCCTCACAAAGTTAGTAAAAGCTTTGAGATTCTAGGGTTGAAGTTATATGGCTTTTAAGATTTCTATTAATGTCTCTCTGTGCCTATGATATTTTTGTATGCACTCATATATTGATAGATTTTTTGAGGCTATCTGTAGACATTGGGTAAGTCTATTTATAGTTGTTACCATTGGTCTTGTTTGTGGGTTTGGCAATGGGTTTTGCATTGGCCTCTATTGAGGTGCATCTTAGATATGAATAGGAGCTATGGTGATGAGGCCTGGAAATACCTCCATAATAGCATGTTTTGAAAAACTAAAACTTACCTAAAACTCTATGATTTACTTTATATACTAGTTAAGTTGATCTAATATGTTGTGTATTAATTGTTTGCATGATTGATGTGTTTGGAATATTATATGCTAATTTTTACAATTTTTGTGTAGTTTTATGTCACTTTGCCATGACCTGTTACATAAGGGATATGCTTAGGCTGATAGCAACACTTTACTATTCTTATTTTGATGTTTCTCAAGCATTAATTTCTTTGAATTTAGCAAATAGTGCAAAGAACTGTTATTGTGCAATAGAAACTGGTTTTCGTGTGTAAATTCCAGCCAACTACCAATGAATGGCAAGGCATGGAATTCACACATGAAAAGGAATGAAGGCTATTACAATATGATCTTGAGGACTAATCCACCTGAGAAATACAGCTGAAATAAATTGAAGAGTACATAGTTGGTCATTTCGAAGATCTTCGGATTGAGAAATATAGTCTCTTTGGATTGAGCGAATATCTTCGGATTGAGCCACTTAGCTCTGGATTGAGAACATAAAGCACTTTTTGACCTGTTGACTGATTTTTGACGATGGAAAAATGGAAAGAAGGCTGAGGAGGTTAAAGGAAAATATCTCCCTTCTAACTTTACCGTCCTTGCCATCCAAAGCCATAATTTATGGAAAAGATCATCTTCTAGGATAAACCCAGGGAATACTATAGAATAACAGGAATTGATTTGCAGAGTATATTTTTTGTTGTAATTAGATTTTAGGCATCTAACTATAGAAATAGTAGTAGAGAAAATATAGATAATAAGCGAGAAAACTAAGATTGTTATAGTTATGTAACAGGTTTTACCAGCAGATTTGTAATCATGTTCTAAATTAATAAACTACAAGTTTTTCTATTCATTCTATTATGTTTGAGTGTGAGTAATATTTATAGAGAGAGGAACTCATACCTTCTTCTGGAAAAGGATGTTGGCCACTTCCATACCTAGGAGGAGGACTAACAGACAAGTTTTGTTTTGATTTTGCTACAGCAAAATAAGCTGTGAAACTTGTCAATTTCATTATTTTGTAGTAGTTAACATCTGTTTCAGTCCTAATAATTTATTTTTTATTAAATATACTTTTGTGATGTGATTAGCAGTATATTGATTAGTCTTTTTTCTTTCAAACAACTTTCTAATTTACTGCAATTTCCATTTCTAGCAATTTACAGTTTTCTACAATTTTCTTGCATTATTGTTTTGATGTCAACCCCTGCACAGAAGATTGATAACCTTCTGTTACAAAGTATTAACAAGACTTAATTTTAGTTTTAATTATTTCAAGAGTACATAAACTTTTATTTTGCAATTGTAACTAGGTTTCCAATTCTGCAACTATAACTGGGGTTTTAATTCTACAATTTAATCAGATTTCATTCTTGCAACTGTAACTAAGGTTTCATTTCTATAATCAATAATTAGTTTTCATTCTTGCAATTAGATTAAAGTTCAATTTATGCAATTTAGAGGTAGAAGAGACCTAAAAACCCCCACACAATCAGTTCCACCAATAAGACTTGCTACTCCCAATTGACCTTAAATTATAGCCCTGTTCACTCCTTTCGCATATAGCCTTGTACACTGCCCTGGATTGACAAATTCATTGAGAATTAATGATGTGCTTAATGACAACACATAATTTTGGCACCATTGCTGGGGAGAGTGTTTTTAGAAGGTGTCAACAATTCAATATATATTACTTAGAATGAGTTGTGAAATTTTAGGGTAAAATCTGAATATAACAACTAGTTAAGTAATGATTATTGACTTATAATTTGTCATTAAGGAGTAGTAATGAATGAGTAGGCCTAGGGACAAAGAAGGCAAAATTTTCCAAAGAGATCCTTGGATTATTCCATTAAGAAGATCTTCATGCCTAAGGGGTGAATCACCTGTGTTTGAACTACCAGAAAAACTAAAACAAAAACCACCAGCTTCATCATCATCAAAATATCTTGAGCAAGAAAAATTACCAGACTCATTATCAACAGAAGGTTTTGGACCTCTTGAGAAAGAAATTTGGATAGGTTTAACTATTTCTGAAGAATAGGAAATTATGGCAGAAAGAGGCAATCCAGATGGGGATGACCAACATGGCCGTGTCCATAATGAAAATGATCAAGATGATCAAGATGTGCTCCAACCTCCTAGAACATTTGAATATCCTATTCTTCTGAATCCCACACAAAAATCTCCCATGAAAACAATCTCACCTTCAGTGCTTCTAACCTTCTGAGGTGTTGCATCTAAAGATCCTGATCAGTTCTTGTTTGAGTTCAAAGTAGTTTGTCAAACCTATGATTATATAAATGATAATAAAAAACTCAAGATTTTTCCTTCAACACTCAAGGACTCAAGATTACGCTAGTTCATGAGCTTACAACCAGATTCCATCCAAACTTGGGATCAAATGGAGACCATGTTTTTAGACAAGTATCAATAGTATTGTCAAGTAAGGAATAGGAAAGATGAGTTGTTCAGAATTAAATAAGAAGATGATGAAACATTAGAAGATTACCTTGATAGATTTGTGTTTGTTCAAAGAAGGTGTGGACTAGGAGAACCAGAATTGTGCAAAACCATTTTTCTAAGAGGATTACAAGATGAATCTAGAGAGGTATTAGATTTTATGGGAAATGGGGATGTAAGTACTCATAATATGGATGATATTGTGGATATTTGCATAAATTACTCTTGCACTAGGCAGAAAAGAAATAAAAAGAGTACAAATGGCACTGATGTGAAGGACCTAATAGAGAAACTTGCAAATTTTAAGACTGATATCCTAGTACAATTAAACATAGCTTTGGGAGAAATGTCTTCTAAAGAAAAAACCATAGAACCTTTAGCAATTTATTTCCCAATATGCAGGAATGTCCTCTAAAAAAAACATCCATTTTAGTCATTTGTAGTATTTGCTCAAAAGGACATTTGACTAACAAATTTCATATTCTACCACAACTAAAAACTGTCCTAGAAACTCAAATAGAAGAACTCAATTATGTGGTACCAAGACAAGGGGAAAAATTTCAACAGTATCAAAATACCCCTTGTTTTCCTACAAATTGAGGAAACAACCATGGAAACATGTCTTGGGGACAGTTAGAACCACCCCAACATCCTTGGAATTATTATCAATGGAAAAATTCTCAAGAATGGCCATAAACAAGTTGGAATAATCCATCCTAGAATCAAAACTAGAATAACCCATCATGGAATCAAAATAACCCACCATGGACTCAGAATCAAAGTAATCCATCTTGCATGCAAAATCAACAATAGTGGGGTCAATAATACCAGTCCTATCTAAGGTAGCAAAGAAATCAAGGTCAAACTTAGAATTTTTTGCCTGCACCAAATCAAAATTTTCAAGGAAAACCAAATCAACAAATACAATAGGTGAAACAACCTCAATTACCAGCTCAACCTATAATAAATCCAAATAACATAAGGCAAGCAGCTCCTGCCTATATGGTTGATTCTAAAGCAAATTCAGATATGCAAATTTTAGATTGTAGCAACATACAACTACGTTCAGGGAAAGTTTTACCTAAACCTGTTATAATTGAAGTGAAAGAAGATGAAATTCAAGAACCTATTGAACCAAGAAAAGTCAAACCAAAAATGGAAGAAGAAGAAGAAAAAATAGAACCACAGGCAGAACAGTTACCTTTATCAGGGATAATTCTATACCCTGAGAGACTTAACACTACAACAAAAAATTCTAAATCAGAGTTAGTGAAAGAACTCAGAAAATTAACCATATCACTGCCCTTATTGCAATCCATTAAGGATATACCTATGATTAAAAGAACTATCTAATATTTGTGCAACAAAAGAGCAAGAAGAAAAAAGAAAACATTTCCTAAAACTGTTCATGTTGAAGGAAAGATAGTTGATCTCTTGTCAGGAAAACTAGTACCTCCAAAGTAGTGACCCAGGAAGTATAGTTATCATAGTGATCATAAGCTCAGTACCAATTTCAAACGTCTTAGTTGATCTAGGAGCTGCAATAAATATCATTACCAAGGATACAATGGAACAATTACAGCTCAAACATATCAGCCCCACATTCATAATTTTAGAAATGGCTGATAGTTCAGTTGCAAAACCTGAAGGTATCATTGAAGATGTCCCTATAGAAGTTTCTTCTTAGGAATACCCTATAGATTTTTTGGTTTTACAGCCAAGAAACTTAGCACATGGCTATCCCATTATCCTAGGAAGACCTTGGATTGCAACTGCAATAACCTTTATAGACTGCAGATCTGGAAAAATGACAATTTCAAATGGTATTGACCTAAAATAGATTTCTCTATATCCTCCTACAAGACCTTTAAGAATTTTCACAGGTTATTTATGGTTTCCTGACTCAGATGAAGAACCAAAAGAGGTTATTTCCACACTAGCCACCTTGGTAGTAAAGGAACACACAGAAGACCTCCATGACACAAAAATTTTATAAAATGAAAGTCCTAATGAATTTTTTACATGAATAAGGGTTAGAAGAGGCAGCAACCAATATCAATAAATTGCTAGTGAGAGAAGAAGATCAAAGTTCTGAAGAAAGGCCATCTATACCATCACAGGAAACATCTGTTTCACTACCACAT
Source organism: Wollemia nobilis (assembly GCA_028583015.1). Classification (NCBI taxonomy): domain Eukaryota; kingdom Viridiplantae; phylum Streptophyta; class Pinopsida; order Araucariales; family Araucariaceae; genus Wollemia; species Wollemia nobilis. Next base: position 4,353,062 of record JAQPPZ010002189.1, on the reverse strand, counting down.
GGGTGGCACCATCACTTGATCTTCCCTTCTCATTTTTCCATACAGGATATTCTTCCATCAAAAATCAATGAGAGAAATTTATTATGTCCTCCCATATCATCATTGTCCTCTTAATTCCCTAGTCAACAATTGTGAAGAAGTAAATTTAGTCCTTCCAAATACAAAATAAAGAGAAGTCCAGCCAAGCAAATTTCTGAACATAAATATCCAGCTTACTAGGGAAGAGGAAGAAAAATTGACAACTGTTTTGTAGAAGCATATCCATGCTTTTGCTTGGGATTAAAAAGATATGTCAGGGATTCACTCTGATGTATGTACTCATAGAATTTATACTTGAAGATGTCAAGCCTATAATACAGCCTCAGAGAAGACTGATTCCTGCCTTGAGGGATATTATGAAAGAAGAACTTGAAAAACTTCTGGAAGTAGGATTCATTTACCCAATTTTTGATAGCCGGTGGGTCTCTCCATTGGTTATAGTGCCTAAGAAAAATATAAAAATGAGAGTATGGATAGACTATAGAGAACTGAATAAAGTGACATACAAAGATCATTTTCCATTGCCATTCATAGATCAGGTGTTATATACTCTTGCTGGAAAGAAATATTTTTGTTTTCTTGATGGATTTAGTGGATATAATCAAATTCAGGTTGCACCTAAATATCAAGAGAAAACAACCTTTACCTGTACATGGGGAACATTTGCTTATAGGGTATTACATTTTGGTTTGTGTAATGCCCCAACAACATTTTAGCAAGCATTGTTAGCCATATTTTTTGATCTGACTACCAACAGTTTTGAAACATACATGGATGATTTCACAGTCTGTGGATAGACTTTTGACTTTACATTGGAACACCTTGATAAATTTTTAACTCACTATGAAACCTACCAGTTATCCTTAAATTTAGATAAATATTTTATGATGATGGAGGAAGGAATAGTTTTTTGTCATCACATCTCTCCTCAAGGGATCCAGGTTGATCCAAAGAAGGTGGAAATTATCAAGAACCTTCTCCCTCCTAAAACTTAGACTGATGTCAGAAGCTTCCTAGGACACATTGGTTTTCACCACAGGTTTATTCCTAGTTTTAGCACAATAGGCCATCCCATGTTTGCCCTATTGACTAAATATTCTGAATTCTCCTAGACTGCAAAGTGTCAAGAATAATTTGAAGCTTTGAAATAAAAATTAGTAACTCCACCTATGGTAAGAGGACCTAACTAGACATTACAATTCCACATACAGACTGATGCTTCCAATACTGCAATTGGAGTAGCATTGGGACAAATCGACAATGGTGAACACTATGCTATCTACTACATTAGCAAGAACTTGACAGGAGATGAAAAAATTATACCACAACTGAGAAATAATTCTTGGCAGTAATATATGCCATCAATAAATTTAGGTATTACATCACAGGTTATCAAATATTCATTCACACAGATCACACAACCATTAAATATTTGATGAATAAGCCTATGGTGAGTGCAAGGATTATCCATTGGTTACTATTGTTGCAGGAATTTGATATCATAATAATCAATAAACCAGGAAAAACTAATGTTGTAGCAAATTTTTTGTCCAGGTTGTAGAACACAGAGGAAGGGAAATTAGTGGAGGACACTTTTCTTGATGAAAAATTATTTGCTATATCTTTCCAATCACCTTGGTTTGCAGATATAGCCAACTATTTGGTCACAGGGAATGTTCCCCCACATTTTAATTCCAAACAAAGAAAATAATTGATCAAACAAAGCTCTTCTTTTGAATGGATTCAAGGTATACTTTTCAAGAGTAGTTCTGACCATGTGTTACATAGGTGCATCTAAAAGGATGAGGTATATGATATCCTTAGGGCTTGTCATGATGAACCCTCTGGTGGACACTACTCTGTAAAAAGCAAAATTAGGAAAATTTTAGGAACAAGATATTATTGGCCATCTATTCACAAGGATGTGAAAAAGTACATCAATAATTGTGATGCATGCCAAAGAATGGGGAAACCCACTCATACAAATGAAATGCTACTATAGCCTCAAGTGGTTTTAGAACCATTTGAGAGGTGGGGGCTTTATTTTATGGAACCTATTGATCCACCTTCTCAAGGAAAGATGCATATTTTGGTATGCACCGATTACCTGACAAAGTGGGTAGAGGTGCATGCTTTCAAACATGCTCATGAAGAGAAGGTTGTTGATTTCTTGTATAACAAAATATTTCAGAGATTTGGATCTCCACGGTCTATCACCACAGACCAAGGACCCAAATTTGCATCTAAATTTATTGAGGCTTTTACAGATTTGTATGAAATCAAACATAGGAAATCATCACCTTATCACCCATAATAAAATGGCCAAGTTGAGGTAACAAACAGAGAATTGAAATGGATCTTGACAAAAATAGTAGCTGTTCATAGGAGAAACTGGCTAGATAAATTACCTGAAGTAGTTTGGGCTTACAATACTACTTGGAAATCCACTACTGGATTCACACCTTATGAATTGGTTTTTGGTAAAAATCCCCTCCTACCTATTGAATTTGAGCTACTAACATTGTGCATAGCATTGAAAATTTGAATTGAATTGTCAAAGGCATAGGCGGACAGGATTATGCAGTTGAATGCATTGGATGAACTTCGGTTGGATGCTTTGCACCAAACTAAAGTAATTCAGGAGCAGAGGAAGCTGTGGCATGATGACCACCTACAACAGAGAAAATTTCAATAAGGATATTGGGATTTGCTATTTGATTCTTGCTATGTGGACTTCCCTAGAAAACTAAGGACTAGATGGCTTGGACCATACCATATTGAAGAAGTATTTGACAATAGAGCAGCTCGCCTCTCTCCCATTGATGATTCATGGATAAAGTTGGTAGTGAATGGACATCACCTTCGAGTGTACCACACACCTCTGACTAAGAAGGAGTTCTTTCAATAACTTGATATCTTGGATGCACAACAGGTAGAAGATATTCCCTCTTCCACCACAATTGCCATAGATTAAGCATAATCATGGATTTTAAGAAAATAGAAAAATACAAAAAAAAATCATAAAAATCAAAAAATAAAAAGATGAATAAATTCTGGTTGTGAATTCCTTCATGGGCATAATCAGAATAAAAATAAAAATAAAAAGAGAAAGAAAAGGAGAGGTAAAAAAAAAAAAAGAAGAAAAAAAAATGAATAACTCAGCAGTGAAAACCTTTTTCTAAGGCACTACTGAGTTGGTATGCATGAAAACCAATTTTTTGGCATGCATAACCTTGAAAATTTTTGAGTCACCATTGTACAAATTCACCAACTACATTTATTTTTGAAGTATTGCAGTAAGCCTCAGCAGAGCATCAACAAAAGCAGTCATCTTTCAAAAACTTGCATTAACTTGTTTTAACTAGGTATATGTTTCTTGCACTTTTCTCATTGTAAATATTTGATATATAGTATATGATAATTAACCATTAGTATAAAAGTGTTCATAAGAGTTGGCATAAGCAAAACATGTTTTAAAAGAAGAATGTTGGTTTATGTTGTATCTTTGGAATGACTGTTGCATTATATCTACGGAATAACTATTGCATTGTATCTTCGAAATGAAGCTTTGTCTTCAAATTAAAAATTGTCTTCAGAATGACAAGTCCAACCTTGTCTTCAAATTTAAAATTGTCTTTGGAATGACAATTCTAGCCTTGTCTTCGGATTGAAAATTGTCTTTGGAATGACAAGTCCAACCTTGTCTTCGGATTGAAAACTATCTTCGAAATGACAAGTCCTGCTTTGTCTTCGGAGTGAACCTTTGTCTTCAAAATAAAAATTATCTTCGGAATGAAATTTAATCTTCGGAATGAGCACTTAATGTTATGTTTCCACGTGGCATCTAAGGAGGGAGAAAAGACACGATCAAAATTGTTTTTGACTCCATGTGATCATTGATACATGTCAACTGGTTTGCGATGAAATTTATCTCATCTCAAGGAAGTATGAAATCATGAGGAAAATAACTAATAACATGCCACCATCGGTCATTGTTAATAACCACGCTTGTGGGGAAATTATGCGTAGATCAGATGAGCTAAGGAGATTTTATGGCAAGGATGTCTATCCAATGATTGATGTATAGGTGTCAAAGTCAGAAATAAGGAAGTGTGCCACTCTTCATTCTAAATATGTAATCACTAATGCAACATGATTACAAGAATTTATTTTTGAAGAAGAACAAAACATTGCAAATCCAAAGAGAAAACCCTGTAATTCTACATAAACCAGAAACTAGTTACCTAGTAGACGGTTGTAGCAGTAGAGGTGAGCAGTATTTTGAGCATAGCAAGAATAGAAAAATGGGACAAAAGATAAAAATGGAACCAGTAGATACTACCATCCTTCGAGATATTCTAGAAGTATTGCAAATTTTTGAAGATGGAGGGTTTATGCTATTTTTAGACAAATTTGATGGAAGCTCTAAAGATTTGGCTGCCAAATTTTCCCGCACATTCTAAAACAATAGGGTGCACATCAACAACATGAGAATTGAGGTAACCCTTGAAGTTCTTAGTCAAATTACTAAACTTCCATTAGAGGGTCTTCAAATTTCTAGAACTGGCAAGAATACACTAGCAAACATAGTTAGTCAATTTCTGGAAGAAGATGATAAAGAACCAGAATACTTTATGAATAACATGTGTAAGGGTGTAAAGAGGACCAGCTTGCAAAAACCTTTGGATGAAGTAGCCACATGGGTAATCAATTTTTTAACCTATGAAGGGCAGTATGTAGTTTTATCAGGGCATCATTTTAAAATTTTGAACCACCTTAGACATGGTAGGCAACAACCTAAGGTTAGGGTAAATCTTCTCCTATATCTGCACCAGGACCTGCAAAACATGGCAAAACACTATGAAGAAGGAAAATGGAGCCCTCGCCACCATGGTATTATCAAACTGGTCTACAAGCATCATTTCAGAGGAAACCTAAGAAGATTTGATAGGTTTTACTCTGCTCTAACTGATGTAGTCTTTGAAAAAGAGGATGTGGAGGAAGAAGACACAAATGCTACTACAGAGGAGGAAACATATGTTGTTGTAGAGGAGAAAACAGATGCTGCTGTAGATATTTGTGCAAAAGAAACATAGTACATTTCCCAAGAACCTTCAACCTTACAAACTAAGAGAGGTTCTAGAACTGGCAAAAGAAAAGGAAAACAGAAGAGGGTCCATTTTTTTGAGAATATTGTTGATTTGACAGAATAGGGGAGTGAATTTCCCAGCAAAACTGGAGAAGAGACAAAAGTGGAAGCAAAGGAAATTCCACTAGAACCTGATACAATTCCTACAGCCCCTGTTGACACAATAAAATAGAGTAAGAGAAAGTATACACCAGGAACCAGGAGGTCTACAAGACTCCACCTGAAAGAAACAAAAAAATAGACGATTGAAGAGGAAAAAAACCAAGGCAGTCTTGATGTCACAGAAATACAATCAACCACTGTAAATACCACCTTGGAGGGATTTTTAGAATTTCTTGAACTGTTGGTTGAGGAAGAGTCTAGACAAGACAATTTTGAAATTGATGCAAAATTGGATGCAATCATAGATAACCTTATGGAACCTTCTGAAAAGGACCGAACAGTTGAAATAGAAAGTGAGATAATGGTTGAGCAACAAACTATAGATAATTTTTCTGCATCAGATTCTGAATCATAAGAAGAGGAGGTGGACATTGCAGAATAGTTAAGAGCAGCCAAGAGTGTGATTAAAACAAAAACCATATGGGTTGAGGAGAAGGAAAATATCATTGAAAAATATGAAAAAAGAATTGTAGAGTTACAGCAAGAAGTGGAGGAACTAAAGAGCATACTGTTACAATTTGAAAAATAATCAACTATAGCAGCTAATGAGGAAGAGCTGGCTCAATTATTGCTTGGATTATCTAGGGCAAATAATTCTTCCCCCTTGATAGAGGCATCTTTGGATGAAAACACAAGAGCTCATTTCGAAGTAGTGCCCTTCCATTCTGAAGCAACACCTTCTCAATCTGGAGATGCTCCAAAATTGATCAGGGGCCCAAAAAATAATATATGTGGAGAGTCACAACAATTATGTCTACAAGAAACACTAGCACAGGAGCATTTTGAATAGCAAAATATAAATAATCAAGTACGTGCTCCTCTGAATATTATTTTTGTAGAAGTAGGGATACAAGTAGAATTGATGTCATATGTCCAACCAGTGGAAGTAGAAAAAAAATGGATACAAGTAGAATTGCTATCAGATGTCCAACTAGTAGAAGTGGCAGAAAAATGGGTACAGGTAGAACTATTGCCTAAGTTTCAACCTATAATTAGACCACCCAATACTGTATCCCTGGAGCAGTATAATACAGACATTGCTAACTGGATGATCAAATATGAAAATATTGCCACATAGGTTGAGAAATTGAAACTGGTAGGAAAACAACTGGAGACAAAGGACACAAAAATCAGTGCATTAAATGAAAAAGTAACTGACCTATGTCAAATTGCTAAATTTTTGGTTTAATTCAGAAGACCTTCTAGGTTTTATAGTCTCATTCTGAAGGAGAGATATCTGAGATGGAAGGTTATGAAAATTAGCTCAGGTATCAACTGGAAAAAGCTGAAGAGTTTTTGGAAGCTTACTTCAACAGTCCTACAGAGCAGAAAAAATTGCTATGTGAGTTATTTTTGCATAGATTTTTCATTCCAGAGGATGTATATTTCCACCCCCATATTTGCATAGGATATGTGCAATTGAGAGATTTTATGTCTACCTTACAAAATCAGTTTTACTAGGACCAAGAAAAAAGGTAAAATAAGGAAATTGAATTAAGAGCTGAATTGTTAGTCAGAGCAATTCAGCCAAATCATTCTATTATTACTAGACAACATTTTCTCATGATGAACAGGGACGATATCAAAAGGATGTATTTGAGAAATTTGAGGGACTGGTGTAACTAAATTCTAGAATTTTTGTAATGACAATTTTGTTCTAGCATTATCACATTGTAGAAACATATGGGCAAAATTTTCCATGTCTTTACAGAAAAGGGAACCTATCTCCACCATTAATCTAGAATGGTCCAGAAGAAGAGTAGAAGGGGTGATACAACTTATTGAAATTATGTAGCATAACTAGGTAGGTCTCAAATTTAGGCCTCCAACAATTATTACTCCAGTTCCCTACTATTTTGAAAAGGATCCTCAACCAAATTAGCAGTTTGAAAATTGGCTTAGAAACCTTCAGGAGAACAAAGGATACTATATAGGAAAAATGTTGTTCTACAGATCATGGAATTTTTTTTTTTTTGAATTTACATTGTGGAATCGATAGCCACCATGAATATGGGCAGGCTATATAGCTTTTATGGCCACCACAGTATTCTGCGTTGTCCGCCCTAGAAGCTGCCACACAGATCTTCACGTAGTCCACCCCTATAACCACCATGCCACAATCATTTTAAACATTTTATGCTGCTGAAAGCACTAGGAAAGGGACAAGTTTTCAGTCCGGCGAGGCCCGAGATTTGAACCTTGGACCTCCACCCCCTTTATGGGGTTTGGATGAACCAATTTGTCTACACCTCAGACCTAATATCATGGAACTTGAATATGGATATCTGTGATTATATAGCCCAAAAAAATGCATGAGGACATGCATTAATATAAGTTGGGGGGAAAATGATGAGGCCTAGAAATACCTCCATCATAGCATGTTTTGAAAAACTAAAACTTGCCTAAAACTCTGTGATTTACTGTATATACAAGTTAAGTTGATCTAATATGTTGTGTATTAATTGTTTGCATGATTGATGTGTTTGGAATATTATATGCTGATTTTTATAGTTTTTGTGTAGTTTTATGTCACTTTTCCATGACCTGTTACATAAGGGATATGCTTAGGCTAATAGAAACGCTTTACTATTATTATTTTTATGTTTCTCAAGAATTAATTTCTTTTAATTTAGAAACTGGTTTTCCTGTGTAAATTCTAGCTAACTACCAATGAATGGCAAGGCGTGGAATTCACACATGAAGAGGAATGAAGGCTATTGAAATATGATCTCGAGGACTATCCACCTGAGAAATGCAGATTAAATCAATTGAATAGTACATATTTGGTCATTTCGAAGATCTTCGGATTGAGAAATACAGTCTCTTCGGATTGAGCGAATATCTTCGGAGTGAGCCACTTAGCTCCAGATTGAGAACATAAAGCACTTTTTGACTCGTTGACTGATTTTTGATGGTGTAAAAATGGAAAGAATGCTGATGAGGTTAAATTAAAATATCTCCCATATAACTTTACCATCCTTGTCGTCCAAAGCCACAATTTATAGAAAAGATCGTCTTCTAGGATAAACCTAGGGAATACTACAGAATAACAGGAATTGATTTGCAGAGTATATTTTTTTTTGTAATTAGATTTTAGGAATCTATAAAAGATAGCTCCTGTATATGTTGAGCTAATAATAATAAAATTATAAATAGTATTAGAGAAAATATAGATAGAGAATAAGCAAGAAAACTGAGATTGTTATAGTTTTGTAACAGGTTTTAGCAGCAGATTTGTAATCATGTTCTGAATCAATAAACTACAATTTTTTCTATTCATTTTTTTTATGTTTGAGTGTGAGTAAGATTTAGAGAGATAATAACTCATACCTTCTTCTGAAAAAGGAGGTTGGCCACTTTTAGAACTAGGAGGAGGGCTAACAGACAGGTTTTGTTTTGATTTTGTTGCAGTAGAATAAGCTGTGAAACTTGTCAATTTCATTATTTTGTAGTAGTTAACATCTATTTCAGTCCTAATAATTTATTTTCTATTAAAAATACTTTTGTGATGTGATTAGCAGTAGATCTGATTAGTATTTTGCTTTCCAACAACTTTCCAATTTACTGTAATTTCCATTTCCAGTAATTTACAGTTTTTTGTAATTTTTCTGCATTATTATTTTTGTTTTCAACCCCTGCATAGAATATTGACAACCTTCTATTACAGAGTATTGACAGGACTTAATTTTAGTTTTCATTATTGCAAGAGTAAATAGACTTTCATTTTGTAACTATAATTAGGTTTCCAATTCTACAACTGTAACTAGGGTTTTAATTCTGTAATTTAATTAGATTTCATTCTTGCAACTGTAACTAAGGTTTCATTTCTATAATAAAAAATTAGTTTTCATTCTTGCAATTATATTAAAGTTCATTTTTTACAATTTAGAGGTAGAAGAGACCTAAAAACCCCCACATAATTAGTTCCACCAATAATACTTGCTGCTCCCAATTGACCTTAAATTATAGCCCTGTTCACTCCTTTCGTAGATAGCCTTGTACACTGCCCTAGATTGACAAATTCATTGAGAATTAATGATGTGCTTAATGATAGCACATCATATGGGTGGCTCTAATTGATTATACCTTCTATGCCTTGTTACTACATTTACCATACCAATAAATCCTTGAGTAGGTAGGTCTATCCGCACTTGGTTGACTTGTCCAATATGTTGGGCACTAAATTGCACCAAGTTTTCACTCAATATTGTGGTTGTCTATCTTCCTATTTTATGTCCAGGCTTGCACTTGATAGCTGTAGCTCAACACTCAACATTGGATGGACCAAAATAGAGTTTTTGATCCAACCTCTAGAGTAGGTTGGTTCCTTGTCAAATTAAATAGGGTGTTGACACAATTATGCTCACTTGGGGTTTGAAGGTTAGGGTAAGAAAAGGTTAGGGTTAGAGAAATGTGAACAATAGTGGACGGATAGGCTAACAACATTGCACCACAATAAAAAGCTCTAAAAAACTAACCCAAAGACACATAACTTAGATCAACATTATCACAAATTGGATGAATCTTCATTCATTAATGCACAATAGAGAAATATTGCAGACAATGATTTCAATATCCAGACAATGATAAATCCAAATAATAAAAGTCACCAATATCTAGATTCTATAGAAATGCACTTCCTAACAATAAATATCAATCCCATAAGTAGATTTCAATTACTTTAATAGCTAGTAATCCATTAATTTGGCACAAATTAACCACTTAAGTATTCATAAAAATGTAACTAAAGAATTTGAACCTCTGATATCAAGCATGAAGATACAAATTTTGAGTTAAATATCAATGTAATGCTCCTTCCATTAGCTCTTGGGAATATTTATAGTAGCACAGGCAAACACACTAGAGATGACCCTTAAAAATGAGGGTTCGACCTCTATTTATAGTTTTTGTAGAAATTAAAATTACAAGAACATTACAAAGATTCAAATTTGACATCATAGTAGAGAGTTCTTACTGGCATTTGCTTACTGGTACACACTCTAGGAAATCCACTAAAAGTGGTCTACCATGGTAGCTCGGGGCCTCTACAACTTGCTAGATATTTGAAACCCATCATGCACTATCATCGATTCTTCTTGGATGCAATATGCCACCATCGATCTATAACCACCTCTGGTTCAGCTTTCTTGAAGATCCTCGATGCTCATCTACTTCTTTCAACTAACTATTCCAATGCTAGTGGAGAAATATCCCTAAATACCTTAGATTATTCGATACAATCACCACCATTGATCCCCCTTATTGTATGGATCATATTCATTCTGATACAAGCTTATTATGATGACGGGGAGAACACAACACCATTCCACTTTAAAATATTGGTGATGTCATCATTCTATCTTAGAAACTATGGAATCACCAATCCGACTCCCAAATAACCTGAAAGCTAAGCAAGAATGAATTCACTCTTTGTTCTTCAGATTCCTTCATTATCCACAAGGTATTCACCAATCCACACAAAAATATCGATGATGTCATTCTTTCTCTACAAATTTTGTGGATTCCATTATGGGCTAAGCAAGTGCATTGGCATATGATTGTCAATCCGGACCCTTCATAGTAAAAAGTGACATTTTCTCCATTCCGCACTACCTTCGAAATAAAACATCCCACCTTGTCACCATTCTAGAAAGGAGTTAGCCAAAATCATCTCTTGTCAGAAACTTTTAATCGATTGTCCACAACATCCTGCCTTGTCACCATTTCGAGAAAAAATACTCTATGGGTTCTCTAGAATCGGGCCTTCCAAGACTTAGTCATGTGTGAAGTATTCCAAAATATCGAGTGATCTCCAATCTATACTTTTTTATCGTTGACATCATCTCCTCTTAAAACTTTGGCGGATTCGAGAGGCGTCGCTAGTCTGGAGCCAAACACAAAGGAAGTCTCCCGGAATCACTTCAAGCTTGAAAATTTACTAAGTTTTGGGTGGGCTCATGCCTCTTGTTGTGGATCCACTCCAAAATACATTGTAAGGTGTGCGGAATGAGGACTTTTCCACTTAGACAAAATTTACAAAATTTTCCAAAGTATGTGGCCATTTTGGGCCTACATTATGGAACCTCCCGGGTGGATTTGCTTGCAAAGCCAATAGAAATCAGAGTCTTATCCATTGGGCCTTAGGAGTCAAACATACTCATCTTCAAAAACATATTTTATAGAATAAATTCTATATAAACACTACTCTCTAAAATTTTTAATAATCTACCTAGAGAGTAAAGGTTCATATCAAAGTAATGCCAAAAATATATAGAACTTACTCGCTCATATAAAGATTGTGTCAGAAATACAGGTCTCGCCATTGTCTTCAAAAACTAGACACAACTCTACTTCTTTTATAAGGCCTTATTTCAAGAAACACCTTCACATATAGTCCATTGCTCTTCTGCCTCTGTAGGCTTCATGCCTTTATTGCTCACTTCTGACAATTATCAGAGTCAAAACAAAAATAAAAAACTCATGCATATGTACAAAAAAAAAATGAACTAAGTGTGAGCCCCTTTTGGACCTGTAACCGATCCATACAACACCCCTTCTTCTATGACCTCTTCTTTTTCTTCTTCATCTACTTCTTTTGGAGTAGGTGTTTTTTGACTTCTTTCTCCAGAAGTATTCCCAAACAACTGAATCATTAATTCTAAATATTGTAGAGCCTGTTTCCAGGCTTCTTCAGAGGGATTTGATGTTTCCTTGAGCTGCTTATAGACATATTGTAGCTCTCCAATGTCCTCATAGTTAGTAGCATTCCCTCTATTCACCAAATCTTCCATGAGATCTCTCAATCGGGTAAAATCAATGATCAATTGGATAGCTTGTTCTTGGGGTAGTGGCTCTTCCATAGAATCTATTCCAGACTCATCTTACAAATTCTCATTAATGCTCTGTTGGATATCTTCCATAGATAAAAAGTTGTGATCCTCCTTGTAGAGTCCTCTAAAACCAACCTAAATCATTTCCTTATTTAATTCAACAATATCCCTAATCACCTTTTCCATCATGTCAACCAACAGCCATGATCTTTGAAGTACCCTGTGCTTTTTAACCACTATCTTGGCAGAAAATCTAGAGAGATTCCATTCTTTATTAGGAATAGGTTTAGCAGAATCACTAAGTCTACTATCAACCAACTTGTAAATTTATTCTGCTGGAATCACCATAGGCTGCAACTCTCCAGTGATTTGATCTAGATCTCTTTGAATAGTGGAGAGTAGGTGGCTGGCATCATCAAGATAATCAATCATAAGTTGAAGCCCTGAACATTTTTCTTGGACCTTAGAAAGCAACTCCTTCCTAATCCTTTTCAACTCATTCTTAGAAAATCCTAAAGGTTTAGCTTTCTCGATTTGAAGTTGATGCTTTAAATTATGAATTTATTTTGCTTGATCTTCATTCAACCTTTTTTTACTCTTCTAATTGGTCCTTCAATTTATTGGCCTTTTGAAACTTCTCTTTCCAACCCTTAGCCTCTTTTCTTAGAGCCTTTTCTATTTCTTTTTTATCATTGAGACTCTTCTTAAGATTTTCAACCTATTTCTCCAACTTTTCCACCTTCTCCTTGACTAAATCATTTTTCAAATAGAAGGTATCCAAGTGGGCTTTGGCTATAATAAAATCATATTCCTCAGGAAGCTTAACAATATCTTCTGTGACCTCCTCCACTCGATAATATTGAATAGTCATCTCAATATCAGGTTTACTCACTAATGGAGTCATAGATCTTGATATCCTCTGTCTAGAAATAGGGTCAACATACATACTTCTTCTTCTTATAGCCATCCTACTGGAAGGATTAGTAAGCTTTTCTGCCCAATAATCATTTATACTTTGAGTGGCTACCTTCTCTTTTGATACATTGATAGGTCTTAAAAGACCAACATCTAGGGGAGATGATGACACTAGAAACAAAAGGGTGGACTAAACTGTTGATGATGGGGGTGAAGATATAGTTACAACAATCTCTATGACAATAATGGACTCTATAACTATTGTTATTGTTGTTACTGGTAGACTCATGGAAACTGATGCAAGACTAACAATAGAATGGATGGATATACTTGGAATGCAATGTCCCATTGATGGTGGTGATGAAAAATATGGAAGTGAAGTGATGGTAGATGAGGGAGTGGGAACCTCAGATGTTGGAGATGGGATCTGAGGTGACTATGATGAAACAAAAGTGACTTGTACCTCCATGGCTATTGATGAGACATATGGTGGACTAAGAGAGGGAGGAGGTATGCTCGTCATATTGATGATACATGGTGGAGGTGGCCCACACGGGCGGTCGCTTTTATGGCTGCCATAGTATTCTATACTATCTACCCCAGAAGCCACCACATATATATTCACTGACCCCACCACCGCCCCACTTTAACCTACCCAAAGCCCAAGGGAAGTGTGAGGCAACTCGTCATATCTTATTGATTAGAAAGGGAGGGAGATTTCTTTGGGGACTCATGAGGATGAAGAGGAGAAGAGGGATTAGAAGCCATACCTTCACCTATATATGTAGGGTGCTCTTGTTCTATCTTCTTATCTTGTTGTTTCTCTTGATCAATCAATTTTTCCATAGCAAAATCAACTACCTCTTTAGCAATCTCCTCCATATCCATTTTTTGTTTCTTTGAAATTTCTCTCTCCTCTCTTTTTGGAACTCTCTTAGTCCTTCTATGAACCAATTGAAAAGTAGCCATCTCATTCTTAGAATATTCCTCCAACACATCCTCTTGCACCACTCCAAAAAGTAATGATTGCTCAAAAATAGGACGTAATTCAATTGATGTTGTAGGGGTAAAAGAAATGGGCTTTGTACTTAAAAATTTCATCCTTCTTCTTCCAATAAATATCTGTGTCTAGAGGTTGTGCTCCTAGAGCTAAGAGTTTAGACCTATATACTATTTTAATAACTAGATTACTGACAGTCTTTTCTCTAGAATATTGCATTTTGCTCATCAACTTAGCCCCCTTGGGAAACTCTCCACCTGCTTAGTGGTAGGATGAAAGGTTTTTAGTACTTTGGCCATTGTCAAAGGAGTTCCTATCTCTTCTAGTTGAGCCTCTTGATATGTAGGTGGAGGGAGGGGTTCAGATCTAGATTGGGGTTTTTCAACCGTTAATACTATGTTTCTGACATCCTTTGGTCTCCAGGTTCCAATGTTTTTATTATATCTCCTTGAAAATTCTTTATCAATTTTCATTCCAAAATTGGACTTAGGCTTTCCAATTTCAACCCTCATTCTCCACCAATATATTATTTTGGCTACATTCCATGGTCCCTTTTCCTCCTCTTCTTCTTCAACAACCTCTTCCTCAGGTGGAGGATCCTTTTTCTTTGCTGACTCAACTTCAATATTTTCAATTATAGCCTCTATAATCCGATGACTTGGCTTATTTTTAGGGTCAAAATCAAAAACTTGCTCATAAAAATCCAACCATGGAGGTAGCTGACCCATATTTGAGACATTCCACTCGTCTCATCATTGTTTTTGCCTTGTTCAAAATGAGCCCTAGGCCTCCTTTCAAATTTATAGGCTTTAGGTCCATTTAGGGTTTTATTCCTTACAGTAAAAATGCCATCAAGGTCATAACTCCATATTTGGGGAATATAAAATAGACCTAACCTATCAAGGTATTGGCCAATTTTTTGGCTCTTCCCCTTCTTGGTGATGGTAATGTCATCCATAGTGGGGTGGGTAAGTAAAGACTTCCTCTTTCTCCCAGAACCATAGTTCGCATCAATGTACTCCACCTGCCTCAGGTATTCTAGGGCAAAAATCCTCTCCATAACAAAGTGGGGTAGGAGAAAAGGTTTACCCATGAAACCATACAATTTGATTACTATACCCTCAGTCAACAAATACAAGTCTCCTTCTGCATCCTTTGTTCTCAAAATCTGCTCAATCAAAGGTGGCAATCTAGGGCATTTACCATACATTATTCTTAGGGTAGGTCCCAAAAATTCCAAATTGAATCTATAATAAGACTCACTACTCCTTAAATGACTTATCCATTAATAAACCGACAAGGGTTCCCCATCATTGGTTTTATCCTTGATCAAAATCCACGACATTCTGTATTTAGTGGCAGCATAGAACATCCACACTAGACTTGAGCAATGCCAAAAACTAGGAGCATCAACACCCCTTTTCATACTTACTAGTTGCTCATGTATCCTCTGTGCGAGAAAAGTTGTCCAGTCAAAATAAATCACCCTAATCCCCATTTTTCCCGCATATTTCTCATATATTATTTCGTTATAAATACAGTAAGCTATGGCAATTTTCTAGCCATGTACCATATTTTTAGAGTCTAAACCCTCCATGCAAGCCAACATAGAAAATAATTCGGGATTTGCAAACTCATCAATATGAATAGGGACTTTAGGCATTTCATCTTCATTCCTTATTCTTATGAAATTAAGATGTAGCCATTTTTCTATAGCCTTTTTCTTTACTTCTGAAGTTACCATTGTATCATAAGCCCTAGCTAATTCTGCTATGTCAAACGGTCTAGGTTTTGAGGGTGGCCCTACTCCTACGACAAATAATTCATGGTAAAATTCTTTTGTAATTGTGAATAGGGGAACACCCTCAGAGGTTTTAATTATTCTATTTTTAGAATCATAGAATTGAATCATAGCAGAGACTAATTCGGGGTAATGATGTATAGAATCACAGATATAGGTGAACAAGAAATATTTTATAGCTATAGTACCTTGTCGGTGCATTGGCTTTCCTTCAAAATATGGGAATTCAAAACCTGTCCTTAGGTGGGTCCTCCTTAATCTTATCATATTTGTGCTCATGACTCATTTGGTTTGACATACATGAGCCTGTAACCTTGCTTCCATATTTGGTACCTTAGTGAGTGATCTCTTGGGTGCCATTTTGACGGTAGTAAGACTTTATTCTCCCTATAATTCGTAATAAATTCTTCAAAATATCACTTTGCTTTCTTACCACTCTGGACATGCAAATAGCTACCAAATGAGCCTTGTGTATGCTTTTTGTCACTTTTATTTTCTAGAATGAGCATATCTTCTACCATTAATGCAACTACTACATGACCTCACCACTAGCACACTTTCCAACTTTTAATCATTCCCTTCGATGGCTCAATGATGGCATTATTTCTTTTCATTGGTCAAAATTTCAAATTGCACTATCACCTCACTGCACCCCTTCGGCTACTCTTTGGTTATGACACAAGTTCGTTAGCATTGAATGTGGGATCGTTCTATAGTATCCACATGTTGCGGTCAAAGTTGTTGCTTGGTTCCACTTTAATTTTGAAACCGGTAGATTAAGAGCCCTTTGAGTCCACTGACACTTAGAAAATTCTATGCATGAATTTCTGTCTTGATTCTGCTTCGGCCTATATTACCTTTGGAAGGTTCTCAAATTGGGAACACCTTTGCTCTCCTTTGACCATCGAATCTCCTTTCATGTAGAATAGAAACCTTTACACCATTCTATGGGGATCTAGTGTATCTCGATGCAGATTCAAGAGCGCACATCATTCTGAAAGACTTTTACATAGAATTGAGTGCAAAATGGAATTTTACTGTGTACTTAGTCCATACTTGCAATTTTTTCTTTTTTATTTTTTCAAGATTTTTCAAAGAAAACCGATTACAAAGTGCAAAAAGAAATTAAAGTACAAAGTGCATAAAGGAGGGAAAATAATTATACAATGTATATACATATGTTACAATGAACTCACTCCTTACACATAGTAGAGCTTGAGGTGAAAACCATTCATTGGAATCAGTTGTATACTTCCCTTCGGATCTTCCAGTTGAAATACATTGGGCTCCTTGGCCTCTACTATTATGAAAGGAACATCCCAAAAAGAATCAAACTTTTCATGCTTTTCTAGCTTTGCTCTATCAACATTGCACCTGAGAATTGAGTCTTGTTGGCATTTTTGCCACATTGATTCTCATTGATTAATGCATTAGTGTATTGTTGAAAATCTGACCTTTGATATCAGCTTTGATGCAGCTTTGGCGAAAAAAGGAGAAAAAATGAGCAAAAAATGACTAAGTCTAAAAACTGCAGCGATTCGCTGACATGTCGCGAAATCGCGGTCAACGCAGGCAGGTTGGGCGGAACCGTCGCGATATCGCGACGTGTTCCAAAATCGCGGGTCGGTCGGCTTCGAAGGCTCAAGTTGAAAAGTTGTAGCGCGTCGCTAACATGTTCCCGAATCGCGACGCTGGTGGCTTCGAAGGGGCAATTGCCAAAACTTGCAGCGATTCGCTGCATGTTCGAGCAGAGAAGAGTCCAAGGCAAAGTTGCAGCGCATCGCTGCACTTTTTTTAGGAAGGGTTCTTGTAAGACAAAGGTGTTGCATTTTCGCGATAAAAAGCAGGCGATTGGTACGGAGAGCAGAGGCAGTAGCGATATCGCTACATGTCTTAAAATCGCGGTCGCTACGGTCTAAAAGGCAGTAACATAAAAGTTGTAGCGATTCGCTGCAATTTTGATGATAAGACCAAGCAAGACAATATGCAGCGAAATCGCGCAGGGAATGAAAATTGAGGAAGAAACATGGAGACGGAAGTAATTTCATGCTGCATTGTGGGAAATTGATTAAGTGCTTCATTGTGCAGCGAAATCGCTACATGTTCCGTTTTCGCGGGGCAGAGCGCAAGGAAGAGCCAAAGACCGAAACATGTAGCGAAATCGCTACATGTTCCGTTTTCACGGAACAAGCTAGCGATAGAGAAGACAAAGCCGAAGACGTAGCGATATCGCTACAGGTGCCATTTTCGCGGGTCAAAGGTGGTCAAAGCGTACGGCATCAAAATATGTCACGATTTCGTGACCCGTCGCGTTTTCGCGACCTGTGACCTGCACAGTTTCCCGCCAAAAAATAGTATGAACGGCCGAGAAGGTTTTTTGAGTTTTCGATGATTAAATGCTGCCCCGAATTAAATGTTTTGTGGATTTCCAAGGTAGTCAAAGTTGAAGAAGCGCCCAGGCCACCAAGATTGAAGATTTAATGCATTCGAGGCTGTTGTTCGTGGATTGTTTCAACGTGTTATGCACATGTTCGAAAAATGAATTTAATGAAGGTGCCCGCGATTGTCTCATTGCATTTAATTTTTGCTTCCTCGAGGCCGCGATTAAGGGGATCGTGTTCCTGATGTCCAAGATATAATTGTAGATCACGAGGAGGATGGTGGTTCAAACATTTAATGCTGCAAAGAGGACGGACCTCTATAAAAACCAATGTAATTTTCATTTACAAAGGGTTGGGAGTTTTTCTGCTAGAAACTGGAAGCGCATTTGCAGGAATAAAAAGTGTTGGCTTCTAATTTCTCAAGTGTTGTGTGGATGATTTTCCTTTCTGTCCTTTCGCATTTCTAATAGCATTTATATTTTTAATGGTTGTTGCATTTAAATTCTGCATAATTGGATTTAAATACTGCCGTGAGAGTATGATTCCTGGAATGTAGTTTTGGAGGGTTTTTTCTGCATGCATCGTGCGAGAGTTAAGTTAACGCTTTCTGTTACTTGCTGTTGTTGTCCTTTAAGTTTCCTGCTGTTGTTATCCCGATCATTATCACTTCGGCCTGTGGCCATATTTCCCATTCCTTTCTGCAACTTTTTCAATTTCTTTCCCGCAACCCTTATCTTAAAACCAGATTTTAGAGTAGTGAAGGGAACCAGCCCACTCTGGAGATTGGTCTGGGAGCCATTTCTTGCTTCCAGCCTTTCAATGTTGGCCAGGTCTAGGGTGCACTTGTAAAATCCTTTCCTGTGGCAGATTTTGGACCAACAGTTTTTGACGCACGGTGGGACGATTTTATTTGTCTCTAAAAGATCCCATAGGGTCGAAGGTTTAATGTTCGCCTTCAGACTGTAAATTAGAGCATTTGGTGACTCTGTTGTTTTTGGTGACCTTGCTGGACCCAGAAATACTTCATGATCACAAGATCACAGTCAAAGAAATTTGGCGATCTTGTTCAGTTTTTTGAGCTCGATAGTTCGAGAAGTGGTGAGCATTCTAGATTAGTTTCCTCATCCCTTCCATCTTCTGCTATACAAATACCCAGTATTGTTGCTAGTGTTGCACCCCTACAAGTTCCACCAATGGCACAATTTCCTCCACCCAAAAAATTCTTGGCATGGAATAGCATCGGAGCCTTGAATCTGCAGGCTCAGAATCCAGTACCTCAGGCTGCACTGAAGGCTTTGCCCACTTACGACGGTACTGGTAAAACAGCCTATGAGCACATAAATGATGTGGCTTCCCTGGCTGCTATCCATGACATTACCGATGAAGATGTGATGATCAAATTGTTAGTATGTTCTTTGAGAGGTAAACTGTTGTTTTGGTACATAACTCTGCCTCCCGGTACCATAACATCATGGGATCGGTTTGGTGATTTGCTGGTGAAACATTTTCATGAACAGGCTGACCCTTTCTCATTGTTAAATCAGTTTACTGTCATACAGAGACATCCACAAGAAGAGATACCTGATTTTAATGTCCGGTTTACCAGAACTTGGCAAAGGATTCCTGATGGTATTCGGCCTGCTGATGAATTAGTTGCGATGTACTACCTCAGAGCGTTTCACTCAGATATCGACTGGGCGGTTCGGCAATCTAATGTGATAACATTTCCAAAAATATTTGAACAAGCAATTAAAGCAGAAGCTGATCTGGTTGTTGTAGGAAGACTGCCTCCAAAGGTAACTATGCCTCTTATTCCAGATTTGCCTCAATATTTATATGGTTCACAACCACACCCCATGCCAGCTATGTATCCTACACCATCATGGAGCTCTAAAGCACCTCAGGTTGCACCTGTCCCGGTTTCTCGGTTGCCGGCTTTAACTCCTTTACCGCTCCCTGCACCCAACATTCAACCATCTCCCGTTTCCACTGCATTTCCAGCTTTGCCAGCACCACCAGCTCCTTTGCCCTTACCAGCACCTCCTGCACCTGCAAACCCTGATCCATATACAACATTATTGCAAGAGGTGAAGTCTGCAAATTCTGCCATTAGAGCCATGGGAAATAAGATCACACTCATTGAGAGGAAGCAGGCTGAGAGAGATTTCCAGCCAAGGAGATTTCAACCTCCTCAAATTACTAGAGATCAAGTCGCCTCCACAAGCAAAACACCTGAAAAGGGCTTAGTTGTTCTAGCAAATGAAGATGCAGCCCATGCAGATGGAGTATATTGGTGTTCCACTTGTAATGATCCTCATGGAGAAGATACATGTATGGTTCACTTAAATTATGTGCAGACCTTGGCGGCCAGCTCTTCAGGTGACCATGTTAACATGATCTCAGAAGCAGGTTATAGTTTGATGACTGCAGTGGAAGACCAAGTTTCAGTTCTAACAAGGACTGGAAAGAAGCCTATGAATGTTGATCCTGCTGACTTAGAGCCGTTAAGAGTACCGGCTGAAGTGAAGAGGCCAGTGAAAGCTCTTGTGCCAGCTCCAAAGTCTTTGCCCAAAGATCCAACTTTTAACAGAGTTCAAGAAAAGGCAGCAGCTGCACCAGTAAGATCAGAAGCAGAGGAGCAGGCACGTGAAAAATTGAAATATCCATCACTGACCAAGAGGTTAAGAGTGGAAGCTACACAACAGTACAGAACCAGATTTGAGCAACCTGCTGAGAAGAAAAATTCTGCTGCAGTTTCATACAATATTGTTGATGATCTTAAGAAGACCCCTGCTAAGGTAAGCCTTTATGACGCTTTGCAAT
Source organism: Wollemia nobilis (assembly GCA_028583015.1). Lineage (NCBI taxonomy): Eukaryota > Viridiplantae > Streptophyta > Pinopsida > Araucariales > Araucariaceae > Wollemia > Wollemia nobilis. Next base: position 4,331,962 of record JAQPPZ010002189.1, on the reverse strand, counting down.
TACCTGGTCAAGTAGATTTATTACAAGAGTCATTGAAATCTGTGAAGGAGAGTGAAAAAGGGCCTACCCAGACCGTCTATGCCCAAACTTTAACCACCTCTATTACTGGTAAGAACAGACCTCCTCCTTTTTACTTGTCATTGCAAATAGAAGGTTGGGTTGTACACAATTGTATGATTGATTCTGGAGCTGCAACCACTGTCATGCCCAAGGGAGTCTGTGAAGCTATGGGAATGGAGTATACCCGGAGTAGTCCTGGAGTCCTGCAATTAGATGGTACTCCTGTGAAAATAGTAGGTGTCATTAAAGATGTACCCATTGTCCTGCATACAATGCCCCGGATCACTGTTATTCAGGAAATTGTTGTAGTAGATTTAGAGCCCTATTTTAGCATGTGTTTATCCAGGGAATTTACTGCAAAATTAGGGGGTTATCCGGCATTAGATTATTCCCATCTGGAAATTCCTTTTAAGAATAGACGTCTCGAGATACGGAATGAAAAGCCTTCCCCTTTTCACATCGAGAAGTTGGAAGATGTTGGAAAAGACATGCAGTCGGTCCATATGCTCACTGAAGAATCTGAAGATGCTGTTTTAATGAGTGAAGTTTTAAACAATCTTCAGTTGGAAGACCAGTTTTCAATGCTTAACTTCAATGCTATGATGGAGACAGAAATCGGCTGCTATGCCATTCAAAAACCTGAGAGTGAGACAAAGCAGGAATTGTCTAACCAAGTTGATCAGAATGATGTTACAGATCAGTTATGGCAACTGTATTTCGATGGAGCTAGATGCAGGAATGGTGCCGGAGCAGGTATTGTGTTAATTTCTCCCTCTGGTGTACAGAGAACTTATTCATATCGGCTTACATGGAGTTGCACTAATAATGCTGCTGAATACGAAGCATTGTGCTTGGGTCTAAAAAAAGCAAGGAAGTTAGGAATAGAACAGCTCAATATTTTTGGTGATTCCGAGCTTATTGTAAATCAGGTCACAAATAGATGCATCTCAAAGCAGCATTATCTGAAAGCATATCGTAATCAGGTTTGGGATTTGTTTGAATTTTTCACTGCGCTTAATATTCAAGCTGTTTCCAGAGAGATGAATAAACATGCTGACTTATTAGCATCTCTTGGAGCTAACTTTTCTCCTGCTGATCAAGTTGTGAACAAGCCCAAGACAGTGAGAATGGTATACAGACCCAGTGTGCCAGACAAAGAAACTTTCTGGCAGGTCTTTGAAAATGATGAGCAGATTGTTAATTTCTTGATTCATGAAGCTGCTAATGTTGAAGGAAGAACTTTGGAGAATGAAGAAGCTGAAGGGCTCATTCAATTAAGGAACAATCATATTCCGAAGGGTCTCATAACTCTGGAAAGCCTGTTTGATAAACATGATCGATCCACTAAACATCGGATCGAGGTTGATAAGAAAGAGTACATGGAGTTAGAGCTTCAGCCTGACAAAGTGATTAAGGTTGGCACTGACTCAACCCCAGAAGAACTGCAGAAAATCAGGCAGCTCTGTAAAGAGTTTTCTGATATTATAGCTTGGAGCTATGAAGACTTGAAAGGCTACAACAAGCAGATTATACAGCATACAATTGAACTGGAAGAAGGAGTTAGGCCTTTTCGGCAGAAACAGAGACCTGTAAATCCAAAGATTGAGGCGTTGATGAAGGTTGAGCTTGTTAAAATGTTGCAAGCTAAGATCATCTATCCGGTCAAGCACTCCACATGGGTCGCCAATCTGGTCCCAGTCCGTAAGAAGAATGGAGATATTAGATTGTGCGTTGATTTCAGGAATTTGAACCGTGCTTCATTAAAGGATCATTATCCTTTGCCGAGAATAGATCAAATATTGCATGTTGTGGTTGGGGCACAGCGTTTTTCTTTGTTGGATGGATTTTCTGGGTATAACCAGATCTGGGTAAAAGATGAAGATCAGTTTAAGACAGCATTCACCACGAAGTGGGGTACTTTTGCATACCAGCGAATGCCCTTTGGACTGTCAAATGCTGGAGCTACCTTCCAAAGAGCAATGGATATTGCTTTCAAGGATTTATTGAATAGGATCATTGTAATATACCTTGACGACATGACAGTTTTTTCACATAAAAGGGAAGACCATTGTTCTCACCTGAGGCTGATTTTTGAGAAATGCAGAGAATTCGGAATCTCCATTAATCCAAAGAAGTCTGTGTTTGCTGTAAAAGAAGGTAAGCTTCTGGGTCATGTGATTTCTGAAGATGGATTAGCAATTGATCCAGCCCGTGTTGAAGCTTTGAAGAAATTGACACTCCCTGCAAACAAGAAGGAACTTCAATCTTTCTTTGGACAGATAAATTTCATTAGAAAGTTCATTGCTGATTTTGCTCAGGTTGTTAAACCAATGACCGAATTGTTGAAGAAAGATGCAGTTTTCCAATGGACAGCTCAAAGAAAGGAAGCATTTCAGGAGATCAAGGAAAGAATAGTGCAGGCCCCTGTCCTGATTAATCCTGACTACTCCAAGGATTTCATCTTATATGCAGTTGGAGAAGATGACAGTTATGCTGCAGTTTTGACGCAAAAGGGAGATGATGGGAATGAAAGGCCCATTGCTTTTCTGAGCCAAGTCATTTTACCTCATGAAGCAAAGTACAATTTTATTGAGAAACAGGTATATGCTGTGATGAAATCCCTGAAGAAATTCAAACATTTTATTTCCCAGAGCAGGACATTTGTTTATGTTATTCACCCAGATGTGAGAAATTTCATTCTTCAAGGAGAGTTGGGTGATAAACGTGCTGGCTGGGCCACCAAGATCCAAGAATTTGATGTAGAAATTCACCCAACTAAATTAGTGCGTGGTAAAGCTCTGTGCCAGCAGTTAGCAAAGATGGCAGCATTTGATGTATGCGAAGATCAGGAAGAAGCTCTTGCTGGTAATGATAATTTAACGAATTTCTTAATTCTGGAAAAGGATTGGACAGAGGACCTGATTGATTACTTCACAACTGGAAGATGTCCATCACAATTGAATGCTTCTCAGAGGAGGAGATTTCGGTTGCAAGCTCTGCGGTATGTTTTGTTTTCAGATGGTTTATTTTTTAAAAATATTGATGGTGTTCTTTTGAAGTGTGTTAAAGAAGCAGACAAGGATAGGATCTTGGAAGAGTTTCATTCAGGTCTCTCAGGAGGTCACTATGCAGGAAGACCGATGGCCTTGAAAATCATTCGAGCTGGTTATTACTGGCCGACTCTGTTCTCAGACTCTTTCAAGATTGCACAAGCCTGTGATAAGTGTCAAAGATACGCAGGAAGAGTAAGGAATGCAGCTCTGCCTTTGCATCCAGTTCAGGTTGAAGCACCCTTTCAGCAATGGGGGTTGGATTTTATTGGAATAATTGATCCTAATTCCTCAGCTGGTCACAGATACATCTTAACAGCTACAGATTATTTCACAAGGTGGTCTGAAGCCATACCTACAAAGATGGCCAATCAATCTGTAGTGATTTCTTTCGTTGAGAGTTTGATTACACGTTTTGGTGTTCCAGACGCCATCATTACAGATAATGGGACTCCATTCATTGGAGCTGAACTGGCTGAGTTCGCTAACAAGTTTGGCATTTTCCTTAAGACATCTTCCAATTACTATCCACAGGGAAATGGCTTGGCAGAGTCAACGAACAAAAATTTTCTCGAAATTTTGAAGAGGTCATTGGGAGAGAACAAAAGATCATGGCACTTGTTATTGAATCGGACGTTATGGGCGGACAGGATTTCCGTCAAGAAGTCCATTAAAACCTCACCATATGCCCTAGTCTATGGCAAAGAAGCAAGGTTGCCGGTTCATCTTGAGTTGCCAGTATTACAACAGTTGCAGTCTTTTCAAGATGATGAGACAGACCTGAGTTCCTTGGATCTGCGAATAGCACAGTTGTTGGAATTAGAGGAGCAGCGTTCCAAAGCATATAATGAATTTGACAAGCACACGCAAGGGATTTCGAAGTGGTTTTATAAGCATTCTGCAGCCCGTCCATTCAAGACAGGAGATTTGGTGCTGAAATGGAATGAGAATAAAGCTAAACCTGGCAATCATAAGAAGTTTGATGCATTCTGGGAGGGTCCCTTCCGCATTTCCAGCACAAGTGCAGCTAATTCTTTCTATTTGGAAGACATGGATGGTAGCCCACTTCCAATTTCAGTTAATGGCTTTCATTTGAAAGCCTACTTTTCATGACTTCGCAAGTTCAATTTGAGTTTGTATATAATATAACAAAATATATATATATATATATATATATAAAAAAAAAAAAAGGAAGTAGAGAAGAAGAAAAGAGTATGTATATATGTTTTGCCTTTTGTTGTCACCTTGGCTCTTGTTGCTTGTGGGCTGTAGGTGTTTGTTTCCCTTTTGTCCTTCCTTTCCCGGCAGTTTGTGGCTTCCAAAGAATTCTTCTTTTCCCTCCCCTGCTTTCTATTTCCTTTCTTCATCTTCCTCTTCCTTCTTTTGTTTCTTTCTTCCTGCAATATAAAAAAACAAAAAGAATAAGCCACGACTGTTGTTTCTTCTCCCCTTTTCTATTTTCCCCATTTCTTCTTATCCCTTTCTTCTCAGTTTGTTTTTGTTTTAAAAAGCATTTATTTTCCAGCTTAGTTCATTTTCATTTCACGCTTCAAAACTTCCATTTCTGTTCCATCCATTCGTTCATTCCATCTATTGCCGCTGGTAGTGTATCAACATGTTGTTATGTCTACTACGTCACTTTTGCTCCCTCATTTTATTATTCACACCACTCCATTGCAGTCACCGCCTGCGCAATCGCAGGAGCTCACTCCACCATCACATTCCATTTCTTCAGTTTATAACCGCTTCTATGCAGGTTCTTCCGGTTCTAGTTTTCAGCAGCAGAAGAAGTTTTGCAGCAGTCCTCTGACATGTTTTGCAGCAGCCAACCTTCCTGTTCTGATATGACTCTGTGCCCAATGGACTAAGGCCTGGATTCTTGCATACAGCAAGCTGTATACCCCGCGAGCCGCCAAGAATGTTGGCATTTTTGCCACATTGATTCTCATTGATTAATGCATTAGTGTATTGTTGAAAATCTGACCTTTGATATCAGCTTTGATGCAGCTTTGGCGAAAAAAGGAGAAAAAATGAGCAAAAAATGACTAAGTCTAAAAACTGCAGCGATTCGCTGACATGTCGCGAAATCGCGGTCAACGCAGTCAACGCAGGCAGGTTGGGCGGAACCGTCGCGATATCGCGACGTGTTCCAGAATCGCGGGTCGGTCGGCTTCGAAGGCTCAAGTTGAAAAGTTGTAGCGCGTCGCTAACATGTTCCCGAATCGCGACGCTGGTGGCTTCGAAGGGGCAATTGCCAAAACTTGCAGCGATTCGTTGCATGTTCGAGAAGAGAAGAGTCCAAGGAAAAGTTGCAACGCATCACTGCACTTTTTTAGGAAGGGTTCTTGTAAGACAAAGGTGTTGCATTTTCGCGATAAAAAGCAGGCGATTGGTACGGAGAGAAGAGGCAGTAGCGATATCGCTACATGTCTTAAAATCGCGGTCGCTACGGTCTAAAAGGCAGTAACATAAAAGTTGTAGCGATTCGTTGCAATTTTGATGATAAGACCAAGCAAGACAATATGCAGCGAAATCGCGCAGGGAATGAAAATTGAGGAAGAAACATGGAGACGGAAGTAATTTCATGCTGCATTGTGGGAAATTGATTAAGTGCTTCATTGTGCAGCGAAATTGCGACAAGGAAAAGTCGAAGGCATGCAAAAAGCAAAAGGCGTCGCATTTTCGTGACCCATCCATAAGACCGTACAAAGTGCCGAAAAGTGTAGCGATATCGCTACATGTTCCGTTTTCGCGGGGCAGAGCGCAAGGAAGAACCAAAGACAGAAACATGTAGCGAAATCGCTACATGTTCCGTTTTCGTGGAACAAGCTAGCGATAGAGAAGACAAAGCCGAAGACGTAGCGATATCGCTACAGGTGCCATTTTCGTGGGTCTAAGGTGGTCAAAGCGTACGACATAAAAATATGTCACGATTTCGTGACCCGTCGCGTTTTCGCGACCTGCACAGTTTCCCGCCAAAAAAATAGTATGAACGGCCGAGAAGGTTTTTTGAGTTTCCGATGATCAAATGCTGCCCCGAATTAAATGTTTTGTGGATTTCCAAGGTAGTCAAAGTTGAAGAAGCGCCCAAGCCATCAAGATTGAAGATTTAATGCCTTCGAGGCTGTTGTTCGCGGATTGTTTCAACGTGTTATGCACATGTTCGAAAAATGAATTTAATGAAGGTGCCCGCGATTGTCTCATTGCATTTAATTTTTGCTTCCTCGAGGCCGCGATTAAGGGGATCGTGTTCCTGATTTCCAAGAGATAATTGTAGATCACGAGGAGGATGGTGGCAAACATTTAATGCTGCAAAGAGGACGGACCTCTATAAAAACCAATGTAATTTTCATTTACAAAGGTTGGGAGTTTTTCTGCTAGAAACTGGAAGCGCATTTGCAGGAATAAAAAGTGTTGGCTTCTAATTTCTCAAGTGTTGTGTGGATGATTTTCCTTTCTGTCCTTTTGCATTTCTAATAGCATTTATATTTTTAATGGCTGTTGTATTTAAATTCTGCATAATTGGATTTAAATACTGCCATGAGAGTATGATTCCTGGAATGTAGTTTTGGAGGGTTTTTTTCTGCATGCATCATGCGAGAGTTAAGTTAACGCTTTTCGTTACTTGCTGTTGTTGTCCTTTAAGTTTCCTACTGTTGTTATCCCGATCATTATCACTTCGGCTACGGCCATATTTCCCATTCCTTTCTGCATTTTTTCAATTTCTTTCCCGCAACCCTTATCTTAAAACCAGATTTTAGAGTAGTGAAGGGAACCAGCCCACTCTGGAGATTGGTCTGGGAGCCATTTCTTGCTTCCAACCTTTCAATGTTGGCCAGGTCTAGGGTGCACTTGTAAAATCCTTTCCTGTGGCAGATTTTGGACCAACAAGTCCCTAACTTGGAATTTCCTAAATTTGGGTTCCTTGTCAAACCATGCTTTAATGTCTGATGAATGTTTTTGAAAACTATCATATGCTTGAGCTCTACTCTCTTTTAGTTGCAACAAATGTGTCAACCTGGTATTCACAGGATCTTCTAAATATTCCTCTAAATTGACAAGCTTAAGTGCTGGGATATCCAAAAGGATATGTAACACTACCTCCTTGCCATATACTACTGCATAAGGGGAAGTATTGATGGACTTCTTAATAGTAATCCTATCTGCCCACAGATCTTGATCTAGCAATAGGTGCCAGGTTCTTTTATTACCTTCAATTGATTTCCTCAAAATCCTTAATAGGTTTTTGTTGGTAGATTCTGCAAGTCCATTACCTTATGGATAATAATTTGAAGTATTCTTAAGAGTGATGCCATAATTTCATGTAAAGTCAATGTACTTAGATCCTATGAAAGCTGGGCCATTGTCACTCACCAAGGCTTCTGGGACTCCAAACCTTGAAATCATTTTTTTTCATAAAATTGATCACAACATCTTGGTCTAATTTCTTGGTAGGAATAACTTCTACCCATATGGTAAGATAATATATGGCATTTAAGATAAAATTATGCTCTGCTAAAGAATTAGGGTTGATAACCCCTATGAAATTTAGCCCCCATTATTGAAAATTCTCTTCAACTTGAATGAGCTTGAGGGCGGATGAAGCATTCCTTGTCCTTCCAATATATCTCTGACATTTGTCATAAGACCGAGTGACTTTGAAAGCGTCAGTGAATACAATGAGATAATAATAGCCTAATATTATGATTTTTAAAGTTGTAATCCTACCTGAGCTATGTCCACCAGCTGATCCTCCATGGAATTCCTCCATGACCAGTTTTTGTTGGTCATCCTTTAAGCATTTTAGAAGAATTCCATCCAAGTTTCTTTTGTATAAGCCCTTTGGTAGTCATACATATTTCAAATCATGAAGCCTATATCTCCTCATTTGGTAAGCACTTAGATTAAGGGGGCATACTTTAGTATGGAAATACCTAATCATCTAGTTAGTCCAATCAGAGTCTTCAATTTGTACCATTTTGACCTGATTCTCTTCTTTTGTCTGGCAAGCTATCACTTCTGCCAATGTTGCAGCCTCTATCAACCCTTGTCACAAGGCTATACATCACACTAGCTTGGTAGGATGTATTTTGATGTCATATTCTTATATTTTGGTAGTCCAACCAGCTCTTTTGTCTCCTAGATCACCCTGAATGATAAAACATCTTACATCCAGATGAACTACATATACCAGGGTCTTGCTCTATACCAAATACTACCTGAACTTCTTTAGCAACTTCATCATCGCAAATACTTGTATTTCAATAAAGTTGTATTTGACCTGATAATCATGGAGTGTCTAGCTCCAAAAGAACACATGATTTTCCTCCCCCTGATCACCTTTCTGAGTGAGTACTGAGGCATAACTTTCTTCATCCCAATATGTATAAGGAATAAAATATTTACTAAAATTTGGGTTTACCAGTACCGGGGATGTTGTGATGGATTGCATTATAATCTCGAAAGCTTATTTTCTAACTTCAATCCACTTGAATTCAACAATTTTCTTGAGTAGCTCGGATATAGGCCTTACTTTCTATGCAAAATCAAAAATGAATTTCTTGATAAAATTGATTTGGCCTAGGAAAGACTGCAAGGTCTTTTTATTTGTAGGCAAAGAGAGAGCAAGAATTAATCTGATTCTATCTGGGTCTATGGCCATGCCTTATTTTGAGACCACATGACCTAGTATCTTTCCTTCATGGAATGCAAAGAATTACTTTTTAGGATTGAGCAAGATGCTATATTCTTTGCACTTTTGAAAAAATTGCTCCAAGTGTGAGATGGTCTTTTTTATCATGGGAAAACATAGTCATGTCATCCAAATAAATCAAAATAGCCTTGTTGATCAGTGCTCCAAAGGCATAGTCCATGGCTCTTTGGAATGTGGTTCCTACATTGGACAACCCAAAAGGCATCTTCTGGTAGGTAAATGTACCCCATTTTATGGTGAATGTTGTTTTATACTGATCTTCATATTTCACCCAAAATTGATTATATCCAAAGTAACCATCCAATAGTGAGAATATTTCTACCCCTACCACTACCTGCAAGATCTGATCAATATGAAGGAGGGGGTAGTGATCTTTAAGGGATGCTTGGTTCATATTTCTAAAGTCCACACACAAGCGTATATCCCCATTATTTTTCCTCATGGGAACTAAATTGGCTACCCAGGTAGAATGTTTTATTGGGTATATTATCATAGCCTTTAGTAACTTTAAGAGCTCTTCTCTCATAATGGCCTCGATCCTTGGATTGACTGGCCTCTATTTCTACCTAAATTATTTTGCATAAGGTTCTAGCTCAATAGTATGTTGGATAACCTTTTTATCATACACCTTGAGGTCTTCATATGACCAAGCCATAATGTCTTGGTATCTTAAGCATAGAGCTTTGATATATTTTTCTTCCTTAGGTGAACATCGGATTCCAACATTGACCTTCTTTTCTATTGCAACTTCAACTTCTTTATAATTTTTTCATTGACATTAGTGGCTTTGATCTTCTTTCTATCCTCATTATCAAATAAACTCTCAAGGGTTACCAGCCCTCTTGGGATATGATTTTTCCTTAGTTGTATAATGTCCTACTGAACAATTTCTTCTAAATTTTCTTCTTGGATAGTAGAGATACATTTTTCTCTCACCAAAATATCAACTATTTATTCATCACTTTCAAAAACTTGCCAAAAAATTTGCTAGTCTGGTACTGTAGGTCTGAAAATCATTTTAATTCCCTTGGCCTTCTTGATTCCAAATTCTACAGAAGGGTTGAATTTAACTCCCTTTGTTGCTAATGAATCAGCCAGAGTATTCTTTTATCTGGGAATAAAATTTAAATTTAGGGCATCAAAAGATTCCATTAAATACCATACCCTATTTATGTAGGCTTTTAAGTAATGGTGTTTACTGCTGCACCTATTTCTTACTTGATGGACTATTATCTCATAATCACCATATATATTCAAAATCTTAATACCCATACTTTCTACTTGTATCAATCCTAGACATAGGGCCTCATATTCTACAACATTGTTAGTAAATGACCATGTCAGTCTATAAGAAAAAAAAATTGTACCTTCCAATTGGGATTGTAGGACCACACTTTCTCGTGCACCATTTCGGCATTTAGCACCATCAAAGTGCATGATCCAAGTTTCTTTCTCTCTCAGAGACTAATTGGATATAGTAGAGATTTTATTTTCTGATTCTGTTGAGATGCTATATATTCCCATACCAGTTTTGAACCGACTGTAGTCTTATCTAAAAGGTAACACATCCTCAATTTCCAACTCTTCAATGTTTTCCACCAGCTCAAATTCTTCCAAGGGATTAATATTGCACATATCTTCTTCAATATTTTCAATGTGATAAGCTACTAGTTTTTCATGTGTTATCCTTATCCTATTTCATTTGAAAGGGATTACCATGCTGGAATAATCCATGTACATACATCCCCCTAGCTTTGCAATAAAATTTCTTGAAAGACATAATCCAAAATAGAGTTCTAAGTTAACCACAACTATTTATTGCACTATTGTCACCTCAGGAACTCTATGCAATCTCATTAGTACATCCTTAATAACCCCAACTATCTTGATGGGTGTCCCATATAGTTGTAACACTCTAGGACAAGATCGGGTATACTCCATACCCATTTCATCATAGATTTCTTTAGGCATGACTGTAGTTGATGCTCTTGAGTCAATCATACAATTTTAGACTATCCAAACTTCCATTCTTAGGGATATATAGAAAGGATGAGGCTTATTCTTTAGAATCACAGGTGTCATTTCTTTCTTTTCTGATGGAATATTAAGGATTATGGTGGCTAACCTATTCTAAGTATTTTTGTTGAGGGAAACTTTAAGCAGGTCAATCTGACATGGGATGAACAAAGTGTCATACAAGCTAGCTTTTGATGGAATTATTTTCATCTCTTCAACAATGTTGTATTCAGACTTGGTCAAGGAGATTTTTTCTAGCCCTATTTCTGGCTCACCATATCTTATTTTATATTGTTGGGTGGCCTCTAATATTTGTATTTTAGTAATAGAGGGGAACCTAAGTCTTTATTGATCTTCATATTTTGATCTCATTCGGTCTCCTTCTATTTCATTTTTTGATCTCTTAGGAAGACTATTTTTCTTCTATTTTCCCCTAGCTTGAGGAATAGGGAAGGTGTTACTCCTCTGAGTGAGGGGGTCATATTTCCTCTAAGAAGGAACTTGGAATTACCCCATTTTTGGGGGGTCTACTTGTAAAGATTTATTACCAAATATTGTCATAATAGTAATTGGGATTTCCTCATCCAACTCTTTTCCAACCATGATTTTGTCAAGGTGCCATAACATATTAACTCTCCCCTTTTGATTCCTTTTAAATTTATCCATAGCTTGTTGAACATGGTTTTGGTACATCACACAAGACTATGAATCATGGGGATCAGTTCATACTAAACACCAAACATTCACAAGAGTAGTATCTGAAGAACATTCTAGCTCCTCATATACTACACTAACCCTGACCCTAGTACTGTTACTAGGACTAGGTCTCTGATCCTTGTTTACATATGGAAACCTCCTTTATTGTGAAGTTTCCTGGTCTCTATTTTCCATTGAATTCATTCTATTGCTCAGAGTTTTTAGAGTATTTTGTATATTCATAATAGCATAAAACTCTTGAGATGGTTGATAAGGAAGGGGATGAAAAGGGGCTACAGAGGATATAGGATTTGGTTGAGGGATCACATTCATTTGTGGAGATGGATATGATAAAGAAAGGGGGTCTATGTAAGAGGAGCTTGTGGATTGAATTTGGCTACTAGTGGTTTCTGAGTTGTAAGGCAACACAATTTTAGGGGGAAGTCTTCTAACATTCATTAAGATATTGGGGGAAGGTTTCTACTCCTTATTGTTGTGTCTATAGACCTAAATCTAATCCAAGATCTCAGATATAATACATATAAGCCAAACATGTAATTGGTTTGGAAGTGGAGGGAATTCTTTTCCATGTTATGATAAATCTCAAATTAAAATCTAAGACATATTCTTGCTAAGTTTTCTACATGGATGTAAACTGATTAAGCAGAGAAAATGGGTCAGCAAATTCATTGAATTCCTCTATGAATGGCTCAACTAACTGTTGCCATGAAGTTATAGTATTGTATTTCAATGTTCTAAACTAATGCAATATCTTTCCTCTGAAGGACAAGGCTAGAATTCTTACAAAAATATCCTCTTCTTTTATGTTGTGAATTGCTTCCAGGTTCAAGATATCTTGACAGTGTTCATAACCTATTTTCCTAAATCCATCATAATTGGGGATAGCTTTAGATACAGCTTGTGGAATTTCATGCATTTGGGCTAATCTGAGAGGTCTAGTTATGTTCCAGCTGGGGTACTTTTGTAAATTCTGATTAGAGGCCATATTTTGTACCATATTTTTAGCTATAGGTCTTACTATGGGAACCATTGGATGAACTTCAGGATCCTCTTCTAGGGGCTCTTCCTCTATGATGAAATATTGATTTAAGATTTTGGAAACACCAACCCCTCTATAAGTTAACTCACAATAAAAATAGGAGTTAGGGTTATTCATTTTGAAAGACCTGGTATACATGAAAGGACACTGGTCTACAGGGATAATTCTTTTTCTAAGTCTAAATACTAGGGAGTCGCCAGGTGAACTTGATCTTCTCCGCTTATAAGGTCAAGATAATTCACAAAATCTTTATTCCTTCAGGTCGAAATATGGGTTTCATGTTCCTTCTGAACTGGTCCCACCAAGCATGCCAAAAACTATTGGGTATTGAATTACATCAAGTTTTCATTCAACACTATAGCTGTATATATTTCTATTTTCTGTCTAGGCTTGCACCCGATAGCTGCAACTCAACACTCAACATTGGATGGACTAAAATAGAGTTTTCGATCCAACCTCTAGAGTAGGTTGGTTCCTTGTCAACTTAAACAGGGTGTTGACACAATAATGCTCATTTGGGGTTTGAAGGTTAGGGTAAGAAAAGGTCAGGGTTAGAGAAATGTGAACAATAGTGGATGGGTAGGCTAACAACATTACACCACAATAAAAAGCTTCAAAAAACTAACCCAAAGACACATAACACATATCAACATTATCACAAATTGGATGACTTTTCATTCATTAATGCATAGTAGAGAAATATTGTAGAAAGTGATTTCAATATTCAGACAATGATAATTCAAATAACATAATTTACCAATACCTTGATTTTACATAAATTCACTTTCTAACAATAAATATCAATCTCAAAAGCAGATTTCAATTACTTTAACAGCTATTAATCCATTAATTTGGTACAAACTAACCACTTAAGTATTCTCAAAAATACAACTAAAGAATTTGAACCTTTGATATCAAGCATGAAGATACAAATTTTGGGGTGAAGATCAATGTAATGATCCTTCCATTATCTCTTGGTAATATTTACAATAGCACACGAAAAAACACTAGATATGACCCTTTAAAATTAGGGTTCAACCTCTATTTATAGTTTTTACATAAATTAAAATTACAAAGATTCAAATTTTATAGCACAGTAGAGAGTTTTTGCTAGCATTTGCTTACTGGTACACCCTCCGAGAAATCTGCTAAAAGTGGCATGCCATGGAATCTTGGGGCCTCTACAAATTGCTCATTTTTTAACACAACTAGAGTTCGAGCCATTTGAAATCATGCACTATCGTTGATTCTTCTTGGACACAATCTGCCATCGTCGATCTGTAACCACCTCTAGTTCAGCTTTTTTGAAAAACCTCAATGCTTCATCTTCTTCTTCCAACTGACTGTTACAATGTTGGTGGAGAAATGTCTCTAAATAACTCATATTATTTGACACAATCCCTATCGTTGATCCCCATTATCGTATGGCTTAGATTCATTTTGATACAAGCTTATTATGATGACGAGGAGAACATAACTCCATTTTGCTTTTAAATGGTGGTGATGTCATAATTCTATCTTAGAAACTATGGAATCGCCAATCTGGCTCCCAAATTGAAGAGATTTACAAAAACTTATTCCAAAAATAAAGCAAAAATAAACAACTTAGAAGAAAATGACACCACACAATACACATAGAACACATGAGATTTACCCTAGTTCACCCAATATGGGCTACTCCAACAAAACAAGAGCCACACCTCCTTGATATTATTATTCACTTCCTTGCCCAAAAATGGGACATTATAATAAATATAAATTAAAATATTCCAACCCTAAACCACTATGTGGTATTAGAATACAATGGGCACAACACTATGGGCTAAACCACCCACACCCACCAACCACCCACTAACCATGGGAATCCCAAAAATTGCTCCGAAAAAAGGGGGCAAAAACTTTTCTAACGTTGTGCACCAAAAACATGCCTTCGACATATCCTAGGGAGGTGGGGCTACCAGCTCCCCTGGATCCCCTTGAGGAGCTTCACTCCTCTTACCCTATTGTACCTACCATACAGTACTTCCACGACAAAGGATGAGACACATCCAACATTCTCCCACTTGATGAATACTTTGCTAGACCCATTTCAACTATACATAATCTAAATTGTTTTGTGCTAACTACCTTGGTTAAAGCATCTACAAAATTTTCCTTCGTATCCATTTTTTCCATAAACACTTTCTTCTATTCAATCATGTCCCTACTGAAATGGAACTTTGTATCAATGTGCTTCATTCTGAAATGGTAAGCAGGGTTCTTTGCTAGAAATATAGCAGTCTAACTGTCACAATTTATCTTCACAGCTCCTTGAGAGAACCCAATTTTAGCACATAGTCTTTGTAGTCAATTTCTTCCTTACTGGCATCAATGGTTGCCATGTATTCAGATTCAGTGGTTGAAAGAGCAACAACAGTTTACCTTTTACTCATCCAACTAACAACTCCTCCAAACAAATTGAATACATAAGAATTAGTATATCTTCTATTGTCCAGATCTCCATCCCAATATGCATCAACAAACCCTTATATATCCAAGGATCTATCTTCTTTACCTTTACCCTCATAACATATTAAAAAATTAGAAGTACCACGCAAATATCTAAAAACCCTTTTCACAGCAGTCCAATTCTCTTTACCAGGTTTAGACATATATCTGCTCTAAACTCCCACTGCATGGGTAATGTATGGTCTAGTACAAACCATGGAATACATTAAACTACCTACAATATTTGCATAAGGAACATGGGAAATTTCTTCTACCTCTTCTTCTATTTTTGGACATTATTCAGCAAATAATTTTTCCCCCAAAGGAATAGGTACCTTCACTAGTTTGTAATCCTGCATATTAAATCTCTTCAACACTATCTCAACATATTTTTTTGATCCAGCCATAGCTTTATGTTAGAATGATCTCTATTTATTTGCATACTCAAAATAAAATTTGCAGGACCAAGATATTTCATGTCAAACTATGATGCTAACTAAGACTTCACTTCCCTGATCATTTTCTTATTGTTTCCTATTAGTAACATATCATCTACATATTGATGACATCATTCTTATCTGCAAGGTATTCACCAATCCGCACAAAAATATCGATGACATCATTCTTCTTCTATAAATTTTGTGAATTCCATTGTAGGTTTTAGATGATCATCAATCCAGACCCATCATAGTGCAAAGTGACCTCTCCATTTCGCACTACCTTCAGAATAAAACATCCCACCTTGTCACCATTCTAGAAAGGAGAAGTCAAAATCACCTTTAGTCATAAATCTACATCCACCTTGTCCACAGCATCCCGCCTTGTCACAATTCCAAGTGAAAATACTCTATGGGTTCTCCGAAATCGGACCTTCCAAGACTTAGCTGCACGTGAAGTATTCCAAAATATCGAGCGATCACCAATCCACACTTTTTTATTGTTGATGTCATCTCCTCTTAAAAATTTTGTGGATTTGAGAGGCATCGTTGGTCCAGAACCAAACACAAAGAAAGTCTCCCATAATCGCTCGAAGTGTGAAAATTTACTAAGTGTCAGGTGGAATCATCCCTCTTGTTGCGGATTCGCTCCAAAATACATTGTAAGGTGTGCAGAATGAAGAATTTTCCACTTAGACAAAATTTGTAAAATTTTCCTAAGTATGTGGCCATTTTGGGCCTACAAATCCTTGGTGGCCCATTATTGGGTAAGGAATCCTTGAATATTCCCATATTTTGGTTATTTGGTGCCAAGAGATTATCGATTTGTAGCTCATCTCTACCGATCATATTCTACACCATGTGTTTAAACCCATGGTACACTTCTATGTCATGCCCATTTTATCTGTGGTATGGGAAATAGTGATCTTCCCTAAATCCCTTGGGATTAGGATGATTAGGATCTAGCAGCTACACTTTGGGCAATCAAAGTTCCTTAGCCTTGCATAATTGATTGAAAATTGATGTCAAAGTCTCTAAAAATGGTGTAAACTAGCAAGGTGGGTGATGTTGCTTATATTTGCCCTGATTCTTATCACATTGATTGTACTGTATAGGGGACGGTTGTTCCTAATAAATTTTTTGGTGTTGGATTTTTTCCCCCTTTGGAAGATTCAACACAACTTGATTAACAGGAATAGATTTGGCCTGATGATGTTTATTTCTCATGTTCTTATTGTTCCAGTATTTCTTAGTCTAGAGTTCAAGTCTCCTTGCAACTTGATATCCTCAATGAATTTGGCTTGCACCAAAGCCTCTTTGAATGTTGTATACTACTATAGTTAAAGCAAAATTGAGATGTGTTTCACACATATTTTTGTAAACATTCAGGTTAGTTCTATGGTTGGAATGGAGAATGGAAGTTTGACCATTAATTTTCTCCATCTTTTTCCATAATCAGTGATTCACT
Organism: Wollemia nobilis; assembly: GCA_028583015.1. NCBI lineage: Eukaryota > Viridiplantae > Streptophyta > Pinopsida > Araucariales > Araucariaceae > Wollemia > Wollemia nobilis. The sequence goes on along the minus strand of JAQPPZ010002189.1, from coordinate 4,314,975 downwards.
CATCATCGTATTGTTGTAAAGTAGTCAGATCAATTAGATTGATCTTTTTCTTAATGCCAAATGAGAATCATTCAAGAAAGGCATTCACTAGCTATTTGAATTTTGTAATGTTGTGCTTTGGCAGTTAGTTGTACCATTCTAGGGTTGCACCTAAAAGGGTGATCATGAAATTCCTCGGTAGTAGGACATCATTATTCTAAATTTGAAAGCACAGATTCATGAAACTAGTCACATTTTCTTGTGCATCATTGTCACCTTAAAATTCATCTATCTTTGGCATCTCAAAATGCTTGGGATATGCTAGACTAGGGACTAAGGGACATAGAGGCTGATTATGAATCTTATTTAGGGTAGGCTTTTGATAAGCCATCCTTCATTTCTCAGGAGATTTAATTTTATCAGCAAGGACTTTATACGCTTTAGAAGAAATAATTTATTCTTCCCTTAGTGAACTCTATTACACAAGAGGTGGTAAATTTATCTAAGATCGATATAGATGATTATGCTCATCGTCCACATCTACAAAATAGGGTTCAGGATACTATTGATCCTAGCCATCTATTTTTTATTCCTTGCACTAACTATGTCTAGGATGATCTAGTGTTTGAAACTATTGTTGCCTTAAAGTATGCTAGGAAGTACAGTGAGCATGGTGCTCGACTTGCCTAGGTTGTAGCTCAAGTTGTGATATAGCACATCTAGTGTTACACTGCTCCCTGTATTCATTAATAAGATGTAGATTAGCCCTAGCTAACTTATACTCTCTCTTTTTATGCTATTTCTGATCGAGGATGCATTTCTCCCATAAGTGATGCTCATATAAAAATTTCCAAAGCAACATTTATCATTGTATGTCATCTTGTTCGAGCCACTCACGCTCTATGTACAAATCCTCCAATTGATATTGTAGTATTTATTGTCTTTATCTTGAATAAAGCCTACGTTCTTGATCTACAAGATCAATTGTTTGGCATATTTGGCTTCTTATCTCTATGCATGGAGCTCTAGTGGTATGAGTCTTAGTAGATTGATCTGCTATGCTCTTGTCTTTATTAGCATAAGTTGCATTGATATTGTGTTGAGGTCTCTGTTTCATATTTGCATGTATGGATAGGGTGTGTGTGTGTTTTGGGATCATTTTGAGCATTCCCCCTATGCATAAGTATGCATCTCTCTATCCTCACTATGTGTACTCTTAGAATGAGAGTGGGTAGTAGAGGTCCTATGCTCTAATATTTCTAGAACTTGATTTAGTCTGTTGAGTTGACTAGTTCTCCAAGGTTGGTCAGGAGGTGTACCATTTATCCCAATAGTATTGATATCTAGCACAAACTTCCCATGTTCAATGTGGTTTGGACTTCTTGTGGGTTTTTGATTTGACACAGCACTTTCATATTACCCCTCATTGGGTGGATCTTATCTATGTATATCTTGTGACGATGGGGTTCTTAAACCACCCTAATTTCTGTCACGAGAGGATCTTGTATTTTATTATCTAATTGGGATGTCTTGATGAGAACCCCCATGAGTTGTGTTATTACCTCTAATGCTAAATTAATTTTTTTTAGGTGCATTCTATGTGGGAGGCTCAAATTATTTATTTTCTATGTTGTTTGGGGCATCGGTTTCTACATCAGTCGTGGACCAAGTTTGGCAGCCCCGTGTTGTGACCATAGCTTGTGAATTATCTCGTATGTAGGTTTTAAGGAAAATAAAGTATACAAGGTGATTATCTCATTTAATTTTTCTTTTTTATCCCTAAAACCATTTTGTGCATTTTTATTTTTTAAAAATACAATATAACTCTTATCATGTTTTACAATAGTTGATGAAGCTCTTAGATTGTTAAAGGTTTTCACCTATATACTCGCACACACCAAAATATGGGGATGAAATCCATATCCGATGAGGTAGCACAAGTACTACCAATTATCACCCAGCACATCGTGGTCAGTGATACACCCCTCCGAAGAGGAATGCATGTAATTTTCTATGGATAGTATAGTTCTTGAATAGACCTTGGCCACAAATGGATCCCAATGATACAATGTCAAATAAACCAACCGAGTGGTAATAAATTCCATTGTTGGTCTTGATTAGTAGGTTGGATGTGAAGTCCCAATGTCACTGATGTTTACTTTAGATCATGGTGTGTGTGTGTTTTATTTTTAATTTACATGAAATAAATATGCATCAAGAAGCATTCAAATGATTTTTCTCTATATGCCTAGAAGGTATGTTTCATATTTAGAGAATGCACAATTAAATGTTGTTTGATTTCAAAGAATATAAAATGCAAATTAAATCATGCAAATAGCCTTTGATCAGGCCTTAGGAAACCATACCTAAGACACAGGTTTAACAATGGCCACTATTCTGTATAGTAGGCAACAGACTTGATCGCTATGTAGAATAGCAGTCAATAATCCTAGCCGTTGAATTTTAGGGTGGCTAACAAGATAGGTTGCTATTCCTAAATTCAGCTAATAGAAAAGATGGTATTTTCAAGATTTTACCTTTAAGTTTTATTATGTTTTCTACTTATTGTTGGATTTACTATTTTAGAACACAAAAAAAGTACAAAAAACAAAAAAACATAGTGAGAACTATTTACCTATAGATCCTCATCCAATGAAGATATAGATTGCTTACTATCTTTCCTATATTTTCTTCTAGTTGTTATCAATTAGGGTGGCTAGACACTAGTCGTTGACACCATCCATAGCTAGGATTACTAGCCACTGTCAATTAGAGCAATAGTGACTGCAGTAAGAAAAAATATAAAAACATAAGTGACAACCAACAAAATAGGCTGGTCCCACCATGATCACCACTTGTAAATCTCTAAAAATCACACATCTAAAGCTATTGCAACATGATAAGGAATTGAAATAATATAATCTATGTAATAATTTGACAAAATGAAATAACAAGAAGGAATGCTCTCTTTTATTGATCAAATGAATATTTTATTACAATTCATCCCTCTAAGGGATGCCAAATCTTGATAAGGTCTTCCCAAAATATGGGAAGATGTGCTTCATAAGGTCTTCATATCTCTACTACTTTTCTTGAGGGCTTACTAGATGCCTCCTTCTCCAATATCAAGAGGTAAAATATTGAATGATACCTTATCCTTGGAAATATTTGTTACATGCGTGCAAGGAAACAACAAGAAACATTAAAAACATATGATGCCTCTCAAGATGTGGCTAAGTTCCAAGAATATTCAAGAAATAAAGCAAATGTGTAAAGAATGCATGAAATGCAAAAATGAAAACAAAGATATTTATGAAACAACAAATGAACCATAGAAATGCATTAAATATGACTAATATATGCTAAGTAAAGCTAAATGCATGATAAAAATGGGAAATATATGGCTAAATCAAAGGAATTTGCATGTCAAACCCTGGCTGCAAACGCTCATAGCAGCTGGCTTTGCTAGCCATTGATCATGTTAGTAGCTAATCCTATGGGCCGCTATCAAAAATAGTAGCCAGGGGTAAGGTTTTTTCTCTTAAAATCAGATCTAGAAATGCACAATTCCTCTATTGAATTGATGATCAAGGGTCACCGATGTGTTTAGACATAGATTTGCAATTGAAATATCTTGTATTTGTGCTAGATTTATGTGGAATGGTAATATTGCTTCTTAGGTATGTGGAAGCTCCATTGCAGAAAATGTAGGTGTCAAACTTTTATTTGATAGCATATCACTACTTCTCAAGTGATGTGAAATGGCTCTACAATTTGGTAGGGCTTTGCTGCATTCAATTCATTCTATTTTATGCCTCTTTGGGATGTCTATAAATAGACTATCCCAAATCCTAATCTTGGATTCTCAAAGAAGCCAATATTAAGAATCAATTACATTGAGTAGTTGGTAGGAACCCTCTAGAAGCTTCATAGCCCAAAAATTTTGAAGAACCATTGCAATTTTATTTGTTGCAACTAATTTTTCTCAACTCAGGTAGCCTTAGTTGGTTACAGGGCTAGTTGCTCTTGCTCAGTGTGGCTAGGGGCATGGTTTCCCTTATCTTCTATCGACAGGAATAGCTAATTTTTATGTGCTTTTATCATCAGTTGTTGGGATCTTAGCTATTTATTTCATCAAAAGCTAAGGTTGTATAGGCCTAAACTACCTAAAATGAGTGATTAGAACCACTGCTTGGTATTGGAAAGATCCAAGCTCATTCATATGGTCTGCAAAGGTTACCATATGAGTAGTCTCATAAATATGAAATTTTTTAGGTGTCTATAGTACCACACCTTTATGATAATAACATGGTTGGTATGATAATAGCTACTTCAAAAAATTCAATACAAAATTGACAGATCCAATGATCTCAGCAAGAAATCAGTTTCTCAACAAATATATCTCTTTTGGAACTATTACAAAATTCTCCTACTCATGGATAAGCCTTAATAAATGTTCTAAGGCAACAATATATCCCTCCAGATATTCTCCCTAGTGATATGGCCAATATTGTAAGGTCTCTTGGGATACATCATCTCACATTCTCGGATGCTAATATTTCTTTCTTAGACTTGCACATATAATTTCTTTTCGATTCTTCTCTTTACATCACTGTATTTATTGGGGATACTTTTATCAAAATAGTTATGATTGATAATGGTTCTTCCATTAATTTATGCACATATAATTTCTTTCAAAAATTTGGACTAAAATAGAAAGATATAACTAAATTCAATGATATCATTAAAACTTTCAACAATTAGTTCCAAGAAGCTTATGGTACCATATAACTTCCCCTCAAAGTTGGACCTAAAACTTTAGATACATAGTTTTATATGGTATATTGCCCCATATATTTTAATATTCTTCTTGGACATCCTTGGATCCATGCGATGGAGGTTGTCCCTCCTATTTTCATAAATATGTGAAATTTAAATTTGAAAATCAACTTTTTTCTATCTTGGATGATCCTCATCCATTTAAATTTTTCTCACCATATGATCTAGCTTAGTTTCATTCATAAAATTCCTTATATAACAAAACTAAGTAACTTGAAATTGCTGATAAGGAATTACCAATCAAAGTCTCATCTCAGGATCAAGACAACTCTTCTTGTCAAGAATATCTCTTAGATAAATCTCATAAAAGTTTAAAGTGGAGTGTTGAGGATGAGGGGCCACCTTCATCCTATTCATCAGTTATAACCCCTAAGAAATATACCCAATATGAGGATGAAACTCAAAGTGATATCTACTTTGATGGGTCTATCCCTTGCACTATGTAGGTTGAGTCTTCTAGTTCTTAAGTGGACTTTGGTTCTATTTCCCTTGAGGACCTTGAGCAATTAGGAGTGATTAATGCGTCGCCTCCTCTTGAGGATGACTTGTACATCCTTATTAGGGAGACCATAGATGTGACCATAGGTTCTGAGAAATCCCTTAGAATCCTTAATCTAAGTAAATCCTTATCCATTGATGAGTAGGATAAATTGACCAATTTATGAAGAGAGTATCAAGATATTTTTTCTTGGTCATATGCTAACATGCCAGGTCTTGATCCCTTGCTTGTCATACATAATTTGGTAGTTAAACCTAGTGTTAATCCTGTTAAGCAAAAACTTAGGAAGATGAGGTCACCCTATCAATCAAGGAAGAGATCTAAAAACTCCTTGACATCAATTTTATAAAAACCATCAACTATTCTAATTGGATCTCCAACATCATTCCTATATCTAAGAAGGAAGAGACAATCATAATATGTACTAACTTTTGGGACATTAATTTAGCATGTCCCAAGGATGATTTTCCCTTACCAAACATATATCAAATCATATATTTAACTACTAAATATGGTATGCTTTTGCTTATGGATGGTTTCTCAGGCTACAATTAGATTATATTTTTTTCTAAATATCATGCAAAGACAACATTCACTACTCCATGGGGAACCTTATGCTATAAGGTCATGCCTTTTAGCCTAAATAACATAGGAGCTACCTATGTTTGGGCCATGAATTATATTTTCCATGACATGATGCATGATATTCTCCAGGACTATATGGATTATCTTCTAGCTCACTCCATAGAATGAAAGTATCATGTTCGTGATTTAAGATAAATATTAGAAAGGCTTTGGAAATACAAATTTCATATTAAACCTACTAAGTGTGTGTTTGGAGTCATATCTGGCAAGCTTTTAGGCTTTATAGTGTATAGGAGAGGAATTAAAGTGGATCTTCTAAGATAATATCCATCATTGATATACCTCCTCCCCGCACCCTAATCAAACTACATAACCTGTAAGTTAAAATTTAGTCTATCTGTTGGTTCATTATTCAATTAGGTGATAAGTATCAGCCCTTTCTTAAGCTTCTTAAAAAATATGTGGTTTTTTGGTGGAATTCTGAGTGTCAAAAATATTTTTATGATCTTAAATAGTATCTCACTTCCTTGCCTTTTTTAGTTCCTCCTATTCATGGAAAGCATTTGATGCTTTACATAGCAGCCACTACTCATTCTTTGGAAGCCATGTTGGACCAACATGATGATCAAAATAAAAAATGAGCCATCTACTATATCATTAGAACCTTGGTTAGCTATGAAACTAGGTACAATCCCCTAGAAAATATTTGTTTTTTTGTAGTATTTGCTTCTTAGAAGTTAAGATATTATATGCTCAACCATAAGATATTGGTGGTTGCAAATTTTGATCCTTTGTGCTATTTGATTTCTAAGCCCCACCTTTTAGGTCAAGCTACTAAGTGGGTTTTGGCCCTTAGTGAGTTCAACTTGACTTTCATAGGTTAGAAGGTTATTAAGGGTTAGGTTATTGTTGATAATTTAGCCTTCGCTCTCCTAGAAGTTGCCCATCCTATAGTTGTTGAGTTTCTCAATGAGTGCTTCGATATTGAAATTGAAGAATCTAAGTCTTGGACATTGTTTTTTGATGGATACCGATGCATGAAGGGTGTTGGTGCTAGAGTAATTCTAGTCACCCCAAAAAAGCAACTCATCCCGTTGTATTTTAAACTTTTTTTCTCTTGCACAAACAATACTACAAAGTATGAAGCTTTTATCCTTGGTCTTAGAGCTACCTTAGCCTTGTAGGTTAGAGTTATTTTGGTTTTTGGTGACTCTCAACTTGTGGTTAATTAGATTAACAATATTTATTAGACTCATGATGATAAAATCAAACCTTACAAGGATATTTTTACTAAGTTGTTTTCCTTGTTTAATCCAGTAACCATAAATTCTATCCCTAGATCCTTAAACTTCCATGCAAATGCCATGGTTGTTGCTACATCCTTGTTCCCTATGGAAATAGAAGATGATAAAGCATTGATTATCATTAGCAAAATTTAAGAACCTGCATCACTCAGTTCTTGTCTTGTCTCGTTATATTATCTGACCATCGAAGCTATCCCATTTGAGCCATGGTATAATGACATCTTTAATTTCCTTAAGTATGGTTCAATGTCTGATGGTTTAGATTGCAATAAATGTAAGCTTTTGCATAAAAGAGCATGTCGATTCATAATAATAAATAATACCTTGTATCAATGTTCTTTTGAAGGCATCCTCTTGAGATATCTTAACTCTAATGAAAATTGACTTGCTCTTAGTGATGCTCACGAAGTTTCATGTGGAAGCTATTTCAGTGGCAATACTATTGCTAAAAAACTCCTTCGAATGGGGTACTATTGGCATTATATGGAGAAATATGCATGTGACTATCTTCGATGCTCTAATAAGTGTCAATGCCATGATAATCTCATCCACACTCCTTCTCATGACCTTAAAGTTATCTCTTTTCCTTGGATATTATTAGGAAAGTTAACCCAATGTCAACAGATAATCACAAGTTTATCATTACTACAGTTGAGTATTTTACTAAATGGGTTGAAGCCATACCCCTAGCTACGGTTACTGGAACTCAAGTTTCTAAGTTCATCTTCAACTATATTCTTTGTAGGTTTAGTATTTCTTTGATGATTTTTTTTGACAATGATACCCTTGTAGACACCTAAAAGTCACACATAGCTACCTCTACATACTTGTAGATCCTTTTGGACACTTGTAGGTTTACATAGACCATCCTAGACACCTCTACGCTATTTTATATTAGAGTAGACTATTGTAGATCCATTGAGACCTATGTATACTATTGTAGACATGCGTAGACTATCGTAGACATGTGTATACTAGCGTAGATCACTCTATATTAGAGTAGCATATCGTAGACTTACATAGACCATTTCACTAGTTTATAGTTACAAAACCCTATTAAACTACTCGATATGCATCATAACCACCTTGAATCCATCAAAGGACCACTTATCAATCACCTAAATCCACTTAAGCCCTTCCTAGACTTAATTAGGACCCCACAGGACTATTAGTTCCCAAAAAGTCTTAATTAAAGTTAATTCTAATTCTAATTTTAATGTGACTTCTATTAAATTGCACTTTCTAATTAAAAAGGTTAATTAGGTTCCTAAATCATAATTATTCCTAATTATTCCCTCCCACGTGTGTGTGCACGAGGTTGGTTAGGATATTTCTTAGGAAACCCTAACCTAACCCTAATCTAACCTTAGAGTTGACTAATCCTAGTTAACCCTAATCTCTCCTCACACATGTGTGAGGATGAGATATTTCCTTAGGGAATGTGGGTATGACACCTCAAAAAACCTAACCTAACCACCATAGAATATTACCTTAGGATTTAGTTCTCCTAACCACACCCTCTAAACCTTAGGTTTATCTATAAATAGTAGACGTAATCCCTCATTCTACCTCTCTCTCTCATTTTAGTTGAAGTATATAAAATTTGTCAAAATGCAACTAGAAGTGTAAGCAAGGATGTCTGATCCATCCCATCAACATTACCGCACCTAAGGAGCCCATACGTGCAAGGATTTCCAGTAGAAACCACTTACAATTAAATTCACCCCCCAACCTGCGAATCTGGTACCAATTTGCCCCCTGACCTGTGAGTTGGGTCTACAGGCCTCAAATCACCCCAAATTTGTTAGGTAAGCATATTTTCACAATTTTATTATATTTCCCATAGTTTTAATGAATTTAGTACAATTTTATTTCCTATTTTTACCATATTATATAAATATGTGGCCTGAACAAGGCAAGCCCCCAAACACTCTAACCCTATTTTTTAGGTTATAAAATAGGTGATAAATCATCCACATCAACACTAGTGGTGGCCCACATATGTAGGAAATCCCACCTAAATAAAGGAATATCAAGAGTAGCTATCAATCTATTTGATGTTCATTATGAAAGGATTCCCTATGATCCTTATTGTAACCTATGAATTCCATTTCAAATGAATAAAGAACAATTTTATGAACATTTGCATTTACTTTGTATTTATGTTTGATCAAATGGCAGGTTTTGTACATTTCATTCTGGTACACCCATTGGGACTCCCACAAAGGATTGTTCTAGACTATTTTTATCGTAAATCTTACATAATTCACTATTTGTGTTCTATTTCAGGTACAATATCTAGGCATTATAGATATCCTTGAAGCCTTGACAACCCCCTCAAACCTTTGGAATAGGGATTTTAGGCCTTTATATCTAATTCACCCCCTAGCCTATGAATCCATATCCAATTTGACATCAGCTTGTGAATTGGTCCTACTAGCTTCAAAAACCCTTAAACTTGCAGGGGTGAGCAGCAGAGAAGTAAATAAGACCATCTGAAGCATTAGAAACCAGATATTCCTCAAAATTTTCTCTTTTTTGACATTTATGTGTGAAGAAAGATTTACTAGTAAATGCATCAATACACTGGGTGAATTTCCTTTTTCTTATGCATCCATCATGCTAGAAATGCTTATTTTAGCTATAGAAACCTACACAAAACCATAACGTTCAATTTCATCTATTTTTGAGATTTTTTTTTTCTTTTTGCAAAACACATGTTACATAAGTTTTACATTTATTTCTTGTCGTTTCACATCAATTACCCTTTACAAGCATTTCATATTTTAGTTATAATAGTCAAATTTAGAATTAGAGTTTTGCAAATCCCTTTTGCACATTTCTCTTGAAGCAATTTTGAATTTCTTTTGTTGTACAAAAATCAATTTCAAATTTCTCTCATGCATTTAAGAATTAGGTTTTTCCAAATTTATTTTTGCATATTTCATTAAAGAAAATTTTAGATTCCTTCCATTTTCTTTAAATTAGGATTTCCCAACTTCTTTCACAAATCCTCTGGGTAAATCATAATTGTCATATTTATTTCTACATATTTGGTTTAAGATTACCTATTTATATTTGTATAAATATTTCTTACATTTCTTTCATGCTTCAAAGTTAGGGTTCCATAAATCCCTCTTCTTAGATATTGTACATTGCTTGTTTACACGCTTTATAGAAGAGATCCTAGTTTCCTTTCCAAAAAGGCACATAGGATTAGATTTCTTTTACAAAATGCATCTTACTTTAGCCTTTGCTTCCAAAAAGTGCATCTAGGGCTAGTTTTCATTTCAAAAGGGCATTTAGTTAGTTTTCTTGATTTATATATCATCGTTTGAAAACTCAAACCCACACACAAGTGTGGTTCAAGACAAGTGGTGAGATTGGACTTCATCCCCAATCCATCGCTTGAGACTGGTGTGGAAAGAGTAGTACCCTCCACCATATCACCTCCTTAGACACCTAGTAGCCATACAAGTGGTTTTCTTGACTTCATCACCAAAAAAAACCCCACTTTTGATATTGGACTCCTGTATTTCATCACCAGAAGTTACCTTCGGAGTGGGATAGGATTAGATGCCTTTGTTCATAAGGCTAACATAATTTGTGAACATGGTAATTATCATTCTTGAATAAGCCCACCCAAGGGTGAAGAAAAAGAATGGGGTTGTTTACCATGCCTAGTAGGTCTTAGATAGTACCACCTCTTCTTATGATAGGATATAGCAAGCTTATTTTAGCATATTGAGTTCTTCCCTTGTAGGTTATCATTTTATCATACCTTCCATATAGGTCACCATTCACAGGTCACGATATTGTTCTATTATGTGCATATTTGGATGTTGCAATAAGTTTAATACTGATTACACTCCTAATATTCTAGAGAATTCACTCCAATATCTATGATTCTACCTAGGAAGTATCAACATAAAAATACACCAAATGAAGAAAACACTTTATTTTTTGTATTTAGAACTGATTCTAGTTTCACATTGTTTGCATGATCACAAACTAGTTTTAGCACATCACTTCATGCAACACTTTTTTTTTTAGCTCCACACAACTTGCTACCATAGTTTGAGTCTGCACTCCAAAATATTGTATCAAATTTCCTTCACACATCACATCCAGGACCTCAACATCTAGTCTCAATGTAGTTTTTAAGCTTCATGCCACAACACACATCATCATGCTAGTTGTTACCCATAGTTGTGCATGTGAGAAGGCATGCCCTATATAGGAGGCACCTAGTACCCCTTCTAGTTAGGTCGTACCTCCTCCTTCGATCATTAAGGGTAAGTCCACCTAAAAACATGATCCACTTATAGAGTTTGATCCATGCTATACACACATGATGGCTCACGGTGAGACATCCACTTTGAGTGAAGCCCTTTCCACTTCACTCATAGAATATTATCCACTCATTTTACCTATATGATCACCTAATCCACCCACCACATTCTACGATCATGTGATCTACACTACTCCAAGACAACCTAACTCATTCTTCACCATATATGAGGAGACTCCACCTACGTCCCCCACCTTTGCACACCCTTTCTTCTAGAGTTTATCTCAATCCCTCTTTGAGAATGACTCTTCCCCATTGAACTGCACTCACCTTGAGATTTATTCATTCACCCCTACTGTAGGGATTATCTCAAACCCTTCCTCCTATACCATAGGTACCTAGATGCCATCATTCCAAACCATGCAACAACAATCCCCTTTGTAGGAGCAAAAAGTGCCACCTCAAACACCATATCCATACTCTTCTCAAGAGTCCCAACCATCATCAGTCCAACAACTATATTTCATAATTTTTTAGGACCTTTCGCATCCACCTCTCCAAAAACAAACCACATACTACCAACAAAAATGAGATACACACACCCAATTGAGAGTGGATGCATTCCTCACTCCAGATTCCCAAGCTCCTACTCTAGAAGCTTACCCTCCTTCCCTCTCATTATTCCTTCCTTCATATCATTTTTCTAGAATGTACCCTACCCAAAACTTTTCTCAAACTCCATATACATCGACATTTAGGTTACCTCCTCCTCCTCCTCCTTTGTGGTCATCATTGCTTCATAGTAGCAACCCCTTTATGTTATGTACCTTATCCCTATTCCTTGCAAGACAAGCCTTAGAATGGTATAACATGCTTCCACACCATAGCCTGTATACCTTCAAATAATTGGTCAACTCCTTCCTAGAACAATTTTCCATAAAAATTAATAAGAAGACTAACTTCTCAGATGTCTACACCTTATGAGAGACTGACAATGAACCCATCACTGAATTTGTATTGAGATGAATATCAATCATCCATGATCTCACCCATAGCCTCTCTACCACTCAGCTAGTGACACTCTTCTCCAAGAGTTGCCATAAACAAACTTCACCAAAGTTGTACCTTTGAAGAAGCTATTGCCAAAGCCAAAGTAATTAAGGAAATCAAGTTCCAGTCAGGCAAAATCAAATTAAGATAGAAGCCCAACTACAACTTCTATTTTAATAGAAATACTCCCAACAAACACTTCCCTCGACCACCACAAGCCAATCAAGTGGAAACTACTACCTTAGTACCCACACCAATTCCACAACCCCATATTCCTCAATGAAAAATATTTCAAACCAATATGCTTCCCTCTCCTAGGCCTCAACAGTCCTACGACATGTGCCCATAGGCCCAACAATGCAATCTCACACCAATTTCCAAACCATTTCCATCCCTCTTCCATAGGTTATATGAGGGAGGTCACATCATCCTACTTGATATCCGACCATTGGATCCAAACCTACCTAAGCCTTGTGGATACAATGAGCAAGCCTTCTGCCAATACCACCGACAACACGACCATGATATCAATTCTTGTTGCTCTTTCCATGGTCAAATCCAAGACCTAATTGATAGGGGTACCATCTAGGTTTTAAACCCCCTTACCCCACAAAATCAAAACCTAGGGATATTCTAGAATCCCTTACCTAACCACAGGGTAACTAACCCCCAATTACCACCATTCAATCCTCTAGGACCACCTAGGCAAGTATACGGTATCTAGTGTGATCCCCCATCATGGGACATAGTGGGTATGATAAACCTTACTATGTGTAACCAATGATATCCATTGTGTCAAACAACACCTATTGTTTCCCCTCTGATCCAATTCACATCATCGTAATCCTCCATGACTCCTAGCGCTATACCACCTCTACCACAAAATGTCATTACAATCTGTGGTAGCCTTACACACCAATTACGCAATGCCCTTGCTTGGCTATCCATTTTTTACCTCTTACAACAATATTAAACCCATCATGAGGCATTGAATGAAATCCTACACTCCATAGATCTAGAGACACATGACACGAATGCTTTTGTAAACTTTGTAGGGAACATTCCATGATGCCTTCATCCCTCCATTAGTTTCCACAATCACAAGATTACAAAACTGGTAGGAGAAGTGGATCCTCCTCTCCAAATCCAAGCAACCATCAATGAAATCACCTACAAATGTGTCCTCATTGATACTAGTTCCTCCATTAGTATTATCTTCACAATAGCATTGCATCACTTGCATATCCCACCAACCCATTTTTCCACTTCCTCACTCGACCTTCACGTATTTGATGGTTCCATGAGACCCACGGTAGGATCCATCATCTTACCCATCTGAGTAAGCATATGTACCATTTCCATAATTTTTCACATCATCCAAGGTGAGATGCAGTATAACATCCTCCTTGGTCGCGCATGGATTAGGGACATGCAGTGCATCCCTTCCACACTATATAATTGCATTAAATATGTCCATGACGGACTGGTCCATTACATTCCTAATGATGGGGACCCATTTAAATTTTACATCATAGATCTTCCACCTACACCTTCCTCTTCTTCCACACAACTCTTTCCCATATCTTCCCATCAATATATTGGATCATTGACATCCTCCCCAACATCCACTTCACTACCACAATCCTCATCAAGGACACACACCTCGATGTCAACACCATTAGCACCACCTTTTGTAGAACCTAACCCTACTACCATACCTTTCTCACCACCATCCTTGTGGCCACCACCACCATCACAACCATCATCATCCATAATTCCACCTACGATATGACAACCGTCATCACCTTCTTCCTCATGTCCTACCACTCAACATCAATCATATTCCCCTACAAGAGATCTTCTTCTTCCTACACTGCAAACACCTCCCCTTATCCACGCAAGACTTCGGACATCCCTCAACCTTAGTTTTATCCATCAAAACCTTTATACAATTAGGATCCCCTAATAATCATACCAACTTTATCTATGTAGGAGTTGATTCTTTACTCCTCCCTATAGTCCTTCCACCACCATAATCTAGATTGTATGGTATACTTGATCACCTAGCTAACCCCTATTTTGCCTTACGCTATCTTCAACATTTCCATTGGCACAAATTTAGGTTAGGCCACTATGAATAAGGGTTGCATACACCCATAAACCCTCATGTACAATTACCTATGGATAAATCTGGATTAGATTATCACCCAACTATTATCCACACACTTGAGGATGAGTTACAGGTTCTCTCCCTACATCCTTCTCCTCTTCCAACACACACCTTGGAAGAATACATTGAAAGGAACATCCTAGAGGATAATCCATCACCTCACTCTACCATCATAGTTCCATTTAATTTCTTCCAAGAATACCCCCATTCTAAAACCACCTCATCATGTTGTATCGATGAATAGATAAGCCAATTTACTACCTTGTCCTTAAATGCTTATCACGGAGAGCATGACATGCCATATCCTCTACCATCATCAACATATTTGACCATGTTCCTACCTATACATCAAAAACTCCATCGATTTGCTACTTGATCACGTTCTCCACCGATTATCTTGCACCCTCCATTGAGCCTCTTTGGATGCTCATAGATTATTGAGTCATCATCATCAAACTATTCACCACCCACATTTCCCATGACATCAGTCAATATGGTCGACATGGATCTTTTCTACCCACTTTGATACACATACAACCCAACCTGTGATGACACACCAAATTCCAATTTCATTGATCTCACACACATCTCACCCATACCAATACCCCGAGATTTCTTATTCTTACCTCATGTATTGTGTGCTGCAAACACTCCTTCATCCTCTACACCACCTCACATCCCATAGGTGCACCACATAGACATATATCTAGATGACAAGTATGATATTCTCGAAGCCATCGATGACCTCCACCTCATTCCAATTCTAGAACAACTATGATATGGTTCTCACATGCTCATAGAAAAAACCATTGATGTAGCTATCGGTGATGACCCTATAAATCCCCACATCATTAAACTAGTCACAAGCATGTCATCTGAAGAGCATATTTTATTCACTACTTTTCTTCGAAATTATATAAGAGTCTTTGCATGATCCTACAAAGATATGCCAGGCCTCTATCCTACCCTTGTAGTCCACAAACTCATGCTAGACATATATGCCAAACTTGCAAGATAAAAACTACCATGCATGCATCCAATAGTTGCATTACTCATCAAAAATGAGCTACAAAAGCTCCTCAACATAGGTTTTATAGTACCCATATATTACCTCGAAAGGTTCTCCAACATGGTTCCACTACCAAAATTGTTCGACGAAGTTTGTGTCTGCACTAAATTTCATGATTTGAACAAAGCTTATCCAAAAGACAACTTCCCACTACCTAACATCGACTCACTCATAAATTATATTGCAGGCCATGATATGATTTCCCTTATGGATGGATTCTTTGGTTACAACCAAACCAAGATCAACCCTACTGAACAGCACCAGAACACATTCACAACCCCCTGGGGGATATTTCACTATAAGGTCATGAATTTTGGACTTAAAAATGGTAGGGCAATCTACCAGTGTGCAATGACATATATATTTCATGATTATATACACAAAAGCATGGAATATTATGTATATGACATCATCACAAAGTCCAAGAAATGCTCACAACACTTAGATGATATCCTCAAGATATTTTATCATTTATTAGAGTACAATGTCCACCTTAACCCAAAGAAGTGTGTCTTTAGAGTTACCTCAGGCAAAATATTAGGGTTCATTATCACCCAACATGACATTGAGGTAGATCCTAACAAAGTAAAAGCCATCATCGAGATGCCTCTTCCTACTACCTTAAAAAAACTGCATAGCCTCTAGGGCAAGATAACCTCCATTCATCACTTCATTACACAACTGTCAAACAAGTGCAAACCATTCAACCATATCTTGCAAAAGAGATTAAAATTTAAGTGGAATGATAACTCCCAATAGGCCTTTGATGCTATCAAAACTTAAATGATTTCCCCACCAATTATGTCACTGCCACACCCACAGCTACCGCTAATTTAGTACATCTCAACCATAGATTTTGTACTAGGTACATTACTAGCTCAAAATAATGTTCTTGAAAAAGAGAAAACCATATATTATATAAGTCGTATGCTAGTCATCTACGAAGTTAGATACGGGTACTTGTAAAATCTATGCCTAGCTATAGTCTTTGCCACCCATAAGCTATGCCATTATATGTTAAACCACACAACTTTTGTCACTGCCTGAGACAATCCCTTCGATACATGATGAACAAAAGCTATCACAACTCTTAAAAAGCAAAATGGATCATAATCCTAACTAAATTCAACCTATAATTCATTTCTTAAAAATCCATTAAATGATAGGTCATCGCAAATCAACTTGTCGAAGCTCCTTTGCTTGATGACCAACCTCTCCTCATTCAGATTCCTAATGATTCCATATTCCACATAACAGAAGCTAAATAATATGTTGAGCTAGATACACTAGCTAACCTGTTAGAGTTACTGTGTTAGTAACTATAAATATTACCTCATTTAGGTAGATATAATTTACCTCATGGTAAAAAGTAAATACTTACTTTTTACCACTAGTAAATTTCTTTTACTAGTTAGTCATTATAGTCATTTTGACTACGTTGGTTAGTAGGTTAGTTGTTAGCTAACTTAGGGGGGGGAATCCTAATTTATGCTAGGGGATATTTTGTAGATATTCCTAGCGCCTATCTTAAGCCTCCTAAAGTTGTATTTAATCATGATAATTCTTAATGCAAGGTTAATGATTCTATGTGGAATATTGGGCTTACTATCCTTCTAACCCTATTCTTTGATGACGCCTGATGCACTCACACTGGGGGTGCAGGTGTTATTTTCTTCATGCCTAAATGGGAACTGCTCCCTTTCTCATTTAAATTGGACTTCCCTTGTACAAAAAACAATGCAAAATATGAAGCCTTAATCCTTGAATTAAAATAGGCCCATGCCATGCATATAAAATGCCTCCACATCATAGGTGATTCCCTCTTGATAGTGAACCAAGTGAAAGATATATGGCAATATCATTGTCCATTTCTCCAACAATACAAATAGGTTGCACAACAACTTCTTGCCCAATTCAAGTGGTAAGACATTGAAGCTGCTCCATGATCATCGAACCATTTTGATGATACAATGGCCTCTCTAGGATCATTAATCCTACAAAACCCATCATCAGACACTACATATATATCCATTATCACACTCACACAATATTCCATATAGCCTACATCTCCTATTGATGATGGTGGCATTCATGTGGTCGATACCAAACCACATGACTCTTTGTTTTCCCAGATTAAAGATTACATCAAGTTATGATTCCTACCATACAATTTACCACATGCTCATCATCGAGAATTTAAACAACAAGTGATTCACTATACATTGTTGGGGACATCCTTTATCACCGTAGATATGATGGCATCCTCTTGTGTTTCCTAGAACCCTATGAATCTCAATGGGTTGTACAATAAACCCTTGATGGTACTTGTAGTGGCTACTTTAGTGGCATGCCAATCATAAAATGCATCCTTCGCATGGTATATTACTGTCCAAATATGGAATATGATTATTGTGAATACGTGACACATATCAAGTGCCAAAAACATGCAAACCTCACACACCTTCCATATCAAGTGCTCCAACCAATCTAGTCCATGTGGAATTTCTCTCAATGGGAACTCAACCTTATTGGATAAATCACACCCACTTCATCAAACAATCATAAATTCATCATTACAACCATAGAATATTTTACAAAGTGGGTCAAAGCCATCCCACTTATCCAAACCATATGAGCCAAGATCACGATATTCATTATAGACCATATCATATGCCACTTCAAAATCCCTTCTCAAATCATCTCTAATAACATGAAAGCCTTCAAAAACAAAATTGTTTGCACCCTTTATGCCAAATTCAATATCTATCATAGTTTCTCTACCCCATACTACCCACAGGGTAATGGCCAAGCAGAAGCTACAAACAAAACAATATTTTCCATACTTCATAAAATAGTAGCAGAATCTCATCGCGATTGGCATAACCAAATACCCTTAGATTTTTGGGCTTACGGTACGAGCATATGTACTCCCACTAGGGAAACCCCTTTATCATTGGTATATGGCACCAAATCCATTATACCCATTGAACTTGAGATACCTTCCTTATGGGTATCTATGAAAGAATTTATTGATGATGACACTGCTTGTCAAGTTCACCTTGATCAAATTACACTCCTTGATGAGTGTCGTATCCATGCCATCAAGCATAGACATGTCTACCAAGATCACCTTTGTCATGTCTACAAAAATAAGGTGCATCAACATGAATTCCAAATTGGCAATCTCATTCTCAAAGAGATCCAACAAATCACAAGTCAACCTCGCCAACAACGAGACAAGTTTACCCTAAACTGGTTAGGCCTCTTCATAATTACACATAAATTTAGTTCAAGTGCCTACCACTTGGCTGATCTTGAAGGTCTTTCTAAACCTAAACCTATTAATATTCTTCACCTTTATAAATTCAATGCCTAGCCCACATAGGCATTCACTATCACCAATAGTAAACATTACTATTCAAAAATACGTCTCCCACAAAGCACAATATGATAAATGTGTGCATTTTATTTTACAATTGCATTATACATGTACTTTCACTTTTTATATCATTTATATGTTGTTGGTATATGTTTCTTTTCATAGGATTCACATCATCCACAATAATGACACAAACAGAGATACATGACCATACATACTTACACTAAGCTTTCTAGACTACCACCATGCAAGATCACCCCACGTTACCCCTATTTTTGATTACATTAATTGATCTGACCAGGCCACCTACTACTATACATACCAAATAGTCTTCCCCCTCATCCTGCTCGGATCACCACACTCCACCCCGACACCCTTCACCTCACTGTAGAGGGTTATACTACTCACCTCGTTAAGGATATAGTTAGATCTCCCTCTCCTCCTTTGATAAAAGGAGGAAATATCCCATGTTCACACCCAAGGCTCCCCTCCACATCTACATAATGATGCAAGGAATACCTACTCACCATCATCTTTCCCTTGCCATCCTTTCAGAACTTATCACCCTCCCAATCAAGGATACACACCTCATCCTGCACATCCTTCATGTCTACCTTCCCCACTTATGAGTGGGATGTCTCCATATACTCAAGCCCTTTAGTCACATGCTTCCCAAGCTATTTCTACACACATACCTCTATCCCATACATGGCATTATCCACAACCTTCTCCTGCACCACCCTTCATCTAGATGCCACCTTCACCACTTTGTGGCCTGTCATTCTAGCCAACCTTACAATCTACAAATTTATTCCACTCACCCCTATTTTCACCTCATGTAAAATCTACTTCACACCTATACTTCACCCCTTATCTAGTGGAATCTCATTCTCCACCATATCCAATATTGTCACCTCCACATCCTAAATCCAACACATCTTAGCTTGAATCGATACTCTTGATTTACATTTTAGCCATTGTTGTTGCTTCACATCTACTCACCAGTCCACCGTACCCCATACATATTCACCTCCACCCAGGTCTATTCCTCATCCCAGGGTTTACCTCACATCCTAATCTTGACCCACTCCTCCACCATTCAACCTCACTCCATCTATTTCCTACATGCCTCCCATGGATCCCTACATCTACCCCATGCCTATCCTGTCTATACCATTATTTGAAATGTTTTACCATATCCTTCACCAAGGCCTCCTGGTAATACTTGAAATCAAGCCTATTGACCCGTCGTATCCTAAACCACAAAAATTACCATGAACATTATTTTTGTATATACCATTAACAATGAGAGCATGAAATTAACACTTGTAAATTTGAAACCTTGGTAGACAACATGTTGATTGGTGATCACATCCCATCATCTGAGCATTATCGTTCATCCACCTAACTTCAGAGTCCCCCACACTTCATCATTCCTTGAACTTTGCCATCATGCAAATCTTTGACAATGCCATCCCACTACATTCACCATATGTCCAACCACACATATCACCAAAGCCCTAGCAGCATTGTCACTTCATATCCTCGCTCATGACCTGACCCACGTGACATCATCCATCAAAATTTTTTGTTCATTCTCCTCCTTACCTTTTCTTTTACTTCTTCTTCTTACACCCTCGCATAGTTGTATGCTCACACTTCGAGCAGCTATATACCTACATTGATATACTTTCTTTCTTCTATCTTCATCGATATTTGGTAATCCTCTCACCTTACTGATTATAAATTCCTATTTCTCCTCATTTATTCCATTTATAAATCCCACCTTCTCATATTTCCTCTTTTTTTTTTCATTATTGCATACATTCCAATAGGTCATAGTTTACTCACCTATTACACACACATCCCACACACTGGGGCAACCATTATCACATCATCTCACTTTTGTCATGACTATACACCATACTCATATGTAGATAAGTTTTCCAAACTTCTTCCTGTACACTTCATGACCTTCCTCTTGTACATATTGCATTCCCCACTTACCTCATTTGAATCACCCACATTGCATATATCCATATATTTTTTATTATAATTTCATTTCAAGTTTGTATATCCTTCCCCCAAAAATGTACCTTCAATAGGAGTAACATATGCACTTGTTAGCATCACCACCTGGATGTCCATTCCCCATTTTTAGGATTAGGGTTTACATAGGTATTGTGTTAAGCTTTGACCACTCACTATTTTAGACAATCAAATATCGCCTCTAACTGATAGGTTTTACACACTCCTCATAGTTCTTTAGGTTGATTCAACTTCTCTCATAGACCATTCACACAGGTTACACATTAAACAAGTTTTGATTCTAGGGAATATAAATCCTTACGTAGATATAACCATCTAGTGAATGGTTTACCCTACTCACCTTATCACTTGCATGGTCAAAATACGACCTAGGGATAAGCATAAGCAAAAATCATAAAAATAAGTAGAAAAAAATGCCAATGCCCATACAAAAAAGAAGAGCACCACAACAATAAATACCAAAAATAAATGAGGGGTAAAAAATAAAAGGAAAAGCCTTCAGATATCACCATTATTATGCTTCATCACCTTTGGTCCTTAGGTTCAACATAACATCATGGGATGATTTCCATTGCTAGCAATAGGCTCCAAGAGCCTGCCTACTAGTGGAATAGTCTTACAAGTGGTAATATATCTATCACATTAGTGACATTATTTTGTATATATCATTGTTCACTTATGGATGAGCTAGCTAGTTCAACCATGTCTACAATGGGTTAATCCTACCTCCCTCAAAATGGATAAATGAACCTCACTCATTTACACACACAGGTCCATGATAGACTTTGAACCAATCAAATTAGTTATGAGTTGTTGCCAAAACTTGCACAGATTCTGGTCTAAAATTTGATTACCACAACCATGTTGATCAAAGTTTTTGCATATACCTTATACTATCCTATATCCCTGATATTATGGAATGGATCACATTTACATAGGTACATGCAATGATACAAGTGATTCCTTTGTGCATTTCAATACCCTCATATATGCATCATCACATCTATGTTGCATACATTTACTACAAATTTCATTCACATCACATTGCATTGCATTTAACATACAATCCTTCACATCATTATACAGTATATCTACACTACAATATGATCATACATCTACACCCTACCACATATATATACCCATGCATTGTACATTTACTCACACATTACACTATGCTATCTACGCAAACACAATTCAAACACATTCAAATTAACATCATAACACATATATATGTAATAGCCAAAACAAAAAGGTATATATATGTAGTCCATCAAAAATGTCAGTAGGCTACAACCTAGGACCATGCCCGCCATATAGAATCCAAAATTACCCATAGGCTACAATGATAATCAATCTAACTACCACTAGGACCCTCTCCACTCCCCTCATGGCTTGTCCTCCCCGGTGCTATTCCATGTGCCACTAAAACCCTACTATAATTGAACCTCGCTCCTAATCCCTAACCCCCTATAGGAGACACTACCACCCCTAAACCAGCAACCACATCACCACTCAGTTCCACATCTCGTACCTTATTCCTCGTGCCTCTTTGATCCATCAAAGCTACACTCTAATGAATTCACTAAAACTGTATTTGTACTTGTGACTATATCCTATACTATGACACCACTTGGTCATACTTGGGAAGTGGGATCCCATTTACCACTAGTGCAAACTCATAAGCATACTGCTTCACCATCTCTGTAGCCAGTAGCCCCTATGCCCCCTCACTATCCCTCCGTAGCCACTCTAAATCCACTCATAGAGTAGCCACATTAGCTAGAACCTCCCCTACTACCTAGGCTTCCTCAACCTCCTCTAGAGCCTACTATTGCATCATGCTCCATAATATCTGCATCCTGATCTACCACTACAACTCACTCCCTCTATGCCTCTACCCTCAGTTGCTCTATATCCATTGCCATATTAGCACATCTATCATCAAATGCATTCTAATAAATCTCACCAGCAACCTCCAAGGCTATCAACCTCCCCTCTAAATCTATCCTCTCACTCTCACCCTTATGGAGCTCTCCCTCCAGCTACTATACCTAATCTCATAATAACAACACCTTCTCCTCCACCTCCTGCCTCTCCTTCTACTCAATGGGAATCTCCTACATCCCCTCAAAGAAACCCATATCCACGATGTCATAAAATCCACCCATAGCCATACCCCCATATACCTCCTCCATGATCGCTCCCTCATCCGTAGGTTGCGCTCCACCACTCATAGGAACCTCCTCCACTCTCTCCATATATGAACTTGAGGTATCTCCCAATCATCACCTTGACCATCAAAGAGGTACCTCTATCTCACCACCATCTCTATCCTATGATCTAGATTGAGTACCTCTCACCTCCCTCCCCTCTACTATAGGTGCCCCACCACTAGGTGGTACCCATCAATCAACTATGCCCACACCTAGGTCTCAACTCTACATCACCCACTAGGCATCAAACTCTGGTGTCATCCCTACATTACCCACATATAGGATCATCATGGGTGTGTCCCTCTCACCAATCCATGGTAAGACTATAGGTGGCTATCCCCTGTCACCCCACAACCTATAATATACAACAAGCACCTTTTTAATATCCTATTGTAACCCAAACTAGTGCATGAATCAACTGAACTAAAAGAACTCAGCCTACCGAGTATACCATCCAACCAACCACCTCCCCTAATGAATGGTACTTAACTGTTCATCGTCATGCTCCCATACTACCCTACCCCTCCATGACCTCAAAATAACCATAGAAGATACTGACTTCTCAAACTCCACCCTCCAAAATAGAAGATCACCCTCATGTGGCCTTTTAATGCCCTTCTCCTTGTTGGTCCTCCATATCAAAGCATAGGGTAAATGTGTCCATCCCTCCATATGTGCCTTATAAGGAAACAATGATGGCCTCTCAATGGTTATATGCTCCCATGCCCACACATGTAGCAAAGGAGTCCAACTTAACCCCTTATGCCTAGCAAAAACCACATCGTGCAACTCTCTATACACCTACTCCAACAACACCGATGCCTATGCAAACATAATAGTGTGCTCCACCATGTCACTCACCACATCCAACATATTCTAGGTAAATAGTACCTTGAAAGTGTCAGGCAATGTATATGTGGATATCATCATCGCACACTAGCACTTAGATATCATCTCATTGTTCCACAATAGCTCATAATCCATCTTTTTGGTATCCACCTCTCCCCACTTATCTCCAAATAACCACTCCATCACAACTTCCTTAGTATCATCTGGTGCTACCCTCACTGGCACACCCTCGATAGGTAATTTTTATATCCTATAAACATATTCTTGGGTGATAGCCATTTCACCCATCAAAAAATAGAAAGTGTTACGATCTACATCCCACTGCTCACGCAAAGCAGATATATATACCCTGTCGGCATGAATGGTCTTTCATTCCCATTTTCCCCTAAACCACATTGTGTCCAACCATACCTCATCTGCAACATTCCTCATCAACTCATCCAACTCACCTTTCATCGTACGAACACAATGATTTGGCTCGATCGTCTTTACCTATTCATACACAAACAACAACAAAATTTACATTAGTTCAATACACAATCCTCCAATTAAACAAAATGTAATTTTATTAAACACATTTCACACATAAATTAATTTATTTAATTTGCCTTGCAAATCGAGACAAAAAACAAAAAAATACACAATCCATATATCACAACATATCAAAAACACAATTGCATATTCGGATACCCATTTTTCCATTTCAAGCAGATGTGAAAAACAATACATATTTGGCTCCCAAAAGTCAAATTTTAAATTATCCACATACTCATTGTGGCACGAAATTCAAAACCACATCAATCCGCCAGACATACAAAAAAAAATACATTTTTGAACACCCATTTTCCCACTTCATGATGAAAGTGTTGACAAATTTCAAAAATAATATACAAATATACACAAAGTTTGAGGTTAAAGTCACAACAACCTCACCATAACAGTGCATATACCAAATCATGCAACATAAAAAACACAGTCACATTTTTGAACACCCATTTGGCCACTTCACAGTGAAAGTTCAAACTAAAATAAAAAATATTACATATCGGGCTCCCAAAAACCAATTTTAAATTTAAACATTCGCCAAATACAATCACACACCAAAACAAATCACATTTTTGGATACCCATTTTGCCCTTCTACAGTGAAAGTGTCAATGGTTTCAAAAAATAGTATACCTACAGTGAAAAACAAAATAGTCAAAGTTTTCTAAGTTACATCCTAGTGGCTCACATTTATATAACATGCCAAACGAGGATAAAAAAATAAAATCACACAATAAAATACCCATTTCCTACTTTTACAGATGAAATTTAACCACATTTCAAAAACAGTGCACCATCACTCCAAAAAAGGAAATTCAAAATGCAAGAATACCCTACCCATCACCTAGTTAAACTACAGCAAAAACTGGTCAAACCTAAAAAGTGATCACACTTTTGGGTACCCATTAAGTCGGTTTAACACTTTGTATTCTAATTTTAATTAAAATTTACCTAAAATTTTAAAAATATCATGAAAATATCCCCCCTATTTCATGCTTTTTGAGAAATAAAATTACAAAATAAATAAAATCAAGAGCATGTATCAGTGGGTCTTCACGTCAAGCTCCAACGCTAGTGTGTCCTCTTGCCATCCTACTACTCAAATTGGTCAACTATAAGTTCTTCGCATCGCCAACTGTTGCTCACTACTCACTCTCTAAGTTTACCATCATCAAAATGACCCCCCACACTTCCAAATAGGTTTAAATACACCTAAAAATCCTAATTAGGTCCAATTCACCCCCCGACCTATGAATCAGACCAAATTCACCCCTTGACCTACAAATTAGACCAATTCACCCCCCGACCTGTGAATCCAAATCCAATTCGCCCCCCGACCTTTGAATTGAACCTAGAAGCCCCAAAATCACCCAAATTTGATTCCAAACCCTAGGAAATCCACCCCACTTCCTATCCATCTGATTTTTCCTTAATTTCATCATGCATTTTTCTTCTATCAACCGATTCATCACCACATCATCACATTATATTTACCTCATTGTTGATTCCTCATTTGAGAGGGTATTCATATCCAAAATTTATCTTTGCATGCAACCAAACATCCAAATCACGTATATCACATCTGTCTACAAATTTTTTTACTAAAGATTATCTTATGATTATAATCTCAATCCAAACCAGATATTTTTTAGACACCTAAAAGTCGTACATAACTACCTCTACGTACTTGTAGATCCTTTTGGACACTTGTAGGTTTACATAGGCCATCCTAGACACCTCTAGGCTATTGTAGACCAAAGTAGACTATTGTATATCCCTCTAGACCTGTGTAGACTATTGTAGG
Organism: Wollemia nobilis; assembly: GCA_028583015.1. Lineage (NCBI taxonomy): Eukaryota > Viridiplantae > Streptophyta > Pinopsida > Araucariales > Araucariaceae > Wollemia > Wollemia nobilis. Next base: position 4,288,350 of record JAQPPZ010002189.1, on the reverse strand, counting down.
TATGCATAGACTACTATAGATATACGTAGCCTAGCATAGATCACTCTAGATTAGCGTAGCATATCGTAGAGTTACATAGACAATTTCACTAGTTTATGGGTACAAAAACCTATTGAACTACTCGATCCATGTCATACCCACCTTGCATCCATCAAAGGACCACTTATCAATCACCTAAGGCCACTTAAGCCCTTCCTAGACTTAATTAGGACTCCATGGGACTATTAGTTCCCAAAAAGTCTTAATTAAAGTTAATTCAAATTCTAATTTTAAAGTGACTTCACTTAAAGTGAAATTTTTGATTAAAAAGGTTAATTAGGTTCCTAAACCCTAATTAGTCCTAATTATTCCCTCCCACATGTGTGTGCACTAGGTTGGTTAGGATATTTCTTAGGAAACCTTAACCTAACCCTAATCTAACCTTAGAGTTGACTAATCCTAGTTAACCCTAATCTCTCCTCACATATGTGTGAGTATGAGATATTTCCTTAGGGAATGTGGGGATGACACCTCACAAACCCTAACCTAACCACCATAAAACTTGACCTTAGGGTTTAATTCTTCTAACCACACCCCCTACACCTTAGGTTTATATATAAATAGTAGACCTAATGCCTCATTCTACCTCTCTCTCTCCTTTTAGTTGAAGTACAAAACTCTATCAAAATATGACCAGAAGTGCAAGCAAGGACGTCTGATCCATACTAGAAAGATTACAATACCTGAGGAGCCCATCTGTGCAAGTATTTATAGAAGAAACCACTTACAATTGAATTCGCCTCCTGACCTACGAATACAAGAATAATTCACCCCTTGGCCTATGAGTTGGGTCTACAGGCCTCAAATCACCCCAAATTTGTTAGGTAAGCATTTTTTCATGATTTTTTGATGTTTCCCATAGTTTTTAATGTATTTTAGTATAGTTTTATTTCCTATTTTTACCATATTTTATCAATACAGGGTCTGACCAAGGCAAGCCCCCAAACACTTTAACCATATTTTTTAGGCCACAAAATAGGTGACAAAGCATCCACATCAACACCAGTGGTGGCCCACATACACAGGAAGCCCATCTACATCAAGGAATATCAAGAGAAACTATTAGTCTATTTGATGTTCATTATGAAAGGATTCCCTATGATCCTTATTGTAACCTATGAATTCCATTTCAAATGAATAAAGAACAATTTTATGAACATTTGCATTTACTTTGTATTTATGTTTGATCAAATGGTAGCTTTTGTATGTTTCACTAAATGGGTTGAAGCCATACCCCTAGCTATAATGACTGGAACTCAAGTTTCTAAGTTGATATTCAACCATATTCTTTGTAGGTTTAGGATTTCTTTGATGATTGTTTCTGAAAATGACACCCATTTCAAGAATAAGGATGTATGTAACCTTTGTGCTAGATACAATATTTCACAAAAATGGTCAACTCCTTATTACCCCCAGGGTAATGGACAAGTTGAAGCATCCAATAAGTCCTTGATCAAGATCTTGAAAAAGTTGGTTAATAAGACCAATCATGACTGGCATATCCAGCTTTATACCACCTTGTGGGCCAATCATACTAGTGTGCCTACTCCTACAAGGGCCTAACCATATGTCTTGATATATGGGTTTGAGGCAATTTTTCATTTTGAGGTTGAGGTTCCTTCATTGCGCATATTTTTGCAGGATGTTGAGGTTGGCTATTAGTATTGTGCAAATTACTTACACCAATTGGAGCTATTGGATAAAAAGCACATTCACACCTTAGAGCATTTGAGAGCCTATCAAGATAGACTCTAGTGATATTATTATAAGAAAGTTTGCAATCATTATTTTGAGGTTGGGGACCTTATCCTAAAGGAAAATCAGAAGAACACTAATGCTTGTATTGGTATTCGAGGTAAGTTTCATACCAATTGGTTAGGACCCTTTGTCATAACAACCAAATTTCGCTCAAGTACCTGTAGGCCCGAAATGGCCACATACTTAGTAAAATTTTGTATAATTTTGACTAAGTCATAAAGCTGTCATTCCGCTCTAGAATCGGGTTGATAATATGAGTCCACTCGATAGTTATTCAATTTTGAAATGTTTGAAGCGATTCCGGATAACTGCATTCCGGGTCCGAAATGACGACAGGTCTCAAATCCACAAAAGTCTTTGAGATATGATGATGTCAGTAGCAGAAAAGTGTAGAATAGCCTCCTTGCATATCCAATTCCAAAAAAGTCTTTTGTTTCCCACTCCGGAGTGGCGCTATCTTCAAATCCACAAAAGTCTCAAGGAAATGATGACGTCAGCGATGGAAAAGTGCGAAATGGCGATCCGGGGAATGGACAAGTATTTTATTTCCAAAATGAAGATAAAGTGGAACGGTTGAATAATAATGAGGCAAAAGATAAAATCCTAGAGTGGATTCAAGGTTCAGATACTCTAGATCTAGATTGGATATTCTGCTACTAAGAAAGACGATGTCATAAGAGGAATGGCAGTTAGCTTGTGCCGGATTGAATCTGAACCATGTGATTAAGAAGATCGATGGTGGAGGTTAGTCTTCTAAGTTTGGGTTGTTTAAAATATGTTTCTACATAATAACTATAACAGTCGACCAGAATATGAAGCGTCGAATATTTCCAAGAGGATCAAACTAGATGCAGTTATAGATCGACGATGGCAATCTATTCCCAAGAAGGATCGATGGGAACATATGATCTAGAATGTTCTGAACTACAATTCTACTGAGTGACCAAGCAAGTTGTAGAGGCCCCATGCTATCATGGCGGATGCCCTTCCAACAGAATTCTCGGAGAATGAACCAATGAGCTAATGCTAGCTAAGCTCTTTGTTGAGTTGTTGTAACAAGATTTGATGTATTGTTTCTTGATTTGTAATATGAAAAACTATAATTAGAGGTTGAACCCTCATTTTGAAGGGTCGGATCTAGCGTGTTTGCCTGTGCTATTGTAAATATTCCTAAAGAGCTGAATGAAAGGAGCAATACATTGATCTTCACCTCAAGTTCACGTTCTCTTGCTTGATGTCAGAGGTTCATATTTCATAGTTGCATTTCTGTAAATACTTAGATGGTTATTTTATGCCTATTTTGGATTACTAGCTATTGTGAGTAATTGAAATATGCTTTGAATTCATTCTTTGTTATTTGAAAGTACATTTCTATAAGATCTAAGTGTTTGGTGAATTATATTATTTGGATTATCATTCCTTGGATATTGAAATTGCTTGCTATAACATTTCTCTGTTATGCTTTAAATACATGAAATGATCTATTATGAGATAATTGTTGATCTGAGTGTATGTCCTTAATCTAGTTTTTTGGGAGCTTTTTACGATGGTGCAATGTTGTTAACCTATCCATCCATTGTTATCTACATCTATCTAACCCTAACCTTCTCTTACCCTAAACTCCAAACCCTAAGTGAGCATAATTGTGTCAACAACCTGCTAAGTTGACAAGGAACCAGCCTACTCTAGAGGTTGGATCAGAAACTCCTATTTTGGTCCATCCAATGTTGAGTGCTGAGCTATAGCTATCGGGTGCAAGCCTAGACAAAATATAGGAAGATAGATAGCCATAGTACTGAGTGAAAACTTGGTGCAATTCAGTGCCCAATAGTTTTTGGCACGCCCAGTGGGACCAGTTCACAAGGAACACGAAACCCATCAAAAGAGTTATTATTATCTCAACCCGAAGGAATCAATATTGGGTGAATTATCTTGACCTTGTAAGCGGAGAAAAGAAAATTCACCTGGTGACTCCCTGGTCAGAAGACCTTGAAAAAGTATTGTAGACCAGTACCCTTTCATGTATACCAGGTATTTCAAGAGGAACAACCCTGATTATTTCTTTCATTGTGAGTTACCTCAGAGAGGGACTATTGTTATCAAAATTTTAGATCAATATTTTATTGAAGAAGAAGAGCTTCTAGAAGAAAACCCAACAGTTCCCCCAAGAAGACCTATACCGAAACATGGCACATAATGTGGCTCCTAATCAACCACTTTAGAAGTACCCTAACTAGGATTCAACTGGGCCCCTTAGATTAGCACAAATGGATGCCATTATTTAGGTTGTATCTAAGGCAACCCCCACATATGATGGATTTGGAAAAATAGCTTATGAGCACTGCCAAGATATCCTGAATCTAGCAGTAATCCACAACATAAAAGAAGAAAATATTATTGTCATAATTCTAGCCCTGTCCTTTCATGGAAATATATTGCATTGGTTCAGAACTCTAGAAGATAATTCTATCACTTCATGGCAATATTTGGCTGAGCCATTCATAGAAGAATTTAATGAATCTACTGATCCTTTTTCCCTGCTAAATCAGTTTACAACCATGCAAAAAACCCAACAAGAAACTATCTCAGACTTCAATTTGATATTTAGCAAAACATGGAAGAGAATTTCCCCTACTGCTAGACCAGTTGCATTTTTGGCTTATATGTATTATATACGTGCCCTAGGATCAAAACTAGGTCTACAAACACAAAAGTCTGGAGTAGAAACCTTTCTCCAAGTTTATAATGCAGTCATCCATGCTAAAAATATCCTAATCAATGTAGGAAGGATTCCCCCAAAACCGTGTTACCCTATAACTCATAAACCAATAGTGGCCATGAAAAATCCACAAAGTCCTCCTACATGGACCCCCTTGCTTTACCATCCCCATATCCACAAATGAATCTGATTCCTTGGTCTAAACCGGTAGCCTCTACACCTCCTTTTCCTCCCCTTCCTTCCCAACCTTCTCAAGAATTATCTACTATTCTGGATATACAAAATACCATGAAAACTTTGAGTAACAAAATGAATTCAATGGAAAAAAGAGATCAAGAAAGGTCACAACAGAGGAGATTCCCATATGTGAACAAATATCAAAGGCCTAGTCCTAGCAATAGTACTAGGGTTAGGGTGAATGCAGCATATGAGGAGCCAAAATGTTCTGTAGATACCACTCTTGAAAATGTTTGGTGTTTGGTATGTAATGACCCCCATGACTCATAATCTTGTGTGATGTATCAACACCATGTTCAGCAAGCTATGGATCAAGCTGAAAGAAATCAGAAAGGGAGGGTTAATATGTTATGGCACCCTAATCAGATCATGGCCAAAAAAGATTTGGATGAAGAAAGCCCAATTGTTGTGATGACAAGATCTGGAAATAAAGCTTTACAAGTAGACCCCCAGAAGATGGGACAATTCTAGGTCCCTTCTCAAAAGAAATTTGACTTCCCCCTCAAAGGAATGACACTTTTCCTATTCCTCAAGCTAGAGAAAAGGAGAAGACAGATAGTCTCCCTAAAAATCTCAAAAGAGAAATAGAAGGAGATAGAATGAGATCCAAGGGTGAGGATCAAGAAAGGCTCAAGTTCCCCTCTATCACCAAAATACAAATATTAGAGGTAACCCAACAATACAAAAGGAAATATGGTGAGCCAGATAGAGGCCTGGAAAGACTATCCCTGACCAAGTCTGAGTATAACATTGTTGAGGAGATGAAAAGGATTCCATCAAAATATAGTCTATATGATACTCTTTTCATCCCAGGCCAGATTGACCTACTTAAAGCTTCCCTCTACAAAAAATCCCCAAAACAGACCAACCACCACCATCCTCAGTATACCACAAAAAAATAAAGAAATGACACATTGTTGTTCTAAAAAACAAACCTCCCTCTTTCTACATATCCTTAAGAATGGAAGGATGGGTAGTCCAAAATTGTATGATTGATTCAGGAGCATCAACCATAGTTATGCCTAAGGCGGTCTGTGAAGAGATGGGTATGGAATATACCTAGTCTTGTCCTGGAGTGTTGCAATTAGATGGGACACCTATCAAAATAGTTGGGGTTATTAAATATGTATTGATGAGGTTGCATAGAGCTCCCGAGGTAACAGTGGTGCAGGAAATAGTGGTGGTGGACTTGGAACCTTATTTCGGGTTATGCCTCTCAAGAGAATTTACTGCAAAATTAGGAGGATGTATGTACATGGATTATTCTAGCATGGTAATCCCTTTCAAAGGAAAAATAATAAGGATAACACCAGAGAAACTAGTTGCTTATCATATTGAAAAAATTGAAGAGGATCTATGCAATCTTAATCCTGTGGAGGAATTTGAGCTAGTGGAAAACATTGAAGAGCTAGACATTGAAGATGAGTTGCCTTTCAAAGAAGACTATAGTCAATTTGGAACTGGTATGGGTACATACAATATCACAACTAAACTGGAAAAGAAACTCCTTGCTATTTCTAATCAATCCCTAAGAAACAAAGAAACATGGGTTATGCATTTTGATGGTGCTAAATGTAGAAATGGTGCAGGGGCTGGTGTGGTTCTGCAATCACAGTCTAAAGGGATAAATAATTTTTCTTATAGACTGACATGGTCATGTACCAACAATGCCATAGAATACGAAGCTTTGTGCCTCGGATTGATGCAAGCAGAAAGTATGGGCATCAATATTTTGAACATATATGGTGATTCTGAGCTAATAGTCCATCAGGTAAGGAATAAGTGCAGCAGTAAGCACCATTACTTGAAAGCTTACAAAAATAGGGTATGGGACCTAATGGATTCATTTGATGCCCTGAATCTAAGTTTTATACCTAGAGAAGATAATCACCTGGAAGATTATTTGGCAACAAAGGGGGCTAATTTCAATCCTCCTATAGATTTTGGAACTAAGAAGACCAAAGGCATTAAAATGGTTTTCAGACCTGCAGTGCTAGACAAGCAGATATTCTGGCAGGTTTTTGAAAGTGATGAACAAATTCTAGATTTCATGATAAGAGAAGCATGCTTCTTGACTATCCAAGAGGAAGACTTGGAAGAAATAGATCAACAAGACTTTATCCAACTAAGAAATAATCATATCCCAAGGGGATTGGTCACCCTTGAAAGTCTATTTGATAATGAATATAGAAAGAAGGTTGGAGCTATGAAGGTCGATAAAAATATCTATAAATAAGTGGAGGTAGGAATAGGAAAGAAGCTCAATGTTGGGATCCAATGTTCACCTGAAGAAGCAGAAGAGATTAAATATTTATGCTTAAAATACCAAGACACTGTGGCTTGGTCATATGAAGACCTTAAGGTGTATGATAAAAGGATTATCCAACATACTATCGAGTTAGAACCTGATGCTAAACCATTTTGGCAAAAACAGAGGCCTTTTAATCCTAGGATAGAAGCCATTATGAGGGAGGAACTCTTAAATATAATGAAGGCTAGGATAATATATCCAATAAAACATTCCACTTGGGTGGCCAATTTGGTACTCATAAGAAATAAGAATGGGGATATACGCCTATGTGTAGATTTTAGAAATCTGAATCAAGCATCTCTCAAGGATCACTATCCTCTCCCTCAGATTGACCAGATCTTACAGGTGGTAGCTGGAGCAGAAATATTCTCACTTTTGGATGGTTACTCTAGATATAATCAGATTTGGGTAAAATATCAAGACCAATACAAGACAACATTTACTACAAAATGGGGTACATTTGCCTATTCAGAGAATGCCCTTTGGGTTGTCCAATGTTGGAGCTACATTTTAGAGGGCCATGGACTATGCCTTTGGTACACTTATAAAAAAAGTTATTCTTATTTACCTGGATGACATGACGGTCTTTTATCATGATAAAAATGATCATCTATCTCATTTGGAACAGGTTTTTCAAAAATGCAGAGAATTTGGTATCTCACTTAATCCTAAGAAGTCATTATTTGTAGTACATGAGGGAAAAATGTTAGGCCATGTGGTCTCAAAGGAAGGTATGACCATAGATCCAAAAATAATTGGAGCAATTCTAGCTATTCCTTTGCCTACTAATCAGAAGACCTTGTAGTATTTCTTAGGTCAAATCAATTTCGTTAGGAAATTCATTTCTGATTTTGCACAAAAATTGAGGCCTATATCTGAACTACTCAAGAAAAAGGTAGAGTTCAAATGGACTAAGGTTAGGAAGTAATCTTTCTAGATCATCAAGCAATCCATTGCAACAGACCTACTCTTGATAAATCCTGATTTCACTAAGGATTTTATCCTCTATGCTTATGGAGCTGAAGAAATTTATGCCTCGATACTCACCCAGAAAGATAGTCAAGGGGATGAGCACCCTGTGTTATTTTGGAGTCAGACTCTACATGATTATTAGGTAAAATACAACTTTATTGAGAGACAAGTGTTTGTTGTAATGAAGTCACTAAAGAAGTTTAGACAATATCTGGTACAGAGCAAAACCCTGGTATATGTGGTTCATCCAAATGTAAGGAGTTTTATTTTACAAGGTGACTTGGGAGATAAAAGGGCTAGTTGGATTACTAAGATCCAGGAATATGATGTAGAGATACGTCCCACAAAATTGGTAAGAGGTAGAGCCTTGTGCCAAGGATTGATAGATGCTTCAGCATTGGCCGAAATAACAACTTGTCAGATGATAGAAGAGGATCAGATAGAGATTTTTCACACTCTGGATTCTAATTGGATTGAGCAAATTACCAGGTATTTCCAAACTGGGATCTGCCCACATGATTTGAATTCTTCTCAAAGAAGGAGGTATAGACTTCATGCTCTAAAATATGTATTACTACCCGAGGGATTGTTCAAAAGAAACTTGGATGGTATTCTCCTAAAATGTTTGAAGGAGGACCAACAAAAAAGAGTCATTGAATAATTTCATGGAGGCTCAGTAGGAGGTCATAGATGTGATAGAACTACAAATTTGAAGATAATAAGAGAAGGCTATTATTGGCCTACCATGTTCAATGATGCTTTTAAAATTACCCAAGCTTGTGATAAGTGTCAGAGGTACGTTGGAAGAACAAGAAATGTTGCCTCTCCCCTGAAGCCTATTCAAGTCGAAGAGCCTTTCCAACAATGGGGATTAGATTTTATAGGAGTTATAAATCATAATTCTTTAGTAGAGCACAAGTTTATCTTGACAGCTACAAATTATCTTACCATATGGATAGAGGCCATTCCTACAAAGAAGGTGGACCAGGAAGTTGTGATCAACTTTGTGGAGAGTTTGATTTCCATATTTGGAGTTTCGAAAGCTTTGGTGAGTGATAATGGCCCTACTTTCATAGGATCTAAGTACATTGAGTTTTCCAGCAAGTATGGCATCACCCTTAAAAATACTTCAAACTATTACCCACAAGGTAATGGACTTGCAGAATCTACCAATAAAAACCTATTAAGGATTTTGAGAAAATATTTGGAAGGTAACAAAAGGAGTTGGCACCTATTTCTCAACCATGCTCTATGGGCAGACATGATTACTATTAAAAATTCCATCAAAACTTTGCCTTATGCACTGGTATACGAAAAAGAGGTGGTATTTCCAATTCACTTAGAAATCCCAACACTTAAGCTTGTCAGTATAGAAGAAGAATTAGAGGATGATCCAGTTAAAACCAGATTGACACACTTGCTATGATTGGAAGAGAGTAGGACTCAGGCATATGATCATTTTCAAAATCACTCATCGGACATTAAAGCATGGTTTGATAAAAATGCCAGGTTCAAGAAACTTCAGGTTGGAGATTCAGTTCTCAGGTGGAATGTTGATAGGGCAAAACCAGGTAAACATGAAAAATTTGATTCCTTTTGGGATGGTCCTTTTGAAATTGTGGAAGCTAAAGAGTCTAATGTATTTCAATTGAAGGACCCAGAAGGAAACATACAACCAATTCCGGTGAATGGTTTCCACCTTAAGCTTTACTATATGTAAGAAATAAGCTCATTGTAACATATGTATATACATTGTACAAATATTTCCCCCTCCTTTCTACACTTTCTATTTCATTTTCTTTTTGCACTTTGTAATTAGTTATTTTTTTGAATAAATTCTAAAAGGGAAGAGAGAGAGAAGATATTTTGCAAGAAATGACTAAGTTTTGGCCAAATTCATGGTAATGTTCGATTCCGCACATTGTGCTGTGCAAAACTCCCTAGAGTGGCATTACGTCCTCAAAATCATATGGTTGAATCTAGATTGGAAATTCTACAGAGTGTTCTATATTTTTCTATCATGCATAAGGAAGGACAAGAATGGCACCAATTCAGGAACCTCTCAAAGCTAGAGATAGCCAAACCAGAATTAGGGTAAAGCGACACACATGTAGGCTTAGTAGATGTAGAAAGTTTTTAAAGACACTAGAGCAGAATCAGGCCAAATCCAAAAAATAAGTTTCAATTTGACACATGGAGGCTAAATATTGCTTGTGCATTCAATTCTAATGAACTCACACATGAGCCAAAGAATAGCCAAAGGGATGTGATGAGCTGGCGATGCAATTTCAAAATTTGACCAATAAGGAAATAAGACGTCACTTTTGAGCCACCAAAGAAATAATGGAAAGGGTGGTGAAGTGTGCCAAAAAGATATCACGCAGTAGCCACATTTATGGCCGATGATATGTGAGTTACAGAAGATAAAAGTGATGAAGTTATGTGCGAGATTCATTTCACAATCATGAGAAAGCAAAAAATCTTAGTAGTGTTCTGAATTTCTCCTCACTTATTCTAGTGCACAAAGTCCTCCTGCTACAAAATGGCTTCTAAGAAATCACCCACAAAGACTTCAAAATATGTTATATAATTCAAAACTTTGGATTACAGGACGTTGATACCATACCTTGATAAATTTGAGGTTGTGGCAGACATGATGATGACCATTACTAAAAGGATGAGATTAAGGAGTGTGAATGACAGATACAAAAAGAACATTTCTCTATCGATGGAAGGTAGATGTTTCATCCTTTATTATTTATCCTTTTACATTTGTGATTTTGTACACCCATGTCCTGAGTTGATAGCTACAATAGTCAAATTCTATGATCCGCTATCCAAAGCAGTTAAAACTGGCGAGGGTGAAACACTTTTTAGCATCACTGCCTATTTCTGTCATGAGCTTTTTGCCTTAGGTTCTGACCCACAAATGCCACAAAAACCTTTCAGAATTGTTGAAAATTTTGATTCCTTTTCGGATGGCCCTTTTGAAATTGTGGAAGCTAAAGAGTCTAATGTATTCCAGTTAAAGGACCCAGAAGGAAACATACAACCAATTCCGATGAATGGTTTCCACCTTAAGCTTTACTATATGTAAGAAATAAGCTCATTGTAACATATGTATATATATTCCACCCTCCTAGCTTAGAATCGAACCTAACCAAACTTTTCAATCTGTCTAACATCTCTGTCATGCCCCGTATTTCTATTGACAGGTCCGTCATCAAGTGGGTCTTACCACCTACTGGGTGGCACAAGCTCAATTTCGATGGTGCGGCTAAAGGCAACCCGAGAGCGGCTGGCGGAGGGGGAATTCTTAGAAATCATAGAGGAGAAATAATTTTGGCCTTTGCCCAGAACCTGGGAATTCAATCCAACAATATGGCAGAGGCGCGGGCCCTGTTCCAAATTTTGATCCTTACGAAAGGGTTGACCATCAATAAACTTATCATCAAAGGAGACTCGTTGCACTGTATTAACTGGCTCAATGGTACCGCTAAGCCTCCTTGGGCCCTTGCTTCGATTTTCCAAGTTTGCAAGGCCCTAATTGGAAATTACCTAGAATTAACCATTAAGCATCAATACCGAGAAGGAAACAAAGCTGCGGACTGGCTTGCAAACAAGGGAGTCGGCGAATCCAACATTCAAGTGTGGAGAGACTCCTTCCCCATCGGCCTAAGGAATGATCCTACAAGTTTCAATGTTTGCACAATGTGAGTTGTTGCCAGGGGATTGGTTTGGTATGCTGTTGAAACTTGTCGTGATATCGCGACACCTTTTCCTTCTCCTCCTTCGACAGCGAAAATGCAACATGTCGCGATATCGTGACATTTTTCACCTTTGGCCGCAAAAATGCAACATGTCGCGATATCGCGACATTTCTTTCTCCTATGTGTGCAATGTTGCAACTTGTCATGATATCGCGACATTTCTTTCTCCTGTGGGTGCAATGTTGCAACTTTTTGCGATATCATGACACCTTTTTCTCCTTTGGTCACGGCGTTACATCATGTCACGATATCGCGACACTTTTTCCTTTTCGGTCGGGATGTTGCAACATGTCGCGATATCGCGACACTTTTTTCTCCTTTGGTCGCGATGTTACATCATGTCGCGATATCGCGACACTTTTTCTCCTTCGGCCATGGCACTGCTACATGTCACGATATCGCGACATCTTTTCTCTTTGGCCGAGATGTTGCAACATGTTGCGATATCGTGACATATTTTCTCTTTGGCCGTGATGTTGCAACATGTCGCGATATCGTGACACTTTTCTTTGGCCGCAATAATGCAACATGTCGCGATATCGCGACACTTTTCTCTAACCGCGATAATGCAACATGTCACAATATCGTGACACTTTTTCTCTTTGGCCGCGATAATGCAACATGTCACAATATCGTGACTCTTTTTCTCTTTGGCCACGACGCTGCAACTTGTCACGATATCGTGAAACTTTTTCTCTTTCGACCAGGATGTTGCAGAGTGTTCTATATTTTTCTATCATGCATAAGGAAGGACAAGAATGGCGCCAATCTAGGATCCTCTCAAATCTGGAGATAGCTAGACTAGAATCAGGGTAAAGTGACACACATGTAGGATTAGCGGATGTAGAAAGTTCTTAAATACACCAAAGCAGAATCAGGTCAAAGCCAAACAACAAGTTTCAATTTGACACATGGAGGCTAAATATTGCTTGTGCATTCAATTCTAATGAACTCATGCATGAGCTAAAGAATAGCCGAAGGGATGTGATGAGTTGGTGGTGCAATTTCAAAATTTGACCAATAAGGAAATAAGACATCACTTTTGAGCTGCCAAAGAAATAATGGAAAGGGTGGTGAAGTGTGCCAACAAGATATCATGCAACATCCGCATTTATGGCCGATGATATGTGAGTTCTAGAAGATAAAAGTGATGAAGTTATGTGCGAGATTCATTTCACAATCATGAGACTGCAAAGAAGCTTAGCAGTGTTCTAAATTTCTCCTCACTTATTCCAGTGTGCAAAGTCCTACTGCTACAAAATGGCTCCTAAGAAATCACCCACAGAGACTTCAAAAGAAATTTTATAATTCAAAACTTTGGATGACAAGACGTCGATACCATACCTTGATAAAGTCGCGGCTGTGGCAAACACGGTGATGACCATTACTAAAAGGATGAGATTAAGGAGTGTGAATGACAGATACAAAAAGAACGTTTCTCTATCAGTGGAAGATAGATATTTCATCCTTTCTTATTTATCCTTTTACATTTGTGATTTCGTACACCCATGTCCTAAGTTGATAGCTGCAATAGTCAAATTCTACGACCCGCTAGCCAAAGCAGTTAAAACTAGTGAAGGTGAAACCCTTTTAGCATCACTGCCTCTTTCTACCATGAGCTTTTTGCCTTTAGTTCTGACCCACCAGTGCCACCAAAACCTTTCAAAATTTTTGAACAAACTAGATTTTATTCCACTAAGAAACAGGTAAATGACTGTGAGTCATTTAGGAATTGGGTTTATAAACAACTGAATGCCAAACCCCAGGAAGAGTTGCCTGACGTCCCCATTTCTATTAAGAAATTTGTAACCCCTTTTTTTTCTCTATGTTGGCCTACATGGAGGGTTTGGACTCTGATGAAGAGGTTCATGGTTGGCAAATTATCGCTGCATACTGTATCTCTAATGAAAGGATGTACAAAAAGGAGGCGGCAAAGAGAGGGATAAGGGTGATTTATTTTGACTGGCTAGCATTTCTCACCCAAATAATACATGAATAGTTAGTAAGCTTGAAGAGGGGCTCTGGCACTCCTAGTTTTAGGCATTGCTCAAGCTTGGTATGGATGTTTTATGTCACTATGAAAGATAGAATGTTGTGGATTCCAGTCAAAGATAAAACCAATAAAGGAGAACCTATGCCAATCTACTATTGGACAAATAATTTAAGAAGCAGTGAGTCTCACTATAGGTTCAATTTGGAATTTCTTGGACTGGCCCTCAAAATAATGTATGGGAATTTACCTAGATTACCACCCTTTGCCAAAGATATTATGAGGAATAAAGATGTAGAGGAAGGGGACTGATATCTGTTAACTAAGGGAACAATCATCAGATTATATGGTTTTATGGGTAAACCTTTTCTTTTGCCTCACTTTTTCATGGAGAGACTTTTTGCCTTAGAATATTTGAGGCAAACAGAATACATTGACTCAAAATATGATTTTTGGAGAAAAAGGAAATCATTGCTTTCCCACCGCACTTTGAGTGATATCACCATTACTAAAAAGTGGTAAAGTCAGCAAATTTACCGATACCTGGATGGGTTAGGTCTATTTTATATCTCGAAGAAGTGGATTTATGATCCTGATGATATTTTCACTACAAAAAATAAAACCCTAAACATAGATAAGGCCTACAAATTTGAGAAAAGGGCAAGGGCTCATTTTGAATAGGGAAGAAACAATTATGAGACTACTCTGTTAGAGTGCAATGTTTCCAAGATGGATCAATTACCTCCATGGTTGGATTTTTATGATTAGATTGAAGATTTTGATCCTGACCACCAGCCCAGTCATTATATTACTGAAGATATGATTGATACAATTAAAGCCAAAACTACAAAGAAAAGCAAGCCCTCCTCCAAGTCAAAGTTGGCAAAGAAAAAAGACATGTCGTCTAAGAAGGAATTTTCAAAAGAAGTAGAAGAGGATGATTTTAAGGGACCATGGGAGGATGCCAAGATTATGGATTGGTGGTGTATGAGAGTTGAAATTGGAAAAGCTGAATCTAAATTTGGAATAAAGTTTGATAAAGAGTTTTCAAAAATATATGATGAAAATATTGATACTTGGGAACTAAAGGATGTAAGGCACATTGTATTGATGATTGAAAATCTCCAGGGTGATTCTTAATCTCTCCAACATTCTATAGATCAAAAGACTTCTTTAACAAACACTGAAGCATTAAGGACTTTTAGTCCTACTTCTGAGCAGGTGGAGATATTTCCTAAAGGAGCTAGGATGATGAGCAAAATGAGATGTTCTAAAGAAAAGGTTGTTAGTGCCCCGATTATTGAAACAAAATCTATTGAGCAAGGTGCAGCAACAGTATTGTCATTGTTGTCAACACAGTCAGATAGATCTGTTGATGCAATGGATAGGAAGTTCAAAAGCTATTCAGATGTAGAAGATAGGAGTTCAGAGGTTACTCAGAGTATGTACAGTGATTTTCCAAGAAGACCGAAGTGGCCCATATGCAAAAGATCAAAGAAAAAGACAAGTAAGAAAAGTGTCGCGATATCGCGACATATACAGCAGACAAGAAAAACTATCGCGATTTCGCGACATGTTGGAAGAGAGAAAAAGCAGGAAAAACTGTCACGATTTCGCGACATGTTGGAAGAGAGAAAAAGCAAGGGAAAAAGCTGTCACGATTTCGTGACATGTTGGAAGAGAAAAAGGCAAGTGGAAAAACTGTCATGATTTCATGACATGTTGGAAGAGAAAGAGAAAGTGGAAAAACTATCACGATTTCGTGACATGTTGGAAGAGAAAAAGGCAAGTGGAAAAACTGTCACGATTTCGTGACATGTTGGAAGAGAAAGAGAAAGTAGAAAAAACTATCACGATTTCGCGACATGTTGGAAGAGAAAAAGGCAAGTGGAAAAAGTGTCACGATTTCGTGACATGTTGGAAGAAAAGAGAAAGAGGAAGAAGTGTCACGATTTCGTGACAAGTTCGAAGAAAGAGAACAAGTAAGAAAAGTGTCACGATTTCGTGACATGTCGCATTTTCGACTAAAATAGGAGAGAGAAAGTAAGTTGGAAAAGTGTCACGATTTCGCGACATGTCGCATTTTTGCGACTAAAATAGGAGAGAGAAAGCAAGTTTGAAAAGTGTCACGATTTTGTGACATGTCACATTTGTGACAAAAGAAAGAGAGGAAGCGTACGAAGAGAAGTGTCACGATTTCGTGACAAAAGCAGAAAGCAAGACTTCAAAAGCAGAAGTGTCATGATTTCATGACAAAAGCAAAGAAGTAAAGTATAGAAGTAGAAGTGTCACGATTTCATGACAAAAGAGAGAAGAAGACTTCAAAGGCGAAGTGTCACGATTTCATGACAAAAGCAAAGAAGTGAAGTACGAAAGTCGAAGTGTCACGATTTCATGACAAAAGCAAGAAAAGACTTCGAAGGCGAAGTGTCATGATTTTGTGACAAAAGAAAATAAGTGAGAAGCAAAAGTGTCACGATATCGTGACATGTCGCATTTGAAAGAAGAAGGATAAAAAAGTGTCGCGATATGGAATGTCGCATTTTGCGACAAAGGAATAGAGAAAGCGTACGGAGGGAAAGTGTCACGATATCGTGACATGTTGTATTTTTGTGAGCCAAAGCTAAGAGAAAGAGCAAGGAGAAAAAGTGTCGCGATATCGTGACATGTATTTTTGAGGCCAAAGCAAGGAGAAAGAGAGAGAAAGAAAGTGTCGCGATATCGTGACATGTTGTATTTTTATGGTTGAGTTGAAGCCGACGAAGACCGATGATAGCCGACTAAAATTAGGGTTTATAGTTGTCATGAAAGCCGACTAAGATTAGGGTTTACAATCGACTAAGATTAGGGTTTTCATCATAAAAATTTTGTTATAAAAGGAGGGTTGTTTGGAGATTTGATATGTATGTTGAATGTGTGTGAAATACGGTCACTGTGCGTAGAGAGCAAGTCATGTCGAATCATGCTAAGTGTAAAATTTGCTAAGGAGAGTAGAGTGCATAGAAGGTAGAAGATGATCGTGAAGTTTGACTATAGCGAAGCGAGTGTGTGAAGTGATTGCGTAGAGAAAGCAGAGTGCCTAGAGAAAGCAAAGGTGAAGAAGACCGGATCCAGGGTCTAGCAAAAGCAAAGGTATCTTACTATCAATCTTCTAGTTTCAGAATTGAAGTCCAAGTTGGTGCTTGGCATCAGGGGTTGGTGCTCCTTCCAGTTGGTGCTGGTAAATCAGGGGTTGGTGCTCCTTTCTGTTGGTGTAGATAAATCAGGGGTTGGTGCTCCTTCCAGTGGGTGTTGGTAAATTGATTGTAAAGTTGTTGCTTTGCAAAGGCTGGATTTGGATGGTAGTCCAAGCGATCATTTTTGAGGAGTAGCCACATTGGTGAACCTCGTTAAATCTTGTGTTGTGTGATGTTCTTTTGTGATACTTGCTTTATCTAGTTTTAAGTTTTAATTATTTTGGTTTTAAGAGCTATGAATTTAAGTTTAAAGAGCTACACTGATTCACCCCCCTCTCAGTGTCATTGTAAGACTAACAATTGGTATCAGAGCTAAGTTATTATACAAGCTTAACCGGCTAGGGTGATCTTGGAAGTAACACAATGGTAGGTGGTGAAGGCTTCTCATCAAACAAAGCACCATTGTTTGATGGATCTAATTACACGTTCTGGAGAATCAGGATGCAGACATATCTCTGTGCTTTGGGATACGACATCCGGGATTCAGTAGTTAGTGGATACACAATACCCATCACTCCTCCAAAAGAGGCTGACAAAAAGAAACTGTTTGAAAATAACTCAAAAGCAAAAAATGCTCTCATGTGCGGATTAGCAGACAGTGAACTAGTAAAGATCATGAGCTGTAATACGGCAAAAGAGATATGGGACAAACTAAGGAGTATTCATGAAGGAGACGATAAGATCAAGGAGGCCAAGTTACAGACACATCGAGCTCAGTTCGAAGCATTAAAAATGAATGACGATGAAAACATTGAGGCATATATGCTGAGAGTTAATGGAATCATTAATGCGATCAGAGGACTCGACGAGGATATCGAAGACTCTACCGTCGTGAAAAAGGTATTAAGATCTCTTCCTCAAAGGTTTGATTCTAAAGTCTCAGCGATAGAAGAAGCTAAAAATCTAAATTATTTTAGTATAGATGAGATGTATGGTTCTTTGATTGCATATGAGATGAGGATAGGAAGATCTAAACCCACAGATAGAGAAGCGGCTTTTAAAGCCCTTAAAAATAAAAACGCAAAACAAGAGTCCGAGGAAGAAGAGACATCAGATGAAATGGAAGCAAACTTTGTTAGAAAACTAAAAAGGGGAAAAGGAAAATACAGAGGGAAGCTACCGTTTAAATGTTTCAAGCTGTGGAGGCGTTGGGCATTTTGCGACTAAATGTCCACTTAAAGAGAAGAACAAAAATGATGAAGGATCGCACCAAGAAAGAAGTGACTGGAAGAAGAAAATGAATTTCAGAAAAGGCAACTTCAAGAAGAAAAGTTTCATCTCCAGGAATGCCAGTTCATCAGAAGACAGCTCCGGTGAGGATTACGAAGAGGAAACAGGTGAAGCTCTTTTCATGGCATTTGAAGAAGTAAAATTGAAAAAGGAAGAAGGAGTGAACTCTGAAGTATGTGGTGAAAACCACGAGGCTGAAGTAGATCTAGAAGGTGAGTTGATCTCTGCACTTGAAGAGTGGAAGATAGAAAGGAAAAAGAATAAGAAAATTTCAAGAAAGCTTGAGGATGCAAATGAAATCATAACCAGTTTGAAAGTACGAGATAGAAGAATCCAAGAAAATCTTCGAAGATCTCGAAGTGCAAATAACCATGAAAATAGATTATTACGGCAAGCTAGAAGAAGAGATTGTTGGTTTAAGAATGCAGCTAGAAGAGATGAATAAGAAAATTAGTTGTTATCACAAACGTGAAGAAAGTTCTATGAAGATGGATAAGATCATAAATGACCAAAGGCCTGCAGGCATCAAATTTGGTCTGGGTTTCATCGAAGGAGAATCATCAAATGGATCAAAGGCCAGAAATGTAGAATCCATAAAGAATGAAGATAAGAAACAGGTTGATCAAGGAAAAACGTCTCATGCAAAAGAAAGCAATAATGCCAGGCACGAAAGGAGAATTGACAATGATGGATTCACCAATGTCACACATCAAAGAAGAAGAAGACCTATGGCTCCTACGGCAACATGGCAAAGACCATCACCCAGGTTCAATTATCCCTTTTCTGGTTTCTGTTTTAAATGCAATGGCTATGGACATAAAATCTCAGACTGCAAATATAATGTAAGACCAAGGAATTTCACCGGTAGAAATGCTTTTTCTCCTCTGATGAATTATACGGTAGAATGTTATAACTGTCATAATTTTGGGCACATTGCAAGAAACTATAGAAGTACATTTGCATCAAATCAGTTTCAGGGAAGAAAATTTCAACCAAATAGGATGAGACAAAATAGAAAACTTCTCGAAAAACATGCACAAGCTATTGATAAGGGAAAGGCAAAACAAGAGCCCAAAACTACTATCAAAATGGAGTGGAAAGGAAAAGAGCGACTTAAGGAAGAAAAGGAATCCTTAATCGTACAAACAACATTTAAAGCACAGAATAAATATGTACCATGGATACTTGATAGTGGATGCTCCAGTCATATGACAGGTGACAAACAAAAATTTGAGAAGTTACAGAAATATGAAGGTGGTTCGGTAAAGTTTGGAAATAATGATGGAGCTAAGATAGTTGGCAAAGGTTCAGTTAAAATTAGTGACGGAAAAATTAAGTCAGAAGAAGTCTTGTTTGTGGATGGTTTGAAACATAACTTGTTGAGCGTAAGTCAGATTTGTGATAAAGGTCATGAAGTAGTTTTTATGAAGCAGGGTTGTGAAGTCAGAAAAACAAACAGTGGAAAATTGATAGCAATTGGATCAAGGACATCTGGCAACCTGTACACGCTCTCAGAGACTTCAAAAGGAGCTTGTTTTATTGGACAGGAAGAAGAAAATTGGTTGTGGCACAAGAGACTCGGTCATATCGGTTTTGATAATCTAGTAAAAATCAGCTCAAAAATGGCAGTGAGAGATATTCCCACCATCAGCAAACACTGCAAACAACATTTGTGCTTCATGCCAAAAGGGAAGCAAACTAGAGTCACATTCAAAACAAAAGAGTACTACACAAGCAAACCTTTGGAACTAATACACACTGATTTATGTGGACCCATGAGAACACAAAGCATAAATGGTGACAAATATTTTATGTTGTGCATTGATGACTATTCCAGAATGACATGGATATTTTTCTTGAAGCATAAATCGGAAGCTTTTGATATGTTCAAGATTTTCAAAAACCATGTTGAGAATGAAACAGGAAAGAGGATCAAATGTTTAAGATCAGATAGAGGAGGAGAATTCATTTCGGAGGATTTTTCAGAGTCCTATGAAAAATACGATATTAGGAGACAATTTTCAGCGACCGGGACACCTCGGCGAGAATGGAGTGGTAGAAAGAAAGAACAGGACGATGCAGGAAATGGCACGGACTATGTTGGCTGAAAGCAGAGTAGCAGACAGATTTTGGAAAGAAGCAGTCCATACTGCGGTGTATATCCAAAATAGGTACATGCTGAGAACACATGAAAGCAAAACTCCTTATGAGTTGTGGTTCGGTAAAAGGGCAACAACAAAATACCTCAAAGTTTTTGGCAGCAAGTGCTACATCAAAAGAACTGAAGATAATCTTGGTAAGTTTGAAGATAGAGCGGATGAAGGTATTTTTGTTGGTTATTCATCAAAAAGCAAAGCTTACAAATGCTACAACAAGAGGCTAAAGAAAATTGTGGACAGTGCCGATGTTAAATTTGATGAAGGTAGAGAACGAGTAATTAGCTATGAAACGAACTACCCAATTTATGAAGAGGTTATTGAAGGAGATGAGGAAAACGAAATGGAAAAGATACAAAAAATTGACTCAGATGATTTAAGTTGTGATTCAGAAGTGGAAGAAAATAAGAAATTCAAAACAGGTAGCTGGCAGAAAAATCATCCTAGAGAGCAAATAATTGGAGACCCCAAAGTTGGTGTTTAGACAAGAAGAAGAGTAGTAAGTAACTACTCTCTATTATCCAACATTGAGCCCAAAAATGTTGCTGACGCAAGCAAAGATGAAAGTTGGATGAAGGCAATAAATGAAGAATTAGATCAGATCGAGAAAAACGAAACTTGGGAGTTAGTACCTAGACACTGCAAATAAAAATATAATCGGGACTAAATGGATTTTTTGAAACAAATTGAATGAAGACGGACAGGTAGTCAGAAATAAAGCAAGATTGGTATGTAAGGGTTATGCACAAGTTGAAGGCATTGACTTTGAGGAAACTTTTGCACCAGTAGCTAGACTAGAGGCAATTAGAATGTTTATGGCTTTAGCGAGTCTACAAGAATTTCAAAGTTTATCAAATGGATGTGAAATCAGCGTTTTTGAATGGGAAACTTGAAGAAGAGGTTTATATTGAGCAACCAGATGGTTTCCAACTTGGTGATGATCCCAACTTTGTTTGCAAGTTGAAGAAAGCATTATATGGCTTAAAACAGGCACCCAGAGCATGGTATGCAAGGCTAGACAACTATCTCACCCAACAAAGGTTTAAGAAAGGTATGGTGGATAGTAATTTGTATGTCAAAACAGAAAATGGGCATCTTATTGTTCTTGTTGTATACGTAGATGATATCATATTTGGCAGCGACAAAGATGAGTCATGTAAATATTTAGCAAATAAGATGCGAGAAAGAATTTGAAATGTCAATGATTGGTGAACTTTCGTATTTCCTCGGGTTGCAAGTTAATCAAAATAAGAAGGGCATATTTATTTCTCAAGTTAAATATGTGAAAGAGATGTTAAAAAAGTTCACAATGGAGGATTGTAAGCCAGTTAGCACTCCCATGATGACAGGTTGCAAGTTGAGCAAGGATGACAAATCTCCACCTATTGATCAAACCATGTACAGATCTATGATTGGAAGCTTACTGTACCTGACAGCTACCAGACCGGATATTTTGCAGGCAGTATGCATGGTAGCACGATTTCGAGGCTAATCCCAAGGAGACTCATGTGACGACGGTGAAGAGGATTCTTCGGTACCTCAAGGGTACTATGGAGTATGGGTTATGGTATCCAAAAGGTAAAGACTTCACCCTTATTTCGTATTCGGATGCAGATTGGGCAGGATGTGTAGATGACGGAAAGAGTACCGGTGGAGGTGCATTCTATCTTGGAGACAGATTGGTCGCGTGGCACGGTAAGAAACAAGAGTCGGTTTCTTTATCGACAGCAGAGGCGAGAATATATTGCAGCGACAACATGTTGTACGCAGGTATTGTGGATGAAACAAACCCTGAAAGATCTTGGTATTAGCTTCGGTGAGCCAATATCGGTTAAGTGTGATAACACCGGTGCCATTAACATCTCCAAGAATCCGGTTATGCATTCACGCACAAAACACATTGCTATCGGGTATCACTTTTTGAAGGAGAAAGTTGCGAAAGGTGAGGTTAAGTTGGATTTTGTTCCAACTACAGAGCAAGTAGCAGATATCTTCACAAAACCATTGCCCAAGGAAGTTTTTGAGTACCTTCGCAATAAATTGGGAGTGGTCACACTTCCCAAGAATTGACTAGCTACGGGGATCACATTCTCAGGGGGAGCATTTAAGTATTTGATTATCTTTTTGCTCATGTTCATGATTTTTGCTAAGTGTAATAAATTGTGCATGAGAATGTTGTGCATGGACTCAGCGGGAGTCTGCAGTAGCCCTTTGGTATTATTGTCAAATGGGGAGAAGAGTTACAGGAAATTGCACATGCATTGCCAACAATTCCAAAGGGGGAGATTGTTGAGCAAGGTGCGGCAACGATATTGTCATTGTTGTCAACACGGTCGGATAGATCTGTTGATGCGGTGGACAGGAAGTTCAAAAGCTATTCGGATGCGAGAAGACAGGAGTTCAAAGGTTACTCAGAGTATGTACAGTGATTTTCCAAGAAGACCGAAGTGGCCCATATGCAAAAGATCAAAGAAAAAGACAAGTAAGAAAAGTGTCGCGATATCGCGACATATACGACAGGCAAGAAAAACTATCACGATTTCGTGACATGTTGGAAGAGAGAGAAAAGTAGGAAAAAGTGTCACGATTTCGTGACATGTTGGAAGAGAGAAAAGAGAGGAGAAAACTATCATGATTTTGTGACATGTTGGAAGAGAAAAAGCTGGAAAAACTGTCGCGATTTCGCGA
The DNA here is from genome assembly GCA_028583015.1 of Wollemia nobilis. NCBI lineage: Eukaryota > Viridiplantae > Streptophyta > Pinopsida > Araucariales > Araucariaceae > Wollemia > Wollemia nobilis. The sequence continues at coordinate 4,265,244 of JAQPPZ010002189.1, read as the reverse complement.
CATGTTGGAAGAGAAAAAAGTGGAAAAACTGTCACGATTTCGTGACATGTTGGAAGAGAAAAAGGCAAGTGGAAAAAGCTATCACGATTTCGCGACATGTTGGAAGAGAAAGAAAGAGGAAAAATGATCGCGATTTCGCGACATGTTGGAAGAGAAAAAGGCAAGTGGAAAAACTATCGCGATTTCGCGACATGTTGGAAGAAAAAGAAAGAGGAAAAACTGTCACGATTTCGCGACATGTTGGAAGAGAAAAAGGCAAGTGGAAAAACTGTCATGATTTCGTGACATGTTGGAAGAAAAAGAGAAAGCAGGAAGAAGTGTCACGATTTCGTGACAAGTTCGAAGAAAGAGAACAAGTAAGAAAAGTGTCACGATTTTGTGACATGTCGCATTTTTGCGACTAAAATAGGAGAGAGAAAGTAAGTTTGAAAAGTGTCACGATTTCACGACATGTCGACATTTTCAATAAAAAAGGAAAAGATGATTTTGTGACAAAAGAAAGAGAGGAAGCGTACGAAAGCAGAACTGTCATGATTTCATGACAAAAGAGAAAGCAAGACTTTGGAAGTAGAAGTGTCACGATTTCGTGACAAAAGCAAAGAAGTAAAGTACGGAAGCAGAAGTGTCATGATTTCATGACAAAAGAGAAGAAGACTTCGAAGGCAGAAGTGTCACGATTTCATGACAAAAGCAAAGAAGTGAAGTACGAAAGCGAAGTGTCACGATTTCATGACAAAAGAGAGAAGAAGACTTCGAAGGCGAAGTGTCATGATTTCATGACAAAAGGAAAAGAAGACTTGAAGAGAAGTGTCATGATATTGTGACATGTGCATTTTGTGACTAAGAAGGAAGGAAGAAAAAAAGTGTCATGATATCGTGAAATGTCGCATTTTCGCGATAAAGGAATAGAGAAAGCGTACGGAGGTGAAAGTGTCGCGATATCGTGACATGTTGTATTTTGAGCCAAAGCTAAGAGAAAGAGCAAGGAGAAAAAGTGTCACGATATCGTGACATGTTGTATTTTTGGGGGCCAAAGCAAGGAGAAAGAGAGAGAAAGAAAGTGTCGCGATATCGTGACATGTATTTTTGTGGTTGAGTTGAAGCCAACGAAGACCGATGACAGCTGACTAAAATTAGGGTTTATAGTTGTCATGAAAGCTAGACTAAGATTAGGGTTTACAACCGACTAAGATTAGGGTTTTCATCACAAAAATTTTGTTATAAAAGGAGGGTTGTTTGGAGATTTGAGGATGTATGTTGAATGAGTGTGAAATACGGTCATTGTGCACAGAGAGCAAGTCGTGTCGAATCATGCTAAGTGCGAAATTCGCTAAGAAAGTAGAGTGCACAAAAGGGAGAAGACGATCGTGAAGTTTGATGTAGCGAAGAGAGTGTGCGAAGTGATTGCGTAGAGAAAGCAGAGTGCCGGCAGAGAATGCAAAGGTGAAGAAGACCAGTCAGGGTCTTGCAAAAGCAAAGGTATCTTACTATCAATCTTCTAGTTTCAGAATTGAAGTCCAAGTTGGTGCTTGGCATCAGGGGTTGGTGCTCCTTCCAGGTTGGTGCTTTGGTAAATCGGGGGTTGGTGCTCCTTTCGATTGGTGCGAGATAAATCAGGGGTTGGTGCTCCTTCCGGTGGGTCCTTTGGTAAATTGATTGTAAAGTTGTTGCTTTGCAAAGGCTGGATTTGGATGGTAGTCCAAGCGAGTCATTTTTGAGGAGTAGCCACATTGGTGAACCTCGTTAAATCTTGTGTTGTGTGATGCTCTTTTGTTATACTTGCTATATTTAGTAATAAATTTTTAATTGATGCGGTATTAAGAGCTATAAATTCAAGTTTAAAATAGCTACACTGATTCACCCCCCCTCTCAGTGTCATTGTAAGACTAACAAAATCTAGGCATAAATTATTAGCTCTAGGAGCACAACCTCGGGACAAAGTTGTTGATCATAAAAGGAATGGTAAGAGCATTGGAATCAAGCCACTTTATTTTACTCCTATGACATCAGCAAAACCACAATCCATTACAGAGCAATATTTACCTTTCGGAGGAGTGCAAGGAGAATTATCAGAAGAAGATTCTAGAGATGAGATGGATGCTTTTCAATTAGTTTGCAAAATGGCTAAGATAACTTCAGATATAGAAGGGAGATAGCTTTCCAAAAGGTAGAAGATGAGCATGGAGGAAATTGCAGAAGAGGTATCTACTTTTAATATAGAAAGTTTGGTTGAATAAGAACAACAGCTTGAAACAGAAGCTGAGCAAGAACACCCTACATCTGTAGGTGAAGGTATGGTTTCTAATCCCTCTTCTCCTTATCATATCTATAAATCCCCAAAAGGACTTCCTTCCCTTTCTAGTCAATAAAATATGGCGAATTTGCCTCCTTCACCTCACAGTCCTCCCCTCATCCCATCAGTAGCTATGGAGGCATCAGTCAGTTCTGCTATATCACAGCCTCCTTCAAACCCACCTTCCACTTCTAAGGCATCCACTTCAGTATCCACCATCATTGTGCCCTCATATATTTTACCATCATCCATGGGACAATGTGTTCCAAGTTCATCTATCCCCTCTATTATCAGTTATGTCCCTGTTTCCCTAAATTTACCTATATCAATAGCAAAAATAGTCATAGAATCTACCATTATAACAGGGGCTGCTATTAATGTGTCTCCACCCCCACTAACAACAAGTTAGTCCACCATCATGTTTTTAATACCATTGTATCATTTGGCTATTGATATTTCAAAGTATGTTGTTGTATCCAAAGAGTAGGCAACTTCTTAGAGCATAAATGATTACTAAGCAGAGAAGCTTACCAAGCCTTCTAGTCGGATGGTTGTAACAATAAAAAGTATATATGTTAATCCCATCACTAGTCAAAGTGTTTCAAGGTCTTTGATTTCGTAGGTGAGAAATTCTAAAAATGAGATGACTACCCAGGATTATAGAGTGGAATAAATCATAGAATATATTGACAAACTTCCTACTGAAGATGAGTTGGGAATGTCCAAGGCTCACTTAGATACATTTTATGTTAAGAATGATATAGCAAAAGATAAGGTAGAAAAGTTGAAACAACAGATTGAAAATCCATGATCAAAAAGAAGTAGATAAGGTTCTGAGGAAAGAGGCTAATAGTTGGCAGTAAATATTTTAGAAGGCTAATGAGTTGAAAAACCAGTTAGAATATCAAAAGAAGTTGAATGAGGATCAGGAAAAATAGATTCAAAGTTTGAAACATCAGCTTCAGATTGAGAAGGCTAAGTCCTTAGGCTTTTCCAAATATAATTTGAATAAGATAAAGTAGAAGTTGTTTTTTGAAGTTCAAGAAAAATATTCAGGTCTTCAACTCATAATTGACTACCTGAAGGATGCCTGCAAATTACTATCTACCATTCAGAAGTATTTAAATCAAATCACTGGAGAGTTATAGCCTATGGTGATTCTGGCAAAAAAAATGTACAAGTTGGTTGGTAGTAGGCTTAGTGATGCTGGTAAACCAATTTCTAATAAATAATGGAATCTAGCCGGGGTAGCCTCCAAAATAGTGGTGAAAAAGTATAGGGTAGTTCAGAGATCCTAGCTGTTGTTTGATAGGGTTGACAGGGGAATTAAATATATTATTGAAATAAATGAAGAGATGATTCACATTGATTTCAAAGGGCTCTAGAAGGAGGATCACAACTTGCTTTCTATGGAAGAATACCAACAAAGCATCAATGAGAATCTATAGGATGAAGCTGAAATTGATTCATTAGAAGAGACACTATCCCAAGAACAAGTTGCTAAGCTAATTATGGGTTACACCCACCTAAGAGATCTCATGAAAGATCTAGTGATTATATGGAATGCTGCTAATTATGAAGACATTGGAGAATTACAATACATTTATAATTAGCTTAAAGAGACATCAAACCCCTCTGATAAAGCCTAGAAACAGGCTCTTCAATCTTTGGAATTAATGGTTCAGGTGTTCGGGGATACTTCTGGTAAAGATGAGCAAGGAGTACAGAATCCTGGAGAGGATGAAGAGGAAGAGGCTGGAGAAAAATAAGAGTAATATTGAACAATTACAGGCCCAGGAGGGGCTCTTGCTTAAACTATTATTTTTTCTGTTTGTATATATGCATAAGTTTTGTATTCATATACATCAGTTTTGTATTTCTGTTTTTACTCTGACAGTTGTCAAAAATAAACAATAAAGGCATGAGGCCTACAGCACAACATTTTTGTGTGAAGGCAAAAGGAATCCTTATAAAGGAAGAGAGTTGTGTATATTTTATGAAGGTAGTAGTAATACTGATATTATAGACATAGTCTCTAGTTGAACAAATGAGCTCTATGATGTTTTTGGCATAGTTTTGATATGAACCTCTACCCTCTAGGTAGAATTAAATTTTGAGAGGGTAGGATTTGTATGGAAATAATTCCGTAAAACATGTATTCAAGAAAAATTATTATTTTGACTCCTAAGACCCAATGGATAAGACTCTAGATTCGATTGGATTTGCAAGAAAATACACCCAGGAGGCGCCAAAATGTAGGCCTAAAATGACCACATACTTTATAAAATTTTGTATAATTTTTTCTAAGTCATAAAGTTGTCATTTTTCTCCAAAATCAGATTGATAATATGAGTCTGCTCGATAGTTATTCAATTTTGAAATGTTTGAAGTGATTCCAGATAACTGCATTTCGGGTTCAGAATGACAATAGGTCTCAAATCTGCAAAATTCTTTAAAATATGATGATGTCAGTAGAAAAAAAGTGCAGAATAACCTCCTTGAGTATCTGATTCCAGAAAAGTCTTTTGTTTCCCACTCCGGAGTGGTGTTATCTTCAAATTCACAAAAGTCTCAAGAAAATGATGACGTCAGCGGGGGAAAAGTGAGAAAAGGCAATTCAGGTAATAGACAAGTATTTTATTTTTGGAATGAAGATAAAGTGAAACAGCTGAATAATAATGAGGTGGAAGATAAAATCCCAAAGTGGATTCAAGGTTCAGATACTCCAGATCCGCTTATGACATCATCTTTCTTAGTAGTAGAAAGATGAACCTAAATCGTGCGATTAAAAGGATCGACGGTGGAGGTTAGTCTTCTAAGTTTGGATTGTTTAAAACATGTTTCTGCATCAAAACTATACAGTCAACCGAAATATGAAGCATCAAATATTTCCAAGAGGATCAGACTAGATGCAGTTCAGATCGACGATGCCAATCTATTCCTAATAAGGATCGATGGGAACGTATGATCTGGAATGTTCTGAACTATAGTTCTACTGAGCGACCAAGCAAGTTGTAGAGACCCCATGCTATCATGATGGACACCCTTCCAATGGAATTCTCAGAGAACGAAACAATGACCTAATGCCATATAAGATCTTTGTTGAGCTGTTGTAACAAGATTTGATGTATTGTTTCTTGATTTGTAATATGAAAAACTATAAGTAGAGGTCGAACCCTTGTTTTGAAGGGTCATATCTAGCGTGTTTTCCTGTGCTATTGTAAATATTCCTGAAGAGCTGAATGAAGGAGCAATACATTGATATTTGCCTCAAGTTCACATTCTCTTGCTTGATGTAAGAGGTTTGGATTTCATAGTTGCATTTTTGTAAATACTTAGATGGTTAGCTTGTGCCTATTTTGGATTACTAGCTATTGTGAGTAATTGAATTTGAAAGAACATTTATGTAAGATCTAAGTGTTTGGTCAATTATTTTATTTGGATTATCATTCCCTAGGTATTGAAATTGCTTGCTATAACATTTCTCTGTTATGATTTAAATACATGAAATGATCTATTATGAGATAATTGTTGATCTAAGTGTATATCCTTAATCTAGTTTTTTGGGAGCTTTTTACGATGGTGCCATGCTGTTAACCTATTCGTCCATTGTTATCTACATCTCTCTAAACCTAACCTTATATTACCCTAAAATCCAAACCCTAAGTGAGTATAATTGTGTCAACAACCTGCTAAGTTGACAAGGAACCAGCCTACTCTGGAGGTTGATTCGAAAACTCCTATTTTGGTCCATCCAATGTTGAGTGTTGAGTTGCAGCTATCGGGTGCAAGCTTGGATAGAATATACGAAGATAGACAACCATAGTACTGAGTGAAAACTTGGTGCAATTCAGTGCCCAATAGTACCTATTATTTGGCTTCTCTATATGGTAAATAACTTTAAAAACCTATGAATATAATGCATTTAAAAAGATATTATTCTTGATCTTCCATCTATATTTTACATTTAGCTTTGATCATATTGCATCTGCTTGCCTGCTCATATTGCATGAGTTCTTGTCATACTTTGCATGATTGCTTGACATTATGTTTATCTTGCAATTTTTCTTGTCATAATTGCATTATTGCTTGTTCATATAGATTTTGGAGATTCATGATAATGGCATGTGATGATACCTAGTTAGGTCATAGCTCACATGCATTGCACTTTTCACTAAGGTTATGATGCCTAGAAAAGCCCAAACCTAGGATCTATGCATTTTCATCCCTTCTTCTCTTCTCATATTCTTTCTCTATTTCTCTCTCTTCTCTCTTCTTCTTGTATTTCTTGACTTTAAAAGTTTTTACAATGACTATCATTTCTCTCCAAAGTCAAGGAATGTACCTTCTTTTGGTATATCCTTGTCCTTTGCATGTTTCTTCTTTTTTTCCCCAGTTTTCTTTATTTCAAATAATGCTATATCTTCTTCTCTCCTTTGCACATTTCCCTCCCCTTGAATTTTCACTAGCTAAAACTTCAATATGGGGGTACACACGTACAATTCTCTGCTCCTCATTTCCTTCCCCTTATTTATTCTAGTACATGCACACGCTCACTTTGTGTTATGATCATATTTATTGGTATCTCTCTCTCTCTCTATCTCTCTATATATATATATATATATATATATATATATATATATATATATTACATACCCCTATTGGGTAGTACTTGCTAATACATCATTCGCATCAGCAACAACATATTTCCCTATCGAGTTATGCTTATTTTGACTCAACGGGCTCAACACTCCATTATAGGATAAGCTCCTTGGCCATTTTAGCAAGCTTCATCATACATCCTAGTGGGTAATCACCCCACAGTAGTCACTAGCAAGAAATCATCCATAACAGGTTACACTCCATCATTTGAGAAATCATCCATAGTAGGTTATGCTCCATATTTTTATCCATCTATCCATATTAGAAAGTAATACACCCATAGCAGGTTTTCACTCCACACATGAACCATTATTTTGGGCATAACACCCTTCATTTAGGGTTATTTGATAAATTTATCTTATTTTCTATGGTTGATCTTTGGATTCTTCTTCTTCTATTTTCCCTTCTTATTTCTTTACCTTTCTTCAATTTTCATCTTTGCATCTCATGTTAGCTGCATTAGATTAATGTTTTACCTAGTGATATTTGCTCTGATGTTTGTATCCTTGCTTCGTTCTTCATATTTTTGCTCTCTCTCCTTTCCTCTTTCAAATTTCTTAAGTAATCTCCATTCCTTCAAAAACTTGAGGAGGCACCCCAACCATAGAGGCATTAATGGTAATAATGTCTCATCTAACATGCAAAATTCCAGATTGTCCTTTGTGATACCCCTTTTCCATTGCTCTTTTCCCTATACCTGTCCACTTCTTTTTGTGCTTGTTTTATTATTGTCTATAGGAGTCTACATATTTCTTTGACACATTTAATTGTCCTTAAATGCATCAAAGAGGGGGAAAAATGTAGACACGGAAAATCGACCCACTTTAGTGTGCAATCTTCCTAGAGCCCTTTGGGAGGTCCCTTGGACTTTTCTAAGGCAAGTATAAGGTATCTCCTGCATGTTTTACCTATTTTCTCTCTCTATGTGAAATCGTGCTCTCTCTTGATGGGGCATGACTTCACATAGGCAAAATCGTGATTAGCCTAAATAGGGCACGATTTTGTCTTTTTAAGGTTTGGCCCATGAAAACCTAATTCTTTGGGTTTGGCGTGTTTTACGTTGGTCCTTGTTTTTTCCACCTTGATCATATTTAAATCCATTATATAAGGAGGGTTTGAATTCACTTTTCACACACGGTTACACAACATGATACAATATTCTTACATGCTAACAATTGATTTCTTATTTCTCGTAAAATATTCTTATTCGATTTGCATCTCTTTTTTTCGTTTGCAAGCAAGTTTAACTTTGGAGTTTGAATATTTATTGGATTTCTGCTACATTGGATTGTTGAATACTTCTCGCTCTTGGTGGATTAGTGTAGAATCCCTAAGGAGAGATCAACCATTTGGAGGTCTTAACTCTTCTGCCTGCTTCCTCTATCTGCCAACTAAAATCATACTGCTGCACACTTATTTTTGTTAACTGCATCTTAGGTTTATTGTTTCACTTTAGTTTGAGATATTTCATATCACTTCGATAAAATTGCGCCCGATCTACTACAGGGTGTGATTCTGCCTGTGCATTTTCATTCTCACCTTTTATAGGACATGACTTTACCTGAGTGGAATTTAGGGGAAATATACTATCCCAGACTTCACCATTGTATTCTAGGCTACATTTAGACTTGATGCTACATTTTGTTCTGTGGTTCCATCATTTTATTCAATTGTGTTTTATTATGTTTATTTTCTTCCAAAAATCAATTTCTGCATTTATTTATCAAAGGTCAACTTAAAGGACCTAGGGGGCTTGATTGTTGTGCTTCAAAGCATTTTTGTATAGTTGCCCAAGTAGGCCCCCTAATGCTAATCATATTTTCCAAGTGTTTATTAAGTTGTCTTGTAGGAACATGAATTGCTGACAACTTTGGAGAAAGGGATAAAAGCAAGGATAAATCACCAAATAAGCTAAGTATTCTGATTAGTCTTTAGGTTGTTTGTTGAGTGCTTTATATTCCTGTTGCAAGCCCTAGATCTAATTTTATAGAAATTTATCTAATTAATTCTAGGCATTTTAAAGATAAACAACATATAGTGTGAACCTAGGGTTAATTCTATTCGTGCATCTCTTCTTGACCCCTTGCTTAAATTTTATCTATTTAAAACCCTAGGATTAGAAAAGCATTTAAAGAAAGAATAATTCTAGGGTTAGCTATTGTATTCTTGCATTCTATATTTTTGCATTGTTATTTATCTTTTATAGAATAGATCTAGAAACACCAAATATAGGTGTTTGTCTTGAATCTTGTACATCAAACATTCTTGAAAACTAGAGGACTTGGAGCGAGTCCTTAAACTATTTCTAGTGAAACCTTCCCCCATAGAACGAATGTAGAGAACAACATACCCTCATGGTTCACCCTAGGGATTTCTAGAACAGATCCAAACTTTTGGGAATTTTACATGGTAGGGTAGTTTTCCCCCTCTACATTGATGTCGATTGCGATGAGATGCTTTGCTTGTGTGATCAACATCTTGCTAATATTTAGAGAGGTCTTTGCAAATGTTTTGCAAAGTAATGATGATAATGATTTTACGAATATTTTGCAAAGTGCTGGAGAGTTGCAAATATTTTTGAATTTCTAAAATAATCTTTGAATAATTTTGTAAAGTGCTAGAATGATCTTTGTAGATTTTTGTAGAGTGATAGAGAATGATATTTACAAGGGGTATTGCAAAGTAATGGTATGCCTTTGCAAAGTAGTAGAATATTTTTGTGAATGTTTTTACAAAGTAGATGTTTTTATTGTTATTTGAGAAGTGTGACATTGATGCTTCAAATTTTTCATTGTAGTGAATTACAACAAATCTGGAATTTTTGTAAAAGGCTTGCAGAATGGTTTCATGTTGATATTTCGTTTGCCTAAAAGTGAAATGGTTGTTCTAATGTGTTGAAAATTTTTCCAATTTTGTATTTTGTAGATAAAATATTTCAGACTAAGGGTAAAGCTCCCATATGCACAATCCCAGAGAAGAAGAGATCCTTCTCCCATGCCCGATGTGTGTACACAAAAATGTATATACGTAGAATATGGGAGAAGGACGTCCCCTCATCTAGGAGGTCCATATGAGAACATTACCTTGAGTTCGAATGAACTCATTCTATGAATGAATAGATGACATCCATGCTAGCTTATAAGCTGTTAGGATGCACAAGGATTTGATAATCGACTGCTTGATGCAGTCATAAATGATTATGGGTACGTGAAGTGTTGATTACCAAACCTCGATGCCTCCAAAGAGCATATAAGGTAGCCAAGATGTTTTTGTTTTTTGAAAGAAAAGTTGATAAGTTGCTATCACCTATCGAGAGGGAGGAAGTTCTCTATCTATTTCATGTGAACAGATAGAGAATATCCATTTGATAGGTGATCATTTTGGACTTGTGATGCTTGATTGCATATTTGCGTAATATAGTTGACTGGAAATAGAACTCTATTGATCCAGTAGCATTATTAGGCAAATAGCTAATGGTGAGAGCATGATGTGCGGATGTTCTACTATTGTAGAGGCTCAGGTGGCTATGAGGACAATATAGATCCAGTATCTGGTGAAGCGTACAAGTAATTGCATGCTCACAAGGCATTGGATCTATAGGGCTTCATAGTCTGGTAGACCCTTTTAAACAACAGTCTGTGAGAGACTTGATTTTGTTTGATGGAATGCCAATGATAGGATCCAGGAGGATACGAAGATAACATTGATCCAGTGCCTGGTGAGGTACACAAGTGATTGTGGACCTACAAGATATTGGATCAATGAAGTCTTTGACATCCTCATGGACTATCGAAGGCATTCATTGAGATTTGTGAGATGTCTGATAGCATGTCGATGCAATAAATCAGAGAGGAAGTAAAGGTAACCTTGATCCATTGCCTAATGAGATTTGTAGGGAAGTTGCAAATCTACACATCATTGGATCAAGGGAACCTTACAATTCCTATGATTTATTGGAAAGATAGCATGTGAGAATTTGATTCATGTTTGATTGCATACTGAAATGGTATGTCGAGAGGGGAGGAGTACCCTTAATCATCCGTTCCTATATAAAGTTGACAAGTAATTGTTAATCCACATAGGAATGGATGATTAGAGGACTCCTGGCCCTCATGACCAACTGAATGAGTAAGCGTGTGATGATGTATTAGGTATGATTTTGTGAACTCGAATGATAGGCCAATCAGGGAAGAGAACCCCATTCAACCAGTAACTAGTAGAATTCACAAATGATTATGAATTTACGAGAAATTGGTTGAATGCGATTTCTCATCCCTGAATGGACTATCAGATGAGTTATATGTGAAGAATGTGATGAGTAGATGTCACGACACATTCGATAGACTGCTCTTAAATTCTCTTATACAATACATTGTTTTGCATTATAGAAGAGAAAGAGATGTCTTTGAGGAGTCTATAGAATAATCATGAGTATTGATTAGAATATAAAAGTTCTTTTGTTGAGAAGTATTGTAGATATGTATTGTTGATAATGTTGTAGAATGTTGTTGAAATTAATGATATGACTTATGTGTAAGATAGAAGAAAGTAAGTTGTATGTATTGCTTAGTTTTAAGAGGTAGAGGAAAGAATATAGATAGAAATTTGATTGTCGTTTATTTGTTGATTGCCCCTAATATTGGGATAGAAGAAAGGGAAAAGGGTGGGTCATCAGGGCCATGGATGATCACATCATACATCACTTAACCCAAGAGAGGGAGAAGAAGAGAAGAAATATGAAAGTAACGAAGTGGGATATAGAGGAAGATAGTAGAGGATAATATTTTTGGACTGAGAGAGTTTACTCAACATATTAGTTAGCCTAGGTGGATGCAATGCAGATGTATTTATAATAAGGATTGGCCTTTGCATCATAGTAAACCCTCCTGACTCGATGGTATGATCAAGAAAATGAGGTAAACATGCAAGGGGTAGAGTGTGTATGATTATATGGTGATTCTTGTCATGTATCAATCAAATAAGCAAGCAGTCGACTCGATGTGCTTTATGCATAATATCATTTAAGATGAATAATGTTAATTGGTTCTTTATGTTCTTGGCCATCCAATGTGGCTAGGTGGTAGGCTCTTGATCCAAATTTGGTTATGATAATAAAGGGTCCTAACCAGTTGGGCTCAAATTTTCCTTTAAGATCAATGTTGATGTTGGTGTTCTTTTGATTTTCTTTGAGGACTAAGTCCCCAACTTCAAAAGACCTATGATGCACTTTCTTGTTGTAAGCTCGTCAAAGCCTATTATGGTATGTTCTGAGGTGTTCTAAGGCATTGATGCATTTTTCTTCTAGAAGTTCTAGTTGTTGTAAGTGGCTTGAATGGTATTCATCTCCTACTGAAGAGTCTTGCAATAAGACTCTCAAAGAGGGGATTTCAAGTTCAAAGGGAAAGACCACTTCGGTACCATATACCAATGCATATGGTGTTGCCCTAGTGGGAGTACGCACACTTGTATGATATGCCCATAAGGTAGGATAGAGTTGTAAATGCCAATCTCAACCATTTTTATTGACTAGCTTCTTGAGGATTTTGATTAGCATTTTGTTGGAGGACTCAACTTGTCCATTTCCTTGTGGGTAGTAAGGTGTTGACCATTTCTATTGAATTTTATATTTGGTACACATTTTGGTGACCTCTTTATTTTTAAATGGGGTACCATTGTCTATGATTATGGTTGAAGGGATACCATATCGGCTAATGATTTGATTTAGGATAAATTTTGATACTTGAATGCCTATGGCAGAGGATAGAGGCATTGCCTCAACCCATTTAGTGAAATATTCTATAGCTGTAATAATGAATTTATGTCCATCGGATGATTGAGGGTTTATCTTACCTATGATATCCAATCCCTAGGAGGAGAAAGGCCAAGGGGATGTTATAGGCTAAAGTTCTTGAGATGGAGCATGAACAAGATTATCATGTCATTGACATTTATCACATTTCTTGACATAGCTATGAGTATATTTTTCCATGGAGGGCCAGTAGTAGCCCATCCTAAGGAGCTTTTTGGCTATGGCTAGCCTGCTAAAGTGACCACCACATGATCCATCATGGGCTTATTTTATGAGAGTTTGTGCTTCATCTGAGTTTATGCATCTGAGGAGTATACCTTCAAAGGAGCATCGATATAGAATATCTCCAATGATGACGTACTTACAAGCTCTTAGCCTAAATTATCTATATTTTTGAGAGTTGAATCCTTCAGGGAATGTTCCTTCCTTGAGGAAGTTGAAAATGTCTTGGTACCAAGGTGCTTGAGGTATAGATGTTTTGATGTTACATATGTTAAGTGGTAGTAGGCATGATTCTATCACAGAAGGTTCATTGATTGACCTTATGATGATAGCAACTTCTTCATCCTCCAATTCTAGAGGGATGAGAGATGTAGCTATTGCCATAGCATCGACATGGTGATTACTAGAATGAGGTATGGCTTCTATGGTTATTTGATCGAAATGAGCTTTTAGTAAGTCTACAATATCTTTGTATGGTTTTAGCTTTTCATATTTGGTTTGATAAGTATCATTTGCTTGGTTGATTACTAGTTGTGAATCACCATATACTGTTATATTTTTAATATTTAGTTTTATTGTGGCCCTAAGACCTAAAATAAGTGCTTCGTATTCTATTGTGTTGTTGGTGCAAGAGAAGCAAAGTTTAAATGATAATGGGATGAGTTGTTGTTGTGGGGTGACTAGGATAATCCTTGCCCCTGCGCCTTTTGTGCATCTTGCTCCATCAAAGTACAAGACCCATGTTTTGGGTTCTTGGGCTTCCATTGATGCAACCATCTCATCAGGAAAGGAGATGTTTATAGGATGTTCTGATTCTAAAGGAGCTACGACAAGTTGATCTGCTATAACTTGCCCTTTTAGTGACTTTTGGTTTATGAATTCTATGTCAAATTCATTGAGGGCTATGACCCATTTGGTGGTTCTACCTGATAGATAGGGCTTTGACATAAGGTAGCATAATGGATCTACTCTTGCTAAGATGTAAGTCTTTTGACTAAGCATGTAATATCTTAGTTTAAGAGATGAGAAGATGACTGCTAGGTAGATATTTTCTATTGGTGTATAGCGAGTTTCATAGTTTACTAAGGTCCTACTAATGTAGTAGATTGCTCTTTCTCTATGTTTTTCATCGTATTGGGCTAATAGAGCTCCTAAGGCATGCTCAGTAGTGGCTATGTATAGTAGTAATGGTTGGTTTAAGTTTGGTGGCACCAATACTGGTGGCGTTAAGAGGTAAGTCTTTAGGGCTTCGAAGGCTTCTTGGCATCCTTCATCCCATTCAAATTTGGCTCCTTTCTTCAGTAGTTTGGAGAAAGGTTGACACTTATCTGCAAGTTGTGATATGAATCTACGTATAGCCTATAATTTTCCTTGAAGGATACGTAATTTAGTTAGATTTTTAGGTGGTGGCATGTTGGTTATGGCAATGATTTTAGAGGGATCAATTTCAATCCCATCGGGATACGATGAACCCAAGTATCTTTCCTAATTTCACCCCAAAAATACATTTGAGGGGTTTTATTCTAACTTTATAGTCTCGTAATCTTTGGAAGATGCATCTAAGGTCCCGGGTATGGTCCTTCCTTTCTTGGGATCGAGCTATAATGTCATCTACATAATATTCCACTATTTTATGCATGAGATCATGGAATATGTAGGTCATGGCTCTTTGATAAGTTGCTCCTACATTTTTAAGGCCAAAAGGCATGACCTGATAGTAGAAGGTTCCCCAAGGGGTAGTAAAAGTTATTTTGGATTGATCTTCTTCTACGATTTTAATTTGGTTATAGCCCAAGAATCCATCCATTAAGGATAATATTTTGGATCCTACGGTGAAGTCGACTATCATGTCTATATTAGGTAAGGGGAAATCATCTTTAGGACAAGCATTGTTTATGTCTCTAAAGTCGATACAAATTTGAATGGATCCTTCTTTCTTAGTGATAGGAATGATGTTGGAAATCCAATCCGAATAATCTATGGCTTTTATGAAGCCAACATCTAGTAGTTTCTGAAGTTCATCCTTTATTAGAAGGGTGACTCTTGGATGTATTTTCCTTAGTTTTTGTTTGATGGGTTTTGCATCAGGATGCACTACTAGATGGTGGACTACCAATGAAGGGTCAAGTCTTGGCATATCATCGTATCCCCAAGTGAAGATGTTAGAGAATTATTTTAATAGATTTATGTATTCTATTTGTTCTTCTTGGGTTAGGACTTTTCCTAGTTTGATAAGGTGTGGATCTTGATCTGTTCCAATGTTAACCTCTATGGTTTCTTCGATTAAAGCTTGTGACTCATATTTAAAGTGAAGAGGGGCATCTATAATCCCTAGTTCTTTAAGTTCTTGAGGATCTATAGATGTTTGTTCCAAGTCAGAAGGTTGGGCTACATTTAAATTGAAGATCTGATCTAGAGACTCTTCTATATGATAATTGTCTAAAGATTCTTCAAGGTCTTTATTGACTGAAATGGCTTCTGGATGAACTAGTTCTAACATATTAATGCTCCCAAATCATATAGTTTTATGAGGGGTTTGATTGAGGAGTGACCATAGTTCTTCTTCATCCTCTTCACCCCATTGAGAGCCATGTATTGATCTAGAGTAGTCATCTTCATTCTCTTCTCCAGATAGAGGAGAGGGTTCATTTTTGTTGGGGATAAATCCAATCCCACATCATGTTGGCCAAGGTATAGCTTCTATAGGTTCTTTAATACCTTGTTCATAATGACCTAGGCCCTTACCTTGATAACCCATATTAGCAAGCATTTGTTTAACTATGGGGAAGGTAGGTGACATGTAACATGTAGCATAGGTTCATTCGGTAGGCATAAGGTTGCATCCTTGGATTATTTCATCGAAGGTAGTCCCTCCATGGATGAAAGTGTAAGATCCTATTTGAATTTTGAGTCCCTTTCTACTAGGCATACCTATGTCTCGAGGAGAAAGGAACATGCTTACTAGTTCTGCGAAAGGATCTAGTTTTCGACAAATGTGGTTAATTTGATTAGCACTAAGGGATGATTGAGGGGTTTCCTCTAAGTCTATAAGAGGTTCCTCTAATATTTCCTTCCCTTTATCAGCTTTTGATTGATCATTTGACTTGGTCGATTGTATAGAAGGACAGAGGTTTAGTTCTTGTAAATCTATAGAGTTGCACATGGCGAAAGGTTTTGGATCTCCAGGAATATGGATGACCCTTCCTTGATATTCATATTTAAGGCATTGATGTAAGGTAGAAGGTACAACCCTCATGGCATGTATCCATGGTCTTCCAAGGAGCATATTATAAGTTACATCACATGATATGACGTAAAAGAGGGTGTTCAAGACATGAGGTCCTACTTTGATAGGTAAAGTAATGGTGCTTGTTACTTCTCATTCCTCATTATCAAAGGCCCTAATAATGAGGTCTAATTTTTGTAAATCATTTTCAGTTAAGTCAAAGTTTCATAAAAATTTGATGTTACAAACATTCAAGGCTGATCCATTGTCTACCAAGACTCTCTTGATGTATTTATCACCTATTTGCATTATAATGTAAAGGGGAGAATCCCCTGATATGGTCTCGAGAGGAGCATCTTCCTCATGAAAGGCTAAAATGGCATTATTAATTCTAGTCAATCCAACCATGTTGGTGATATCATTTGGAGATAGGTCTTGAGGGACTTCTTGTTCACTCAAGAGTTTTATCAATATTTCCCTATGAGCGGGTGATGTTTTTAGGAGTTCTAGAAGAGAGATTTTAGCGGGTATTTCTTCTAATTGTAGATGAAGATCGAAGGTATGCAAAGTGTTTTGAGAAGGTGTAACCACCAAAGGTGATTTATTAGGGATGTTGATTTTTTCTTTTGGGGCAACCACTAGGGGTTGATCTAAAGATTGATTCTTTGCTTGTTGTCTAGTTATAGCATGGGAAGATCTTGATAGGCGAATGACACCTACAAAATTAGTCACCTTTTGATCATGTGTTGGTAAAGGGTTTTGAAATATCCCCATATCTTTGTTAGGGTTTTGTTTTCTATTAATTGTCACTTTTCCTTCCTCGATGAGGTCTTGAATAATGTTCTTTAGGGTTCTACACTTGTTAGTAGTATGCCCTTCTATTTGGTGATAGTCATAATATTCATCTTGTCTATACCAAGTGGGTATTCCTTTCGATAAGTCCCAAGGTCTAACGGGTGGAAGCTCTATTAGTTTGGATTCGAGGAGCATTTTTAACATGGTTGTTTGACTTTGCCCTGTATTGGTATATTGCCTTTGAGGTTTGTCCTCCTTTTGGATAACCAATTTTTGAGGAGCATTTTGAGTAGTGTTTACGTTGTTGTTTTGTCGAGAATCGGTTACATCATCTCCTATGACATGTTTATTTTTGTATTGCCCTTTGTTAGAGGGCTTTTCATCCTCTTTCTTATTATAGTTGAGTTGGCCTCATCTTATGAGGATGGCCTCTACCCTTTTAGCCATGTCAACGACTTCTTCAAAAGAGGTTAAGTTTGTCATCTCCAAGGGATATGACAATTGTTCATGGAGGTTTCATAGGAAAATATGCAAGAGTTCCTTAGGAGGAGGAATGTATTGGAGTCTCCCTATGAGGGCTCTCCATTTGGCCAAGAAATCTATGAATTTCTCATTTTTACCTTGTTTAAGTTGGTAAAGGTCATCTATGGTAACCTTATCTTCTATATAGATCAAAAATTGTTTAATGAAGGCTTCCATAAGTTCTTTGAACTTCTTAATGGAATGATGAGGTATTTGAAAGTACCATTCTAAGGCTAACCCACTAAGGATTTTAGGGAATAACCTAAGGAGAAGTTTTTCATCATGATTGATGTCACTACAAGCTATTTGGAATAGCCTCAAATGGTTGATGGGATCTTGTTTTCCATTATACATTTGAAACTTAGGAGTTTCAAAATTCTTTGGAAATGGGTGATTAAGAATTTTGGGATCTAAAGGTTCATTATAGAATTCTTCAAAAGAGTACTTAAGTTTAGATGTCCCTTGAAGGGAGGCAATTTGATGCTCAAGTTCTTCAAACTTGGCATCTCTCTTTTCTAGGTCTGATATTTTGGTATTTATATTTTGAATATCATTTGATGGAGGTTGAGTATGTGATTGAGTAAATGTATGTGTTGCAAGAGGTATACTTGTAAGAGTTGAAATATTTTGATTTGAAGTTGTGATTTGAGGGACTTGAGTGGGTCCCAAATTGAGAGTGAAGAAGGGATTTGTGGTATTAGTTGTTTCACTAGGAAAAGTTGAAAAAGGATTTCTCGAAGTGGGCATTTCTATTGATAAGGTAGGAGGTGTTGTAGAATCTGTAGGTTGTGTCATAGCCACATTGAAACTTGCCAAGGTGTTTTGAATTTCATTGATTTGAGTGGTTATTGATTGTTCATTAGAATAACCTAAGTTTTTGTGCATTGTGGTAGATTCCACTTTCGCTTGTTCTCTAAGTTCTTCTTTAAGAACATCCAAGATGATGTCTTTGTTTCTTTTGATATAATCTCGAACATGGTCCATAGTTTGATAAGGAATTTGTTCAACAATCAATTGTTCTCTTGGCACTTGTGACCAAGGGTTTACTTCTTGTTCAATTTTTCCTTGAGAGGATGATCCTTCCTATGAAGGAATAGGGACACCCTTGTTTTGGGTGTTATAAGGATGTTGAGACATAGTTAGAAGACTTAGCTTTGAAGAGGGAGTTAATTTATTAAAGTTTTGTTTTCAGAGTACTTATAGCAAATAAGAGAAGATGTTTGATATCCTTATGTCACCTAGATAAGCAGCCCTCCTTATGACTCCCACTAATCCACCATAATATACTTGCCAAAGAAGATTGCTCCCCTAAGGTTCATACGTCGGTTTACTCAAGGGGTCGTTAACCTTCCCCTAGTAGGATTAGCAATTGGTTATGTTCTTGTTATCTTAATTTAATGTGATGTAAACTAAGCAAACAAATTATATGGTCTATTTAAGTTCAACAAAATTTTATCTTAGTTAAGGTAAAAGGAGTGTTCACATCAGGTTCACCAATTTATGTAGGTGGTGGGAAAACCTCATGTTCTTTTCCCTTTTAGATCTAATTAATGTCAAGTGTGTGTGAGGGAGATTCGTTAGAATCTCTGCTTCCCCACTTGAGGACCTCTTTCCAAAGGAGATCCCGAGGATGTGAAAATCCTCAACACAACTAGACCCCTACTTTTTATGCTTTTTCTATGGTTGTATGAGGTTGATGTAATGCTTGTTTTGTGGTGTTTATGGGTTCAATTAAGACAAACACCTAAAAGTTTTGGATCTCTATTGATCTTGACTCTTTATCGAGCCTTAATGGTTATTTGAACCTAAATCATTAGAACCATATAAAATGCAATGCTTAGTTTAATTCACACAAATGCAAGCAAACAAGATCTAACCTATATGCACTTCAAGTTTTGAATGCACTAGTCTAAGGAGATTTTGATTTTAGGGCAAACAAGGAAGGATGCAATCAAGCAAAACTAGCCTAAATGCAACTATATGCTTCTCGATTTCTTGCCTAAGTACTTGAATATAAAATATATGCTAAAACCAAGCCTAGGGTTCCTTAATTGATTAGTATTTTAGTGTTTTGTAAAGAAACTACAATGTTTTGTAAAGATTTATCAAGGTTTTGTAAATGATTTGGGTTTTCTAGCTAGAATTCATTAATTTCCCAAAATAAATGTGTTTTATGTTTCAAAATAGTAGAAAATCAGAAGTAGAATATAGAGAGAATGAAATAACTAAGCTAGGGAAGGGCCAAGTGGTTGGGTTACCTCTATTAGAGCTTGTCTACCAAATTCACCACTGAATAGTGCCAAATTTACCATTGATGCCAAATTCACCATAAGGGTGGTGAATTTGGTAAAACCTACACAAAAACTAAAAAAATTAGGTTTTCTACTTTGGGGGGTCTATCTGAGGGTAGTGAGGTTGATAGGCTATCTCTTCTGCTGATCAGACCCCCTATTTTACAAAAAAAATGAGTTTGTTTGCCTTCTTGGAGTGGATTTTGGCCTATTGCCAAATTTACCACTAGGTCTTGCCAAATTCACCACTAGAAAATTTTTTCTAAGTGGTAAATCTGGTTCTATGATTCTGACTACCAAATTCACCATAGGGGTGGTGAATTTGGTCCTGGGCAAGAAAATTTAAGTTTTGAGGCCGATTTTGATGGGTTTTATCTATGTTTTTGAGCTGAAAGTTGGTGAGGATGTCCCTAATATGATCTAGAAGGTTTGTGAGTAGTAGGATTAGAGGATAAAACCTCTAAAACTTGGTTTTTCCAAATTCACCATAGGGATGGTGAATTTGGTACTAGGTAAGATTTTTAAACTTTTAGAGTTGATTGGGGACTGATCTGAATAGGGTTTTGTTTGAAAATAGGGAAGGATCTTAGTATATTTTAGAATGTCTATGCATAAGAAAATCTAGATATTAAGCTCCTAAAATAGATAATTAGAGGACTAAAATTTTAATTGTAAGAGGAAAATATGAAATCCCCCTAGGGGTCTACAAGTCTTGCAAAATTGAAACTATAAAAGGTTATGGGATGTTGATAGAAGGCTGAGGGATGTTGAATTAGGACTAAATTAACTCCTAAAAAGATCATAATAGTATATTATAAGGATAGATTTAAGAATTTAGTAAATTATGCTAAGAAATTGCTTGAAACTCAAAGGAAATGAATAATATGTAATTATAAGTAAATAGAACTGAAATTTAACTTAATAGAAATTATGAGGATCTAAAATATACTGCTAAGTGTTAGGAAATGTAAGAGAGAGCTAATATAACTTAATAGAAAGTAAATTAGTATTCAAATGATAAGAAATTTACATAAAAAAGAGAGTTCATGAAGTAAGAAAGGATGCTTATGTAAATGCTTGAATAAGTGAAAATGAAATACAAAAATGCTCAATATGTGAAAGAAAAATTGCATGGAAGAACATGAAAAGGATTAGTATGTTGTAGATAAAGTATAAAATATGTAGGCAAGAGATTAGTAAAAATCTTATCAAAATGTATGCAAAGAGAAATATAACAAAAATCCTACAAAATAGAGGATTAGAGGCAAAAGTGTTGTTAAAAGTAAATGCAAACCAAAATAGCCTACAAAATAAGTGTTAGAGATGATGCTAAGATGCTAATATTGAACAAAAGGCTACCAAACACTGTTAGAATCCTACAAAAACAAGGTTAGAGGCTGCCAAAGACAAGATATAGAAATTCTACAATAGAAATTGAAGCATATGAAATGAAATGCATAAAAGAAAAGGAAAGGAGGTGTCAAGTTAGCAAGGCTACAACCTAGAGGACAAAATGTTGTGGAATCAAGGTGAGAGGAGAGAAGAAGGAAGCTAGGAGAGCTCTCCTTCTTGCCTCCAATGGTGACCTCCTTGCTCCCAAGTCCCCCTAGCCTTGCTTGACTTGCTCCCAATGCTTGCAAAGAGTACTCAAATGCTTGATAAAAACCTATGCAATGCTTGAGAAGAACTTGAAAGAGAAATGCTAATGCTAGAGTAATGTGGATAGAGCTTTGCTATAGTGAATTGCCTTGCAAAATGCCTACCCAAGGGGGTCCTTAAATAGGATTTGGAGGAGGAATTGGAGGGAGGAATGGATAAGAATAAGTTCAAACTAATTAATCTCAGACCTTGCTGGAGCATGTGAAATCGATGGTGTAGGTGAAAGGATGCTTGATCTGTGGCTACCTGGTTCATGTGGAAGATTCTCGACCATTTTGCCAAATTTGCCATTGTTTGCCAAATTCACCATAGGAGTGGCAAATTTGGTAACAAATCAGATTGGATTTAGGATAGTTTGAATTTTGAAAGGTCTACCAAATTCACCACTAGCCAAATTCACCACAAGGGTGGCAAATTTGGTTATGAGTGGTGAATTTGGTAAGGGGGCAAAGTTTGACTTTTCAAATTTTGAAATTTGGATGTTTGCCAAATTCGCCACAAGTGTGGTAGATTTGGTTCTAAGTGGCGAATTTGGTTCTGGACAGCAATTTTTATTTTGAAATTTTTGGCATCGATATGAGTCCAAATATAGGCATATTTATACTTGATGAAAATATCTTTTTGAGGGCTATCCAATGGTGGTGGTTTTGTGAAATTTGGAGATGATTTGATAGGTCAAAATTTGTCCCAAAGATGACCTTACCTTTTAGGGCTATAAAAATCCTAAATTTGGGTATGAGTATGATTGATTTGATTTTCTTGATCAAAAGGCTTGTGAAGGCAAGGAAATTGATGAGTTTTGCTAGGATTAGAAATTGATAAAATATGCTAAATTTTATGCCTAATTTGACAAGGTTAGGATGCCTTGATGAGGTGTTGTTTGATACCTTGATTGAGGATGACGTTGGCTAGGTGTGTCAAAATTGGGTGTCTACACTAAACACATTTACTTAATCAAATTAAATATATCATTCTTCCATAATATCATTTAAATAACAATACATAAAATATATGTATGAATCAATCCACCAAATCCATAAAGCAAGCAACTCAATTAAGCTCTTAATTTGAAGCAAGCCAAAATAAATTGTATGACTTTATTTACACAAGAAAAAAATATAACTTGCAACTTCAAATAATCAAGATAATCCACCTAATAAGAATCCTAGAACTAAAATGCTCCTAGATGCATGGCATAAGCCCTCAAGAAAACAAGAAAATATATATATAGGCATACCGACCCCTAGATCTTGATGTGAGCAAGAAGGTTATCTACAACATGATAGTTGGGTTTAATAAAAAATAGAGGCATAAAAAACATTGCTTACAAGGATGACATTAACATTCTCAAGGATGAACTTGAGGTCACCTCTACTAACAAGCCCAAAAACAACCCTATAGGGAAAATTTCCAAAACAACATAAAATAAAAATAGCATACATTTAATAGAGAATACATTTATAACAATAAAATACATCTATAACTAGGCATACATCCATAATAGAGCATAAAGAAACACTTTATTCAAAAATTTCCAGTCCAAACAATTAATAATTCAATAAAATACGCACTTCTGAAAGCAACATAAATATGCATAAGTTGAAATTGATTCACCAATTTTAAAATTTGTTTGAGTACTCTCATTTCCAAAGCTTTAGTTGACTATCATAATTTGTTGTACCAAAAAGAGAGACACACCTCTAATCTCATTTTGATACCCTTAATGCTTCTCTCTCCTATTTTCTCATTTTCTTCTTTCAAGGGGTGCCAATCATGCTTGTTGGGTGAGGGAGTTCAAAGGTTAGTGATGTCCTAGTATCCAAGTATTACCCAATACTCTATCATTCCCACCATGATAAAAATAGCAAAGCACCATCATGTGCATACATACATACATATATATAGATAAATAGATAGATAGATAAATAGATAGATACATAGATATATATATATATAGATAGATAGATAGATAGATAGATAGATAGATATATAAATATATAGATACTAATGTCAATCCACGAGCCAAAACTTTGTTAATTCATACCATATTAACCTTAGCGTTATCATACTAACATCCTTGATCAATAATCAACAAGTTCATTTTCTTTTGAATTCAAATGCATCCCAATGCACAAACAATGTATACATATTTTTTTCCTCCTTTTTTAAAAAAAGTAATGCTTTGTACTAGCATAAATAATTAATCCAATTTCTCTAATGTTACCCATATTAGAGTAATAATTAGAATAATTATTCCTTAATTAATTTATTTAATACAAAATGTTAATATTAATAATTATCATCGATATTTAGTAATTTTTTTATTAGGTATAAAAATGGATTTTTGAAAGGATCCTAAAACATTTTACAAAAAGTGAAATATAGAACAACCAAGATAGAAGACAAAAGTCACCCAAAAAACCAAAAAACCCTACAATCCTATCAAAAACAACCAGCAATCCAGTAATACAACCCACATGATATCCCAAGATCTAGTAAAATCTATAACCCTAAGACCAACATAGAAGCTAATGATCAGATCTAAATAAAAATTGAAATACTTCCTTGCATAGATCTGAAAAGTTAGCACAGGTAAGGATACAAGCACCAACTGGATCTCAAATCTTAGGAGTATGTTGCACATTCCATAGGTCTACTTGGTAACCCATGATTCACCCTGGCATCGATGTATCATAACTTAGATATATTTAGCATAAGCAATGACCACACTTATGTGATTCTAAGATTCAGTTAACCTTAGATTAAAGTTAGGCCAAGGTAATAATAATTGACACAAAATAAACAAAGCCAAAATTATATTAAAACTAACCAGCATAAAAATACATTAACATAAACCTTATATAGGTGCTTAGAACATGCACAATAGTAGGGAAGGGAAGGTGGAGGAAGATCGGGGAGTTTAGAGAGAACGGAGGAGTAGGAAGTGGAGTGGGAGGTGGCAACGAGCGTGGGGAGAGGAAGGGAGTGGAGTGATAAGGGAAAATGGATGGCAGGAAAGGAGGAAGGAGAATGGAGGGATAAGGAGAAAATAAAGGAAACGGAGAAGGAATATCATGCCGACCATCCAACAAGATTAGCCGACAAAAGGTAAGTGTGTTCACACTGGGCTTAGAAAAACTAGATTTTTCTAAGCCTGTTTCAAGCTAAGTCCTGTTCACACTTGCAACATTCTCCCCCTTAAAGTTGAGAGAACTGACTATACAGTCTCTCAGCTTTACAAATTGAGCTTTAGCCAACGCCTTGGTGAAGATGTCAGTGACGTTCTCCAAAGTGTGGCAATAGTGAAGCTCAACAATATCAGTTTCCACCATATCTCGGATGAAGTGGTACTTCATATCAAAATGCTTTGATCTACTATGGTGGACAGGATTGTATGCCAACTGAATGGCACTGATGTTGTCACAGAATATTCGAGTTGGACCACTTTGCTGCTCTCCAATCTCTTCTAATACCTTTCGGAGCCATAGAGCTTGAGTACTAGCATGAGTAACCGCTATATACTCAGCTTCTATTGAAGATAGTGCTACTACTATCCGCTTCTTGGAACTCCAAGTTATTAGGCCCGAACCAAGACTAAAATAGTTACCCGATGTGGATTTTCTATCATCAATATTGCTGCCCCAATCACTATCACTAAAGCCTTCAAGCTTGATAGTATCACTTTTGTAGTACTCGGATTCCAAAATCCAATGTACCCTTCACATATCTCAAAATCCTTTTAGCTGCTTGCAAATGCAGCTCAGATGGATTAGACATAAATCTAGAAACAAGAGATACAACATACTGAATGTCTGGTCTAGTGTTGGCGAGAAACATCAAACTCCCAACAATGCTTCGAAAGTGGTCACATCAACTTTCGGTGCTCCATCATCCTTGCTTAATTGGATCCCATGTCCAATTGGAGTTGCAACTGATTTGCATTGCTCCATAGCAAACTTCTGAATCATATCTCGAGCATACTTAAGTTGACAGATGAAGATCCCTGAATCTATCTGATGTACTTCCATTCCAAGAAAGTATTTCATCAAGCCAAGATCCTTCATCTCAAATTCCTGCATCATGGAGTGCTTGAACTCCATGTTAACTTTTTCATTACTACCCATAAAAATGAGATCATCCACATACAAACAAACTATGAGGATGTCATTTCCTTGATTCAGGTAGTAGAGCGTGGGTTCATTTTTGCTTCTGATGAACCCATAATCTTTAAAGTACCCATCAATGCATGAGTACCAAGCTCTCGGTGCCTGCTTGAGGCCATAAAGAGCCTTCTTCAGTTTGTAAACAAGATGTTCCTTGTATTTCTCTTCAAATCCCTGTGGTTGCTCAACATACACTTCTTCTGTCAAGTAACCATTTAGAAATGCACTCTTTACATCCATGTGTTGGACAGTCCATCCCTTGTGTGCAGCTAAGGCAAGAACTGTTTTGATAGTCTCCTGTCCTGCTACAGGAGCAAAAGTCTCTTCATAATCAATTCCATATTTCTGAGTAAATCCCTTTGCAACTAATCTCGCCTTGTGCCTCTCAATGCTACCATCAACATTAAACTTGGTCTTGTAGACCCACTTACATCCAACACGTTTCTTTCCTTTAGGAAGCTTCACCAGCTCCCAAGTGTCATTGTTTTTTATAGAGGTGATCTCCTCTTTCATGGCATCTTGCCAAATATTTTGAGTACAAGCCTTCTCATAACTAGAAGGTTCAAGCTATGTATTAGTTAACAAGGCATAGTTAACTAAATCTCCCCTAGGTTCCTGCTGGGAAACATCATCACCATACAAGTGCATATTTTCTAATCTTTGTAGAACAGAATTCATTTCACTAGCTTGACTCCTAGTGTATCTTTTTGAAAAAATTTTATCCAACATCTGATATGATGGATGATTCTGTAGAGTTCTCTTACCTCTGGATGGAGAATCGATGTCCATTGGTGAGGAACTTACCGATCTCTATGGAGAAGGACTTGGTGAAGAAGTTGAATCAGAAGATGAACCTGGATCTCTGGGAGGAGACTGCTTACTTTTTTGTGGTGTCTGTTGTTGCACCTGCTTAGAACCTACATCACTAGATTCATCATCACTAAAAATCTAGGGCTTACCCCATTCTCCCCCTTCATCAAAAATCACATCCCTGGAAAGCACAAACTTTCTAGTCCTGGGATTGTAGAGTCTGTAAGCTTTTGTATTCTCACAATATCCTACAAAGATGCATGCCTGACTCTTTGGATCGAGCTTCTTTCTTAGCTCATCAGGAATGTGAGAATATGCCAATGAGCCAAACACTCTAAAATACTTAACATTTGGCTTTTTACCATACCAAGCTTGGTAAGGTGTCTGTCCTTCCAAACTTGCAGTAGGACTTCTTTTCAAGATATGTACGCTGGTCCTGGCTGCATCTGCCCAATATGAATTAGTCAAATGCTTCGTCTGAAGCATAGACCTTGCCATCTCCACAATGGTGCGATTCTTCCTCTCTGTGACACCATTCTGATGTGGAGTGTAGGCAGCTGTGAACTGCCTCTTAATGCCATGTTGCTTACAGAAATTCAAAAACTCATTAGAGGAGTATTCTCCTCCCCTATCTGATCTAAGACATTTTACAAAATATCTACTCTCACTTTCAACTCTTGTTTTGAAATCGACAAAACATTCAAATGCTTCATCCTTATATTTCAAAAAATATATCCAAGCACATTCTAGTAAAATCATCAATGAAGAGTAGGAAGTAAGAGTTGTTACCAAGACTCTTGGTCTGCATCGGACCACGGATGTCCGTATGGACTAGTTGGAGTGGATAGCTGGCCCGCCATGCTTGTCCATGAGGAAATTTTGATCTGGCATGCTTCCCAAGAGCACACCCTTCACAGACTTCCTTACTATCCTGAACTTTAGGAAGTCCGGTTACCATCGCTTGTGAAGTTAGCATTTTCAAACTAGCTGAATTCAAATGACCATATCTCAAGTGCCATAGGACACTGGGATTGGAAATAGCAACATTTGCTAACTTATCTCCCCCTGGCTGGCCAAACTTTAAAGGAAACAATCTATTCTTTGACATTGGCACTTGTGTAATGATTCTATTACCGTTATTTTTATCAAAAATAGTGCATTTACCCTCATCAAAAAGCAACTTGTAGTTCTTTTCTAACATTTGACCAACACTTAAAAGATTGTGTTGAATATGGGGTGTGTAATAGATATCACTTACATGTTTGACGCCTTCTTTAGTTGGAACCGCCATTGCTCCAATGCCTTCAACCGCCAATGATTTATCATCTCCCAATTTGATGTTGGATTTGTATGAGGAGTTTAGAGTAGCAAAGAGCCCTTCTTTGCCACTCATATGGTTTGAACACCCAGTGTCCAAGATCCATGTATCATTCATGTTCTGATCTGCCCGACCATAAGAGAGAAAGAGATTTGTGGCCTCTTCCTCTTCTCCAAAATTTCCAAACTGACTACTCTAGATACTACTAGTTCCTTGTGAAGTCTTTGTCCAACAGTCACGAGCATAATGGCCAAGTTTGCCACAATTGTAGCAAGATTGTTTTGACTTATCTCCTCCTTTGCCTCTACCTGATTTTTTTCCTCTATTTTGTTGTCCTCCTCTATTCTGTTGTTCACCTCTGTTTGAGAATCCTCCTCTGTTCTGATTTCCTCCTCTATTAGGAGTTCCACCTCTCTGATTATTTTTGCCTCTACCTCTATTCTGTCCTCTGCCACGGCCTCTACCTCTACCTTCTTGTGAAGCAAAGGCTTTATCATCTCCTCCGTAACTTGTGGAAGGAGTTTGTTGTAACCTCTCTTCATGTGAGAGAAGTGAGCCAATTAGGGATTCAAAAGATAGAGAAGTTAGGTCTTTGGATTCTTCTATAATTATGGCAACTGAATTCCACTTAGGAAGAAGTGTCCTCAACACTTTCTTCACTATAACTTTAGGCTTTACATCTTCTCCTAAAGTGACCATCTTATCTACTACGACTTTCACACGCATGCAATAATCACCAACCTTTTCACTCTCTTGCATTTTAAGAGTCTCAAACTCTCATTTCAAGGTTTGTAGTTTAACTTGTTTGACTTGGTCACTACCCCTATAACTTTCTTTTAAAGCATTCCAAGAAGATTCAACAGTTATAAAAGAAGCTATTCTAGGGAAAATACTTATGTCAAGGGCGGCTTGGATATGATAAAGGGCGGAAGAATTATTCTTCTGTGCTTCCTTTCTAGCCCTTTTATCAACAACATTCAAAGCTGCCCATTCAACAGCAGTAGGTTCAAGATATCCCTCTTCAATCACATCCCAAAGACCTTTGCCTATCAAAAGAGTTTTCATTTTAATTGACCAATACTCGTAATCACCTCCATTGAACTCAGGGATTGGTAGACTAGTATTGGAAGCCATTTTAGAAAGCAAACTTTATTGCAACTTCAAACAAGTAGTACAAAGAAGTACAAAATAGATCACTGATTTACTGATTTAAATCAAATCTAGCTTTCTTAATATGCTCACTGATTTTGCGTTCTTCTTCTCGAGGATCACCCAAAACTGGAAAGGTGAAATTGTCTGCTTCGTCGTCACTAATTATAATGACTTCTGGTGCTACTGCTGGTTCATAACTTCGTTTGAGAACATTTCATTCTTTAGTTGCAGGTTTCACCTCCACTGGTTCTTCTTCCTCTTCTTCTTCTTCTTCTTCTTCTTCTTCTTCTTTGTTCTGAATCAGGAGAGCGTGGTGTATAGCTCTCACTTGTTTCTACTTCAGGCACTGCAGGTGAATAACTGTCACTTGATTGTCCTTCAGGTACTATTTCAACCATCTCGGATTCAACTATCCTTTGCCCAAAGATATTATCTTCAGAATCTGCCTCGTAGCCAGAATCTGGTTTCCTCAGATGAGCAATCACTTGATTCTCTAATTGGCAAAACACTGTATGAAGTCCATACCACTGGACTTTCCCGTCAAAGGAATCAGGAGTCTCTCTTCTCAACAAAGAGAGTAATGCATGATAGCATCCGACTGACCGGATCATCTACCCAGAATCACACCGTATGAACTGGGTTACAACTTAGTATGATGCCAAAAAAAAATATTTTATATATCAAAATATCTTTGCACCCCTTTTTTAAAAAAAAATTTTCTAAAATTTGTTTTAATAAAGACCCTTTAAAAAATTTTTAACAATTTCCTTTATATATTTTAAATTATTATTTTTAAATAAACTGGATATTTAAAAAAACATAATAAAAAAATATATATAGCAATTATTAAAAGTTTTTTTTTAAACCTCTTTTAAAAAAACAAATAATAAAAAAAATTAATAAAAATTAACCTTTTTTAAACCCCCGACGAGAATCGAGCTGAAGACCTTCGCTGGCTACTCGACAATCTTAGCCGCTGCACCACGCAGCTTCGGATGGTAGCAAGGAACCAAAAAAACAATATTAAATCTCCATTAATCGCGAAGACAAAAAAATAATTTTTTTTTACCCCGACGGGATTCGACCCCGGGTCTCTTCTCTGCAAGGCGGGGAACTTTGCCGCTAGGCCACGCTAGACGGACGAGATAAGAGAGGAAGGGGGTTCTATTTCATATGGCGGCGTAAAACAGTTTGAAAAAAAAAATTTAATCCCACATGCAGTGGGCAAAGAGTGTTTTCAGGCTTTATCAAAGCCTGCGAACACTCTAGAGGTCGATTGCCTTCGGGCAATCGATCTCGCCAACCTTTTGCCCGTCTATCAACCAACCAACTTTCACCATGTGGCACACACCTAGAGCACTCATCCACATCAGCCAGCCACGTCAGCACTCGTCCACGTCAGCTCTGCCACGTTGTCCACATCAGCTCTGCCATGTCAACGTCCAGTCAGCTCTGCCACATCAGCATCCAGTAGCTCTGCCACGTCAGCGTCCGGTCAGCTCTACCACATCAGCATCCAGTCAGCTCTGCTACGTCAGTGTCCAGTCTCTTGGTCAGCCTCGATCCACGTGCTACCAGCTCCGTTCCACGTCATCCTACTATCAACGTCTAGTCAGATCCTCGAGATCCATGTGCTCCTCGAGATCTGTGCGACCGCCTCTTCGCCGCTCCTCGGGATCCATGTGCTCCTCGAGATCCATGCGACAGCCACTCCACCGCTCCTCGGGATCCATGCGATAGCCTCTCCGCCGCTCCTCGGGATC
Source organism: Wollemia nobilis (assembly GCA_028583015.1). Classification (NCBI taxonomy): domain Eukaryota; kingdom Viridiplantae; phylum Streptophyta; class Pinopsida; order Araucariales; family Araucariaceae; genus Wollemia; species Wollemia nobilis. The sequence continues at coordinate 4,234,559 of JAQPPZ010002189.1, read as the reverse complement.
CATGCGCTTCGACTTTCGTGCCTTACCTCGGCCCTCGAGATCCGTGCCCCCTCAGCTCTGATACCAGTGTGATTCTAAGATTCAGTTAACCTTAGATTAAAGTTAGGCCAAGGTAATAATAATTGACACAAAATAAACAAAGCCAAAATTATATTAAAACTAACCAGCTTAAAAATACATTAACATAAACCTTATATAGGCGCTTAGAACATGCGCAATAGTAGGGAAGGGAAGGTGGAGGAAGATCGGGGAGTTTAGAGAGAACGGAGGAGTAGGAAGTGGAGTGGGAGGTGGCAGCGAGCGTGGGGAGAGGAAGGGAGTGGAGTGATAAGGGAAAATGGATGACAGGAAAGGAGGAAGGAGAATGGAGGGATAAGGAGAAAATAAAGGAAAGGGAGAAGGAAAAATCATGCCGACCATCCAACAAGATTAGCCGACAAAAGGTAAGTGTGTTCACACTGGGCTTAGAAAAACTAGATTTTTCTAAGCCTGTTTCAAGCTAAGTCCTATTCACACTTGCAACACTTTAGGGTCCCATACAGATCCTTCTAGTTATCTTTCAATATTTTTAGGAATGGCTCTGGTGGACTATTTGACAAGTTAGAAGGAGACTTCCCTGGACAACCGATTGACTCCACAAAATTGTATCCTTGTTTCTCATAGGATCCTTCTCCTTTAAAAACAACATTGTCATTGAAACATAGGACTTCTCAACTATGACTAGATTCATAAATAGGTTCTTGAACCTCCTTGCTTTCCATCCTATGATCCCCCAAAGTGAAATTGAGACACCCCTAAAAGCCTTCAAGAGCTTCTCCCTCAAATTTCTAGAAATGATAGGACTTAATAGGTTGTCTGACATCTTAGAATAATTGGATTTTAGGTGAGAAGACCTTGGGGAAAAAATAGTTATTAGAGACTCCTTCTAAAATGCCACTTGACTAAGAATAGCCTTCCATGATAATCCTTTAGATTTTACAATATGCTTGAAGATTAAAAGGATAAACCCCTAGTGAATTGGGTTTGAGCCTTTCCATTTCTTAACATCTAATATGGATTTCTCCATAGAATTAAATAATAATAATGGTATATTCATAATTCTCTTACAATGTAGTTGATTTAAAAACATGATATGGTAGCTTCATAGGACATCTTTGTTTGTATCCAAAGTGAAATAATCCATCACTACTAAAACTAACCTATTCCATGGGGCCTTAATCACCTTAATATGATATCCATTTTAGATTTTTGATATATATTCATATTAATCCAAAATGTACCCCAAATATCTTCTCAAGGAATGTTTTTTCCTATTATGAAAAATCCATTTAAGCGCAAGTTTGTCACCTCATCAATTAAGGCAATAGAGACCTCAAATTGTATTTCTCTCATTTTCATCATCTTGTTTTTCCATGAGTGCACCATTTTATTTGATATAAATTTATTATGCCCATGAAAATTTAGAATGTATATAGTCTAGGAGGTCCCCTTTTCATAGAATCTTCCTAATATAATCCTCTATCTCAAGTGTGATTGGTTCTAACACTACTCCATCCATGATCTAATTATCTGTCCATAGGTGAAATTGTTGCATGAACTAACATTTATTAATTAGTTATTAATAATACTATCATAAATATTTAGTAATTAATAATACTAATATTTATTAATACTTTTTTATAAACCTTAACCAAACAATTTCCACACTCCAACATACAACACAAGCATGAATGTATCTCAAAAATAGATTACAAATTCAAAATGTCAATCAATAATATGCACAAACCATGCTATTTCCTTAAGCAGGAGGCTCAATGATAATGACAACGTTATCACCCACCTACTAAGGAAAGCTCTTTTGCTTAGTAGAAACCTCCTTGCCCAATGGTGCATTCAATAAGACACATATATGCAATGCACCTGTATGAAGGGTTTATTTTTATACTTGAGTTATCGATGAGAATGTCATCCATAATTTCCCTTTCTCTCTCAACTCTAGTGTTTTACCCATACCAATCCACCCATAAGAGAACTTGGTCCTGCAACCATAATTTTCATTAGTAGTACCATATTCTAAAAGTAGTATAATCAAAGCATAAATTGCAACTATTAACACATATTTATAACATAAAATGATATTATGCATTTAATATCCACACACTAATACATAAATCAAGTATAAATAATAGGTCCTTCCAAGGAGGGTCGTTACACTTGAATCCCTTCTATTTTCATTTTAGAAGAATTTTAAGATTCCTCTTAGCATCTAGGTCCCTTTACATCTCCATTTTGGGGGCATATCCAAACATTTGATAACTTATCCACCTTCCTCTTAGTTTTATTAACTTCCTTCTCTAATATTTTAAAAATTGATAATAATACCCTTTAGATTCTACAAATCTCTAAGTTGCAGGTCTTAGAGATTAGTTCACTTATCTCCCTTCCCAAATTTCAAACTAAATTGACCTATATAGCCATAAATTTTGACCAAAAACTTAGTCAACTTTTATAGTAGGACATAATCACCACTACCTATATCCATTGGTGAATTTGACTCTCTATAATTACACAAAGCAAAAACACCATTCTATGTTAAAAATGCTACTAGCAATTTTTTCCATTTTTTAGCAAATTTGATAGGAAATGCTTCCATCCCAAAAGGTTCATATTCACACTAAAAACTATTTTAAAAAGGGTCCTAATCATTTATGAAGATATCCTATCACCTATCTGCACTCAAACAAACCCCCCAAATTAGATCAACCTACTTTTTTATCTACATTGTAGGTTTAAAAAATACCACTCAGTTGCAAAAACACTAGTGGTAAATTTGATAAACTATGGAAAATTTGATTAGACACCAATTTAGATAACCTTGGTACTTGGAACCTCTCTGCATGTTGTTATTTCCTCATTTTAGTTTGTTGATCTATTTTTCTTGAAAAATTATTTATTTTAAGCCACATTTATTTTGGAAAATAAAGGAACCTTAACATACATCTTTCTCTTCAAACACACTTAGGCAAAAATAAAAAATCATATAGCTTGCATCCTGAGCTAGTTTATTTGTTGCATATTCCTTTTGTTTCGCTTTAAATAAAATAAAAAACTCTTTACCATAGCCATAATTTAATTAAAAAAGGTATATTAGGCTAACACTTGTTTTCTTGCATTTTGTGTGATTGCATTTAGCATACACTTAAGGTGACCTTCAATTTAGGTTTGAATAAGTTTTATCTTATCGAGGCTCAATAAAGAGATGTTAGTGATCCAAAACCTTAGGTGTTTTTCAAATTAACCCATTAAACACCATACAAGCATAACATGAACACAAGGTATAGCCACCTTTTTTAATACATAAGGTAGAGCCTACTCATACTGAATATTTCCATATATTTGGGGCCTCCTTTGGAAAGAGACCTTCAAGTGGGAAAGCATGGGTTCCAGTGTATCCTCCCTCGCATGCATATGAGGTTTTGAATTTACAAATGTAAGGGTGATTATTTCATTTTACACTTCTAAGGATGTTCATAGGAGTTGTACTCCTATTATTTGTATTATTTTTATGGCATTAACTACTATATCAATTTCTTAATATCAATCCAAAAATATTTCCATTATGCACATGATGATCCCACTTAGAATATATATCTTCCATTACACTAGTTAATTGATGCTAGTGGATCTCCTCCTACATGTGATTTGTTAGATTACTTGTTTCATTAGTGCTCTATTTTCACCATCATAAATCATTTACATACCTTGTTAGGTACTACCTTGAGGTGCCTTATAAGTATTGAAGGTAAGAAACATCATAGCTCTAAAACTTCATTAATACAAGTATCTTCTAAGTAGTGAAATGATAATGTTTCTTGCACTTTTAATTTTATAAGGGCCCTAAGGTGACCCCTTATCATACCATCTCTCTCTCTCTCTCTTTGTTCATAAATTAGGCTACATGATGAATACCACTATATTCTATAGTCTTGATATACCTATCATACTCTACTATTATTCTCCCACTCCTTTAAAATGGGGGAAAAATTGACACAAACAATGAAGCATACTTTCCCTACTAGTGGCATATTCCTAGTAAAAATTTTACATCGAAACACCCCCTTGGATAAAAAAATTGAAACACTCTCATTTGATGGTGAACATTTTATTTTGTATACACATGTACATATCTTGTATCATAACATATTATATAAACAACCCATTGGATGAGCACTTTATCTTAAAACACCCCCTAGATGAACACTTTATCTTGATTCATCCCCTCGGATGAACATTTTATCTTGAAACACTTGCTTGGGTGAACATTCATGAAAAACCCCCTTGGGTAAATATTTTATCTTGAAACACCCTCTTGGATGGACATTTTATCTCAAAACACACCCTCGGGTGAACACTTTATCTTTAAAAATTTCCTTGGGTAAATTTTTTATCTTGAAACACCCTCTTGGGTGACCACTTTATCTTAAAGCACTCCCTTGGGCAAATATTTTATCTTGAAACACCCCTTGGGTGAAAATTGTTATTGTCTAAACACCCTTGTGGGTGAATGCACTAAAAAACTCTCCTTTGAGGGATTTTTCTTATATATTTTTTATGTACATATATATCTTGTTCATATCATATTCTTAAAATACATTCTTGGGTGAACAATTTCTCTTGAAACACCCCTTAGGGTGAACACTTTATCTTTGAAACACCCTTGGTGGGTGAGCATTAAAATAATCACAAGAACATGCTTAAGGGTGAATTATTATATATCTTGTACATACTTTATCTTGAAATAGAATCTAAGAGCTTGTCGAATAATCAGGCTTGAAAGCCATCGCTTAGGGGAAAATCCAATTTGTACATATTTTTGTCCCCTCAAAAACATGATTTTTATATATTTATTTATATCTTTTGTATGATATAAAAACTATCAAAGTACTCTAGATAACTCTTGGTAAGTAGTATCCATTAGGTCCTTGCCTAAAGGATAATCATTTGAAACACCACTTAAGCACTTATCCAATAATCTAGCTGAAAGGCCACTACTTAAGGGTGATTCAATATCAAATATTCAACATATACTCTTCTTAAATGCTATATATATTATCTATACCACTATCTCTCTCATGTAAGCAACTTCAAGGGTATAATACCTTTCTTCATTAGGGGCATCCAGCCTAAGAACCATATGAACTATCCACACAATCATCTCAACTCTCCTCCTCACCTTCCTTAAATCTCATTTGTATATTAATTACTCTCTTTTATTTCCATATCTCCTACATATTTCTTACCACTACCCTCACATCAAGTCTACTAAAACCAATTATTTTTTATCCTATACTATTAAATCTATAGATAATCCTCATTCTCCTAATCTTAGCAAACTCACTACCTTTAATCAACCTATTCACATCATCCACATGTGAATCAAGATTCATTGGATAAACTTTGTCTATTATCCAAAACTCTAGAGGGTACACATAGGGGCATGATAGAATTTAGTGATGTCCTAAGCATAATTTTTAATAGCACCTCAAGCAAGCAACCTTTGTATCTCTTAAGCACCAACCCAAAATTGAGGGAATCATATAAAGTTTGGCATGATCATTATATAATGAATGCATCAAAGGGGTGCAAATGTAGACACCCAAAACCAACACACCTAAGCCCCCTATAACCTACATTCACTAGAATTTTATACAATCAATTGAATTCACCCTCTGCATGTGTTATAGATTTGTATTAATTAATTAGAAGAGACTAAAATGAAATAAAAATAAACTATTAAAAACTTAATTAAATATGAATTAAAGGTAAATTAAATAAACTAAAATTTAAATTAACATTGCAAATCTCAAATAAATTAATTAAATAAATTAAATCAACATTGTAAATCTTAAGGCAGCACAACTGATGTGAGATTTTTTTCGGAGCTCTGGCGATTTGGCGGGAAATCTTCTGAACTGTCGGAGGCCGAAGCTCTAGGATTCTGGCTCGCGGCTTCTTCCTGGGTCTCTGTTGGTTTGACATCGTTCCCCTCTGAAGGCTCGTCCGTTACCCCGGGAGGGCCCTATGGGGTCTCCTCCAGGTTCTCTTGACGGGAAGAAGAGCTCTTATGCCGAGATTCTAAAAGAAAATTTTGCGTCTTCTTCTGATGAAGCCCAGCGGGGTGCTTACCAAGCGCTTCTCAAGAATGTTGGCAAGGGTTCTTCTGCAAACAGAGTTAATGGATGCCTCCCGCAATCGCTTCCGCACCTAAGATAGTCATAGAACCAAAGATGGTTGAGGATACGATCACCTACCGTGCTAACCATGACTTGATCTCGCAAATTCATGGGAATCCGACCCACTCGCACTTTCTCGCACACCCGGGTTAGACAGAATCGGAACCTATCGGTGAGTACTCCTTATGGCCTATAAGCAACGGATATTTCATTATTAGTTTCTCTTCTTCAGTAGATAGAAATAGAGAATTTGAATCATAGAAGAGGACCCATGGCCCGGCAAGGTTATTTGTCCAACCATGGAGAGTGGGTTTCGATCCTCGCATTGAGCCCACGGCTGTTCCAAAGGTGGATCCGGTCGTACGCTCTCCCGATGGAGTTTTGGGGCGAGCAGATTCTTGAGATGATTGGTAACTCTCTAGGTAGATTTATGGGAGTTTCCAAAGATACCATAGAGGGAAACACTGCTGTCTTTGCTAGAATCTGTGTTGAAATGGATATCAGCCAGCCACTACCAGCTGAGGTGGAACTGGAGTTAGCAGGACAATCCTGGATACAGCAGTTAGATTACGAAGCCCTACCTTTTAGATGCAGGGTCTGCCATAAGCATGGCCATTTGGCTAGGTTCTGTCCGAATACCTTGAGCACAAAAGCGGAGGCCCCGCTAGGAATCTCAAATCGACCCGCAGAGGGTAAGTTCACCCCGGTCAAAGAATCACAAAACACCCCCCAAGGTTCTGAAGCCCAGAAAGATGGCTTTGAACAGCAGAAACGAAGAAGAAACAAAAAGAGAAATGGCAAGGACCAAGCTTCACTCAAGCCAACCAACCGGTATGAAATCTTTAAATCCCTGGTGGATCAGGAAGACCAAGTTATGGATGGAGTGGATGGGAACACTGAGGATTTTAACATCCACTCTCATGTTTCTCCCTCTTCAACTCCTGCCCGCGAGCAGGTGCTTAAACCCACTGAGTTTTTACAGCCAGAGAACCCAGGGGCATTGGTAATCCACTCCTCAGCACAGCCAGTTATTCAGGATGTCATCATGGGAAGTGCCGAAAAGAATAGAGAAAGGCCAGCTCCTGGGATTACCCAGGTGGAAAAACGGTCCAAGAATAACATTTCTCAAGGTGCAAGCAGGAAGTCTAATAAGGACCTAATAGCATCGCAAGGAGACAAGCTGGTCACTGATGGATCAGTGAGAACAATTGACTCTTACTGTTCTCAAGGTTTCCAATGATTATTCAATCTTGGAATGTTAGGGGTTTAAACAAGTAGAACCCATCAATCTGCTGTTCAAAGACTCATAAAGAAGGGTAAAACAGACTTTTTGCTCCTCCAGGAGACAAAAATGTCTTTAGATCTTATGTGTAGAACAGTTAGTAAAATATGGAGGGGAGCTGGATATATGGATGTGGCAGCTCAAGGTGCCTCAGGAGGAATTGTTACTTTTTGGAACCCCCTGGAATGGTCTGCTTTAGAACATATAGCTTGGAGGGGTGTTCTCACATCTCTTTTTAGGAATAATGTCACAATCGAGCAAGTTTTAATTACAAATTTTTATGGGGCTCAAAGCCATGATGGCCATAGGCTTCAATGGAAAGCAGTTCACAACATGAGGTCCTCAAGACAAGCTTTTGACTGGATCATTGCTGGAGATTTTAATGCCAAATTATCTGCTCGGGATCAGGAAGGTGGTTCCCCTGTTTTGGACCTGGGGGATCGGCTTCTGATTGCCCAGGTTCAAGCTTTTCACTTAGTTGATGTCCAAGGTCCTGGAACTTTTTTCACTTGGACTAACAAACGGAGGGATCCACACTGTTGTAAGGTAAAGTTGGATCGCTTTCTGGTCTCAGAGGAGGCTTTTGTTAAGTGGAATGTGCAATTACAGATTTTGGACGGTCCTGTTTCCGATCACTCTCCCATCATGCTGAAGGGTGGGACTCTGACAGGGCAGTTCCATAAACCGTTTAGATTTGAGAATTTCTGGCTTCGTAAGGAGGACCTTCATGAGGTAATTCCGCAATGGTGGGAAGAAGGTCGTCCACCTTTTGGGAAAGCAATGTTTAAATTTCACAAACAGACTTCTTTTTGTCAAATTTAAATTGAAACAGTGGAGGCACGCCAATAAATCGGATTTCAAGCCGCAAAGAGCCCCCTTGTTGGCCCGCTGGGAGGAGGTGCAGAAACAATTTAGGGAAGGTTTAATTTCTGAACAGCTTAAAACTGAAGATGATGCCTTGCGCAAAGCTGTTGAGGACATTGATAACCACGAGGAAATTTACTGGAAGCAGCGGGCTAGAAATTCTTGGCTATTGGAAGGAGATAGAAATACAAAATTTTTTCATCGTTCAGCATGTGCTAGAAGACAGATGAATAATATGGCAGCTTTAAAAGATGAGAATGGTCACTCCTTTGATACTCTTCCGGCATGCACTCCCACTCGTGGATTACTTCTCCAAGCTTTTTGCAGAAAATAGGGACCAAGATGTGGGGGCTCAAAATGAAGTTCTTGATGTTATTCCCCCTATTATCACTCCAGTAGAAAATCAGGCTCTCCTCAGACCTATTGACCGAGATGAATTGAAAAATGTGGTCTTTGGAATGAGCACAGGCAAATCTCCCGGTCCAGATGGTTTTCCTATTGAGTTTTTTTAGGCCTTTTGGGATACCTTGGAGGAAGATGTTTTGGCCGTAATTGAGGAGTCCAGATCTAATAAGAGAATGCTCAAGGCTCTAAATCATACCTTTATCACGTTAATTCCAAAGGGGGAGGAAGGAGTTCATATCTCTGACTTCAGACCTATTGCTTTATGTAATGTGATTTATAAAATTATCACAAAAATTATAGCTGAACGTCTTAAACCTCTCCTTCATTACATCATTTCATCATAACAGGGGGGATTTGTAGAGGGTAGACAGATCTTGGATGGAGTGGTTCTTGCTCAGGAGGCTATTCATTCAATGCAAAACTCTGGTAACAAAGGAATGTTCATCAAACTGGATATGTCTAAGGCTTACGATCGGGTTGAGTGGGGTTTCCTGTCAAGGATGTTGGCTGCCTTTGGCTTTTCCCAAGAATGGATTGACTGGGTTATGAGTTGTGTTTCCACGCCTTCTTATTCGGTTCTCATCAAGGGGATTCCCTCGCCTCCCTTTGGAGCCTCTCGTGGCCTCCGACAAGGGGACCCTTGCTCGCCCTATCTATTCCTTATCTTAGCTGAAGGATTAGGCCGACTCTTCTTGAGAAGAAGACTTCAAGGCCTGATAACAGGTATTAAGGTCGGGGATGAAGTCTTGACTCATTTACAATTTGTGGATGACACTGGCTTGGTTGGAGTGGCTAGTCTCAGGGAAGCTAGGGGAATCAGAGACTCTCTTTCTGTTTACCTTAGGGCCTCCAATCAAGTTATCAATGACAACAAATCTAAAGTTGTCTTTTTCAATCTTGACCAACGGATGCAGGACAAAATCTTAGAGATTTTGGGCTTCTCTAGATCATCTCTTCCTATAGTCTATCTGGGGGTTCCTTTGCACTTCAAGAAATTGAAAAATGATATTTGGAAAGATCTTCTGGATGGCATCAAAGATAGAATGAACCACTGGTCTCACAAATGGTTAAGCTACGGTGGCCGTTTAACTTTCTTACAGTCAGTTATTCAGGCCATGCCTATCTATAAATTTTCAATCTTGGCTGCTCCTCTTTCTATTTGGAAAGAGTTGGACAAACTGGCTAGGCGATTCTTATGGGAAGGAGCAAAAGGTGGGAAGAAATGGGCCTTGGTTGGTCGGGACAAAGTTACTCAGCCCAAAGAAAAAGGAGGGCTGGGTTTGAGAAGCTCTAATCTCAACAACAAAGCCCTTGCAGGTAAATTGTATTGGAGATGGATCTCCCAGCCATCATCTTTATTCAAAAGAATCTTGACCAGAAAATATTTGGGTAACATCCACCCCTTTGAAGTTTGTCGTTTCCCTCTGGATGGTAATGGTTCCCTAGTTTGGCAAGCTCTCAAGTTGGGCTCTCAAGTAATTAAAAATCAATTGTTCTGGAAAGTGGGAAGAGGGGAGAAAGCACGTTTCTGGACTGACTCATGGGACCAGTTTCCACCCATCATTGCGGAGTATCCTGAACCGCTTCCAATTAAAACTCGCCATAGAATCCAAGGGTCGGGTCACTATTGAGAACTATTTCATCACTAGTCAATTGGGTGAGTATAAATTCAAGAAATTTAAGCGACTTGAGGAGTGGCCTGTCACTATCCCTCCGGAGCTGGCAACCACTCTGACCAACATCTTGTCAGCAAGATTTCTCACGGGCAGAGATGAAGAAGACGAGTTAGCTTGGGGCCATGGGAATCTTGGAATTTACACTGTGAAGGCTGGTTATGATCAGCTTCTCCCAGAGCCTCCCCCGCATTTATTTTCGGTTCATGACTGGAAGAAAATCTGGCATTCCAAGTGCTGGCCGAAAGTGAACTTCTTTGTCTGGCAGTTTATGCATAATGGCATCCTCACCTATGATAACCTCAGAAGCAGAGGAATTATTGGTCCTTCTCAGTGTATTTTGTGTCGTAAGCATGAAGAGACTGCTGACCATTTGATGTTCGAATGTTCCTTCACAGGTCAGATCTGGAATCGATGGTTCTCTCTTTTTAATCTCCAGGGTAATGGTGCTCTGACTCGAAATAATATCTGGCAAAGATGGAAGAAAGCTAGATTTAAATCAAAAGCCCTTCGATTGGGGTGGGAGCTTGGTCTCTTCTTCATCTGGTGGCAAGTGTGGCTGGAAAGGAACGCTCGAATCTTCAGAGAGACCTTCTCCTCTCTTGATGGAATTTGGCAGGTTATCTGGAGCAAAGTCACTGAGACGGTTGCCTTACATGCTGAAGAAGATATTCTGGTTGAGCTGGGTCCACAGGAAGAGAGAGTTGCTGCTCACGTTAGAGAAAACATGGTTAGTTGGAAACCCCCCCGGTTGGCTGGATCAAAATTAACACGGACGGAGCTGCAAAGGGCAATCCGGGCAACGCTGGAATCGGTGTTGTGTGCCGTGATCATACTGGAACTGTTCTTTATTGGGAACTCCAAGGTATGGGAAGAGCCACCAATAATGAAGCCGAAGCTTTTGCCATCAAAGTTGCTTCTTTCTGGGCTGTCACTCAGGGATACAGAAAGATAATCCTTGAGACTGATTCTCAAATTTTGGTTGGCGCTCTTGATTGTATGAGAAATTTTGCTTTGAAAGCGTGGAGGATTCAGATCTTAGTCTCTCAAATCAAGGTCCTTTGGAGGGAACTAGAGGATGTGATCCCTATCCATGTGAATCGGGATTCAAATTCGATGGCCGATTTCCTTGCCAAGTTGGGTGCGGAAAAGGAGGTTGGAGTTCAGCTGCACAGTAACATGCCTGTGGAAGATGCTGTGATTAGACAAGGTCTTGCAAAATTTTTGAGCAAATGAAAAATTTCGTGTCTTGGGAGTTTTTCGTCGCGTTTTCGCGACCTGCTGTGTTATCGCGACCCTCGGTGGCAACCTGTCGCGATATCGCGACAGGTTTTGTCGCCACGGCCTTTGGAGACTTCCTGTCGCGATATCGCGACATTCAGCGATGTCGCGTTCTTTGGCTAGTTGTTGTCGCGATTTCACGACCGGTTGTGTGGTCGCGACTAACGGGTGGAAGATGTCTCCTTTTCGCGCCATGTTATGTCGCTGGGACCATTGGCTCGATGTTGCTTGGTTTTCGCGTCACTTTGGTTGCTGGGGCAACACGGAAGACATCAGTCACGATCTTGCGACTTTTATGATGATTGGTCGCCGAGTGGTCAACCTGTCGCGTTTTCGCGACACTTGGGAGGTTTGGATGCTGAAGGTTCTTCTTGTCGCGATCTCGCGACACTTCTGGCGCATTGGTGGCATTTGGAATTTGCGTCGCGATATCGCGACAATTCTGAGGACTGATTGCTTTGTGATGTTTCCGTCGCGATATCGCGACATCTTTTGTGGTCGGGAGCAGCTGGACTTGGCCGTCGCGATTTTGCGACATGTCGCGATTTTGCGACATGTCGCGAAATCGCGACACTTTTGGTGCAAAGGTGGCAACTGGAAAATGCGTCGCGATATCGCGACAATTCTGAGGATTGACTGCTTTGTGATGTTTCTGTCGCGATATCGCGACATCTTTCGTGGTCGGGGGCTGCTGGCTTTGGCCGTCGCGATTTTGCGACATGTCGCGAATTCGCGACATGTCGCCAAATCGCGACACTTCTGGCGCATTGGTGGCAATTGGTTGATGCGTCGCGATATCGCGACAATTCTGTGGACTGACTGCTTTGTGTTGGTTCCGTCGCGATATCGCGACATTTTTTGCGGTCGGGGGCTGCTGGCTTTGGCTGTCGCGAATTCGCGACATGTCGCGTTTCGCGACATGTCGCGTTTTCGCGACCGGTTGTGCGGTTGTGACCTCGGCCGGCTTGTCTGTCGCGATATCGCGACATGTCGCGATTTCGCGCCTTGTTTGTCTCTAGTGCTTAGTGTTGGTTTGTGCTGCCCTCTCGCTCTTTGCTGAGGTCTTGTGTCTCTGGGTTCTTGGTTGGGATGTTCTTGCTCCCTCTTGTACTTGCTCTTTGTTTTAATACAAGATTTTCAATTTTTTTCAAAAAAAAAAACATTGTAAATCTTAAGGTCTCGAGGTGTAGACCAATTGGTTCATCCAAACCCCATAAGGGGGCAGAGGTCCAAGGTTCAAATCTCGGGCCTCGCCGACTGAACGCTTGTCCCTTTCCTGGTGCTTTCAGCGGTGTTAAAGGTTTAAAATGATTGTGGCATGGTGGTTATAGGGGCGGACTGCGCAAAGATATGTGTGGCATATTCTGGGGCGGACAACGAGAATACTGTGGTGACCATAAAATTTGGATAGTTTGCCCAGATTCGTGGCGGCTACCAATTCCACCATGTAAATTTAAAAAAAAATAAAACATTGTAAATCTTAAAATTATTGAAACAATTAAATTAAATCAAAATTAAAAAAATTAATTAAATAAAAATCTCAAAAAATCAAATTTTAAATGTTGATCCTCCTTGGTTTGTGAAGTGCTAGACATGCACCCTTTCCATAACCTCTCAAATGAGGTCGATTAATCAAGGCAATCTTGACCAACTTTAAATTGAGTTACCCAAGTTCCATGTTATTGAGTTGATGCACACCATAAGTGATTGCATTCGTGTTAATCTAGATGCACCTCTCCATTCAACCAATTAATTATAGTAACCCAACACCCTCATTCACCTTTGCGATTGGAAATCCCACTATAATGAATTCCTATTCACCAAATACATCACCTAGTCAGTTATCTAGATTGTATACAACTCACACTTGAGATCATTACAGTAGCTTATAAATCGTCATCTATAAATATTACCACTATAAATGAAACAAGAAAATGAAAAATATGTGTTAAAAAAGTCCTTCAAATTCCTCTTATGAGTGTAAATTTCTTGCATCTACTTATGAATTATTATCCAAAGCCCTCCTATGCATCTATCAATGTTGGTGTAGTATTTTTCTTACAACATATTTTCTTGTTTTTTCTTCTTTCAACATTTTGTAGCTCGATATTATAATTTTCTTGGCATAGCTATTTACAAAGATAGTCAACATTAACAATGTTATATATTTCTTATATTGCATTTTTTTGGTATGTTAGACATTACAACAACATAGGAAATATTGCATTGCATTATTACATTAGCATTGTCGCCTTATGAGTGTACTTAGAAATGCTCTCTTGTATGTGTGTTTAGGATTACTGCCTTATAAGTGTGCTTAGCATTACTCCCTTATGAGCTTACTAGAAATTATATTTATTGGCTTGCATATTTAGTAATTATATTTTTACTATATGATATTTGCATATTGATAAGCCATTCAAAGTAATATGTTTTTATATACTTTTAGTTTTTTGTGTCATAAATTCTTCACATCATCTTAATTAAAACTAGGGCCTAACCATTTCAAGCAAGGAAGTGTTGCCCTCTTTGTACATCCTAATAGGCCCCATCATGATAACATATTTTTTTGCTTGTTAGAATTATTGTTCATCTTGCATAATTATAGATGCATAAGAGGAACCTCATTTGGTTTTATGTGATTCATAGGTTGGCGTCATTTGTATGGCTTTTCCTTTATCTCCTAGGTTGACTAGGCATACCTCTTTTAGTACCTTCTCTATTTACCACATATTAACCTTTTAAATAGCTATTATTACATATTATACAAAGAAAGATAATATCTATAATTCATATTTTTATATAGTGTAATAAAAGCAAGATTTTATTTAGTCTCTATTTTTTCATACTCGTGTTTGCCCATATATTTGGTTTTCCTTTGCACTTTCATATTCTATACTTTTATTTGTTTTTAAAACCATAAATTAGCAATATTCTCTTGAAAAGAAAAGAATATGGGTTCCTATATTGTTATGATAAGATCCTCGTCTCTAGATTTGTATGATAATATAAATACTTCATTTTAGTTTCTCATTTTTTCACTTTATTTGCCTCACAAGTATAGTTTTTGTGACACATAGAAATTTTACTTTATTTTGGACTTGCATATTAGAAAATATGTAATCATATAGCTTATGTATCTTTTTTTTGTCCTTTTAGGAAATAAAGTTCCTTTTTAGGCTTAGTCATTTTATTCATCTTTCCTCTTACTTACTTATTCTTATACCCTTAGATAACTTAAAATCATGGTTATGCATAAGGGGTAGTACAGAAAAAGTATTTATCAAATCGGGGCGAATCAACGTGAAAACTGTATAAACTGTGGGGCAAATTTTTCAAAATTTTGAAGAAAATTTTTAAAAACATGGCGATTTTTTTTTTCAACTACAAGTATCAACAAAATTATCAGAAGGTGACTGGCAGAAGGCGACTGGTAGAAGGCGACTGACAGAAGGCAACTGACAGAAGGCGACTAACAGAAGGTGACTAATAGAGGCAACTGATAGAATGTGAATGGTAGAAGGTGACTGACACAATGTGACTAGAAGAAGGTGACTAAAACAAGGCGACTGGTAGAAGGTGATTAACATAAGACGACTGGTAGAAGGCGACTGGTAGAAGGCAACTGACATAAGGAAACTGACAAAAGGCAACTGGCAAAAGGTGACTGGTAGAAGGCGACTAGTAGAAGGCGACTGCCACAAGGCGACTGGCAGAAGGCAACTGGCAGAAGGCGACTAGCAAAAGGTGACTGACACAAGGTGACTATCACAAGGCTATTTGCAGAAGACAACTGGAAGAAGGTGACTGACATAAGGCATCTGGCAGAAGGTGACTAACAAAATATGACTGGTAGAAGGTGATTGGCACATGGCGACTGACAAATGGTGAGTGGTACATGGCGACTGGAAGATGGTGAGTGGCACTAGGCAAATGGTAAAAGGCAAGTGGTACATGGTGACTGACAAATAGTGAGTGGTGCAAGACGATTGACATATGGCGAGTGGCACAAGGTGACTGATAGATGGCGAGTGGCACAAGGTGACTGGCAGATGGTGAGTGGAACAAGGCGACCTCCATAATCATAAATAAGATGGTGCCATGTGTCCTCCCTTCTGCCATGTGTCGTTCATGCGTTAACTCCTACCATGCAAGAAATCTATAAATTCATTTGCAGGGTCATTTGTAGATTTTCCAAGAGCAACTTTAAAACATTTTTCCAGCATTTTCAGGGCATTCTCCATAGTGGTTTTAGAGCATTTTTAGAGCATTTCCAAGCAATTTTAGTGCATTTTGGAAGCATTTTGGCAACATTTTGACAGCATTTTGGTATCATTTTTATAAGGTTTTACCAGCATTTTCCTACTTTTCAGAGATGGCTAGTTGTTCCTCCCCTCTTCATTCCAAATTTCATTTCAAGTACACCTTCTGCCTCAATCTCAAGAGCATTTTCAACACTCCTGATAGAGATTCGCAGTGGATTTACACCGCTGTACTTGTTGGTGTGTTGAAGATGCCTCAATTGAACATTAATGTTCAGTTGATGCAATAGATCGTTTCTTGTTACAACCATGACTTGTGAACTGTTTCGATCTATGTGGATAACAATGAAATTGGTTTTCCTCCGATGTGCAACGACTAATAGGGCTGCCATTTTTGGATGGTGTACTAGTGAACAACCAATATGCCTTAATCGACGATGATAAATCCACCCTAGGAAAACTTTATGCTATTCATCCTGATAATATAAAAGGTATAATTTGAAATTTTATTTTTTATTTAACATTAAATATTGTTCTACTATAGTTTCATTTCTCTAAAAATGTTCTCCTTGTTTTATTTTTTGTTTTCTAATAATGTTCTCTTTTTTCAGTCAATTCTTCTAAGTCCAAAAGGGGCTTAAACATTTCGAATGTTGCAGACAAATTTCTATATGCTTGCATTGAATTGTTTTAGGCAAGGCTTATTTTGCATGGGTGACCTACAGAAATGCATTTTTGGGCACTTTATTTATTGCTTCGTTGTATTTATGGCGATAAATTTGACTCGTGCACGCACATTTCCAACTGCCTAAACCACAACCTTTTGAGTGCCCAAAAAATTCAAGCAACTGCTTACATAGTGACTACCAACAATTTTATTCTTTGTTTATTTCAGGAAGCTTATTTCAACCTTCAATAGAGCATTCCTCCCACTGCATTGCACCCTAGTTTGTTTTCTATTGGCATGTATGATGGTGATATATAGGTAAAAATATTTGTTGAAATATCTTTATTTTCTTTTTTTTTAATTTTATCTTTTTATTCTCTAATTTTATTTTGAAAACAAAAAATAGCATCTCAGTATTCAAGTAAGAGGGATGATGCATTTAGGATTCTGGAAGTATCTGTTGATTCTGACATGCAATCGCAGTCATCACCAATGACTCCCAAAAAATGTGTGAGGTTTGATGATGGTCAGATTCAGCATACACCTGAGGCACCTTTTACTTGAGAAATAGTTACAGTCGACGTAGAAGAGGTTACCTCCAACCCATAAGGTAACCTTACTCTATATTGTTCAAAAATGCTTTTTTAAATTATTTATTTTTTTGACTTAAAATTATGTTTTTTTAATGTGTTTTACGTATTTTTCATACAAAGGGCAAATGGTTGAAACATCAATGGCTACAGAGTCTAAGTCAGGTATGTATATTTTGAATAAATATTTTTTAATGCTATTATTATTTACAAATGATTTATTTTATGTTCTTGTGTGAAATGTAACAAAGGGACCTCGTAGATTTAAAAGGCTAAAAAAAATGATGGCTCCACCATATGAACCTCTATGACCACAGCCACAACCACAACCACAATAGGTTTAGGTCCACCCAAAGCAAGTTCAGGTCCATCCACTTCAGGTTCCACCTACGAGGAACCAATCATGCATGCGTGGTAAAAAGTTCCTCACACAGCCACCTCACAATGCAAGAAGTGCTATAGAGACACAAAATGTGTCATCATCTAATATTTTTGTTGTACTGATAATAACCTCAGAGAATTTTTCAATTGTTGAGAGTTCATCTCAAATGCCCTCGATAACTCTTGATTGTGACTTTCTTTATCACGGTTTGAATCCTGAAAATTTTTCCTTTAAAGGCAAGTGATATTCTTGAGGATGAAGAGGGCATTTATGGAGAAGAAGATGATGTCAATGTAGATGCCACCGAAGTTTTCCCCTCTGCTACACAGCAAGTCGTCTCTCGTAATGTTACAGAAGATGATATCCTAAATGTTTTTGAAAATGTGTTATTAGCCGATGCATGTAAAGTTGTAGTTCACAATACTCTTCTTTTAGATATTGATAAATTAAAGGAATGGGAATATCAGTCCAAGTTTTTTATTAAAGCCATCAATGGCCGATATAAGAATTTTTCAAAAAGAAAAAAATTGTTTCTCAAGATGGAAAATGAGCCCTAAAAGCTTGATGCCTTGCTACATAAAACTAAATCTGGCACTATGGAGGCCGAATCTACATACAAATATGAAATTATTGTTGTTGTTATGAATCATTTGGAAAACCTCAATGTAGAAGCCAAAGCATATTTCAATGAATTGGCACTTGATCAGAACAAAGTAGCAGTTGCAGAAACAACATGACTTACAGCTGATGTAAGTTCTACATCTAACTAAAAAATATTTTTTTTTGTTAAATATGTTTTGTTTATAAATATTAACCTTTTTTTATTTCTTTTTTGTAGTCTAATTTCTAGCACCTAAAGCAACAATTCAGTGCCATGAAAGTTTTGATCAAGACTTCTAAAATTAGCATTAATAATGCTATTGAATTGAAGAAGAGGTTACAACAAATGGTTAGAGAAAATAATTACCTAAAGAAGGTTATCAAATATGGGGGCATGGATGTTGAGGCTAAACTGAAAGAAAAGGAGAAGGATTTGAATGCACCTTTCAAAGAAGATCCAACGAAGGAAGAGAGTGCCTTGTTATCGGGGATCAACACTACAATAGAAATTTTGGTTAGGGTTGGGGTATTAGAAGAAAAGGATATTGAGGTATATGTGGGTGTACCTTCAGGAAACATTGAAAAAAAATAGATCTTTGTTGTGTTGGGTTTCAAGTGAAGCAAAAAATATTTATATATTTATATTTTTATAAATATTTAAGACTAGGATTTTTTTGAAAATTGAAATCAATGGTAGAGGCAATTTCTAAAAAATTCATATTATCATTTTGAAGTTTTGTTTTTAATTATTGTTATGTTTTAATTTGAAGCGGAATAAATTAATGTTTGATATGTTTTTTTTGATATGTTTGATATCCTTTTTGAGAATTGAAATCAATGAATGAGACTATTGTCAAAAATCAATGAATGAGACTATTGTCAAAAAATGTTTTATCTATTGGAAATTTTGTTTTCAATGTTGTTATTTTAAGATTATATGTGTTTATGTATTAAGTAATTTGAAGTGGAAGAAATAATTTTTGATATGTTTTGTAAATTGCACATGAATGGTATCATTTTTTAGAATTGAAACAATGAATGAGACTATTTCTGAAAAATATGTTATCTATTTGAAATTTCATTTTGAATGTTGCTATGATATGATTATGTGTTGATGCATTAAGTAATTTTAAGTGTAAGAAATAATTTTTGATATGTTTTGTAAATTACAAATTAATGGTATCATTTTTGAGAATTGAAACAATGAATGAGACTATTTGCAAAAAATGTGTTATCTATTGGAAATTTTGTTTTGAATGTTGTTATGTTAGGATTATATGTGTTGATGTTGTGAAAGGTGAGTGTGGATGAAAAAGGATTAATTGCATTAACATTAAAACTTAGGTTACATATATTAAATAGGCAGTAAATAACCTATTTGAGAAAGAAAGGGGGAAAGGAGAAATTGGGGGAAAGGAAAGATGAATAGAATTCTCTTGCCGCCCAAATGCTGCCGTCCACTGCCGTCCAGGTAAGGTAAAAGGTAAGTTACCTTTACCCAAGGTAAAAACAATTTTTTTAACCTTTTACTAATGGTAATATTCCAACATTCTCCCCCTTAAAGTTGAGAGGACTAACTATATAGTCTCTCAGCTTTATAAATTGAGCTTTAGTCATGCCTTTGGTAAAGATGTCTGCTAGATTATCCAAAGTGCTACAATATTGAAGCTCAACTGTCTATTGTTCCACCATATCTCTTATGAATTGATACTTCATATCAAAATGTTTTGACCTTTTGTGGTGGATCGAATTATATGCCAACTGTATGGCACTAATATTATCATAATTCAGTTTGGTTGGACCAATTTTTTTTTCGCCAATCTCTTCAAGGATTTTCCTCAACCAGAGGATCTGAGTACTGGAATGAGTAATGGCTATGTACTCAGCTTTTGTAGATGATAATGCTACAACAGATTGCTTCTTGGAACTCCAAGTTATTAGTCCTGAACCTAGACTAAAACAGTTTCCTGATGTAGATTTTTTGTCATCTATATTACTGCCCCAATCGCTGTCACTATAACCAAATAACTTCATAGAGTTAGACTTGTGGTAATGGATTCCAAAATCCAATGTACCTTTTACATATCATAAAATTCATTTGGTTGCTTGTAGATGCAGCTCGGATGGGCATGCCATAAACCGTGATACAAGAGAAACAACATACTGTATATCTGGCCTAGTGTTGGTGAGAAACATTAAACTCCCAACCATGCTTCTGAAATTGGTCAAGTCAACTTTTGGTGCTCCATATTCTTTGCTTAGCTAGATTCCATGTCCAGTTGGTGTTGCAGCTGATTTGCACTGCTGCATAGCAAATTTCTTGATCATGTCATGAGCATATTTCTGTTGACATATGAAGATCCCATTCTTTTATTGATGTACTTCCATTCCTAGGAAGTATCTCATTAATCCGAGATCCTTCATCTCAAACTAATTCATCATGGAGTTTTTGAAATCCATATTCATTTTATTATTACTACCCATGAATATTAGATCATCCACATATAAACAAACTATGAGGATATCTACTCCATTTTTTAGGTAGTATAGTGTTGGTTCACTCTTGCTTTTTGTGAAACCATATTTGCTGAAATAGCCGTCAATTCGTGAGTACCATGCTCTTGGTGCTTGCTTGAGGCCATAAAGTGCTTTTTTTAATTTATAAACAAGGTTCTCTTTTCCTGGTTCTTGGAAACCTTGAGGTTGTTGAACATACACTTCTTATGTCAGGTATCCATTTAAAAATGCACTTTTCACATCCATGTGTTGAATTTTCCATCCTTTATGGGCTGCCAAGGAAAGAACAGTTCTTATTGTTTCTTGTCAAGCAACTGGAGCAAAGGTTTCCTCATAATATATTCCATATTTCTGAGTAAAACATTTAGCTACTAATCTTGCCTTGTGCCTTTCAATGCTTCCATCAGCATTGAATTTGGTCTTATAGACCCATTTACATCCAACACATTTTTTTCCCTTGGGAAGCTTCACAAGCTCCCAAGTATCATTTTTTTAATTGAGGATATTTCCTCTTCCATGGCATCTTGCCATATATTTTTAGTGCATGCTTTTTCATAGCTAGAAGGTTCTAGGCGTGCAGCGACCAACAAAGCATAATTGACTACATCACCCCTTGGTTCATGAGACTCATCATCCCCTGACATTTGAAGATTTTCAAGTCTTGACAAAATGTCATCCATCTCACTAGCTTGAATCCTAGTGTATCTTTGTTGGAAATTCCTATCCAAAATTTGAGTAGATGGATGACTCTGTAGTATGCGCTTTCCTCTATTTGTATCTTTCCTTTGAGAAACTGAATCAATATCCATCGGGCTTGGAGCGCTTACTGATATTTGAAATCATTTTGGAGAATTTGGTGGTGCCAACAAAGAAGTCCCTCTTGGACTTGGTGTACCACTTGATGTACTTGATGAAGTTTCCTGATGTGGAATTTGTGGAGGAGGACTTTTTCCATTTCTTTTTTTGGGTTGTACCAATGTGGGAGGTACTAATGTAGAACTGTCCGAATTAGAGTCAAAATCAACAAATTTTTTATGACCCCATTCTCCCCCTTCATCAAAAATTACATCCCTTGAGATAATGATTTTATGTGTCATGGGATTGTACAATCTATACCCTTTGGTTGAATCACAATACCCTAAAAAAACACATGCTTGACTCTTTGGATCAAGCTTCTTTCTCTTCTCCTTAGGAATGTGTACATAAGATAAAGAACCAAATACTCTGAAATGTTTGACATTTGGTTTCTTACCGTACCATCCTTCATAAGGAGTGATACCATCTAAACTAGAATTCGGACTTCTATTTAGAATATATGCACTTGTTCTCACTGCATCTTCCCAATAGCTGTTTGTGAGATGTTTTGCCTGAAGTATTGTTCTTGCCATTTCAACAAGGGTGCGGTTCTTTCTCTCAGCCACACCATTCTACTGTGGGGTATAGGCAGTGGTGAACTATCTTTTTATCCCATTTTGCTTACAATAATGAAGAAATTCATTTGAGGAGTACTCTCCTCCTTTATCAGTGCGAAGACATTTGACATAGTAGTCACTTTGCTTTTCTACATTATTTTTGAAGTCTATGAAGCAATCAAATGCTTCATCTTTGTGTTTCAGAAAATAGAGCCAACACATTCTAGAATAATCATCTATGAATGTTATAAAATAAGAATTGTTTCCAAGACTTTTTGTTTGCATTGGACCACAGATGTCCGAATGTACTAGCTGAAGAGGATAGCTTGCTCTCCACGCTCGGCCTTTTGGAAACTTCATTTTGGAGTGCTTTCCCAAAGCACATGCTTTGCATACCTTTTTATGTTCTAGAATTTTTGGTAGTCCTGTCACCATAGCTTGTGATATTAACATTTTCAAGCTAGCGGAATTGAGGTGACCATATCTCAAGTGCCATAATTCACTTGGATTTGTAATAGCAATTTTTGCAAGTTGAGCTCCCCCTGGCTCACCATATTTTAGAGGGAACAACCTATTCTTTGTCATAGGTACTTCTGTGATGACCCGGTTACAATTGTTTTTATCAAATATTGTACATTTGCTTTCATCAAAAACTAATTTGTAATGCTTCTCCATCATTTGGCCAACACTTAACAAATTGTGTTGTAGTTGTGGAGTATAGTATATGTCATTCACATTTTTAAGGCCTTATTTTGTTGGAACTGCCATAGCTCCAATGCCTTCAACTTGCAAAGATTTATTATCCCCTAACTTAACATGAGATTTGTAATTTGAATCTAATGTAGAAAAGATATTTTCTTTGCCACTCATGTGGTTGGAGCAACCAGTATCCAAAATCCATGTATCATTTAGATTTTGATCTGGCTGTCCATAAGAGAGAAAAATGTTTGATGGACCTTCTTCTTCTTCGTAGAATGAGCCATATTGACTAATTTGATCTTTTGAATACTTTGACCAGCAGTCACGAGCGAAGTGACCTTGTTTCCCACAATTGAAACAAGCTGTTTTAGTCTTGTTACTTCCTCGTCCTTGATTTCCATGGGCTGCATTGCCTCTTTGGTTCTGATTGGCTCCTCTGTTTTGATTTCCACCTCTATTTTGATTACCTCCTCTGTAGGAATTACTTTGGATCTTGCCTCTTTGTTGTTGTCCTCTGCCTCGGCCTCTTCCTTGTTCTCGTCTTGCAATTTCATTCGAAGTGAAGGCTTTGTCATCACCTCCATAGCTTGTTGAAGGGGCTCCTTGAAGTCGCTCTTCATGTGATGTTAATGATCCAATCAAACTATCAAATGTAAGAGTAGAAAGGTCTTTGGATTCTTCAATTATGATAGCAATGTGATTCCATTTAGGAAGAAGTGTTTGCAACACTTTCTTCACAATTGTTTCATATTTTGTGTCTTCACCTAAAGTTTGCATCATATCAACTACTGCTTTGACTCGTACACAGTAGTCTTCGACTCTTTCATTTTCCTTCATTCTGAGATTTTCAAAATCTCTTTTCAAATTCTGAAGCCTAACTTGCTTTACTTTATCACTTCCTTGGAATCCTTCTTTCAAGGCATTCCATGCATCTGTAGCAGTTAAGTAAGATGCAATTCTAGGAAAGATACTAGGATCTAATGCTGATTGAAGATGGTATAAGGCAAAAGAATTATCTTTCTATGCATATTTGTAGATCTTCTTATCATTTGCACTTAAAGTAGTCCAATCTGTTGGAGCAATGTATCCATCTTCAATAATATCCCATAGTCCTTTTCCAATGAGTAATGTCCTCATCTTGATGGACCAGTACTCATAATTATCCCCACTGAATTCGGGAATTGGTAGATTATTATGTGATCCCATTATTATCTACTAAAACAAGAAACCTCTCTTTTATAGTCTTATTGCAAAAAATACTTTACAAACTATCAAGCCCTGCTTGATTTACAATCATAAACAACTCACACTTGTTGTTCAGCAATTACAAAATTGTCAGTGATTTGTTCATCATCGTCACTGATCAATATTATTTCAGGAGAAGGAGGTTGAAGGATTTCAACTGAATTACTATAATGAGTATATTCGGATCCTTGTGAAGCAATTGCAACTGTGTCGGATTGTTCAAATCTGCTGCCAAAGGAGTTATCTTCTGAATCTGCTTCATATCCTTGATCAGGATTTCTCTGGTGTGCAATAACTGTGTTTTGCAACTGTGAAAAAACTGTATTAAGTCCTAGTGTTTTCATGTGCCTATAAAATTTTTTAGGGTTTGTTTTCAATAACAACTTGCAGAGGGCATGATAACATCCATCCGATCTTATCATTTAAGAAAATTTCTCAGAAATTTTCTTTTACAAAGATTTCCTCTTAGGAAATAATAAAAAAAAATTAACTTTCAAAGTTTTTTTTTAAAAAAAACTTTACAATTATTTCCTCTCAGGAAATTTCTATCAACTTTGAAAAAAAAAAAATTATAAAAAACTAATGAACAGATATTTCCTCTTAGGAAATTACACACAAAAAAAATTATTATTTTTTTTAAATTTAAACTATTCCTTAGTTTTTTTTTTTTTAATTTTAATTATCTATTGACCCCGCCGAGAGTCGATCCTGCGACCTCGCGGGTGTCAGGGCTGAGGATAGCCACTGTGCTACCGAGCTGATCCGGGAGCAATGCGTGCTCCCCACTCTTTAGCTTCCGTGTCGAGCGCGAAGCTAATGTTGGCTTCGTGCTTCGACGCGAAGCTTGATTTTACTTGGGACTTTAGTCCCACATCACCCGTAGGGCGATGTAAAAGCTCTTTAAAAAGAGCTAAGCATATAAAGTGCTTTGACTGCCTGCAGGAAGTCACTAACGCCGTAGGATCCTTTTGCCACCGATGCAAGTGTAGATCGCCACGTCACCACTCCTCGGGCCGCATGCCAACGCCACATCACCACACCTCGTAGATCGCCATGTCACCACTCCTCGAGCCATGTGCCAGTGCCACATCACCACACCTTGGGCCACGTGCCAGTCACACGTCACCACGCATCACGCCACATCAATCTCGTGCCTCAGGAATCATGTGCCACATCAACAGTGCCTCGAGAATCGTGTAGATTTGCTGGTCCTATGGGTTGATTCGTCTAGCTCCTCCAGCGCCTCTAGAAATGTGTCGGACTGGATCCGTGCCGCCTCGGCTCCTATGGGCTGCCTCAGGATCCGTGTCGCCGCCTCGAACTGCGGGCCCCACTGCCTCAAGAATCATGTCGCTCTGATACCAAATGTGAAAGGTGAGTGTGGATGAAAAAGGATTAATTGCATTAACATTAAAACTTAGGTTACATAGATTAAATAGGCAGTAAATAACCTATTTGAGAAAGAAAGGGGGAAAGGAGAAATTGGGGGAAAGGAAAGATGAATAGAATTCTCTTGCCGCCCAAATGCTGCCGTCCACTGCCGTCCAGGTAAGGCAAAAGGTAAGTTACCTTTACCCAAGGTAAAAACAATTTTTTTAACCTTTTACTAATGGTAATATTCCAACAGATGTATTAAGTAATTTGAACTGAAAGAAATAATGTTTGATATATATTGTAAATTTTAAATTAATGGTATCCTTTTTGAGAATTGAAACAATGAATGACTATTTTTGAAAAATATGTTATCTATTGGAAATTTTAAGTGGAAGAAATAATGTTTGGTATGTATTGTAAATAATGAATGAATGGTATCTTCTTTAAATATTGAATTCAATGAAAGAGAGTATTTTTTGATTATTTATGATGATGTAAAAGTTTTTTGTTCTTAATTTTAAGTGGAAGAAATAATGTTTGATATGTGTTATCTTTTTAAAACATTGTTTTGAATGTTGTTATGTTTTGATTGTTTGTGTTGATATATTAAGTAATATTGAATTATGTAAATGCAGTAAGATTTTCTTTTATGTTATATGAATTAATTTGAAATGTCATAAAATACAGCATAGGCAATTACTTTCATGAAGAACAAATAATACAAGAAAAATGATGTAACATGTGAAATCAAATCAAATGATAGAATCCTTTCATTCAGATATGTGAAATCAAATCAATTAATAACATGTGAACTCAAATTAAATCAAATGAAAACATCATTTCATTATGATATGTGAAATCAAATCAAATGATAATATGTGAAATCAAATCAAATAATAACATGTGAACTCAAATCAAAACAAATGATAACATCCTTTCATTTTGATATGTGAAATCAAAACAAATGATAGCATCCTTTCATTCTAATATGTGAAATCAAATCAAATGATAGCATCCTTTCATTCAGATATGTGAAATCAAATCAAATAATAACATGTGAACTCAAATTAAATAAAATGAAAACATCATTTCATTCTGATATGTGAAATCAAATCAAATGATAGCTTCCTCTCATTCTGATATGTGAAATCAAATCAAATGATAATATGTGAAATAAAATCAAATGAATGCATATTTGCATCATAATGCTGGAAGATGTAACAAACTCTTTTCATATTGTATAAAATGTTCTGCACTCATTCCCAAAATTTATGTCGTCATAATCTGACCAGTGTTACCATCATCCTCATCATTATCAATATTTGTTACACTTCTTCTCTCTGCAAAAGAACTTCAATGTGACAATGCTCTTTCGTAAGGAAACTCCTCCACCTCATAGGATGACACATATACTCTCAAGAAATTCTCCAAATTTTTGTCCAACCTATTTCGAACTTTAGATTTTATATATGAAAGTGCACTGGACACCCTTTCATCTTCCACGGATCCCAAAAATCATCGTTTGACA
The DNA here is from genome assembly GCA_028583015.1 of Wollemia nobilis. Classification (NCBI taxonomy): domain Eukaryota; kingdom Viridiplantae; phylum Streptophyta; class Pinopsida; order Araucariales; family Araucariaceae; genus Wollemia; species Wollemia nobilis. Next base: position 4,207,545 of record JAQPPZ010002189.1, on the reverse strand, counting down.
TAATTCATATAAATAAAAATATTCACTCATAGTATGTTTTAAGATAGTAATTGGTTGTAATATTCTCCACAAACGTGAAATAGAACCTACTTCATGATGGTTAGAGAGCTGTGAAATTTGAGCAAACATTGTTGTTCCAAAATAGTTGGATTAATTTGTCAAAATATCTTTGTTTAGAATGCCATTGACTACAATACTTTTACTAAAATGGCCAGCAAGTCTGCCCATGTATTTGAGGAACAAGAAATTTATAATCTGGTATTCATTACAAGGATCCTAAAACATTGGATTTACCACACCCATAGCCTCTAGCAATTCATCTCTTTGAATACGATCTCTGATTTTTTTTGTCAATGATTCTGCTATTTGTTTTAGTTTAAGTTTTGTATCATCCAAAACCACATGAAATCTATTGTAGGTTATGGGCATTTGGTCAACTTCATTTGTAGCTATATCCAACTGCACACCATAACAATATAAAGGTATTTTACTTCCGTGGACATTAATACACAGATGATCATTAATATTGAACTTCAAAAAGATTTGAGGACTATTCACACTTGTTAATGCTCTCCAACTCTCAAAAAAGAGATCCATAAAATTTTGACCAGATGCATACATCATATCAATATGCATGAAAATTTGTATTTTCACCCTGATGAAATCCACAATATAAATTGATCTTTCTTGTGCAATTTTGATCAAAGTATTCATTTTTTCCAATATTGGAATAATTCCACACAATGTGAGAAGAGTTTCAAAGTCACTCATTCAAAAAAGTAAATCTTTACCCTTATCAACCATACTACAATTTACATACATAAACCCTATCAAGGATTTATATTCTTTGAAAACTCTTAATGCTGGTAGATACATCGAAATCCACCTAGTATCTACATCTTTCAACAATTTTTTACCTTCAGTAACTCCTATTGCAAACTGTTGAAACTCTGAAAATATTTTTGGACTACGCGAAAAATATTCATGAATTTCATGGACAAGCTCTTCCACTCTGGAAACATTTGTAAATGTATCCATAATTTTGTATGCAAGATTCATTATGTGAGCCATGTAATGAATAGGGATCAAATATGGGGAAACCGATGTTTGTAGTCTAACATAAAGACCATTCCTGTGTCCTTGCATTATAGCAACACCATAAAATCCTACACATATTAACTTAGTGGCTATTTCAATTTCATTCATTCCTACTTCTTCTTTTAAACTAGTTACAACAACATTGTAAATATTTTTTGCATTACAATTTTCCACCATTTTGCGTATTCCTAGTAAATGAGGTTGCCTTGAATGATTTTCCAATGTGTAAACATGCATGCAAATCCAATATGTATTATCAATTGCAATCACCTCATCAATTGAAAGTGAAATGAATTTTTCCTTTTTTACTTTCTCTTTGATGTCATTTTGCTCAACCAATGACAGATATTTTGCCATTTCCCAACCACTTCGATCTGACCAATGAGCGTTGGGTAAGTTTTGCACATTAGCTAGTCGAAATAGAGATTTATAATCTATGAAATCAAACATTGTTCTACCCTTCTTAAGAATAGAAAATACAACAAACTGCAAACTTTTTGAAGCTAAAGTTAACTTATTCATTTTTTGAAATTGGGCTTGAATTGTTACACCTTTCTCAACCAATGTTTGCTTTTGTTTCATTTCTTTATCATATTCTTTCGGATATCTCATATGTGCACACTCTGATGCATCCTTCCACCTATAAGTTTTTTTTTTTGCTCGATCACCTTCTTTTGTTTTGATATAAACCTTTCCACAATGTTTTTCTACTGTATCTTTCTTAAGTTGTAATCTATGATCATTTTCGTGTTTCCAACTGCAAATTACGCATCTTAATTCTTTTATATCATCACTACTATTCTCTAGCAGCACTAGCTCAATAAATGGAAATTTTGATATCCAATTATGCTGAAATGATCTATTAATTGTCCACCTAGATAACCTTGCACATTTATTTTATAGATGAAGATTCTCTGAAAGTAGGGATTGCATAAGAACTATTAGTTTCTTTTCCACTTTGCGTGTTAGATTAAGGAATATCTTCATGTTGTTGTTCGATTTGATTGAGATTATCTTCATGTGTGTACTGTTGATTATCGTGGATATGTGGAAGTGGATGAATACTAGGGTTAAAAATGTTTTATGTAGAGATAATTCTAGTGTCAATAGTAGATTTATTATCACTATGGCATTTAAAAGTATACTAGTGTTTTCTACAGATAAAAGTGAACAAAGCCATCAACCAAAAAACACACTTCTTTATGAATTGAGGACATTATATTTAAAATTAATAAAGTAAAAAAATTAACTGGTGAGTAAAGGTGTTCATACCTTCGGTTTGTGCGAGATGTTGATGGCGAGTCGGGTTTTGAAATATTAGGAAAGTATTTGAGGATACTCCTTTTATTGGAAGACTCTCCTCCCTTCTTTCCACTACCTGTAGTTCATATTTTTACCTGTATGAACAGAAGAATAACATGAACAAAGAACATCATTTTTAAATATGAAAATAATAGGTATAAAAGAGAACTACTGCTAGAGACAATAGAATCTGTGACTGTCCCATGAATATTGTCCGTAGGCAGAATAAACCTCCTTATTGAGTGTCCATTAATAAAATGAAAAATGAAATTTAATGGTAAAATAAGCATACAGATAAATTGAGTCACCTTCTACCAGTCACATTCTTCCAATTGTCTTCTATTAGTCACCTTCTACCAGTTGCCTTCTGCCAGTCACCTACTAACAATCACCTTCTATCAGTCACCTTCTACCAATTGTCTTCTGTCAGTCATCTTCTATCAATCACTTTCTACCAGTCACCTTCTATCAGTCACCTTTAGCCAGTCGCCTTCTCTCAGTTGCCTTATGTTAGTCACCTTCTATCAGTCGTCTTCTGGCAGTCACCTTCTACCAGTTGCCTTCTGCCAGTCGCCTTCAGTCAGTCACCTTTTTCCAGTCACCTTCTATCAGTCGCCTTCTGCAAGTCACATTCTATCATTCACCTTCTGCTAGTCGCTTTCTGCCAGTCACCTTCTCTGGTCACCTTCTACAAGTTGCCTTCTGTCAGTCGCCTTCTACCAGTCACCTTTTGTCAATCGCCTTCTGTCAGTTGCCTTCTACTAGTCGCCTTCTACCAGTCACCTTCTGCCAGTCACCTTCTGGTAGTCATGGACTCTGGTTTTGTCAATACTCTACTTTGTATCACTCGCTATCCGAGAAAAATGTTGTAATTGTATGGGAGTCATTGTTAGGGTTAGCTATATATAATGGGGTACAAGGGGTAATTTTGGCGGTATATTTCTTATTTTAAATAAATTTAAGGCAAAATTTGGGCAGTAAACCTTATGACAACGGGGTGAATTTACCCTAAAAAAAATTAGATCTCGAAATTTTCGAGTGAACGGGCCGACCTATATGGTCCCAAAAATTGTAAAATTGACATTTTGGAAATCCGAAAATTTGTGCTAAATTGTGAAATTCGCCACTAAGCAAAAATTTGCTTAAAATGTAATTTCTTCTTCTAACATATTTGATTTTTTTACTTTAAAAAAATGGGGGGTTTAAAAGGGTCCCCCACCCTTATACATGTAAAGGGGGCTAGAAACCAAAGGGGCTTCAAGGCAATAAAAATCACTAAAATCCATTAAAGCTAGAGCCTTATTGAGGTTGCTCTTGGCTTGTGCATCTATGCTTGATAGTTCAGCTTTGAGTTATGTGCATGGATCTCGAAGAGGTAGGGAGCTATAGATGGATGTCCCTAGTATATGCATGTTATTTCTAGGGTGATAAGGTGAATACCATTTCAGGGTTGGTCTAAAACAACAACCAATTAGACCTTATATGGGAGAGAGTTTGGTGAAACATCACCAATATCCTTCCAATATGAAATCCATTGGGAGTCCTTGGATTCGAAAGCTTGGATTTTGGGACTTTTGGTTGCTATTATGGACTCATATGGGGAAATTTTATTCCTTTGATATCCCATACTAATATAGAAACCTAGCTACAAGAAGAGAATCTATTATTGGTTCTAGCTCAAAACTGATCTTCACTGTTAGTTTGTATTTATCTATTCAGGCATAACTAGTTCAAACAGACCAAATTGAAGCTGGTTTAAAATAGCCTTAGAGCTCCTTGTTTTTCTTTAAATATCTTGTTATTTATCTCCTTCCATATACAAAGGAATATTAGGATTTCTAGGCTCCATATAAATTTCTTATCCTTGCAGGGAGGGATCCATTGACACCACTAGTCAGGTATTTCCTTGGGCATGACTTAGGATACCTCTATAGTCTTCATCCATTGGTTCCACATAGTTTGATAAAATGTACATTTCATTAACATGTGATTTGTTGTCTCTTCATTTATTTTGTAGATGTGGAATCTACTAGGTAAAACCTCTTTTGATCAGGTTGTTCCAAGTTAGTATCTTATTTTGTATAACCAACCATGTAAAGAATTTGACCTTTGGAATACATTTTTTCCCCATACGTTCCTCTAAGGTGATTTTTTTTTAGTTAGATCTAGGATCTCATTGTATCCACTTTTAACTATATAGTTTCTTGTTGTCGATTTGGTCCACTCTAACTAGTCAGGTTCCTTCAAGTCCAGGTTAATATAGTATCTTAGTTCTACATGGAGGGCCTCTAGATATTGCCTTAAAACCTTACTTCTAATATATGTTCTCCAATTTTTTATGCCATATCCCCATCTAACTATGTAAGATCTGAAATAGGCATCCCATTCTTGTTTGAGGGTCTTTTTTAACTCTGTTAGGTTTGGATCTATATTTTAACAAATTTGATTTTCATTTATCTATATTTTAATTTATTTTCTCTTATTATTCAAATTAAAATAAATAGAAAAAAAATATTTCATTTATTTTTGTTTTATTTATTATTTTTTTGAAATCCTTAAACAAGTTAAAAAGTACCCTTTTTTTTATAAAGTTATTTTTATTATTTAGTATTTTTTCTATACTCTTTAATGAGTTTTAAATTGCATGTAATATATAATCATTCTTTTCTCTTTGAATTACATTCTAAATTTTTGTAAGGAAAATAATTATTTTATTTTACCATAATCATTTAATAGTAAATGACATATAATACACATTATAGGCTAGTTTTTCATTGCATTTCCTTAAAAACTTTACTTTCTTACCCTTGTGCAAAACAAATAACTATTTAGGTTAAATTTGTATAATTGTATACTTTGTTTGACACACACTTTAAACTTATTAACAACTAGTATAATAGATATTTTAGAGACCCTAAAACTTATATGTGTGTTATAAACACATAAACAAAATTTAGGTTTCTTGGTGAACCCTACATACCTGTCGATGCACTATATTTGATTGTAAGATATGGATTAGTTTGGATCTCTATTTTTAATACTTACATTAGGATAAAAGATAAATATATTATTTTGTGACCCCCAAAAAATATTAAAGGAGTGTCTTTTATTTTATTAAAAATTTGTAAATAGATGTTCCTCAAAACAAATGTATTCGAGGACTTTATCTATTCACAAAATTATGATACACTTGTCTCTAGAAAAAATTCATAAAGGAATTCTACCTTACCTCTAGACAAATATCATAAAGGACTTCTACCTTACCTCTAGAAAAATGTCATAAAGGACTTTTGCTTTGTGATTAAACAAATGTCATAAAGTGATCCTGCTTTGCCACAAGAAATATGTCATAAAGGAATTTTGCTTTGTGATTAAACAAATGTCATAAAGTGATCCTACTTTGCCACAAGAAAAATATCATAAAGGACCTTTGATTTACCTCTAGATAAATATCATAAAGCAATTTTGATCTACCTCTTGATAAAAATGGTAAAGAAATTTTAATTTAACTTTAGATAAATGTCATGAAGGACTTCTAATTTTTAGATTTGTCTAATGAATAAATTTTGTAGAAGACTTTTAGATATGCCAAATAGTGATGGATTAGACTTGAGATAAGAATAATCAAGGACTTTAGATGTAATATGATATTTATGTTGTTAATTAATTACCCCTAATATGGAACTATATTAGGGGAAATGTTTTTATTGATATTATGCATATTACCCACATGCCAATATGTGAACGATGTAGTTTTGATGATCATACATAGAGGATTGAAATTATTTATTGAGGACATATAAAATTTTACATGGGTATAAGAGTAATAATATTGGGAATAAAAATAAATTGGATAAATAGGCGATATTGGCATCAACACCTGCAAACCTCTCATTTTATCGTGTGGTAATTTTAATATAGAAGATGAATTGATTAAAATTTTCATCAACACCTATGAATTTCATAGTATTGATCATGCAACAAGATGAATATGAGTTGATGTGAAATATAGATGAAGAAATTGGATATAATCAAATATATTTATTACCTTGTAAGTATTAAGGATGGTCCCTTAATAATAGAAACATCTAGTTGGCTCCTTCATGTAAGTACAAATATGTAATATTGAAAAGTATTATGAAATCCATGATGATGTTGTCCTATTGGCATCAATTTCCTAGCTAATAGTAGAATAAAATATTTATCCTAAGTAGAATTATCACATGCCAAATGGACAAGATGAAAGGTAAATTAAATGGAGAGTTGAGGAGACAAGGTGTGCAATCCAGTCAACATGTTGCTTTTGTCCCCCTTTGTACATAAGTAAATAAATATGGTAAATCATTATTGAAATCATGTACAAAAAGAATAGAGGAAAGTGATAAGGTGATACAATAATATGGATATTAGATTCAGTGATCCACTTGATGCATTATTTTTGTCTTTTTATTCATAAGTGAGGAAACAACTTGTAGGAAATAATTCTCAAACTTGTGCAAGAATATGTAAGAGTAATGAGGTAGAGTGATAATTTGATAAACAAGTGTGAAGAGAAGATATGTTAATGTAGTGATGATAGATGATACTTTATGGAAGAATGGTTATGAATACCACTCATGCCTTGAATACATATGTCATGGTAGGGATAAGCATACATGTTTACAAATTGGTATATAATTTTTCTTACATATCATTGAAGATGCATGTCATGGAAAATAGTTAAAAGGATGGGACAAGGAAAGAACCACTCACATTAGTAACCTAGTAGAAAGAAAAAAACTATACTAACCAATATTGGCATTCACATGTTATTTTTTATCCTTGACTCTCTATGCTACAAGTAGTCTAGGTAGGGATAAGAAAATTTATGGAGGAAAATGATTTTAAAGCAAATAGTCAAACCCAAGTAGACAATAAAAAGCAATCAAAACAAACAATCAAACAATTATAGGCTTCAGACATATTATCTTATAAGATGTATAATATTAATTAGTTCTTTAAGTTATTTTCTATAAAGTGTGGCAAGACGGTAGAAACTTGAACCATACTTGGTGGTTATGATATATGTATCTAGCCAATTGGTCTCAAACATATATTTAAGCTCAATTTTTGCATTGGTATTTTTTTGTTCTCTTTGAGAACTAGTTCATTGACTTAAAAATATTAAGCTCGTACATTCTTGCCATAGGTTTTCTTAAGCCTTTTCTAATAGACCCTTAGGTTTTCTAAGGAATGGATTCATTTTCATTAAGTAGGTCCAATTGGCTATGGTGGGCAAGATGATATTCATCTCTAGTAGAGGTTTCCTATAGTAAAATACAAAAGAAAAAGACCTCAAGTTTAAAGTGGAATACTATTTTAGTTTCATAGACCAAAGCATAGGGCATCATGCTAGTAGAAGTTTTGAAATTGGTGCAATAAACCCATAGGAATAGGTACAATTAGAGATGTCAATATCTACCAGTTTTATACATGAGATTCTTGAATATGTTGACAAGGGTTTTATCAGAGGTTTTGACTTGGATATTACCTTAAGTGTAAGAAGGAGTGGACTATTTGTGATATACATTATATTTAGCATATATTTTTTTTTATATTTATTCTTAAAGGGTATTTCATTATCCAATATTAGAACAAATGGGATAAAATAATGGCTAAGAATTTAGCTAAGGATAAACTTGGAGAATTGTCATACTACTAACATTTATCATGCATTTTGGCATAGTTTTAAGAGTTATTTTTCATGGAGGGCCAATAATAACTCATCCTAAGGATATTATTGGAGATGGAAATGCCAATAAGGTGGCTATTACATAACCCATGGGCATCTTGGACAACTATTTGGGATTCTACATATCCTAAATACCCAATTGAAATACTATCAAGGGTGTAATAATACAAACTATTAGTGATAAAAACATATTGTTAATAATAACATTCCTATAAGCTTTTTGCTTGAGGTTCTCATGCTCATCATGGTTCACAAAATTAGGCAAAGTTCTATCCTTACTATAAGCAAATATGTCCTTATATCAAGGGCTAGGGAATATGGTAGATTTCAAATAAAAGATATCTAAAGGGATATTGCTAGATTCTAAGGTTGAAGGGTTTCTAATTTTTCAAATGACAATGGTAGCTTGATCATCATAGAAATATAAGGGGATTGAAGATGCAACCAAGGCCATAAAAGTAACATGGAAATTATTAAATCCAAGGCTAGTTTCAATGGTGACTTTATCAAAAGTAGTAATGATTTTATTGATAGTTTGTTTACATGGATTTAGTATATCATATTTGATTGAACAAACACCATTAACTCGGTCAACTAGTTGTAAATACCCAAATAGAGAAATAAATTTAACCTTGAGAGAAATAATCATGTATCTCTAGGATAAGGGCTTCGTATTATTTGACATTATTGAGCGAAAGAAGCACATAGCTAAATTGATGATGAATCTTCTAATAAATTGAAATTTTCCTTAGAGACTCTAGAGCTTGGTTAAACTTCAATGGGGTTGCATATCAATAATATCCAATTTTATTTGGGTAACTTTAATGACTTTTCAATATATAATTGCTCCTAAGATATATTCTAATTTTACCCCATAGATGCAAATTTAGGGCTTTAGGCTAATATATCCTAGGTCTTGAAAGTTGTATTCTCAATTTAGATATTGACCAAGAAGATCATCTACATAATCCTCCATGATATAATACATAATATAATAGAATATGTATGTCATGGGAATCTCATAGGTAGCTCCTATATTATTTAGCCCAAAAGGTGTGGTTGGATACTATAAGGTTCTCCATGATGTGGCAAAATTTGTTTTGGATTTATCCTTAGGGGCTATATTGATCTAATTATACATTGATAATAAATCCATTAGGGACAACATTCCACAACCTATGATGAAATTAGCAATCACTTGGATATTGGATAAAGGGAAATTATGTTTGGAATATGATTTGTTGATGTCCCAAAATTCTATGCACACTCTAACTGATGCACCTTGTCGGAGCCATAACTTGTGAACCATACGCCCGTTTGCCTTGAAATTTAACAGGTGGTTTCGTGTGTGTGTTTTACATGAGGCTAATATTTGATTCACCTCACCCTCAAAAAATCATGTTTTTAGAACCTAACTCCGACATCTAGTGTCCCAAAATTAGCTTTTAGAATAGGTTCTTGGGTTTTTGAGTTTTTTTTTTATGTTAGAATTTTATTATCTTTTGTTATACCTTAATTTGAGGCCTAATATTTTAAAGTAAGGTTCATTATTGTAAGAGGGATGTGTGCACAAAATTTGGGTGCAATCGGATTCATTTTTATTTTTAGCAGTTTTTAGAAAAAAGATGTTTTAGGGTTTCTTTAGGGTATATTTGGTTTTCGGTTGCTATATGATGGATTGTAATCTTTTGGAGAAGGGGTGCAAATTTAGGAATGAGAAGAATATTGATTTGTAGGTTTATTCCATTATATTGCATTTGTGTTATGTTATTGGAGTCCATTTTGTTGGTCTCTTATAGCTAAGTTTACACCATTTGTTATCAGATCCGGTGTGATCTCGCTAGTGAAGGGAAGATGTTGTCTAGAAGATATGCCTAGATAAATAGGCAGATCAAGGATCTAAATGCAAAAATAGCATGGCTGACCAGTGTTATTGATCGCATGGGAGAGAGACATCCTAGAGCACGTGTAGATCAAGGATCTAATGATGAAAATGTACCTAAGAAACATGGATCTGAGGTCCACACAGAAGCAGAACCAGAGGGCCTAGAGGATGAAGGGAACGATTTTGAAAATTGACTGATACGAGCTCTAGAGGGGCTTAAGGAGAATTGATATGGGATCAATATTGAGGTTCTCGAGTATGCTGGTGGGTTGAAATCAGAGGAGTTGATCGATTGGATCAATAGCCTAGAAAAATATTTTGAATGGAGTAACCTTGCTGAAGAGAAGAAGTTTAAGCTCACATGCACAAAGTTGAAGGGAAATGCATTTATTTTATGGGATCATTTATAGACTACATGAAAAAGGAATGGAAAGGAAAATATCAGGGATTGGATAAAGATGAAGAAGAATTTATAGGAAAAATTTATACCTATAGACTACTCCCAAACCTTATTTCATATATTTCAAAATCTCTGACAGAAGGACCAAAGCATTGAGGACTATACTAATGAATTCTACAAGTCATCCATTCAAGTGGAGTACAATGAGATGGAGGACTAAATGGCTTCCAGGTATGTAAACGGCCTAAGTTTTTCTGTCCAAGATGAGATGAGCATGCATCAAACTCTTACAGTGGAGGATGCATATCAAATGGCCCTTAAGGTAGAGGAGAAATTGAAAAGGGTTAATAGAAGAGGCAAGAAGGGATTCACACCCTCTTTAGGTCAGGGTCTAAGTGGATCTAATTTTCTCAATGGAGAATCCTCAATACCTACTAAATAAGAAGAAGATGGACAAAATCTGAGAGGAAGACAATACCAATGAGGTAGAGGTTATGATGGTGGACAAAATGGCTATGATCCAAGAAGGTCGTATACCTGTTATGGATGTGGTGAGGAGGGATACAAAGCATTTGAGTGTCCCCAATGTGATATCCAAGAAAGGGTCAAGGAGGAAAAAGAAGGGTCAATATGGTTGAGATGGAAGAGCAGGATGAGGATGAAGTTGATGTTGACATGGGGGAAGCACTTATGATAAGGAGGACACTGATTGTTCCTAAGAAAGAGGTGTAGAGTAAAGTTAAGGGGTAGACCATAGATGGTGATGATTCTGGGATATGAATAAACATCTTTCGAATAAGGCGTACATCAGGAGGGAAGGTATGTAACATTGTCATTGATGGTGGTAGCTGTGAGAATATGGTATCAAATGTCATGGTTGATAAAATGAACCTGGAATGTGAAAAGCATCCTTATCCATATCGTATCTCATGGTTTAAGTTAAATGAGGTAATAGTAGATCAAAGGTGTTTAATTAAATTTTCAATTGGGAAGGATGAAGTGTGGTGTGATGTGATCCCTATGGATACATGTCACATTCTGTTGGGAAGACCTTGGCAGTACGATAGGGATACTAACCATAATGGGAGAAAGAATACTTACACATTCTGGAAGGATGTTGTAAAGGTATTTCTTGTATCTCTAAAGGAGGATGGTTCGAGTGAGAGCTTGTTTATGATGGAGTTCCTTATAGAGATCAAGGACGCTAGCTTATTTTATGCCTTAACAGCTAGGAAGATAGAAATAGAGAAAGTGGTTATGTCTATAACAACAGCTAAGTTACTAAGTGAATATAAATGTACACCAGAGGAGTTACTAGATGGGCTACCACAAAAGAGGGATATATAGCATCACATGAATTTGATTCCAAGATTAGCACTCCCAAATCAGGAAGCTTATTGGTTGAACCCAACACAGAATTCAAGTTGAGTAGGCAAGTGATAGGGTTGATAAAGAAAGGATTAATTAGGAAGAGTATGAGTCCATGTGTGACTCAAACATTGCTAATCCCAAATAAATATGGTGACTGGCATATGTGTGTGGATAGTAGAGCCATAAACAAGATCATAATAAAATATCGGTATCCTATGCCGAGAATGGATGAAATGATGGATGGATTGGCTGGAGCTAAATACTTTAGTAAAATTGATCTATGAAGTGGCTACTACAAGATCAGAATTAGAGAAGGGGATGAATGGAAGAAAAATTTTAAGACAAAATATGGGTTGTAAAAGTGGATGGTGATGCCATTTGGGTTGTCTAATGCACCCAATACATTTATGCAGTTCATGAACAAAGTACTACGGTAATATAATGGTAATTTTGTGGTTGTGTATTTTGATGATATTTTGATTTATAGTAAAAGTGAAGAGGAGCATTTGTTACACCTGAAATTAGTGTTAGACGTGCTTAGGAAGGAGAAATTGTATGTCAATCTAAAGAAATGTAGATTTCTTCAAGATAGTTTAGTGTTTTTAGGATTTGTAATCTCAAGAGATGGCATGAGGATGGATGACGAGAAAGTGAAGGCGATTATGGAATGGCCTCTTCCATGAACTATAACATAAGTAAGGAGCTTTCATGGCCTATCATGGCCTAGCTACCTTTTACATAAAGTTCATCAGGAACTTCAGTAGTATAGCTGCCCCTATAACTGAGTGCATGAAGGGGAAAGAGTTTGTATGGACTATGGCAGCAATAAAAAGTTTTGAACTCTTGAAGAAGGTGTTAGAAGACCCTGTTCTAGTGTTACCATATTTCAATAAGGTATTTGAGGTTGATTGTGATGCCTCATTTGTTGGAATTGGTGGTGTCTTAAGTCAGGAGGGCCGACCTATAGCATTTTTTGTGAGAAGCTGAATGATGAAAGAAATAATTATTCTACATATGATGTGGAATTTTATGTAATTATGCAAGCATTGCAACAATGGAGGCACTACTTAATCTCAAAGAAGTTTGTATTTTTTACTAATAATGAAGCATTGAGGTATGTCAACTCTCAAAATAAGTTAAATAGTAGGTATTCCAAATGGATTTCATTTTTTCAAAAGTATACATTTGTCCTAAAGCACAAGTCGGGTATACAAAATAAGGTTGTTGATGCATTGAGTAGGAGAGTAATGTTTTTGAGCACTATGGAGAATGAAGTGGTGGGATTTGAGGGGATTAAATATCTGTATAAATTTGATACATATTTTGGGAATATTGTGCAATAGTATAAAAGTGTGGTGGAGGGTGAGTCCCATACTATTTTTGAAGAGTATTTTTTACATAATGATTACTTGTTTAAGGTTAATCAATTATGCATTCCCAATGGCTCTATGAGAGAGAACATCTTGAGGTAATTACATAGTGGGGGTTTTGCTGGTCATTTTGGAATAGCCAAAACTACCACTCTTGTAGAGGAGAAGTACTATTGGCCAAAAATGAAGAGAGACATAATCAGGTTTATCTCTAGATGCAGAGTATATCAGATGGCTAAGGGCCATGCACAAAATATAGGGTTGTATATGCCACTACCAATTCCTATAGGACCATGGACCGATCTAAGTATGGATTTTGTGTTGGGGTTGCCCAAGACACAGAGGGGTAAGGATTCAATTTTTGTTGTGGTAGACAAATTTTCAAAAATGGTGCATTTCATTGCTTTCTAGAAAACTAATGATGCAACTAGGACTACAGTCTTATTATTTTATGAGATTGTGCAGTTGCATGGTGTTCCAAAGACTATTACTTCTGATTGGGATACTAAGTTCTTGAGTCACTTTTGGAGGATGTTGTGGAAAAATTTGAACACTAGGTTACATTTTAGTATTGCTTACCACCCACAAATCGATGGGAAAACCGAGGTAGTGAACATAATCTTGGAAAACCTCTTACAGTGCCTAGTTGGAGAAAAACCAAAACAATGGGATTTAGCCTTGTCACAAGCTGAATTTACATAAAACAGTTCAATGAAAAGGTCAACAGGTATATCTCCTTTTAAATTATTTATGGTCAAAATCCTAGAGGTGTATTATATTTGGTTGATGATGCAGAAGCATTTGCTGAGCATATCCAGAAAGTGCAAGAGTTCATGAGGGAAAAATTGCATAGTAGTAATGCTAACTACAAAGATTCTATTGATGCACACAGAAGGGTGAAAGTGTTTGAAGAGGGTGATATGGTCATGGTTCATCTTAGGAAAGAAATATTTCCTAAGGGGATGTATAACAAACTAAAACTTAAGAAAATTAGGCCATGCAAGATTTTGAAGAATATCAATGATAATGCCTATAAAGTGGAGTTGCTTGATGAATTTGATATTTTTCTTACTTTTAATTTTTTTGATTTATGTCAGTATCCTGGTACTTTTGAGGATGGTGAATTACAGGAGATAGTAAATTGGGCATGACATATGCCTAAGAAGAAAAAATACAGAGTTGCACAGGTGCTCGATAAGAAGGTGATCACCACTAGACATGGGAGCTACAATAGATTCTTGGTTTAGTGGGAAGGATTACCACAGTTAGATAACACTTGGGTTTCAAATTCAAAGTTAAAGTAAATTGATAACCATAAGCTACAATATTTCAATTCAACTGAACTCGCAGGAGCTAAGTTCTTTTTCACCAAAGGAGAATGATGCACCTTGTCGGAGCCGTAACTTATGAACCGTACGCCTGTTTACCTTGAAATTTAACAGGTGTTTCCACGTGCATGTTATACATGAGGATAATCTCTGATTCACCTCACCCTCCAAAAATCATGTTTTCAGGACCTAACTCTAACATCTAGTGTCCCAAAATTAGCTTTTAGAATAGGTTCCCAAGTTTTTTGGATTTTTTTGGATGTTAGAACTTTATTATCTTTTGTTATACCTTAAGTTGAGACCTAATAATTTAAAGTAAGGTTCATTATTGTAATAGGGATGTGTACACCAAATTTGGACACAATCCGACTCATTTCTATTTTTAGCAGTTTTTAGGAAAAAGATGTTTTAGGGTTTATTTGGTTTTCGATTGCTATATGATAGATTGTAATATTTTGGACAAGGGATGTGAATTCAGGAATGATAAGAATATTGATTTGCAAGTTTCTTCCATTATATTGCATTTGTGTTATGTGATTGGAGTCCATTTTGTTGGTCTCTTGTAGCTGATCTAATTATACCTTGATAATAAATCCATTAGGGACAACATTCCACAACCTATGATGAAATTAGCAATAACTTGGATATTGGATAAAGGGAAGTTATGTTTGTAACATGATTTTTTGATGTCCCAAAAGTCTATGCACACTCTAAAACTTCCTATTTTCTTGGTAATAGGAACAACATTAGACATCCAATAAAAATAATTTATCTTTGATAAAGCTAACATCAAGAATTTTCTAAAGATCCTCTTTGACTAGAAGTGCAAATTTTGGTAGTATTTTTCATAATTTTTATTCTACTAGTTTTGCACCCAAGGTGATAACTAGGTGGTGGACAACCAAGGTTCTAAACCTGACATGTCAACATAAGACCAATAAAAGGTATCCTTGAATTATTTTAACACCTTGGTGTATTCCTTATATTCTATCATGGATAATACTTTTCTTAGTTTGAGTATATTGGGATCATCCGACATTATAATGTTGACATCTATTGTCTCCTCAATTATAATATAATATTCATGCTCTATTTGATAAGAGGCTAGAAGAACTTCTAGGTTTTCTAAGCTAGTGGAATATATGGTTGAATTATTGATGTATAAAATTTGTGATGTATCCACATTTGCAATTTAGAAAAAGGATATCCTAAAACAAAAATGGTTATAATCAAGGAAATCCAAAGGACTACCTTATGGATGGTTGTATATGATATCCTCATATTGAAAATATTCTTCATCGAAAGTTAGCTACAAGTAGAGTAAAATTAACTAGCATACATGTATGTATTGGATAAATTGGGAAAGACTAGGGTCTTAGAGATAATAATCCACAATCATATTATCATACCATTCAATCCTATTTAAAGATATGGCATTAGCTAGGGATGCTCTATCATAATGATCATAATAATAAAGTTCATCTTCACTATATAAAAAAGTAGGGTAGGGATCATGAGGTATGGGGATATAACCTATCCTATAGTGTGTTATCTAGAATTTGATCTATAGAGGTTATTTAATACCATGCTTATATAGTTCTAATATTTTATCTTGATATCCCATATTAGCTAACATTTTCTTGGATATGGTATATTAATTTTATAGAAAGCATAAATCATACTATAATTCAGTTGGGTAAGCATTTTTGCTATGGATTTTATCATAATTGGTAGTTCCAATGCAAATAAATGATCAACTTACTACTTGAACTATTTTATCCTTATAACTAAAAAGTAGACATAAGGTTTGGGGAGATGGAGGAAGCTTGGCTAGGTCCATGAATGATTTATTATTATCAATATTAACTTCTTCATTGATAATGATTTACTTAAAATAATTTATCAATTATTTATTAGGTTAAATATTTAGATTGAATGATAGTAATGCATTGGTGATGGGAGGCTCAAAATATGGATTTATAGAAGGACAAATACAAGCCTTTAGATTCTTGACCTCAATTATGTGATAGTACTATAAAGGTTTAGGTTCAATAGGAATATGATAATTATTTCCCTTATATTTATGGATGTAATATAAATTTGAGGAGATGACCCACATCTTGTGGATCCATGGCCTTCCAAGAAGAGTGTTGTAGGACAAGGCACATGGCATGATATAAAAGAGAGTCTTGAAGGTACAAGGTCCAAATTTGAGGAGTAAGACTATTGCTCCACTAGCCTCACATTTCTTATTATCAAAAAACCTAATCATAAGATTAGATTTCTCTAAATATTACTTGGTAATACAAAAATGACTGATGAACTTCAAGTTGCATACATTTAAACTAGAACCATTATCTACTAAAACCCTTTTAATAAATTTATCATCTATAAGGTCTATAATGTATAGTGGAATATATGAAATTCTAGAGTGGATAATACCATCCTTGTAGAATGATATGATGGTTTGATTAATATTGATTTATTCTACTATGGAAGCAAAATAATCAAGATTTAGATATTGAGAAATGATTTCTTCACTCTAAATTTTGATCAAAATATCTCGATGAACTAAATAGGATTTAAGAAGTTCAAAAAGGAAAATCTTAGCTATTTTTTTCTAAATTTTCCATATTAAATAAAATTTACACATGGATTTGGTACTATATTGAATGATTAAAGTGTATTCTTCAAGTAGAGAGGCATTCTTTTTTTAAGCAAAAAACCTTTTGTGGGGCTGCCTTGGTCTGAGAGACCACGAAAAAGGGGTTCTACACTATTAAAGTCACCTGGGAGTCAACCCTGCCGGCACCAACATTATCAATTGGATTTTGGATACCCAATTCAGCTTTTTGGTAGGGTGGAGATTTGAACCTGGGACCTCCCTTGGAGGATTGCCCTCTCCTCTCCAACTCACCTACAACACATGGGTGTAGAGAGGCATTTTTTGAGTAAAGCACTAAAGTTGGTCTTAGGGGTTTGACTTGTTGAGGACTGTTTATATGATTGATTCTTATTTTATTTCCTTATTACAAAAAAATATGAGATATGTAACTAATATGATGAGAAGGAATAAGGATACCCACCATCCCTTTATTTGGAGGTGAAACATTTATATAATTGATATTATTTGCCACATATTTATTTTTATTATGTTTTGGTGGTAGATTCTAGAAAATTTCAAGATATTGATTTAAATATGGTTAATAGTTAGAACCATGGAGTAAAACTTATCCATTATTGATATCTTGGAATATATTCTTGAAAATAATGCATCTATTATTAGCATTTCCATGGACGTATTGAAAGGTATATTATTCATTTGATCAAAACCATAGGGCTTTTTCCCATCCAAGATCTATGGACTAGATTTATATCATCTTAGATCTAAGGAGTTAATCTAATATATTGGAAAGAGATACATCTACTTGGGACTATCTCCTCTTAGGAATTTTTTAGTGGATATTTTCTAAGACATGCATTTGAAGGTTCTTAATAATATTGAAATTGTTGGTATGGCAAGAGTCCATAACTTGATCACCAACATTGTGTTTATTCCTATACTATCCTTTAAGTTTGAGATATGCTTATATTCATATTTAGTCTTCTTGGATTTTATCTTCCCTTGTTTAATGAGAGTGATATATACTCTTTTACCCCATGTCAATGACATCTTCAAATGAAGAGACATTAATAATCTCTAAATAAAATTTTGATTGCTCATTAAAGTTACTTTATGAAGATATCAAGTAAGTCCTAAGAAGGGGGAACATATTACAATCTCCCAACTAGGGCTCACCCCTTACCAAAATATTGGTGACATTCTCATATTTAGATTTCTTGAGTTTGTACAAGTCACTTATGGTGACCTTTTCATCAATGTAGATGGAGAATTGTTTGATGAACATTTCCATAATATCTATAAAGCTTTTTAGGTAGTGACTTGGCATTTGGTACTATGACTCAAAGGTAAGACCACTAAGGCTATTGTAAAATATCTTCAAGAGTACTACTTTATCATATGCAATATCACTAGATGTAGTTCTTAACAACCTAATATGGTTGATGGGATTTAATTTCCCCTTGTACATTTGAAGCTTAAGGGTCTCAAAGTTGGTATAAAAGGGATAACTTGCTGCAAATGGATATAATAGTTTATTGCTAAGAGTACTTGTGACTAGAATATTACAATTGGATAATAACCACTTGTTGCTTAAATTACTCTAATTAGATGATAATAGCTTGAAAATTAGGAGAAATGGGATTCGAAAATGATGATGGGATGAAAGGTATATGTTGTGGTAGGGTTTGAAATAAAGGTTGAGAGAAAAGAGGAATTTATTTGTAATTAAAATGAGATGAATTTTGGGACACCTATGAGTATGAATTTGGAGCCAACATCATCTAATTTATTTTCAAAATGCCTAAAATTAGATATTTGACTTGGTTGAAATATTGAGAATGAGAGGTTGAAAAGTTAGGATTCTACCTTAAACCTAACCTAGAACTTATGGGGTTGGGATGATATACATAGAATATATTGGGATTAATATTTGTAATTTGGAAATTTGGAGAGATACTTGATTGAGTTTATAATTAGTTCCTATTTGTTGATATGTAGGGTAGTTGAAACTACCCAATAATGATTCTTCAATGGTAGGCAAGGATGAATGATGTACCAATGAATGGGGAAGAACTTATATCCTAGTATCCATTAAGGTTATGATAGGTTATGGGTTTGAATAAATGAGATGATAATTTTGTGCATTAAGATTTATAGTAATAACACCAAAATATTGTTCCACTTGATTAAGTTAAAAAGGAATAAAATTAGGTTATTAAGGATGATACATTAATGAAATATCCCCTTTAGAAATCCCTTGGGCTTAACAAGACTCTTTCAAGAAAACATCTACAAATCTCTTATAATTTTTAAAGAAGTGATCCATATGGGGGTGCAAATTGGAAGACTAATATATCATCCTCTTCATGGATTGGGATTAGGGAATCTTGAGGTGATGTGACTTCCTCTTCTTGGTCAAAGGTAGGATTCTAAAGGCTAAGGTTTTCATCTTGGATATTTGTTGAAGGGTCAATATTATTAGAAATATCATGAGTGATACTATAGGTTAAGTAGAATTTATCATCCATAGGATTGGGGTTAGGAGGGAAAGAGAATTATTTAAGATTTTAATTATTTATAGAGTTGTTGAAAAGAAGAAGAAGAAGAAGAAGATGTTTTATTTCATTATCACCTTCCCTTAATGTACCTAGTTTGATAAATATACTTCAAATACCTTTTTGTATAATAAAGGATTTGATATACCTAACTCCCCTTTGTATACTAGTCTTTATGTGAGAAAAAATAATACATGCAAATCTAAAAAAATGTTGAAGTGACCATTTGAATATGTGGCTAAGATGGTATCTGAGGGGTAGTAAATTTCCTCCTTATAACTTCCACTAGCTCCCTACGATATACTTCCTACTAGGCATAAGTACATGCAAGACCCTATTTAAGTAGCTAGTGGCATTGGCTCATAATATACCTAATATAGAATAACAGTTTATACTATAGTTACTTAGGGAAATGAAAAGATCCATTGTAAGACTAGCAGTTGGTTGTATTATTATTATCAATGATTAACATGATCTAAATCGACAAAAAATATCAGAGTGATCTTGGTCAAGTTTAAAAAAAAATTAGTTTGACTATGACTGGCTTGGTCAAAGGGATTGGGATCCACTATGGTGTTTAAGCCACGTTCACCAAAATGTGATATGGAAAACTCTAGATGATCTTTGACTAGCAAAAAATGATGAGCATATTGTCTCCCTTATTCCTATTGAATGTTGGATCCATGGAATCTCACCTCAAGTATAGGGGAAGTTTCTTAAGAGTCTATTATTTCATGTTTTATGTTTAAAAACATCTAATTTTTTAAAGATATCCCTATTCAACACCTTTTCTTAATTTAACACTATCTAATTACAGATGTAACAAACAATACATAATAGAAAAATATATTGCCTATATGCTTTTGATTTTTAAATGATGGAATGGAATACACTTTTGATTGATTTAAAGGGTCAACAAGGAATGCAACACACTCGACCTAGTTTGTGATATGCAATTTAGGTTTTTGATGATAATGAAAGAGTGATCTATGCATTAGATGAAGAAAAAATCAATGTGAATTGATTGGTCCCTTAAGATGATGTGATTACACTTTTTATTTCTTTTCCTTTTTCTTTAATAACTAAGAATAAGATAAATATAGAAAAAAATACACAATAAACAAATAATAAAAATAGCAGATTAAGTTGACCTTATTCTACCCTATGGTAGTAGCACTACATGTTGCAAAAGTATTGTTGGTACTTATGATAGTTGATGGTAATTTTATCTATGTCCTTCCACTTTCAAAAGATACCTATAAAATAGATAGAATGAAAAGAAGGTTATATGTAGATGGGTTTTCCTAAGTTAGTGTAGGGATGCCATTCCCTTGGAGGGTATTAGGCCCCTATTCAATATCAAATATTAAAAATAAAAATCTAAATATGCTATCTATTACACAAAGAGCATAAGTGATATAGCCAAGTTGTAGTGGTAGTAATGCTTGTGATTCTAGGTAGTGCATTTCTTATTTGAAATCAAAAGAAATCATTATAAATTTTATAGTTTATACAGTAGCAAAACTATAGTATAGTAGTACTACTAATACCCAAGAAATAATGGATGGCCTTTGATTGGTGGATGGGGATGTCATCATGGCTCCCTTGTCCCCATTCAATGTATGTCTATGACATCTCACTTTATATATATATATATATATATATATATATATAATTAGATTTGGCTAGTGGAAGTTTTTTAAGAGTCTATAGTTTAATGTTTTAAGTTTGAGAACACCTAAATTTCCTAAGATATCCTTGTTGACTACATTTTCTTAATTTAGCATTGTATAACAACAGACATAACAAATAATTTGTAATAAATAGATCTATTGTCGATATGATTTTGATTTTTGAATGATGAAATATGATATGATTTTTATGTAAGAAAGGGTTAAAGGAGGAATGAAATGCACTCAACCTAGTTTGTTATATATTATTTAGATTATTAATGATGATTCAAGACTGGTCAATGGGTTACCTAAAGAAATGATAAATACGAAATGACTAGTCCCCTAAGACAACGTGAATATTCCTTTTATTTATTTTTATTTTTCTTTAATAACTAATAAGAAGAGAAGAAAAATAAATAAATAGATAACAAATGGATAATAAAAATAGAATATTAAGGCCTAACTAAAAAAATAAGAGAAAGAGATAATTTGGCCTGATT
The DNA here is from genome assembly GCA_028583015.1 of Wollemia nobilis. Lineage (NCBI taxonomy): Eukaryota > Viridiplantae > Streptophyta > Pinopsida > Araucariales > Araucariaceae > Wollemia > Wollemia nobilis. The sequence continues at coordinate 4,185,709 of JAQPPZ010002189.1, read as the reverse complement.
TTGCCTTATGACAATAGAGCTACATATTGTAGAAGCATTGTTGTTGTGTCTAATAGTCAACAATGATTTTGTCCATGTTTTTCTCCTTTTCACAAGTACTTGTAAAATAAATAAAAATAATAATTGGTTAAATTTAGATATGTCTACTCTAGTCAATGTAGGGATGTCACTCCCTTGGATGGAATTATACCCCTATTCACAAGGAAATATTAAAAACATAAAGCTAAAAATTACATCTATTATATGGTATCAAAGTGGAAATTCCTTTGCCAAGATTGGAGAGGAATTTTTGAGCAACAATTTTAAATATTCTTATGTATATAAGAATTTTTTTCAAGGTACCTAGAGAGAGAGGACATCTGTTGAGGCATCATATGTTCTTGCACAAAGAGGTAGTCTATCAATGCATCATGATTAAGCTATGTTTGTTTATTTTTGAAGATTACATCTGGTAAATCTTACAAAGACCAAGCAATACAAAGGTTCTACTTCACAAATATAAGGGGTAGGATATCAGGTATTAGGATATTAAGTTGAAAAAGAAAGAAAAAGAAAAAATCCTAAGCATGAGACTAAAGTGACAAGTTAAAAAAGATAGCTTATGTTGAGAAAGAAAATAAAGTGGGTAAACCCTTGAGCCATTAATTATGGTAATGAGACATGGAAAAGGGGTGGAAGATGGCACCCACAAAACTCCAAATCTTGGTGGGGTTAAAACACACAAAAAGTCTAAAAAATTAAATTTGATATCATGGAATGTTAGGGGAATGAATTCCCCTACCACTCAATGGGTGATTAAGGACCTTAGGAGTAATAATCATCCAAAAAATTTACTATTTTAAGAAACTAATTTTTTTAAAGAAAATATGCAATCTATAAAGAAAGTTATTTGAAATAATGCAAAATGGATAGCAAGTAAAGCTACAAGAGACTCTAGGAATGATTGGACCCTCTCTAATCCAAACACTTTATCATGTGACTATATTAAGAATAATGATAGGTTCAATTTAGTTTTGTTCTATTCTACTATTTTTTATTTTTCTTGGATTGTTACAAAATTTTATGCCCACAAATCCCTAATTGGGAGAAGAAGAGTCTAGGAGGGGCTACTATACCTTAGAATCTACTTCCTCAATTACCCTTGGATGATTACTAGGTATTTTAATGCTTCTCTTATTCCCAATGGTAAGATTGGTTCCAAGGAGTTTACTAATAGCATGGAGGATTTTGTCCAAGTTGTTTCTTCTAGTGGTCTCATGGATGTTGATTTGAGAGAAAACTATGTGTGGTAAGGTTATGCACAGTGGTGAATATTTTCAAATTGGGCAAATATTAACATTTTCAAAATTGGAAACTAGTGAATATGAGAACCCTTGACGTTGATCCATTTACCTAAAATTTTTGGGATCATTTTTTTCTTAGGGTCAATTTGCCACAATATATATTCAAACATAGGCACATTTGTACTCGTTGGAAATCTCTTTTTGATCCTAATATAATGGTGGTATTTTTATGAAGTTATAATATGATTTAATAGGTCAAAATTTACCCCAAATATGACCTTAATTTTTAGGGCTTCAAATGCTCCAAATTTTGGTGTGAAGATGATTGATTTGATTTGCTTAGGATTCACCTTGATTTCAATTAGGATTTGCCATTTTTTTACAAGTACATTTTGATTCCAACCCCTTATGAATAACCTTGATGTGTGGTAAAAAAAAATATTGGGCAAGGCTCTTATTCAAAGTTACCTTTATAGAGTGATGGTCTCTTGGGATTGGTTTACTAAATTCAGTAATGGGCATTGTTTTTTCTTTTAATTTAGCAAAAAATCCCTTACGAGGCCACCTTGCTCTGAGAAACTATGACCAATGGGTTCTACACCATCAAAATCACCCAACATTCATGCCCGACCCTGATCGTACTAGCATAATCAACTGGATTTTGGGTACTCAATGTACGTTTGGTAGTGGAGATTCAAACCAGGGACCTCCCTTGGAGGATTTCCCTACCCTATACAACTCACCTAGAGCACATGGGTAGTAATTGGCGTTATTGAAATGACTATATTCCCTTTGATTTGGATTTCTTTGTTGGATTTGAAGTCTAGGTTGTGCAGTGTTATTAGTATTATCTTGTATTTTTCAACTTAGTTTTTCTATCTAGATCCTAACTTTCTGGTGTTGAAGACTATTTTGGTCTTTTGCATTATCTTGGAATAATATTCTCTTTGTTTTGTTTTGTTGGCCTACTTCTTTGGCTATTTATACTGGACCTTTGGTTTTTCTTAGTTTTTTAAAGATCGATTAAGGAGGTTTCCTTGTATAAGGGTCAGGGCCCTTTCAAAACCTTGTTTTTTCACTCAATAAAAAAAAAATGGTAATGTTTCATATATGAAAGCACAAAAGCACGTCATCCAAAGGTTATTTTGTATGATATTTTTATTTGAATATATTTAATATTAATTGGAAACTTTCATACCAAAATGTATTATTTGGTTTTATGAAAAAGTGTTTGAAGAATGCATGCATATGTTGTTAAATGAAAAAATAATTTGGTTTAGTGGTAATGTTGTGAAAAGCCATTCACAAGTTAACATAGTTGGCTAAGAGGAAAACATTCATAGAGGAACGTAGTAATTTTTTTATAAGTGTACTCTTGAGTGGGAATAAGAGTTATTTTCAATGTGGCATGACAGGGAATTATATTTTTAAATTTGTGTTTCTTCATATGAGAGGACGAAGTCTAGTTTATAGGTTTCTATTTTTTGTGTCCGTTCCTAAGAGAGCACTAAATACAGTCCATAAATACGTGCGTGTATGCAACAAGAGATAATGCAATTCAATAATAATCTTGCACAAAGCAATAAGTAAATATTTTATAGTTTAAATATTGGAGACAAGATGTTCATGATCAACATTGTAATAATATTTGTCTATTTTAAATGGTGAAAGAAACCATGTTTGTGAATGTGCATTTGTTGGTCTAAAAGCACAATCTCTATATTTGGAATAATAATGTCATCACCTAGAAAGCATTTGCAAGCCCATGTCTCATGTATACCTATATTTTTTAAAATAATTAAAGTGATTTATCTTAGTGTTCATTCATAGTAGAAAGTAAAGATCATAAATTTTGTTGAACAATTGTTGTATAAAAAAACTATATTCAAGGTTTGTGCATAATATTATAAATATTTTTACATTTTGGAAGAATCATGCATTAGGAACCAAAATATTCTATGTATTTTAGAAGGATCAAATGTTTTTCTTTGCATTAATTTTTTATGTAACTTGCATTATAGAAAAATGAATATTTCACATGTAGGACTCATCTGATTAATTCTCTAACATGTGGTTGGGAAACAAAGAGGAACATGAATAGATAAGAGAAGAATATTATATTTATATATTTTTTAGATTTTGTTAGTGTGATAAACCCTTACAACCAATGCTTAGTTTTGGGCATATCCATCCTACCATGACCTCTCATAAGGGGAGAGTTGATCTTATCAATATGGAATTTAACACATAGCCACACACACACACACACCACGGTTTGAACCTTGGACCCTCCAAAGAAGAGCCAAAGCCTAAACCATTGTGTTGTATCCCTAGGACAAGAATATTATATTTATTACTAGCAATCATATGGCATATTGTCTCATTCCCAATTCTAAAGCAAAGTGGTCCTCTAATGGTTATTGTGTTGGAATTTTTTTAAAAGTATCCATGTTCATTTCTTATTGATGCACTTTTTTGTTCATTAAATAAATTGTATTGGGTAAAAAAATATTTACAAAGGTTTCATAAAAAAGAAAATACATAGTATATTATTTCTTTGGGAACTATATTCTTAGAAGAAGGGTGAAAGATGTTATCAAAACAAGGGAAGAAAATTGTATTTCCTCATATAAAATGTTTTTTTTTTAAACTATAGACAAAGGTAGTCATTTTTTATTAAAATACATTTGAGACACGTAAGTCATATAAAACAAATATTAATTGTCTTTATTTTTAACTTTAAATTTTTTTTTGGAGATATAAGGTATATATATAATATATTGTTTTGTAAAATTCTCTCTAAGCTTTTAAATATTCAAGAAAGGAGACATAAAATGTACAAATTCATATATATATATATATATATATATATATATATATATATATATATATATATATATATATATATATACTTTTTGGTACCATAATAATTTATTCATAAACTATAATTTTTTAAAATTCAAATAGATTTTATCAAACCAAGTGAGTTGAAGTAAAAAATAGGAAAAGCAAAGAGGAACCAAATAAAGAAACAAGGTAATATTTAAGTGTGTCTCATGATAAAAGCAAGTAGAAAAGCAAATATATGGGATGAAATATTGTCATTTTTGTGAAGGACATAACACTAAATATTATAAATATAATTTGATAATCATAGGAATCATTTTCAATCACAATAGAAGTATATTTATCAAAGATAACCCAAATCAGAAACTATTTGTGAAGAAAAATAAGTAGAAATTCAAATGCATGAGTCACCAAGTGAAGGAGGAGAAGATCAAACAAGAGAACCCTCTTTTTAAGATAAAAATGAAGATTTTTTTTTTTTCTTGATAAAAAGGGGTTGTACTTGGGTCCCCCATCCTTAACAAATTACATCTCTCTTCTTTAGATCTTGAGAGTTTACAAATGGATACACTTATCATCTAAATTGAGATGCTATAGTTAGAAATCTGAATCATTTTACATAAAATGTTTGAATTCTTTATTTTCATTTTTTGGGTCTTTTCAAATCTTTGTATGAATACAATTACTCAAAAAATTAGCATATTTCTTGATATTTTACTATAGCAGCCTTCACGATGCCAAATCATAACCTCTACTATCTATGCCTTGCATCTTAGTAGAGTAATATTTCCAAAACATTGCACTAACATAGTCCGCTTACCAAATATGGATTGCTAGTTTCCTTCCTAAAACACAAGTGCAACCATAAAAAATATAATAAATAGTCTAAATGAACACACATTATTGTTATAAAAAAAATAGATGTTACCAATGGAAATAATCAAAGTAAATCTTAATCATTAATTGATTTAGGCAATCAACAATTTTTTTCAGCTTCAACTAAACTCTCTACTTCCTCTAACCATGGAAAGGAGATGTTAACTTCAGGATCCTCAATCAAAACCCCTTTATTGGCTAGCTTATCTGCACATTTGTTTCCTTCCCTTAATATATATGTGTAAACCTGATTTCTTCAAACTCTTTAGCAAGATCTTGAATTTCAATAATTATCTCTTGTATGTTCCATGGAGCCTTTGCTTTCCTCAAAATTGCATTTATTACTATGATAGAATGACCTTCCATCCAAAATCTATTCCATCTCAATTATTTACATATTTTTAACCCTTCTAAAGTTGCTCAAGCTTCAGTTTCATTATTTATCTTAAATCCACAATTGAAAGCATAATGAGACAAAATCTCTCCTCTATTATTTATAATTATTCCTCCTCCTCATGTTGGTCCTGGGTTTCCTTTAGATGTTCCATAAAAATTCAATTTAACCGACTCCACACCTAGTGGTTTCCACTTTATATTATTTACCTTGTTTTTGCTTCTCTTGTACCCAACATCATAATTCCATTTAATGACTTGACTAAATGCTAAACATATAGTCAAAATTGTTTCCATTTAATTCATTACCTCTAAATTATTTTCCTTTCCTTTAAATATTTTTCTATTCCTTTCTAACCATATAGTCCAAAGTATTGTATCTTTTGATATATCCTATATTTTTTGTAAAGCCTCACTTTTATAAGTGCTCTGCCATTGCTTTAACCAATATTCAATTATGTTATTCATCACCATGCATTTACCAAACATATTAAGAATATATTACCATATATTATAAACTATTAAGAAATGTCCCAAGATATGGTCAATACTCTCCTCCTCTTTATTACAGAAAACACATTTAGAGGGGACATGAAAACCCCTTTTCATAAGGTTATCCTAGGATAAAACTATTTTATGACCTACTAGCCAAAAAAAAAATTTAACTTTAGGAATGCTTGGGCTATCCCAAATATCTCTCCACATTCTAGTGATATTATTATTATGTTGGTGTTGAACATTATATCCACTTCTTGTTGTGTATTATCCTGAGATATTCAACTTCCAAATCAATTTATTCTTGGCACCCCTTGGAATTATTACAGTTGTTATATTTCTACTCAATTGCCTCCTAGCATCAATGTCTTGTACACTTGTAAAAAAAATTGATTTCCATTTGTATCTTCCTTCTCGATACTTGTACAAAATATTTCAAACCCTATCATCGTATTTATCTTGAAGCAATCTCATCCAAGGTTTCAATCTAGATCTAAATTGAGTGGTTTTTTATCACACCAAGTATCCATCCAAATAGAAATTATCTCTCCAGTTCCCACCACCCATATTAAACCTTTAATCATAAGATCAGTAGATTTTCTAAACCATTCCAAAGAGAAAAACCATTTGGAAGAGATAATGTAGTAAATATTAAACTTGGGTTATTGGGGTCAAAATACTTAGAAGAATTTATTTTGATCATATCTCACTCATCCAGACTCGAATTGAGCTAACATTTTGAGGGTAGATGCCTGAAAAACCCTAGAACATCTACACCAATTTTTAGATCATTTGGAACAACACAGATCCTAGAATCCCTGTGTGGATGAGATTTTCGGCAAGTGGTTGTGCAAGGTTTTCATCTGGGTTGAGTGAAAGCAGCTCCAGAGGTTGGTTTTTAGGGCCTTCGGGCCCTACCATCCAATATGTTTGTGGTTTATGCTCAATATTTTAGTAGGATATGTTGCAAGGGATCCAATGTGGGTTAGAAATATATCTTTCAACAGATCATGCTATGAAGTTGAGTGACAACGACTTCCAATTTTTTGCACAAAATAAAAGTGAGAACCATACCTTTCCACAACAGCTAGGGCAAGGATTAAAGAGATCACGAAACAAGTTTCAAGCAGTTGATCAAAAAATGACTCAAATATCAAGTGAATCTGGTGCTAAGGTGCACCCAAAAAATAATTCTACTGTGAAAACCCCTGTTAAGGGTAAGAATTTTGAAGACTCAGCCCCAAAAATGAATTTTAGGGGTGCCATCTATGGTGGATAGCCTCAGCCCAAAAATAAATATTAATCTTAGGTCTTCCCATAAACCTTTAAGAATGCCTAATATTGATCCCAAGAAAACGGAGTCAGGATGTTTAAAAGCAGCTTATGGAACTCCTATTGTTAAGCTTGATATGGGTAACATTCAGAATGGCATTGAATATTTGGAGAAAAGAGGACTAATTTGTCAATTCGTGGGTTTTTTTCTGAGCCTATTTTATTTCAAAGTATGGACTGCAAAAAGCAAGAAAAATAAAGGTGAGTTATAAATATTTATTTATCCAAATGGTTATTTTCTTGTTTTATTTTCTAATAATGAAGATAGAGAGAAAACTTTTCAAGGGGGTCCCTAGTTTTTTGGAAGGGCAGGGCTTTTCATGAAGCCCTGGCATACTAAATTTAAATTCAAAGAAGAGATGCCTTCTATAGCTCCCGTGTGGGTTAGACTCTTTCACCTCCCTATTGAATTTTGGAATCCTACTATTTTTTCTTCAATTGGAAACTCTTTAGGAACTTTTATGATGACTGCTAACTATACTCAAAATTTTGAACATATTATTTATGCTCGGATTTGTATTTTAATGGATTTTGACAAACCCCTACCTAAAAATATCACATTACAATTTGGGGAAGACACTTGGGAGCAAGTAGTGGACTATGAGAACATTCATTTTTGTTGTAGAATTTACCATGAATATGGTCATTTGGCTAGTGCTTTCCCAAATAAAATTCCTGATCAAAAGAAAGAATATATAAACTCAACAGGTTTCCAAATGCCTAAGAAGAAGAACACTTAGAAAAAACCAGTTATGAAGGATCAATCAAAGTCATATGCTAATATGTTTGAAATACTTTCCACAAATGATGTCCCAAGTGAGGAAGAGGAAATAATGGAAACAAAAATCTTAGAAACACAATTTAAATATGAAGGGAAGAACTCAGAGAGAAAACAACAAATCAAAGGTTTTTAACTAAAAAAAAAAGGAGAAAATTTACACAAGAAAAAAAATCTTTTAAATATCAAAACTTTAAATAATACAAGTCCCAATATAGACTCTGTTGAACCCTCTAGTAAAATTTTGGCTATGTACGAGCATTATTCATGGTTAGAAGCCATCTCATATTCAATTGGAGTAAGTCAAGAAATAAGAAGAAAAAATTGAAGATGGATTCTAATCAAACAGCAGGTCGTAAGACCAATCAATATCATATGGTAAAAGAAGGCGAAAAGCTTGTAGAGGAAGGTAAGATTAATGCCCTTCCCAAATTTTTTAGCCATTGTATTAATGAATATGATCACTTGGAATATTATAGGACTCAAAGGGAGTCTTTCAAAACAAAATGAAATTTGAAGAATTATTCAGATAAATCATTCACATCTTGTTTTCATTCAAGAAACGAAGATGTCAATGGAGGATATGGAATCAATTGCCAGTAAAATTTGGCCAGTTGGAAAAGTGGTTTCCCTTAGTTCCCAGGGGATTTCTGGTGTCATTTATTGTATTTGGGATCCAAAATAGGTAGTTATTCACCATATGGTTTGCAGTTGGGGTCTATTGGCTATAGTTATTCAAAGTAGACATTCCAACCAAATTATGCTCTACATTATTGTTTATGCTTTGACTGCTTTGGAGGAAAAAAGAAGACAATGGAAGGATATAACTCATATTATCTCTCATTTTATTGAATCTTGGATCTTGATCGAAGGATATTTCAATACCATCCTCTCTCTGGATGAGAAAATGGGGGGAAATAAAAATTTGGACAAAATCACTGACCTCATGAATGAATATATTGCAAACCTCCATCTTGTGGACATCCAAACTAATAATGGCATTATGACTTGGTCTAATAGAAGGCAAGGCTTAGCTTGTATAATGGAGATATTGGATAGCTTTTTTCTCTCTAAAAATTTCTTAATCCATGGTCACATTACTAAAGTGAAGTCTCTTAACAATGTTGGTTCGGATCACTGGCCATTCATGGTGGAAATGTGGAGAACCAATGTGAGTTTCTCTCCTTTTTATTTTCAATTAATGTGGCTCAGAGACTCTGTTGAATGCTTGAGTAAACGTTTGTCTATGTATGAGCATTATTCAAGGTTAGAAGCCATATCATATTCAATTGGAGTAAGTCAAGAAACAAGAAAAAAAAACTAAATATGGATTCTAATCAAAAAGCATGTCGTAAGACCAATCAATATCATATGGTAAAATAAGGTGAAAATCTTGTAGAGGAAGGTAATATTAATGACCTTCCCAATGTTTTTAGCCCTGGTATTAATGAATATCATCACTTGGAATATTAGAGGAGTCAAAGGGAGTATTTTAAAATAAAACAAAATTAGAAGAATGTGAAACGACACAGAGTGTGCAAAGCATGTGTGCAGAGAAAGCAGAGTGTGTAGAGAAGTGCGAAGGGCAAAGTTGATTGCAAAGTCTGGCTGTAGCAGTGCAGCAGAATGTGTGAAGTGATTGCGCAAGAGAGAGCAGAGTGCACAGAGATTGCAAAGGTGATGTAGACCAGTTAGAGTCTTGCAATAACAAAGGTATATGTCAAACATTTTTTTTATTCAATATTGAAGTCCAGTTGGTGCTGGCAAATTAAGGGGTTGGTGCCTCTTTCCAGTTGGTGCTAGAAAATTAAGGGGTTGGTGCCTCTTTCCAATAGGTGCTGGTAAAATAGGAGTTGGTGCTCCATTCTGTTGAAGTAGATAAATTTAAGGGGTTGGTGCTCCTTTCAGTTGGTGCTGGTAAAGGATTATGTAAAGTTGTAGCTTTACATTGACTGGATTTGGATGGTAGTCCAAGCAGTATTTTTGAGGAGTAGCCACATTGGTGAACCTCGTTAAAATGTTGTGTTATGTGTGATGCTTTCTTGGTATTTCATTTATCAGTTTTAATCTGCTGCTGGATTTAAGACTAATTGTTTTAGAAGTATTTTAAAAGGAACACACTGATTCACCCCCCCTCTCAGTGTCATTGTGATTACAACAATTGGTATCAGAGCCAAGTTCCCAATTTTGGCTAAATCAGTCAGGGTTGATCTTGGATTAGTACACAATGGCTAAGAAGAATAGATCCTCATCCAAAAGGGCATCCCAGTCAGTTTCGGTTCCTTTAGAAGAGAAATTTGAACCAAAAAAGGTAGAATAAGTGAATCCTGAAGTTTGTGATGAAAATATTGAGGCTGAAGTAGATTTTGAAGGAGAGTTGATATCTGCTCTTGAAGAGTGGAGAATAGAAAAGAAAAAGAACAAAATATTGTCCAAGAAATTAGAAGAATATGAGGATGAGATTGAAGATCTCTTCCTACAAGTTCAAAAGGCCAAGAAATTAGAAGAAGCCTTGAAGACACAGCTGGATAATAAGAATGATGTATACAGCACTATTGAAGAGAAATATAAATAGGTTATTGTTGATCTAAAGCTGCAAGTAGATCAGAACAAAAGGATTGAAGATATTCTTAGGTCTCAGATCAATGAGAAAGAGACTGTATGCTGTCAACAAGAAGAAGAGATTGTTTCATTGAAGAAACAACTAAAAGAGGCCAATATAAATCTCAAATTTGAGAAGAGCACGGAGTTGCTAGATACAATGATAAATCAACAAAGAAGCTCCACAGACTAAGTTTGGTCTTGGATATGAAGCTGAACAACCTTCATCCTCCAAATATGCGAGAGAAGAAGAAGTCCTCGGTTGAATGATTGAAACAAGAAAAGTCTGAAGCTGAATCCTCAAAAGGAATAAAATATCAAAGAAGATCTACAACAAAGCAACCACAGAAAAAGAGGTTCTGTCACTCTCACTCTTTTAATAATAATGCTTTTTATGGCTATTGTTCTAAATGCAACCACTTTGGTCACAAGGCAATTTATTATGGACTGAATAATAGATCAAAGAGTTATGCTGATAAAAATACTTCTATTTTTTTGAGTGAACACCCTGTGCAATGTTTTAAATGTAATGGCCATGGGCACATAGCAAGGTTTTGTTCAAGCACTTATGTATCCAATCTAAGGCAATACCATAGATTTCATCATACACATAGAATGCAATACAAACAGGGAATAAAACATGTGCAATGTTTTAAATGCAACGGTCAAGGGCACATAGCAAGGTTCTATCCAAGCACTTCTATATCTAATCTAAGGCAAAACCCTAGATTTCATCAAACACAAAGAGGACAACACCGACAAGGAACATATCATGTGCATAAAAGAAAAGAAAATAATCATCCATCAAGAATGCACAAGAGACAACCCCACAAGAGAAATGTTCAAGTTCACGAATAGGAGCAAAATAGGGATGTTGTTGAAAAACCCAAGCCCAAGTTCAGGAAAGTCTGGAGAAAGACAGAAGAAAGGAAATTGTGTCTCCTTGGACTGAAGGAGGCTACTCTGCCATTGCTCTAAGCAACTCCAGGTGGCACATCCTCAGGAGGAGCAATATTAAAGTTTTATTTTAATTCTCCTATGTATTTGTCTAGGTATCTGAGGATGAAAGGTAAGCAGTCGGGTTAATGTTGTATAGTTGTTAAAGTATGTTTTTTAGTTTATATAGTGGTTTGTGGAAATGCCGTGAAGTGTGGTGTTTAATTTGAGAGTTGTCACAATTGGTAGTTTTGAGATATGTCACTGTTGTACTGTTGATGATTCTTAATACCACTGTTCAAAATTATGAATCATAATAGTCTAGGTAATTTTCTTAACGAAAGAATGCTTGCCCTAGCTGTGTATTTGTGTTTCGAGCAGCATGTATTTGTTTTTACTCTTTGATGTGAAGATTGCCAGATCTTTCATGACACCTTGGTGAATATATTTAATTCACAGATAGTTTTGTTTTAACTATTGATTTAATGCCGATACAAGGATAAGAAGCTTGAGGCTGAGTAAGGTGCACTACGAGTTGGCCATAAAGTGTTTGACAAAATGTCTTCTTCCGACATGCATAGTTGAAAGTAAGATTTGGCAGTAAAATTGCAGTGCTGGACAAAAATTGGTACAGATGTGAGTCACTTGTCAATTTTGTTGACAAAAGTGAAATCAACATGTTGAATGGGAATATTGAAGAAAAAGTTTTTTTGAGCGACCGGATGATTTCCGCCTGGTGATGAATAGTTGAGTTGCTTTCATAGTGGTTGTTTTGATCAAGTTAATGCTTTTCTTGATACATGATTTGGACTTACTCCATTGAGTTTGATTTGAGCAAGTTATTCTTTGCCTTGGTGATTTATGTTGGTGGCTATCTTGTTCAAATACCTTTGGAAGGAAAAGGATGTCTACTAGTTTCCTTTTCATGTAGTGATTGGTTGAATGCTTCAAGGTTAATCTTGAGTTGAATGACGTTGGTTAAACCTTGTCTATAAGCATTGTTGCCAAAGCCCTAATTGGTTGAGAAAAGATGTTGGTTGTGCTGTGGTACAGTGTTTGGTACTTGCACAGAGTTGAAAGTGGCTGTCATTGGGTTCAAGCTTGTTGAGAATATATCCAAGATGCATGGTGAAGTTGTATGCAGATGTTGTTGGCATTGCAGAACAAAAAGTTGGCTATATAAGATTATTGTATGCCTTCACTAAGAGTGGACAAGTTTGAGTTTGCAAAGCAACAGAGGGTAGTTGCATAGAAGACGATGGTTCGAGTCATGTTCTTACACATGTTATATTGGTGAAGTTGACGGTGATGGTGTCATTCATCGGTTATTGCTGCTATTCACATTGTTGATTTTATTGATGCCTATTATGCTTATCATGATGTTGTCAATCAGTGAAATGAAGTGGTCTTGGACTCGGGGGAGCATTTGTGTATTTTTTTTTCTTCTTGTTCATGCTTGGAATATTTGCTAATTGTAATAATTTGTGTCTAAGAATATTGTGCATAGACTCAGGGGGAGTCTACAACAACCCTTTGGTATTATTGTCAAAGGGGGAGAAGATTTACAGGAAAATTGCACATGTGTTGCCAACAATTCCAAAGGGGGAGATTGTTGAGCAAAGTGTAGCAAACAGTATTGTCATTGTTGTCAACACAGTCAGACTGATTTATTGATGCAATGGACAAGAGTTTATTGAACAGCAAGGTGCAGCCAAAGTACAATGGATAGGAGTTCAGTGTTGAGCAAGGTGTTGCAGGAGGATTGTCATTGTTGTCAATACAGTCAGTTAGATCTAATGATGCAATGGACAGGTATTCTAGAAGTCACTCAGATGCAGAGGATAAAGTTTAGAAGTTAGTCAGATCATGAGTCCTTAAATGATAGATGCACAGAAATAGAAAACATAATTCAGAATGAGAAGAAGAAGTCTTCAGAACCTGAGATGTCAAGAAGCGAAAAGGTTTTTTGTGAAAACCAAGGTAGTCAAAATAAAAAGTTTTATTTAAAACCATGGATAACAGATTTGAAATGGGTTTTTCTTAAAACCCAAGTTGGCTCTTCGTTTCGTTGAAAAATATGCCCTGGTGATGAAGATATTTAATTTTAAATATTCAGTTTAAATTTTAAAGGTTTTTTGTGTAAACCAAGGTAGTCAAAATAAAAAGTTTTATTTAAAACCATGGATAACATATTTGAAATGGGTTTTTCTTAAAACCCAAGTTGGATCTTCGTTTCGTTGAAAAAGATGCCCCGGTGATGAAGATATTTAATTTTAAATATTTAGTTTAAATTTTATTTTATTTAAAATTTAAATTAAAATATTAAATTAAATTAAAAGGGTCGACGTGTTACTATTTCGTGGAAATAAGCTACAGGAAAGTGACAAAGGTGGAAGAAGAGTTTGAGGCCGACAAAGTTAAATCTGGGCCGATGGATTTTAGGGTTTGGCAGCTGACAAATTCTAGGGTTTCTCAACCGACGTTCTTTTAGGGTTTGTTCCTAAAACTTCTATAAAAGCAAGGGTACTTCGAGTTTGAAGTGTGGGGTGTTAAGATAAAGTGCGAATGCGAGCATAGTGTTTGTGAAAGTGAATTTTGTGTTGAGCAGAGAGCAGAATGTGAAACGACACAGAGTGTGCGAAGCGTGTGTGCAGAGAAAGCAGAGTGTGCAGAGAAGCGCGAAGGGCAAAGTTGATTGCAAAGTATGGCTGTAGCAGTGCAGCAGACTATGTGAAGTGATTGCGCAAGAGAGAGCAGAGTGCACAGAGATTGCAAAGGTGATGTAGACCAGTTAGAGTCTTGCAATAACAAAGATATATGTCAAACATTTTTTTTATTCAATATTGAAGTCCAGTTGGTGCTGGCAAATTAAGGGGTTGGCGCCTCTTTCCAGTAGGTGCTGGTAAAATAGGAGTTGGTGCTCCATTCTGTTGAAGAAAATAAATTTAAGGGGTTGGTGCTCCTTCCAGTTGGTGCTGGTAAAGGATTATGTAAAGTTGTAGCTTTGCATTGACTGGATTTGGATGGTAGTCCAAGCAGTCTTTTTGAGGAGTAGCCACATTGGTGAACCTCGTTAAAATGCTGTGTTATGTGTGATGCTTTCTTGATGCATTTAGTATCTCTTTTATTTGCTTTAAACTATTGCTGGTTTTATAATCTAATTGTTTTAGAAGTTTTTAAAGAACACACTAATTCACCCCCCCTCTCAGTGTCATTGTGATTACAACATATCATCACTTGGAATATTAGAGGAGTCAAAGGGAGTCTTTTAAAATAAAACAAAATTAGAAGAATGATTCAGATAAATCGTCCACATCTTGTTTTCCTTCAAGAAATGAAGATGTCAATGGAGGATATGAACTCAATTTCCAGTAAAATTTGGCCAGCTAGAAAAGTGGTTTCCCTCAGTTCCCAGGGGACTTCTAGTGGCATTGCTTTTATTTGGGACCCAAAAGAGGTAATTATTCACCATATGGTTGGAATTTGGGGTTTTTTGGCTATAGCTATTCAAAGTAGACATTCCAACCAAATTATGTTCTGCATTATTGTTTACACTTCGACTACTTTGGAGGAAAAAAGAAGATAGTGGAAGGATTTAACTCATATTATTTCTCATTTTCCTGAATCTTGGATCTTGATTAGAGGATATTTCAATACCATCCTCTCTCTGGATGAGAAAATTGGGGGAAATTAAAATTTGGACAGGTTGGCAAAGAAAAAGAGTAAGTTGGAAGAGTGTCACGATTTTGCGACATGTTGCAGGAGAAAGAGTTCGAAAGAAAAAGTGTCACGATTTCGAGACATGCTGCAGAAAGGAGAGTCTAAAGTGTGAACTGTCACGATTTCACGATAATTTCGAGGAGAGAGAAAGTAAAATGAGAACTATCATGATTTTACGACATGCTGCAGAACTCCAAGTGAAAACTATCATGATTTCATGACATGCAGTGAAGGAAAGTGTTCAAAATAAGAAGTGTCGCGATTTCACGACAGGATGAAGGGAAAGCGTACGGATGCAGAAAGTGTCACAATTTCACGACAAGCAGAAAAGAAAGTAGACGAAAGTAGAAGTGTCACGATTTCATGACAAAAATAGAAAGTAGGTCTTCAATAGGAGAAGTGTCATGATTTTGTGACAAAAGCAAAGAGGAAGGCTATGAAGACAGAAATGTTGTGATTTCACGACAAAAGCGAAGACAAAGTCTATGAAGGCAGAAGTGTCACGATATCATGACAGAAAGAAATACAAAGGCTACAAAGACAAAAGTGTCATGATATCACGACAGAAATAAAGTCAGAGGCTACAAAGGGAGAAGTGTCACGATTTCATGACAAATACAGAATAGAAGACTTCGAAGACAGAAGTGTTGCGATATCGGGACATGTTGTTTTTTCACGGCAAAAGATACAGAAGAGTTACAGAGGCAATGAAGCCGACGAAGTCAAATATTGTTCGACGAAGATTAGGGCTTGCAGTCAACGAAGTCTAGGGTTTTGTAGTCGACTAAGATTAGGGTTACAACCAATGAAGAATCAAGATTTTGATCATGAAAATGTGATTATAAAAGGAAGGATGGTTTGATGAGTTAAGTGTGTTGTGAAGTGCAACTTTTGATGATAATATGCAGAGAGAAAAATTTTATTGGAGTGCGCAGAGTGAGCGAGTCGTGTCAAAATCAAGCTAAGTGCAAAGTAAGAGCGCACAGAGAGCAGAGAGCACAGAAGGCAGAGATGATCGTTCGGCTGCTACGACGTAGACTGTGCAAAGTGTGTATACAGAGAAAGAAGAGTGTGTAAGAGTGTGCAAAAGGCTAAGTCAATCACATAACTCAACTATAGCAGTACAGTAGATGCGAGTGTCTTGCGAACTGTAAGTTCTAGACCAGTAAGGGTCTTGTGGAAGCAAAGGTATTTTTTTGTAACTTTTATAGATTCAAAATTGCAGTCCAAGTTGCTGCTTGGCATCTGGAGTTGGTGCTCCTTTCTGTTGGTGCAGATAAATTAGGGGTTGTGCTCCTTTCTATTGGTGCATATAAATCAGGAGTTTGTGCTCCTTCCAGTAGGTGCTCTGGTAAATTTGCTATAAAATTGATTGCTTTGCTAAGGCTGGATTTGGATGGTAGTCCAAGCAGTCAATTTTTGAGGAGTAGCCACATTGGTGAACCTCGTTAAAATATTGCATTGTGTGATGCTCTCTTGTTATAATTGCTATATCTATTTTTAAGTTTGCATTACTTCAACATTAAGAATTACAGATTTAAGATTTTAATTAGCTACACTGATTCACCCCCCCTCTCAATGCCATTGTAAGTTTAACAATTGGTATCAGAGCCAAGTACCTGTTCAAGCTTAACCGGCTAGGGTGATCTTAGATTTAACACAATGGCAAGCGGTGAAGGCTTCTCATCAAATAGAGCACCAGTGTTTGATGGATCTAATTATACATACTGGAAAGTCAGGATGTAGGTTTATCTCTATGCTTTGGGATACGACATCTGAGACTCAGTACGTAGTGGATACACAGATCCCATCACTGCTCCAAAAGAGGTTGAAGAAAAGAAACTATATGAAAATAACTCAAAAGCAAAGAATGCTATCATGAGTGGATTAGTAGACAGTGAACTGGCTAAAGTCATAAACTATAAAACGACAAAAGAAATCTGGGACAAACTAAAGAGCATTCATGAAGGAGACCATAAGATCAAGGAAGCCAAGTTACAAATACATCGAGCTCAGTTCGAAGCTTTAAGGATGAATGACAATGAGAACGTAGAGGGATACATGCTGAGAGTTAATGAAGTCACAAATGCAATGAGAGGACTTGGTGATGACATAAGTGACTTTGTTATCGTGAAAAAGGTATTAAGATCTCTTCCTCATAGATTTTATTCTAAAGTCTCTACGTTAGAAGAAGCAAAAAATCTAAATTTCTTTAGTATGGATGAGTTGCATGGTTCTTTGACTACTTATGAGATGATAATAGGAAGAGCTAAACCCACAGACCGAGAAGCGGCCTTCAAAGCCATTAAAAATAAAAACGCAAAACAAGAAACTGAGGAAGAAGAGACATCAGATGAAGAAGAAGCTAACTTCGTTAGAAAACTAAAGAAAGGAAAAGGAAAATACAGAGGAAAGCTACCTTTTAAATGTTTCAACTGTGGAGGTGTCGGGCATTTTGCGACTAAATGTCCTTTGAATGAAAATAACAAAAATGATGAAGGATCACACCAAGAGAGAAGTGATTGGAAGAAGAAAACAAACTTCAGAAAAGGCAACTTCAAAAATAAAAGCTTCATCTCAAGGAATGCTAGTTCATCTGAAGATAACTTGAGTGAGGATTCTAAAGAAGAAATAGGTGAAGCTCTTTTCATGGCTTTTGAAGAAGAAGAATAAAAAAAAGCAGGAGTAATCTGTGAGGTTTGTGGTAAAAAATCTAAGGCTGAGGTTGATCTAGAAGGTGAGTTGACCTCTGCACTTGAAGAATGGAAAATAGAGAAGAAAAATAATAAGAAACTTTCAAAGAGGCTTGAGGATGCAAAAGACATCATAACTAGTTTGACAGTACAAATAGAATAATACAAGAAGATAACCGAAGAGCTTGAAATTTAGATTACCATGAAAATAGATGTCTGCTGCAAACTAGAAGAAGAGAATGTTAGTTTTCATATGCAGATAGTAGATTTGGAGCATAAAATTAGCTGTTATCACAAATACGAAGAAAGCTCTATGAAATTGGATAAAATTTTAAATGACCAAAGACCTGCAGGCACCAAATTTGGTCTGGGCTTCGTCGAAGGAAAATCTTCAAATGGTTCTAAGGCCAGAAATGTAGAACCTATAAAAATTGAATATAAGAAATAGGTTGATAAAGGTAAAACGACTCATGACGTTAATGCCATGCACAAAAAGAATATTGATAATGATGGATTCACCAAGGTCACGCATCAAAGAAAGAGAAGATTCATGGCCCCTACGACAGCATGGCAAAGACCATCGCCCAGGTTCAATTATCCTTTTTTTGGTTTCTATTTTAAATGCAATGGTTATGGTCATAAGATTGTAGACTGCAAATATAATGTAGGTCCAAGAAAATTCACAAGTAGAAATGCTTTTTCACCTCTGATGAATTATACAGTAGAATGCTTTAACTGTCATAATTTTGGACACATTGCAAGAAATTGTCGAAGTGCTTTTACTTCAAATCATTTTCAAGAAAGAAAATTCCAATCAAATAGGATGAAACTAAATAGAAAAATTCTTGAAAAACATGCACGAGATACTGAAAAAGGAAAATCAAAATTTGAGCCCAATACGGTAATCAAAACAGAATGGAAATAGAAAGAGCAGCTTAAGGAATATCTGATAGTGCAAACAGCTTTCAAAGCACAGAATAAACATGTACCATGGATACTTGATAGTGGATGCTCAAGTCATATGATAGGTGATAAACAAAAATTTGAAAAGTTTTAGAAATATGAAGGTGGTTCAGTAAAATTCGGGAATAATGATGGAGCTCAGATAGTAGGGAAAGGTTCAGTTAAGATTATTAACGGAAAAATCAAGTCAAAAGGAGTGTTGTTCATGGATGGTCTGAAACATAACTTGTTGAGTGTCAGTCAAATCTATGACAAAGGACACGAAGTAGTTTTTAAGAAGCAGGGCTGTGAAGTTAGAAAAACAAGCACTGGAAAACTGATAGCAACTGGGTCAAGGATTGCTGGCAACCTGTACACGCTTTCAGAGAATTTAGAGGGAGCCTGTTTCATCATTCAGGAAGAACAAAATTGGTTGTGGCACAAGAGGCTTGGTCATATCAGTTTTGATAATCTGGTGAAAATCAGCTCAAAAGGGGTAGTAAGAGATATTCCCACTATTAGCAAACCTTCAAATAGCATTTGTGCCTCATGCCAGAAGGGGAAGCAAACTAGAGTCACATTCAAAGTAAAAGAGTACAATACAAGCAAACCATTGGAACTAATACATACTGATTTATGTGGACCTATGAGAATGCAAAGCATAAATGGTGATAAATACTTTATGTTGTATATTGATGACTATTCCAGAATGACATGGGTATACTTCTTGAAGTAGAAAATAGAAGCCTTTGAAATGTTCAAGTCTTTCAAACACCACGTTGAGAATGAAACAGGAAATAGGATCAAAAACTTAAGATCGGATAGAGGAGGAGAATTCATTTTAGCTGAGTTTACATAGTACTATGATAAATATGGCATTAGGAGACAGTTTTCAGCAGCCAGGACACCTCAGCAAAATGGTGTGGTAGAAAGAAAAAATAGGACAGTACATGAAATGGCCCGGACTATGTTGACTGAGAGCAAAGTAGCAGACAAATTTTTGAAAGAAGCAGTCCATACTGCTGTGTACATTCAATAGGTACATGCTGAGAACACATGAAAACAAAACTCCTTACGAGTTGTGGTTCTGCAGAAAGGCAACAACAAAAAATCTTAGAGTCTTTGGCTGTAAGTGTTTCATCAAAAGAACTGAAGATAATCTTGGTAAATTTGAAGATAGAGCAGATGAAGGTATTTTTGTTGGTTATTCACCATCAAGCAAAGCCTACAAATGCTACAACAAAAAGCTAAGGAAAATTGTGGACAGTGCCAGTGTTACATTTGATGAAGGTAGGGAAAGGGTAGTTAGCAATGAAGAAAACTACCCAATTTATGAAGAAGTTTTTGAAGGAGATGAGGAAGACAAAACTGAACATAATCAAAAGAATGTCTTAGATGATTTAAATTATGATTCAAAAGAGGTAGAAAATAAGAAATTCAAAACAAGCAGCTGGCAGAAAAACCATCCTAGAGAGCAAATAATTAGAGACCCCACAGCTGGTGTGCAAACAAGAAGAAAAGCAGTAAGTAATTACTCTCTTTTATCCAGTATTGAACCCAAAAATATTGATGAAGCAAGCAAAGATGAAAGTTGGATGAAGGCTATAGATGAAGAATTATATCAGATTGAGAAAAATAAAACTTGGGAGTTGGTACCTAGACCTGCAAACAAGAATGTAATCGGTACTAAATGAATTTTTCGAAACAAACTAAATGAAGATGAATAGGTAATAAGAAATAAATCAAGATTGGTATGTAAAGGTTATGCTCAAGTAGAAGGTATTGATTTTGAGGAATCTTTTGCACCTGTAGCAAGACTTGAGGAAATTAGAATGTTTTTGGCCCCGGTAGTTTACAAGAACTTCAAAGTTTATCAGATGGATGTAAAATCAGCTTTTCTAAATGGGAAACTTGAAGAAGAGGTTTATATTGAGCATCCAGATGGTTTTCAACTTGGTGATGATCCCAACTTGGTTTGCAAGTTGAAGAAAGATTTATATGGATTAAAATAGGCACCCCAAGCATGGTATGCAAGACTAGACAACTATCTCACTCATCAAGGGTTTAAGAAAGGTATGGTGGACAACAATTTGTATGTCAAAAAAAAAAATGGACATCTTATTGTTCTTGTTGTATATGTAGATGATATCATATTTTGCAGTAGCAAAGATGAGTCTTGTAGAGAATTAGCAGATAAGATGCAGAAAGAATTTGAAATGTCTATGATTGGTGAACTGTATTACTTTCTTGGGTTACAAGTTAATCAGAATGAGAAGGGCATATTTATTTCCCAAATCAAATATGTGAAAGAGATGTTAAAAAGGTTCACAATGGAGGATTGTAAGCTAGTGAGCACTCCCATGACGATAGGTTGCAAGTTGAGCAAGGATGACAAATCTCCACTTGTTGATCAAACCACATACAGATCTATGATTGGGAGCTTATTGTACCTGATAGCTACCAAACTAGATATTTTACAGGCAGTTTGTATGGTCGCTCGTTTTCAAGATAATCCCAAGGAGACTCATGTGACAGTGGTAAAGAGGATTTTTCGGTACCTCAAGGGTACTATGGAGTATGGGTTATGGTATCCGAAAGGCAAGGACTTCACTCTCATTTCTTTTTTAGATGCATATTGGGCAGGATGTGTCGATGACAGAAAGAGTACCAGTGGAGGTGCATTCTATCTTGGAGATAGGTTGGTCGCATGGCACAGTAAGAAATAAGAGTCAGTTTCTTTATCAATAGCAGAGGCAAAATATATTACAGCAACAACATGTTGTACACAGGTTTTGTGGATGAAACAAACTCTGAAAGATCTTGGTATTAACTTCAGTGAGCCAATATCAGTTAAGTGTGACAACACTAGTGCAATTAACATCTCTAAGAATCTAGTAATGCATTCATGGACAAAACACATTGCTATCAGATATCATTTTTTAAAAGAGAAAGTTGTTGAAGGTGAGGTTAAGCTAGATTTTGTTCCAACTATAGAACAAGTAGCAGATATTTTCACAAAGCCATTTCCCAAGGAAGTGTTTGAGTATCTTCGAAATAAATTGGGAGTGGTCCCACTTCCCAAGAATTGACTAGCTACAGGGATAACTTTCTCAGGGGGAGCATTTGAGTATTTGATTACTCTATTGCTCATAATCATAATTTGTGCTATGTGCAACAAATTATGCCTGAGAATGTTGTGCATGGACTCAGGGGGAGTCTGCAGTAGCCCTTTGGTATTATTGACAAAGGGGGAGAAGAATTACAGGAAATTACATGTGTTGCCAACAATTCCAAAGGGGGAGATTGTTGAGCAAGGTGCAGTAGGAGTATTGTCATTGTTGTCAACATAGTCAGTTAGATCTAATGATACAGTGGAAAGGTAGTTCAAAATCCATTCAGGTGCAGAGGATAGGAGTTCTAAGGTTAGTCAGAGTATGGACAGTGAGTTTCCAAGAAGACCATAGTGGGCCTTTTGCAAAAAGATCAAGAAAAATACAAGTAAGAAAACTATCACGATATCGCGACATGTTTTCTATTGCGATTTCGTGACATACTAGAGGAGAGAGAAACATCATAGAAAACTGTCGCGATTTCGCGACAGGTTGACAAAGAAAAAGAGTAAGTTGGAAGAGTGTCGCGATTTCACGACATGTTGCAGGAGAAAGAGTCCAAAAGAAAAAGTGTATTTACCTTGACATTGACCACTACATACCAATAAGGACACTCCACATCTTAAAAATCCACTTCACATATTTAATGCCAAAACAATGAAAAATCAAGGATTTTCTACTACTATCAAGTCTCCACCTAGGCCAATTATTACCAGGATTACTTACGACAACCCATGATAGTTGGGGTCTTAAAATCCTTCCCAATCCAAAACCAATAGGTAAAAAAATTAAAAATATATAAAATAATAAACAATAAGAAATCTAGGCTAGGTAAAAACCAATGACATAATCTCCTCACAGACCACATGATCCATGAGTGACACAAGCTAGCAACTAAATCCATCAGCAAAACTGTCATTCTACCTCTAAGATTGAAAATTATGACTACTTGTACTAGCCTCATGAGCCCCAAATAAATAAATAGCCACCCCTCTAACAATTTTGTGCCAACCAAATAAAATTTAAATTTAAAAATAATTCAGCTACCTGTGAAACACCTACAGGTGCATAATCTAGGTAATCCAACAACAAAAAAGGTAGCAGGCTCCTAGAAAAAGAAGAGAGAAGTTCTCACCCTTGCACAAAATAGAAAGCAAATCAACTAAATACATCTTAACCCACCACATTATCCAACACAAATATACCTTAGGGAAAGTCACTCCACACTAAGAAATCATTTTGGAGCACTCTTAGATTATCCAAGAAATCTATATACCCATTTCCTTCCCTAAAAGTATGTTGAATTTGAACCTCCTCATTGGAATGAATTATTCTTTTGACCTCTAAAATTATATTAACAATGTTCCACCTAGGGGCTTGAGATCCCTTAATAGCATTAATAACATTTAAGGAGTCTCCTTAAATTATTACCTTTTTACAATCTAGAGTCTCCAGTAAAATATTTCCTTGGTATAGGGTTCTTACCTCTACAAAATTGTAGGTTTGTACATCCAACTTATTTGTGAAATCCAAAATAATACCACCCCTATCATTCCTAATCACCCCACCAGTGCCAAATTTCCTATGATTATCTTTAGATGCCTGATCAAAGTTAAATTTGATTCATCCTAGGGAAGGTTGTTCTCATTTGGTTTGAGCTCTTGAGATAGACTATGATTGGTCAAACACCCTGGGTCTCAATTGAAAACCTAGATTCAACTCCAGCTTCTCCTCCTTCCTACCTCTAGTCAAGTCCAAACTAAGGCTTGAGATGTTCTCCACCATAGTTAATATTATTCTAAAGCAAATTGTAGCAACATCTCTCATAGTATTTTTTAAGGTCCTATTGTTCCTTTCCTTAGAAATACTATAAAAGAGGTGGGAAAAGCTTAAGAGAAAAAAAAAATCATCCTAGAAGCAAATAAGGGATAAATCCACAAAACATAAAAATTGTATAGAAGGTTCAGGGCTACCTAGCAAAATTCCAAATCATTCAAGACATCTCACACCATAACCAATGAAAAGGAGCATTGAAAAAATATATGGATAGAGGATTCAACACAAGAGCCACATAAATAACGCTTGTTAGGCAAGAACATTCCTCCTTTTTGAAGGTTATCCAATGTCAAGATCTTGTTCTGGATGGTAAGCCAAAATAAAATATTAATATTAGGAGTGAGACCTGTATACCAAAATTTAAAAGGGGGAGATAGACCTAAGAGTTAACATCCAAAATAGAATAGGCAAAATTCACATAGAAGGAACCATCCTTCACACCTATCCAAAACAAAAAATACTCCTCATCCTGAATCTTGAAGACCTAAAATTTTAACTTAATAGTAATGAAATTCCAAGCCTCCTCATTTTGGTTGAGATTAAACGTTACCAAAAACTTCCATATCTTATTTCCATTAATTTATTCAACAAAATTGACTACTTTTGACACAAAGGTAGCTCTAGTTATAGGCTTCACAATAGCCAAATTTGGGTATTGGAAAAGGAGCCAATCCAACATTCAAGGATCCTCCCATAAGTTAATCCTTTTCCCATTATCCAAATTCCATCTACTCCCCTTTAAAATTATGGATCTTGATTTCAGTAATCCCTACAAAAAATCAAATCTGGAGGTTGGAAGGGGGTCCAAAAGGAAGTCAATAGTAGTTAAATTAACAACTACCTCTATCAAATGAGAGGAATTTTAAAAAAATTCATGATCATAAATGGAAATACATTGGAAATCAAAGCTAATGGTTGCAAATTTCTCCTTAAGTGATGACTTGACAAAGATAAGTCCACTTAGATAGCCACACATATTCTAATTAATGAACATCATATCTATGAAATATTTTTGGAAATACTTGAGATAAAATTTCTTTGTAGATTTAATTGCTTCAATAATGTTTTTTGATGTGCTATGGATGTTCTCTTTGAATTTTTCTTCTTCAAGTAGGAACCATGGCTATCATATGGCTCCTAAATCTTAGTTGTTTATGTCAATTTGTTCATTTATCTAGTAGCATTATCAATGATGGACTCAACCTCTAACAACACACTACAAGCATGGTTTATCCTTTCTTGTGTCTATACAATCTAGCTAGAGCATCTATGCATCTTGATAGCAGACAAAGGGGAGCTAGTTTAAGAATCTATGTTTTATTGTCTAATATTTAAGAGGTCATTTTATGTGTGTACGATTATTTTTTGTAGTGCATTTGCTTTCTCTTATTCTTGGCTAAAATTTCTCTTGGTGTCCCTTAAAAAACACACTTTTAAAAAATAATATTTAGATTATATTTTGTCTTTATATATTTGATGGCTACACTTATAATGAGGTCCATGTGGTGCTTGGTAGTGTCTACAATGAAGACTTATTTTTTAAGGAATTAACTTGGGATATAAAGGATTTCATTGTGTATCGGTCTTATATTTCCTTATTTGTTATTATATTATCTAATTGAGAAACTCTTTCATCAATTCCAACATGATCCCTTTCAAAGGTTCTATCAGATTCTAAGGCCTAAATATGCTAGAATTGCTTAGTGATACTTTTGTCCAAGTCTTTAAATTTATCTCATTCTAGTTTAGAAACTTCTATGTGCATCTAACTTATATTTCTCTCAAATTACATCTACTAAGATGATGGTCATTTCTTATACTCTTTCAACCAAAATATCATCCTCAAACCTCTTTCTTATCTTAGAGTATTTCCCTTTCAAATCCTTAGACTTTAATTGAAATAGCTTCAACTTTAGGGTTTCAGATATTTCTCTCCATGGATAAACCAATGGATCCACCAACTTCTATCTCTTGCTAATCACTACTAGTTTCAACATGCTTAGTTGTACTTATTTTTTTTGAACCCACCACCTCTTTGCCTACTTCCTCTATGGGTTCTTTCTCCAATACATCACCTTCCATGGTTCTAGTCTCTTAGCCTCTAAATTCCATTTCCTGAAGCTCTACCTAGACCTCCTTTAGAAAGGCTTCTTCTATCAAAAGGATGGATCCCATTGGAAGGACTTATTTTAGTAAATGTTTTCCTTTTGAAGATGGTGCCTTCCCCTTACAATCATTTTGGCCTATTAAATCAAGTCTTTCTATTATATGTACTCAATCTAATGGAAGGCCCAAGATTTGATAGACACTTCCTCCTACAATGTTACCACAACCTACACTCAACAAATTTATAAAATCATTGTACTCCTTTTACACAACCTTTTCCCTTGTTTGTATAGGAATATCTTCCACTATAACTATATATATTAGGAATTTAATATTTGATTTTAATTTAATATTTCTCCTCTAAGAATGAGTTGAAGTACCTAGTTATAATGGGGCTTGATTTGAGCTACCCAAGTCATGCATAAAAGTATTATTTTTCCTCCTTTCCATCATCTCTACCCAATAACGTCCATACCTCAAGAGGTCTTCTTTAAATTACTATGGTGGATATTCAAAAGACTATGTCTTCTATATAGACCTTAAATGCCACGTTAAATTTTCCTAATGGTCATAAAATTTGATAAATATATTCTTTAATTAAATATTATCAAATTATGAGGCTAACTATGCATAATACCCCAAATTTCCTATGGTAAACTCTCCAATGGAAAAAAGAATGGATGGAAAATATATAGATGTGGGTTAATGAATTTATTTAATGTAACCTATAAGACCATCCATCATTTTATAAGCTACCTCTTTGAGTATCATTTTATTGGGAATACAATTTGGTAACTTAGGCTAATCACCCATCTTTGGTAACCTTGACTCTATGATATTTTCCATAGCATCAAGGTAGTCCAAGTCATCCCTATAACTACTTCTAATTTAGATAACATATTTGAACTTTTCATAGATATATGAGAAATACTTTACATTGTTGCCTAAGTGTGTAATTATTGTATCATTAAAAATTGGTGTGGTCCTCCGATAATTTGGTTATTTCTCATTTTAGCAAGTGTGAATATAATGTAGAATTTAAGGGTATTTATAACACAAGATACGAAATGAGAACTTGAACACTAAGTGAATTCAAAATAAAAAATCAAGCCAATGTATAAAACCTTTATGGTATATAAATTTAGTGCATGGTCATGTCAACCTGAATTCTCAAGGTTCAAAGTAACTTTAATTTATAAAAATGAGAGTTAGAAATTGTAAGAAATCGTGCATAATCTCCACACTAAATATTATTGTGACATGTCCATTTAATGTATAGCAAAGCATTTACCAAAAGAAACTAATATTGGCAAATGACACATCATTAAGGTGTCCAAATTATTTGAGGTATTACATTATTTGGTGCCATGCAAAATAAATGCAAGGACCTTGTAAAAACGTTAGATTAGGGTGTGTTGAATATTTTATTCTATAGTATGTGTTATGTTAATAAGTGAAAATATGTGTCATGTAAATAATAATGAGTTATGTTAGTGAAGTGTCATGTTTAGAAGTGAGGAGTTATGAGAAATTATGAGAGACTTTATATTTATGTAAATATGTGAGATTTAGTATTATGTAAGAGAAAAATATAAAGAGTAAGATCTCTTGTGAGTGTGAGGAGATGTAGAGTATGTAAGTGTAAATTTGAAGAGTTATGTGCATATGACGAGTCTCATGTATGCATATACTGAAGATAAAACCTTGTAATATGTGACGAGCAAGCTTTGCATTGCTTAAAATATATATTTTTCAATAAAATTTAGTGATTTTATTGTGCATTTTTGAGTGACTTATTGTATGAATATGTGTCTAGAAATATTATGAGATCCTATGGAATTATCTTGTGAAGAAATAGCATTAAATTGTCAATAGTGGTATCAAATCCACCTTGTGTGTGCTTAGAGAGAGCCACATAAAGCAAGATAGTAGTAGGAACAATGTCTACAAGGTTGGAGGAGATAGTGCTAGAGGAAGATAGTAGGAGTAAGAGTGCTATATGAAGTATGTTTGTAGATCTAGAGATATTAAGAATTTAACCATGAGTAGTGAGAAGGAGAAGCTCGAATGAGAATGTGAGCTATGACAAAAACAAACTAGACATTTATAGGCCAAATAGTAAGTAAAGTTTTGATGAATTGGATGACAAGAAATTGGTCATTGATGAAATGAAAGTAGGTAGTAACTAGGAGTTAATGGACCAAAGAGAAAATGTTTGATGAAAGGATGGAAATATGGAGAGGCACAAAGAATCTCTAAGAAAACTAGGCTATATCTACCAAGGAGGATGCCTAAGTTTGAGCATCCAAAGAACATGTAGAAAGAAGTTGGAGACCCCATCTTGAGTTGTGAGCACACAAACCTAAACATTCTAAAATATTTTTACACATAGGTTGTCACTATAGAATCAAAGTTGTTGAGGGTGAATGCTATAAGGAGAGTAATATATGAATGCAAATATTTCAAAGTGTTAACATCGAGAAAAAGGATGCCACGTGCAAAGATAATTTTCATCGTTGACTTATTGAATGAAAGTTAGTCAAGGAGGTTTAAGTTTTACTAAGAAAAGAGAATAAAATAATTACAAATATATAAGAAAGAATTTGATAATAAATTTGGAAGGAAATAAAATTGAGAAAGAATTATAATTAATTTGATGAAAGGGAGTTATAAGAAGAAGAAATTAGTATATTCAAATATTGGAGATTCAATTAAAGTGAAGAAGAATAAAATTTTGGAGGAAGAAAATAGTGAATGGGGTTATAAGAAGAAGAAAAATATTGAAAGAAATTAATTAAAGGAAGAAAAGTAATTGAAAGAAGGAAAATTTGAACTTAAAGATTTAACTAAATTTGAATTGAATATTGAAGAAAATTTAAGAAGGATTGTTTGGAGTCAACAAAACAAATAGATATACCTAATACATGGCAATTTATTCTATAACTTATCACATGTTTAAATTTTCAAAGCAAAAATCTGAAAAAAGGATATAACACAGAAAATTTAGTAGGTAATTATTGGTACATTGATTTAGGGGCAAGTAGACATATGACTAGAAACAAATAGTGGTTTAGTTCTTTTCAAGAAAAATATGAGGAACTAGTTGCAATGGTAAATGATAAAATATATGAGGTCAAAGGTGTAGGAAATATATTAATCAACTTATCTAATGGAAAATGCATGATTAAAAATGCATTATATATACTAGGTATAGTTGCTAACGTGCTATCAATATCCTAGATGTTAGACCAAAATATAGTGGTTGAATTCAAAAGTATTGGAAATAAAAATAATTGTATCATCCCCAAACAAAGAAAGCTCATAGCCACTAGATCCTTTACAAATGGTCTATTTGCACTTGATACTTCATCAAATATTATTTTATCAATAAGAACATTAGAAACAAGAGATATTTGACATAAGAGGTTAAGGCATATAAGTACATCATATTTAAATGAACTAAACATATATAAAATGGTAGAAGACTTACCCAATTTAACATGGCAATCTATAATCTATCTAGAATGCATAGCAAGAAAAAAACATAGAGTGCCATTTGAATTAAGCTTATAAAAAGCTAAGGAACCACTATAAATAGTACATAGAGACTTATGTGAACCAATGGTAGCTATTATTGGAGGACATAGATATTTTTATCTATTTGTTGATGATTATTCTTGAAAAATGTGGGTCTACTTAAAATTTAAATTTGAAACCTTTACATTGTTTAAAAAGTTCAAGCAGCTTGTAGAAATATAAATTATATGATCAATCAAGAATCTTCACTCAAATAGAGGTGGTGAATATCTTAAAAAATAATATGAATAGTTTTTAATACAAAATTGTATAAAAGGTATCTAACTACAACTTATACACCACAACAAAATGGTATAGTAGAAAGAATGAATTGTTCCATTATAGAAATGGTATGTTGTATGCTTAAAGAAAAAATATTGGTCATCAATTTTGGGCAAAATATGTAAGGACTGCAATATATTCAAAATACATCCCCCACAAGAATTCTTTAAATTATTTCTCCTGAAGAACCCTGGTCAAAATGAAAGCCTTCAATAGCACATCTAATTTTTTTTTATGTAGAGCATACATGCATATTCCAAAACAAAAGAAAAAAATAGACACAAAAACTTATATGACATATTTCATGGATATAATGATGACTTAAAAGTTTATATAATAATTAATCCATTCATAAAATAATTTGAATAGAGATGTGATTATTGATGAAAAACAAAACACACATTGAACATCCAAAGGAAAAAATAATTTCTATATTGGATACTATATCAAATAAAGAAGAATATTTAGACAAACAAACATAAATATTAAATGAATTAGTTGAGGACTTAGAAATCATAACCTCATCATAAATAAAAGAGGAAAAATGGTATACAGATATGCTTAAATAATCAAAGCTAGAAATATTACCAAGTATTATTGCTACAAGATCTCAAACTCATAGTATAACAAGAACAAATTTGGGACTAATAAGTTCAATAATAGAACCTATGACAATACAAGATGCCATAAGACAACCATAATGGAAGGAAAAAATGTAATTAGAAAATATAGTACTAATGAAAAATAAAACTTGAGGTTTAGTTGATCTACCCAAAGGAAAAAATATTGGGATGTAAATAGATTTATAAGAAAAAATTAAAGGCAAATGGTTCTATTGGAAAATATAAGGCATGACTATTTGAAAATGGTTATGCCTAAATATAATAAATTCATATGAAGAAAAATTTGCATCTACAACAAAAATGACTGCTATTCGTACAATTTTTGCTTTAGTAGATCATTTTGGTTGGAAAATACATCAAATGAATCTTAAGAGTGCAATTGTTAATGGTTATGTAGAAGAGGAAGTCTACATGATTCAACCAAAAGGATTTATTATCAAGGGATAGGAACAAAAAAGTGCAAATTATAAAAATAACTACATGGACTGAAGCAAGCCCCTAAAACATGGTATATAAAAATTAATGATCATATACTATGACACAATTTTAAAAGAAGTGCATTTGATTAAAATATTAAATAAAAATTGTGGGATCTGAAATAATAATTCTTGTAGTATATGTTGATGATCTAGTCATCATAAGAAGTTCCAAAACACTAATAGATAGTGTGAAAAATAATTTGGTATAAGAATTTGAAATGATAGATTTGAGGCTTCTACACTATTGTCTTGGTCTAAAAAATTATAAAAAGGAAAATAATATCATAGTGAAATAGAAAAAATATGCAAGATCATTACTTGAAATGTAAAAATTGATTAAATGAAAACCTAAAGATACCCAAATGGAATGAGGGCTACAATTATCAAGATATGAATCACCACAAATGTATGCTACTATGTATCATCAACTAATTGGAAGCTTTCTACACTTAACAAATACTAGACCATATATTGTTTTTGTTGTAAATTATCTCTCTAGATTTATGCAAGATCCTAAGGAATAATACAAGAAAGCAATAAAAACAATACTATAATATATCAAAAATACCATAGAATATGATCTAGAGTACAAGAAAAATGATAATTTCTATTTATGAGGATATTAAAATTCAGGTTGTGCAAGTTCTATAGATGACAAAAAGTCAACATCAAGTTATTTATTTTATATTGGATTAGGACCTATTTCATAGCACAGTAAAAAATAAAATATAGTAGTTCTCTCATCAATAAAAACATTGTACCATGTTGCAAGAGATGTTATATGTGAAGCACTTTGGTTACAATACATTCTATCAAATATGCGGATCAAAATAACTCTTATAATACTAAATTGTCATAATAACGAAGTTTAAGGTCCGAGGTGACCGATTGGTTCATCCAAACCCCATAAGGGGGCGGAGGTCCAAGGTTCAAATATCGGGCCTCGTCGGACTGAATGCTTGTCCCTTTTTTGGTGCTTTCAGCGGCATAAAAGGTTTAAAATGATTGTGGCATGGCGGTTATAGGGGCGGACTGCATGAAGATCTGTGTGGCGGCTTCCGAGGTGGACAACGCAGAATACTGTGGCAGACATAAAAGCTAGACAGCCTGCCCGGATTCATGATGGCTACCGATTCCAGCATGTTAAAAAAATAATAATAATAATAATAACGAAGTTTAGAAATTTATTAAAAATATTTGAAGCAAAATTTCACTTTATTAAAGATCGTGTTCTAGACCATCATATTCAAATAAAATATGTTCCTACTAAAGATCAACTTGTAGATATTTTTGCAAAATTATTTGGATAAAACAAGTTAAGATATTTCAAAGCCATATTTGTACAAGGAGGAAAATATAATAGCAACAATGGGCCTTCATACCAAATAATATAATATGGGGTGTGGGGTGGGGGGTGTTGGAGGTATTAAATGATTTAGTATCTTGTAAAATTAAAGCAAGGACCTTGTAAATAATTTAGATTGGGGTGTGTTCAATATTTTTTTATTATGGTAAAACTATAATTTTGAAAGAGCCCAAACCCTTTTGCATCACAAAACAAATCTCTTGCGAAATATTAGCCTATAAATTGCACAACTACCAAGGGTAAGTAGCCAAAAAACCCTTGGATGCAAGATAGAAAAAAACCACCTTGGACCCCAATTAGATGCAATTCTCCCTCCTAAGATTTTCTAAGTCTTAATGGACCACCCCCAATGGGACCCGTCTCCTATCCTCTTCTTTAATGGCATCAAGTTTTTCCAACCAATTTGTTGGTTTATTACCTTATCTAAAAACATGAACATAATCAACTTCTTCAAAATGCTTTAAAATATCTCTAATATCCTACACAATATAATCAATTTTCCAATTAGCCTCTCATTCCTTATCCAAAATATTGATAATATACAAGGAGTCTCCTTCAATTATAACTTTTTTAGCACCTAAATCCTTAGCTAGCTCTACACTAAGAAGTAAAGCATTAGCTTCAGTTTTATGGCTAGTAGTAATTTCCAAAAACTTGAAAGCTACCCCCACCAATCTACCTTGATTATCCCTCAAAATAGCTCCTACTCCTACCTTACCTGGGTTGCCTTGGGAGACCCCATAAAAATTTAACTTCAACCATTTATCTTAGGGTGGTTGCCATTTTACATCATTAATAGCATGAATATTTGTCTTTCCACCACTAATGGGTTCCAAATTTCATGCCTTATCAATCACAATATATTTAGACTTTTTTTTCTTGATAGGGTACTTGATATATTTAACATTATCCTCTAAAAACTAAGTGATACTTCCAAAACTTCTAATTCTTGACCTTTTTCTTCCTCTAAAAAATCTCATATTCCTCTCTAACCATACTCCCCACACAAAATGAAATGGAATAAGGTTCCAAATTACATTAATATGAGGACTAAAAAAGGGCTTCTCCTATTGTTGTAACCATAAAACCATATTAGAAGGTATCACCTAAGATATGCCCATATTGTTGATGTAAACAAGAGGTCCAAAATAATTGAATAAAATATATTTGAACATTAGGTTGGAGCATAGGTTCCACTTAGCTTAAATAGGTTACAAAATAGGCTTTAGAATAAATGTAAAATAATATTCCCCTAACTAATTGCTAACAAACGCGCTATGAGAAGATAGCGCTAAACCTAACCAACTAACCTAGGATATTTAAGTATTAACCTAGGTAACCATTAGATATTTGAAACAATAAATATCTACATGGTAAATGGTAAAAAGTAACTGTAATAATCTAGCTAGTATAATGCAGAATACTACTATTTTACCTAGTGGAGTAAAAGGGTAAATATCCCAAAGAATGGAATATTACTCTAACATCCCCCCTTATTACATTATTTGGGTAATACATACATATCCCCCTATACAACAATATTTTGGGTAAAGTATATAACTGCCCCAATACAGTGAAGAAGATGTCGATCTGCTGGTTCTTGCTCTGTCACAGTACTCTGGCTACTTCTAAGCAAAAAATTGGGTCATTCCTCACTTTGTCTTCACACCAATGAATGTCCTTATAGTAATCACTTCATCCAACCGAATTGCATGGGTAACCAGCCATTGCAATCGCTAGGTGTAGTAGAATAGATCACTTCATACGAGGTTCATTCATTTACAATATGAGTTTGCAAAAGATAAGGTAGCTAAGGTGTCGGTCGTTGCCGAAAATGCACCCTTATAAGTTCCCCCCTTCTTGTTGCAAAACATGTTGTAATTAATTTCTGAAAGAAGTATGACTAAGGTGTCGATCACTGCCGAAAATGCACCCTTATAAGTCTTCTTCTCTTTTTACAAAAAATTGTGAAGAAAAGAAATGTATATCCTCCCTTAATTGCAGAAGATGCGCAACTCAAGAAGCTTTGTGAAGGATTTTACAAATATTGCCTCCTAGGCAATTTTACATCAGAAAATTCCCTCCTTTTGTTACAAGAACTTCAAACAATGAGAGTTTGCTATTTATGAAGCCTAAAAGAGGTAAAAACACCCCTTTATTACAAGTACTTCAAACAAAAACTTATGCTATTTATGAAGCCTAAAAGAGAGAGAGAGAGAGAGAGAGAGAGATGGTGTTTTGCTCAAGGTGACAAATGTGTTTTCCCTCTACAATATTGTCTTAGCAATAAGCACTCTGTGTGCTTTTTCTGAACCAGAATCAGAATCGAAACTAGACACTTCACTAGCAATGTTGCCTTTGTTTTGCTTCTGTGTTGTGCCTTTGTCTTTCTTGTTTTGCTTGTTTTTGAACCAACACCGATTGGTGTCATGG
Source organism: Wollemia nobilis (assembly GCA_028583015.1). Lineage (NCBI taxonomy): Eukaryota > Viridiplantae > Streptophyta > Pinopsida > Araucariales > Araucariaceae > Wollemia > Wollemia nobilis. The sequence goes on along the minus strand of JAQPPZ010002189.1, from coordinate 4,151,002 downwards.
TTGTCCTTTTTACAATGCAAGCAAAACCTCTTTTGAGATTGCTTTCCCTTACCTTTTGAGGATGATCCTCCCTTTTGAAAGTTTCCTTTCTTCTTATCACCCTTATAGTTTGAATAAAGTGCATTGTTTGACACTTCATCGCTTTGGAGTTGATTTGCTTCCTCAGTTTGAAGCAAATTGACTAACTCCACAAAGGTGACTGATCTTTGTGAAACATTAAGGGATGTAATCAACATTTTGTAGGATTCGGGAAGGGCTCTCAAGATAACTGAAGTCAAAATGGTGTCTTCAACTTTGGCCCCTAAAGCATTAAGCTTAGACTTCAGATCTGCCACTCTAGAGGAATAGTTCTACTGATTCACCTGACTTCATATGGAGTGTATGAAGTTGTGTTTGAAGGTTTAGAACAGTTGATTGATTCTTACCTTCAAAAATGGTACAAAGAGCATCCCATGCCTCTTTACCAGTTTTAGCTTCACTTATGTGAGGTTGGATTTCATCAGTAGTTGCTAGGAGTATTAACATGAGAAGACGATTGTTCTTTTTGTCCCATGCTTTTTGATCTACTCCTGCTGTTGCAGGTCTTGATTCAGTGCCATCAACTAAATCCCACAAGTCCTCTACAGTCAAGATGGCTTTCATCTTAGTTTTCCATGCTGAATAGTTAGGACCTTTTAGCAATTGTGTATCACTTAAGTATTTATTGATAATTGCCATGATGAAGGTCCTACAATTTGTACTAAGATGATCTTTCTTTCAGTATACCCTCAAAAGAGTATATGGAAGATTTTAATTTGCTCTTTAAGATATTTAATGGCACCTGCCTTAACACCCTTAACAAGGGATGAAAAGTTTGAGGAAATTTAAGCCAAACAAATAGAGCAAATTAAAGGGGTAGGTTTTTGAAAACTTTTGATTTTGCTCTCTAGGATATTTAATGGCACCTGCCTTAACACCCTTCAAGAAGGATGGAAATTTTGAGGAAATTAAGCCAAACAAAGAGAGTGAATCAAGGTGTTTGTATTTTGACCTTTGATGGGGAGTGAAAATTGACTTGTTTAACCTGTGCTAGGTGTAGCACGATTGTAGTGAAGTTTGGGTTTTTGAAAATGCTCTTCAATGTTCTTATGATTGTTTAATTGCACACAAAAAACATGATGGTTAGTGCAATAATAAAAAAGAGAGCAACCCAAATTGTTATCACTATAGGTGTCGGATGCAACCGAAAATGCACCTAGTGTAGTCAAGTTTAAGAAAAGGTGTCGAGTACAATCGAGAATGCACCTTTCTTACTCTGAAATATCCCCCCTTTCTCTTTACAATTTTGCAAAAAATAGAATCACAAAATATGACTTCTATCCCCCCTTAATTTTTACAAAATTGAAAAATTTGAGCACTCCTTTCAAGACAAGTCGACACACGACCCGCGTTTGAAAGGCTTCCAGACCAGTCGACACACGACTTTGGTTTATGTCTTCAACACTCAAGCATGAGGATCCAAAAAATAGGTACAAAATATGTCTCAATTTTACAACAAAAAAGTTGCAATTTTATGTCTTATATCTCCTTTGTGAAGGAGAAAACAAATGCAAATTTTAGATTTTGTTGCAAAGAAAAATGACCTGTTTCCTTGCCCAATGTTTTAAATCTCTTTGTTTTGCAATAGAAGTTTGAGTTGCTATGTCTTTTTATCTCCAAAAAAGTGTGAAGAAAACTATAGAACTTTGAGAATTTTATTGCAAAATGTTGAAGAAATCCTTGTTTTAGCAAAATTTTGTTTTTCTTTGTCTCTTTATCTCCCAATTTGGAAGAAAACTAAAGAAAGTTTCTATGGCTTGATTTTGCAAAGGATTGGTTTTAAAGATAACAATTTGTAAGGTCTAATATTTAAAAAAAATTAATGATAAAAAATATATAACAAAGATTTTTGAGGAAAAGAAATCTCAGATTTACTCAAATTAATCAATTTCCTTCAAAAAATTCTAAGTTATATAATAAAATATCAAAAAAAATATTAATTAAAACCTTAGAACAAAAAATTGTACCTTTTTTTTTAATTTTTGAAATCAAATGTTGCGCGGTCGAAAAAATTTGAGTGCGAGGGCAGCCCCGACGGGAGTCGAACTCCCGACCTCCTATCGGGAGCGTTATCGCTGGCTCCCCTTGCCGGTCGGGCTAGCAAGCCCGACTGGAGTTGAGGGAGGCGGCCTTCGTATTGAAGGCAGTTTTCGCTTCTTAGCGAAAATGCGAAAGCCTTAGAAAAGGCTTGGGACTAATTGTCCCACATCCGTCCTGCGGATGGATGTTCACTTATTTATAAGGCCGAGACGCCCAGTAATTTCTTGACTGCCTGCGGGAAATCAAGTTTGCCCTTGTTTTGTCGGTGGAGGTAACCCAGTCGGGCTCCACGTGGCGGAGTTCACCACTGCCATGTGTCCCAATCAAAGTTTGCCCAATCACCCCTCAATGCCCAGTCGGATCCAGTCAGCTCATCCGTCCCAGTCAGCTCATCCATCCAGTGGTAGTGCCATGTGTCCACCAGTTAGATCTAGTCAGCTCATCGGTCCAGTGATAGTGCCACGTGTCACCATGCAGTAGGTCACCAGTTTTATGTCTAGTGGGGTCACCGATCTAGATCGGCTTGCCTAGAGGGCGCTCCTGCCCTCCGAGCTCAGCCTGTAGGCCACAACCACGTGGGATCGGGAGGGCGCTCCTGCCCTCCTCATGATCCCGTTGGCTGGTCTACGGGGGCCTCGGTCCCGTTTGGCCAGTGATGGCCATGGGATCGCGGGCCTAGAAGGCTTCGACCGTGAAGGTCGAAAGCACTACGGGGGTCGGTCGGCGTCGATCACCATGGTGATCGGTCACGGTCGATCGACCCCACGGTAGGCTAGGCCTTGGCAGGTCGATTTGACCTGGCCAGAAGTGGGCCTGCGGTCGCTCCCGCCATCTAGCTCGCTTGTCGAGGTGGGTTCGGTGGCTACCAAATGGCACCAGCTCGTCCTCCGAGCGGGCAAAAAAATGGCTCTGATGCCAATGTAAACAAGAGGTCCAAAATAATTGAATAAAATATATTTGAACATTAGGTTGGAGCATAGGTTCCACTTAGCTTAAATAGGTTACAAAATAGGCTTTAGAATAAATGTAAAATAATATTCCCCTAACTAATTGCTAACAAACGCGCTATGAGAAGATAGCGCTAAACCTAACCAACTAACCTAGGATATTTAAGTATTAACCTAGGTAACCATTAGATATTTGAAACAATAAATATCTACATGGTAAATGGTAAAAAGTAATTGTAATAATCTAGCTAGTATAATGCAGAATACTACTATTTTACCTAGTGGAGTAAAAGGGTAAATATCCCAAAGAATGGAATATTACTCTAACAGTTGATGAGGTGCTAGAAAATATTTACAACATAGGGATTCTAGACACCTAAAACATGTCATGTTCATGGAGACTACTCACATGGGCACATTCCTAGGTCATGTGACTAAACCTTGGGACCTTCCAAGTATTAAATGTGGTTCTTACCACTCATCTGGGGCATTTTTCAACCCATCCAAACCTGACCACTATGGACCAGAGTGATCGGATCCTGGCCACTACAGCTTAGAGTGGCCAAACCTTAGCCACTACAGATGACAACGGCTAAAACTTAAAATGCATTTTACTGCCAATATTACCTGATCTTGGGCATAAGTGGAAGTTTACATGTAATAAGGCAAAGCGGGGAAAAATTTGCATTCCTCCTCATAACCAGTCTGCATGAAGGACTCAAGTCTAGATTTAGACATCAGTTAACTACCCCTCAAGGGTAGACAAAAGCTTGAATTATCATTCTAAAATCCAAAGCGCGCGAGGGATTAAATCCTAGGGTTTGAAAATTGACCTAGGGCTTCAAAAATTGAGTAAACCTAAAATCACTAGGGTACATTCTTTTATGAATCAAGAGAGGGAGATAACATCACATATCACATATCAGAACTTTTAATAGATCGGATCATTGAGGAGAGCTTCTGGAGACTTTGAGAGCTTTCCTTGGAGATTATTTTACAGCGAAGCCCTGTTGGATTGGAGAGCAAATCCAAGAACCCTTGAGGAGAAACAAAATGCTAGCCAACTGAGAGGTAATCATCTGTGCACATACAATAATAATTTAACATTAGTAGCAGACTTAAGCCCATAGCCCTTGGATCAATAGAGACAGATTTCACCTTAGCAATCACTGTCCTAGATAGTGGCCCGCAGCCTAGTCTAGGGTTTAGGTGTTAGTTTTGTTTATTATGATTTATTCATCCTTTCATACCATTAGCATAATATTTACTTCATTTATTGGAATTCATAGTACTAGTTTCATTGCATTTTTTTATCACTAACAACCTCATCTGGGGAGGCAATCTCGGACATCTAAGCATGTGTTGTTGTTTCATTGCTTGCAGGGCTACAAGTTCATCGGACAATTCCACAACATACAAAAGCAATAGGATCCCTCTAGGAATCAGACCTGGAGAAGGAGGCATCTATAAGCCCTCATACATTTATGTGTGCATCACCAGGAAGCCTGGAAAAGTGCATCTCCCTTTGTGAGGGCATATTTTATACATCTGCTACCCTCTTTGTGTAAAATCATGTATCGAAAGAAGGGTATCCTGTAGAGGGATTTATATGTAATCGGATTTTTGAAATATCAATACAAAGCATTCATTTATTTATTTCTTTGTACTTCAGCTACGTCTCTCCCTTTTATACTTTTTCATTTAATGCATGTTAAACATTAAAATATTCAATAATAATTGTAAATAGAGTAAGTGGACGATGCGCTACTTACCTGGGGTCACTACAGATGGCGATCATAGTGGGACCCCCACCTAGTTTTTATTTTCTATCACCTTATTGACCCATGTTTTTGTGTGCAAGTTTATCCGCTTTGGTCTATATCGACTAGAAATCAATCGCTCTAGTCTACAATGGCCAGGAATCAGTCGCTCTAGTCTACAGCGGCCAGAAACCAGCCACTCTGGTCAATATTAGGCCATAATTTGAGTGCAGAAGAGGTCAAAACATTGATTCTCTCAGCTGTATTAGAGGTTGGTACAACTTTTTTGATGATTTATGTTATTTTGTTTGCTTATGTTTTCCTAAAATAGTAAACATTAAGACACATTTTAATTTGGGAAATCAAGGAATGAAAAGGAAATAACTTGCATCTTGTGCATCTTAGAGTTTTTTTTAGATTTCCACTAGGCATTGCTAGGAACAACAACTTATGCTTGTAAATTCCACCCTAGAATCCAACGTGCTAGAAATCGTGTGTTGGTTTGCTTGCTTTGAGGCCCTGCTAGAGGACATATTTGCACAAAATAGAGTGCATCCATTAATATCATACTAGTTATTCATATTTCTAAAAAGTGAAATGTCATTTGTATTAGGCATATAAGAAAGATACATTTTTGTTTTATGATGCATTTTATTTTAAGTAAACTTAAAATTAACCCCCCACATACACACATGTTTTAAACATTAGGGAGTTGGATTTCATCACCAACCTTCAATTCAGTTCGGTGACGTTTGCATTCATCTCCTTCCACCAACTTGTCCCCTAGATCTTCTTAGAATAGAATTGGGAACTTCTTTATAGTGGTACTAAGTTACTCATATTCAAACTGTCTCCCACTATTGGAATAATTGGTTTATATTGGAAGAGCTAGGTGAACCCCCCATTTGGATTAAAACATGTTGAGCAAGGTGTTGCAAGAAGTTTGTCATTGTTGTCAACACAGGCAGTTATATCCAAGGATGCAGTGGGTAGACAGATCAGAAGTCATTCAGATGCAAAAGATAGAAAAAATTCGAAGAAAAAGACAAGTTAGAAAACTGTCGCGATATCGCGACATGTTTTCTGTCGCGATTTCGCGACAAGTCAGAGGAGAGAGAAAGTGCAATAAGAAATGTCACGATTTCGCGACGAAAGTGAGGAGAGAGAAAGTGCAGCCGAAAATGTCATGATATCACGATGAAAATGAGGAGAGAGAAAGTGTAGCCGGAGATGTCGTGATTTCGCGACGGAAGTAAGGAGAGAGAAGGCGCAAGTCAAACTGTCACGATTTCACGACAAGTCGGAGGCCAAGAAGTCAAGTCGAGAAACTGTAGCGATTTCGCTACATGTTGACTTTTCGCTGGTAGAAACAGGAAGAAAGTGTTAAGTGAAAAAGTTGTAGCAATTTCGCTACAAGTTACAAAGACCAAGTAAAGGTGTAGCGATTTCGCTACGAGTTGCAAAGAGACGAAGTAAAGGTGTAGCGATTTCGCTACGAGCTACAAAGGCACAAAGTAAAGGTGTAGCGATTTCGCTACAAGTTGCAAAGAGACGAAGTAAAGGTGTAGCGATTTTGCTACGAGCTGCAAAGGCGCAAAGTAAAGGTGTAGCGATTTCGCTACGGGTAAAAGATGCGCAAAACAAAGGTGTAGCGATTTCTCTACAGGTCTAAAGTGCAGACATCAAAGTTGTAGCAATCATACTTCAAGTCGAAAGTGTAAGGCACAAGTCAAAATTTCTCAAGAAGAAGTAAGTTGGAAGCACAAGGCAAAGTTGTAGTAATTTCGCTACTGCATGAAGCTCAAATTGTACGGAAGCCAAAAGCGTCGCGATTTCATGACAAAGATGAAGATGACGTCAGCAAAAGCTGAAAGTGTCGCGATTTCACAATAGGGTGCAAGAAAAGCTGCAGGAAGCCGGAAGCGTCGTGATTTCACGACAAGAATGATGATGACGTCAGCAAAAGTTGAAAGTGTCGTGATGTCCCGACAGGGTGCAAGGAAAGCTGTTGAAAGTCGAAAGCGTCGTGATTTCGTGATAACATTAAGGATGACGTCAGCAAAAGTTCGAAGTGTCACGATTTTGTGACATGAACGATGGGAAAGCTTTCAAAGGCCAAAATAGTCATGATATCGCGACGACAAGGTCAAGGAGGCATACGGCCACAAAAAGTGTCACGATATCACGACATGTTAGTTTTTCGGGGCTACAGCAACAGAAAGGTGACAGAGAAGCAGCAGCGTTTGAGGCCGACAAGTTGAATCGAGGCCGACGATTTTTAGGGTTTTGAAGCTGACTTTTTCTAGTGTTTTGTAGTGGACGTTTTTAGGGTTTTGAAGCCGACAGTATCAAGGGTTTTACAGTAGACATTTTTAGGGTTTTGAAGTTGACATTTGCTAGGGTTTTTACAACGAAAGTGTTTAGGGTTTGCAACCGACAATCACAAAGGTTAAGCAGCCAAAAAAATTCTAGGGTTTCATGTTGACTTCATTAGGGTTTGCAGCCGATGTCTTTGAGTTACAGCTGAAGATGTTTGATATGGTATTCTCTTCTATAAAAATGGGGTCTGTTGCGAGGTTAAGTGTGCAATAGAGGTGAAAGGTGCGAAACAAGTTCGTGTGAAGCCGAGAGCAAGTCGTTTCAATCCAGAGAGTGAGAAAAGTGTCAGTTCTTTGGAATGGCAGTATAGAGAATATAGCGATGAGATAATGTGTAAGTGCGAGAAGGGTGATTACATCAGTTTGGGTTGAGGAAAGTGCAGAGTCGTAATTCGGATTTACAGATCGTGAAGTGCATGGATGATAAGAGCGTGATATGCAGAAGTCGTGTTCTAAGTCCGAAGTGACAGTGCACAGTTTATAGAAGTAATCGATAAACTGAATACGGTAGAGAGTGCAAAGAAATATAGAGAAGTTGTCGGATAGTGCGAATCATTTTACATAGAAGCAGCAGAATGTAGACATACAGTAGAATGCAAAAAAATGGCAGATCATGAAAATTAAGGTGAAAGTTTTATTCTGTAATTTTTATTATTGTCTTCCAAGTTGTAGCTTGGCATAAGGGGTTGGTGCCTCTTTCCAGTAGGTGCTTGGTAAAATAGGAGTTGGTGCTCCATTCATTGTAGCGAGATAAAGTTAAGGGGTTGGTGCTCCTTCCAGTTGGTTCTGGTAAAGGATTATGTAAAGTTGTAGCTTTGCATTGACTGGATTTGGATGGTAGTCCAAGCAGTCTTTTGAGGAGTAGCCACATTGGTGAACCTTGTTAAAATGTTGTGTTATGTGTGATGCTTTCTTGATGCATTTAGTATCTCTTTTATCTACTTTAAACTACTACTGGTTTTAAAATCATATGTTTTAGAAATTTTAAAGAACACACTGATTCACCCCCCCTCTCAGTGTCATTGTGATTATAAAAATTGGTATCAGAGCCAAGTACCTGAACAAGCTTAAACAGCTAAGGTGATCTTGGAAGTTACGCAATGGCAAGTGGTGAAGGATTCTCTTCGAACAAAGCACCACTGTTTGATGGGACAAATTATGCATTCTGGAAAATTAGAATGTAGACATATCTCAGTGCTTTGGGCTTTGACATCTGGGGTGCGGTAGTTAATGGTTACAAAGCTCCTGCCACCGCTCCAATGGACACTGCAGGTAAAAATGCATTTGAATATGATTCAAAAGCAAGAAATGCTATTATGTGTGGACTAGTTGACAGTGAGCTAGTCAAAGTCATAAATTGTGAATCAGCAAAAGATATCTGGGATAAACTAGATAAAATTCATGAAGGAGATGATAGGATCAAGGAGGCCAAAATTCAAGCACATCGAGCTCAATACAAATCTTTAAAGATGGACAATGATGAGAACATAGATACTTTCATGCAAAGAGTCAATGGGATCATGAATTCAATCAGAGGTCTTGGTGAAGAACTAACCGATGCTGCTATCATGAAAAAGGTATTGAGATCACTTCCTTCTAGATTTGATTCAAAAGTCTCTGCCATAGAAGAAGCCAAAGATTTAAATCATTTTAGTATGGATGAGATGCATGGTTCTTTGACTACTTTTGAAATGAGAATAGGAAGATCTAATCCCATTGATAGAGAAGCAGCCTTCAAAGCTCTAAAAGGCAAAAGCACAAAACAAGAATCTAAAGAAGAGAATGATTCGGATGAAATGGAAGCAAATTTTGTAAAAAAGCTGAAGAAAGGAAAAGGAAAATACAAAGGGAAGCTACCTCTTAAATGTTTCGATTGTGGAGGCATTGGAAACTTTGCTACCAAATTTCCTCTCAATAACAAGAACAAAGGTGAAGAAACTCAGCATCAAGAAAGAAGTGAATGGAGGAATAAAACAAACTTCAGAAAAGGCAATTTCAAAAAGAAAAGCTTTATCTCTTGAAATGCAGAATCTTCAGAGGACAGTTCTAGTGAAAACTCTGAGGAAGGAACAGGTGAGGCTCTATTTATGGCGTTTGAAATAGATGAATCAGAAGAGGCAAAAAACACAAAAAACAGAGAGGGAATGAACTCTGAAGTATCTATTGAAGAAGATGAGGCTGAAGTTGATTTAGAGGGTGAGCTGGTGTCTGCTCTCATGGAATGGAAATCTGAGAAAAAGAAGAATGAAAAATTGTCAAGGAAACTTAAGGATGCAAATGACATTATAGCCAGTCTAAAAACACAGATAGAAGAATACAAGAAAATGTTCAAAGATCTTGAAATACAGGTAACCATGAAGATAGATTACTGCTGCAAATTGGAAGAAGAAAATGTTAGTCTCCGAATACAGATACAAGAGCTGGATCGAAAAATCAACTGTCATTTAAAACGTGAAGAAAGTTTGATGAAGCTGGACAAAATTCTAAGCAATCAAAGATCCACAAGTATCAAATTTGGTCTGGGCTTTACTGAAGGAGAATCATCAAGTGGACCAAAGGCAAGCAATGTTGAAAGTGAAAAGAGTAAAGACAAGAAACAGGCTGTGGAAAGAAAAACAAATCAGGCAAAAGAAAGTTGTAATACCAGTCCTGAAATAGCAGCTGAAAATGATGGCTTTACCAAGGTCATACATCAAAAGAAAAGAAGATCTAAGGCTCCTGCAACAACTTGGCCAAGACCATCTTTCAGGTTCAATCATTATTTCTATGGTTTTTGTTTTAAATGTAATGGTTATGGGCATAAAATTGTTGACTGCAAATACAATATAGGTCCAAGAAGTTTCACTAGTAAAAATGCTTTTGCTCCTCTAATGAGTTATGCAGTAGAATGTTTTAAGTGTCACAACTTCGGGCATATTGCCAGAAACTGTCGTAGTATTTCTGTTCCATATCAATCTCAGAAAAGAACTCAACCATATAAGGCAAAACACAATAGAATTTCTTCTGAAGGATATGTGCAAAATTTTGAAAAGGGGAAATCCCAGCTAGAACCCAACACCACAGTTAAGACAGAATGGAAACAAAAGGAACAGCTCAGGAAAGAACAAGAATCTTTAATAGTGCAGACAGCTTTTAGATCTCAGAATAAATATGTACCGTGGATTCTTGACAGTGGTTGCTCAAGTCATATGACAGGTGATAAACAAAAATTTGAAAATCTATAGAAATATGAGGGTGGTTCTGTGAAGTTTGGCAATAATGATGGAGCCAAAATAATAGGTAAAGGATCGATCAAAATTAGTGAAGGGAAAATCAAGTCAGAAGAAGTTTTATATGTGGATGGTTTGAAACATAATCTGTTAAGTGTGAGTCAAATCTGTGATAAAGGACATGAAGTGGTTTTCAAGAAGCAGGGTTGTGAAGTCAAAAAAATAAACAGAGAGAAATTGATAGCAACCGGCTCAAGGACGTCTGGCAACCTATACACACTCTCAGAATTTTTAGAAGGTATGTGCTTCATGGGACAAGAAGAAGAGAACTTATTGTGGCATAAGAGGTTTGGACACATAATTTTTGATAATCTGGTAAGAATCAGCTCTAAACAAGCAGTGAGAGATATTCCAACCATTAAGAAACCTGCAAACAGTGTGTGTGCTTCATGTCAGAAGGGAAAGCAGACCAGAGTTTCATTTAAAATAAAAGAATACCATACTAGTAGGCCTTTGGAACTCATTCATACAGACTTATGCGGACCCATGAGGACTCAAAACATAAACGATGACAAATACTTTATGCTGTGTATTGATGATTTTTCCAGAATGACATGGATATTCTTCCTAAAAGATAAAATAGAAGCTTTTGAAATGTTCAGAACCTTCAAACAGCTAGTCGAGAATGAAACAGGGAAAAGGATTAAATGCTTGCGATCAGACAGAGGAGGATAATTAATTTCGAATGAATTTTCAGAATACTGTGAAAAATATGGTATTAGGAGACAATATTCAGCAGCCAGAACTCCTCAGCAGAATGGTGTAGTAGAAAGGAAGAACAAAACAATTCAGGAAATGGCATGCACCATGCTAGTAGAAAGCAAAATAGCAGATAGATTCTAGAAAGAAGCAGTTCACACAACAGTATACATTCAAAACAGGTATATGTTAAGAACTCATGAATGCAAAACACCGTATGAGTTGTGGTTTGGTAGAAAAGCAACATCAAAACATCTCAAAGTATTTGGCTATAAATGCTACATCAGAAAAACTGATGACAACCTTGGAAAGTTTGAATATAGAGCAGATGAAGGTGTGTTTGTTGGTTATTCTCCACATAGCAAAGCTTACAAATGCTACAACAAGAGACTCAAGAAAATTATGGACAATGCAGATGTTAAATTCGATGAAGGGAGGAAACAAATAGTTAATTTTCAAGAAAACTACCCAATCTACGAAGAAATAATTGAAGGTGATGAAGTACATGGCACATAAAATACATCTACGACTGATACAGATGACTTATCAGATGACTCAGAGATGCAAGAAAACAAAAAATTCAAAATGGGCAGCTGGCAGAAAAATCATCCTAGAGACCAAATAATTGGAGATCCCACAGCTGGCATTCAAACAAGAAAGAAAGTAATAAGTAATTACTCTCTTTTATCCAGCATTGAGCCCAAAAACATAGATGAAGCAAGCAAATATGACAGCTGGATGAAGGCAATAAATGAAGAGTTAGATCAGATAGAAAAGAACAGAACTTGGGAGTTAGTACCTAGACCAGCAAACAAGAATGTAATCGGCACCAAGTGGATATTTCGAAACAAATTAAATGAAGACGGACAGGTCATTAGGAACAAAGCAAGACTTGTTTGTAAAGGATATGCACAGGTCGAAGGCATTGATTTTGAAGAGACATTTGCTCCAGTGGCCAGATTAGAAGCAATTAGAATGTTTTTGGCCTTAGCAGTTCACAAAAACTTTAGGGTATATCAGATGGACATAAAATCTACCTTCTTAAATGGGAAAATCGAAGAGGAGGTATATATTGAACAACCATATGGTTTTCAAATCAGTGAAGATCCCAACCTTGTCTGCAAATTAAAGAAAGCATTGTATGGATTAAAACAAGCACCACGGGCATGGTATGCTAGGCTAGATAATTATCTCTCTCAACAAGGATTCAAGAAAGGATTAGTGGACAGTAATCTATATGTGAAAACAAAATATGGGCATCTCATTGTTCTTGTTGTCTATGTGGATGATATCATATTTAGCAGCAACAATGATGAATCATGTAAAGACTTAGCAAACAAGATGCAGAATGAATTCAAAATGTCAATGATTGGTGAACTGTCTTACTTTTTGGGGTTACAAGTTAATCAGAATGAGAAAGGTATATTCATTTCTCAAATCAAATATGTGAAAGAAATGCTAAAGAGGTTCACTATGGAGGACGATAAGCTGGTCAGCACGCCCATGACAACAGGATGCAAGTTGAGTAAAGAAGACAAATCTCCACCTGAAGATCAAACCATGTATAGATCAATGATAGGAATCTTACTATATTTAACTACAACCAGACCTGATATTCTGTAGGCAGTTTGCATGGTAGCCAGATTTCAGGCCAGTCCCAAAGAGACTCATGTAACAACAGTTAAAAGGATTTTTCGATATCTCAAAGGCACCATGGAGTATGGTTTGTGGTATCCAAAAGGCAAAGATTTCACTCTTATATCATATTCAGATGCAGATTGGGCTGGATGTGTTGATGACAGAAAGAACACCAGTGGAGGAGCATTATATTTGGGGGACAGATTGGTTGCATGGCATAGTAAGAAGCAAGAGTCAATGTCTTTATCTATAGCTAAGGCAAAATATATTGCAGCAGCAACATGTTGCACACAAGTTTTGAGGATGAAACAAACCTTGAAAGATCTAGGTATTAATTTTAATGAACCAATATCAGTAAAGTGTGACAACACCAGTGCAATCAATATTTCTAAGAATCTAGTAATGCACTCACGGACAAAGCACATTGCTATAAGGTATAATTTCTTGAAAGAAAAAGTTGCAGAAGGAGAAGTTAAATTGGACTATGTCCCAACTACAGAACAGGTAGCAGATATTTTTACAAAACCTTTGCCCAAGGAAGTATTTGAGTATCTTCGGAGCAAATTAGGAGTAGTCACACTTCCTAAGAAGTGACTAGCTACAGGGATCACTTTCTCAGGGGGAGCACTTGAGTGCGTGAGGATGAACTCAGGGGGAGTCAAATTGTGCCTGAGAAGTGTGAGGATGGACACAGGGAGAGTCTGCAGCAGCCCTTTGGTATTATTGACAAAGGGGGAGAAGAGTTACAAGAATGTATATAGGTGTTGCCAACAATTCCAAAGGGGGAGATTGTTGAGCAAGGTGTTGCAAGAAGGTTGTCATTGTTGTCAACACAGGCGGTTAGATCCAAGGATGCAGTGGGTAGACAGATCATAAGTCATTCAGATGCAGAAGATAGAAAAAATTCAAAGAAAAAGACAAGTTAGAAAACTGTCGCAATATCGCGACATGTTTTTTGTCACAATTTCGCGACAAGTCGGAGGAGAGAGAAAGTGCAATAAGAAATGTCATGATTTCGTGACGAAAGTGAGGAGAGAGAAAGTGCAGCCATAAATGTTGTGATATCACGACGAAAATGAGGAGAGAGAAAGTGCAGTCGGAGATGTCACGATTTCACGATGGAAGTAAGGAGAGAGAAGGCGCAAGTCAAACTGTTGCGATTTCGCGACAAGTCGGAGGCCAAGAAGTCAAGTCGAGAAACTATAGTGATTTCGCTACATGTTGACTTTTCGCTGGCAAAAATAGGAAGAAAGTGTTAAGTGAAAAAGTTGTAGCGATTTCGCTACAAGTTACAAAGACCAAGTAAAGGTGTAGCGATTTCGCTACGAGTTGCAAAGAGACGAAGTAAAGGTGTAGCGATTTCGCTACGAGCTACAAAGGCACAAAGTAAAGGTGTAGCGATTTTGCTACGAGTTGCAAAGAGACGAAGTAAAGGTGTAGCAATTTCGCTACGAGCTACAAAGGCACAAAGTAAAGGTGTAGCGATTTCGCTATGGGTAAAAGATGCGCAAAACAAAGGTGTAGCGATTTTGCTACAGGTCTAAAGGGCAGACATCAAAGTTGCAGCAATCATACTTCAAGTCGAAAGTGTAAGGCACAAGTCAAAATTTATCAAGGGTTTTACAGCGGACATTTTTAGGGTTTCAAAGCTAACATTTGCTAGGGTTTTTACAGCAGAAGCATTTAGGGTTTGCAGCTGACAATCACAAAGGTTGAGCAGCCAAAAATTCTAGGGTTTCTTGTTGACTTCATTAGGGTTTGTAGTCGACGTCTTTGAGTTATAGCCGAAGATGTTTGATATGGTATTCTCTTCTATAAAAAGGGGGTCTTGTTGGTCCGGCTTTCATACGCACCCCGCGAAGGATGAGCAGGAAGCTCCGGAGACACCCACGGGACGAATCCCACTCACTTTAGGATCTAGCTGGTTATCCAAGGTGCGAGTTACAGAGTCGGGTCGAATGTCTATTCACTCTTTTCCGCTTCTGGAATAGATTTCAATATGGACTGTCTGTTACCTTACAGGGGGTTCTTGAACTTGTTCAGTAGTTGCAGAAGTTGTTACTTGTTAACAATCGGATTTGAACTTGATTCTTGATCTAGCTCTCATGGGTCAGCAGATTCAAATAAAAGACAAATAAAGAAAGTAAAAATGGATCATTCACCGAAAGCAAAGAGAGGGTAGGGTAAGGCAGAAAAGAGAAGTTTATCAAACTTTAAACTGTAAAACTTAAAACTACCAATTTTATCTATACTACTAGCTTCACAACAGAACAAATCCAAGAAGAAAGTGTCCAGATTTCTAAGATCACTTTCAACTAGGAGCACAAGGCAAAGTGGAACAGATCTAGCAAAAAATTATAAATCCAAGGGCAGCTGGTTAAAACTGGTATCTTTCACCGACAGCCTAGCTCACACAGTGAAGACAGAGCAATTAGAACAAACTTAACCTCAAATCTGTAATTTCCCCTAGCAGACAATAGAACAACTGAAGCCTAACAACATATTTAAACTTGATAATGGCAGATTTACAGCATATATCTAACAAACTTTAATGGAACGGATAACGAAGAAGATACACTTATCACAGATCTGATAAAATATTAGGCTCCTGGCCATGCTACCATAGAAAACAACAAAAGCACATCAACTCCCAGTCCAAAAAACAAAGGATTTCACAAAATTTGCAAGAAATTGCTTATAAGCCTTTTATTTCTAAGTCTCCGCCTCCTGCGATTACATTTAGAACTTGTATTTATAGACTCAGGACAGACCCTGATCTTTTCAAAATATCTTGCTCAAACCCTAAATCTTATCACACTTAAACCCTAGGACCGGGTTTTACAATATAAAGCCACTTTAAAATCAAAGTCCGGATAGAACTTAACCCCTCTGCAAATCAGTGCAGTTAGCTGCCATAAATGGAGAAGATGAAATTCGAATGCCACTTGCATTCACCCGCAACTGCAAATAAATGCTTTCATTAATTCTTGCGGGTGAGCCGGATGAGTCATCACTTCTCCGCTATTCCATCTCTGCATATCCATCCTTGAGTTGAAATGGTCTTCAAGCTATTAAGTCTGCAATAAATCTCCATTGAATGCTTTTACCG
This sequence comes from Wollemia nobilis, assembly GCA_028583015.1. Taxonomy (NCBI): domain Eukaryota; kingdom Viridiplantae; phylum Streptophyta; class Pinopsida; order Araucariales; family Araucariaceae; genus Wollemia; species Wollemia nobilis. Next base: position 4,135,084 of record JAQPPZ010002189.1, on the reverse strand, counting down.
GCCTCCTCTCCTCTAGCATGGCGGTCCTTGATTAAATCTGCACTTTAACTTTGTCTTTACGGCCTTTTCCAGCTTGTCCCGTAGGTGACAGATGGATTCCTGCATGAAAGACAAAAAGATGCATTAGTATTTTAAAATCATTAAATTAAAGCTTTAACAATTAAAATCAGATTAAAACCGCAAAGTAAACTTGCATGTCGGCCTCTGTTTTATCTGATACGCTCTTTGACACGTGTCACTATCCCAGGACGCCTTCTGTTTACAGCTGTTTTGCATTTTCAGGCCTTTCATGTAACTTTCTCTCTCCTACCGCGATTCTACGACATGTCACGATTTCGCGACATGTCACGAAATCGCGACGTCCCTGGCGCTAGCAGCTCTTCTTCCCAACTTGGTCACGAAAATGCGACATGTCACGATTTCGCGACATGTCGCGAAATCGCGACACCTTCCTGGCCGCCGCACAACCTTTCCTTTGCAAGCCGCGATACTGCGACATGTCGCGATTTCGCGACATGTCACAAAATCGCGCCGCCCTTGCACTTGGCTTCCCTAGATTGTTCATGCAACTTGATTTTGCTTCCTGAGTACGATTTTCCTCTCTCTCCAGAAAGTGTCGCGATTTCGTGACATGTCGCGAAATCGCGACCATTTTCATACTTAGCCAATTTTTTATTCTTGCAACCCTTCTTCTCTCTCCTGACGTGAAATTGCGACATGTCACGATTTCGCGACATGTCGCAAAATCGCGCCCTTCCGCACAACTTTCCTTCTCTCTCCTCCTACTGGTAGCGATTTCGCGACGGTTTCCAAAAATGGAAACGTCGCGATATCGCGACACTTCCAAAAATGGAAAGTGTCGCGATTTCGCTACACTTTTCCGACTTAGCTGCTTTTGCCAAAATTCGTCGCGATATCGCGACATTTCCGAAAATGGAAGTGTCGCGATATCGCGACACTACCAAAAATGGAAAGTTTTGGTTTTCAGTGAATTTATGCAACTGTTTTCTAGATTTTTCTCGGTACCGATGCGAGATTTTCTTTGTGCATGAATGATTCTAGCATGTAGAAAGTTAAGCTTGAAATAACAATGCTAGAAAGACTTGGAAAAAGGCACAACTTTAACAAAGAGGCAAGCAAAATTGGATTTAAACCTGAAAATTATCAAGAGGGTCCTTGCTGCAAAAATGGAAGTTCAGGGCTTTCTAAGGATGGAATCTCATTTTTCAGTGGGGGTGTGTTGCTTCTCAACAAATGGCGATATCTGCAGGTAAAATAGTAGCACTATTTTAGAACCCAGGACTCTAGTTTCAAAACAAAAAGACCATGCATCATGCCTTGCCACAGACATTCTTCACAATAAATTGACTGCCAACTGCTAGCTGTTAAAATTTCCCAAGGACATACTAGGCTGAAATACTTCAAGGAAGATTTCTGATGTGCAATTACAAAGGGTATAAAACTTTCTTCAGGATGACTGGATTGAATGATGAACTTTGGACTGATCAGCTTTTCTAAATTGTAAAAAGGGGAAACCGAGTAGAGCTCTGTTTACTAGTTTAGCCTTTTACAGCCTAGACAGAGTTACCCTTTAGATTTACACGACCCAAATTTACAACTGTAAGGAAGGATCTTCAACTTGGTAAAAGAAAAATAGCTTTTGGAATCTGGCTGCCTCTCTCTCATATAACTCTTTTTTTTTTTTCTTTTCTTTTTTTTTTTATATATATCAACACCTGAAAGGCATTAGAGAAATTACAATTTTCTTTTATCATTTGATCAATCTGGAACTGTTTCAGTCTAGGCACTGATAGCCTCTGGTGACACCCAAATAATTGCATGAACCATAGTCCCCTCTTATAACCAGCTTTTCTTGGATTCCCCGGAGTTCCTCCAACCAAACAGCATAGCAGTTTTTCTATCATTAAAACAATTGTGGCAAGCAAGACACAAAATCCAATCATCTCTCTACCTTTGTTCTGACTAACAAAATAGTTCCACTGTTCAATTTAAGCAGACTATCTCAATTTTAATAATGAACACTGGGTGGAGACTGGGTTGATCAACTCAGAATAAAACAATTTTCAGCAGGTTGACTTTTCATTGATTGCTCATGCAGAGGTTAAAGGACAGATTTCAAAAGTTGAAGAACTTTGCACAGACCTCCAAGGACAGACACAGGCCTCAAGAACAAAACAAAAATAAAACTGCACAGACTTTTAAAATTAAAACTGAAGCAAATAAATTAAAACTGCACAGGCAGCAAAATAAAACTAAAACAAAAGACTGGACAGGCATTAACAGCAAGCTGACATAAAAAGACAAAGAAAGGAAATAAAAAGCACTGACAAAAGAAATAAACAAAGCTAAAAAATTAAAGATTAAAAATTAAGATGAAGCAACTGAAAGAACTATAGAGCATTAAAATTAAACTGAAACAGATTAAAACTGTACAGACATTTAAAAATAAAACTGCACTGACAAAGAAATAAAACTGAAAAACTTCAAAGCTTACTTACAATGTATACATATGTTACAACTTCTTTGATCATTCAAAATATGTAGCAGATGGAAGAGCAGAGAAATGGTGCCTTAAAAATTTTTTGACCATGTGCAAGTAATTTAGAAAAATTACCTTTCAGGTCCTGTTGACGAAATGCACTCCAGACTATGCTTCAAAAATTTGCTATCTGGGAAAGACTTGTGTTTATCGTCTTCCCTGTCCCATTTGAAAAACAAATCTGCAACTCCTTCAAATTAAACAAATCATATAATAACAAATCATATGATAACATGTTTATGCTTCTAATTGAAGGGTTTGCAGAGTTCTTTCAAAAGGATTGAATGCAAAAACCCCCAGGATCAAATACCTTAAAATCTTGACAGACCCAGACCACCACATCTTCAAAATTATGTGACAACCGAAAGAAATCATGTTTTATCCGTATGCCCTGGTTCTTAACAACTTGAACATTTTGTGGTTGTTGTACTGCTTCAATATCCAGGACTTCAATTTTTATCCCTCTAGCAGAATGTTTACAATTTGCTTTTTCACCTGAGCCTTGCTTAGATTTAACCTCATCAATGTGTAATATCCAACTCATCACCGTTGTGATGGATTAGAGCTGTAACTGTTCTCACTTTCTCAGTTGCCAAATTATAAACTCCAATATTTACATCAACATGATTTACAACCTTCTCTTTGACATTATGTTCAGAAGTTGCAGGCTTATGTTGAGACAGTTCATCAATTCCAAGTTGGCTGACCACATTCATATTTACTATCTTTTCCTCCTTTTCTTGAAATTCAACAGGTGGTCCAGAGTAAGCCTCAATCAAGCTATCCTTCTGTTCAACAATGCTGGGCAGTTCATAGAGGGTGATGTCAGCTTTAAGTTCCCTCATATCCTCAATGATGTTATCCTCTTTCTCAGTTACTTCTGCATAGTGACATTGAATCTCACTTTCATCATCCTCTGATGAGGAAGGATCATTGTTAGGTTCTGGACTCTGACATCTCAAATTATAACTGTCCATTTTGAACTCGTTGAAAATCTTGCATTTCATCCACAGGAGTCCGTACAAGACTTTCTGTCTCTTCAGGAAAAGTGAAAGAATCTGAAACCCTGGTTGTACTATTTTTGGGTGAACTAGAAATATCAATATTTCTTTGATCTCTAGGAAAATTTAACTCACCAGGAAAAACTTCAGATTTGGGTAATGCTAGATCACAAGTGTTTACTTCAAGCACTTCCACTTTGAACTTGTCAGAACCTTTCTCTATATTTTGCACATGCTGAGTGGATGTCACAGTTAACGGAGTCTCCTTGGGTAGAGCATGACATGTTGGCACTAACTCATGATGTGGAATGGGATTCAAAATAGGCATGTTCTGTGTAACATAGGATATCAAAGGACTGCTCATAATTTGAGGCCCTAACTGTCTTTCAAGAATTAAGGCTTCTTTATAAGCCCCTGCCAGGGTTGTGATATTAATGTCTCTCTTGAGGAAAATAGAGGTCACCGAATCCAATGCATTCTTGTAGATTTCTAAGGCCAGATTTGCATTTGGGATGTAATGGCCAGTCATTCTACCGTAAGCTCTTTGGAACCTCATATTGAAAGACCTGACGGTTTCTCCCGACTCTCTCTTGATGCTGGAAAATTGTTGGTATAACACACTGGGGTCTATCACTTCCCCAAATTGTGATATAAAAGCTTTCTCTAGGTCATCCCAGCTAGTAATGGAATTGCTGGTGAGATTTAGAAACCAGTCATAAGCTCCCTCCTGGAGAGTGAACGGGAACAATCTACAGGCAACATCTTCATGCTGTATATTTAACAATTTTAAAGCATTTTTGAAAGCTAGCAGATGTTCTTCTGCAGTTCTTGTCCCATCATGTTTATATCTGGGGAGATACCTTTCCGAGCTTCTGGGCAGGTCATGGGCTATACCCGGGATATTCAAAGCAGTGGGGCCCAACCAATTTGCCATTAATTACCACTTGGCTGACAGTGATATTCTGAGTTGTAATTGGATAACTGCAAGTGGTGATAAAACTGCTCTTAACTTGAGGTCTTCTCTGGCAATTTTAAATACTGTACTGACAACTAAATGTTGGTGATAAGTGTTGTTGTTCAGGCAAAAACTCTAACCACAGAATTTTAAATCAGCACTCACAAACTTACAATACTTGAACTGAGTTCAACAGGCCCTCCTTCTAGCGCCAATTAGATGTTGGTCCGGCTTTCATACGCACCCCGTGAAGGATGAGCAGGAAGCTCCGGAGACACCCACGGGACGAATCCCACTCACTTTAGGATCTAGCTGGTTATCCAAGGTGCGAGTTACAGAGTCGGGTCGAATGTCTATTCACTCTTTTTCGCTTCTGGAATAGATTTCAATATGGACTGTCTGTTACCTTACAGGGGGTTCTTGAACTTGTTCAGTAGTTGCAGAAGTTGTTACTTGTTAACAATCGTATTTAAATTGATTCTTGATCTAGCTCTCATGGGTCAGCAGATTCAAATAAAAGACAAATAAAGAAAGTAAAAATGGATCATTTCACCGAAAGCAAAGAGAGGGTAGGGTAAGGCGTAAAGAGAAGTTTATCGAACTTTAAACTGTAAAACTTAAAACTATCAATTTTATCTATACTACTAGCTTCACAACAGAACAAATCCAAGAAGAAAGTGTCCAGATTTCTAAGATCACTTTCAACTAGGAGCACAAGGCAAAGTGGAATAGATCTAGCAGAAAATTATAAATCCAAGGGCAGCTGGTTAAAACTGGTATCTTTCATCGATAGCCTAGCTCACACAATGAAGACAGAGCAATTAGAACAAACTTAACCTCAAATCTGTAATTTCCCCTAGCAGACAATAGAACAACTGAAGCCTAACAACATATTTAAACTTGATAATGGCAGATTTACAGACATATATCTAACAAACTTTAATGGAACAGATAACGAGAAGAAGATACACTTATCACAGATCCGTAAAATATTAGGCTCCCCGGCCATGCTACCACAGAAAACAGCAAAAGCACATCAACTCCCAAATCCAGAAAACAAAGGATTTCACAAAATTTGCAAGAAATTGCTTATAAGCCTTTTATTTCTAAGTCTCCGCCTCCTGCGATTACATTTAGAACTTGTATTTATAGACTCAGGACAGACCCTGATCTTTTCAAAAATATCTTGCTCAAACCCTAAATCTTATCACACTTAAACCCTAGGACCGGGTTTTACAATATAAAGCCACTTTAAAATCAAAGTCCGGATAGAACTTAACCCCTCTGCAAATCAGTGCAGTTAGCTGCCATAAATGGAGAAGATGAAATTCGAATGCCACTTGCATTCACCCGCAACTGCAAATAAATGCTTTCATTAATTCCTCGCGGGTGAGCCGGATGAGTCATCACTTCTCCGCTATTCCATCTCTCGCATATCCATCCTTGAGTTGAAATGGTCTTCAAGCTATTAAGTCTGCAATAAATCTCCATTGAATGCTTTTACCGGCCTCCTCTCCTCTAGCATGGCGGTCCTTGATTAAATCTGCACTTTAACTTTGTCTTTACGGCCTTTTTCCAGCTTGTCCCGTAGGTGACAGATGGCTTCCTATATGAAAGACAAAAAGATGCATTAGTATTTTAAAATCATTAAATTAAAGCTTTAACAATTAAAATCAGATTAAAACCGCAAAGTAAACTTGCATGTCGGCCTCTGTTTTATCTGATACGCTCTTTGACACGTGTCACTATCCCAGGACGCCTTCTGTTTACAGCTGTTTTGCATTTTTAGGCCTTTCATGTAACTTTCTCTCTCCTACCGTGATTCTACGACATGTCACGATTTCGCGACATGTCACGAAATCGCGACGTCCCTGGCGCTAGCAGCTCTTCTTCCCAACTTGGTCGCGAAAATGCGACATGTCACGATTTCGCGACATGTCGCGAAATCGCGACACCTTCCTGGCCGCCGCACAACCTTTCCTTTGCAAGCCGCGATACTGCGACATGTCGCGATTTCGCGACATGTCACAAAATCGCGCCTGCCCTTGCACTTGGCTTCCCCTAGATTGTTCATGCAACTTGATTTTGCTTCCTGAGTACGATTTTCCTCTCTCTCCAGAAAGTGTCACGATTTCGCGACATGTCGCGAAATCGCGACCATTTTCATACTTAGCCAATTTTTTATTCTTGCAACCCTTCTTCTCTCTCCTGACGCGAAATTGCGACATGTCACGATTTCGCGACATGTCGCAAAATCGCGCCCTTCCGCACAACTTTCCTTCTCTCTCCTCCTGTCGGTAGCGATTTCGCGACGGTTTCCAAAAATGGAAACGTCGCGATATCGCGACACTTCCAAAAATGGAAAGTGTCGCGATTTCGCTACACTTTTCCGACTTAGCCGCTTTTGCCAAAATTCGTCGCGATATCGCGACATTTCCGAAAATGGAAGTGTCGCGATATCGCGACACTACCAAAAATGGAAAGTTTTGGTTTTCAGTGAATTTATGCAACTGTTTTCTGGATTTTTCTCGGTACCGGTGCGAGATTTTCTTTGTGCATGAATGATTCTAGCATGTAGAAAGTTAAGCTTGAAATAACAATGCTAGAAAGACTTGGAAAAAGGCACAACTTTAACAAAGAGGCAAGCAAAATTGGATTTAAACCTGAAAATTATCAAGAGGGTCCCTGCTGCAAAAATGGAAGTTCAGGGCTTTCTAAGGATGGAATCTCATTTTTCAGTGGGGGTGTGTTGCTTCTCAACAGGTCTGTTGTGAGGTTAAGTGTGCAATAGAGGTGAAAGGTGCGAAACAAGTTTGCGTGAAGCTAAGAGCAAGTCGTTTCGATCCAGAGAGTGAGAAAAGTGTTAGTTCTTTGGAATGGCAGTATAAAGAATATAGCGATGAGATAATGTGTAAGTGTGAGAAGGGTGATTGCATCAGTTTTGGTTGAGGAAAGTGCAGAGTCGTAATTCGGATCTGCAAATCGTGAAGTGCATGGATGATAAGAGCGCGATATGCAGAAGTCGTGTTCTAAGTCCGAAGTAACAGTGCGCAGTTTACAGAAGTAATCGATAAACTGAATACGACAGAGAGTGCAAAGAAATATAGAGAAGTTGTCGGATAGTGCGAATCATTTTGCATAGAAGCAGCAGAATGCAGACATACAGCAGAATGTAGAAAAATTGCAGATCGTGAAAATTAAGGTGAAAGTTTTATTCTACAATTTTTATTATTGTCTTCCAAGTTGTAGCTTAGCATAAGGGGTTGGTGCCTCTTTCCAGTAGGTGCTGGTAAAATAGGAGTTGGTTCTCCATTCTATTGTAGCAGATAAAGTTAAGGGGTTGGTGCTCCTTCCAGTTGGTGCTTGGTAAAGGATTATGTAAAGTTGTAGCTTTGCATTGACTGGATTTGGATGGTAGTCCAAGCAGTATTTTTGAGGAGTAGCCACATTGGTGAACCTCGTTAAAATGTTGTGTTATGTGTGATGCTTTCTTGATGCATTTAGTATCTCTTTTATCTGCTTTAAATTGCTGCTGGTTTTAAAATCATATGTTTTAGAAATTTTAAAGAACACACTGATTCACCCCCCCCTCTTAGTGTCATTGTGATTATAACAAAACGGTGTACCCTAGTCTCTTTTTGAGAAAATCATGTTTGTCATGGGTGTTCTTGATTCCCCCTATGGATGAGTCTCCTTATTCTAAATCCAAAACAAGATTAAGAAACAAGAACAACACATCAAACAGTTTAGGGCACAAATAAATTGGTAATCAAGATAAACACTTGCTTGATATTGTTTGGTTATCTCTAAATTGCAATCCAAAAGAATAGTTCATAAACACAATGGTCAAAACCAAAAGTAAACATCCTAGATCCAATACCGAAGGATAATCTTAAGAAACACATACTCATATGCGAAGTTGTAGTAAAATTGAACCGGATGCTCATAAGACCGTGAGACGTAGTTACATAAGTCTAAGGGGTGATAATTCAACACTTGGAGGTTCTCCTCAAGAAACCCCAAATAGAGAATAAAATCATGGAACTAAATCACAACAAAACAAAGAGGCTTCATGGCCATCATAATAAAGAAGACATGAGGAAGCCTCAAGGTCTTCCTCTAAACACACAAAAACTTCTCAAAGACATGAGAAGGCTTCAAGAGATTCCTCTTCACATGGACATAATAAGGGTTCTAGACCCCATTATTCACACAGGGATGATGAGGTTTCCCCATATCCATCCTCATGGAGGGTAGATAGGTCCACAAAGCTCTCATAACCAAAAATACACAAGAGTCACATCTCAAAATTCACATGAGACATTGAGAACAGGTCTTCCTACTGAAGGACAAGAAACTAGAGCCACATCCAGTCATAGATAGCAAATAGAATATACCCTTCACACATGAGGAAGGATTCCAATAGACCATGACATCATTAGAGTAAATAGCACCCCAAGGTATCAGCCATGGAAAACAATATAGTTAGATGAGTTGGATCGATTCCATCTGAGGCCACCTCCCAGAATTATGCATCTGGAAGTATATGAACTATTAATTCTAAGCACACCTCTCAATCTGGGGATGCTTCAGAGTGACTCTGTAAGTATCATGCATATTCTAACCATAGAGACACTTATCAACACACAAAACAAATCACAGTAGCTAGCAAGAGCAAAGAAATAGTAAAGACCTCTTCGAGGAATCTACGAATCAAAAAAATAATAAGAAAATCAAAAAAATATGAGTCTTATTTAATAGCACAATCTAACCGCATGTGACGGTTATAAAATGTATTATGAAAATATCGAGAGCTAGTGGAAGCTCTTGAGCATGACAAACAAATAAAAATGATCTTGCGCCAACATGAGCAGCGTCTAAGAGAACAAGTTGAGCAACTAGCTCGTATCAATTTATAAACCAATGGTAATGATCAGAAAAGAGATAAATATGTTGAATCACCAAGAGAAGGGTGCGCTAGACAAGAAGAAAGCCCACAATGAAACCACAACTCAAATCATGAACAACATCAAACTGGTGGAGGAAGGTAAACATGATAAATTAGGATCAAACACATCCTGAATCCCCTTGTAGGAGGGAAGAAAATAGAACAATTCAAGTGCACATAGGGTTACCTCCATTGCTACCATGATGGGGCCTTCAAGAAGAGGAAATACTTGCCTCAAAGGCATTTCAGGCACTCATTGAAAATATGAAATCCTTTGAGAAACAAGAAAAGATAGGGAGCCAACCAACATTGAGTAAAATACACAACCAGCCATTATGCCCATCAGTCCCTAGTCCTGCATAGCCTAAGCATTTTACGATGCCTAGGTCAGAAAATTTTAAGGGTGAAGAGGATTCACAAGAGCATGTTACCAATTTCATCAATGTGCATTTTCATCTTAAAGAAAACAATGTTCTTATGCTAAGGACTTTCATTATGACATTTTTAGGCTCTACCACTCAATGGTTCAACCAAATGCCTAAGCACAACATATCCAGTTTTGAACAACTAGTAAACTCATTCTTAAAGAATTTATCCTTTGGTGCTAAAATAAAGGTGAACCTTTCAAACTTGGCCAACTTAAAACATCATGACGATGAGCCAGTAATGGAATATGGGGATAGATGGAGAAAATTCATGGTAAAGTTATCATTCTCTGTCCCCATAGAAGAAATCATCCGCATGTTCACCATGAGTTGTTCTAAACACATTTCCCTCTTGCTACAACTTCAACAATGCCCATCATTTGAGAAAGCCTTGACACATGCCAAACTCATTGAGGACATAAAAGTAGATGAGAGAACCATCAAGCTCCAAAACAAGAAGGAGTGGAACAAAAATGGCAATAATGACAAGTACAAGCAGAAACAGGCCAACCTGAATCCAGTTAATCAAGTAGTATTGGATTCACCTAAGGATGGGGCTATGTAGCAACCCCAAAATTATCAAGAACACCCACCACCAACCAATTACGATCAAAAGAAAAATTATGGGTGAAACAAAGAACGCAAGCCACCTCACTATTTTACGTCTCTATCAGAGTCAATGCAATCAATTTTCAACCAATTGAGTGAGGTTGGGAAGATCAGATTTATTGATGTACCTCTTATATATCCCAACCATCCTAAGCAAAAATGATATAGGGAAGATCAATTTTGCCCTTATCACGAGATACCAGAGCATAACATTGAAGTTTGCATTGATTTCAAGCACCAAATGCAAAACATGATTAAGGCAGAACAACTTAAAGTTGAAAACCCATTGGCTCCTGATAATAGAGATATGGGCATATACAAAAACCTTCTTCCCAACCATGAGGTCCCTATAGGGAAATATGCCCAAGTCAATCAAGTTTGAATTGATATGCCTACCCATAGATGTGTTGGGATGGTTGAGATTGTCAATATAGCTACCAGGACTAGGCGATATGGTCAATCACAACCTCCTACAGCTCCTATTAATGTCCCAACCACACCTAGGTAGAGGCAGGGGCAGAACAACTTTCTAGGTCCACCAACTCGACTTGTGGTATATTTTTGGAGTATACTAGAGCAAAAATTACAAATGACTCTGGCCAAGATATCTATCTATGAGATCATACAACAGTCCCCAAAGCAAAGGGAGAATTTGATGGAGATTTTGATATTTATTGAGCTCCAAACACAAGATCCAAATGCATTCACTCATTTTGTGGGACAAGTACAAGAGTGTTAGGAACCTGTACTTTGATTTTATGATCATAAGATTAAGACAATGCCTATTGCCTTACCAAACCCTCCACTACATATTGTTGCGTCAGTCAATGATTTACCTTTTAATCAGGTCTTGATCGATACAGGTTCATCAATCAACATCATCACAATGATAGCAATAGAACACCTTAAGATACCCAAGTCAAATATCATTTTTGGAGCTTACACATTAAGATCTTTCAATGATGCTTTATGCAATACTATGGGAACGATAGTCCTACCCATCAAGGTAGGGCACAAGACCATCCCTGTTATGTGTCATGTCTTGGAAGGGGCCATGCAATACAACATCCTCCTAGGGCTCCCTTGTATAATAGATATGAAGTGTTTTCCTTTGATTTTACACCAATGTGTCAAATACGTGCATGATGACAAAGTCTATGTGGTGTTGGCTAATGAAGACCCATTAAAATATGTTCATCAAGTGGATTTTATAGGATAATTTGTGATTCCTTATACCCACATGTATGTAGGACCTTCATCTCCAACCACACAACTAGACGATAGAGGCGAATGGGTATGTAAAGACACATCAACATCAACACCTCATATTGTACCCAAAATCATTGATGCTTCTAAGAGATCGTCAATGTCTAAACCAAAAGACAATCAGAAGCTAAAGGTATCTTTAGTTAAGGAAGGAAATCCCAAGTAAGTGCTAACCATAGCCATTGATAAAAGTCCAAGTCCCATGGAAGAAGAATATTTTCAAGATTAAGCTAAGGAGATATTAGAACCTGCTTCGCTAGTATCGTCTGTAGGATCATCCACATCACATGCAACAATACACTTGGCAATCATAGGGATAGGAGAGTATCTTGTGTATAACATAACATTCACACCCATCATAGAATCTTCATAGGATATGGGATAGCCAAAAGACCTGAGACCACTAGTGGGAATAGTGGTGTCTCTTGGAATCCCTCCCAACCATACCAACTTTGTCTATATTGGCTTGGACTGCACCCATAAGTCTGTAGAAATAGAAGAGGACAATGATGATCTATTCACTGTTAATGTTTGTTACTTCTATAATCCTGAGTTTGTTCTAAGATACTTTAAATTTTGCCATTGGCATGGCTATGGTCTTGGTATATATGAGCAGGGATGTAGACGACCATTCGAGCCGCAATACCAACTTCCCTCTGATAGGTTTGGGTTAGGCTATCACATCAGAGGTCAAGATGACTCTCTAGCAGCAACCTTGGATAAATTAAGCTTGGGGTTAGGAGAAGACATTGATTTTATTCCTTATCACCCACCAAGTACAAGACATCCAAGTAGCATACAAGTGGTCATGGTAAACATACCACCACCCGAGACTTATCATCCAAGCTTCATAATTGATGCCATCCCAATAGGTTACAACTCATGGGATGAAGAGCGAGAAGAAAATGGATATGATGCAAGTGATGATGAAGTACAAGAAAAATCAGCCTATCATATGCCTCGCTATTTACAAATCTATACCTAGTCTAGCTACAATGAGAGTGGATACATATAGGAAAAAAGTGGCTATGAGTTAGAGGACTCAACAAAGAGCCTACCTAGGGGCAAGGCAATGGCCCCATGACTTGGGACAACATACTAATGCAAATGGCATCTTCATTAGAAATGAATAATATGAGGATGAAATAGATATGAACTACTTGGGGCCAAGAGATGTGCCCCTTATCTTGGGGCCGCATACCAATGCTAATTGTTTTTGGATAAGCAATGATGATTTTGATGATGAGGCTTAGATGGCTTATCTTGGGCCTCACCACTTATGGCAAGTCAACATGTTGATCAAGAGAGAAGCTGCACTTCATGCCATAGACCCTATCTTATAGTTTTTGGGGAGACCTGTCGACTTAGTTGCCATTCACCATGCGGTCAATCCCCCTATGCCTACATTCAGGGAGCTCTTAGAACCTAATGATCCTATTATCCGACCTGCTCATGGGCCAGATCTAGATATTCCTTTTCCTTCGAAGCCTCATCATAATTATGGAGGGGAAACCTATGACACAATGTTTCACCCATGTGGTCTTGGAGATTTCATTCCATCCATAAATATGATATCCATTGATTTGGCCACTCCACTTCATAACCTGGTAGATATTACTACATAATTGTGTCTTAATACAAAGGCTATTTATTGGGATCATATTGAGTCACCCATAGAGCCTAAGGATATTTTCCCTAATGAAGAGGTGTTACAACCATTTCATTTTGCAATAGGCTATGCATATGACGTATTCCATGTCGATTTGCATCCTGAGTCAGTAGGACCTGTAAATCCTATTGATGACATTAATTTGATACCCATGCCTCATCATTTGGAGGATGGGTCACATATGGCTATAGAAGTGACTTTCAAGATGGACATTAGTGATGATCATACTCAACCAAAAAAAGTCAAGTTTGGAGAAAGTCTATCTCCTAAGGAACAAGCCATCATAATTCCTCTCCTTAAAGAGAGGCCAAATAATATTTCTTGGACTTACAAAGACATATCATGAATTGATCCAAAGTTAGTTGTTCACAACCTTTCATTAGATCCCATGAAGAAGCTAGTCAAGCAAAAGTTGAGGAAAATGCATCCAACCATCATTTTGATGGTGAAGAACGAGTTACAAAAACTATTGGATGCGATTTTCATAGTTCCCATCGACTACCCCAAATGGATCTCAAACATAGTGCCCATGGAAAAACCAGATGGAAGAGTCCACATTTGCACAGATTTTAGATACTTGAAAAGGGCAACTCCAAAGGATTCATTCTCATTGCCAAACATAGATGCTCTTGTAGATACCATCGTAGGTCATGATATGCTCTCCCTAATGGATGGGTTTTTTGGATACAATCAAATCTGAATCAAACCCGAAGACCAGCATAAGACTACTTTCATTACTCCATGGGAGACATTCTACTATAAGGTGATGTCATTTTGCCTAAATAATGCTAGTGCCACATATTAGTGGGCCATGACATACATCTTCCATGACTATATGCACACAATCTTAGAAGACTATATGGATGACTTGCTGGCCAATTCTTTAGTGTGGCAATAGCACATTGAAATACTTACAAAAGTATTCGATCGCCTCATTGAGAACAACATTAGATTGAAACCTAAGAAGTGCATGTTTGGCATGAGTCTTGGTAAGATCTTAGGTTTCATAATTTCTAAGAGAGACATCGAGGTTGATATTGCAAAGGTAAATTCTATAATGGAAATGACCGCCCCTACCAACATTAGGGAGTTAAGAAGCCTACAAGGCAAGGTAGCATCCATAAAATGGTTCATTACTCAATTATCAGATAAGTGTCAACCCATGAATCGGTTTCTATGCAAGGATGTTCCATTTCAATGGGATGAAGGATGTCAAAAAACCTTTGTAGAGATAAAAAATTACCTAGAAACACTGCCAATGTTGGCTCCACTAAGCCAGAGGTACCATTTTTACTGTACATATCTGCTACCAATTTCACTTTGGGTACCATGTTGGCTCAAAATAATACACAAGACAAAGAGCAAGCCATATATTACATCATTTGAACCTTGGTGAGTAGAAAATTTATGCTTGGTAGTGGTCTTTGCAACCAGAAAGTTGTGACACTACATGTTAAGTCATACGACCTATGTTATATCAAAACAAAATCCTTTGCAGTATATGATGAACAAGACCTATCACAAATACACATACTACAAAGTGGATCATGTTGTTGATAAAATTTGATCTAGAGTTCATAAGATAGAATTCCATTAAGGGACAAGTCATAGTAGATCAATTAGCAGAGGCACCTCTTCAGGATAGCAAGCCTCTCACCATAAAATTGCCTGATGATGCAGTCTTCACATTATTAGATCTACCCGAACTCAAAGGACTTGAGAAAAAAGAGATATGGCATTTTTCTTTGATGGTTCAAAGTGCAAGCAAGGGTACATAGTAGGGATAGTCTTTATCACACCATAGGGTGCTCCATTACTCCTATCATTCAAATTAGATGAGACCCTGATCTTGGGACTCCAAGCAACTATTTCAATGGGCATTAAAAGATTGAATATCTTTGGTGACTCTTTGTTCATAGTTAATCAAGTCAAAGGATTGTTACAATACATGTGCCATCTCCTAAAATCTTACAAGGAGCTTGTTGATAGTTACCTAGCCCGACTAGAATGGTATGACATCAAGCCAATCCCTCACACATCAAAAAAAATTGTAGGCACCATGGCATATTTGGGATCCTTAATCCCTCAGAATCCATTTGCTGATTTCATAACCATTCACATTAAAGTGCTTGTGCACCCAACAATACAACATGAGGCTATGGATAATCAAGATTTAGTCAACATGATCCAGACCAAACCAAATCAGGATTGGTCCTTTAGAGCTAGAGATTTCTTGCAAACAACACCTTGGGAATCCTTGATCTCTCAAGGTCCTACGGAGTGTGGTACGATCATTCACCATAGGTTTGTTTCTCAATATGTGTTCTCAGATTGTATTTCATAGGAGGAACATGTCATTTTATCCATAGAAGTTGTGGCTTATCAGGATTGGCTTCCCCAATTATGAGATTTCCTAAAACTTGAAATGGTATCGCAAGGTTTGTTGCATGCTAAAAGATGAGCATTTAAATAGAAGGTGACATGGTACATCTTGCTAGGATATATTATTTATAGACGAGGCTATGATGGAATGCTCCTTCATTGTCTTGATATCCAAGAAGAATCTTGGGCAATTTTGCAAGACCATAATGGCACGTATGGTGGCCACTTTAGTGGCATGGCCATAGTTAAGCGCATCTTGAGAATGGGTTAGTATTGGACCACTATGGAAAAGGACTTCTGTGAGTATGTCAAGAAATGTGTTAAATACCAGCATCATGAAAACCTCACTCACTTGCCATCACAAGCCTTGCAACCCATACAGACATCATGAACCTTATCATAGTAGGGACTAGACTTAGTGGGGAAGATCTCACCCCCATCCTTAGGCTAACACATGTTCATCATAACGGCCACTGAGTATTTCACAAAATGGGTCAAAGTGATCCCCTTGACATTGACAACTGGACCAAGGATTATGGAGTTTATACTCCAAAATATCATGTCATTTTGGGGTCCCTCCGAAGATAATATCAAATAATGGGCCATATTTCAAGAACAAAAATGTGCATGCTTTAATGAACAAATACCATATTCAACACAGTTTTTCAATGCCATATTATCTGCAAGAAAATGGACAAGCAGAAGCCTCAAACAAAACAATAGTCTCCATATTGAGGAAAATAGTGAAAGACAATCATAAGGACTGGCATTTGCAATTGCCTTTGGCATTATGAGTATACAGGACTAGCGTGCGGATTCCCACTAGGGCAACACTATTTTCACTTGTATATGGAACTGAAACCATCATACCCCTAGAGTTGGAAATTCCAACCCTACGTATAGCATTGAAGGATTTCATAAATGATGACACCACGTGGCAAGCCCGCCTTGATCAGTTAATGCTTCTTGATGAACATCGAGTCAATGCCTTGGAGCATCTCCATGTTTATCAGGATTTCCTTGTGTGATCTTACAATAGTAAAGTCCACTTGAGAGAATTCAAGTTTGGGGATCTTGTGCTTAAAGAAAACCAACATAACTCAAATATACTGCCACACCTACGAGACAAATTTATGGTAAAATAGATAGGCCCATACATGATTTCAAAAAAGGTTTGGCCTGGGGCATATCGTCTCACATCATTGGATGGCATTGAGGAGCCTGAGCCTATTAATATCATTAATTTGAAGATATTTTATACATAAAATACAAAAACATTCAAATATACATAAAATACAAAAACATTCAAATATACATAAAATACAAAAAAAATATATACAAACAAATTCAAAAAACATAAAAATTCAAAATTCAATAAAAAATGCTCCAAGGGTAAACCATACCGCTTGGTCAAAATTCAATCAAAAATGCTCCAAGGGTAAACCATACCGCTTGGTCAAAATTCAATAAAAAATTCTCCAAGGGTAAACCATACCGCTTGGTCAAAATTCAATAAAAAAGGCTCCAAGGGTATCTTCACACCGCTTGGTCAAACTCTAAAAATCCCCAAAGGCACAATAAGCCCTTTGGTCAAAATACAATCAAAAATACAAAAACAATGCAAAAATAAAAAATACAAAAACAGTTGCATCCTACATTCATATAGTTGCATTACATCAAACATGCATATCCATTTCATTTGCATATGTTATGATCACATTATTACAAACGATGCCACAACTTGTATCACAACCACAAATACACAAGTCCATCTTCATCCATTCATCCATGTGTGTAACTGTGTTTTTCAACACAACCATATCATGTTGCTATAAGGAATAGGCTAATATTTTCCATTCATTCAACCATATCTAGTGGTCTTATCAGTTTTTATGGGAAGCCATCTTGATTAGTAGAGAGTGAGGTCTAGTCGTGAATACCTTAGATATTCAGGATCCCATCACTAATTGAAACACTAAAATCCTAGTTGGTACAAGGGAAAGATGAAAGCTACAAAAGTGGTCTAGGTTACCTTAAGCAAACAAGGATCTTCCTTGCTTATCCCCCTATACAACCGGTTCAAAGGTGATGAGAATTGGCAAAAGGTCAAGTTCCGCACTACCCATAAATGAGTGATTATCATCATTGCATGAATCCCTTGCTTTCATTAAAATAAACAAAAATAATGAAACAAAGCACAAATTCAAAACCCTAGTTTCCAAAGACAGTTCAAAAAGTGCAAAAACAAAGAAAATAGTGATTATCATCACTCTATAAATCCCTTGCTCAAGAAAAAAAAATCAATAAAAAATAAATAGTGATTTTTATCACTAAGCATGAGCAAGTATCTTGAATAAGATGAAGAAAAGAAGGGAATGGAACTTGAATACCTGTAACTCTCAGCATTGTACAAAATCGGAAGGTGATCCCAATTACAGGTTGGTGTACAGCCATGCTTTGCAATGGTGATACCCTTATGCATGACGATATGTCTATCACAATAGCATTTTGCATTTGTGTAGACCAATTTTTGCATGTGGATGAACTAGCTTTAGGTGACCCAATGCTACCTAGTGGTATAGTCCAACTAAGTCCAACATAGGATAAGATGAACAATTGAGGATCCCCGATATTAGAAATGGGCTAAAATAATCCCACCTGACATCGAAGGAAATGCTTGAGCTCTATCTAAATATATTCATTTGCACACAAGGATAATTAATATCTAGGTCCATGATGAAAGCCTTGCTTTTTAAAAGTCTTGTATGGTCAGTACGCAGTTATTGATAGGGTAACTAGAGTGTTTTAGTCTCAGGAAAAGCCTCAAAAATTCCTACATAGCAACACATCATATCATCCATCACATCATCAATTTTCTTTATGAGGTTTAGTGAATTAAGGGGTATTAACAAAATAGGATAGATACCGGATGGACGTCAGAAGTGATATCTACACGACCACTAACTATTTTATAATATTTTAAATCACATAAGCTTTATCAAGAAATTACATACATTCCATGCCATTACATCTCACATATGAATACCCAAATAATTAGTTCTTGTGATAAAAGTGATTATTTACATTCATGATTGTTATACTTTCTATGGTATCACCCATTAAGATTGTCAAAGTCATATCATATGCATTCCTTATGGTTTAAGTGATTAAAGCATATAGGTTCATTCACATAGACAATACATTACACATTGCATTTACCAAATCATAACATAAGTTAGATGCATACAATTAAATCAAAAGAAAACATGCATATAATGAGAACATTGCATCCATAAATACATAATGTCATAAATCATACATCCACATCTAATATCACATCATTGCATCCACCCATACATAGAATCATAAATATATCATCAAATCAATTCATGATACATCACATCATGTCACATAAGCATTTACATAAACACATACATAAACATCCATCTAAAATATCCAAATCATCATAAATATCATCTATCATCTAACAAATACATCAATTCATCATAATGCCATCATCACATCACATAAGTAAAACAAAAGCATAAGCAATAAATGACACATAATTAAGCATAATGTAAAGATCTCATAAATATGTGTCTCAAAATATGTATCCCAAAGTGCATGGATATACAAAAATGCCCGAAGGCTACAGTCATATAGTTTATCTGACCTCAAAAATAAAATCTAGATGCATCATCAATCAAACACTGGGCCTGTACCCCCTTCATCACCAACCCCTGTGGCTGGATCTCGAGTGGAGTGATATGAGCCTACTGGTCTCTCTGTGTGAGTTTGGGTCCTCTGACTAGGCTGGATGGAAGACTAACCTGAGGTAGAGCGCATGCTAGTCTATGATCCACCTACACTTGTCCTCTCCCTAGGAGTTGCTCCTAGCCTCCTGATCTACATATCAAGAAAAGCAATTTGGCCTACATGACCAGCAATCATCGCCTCATACTCATCTAGAAAATTTTGCATCTACGTGACTGCTACCCTCAGATCTATTCCTGTAGGACCCTAATATGTGGAAGGATCAATAACCACTTGAACCTTGGTAGCCCTACCCCTAATAGCATCCTGCAAAGCCTGTATCTGAGTCATGAGCTACTCTATAGTAGCATCCCACTGTACTTTAGTAGCATCCCATTGGGAAATAATAGCATCATGATGTTGTACCTGGATCTTGGCTTACTGGAGCTCAACCTCTACATCATGCAACTCCACTCTTAAAGGAGAATATCTTTCCTTAGGATCCAACTCCTCCTCCTCCTCCTTAGTAACCTCCTGCTCCTCTACTTCCACCTGCTCTATTGATTGGCCCCATACCTCAATCATAGCTTGGAATCTCCACCCTACTGGATTTGCACCACCATCTCTGCCATCATCCTTGCAACCCAGACTGCCATCATCATTCTGCATCTGATCATCCCACCACTAGGTAAATGCATCTATGACTACCCTAGTGACTCATGGGTCAACTGTTGGGGCATCCTCCTCATCAGCTAACTTTGTAACATGTGGGGGAGGGAGGTATCTCTCTCTACTCTTATGTGCTTGTACAAGAAAAGAATAAGTGGAACATCCTGTTGTAATCTGTACTGATGAAGAACTCATAAGTAGAATAAATACTCCTTGATGTTAATCTTGTAGCCAATGAGCCACCGCTTGTGCTGCATCCTAGGTGTAAAACTAGGTGGATCATCCCAATATGAGCACTCGTAATATGAATGCCACATGATGGCTCCGACCTACAACCCAGTGAAATTAGCAATATAGTGGGGGATCTCCCCTTGTTAGGGTGGCTTTTGTGCTCCTTGTGCTCTCGAGCCCATATGGATGCATAGCACTGCATCCTAGCATCAAAAACTATAATCTTAGCAGGGAGTCCTCTGGGACAATCCACACTGATATACTCCCATCTCTATACCTGAAGGAGTAAGTAGCAACCAATGCTGATGCGGCCCCACTGATGGATGTGATACAAATCATCGTAGCACTATGCTAGTAGGTACCTCCCCCATGCATAGATGATAGGATCCACGCTATATAGAAAGTCTTGAACTAGAGCAAGGAGGTTCCATGGGAACCTCAAGCCTGAGCAATCTGAGATTAGGATGTTTCTGATGACCATCAGTAATACCGCATGTCTCTCTGAGAATATACGCTCCTTGTACCAGTGTATAACAAATAAACCTCCAGAATTGGTGTCATTTAAGGCAACCGCAATATGGCTCCTAAACACCTGAAGAAAGATTGCATCATGATCATTAGTGGTCAAAGAGAGGATGGCCACTCTATCAAAGGGGATCCAAAAAATCCTATACACATCCTACGATGTGATAGTGGACCTTTATAGGTTAGATATGATTGAGCCAATGACTACCACATTGAATGATAAATGCAAGCACAAGTCTTCAACCAAGCAACAAACTAAATATTTGTAGAATACCTTGCATGGAATGACCATCAAATATATTTCTTGCTCAATTGGGAAATATCTGATATGAAGTTTCATGTTGATGATCGTTTAAGTAGGGTTTATTTCTTGAAAATTTTATTTTATTTTATTTTTTTAGCGAAAAACCCCTTGTAGGGCCGCCTTGGTCTGAGATACCACGAACAAGGGGTTCTACACCGTCAAAGTCACCGAGGAGTCGCGCTCAGCCTTGCCCGCACCAACATTATCAATTGGATTTTGGGTACCCAATTCAACTTAGAGTGAGTTTTTTGCAATGAGGTATACGCCCATTAAGGTCCTTATTAAAACATAAACAAAACTATGAAAACATACACACTAGAAAAACTAAGATAAAGGTGGATCCCATTATTAAAAAATAATAATAGGTTTAATATGGTAACATTCTAGCACCTCGTCGCGTGACAATGTTTGAACTTAGAGTGAGTTTTTTGCAATGAGGTATACGCCCATTCCCCTGTAATATGGGCGAAATAGCTGTACTGAAAATTAAACATCATGCAATAATAAATGTCAAAGGAACAGAAGCACTATAGATCTTCAAAATAGTTGAATTAAATATAAAACAATATTCAAAGAAGTAGAAGCTCTATAGATCTTCAAGATCTTCAATGTTGGTTTATACTATCACTACTACTCTTGCCTTTACACACGCTCTCATAAAATCCTTCCTTCCACAATTTATCAACGGTGGATTTACAACCAAATACAATAAATTACAACACTTCCCAGTTAACTGAGCTTCTCAACAATATACAGCCAACGTCCAATATACAGTAGTATATCTCAAAGAAGCAGAAGCTCTATAGATCTCCAAGGTTGGTTTATACTATCACTACTACTCTTACCTTTACACACGCTCTCATAAAATCCTTCCTTCCACAATTTTCAACGGTGGATACACAACAACGTCCACCGTATATCATGGTCTTATTTTAAAGTCTAAAGTTAAAAAATAAGAAGGCTAACTACCCACATATTAATATAAAAATTCATCCATCAGACTGCCCACTTTGTTGGAAACAACGCCCACCGCTAGATCACGTCGACCCTTTAAAAACAAAACGGCTCAATAGTGAGTCCTGGGCTCCCATAACGCCAAGTGCAAATCTAAACATACATCTTCTTTCTCTCCACTCTTAGCTTTCTCCAAACAAGACGAAGCCGGGGCCAAATCCATACTGCATGGCTTTTCCCCTAACAACGGCAATGGCGATAACGTGTTACAATCCTTATCTTTACTAGACGCCATATCTGATCTCTTCCTCTCTTGAAATTTGAGCATGCCATAACACATCTGCTTCTCCGTGATGCCCAGAACCCTCGGATACCCAAAACTATAATGTTGCTGATCATAATTATTTTTGCTGTTGAACTTCTGTTTATGTAACAGCATAACTCTTCTCATGTTCTGCGTCTCCCCTCGGTGGGCGTTCTGGTGCCCTCCCAGAGCCTGCGGCGTGGGAAATCTCTTGTCACAATAATTACACTCGAATTTCCGCTTATTTTTCCTCAAGCTTATTCTGCCATTATCACTATAACTTGCCTCCCCCACCGAACCATTTATATCAGGCTTCAATTCACCCCCGAACTCGATCCCAAAGAGCCTGACAGACTTATTATTATGAGAAGGAGAAGAAAGCCCAGTGCCGGACATGGCTTCCTCCTGCCTTACAATTTCACGAAAGGAAGTAGGCTTAACTGTCTTCATGGCCCCGGGTGATACTATTTTTGCGTTTTAAATTAGACGATGTAGAGGTCAACCGGCGTGTCATTCCGGGAACTGTATCGAACTCTTCCAACTATTTTTCGGTGTCCATAAAAGCCCAACACAGGTGTTATTATGCACCAACTGTTATGTTTATGAAGAGAAGACAGATTTTTTGTGAAACATGTGTGCATCTAATGCTAAGTACAGGGGTGGGTGTCTGCCCGAAATGATTAAATGCTAAGTACGGGGTAGGTGTATGCCCGAAATGATTAAATGCTAAGTACGGGGTGGGTGTATGCCCGAAATGATTAAGCAATGAATGAAGCTACATTGTTATTTTTATATTGATGAGTTATATTTTATTTTTATTTTTTTTTAAACATAAATTAGTGTGTTTTTATATCGATGAATTATATGTTACTTTTATTTTTTAAAACATAAATTAGTGGTTAGTGCATACAATTGGATATATACCGATAAAAAAAAATGATCTTTGCAAACGAAAGTTCAACTTTTAATTTCATACAGCTGAGGTATATAGGAAATCACCCTCCCATAAACTGAACTTGGATCTCCCCAAGGAAAGCACAATTTTTAATTTTACGAGTGAATCCAACTTGGAACTTGGGTCTCTGAAAGGAAAGCCCAACTTTTTTTCAATATAGTGGGTCACCTTCCAGCTGGTCCTATACAAGGAAAGCCCAATGTTTAATTTCATATAGCTGGGCACATAGAGGGCACCTTCCGTGAATCAAACTTGGGTCTCTTAAAAAAAAAATTTAATGTTTAATTTCATACAGCTAAGACATATAGAGGGCCACCCTCCTTAAGTCTCTATACAAAAAAACCAAACCTCCCTTCCCCATGAACTGAACTTGGATCTCCCCAAGGAAAGCACAACTTTTAATTTTATAAGTGAATCCAACTTGGAACTTGGGTCTCTTCAAGGAAATCCCAACTTTTAAGGGCACATGGAGGGCCACCTTCCAGGTGGGCCTATGCAAGGAAAGCCCAATGTTTAATTTCATATAGTTGGGGCACATAGAGGGCACCTTCCTTGAATCAAACTTGGGTCTCTTCAAGAAAAATTCAATATCTAATTTCATAGGGCTAAGATATATAGAGGACCACCCTCAATCTTTATAAAAATAAATCTTTATAAAAAAAACCAATCAATTTTACCATTGAAGTGTCCTAAAAAAAACATCTTAATCAATTTTAAAAAATATTATTTATTTTTGTATATAATTTCATGCACAAACACCATTCCTCAAAGTAATTTGAACCTGAGTCTAAAAAAACAAAACCTTTACCACATTTCCCAATAAAAATATATTAATGAATTTTAAAATTTAATGGATGGATGTTTTTAAATAGATATATGTTAAGTTGTACGTGCCCTAATGTGGTTGGTCACTTGCCCTTATCTTAATGGATGGATGTTTTTAAATAGATATAGGTTAAGTTGTACGTGCCCTAAGGTGGTTCGTCACCTGCCCTTATCTTAATGGATGGATGTATTTAAATAGATATATGTTAAGTTGTACGTGCCCTAAGGTAGTTGGTCACCTGCCCTTATCTTAATGGATGGATGTTTTTAAATAGATATATGTTAAGTTGTACGTGCCCTAAGGGGGTTGTTCACCTGCCCTTATCTTAATGGATGGATGTTTTTAATCCGTAGGGGTAAGTGGGGTTGTTTTTACTTGAA
This sequence comes from Wollemia nobilis, assembly GCA_028583015.1. Taxonomy (NCBI): domain Eukaryota; kingdom Viridiplantae; phylum Streptophyta; class Pinopsida; order Araucariales; family Araucariaceae; genus Wollemia; species Wollemia nobilis. Next base: position 4,110,368 of record JAQPPZ010002189.1, on the reverse strand, counting down.
ATAGATAATTTTTAAGTCTATTAAGTAGGAAAGAGATAATATTATTGTCTTATCTTATGAAAGGAACAAGATAAATTACAGCTTCAGCAGGTGGAGAATTTTAAAGTTTTTAACATGTGAAATAAAACCATATCATATTTTATAAATTTTATGAAAATTGTCTAACTTTAAAATATTTTAAAATCTATTGTACCATAATGACATCCTCCTAGACTTGAAAAAGCCAATTTTATTACCTATCTAAAATGTAGCTCCCACTTTATTAAACGTTTATAAAGTGAATGAGATAAATTACAGCTTGAATGAGGTGATAGGTGATAGAGATTTAATTAATTATTTATTTAAGGTTTAAAAGTTAGAATTATATTATTTTTATAAAAATGTTTAATTTTAAAAATATTTTACTTATAATTATTGTGAGTTTGAAAGAGATAATTTTATTGCTTGTGTAAATTGTAACTTTTATTTTATAAGGAAATAAATTTCAGCTTAGGTCAAATTTTATTTTTTAATTTATTTAAGGTCTCATGAATAAATTTTTTATAACTGTGAAAATAGGGTTTTTTTTTTGGTAAGGGTTTCAATCCTTTTACATAGGACAAAAACTTCTAGCAGGAACAAAAGCTCAAGGTCCACAAGGTACAACCTGAAAATAGATCAGATCAAAGAACAACATAAAAACTAATATAAACATAAAAGACCAGCATTAAAATACTGCAAACAAAACAAGAGAGCAGAAAGGTTACTAAGATTTGGAGAGGATGATATGGACCTCCAAGTCTTTCTTTAACACCTGACTATTTTGAAGAGGATGATTATTATGGCAGAAGGTATGCTAAAACAAAAGCACAACAATAAAAGCACAACTTACAAAATTTCTACATTAACAAAGCTGCAATGACAATCAAGACATAAAGAGAAGATTACATGAGAAGGAAATGAGCTCATCCAAATATTGTTTGAGTTGTTACTAACTCCCTGATTGACTATGAAGTCAGCAACTTGCAATCCTTAAAATTTCTTCCACCTTCAAGCTTGGTTCTCTTTATTAAATAGTTAATGATGTTATATGAGTCCCCTTTCACTATAATATTCAAAGAGAAAGAGGGTTCAAAGAATAAAAGTTTACTTGTTTTTAATATCTTAAACATTACTTATCATAAGGTCATCCTAAATTAAATTTTATAATTTAAATGGTTAGTTAAAGACACTCTAATAAGCAATCAAGTGGTCTAAGTGTTCCCCTTTTGTGGACAATGCATTAGGTTAACGATGGACAATTATATCATTTTGCACCTATATTTATATTTAAGTATTTGAACTTAATATTTGAATAATAAAGACTGGTAAGTGAATTTGTTCCACCTTCAAAGGGCTTTAATATGGTCATATTATTTAATTTAGAAAAATAAAAAAAATTAAAGGTTTTTAATTGAGGTTGTATTAAAAAAAGTTATAATTAAATTTTATATTTTTAATAATTTATAAATTTATTTTATTATATTTTAAATTAATTATTAATTATTTTAAATTATAATAATTAAAATTATATAATTATACAAGACATTAAATAGAAAATTATTATAATTTAAATTTATTCTAATAAAAAATGTAAATTTAGTAGTTAATAATTCTAAGTTAAAAAAGTGTTTAAAGTTTTATGAAAATAAAATATATGCTATAGTTATAAAAATTTATGTTTAACATACTCAAGCTTATTAAAAAATTATTATTATTTTTTTAAGAAGCTATGCGATGTGTTGCTTCTATTGGGGGCCCTTCCATCAAAATAACAAAATATTACACTTTATGTTTTCTATTAAGTTGATTAATCTATATTTAATTTATCTTTTCCCAAAAGATATTTTTCATTTCCTATTCTATAAAATATGTTCTTCATCTTCATCAAATTGTTATTTTCTCAATCATTTCCTTTGACATCATTTTCATTAAAACAAAATCTCACTTAGTTAGTTACCCTCTAAAATTTAAATTTTTGTCAAGATGAAGATCAACATTGCAATTGGCTAAATTATCTGCTACTTGGTTTTCTTCTCTATAGATATCCTCATATTTCAAATGTAAACTTTTTAAACAAATCCCCACATCTATTTTTGTTAATAGTGTTAATGATAATTTGTGAATATCCTTCAATTGAAATAAATTTCCATGCTTTTTAGTTGTAGTTTTGATCAACGTACAGAATGCCCTAGCCTCTACAAACTCGTTAATTAAAGTTCCATATGATTCCAAGTAAGTGGAGAATTTTCTCTTTATTATTTCAAAAAACACCACCTCCATTAGATTTTCCTAGATTTCTATTGGAAGCATCATAAAAATTAAGTTTGATGAACCCAATTTCTAGAAATTTTCATTTTACCCTAATGTCATGTCCCAAAATTTCCATCCTAATCATAAGTATTTTTTTTAATATGTGAACAACACCTATACTTGCTAGAGATTGGTTCTTAGCAAGGAATTTTCCTAAGATTCAACTACGGATCTTTAACATCCCCTAATTAAGTTATAGGTCCATCAAAAAATTGAGTACGTCTTATTCCTCCTAGACCCATCACGAGGTGCACCCATCCCTACAACTTACATATATCTATCTATGTAAGTGCACTAGGTGTAAAATCACATTCAAGCTATCAATCTCATTCCCCCCAATGAGCTAGCTTATCCCTTTCATTTTTTCGAAAGGGGTATGCTAATCACCACACCCTACATAAGTTCATCTATGTAGGTTCAAAAAGCGTGTCGGGTTTAAACTATCCATCTCATCTTCGTGATGAGCTAGCCTTCCCATCAATTGGTCTCTTTCCAAAACTTAACCTATAGATACAAAGTGTTTAAAATATTTCTCCCTTATTACACTATTAAGGTTTATCATGAAAAGACCTTAAGATAACAATGATAACCAATCCTCCACAGATGGAAGGAGTTTCTTGGATTCATCACCAACTCCCAATTCAAAGATCAAACATTATTGAAGACATATCAACTATATTTCATCAAGAAAATCTTATTGTATGGCTCCTAAAGTTTTACATATCAAAAATTACTTTAGGGATTTGCAATACAAAGGCTATCTACTAATTAGAAAGCTAAATTTCACCCTATCACAAAACTTGTCCTTTTAAATATAACACAAAATGAATTACCACCTTACTAGTATACCAATACCATATTTCTTTAATTAATTTCAAGGCACATGTTAGATAAAACCATCAAGATCCTTTATGATGCTTTAAAGAATTATTCTAACATCATGCTTAACAAGAATATTTCAATAATTTTTCATCTTAACTACTAAAATCCAATCACCACATCAAAGTATAATATTTCTCGTTTAAACAAATGAAACACCTACACATAAATATTTAATATAAATAATATAATATCTTTCCATTCCTAGCATATAGGTCACCAATTACATAGTCTTCCAAGGTTTTCTTTTCACTCAAGAGAATTCTAGCATCAATATGATGTAAAGAAGAAGAAATGTTTCTACATACTTCGTACAAGTAATTTTCAAATTAAAAAATGTTCCCTTATCTTTTGAGTTCAACCACATTATACACTCCTTTAATAATTATGTGGATATTAGCAAATACAATGCTTATAGATCCATACTACATCAATGATTCCTAATTAATTACAAGAGTTCAATCAACTCATATTTAACCATCTTTATTTTTCTTCCTTGATCGCTTCGAATCTTGATGTCTCCTCCAATCTATTGAGAAGTAGATGTCAATAGGGACCAAGACAAATCCCCTAAATATGATAGTGCAATTCTAAATGCATGTTATAGATTCATTGCAATCAGCCAGCCAAATATTCTAAAAACTTAGTCATTCAAGTTTCTTCTTGGAAATCAAGGCTAAATAAACACAATATTTATTTATATTAATGCAATCCTAAATGCATGCAAGAACTTTCATTGCAGAAATCTAGCCAAAGAATCCAAAAATTAGTCTTTCAAGTTCTTTCGTGGCAACTAGGTATTAATAAATATTTTATTCACTTTTCAAAAGCAAGAAATTCCTTTTCAAGCAACCTCATAAATTACTTAAAATAAAATTGGATTCTATTTTCCTATCATCAATGTTTGGTTTTATTCCAACTAAATTTGAACCCAATTCTTCTAAAATCTGAAACAACTATAAGTATACTATATAGGTATACAATCCTTTATAGCAAACCAAATTTAATATACATAAACTTTACTTACCATAAAAATAAATTTAATACCCAAATTAATCCCTTTACCTTAAAAAAAAATATCTTAATTTCTAGATTCCATATCATTAACCAAAATAAAACAATTCTTATATAACACATGAGCATGCAAGTCATTCTAAAACCATACTCCATTCGTCCCACAAATCCTACATTTTGTACACAGTAAAAGGATTTCGCTACTTTAAGTTTAAATCAACAACAAAGGGGTAAATTATCGCACAACAAAATCATAAAAATCCACAACCACATTAATTCAAATTCCTACCTATAAAGTGATAGTAGGCAAAGACCATAACTTCCAACTAAGAAGGATTTAATGGATGAAATCTGATATACCCAGCATAATGGGTACACACAAAGCTTTTAAAATTGCTTCAGTCCCCTTGGAGTTCAAAATGCACAACAATAACTCTTCCATAAAACTCAAGTTCATAAAAAATTGTAACCAAGCCCTGGTTACGTCATCCGACCAACAACGAACCTATCAAAAATGATATCATAAGGAAAATATAAATTATTATGGCTAGCTACAAAATTGAGGTTTTCTCTTGTTGAAAATTCTAGCAACATATCATCTTATTATTGGGGTGCATATCAAATAATCACAATAAGTTTAACATAATATATCTATATTTTTTTAAGAAAGTAAGCGCTCCATTAAGCTTATTTCATAGAACATTGACATAATCCCAATCAAATATTAATTCATTAATTCCTTAAAGCATACTATATGGAGAATAGTCTTTTCTTCTTTAAATATACATGCACACACAACACTCTTCTTTAAAGTTCCAATGCTCTTCACATTAGCAAATTGAAATGAAGAGCCATACACACATTCCAAAACTTCTAAAACCAAAGTTCGCAAAAATCATTTTTTCTCCACAAATCAAACCAAAATATCTGAAAGCTCATTTTAGTATAATTTTTACATCTTAAACAAACAAAGAAAACCGACATAGCCAAATTATTTAGCTATCAACGAGTTTGAAGATGAGAAGATGCATTCAAACAATTTATAGAGGTTTACAACCAACCCTCATGTATAGTTTTGTCATGCAATCCACACACACAAATCAACTATACTTGAAATATCATTATTTAAAAGTGATGAAAATGAAACTAGCTGAACCTTCTACCAATTTTTTAATGAATTCCAAATGACGTAGTTCATTTTTTGGGTTTCGTCTTCTATCTCCCCTCTTTATCTTTTCTCTTCCTTCCTCTCCAAGACCTCTCTCTTACAAAACCTTCTTCCCCAATGACCTCTGAGCTACCTCATTGCCCATAACTCGATTCCTTTCGATGCACTCAAGAGTCACGTTCAAACAATAACTTACCCACTACATCTGTGAAAATAGGAAATAATCAAAACTACAAGCAATATTTCATGGAAAACACCAATGGTAATCCCATAATTAAATGGTAGAAACTATTTCTTGGCCAAAATTTAATCTCTTGAACTATTATTGATTAATATCCAAGACTTTAACCATGTCACCGTAGGTCCTTTTTTTTTAATGAACCTTATTAAAGAATTATACTCTTTAATTTCTCTTTTGCAAAATAAACAAAGGTACTTGGAAGATTTCCATCATAAAGATCATAAACTTCATAGCAAAAGAAAAGTAATCTCAAATAGTTTTATTTTCTCTTAAAGATAAGGAAAATACCCAAATAAAGCATGAGCAAGGAATCAACTCATTAATTGAGCATATTTTAATCAAGAAAGCATATTCCAAACAAAAGCACGAAATATTTGTTCAATATACCATTTCAGATTTCAACTTCCACACAATCAACTTTGTTGTTTTATTCAAAAATAACCTTACCGTCGATGATTTATTTCCACATGGAAAACACAATATGCAACTACATGAGAGGAAAGTCTATATTCCTTGAAGTTGTTTCCTTTAAGAGAGACCATCATTTCCCTTTTGACATCTCGTTCTTAGTGGATAATTCTTTCCCCCACCTACGAGAAAACATGTTCCTGCAAAAATACAAATCCTTTAGCAGTATCATATTCATCCATAAAATATATATTTTGTAGAAACTAAACATGGAACAATCAATAATTCCACTAACAAGATACATCAAATTCAATCATGAGTCCATCCTAAGAAAAATTTATCAAGGAAGGGTCATGACACATACATAAAAGCAAATCCTTTATGTTAACTACATTATTTTAGATGACCCTTCCATGTATATTTATATCCTATAACCAAGAGGTTATTACCTTTATTTTTGCACTTGAGACTTACCATGATGAGCACCATGTTTATAAATATTCTATAAGAGAGGCAATAACATGGTTCTAAACTTGGACATGATTTTAACATATATTTTTTAAATCATATTATTTCTTTAAAACCACAAATTCAAAAAAAAAATGTTAGGACCAATCCTCTATAGAATACATAATACTTTAGCTTTAAAATAATTAATCCAACATTTCATACACTCTTTCAATGTTGATGGAGCTAGAAAATATATTCTCATATGTTTGAAAAAGTAGCACCAAATGGTGTAAACAAAAGGATAATGAATAATTAAATGATTTTATGTTTCTATATACTTATCACACCAAGCATACTTAAAAGGTCCATGAAATCCTCTTCTTTGTATACTCTCTCCTTTAAAAATATTATTTTGAAATGCTAACCAAAGGAATGTTGAGGCCTTACAAAATTCCTCTAGTTACCAAACATTCATCCAAGGGAAATAATTAGGAGTAGGAAATTTTGATTGCTCTAAATCCTCATATACTATTTTTTGATATCAAACCAATTGATCCTCCCATTCAAAGACAAACAAATAAAACTCTTTGAGCATATTTTGAAGCTCATCTGCTAGTTTGAGTTCTTCTCCTTCACTTATGTTACTAATACAAATTCATGAACTAGAGTAGTTGTTCACATTAATATAATCTTTTACTATGGACCTTTATAGGTTAGACATGCTCGATCCAATGAGTACCACATTAATGAAAAATACAAGCACAAGTCTTCAACCAAGCAACAAACAAAATATTTTTAGAATACCTGTAGCACCCTAAAATTGGCACAGTAAACCTTAGAAAATAATTAAAATTACCTTAGTAATAATTCAAATTCAAATTTCAACCCCGAACCGCCTGTTAAACCGCTTTCCTCGTTTTCTGTGCCATTTTTAGGATTTGTTGTGACCGTTGGACGATATCGTCACCGATCAGACGATATCGCCTCAGATCGGACGAATTCATCTGGAGAAGAACGTCCAGACGATTTCGTCCCAAAACTAATTTTTCATAATTAGCTTATGTTTCAACGGCGTCTCTAACCGGGGCAAAAGCGTGTCTACGCGGTTAGAGACTTCCCCCGTTGGAGATCTCCCAAATTGGGATGATCTCCAACCTCCCAACCTCCTTCCTATGCCTATTTAATCTTAGGCCCTCCCCTTGACATTCCCCTGGCTGAAATTTTTTGTAACACGAGTTTTATTTGCATTAGAGTATCTTAAATTACTATTTGCCTTCGTATTTTTCCAAGTTTGTTTGCAGGAACTTCATTATTTTCAGCTGGAGCAAGCTCAGATCGTCGTAGACGATCCTGTACGATCTCGGACGATCACGCCAAAATTCGAGATGATTTTGTATTTTGTAGACGATCTCGATTGCAACCAACATTGGGGGCAATCCGTGCCCTGAGTTTGCATTCTCTGTCCATTATCTATTGTTTTGCTTTGCATTAGTTAGACTTATTACTATTTTGCATCTTGGAGTTCACCCATGTAGCTTAAATGCATAATAAAGTCATAATTGTCATTAAATCATTGTAATGCACTTATATTTTTATTTTGTAATTATCAGTTTAATATTATTATTATCATTCTACATCATTTTCCTCTGTTAGTATAGCTGCATTTTTTGTATTCTGTGTCTATTTCTCTAATTGCAGGTCTCTAACGAATTCGTCTGACGAATTCGCCAGATCTCAGATGATCTTGTCTGATATCAGACGATCCTGTCATATCAGAGGCGATCTGGACTGCTTCAAAAATCGGAACCTCCATCAGACATCCGAAATCAGGTATGGTTTTTCTCATCTAGCTTGTTCTCTGTATTTTCTGTTTAAATCTATTTTTTGTATTCATTTAAATTTGCATTTCATATAGAACAGTTTAGATTCATTTGGCCAAACCTAGGAATTGAATGATCAAGCATAAAAATGAACACATCAAACACACTATCAACCTAGGCGTGGAAACTGCCATTCAAAAGTTTCCTGGTGAACCCCACCATCCGTCGAAAATTCACCCTTATACACCTCCCCTGAGAGGCGGGACCTTCAAAGGGCCTCTCAGTCCGAGGTATTGTCCCATCCTTTTCACATCCCCCTTTCGGGCACGGATCCTATAGCCTGAAGGTAAGGGTGCGAAAAATTTGGAGCGATACATTTTGGTGAACCCGACGTGAAAACTAAAAACCTTTTGAAAACAATTCAATTCAATCCAAAAAAAAACAAAACATAAATGCATTTAGAATCAAAGATTGCATGTCATATTTAGATGGTAGATTATAATAAAAGACGAGTTGTCACCATTAATGTTGAAAACCAATTAGCAGCTATAGAGATTACTTCTGTGCTTAGAGTACCTCAAACAAATAGGGTTCAACCTTTGTGGGACGAACTTAATAGGAGATTAGATCTCATTTCATCTAGAGCAACCGAACTTAGGCAAATCAAGAGGTTTGTCCTAGATAGAATCCTGGATCCCGATCAAGTGATTTTGTATCATGAGCTTCAGAGAGCTTGCCATAGGTGGTTAGCAGATAAAAGAGCCCTTGTGTCTTCTGAGTTGTATACCTTTGAGGAATACCTCGATAATGCAGCTGTAGTACATAAATTTCTGTCTCGTGTAGAGGACCAAGAGGTCGTTCTTACAGATAGAAAAATATGGAATAGAGTTCCCAGAGCTGTGTTATATCGAGAATATTGCCATGAGATTTATTTTTACAAAACAGAAACTGAAACAGATAATATCACTATAGCACACTTTATTAAGTTCCTGAAAAACAATTTCCAATTTGAAGAGGAGCACTTTATGACTCCTGATGAACTTGATCCTATCAATGACATCTATAAACTATTTATAGAAAACTAAGTTATTATTTTATTATTGTTGTTTCTTGTATTTAGTGTGTTGTTTATTGTCTTTATAAAAATAAAAACAAAAAAAAACAAAATAAAATTATCATAAATAATATATATATATATAATAACAAAAAAATCAAAACATTTTCTTTTAAGTATTATAGTAGGTATATAATTAAAATATATACCTCCCAAGATCTGTTGCAAATATATTAATATATATTTGCTAAAACCTAAATTTAGACACAATGACTAGACTCAGGAATGGAAAACAAATTGAAGTAGAAGAAGATTGGTTAGGAAAAACCAATAGACCAGATGCCCTTCTTGAAGAACCAATTCAAGAAGAAGTAACCTTAAACCAACAAGAAGAAGAATTTGTGGACGCAAATGAACAAAAAGAAAATGATAGAGAGGAAGGATCCTCATCTCCTAAAATAACCCCAGAAGGAGCTGTTACTTTTGAAAACATGGAACATTTTTGGAAATTTCTCAATAACAATATTGGCACCCTTAATAGAGCAGTTCGTATGGATAAAGATCAAATTAGTGATACTCAAGCAACCCTAGAAGATATATATCGCATACACACTAATCCTTTGTCCTTTGTTGATCAAGAGAGTGATCAAGCCGGACCATCCAATTTGGACATGGCTGCTATAATCCAGAACATGCAACAACAATAGGTTACCCAACCACCTAGAGTGCCTGTTACCAAACCAAGGGTTATTCCTACACAAAAGAAACCTTCATTCACTGCTCTATTTCGCCAAGCTATTGATCAATATACCTCAAATCAACAAAAGCCTAAAACAAAACCAAATGTTAATTTCCAACAATCTGGGATACAACATAATGCTACCACAAATCTTCTTCATAATACTCTTTCTACCAATCATTTGCATAATAGTAACATAGCATCGAATCCTTATGTTTCGCCTTCTTACGCTCACAAATCCCATGCTCATGTACCACCGAACCAATATGGTGGGCAAGCTGGCAATCTGGAAGCCATGGTGAAACAGTTAACCTCCCGTATGGACCAAATAGATCCCTACCGTCCCTCGTACAATTACCGAGAGATGTGTAGTCAACCTCTAGATCCTATAGTTGTAGCACAACCATATCCCAAACACTTTCCTATGCCTGTCCTACCTATATATAAAGGAACCGAAGATCCCATAGAGCATCTTCGTATGTTTAGGATAGCATGTCATGACATATCACATGATGATTTGCTATTACTAAAAATGTTCCCGAAAAGCTTAGGCGGGATGGCATTGGAGTGGTATTATCAACTACCCACTCATTCTTTGAGAAATTTTGAAGAGACCGCTGAGTCTTTTGTGCATCAATTTAGTGCCTATATTGAAAGGCATGTAACCATTAAAGATTTGTACAACCTAAAACAAGACAAAGATGAGTGTTTTGCTGACTTCTTAGCTCGATGGAGACAGTTGATAGGAAAACTACACTTTGTGTTACCTTATCGGGAGATGTTGGATATTTTTATCAATAATTTACAAGAACAACTATCCTATGAATTATCAACTGCTACCTTGACCACCTTCGATCAAGCTATAGACTTAGCTCGAAGGGTGGAAGATGCTCTCATTAGAAGAGGTCAGCTCAAAAAGAAAGATGATGAGAAAACATCCAAAAATCAGTATAAAAATAAACAAGTTGTGGGTGACGGAGTCACCGATAGTAGAAACATTGCTAATGTTAATACTACGAAAACAACGGAGAAGTTCATATTGAAACCTCTCGATAAACCACCCCGAGAATTTACTAGGTTAAATCAACCTTTATCAACCATTCTTCCCCAATTACTAGCACGAGGCTTGATCCAATTACCAGCTATCCGGGAACCCGATCCAACTATACCCGGATACAGAGCTGATTTACATTGTGATTTTCATAGAGGACCTGGACACGCTACAAACTCTTGTAAAATATTAAAACATAAAATACAAGATCTGATTGATAATAATGAGATGGAGGTGCAAGCCTTCCAACCTAAACAAAATGCTTCTAATAACGCTCAAAAGAACATTCCCCAAAATCAGAATCAGAATGCCAATCAATCATTGGACATATTTCAACATCCTTTACCACAGCATGGTAAAGAGGTGGCTAATCAAATCGAACATCATAATGTTCCCCCTCCTACCCGATATGTAGGGACTATTAGCGGACAATTATCTGTTCAGGATCCTCAAATATTTGGCACAACTTTCTCCATGGTTACGTCCAGACCCCTATATAATACTCAAACACCGGATCCTAGTGATGTAGAATCGGATACTGAAAGTGAAATAGACATCACCTCAAATCAATCGAATAGTTCTGAAAATGAATCAGATCCTATTCAACCTATCACAGATTCTATGGTTCCGGAAGAACCATTTCCTAGAAGAGTTACTACTCGACCCTCTTCTAATCAGTTCCTTCCTAATGAACAAGCCATAAACGCTAGACCGAGACCAATTCAGCGTCCTCAATATAACATTGTAGGTACCATCGGAGTCGTTACCAGACAACAGGCTCAAAATTCTCAACAGGATCAAACTCAGAATGATGGATCAGCTCCATTTGTTTTGAAAAATCCCAATAAAGGGAATCATATGTCTAATGTTCAACCTAAGCCTCCTTACAATATTAATGAACAATTATCCAATACTACAACCAGAATTTCCCTTTTGGACTTGTTAAGATCTTCTCCTACCCATAGGGATGAGTTAATGCTTACATTAAGCCAAATGATGGTACCTCAAAATATTCAACCTGAAGCCATGTCCAATACTATCATCACTCGAGAAGTCGATTGTATTGACTTTCGAGATAAAGATATCCCACAACATAGTTTACATAAGGATAATCCCTTATATATTACTGCCCTAATTGGAGATGTAGTTGTTAAACGAGTCTTGATTGATAATGGTTCATCTTTAAACATATGCACTTTTGACTTTTACCAACGATTTGGCTTTAGGAGTGACGAGATGAAAAGAACGGATATGATTATCAAAGCCTTCAATGACGAGACACAAGAAACGTGTGGAGTCATTACTATACCCTTGCAAGTTGGTCCTAGAACCCTAGATACGACCGTGTTTATTGTACATTGCCCTGCATCGTACAATATACTTTTGGGTCGCCCTTGGATCAATGCGATGCGAGCGGTTCCCTCCACTTTACATCAGTGTGTTAAATTTGAATTTAAAAACCAGTTGGTTACCATTCATGGTGATCCTAGACCCTTTGATATGTGTGCTTTGGCAGAACCTGTTGGAGTGCAATTTTGCCCCTACCTGTCATCCACACATCCTAGTTCTTATCATCCATCCAAACGTGTGAAACACACACCCATAACATCATCTACTCTTTCAACTACACCTATACATTTAGCTCAACCATCTTCTGAACAAACCACATTAGGACCTCGAAAAGAGCCTAAATCCACACCCAATGCTTCTTGTTTTACTCCTATATCTTCCATACCTCTAGATTCATCCATCGATATCCCTATAACATCATCATCCACTACAGGCATTCTTTCCACATCAGAAGATCAAGGAAATGTTCCTTCTACTTCTTATGCTCTCACTGATGAGCTCTTACCCGATTTATCTAAAATTCTTATATCAGAAGAGATCAACCCTGCCATGCAGACTTCCCTCCTTTTAAATAAACTCCCACCTTCTCCTCGTACCTTGGGCCTCCCACAACCTATGGGAAGTATCTACCAAGTCGAAAGTTGTGCTTTTGTTTATAAAGGATATGATTGGGGAAGAATACCCCGAAACATCAAGACACATTGTGATGGATATGCTCGATGCTATTTTGCTAATGAATATATTAAAGCTAAGCCCATAATGCTTAAATTGGGATATAAAGGGAAAGGTTTGGGACCTTTCCAAAATGGTATGAAAGAACCTTTCGAGGTAGAACCGTGGCCTACCCGCTGTGGTGTGGGCCTATTTTCTAGTAAAGGTCAGCCCTTTCCATTTGAGGATGATGACCATCTCGTATGTTATCAAGATTATCTAGATAAACAAGATTCTTTATATCCAAAGAATAATTCTTTTACCTGCAATATGCTATCCATAGCCTATCCTGAAATGATTGCCGAATCCGATGATGAGTTGGAGGGAGATATCTTTCATGATATTTCCATTGAGGAATTGTTATATAATGAATTTTATTTTGATGGTTCTATACCTAGTATAGCCCAGCTTGAGGCCTCGACTCCTCAAAATGAATTATCCAAGCTAACCTTGGAAGAATTACAAGAATTGGGTGTTTCACCCGCCCCACCTAATTTTGAGAGAGATTTACATATGGAAGTTGAAAACGTTATAAAAATTAACATTGGAACCGAACATAACCCTCACATAATTAATATTGGATCAGAATTAAGTCAAGAAAAACAAGATAAATACATTTCATTTCTTAAAGACTATGAAGATGTCTTTGCTTGGACATATGAAGACATGCCAAGTCTGGACCCTTCTGTAGTCATGCATCATCTAGTAGTCCATCCAGATGCTAAACCTGTTAAACAAAAACTTAGAAAAATGCATCCCAAAGTGGCCTTACTAGTCAAAGGAGAACTAGAAAAACTATTGAAAGTCATTTTTATACAAGCCATTGACTATGCCGAATGGATCTCAAATGTAGTTCCAGTAACTAAGAAAGAAGCCACTAAAGTTAGGGTTTGCACCGATTTCAGAGACATTAATGTTGCATGCCCTAAAGATGATTTTCCTCTTCCCAACATGGATCAGATCATTGACTTTACTGTCGAAAGCGGAATGATATCCTTAATGGATGGATTTTCCGGTTATAATCAGATCAGGATAGCTCCTGAAGATCAGGCCAAAACAACCTTTATTACCCCTTGGGGAACTTTTTGTTGGAAAGTGATGCCATTTGGCTTAAAGAACGCAGGTGCAACCTATCAACGAGCTATGACTTATATTTTTCATGACATGATGCATGATATCCTACATGATTATGTAGATGATATCATAGCTCGTTCCATCAAAGAAGATGATCATTTAAATGACTTAAGGAAAGTATTTGATCGGTTAAGGGAATATCTTATCCGACTAAATCCTGCTAAATGCATATTCGGAGTTAAGTCTGATAAATTATTAGGGGTTATAGTTTCTTTACGTGGCATTGAAATTGACCCTCTCAAGATCGTGGCTATCACAGATATGCCCGCACCCACAAATATATCAGAATTACAAAGTTTACAAGGTAAGCTTCAAGCTATTCGTCGCTTCATCGACAAGTTGGCAGACAAAACCGGACCCTTTCTTAAGCTTCTTAAGAAAGATGTCTCTTTTCATTGGGACGACGAATGCCAAGAAGCATTTGAACTCCTTAAGCAATATCTCCTCAAACCTCCGAGTGCTTTCCCCACCTAGATCTGATCGTCCTTTTATCTTGTACATTTTTGCTTCTGATTCTGCCTTAGGAGCTATGTTAGCTCAACTTGATGATGAGAAGAAAGAACGTGCTAATTATTACATTAGCAGAACCTTAATCAGTTATGAAACTCGTTATACCATATTAGAGAAATTATGTCTAGCAGTCGTATTTTCTACACAGAAACTACGACATTATATGCTCAGTCAAAAAACCTATGTTATTGCCAAATTCGACCCTTTGCGATATCTCATGAGTCGACCGTATTTATCTGGTCGCACAGCCAAGTGGGTTCTTGCGCTAAGCAAATTTGAACTCACCTTCATAGGACAAAAGTTTGTTAAAGGTCAAATCATAGCAGATCAATTAGCTGCTGCACCTTTAGAATCTACTCATCCCCTCATCATTGAGTTTCCTGATGAATGCCTTAAACTAGAGGCAGACCATTCAGAGCAATGGTCCTTATACTTTGACGGAGCCCGATGCATGAGTGGGGCTGGTGCGGGTATTATTTTAATATCTCCGCAAAAACATCTTATTCCTCTGTCCTTCAAATTAACATTTGCTTGCACTAATAATACTGCTGAATATGAAGCTCTTATCCTTGGATTACGAGCTGCCTTGGCATTGAAAATCAAAATTTTATTGGTTTTCGGTGACTCCCAACTTGTCATAAATCAAATCAATGATGTTTATCAGACCAGAGATGATAAATTACGCCCATATAAAGCATATGTTTTGCGGTTGTTATCCTTGTTTGATAAAGTTACTTTGGAAGCTATTCCTCGAACTAGCAATCGTGCGGTTGACGCTATGGCTGCAGCTGCATCTCTTTTACCCTTGGAGTTAGACGATGAATATGCTACCATCATTATTCATCGACTCCAGGAACCCGCTTCAAGAAAATCATGTTTAGAACCCTTGGATGTGTTTCTCATCAACGAAACAACTCCTGAACCATGGTATATTGATATATTTAATTTTTTGCAAAAAGGAACCTTCCCTGATGGTTGCACTAGCAACCAGCGTAGGTTATTACGTAGACAAGCAAGTCGCTTTGTGATTATTGGTAATACCTTGTACAGAAGATCTTTTGAAGGCATCTTATTGAGATGTTTGAATTTAGAAGAATCCAGATCAGCTTTGAATGAAGCCCACAATGGATCTTGTGGGGGACATTTTAGTGGTAGCGCCATTGCTAAGAAACTCCTTCGGATAGGATATTTTTGGCCTACCATGGAAACTGATGCACATAATTATGTGCGACATTGCGACAAGTGCCGAAACACGCTGACCTTGTCCATGCGCCTGCACAAGAGCTACAGGCTATTTCATCTCCTTGGCCCTTTTCAAAATGGGGCCTAGACATCATTGGAAAAATAAACCCTGTGTCATCTGATGGACACAAATTCATCATAACTGCCACTGAGTATTTCACGAAGTGGGTTGAAGCTATGCCATTAGCTTCTTGCACTGGAACACAAGTTTCCAAGTTTGTTTTTAATCAAATTATTTGTAGGTTTGGAATTCTTGCCAATCTCATTTCTGATAATGGAACTTGTTTCAAAAATAAAGATGTCAAGAAATTATGTCAAAAGTATAAAATTCAACATCGCTGGTCCACTCCCTATTATCCTCAGGGTAATGGTCAAGCAGAAGCATCTAATAAAACCTTAATCAAAATTCTCAAAAAATTGGTCAATAAAACCGGTCGAGACTGGCACATTCAGTTATATCCTGCTTTGTGGGCTTATCGAACTAGTGTTCGAACCCCCACTGGAACTTCACCTTTTGTCTTGGTTTATGGTGCTTGAAGCCATTTTTCCCTTTGAATTAGAAGTTCCTTCTTTAGCTCTACTACTTCAAGATATCGAAGTAGGGGATGAATATCGTGTTGGCAGATTTAGTCAGCTAGAACTTCTAGATGAAAAGCGCATCAATGCTTTGGAGCATCTTCGCGCCTACCAAAACAAGCTTAAGAGAGCATATCTTAAGAAAGTTCATCCTCGATCCTTTGAGATCGGTGACCTTGTCTTAAAAGAAAATAAAAAAAATACTAATGCAACTACAAACCTTAAAGGTAAATTTGAGCCCAACTGGCTTGGACCATATGTCATCACTGCTAAATTTGGATCAGGAGCATACAAATTATCTACCTTAGATGGTAAAGAACTTAAAGAACCTATGAACATCATGCATCTTAAACGTTACTATGCGTAAAAATTGGTCATTTCATCATTGTATATATTTGTTTAAAACATTTCAAAAAACAACTATCTTGTATTTCTTTCAATTCATAAACTTAAAATATAAAAACACCAAAAACATCCAAATCATCAAAATCTTCAAAAACATCTTTTATTTTTATATCTGTCAATTTGTGAAGTATTGCAGTTATATTTTTAGTTATTTTGGATAAATTAGTATTTATTTGGAATCCCGCACTTTCACATTCACATGAATAAATATCTTGATTTTATTTGTTATGATTATTCATCTCTCTTATATCAAAGTCCACATTGGAATTAAATAAAGTTTTGAGCATAGAGAACTGATCTTGTTATTTACTTGAACCAAGTATATCTTTTCACATTAAAATGATTTCATTGCAAATTCAATATGATGCTACATAGTAGAAATGGTTTCTTGAGCGAAAAGTTTCCCCTGCTATCCTATCATGCACATGGTCTAGAATCTTTGAGAATTGACAAAAGGACAAGCTCACCCCTACCCAGAATAAAAATCCCTTGCTCTACAGCTAATCCGAGCAAGTATCCCTAGCATAGGAAGAAAAGAAAAGTTCAAGAAAAAGAGAAAAAGAAAAAGGTTATTTTGAATCATCACAATATTTTAGCATTATCTCAAATATCAAGCAAAAATACAAAAGTACAAAAAAAAAAAAAAAAAGAAGCAAAAGAGAAAAGCAAAAGCAAAATGCAATAAAATCCTTTCCCTACCCCTTGAAAAGAAAAGAAGGGTGAATGAGCTTGAATCCCCGGAATTCTCAATTATTCGAAAACTGTGAGGTAAGCCCCATAACAGGTGGTTTGTGCCCAACCCGCTTGGCCTTGGGTAATCCCTAGCATGGCGATATGTCTGTCACATTAGCGACCTTCTTTTGTACAGACCTCTGTTAGCTTATGGATTAGCTAGCTCTTGATAAACCTAACTTACATAGTAGTTTGGTACGGTTACATGCATATAAATCATGGTCAACGAACATTTATTTGGTCAAGGCAAATTACTTGTATCAAATTATCTTGCTCAAAATTGGTAAATGAACAATACAATCGCACACACATTTGTATTTGAGAGATTTTGTATCATTATGATAAATCAAGATTGGTAATGAACTCACATTTGCACATGAGGATTCCTTATAAATCTACATTTCTCTTTGAGATAATTTAAAATATCTCTGTAACTCTTTTCGGAATAATTTTATCCTTTTATTTCAGAATTTTTGTTTTGTATAAAAGCAATTACATACATCTTCTCATAAAATCTCAAAAATAATTTCAAACAAAATTTTCATATTATTATTTTTCTGTTTATCAAAAGTCAAAAATGCATCTTGCAATAAAACCAACAATCTATTTTCTTCTTTGGATTTCGCGATGATGGTATAAGTCTATACCTATAATTCTATGCCTAGCGCAAACCATCGTTCTAATTTTATTTTCCATTTATTTTAAAACAAAATTCATCAAAACATATGACTTGCATCATTATGTTACACAATTATGCTTTACAAACAAACAAACACCTATTCTATTTCATGACATTATGTTCAAATTCAGTTTTTGCAACCATGGTATAAATTCTAAGGAATTGTTCAAAATTTTATCACACTTAGGAATTTATGCCTAGCAAAATCATATTTCTTTTCATATTTCATGCATACTATTTTTATGAAAATCTGAAAACAAATCATCACACCATCATCATCTCCATCATCACAACACCAAGTCTTAAGACAGTCTCTTAAGCACTCTTTTACTTTTAACAATATTTCTATACTGGGATTAGCTTGACGACCGAGTGAGCGACGACTCCATGAAATGGTCTATAATAGCGACAATGTCCTTTGAAATTATTGTTAGAAGTCCCTTTTATTTTTTATCAAATCACACCACAAACAACCAATTTGTTTACATCAGATTATTTCATTTAAATTTTAAAGCATGACATAAAAATTATAATATTTCCAAACGACATAATTACATGAATCATCAATCAAACAAATCAAAACATCAAAGCATCATACAAACACATAAGACACAAGTCATATCATCAAAAAAAATATCATATATATATATATATATATATATATATATATATATATATATATATATATATATCAATGAACAGTAAAAATGAATTAGGGTTTTTCCCTATTTTCTTAATTTTATTCAAAAACAAATTAACAACATTTTAATTTTGCTTTTCCGTGTTTTTACCTCAAACGTTCGATTTGGGTAAAAACACGGAGGGGGCACCATAGTCAGCATTCGTACGATTCGACCTAGAATCGTCGCCTAAAAATGGGAATAAATTTTTGCTTTCTCGTAGATCGAGAAGAACTCATCTTTAACGCATTTTCTTCAAAAAATTCGCTAAAGAGGGGGCAAAATGTAGCACCCTAAAATTGGCACGATAAACCTTAGCAAATAATTAAAATTACCTTAGTAATAATTCAAAATTTAAATTTTAACCCCGAACCGTCTACCGTTAAACCGCTTTCCTTGTTTTCCATGCCATTTTTAGGATTTGTTGTGACCGTTGGACGATATCATCGCCGATCAGACGATATCGCCTCAGATCGAACGAATTCGTCTGGAGAAGAACGTCCAGACGATTTCGTCCCAAAACTGATTTTTCATAATTAGCTTATGTTTCAACGGCGTCTCTAACTGGGGCAAAAGCATGTCTGCGCGGTTAGAGACTTCCCCGTTGGAGATCTCCCAAATTGGGATGATCTCCAACCTCCCAACCTCCTTCCTATGCCTATTTAATCTTAGGCCCTCCCCTTGACATTCCCCTAGCTGAAATTTTCTGTAACATGAGTTTTATTTGCATTAGAGTATCTTAAATTACTATTTGCCTTCGTATTTTTCCAAGTTTGTTTGCAGGAACTTCATTATTTTCAGCCGAAGCAAGCTCAGATCGTCGTAGACGATCTTGTACGATCTCGGACGATCACGCCAAAATTCAAGATGATTTTGTATTTTGTAGACGATTTCGACTGCAGCCAACATTGGGGGCAATCAGTGCCCTGAGTTTGCATTCTCTGCCCATTATCTACTGTTTTGCTTTGCATTAGTTAGACTTATTACTATTTTGCATCTTGGAGTTCACCCATGTAGCTTAAATGCATAATAAAGTCATAATTGTCATTAAATCATTGTAATGCACTTATATTTTTATTTTGTAATTATCAGTTTAATATTATTATTATCATTCTACATCATTTTCCTCTGTTAGTATAGTTGCATTTTCTATATTCTGTGTCTATTTCTCTGATTGCAGGTCCCTGACGAATTCGTCTGACGAATTCGCCAGATCTCAGACGATCTTGTCTGATATCAGACGATCCTGTCATATCAGAGGCGATCTGGACTGCTTCAAAAATCAGAACCTCCATCAGACATCCGAAATCAGGTATGGTTTTTCTCATCTAGCTTGTTCTCTATATTTTTTGTTTAAATCTATTTTCTGTATTCATTTAAATTTGCATTTCATATAGAATAGTTTAGATTCATTTGGCCAAACCTAGGAATTGAATGATCAAGCATAAAAATGAACACATCAAACACACTATCAACCTAGGCGTGGAAACGCCATTCAAAAGTTTCTCGGTGAACCCACCATCCGTCGAAAATTCACCCTTATACACCCTCCCCGAGAGGCGGGACCTTCAAAGGGCCTCTTAGTCCGAGATATTGTCCCATCCTTTTCACACCCCCCTTCCAGGAACGGATCCTATAGCCTGAAGGTAAGGGTGCGAAAAATTTGGAGCGATACAATACCTTTCATTGACTGACCATCAAATATGTTTCTTTCTCAATTGGGAACTATCTAATATGAAGTCTCATGTTTATGATCATTTAAATAGGGTTTGTTTCTTGAATAATTTATTTACATAAAAGAACCTATATATTTTAAAAAGTAACATTTTTTATAGCTCTTTCCTTTATTTTTGAATAATATCTAACCAAGTTTTACCTCTTAGTCCAAACTCGTAAATTGTAATTCCACAATCCTGCCACTTCAATGATCTTTCCTTTGTAAATCATATCCCACTTACAAAGAGGAAACATAATTTTTTTCTCACATCCTTTCCAAAGAAAATATCCTTGTGTTTTATCAAATTTAGATGTCATACCTACCACAATCTTGAAAGTGATGTTGTATACAAGGATGAATTGTAATGTAGTCTTTATGAGTTGTATCCTTCTACCCATGGTTACAAAATTAGTATTTCAACCTACTAAACAAGGTTTAACTCTATTCAAATACGATTCTTGTTGTTGAGATTACAAAATATGCCCTAGTATGCATGGACTAGGGACCCATTTTTAATTTTGGTGATTTTTTCGTTTGTTTACTTGGGCTTGTGCATAATTGTTAATCATCCAAGAACCCTGATTCTCAGTTGAAAGTTTCTAATAATAGATGCCCAATTTCTACATACCTTGATTTTGTAATGATGTGTGTTACTATTTTTGTGTGTGGTAAAATATTCAATATGACAAGTGATCTCTCCTATTAGAATAAAATCAGAATACACTTTCCAACAAGTACCCATATGACTATGTTACCATATCCTTAGAACCCCAAAACTTGTTTAAATTTAGATACTATAAATTTGGAAATCATCTTGACAACATAGATGGAATCACTTTCAAGGCTTATATATCCTCCAAAACTCAATGAAATTTTGTGAAACCACTCTCATTAGATGATTTTTGAAAGTAGATTTCCAGTAAATATAAAATTACCTATATCTTGAGAAAGATTGACCTTTTAAATAACCTATTTTTTAGCATGATATGTGGTTGCCCTGTTGACCGTAATGCTTGCCTAATAATTCAAAACCCACTTCTAGAACCCATATCTCTTTTAATACTCAAAATAATTTTGTGAAATAAATTTTATTAGATGCTTCTCAAAAAGAGATTTCCAACAAGTACAAATTTTCCTATATTTTGAGGAGGTTTGAGGCTTGAAATTGCTTGTTTTTTGTAGGTTGTCTAAGTTTCCATGACCAAGGTAAATATAGGTGTGGGTCAAATAAAAAATGGTAACCAAAAGATCCATGAGGAAATTTAAAGTCTAAAAGAGGATTCATGGGGAAACTTAAAGTTCAACGGAATTAAAGCCTAACCAAAAGTCTGGTAAAGGACAAATTGGTAAAGATTTTGTAATGCAAGGAGGTAAAATTAATCTACCACCTTCCTAAAAATTAAACAATCATAGAAGTAAAGGAAATAAAAACTAATGTCAATCCAGCAAAAGGAAATATGAGAATATAAGTAGAAATAACCATACAAAAACTCCACATATTTTTTAGACAATATGGAAGCTAAGAAAATTTAAAATCTAACAAGAAGAGAGTAAACAAAATCCTAGAATCTAGCAAGCCAAATATTTTTGGCAATGACATTAGTAAGAACACTTCAAAATCTTTGGTCAATTAAGAAGAGAGTAAACAAAATCCTAGAAGCTAACAAGCCAGAGCTTTTGGTAATGATGTCAACAAGTAGCTTCAAAATATTTATATAGGCTTGTGGGGCAGAGAGTATCCATGTTGGAAAGCAGCAAGCCGAAACATTTTGGCCCTGACAATTGGAAGCTAGTAATGTTGTAACCCTAGACATTTATGAGGAAATATAAAAGCTAGAACCTTTTGGTCTTGAAAATTGGAAGATAGAAATGTTGAAACCTCATACATTTGTGGGAAATCATAAAATCCAAGGAAATTAAAGCACCAATAATTAAAAGGTAGCAATATCAAAACCTTAAACATTTGTGGAGAAACATAAAATGTAACAAAATGAAAATCTCCAGACAGAAGCCCAAACATTTTATGAGGGAAATCATAGAAGCAAAGGAAATACATATTAAAGTGAATCCAACCAAAAGGAAATTGAGAGTTTAAGTAGCCATAGCCATGCTCGAAGTTCAGATATTTACAAGAAATATATAAACAAATGAAATTAAAAACCTCGATTGAAAGCCTAGGCATATATGGAGAAATATAAAAGCCAAAGAAATTAAAACCCTAGCCATTGGAAGATAAACATGCTAGAAGTCCAGATATTTGCAGAGAAACATAAAATCCAAGGAAATTAAAACCCTAGCCATTGGAAGCTAACCATGAAAAAAGCATAGAAATTTGAGGATAATTATAAAAGCTAAGGAAATTAAAACCCTAATAATTATAAGCTAACCATACTGGAATCCTAGACATCTTGTGACATTCCTCCAAACCAACTATTAGCTTATCTTCTTTTATTATTAGAATATGGTACTATTAATGGTATTTATGATTGCAAGAACAGGTGATACCTTTAAGAAGGAAGATCGAAGATATTTGGGAATCCTCCTTAAGGCGGGTAGAGTGGGTTGGTCATGAGAGGTAATTAGGGATATGAAGTAGAGCCACGGTCCATGAGTACGTGGAATCTCACAAACTACATCTCATTTAGGAGCTTCCTAATTGTTACTACATTATATGCATGTGTTTGTTAACAAATTAAGTGTTGGATCTAGCTTATCACTTGTCTAATAGTGTAATGACATAGTTATAAGTAGAATATATAAAATAAAATAAAAATAAATAAATATAAAATATATATTAATTAATTAAAAATAATAGTAATAAGTAATTAAAAAATATTAAAAATATATATAATATATAATGTATAATATAATATAAAGTATGCATATATATATATATATATATATATATATATATATATATATAATAAACATAAAAATGAAAATAATATGGGTTCTTGCCCAGTCCCTGGCTCAACCCAGGTCATCCCTCCCGGGGAGTGGTTGTTTGCAGATGATCTCCTGGGGGGAGATCCTTCTCCACTATCTGCGCCCCTCCCGATCGGCTAGGGTTTCCTTGGTTGTTTTTTCGGACTGGTG
Organism: Wollemia nobilis; assembly: GCA_028583015.1. Classification (NCBI taxonomy): domain Eukaryota; kingdom Viridiplantae; phylum Streptophyta; class Pinopsida; order Araucariales; family Araucariaceae; genus Wollemia; species Wollemia nobilis. The sequence goes on along the minus strand of JAQPPZ010002189.1, from coordinate 4,086,381 downwards.
CTTCCCAGGGATCCCTGTTTGGTTGGGGATCCCTTCCCTTTTCCCCTCAGGCTTCCCCCTAGGGTTTTTTGTAGGTTATTCGCGTGGATCTGGTCCCCTGCGTTTCTCGGTGCGGTGGAGGTGACGGTTTAGGGTTTGGACAGCTTCCCCATTTTTCTTGTGAATCCTCGATGGGCTCTGTGCTTGGACGAGATTCTTGGTCCCTGCTGCTGGGATCCTCTTTTATTTTCCCGGGGCGGGTTCCTTGTGGTGCAACTCTCTGGTCACTTCGTGATGGGCTGGATACTCTCTGTGATGGCTGTCAGCTTCTTGCAGGATGGCTCTCGCTGAACTGAATGTTTTCCCGGTGGGCGGGATGGTTTCTCCACAGGGCGGGATCCGCCAAATCCGTCGGTTTTCCCGCGAGGCAGGATCCTTTCTTTTCTGCTGGTTTCCCGGATGGTGGGATTTCCCTGTTGCTTCTCGCTAGGCGGGACTGTTTGTGGTGGTTTTGAATACTTCCTACGAGGCGGGATTTTATTGTGACAGTTTTTCTTTGCTTCCTGCTGGGCGGGATCTTTTCGATGGTGGTTTTTGGCTACTCCCCGCTGGGCGAGATCTCCAAAACTACTTCCTTTCTTATTTGTTTGTTTCCCGCTAAGAGGGATTGTTTCATGCTTACTGTTACCGTTGGGCGGGATTTCTGTTTTAGTGTTCAGTTTCAAGGGATTGATGCCCTAAGCCCATTGCTTATGTAATCAGGTTTTGGGATCCTTGTTAAAACCCGCTATAAATTAACAAAAAAAATGAAAATAATAAATTTTTTGAATAAATATATGACATTCTCCTTTTTTTAGTTTTCCTTCCTCGAGTGTTATCCTTTACAACCATCCTCCCAAGTGTGATGCCACTCGCTGTTAATATAGTGTGCATGCTTGTCTTATGTGTCATTCAATCTTCTTTGTTAAACTTCTATTTATGAATAGTTGAGAAGATTTTAAGATAATATCATAATTGTATATAGTAGTCTTGGCTTGGGTGGCTTCGATGTGTGTCTCCATCAAAACTATGCTTAGGAAGTGGTCGGCTAGCGAAACTCCTAGTTTGGAGCCTTCTAATTCCTTGTTTGGACTTCCTTGTGCTAAATGTCTAATATTTGTTTGCTTGGAAGATGTTTGTTGTTGAATGATGAAGAGACTGTGATAATGTAATTATTGCTAAAATACTTTATCTACTATATTAATACGTATATGCCTTTCGAAAAGTTATCTCTTGTTGGGAAAATTTTAATAAATGAATTATATTTAATTTGTTACTCTTGTATACCTCTTACATTTTAAAACTGAGAAGATAAGTCCAAAAAACACATATTGTATTTCTTGCTTATATTGTTGAATTGAGCCAAGATTTACCTTATGAGTAGAGGAGGCTATCTCTGTTTGCTCTAAAATATGAAAGGAGATGCATATATATGTATTTGCATAGTAGTGATAAAATAGAGCATGTAGTGGAATTTGGTAGAGTACAGGGCTGATACCACAAAGCTTTTTACTCCCACTATGTCGTTCGTGACGCTAGCTAGTTGTTCTCGAGAGATTGATTGAAGTGGAAACATGCTTATCGACAACCAAAATGATACCAACACAACACTGTGTAGTTTGCTTTTGTATGCTGTTGTTTTTAAACACAAAGAGAAGGAAGAAAATAAACTTATGGTTAAAGTTTGTGTAGCTATGCATTACTATTATAATAGTTGGTTAGTGATTCCCTGACCAATATTGTATTATAAGAAAATATGAATAATTTAGGAAAATATTTGTCGATGCAATTTCTCATAACCTTTAATAAATGATGAATGTACTTGTGTTTTGCAATGCAATGAGAATACCTTACATTTTAAGAGAGTGAAGTCGTTGAATAAAAGGAACATTACTTATATTGAGAACCATGACATTTACTTTCATAATATCTTAATCGCTACTTGGAAAAACTTATAATGTCACTGGTTTATCAACACCTATTTAAAGTTATCAAACACACCAGTATGATAGACCCCCACCTTATGAATGTATGTGTATTAAGTTTATTTCTTCAATGTTTGATTTGACATTTAACTTTCATCTAATCTTGTTATATCAATTTAGATTATGTGGCCACACTATTATTTACAAAAGAAAAGTGTAGCTTATACTTAAGAAAATACCTTCTTAACGAATTAATATAATGGCTATTTTGAAACACATCCTGATAAACGATGAACATAAATATTGCTAGTAAAAAATTACATTGATAGACGTGAACTTTCTTAGACCTATTCTGAAATATCTGAAATTAGTATTAATTATATTTTATTGTCTTCCTCAAATATTGTAGGTACTCCTTTAAGTATATAAAAAACCATATTTGTATCTTCTACTTTTGTTCTTAAAATGTGCACTTTATATGATGTTATTTTAATTTAAATGAAAAATTATCATTCTTTAAAAAAAAATTAAGAAGAAATTTACAATAGATTAAATGATAATAGGTGAATATAATTTAAAGTTCTTATATTGAATCTCCCTAACCAGGTATTTCTAATATTAGAAGCACCTCTTTAGATGTTTTGAATTAAAACAGTCTTAAAACAGTGTTAGTAGTAATATGGTCAATTGTATAATCCGGAGGATTATAAAAAAATTGTACAAATTCTATGAAATAGAGACTGAATCAATATTGCATCATATCTCCCACCAAAAGGAAATTCCATTGGTCTGATTATTTTTATAGCAAACAATAGACTTAGGAATTGTGATAGATATTTACATTATTTCTTTTTATAAGCTAACTTTTGGTTTCAAAAGATTTTTGGATAAAGAAGTATATTATAAATTACATCCTACCATAGTTAGTATTATAAAATATAAATAATAATAATATATATATATATAAATAATAATAAAATATATTATTAGGTAATCATCCTTTAGAAAGTTAGGGAGTACAAAATAATAGAATATAACATTTAATATTGTCATTATTATTTCTTAGTCTTTCTTTTAAGAGGCATGTATATCAATATGTTATTTTTGAATGGTAATTTATTGCTATTATTATCTTGGGGTATTATCTACAAGGTGGTTATAGACCTTTAAAAGGAGTTGTTCAAGTACCTATAAAAAGAAATATAGCTTAGTGACGCACTATGAATGTTAACTAAATAATTAAGATTTGAAATAAAAGAACTATTCTCAACAATCATTTGATTTTATTTTGAGATTAGAATTTGACTTATGCAAAACAAATTGCTTTAACCTTGGAAATTGAATTACATTGGAGTTTACCTAGGTGTTAATAGTAATAAAATCCCAAATAATATTTAGAAAATTTTACTCTATTTATTTGTGTTTTTAATAGTAAATTTATGGTAGCAGAGTTCATTTCAGATCATTAGCTTACCATTTAAAAAGAGTAAATAGTATATTAAATTTATTCTTTTTAAAAATATTTTGAAAATAATTACTTTTATGCATTCGTTGACTTTGGTATATATGAAATAGAAAGGTCAATGATATTATAGGCTATACTTTGAAAATCAATATCTTCAATTTTTTTTTTTGGTAGGTGGTATAAATTATATTATATGGGTTTTAATTGGTTCCCAAAACCAGAAACTTAAGCATATAATGAAAAGTATGTGGAGAAGCACAAAAATAGTGTCTACACCCTAGTCACTCCAAAAATCAATATCTTCAATTAAGTCGTGGCATATAATTGGCTTTCTTGTTTATAAAATGCTTTTTAATATTTTCTTTAAACATGTATTTAGCCTAAAATATGTATTGTGATAATGTTAAAAGTTATCACATGTTTTATTTAAGATAATTATTTAAATTTGATTATAGTTACAAGGATATTTTAGTGCAATATTAAAACACCTTTGGATTTAATTAAAAAAATATAGTAAATCAACACTAGTATTCTTTTTTATGATGAAATGTAATGCTAAATATATTTTATTATGGAAATCATTTTAAGATTAGGGTAATTACTACCTTTGATTTAAGATCTTGAACTTTAACTTCCTCTTAAGAGCATCTATAACCCTAAAATAACCATCATTGGAATCTCTCTTTCAAGATAAATGAAGTACATCAAATTGGATGTACCTCCACTTAATTATAATATATTTATGTATCATCAAGATGGATGAACATTCATCCAACACCGGAAATTTACAAGTGGCAATTACTGTGATTTGATAAGAACTGTTTTTGGTAGAATTGCACAGTGCAAGTGGTCTTTCTGCCAAGAACAAGTAACAAGGGGCAGAATGTGATGCTATCTCTAGGCTATTATACGAGTAGTACCATAAGGGGTCTCACGTTCAATGTTTATCTAGGGAATTCTAGCAATATACCAGTTTTAGAAGTCGCTAGATTTTGGTGCTAGAAGGTTCAGTGATGAGATGGAATGGGACATCTCCTCGTTAGTCAAAACTTGACATGAGATACTTGGTCCTGAGCCAGAGTAATGGTGGACCCTGATTGACTCCAATAGAATGTTGGACTCTTAATTAGGCACTAGGTATACTAACGCTATACCCTAGCATGACTTATAATATATATATATATATATATAGTAATGATGAAAACTAAGGATAGATCACAGGTTAGAGAAACCTATGTCCTCCATGCTATGGGGTGGGGAACTATGTGTCCACCCTTCTAGGTGATATGGGCCCTAGAAGGACAACCCCATACCGTGAACATAGACCTCTAGTAAAGGAGAAGAATGTGTTCACAAGATGACACCTTTTATAGAATCTGGGTAATCTTGACCACTCAAGAGACCGTCTGCAATGGTCAAAAATCTTGGAGCGAGTAATTTTATGCATACGTACTAATTAAATGTTAGGTGAATAATAGTTCTATTATGACATTAACTCATTTTGTTTAAAATTTTCTCTTATTGATTCTAAGGAGCAATATTGGAAGAGACAACTAGGTGAGATATAACTGGTTTGTTTCAGTTGGTATCAGAGCTCTAGGTTGTAAAAACCTAGGCCACAAAATCCTTAAGTTGTAGGATTCTTTGTATCATATTTGTAAAGAAAATCTAAAAATAATTAACATAGCTCTTTTATAACCATATGGAGGATCTTGCAACAACGATCAAGTTGTTCCAAGTGTAGTTGGAACAATCTACAATTTTGATTAAACTATTAATGGAAAAGCTAGAATATCAACATAAGAATATTGAGCTTCTCATCGAGCAAGGATGTAGAAGAAAGAAGAGCAAGCCAGGGATGATCCCAAGGCTCATGAAAGACATGAAGAAGACCAAACAGGGAATAAAACCAATGAAGTTGGCTAAAAATCATAAGGGTAATTTAGAATCTACATGTCCTCAAGGATATAAGAAGTATATACGAGCACCATAACATGGATGCTACATTTATGGAAATTCCCATTACACTAGAAAATGCCCTCAAATATCTGATCAGCAAGTTTGCTATATTTGTGGAGGGACTTATTTCACCAGTAAATGCTCTCAACGATTTGATCACAAATAAGCATCTAAGGAGCAACCCCTTGAAACATGTATAAAATTTGAAGTTCAAGAGGAGCAAGCCACCCCCTCAACTTTGAAGATGCCAAAATTCTATCATCATGATACTCATCCAGAATCTAGCAGTTATGGACAATCGATTAATGTAAGGTCTGAAGGGATCAATCTTCTCTAAAAGGAATGCCACATGAGAGGATATGACTAAAATGAAAAAACACTTTTCATACTTGTTTGAATAAACAATAATAACATTTTTGCTGAATCTAAACTGGTTTGAAAAAGCATTCTCTTTGATATAAATATGAATTTGATTGTTATCTAATTTTGATCAGAATCAAGTATGGATCGAATTGGATAATAAAATAGTTAAACCAAATTCCTAAAAGGAACAATGTATTTCAAGGAACCAAATACCATCATGAAAGAGTGACATATAGAAGAAGACCATCGTGAAAGAGTGACATACAGAAGAAGACCATCGTGAAAGAGTGACATACTTAAGAAGACCACCGTGAGAATCCTTAAAATAAAGGTAGAGAATCCATAACGGTAAAATATATAGATTGTATAAATTCTCGGATCAGCTACTATCCAGAAGATGGTGGATTAATTGAGATAAATACATTAAAATCTTAAGGAAGCTTCAAAGCACCAAAAATAGATATGTTAACCTGACGATGACATCGAGGAAATTCTCTGTGAGAGACAAAGTTTTCTCAAGAATAATATTTGTTAAAAAACTCTAAGCTCAACCCAAAATTTTTGAAACCCTTGAGACCATTCTCAAATAGTTAAAAAAAATCTACATAAGGGAATATGGTTGATAGTTTCTATATCTATTTGCACAAACATAGATATATTTTTGCATATGAATTTGAAATAGCATATTGCAGAGTATGTGTTATGATTATGATTTGGAAATGCATAATTTTTTATTATGATTTGGAAATAAATAATTTTTAAATACATATTGCAAACACAGAGACTTTGTTTATTCTTAGTGGGGGAGAATGTAACATTCCTCCAAACCAACTATTAGCTTATCTGGTTTATTATTATAATATGGTACTGCTAATGGCATTTATGATTGCAGGAACAATTGATACCTTCAAGAAAGAATATCGAGAGAGAGTTGGGAACCCTCCTTCAGGTAAGTAAAGTGGATCAACCATGAGAGGTAAGGAGGGATATGATGCAGAACCAAGGTTTGTGAGTACATGGAAGCTCACAAACTGTATCTCATATAGGAGAATCCTGATTGTTATTGCATTATATGCATGTGTTTGTTAATAAATTAAGTGTTGGATCTAGATTATCACTTGTCTAATAGTGTAATGACATAGTTGAAAAGTAGAATATATAAAATAAAATAAAAATAAATAAATATAATATATATACTAATTAATTAAAAATAATAAGTAATTTAAAAATATACTAAAAAATATAATGTATAATATAATATAAAGTATATATATATATATATATAATAAACATAAAAATGAAACTAATAAATTTTTTGAATAAAGATATAACATTATTCTTTGTTTATTTTTCTTTCTTCGAGTATTATCCTTTACAACCATCCTCCCAAGTGTGATGCCACCCGACGGTAATCTAGTGTGCATGCTTGGCTTATGTGTCAATCGATCTTCTTTATTAAACTCCTATTTATGAATAGTTGAGGAGATTTTTAGATAATAATCAGAATTGTATGTAGTAGTCTTGGTTTGGGTGGCTCTGGTCAATCAAATTTTATCTCTGTTAAAATTATGGCTTGGAAAGTGGTCGGTTAGTGAAACAACCAGGTTGGATCCTTCTAATTTCTTGTTTGGACTTCTTTGTGCTAAGTTTATGTTGTTTGCTTGTTTGGAATATGTTTCTTACTGAACGATGAAGAGACAGTGATAATGTAACTTTTGCTAAAATACTTTGTCTAATATATTAATCTGTATATACCTTCTGAAAAGTAGTCTCTTGTTAGATGAAATTTAATAAATGAATTATATTTAATTTTTTGCTCTTGTATAACTCTTACATTTTAAAACTGAGAAGATAAGTCCAAAAAACATATATTGTATTTTTTTTTTATGTTATTGAATTGATCCAAGATTTGCCTTATGAGTAGATGATGCTATCTCTGTTTGCTATAAAATATAAAAGGAGATGCATATATACGTGTTTGCATAGTAGTGATAAAATAGTGCATGTAGTTGCATTTGGTAGAGGACTGGGCTAATCCCACCGAGCTTTTTACTCCCACTCTTCATTCGTGATGCTAGTTGAATGTTCTCGGGAGGTTTATTGGAGTGGAAACATGTTTGACAACAACCAAAATGATACCAACACAACACTGTGTAGTTTGCATTTGTATGCTATTGTTTTTAAATACAAAGAGAAGGAAGAATATAAACTTGTGGTTAAAGTTTGTGTAGTTATGCATTACTATTTTATAGTTGGTTAGCGATATTGTTACCAGTATTATCTTATAAGAAAAAATGAATAATTTGGAAAAATATTTATCGCTTTAATCTCTCATAACCTTTAATAAATGGTGAATGTACTTGTGTTTTGTAATGCAATGAGAATACCTTATATTTTAAGAGAGTGAAGTCGTCGAATAAAAGGGACATTATATTGAGAACCCTGAAATTTACTTTCATAATCTCTTAATAATTGCTTGGAAAATTTTAGAATATCATCGGTTTACCACCGTCTATCTAAAGTTGTCAAACACACCAATATGATAGACCCCCACCAGTACTGTTATCACATAACTTATGAATGTATGTGTATTCAGTTTATTGTTTCAATGTTTGATTTGACATTTAAATTTCATCTAATCTTGTTATATCAATTTAGATTATGTAGCCACATCATTAGTTACAAAAGAAAATTGTAGCTTATACGTAAGAAAATACCTTAATGAATTAATATGATGGCTATTTTGAAAAACGTCTCAGCAAATGATGAACACAAATATTGTTAGTAAAACATTACTTTGTTAGTAAAACATTGCTTAGACCTATTCTGAATTATCTGAATTCAATATTAATAAGATTTTATTGTCTTCCTCAAATACCGTAGGTAGTCCTTTAAGTCTATCAAAAACCATATTTGTAGCTTCTACTTATGTTCTTAAAATGTGCACTTTAGATGATGTTATTTTAATTTAAATGAAAATTATCATTCTTTATAAAAAAAAGATTTAAAAAAAAATAAAATAGATTAAATGATAATAGGTGAATATAATTTAAAGTTCTTATATTTAATCTCCGGTATTTCTAATATACTAGAAGCACCTCTTCAAATGTTCTTAATTAAAATAGTCTTAAAACAATGTTAGTAGAAATATGGTCAATTGTATAATCTAGAGGATTGTAAACAAATTATACAAATTCTATGAAATAGAGACCGAGTCTAGATTGCGTCATATCTCCCACCAAAAGGAAATTTAATTGGTACGACCAGTTTTATAGCAAACAATAGACTTAGGAATTGTTGAATCATTATAGATATTTACATTCTTTCTTTTTATAAGCTAAATTTTGGTTTCAAAATATTTTTGGATAAAGAAGTATATTATAAATTACATTCTACCATAATTAGTATTATAAAATTTAAATAGTAATATATAAAAAATAATAATAATTAAATATATTATTAGGTAATAGTCCTTTAGAAAGTCACAGGGAGTATAAAATAATAGAATATAACATTTAATATTGTCATGATTATTTATTAGTCTTTCTTTTGAGAGGCATGTATATCAATAGAAATTGTATAAGTTATTTTTGAATGGTAATTTATTGCTATTATTATCTTGGGGTATTATCTACAAGGTGGTTATAGACCATTACAAGGAGTTATTCAAGTAACTATAAAAATAAATATAACTTAGCGATGCATTGTGAGTGTTTAACTAAATAATTAAGATTTTAAATAAAAGAACTATTCTTAACAATCATTTGATTTACTTTTGAGATTAAAATTTAGGTTTATGCAAAACAAATTGCTTTAACCTTGGAAATTGAATTACATTGGAGTTTACCTAGGTGCTAATAGTAATAAAATACCAAAGACTATTTAGAAATGTTTATTCTATTTATTTGTGTTTTTAAATCCTTAGAAAGGCTTATTCTATTTATTTGAATTTTTAATATTAAAGTTATGGTAATAGAGTTCATTTTGGATCATTAGCTTACCATTTAAAAATAGTAAATAGTAAATTAAATTTATTCTTTTTAAATATGTTTTGAAAATAATTATTTTTAATCATTCATTGAATTTGGTATATATAAAATAGAAAGGTCAATGATATTATAGGCTATACTTTAAAAAACAATTTCTTCAATTTAGTTGTAGCATATAATTGACTTTCTTGTTTATAAAATGTTTTTTAATCTTTGCTTTAAACATGTATTTGGTCTAAAATATGTATTGTGATAATGTTAAAAGTTATCATCAAGTTTCATTTAAAAAAATTATTTAAATTTGAGTTTAGTTACAAGGATATTTTAATGTACTTTTGAAACACCTTTGATTTTAATTAAGAAAAGATAGTAAATCAAAACTAGTACTCTTTTTGATGATAAAATGTAATGCTAAATATATTTGATTATGGAAATCATTTTAATATTAGGGTAATGACTACCTTTGATTTAAGAGATTGAACTTTTATTTATTTATTTATTTATTTGTGGAAAACATCCCAAAAGGGATGCCACTTTCGGGTAAGACCCAAGGAGGCAGGGGTATCCATTCTGCCAAAAACACCCAAGACTCGGACCTGGTCTACCACCTTTAACATACTCAAGGAGTAAACAAACACACAAAACCAAATTAAAAAAAGAAAATAACAACAAAAAAAAAAAACAAACTCCTTGAGTGTGTCAAAACCAAAAGCACAACCAAACACGCACAATAAGATAAAAGAAACCACAACACAAACCACATAGAAAAACACAAGAACCACATAACAAAACACAAACAAGACAAAAGAAACAGAACGCTACAAAGACATAACCCAAAAAAACATGAAAAATAAACACAACCAAAACCTAAAAAATAAAATAAATAAAATAAAAACAAAAACAACCAACAACAGACAATAAACAAAAACAAAAAACATAGAAAACACTCACACATAAAAAAATGAAATAATACAAACAAAGAGAAACCCAAGAACAAGAACGAAAAAACACAAGAACAATAACAATAAACAAAAAAAAAAAAAAAACAAAAAAAAAACAACAAAAACACAAGAAAAACAAAAAAAAACAACACAAAGAACACAAAAACAAAACAAAACAAAAGAACCCACCCACATTAAAAAAACTAAACAAAAAAACAAAGAAGACAAAAGAAAGAAAAAAAAAATGAACAAAACAATGACCTATCTAGACCAGAAGACTATTAATGCAAGAATCAACAGAGGAAACAAAATAAAGAATAGAATGAGCTAGGGAACTAAAAAAAATTGAATGAACCAAAGGGAAAAAAAAAACAAGAAGAAACTAGGTACCTTCAGAACTGAAGCCATCCAAAGAAATGATAGAAAGAAGAGCTTTCCTAATTTGAGAATCCCACCATATAGGAGGGTGGCCATAACAAGTAAGATAACCTTTGTCCAAAGCCCAATTAGCTAAAGCATCAACACTCTTGTTTTGATCTCTGACCACATGATTGTAATCAACTTTCAAAAATCCCATCTGGATTAACAAAATCTTCTCAATAATTCTTTTTATTCTCCAATCCACCTTATGATTCTTAGAAGGAGTCTTCAAGAGATTAATCATAAGTTGAGAGTCAGACTCAACTAACACCTTTTCCCATCCAACCTTAGTAGCCTCCTAAAGGCCTCTAAGGATACCATACCCCTCAACAAGGTTATTGGAAAGAATACCCAAATTCTTAGCAAAAGTAAAAACCAGGGAGCCATCTGAAAGTCTACCAATTCCTCCCACACTGGCTTTTCCAGGGTTCCCTCTAGAGGCTCCATCAGTATTGACTTTTCCAAAATCCTTAGGAGGAGGTTGCCAATTTTTGGTCCTATCCATCTTACTAATACTCACATTCCCTTTAAGTTGGTTGCCCTTAGAAGGTTTAAACTTCAATATTTGCATCACTTGATCCCATATTTGGTGGGAGTTTTGGGGGTGATTAAGGAGATGATGGATTGATTCAACTAAGTTGGCTATGGTCTTTTGCAAAATATAGTGAATATCCTTCCTATCTTGATTAAACATTCGGTTGTTCCTTTCATTCCAAATATTCCAAAGAAGAATGGTAGAACCCATCCAAACTAATTGCCTAATAAAATGATCAACACCCTCTTGATTAGGCCAATCCCTCCAAAGCTGTTCAAAAGTGAAAAAATTGGACCACCTGTAAGCCAAGTAAAGTTGCCATTCTCCTCCATAGCTCGGAGGCTAAAGTACACTCAATAAAAATATGGTTGATATTTTCTACATTCTCTTCACACATTTCACATCTAAAAGGGCCATGAAAACCACGCTTCATAAGTTGCTCACCAGTAAGCACCCTACGATGCAATAAAAGCCAATTAAAGAACCTCACCTTAGGCCAGAGCTTTTGAGCAAGAGATTGAACTTTAACTTCCTATTAAGAGCATCTATAACCCTAGAATAATTATCAATGGAATATCTCTTTCAAGATGAACGAAGTACATCAAGTCAGATGTACCTCCACTTAACTATATCATGTTGATGTATCATCAACACTGATAATTTGCAAGTGGTAATTACTATTATTTTGTAACAACCATTTTATTATAGAAATGCATAGTTCAAGTGGTCCTTCTACCAAGAAAACGTAATGAGGGGTGGAATGGGATGCCATGTCTAGGTTGTTATACAAGTAAAACCATGAGAGGTATCATGTTCAATATTCATCTGGGGAATTACTATTAATATACCAGTTCTAGAAGCTGCTAGAATCTGGTGCTATAAGGTTCAACGATGAGATGGAATGGGACATCTCTTCGTCAATCAAAATTTAACTCAAGATACTTGGTCCCAAGTCAGAGTAATGGTGGGCCCTTATTCACTCCAATAGAATGTTGGACTCTCAATTAGGCACTAGGCATACTAACACTATACCCTAGCATGACTTATAAAATATGTATATATAGTAATAATGAAAACTAAGGATAAATCACAGGTCAAAGAGACATATATCCGCCATGCTATGGGATGGATAACTATGTGTCTGCCCTTATACATGATATGGACCCTAGAAGGACAAATCCATACCATGAACATAGACCTCTAGTAAAGGAGAAGAATGTGTTCACAAGATGACACCTTTTGCGGGATCTAGCCAATCTCGATCCCACTTGAGAGACCATCTATAGCAGTTAGAAATATCAGAGTGAGTAATTTTATACCTATGTACTAATTAAATATTGGGTGAATATTAGTTCTATTATGACATTAACTCATTTTGTTCAAAATTTTCTCTTAGTGATTCTAGGGAGCAAGGCTGGAAGGGACAACCGGGTGAGATATACCTAGGTTGTTACATATCTAGGGGAAACATAGAAGCAATTAAAATCAAAGCCTTGACAATTGAAAATTAGTATTGAAAGCCAAAAAGGGGAAAAATGCAGGAATTACTAGAAAAGAAAATTAAATTGCTAAAAAAGTGCATCAACCATAAAAAAATACATCAATTCCTAAAAAATTACAAAAAATCATTAAAAACTGTAGAACTTTGTTAGAGAAGGAAAAATAACCAAAAAAAGTAGAAATTGTAAAAAAATGAAAAAAGAGAGAAGCATAGAGAATATTTAAATTAATAAAGATATATCATAAATTAAAATTAAAAAATTAAATAAAATAATATTAATTATAATAGATCTTAGTGCTTATAATTTTGACTTGTCTTGTAGGATATCTTACATGGTTTTTCGAAATTCAAAGGTGACAAACGTAGGGGTTTTAATGTTGACTAGTCAAATGCAAAAGTGCAGAGTGGTGGCATGTACTTAAATTAAATGATCAACCCACTTGCAGCCAAAAAATCATAAATCCAATCATTTGGAGCCAAGCAACCTCAAATTCTAAAAAAAATTAAAATTTAATGAGGCAAGGTAGAGGCATGGTCAAAAGAGCTATAGAGCATGAAAGTGGTAAAAATATAATGCACTATCCACTTGTTGCAAACAAAAAGGATAAAGTTAGAGCACTTGAGGCAAACCAAGTGAGTGAGCCTAAGATGGCAATAAGTTTAAAATTTAATATGGCATGGTCAAAGTGCAGTAGAAGTAATCCCAAGAAGCTCACACCATACATGGGAGGGAGAATAAAATCTTAGATTTCATACACTTCATGAAAATGAATATAATATAGATTAAAAATTTATAAAAGTAAGGCTATGAGAAGAGCCAAAAAATTTGTTAATATTAGATTGCTTGACAGCAAAAGGGGTTAAAAACCATCCAATAGTTGGCTCTTTAAACTTAGTTTTTTCTTTGTTTTCCTTTTATGTTTGTATTTGGATGGATTTTTTTGAATTAAACTTGATATTATTTTGAGCTTTGTTCCTATAATCCACTAAAGTAGGCAAATCCAAATCAAATATACTCCATGATTATCATTATAATTTAAGGCTTTTAAAATTGTATGTGTTTAATCTACACATGATGGTGGTGGTTGCACTCAATCTATATCATTGTATATTTATCCTCTAAATATTGCATTGTCTTAGACTTTAGGTTGTGTAAATACAGGTTAGGTCAAGGTTGGTTTTAAATTAGAACGATTGCTTTATCAAAATGGAATTGAATTTAGGGTAGTATAGGCTTGTTTGTTTTTCTTTCTTTCCTCTTACCCTTAAACCTTTGGTTTTCTTTAGAGCCCATTAAGATTAAGAGTAGATTAATTTTAATTTAAACCATTAAAGCTGATTATATTATGTGCAATTTTAGAATTCTATTTATTTTACAAGTTAATCCTTTAAGTGCAATGAATGATATTGTTTGGGAAATTATAATTTGCATAGTTTAAATTTTCTTAACTCACATATGTTATAATACTAATGCATTGGAAGTGTTTTTAGATAGTTAATTATATAATGATAAAGCATTATGCCTAGGTAAACTATCTCTTTAATGTTATACCAGTAAAGACCCTTGAAGTAATAATTATCATTGACCTCTAGGTTTATTGATGGTAGCCAAGAACCAAACCTTGGGGAAACAAACTTTAAAAAGGGAACATGTTGTGTTCCAAGTAAGTTAGCTTTAATCTGCATGTGTGTGGTCTATCAGCAAGGATGCCATTTGAATTATCAATGATGAGACCTGAATTCAACCCCCATGACAAATATGTATAAGTAGTATTGATAAAAAAAGTAAGTTAGCTTGCTCTTGACACACCAATAGTTGACTTCTACCTCTTCATACCCACTAAAACCAACACAAGTAGGAATTTAGAGTGTGTCATTTACATGTCCAATAGAAGTGGGCACTAGAAAGAGGGTCTAATTCCTAATTCACTTATCCACCAGGCCCCTACACTCAACAAAAGTGGTGCTAGGAGGGCTGAAGTGCTAATTCATTGATCCACTAGGCCCTTATGCCAATAGTAGTGGCACTAGAAGGAGGGCTTGAAGATTAAAAGAGTTAGAATTGTATAGGCTTAGCATTCATCTCACATATATTAACTATCAAAATTGAGAACCAAATGTCATCATCACAAGGTCCAATTCAATTGTAGGTGTCATTGAATTTCTTAGCCTTTTCCCATATAAAAGAACCAAAGCTGACAAAAATAGAATGAATACTCCTTAGATTTCTAATAGTTCTCCTAGATCTATTATCCCTTTTGTTGGTCCTTTTAGCTTTTCCCAAGGTCCCGTTGTGACTGTTGCACACCTCTCCCCAAAATTGGGGACCCACCTTTTAATTTTTGTGTTTGGGTGCTTTTGTTTCATTTTGAGTGTCTAGCAATTTGTTGTCGATGATTTTTATCGTCAATTTGTTGTTGATGATTTTTATTGTCAATTTGTTGTCAACGATTTTTATCATCAATTTTTTGTCGATGATTTTTATTATCAATTTGTCGCTGACGATTTTTTTCATCAATTTGTTGTCAATGATTTTTATCGTCAATTTGTTATCGATGATTCGTATCGTTAATTTGTCGTTGACAATGTTTATCATCATTTTTTTACTAACGATTTTTTATCGTCAATTTTTTTGTTAGTGATTTTATTTTTAAATTTTATTGTTTGCTTTCATTTGTAGGGTTAAAATTATATATATAATAAATAAAAATAAAAATAAACAATAAAAAAGTTATAAAAATAAAAGTAAAGTGGTTTTGTAAATAAATAAATGAGCTTTATGTATAATATATATATAAAATCTTGTATATGTTTTGAAATAAAATAAAGGTCATCTTATGTTTTGATACCTTGTTCTTTTGCAGGTGCGACACACTTGGACAAACCCACATGCCAATGATGGTGAACAAAGGACCCGCATGGCGATGTGTATCGGATATTAGTTGGATGCATGAGAGTTGGTGAACATGAACAACATGCAGACACACAATAGGTCGTAGTAGGATACACAGTGGATCACCGAGTAGACGAGTGAACAACTAGAACATGATGTTCATTCAAATAGACATGATAGATTACCAATGAAATGATGATATGGATTGTCATGAGTTTGAACACCGAGATTATCGCCAAGGATGGTATGAAGTAAGGTATATTGATGTTCGGGCACGAGGAGAAGATACCATCCAACATGGAAACAATGTGGATAGTTTGATACATCATGTTTTTGATGAGGAGTAGCGGCTGATGGGAGCTGTACATGACGTGGTGAATCGATGAAGGTTTGATATAGATATGAACCTCATAAGGTGGAATTTCAAAATTCAACCTGGCAGACGCGGTAGGGAGTCACCACTCACACAGAGAGAGTAGCCATGGAACGATAATTGGTGATATGAACTGTAACTCCGATATGACATACCACATTAATCCTGATACAATATTGCACATAGTCAAGGGTAGATGTGTGGGTCTTATAAATCTGCTCAGGGTGCAGATTTCATCTACGATAACTTGGCACTTCTCCATCATGCCATCATTCGATGAAAGCAAGGACATCGAAGATGTGTGGAGCTCACTCTGTGAACCAACCATGGGGTCTAATGCGGAAATTACCTGCATAATGATAGACTCTGGTAGCGAAGGACCTACGATAGGGAGGTTCGAATTTCATAGTAGAGAAGCCCAAATGATGACGAATAGACAACGGTGGATGTTTAACCTTTGAGAGCATAGTGGGGTTGTTCGATGTCGATGCCAAAGAATATGCAAAGTGGTTCATGTCAAAGGATAGCATGGAGTGTGACAACATGATGATATGGGTAGTGAAGCCGACAATGGATGTCATCAACGATATCCACTATGTGTAGTGATTTATGGTAATGAGAGACAAATGGGTAATGTATGGCACAAGAAGGCATGAATAGCCGAATAGGAGGCAAACGTAGGGGTAGATTTGAAGCTACGAATAACAAACTTGAGATGTAGGCAAGAATCAGTGTGAACCCTTAAATACCTTGTCGAATCTACTAGCCAAATTTTGAAAGGTGGGATTTACTGAGTTGTCTGATTATAACAGATCATGGGTTGATATGTTTCAACACCTTGTAATTAAAATTTGTTCACATGACACGATGATGCTACACAATGGTGATGAGTTCTAGGTCATCTCTCAAGAAATGGAGAGGTCACAGTAATGTGGCATGGTGCTATTGCTCCTAAACTCTATCCCATTTAGGGACACGATTCATCTAGTGCTAGACTGTTTGGCTTGGGATTTTTGGTATAAAACATAGCCAATGAGAGGACTCAATATAGTAGAAATAAATATGACCGATAGAGAATCAAATCTCACTCTAGGAAGGATTAATCGAACCCCAAAAGTGGATTGCATGGACGTAGGCACAGTTGGAAAAGGAGATACCAGACCACACGTATGGGACACGATGAGGTCACCGAGGGCATATATGCATTAGCTATTCGAATGTGAGGTCTTTTTTGAGCCGCGACTAAATAAAGACAAGGTTTGATGATTTAAATTGGCTACGTGCCTAAGAATGAATCACACACTATAACCATAGAGATATAGGTGAATAAAATCATGTCTTAAAATGGTTACCTATAAAGATAAGGATAGAATATTTGACAAAAGTTTTTAACAAAGGAAAATGACAAGGAAAAATGTCGTAAGACAAAGTGGAGGAAGAAAGGCATTAAAATGTTAAAGTTTTAGACTTCCATAATATTTAGCCGAACATTTATTGATAGAAATTTACTTGGCCTCATAAAGAAAAAGGAACGTGTCCTTTTGTTGGTGAAAGGTCTGTTACAAATTAATAAAAGGTAGTGTTCAGTGAGAGAACAGGAAGGTAATGAATTTACCATTAAAAAAAATGCGTTTGAAGATGAAGAGAAAAAGAAAATGGAAAACGAAGCATTTGGAGGTAAAACAAAAGGGCAATATACAGAACCTTAAAAGTAGATTGAATGGACAGAAACAGGGCTGGTTATTTTTGGAAATACCAAAAATGCTGCTGGAACTAAGATGCAAATGAATATTGTTTTATAGATTTAATGCAAATGAATCTGAAAACTTGCACCTTGTTAGCAAGAAAGGAGTTTATTTCTGCATGTTTGGATTTAATGCTTATTTTTCTCCTTTTCTATTTTTAGGTTTATAAGCAATATTTAATGCATTTCATGGTTGCATTGTTGAATACCTCGAAACATAAAATTTATTTTTCTATCCTTAGAAGCTCACACCTAGCTTATTCCGAGTTGTGCAAATGCAGGTTCTGATAAACTAGGTTGCATGTAGATATTTCTCACGTCTTCGGTTTTGTAGGGTAGGGAAGCATGATGTCGTATTGTGTTTGCATTTCCATTTCTAGATTTTATTTTATTTATTTTATTTTTTAACCCTTCATTTTGTAGATTTTTTTTAAACTTCAAGGATTAAAATAAAAATCGAAAAAAATTAAAATGATAAAAATAAATACATGGGTGTGAAGAATGAGATACAATATTTCATCCGAAATAAATTCAAACTCATTCCGAAGCCATTTTGATTTTATAAAAATTGTTGAAAATCACTATTTTATAAGGATTTTTATAATTTCAAAATTTTATTTTTTTTCACATTTTGAAGGCAAATCAGTTTTTTTTTAGCTTTACATTTTTATTTGCAAGCCTAAATAAACTTCCCTTTATAAAAATTGCAATTTCATTAAAATGGGTTAATTTTTATGGCATTCCATAAGCTATCGTTTTTGGAGTAATAAATGCACCTCTCTTTATGAAAATTTTGATTTCATCAAAGAGAGGTAATTTATACATTACATCAAAGGCTATTGTTTAAAGCATTAAATTATTTCCCTTCATAAAAATTGTGATTTCATTAAAAGGGGATATATTATAATGATATTTTAAGGCCATTATTTTAAAGCAATAAATTGTTCTCTTTATGAAATTTAATTTCATTAAAGAGAGATAATTTATTTATTATATCAAAGGCTATCTTTATCTTCATGATAGAAGCTACATTTAATGGACCTTTTCATCATATTCAAATTCACATTCATAGATAAATTTAACCTTCTATTTCATTCTTAAAGTAGGATTTAATGCAAGATAAAAACTTGTTTAAAATCTACTTAATAAAGGAAGATAAAATCTACCTAAAATCCTCCAAGATAAAAGGAATTAAGGCTTTACATCATGGTCATATGAGGGCCAATTCACATTTGTATTTCTTTAAGTTTCATGAACTATCATTAATATGGCATAATAAAATAAACCAACACATGCCCCTTGTTAATAGTTACTTGCAATCACTAAGGTGTTCCTAACACTTATTTGATATATCTTCATTGAGATTACTAATACACATGTGCAATGCTTATATAGTGGAACCTTGGCGAAGTTGTCTTGTCTTAACTTCTTTGCAAGAGAGGATTTTGTGATAAAAATTCTAAGGGCGAGTGTGATATTGCAATTGGGTAAAATTACCACTCAACATTCTGGCGCTAGAAGGAGGACCTGAATTGGTGTTATTTTATTTATTCTATATTTTTAATTGTGGTTCTAAATACTCTTGGATTGTTCATGCAATGAATAGTATGATTTTGGTGTAACCTTGAGAGCTCTAAATTGCTAAATATGTCAAGTCCATTTGATTAGCATCTTTGGCCTCTTTTAACACTCAAAAATTTGGGAGCTAATAGGGCCTGAATTGATTTATTTTATTGCTACATAGATGCTAAATTATTCATGTTACTTGAAAGATTTATTAAAAGACATTGGTCTTGACTAAAAAGGTTTTGTTTCCATATGATCATTTTCATTGATTCTAACATTCTCTATTTTTATCATGCATTGATGCTAACCTTTTTGTAAATTTGAGAATGTTCTTTAATGTCATGGTTTAATTGATGCATATATTTTGGGTTATTCTAACATGATGATTCATATGTTAAATATTTGATATTTTTTAGTCATTTCATGCTTCTTTGCAATATATTTTTATTTGACTAACAAAATTGGCTCTGAAGTTATTCTTTGAGTTTCATTAATGACAAAATTTGATGAAATAAGAACAAAATTGGTATCTCTAAGAGCATGAATGGTATCTCTGTTAGGTGAATATTATAGTTTGTTAAAAATACTTGGAATACCCCATCAAATTCCTGAATGTATATTGGAGTGTCCACCACAGTTTGGGCAAATTGTGGTATTGGGATACATACAAAAATTGGATATCTACAAGAGCATTTTAATTCAATGGTAAATTTCCCATGAGGATGTTTTTTGTAGGTTATTCTCATACATTTTCGATGATAGATCATTCATTTGGTATGCCTAATTACCCATAGAGGTTAGGACTTCTTGTGTCCAACTAGAAACAACATATTTTTATCATTTTGGTAATCAGGTTGACTTAGATATGTTGCAAAATTAGTTTACCTCTATTCGTAAAGAGCCTAATGAATCCATGAGTCAATTCAATGAGAGGTTTCATGAGTTGAACACTCAAGTGTGGGAAAAATATGACATAATAGAAGAGTAAGCCATTCAAATATACATGGGAGCCATCCCCCCATACTTGCTATATTTTTAGGGGAAAATATTGATGACCCATATTTGCATAGAGTCTACGAGGTCACACTAAAGTTAGAACAATGGCATTTTTTGAAAAGGGAAGATGAGGTAGAAGTTTCAAAGCCAATATACAACAATGAGGATTGTTTAGAGATTGGTCCATTTCTAGAAATGCATGAGTATTCGGATAATGGAGGTGTCCTAAATCTAACTAGTTTTGAGATAGGTGATAGGACAAAACCTTCCATAGAATTGAATAAAGTGGTTGAAAGTGAAGTCTAGATAGAATCAATAAATGAATTTTAATACATAACAAAATTTCATTTGTTTTCGGAAGATACTTTGGATAATATTCTTGAAACTAAGGGTCAAGAAGACCCACACCTTCCAAATTGTGACAAAATTGAATCATGGGTTACAAATGTGGATTATGATAGTATTACAAATTTGAATACAAGAAATGACCCACTTTTGGAAATAATTGAATCATATAAGGAAGGTGAAGATGAATTTGATGAGAAACACATTGATGAATTGGGAGATGGTGAAGAAGTAGTTGAGCATCACAACTCGATTTTGGAAGATGATTACTATGATTCTTGGAAGAAATTGGATGAATATGCTCACTCTAAACCCTCTAATGAACCCTTTGTGTCAATTAATATGCAGGATAATACAATTTCTCTCTCGCTTGAGGATATTACAAGTCTTGTATAATCTCAGGATGTTTTGGAAAAGGGTTTGGTATCTAATCAAGTGTTGGAAGATGATGATGATCCTACTACCATGCATAAAGAAGAAAAAGAATTGATAGATGAATCAAAATATCGTTATGAGTATACAATAGATTTTCATCTCATGAAATCAGATGATAATTTTTATAATGGTTGGGGAAGATATGAAGATGTATTGTTTTCTCACACTCCTATTGATGAAACTTCTATTCCACTTGATATGCAAGATGTTGAAACTTCTACCTCACATGAAGATATTGCATTTGCAAGAATAGAGAAGGTTCCCAAATTATATCATGATGAATATGAAATTATTTAAGATATTTTTGAAATATAAAGGGAAGAAATGGTAAACGTTTCTTATGACTCATCTTCTTTGGATGAGGAAGAGGTAAAATCTTCTCTTTTATTTTAGGATATTGAAAATTTGGATACAAATTCAAATGATTTTTTTGAGGATTCAAATGAAGAGATATCATTGGTGGTTAGTAAGAAGTTGGAACCAAATGACAAATAAGTTTATTTATTTGAAGCAACTCAAGTGATTGATCATGGTGATGGGTTATTTAACAAATACCTTGACCAACAAGATGTAATGTTTTAAAAGGATGGGTATAATTTTGATTGGGTGCATAATTTTGTTATGTTTGATGAACATGTAATAAATGAAGATGAAAGACTACAAGATGTAGAAGAAGAAATCACAATGACTCATCAAGTTATGGTAAATGAAAATATACAAAAGATAGAATCTAAAATTTTGTGTCCAAGCATCCAAGCTTCAGGTGAAGATTTGTATAATCACTCATTGGATTCAAATGTTACTTATGATGAAATGCCATTGGAGGTTAATAAATAATTAGAATTGATTTCTACTCACACCTCTAATAATATTGCTTTGGTGAATGAAAAATAAATTGATGTGCTTGAAGTGTTAAATCAAGTTCATAATCAATTAATTATTGAATCTAGGATACAAATTTATGATGATCCTCATTTAATAAATATCCTAGATTCTTGTAAATTGTTGCATAAGTTTGATTGGTCTACAAAAATACAAAATGATTTCGCTTTAAATTTCTAGAAATAGGCTTTTGTTTGCAAAATCTCATATTTGAAAAGGAAAGCCTAGTTATAAATCATGAATTGAGTTGTGAAATTGACATCTTAAAGAATAGACAAGAAAGAATTGAAAATCAAATCTTGTCTAATCAATTTAATTATTTGAAGCTCACCTATGGGATAATTAATAGAACTAAATAAAATTGGTAGGGTGAGAGAGGCAAAATGAGAATTGTTATATTGTTTGGCCAAATCTTACTGTCGTTTGATTCATGTAACATTTGGCATGCTTATCATGTTATATGTCTTTTAAAATGTGCTAATCATGTTTGGGATCTAGGGAAGTGATAGCTCAATATTTGTACCATCATGTACCATATTGTACATTTGTAAATAGTTTTGGTTTTCATGTTTTGGATTTTTATTTTCTATTTTCATGCTTTGTCCTTATTTATCAGTTTTGTTTTGTGTTCTTGTTAATTTGCATTAAGTTAGATTTTGGTTAATGTTTGTATGTTTTGTGTTTGGTTTGTTCCCTTGTTTTGAGGTGATTTTTTGTGGTCACTAACTTATGGTCTCTTGCCTATTTTTGTGTTTCTTTGCTTAGTAGGTTGGAATATCTAATCTGAAAGCAGGTGAACCCGAGAAAAGGGGGATGAGTTATTTGGTGATCATGCTTAGATTTTAGGACTAAGATGGTGGAGAGTGGAACAATGAAATATTTTTCTAGAGATCCACATGTAACTCACATACATTAAAGGGTATTTCTAGAAATTATGAAGGTTGAATTTATCTTGATTTGCAACCCTAGGTAAAAATCCAACATGCTCCACTTGTAGGCTTCCTAACCCCAGTGATGCTTGAAGTTTTGCAAAGTTTTTCTTTTGAAAAAAAATAGAGGAAAACAAATTTTGAAAAACTTGATCAAATCAGTCACAAGGTCTATATAAACTCTACCAGGGCTATGGACGTTTGATTGACAATAGGGCTCTATTTAGACATAGCTCGAGTAAAAGGAAAGGCTTTGCAAAGCATTATGTGAACACAAGAGTGAGTTAGATAAATCCTATCGAGGCTATAGACACTTGACTGGTAGTGGGCTCTGTCTATAAAAGTTTTCATTTTATGAGATGTACTTCATAGTCTAATACAAAAAGGGATGATGGAATCTGGAGGATTTTGAGAGATGCAAGAATGAATCACTCTTTCACACACTGAGCAAAGGTATATGGATTAATTATTTCTATTCGAAACTATTTACCCCCACCTTCTCGAGCAATTGCTAAATAATTTGTGTTTTGTTGATCTTTTGTGTTCTTGTTTTAGGTTGGGATATTTACTTGAAATACTCAGGAGCATTTCCTAGCAGAGTCATCATTTGTTGTGACTATCATGCAACTCGCCCCAAAATTGGGGACCCACCTTTTAATTTTTGTGTTTGGGTGCTTTTATTTCATTTTGAGTGTCCAACAATTTATTGTCGATGATTTTTACTATCAATTTGTTGTTGATGATTTTTATCATCAATTTGTTGTCGATGATTTTTATCGTCAATTTGTTGTCGACGATTTTTATCATCAATTTGTTGCTAATGATTTTTATCATCAATTTGTTGTCGATGATTTTTATCTTCAATTTGTTGTCGATGATTTTTATCATCAATTTTTCTCTAACAATTTTTATCATCAATTTGTTCTTTACGATTTTTATTGTCAATTTATCGCTAACAATGTTTTTCGTCAATTTGTTGTTAACGATCTTTTATCATCAATTTTGTTGTTAGCGATTTTATTTTTAAATTTTAGTTTATGCTTTCATTTGTATGGTTCAAATTATATATATAATAAATAAAAATAAAAATAAAAATACATTAAAATCTTAAGGAAGCTTCAAAGCACCAAAAATAACTATGTTAAACCTTACGATGACACCGAGAAAATTCTCTATGAGAGAAAGAGTTTTCTCAAGAATAATATTTGTTAAACAACTCTAAGCTCAACCCAAAATTTGTGAAACCCTTGAGACATTCTCTAATAGTTAAAAAAATCTACATAAGGAAATATGGTTGACAGTTTCCATATCTATTTGCACAAACATAGATATATTTTTGCATATGAATTTGAAATAGCATATTGAAAAGTATATGTTCTGATTATGATTTGGAAATGCATAATTTTTTATTATGATTTGGAAATGCATAATTTTTTATTATGATTTGGAAATGCATAATTTTTTAATATGTATTGCAAACATAGAGATTGTGTTTATTCTTAGTGGGGGAGAATGTAAAAAATTTCCAAACCAGCTATTAGCTTATCTGTTTTATTATTATAATATGGTACTGCTAATGGCATTTATGATTGCAGAAACAATTGATACCTTCAAGAAAGAAGATCGAGAGAGATTTGGGAACCCTCATTTAGGTAAGAAGATTGGATCAACCATGAGAGGTAAGGAGGGATATGATGCAGAACCACGGTTTGTGAGTACATGGAAGCTCACAAACTGTATCTCATATAGGAGCATCCTGATTGTTATTGCATTATATGCATGTGTTTGTTAATAAATTAAGTGTTGGATCTAGCTTCTCACTTGTCTAATAGTGTAATGACATAGTTGAAAAGTAGAATATATAAAATAAAATAAAAATAATATATATACTAATTAATTAAAAAAATAATAATAAGTAATTTAAAAATATACTAAAAAAAATATAATGTATAATATAATATAAGTATATATATATATATATATATATATATATATATATATATATATATATATATATATATATATCCTTATAATAAACATAAAAATGAAACTAATAATTTTTTTGAATAAAGATATAACATTCTTCTTTGTTTAGTTTTCCTTCTTTGAGTGTTATCCTTTACAACCATCCTCCCAAGTGTGATGCCACCCGAAAGTAATCTAGTGTGCATGCTTGGATTATGTGTCAATCGATCTTCTTTATTAAACTCATATTTATGAATAATTGAGGAGATTTTTAGATAATAATCATAATTATATGTAGTAGTCTTGGTTTGGGTGGCCCTGGTCAGTCAAATTATGTCTCTGTTAAAATTATGGCTTGGCAAGTGGTCAGCTAGCAAAAATCCTAGGTTGGAGCCTTTTAATTTCTTATTTGGAATTCCTTGTGCTAAGTGTATGTTGTTTGTTTGTTTGAAAGATGTTTCTTAGTGAACGATGAAGAGACTGTGATAATGTAACTTCTGCTAAAATACTTTTTCTAATATATTAATTTGTATATGCCTTTTGAAAAGTAGTCTCTATAGGAATGCAAACAATTACCATTAAACAAGCATTGTTTAAATAATACAATGAGCGCTTAGAATAGTTTCGGAGGTTATGGAACTACCAAGGCGCTTAATAGTAGTGGTTGTAACTATGTTAACAACCATACTAATAATGTAATAAACATAGTTACGCTAACATCCCCCCTTATTACATTATTTGGGTAATTGGATAACTACTAGCTATACTAACATCCCCCCTGATTACATCATTTGGCAATACAAAGTGAGCTGCGAAACAATTCAAATTTGACACGTGCAAGTGCCTTAGTGAAAATGTCTGCAACTTGAGCATCGGTGGGAATGTATTGAAGCTGAATTCGGTGCCTTGGAACTTCGTCTCGAATGAAGTGGCATTGTGTATCAATGTGCTTGGTTTTCTCATGATGCACTGGATTCTTAACAAGGTTCAAAACACCCTGGTTGTCGTAGAACAAGTGTATTGGAGATTTTGATGGATGACCCATACTTGTCAGAATGCGACGTAACCATATCACTTCGCACACAGCTTCACGTGCGGCGTGATATTCTGCCTCTGTAGATGAGATAGCAACCACCTGTTGCTTCTTGTTGTGCCAAGAGACAGGACCGGATCCAAGATGAAAAATATATCCTGAAGTTGACTTGCGATCATCATATGACCCGGCATAGTCGGAGTCCGTGTATCCTTGCAAGAAGAATTTGTTATTCTTCTTGTATTCTAGGCCATATTCCATAGTACCACGGACATAGTGAAGAACACGCTTTGCTGCTTTCCAATGAGTGGTCTTAGGCTCTTGCATGAACCTCGAAAGATAGTTGACAACAAATACGATATCTGGCCTAGTATTGGTCAGATATATGAGACTCCCAATCAATTGTCGATAGAGAGTACCATCTACCTGAGGTGAATCATCATATCACGATAACTGAATTCCTGTCTCCATCGGAGTTGCCATTGGCTTGCAATCAGTCATGCGATATTTTTCCAACAGTGTCTTGGCATATTTTTTCTGAGACACTTTGATGTAGTGCTCCTTCTAGCTTACTTCCAGACCAAGACAATAATGGAGAAGTCCGAGATCTGACATCTCAAAATATTGACTCAAGTCTCTTTTGACAGTGGAGATCATAGTTTTTGAACTCCCTGTAATGAGCAGATCATCAACATAGAGTACAAGCAACACTATTTCAGAACCTTGTTTCTTAAAATAGAGGTTTGCATCTGACGGACATCTCTTAAACCCATGCTGCAGGAGGTGATTATCCATTTTTATATACCAAGCTCGAGGAGCTTGTTTCAAGCCATATAAGGATTTGACCAATTTGCACACTTTCTGCTTTTGGCCTTCCTGTACAAATCCTTCAGGTTGAGTCATGTATACTTCTTCTTGGAGATCACCATTTAGAAAAGCACTCTTGACATCCATTTGGTGAACTTTCCACCCATACTGTGCTGCCATAGCACAAATGACTCGAATTGTGGTCATCCGAGCAGTAGGTGCAAAAGTTTCCTCATAGTCAATGCCTTCCTTTTGAGCATAGCCCTTTGCAACAAGACGGGCCTTATGCTTATCAATTGTCCCATCTGCCTTATACTTGACTTTGTACACCCATTTGCAGCCAATGGGCTTCTTTCCTTGTGGCAGATCGACAAGCTCCCAAGTTTTGTTCTTTTTCAGAGACTTGTACTCAGCATCCATAGCATCCTTCCATTGTGGTTTGCTAAGAGCATCTTGTACAGAGGCAGGTTCATGTTCATTCATTGAAGACAAAAACACCCTGTCATCATCTATATCCATATCCTCTGTTTCCTTATGTGGAGTTATAGAAAGTTCCTCAAAATATTGACAAAGATCATCAACCTCACTGGTCTCTACGGCTGCTTTTTCCCTTTGAGCCATACTACGAGTATGAGGTCTATCCAAAGTCAAATCTGGTGGAGTGGATAACTTTGCGTCCCTGATTGTGCTTGTATACCATTTTGGATTCTTCGTTTTTGGTGTTGAAGAAGATGTGGAAGGACCTCCTGTCTGTGTTGACAAAGGGAACTTCTCTTCCTTAGATTCCACAAGATCTAGGTATACCTTAGATGTGTTTTGTGATGTGAAAGCTTCATCAAAAACAACATCTCTACTGATATGAATTTTCTTGGTCAAAGGATCTATCAAATGATAACCTTTAGAGTGCTCATCATAGCCAAGAAAAATGCATCTCAATGTCTTCTCATCTAGCTTCTTCCTTTTCTCTTTTGGTATGTGCATGAAAGCTTGACATCCAAAAATACGAAGATGAGATATGGAGGGTTTTCGACCACTCCATGCTTCCTGTGGAGTCATTCCTTTTAGGGCCTTTGTGGGTGCCCTATTCAATAGATATACTAAAGTGGTGACAGCTTCTACCCAATATTGTTGCCCAAGAGTAGCTCCTATGAGCATACAACGAACCATTTCCATAATAGAACGGTTCCTTCTCTCAGCAACTCCATTTTGCTGAGGAGTATAGGCAGTTGTTAACTGTCTCGTGATTCCATGCTCAGATAAGAATGTTGAAAATTCTTTAGAGGTAAACTCCCCCCCTCGATCTGAGCGGAGGGTTTTTATAGAAGTCCCTGACTCCTTCTCAACAGATTTCTTGAATTGCTGGAAGAAATCAAAAGCCTCAGATTTCAGTCGAAGAAAGAAAACCCACATCTTTCTTGAGTAGTCATCTACAAATAACTAAAAATACCTCTTCCCCCACAACTGTTGGGTGTGAAAGGACCACACAGATCGGTGTGAATTAACTCCAGAGGTTTATGTGCTCGTGTTGAGCTCTTCTCAAAAGGTACTCTATGCTGCTTTCCTGCCAAGCAGTCAGAGCACACTGGCAATGTGGAAGAAAGGGAAGGAAGACCCTTTACCATCTCATACTTACTAAGCTCAAGTAAGTAGCCAGAACTAAGATGCCCATATCTCTTGTGCCAGAGGGAAGTGGCCTCCTTGGTAGAGACTGTCATGGCAACATGGGGAGTAGAGATAGCATCTAGGGCAAATAAGCCATGCTTATATGAAGTTGTTGCAATCTTCTTACCCTTCCTGGTAATAGAACAACACTTCTTGCCATTCTCAACATGAAAGTTGACAACCATATCTTTATCCAGGATTTGTGTGACTGACAACAAATTGTTAGCCGATCCTGGAACATAGAGGACTTTGTCAATCTGACACTTGCCATCAGGAAGAGTGACTAAAACTGTACCTTCTCCCTGAACCTTGTAGGTTTTGTCATCAGCAATAGTGACAGGTCTGCCCTCTTTGGCCACAAATGATTCAAACCATGATTTGTCACCAGTCATGTGCTTACTAGCGCCAGAATCGACATACCATACAGGATCCTTCTCCTTGGAGGCTGTGGTAGTCATGAGCACCTTGTGTGCCCATTCAAAATCTGAGTCAGATTCTTCAACAACAACATTCACCTTGGGTTGCTTGTTCTTGTTTTGTGGTTTGGTCTGGCCTTTTTGCTTATTCTTATGCCAACACCTGTTGGTGTCATGGTTGTCTTTATCACAAATTTTGCAATACCTCTTCTTTTGTTGAGGTTGTTTCCCTTTTCCTTTTGAATCCTGTTGAGAATTGCCTCCTTTCTAAAAATTACCTTTCTTCTTAGAACCCTGTCTGTTGGAGTATAGGGCTGTATTAGAAGAATCATCCCTATGAAGTTGGCGTGCCTCATGTTGTTGAAGCAAATTGACCAACTCAATAAAGGTAATTTGTCGTTGTGACACCTGAATGGAGGTGATCAACGTATCAAAGGAATCAGGCAAAGCTCTCATCACGATGGAAGTGAGAAGCTTGTCGTCCACTGTATCTCCCAAAGAATTCAATTTGCCTTTCAATTCAGAAACTCTGCAAAGAAAGAGTTCAACTGTCTCACCCTGTCTCAAACTCAGATTGTGAAGTTGTTTTTGAAGATGAAGAATGGTGGAATCATTCTTTCCCTCATAAATGGTTTGAAGGGCATCCCAGGCCTCTTTACCACTCGCTTTGTCAGCTATATGAGGTTGAACTTCATCTGAAACAACAAACAAAATGAGCACTTTTGCTCGACTGTCTTTCTTATCAAATGCTATCTGATCAGCGGTAGGAGCTGTGGATCCAGATGCTGGTGAAGGTCTCGTTGTTGCTCCAGAAACAACATCCCATAAATCTTCCATGATTAGGACTGCCTTCATTTTGTTTTTCCATGGTGTATAATTATGACCTTTCAATAACTGATGAGCATCAGTCATTAACTTTGCAGCAGAGGCCATTGTGAAGGTTCCTTATATCACCAATTGGTCGCCCTTTCTATATACCTTAATGCCAGGCCGTTATACCATACAAAATACCCGCCCTTACGTGAGGGAGACTATAGGTATTTTGAAAAATAAAAAAAATTACCCGCCCTTACGTGAGGGAGACTGTAGGTAATTTTAAAGATTATATGATACGTGGTACTTAGGCGATACTGAAAGGGAATCGTCTTGTTGATGGCACCTACCATAGAAAGTCATCAATCCTCATGCGTGGGGCGTAACTTCCCCTAAACACTGTGGATGTCAGAACTCTCGTCAGGATTTACGCCTAAACACAAGAACGATTAGGGTAGTAGATGGAGTAAAATAATAGCAAAAAAAATGGCAAACTTATCTCTCCCCGACGATTTATAGAGAACAAGCTCAGACGTCGTTGTGGCAGCTATATTAGGCGGCGGATACAGTAGCGCAATCATGACAACTTTACCTGTAAGTGCTGGCCAAAGGTATCACAAATACCGAACACTGCAGTGCAATAAATTGCACGGATGGGTTTTAATGATTCTGGGGACTTAGGGAGTGAATTTGATTGTTAACTTTTAATGAAGTAGTGCAAAAAAATGAAGCATGCAACATACAACATAAAAGTGCCCACAGAAATAAACCACTAGGTGTCGGGCACTGCCGAAAATGCACCTTTACAATAATGCCAAAAAATTGCCTTTTCAGAAAAAATTACTCATCATCCCCCCCTCTTTTTTTCTTCAAGTTTGAAAAAAAAATGGTGCCTTTTAGAAGAAGAAAAAAAATAGCCCCTTTGCTTTGGCAAATATTCTAATTTTTAATGTAAATTTCTAAATAATTTTAGTAAAGAATTTAATTAATAATAAAAATACTGTTAGTTAAAAAAAAACTAACAATATTAATATATTAATAAAAAAAATAGAAAAATAACAAAAAAAATATTTACCTAGGCGCGGGCGTCCTCGGTGGGGTTTGAACTCCCGACGGAGGCTTTCCTTCGCGCCCCCTCTCCAGTCGGGCTAGCTAGCCCGACGGATATTTGAAGGGGGCCTGCCTTCTATTGAAGGCTTTCCCGCCTCCGCGGGAAAACTTTTGAATGTGGGACTTTTAGTCCCACATTCAGGAGGCGGCGTTTGCCTCACCTGAATAAAAGGTGAGGCGCGCCCCTCGTTAAGTGACTGCCTTTGGGCAGTCGCTTAGTGGCGTCAACTTTTGTTGCGGCCACGTGTCGCAGCAAGGTCCGGGTGGCGCGTGGCCTGTCCGCCACGTGTCCACGTCAGTCCAGTCAGGTCCACGTCAATCCAGTCCAGGTGGTGCCACGTGTCAGTCCAGGTCATCGCCACGTGTCAGATCTAGGGTTAGCCACCTCGGGCTCCATGCCAGATCCAAGGTTTGTAAGGTCGCTTCAGTCCAGCGTCGATCTGACCTCGAGAAATGTGCTCGAGTCAGAACCAGTCCAGATTGACCTCGAGATCCATGCCCGTGTCCAGTCAGATCCAGCATCTGTCGAGTGTCCTTCGACTTCGGGAGATGCGACTGAGTCCCTTGGTTGCCCAGTCAGGTCCAATCGACCTCGAGAAGCGTGCTCGAGTCACAGGTCTAGACGAGTTTCGAAAATCATGCCCAGTAAAAAAATACCTTCCTCCTGCTCTGATACCATGTAGAAAATAGCGAACAATTACCATTAAACAAGCATTGTTTAAATAATACAATGAGCGCTTAGAATAGTTTTGGAGGTTACGGAACTACCAAGGCGCTTAATAGTAGTGGTTGTAACTATGTTAACAACCATACTAATAATGTAATAAACATAGTTATGCTAACAGTCACTCGTTGGACGAAATTTAATAAATAAATTATATTTAATTTGTTGCTCTTGTATACCTCTTACATTTTAGAACTAAGAAGATAAGTCCAAAAAATATATATTGTATTTCTTGCTTATGTTATTGAATTGATCCAAGATTTACCTTATGAGTAGATGATGTTATCTCTGTTTGCTATAAAATATGAAAGGAGATGAATATATATGTGTTTGCACAGTAGTGATAAAATAGTGCATGTAGTTGCATTTGGTAGAGGACCGGGCTGATCCCACTTAGCTTTTTACTCCCACTCTGTCATTTGTGATGCTATTTGAATGTTTGCAGGAGGTTGATTGGAGTGGAAACATGTTTTATGACTACCAATATGATACTAGCACAACACTGTGTAGTTTGCTTTTGTATGCTATTATTTTTAAACACAAAGAGAAGGAAAAATATAAACTTGTGGTTAAAGTTCATGCAGTTATGCATTACTATTTTATAGTTGGTTAGCAATGTTGTGACCAGTATTATTTTATAAGAAAATATGAATAATTTGAAAAAATATTTTTCGCTTTAATTTACCAAAACCTTTACTAAACAGTGAATGTACTTGTGTTTTGCAATACAATGAGAATGCCTTATATTTTAAGAGAGTGAATTCGTCGAATAAAAGGGATATTATATTGAGAATCCTGAAATTTACTTTTATAATATCTTAATAGTTGCTTGGAAAAGTTTAGAATGTCATCGGTTTACCACCGTTTATCTAAAGTTGTCAAACACACCAGTATGATAGACCCCCACCAGTAATGTTATCACATAACTTATGAATGTATGTGTATTCAGTTTATTGCTTCAATGTTTGATTTGATGTTTAACTTTCATCTAATCTTGTTATATCAATTTAGATTATGTATCCATATCATTAGTTACAAAATAAAAGTGTAGCTTATACTTAAGAAAATACCTTCTTAATGAATTAATATGATGGCTATTTTGAAACGCGTCTCGGAAAATGATGAACACAAATATTGTTAGTAAAACATTGCTTAGACCTATTCTAAATTATACGAACTCAATATTAATTATATTTTATTGTCTTCCTCAAATACCGTAGGTACTCCTTCAAGTATATCAAAAACCATATTTGTAGCTTCTACTTCTGTTCTTAAAATGTGCACTTTATATGATGTTATTTAAATTTAAATGAAAAATTATCATTCTTTATAAAAAAAATATTAAAAAAAAATAAAATAGATTAAATGATAATAGGTAAATATAATTTAAATTTCTTATATTGAATCTCCCTAACCGGGTCTTTCTAATATACTAGAAGCACCTCTTCAAATGTTCTTAATTAAAATATTCTTAAAACAATGTTAGTAGCAATATGGTCAATTGTATAATCTAGAGGATTGTAAGCAAATTATACAAATTATATGAAATAGAGATAGAATCAAGATTGCGTCATATCTCCCACCAAAAGGAAATTCCATTGGTATGACCATTTTTATAGAAAATAATAGACTTAGGAATTGTAGAATCATTATAGATATTTACATTATTTCTTTTTATAAGCTAAATTTTGGTTTCAAAATATTTTTGGATAAAGAAGTATATTATAAATTACATCCTACCATAGTTAGTATTATAAAATATAAATAGTAATATATATTAAAAAAAATAATTAAATATATTATTAGGTAATAGTCCTTTAGAAAGTCACGGGGAGTATAAAATAATAGAATATAACATTTAATATCGCCATTATTATTTCTTAGTCTTTCTTTTAAGAGGCATGTATATAAATAAAAATTGTATAATTTATTTTTGAATGGTAATTTATTGCTATTATTATCTTGGGGTATTATCTACAAGGTGGTTATAGACCATTACAAGGAGTTATTCAAGTAGCTATAAAAAGAAATATAACTTAGCGATGCATTGTGAGCATTTAACTAAATAATTAAGATTTGAAATAAAATAACTATTCTCAACAATCATTTGATTTACTTTTGAGATTGAAATTTATCTTTATGCAAAACAAATTGCTTTAACCTTGGAAATTGAATTACATTGGAGTTTACCTAGGTGCTAATAGTAATAAAATCCCAAAGAATCTTGAGAAATGTTTATTCTATTTATTTGTGTTTTTAAATACTTAGAAAGGCTTATTCTATTTAATTGAAATTTTAATATTAAAGTTAGGGTTGTAGAGTTCATTTCGGATCATTAGCTTACCATTTAAAAAGAGTAAATAGTATATTAAATTTATTCTTTTTAAATATGTTTTGAAAATAATTATTTTTATGCATTCGTTGAATTTGGTATATATGAAATAGAAAAGTCAATGATATTATAGGCTATACTTTAAAAAACAATTTCTTCAATTAAGTTGTAGCATATAATTGGCTTTCTTGTTTATAAAATGCTTTTTAATCTTTGCTTTAAACATGTATTTGGTCTAAAATATGTATTGTGATAATGTTAAAAGTTATCATCATGTTTCATTTAAGAAAATATTTAAATTTTTAGTTTAGTTACAAGGATATTTTAATGTACTATTGAAAGACCTTTTATTTTAATTAAGAAAAGATAGTAAATCAACACTAGTACTCATTTTGATGATGAAATGTAATGCTAAATATATGTGATTATGAAAATCATTTTAATATTAGGGTAATGACTACCTTTGATTTAAGACCTTGAACTTTAACTTCCTATTAAGAGCATCTATAACCCTAGAATTATTGTCAATGGAATCTCTTTTTTGAGAAGAACGAAGTACATCAAGTCGTATGTACCTCCACTTAACTATAACATATTGATGTATCATCAACACCGGTAATTTGCAAGTGGTAATTGCTGTGATTTTATAACAACCATTTTTTTGCAGAATTAAGTGGTCCTTCTACCAAGAAAAAGTAATGAGGGGTGGAATGGGATGCCATATCTAGGCTGTTATACAAGTAAAACCATGAGAGGTATCACATTCAATGTTCATCTAGGAATTGCTATCAATATACTAGTTCTAGATGTTGCTAGAATCCGGTGCTAGAAGGTTCAATGATGATATGGAATAGGACATCTCTTCGTCAATCAAAATTTGACTCAAGATACTTGGTCCCAAGCCAAAGTAATGGTGGGCCCTGATCGACTCCAATAGAACGTTGGACTCTCAATTAGGCACTAGGCATACTAACGCTATACCCTAACATGGCTTACAAAATACTTATATATAGTAATAACGATATGGGATGGAGAACTATGCGTCTGCCCTTCTACATGATATGGGCCCTAGAAGTACAACCCTATACCATGTACATAGAACTCTAGTAAAGGAGAAGAATGTGTTCACAAGATGGAACCTTTTGTGAGATCTAGCCAATCTCGACCCCACTCGAGAGACCATCTATAGCAGTCAAAAATATTAGAGTGAGTAATTTTATGCCTATGTACTAATTAAATATTGGGTGAATAATATTTCTATTATGACATTAACTCATTTTTTTCAAAATTTTCTCTTAGTGATTCTAGGGAGTAAGGTTGGAAGGGACAATTGGGTGAGATGTACCTAGGTTGTTACACATCTAGGGGAAACATAGAAGCAATTAAAATCAAAGCCTTGACAATTGAAAATTAGTATCGAAAGCCAAAAAGGGGAAAATGTAGGAATTACTAGAAAAGAAAATTAAATTGCCAAAAACGTGCAATAACCATAAAAAAAATACATCAATTCCTAAAAAATTGCAAAAAATCATTAAAAATCTATAGAAATTTGTTAGAGAAGGAGAAATAACCAAAATATATAGAAATTGTAAAACAATGCAAAAAGAGAGAGGCGTAGAGAAGATTTAAATAAATAAATATATATCATAAATTAAAATTAAAAAATTAAATTAAATAATATCAATTATAATATATCTTAGTGCCTATAATTTTGACTTTCTCTTGTAGGATATCTTACATGGTTGCTCTAAATTCAAAGGCGACAAACGTAGGGGTTTTAATGTTGACTAGGCAAATGTAGAAGTGCAGAGTGGTGGCATGTAGTGAAATTAAATGATCAACCCACTTGTAGCCAAAAAAGCATAAAGCCAATCATTTGGATCCAAGCAACCTCAAATTCTAAAAAAAATTAAAATTTAATGAGGTAAGGTAGAGGTATGGTCAAAAGAGCTATAGAGCATGAAAGTGGTAAAAACATAATGCACTATCCACTTGTTGCAAACAAAAAGGATAAAGTTAGAGCACTTGAGGCAAACCAAGTGAGTGAGCCTAAGATGGTAATAAGTTTAAAATTTAATATGGCATGGTCAAAGTGCAGTAGAAGTAATCCCAAGAAGATCACACCATACATGGGAGGGAGAATAAAATCTTAGATTTCATACACCCCATGGAAATCGATATAATATAGATTAAAAATTTATAAAATTAAGGCTATGAGAAAAGCCTAAAAATTGGATAATATTAGATTTCTTGATAGCCAAAGGGGTTAAAAACCATCCAATAGTTGGCTCTTTAAACTTAGTTTTTTCTTTGTTTTCCTTTTATGTTTGTAGTTGGATGGATTGTTTTGAATTAAACTTGATATTATTTTGAGCTTTGTTCCTATAATCCACTAAAGTAGGTAAATCCAAATCAAATATACTCCATGATTATCATTATAATTTAAGTCTTTTAAAATTGTATGTGTTTAATCTACACATGATGGTGGTGGTTGCACTCAATCTATTTCATCGTATATTTATTCTCTAAATATTGCATTGTCTTAGACTTTAGGTTGTGTAAATACATGTTATATCAGGGTTGGTTTTAAATTAAAATGATTGCTTTATCAAAATAGAATTGAATTTAGGATAGTGTAGGATTTTTTGTTTTTCTTTATTTCCTCTTACTCTTAAACCATTGGT
Organism: Wollemia nobilis; assembly: GCA_028583015.1. Classification (NCBI taxonomy): domain Eukaryota; kingdom Viridiplantae; phylum Streptophyta; class Pinopsida; order Araucariales; family Araucariaceae; genus Wollemia; species Wollemia nobilis. Next base: position 4,049,556 of record JAQPPZ010002189.1, on the reverse strand, counting down.
TTTATTTAGAGCCCATTAATATTAAGAGTAGATTAATTTTAATTTAAACCATTAAAGATGATTATATTATGTGCAATTTTAGAATTCTATTTATTTTACAAGATAATCCTTTAATTGCAATGAATGATATTGTTTGGTAAATTATAATTTGCATAGTTTAAATGCACCTTCAATTTGCATAGTTTAAATTTTTCTTAACTCACATATGTTATAATACTAATGCATTGGAAGTGTTTTTAGATAGTTATGTTTATAATGATAAAGCATTATGCCTAGGTAAACTATATCTTTGATGTCATACCAGTAAAGACCCTTGAAGTAATAATTATCATTGACCTCTAGGTTTATCGATGTCAACCAAGACATGGCCATACCCAAACCTTGGGGAAACAAATTCTCTTTAAAATAGGGAACATGTTGTGTTCCAAGTAAGTTAGCTTGAATTTGCATGTGTGTGGTCTATTAGCAAGGATGTCATTTGAATTATAAATGATGAGACTTGGATTCAACCCCCATGACAAATATGTATAAGTAGTATTGATAAAAAAAAGTAAGTTAGCTTGCTCTTGACACACCAATAGTTGACTTCTACCTCTTCATACCCACTAAAACCAACACAAGGAGGAATTCAGAGTGTGTCATTTACATATCCAATAGAAGTGGGACTAGAAAGAGGTTCTAATTACTAATTCACTAATCCACTAGGCCCCTACACTCAACAAAAGTGGTTCTAGGAGGGCTGAAGTGCTAATTCATTGATCCACCAGGCCCTTATGCCAATAGTAGTGGCACTAGAAGGAGGGTTTGAAGATTAAAATAGTTAGAATTGTATAGGATTAGCATTCATCTCACATATATTAACTATCAAAATTGAGAACCAAAGGTCATCATCACGAGGTCCAAGTAAATTGTAGGTGTCATTGAATTTCTTAGCCTTTTCCTATATAAAAGAACCAAAGTTGACAAAAATAGATCCAATACTCAGATTTCTAATAGTTATCCTAGATCTATTATCCCTTTTGTTGGTCCTTTTACCATTCCCCAAGGTTCTGTTGTGACTTTTGCACAACTCGCCCCAAAATTGGGGATCCACCTTTTAATTTTTATGTTTGGGTGCTTTTGTTTCATTTTGAGTGTCTAGCAATTTGTTGTCGATGATTTTTATCGTCAATTTGTTGTCAATGATTTCTATCGATAATTTGTTATCGACGATTTTTATCGTCAATTTGTTGTCGATGATTTTTATCGTCAATTTGTTGCTGATGATTTTTATCGTCAATTTGTTGTTGATAATTTTTGTTGTCGATGATTTTTATTGTCAATTTGTCACTAATAATTTTTATCATCATTTTGTTGCTGACAATTTTTTATCGTCAATTTTGTTAGCGATTTTATTTTTAAATTTTAGTGTTTTCTTTCATTTGTATGGTTCAAATTATATATAATAAATAAAAATAAAAATAAAAATAAACAATAAAAAAATAATTAAAACAAAAGTAAAGCGGTTCTATAAATAAATAAATGAGCTTTATGTATAAAAAATATATATAAACTTGTTTATGTTTTGAAATAAAAAAAATATCATCTTATGTTCTGATACCTCATTCTTTTGCAGGCGTGACATTGTTGGACAAACCCACATGCCAATGATGGCAAAGAGAGGACCCACATGGTGAGGTGGATCAGATCTTAGTTGGATGCACAGGAGTTGCTGAATGTGGACAACATGCGGACACACAATAGGCCATGGGAGGATACATAGTAGATCATCGAGTAGATGGGCGAACAACTAGAACATGATGTGGATTCAAATAGAAGTGATAGATTACCGATGAAATGATGACATGTATTATCGTGAGTTTGAACATCGAGATTATCATTAGGAATGACATGAAGCAAGGTATATTGATGTTCGGGCACAAGGAGAAGATACCTTCCAGCATGGCAACAATGTGGATAGTTTAGCACATCGCGGTTTTGATGAGGAGTAGGGGTTGATGGAAGTTGTACATGACGTGGTGAATCAGTGAAGGTTTGACATAGCTATGAATCTCACAAGGTGGACTTTCAAAATTCAACCTGGCAGACACGGGTAGTCAGTCACCACTCACATAGAAAGAATAGCCATGCAGCGATAATGGGTGATATGAACTCTAACTTTGATGTGGCATACCGTATTAATGCTAACATAATACTACACACAGTCAAGCGCATATGTGTGGGTCTTATAGCCATTCAAGACAAATATGCCTAGGGCATAAATTTCATCAATGACAACTTGCAACTTCTTCATTAGGTCATCGTTCTACAAAAGTAAGGACATAGGAGATGTGTGGAGCTCACTCTATGAACTAACCATGGGGCCCAATGCAAAAATTCCCTACATAATGATAGACTTCTATAGTGGAAAAACTACGATAGGGAGGTTCGGCTTTTGTAGTAGAAAAGCCCCAACGATGTCGAATAGGTAGCGGTGGATGTTTAACCTTCGAGAGTGTAGTGGGGTCGTTCTATGTCGACACCAAGGAATATGTGAAGTGGTTCATGTCAGAGGATAGCATGGAGTGTGGCAGTGTGATGATGTGGACAATGAAGTCGACAGTGGATGTCATCAATGGTACCCACTACATATAGTGATTTACAGTTATCGATATCATGTGGAAGGCCACCAAGTGGAGAGGCATAGGATGATATGGACCCCACTACAGATGACTCAAAGGTGACATGACAATATCAAACCCTATCGGGAGATAGTGATAGGATCACGTAGAAGGTGACTTGGTGACTAGGATGATGATAATGGGATCCTAACAAGAGATAAATGGGTAATGTATGCCACAAGAAGGTATGAATAGTTGAATAGGATATGAACATAGGGGTAGATTTGATGCTATGAATAACAGACTTGAGTTGTAGGCAGGAATCAACGTGAACCCTAAAATACCTCGTCGATCTATTGGCCAAATTTTGAAAGGTGGGATTTGCTAAGTTATTTAATTATAACGGATCATGGGTTGATATGTTTCAACACCTCATAATGAAAAATTGTTCACATGATACGATGGTGCTATGCAATGGTGATGAGTTCTAGGTCATCTCTCGGGCAATAGAGGGGTCATAGTAATGTGGCATGGTGCAATTGCTCCTAAACTTTATTTCCTTTAGGGATGCGATTCATCTAGCGCTAGATCGTTTGGCCTGGGATTTTAGTGTAACACATAGCCAATAAGAGGACTCAATACGACAACAATGAAGATGATCGACAAATAATTAGATGTCACTCTAGACGTGATTAATAGAACCTTGAAAGTGGATTGCATGGACGTAGGTATAGCTGGAAAAGGAGATACCAGACCTGACGACCACATGTATGGGACACGACGAGGTCACCGAGGGCATATATGCATTAGCTATTCGAATGGGAGGTCTTTGTCGAGCCACGACCAAATAAAGACAAGGTTTGATGATTTATATTGGCTACGTGCCTAGGAACGACTCACACACTATAACCTTAGAGGTATAGGTGAATAAATAATTGTCTTAAAATGGTTACCTATAAAGGTAAGGATAGAATATTTGGCAGAAGTTGTTAACAAAGAAAAATGACAAGGATGAATGTCTTTACGAAGCTAAATAAAGACAAAGTGGAGGAAGAAAGACATTAAAATGTTAAAGTTTTAGACTTCCATAATATTTAGTAAAACATTTATTGATAGAATTTCACTTGGCCTCATAAAGAAAAGGGAACTTGTACTTTTGCTGGAGAAAGGTCTGTTACAAATTAAAAAAGGTATTGTTCAGTGAGAGAACAGGAAGGTAATCAATCCATCATTAAAAAAAAATACGTTTGAATATGAAGAGAAAAAGAAAAGGGAAAACGAAGCGTTTGGAGGCAAAACGAAAGGGCAATATACAAAACCTTAAAAGCAGATTAAATGGACAAAAATAGGGCTGGTTCTTTTCGGAAAGACTAGAAATGTTGTTGGAACTAAGATGTAAATGAATATTTTTTAATATATTTAATGCAAATGAATTCAGAAAATTGCACCTTGTTAGCAAGAAAGGAGTTTATTTCTGCATGTTTGGATTTAATGCTTATTTTTCTCCTTTTCTGTTTTTAGGTTTATAAGCAATGTTTAATGCATTTCATGGTTGCATTGTTGAATACCTCGAAACATAAAATTTATTTTTCTATCCTTAGAAGCTCACACCTAGCTTATTCCGAGTTGTGCAAATGCAAGTTCTGATAAACTAGGTTGCATGTAGAGATTTCTCACGTATTCAGTTTTGTAGGGTAGGGAAGCATGATGTCGTATTGTGTTTACATTTCCATTTCCAGATTTTATTTTATTTATTTTATTTTTTAACCCTTCATTTTGCAGATTTTTTTAAAACTTCGAGGATTAAAATAAAAAAAAAAAAAAAATTAAAATGATAAAAATAAATACATGGGTGTGAATAATGAGATATAATAATTTATACGAAATAAATTCAAACTCATTCCGAAGCCATTTCGATTTTATAAAAATTGTTGAAAATCACTGTTTTATAAAGATTTTTATAATTTTGGAATTTTATTTTTTCATATTTTGAAGGTAAATCAGTTTTTTTAGCTTTACATTTTTATTTGCAAGCCTAAATAAACTTCCCTTTATAAAAATTGTAATTTCATTAAAGGGGTTAATTTTTATGGCATTCCATAAGCTATCATTTTTGGAGCAATAAATGCACCTCTCTTTATGAAAATTTTGATTTCATCAAAGAGAGGTAATTTATACATTACATCAAAGGCTATTTTTTAAAGCATTAAATTATTTCCCTTCATGAAAATTATGATTTCATTAAAAGGGGATATATTATAATGACATTTTAAGGCCATTATTTTAAAGCAATAAATTGTTCTCTTTATGAAATTTAATTTCATCAAAGAGAGATAATTTATTTAATATATCAAAGGTTATCTTTATTTTCATGATAGAAGCTACATTTAATGGACCTTTTCATCATATTCAAATTCACATTCATAGATAGATTTAATCTTCTATTTCATGATTAAAGTAGGATTTAATGCAAGATAAAACTTGTTTAAAATCTACATAATAAAGGAAGATAAAATCTACCTAACATTCTCCAAGATAAAAGGAATTAAGGATTTACATCGTGGTCATATGAGGGTCAATTCACATTTTCATTTCTTTAAGTTTCATGAACAATCATTAATATGGCATAGTAAAATAAACCAACACATGCCCCTTGTTAACAGTTACTTGCAATCACTAAGGTGTTCCTAGCACTTATTTGATATATCTTCATTGATATTACTAATACACATGTGCAATGCTTATATAGTGGAACCTTGGAGAAGTTGTTTTGTTTTAAATTCTTTGCAAGAGAGGATTTTGTGATCAAAAGCCTAAGGGCGAGTGTGATTTTACAATTGGGTAAAATTACTTCTAAAAATTTTGATGGTAGAAGGAGGGCCTGAATTGGTGTTAATTTTATTTATGCTAAATTATCCATTGTGGTTATAAATGCTTTTGAATTTTTCATGCAATGAATAGTATGATTTTGGTGTAACCTTGAGAGCTCTAAATTTCTAAATATTTCAAGTCCATTTGATTAGCATCTTTGGCCTCTTTTAACACTCAACACTTTGGGAGCTAAGAGGGCCTGAATTGATTTATTTTATTTCTACATAGATGCTAAATTGTTCATGTTACTTGAAAGATTTATTCAAAGACATTGGTCTTGACTAACAAGGTTTTGTTTCCATATGATCACTTTCATTGATTCTAACAATCTCCATTTTTATGATGCATTGATGCTAACTTTTTTGTAAATTTGAGAATGTTATTTAATGTCATGGTTTAATTGATGCATATATTTTAGGTGGTGCTAACATGATGATTCATATGTTAAATATTTAATATTTTTTAGTCATTTCATGCTTATTTACAAGATATTTTTATTTGACTAACAAAATTGGTTCTGAAGTTATTCTTTGAGTTTCACTAATGGCAAAATTTGATGAAATAAGAGTAGAAATGGTATATCTAAGAGCCAAAATGGTATCTATTTTAGGTGAATATTATAGTTTGTTAAAAATACCTAGAATACCCCATCAAATTCCTGAATGTATATTGGAGTGTCCACCATAGTTTAGGCAAATTATGGTATTGGGATACATACAAAAATTGGATATCTACAAGAGCATGTTAATTCAATGGCAAATTTACCATGAGGATGTTGTTTGTAGGTTATTATCATACATTTTGGATGATAGATCATTCATTTGGTATACCCAATTATCCATAGAGGTTAGGAATTCTTGGGTCCAACTAGAAACAACATATCTTTATCATTTTGGTAATCAGGTTGACTTAGATATGTTGTGAAATTAGTTTACCTCTATTCGTAAAGAGCCTAATGAATCCATGAGTCAATTCAATGAGAGGTTTCATGAGTTGCACATTCAAGTTTGGGAAAACTATGATATAACAGAAGAGGAAGCCATTCAAATATACATGAGATCCATACCCCCCGTACTTGCTATATTTTTAGGGGAAAATCTTGATGACCCATATTTGCATAGAGTCAATGAGGTCACAATGAAGTTAGAACAATGGTGTGTTTTAGAAAGGGAAGAGGAGGTAAAATTTTCAAATCCAATATCCAACAATGAGGATTGTTTAGAGATGGGTCCATTTCTAGAAATTCATGAGTATTCATATAATGGAGGTGTCCTAATTCTAACTAGTTTTGAGATATGTGATAGAACATAAACTTCCATAGAATTGAATAAAGTGGTTGAAAGTGAAGTTGAAAGAGAATCAATAAATGAATTTGAAGATATAACAAAATTTCACTTGTTTTTGGAAGACACTTTGGATGAGATTCTTAAAACTAAAAGTCAAGAAGACCCACACCTTCCAAATTGTGACAAAATTGAATCATGGGCTACAAATGTGGATTATGATAGTCTTACAAATTTGAATACAAAAAGTGACACACTTTTAGAAAAAATTGAATCATCTAATGAAGGTGAAGATAAATTTTATGAGAAACACATTGATGAATTAGGAGATGGTGTAGAAGTATTTGAGCATCACAACTCGATTTTGGAAGATTATTACGATGATTCTTGGAAGAAATTGGATGAATATGCTCATTCTAAACCCTCTAATGAACCCTTTGTGTCAATTAATATGTAGGATAATACAATTGCTCTCTCGCTTGAGGATATTATAAGTTATGTATAATCTGAGGATGTTTTGGAAAAAGCGTTGGAATCTCATCAAGTGTTGGAAGATGATGATGATCCTACTACCATGCATAAATAAGAAAAAGAATTGATAGATGAATAAAAATATCGTGATGAAGATACAGTAGAGTTTCATCCCATGGACTTAGATGATAATTTTTACAATGGTTGGGGAAGATATGAAGATGTATTATTTTCTCACACTCCTATTTATGAAACTGCTATTCTACTTGATATGCAAGATGTTGAAACTTATACCTCACAAGATGTAGAAGAATAAATCACAATGACTCACCAAGTTTTTGTACATGAAAATATACAAAAGGTAGAATCTAACCTTTTGTGTTCAAGAATCCAAGCTTCAGGTGAACATTTGTATAATCACTCATTGGATTAAAATGTTACTTACGATTAAATGCCATTGGAGGTTAATAAATATTTAGAATTGATTTCTACTCACACCTCTAATAATATTTCTTTGGTGAATGAAAAAGAAACTGATGTGCTTTAAGAGTTAAATTAAGTTCATAATCAATTAATTATTGAATCTAGGATACAAATTTATGATGATCCTCATTTAATAAATATCTTATATGGTTGTAAATTGTTGCATAAGTTTGATTGGCCTACAAACATAAAAAATTATTTGGCTTTGAAATTTCTAGAAATAGGCTCTTGTTTGCAAGATCTCATATTTCAAAAGGAAAACCTAGTTCTAAATCGTGAATTGAGTTGTGAAATTGACATCTTAAAGAATAGACAAGAAAGAATTGAAATCAAATATTGTCTAATAAATTTAATGATTTGAAGCTCACCTATGGGATCATTAATAGAACTAAATTAATTTTTTGGGGTGAGAGAGGCAAAATGAGAATTGTAATATGGTTTGGCCAAATCTTACGGTCATTGGATTCATGTAAAATTTGGCATGTTTATCATGTTATATGTCTTTTGAAATGTGCTAATCATGTTTGGGATCTAGGGAAGTGATAACTCAAGATTTGCATCATCCTGTACCATATTGTACATTTGTATATAGTTTTGGTTTTCGTGTTTTGGGTTTTGGTTTTCTATTTTCATGCTTTGCCCTTATTTATCGGTTTTGTTTTACGTTCTTGTTAATTTGCATTAAGTTAGATTTTGGTTAGTGTTTATATGTTTTCTATTTGGTTTGTTCCCTTGTTTTGAGATGATGTTTCATGGTCACTAACTTATGGTCTCTTGCCTATTTTTGTGTTTCTTTGCTTAGTAGGTTGGAATATCTAATCTGAAAGTAGGTGAACCTGAGAAAAGGGGGATGAGTTATTTGGTGATCATGTTTTGATTTTGAAACTAAGATGTTGGAGAGTGGAACAATGAAAGATTTTTCTAGAGCTCCACATGTAACTCACATACATTAAAGGGTATTTATGGAAATTATGAAGGATGAAGTTATCTTGATTTGCAACCCTAGGCAAAAATCCAACACGCTCCACTTGTAGGCTTCCTAACCCCAGTGATGCTTGAAGCTTTGCAAAGTTTTTCTTTTGAGAAAAAAAAGAGAGGAAAACGAGTGTTGAAAAGCTTGATCAAATCAGTCACAAGGTCTAGATAAACTCTATCGGGGCTATGGACGCCTAACTAACAATAGGGATCTATCTAGACACAGTTCGAGTAAAATGAAAGGCTTTGAAAAGCATTATTCGAACATAAGGGTGAGTTAGATAAACCCTACCGGGGCTATAGATGCTTGACTGGCAGTGGGGCTATGTCTATAAAAGTTTTCATTTTATGAGTTGTAATTCATAACCTAATGCAAAAAGGGATGATGGAATCTGGAGGATTTTAAGAGATGCAAGAATGAATCACTTTTCCACACACTGAGCAAAGGTAGATGGATTAATTATTTCTATTCAAAACTGTTTACCCCCACCTTCTCTAGACATTGCTAAATAATTTGTGTTTCATTGATCTTTTGTGTTCTCATTTTAGGTTGGATTATTTACTCAAAATGCTTTGGAGCATTTCCTAGAAGAGTCACCATTTGTTGTGAATGTCGCACAACTCATCCCAAAATTGGGGACCCACCCTTTAATTTTTGTTTTTGGGTGCTTTTATTTCGTTTTGAGTGTCTGGAAATTTATTTTCGATGATTTTATTGTCAATTTATTGTCGATGATTTTCATCATCAATTTGTTATCGATGATTTTTATCGTCAATTTGTTGTCGATGATTTTTATCGTCAATTTGTTGTCGATGATTTTTATCGTCAATTTATTGTCGATGATTTTTATCGTCAATTTGTTGTCGATGATTTTTATCATCAATTTGTTGTTGATGATTTTTATCATAAATTTGTCGCTAATTATTTTTATCATCAATTTGTTATCGATGATTTTTATCATCAATTTATCGCTGATAATTTTTATCATCAATTTGTTGCTAACATTTTTTATCGTCAATTTTGTTGTTAGCGATTTTATTTTTAAATTTTAGTGTTTGCTTTCATTTGTATGGTTCAAATTATATATTAATAAATAAAAATACATTAAAATATATTAAGGAAGCTTCAAAACACCAAAAATAGCTATGTTAAGCTTACGATGACACCGAGGAAGTTCTCTGTGAGAGACAGAGTTTTCTCAAGAATAATATTGTTAAACAACTCTAAGCTCAACCCAAAATTTGTGAAACCCTTGAGACCATTCTCAAATAGTTAAAAAAAAATTCTACATAAGGGAATATGGTTGAAAATTTTCATATCTATTTGCACAAACATAGATATATTTTTGCATATGAATTTGAAATAGCATACTGCATAGTATATGTTTTGATTAAGATTTGGAAATGCATAATTTTTTACTATGATTTGGAAATGCATAATTTCTAAATACATATTGCAAATACAGAGACTGTGTTTATTCTTAGTGGGGGAGAATGTAACATTCCTCCAAACCGGCTATTAGCTTACGTACTTTATTATTATAATATGGTACTGCTAATGTCATTTATGATTGTAGGAACAATTGATACTTTCAAGAAAGAAGATCGAGAGAGAGTTGGGAACCCTCCTTCAGGTAAGCAGAGTGGATCAGCTATGAGAGGTAAGGAGGGATATGATGGAGACCATGGTTTGTGAGTACATGGAAGCTCACAAACTGTATCTCATATAGGAGCATCATGATTGTTATTGCATTATATGCATGTGTTTGTTAACAAATTAAGTGTTGGATCTAGCTTATCACTTGTCTAATAGTGTAATGACACAGATGAAAAGTAGAATATATAAAATAAAATAAAAATAAATAAATATAATATATATTCTAATTAATTAAAAAATAATAATAAGTAATTTAAAAATATACTAAAAAATATATAATGTATAATATAATATAAATTATATATAATAAACATAAAAATGAAACTAATAAATTTTTTGAATAAAGATATAACATTCTCCTTTGTTTAGTTTTCCTTCTTCGAGTGTTATCCTTTACAACCATCCTCCCAAGTGTGATGCCACCCAATGGTAATCTAGTGTGCATGCTTGGCTTATGTGTCAATCGATCTTCTTTATTAAAATCTTATTTATGAATAGTTGAGGAGATTTTTAGATAATAATCATAATTGTATGTAGTAGTCTTGGTTTGAGTGGCCTTGGTCAATCAAATTTTATCTCTGTTAAAATTACGGCTTGGGAAATTGTCGGCTAGCAAAACTCCCAAGTTGGAGCCTTCTAATTTCTTTTTTGGACTTCCTTGTGCTAAGTGTCTATTGTTTGTTTGTTTGTAAAATGTTTCTTACTGAACTATGAAGAGACTGCGATAATGTAAATTCTGCTAAAATACTTTGTCTAATATATTAATCTATATATAACTTTTGAAAAGTAGTCTCCCGTTGGATGAAATTTAATAAATGAATTATATTTAATTTGTTGCTCTTGTATACCTCTTACATTTTAAAACTGAGAAGATAAGTCCAAAAAACATATATTGTATTTCTTGCTTATATTATTGAATTGATCCAAGATTTACCTTATGAGTAGATGATGCTATCTCTATTTGCTATAAAATATGAAAGGAGATGCATATATATGTGTTTGCACAGTAGTGATAAAATAGTGCATGTAGTTGCATTTGATAAAGGACCGGGCTGATCCCACCGAGCTTTTTACTCCCACTCTATTGTTCGTGATTCTAGTTGAATGTTCTCAGGAGGTTGATTGGAGTGGAATAATGTTTTATGACAACCAAAATGATACCAACACAACACTGTGTAGTTTCCATTTGTATGCTATTGTTTTTAAACACAAAGAGAAAGAAGAATATAAACTTGTGGTTAAAGTTTGTGTAGTTATGCATTACTATTTTATAGTTGGTTAGCGATGTTGTGACCAGTATTATATTATACGAAAATATGAATAATTTGAAAATATATTTGTCACTTAAATTTCCTAAAATTTTTAATAAACGGTGAATGTACTTGTGTTTTGCAATGCAATGAGAATACCTTATATTTTAAGAGATTGAAGTCGTCGAATAAAATGGACATTATATTGAGAACCCTAAAATTTACTTTCATAATCTCTTAATCATTGCTTGAAAAATTTTAGAATATCGTTGGTTTACCACCATCTATCTAAAGTTGTCAAGCACACCAGTATGATAGACCCCCACCAGTAATGTTATCACATAACTTATGAATGTATGGGTATTCAGTTTATTGCTTTAATGTTTGCTTTGACGTTTAACTTTCATCAAATCTTGTTATATCAATTTATATTAATTAGCCACATCATTAGTTACAAAATAAAAGTGTAGCTTATACTTAATAGAAGACCTTCTTAATGAATTAATATGATGGCTATTTTGAAACACGTCTCGGCAAAAGATGAACATAAATATTGTTATTAAAACATTACTTTGTTAGTAAAAAATTGCTTAGACCTATTCTAAATTATCTGAACTCAATATTAATTAGATTTTATTGTCTTCCTCAAATACCGTAGGTACTGCTTTAAGTATATAAAAAACCATTTTTGTAGCTTCTACTTCTGTTCTTAAAATGTGCACTTTATATGACATTATTTTAATTTAAATGAAAAATTATCATTCTTTATAAAAAAAAGATTAAAATAAATTAAAATAGATTAAATGATAATAGGTGAATATAATTTAAAGTTCTTATATTGAATCTCCCTAATCGGGTATTTCTAATATACTAGAAGCACCTCTTCAAATGTTCTTAATTAAAATATTCTTAAAACAATGTTAGTAGCAATATGGTCAATTGTATAATCTAGAGGATTATACAAATTCTATGAAATAGAGGCCAAATAAAGATTGCGTCATATCTCCCACCAAAAGGAAATTTCATTGGTATGACCATTTTATAGCAAACAATAGAATTAGGAATTGTAGAATCATTATAGATATTTACATTCTTTCTTTTTATGAGCTAAATTTTGGTTTCAAAATATTTTTGGATAAAGAAGTATATTATAAATTACATCCTACCATAGTTAGTATTATAAAATATAAATAGTAATATATAAAAAAATAATAATTAAATATATTATTAGGTAATAGTCCTTTAGAAAGTCATAGGGAGTATAAAATAATAGAATATAACATTTAATATTGTCATGATTATTTCTTAGTCTTTCTTTTAATAGGCATGTATATCAATAGAAATTATATAAGTTATTTTTGAATGGTAATTTATTGCTGCTATTATCTTGGGGTATTATCTACAAGGTGGTTATAGACCATTACAAGGAGTTATTCAAGTAGCTATAAAAAGAAATATAACTTAGCGATGCATTGTGAGTGTTTAACTAAATAATTAAGATTTGAAACAAAAGAACTATTCTCAACAATCATTTGACTTACTTTTGAGATTAAAATTTAGATTTATGCAAAATAAATTGCTTTAACCTTGGAAATTGAATTATATTGGTGTTTGCCTAGGTTCTAATAGTAATAAAATCCCAAAGAATCTTGAGAAATGTTTATTCTATTTATTTTAGTTTTTAAATCCTTATAAAGGCTTATTCTATTTATTTGAATTTTTAATATTAAATTTATAGTACTAGAGTTCATTTCGGATCATTAGCTTACCATTTAAAAAGATTAAATAGTATATTAAATTTATTCTTTTTAAATATGTTTTGAAAATTATTATTTTTATGCATTCGTTGAATTTGGTATATATGAAATAGAAAAGTCAATGATATTATAGGCTATACTTTAAAAAACAATTTCTTCAATTAAGTTGTAGCATATAATTGGCTTTCTTGTTTATAAAATGCTTTTTAATCTTTGCTTTAAACATGTATTTGGTCTAAAATATGTATTGTGATAATGTTAAAAGTTATCATCATGTTTCATTTAAGAAAAATATTTAAATTTGAGTTTAGTTACAAGGATATTTTAATGTACTATTGAAACACCTTTGATTTTAATTAAGAAAAGATAGTAAATCAACACTAGTGCTCTTTTTGATGATGAAATGTAATGCTAAATATATTTGATTATTGAAATCATTTTAAGATTAGGGTAATGACTACCTTTGATTTAAGAGCTTGAAATTTAACTTCCTATTAAGAGCATCTATAACCCTAGAATAATTGTCAATGGAATATCTCTTTCGAGATGAACAAAGTACATCAAGTCAGACGTACCTCCACTTAAATATAACATATTGATGTATCATCAAAACCGGTAATTTGCAAGTGGTAATTACTATGATTTTGAAATAACCATTTTCTGGCAAAATTGCATAGGGTAAGTGGTCCTTCTACCAAGAAAAAGTAATGAGGGGTGGAATGGGATGCCATATCTAGGCTGTTATACAAGTAAATCCATGAGAGGTATCATGTTCAATGTTCTTCTGGGGAATTGCTATCAATATACTAGTTCTAGAAGTTGCTAGAATCTTGTGCTAGAAGGTTCAACGATGAAATGGAATGGGACATATCTTCATCAATCAAAATTTGACTCAAGATACTTGGTCCCAAGCTAGAGTAATGGTGGGCCCCAATTGACTCCAATAGAATGTTGGAATCTCAATTAGGCACTAGGTATACTAATGATATACCCTAGCATGGCTTATAAAACATGTATATATAGTAATAATGAAAACTAAGGATAAATCATAGGTCAAAGAGACCTATATCCTCCATGCTATGGGGTGGAGAACTATGCATATGCACTTCTACATGATATGGGCCCTAGAAGGACAACCCCATACCATGAACACAACCCTATAGTAAAGGAGAAGAATGTGTTCACAAGATGGCACCTTTTACAAGATCTAGCCAATCTCGACCCCACTCGAGAGACCATTTATAGCAGTAAAAAATTTTAGAGTGAGTAATTTTATGCCTATGTACTAATTAAATATTAGGTGAATAATAGTTCTATTATGACATTAACTCATTTTATTCAAAAATTTCTCTTAGTGATTCTAGGGAGCAAGGCTGAAAGGGACAACCGGGTGAGATATACCTAGGTTGTTACACATCTAGGGGAAACATAGAAGTAATTAAAATCAAAGCCTTGAAAATTGAAAATTAGTATCGAAAGCCAAAAGGAAAAAAATGCAGGGATTACTAGAAAAGAAAATTAAATTGCCAAAAAAGTGCAACAACCATAAAAAAAATACATCAATTCCTAAAAAATTGTAAAAAATCATTAAAAACTATAGAACATCGTTAGAGAAGGAAAAATAACCAAAAAATGTAGAAATTGTAAAAAAATGCAAAAAGAGAGAGGCATAGAGAAGATTTAAATACATAAAGATATATCAGAAATTAAAATTAAAAATTTAAATAAAATAATATTAATTATAATAGATCTTAGTGCCTATAATTTTGACTTTGTCTTGTAGGATATCTTACATGGTTGCTCAAAATTCAAAGGTGATAAACGTAGGGGTTTTAATGTTGACTAGGCAAATGTAGAAGTGCAGAGTGGTGGCATGTAGTGAAATTAAATGATCAACCCACATGCAGCCAAAATAGCATAAATCCAATCATTTGGAGCCAAGCAACCTCAAATTCTAAAAAAAAAAAAAAAATTAATGAGGCAAGGTAGAGGTATGGTCAAAAGAGCTATAGAGCATGAAAGTGGTAAAACAATAATGCACTATCCACTTGTTGCAAAAAAAAAGGATAAAGTTAGAGCACTTGAGGTAAACCAAGTGAGTGAGCCTAAGATGAAAATACGTTTAAAATTTAATATGGTATGGTCAAAGTGCAGTAGAAGTAATCCCAAGAAGCTCACACCATACATGGGAGGGAGAATAAAATATTAGATAAGAGTCAAAAAATTGGATAATATTAGATTGCTTGACAACCAAAGGGGTTAAAAACCATCCAATAGTTGGCTCTTTAAACTTAGTTTTTTCTTTGTTTTCCTTTTATGTTTGTAGTTGGATGGATTTTTTTGAATTAAAATTGATATTATTTTGAGTTTTGTTCCTATAATCTACTAAAGTAGGCAAATCCAAATCAAATATACTCCATGATTATCATTATAATTTAAGGCTTTTAAAATTGTATGTGTTTAATCTACACATGATGGTGGTGTTTACACTCAATCTATTTTATCTGATATTTAACCTCTAAATATTGCATTGTCTTAGAATTTAGGTTGTGTAAATATAGGTTAGGTCAAGGTTGGTTTTAAATTAGAATGATTGCTTTATCAAATTGGAATTGAATTTAGGGTAGTATAGGCTTGTTTGTTTTTCTTTCTTTCCTCTTACCCTTAAACCTTTAGTTTTCTTTAGAGCCCATTAAGATTAAGAGTAGATTAATTTTAATATAAACAATTAAAGCTAATTATATTATGTGCAATTTTAGAATTCTATTTATTTACAAGCTAATCCTTTAAGTGCAATGAATGATATTTTTGGGTAATTATAATTTGCACAGTTTAAATGCACCTTCAATTTGCATAGTTTAAATTTTTATTAACTCACATATGTTATAATATCAATACATTGGATGTGTTTTTAGATAGTTAAGTATACAATGATAAAGCATTATGCCTAGGTAAACTATCTCTTTGATGTCATACCAGTGAAAATCCTTGAAGTAATAATTATCATTGACCTCTAGGTTTATCCATGTCAGCCAAGACTTGGCCATACCCAAACCTTAGGGTAACAAATTCTCTTTCAAAAGAGAACATGTTGTGTTCCAAGTAAGTTAGCTTGAATCTACATGTGTGTGGTCTATCAACAAGGATGCCATTTGAGTTATCAATTATGAGACCTAGATTCAACCCCCATGACAAATATGTATAAGTAGTATTGATAAAAAAAGTAAGTTAGCTTTCTCTTGACACACCAATAGTTGATTTCTACCTCTTCATACCCACTAAAACCAACACAAGGAGGAATTTAGAGTGTGTCATTTACATATCCAATAGAAGTGGCACTAGAAAGAGTGTCTAATTCCTAATTCACTTATCCACCAGGCCCCTACACTCAACAAAAGTGGTTCTAGGAGGTCTGAAGTGCTAATTCATTGATCCACCAGGCCCTTATGCCAATAGTAGTGGCACTAGAAGGAGGGCTTGAAGATTAAAAGAGATAGAATTGTATAGGCTTAGCATTCATATCACATATATTAACTATCAAAATTGAGAACCAAAGGTCATCATCATAAGTTCCAAGTCAATTGTAGGTGTCATTGAGTTTCTTAGCATTTTCCCATATAAAAGAACCAAAGCTGACAAACATAGACGCAATACTCCTTAGATTTATAATATCCTAGATCTATTATCCCTTTTGTTGGTCCTTTTACCCTTCCCCAAGGTCCTGTTGTGACTATTGCATAACTCGCCCCAAAATTGGGGATCCACCTTTTAAATTTTGTGTTTGGGTGTTTTTGTTTCATTTTGAGTGTCTAGCAATTTGTTGTCGATGATTTTTATTGTTTGGGTGTTTTTGTTTCATTTTGAGTGTCTAGCAATTTGTTGTCAATGATTTTTATCGTCAATTTGTTGTCGATGATTTTTATCATCAATTTGTTGTCAATGTTTTTTGTCATCAATTTGTCGCTGACGATTTTTATCGTTAATTTGTCACTGACAATTTTTATCATCATTTTTTTGCTCACGATTTTTTATCATCAATTTTGTTGTTAGCGATTTTATTTTTAAATTTTAGTATTTTATTTCATTTGTATGGTTCAAATTATATTTATAATAAATAAAAATAAACATTAAAAATATAATAAAAACAAAAGTAAAGTGTTTTTGTAAATAAATAAATGAGCTTTATGTATAAAAAATATATATAAAAGTGTAGACACCCAAAATTCACACATTGTTTTTTTTTGCTAAGTAAAAAGGTTTATATTGCAAAAAAAGGGTTTTAAGGATCCCTGAACCTATTTACAAAAGCATCAAAAAGTAGTACCATGTTGTAAGGATGACTGAGGACCCCAGTAGAAGACCAAAAGGTAAAGGCCATAGAAGAGGACGCAACCTCAAATTTAGACAAAATAGAGACAACCCTGAAGACCCAAAAGCGAGGACGCAACCTCAAACCATAACCTGAGCTTAGACAGACGGGAAAGTCTAAGAAGAATAAAACCGCACGATAGGAAAAAAAAATAGAAACCATAAAGACCAGCAAAATTAAAGCTCCACGCAGGGAGTCGAAGAGGACAAAAAAACTTAAACAAAAAGGGACAAAGGGAACATGGTGAGACAGAGGAAGTCATTCCTCAGCATCAAATTTTTCTTCTTCCTTATCATCCTCTTCAACCATTTCCTTAGGTTCGTCATCCTTGGGTTCAATCTTGACAGTCGCTAAGGTCGGTTCAGCAACAACAATGTCAGCTTGAGTCATCTGATCAGTGTAGAATAGCTTGTGGAGCCCCTCCCTAATGTCCATAGTACAATTCATCATGCAGTTCATCATTGTCGTAGTAGAGGCAATAATGTAATCCTTAAGCTTCTTGTTCTCCTCATTGTCATCATTGATGTCAATCACCTTACTCTTGGTAGCCAGGTTCTGAATCCTTGCCGACTTTCTCACCGGTTCTTCACTGCTATCAAAGGTTATGCTTTTCCTCACCTTCAATTTGGAAAGGGCTTCAGTTGCCTTTTTCTTCTTTTCCGCTTTGGACAGGCGTTCAGTAGGGGAATTATTTTGAGCAGGGCTGTTAGGGTCTGGGTTAGCCTTAGGACTATTGGCAATGATATAAGTGTAGATAACCTTAAACATACCTTGATGTCGGGGAAGGTCATGGTTCTTCTTGTCTCTACAGGAGGAAATTGAGTGGTTCATGGAATTTAGGAAGAACATAGGGATGCTCAAGGGGTTTAATTCTCTGAAATGATTGACGAAGGCCAAATGGTAGGTTTTCATGGGTTTATCAGGGTCGTCTACACAAATGAACTCCATAATGGGTTTCATGACAGCATTCCAGGGTATGGACAAGTCACTTCTGAAGAGGCCTGGCCCTTTGACTTTCTTAATGATTTTATCATTTCCTTTGAAATGTTCCAACTCAACTTCCCAATTGTGCTTGTGGTGATGGATGGACCGACCACCTTCATGAAATTGGCTAGTAATGGAAACAAGAAGGTTAACATCGATGACAAAATTCCTCCCTCGGATAGACACAGTGCCATTATCCTAGGTTTCAAGGAAAGCCATAGTTATCTCAATCTCATCACCAGAGAAGAGGTGAAGGAAAGGGAAAAAATGTCTGTCTTGAAGGACTAGGTCAGCAAGATGATCGCACACATAGGCATTAGGCTTGATATAATCACTCGACATTGTGGGGATAATGGGGTGATCGGTAACAGAGCGGGACAGAGACAGGTCGACCAAGGGGAGGGTGGCACAGGCGAAATGGGTGAAAGTGAAAGTGGAGAAGGAAGGGGAGGGGTTGGAAATATGAAGAGAAATGGGGAAGTGACCTTGGTGGAAGCAATGAAGGGGGGACAGGTGGAAGGAATAAGGCTCACATGTAGGGAAGGGTAGCCTAACCAAGGAGGGCCGATCACCAAGGTCTAGATAAATATTTGAAACCGTGCGAAAGGCTAGGAAATCACCATGCAAATGACTGGGAGTTCCAAGGTAGAACTAAACTTTCCTCTTATTTCTTGGCTGAATGTATAGGTGTTTAAAGATTTTAACAACTATTTTCACACCTAACGCCTTCTACGTGTGGAGCTTGTTGATGTGGAAGTTGATCTTAGCATGGGCCTTAGACAAAGTCTGAGCATTGGAATGAACACCCCCACTAACCAAGGAAGGATGCCTCCGAATCAACTGCTAGGAGGTGGTGTGATGGAAATAATAATGAAACTTCATGCTATCATCATTGAGATCTACACACCAAGACCTACACAAGTGTGACAAATAAAAACATTGATTGCCATAATCGTTAGAAAGTGTGCCACAAAAATTTACCCATTGGTATGGACACGGTGGAAGGGTTGTGGTGATGGCAGGGCATTGATGGATGTACAAAGGGTCGTGAGACACGTGGTGCATGTGTCGGGTGTCAGCATGAAAGAAAAATAGAGGGAAAACATGAGAATGTTGACTAGGAATATGGTAAAGGTGGTGAAGCACATGAGGATTGGGCCAAGAATGACAATTGCTCATCACATGACAAGGTGACAGATGACAAAAATTATTGTTGGTTTTGATCATGAGGATCAGGAGGGGTGGCCTGGGGATGGGCTTCCTACTGAGGAAGGCTTCTATGATGCTTCTCTTGGTTCACCACTCTCTGGACTTCCTCTGGGAGATTAGTGTACCAAATTTGGAGATTAACCATGCTGACCCCGATATTAGCTAAACTGTCAGCCACCTTGTTGGATTCTCTGAATGTGTGCTGGCATATGACTTCCTGCCTATTGAGGATGATGGACCTAGCTTCCTCAATGTAGTCTTTGAATTTCCAAGAAGGGTTGGAATTAATGTTCTTGAGATAATTGATAATATTGAGAGAGTCTCCTTCCACTATCATATTGGTGGTGAAATATTTTGCTAGACTTAAGCCTCTCCACATACTTTTGGCTTCTGCCACATGATTTGTCTGTTCACCTAATCCTTCAGCAAAGGCAAGTAAAAAGTTTCCTTGATGATCCCTCACAATACCTCTAGCTCTAGCCTTCCTAGGGTTGCCTTTAGCAGCTCCATCAACATTAAGTTTGAGCCAACCAACTGGGGGAGGAGTCCAAATAGTCTCAGGATGGATGAAGGAGGGAGGACGAACATCCTCTAAAGACAATCCCAACTCCTTTCCTAGGTCTGATTCAGCCTTGGAAGTAGGTTTGGAAGAGGGAGGGATGAGGAAGGTATTCTCTAAAGTGAAAGCCATAATTTTAGCTAGAACTAGCTTAGGGGATTTTGGCTTGAGGGAAAAAACTCTATTATTTCTTTCGAGCCAGACTTGCCAAAGAAAATGGTGGAGGGATATCTTCCAGAAAAATTGAAGATGGGGGTCATGGAAAGGGGTAGGCCACTGAAGAAAGAGATCTCCTATAGAGCAAGGTTGAGCCCACTGTATATGGAAGTGATGGAAAATAGAATCAAGAATGGAAGTGGAAAAGGGGTAGTGGAGAAAGAGGTGGCTGGTGGATTCCCAATCATTAAGGCAAAGGTAACATCTGTTAGGAATGGGCATGCCTTTTCTGATGAGATTATCAATAGTGAGGATTTTCTCTTGAATAGCTAGCCAAGAAAAAAAGGATACCTTGGGGATAAGGTGCTTGACCCAAGCTTTGTCAACTGGATGCAAAATATCCTCAAAATCAAGGAGGAGAAGGTAAGCCGACTTGACAGAGTAATTTCCACTTTCAGTATGTTCCCAGATGAAATGATCAGGTGGCATGGAAGAAGGGATGATAGTGGAAGATAGGAGGGAATTTAACAAATTGGATTCAGTAGGAAGATCAGGGTGAGCAATGGGAATCCAGTTTGGAGGTATACTCGGAGCGAAAAAGTCGGAGACTTTGAAGCCTATTCTATCATCAGTAAAAGGTTTGAGTTTGGACAGAATGGGATCATTGAGGAGGGGTCCTCGGGTGATCCAATTATCACTCCAAAATTCAATGCTTCTACCATCTCCTAACATCCACCTTAGACCTTTGATGATGAGGGACTTAGTACCATGGATAGAGTTCCAGAAAGTTGACCCTCTGTTTGGGATATCTTCATTGAAGAAATCACCATTTTGGAGATATTTTCTTTTTATGATGGTGGTCCAAGCAATGTTATCTCCAGAAACCAGCCTCTAGGCCTGTTTTGCCAATCAATGCAGTGTTGAGGGCATGAATCCTCCTGAGTCCTAATCCCCCTTGAAGTTTGGGTCTGCAGACCTTTTCCCAAGCCACCAGATGAATTCTTTGCTTGTTGTCAGTGCCTGTCCACAAGAAGTTTTTTTGAATTTGCTCTATTTTTGCTGAGATTAAGGTGGGAGCCTTGAAAATGGATAAGAAATACATAGGAATACTTTGAAGGACCACAATAGTTAACGTACATTTGCCAGCTTGGGACAATAGATTTCCTTTCCATCCTACAAGTTTTTTTTGGATTCGCTCAAGAACATTGTGCCACATAGATGCTACGGGTTGGCCATAAAATAGAGGGAGGCCAAGGTAGGTGGCAGGAAGGTCAGCTATGGAGCATTCAAGGATTCTAGCAATCTTGATTTGTCTTTGCAAGGGAGTATTTAGGAAGTACACTTTGCTTTTGTTGAAATTGACTTTCTGTCCAACAGCTTCCTCATACAGGTGGAGAATAAATTTGATGACTTTTGCTTCAAGGATAGAAGCCTTTGTAGAAAGAATGGTGTCATCCACAAATTGTTGATGTGAGACTGGTGTGGTTTGAGAGGAAGCTTTGATCCCTGATAGCAACCCTGTTCTGCAAGCAGCCTGTATTGTTCTGCCTAGAGCTTCAGCTAGGATGATGAATAACATTGGAGATATGGGATCTCCTTGCCTAAGACCTCTGCTGCTTTGAAAATAGCCTGTTGTAGACCCATTAATGAGGATAGAGAACCAAGCTGAAGAAATGCAATTTTTGATAAGATCAATCCAATCGGGATGGAACCCAAACTTGCGAAGGATAGCTAAGAGAAAACTCTAGTTCACTCTATCATAGGCTTTATTCATATCAAGCTTGAGGATGCAAGTGGGGTTTTTTTATTTGGAGGTAGAATGAAGGGCTTCGTGAATGGAGATGACCCCATCTAGGATTGACCTACCCTAAACCGAACTCCCCTGACAGGGGTCAATGATGGAAGGTAGGATAATTTTCATTCTAGTAGCCATAATTTTGGTAAGGATTTTGTAGACTATGTTGCAGAGGCTAATAGGCCTAAAATCAGCTAAGGACTTGGTTGTTTGGTGTTTGGGAATGAGAGATATAAATGTTGAATTAAACCCATGTAGAATATTTTTAGAATATTGGAATTCTTTAATAGTTAAGCAAACATCAGTGCCGACAATGTCCCAAAATTTTTGAAAGAAGCGGGGAGGAAACCCATCTGGACCTAGGGCTTTGTCCGGATTCATCGAGAAGAGGGCATATTTAATCTCATTATCCTGAAAAGGGGAAATGAGGGAGGAATTGATTGAATCAGGAATGGAATTTGGAGGGATGTGGTGAAGGAGGGCCTCCTGGGCTAAAATTGAACAAGAATTATCATCCTCCAGAAGCTTTGAGAAATAGGAGCAGGCTTCATTTTTGATTTCCTCAATATCTGACGTGGTGTTGCCATATTATTTAGTTAGCTTTTTGATGCTATTGTTGCTTCTATTGTGAAGGGTAGCCACATGAAAGAATTTGGTATTCGAATCTCCTTATTTTAGCCAAAGGGCTCTGGATTTTTGGTGCCAAAAGGTCTCTTCGCAAGCAAGGACATTATGATACTCGACAAGGATCTTTTTTTCTTCATTTTTGGTTTGGTCATCTAGCTCTCCGCATTCGCTTTTGAGTTCAATCTGGTTAAGTCTTTCTTTTAGAGATGACTTATTGGCAAAGAGATTGCCAAAGACTTCTTTATTCCAAATTTTCAAGTCTGATTTGAGATTTTTAAGCTTCTGAGATAGTCTGAAGGAAGGGCGCCCCTGACAATCTTGCTGCCAAATGTGAGAGACACGTTGTCTGATATCTGGGTGGTGAAGCCACATATTTTCAAATCTGAATGGTTTTTTGAAAGGTTTAGGTCTGTCGATGTCCAGAATGAGTGGATTATGATCAGATCCCACTTTAGGAAGTGAATGGAGGACCACATCACCAAAGACCTGCACTACTTCTTGGGAAAGAAACATTCTGTCTAATTTGACTTGAATGTGTTGTGCCCCGACTCTTCTATTACTCCATGTGTATCTGGCCTTTTTGAGATTAACATCCATAAGACTATTGGAATTGACAAATTCAATAAAATCCTCCATACTTTTGGTAGGAGTTTCAGATCCTCCTTTCTTATCTGAGGGATAAAGAGGAGTATTGAAATCACCAGCTACTATCCAAGGAATATTTTGAAGGGAATATTTCATTCTAGTTAATGTCTCCCACAACTGAGATCTCCCTGCAATAGTGTTGGGGGCATAAACATTGGTGAGGACCCAGGATGAGTCATTACTGATGTCATGGAAAAGGATACTTAAGAGTCTTTCACTGGAGTGGAGGAGGCGCCCTTCTAATCTCTGCTTATCCCACAAACACATGAGTCCTCCAGAAGTTCCTCTGGCATTGCTGACTATAACTCCTACATTTTTCCATATGGCGTTAGAGACTGTAGAGTTGTTAATGTTTATTTTGGTTTCCTGCATGATAAATATGGAAGGTCTAATGTCCTTTCTCATAGACTTGACAAGTCTTTGTTTGGATGTCCCATTGAGGCCTCTCACATTCCATGAGAGTATCTTCATTTGGATGATTTGGGGGTTTTTTGACCTCCCCTACCACTTGGGTGAGGGGGTTTGGAACTCTTACTTGTTGTATCTATGTATCCATAGGCAATTCCAGAAATCCCTAGGCTATTGTAGACTATTTTAGACTATTGTAGTCATGCGTAGTCATGCGTAGATTACCATAGTTTGCCATAGCAGTGTGTAGACTTCCATATACCATTTCATTAGCTTTTAGATCCAAAACCCTAATAAGCCTTCAAAATCACATCCAGTGCATTGGGATATCCTCCAACAACCTATTTGCACTCAATTGAGGCCCCCACGGGTCATTAATTGACAAAAAAAATTATCAAGTCAATTCTTAAAATATAATTTAATGTTGACTTCACTTAAGTCACCTTTTTAGGGCAAAATTGATTAGTTGAACTCTTAATCCTTAATTAACACTAATTACATCCTCCCACATGTGTGTAATTATGGTTAGCTAAGATATTTTCCTAGGAACACTAATCAAGCTCTAATTTGACTTAGGACCTCCTAATCATAATTAAACTTAATCCTTCCTCACACATGTGTGAGGATAGGATATTTCCTATGAGGAATGTGAGACCTCCACTTAAAAAAAACTAACCAAACTTTGGTTAGACTTTAGACTAGGGTTAGTGTTGGTCACAAATCTGACACAGGAAAGGATTTCATATGTATACACGCCCTAGACTTGGCCAACATTGAAAGGCCGAGAGAAAGAGAAGTCTCCCGAGCCAATCTCTAGAGAGGGCTGGCTCCCAAACTAATCTAAACTGGTTTCAAGATTAGAGATGCAGGAAAGAAATGGGAAAATGTGAAAAGAAATGGGAAAATGCAAAAAGAAATGGGAAATAACGGAAAGGGATGTAAATATGGCCAAAGCCGATCGTTGATGGGGAGAACAACCTCGAACAACAATAACCTCAACTAGATCCTAAAGCTAAGCAACAACTGACTCTTAGAATACGTATACAGAAATTGGATCATGCATTAGCCATGAGTTCGCTTCCAATTATACTTCAAACATCAAATGCAAATACAACCAAATTCAGAACAACAGAATTCAACTGATATTAACACTGGACTAATAGAAGTAACTCAGACAGAAAGCAAAACATGCACAACAATTTAGATCACCAACTCTAGAAGACACTAAGAATGGAAGCAAATGCATCTAGGATTTCTATTTCAATTTCTGCAACAAGATCCTCCTCCTTTTGCTTGAGTTTTACATTGGTATTTATAGAGGTCCATCCTCTTCCTTTCGTATTACAACATTTAATAAATGAAACAGATTTTGAAGAAACAATCCCCTTAATCTGCCTCGGAGAAATGACAGTCCCTATTTTTAAATGACCATTATCAGGGGAGTATGGAAGTTGTTAAGAGATCACGAACAAGAGCTTTAAATATTGGAGGCATCTTTAATTTTGGCGGCATCGAAAACTGCCTCGTGTTCTTCCATCTTGCGCACCTAGGTAATCAGCAACATTTAATATTTGAGCCTCTTTGACCATGATCTCACAATCCGTTGGAGAGCCTTTACTTGATCCTTATCTTCTCTTCACATTCTCCTATGCAATCCTGAAGGAAAATGCAAACAAAACTGTATCGGGCCTTTGTTATTGCTTTGGTCACAAAAATGTGATAGGTCACAAAAATGCGACATGTCACGAAATCGTGACACTTTTACCTTGCTGCCTTCTCTCTCTACCACCAGTCATGAAAATGCGACATGTCGTGAAATCATGACATCTTCTCTTATGTTTGGGCTTCTTTCCTCAACATGTCACGAAATCGTGATATTTTCCTCTGTCTCCTGCCTTCTTCGCTACTCCAAGTCATGAAAACTTCACCATGTCATGAAATCATGACATCTTCTTCCTTGTGTGTCCTTTTCTTCTGTATACCCATGAAATCGCAACATGTCATGAAATCATGACATTTTTCTCTTCCTTGGCCTTCATCTTCTTGCAAGTAGCGAAAATGGGACATGTCATGAAATCATGATATTCCATACTTGGCATTGTCTTTCGGGCTCCATCACGAAAACGTGACATGTCATGATATTGCAATAATTTATGTTTATCATGTACTTGTCATCTTTCATTCCGCAAAAACATGACAGGTCGCAAAAATGTGACATGTCATGAAATCGTGACGTTTTCTTCGTTTGGTTCTTTCATCTGCAACAAGGTGCAAAAATGGAACATGTCACGAAATCGTGACATTCCGTACCATTTGGCTGCCTCCTTGCTTCCTCCTCATGAAAACATGACATGTCATGAAATCGTGACATTTCTTCGCACTTGGTCCTTCCACCCCAATATGTCACGAAATCGTGACACTTTCCTGCCTTCGCCTTCGTTGTCGCTTCCTATCGTGATATCGTGACAAGTTTCTCCTATTTAGCTTCGTCCTCAAAAATGTCATGATATCGCGACATCTTTCTTGCCTTGTGTTTTTCTTTCAGCCCTTTCCATGATAACGTGACATGTCGCGATATCGCGCCATTCCGTACCATTTGCTCCTTTCTCGCTTTTTTGTCACGATATCATGACATTTTTCATTGACATTGCCCTTTGCTATTTTATGTCATGATATCATGACATTTTCTATTGCTCTGCTCTGTGGCCATCGCAAGTCACGAAAACGTGACATGTCACGATATCGCGACAACTTTCATTTGAGTGCTCCCTCACCGCAACAAGTCGCGAAACTCCAACATGTCACGATATCATGACAGTTTGGCTTCTTTGCTTCCGTTGACTGTTTTGACCGTGAAAATGTGACAGGTCATGAAAATGCGACATGTCACGATATCATGACAATTTCTTTACTTAGCTCTTTTCTGCATTTGGCGTCGCAAAACTGTGATAGGTCGCGATATCGCGACAGTTTCACTTTTGCACAAACTTAGTTATTTTGCATGAACAACAACAACAAAAAACAATGTGGCAAAAATGCCAACATTCTTGGCGGCTCACGGGGTATACAGTTCTGCTGTATGCACGAACCTCAGGCCTTTATCCATTGGGAAACAGAGTCAAGAAACTGGAGGAGCAGAAATAATGAGTGTTGGTTGATGCTGGACGTCTCTGCAGGCTATTGCAACAAGCTCTTGTTGGTACTCGGATCTGAAAATAAAAATTTGTGGAAGAACAGAACTTCCTTTATTTCTTTAGAACTACTGCACTTTGCCTAGCTCGGATGAGCTGGGTAATCACCAGGTGCTGTGCAAGGATCTCCATGGCAGTAGTGAAAAGCACCTAAACTACAAAAAGGGAAATGAATGGAGTGATGGCCAGCAGATGTGCAGGCCGTAGAACGGGAATGGTGAATGATGGAAGGGTGGAAGATGAAGGAGTAGAAATAGTAGATACAACAATAGGGTGCTACTGTGCTACCAGATGCTAGGATGCTATGAAATAGATAATGAAATGGAAGTGGATGGAATGGAGATGGTAGTAGGAACTGTGGTTGTGACGAAGTACTCACAAGACAAAGGATCTAGAAGAAAGGGAAAGTAGAAATGGGAACATCATAGAGGGGAGTAGAAACAACAGCAGTGGCTTGATTATGTACAGAGGAACAAGGAGTAAAAGGGGAAGGGAATGAAGTAAGGAAGTGGAGAAATAAGTAGAGGAAAGCCACTAACTACTGGGAAGGAAAAGAAAAAGAGAAAAGAAACGTACCTGCGGGCTCGCATGCAAAGGAGCCGAAGTTGAAATTTTTTTTTTTTCTTTTTTTTTTTTTTTTTTCTATGTACAAGGTAACTCCTGAATTAGCTGTGAACTCTCGGGAGAGGCACGTACCCAAACATGGCTCTATGATCTCCTGGATCCCAGACTTTGGACAGACACTCAGTGGTCTCCTGATTGATAATCAGCTCGGAGTCACCAAAGATTTGCAACTATCGCGCTCCAAGTGTCTCAGCCGTCTTGAAACCTAAGCATAAAGCCTCATCCTCTGCGGTATTATCTGTGCAGCTCCAGGTCAAAGTACAAGAATGTTGAATTCCAGAAGGTGACATTAGAACAGTCCCAATGCCAGTACCATCTCTGCATTGTGCTCCATCGAAATAGAGTTGATCTTGACTTCCATCATTCTGTTCTTGAGCCTTTTCAGTCTTGAGAATAGAATAACACCCAATCTCAGTTTCCACCATGGCATTAAAATCGAGCATTGAAAACTCATCCTCCAAGCAAAGCTCATCCAGGACTTCACCCATCAAATTAGGATCTTCCAATTCCTCAGTTATCATATTGACAGAATGTTTGGATCTTTCTTCTTCTTCCATATTCTCTACATGAAAAGTAGAAGGCTTCTGATTGTCGATCCAGACTCTTCTTCCTTTGAAAGGAATCTCCAAGTGAGAATAATCCAGAGAAAGGTAGCCTCCCAGCTTGGTAGTGAATTCTCTCGATAAACACATACTGAAATATGGTTCCAAATCAACCACAACTATCTCCTGAATTACTGTAATCTGAGGCATACTATGTAGAGCAATAGGAACATCCTTGATTACACCCACTATTTTCATGGGAGTCCCATCCAACTGCAAGACACCAGGGCTACTTCTTGTATACTCCATACCCATGACTTCACAAACTGCCTTTGGCATGACAGTTGTCGCAACACCAGAATCAATCATGCAGTTGTGCACAATCCAACCCTCCATTCTGAGTGACAAGTAAAATGGGGGTGGTCTATTTTTCCCAGTGGCTGAAGAAGTTAACGTTTGAGAAAAAATCATTTGGGTAGGATTCTTCTCATTATCTTTCATAGACTTCAATGATTCTTGTAACAGATCAACTTGCCCAGGTAATTGTAATGCATCATAGAGACTAACCTTGGCTGGAATCTTCTTCAATTCTTCAACAATATTGTATGCAGATGCACCAGACTCCCTCTTTTCAATAATGTCTTCATATTTGCTCCGATATTGTTGAGTGGCTTCTACCCTCAGTATTTTAGTCAAAGATGGGTACTTGAGCTTTTCTCTGGCTCGGTCCTCTATTTCAGCTCTTGCCTGCGAAGCTGAGGCTTTTTCTTTCTCTTTTGCTTGTGGTGGAAGTGGATCCTTTGGCAAAACAGGTGGTTGTTGCAGAGCTGGAGGATCATGAGCCTTTCTACTTGTACTTGTCTTCTTTCTTGCTTGTATCAGGAGGCACTTTCAATGGTTCCATCTCTAGCTGGATCTACCATGATCGGCTTCTTCCCACTTCGTGTCAAGACTGCTATTTGTTCTTCAGATGGAACCATAAAATTATGATCTACCTCTCGAATCATATTAACTTGTCCTCCCGAAGAACTTGCAAATAATTTTGCATGGACCATACAAGTGTCCTCATCGTGTGGATCATTACATGTAGAGCACCAATATGTTCTTTTTGCAAGGCCAGCTTCCTCATTCGTCAACACAGTCGGGTTCTTTTCTGGCACTTTGCTTGTTGAAGCCGCTTGTTCTCTAGTGATCGGCGGAGGTTGAAATCTCCTGGGTTGGAAATCTCTCTCGGCCTGCTTTCTTTCAAGAACTATGATTTTATTTCCCATCGCTCTTATAGCTAAATTAGCCGATTGTACCTCTTGTAATAGGATTGTGAAAGGATCAAGATTTGAGGGCGCAGGAGGTGCCGGTAGAGGTAGAGGTGCTAGCGATGCAGGCAATGCTGGGAATGAAGTGGGAGCTGGTAATTGCGGAATGATTGGTGCAGGCAATTGTGGAATAGTTGGAGCAGGGAGTTGGGGAACTGGAATGGGTGCGATCTGAGGCGCACTTGAGCTCCATGATGGAATAGGATACATGGAAGGCATAGGCTATGAAAATGAACCAGAATACAAATGCTTAGGAAGATCAGGTAAGATGGGCATTGTTACCTTTGGAGGAAGCCTACCTATGGCAATCAAGTCAGCTTCCACCTTTTGCGCTTGTTCGAATAGTTCTGGAAATGTAGTCACGTTGGACTGTCAGACAGCCAAGCCGATGTCTATGTTAAAGGCTCTGAGATAATAGAATGCAGCTAGCTCATGAGTGGGCCGAAGACCATCAGGAATTCTCTTCCAGCTTCTGGTAAATCTGACATTGAAGTCGGCTATCTCCTCCTACGGGTGCCTTTGAATTGCATGAAATTGATGCAACAAGGAGTATGGATCAACTTGTTCATGAAATTTTTTGACTAACAGTTCTCCTAATTGATCCCATGATGCAATAGTGCCTGGTTGCAATGTTCGGTACCAATACAACAATTTCCCTCTTAATGACAACACCAACAATTTTATCATTACATCTTCGTCCGTTATGTCATGGATAGCCGCCAAAGAGGCTACATCATTAATATGCTCATAAGCAGTTTTACCAGTACCATCATAGGTCGGCAAAGCTTTCAAAGCAGCTTGAGGGACTGGATTTTGTGCCGATAAATTCAAGGCTCCCGAATCATTCCATGCCGAGAACTTCCTTGGTGGAGGATGTTGGGCCATTTGAACTGTTGGATCTGGATGTAGCAAGCTCGTAGCAGTACTGGGAGGAGTTGGAGATGGCACAAACTGACCAGCCACCTACGAAGAAATAACAAATGATGGGTTCATAGGACTTACCAATCTTGAGCACTCCTACCAGTTCTGAACATCAATCTCAAAGAATTCGATTGGATCTTCCAATTCTTTGGCACTTGATCTCGTGATCATGAAGCAAAGATTTTCACCAGCTTCATGATTAGAAACTTCCAGGTACTATACATTTACCTTCAGCAGAGTCACTAGATGAACTTACAATCACCGCTTTGAGGTCAAGACAATTCATCAAGATCTTGATTCCTCCAAGTGTCAAAAAATGGAACTTGTGTCCCACGATTAGGTTTTTAGAGAAGAAACGGTCCCACCGGCGTGCCAAAAATTGTTGGTCACAAATCTGCCACAGGAAAGGATTTTATATGTATACGCGCCCTAGACTTGGCCAACATTGAAAGGCCGAGAGAAAGAGAAGTCTCCCGGGCCAATCTCCAGAGAGGGCTGGCTCCCAAACTAATCTAAACTGGTTTCAAGATTAGAGATGCAGGAAAGAAATGGGAAAATGCAGAAAGAAATGGGAAATAATGAAAAGGGATGTAAATATGGCCAAAGCCGATCGTTGATGGGGAGAACAACCTCGAACAACAATAACCTCAACTAGATCCTAAAGCTAAGCAACAACTGACTCTTAGAATACGTATACAGAAATTGGATCACGCATTAGCCATGAGTTCGCTTCCAATTATACTTCAAACATTCAAATGCAAATACAACCAAATTCAGAACAATAGAATTCAACTGATATTAACACTGGACTAACAGAAGTAACTCAGACAGAAAGCAAAACATGCACAACAATTTAGATCACCAACTCCAGAAGACACTAAGAATGGAAGCAAATGCATCTAGGATTTCTATTTCAATTTCTACAACAAGATCCTCCTCCCTTTGCTTGAGTTTTACATTGGTATTTATAGAGGTCCGTCCTCTTCCTTTCGTATTACAACATTTAATAAATGAAACAGATTTCGAAGAAACAATCCCCTTAATCTGCCTCGAGAAAATGATAGTCCTTGTTTAATGATTAAAAAAGAAAAGAAACAAGGGCCCATATTTCTTTTAAATGACCATTATCAGGGCAAGCTGGAAGTTGTTAAGAGATCACGAACAGGAGCTTTAAATATTGGAGGCGTCTTTAATTCTGGTGGCATCGAAAACTGCCTCATGTTCTTCCATCTTGCGCACCTAGGTAATCAACAACATTTAATCTTTGAGCCTCTTTGACCATGATCTCACAATCCGTTGGAGAGCCTTTACTTGATCCTTATCTTCTCTTCACATTCTCCTATGCAATCCTGAAGGAAAATGCAAATAGAACTATATCGGGCCTTTGTTATTGCTTTTGTCATGAAAATGTGACAGGTCACAAAAATGCGACATGTCACGAAATCATGACACTTTTACCTTGTTGCCTTCTCTCTCTGCCACTAGTCGTAAAAATACGACATGTCATGATATCATGACATCTTCTCTTGTTTGGGCTTCTTTCCTCAATATGTCATGAAATCATGACATTTTCCTTTGTTTGCCTTCTTCGCTACTCCAAGTCATGAAAACTTCACCATGTCGTGAAATCATGACATCTTCTTCCTTTTGTGTCCTTTTCTTCTGTATACCCGTGAAACTGCAACATGTCACGAAATCATGACATCTTTCTCTTCCTTGGCCTTCATCTTCTTGCAAGTAGCGAAAATGGGACATGTCACGAAATCATGACATTCTATACTTGGCATTGTCTTTCGGGCTCCTTCATCGCAAAAATGCGACATGTCATGATATCATGACAATTTTTGTTTGTCGTGTACTTGTCATCTTTCGTTTCGCAAAAATGTGATAGGTCACAAAAATGTGACATGTCATGAAATCGTGATGTTTTCTTCGTTTGGTTCTTTCATCTGCAACAAGGTGCGAAAATGGAACATGTCATGAAATTGTGACATTCTGTACCATTTGGCTGCCTCCTTGCTTCCTCCTCATGAAAATGTGACATGTCACGATATCGTGACATTTCTTCGCACTTGGTCCTTCCACCCCCAATATGTCATGAAATCGTGACACTTTCCTGCCTTTGCCTTCGTTGCCGCTTCCTGTCATGATATCGTGACAAGTTTCTCCTGCTTAGCTTCGTCCTCAAAAATGTCACGATATCGTGACATCTTTCTTGCCTTGTGTTTTTCTTTCAGCCCTTTCCATGATAACGCGACATGTCACGATATCGCGCCAGTCCATACCATTTGCTCCTTTCTCGCTTTTCTATCGCGATATCATGACATTTTCTATTGCTCTCGCTCTCTGTGGCCACCGCAAGTCATGAAAACGTGACATGTCACGATATCGCGACAACTTTCATTTGAATGCTCCCTCACCGCAACAAGTCACGAAACTCCAACATGTCGCGATATCGCGACAGTTTGGCTTCTTTGCTTCCATTGACTGTTTTGACCGTGAAAACGTGATAGGTCACGAAAATGCGACATGTCACGATATCGTGACAATTTCTTTACTTAGCTCTTTTCTGCATTTGGCACCATGAAACTATGATAGGTCGTGATATCGCGACAGTTTCACTTTTGCACAAACTTGGTTATTTTGCATGAACAACAACAACAAAAAACAATGTGGCAAAAATGCCAACATTCTTGGTGGCTCGTAGGGTATACAGTTCTGCTGTATGCACGAACCTCAGGCCTTTATCCATTGGGAAACAGAGTCAAGAAGCTGAAGGGGCAAAAAGAATGAGTGCTGGTTGATGTTGGACGTCTCTGCAGGCTGTTGCAACAAGCTTGTGTTGGTACTCGGCTCTAAAAAATAGAAATTTGTGGAAGAACAAAACTTCCTTTATTTCTTTAGAACTACTACACTTTGCCTAGCTCGGATGAGTTGGGTAATCACCAGGTGTTGTGCAAGGATCTCCATGGCAGTAGTGAAAAGCACCTGAACTACAAAAAGGGAAATGAATGGAGTAATGGCCAGCAGATGTGCAGGCCGTGGAACAAGAATGGTGAATGATGGAAGGGTGGAAGATGGAGGAGTAGAAATGGTAGATACAGCAATAGGGTGCTACTGTGCTACCAACTACTAGGATTCTATGAAAATAGATAATGAAATGGAAGTGGATGGAATGGAGATGGTGGTAGAAGCGTAGTCGTGACGAAGTACTCAAAAGACAAAGGACTAGAAGAAAGGGAAAGTGAAGAAATGGGAACATCAGAGAGGGGAGTAGAAACAACAGTAGTGGCTTGATTATTTGCAGAAGAAGAAGGAGTAAGAGGGGAAGGGAATGAAGTAAGGAAGTGGAGAAGAGAGAAGTAGAGGAAAGCCATTAACTATCTGGGAAGGAAAAGAAAAAGAGAAAAAAAACGTACCTACGGGCTCGTGAAAAGGAGCCGAAGTTGAATTTTTTTTTTTTGACTTTATTCTTCTTTTTTTTTTTTTTTTTTTCTATGTACAAGGTAACTCCCGAATTAGTTGTGAACTCTCGAGAGAGGCACGTACCCAAACATGGCTCTATGATCTCCTGGATCCCAGACCTTGGATAGACACTCAGTGGTCTCCTGATTGATAATCAGCTCGGAGTCACCAAATATTTGCAACTGTTGCGTTCCAAGTGTCTCAGCCGTCTTGAAACCTAAGCATAAAGCCTCATCCTCTATGGTATTATCTGTGCAGCTCCAGGTCAACTGATATAATAAGGATCATGAATTCTAGAAGGTAATACTAGAACAGTCCCAATGCCAGTGCCATTTCTGCATTGTGCTCCATCGAAATAGAGTTGATCTTGACTTCCATCATTCTGTTCTTGAGCCTTTTCAGTCTTGAGAATAGAATAACACCCCAATCTCGGTTTCCACCATGGCATTAAAATTGAGCATTGAAAACTCATCCTCCAAGCAAAGCTCATCCAGGACTTCACCCATCAAATCAGGATCTTCCAATTCCTCAGTTATCATATTGATAGAATGTTTGGATCTTTCTTCTTCTTCCATCTTCTCTACATGAAAAGTAGAAGGCTTTTTATTGTCAATCCGGATTCTTCTTCCTTTGAAAGGAATATCCAAGTGAGAATAATCCAGAGAAAGGTAGCCTCCCAGCTTGGCAGTGAATTCTCTCGATAAACACATACTGAAATATGGTTCCAAATCAACCACAACTATCTCCTGAATTACTATAATCTGAGGCATACTATGTAGAGCAATAGGAACATCCTTGATTACACCCACTATTTTCATGGGAGTCCCATCCAACTGCAAGACACCAGGGCTACTTCTTGTATACTCCATACCCATGACTTCACAAACTACCTTTGGCATGACAGTTGTCGTAGCACTAGAATCAATCATGCAATTGTGCACTATCCAACCCTCCATTCTGAGTGACAAATAAAATGGGGGTGGTCTATTTTTTCCAGTGGCTGAAGAAGTTAATGTTTGAGAAAAAATCATCTGGGTAGGATTCTTCTCATTATCTTTCACAGACTTCAATGATTCTTGTAACAGATCAACTTGCCCAGGTAATTGTAATGCATCATAGAGACTAACCTTGGCTGGAACCTTCTTCAATTCTTCAACAATATTGTATGCAGATGCACCAGACTCCCTCTTTTCATTAATGTCTTCATATTTGCTCTGATATTGCTGAGTGGCTTCTACCCTCAGTATTTTAGTCAAAGATGGGTACTTGAGCTTTTCTCTGGCTCGGTCCTCTGTTTCAGCTCTTGCCTGCGAAGTCGAGGATTTTTCTTTCTCTTTTGCTTGTGGTGGAAGTGGATCCTTCCGCAAAATAGGTGATTATTATGAAACTAGAGGATCATGAGCCTTTGCAGGTGTTTGCTGCTTTGTTGCTTGTATAGGAGGAACTTTCAATGGCTCCATCTTAGCTGGATCTACCATCATCAGTTTCTTACCACTGCATGTCAAGACTGCTATGTGTTCCTCAAGAGACTTCATAAAATTAAGATCCACCTCTCAAATCATATTAACTTGTCCTCCCGCAAGAACTTGCAAATAATTTTGATGGACCATGCAAGTGGACTCATCATGTGGATCATTACATGTAGAGCACCAATATGTTCTTTCTGCAAGGCCAGCTTCCTCATTCGTCAACACAGTCAGGTTCTTTTCTGGCACCTTGCTTGTTGAAGTCGCTTGTTCTCTAGTGATCGGCGGAGGTTGAAATCTCCTGGGTTGGAAATCTCTCTCGGCTTGCTTTCTTTCAAGAACTGTGATTTTATTTCCCATCGCTCTTATAGCTGAATTAGCTGATTGTACCTCTTGTAATAGGATTGTGAAAGGATCAGGATTTGAGGGCGTAGGAGGTTTCGATAGAGGTAGAGGTGCAAGCGATGCAGGCAATGCTGGGAATGAAGTGGGAGCTAGTAATTGCGAAATGATTGGTGCAGGAAACTATGGAATAGTTGGAGCAGGGAGCTGGGGAACTGGAATGGGTGCGATCTGAGGCGCACTTGAGCTCCATGAGGGAATAGGATACATGGAAGGCATAGGCTATGAAAATGAACTAGAATACAAATGCTTAGGAAGATCAGGTAAGATGGGCATTGTTACCTTTGGAGGAAGCCTACCTATGGCAATCAAGTCAGCTTCCACCTTTTGTGCTTGTTCGAACAGTTCTAGAAATGTAGTCACGTTGGACTTGCTAGAAAACCAAGCCGATGTCTATGTTAAAGGCTCTGAGATAATAGAATGTAGCTAGCTCATGAGCGGGCCGAAGACCATCAAGAATTCTCTGCCAGCTTCTAGTAAATCTGACATTGAAGTCGGCTATCTCCTCCTGCGGGTGCCTTTGAATTGCATTAAATTGATGCAACAAGGAGTATGGATCAGCTTGTTCATGAAATTTTTTGACTAACAGTTCTCCTAATTGATCCCATGATGCAATGGTGCCTGGTTGCAATGTTCGGTACCAATACAACAATTTACCTCTCAATGACAACACCAACAATTTTATCATTACATCTTCATCCGTTATGTCATGGATAGCCGCCAAAGAGGCTACATCATTAATATGCTCATAAGCAGTTTTACCAGTACCATCATAGGTCGACAAAGCTTTCAAAGCAGCTTGAGGGACTGGATTTTGTGCCAGTAAATTCAAGGCTCCCGAATCATTCCATGCCGAGAACTTCCTTGGTGGAGGATGTTGGGCCATTTGAACTGCTGGATCTGGATGTAGCAAGCTCGTAGCAGTACTGGGAGGAGTCAGAGATGGCACAAACTGACCTGCCACCTATGAAGAGATAACAAATGATGGGTTCATAGGACTTACCAATCTTGAGTGCTCCCTCTAGTTCTGAACATCAATATTGAAGAATTCGACTGGATCTTCCGATTCTTTGGCACTTGATCTCGTGATCATGAAGCAAATATTTTCACCAGCTTCACGATTAGAAATTTCTAGGTACTATACAATCACCTTCAACAGAGTCACCAGATGAACTTACAATCTCCGCTTTGAGGTCAAGATAGTTCATCAAAATCTTGATTCCTTCGGGTGTCAAAAAATGGAACTTACTTGTCCCACCGATTATGGATATTTTAGAGACAGAAACAGTCTGTCCCATCGGGCGTGCCAAAAATTGTTGGTCACAAATCTGCCACAGGAAAGGATTTTATATGTATATGCACCCTAGACTTGGCCAACATTGAAAGGCCGAGAGAAAGAGAAGTCTCCCGGGCCAATCTCCAGAGAGGGCTGGCTCCCAAACTAATCTAAACTGGTTTCAAGATTAGAGATGCAGGAAAGAAATGGGAAAATGAAGAAAGAAATGGGAAATAACGAAAAGGGATGTAAATATGGCCACAGGCCAAAGTTGATGGGGAGAATAACCTTGAACAACAATAACCTCAACTAGATCCTAAAGCTAAGCAACAACTAACTCTTAGAATACATATACAAAAATTGGATCACACATTAGCCATGAGTTCGCTTCCAATTATACTTCAAACATCAAATGCAAATACAGCCAAATTTAGAATAGCAGAATTCAACTTATATTAACACTGGACTAACATAAGTAACTTAGATAGAAAGCAAAACATGCACAACAATTTAGATCACCAACTCCAGAAGACACTAAGAATGGAAGCAAATGCATCTAGGATTTCTATTTCAATTTTTGCAACAAGATCCTCCTCCTTTTGCTTGAGTTTTACATTGGTATTTATAGAGGTCCGTCCTCTTCCTTTCGTATTACAACATTTAATAAATGAAATAGATTTCGAAGAAACAATCCCCTTAATCTGCCTCGAAGAAATGATAGTCCCTGTTTTTAATG
This sequence comes from Wollemia nobilis, assembly GCA_028583015.1. Classification (NCBI taxonomy): domain Eukaryota; kingdom Viridiplantae; phylum Streptophyta; class Pinopsida; order Araucariales; family Araucariaceae; genus Wollemia; species Wollemia nobilis. The sequence continues at coordinate 4,011,521 of JAQPPZ010002189.1, read as the reverse complement.
GATTACAACTAAAAATAAACAAGGCCCATATTTTTAAATGACCATTATCAGGGGAAGCTGGAAGTTGTTAAGAGATCACGAACAGGAGCTTTTAATATTGGAGGCATCTTTAATTTTGGTGGCATCGAAAACTGCCTCATGTTCTTCCATCTTGCGCACATCGGTAATCAGCAACATTTAATCTTTGAGCCTCTTTGACCATGATCTCAAAATCAGTTGGAGAGCCTTTACTTGATCCTTATCTTCTCTTCACATTCTCCTATGCAATCCTGAAGGAAAATGCAAACAGAATTGTATCGGGCCTTTGTTATTGCTTCTGTCATAAAAATGTGACTAGTCACGAAAATGCGACATGTCACGAAATCATGACACTTTTACCTTGCTGCCTTCTCTCTCCGCCACCAGTCACAAAAATACGACATGTCATGAAATCGTGACATCTTCTTTGTTTGGGCTTCTTTCCTCAACATGTCATGAAATCATGACATTTTCCTTTGTCTGCCTTCTTCGCTACTCCAAGTCATGAAAACTTCACCATGTCATGAAATCATGACATCTTCTTCCTTCTGTGTCCTTTTCTTCTATATACCTATGAAACTGCAACATGTCATGAAATCGTGACAGTTTTCTCTTCCTTGGCCTTCATCTTCTTGCAAGTAGCGAAAATGGGACATGTCATGAAATCATGACATTCCGTACTTGGCATTGTCTTTCGGGCTCCTTCATCGCGAAAATGTGACATGTCATGATATCGCGACAATTTTTGTTTGTCGTGTACTTGTCATCTTTCATTCTACGAAAACGCGACAGGTCACGAAAATGTGACATGTCACGAAATCGTGACGTTTTCTCTTTTGGTTCTTTCATCTGCAACAAGGCACAAAAATGGAACATGTCATGAAATCATGACATTCCATACCATTTGGCTGCCTCCTTGCTTCCTCCTCATGAAAATGTGACATGTCACGAAATCGTGACATTTCTTTGCACTTGGTCCTTCCACCCCAATATGTCATGAAATCGTGACACTTTCCTGCCTTCGCCTTCGTTGTCGCTTCCTGTCGCGATATCGTGACAAGTTTCTCCTATTTAGCTTCGTCCTCAAAAATGTCATGATATCACGACATCTTTCTTGCCTTGTGTTTTTCTTTCAGCCCTTTCCGTGATAACGTGACATGTCACGATATCACGCTAGTCCGTACCATTTGCTCCTTTCTCGCTTTTCTATCGCGATATCATGACATTTTCTATTGCTCTGCTCTGTGGCCACCACAAGTCATGAAAACGTGACATGTCACGATATCGTGACAACTTTTCATTTGAATGCTCCCAAACCGCAACAAGTCACGAAACTCCAACATGTCACGATATCGCGACAGTTTGGCTTCTTTGCTTCCGTTGACTGTTTTGACCGTGAAAACATGACAGGTCACGAAAATGCGACATGTCACGATATCGCGACAATTTTCATACTTAGCTCTTTTCTGCATTTGGCACCGTGAAACTACGATAGGTCGCGATATCGTGACAGTTTCACTTTTGCACAAACTTGGTTATTTTGCATGAACAATAACAACAAAAACAATGTGGCAAAAATGCCAACATTCTTGGCGGCTCATGGGGTATACAGTTCTGCTGTATGCACGAACCTCAGGCCTTTATCCATTGGGAAACAGAGTCAAGAAGCTAGAGGGGCAAAAAGAATGAGTGTTGGTTGATGTTGGACGTCTCTGCAGGCTGCTGCAACAAGCTCTTGCTGGTACTCGGCTCTGAAAAATAGGACAAATTTGTGGAAGAATAGAACTTCCTTTATTTCTTTAGAACTACTACACTTTGCCTAGCTCGGATGAGCTGGGTAATCACTAGGTGTTGTGCAAGGATCTCCATGGCAGTAGTGAAAAGCACCTGAACTACAAAAAGGGAAATGAATGGAGTGATGGCCAGCGGATGTGCAGGCCATGGAACGGGAATGGTGAATGATGGAAGGGTGGAAGATGGAGGAGTAGAAATAGTAGATACAACAACAGGGTGCTACTGTGCTACCAACTACTGGGATGCTATGAAAATAGATAATGAAATGGAAGTGGATGGAATGGAGGAGGTGGTAGGAACTATAGTTGTGATGAAGTACTCAAAAGACAAAGGATCTAGAAGAAAGGGAAAGTGAAGAAATGGGAACATCGAAGAGGGGAGTAGAAACAACGAGTAGTGGCTTGATTATTTGTAGAGGAACAAGGAGTAAATGGGGAAGGGAATGAAGTAAGGAAGTGGAGAAATAAGTAGAGGAAAGCCACTAACTACTGGGAAGGAAAAGAAAAAGAGAAAAAAGAAACGTACCTACGGGCTCGTGAAGGAGCCGAAGTTGAATTTTTTTTTTGTCTTTCTTTTTGTTTTTTTTTCTTTTTTTTTTTTCTATGTACAAGGTAACTCCCGAATTAGTTGTGAACTCTCGGGAGAGGCACGTACCCAAACATGGCTCTATGATCTCCTAGATCCCAGACTTTGGATAGACACTCAGTGGTCTCCTGATTGATAATCAGCTCGGAGTCACCAAAGATTTGCAACTGTCGCGTTCCAAGTGTCTCAGTCGTCTTGAAACCTAAGCATAAAGCCTCATCCTCTGTGGTATTATATGTGCAGCTCTAGGTCAACTAAGAAGAATATTGAATTCTAGAAGGTAACATTAGAATAGTCCCAATGCCAGTGCCATTTCTGCATTGTGCTCCATCGAAATAGAGTTGATCTTGACTTCCATCATTCTGTTCTTGAGCATTTTTAGTCTTGAGAATAGAATAACAACCAATCTCAGTTTCCACCATGGCATTAAAATTGAGCATTGAAAACTCATCCTCCAAGCAAAGCTCATCCAGGACTTCACCCATCAAATCAGGATCTTCCAATTCCTCAGTTATCATATTGACAGAATGTTTGGATCTTTCTTCTTCTTCCATATTCTCTACATGAAAAGTAGAAGGCTTCTGATTGTCAATACGGACTCTTCTTCCTTTGAAAGGAACCTCCAAGTGAGAATAATCCAGAGAAAGGTAGCCTCCCAGCTTAGCAGTGAATTCTCTCGATAAACACATACTGAAATACGGTTCCAAATCAACCACAACTATCTCCTGAATTACTGTAATCTGAGGCAGACTATGTAGAGCAATAGGAACATCCTTGATTACACCCACTATTTTCATGGGAGTCCCATCCAACTGCAAGACACCAGGGCTACTTCTTGTATACTCCATACCCATGACTTCACAAACTGCCTTTGGCATGACAGTTGTCGCAGCACTAGAATCAATCATGCAATTGTGCACTATCCAACCCTCCATTCTGAGTGACAAATAAAATGGGGGTGGTCTATTTTTTCCAGTGGCTGAAGAAGTTAATGTTTGAGAAAAAATCGTCTGGGTAGGATTCTTCTCATTATCTTTCACAGACTTCAATGATTCTTGTAACAGATCAACTTGCCCAGGTAATTGTAATGCATCATAGAGACTAACCTTGGCTGGAATCTTCTTCAATTCTTCAACAATATTGTATGTAGATGCACCAGACTCCCTCTTTTCATTAATGTCCTCATATTTGCTCCGATATTGTTGAGTGGCTTCTACCCTCAGTATTTTAGTCAAAGATGGGTACTTGAGCTTTTCTCTGGCTCGGTCCTCTATTTCAGCTCTTGCCTGCGAAGCTGAGGCTTTTTCTTTCTCTTTTGCTTGTGGTGGAAGTGGATCCTTCGACAAAACAGGTGATTGTTGTGGAGCTGGAGGATCATGAGCCTTTGCAGGTATTTGCTACTTTGTTGCTTGTATAGGAGGCACTTTCAATGGCTCCATCTTAGCTGGATCTACCAACATCGGTTTCTTACCGCTGCGTGTCAAGACTGCTATGTGTTCCTCAAGAGACTTCACAAAATTAAGATCCACCTCTCGAATCATATTTACTCGGCTCCCTGCAAGAACTTGCAAATAATTTTGATGGACCATGCAAGTGGACTCATCATGTGGGTCATTGCATGTAGAGCACCAATATGTTCCTTCTGCAAGGCCAGCTTCCTCATTCGTCAACATAGTCGGGTTCTTTTCTGGCACTTTGCTTGTTGAAGCCACTTGTTCTCTAGTGATCGACGGAGGTTGAAATCTCCTGGGTTGGAAATCTCTCTCAGCCTGCTTTCTTTCAAGAACTGTGATTTTATTTCCCATCGCTCTTATAGCTGAATTAGTCGATTGTACCTCTTGTAATAGGATTGTGAAAGGATCAAGATTTGAGGGTGCAGGAGGTGCCGATAGAGGTAGAGGTGCTGGCGATGCAGGCAATGCTGGGAATGAAGTGGGAGCTGGTAATTGCGGAATGATTGGTGCAGGCAACTATGGAATAGTTGGAGCAGGGAGTTGGGGAACTGGAATGGGTGCGATCTGAGGTGCACTTGAGCTCCATGATGGAATAGGATACATGGAAGGCATAGGCTATGAAAATGAACCAGAATACAAATGCTTAGGAAGATCAGGTAAGATGGGCATTGTTACCTTTGGAGGAAGCCTACCTATGGCAATCAAGTCAGCTTTCGCCTTTTGCGCTTGTTCAAATAGTTCTAGAAATGTAGTCACGTTGGACTACCGGACAACCAAGCCAATGTCTATGTTAAAGGCTCTGAGATAATAGAATGCAGCTAGCTCATGAGCGGGCCGAAGACCATCAGGAATTCTCTGCCAGCTTCTGGTAAATCTGACATTGAAGTCGGCTATCTCCTCCTGTGGGTGCCTTTGAATCGCATGAAATTGATGCAACAAGGAGTATGGATCAGCTTGTTCATGAAATTTTTTGACTAACAGTTCTCCTAATTGATCCCATGATGCAATGGTGCCTGGTTGCAATGTTCGGTACCAATACAACAATTTTCCTCTTAATGACAACACCAACAATTTTACCATCACATCTTCATCCGTTATGTCATGGATAGCCGCCAAAGAGGCTACATCATTAATATGCTCATAAGCAGTTTTACCAGTACCATCATAGGTCGGCAAAGCTTTCAAAGCAGCTTGAGGGACTAGATTTTGTGCCGATAAATTCAAGGCTCCCGAATCATTCCATGCCGAGAACTTCCTTGGTGGAGGATGTTGGGCCATTTGAACTACTGGATCTGGATGTAGCAAGCTCGTAGCAGTACTGGGAGGAGTTAGAGATGGCACAAACTAACCTATCGCCTGTGAAGAGATAACAAATGATGGGTTCACAAGACTTACCAATCTTGAGTGCTCCCTCCAGTTCTGAACATCAATCTCAAAGAATTCGACTGGATCTTTCGAATCTTTGGCACTTGATCTCGTGATCATGAAGCAAATATTTTCACCAACTTCATGATTAGAAACTTCTGGGTACTATACAATCACCTTCAGTAGAGTCACCAGATGAACTTATAATCACCGCTTTGAGGTCAAGACAGTTCATCAAAATCTTGATTCCTCCGGGTGTCAAAAAATGGAACTTACTTGTCCCACCGATTATGGATCTTTTAGAGACATAAATAGTCTATCCCATCGGGCGTGCCAAAAATTATTGGTCACAAATCTGCCACAGGAAAGGATTTTATATGTATACGCGCCCTAGACTTGGCCAACATTGAAAGGTCGAGAGAAAGAGAAGTCTCTCGGGCCAATCTCCAGAGAGGGTTGGCTCCCAAACTAATCTAAACTGGTTTCAAGATAAGAGATGCAGGAAAGAAATGGGAAAATGCGAAAAGAAATGGGAAAATGCAAAAAGAAATGGGAAATAACGAGAAGGGATGTAAATATGGCCATAGGCCAAAGTTGATGGGGAGAACAACCTTGAACAACAATAACCTCAACTAGATCCTAAAGCTAAGCAACAACTAACTCTTAGAATACGTATACAAAAATTGGATCACACATTAGCCATGAGTTCGCTTCCAATTATACTTCAAACATCAAATGCAAATACAACCAAATTCAGAACAGCAGAATTCAACTAATATTAACACTGGACTAACAAAAGTAACTCAGATAGAAAGCAAAACATGCACAACAATTTAGATCACCAACTCCAGAAGACACTAAGAATGGAAGCAAATGCATCTAGGATTTCTGTTTTAATTTTTGCAAAAGATCCTCCTCCTTTTGCTTGAGTTTTACATTGGTATTTATAGAGGTCCGTCCTCTTCCTTTTGTATTACAACATTTAATAAATGAAACAGATTTTGAAGAAACAATCCCCTTAATCTGCCTCGAAGAAATGACAGTCCCTATTTTTAAATGACCATTATCAGGGGAAGCTGGAAGTTGTTAAGAGATCATGAACAGGAGCTTTTAATATTGGAGGCATCTTTAATTTTGGTGGCATCGAAAACTGCCTCATGTTCTTCCATCTTGCGCACCTCGGTAATCAACAACATTTAATCTTTGAGCCTCTTTGACCACGATCTCAAAATCCGTTGGAGAGCCTTTACTTGATCCTTATCTTCTCTTCACGTTCTCCTATGCAATCCTGAAGGAAAATGCAAACAGAACTGTATCGGGCCTTTGTTATTGCTTTCGGTCACGAAAATGTGACAGGTCACGAAAATGCGACATGTCACAAAATCGTGACACTTTTACCTTGCTACCTTCTCTTTCCGCCACCAGTCGTGAAAATGCGACATGTCGTGAAATCATGACATCTTCTTATGTTTGGGATTCTTTCCTCAACATGTCGTGAAATCGTGACATTTTCCTTTGCCTGGCTTCTTCGCTACTCCAAGTCAAGTAAACTTCACCATGTCGTGAAATCATGACATCTTCTTCCTGCTGTGTCCTTTTCTTCTGTATACCCATGAAACTGCAACATGTCACGAAATCATGACAGTTTTCTCTTCCTTGGCCTTCATCTTCTTACAAGTAGCGAAAATGGAACATGTCGCGAAATCATGACATTTCGTACTTGGCATTGTATTTCGGGCTCCTTCATCATGAAAATGTGACATGTCACGATATCACGACAATTTTTGTTTGCCTTGTACTTGTCATCTTTCATTCGTACGAAAACATGACAGGTCACGAAAATGTGACATGTCACGAAATCGTGACGTTTTCTCCGTTTGGTTCTTTCATCTGCAACAAGGCGCAAAAATGGAACATGTCATGAAATCATGACAGTCCATACCATTTGGCTGCCTCCTTGCTTCCTCCTCGCGAAAATGCGACATGTCACGAAATCATGACATTTCATACTCGGCACTTGGTCCTTCCACCCCAATATGTCATGAAATCATGACACTTTCCTGCCTTCGCCTTCGTTGTCGCTTCCTGTCGCGATATCGCGACAAGTTTCTCCTGCTTAGCTTCATCCTCAAAAATGTCATGATATCGCGACATCTTTCTTGCCTTGTGTTTTTCTTTCAGCCCTTTCCGTGATAACGTGACATGTCGCGATATCGCGCCAGTCCGTACCATTTGCTCCTTTCTCGCTTTTCTATCGTGATATCATGACATTTTTCATTGACATTGCCCTTTGCTATTTTATGTCACGATATCATGACATTTTCTATCACTCTGCTCTGTGGCCATCGCAAGTCATGAAAACGCGACATGTCGCGATATCGCGACAACTTTTCATTTGAATGCTCCCAAACCGCAACAAGTCGCGAAACTCCAACATGTCACGATATCGTGACAGTTTGGCTTCATTGCTTCCATTGACTGTTTTGATCGCGAAAATGCGACAGGTCACGAAAATGCGACATGTCACGATATCACGACAATTTCTTTACTTAGCTCTTTTCTGCATTTGGCACCGCAAAACTGCGACAGGTCGTGATATCGCGATAGTTTCACTTTTGCACAAACTTGGTTATTTTGCATGAACAGCAACAAAAAAAAGCAATGTGGCAAAAAATTCCAACAGTTAGTTTTCTTAACTCACCCCTCTACACCTTGCCTTTTCCTATAAATAATGGGTCTTAAACCCCTAATTTCCTCTCTCTCCATTAATGATGTAAGTACAAAAACTCTACCCAAATGGATACCGACGCATGATATAGTGAATCTGATTTTGAACAACAATAGTAAAGTAGCCAAGGAACCTTACCACCGAAGGATTTTTGCATAAAATTTCTTAGGGTCTGATTCGCCCTGCACCCCACGAATCTAACATCAGTTCACACCCGGGTTGAGAATTGGTTCTATAGGTCCCAAATCAGATCATATTTGGGGGGTAAACTCTGTTTTATCATTTTATCAGCTTTTGCACCTTTAATTTTAGTTTTTAATGTATTTTTATCATTTATTTTGTATTTCTAAACATGGGGCCTGACTAAGGCAATCTCCCAATGAACTAATCTCTTTTTACAGATTTGACCCAGAATCAAGGAGGGAAAGTAGCTACAATTACAACCCGAAGATGGCACACAAGCCCACCTACATTGAGGGATGATTGAAGACGACATCAAACTTGTTGTAGCATTATTAGAAGAATAAATGGATAAAGGGCATCATGTCCCTATTGTAACACATATTTTTCAATATTAATGAAATACAACCTTTTCTTTTAGTATATTTATGTTTTATATTAACGGATCAAATGTCGATTTCTACCCATTTCAAAAAGCTTGTATATGTGTTGAAATAAAACAAAGGTCATCTTATGTTCTGATACCTCATTCTTTTGTAGGCATGACACACTTGGACAAACTCACATGCCAATGATGGTGAATAGAGGACCCGTGTAGTGATGTGGATCGGATCTTAGCTGGATGCACGGGAGTTGGTGAATGTGGACAACATGCAGATGTACAATAGGTCGTAGGAGGATACACAATGGATCATCGAGTAGATGGGAAAACAAATAGAACATGATGTGGATTCAAATAGACATGATAAATTATTGATGAAATTATGACATGGATTATCATGAGCTTGAACACCGAGATTATCATTAGGAATGTCATGAAGTAAGGTATATTGATGTTCGGGCATGAAGAGAAGATACCATCCAACATGGCAATAATGTGGATAGTTTGGCACATTGCAGTTTCAATGAGGAGTAGCGGCTGATGGAATTTGTACATGACGTGGTGAATCAATGAAGGTTTGACACAGATATGAACCTCATACGGTGGAATTTCAAAATTCATCCCGATAGACATGGGTAGTGAGTCACCATTCACATAGAGAGAGCAGCCATGCAACGATAATATATGATATGAACTCTAACTCCAACATGGAATACTGCATTAATTCTGACACAACACTACACACAATAAAGCATAGATGTATGGGTCTTATAGCCATTTAGGATGAATCTTCCCAGGGCATAGATTTCATCGATGATAACTTGGTACTTCTCTATCATGCCATCGTTAGACGGAAGCAAGAACATAGGAGATGTGTGGAGCTCACTCTGCGAACCAACCATGGGGCTCAATGCGATAATTCCTTGTGTAATGATAGACTCTAGTAGCGAAAGAACTATGATAGGAAGGTTCATCTTTCATAGCAGAGAAGCCCCAATGATGATGAATAGGCAGTGGTGGAGTTTAACCTTTGAGAGCGCAGTGGGATCGTTCAATATCGACAACAAGGAATATGCGAAGTGGTTCATGTCAAAGGATAGCATAGAGTGTGGCAGTGTGATGATGTGGGCAATGAAGCTGATAGTGGATGTCATCAATGGTACCCACTACGTGTAGTGATTTGCAAAAATCGATATTGTACGTGAGGCCACCGAGTAGAGAGGCATAGGATGATATGGACCCCACCATAAATGACTCAAAGGTGATGTGGCAATATTGAACCCTACTGGGGGATAGTGATAGAATCACGTAGAAGGTGACTTGGTGATTGAAATGGTGATATCGAGATCCTAAAAAGAGATAAATGGGCAATTTATGGTACAAGAAGGTATGAATAGCCTAATAGAAGGTGAATGTAGGGGTAGATTTGATGTCATGAATAATATACTTGAGATGCAGATAGGAATCAATGTGAACCCTAAAATACCTTGTCAGTCTACTGGCAAAATTTTGAAATGTGGGATTTGTTGAGTTGTTTGATTATAACATATCATGGGTTGATATGTTTCAACACCTCGTAATGAAATATCATTCACATGACATGATGATGCTATGTAATGGTGACAAGTTCTAGGTCATCTCTCGGGAAATGGATGGGTCACGGTAATGTGGCATGGTGCTATTGCTCCTAAACTTTGTCCCCTTTAGGGATGCAATTCATCTAGCGCTATACCATTTGGCTTGGGATTTTGGTGTAACACATAGCCAATAAGAGGACTCAGCACAACAACAATGAAGATGATCGACAGAGAATCATATGTCACTCCAGGCAGGATTAATCGAACCTCGAAAGTGGATTGCATGGACGTAGGCATAGTTGACAAAGGAGATACCAGACCTACCGACCATATATATAGGACACGACAAGGTCACCGAGGGCATAGATACATTAGCTATTCGAATGAGAGGTATTTATCAAGCTACGATAAAATAAAGAAAAGGTTTGATGATTTAAATTGGCTACGTACCTAGGAATGACTCACACACTATAACCTTAGAGGTAAAGATGATTAAATTCATGTCTTAAAATGGTTGTCTATAAAGTTAAGGATAGAATATTTGGCAGAAGTTGTTAACAAAGGAAAATGAAAAGGATGAATATCGTTATAAAGCTAAATAAAGACGAAGTGGAGGAAGAAAGACATTAAAATGTTAAATTTTTAGACTTCCATAATATTTAGTCAAACATTTATTGATAGAAATTCACTTGGCCTCATAAAGAAAAAGGAACGTGTCCTTTTGTTGGTGAAAGTTCTGTTACAAATTAAAAAAAGGTAGTGTTCACTAAGAGAACAGGAAGGTAATCAATCTACCGTTAAAAAAAATTCATTTGAATATGAAGAGAAAAAGAAAAGGGAAAATGAATCGTTTGGAGGTAAAATGAAAGGGCAGTATACAAAACCTTAAAAGCAGATGAATGGATGGAAACATGGTTGGTTCTTTTCAAAAAGACCAAAAATGCTGCTAGAACTAAGATATAAATGAATATTTTTTTATAGATTTAATGCAAATGAATCCAAAAATTTGCACCTTGTTAGCAAGAAAGAAGAGATTATTTCTGCATGCTTGGATTTAATTTTTATCTTTCTCCTTTTCAGGTTTTGGATTTATAAATGATGTTTAATGCATTTTAATGGTTACATCATTGAATGTTTGAAACCTGAAATTTATTTTTGTGTCCTAGGAGCTAGCACTTAGTTTATTTTGATTGTGCAAATGCAGGTTTGAATAGACTAGGTTGCATGCAAGAGTTTCTCACATCTTCGGTTTTGTAGGGTAGGGAAGCATGATGTCATATTTGTGTTTGCATTTCCATTTCCAGATTTTCATTTTTATTTTTTTAACCCTTCATTTTGCAGATTTTTTTAAAACTTCGAGGATTAAAATAAAAATAAAAAAATTAAAATGACAAAAATAATTACATGGGTGTGAAGAATGAGATACAATCTATCATCCGAAACAAATTCGAACTCATTCCGAAGTCATTTCGATTTTATAAAAATTGTTGAAAATGATTGTTTTATGCAGATTTTTATAATTTCGGAATTTTATTTTTTCACATTTTGGAGGTAAATCAGATTTTTAAACTTTGCATTTCCATTCGCAAGCATAAGATGAACTTCCCTTTATGAAAATTTCAATTTCATTAAAGGGGGTTAATTTTTATGGCATTCCATAAGCCATCATTTTTGAGCAATAAATTCACCTTTCTTTATGAAAATTTTGATTTCATTAAAGAGAGGTAATTTATACATTACATCAAAGGCTATTGTTTTAAAGCATTAAATTATTTCTTCTTTATGAAAATTCTGATTTCATTAAAGAGGGATAATTCATAATGACATTTTGAGGCCATTATTTTAAAGCAATAAATTGGTGTCTCTTTATGAAAATTAATTTCATCAAAGAGGGACAATTTATTAATTATATCAAAGGCTATCTTTATCTTCATGATAGAAGCTACATTTAATGGATCTTTTCATCATTTCAGATTCACATTCATAGATAGGTTTTAATCTTCTACTTCATGCTTAAAGTAGGATTTAATGCAAGATAAAACTTGTTTAAAATCTACTTAATAAAGGAAGATAAAATCTACCTAAAAACATTCAAGATAAAAGGAATTAAGGCTACATCGTGGTCATATGAGGGCCAATTCACATTTGCTTTTCTTTAAGTTTCATGAACAATCATTAATATGGCATAGTAAAATAAACCAACACATGCCCCTTGTTAACAGTTACTTGCAATCACTAAGGTGTTCCTAGCATTGATTTGATATATCTTCATTGAGATTACTAATACACATGTGCAATGCTAATATAGCGGAACCTTGGAGAAGTTGTTTTGATTTCTAACTTCTTTGCAAGAGAGGGTTTTGTGATCAAAATCCTAAGGTGAGTGTGGTTTTGCAATTGGGTAAAATTACCACTCAACATTTTGGCGCTAGAAGGAGGGCCTGAATTGGTGTTATTTTATTTATGCTAAATTGTTCATTGTTGTTCTAAATGCTTTTGAATTGTTCATGCAATGAATAATATGATTTTGGTGTAACTTTGAGAGTTTTGAATTGCTAAATATTTCAAGTCCATTTGATTAGCATCTTTGGCCTCTTTTAACACTCAACACTTTGGGAGCTAAGAGGGCCTGAATTGATTTATTTTATTGCTATTTAGATGCTAAATTGTTCATGTTACTTGAAAGATTTATTCAAAGACATTGGTCTTGACTAACGAGGTTTTGTTTCCATATGATCACTTTCATTGATTCTAACATTCTCTATTTTGATGATGTATTAATACTAACCTTTTTGTAAATTTGAGAATGTTCTTTAATGTCATGGTTTAATTGATGCATATCTTGTTATTGATGCTAACATGATGATCTTTATGGTTTACTCATTTGAAAATTGTTAGTCATTTTATGCTTCTTTGCAAGATATCTTTATTTGACTAACAAAATTGGTTTTGAAGTTATTCTTTGAGTTTCACTAATGGCGACATTTGATGAAATAAGAGCAAAAATGGTATCTCTAAGAGCAAGAATGGTATCTCTGTTAGGGGACTATTATAGTGTTGTACAAATACCTGGAATACCCCATCAAATTCTTGAATGTATATTGGAGTTTCCATCGTAGTTTAGGCAAAATTGACATTGGGATACATACAAAATTTGGATATCTACAAGAGCATGTTAATTCAATGGCAAATTTTCCATGAGGATGTTGCTTGTAGGTTATTCTCATACATTTTGGATGACAGATCATTCTTTTGGTATGGCCAATTACCCATGGAGGTTAGGACTTCTTGGGTCCAACTAGAAGCAACATATCTTTATCATTTTGGTAATCAGGTTGACTTAGATATGTTGCAAAATTAGTTTACCTCTATTCGTAAAGAGCCTAATGAATCCATGAGTCAATTCAATGAGAGGTTCTATGAGTTGTACGCTCAAGTGTGGGAAAATTTTGACATAATAGAAGAGGAAGCTATTCAAGTATACATGGGAGCCATACCCTGTACTTGCTACATTTTTAGGGAAAATCTTGATGACCCATATTTGCATAGAATCTATGAGGTCACAATAATGGTAGAACAATGGCAAGTGGAGGGGGACCCCCCCCCCCCCGAAAGAATTTTTTTTTAGAATTTTTAAAACCCCCCCCCCCCCCCCCCCCAAAATACCCCCCCCCCCCCCCAAGATCCCCAGGGGGAATGAACAAGGGGATGAATTTGAATGTCCAAATGTTATAACCACCTTAGATATCGTCCAAGAGGAGGTGCAAGTTGCCAAGCCAACATCCACCAATGAGGATTGTGTAGAGATGGGTTCATTTCTAGAAATGCATGAGTATTCAGATAATGGAGGTGTCCTAAATCTAATTAGTTTTGAGATATGTGATAGGACAGAACCTTCCATGGAATTGAATAAAGTGGTTGAAAGTGAAATTGAAAGAGAATCAATAAATGAATTTGAAGACATAATAGAATTTCACCACTTGTTCTCGGAAGATACTTTGGATGAGATTGTTGAAACTAATGGTCAAGAAGACCCACACCTTCCAAATTGTGATAAAATTGAATCATGGGTTACAAATGTGGATTATGATAGTCTTACAAATTTGAATACAAGAAATGACCCACTTTTGGAAATAATTGAATCATCTAAGGAAGGTGAAGGTGAATTTGATGAGAAACACCTTGATGAATTGGAAGATGTTGAAGAAGTAGTTGAGCATCACCACTCGATTTTGGAAGATGATTATTATGATTCTTGGAAGAATTTGGATGAATATGCTCACTCTAAACCTTCTAATGAACCTTTTGTGTCAATTGATATGTAGGATAATACAATTGCTTTCTCGCATGAGGATATTACAAGTCTTGTACAATTTGAGGATGTTTTGGAAGAAGGGTTGGAATCTCATCAAGTGTTGGAAAATGATGATGATCCTACTACCATGCATAAAGAAGAAAAATAATTGATAGATGAATCAAAATATCATGTCAAAATACAATAGAGTTTCATCCCATGAATTTAGATGACAATTTTTACAATGGTTGGGGAAGATATGAAGATGTCTTGTTTTCTCACACCCCTATTGATGAAACTTCTATTCCACTTGATATGCAGGATGCTAAAATCACTATTTCACATGAAGATATTGCATTTGCAAGAATAGAGAAGGTTCCCAAATTAGATCATGTTGAATATGAATTTATTGAAGATCTTGTTGAAATAGAAAGGGAAGAAATGGTAAATGTTTCTTATGACTCATCTATTTTAGATGAGGAAGAGGTAAAATCTTCTCTTTCATTTTGGGATATTGAAAATTTGGATACAAATTCACATGATTGTTTTGAAGATTCAAATGAAGAAATACCATTGGTGGTTAACAAGGAATTGGAACCAAATGACAAAGAGGTTGATCTATTTGAAGCAACTCAAGTGATTGATCATGGTGATGTGTTATTTGACACATCCCTTGATCAACAAGATGTAATGTTTGAAAAGGATGGGCATACTTTTAATTGGGTGCCTAATTTTGGTATGTTTGATGAATAGGTAATCAATGAAGATGAAAGACTACAAGATGAAGAAGACAAAGATCATGAGGTAGAAGAAGAAATCACAATGACTCACCAAGCCTTGGTAAATGAAAATCTACAAGAGGTAGAATCTAACCTTTTGTGTCCAAGCATCCAAGCTTCAGGTGAAGATTTGTATAATCACTCATTGGATTTAAATGTTATTTATGATGAAATGCCATTGGAGGTGAATGAAGAACTTGAGTTGATTTCTACTCACACCTCTAATAAGAATGCTTTGTTGAATGAAAAAGAAGTTGATGCACTTGAATTGTTAAATCAAATTCATCAACAATTAATAATTGAATCTAGGATAAAAACTTATAATGATTCTCATTTAGTAGATATCCTAGATGCTTGCAAATTTTTGCATAAGTTTGATTGGCCTACAAACATGAAAAATGATTTGGCTTTAAAATTTTTAGAAATAGGCTCTTGTTTGCAAGATCTCATATTTGAAAAGGAAAGCCTAATTCTAAATCATGAATTGAATTGTGAAATTGACATCTTAAGGAATAGACAAGAAAGAATTGAAAATCAATTATTGTCTAATCAATTTAATGATTTGAAGCTCACCTATGGGATTGTTAATGGAACTAAATCAAATTGGTGGGGTGAGAGAGGCAAGATGAAGATTGTTGTATTGTTTGGCCTAATCTTGTTTTCATTGGATTCCTGTAAAACTTGGCATGCGTATCATGTTATATGTCTTTTGAAATGTGCTAATCATGTTTGGGATCCAGGGAAGTGATAGTTCAAGCTTTGCACCATCTTGTACCATATTGTACATTTGTATATAGTTTTGGTTTTTGTTTTTTTGTTGGTTTGTTGTTTTGTGATTTGTATCTAGTTTTGGTTTGTGTTTTTAGTTTTGTGTTTTGGGTTGTTCCCTTGTTTTGAGGTGATGTTTCGTGGTCGCTAACTTATGGTCTCTGGCCCATTTTTGTGTTTCTTTGTTTAGTAGGTTGGAGTATCTAATCTGAAAGTAGGTGAACCTGAGAAAAGGGGGATGAGTTATTTGGTGATCATGCTCAGATTTTGGGACTAAGATGGTGGAGAGTGGAACAATGAAATATTTCGCTAGAGCTCCACATGTAACTCACATACATTAAAGGGTATTTCTAGAAATTATGAAGGATGAAGTTATCTTGATTTGCAACCCTAGGCGAAAATCCAACACGCTCCACTTGTAGGCTTCCTAACCCTAGTGATGCTTGAAGCTTTGCAAAGTTTTTCTTTTGAAAAAAAGAGAGGAAAATGAGCATTGAAAAGCTTGATCAAATCAGTCACAAGATCTAGATAAACTCTACCGGGGCTATGGATGCCTGACTAGTAGTAGGGCTCTGTCTAGACATAGCTCGAGTAAAAGGAAAGGCTTTGCAAAGCATTAAGCGAACACAAGGGTGAGTTAGATAAACCCTACCGGGGCTATAGATGCTTGACTAGCAGTGGGGCTCTGTCTGTAAAAGTTTTCATTTTATGAGCTGTACTTCATAGCCTAATGCAAAAAGGGATGATGGAATCTGGAGGGTTTTTAGAGATGCAAGAATGAATCACTTTTTCACACACTGAGCAAAGGTAGATGGATTAATTATTTTTATTCAAATTTGTTTACCCCCACCTTCTTGGGACATTGCTAAATAATTTATGTTTCGTTGATCTTGTGTGTTCTCATTTCAGGTTGGGTTCTTCACCCGAAATGCTCAGGAGCATTTCCCAGTAGAGTCACCATTTGTTGTGACTGTCGCACAACTCACCCCAAAATTGGGGACCCACCTTTTGTTTTTTGTATTTGGGTGTTTGCATTTTGTTTTAAGTGTCTAATGCTTTGCTTTGTTTTGGGTGTTTTTATCATCAATTTGTTGTCGATGATTTTTATCATCAATTTGTTGTCGATGATTTTTATCATCAATTTGTTGTCGATGATTTTTTATCGTCAATTTGTTGTCGATGATTTTTATCGTCAATTTGTTGTCGATGATTTTTATCGTCAATTTGTTGTCGATGATTTTTATCATCAATTTTTTCGATGATTTTTATCATCATTTTAATGATTTTTATCGTCAATTTGTTGTCGATGATTTTTATCATCAATTTGTTATCGATAATTTTTATCGTCAATTTGTTGTCGATGATTTTTATCATCAAGTTTGGTGTTAGCAATTTTATTGTTAAATTTTGTGTTTTCTTTCATTTGTATGTTTCAAATTATATATATAATAAATAAAAATAAAATAAAAATAAAAAAATAATTAAAACAAAAGTAAAGTTGTTTCGTAAATAAATAAATGAGCTTTATGTATAATATATATATAAAAGCTTGTATATGTTCTGAAATAAAATAAAGGTCATCTTATGTTATGATGCCTTATTCTTTTGTAGGCACGAAATACTTGGACAAATCCACATGCCAATGATGGTGAACATAGGACCTGCATGGTGATGTGGATCGAATATTAGCTGGATGTATGGGAATTGGTGAACGTGGACAATATATGGATGCACAACAGGCCATAGGAGGATACAAAGTGGATCACCAAGTATATGGGTGAACAACTAGAACCTGACATGGATTCAAATAGGTGTAATATATTATCAATAAAATGATGACATGGATTCCTGTGAGTTTGAATATCGAGATTATCATCAGGAATGACATGAAGTAAGGTATATTGATGTTCTGGCATGAGGATAAGATACCATCCAACATGGTAGAAATATGGATAGTTTGGCACATCGTGGTTTTGATAAGAAGTAGTAGCTGATGGAAGCTATACATGACATGGCAAATTAGTAAAGGTTTGACATAGATATAAACCTCACAAAGTGGACTTTTGAAATTCAACCTGATAGACACGGGTAGTGAGTCACCACTCACATAGAGAGAGAGCGTCCATGCAGTGATAATGAGTGATAAACTCTAACTCTGATGTGGCATACCACATTAATGTTGATACAACATTGCACATAGTAAAGCGTAGATGTGTGGGTCTTATAGCCATTTAGGATGAATCTACCCAGGGCATAGATTTTATCGATGATAACTTGGCAATTATTTTTCATGCCATCGTTCGATGAAAGTGAGGACATAGGAAATGTGTGGAGCTCACTTTGCACACCGACCATGGGGTCCAATGTGGTAATTCCCTATGCAATGATAGACTTTGATAGTGGAAGACCTACGACAGTGAGGTTAGGCATTCATAGAAGAGAAGCCCCAGCGATGATGAATAGTAAGAGGTGGATGTTTAACCTTCGAGAGTGTAGTGGGGTCATTTGATATTGACGTCGAAGAATATGCAAAGCGGTTCATATCAAAGGATAACATGGAGTGTGGTAGCATGACAATGTGGGCAATAAAACTGGTAGTGGATGTCATCAATGGTACCCACTATGTGCAGTGATTTACGACAGACGATATCGTATGGTAGGCCACTGAGTGGAGAGGCATAGGATAATATGGAACCCATCATGGATGACTCGAAGGTGACATGGTAATATCAAACCCTATCGAGGGATAGCGACAATTGGTGATCGGTACAATGAGACCAGGATCCTAACAAGAGATAAATGGGCAATGTATGGCACGAGAAGGTATGAATATCTGGATAGGAGGTATATGTAGGGGTAGATTTGATGTTGTGAATAATAATTAAGATGCAGGTAGGAATTGATGTGAACCCTAAATTACCTCGTTGGTCTACTGGCCAAATTTTAAAAGGTGGGATTTGCTGAGTTGTTTTATTATAACGGATCATGGGTTGATATGTTTCAACACCTCGTAATGAAAGTTGTTCACATGACATGACGACACTATGGAATGGTGACAAGCTCTAATTCATATCTTAGGTAAAGGAGGGGTCACGGTAATATGGCATGGTGTTATTGCTCTTAAACTCTATCTCCTTCAGGGACACGATTTATTTAGCACTATACCATTTGGCTTAATA
This sequence comes from Wollemia nobilis, assembly GCA_028583015.1. NCBI lineage: Eukaryota > Viridiplantae > Streptophyta > Pinopsida > Araucariales > Araucariaceae > Wollemia > Wollemia nobilis. The sequence goes on along the minus strand of JAQPPZ010002189.1, from coordinate 3,992,418 downwards.
TTTTGGTGTAACACATAGCCCATGCCAAGATTCAGCATGACAATAATGAAGATGATAAAAAAAAATTAGATGTCACTCCATATAGGATTAATCAAACCCTGATAGTGGATTGTATGGATGTAGGTATAGTTGACAAAGGAGATACCAGATATGACAGCCATGCATATGGGACACGACAAGGTCACTGAGGGCATAGATACATTAGCTATTCGAATGGGAGATATTTGTCGATCTATGGCCGAATAAAGACAAGGTCTGATGATTTAAATTGGTTGCATGCCTAGGAATGAATCACACACTATAACATTAGAAGTATAGGTGAATAAATTCATGTCTTAAAATGGTTGCCTATAAAGGTAAGGATAGAATTTGTCTTTAAGGATAGAATTTTTGGTAGAAGTTGTTAACAAAGGAAAATGACAAGGATGAATGCCATTACAAATCTAAATAAAGACAAAGTGGAGGAAGAAAGGCATTAAAATGTTAAATTTTTAGACTTCCATAATATTTAGCCGAACATTTATTGATAGAAATTCAATTGGCCTCATAAAGAAAAAGGAACGTATCCTTTTGCTAGCAAAAGATCCATTACAATTTAAAAAAAGGTAGTGTTTAGTGAGATAACATGAAGGTAATCAATCTACCGTTAAAAAAAATGCATTTGAAGATGAAAAGAAAAATAAAATGGAAAACAAAGCGTATGGAGGTAAAACGAAAGGGCGTTATAAAAAACCTTAAAAGTAGATTGAATGGATAGAAACAAGGTTGGTTCTTTTTGGAAAGACCAGAAATGCTATTGGAACTAAGATGTAAATGAATATTTTTTGATAGATTTAATGCAAATGAATCTGGAAACTTGCACCTTGTTAGCAAGAAAGAAGGAGATTATTTCTGCATGTCTATATTTAATGCTTATTTTTCTCCTTTTCTTTTTTTTAGGTTTATAAGCAATGTTTAATGCATTCATGGTTGCATTTTTGAATACCTCGAAACAAAAAAAATAATGTTTCTATCCTTAGAAGCTTGCACCTAGCTTATTTCGAGTTGTGCAAATGTATGTTATGATAAACTAGGTTGCATGTAGAGAGTTCTCACGTCTTCTATTTTGTAGGGTATGGGAGCATGATGTTGTATTGTCTTCATTTCCATTTCCAGAATTTAGTAATTTATTTATTTTTAACCCTTCATTTTATAGATTTTTTTAGAACTTCAAGGATTAAAATAAAATAAAATAAAATAAAAATCACAAAAATAAATACATGGGTGTGAATAATGAGATATAATATTTCATAGAAAACAAATTTGAACTCATTTTGAAGCCATTTCGATTTTATAGAAATTGTTGAAAATCATTGTTTTATAAGGATTTTTATAATTTTGGAATTTTATTTTTTCACATTTTGAAGGTAAATTAGTTTTTTTTAGCTTTACATTTTTATTTGCAATCATAAATGAACTTCCCTTTATGAAAATTGCAATTTCATTAAAGGGGGTTAATTTTTATGGCATTCCATAAGCTATCATTTTTGGAGCAATAAATGCACCTCTCTTTATGAAAATTTTGATTTCATCAAAGAGAGGTAATTTATACATTATATCAAAGGCTATTTTTTAAAGCATTAAATTATTTCCCTTCATGAAAATTGTGATTTCATTAAAAGGGGATAATTTATAATGACATTTTAAGGCCATAATTTTAAAACAATAAATTATTGTCTCTTTATGAAATTTAATTTCATCAAATAGGGATAATTTATATATTATATCAAAGGCTATATTTATCTTCATGATAGAAGCTACATTTAATGGAAATTTTCATCATATTCAAATTCACATTCATAGATATATTTAATCTTCTATTTCATGCTTAAAGTAGGATTTAATGCAAGATAAAACTTGTTTAAAATCTACTTAATAAAGGAAGATAAAATCTACCTAAAATTCTCCAATATAAAAGGAATTAAGGATTTACATCATGGTCATATGAGGGCTAATCCACATTTGCATTTCTTTAAGTTTCATGAAAAATCAGTAATATGGCATAGTAAAATAAACCAACACATGCCCCTTGTTAATAGTTACTTGAAATCACTAAGGTGTTCCTAGCACTTATTTGATATATTTTCATTGAGATTACTAATACACATGTGCAATGATTATATAGCAGAACCTTGGAGAAGTTGTCTTGTCTTAACTTCTTTGTAAGAGAGGGTTTTGTGATCAAAATCCTAAGGGCGAGTGTGATTTTGCATTTGGGCAAAATTACCACTCAACAGGTCCACCAATGGAAACTCATACTCCATGGTTAGTAGGAAGTACTCCTTTAAACATAATAGGGCCTACACATGATATGGCTAATAATGCTAAAATATATGTCCCTCAATATAGGCATGATTGGACAAGGTTAGCTAAAGAACATATTCTAGAATACAAAGATATCTTAATCCATTTAGAAATCAAGCATGAGGATGTTGTATGTAGAATATTTCCCCACCTATGCATATGTTTACACATGACTGGTATATCAACCTACCTTCAAGCTCTATTACTTTGTAACATCCCAAAAATAATGAAACAAGAAAATACATAAACAAAAAGAAAAGTTTATATATATATATATATATTTGACTAATGTGAAGGATTCATAAATCCCAAACCATTAATGTTTGACATCCCCTAAGTTTCTCAAGAACTATACCACACAAGATTCCCTTCACACAAGTCCATCTATGTAAGCCTATCTTATGTTATGCACATAAGTGCATCCCTCTCATTAGTCTTAATGAGCTAGACTTACCATATTCAATCATTAGAATGTGTACATGCATCTTTGTATTCCACACAAGCCATTATGTGTGGGCATGCTACGTGTACTACAAGCTAATGTATCAATCTTGTACACTGACAAGCTATCTTAAATCTAGTATAAAATTCTAAAACTAGTCACCAATATCCCTAAGGGGGTCTCAAGCCCTTAGGTTAACCTCTAATTTCACCTAGAACTCACTAATGTTTCTTTCTTTTTAACATCACAAGAACATAAAACATCAAGATATTAAATCTAACAAATATGGAATTTTAACAATCAAGGATAATTCAAGCATAAAGCAACAATCGCCAAATATGCGTTCATTAAGATATATAAATACAATACACCAAATAAAGAGGTACTAAATGTAGTAATTAAATATTTCATTTAAATACATAAGCAAGTATGATACACCCCATACTTTCTACAATACTTTACATCCATTCCATCGGGGAAATCTCCCCATAATCTAATCTATTGCATAAATAAAAAGGAGTAAGGTAGAGATAAAACTTGTGAACTGGTCTGCCTCATGAATTTGACATTCCTACTCTTCCATCGATCAAGTGAGGATAGTAGGGTATCAGGGCACTCATGGAACCAGATAGACATGCTTGTAAATGCACTTACTTATTTCATTACCAAATTGCAACTATACAAATAACCCAAGCAATTCAACTTACTAATGCATAGTACTATCATAGAAAACCGCTCTTTCCATTTTCCCTCTCACCCACTCGTGAGAGTTAGTCTACCATGCATTCACTCATATGCTCTATTTACAGTAAATGAACTAACCCTACTTAGCAATTAAAGTCCCATACCCTTAATTGCTAAGCAAACTGGGTTCACACATTATGCTACTAAAAGTAACTACTTTACTTTCCAATAAACCTCTTTCTTCATTTCATAATGTAAGGTCCCATACCCTTAAATTATAACACAAACCATCATCATATTTCATTTCATAACATAAGGTCCCATACCCTTAAATTATAAAACAAACCATCATTCTTTTTTATTTCATAACATAAGGTCTCATACCCTTAAATTATAAAACAAACCATCATCATATTCCATTTCATAACATAAGGTACCATACCCTTAAATTATAAAACAAACCATCATCATATTCCATTTCATAACATAAGGTCCCATACCCTTAAATTATAAAACAAACCATCATCATATTTCATTTTATAACATAAGGTCCCATACCCTTAAATTATAAAATAAACCATCATCATATTTCATTTCATAACATAAGGTCCCATACCTTTAAATTATAAAAAAAACCATCATCCTTTTTTATTTCATAACATAAGGTCCCATACCCTTAAATTATAAAATAAACCATCATCATATTTCATTTCATAACATAAGGTCCCATACCCTTAAATTATAAAACAAACCATCATCATTTTTCATTTCACTAAAATCTACCATTTTAGATAATGAACATTAATTAAAGCTTCTACACTTTCATTATCCTAAAATCTACCATTTTAGATAATGAACATTAATTAAAGCTTCTACACTTTCATTATCCTAAAATATACCATTTTAGATAATGAACATTAATTAAAGCTTCTACACTTTCATTATCCTAAAATCTACCATTTTAGATAATGAACATTAATTAAAGCTTCTACACTTTCATTATCCTAAAATATACCATTTTAGATAGTGAACATTAATTAAATATTCTACACTTTCATTATCCTAAAATCTGCCATTTTAGATAATGAACATTAATTAAAGCTTCTACACTTCCATTATCCTAACATATACCATTTTAGATAATGAACATTAATTAAATATTATACACTTTCATTATCCTAAAATCTACCATTTTAGATAATGAACATTAATTAAAGCTTCTCTCAACAACATAAAACTATGGGATGAAACAACATCCAGTAGATAGACCAGCACCATACATTACGAGGTAAGACATAGGGTGTACCAAGGGTAGACCGAAAGGCTTCCACCCCAATAACTCAAAAGCATATGGTGCTCACATACCCGCGGTGCTAACAATTGCCATGACATGGGTGGGTCATCCTAGGTGCCAACAACACTCAAGGGGACTTAAACTCGACTGTAATTTTCAAAGGAAGGTTACCCGTGGTGCTACTCAACTAGCTTCCATCGATAATACAAAACCAATAGCCAATGAAAATGGTAATATGATGATGAAATTCACATCATAAAACACAAATAAGAACATAAACTAAACTACCAATGTAAGTGGATAACCACGATGCCATCTCATCTATGAGCAGCGATATAAACATAGGTCATACTGCCAATGGTAGAGGCCATACAGTGACACCATCACATATTTAAGCAGAGAGACAAGCATAGGCTATACTACCAATTATGGAGGCCATTAAAATAATGTCATTGCATCTTTAGAAAATAGAAAAACATAGGCTATACTACCAATTATAGAGGCCATTACAACGATGCCATCACATCTTTAGCAAAGAGGAAAACATAGGCCATACTACCAATGACAGAGGCCATTACAATGATGCCATCGCATATTTAGAAAAGAGGAAAACTCAGGTCATACTACCAATTATATAGGTCATTACAATGATGTCATCGCATATTTAAGTAGAGATACAAACACAAGCCATACAGTTTTAAGATGTAACATCCTAGCTCACCCTGCTAGATTGCTTGCACTATTTGATTGGACATCCATCGTTCGCTGCTTCTTCGCTCACGGTGCTCCTCTCACCACATCTTGATCCTTCCTCCATGCTACCTTCTCCATTATTTTTACCTTCCATGCCTTCTCTCCCCTCCTTGGTCTACGTCCTTGCCTACTCACCATTACTCCTCGACCACCTCTAACATGCGGTAAGGTCGGACATTCCTCCTCTCTTTTCCCAAGGCGATCGCCATAAGGGATTTCCTCTCAAGTTAAAGGATTTTTATGCATTCAACCCTCTCGAGCCTCCAAATAACCATAAGCTACAATATTTCAATTCAGTTGAACTCGTAGGAGCTGAGTTCTTTTTCACTAGAGGAGAATGATGCACCTTACCGGAGCCATAACTTGTGAACCGTATGCCTGTTTTCCTTGAAATGTAACAGGCGCTTCCATGTGCATGTTCTGCATCAAGATCATCTTTGATGCACCTGACCCTCCAAAAAACATACTTTCAAGACCTAACTCCTCCATCTAGTGTCCCAAAATTAGCTTTTGATTTATGTTCCCAGGTTTTTTGGGTTTTTTTTTAATGTTAGAATTTTATTATCTTTTTTTATACGTTAAGTTGAGAGCTGATATTTTAAATTAAGGTTAATTATTGTAATAGGGATGCGTGCACCGAATTTGGGTGCAATCCAACTTATTTCTATTTTTAGTAGTTTTTAGAAAAAAAAGAAGTTTTTTAGGGTTTCTTTGGTTTTTGGTTGCTATAATATGGATTGTATTATTTTGGAGAAGGGGTGTGAATTTAGGAATGAGAAGAATATTTATTTGCAAGTTTCTTCCATTATATTGCATTTGTGTTATGTGATTGGAGTCCATTTTATTGGTCTCTTGTAGCTGAGTTTACACTAGAGATACTTGCACAAAAAGATGTAATGATTAGCAATAATCAAGAAAGTGCAAGAAACATATTAAACCTATATTAATCATGAAATAATATCCTACAATATGTAAAGGAAAAGCAGTTGCATCTACCTAATGGCCTAATTATGAAATTGAGAGCATGGAAGCATGAAATGAGCCATTAGTAGCATAATTGTAGAAATAAAATAAAATGACTAAAAAACCTAATTATACTAGGCAAAGTCTCTAAAATTCTAATTAATCCAATAGTGAGACTAATATAACCTATCTAAGTTATATTATCTAGACATAGGATACACAATGGTGCAAACACGGAGTGGTCGACCCAGGCATAGACCCGAGATCGAGGCTCAAGCTCCACCTAGTGCACAACATGATGTAGAATACCCTCAATTACAAAATCCTCTTGGATGTCATTCAACGAGCATTAGAGGGGATAATTCTACATGAGGGGATTCCATTGAGAATACCCCAATTAGAGGAAGTACTAGACATCCCTCTAGGCACAGATCAGAGCATGGGACTTCCCAACATGGGGGTTCCGCATATGGTAGCATATACCGTGACTAAATTCCATGTGGATCCATGGGTTCTACCAAGGAATATGTCATCGAGGGATCCATATTGGTACCCCTTTGACTTGTAGCTAAGGGAATTTCATGAACTCCACCATCCGAGTACATAAAGGTTTAAGATCCACCTATTTAAGGGTAAGTAGAGAGGGTTTCTTCAAATCATAGACCCGCACAGACTCCCCATAGGGGTGAACCTACCAAGTTCACCATAGACATTTCCAAAGTGGGAGAAAATGGTATGCCACCTCATGAGCCATGGTGTAGCAAATAATTGGATGGTCTAGACAAGGTCCTAGGGCATCTAGGATATAAGCCTACGCTTGCACCCTCTTGTCCTGTGAGCATGTGTAGTGGAAGAACCATTAGGACCACCCAAGAACCTGGAGAGTGCTCCAAGTATTCTCGAGACATGCGTGCTCCTACATCACATGAAGGCACTGAGTATAGGAGACAAGCTAAAACAAATGCCATATTTATAGATAGAGGCAAGAGTGTGGTAAATCAGTCCATTGGAGGACATACTCATAAAGTTGCTCAAATAGAGTGCACCCCTCTGAGGCCTCAGATGGCCAATCATCTTGATAGGGCTCATAGAATGATGTCGGAGTAGAGATGAAAGATTCTCCAAGATCAATTGGAGGATGTTCGCATAGAGAAAGAGTGCCTCAAAAATGAGAATACTCAGAGGCAGAGGTTCATCAGATAAAAATTATATGAATAGTGCATGCATGAACAATGCATCCTCGATCAGAAGGAGCGTGTAGAGAGGGAGGATCAATTGGCTAGCACTGGTTTACATCCTCATAATGAGATCAGGGAATATGTCCATAGACGAGTGGCTTCACAGCCTGAGTTACACCCTGAGAACATAGACACACATACTCGCCTTGCAACTCAACATAGAGATCGACATCCAACATTCGAACAACATGAGCATAGGTAGTATGAGAATGAAGTGGGAGAGGAATTAGAACAAGAATATCCAGAAATATCCCAATTCGAGGAGGAGGGTGAGCCTAGTCCCCCGCCTTGACCGAGGAAGAACCTACCTTCGAATCCACCTCCAAGACAATCTCGAGAGGAGGAGTTTCTTTCCTCACAAGCCTACAAGACCTTAGCAGAGAAGGTTCAAGCCATAGAGAAGCAAGGAACGACTTATCAAAAGCCTACCTTGAAAAAAATTCACAATGAACCTCTATGCACGTTAGTGCCTATTCCAACATATCCTGAGCATTTCAAGATGCCTAGATTGGAAAAGTTTCAAGGGGAGGAAGATGCACAGGAGCACGTGACTAGTTTCCTAGATATGTGCTTTCATATTGAGAGCAATGATGCTTTGCTCCTATGCACCTTCATCATGACCCTCTTAGGCCCAACTCGAGAGTGGTTCAACCAACTAAAGAGGCACAACATCACTAGTTTCAAACAACTAGCTGATGCATTTCTTGAATGCTTCTCCTTCGACATCAAGAAGAAGGTAAACTTATCCGACCTAGCCACTCTAACGTAGCATGATGATGAGCCAGTTATGGATTATGGAAAGTGATGGAGGAAGATGATGGTAAAGCTACCATTCTCCATCCCATCCTCTGAATTAATGTGAATGTTCATGAAGAATTATGCCAAGCACATTTCGTTATTGCTACAGTTGCAGCAATACCAGACATTCGAAGAGGCTTTGGTGCAAGCCAAGGTGATTGAGGACATCAAGTTACAGGAGGGTAACTTGAAGCTTAGGAATAAGGAGGGGCACAAGAAAAGTACTGAGAGACATCAGGCCAAGCTGGCCCATGTTAATCAGGTAGTGTTGAACCTTCAAAAGGGAGAAAAAGGGCAGCAAAAGTAAAATTATCAAGCCCAACCTCCACCTGCATAGTATGAGCAATGCAACAACAATTACAAGGGTAAAAACAAGGAGCAACGCCCACCTCATGTATTCACTCAGTTATCGGAGTCGTTGACTTTGATTTTTCATCAGTTATGCGAGGCAAAGGCTATTCACTTACCCAAAGTCAAGATGATGGATCCTAATCAACCTAAGCCTAAAGGCTATAAAGATGATCATTATTGCATATTTCATCGATCGAAGGGCCACGACATCGAGGTATGTTGGTCCTTCAAACATCTTGTGCAAAATATGATCGAGAGAGGTACGCTTCTCATCGACAACATGCAAGTGCCTGATAATAAAAATATGGGGATTTACAAAAATCCTTTACCTAATCATGAGGCACTAAGGAATAATGTTGGCCAGGTCAACCAAGTGTGCATCGAACCACCAACCCATGGGTTCGTTGGCATGGTCAATGTTGTCATGAGGAACGTGAGGTATGAATGACCGAATCAACCTCCAGTGCCTATTAGGGTCCAAGTTGTGCCTCCTCCGAGGCCAGCCCAGTATGTGCCCGGCCCACCAACTAGATCGATGGTGACCATCAAAAGTAGGTTGATTCAAAACCTATAGATAACTCTAGCAAAGTTGTCAATCTATGAGCTTATTCAACAGTCTCCTAAGCATAGGGAGATGCTTATGGATATTTTAAGGTCCATAGAAGTGCAGCCTCAGGATCCCAAAGCATTTACACACTTTATGGGGCACGTGCAATAGTTTCAAGAACTGGTCATTCAATTTCATGACCATGAAATCAAGATGGTTTCTATTGTTATAGTAGACCCACCACTGCATATTATCGCTTGTGTGAATCACAAACCGTTCAAGTGGGTTTTGATCGACATGGGGTCATCGATCAATATCATAACTACCAAGGTGTTAACTCACTTGAAGTTACCCAAGATGCATATCATCCCTTCTACCTTCACGTTGAGAGCGTTCAATGATGCATTATGCTCGATGGTCGGTACTATAGTTTTACCTATCTAGGTGGGACTGAAGACCATCCCAGTGATGTGTCATGTAATCGAAGGTGCTATGCAGTATAATATACTTCTAGGTAGGCCTTGGATCAGAGAAATGCATTGCATCCCTTCTATTTTACACCAATGTATCAAATACATTCATGAGGGACAGGTTCACGTGGTGCCTTCGGATGAAGAACCCTTTAAATACATGAATCTAGAAGATTTTTTGAGGGAATTTGTGCTCCCCTCAATGCACCTGGATGTGCGACCAACATCACCAATCAAATATCTAGGAGGTATAATCAAAGAAGTGTGTGCTAGACCCACAACATCCGTATCTCAAATATCGGAGCACACAACAACTACTTCTATTAGACCGACTGCATCCATGATATAGCGGGATGATAGGAAGTTGAAAGAAAAGGTGGGCGAAAAGAAGATAAAGCAAAAGCCCAAGTCAGTTATCATTGAAACCCCTACTCCCATGGAAGTAGAGGAAGTTCAAGGAGGAGTCAAAGAGGCACCTCATCCTGCTTCACCTGTGTCTTCAACAGGGTCATCTGCACCGTAGGTGACCATCCATTTGGTTAATCCTGGATTAGGGGAATACATTGTGTAGAACGTGACGTTCACACCGATTATCGAGACTGCACATGACATGGGCCGACCACGAGCCCATCGCCTTCCTATAGGGATGGTGGAACCATTGGGGGTACCACCTAACCAAACCAACTTCATCTATGGAGGGTTAGACCAAGTTGCATCTCCCGTACCCATGGATGAGGATGATAATGAACCATTCACTATAAATATTCATTATCTATCTAACCTGGACTATGCCATGCGATACTTCGAGCGTTACCATTGGCATGGTTACGGTCTCGGACTATTCGAGCAGGGGTGTAAGAGGCCTATAGAACCATAATATCAGTTACCTACTGATAGGTTTAGGTTGGGATTCTATAGCGAAGGATAGACTAAACTCCTCATCGCATCTCTAGACCACCTGTACCTCAGTTTGGGGGTGAGGTTGACTTCAATCCTTATCACCCTAATCCTTCTACATTCTAGAGGGATAACCGGATGGTGTCTTACGTCACCATAGGACCACCTGAGACATATCATGAGGATATCTTGGTGGACGTCGGTCCAGATGATTTACCAAGAGAAAACTTGGGCCAACAAATCTATGAGGTAGTCGACGATACAGGCATGCAAGTTCACAATGATAATTTAGTGATAAATTCTGAGTTAGAAGATCATTCTAACGAGGATACAATAGAATCCATCTATGAGATAGGTGGACCAAGTTGCATATATGAGAGCGATGATGACAATGAGTCCTCAAATAATGAGCTATATGAGGATGAGACTAAGGTGGCCTATCTAGGCCCTCGTAACTTACATCATCTATTTCCAGAGGAAACAATCATCGAAGATGATCAATCCTTCATGAGCGACAATAGTTATCGGGTGTGGGCGTACATGGGACCCCATCTTCCAAATCTCTTGATTCCAGTTGGTAGTGGTGAAGGTCTCTATTATGATAGTGATGATGAGGATGAGATAGAGAGAGCCTATTTAGGACCTCCCTACTTACGCTATCGTAATGCACCTTACACTACAAAGGATTTGTACAGAGAGATCAATCTCCATCCTCTTCTTAGAGGGAGACCACCGAATCTTAATATGATTTATCATATGGTGTTTCCTGATCCACCAACGTACATGGAGCTCCTTGAGCCCAGTGATCCCATCCGACCATCTGTTCATAGACCGGATCCGGAGATCCCCATACCCCCAGAACCACATCTCGAGGATGGTAGTTTTTCTAATGATGAGTCACTTGCACGTGGTCCTGGAGACATAATCCATTCCATCAACATGATCTCCATTGATTTGACCACTCCACTCCACAATCCAGTCGATCCATCCAAACCATTGCATTTAAATGTAGATGCTATCGATTGGGATCATGTTGATTCACCTCTAGAGCCTAAAGATTTCTTCCCTAATGAAGAAATGCTGCAACCTTTCCATTTTGTGCTAGGCTATGCACATGATGTCTATCATGCTGAGGATGCTTCCAATGCAGAACCTATAAACCCAATAGATGACATCCACTTGATCCCTATGCCTCATCAGCTTGAGGAGGGATCCCATATGTCAGTAGAGGAAACCTTCAAAGTGGATATCAGTAATGATCCCACCAATCCAAGGAAGGTTAAATTTGGAGAAATTTTAACTCTTGATGAGCATGCCAACCTCATCCCTCTACTAAGAGAGAGACCTGCTCTCTTTGCTTGGACTTACAAGGATATGTCGGGTCTAGATCTAAAATTGGTTACTCATAACCTTTCGCTAGATCTGTCAAAGAAGCCAATCAAGCAAAAACTTAGGAAGATGCATCCAACAGTAGCCTTAATGGTGAAGGATGAGTTGCAAAAGTTGTTGGATGTAGAGTTTGTTATCTCCATCGACTATCCAGAATGGGTATCCAATATGGTGCCTGTAGGAAAACCTGATGGAAGGATCCGTATTTGTATGGATTTTAGAGACCTGAATAAGGCAACACCAAAGGATTCATTTCTATTGCTGAATATCGATGCTCTTGTAGATGCAACTGTAGGTCATGAGATGCTCTCCTTAATGGATGGTTTTTCTTGTTACAATCAAATTTGGATTAAGCCCGAAGACCAACATAAAACCATGTTTATAATGCCATGGGGAACATTTTTCTATAAAGTTATGCCATTCGACCTTAAAAATGTTGGTGCCACATATCAACGGGCTATGACATATATCTTTCATGACTATATGCATAAAATCTTAGAAGATTATATTGATGACTTGTTGGCAAAGTCATTATTGCGTTCTGAGCATGCAGAGGTCTTAAGGAAGGTCTTCGATCTCCTGATAGAGCATAATGTCAGGTTGAATCCTAAGAAGTGCATGTTTGGCATAACTTCAGGAAAGCTCTTAGGATTCATCATTTCAAAATGAGGCATCGAAGTTGACCCAGCAAAGGTCAAGGCTATTTTGGAAATGCGTCCCCCATGAACATCAAAGAATTAAGAAGCCTTCAGGGCAAAGTAGCATCCATAAAGTGATTTATCACTCAATTATCGGATAAATGTCGACCCATGAATCGATTGCTACACAAGGGGGTCCCATTCAATTGGGATGAGGACTATCAAGCAACCTTTGCTGAGATAAAGCAATACTTGGTGATGCCACCAGTTCTAGCTCCACCAAGGCTAGATGTGCCATTTTTGCTATATATATCGGCAACCGACTTTGCATTGGGAACCATGTTAGCCCAAAAGAATATGCAAGACAAAGAATAAGCCATATATTATATTAGTCAAACCTTGGTGAGCTATGAGCTCGGATATGCATATGTGGAAAAGTTGTGTTTAGCAGTAGTGTTCACTACAAAGAAATTGTGACACTATATGTTGAGTCATACGACATATGTCATATCCAAACAAAATCCTTTGTAGTATATGATGAGCAAGACATATCATAATACACGTACTATGAAGTGGATCATGCTACTGATAGAATTTGATTTGGAATTCATAAGCCAAAAGTCCATTAAGGGACAAGTCATAGCAGATCAACTGGTTGAGGCACCTCTCAAAAATAGTAGGCCCCTCACCATAGAGCTTCCTGATGATGTAGTATTTGCCTTATCAGAAGCACCCAAACTTGAAGAATCAGACAACAAAGCCGATATGACCTTGTTCTTCGATGGTTCAAAGTGTGAGCAAGGGGGTGGTGCAGGAATAGTGTTGTTCATGCCACAAGGAGCTCCAATGCCCTTGTCATTCAAGTTGGACTTTCCTTGCACTAACAACAATGTTGAATATGAAGCCCTAATTTTGGGTCTCCAAATAGCTATCACCATGAAGATAAAAAGGCTAAATATCTTTGGTGATTCCCTTCTCATTGTGAACCAAGTTAAGGGACTATTTCAATGTCGATGTCTGATATTGAAAGCTTACAAGGATCTTGTTGACACATATCTAGCTCGACTGGAATGGTATGACATCGAGGCAATCCCTCATTCATCCAATAGATTTATAGACACAATGGCATATTTGGGATCTCTAATCCCTCAAAATCCATCTACCAATTTTACTACCATCCATGTAAAAATATTGTCACATTCTATTGTGCAACACGAAGCATTGGATAACAAAGAGTCAATTAACATGATTCATGTAGAACCAAACCATGAGTGGTTCTACAGAGCTAGAGACTTTCTGAAGAGAGCATCCTGGGGGTCTTTGATCTCATAGGATCCGACAGGGAGTGGTACTACCATTCACCATAGGGTTGTTTCCCAGTCTGCATTTGCAAATGTAGAACTATAGGGGGAGCATGTTGTCTTGTCGTTCGAGGCCAAAGCTTATCATAACTGGACGTCACAGATATATGACTTCCTTAAACTTGGTATAATCCCTCAGGGATTGTCGCATGCTGCAAAATGCACATTCAAATAGAAAGCGACAAAGTATGTCTTGTTAGCAGACATCTTGTACCGTAGAAGCTATGATGGAGTTCTCCTTCATTGTCTTGAGCCCCAAGAGTCATCTTGGGAAATTTTAGAAGCTCATGATGGTACGTGCAGTGGCCATTTTAGCGGCATGGCTATCATCAAGTGCATCCTTCGTATGGGTTATTATTGGCCCACTATGGAGAAGGATTGCAATGTGTATGTCATGAAATGCGTTAAATGTCAGCATCATGCTAATCTTATGCACCTACCATCATAGGCCTTACAACCCATTCAAGCGGCTTGGCCATTTTCTCAGTGGGGACTTGATCTCATTGGTAAGATCTCTCCTCCATCATCGGGCTGACATACTTTTATTATTATGGCTACTAAGTATTTCACTAAGTGGGTGGAAGCTATTCCCTTAACAATGACAACTAGAGCATGTATTGCTGAGTTTATACTCACCAATATCATTAGTCATTTTGGGATACCATCCAAGATAGTTTTGGATAATGGAACGTCATTTAAGAACAAAACTATGAGAGCTTTGACGTCTAAGTATAGAATCAAACATAGTTTTGCGACTCCATATTATCCACAAGCAAATGGGTAGGCTGAAGCTTCAAATAAGATAGTGGTCTCCATCTTGAAAAATATGGTACAAGAGCACCACAAATATTGGCATATCCAGCTGCCCCTTGCATTATGGGCTTACAGGACTAGCATTCGGACACCCACTAGGGCAACTCCATTTTCACTAGTATATGGCACTGAGGCCATTATGCCCCTAGAGTTGGAAATTCCAATGTTGTGCGTCACATTGAAAGAGTTCATTGATGATGACACCGCACGACAAGCTCACCTAGATCAATTGATGCTACTTGATGAACATCGTGTGAATGCCCTCGAGCACCTTCATGTTTATCAAGAGCACTTAAAATGAGCTTACAATAGCAAAGTCCATCTGAGAGACTTTGAGGTTGGTGATCTTGTGCTGAAAGAGAACCAACAGAACTCTAATTTACCACCAAAAATGTGAGACAAATTCATGGCTAACTGGTTGGGTCCTTATATGATCTCGAAGAAGATTGGACCTGGGACATATCGCTTGACATCGCTTGGAGGAGTTGAAGAGCCTGAACCTCTCAATATCCTTCATCTTAAAGCGTTCTATGCCTAAGAACTATAAAAGGCTCCAAAGGCATCTGTAAGCCCTTTGGTCATCCAGAAAAGGCTCCAAAGGCATCTGTAAGCCCTTTGGTCATTCATAAAAGGCTCCAAGGGTTTCTCAAAACCGCTTGGTCAATCCCAAAAGGCTCCAAGGGTTTCTCAAAACCCTTGGTCAATCCCAAAAGGCTCCAAGGGTTTTCTCAAAACCACTTGGTCAATCCCAAAAGGCTCCAAGGGTTTTCTCAAAACCGCTTGGTCAATCCCCAAAAGGCTCCAAAGGCGTCTGTTAGCTCTTTGGTCAAACCAAAATGTTAAAATCCATAAAAAAATTGGAAAAATATCAAAAATAAAAAATATTTGCATTTCATTTGCATCATTGCATTGCATTTCATTTTGCATTTCATTGCATTGCATTAGGCATATTCATCCATCGCACTTGCATTAGAACAAATTGTGTTAACAATCTTACAAATGACACCATGTTTGTATCTCAATCATGCATCTATGCACTATATTTTTCATCTATTTATCACCCTTGTGAGTAATTATGTTTTTCAACACAACCCATATTGTTGCTATGAAGAATATACTAGGGTTTTTTGGTCATTCAACCATACCTAGAGGTCTTCTCAAGAGTTGATAGAAATCTTGCTTTGCTTTTGTAGTTGAGGTCTAGTTAGTATAGCCCTTAGCATATCAAAATCCTATCACTAATCAAAAAATTAAATAATCCTAATAAGGACTAGGGGAAGATGAAAGCCATGAAGTAGGACCAAGTATCCTGAGGTGAAAATATTTATTCTTGCTTATCCCCCTGTGCGGACGGTATGGGAAATGTTGGCAATTGGCAAAAGGACAAGTTTATTCCCTACCTAGAATCCCTTGCTTACGTTAAAATGAGCAATATCCTAAAGTGATATCCCAGATCAATCCTCCATATTGATACCCTAGATCGATATCATAGATCGACATCCCAGATTGATATCCCATATTGATATCATAAGATCGATATCCTCGATCGATATCCCAGAAATAGTTTCCCAAAGTAAAATCCCCAAAGGAAGTTTCTGAAGCAAATTATCAAATGTAAATCCCAAAAAGTTCAGATCAAATGAAGATCAAATTGTACAAAGAAAGTAAAATCAGTATCAAATCCCTTGCTCAAGAAAAAAAGGAAAGTACAAAATAAACAATGATTTTTATCACTATAGTACAAAAATAAACAGTGATTTTTATCACTTTATATGAGCAAGTATCCCAAAAAATTGAAGAAAAGAAGGGGGTGAGCTTGAATCCCTAGAATTGTCAGCACTATTGTACCTTACGCATGATGATATGTCTGATGCATTAGCATTTCGCTTATGTGCAGACCAATGTTTGAATGTGGAAGAGCTAGCTTCAGGTGTCCTGTATCGCCTAGTGGTCTAGTCCAACTAAAATCTAAACCTAGGATTGGGTAAGACATTTGCGGACCCCCGATCTTAGCAATGGGCTGAAAGAATCCCACCTGACATCGGGGTATGCTTGTGCCTTATCAAATATACTCACTTGCACACATAGGGATAATGAATAGTTAGGGCCTATCCTAGTGAAAACCTTATGTTTCAGAAGTCTAGTGTGGCTAGTATACAACTTTTGATCAGTCAACTAGGGTGTTTGAGTCTCATGGTAAACCTCAAAAATTCCCAAATAGCAACAATCAAATTTTCAAATGCAATCATCAAAAATCAATTTCTTTTATGAGAGTTTGTTTATTAGAATTATTTGTACTATATAATTAGATACCAGATGGATGTCAAAAATGATATTTAGATGGCCACTGATTATATTATACATATTATTTTAATTTACAAAATCTTATGAACAGAAAACAATACATCATTACATCTCACATATGGGTGTACTATCTTTCACAAAGAGATAAAGCAACTACAATCCATGATTGTTATACATTCTGTGGTGTCATCCATTAGATTGTTAAAACCTCATATCATATTGCATACATTGTGTTTTAAGTGATTAAAACATACATGTCCATTTACAATAACTCAATATCATAAAAAATACATGCAATACAAACATGGCACAAATCATGTCATAAACAACATAAAGTAAATGCATACAAGTGAAGCAGATCAAAAATGCATTAAACATAAAATATTGCATTCGTATACATAGCATCATAAAGTAGTCCATCTACATATGTATATCATTACATCACATCATCATATAGCTAGTGCATGTCATCCATACATCACATCATATAGCAATAAATCAAATATCTGCATTGCATCCATGTGCATAACATAAACATAAAATACCAAAAATAAAGTACACATATAATGAGATGAACTATCATATCATATATATATATATATGTGTGTGTGTTGTGTCAAGAGTACATAGTATCAGGGTATATCAAAATGCCCGTAGGCTACAACTATGTAGGTCCTCGACCTTACACTCAAAAATAGTACAACAAAGTATCTCTAAAGATCTGTACTACATAGGGCCTACACCCCTAGTCTGTGAGGCACCTCCATCACCTCCACCATCCCTATGAGTCCTCTGTGAGCTAGCACCATGAGTGCTCAAATATCTATGAGTCCTCTCAGTCCTATGCATCTTGTGGCTTGACCTAGCAGAAGACTGCCCTGTCTCCCTGGTCCTAGACCTGGTCCTCTGAGTCCCTGTAGTGTGGGTATCCTCTGGAACCTCCCCACCTAGCATCCTGATATGACCCTCTAGCTGGTCGATGTGAGCTACATGTATTGTATGCCTGGTATTACCCTCCTCCATGAGGGAATGTAGATGCCTAATATCTACCATGGGATCATGACCTCCTGGTAGTAAAGTAGATGGTGCTATGAGAGGTGCCATGATAGCCTATGTAGATGAGGGATCTCCCATCACTACCTTAAGTAGGTCTCTCTTAGTAGTCATGACACTCAGCTATGCCTGTGCCAGATCCCACTCACCTATGAGCTATGTGATCTGAGTGTCTATAGTGGTAGCCTATGCATGGAGAGCTGTCCTCTCCTCCTCATATCCCTACCACTACCTCTCCCCATGTGCTAGCTTCACCTCTAGAGTGGTGATAGAAGTATCCCTATGAAGTAGTTGAGTCTACAGTCTCCCAACCTAGCTCTAGAGGTCAACAATCTAGGCTCTCAACTACCCAATATCACTATCCGGAGGTGCCTCACCCTCCTCTAATACCTCCTCCTCTACCTCCACCTATGGGCCCTCCTCTATAGTGGCCCTAGTGCCCCATGCACCCTCTATCCTCTAGTGGGTCCTACACCCATGAGGGTCCACCTCTATTCCTTATGCACCCTCTATATGAATCCACCAGTTGGTTGACCTAGAGGACCCTCTCCATGCCACTAGAAATCTTCCCACCATCCATCATAGTCCAGAGTAGTGCCTACATTCGCTAGGCCTGACTCTTGATAGTCATCATCCTCATCCCCTAGGGGAGTCACCTAGGGCCATGTCAGGTCCCTCTCGAGGACCAGGTATCTATAGATAGTCGACATCTCTGGGACATCCTATCGGATCCCAAACTACCTCAGGACATGAGAATAGAAGTGGTACTCATGTATGTCAACCTTCCGGTTAAAGATCCATCTATCTCTGTGTGCTCGATGTAGGTCCCTATCTGCATCTGTCCATGTCGGGAAGTCCATGTATGGTCACCACCGTATGTGCTCAAGGTGGAGCTATGCAAATCTAGAAATGTAATGCTCTAGGTCTCTTACATGAGACCTACTCCTGAAGCCCTCCTACTCCTAGGGCCAGCAGGTGGTGTAGCATTGTCGATCATCAATGGTGTCAGTAATATTTAGGGGTAAGTCCATGGGGTACTCAATCAGGATGTGCTGCCAACCCCATATCTGAAGGAGGATGTTACAACTGATGCCTACTCTACTACGATGTGTGATCTGATACAGCTCGTGGTAGAGCTATGCTAATAGGGTGCTCCCCCATGATAGAATGAGAGGCTGCGTAGTCGAGCTCACCATAACCTCTCTGGTCCGAGCTAGGAGGTTCCAAGGGAACCTCATGCTTGAAGAATCTGGGAGGACTATCTGTATAATCAAGTGCATAAACATAGCCTCCCATTATGAAAAGAATCTGGCCTCAAACCACTCCTCGACATGGATGCCTCCATGGGCATTATGGTCCTGGGCCTCAGTACTCCATCTACCAAAGATGGAATCAAATACGACCTTCCTAGTCATGGTAGGAGAAGATGTGATGGCCTCACCATCAATGGGTAGGTGGAATATATGGTAGACATCCTCTAAAGTGATAGTCATTTCACCCATCGATAGGTGAAATGTGTTGGTCCATGCATCCCAATGATGGGCCAAAGTAGTCAAGTATGCCTGGTCAATCTAGATGGTGGGGAGGTTCAAGATGTAACCAAACCCCATAGTAGTGAACCAATCTCACTCCCCGTGAGTGAGATCACCATGAAGGTTGTGAAGGAGATCGGTCTCCCTCACTCTGTTAGTCAAAGTCTGAGTAACAAAAATAATAAATAGAGAAAAATAATGAAAAATAATTCTAAAAAGTCAAAAAAAATTAAAAATGCATAAAAACACAAAAACATGTCAACACATGATCACAAATTTCAAAAACATCAAAAAAGCACTTCAAAAATGCAATAAATGACATTAATTGCCTAGAAAAATAAAAAAAATTAAACAAATTGAAAAATTTTTCTAACTCATGCGCATCGCGGGTCCTAGCAACGGTCAGCACAACGGTCAAAAATTTGACCATTGGGATTTAAATCCCACCGTGGCTAACATCTGGCCCCCAATTTGCCAATTGGGAGCCGCGTCTACCACCCACGGCTAAGGGGCATGACCTTTTTAGGGTCATGTCCTCCCCATAAATAACCCCAAAACCCTAAAAATAAATTAGTAACCCACCCTCTAATCTAACCTATGCTAAACCTAGCTAGGGTGTGGTTCGTTACCGATAGTTTAATGAGATTCGTTAACCCATTATTTAGTGTGGTTAATTTTAAACCGGTAATGTAATTGTGAGGTCTCGGTTTGTGAGTTACCTTGGAAGCACCGACTCCTCCACTGGTCGAGGCTTCCAGCTGATCGGCCATCGATGTGGAAAATTAGAATTATGTCGGGTTTTCAACAGTGTTCCATGTCAGAATGCAGTTTTTACCTCCCAGAGCTCTCAGTTTTACTAGCATATGCAAGTGAATAATGAAAATTTACAAAGAAAAAAACTTATATAATTTTCAATTTTGGTGCGGCCCACGGTTGACATCCGCGGTCCCCGGATTAGGGTTTTCCACCCATGGTTGCCATCCACGGTTAAGGAATTGGCCCACTTTTGACAAGCGTGGTTAGAAAACCATATTAATTGCTCCAAATTCCCATCGTGGAGAGCCTTAAAAGGTCAAATCAAGGATGTTAATCAGACCAGATAATTCAAAAAATTCAAAATTAACAAAAAAATCAAATAAATCAAAAGCCAAATGCACCTCGTATTCAGTTATTTACCCTATACACTTGGCGGTTGCAACGACTTGCGATCCATGCAATCCGACAAGATGAGTAAATTACCATAAGGACATTTGGGGCAAATTCATCATTTCTGAATTGTTATGTTTCATTTCAATCCCTAAGAAGGCCTACATAGTCAGACTGCTCCACGAGAATGAGATATTCATCACAATTCTCCTATGACACTTTTTAGCATATCATCGACATTATGATTCACTACAAGCCTAATGGACATTGCTATCATTTTGATTCCCTAAGAAGGCCTTCGTGGCTGGACCGCTCCATGGGATAGGAATATGCAATTATTCTAAATGGTGTAATCATAGCTGATTAGGCCTTGCCAAGTATTCAAATGCTAAATCTTAATTTGTGCAAAGATCATTCATAGTGGTCAAGTGACCTCGTCGCTTCATTTAATTGTCATTACCCTCATCGACTCGTCGCTTGAGGGGGTAGTCATAATATCAAATCATAATCAAAGTCAATAGTAGATCCCTTGATCTTGTCAAAATTGCGTTCATCCTTGTGAATCATTGCTAAAGACTATCATAAGCTTACCCCTTTGCTTGGGGAAAATAGCAAATATGATAGTTAGTTTGTAACTCTCTTCCTTTCGGATTGACAGGCGTGAAAGCCTACTTGGCATTGATGCTATCCGAATGTCTGATGATGAGTGCAAACTTTTTCAAATTTAAGCCTTCCATCGAGTTAGAAGCAATGATTCGAGGATGCACATCCTTTTGCTGGACTCGGGGCATCTAATGTTGATCAGACTAATGATCATCATCCAACCTACGACATCATTTTAGGAGGTCTAGTTTTGCTCAACGTTGTTCAAAATCACAATGCATCTCAAAAGGGGCATCTGTAGACACCTAAAACACGTCATGTCGAGGCGACTACTCATATGGGACATGCTAGAAGACCATATGGAAGACCTTTGGACAGATCCAAGGTATAGCAGTGGTTTTTACCACTCATTTGGGCACCTTTGCCTAGTCAGTGCTAGCCACTGCTGACACCCACGGTTAGCAGTGCTCACCACGCATGTCAGCCACGGTCAGCACTCAGAATCAGTTAGCCTTCATCCAACCCAAAATCAGTTGCAATGGCCAATTGGTTGCATATTGGAGCGGTTTGAGTGAGGAAGGTTCTGGATCCTTCCATCCAACAAGCTCAACTACCCAATATTGATCTTGGCTTCATGAGGAAGCCACCCCTAGCCCTGGGCCAATGCTATAAGATCCCCCTCTGAATTGGGGATAAGTCTAGAGAAACATAGTCAATTGAGCAGCGAAGCCCTATCAAATTGCATAGCCAACTACATGCATTGAGAGGGATACTTTTGCTACCCAATTGGAGATCAAATTGCCATGGAAGCCCTAGGAGCCTAGGAGAGCCAAGAAACATCAATTCATGCAATCCGTGCACCATCAGATCAATTCAACCACCAAACCTATCAGAGGACACAGAGGTGACCCTTGGACATCAATTTGACAAGGTGGATCGGAGAGAAAGCCTTGATTTGGAGGGCAAACCTACTCAGAGTTCCGCCATGGCTTTCAACCATGGTGAACAGTGCCACCCACGCATCAGACCCATGGTGAGCAAATCAGGGTAGATTCCCTTGTTTTTCCTTTTGTATATTGTTTAGCTAGGTTAGATTAGTCTCATTATTGGATTAATTAGCATTTTAGAGACTCTGACCAGTATAATTAGGCTTTTTAGTCATTTTCTTTCATTTCTACAATTATGCTACTAATGGCTCATTTCATGCTTCCATGCTCTCAATTTCATAATTAGGCCATTAGGTAGATGCAATTGCTTTTCCTTTACATATTGTAGGATATTATTTCATGATTAATATAGGTTTAATATGTTTCTTGCACTTTCTTGATTATTGCTAATCATTACATCTTTTTGTGCAAGTATCTCCTAAAAGCCTCATCAAGAGAGGCCTCCTTTGTTGCTAATTGTTTCTTGTTGTTTATTGCATGCAGGACTAATAGGGTTTTGGGATGCAAGGCAACAAATGCCTCTAATCATGGAGAAGAGGGTCATCGACACCCTAGAGCAGTTTGTGTCACCCTAGAAGGCATTTGATTCACATCTACCCTTGAGAGGGATTAGACGCTATTGTAATTGATGTATCAAATGGGTATCCCTAAGAGGGACGAATCTGTAATTTGACTCCATTGAAATTAATAAAGGATTCCTTGTATTCATTTCATTTCTTGTTGTCAATTTATGCATGCCTATTTGTGTATCTTTTATCAATTGCAATAGTTAGACTAGGTGTGAGCCTTTTTGGTGGTTATAGTGTCATCCCTAGAGAGGAATGATATCCATTATTGTAGGTAAAATAAACCAATGGTAAATAGTCTTCCCATCGAGACTTGTGGTCCATACAATACATGTAGAGCATATCTTCCAAAACTTGGTTGACCTGCTATCTAACCATCTGTTTCAGGTTGGTATGTTGAACTCATATGCAACTTTGTGCCTATTGCCTAATGTAGGGGTCTCCAAAATTCTGAAGTAAACTTGGAATCCCTATTCGATATAATTATGTCCAGAAGCCCATGCAATAGGAACACTTTTCTAACAAACCTATTAGCCACCACTTGAGCATCATCCTTGGTGTTCCTAAGTATGAAGTGTGTGACCTTGGTCAATTTGTCTACTACAACAAAGATTGCATCGTGTTGGTACCTGGTCTTAGACAAGTCTACTATAAAATCCATTGATATGACCTACCATTTTTGGGTAGGTATATTATGAGGGTACAAATATCCTTCAGGATTCTTGCATTCTACCTTGACCTTTTGGAATTCAAGGCATCAGGCTGTAATATTTGTAATGTCCCTCTTCATCCCTACCCAGAAAAATGTCTTTTTTAGATTTTCTCTCATTTTTACCCCTTTGGGGTGAGCCATATAAGTAAATATATGGGCTTCTTACATCACTATATTCCTTAAGTCCCCTAATTTTGGTATGATGATTCTTCCTTTGTAGCATAAAAGGCCATCGATTACCCTAAAATCCTTATTGCTCTTCGGGTCTTCTCTTAACTTGGCTCAAATTTCTTGATAATATTCATCCTAATATTGCTCCTTTCTTACTTGGTCCATGATATTTATGTGGCTCCTGATTATGGTTTCTATGTGTATCCTCCTACTTAAGGCATCTATAACCTTATTTTTTTTATTTAATGTACTCAATTTCAAAATCATACTCAACGAGGAACTCAACCCACATTTCTGCCTCGTGTTGAGTATTGGTTGAGTAAATATGTACTTTAGAATTTGATGATCTAATTTTAACTTGAAGGGCCTTCCTACCAGATAATGGTGCCAGACCTCCAAAGTATGAACTACAATGACTAGCTATAAATCATGAGTAGCATAGTTAACCTCATGCTTCTTAATGTTACTTAAAGTATAAGCTACTACTAACTCTCCTTGCATGAGCACTCCCCCTAGTCCTTCCAACGATGCATCAATGCATATTGTAAAGTCTCCTTGAGGGTTTGGAATCTTCAGTATTGATGTACTAGTAAACATTTTATTCAACATGGTGAATGCAACCTCACACTTCTCTATCTGTTTTAATCCCTTCTCCTTCTTCTGGAGATTAGTTATCACCAAGGCAATTTTTGAGAAATCCTTTATGTGACACCGGTAATAGCTAATTAACCCCATGAAGCTTCTTACCTCAGTAAAAATTGTAGGAGGCAGCCAATTTATCATGGATTCTATTTTATCTAGATCCACCATGATACCTTCAGTCGATATGATATGCCTTAAATAGCACACCTCTAAAATATAGAAATTACTCTTAGCTAGATTCCCATAGAGTTTATTTTCCCTTAGCAACTCCAACATGATATTGAGATTTTTATCATGCTCTTCCTTGTTCCATGAGTATATTAGGATGTCATCAAGAAATACAAGGACAAACTGGTACAAATGCCTTCTAAACACATTATTCATTAAATTCATGAAGTTAGAAGGTGTATTAGTCAGCCTAAAAGGTAGGACAGTGAACTCGTAATGCCCATACCTTGTCTTAAATTCTGTTTTGTGACTGTCTTCCTCATGAATCCTCATCTGGTGATACCCTAAACTTAGGTCTATCTTGGTAAATACCATGAAATCTCTTATCTGGTTGAATAAATATTTGATCCTGGGAAGAGGGTACCAGTTCTGGATTGTAGCTTTATTCAGCATCCTATAGTCAATACACAATCTTAGAGATCTATCCTTTTTTACAAATAAAATGGGTGCACCCCACAGTGACATACTTGGTTTTATCAACCCCTTTTCCAATAACCCTTGTAGTTTTACCTTTAACTCATGCATCTCAATAGGTGCTATTTTATATAGATATCGGTGGATGGGTTCCGCTCCTGGTATGAGATCAATTGTGACTTTGAATTCTCACATAGGAGGAAGTCCTAGTAGGTACTTTGGAAATACATCCTAGAATTCCTATAAAATTGTGTGTGTCTCAACCACCTCTTACTTTCGATCCCTTTCAACTTCATTCATATTTACCACATAGACAATCCCTCCCTTTCTGAAGGCTTTCTTCAATTGCATAGTTGTCAATATCTGGGGTTTGAATACCCCCTGCTTGCTATAAATTCATAGCCTCTCTTTATTTCCCTCATAATACTCAATCCATCTATATCAGAAATTTATTATGGCTTGATGGTTCTATAGACAATCCATTCCTAGAATCACATCAAAGGCATGAAGTGGGGCCATGTATAAACAACCTTACGTGGTTCCATTGTCTAAAGTAATTTCCATAATTGGGAAACATTGGTTTACGAAGTAGGTCTATCCAGATCCATATTCAACCTTTCCATCCATGAGCTAAATACCCTAGCCTTTCTGATATATCTTTGGCTAAATTACAATAAATGAAACTATCAATGGATCTACTATATATTAAGATATCTACTTGCTTATCAAAAATATTACCTTTGATGATTAATGGGGTGGCTTTCCCCTCAATTATTTCATTCCTAGTTGCAATGTAGATCTTATGCATTGGTTCCTTTCCTTTATTGATGGGTGTGCTCATCCCTGGTTGATATGGGTATTGGTTAGCATAGTTCACCCCTTTACAATGGTAACATCCATCCTTTGGCCCTTTCTTCTTTTCCATTTTCTATCCCCCATCCTTAATCATCAGTACTAGAGTTGATGTCTTCTACGGGGGAGGTTTAGCATTATTGGGTTTGTTGCCTTTCTTATAAAAATTCTTCTTGATTTTTTTTTTTTCATTGATTTTATTCTCTAGATTCTAGGGGTTCTTTGCCTTTTGTTCTTGTTTTACCTTCCATTTTACAAACCCATTGCTATTCCTCTTCTTTATTTCCTGATGTTCCTACTCGGTTAGGTTTTCATACTTGTAGCGAAAATGTGAATTTACTTTCTTTGCCAAATCATAAGCCTTTTGCAATGACTTAGGTTTATGCATATCCACATCATGCTTTATCCTAGATTGTAATCCATGAGTAAACTTATGAATCCACATATTCTTATTATAGGTAGGTACATACTTCAATAACTTTACTAGCTTCCTGTAGTATAGCTCTACTAAGTTAGTCCCTTGCGTTAGACTGGTAAACTCCTCAAACTTTAAAGCATAGAAGTGCTCCATGAGGAATCTCTTCTTGAAGATGACTATGAATTCCTTCCATGGAATGTCTACTGGCTCAATCTTGGTTTTATCATAGTAATTCTCCCACCAATCCAAGGTAGCTCCTTCAAGGTAAATAGTAGCCCAAACCATTCAGGTACCCAAATAATACCCCTTTACTATGAAGAAGACTTCCATATCACTTAGCCAAGCTTCAAATGTGTCTCCCTCCCCTTATCCATCATACTTGGAGATACAGACATTCTTTAGGTCTCTTACTATCTCTTTTTCTAAGAGGGTTATTTCTTGCTTTTGCTCCTCTATCAACCCCTCAACTTGGTTGACCTCTGAATCTCTAGCCTATAAATTTTTATTTGCCATAGTTTCCAAAACTTGCCTTAACTAATCTTGTCACTCCACAAATGTAGTACTAAGTTCCTCTATTCCTGCATTGGGAACCTTTGGATCCTCATTCTGGATATCTTATTCAACATTACTTTATCAAGTTTTTCTAGGTGGAGGCCTTTCCATCTTGGCCTTGGGTGGCATCTTGATCTGGTATTCACAAAAAAAGAAGTTAGATTACAACTTTCTCTTAACTAAATTACTAACTTGACCACAATACAAAGTCCTTATTTATCTAATAATTAGAGATACAACTAGGATGGGGTTCCAAGATTAGGATGTATCGTTAATACCAAAGCCCATACTAAGGTATCATATTATCCATCCCTTTTCAAAATCAATTACTTTAGAACGTAAACAAGCAAAGACTCTAGGTTACTCAATATTTCAACTTATTCCTAAGAAATCCTCTATTAAATATCCCCAAATATCATTTACAACACATAACAAGCTCTATACCCTTGAACCTAGAGCTCTAATACCAAATGTAACACCCCAAAAATCATGAAATAAAAAAACACACAAACAGAAAGAAAAAAAAAAAATATATATATATATATATATATATATATATATATATATATTTACTAAGGTGAAGGATTCATAAATCCCAAACCAACCTTAAACCAACTTAATATTTGACATCCCCTAAGTTTCTCAAGAACTATACCACACAAGTCCCTCTGCGTAAGCCTATCTTATGTTATGCACATAAGTCCATACATCTCATCAGTCTTAATAAGATAGACTTACCACCTTAAATTATTATAAGGTGTACATGCATCTCCATATTCCACATAAGTTATTATGTGTGGGTATGCTACGTGTACTACGAGCTAAGCTATCAATCTTATCCATTGACAAGCTATCTTAACTCTGGCACAATATTCTAAAACTAGTGACCAATATTCCTAAGGGGGTATCAAGCCCTTAGGTTAACCTCTAAGTTCACCTAGAACTTACTAATGTTTCTTTATTTTTTAACATCACAAGAACATAAAATATCAAGATACTAAATCTAACAAATATGAACTTTTAACAATCAAGGATAAATCAAGCATAAAGCAACAATCACCAAATAAGCATTCATTAAAAGATTTAAATACAATACACCAAATAAATAGGTACTAAATGCATCAATTATATTTTTCATTTAAATACATAAACAAGTATGGTACACCCATACTTTCAACAATACTTTACATCCATTCCATCAGGGAAATCTCCCCACAATCCAATCTATTGCATAAATAACAAGGAGTAAGGTAGAGAGCAAACTTGTAAACTAGTCTGCCTCATGAATATGACCTTCCTACTCTTCCATAGATCAAGTGAGTATAGTAGGGGATCAGGGCACTCATGGATCTAGATAGAAATGCTTCTAAATGCACTTACTTATTTAATTGCCAAATTGCAACTATACAAATAACCCCTGAAATTTAACTTACTAATGCATAATACTATCATAGAAAACCACTCTTTCTATTTTCCCTCTCACCCACTCATGAGAGTCAGTCTACCATGCATTCACTCATATGCTCTATTTGCAGTAAATTAACTAACCCTACCTATAAATTAAAGTCCCATACCCCTAATTGCTAAGCAAACTGGGTTCACACATTATGCTATCAAAAGTAACTACTTTAATTTTCAATAAACCTCTTTCTTCATTTCATAATGTAAGGTCCTGTACCGTTAAATTATAAAACAAACCATCATCATATTCCATTTCATAACATAAGGTCCCATACCCTTAAATTATAAAACAAACCATCATCATTTTTTATTTCATAACATAAGGTACCATACCCTTAAATTATAAAATAAACCATCATCATTTTCATTTCATAACATAAGGTCCCATACCCTTAAATTATAAAATAAACTATCATCATATTTCATTTCATAACATAAGGTCCCATACACTTAAATTATAAAACAAACCATCATCATATTTCATTTCATAACAGAAGGTCCCATACCCTTAAATTATAAAATAAACCATCATCATATTTATTTTAATAGCATAAGGTCTCATACCCTTAAATTATAAAAAAAACCATCATCCTTTTTTATTTCATAACATAAGGTCCCATACCCTTAAATTATAAAACAAACCATCATCATTTTTCATTTCATAACATAAGTTCCCATACCTTTAAATTATAAAACAAACCATCATCATATTTCATTTCATAACATAAGGTCCCATACCCTTAAATTATAAAATAAACCATCATCATATTTAAGTTCATTACATAAGGTCCCATATACTTAAATTATAAAACAAACCATCATCATTTTTCATTTCACTAAAATATACCATTTTAGATAATGAACATTAATTAAAGCTTCTAAACTCTCAATATCCTAAAATCCACCATTTTAGATAATGAATATTAATTAAATCTTCTACACTTTAATTATCCTAAAATATACCATTTTAGATAATGAAAATTAATTAAATCTTCTACAATTCCATTATTCTAAAATCTACCATTTTAGATAATGAAAATTATTTAAAGCTTCTACACTTCCATTATCCTAAAATATAACATTGTAGATAATGAACATTAATTAAATATTCTACACTTTCATTATCCTAAAATATACTATTTTATATAATGAAAATTAATTAAAGCTTCTCTCAACAACAACAAACTATGGAATGGAACAACGTCCAGTAGATAGACCAGTGCCATACATTGCAAGGTAAGACATAGGGTGGACCAAGGTTTGATAGAAATGCTTCTATCCCAACAACTCAAGAGTGGATAGTGCTCACATACTTGTTGTACCAATAGTTTCTGTGACATGGGTGGGTCATACTCAGTTCCAACGACACCCGATGGGACTTCCAAACCCAACTACGATTTGCAAAGGAAGGTTACCCATGGCTCTACTCAACTGGCTACCACCCATAATTCCAAACCAACAACCAATGGAAATGGTAAGATGACGATGATATTCACATCATCAAACATAGATAAGAACATAAACTAAACTACCAATGGAAGTGGGTAACCATGACGCCATATCATATTTGAACATCAAGATAAACACAGGCCATACTACAAATGGCATACTACAAACGGTAGAGGTCATACAATGATATCATCGCATATTTAAGTAGAGAGACAAGCACGGGCTATACTTCCAATGATAGACGCCATTACAATGATACTATCACATATTTAGCAAAGAGGAAAACATAGGCCATACTTCCAATGATAGAGGTCATTAAAATGACATCATCACATCTTTAGCAAAGAGGAAAACACAAGTCATACTGCCAATGATAGAGGCCATTACAATGACACCATCATGTCTTTAATAAAGATAAAAACATAGGTCATACTACCAATGGTAGATGCCATTACAATGATGCCATTACATATTTAAGTAGAGAATGAATATAGGCCATACAATTTTAAGACGTAACCAACCTAGCTCACCTGCAATAGCTAGATTGCCTGTGTTGTTCGAGTGTACGTCCATCGTCTGCTACTCCTTAACACACGGTGCTCCTCTCACCACCTCATGATCCTTCCCTCTATACTACCTTCTCCCTTATTTTTACCTTTCATGCCTTGTCTCCCCTCCTCGGTCTATGTCCCTTCCTACTTGCCATTACTCTTTGACCACCTCTGACATGTGATAAGGGTAGACATTCCTGCTATCTTTTCCCAAAGCAATTTCCATAAAGGGCTTTCTTCTCACATTAGAGGAATTTCATGCATTCGATCCACTCAGGACTTGAAAGAGCAACTTGATCCATTCTACCAAATTTCATATTTTTGTATTTATGCCATATGGGTCGATCATTGGGTGAGTGGTGGCTTCTCTGACACGCCATGGTAAAGACTTTACCTTGGAGTTTAAAGAATTGCATTTATATTTCCCATTTTATTTGAAGATAGGTTTTCCATTGACTGGATGGAGTAATAATTCGATAAATCGATCATCACTTTAATTCTTTAAATTCTAATGATATTAAATAAATCAACCTTTTATTTTATGTAGCATCTACTAGCATCATTCAAATAAACAACCACTCATTTTCAATGAGACATTTTTGTTTTATTTTAAATAAATCAACCATTTAATTAAACATTATCTTTTTACCTTTTTAAATAAATCAACCATTTATTTAAACAATATATTTTGCCTTTTAAAATAAATAAACCATTTATTTAAATAATATATTTTTGCCTTTTTAAATAAATCAACCATTTATTTAAACAATACACATGTGAAGTTGTGAAGGCAAACCATCTACTCCATGCTCACTGATTATCAAGGTTAATAATGCTAAAGTAAAATAAAATCATACAAGGAAGCAAGGGACATATCCTATGAGTGGAAAAAATGATGGGAGAGGCAGACGACAATGATGGTGATGGTGGGATACACCCTTTTGGAATGGTAGATGGAAGACCTAGACCAAGTAAGAATGGTGATGTTGATGGTGAAGCGGGTTTCCATGGAACACCTCTTGAGGGCCCTCGGGACAAGAAGCCTCCTAACAAAGACCTACCGAGGGCCCCATCCCCAACAAGGAGCCTATTCCTGGGAGCCTTGGTGGGCCTTCATATGCACAGGTCATCTCCAATGGGGTGATCTCCCCAAAATCCTCAGAGGCCCACCTTACCCCTATCGAATCGGATATTATTATCCCAGAAGCAGTCTTCTCTAGCTATGTTTCAAAGGCATCTTATTCCCTAATCGAAAAGTTCATTGGGGGATGACCAAACATGGAGAAAATAAGGCATTAGGCCTTTTCCAAATGAAAAACCTCAAGAAACATGGAGATTGTAGCCCTCTCCAGAGGGTTTTTTTCCATAAAGCTATGCAACCATGATGATGCAAGTCGAATCCTAATACGGGGGCCCTAGTTCCTAGGTAGGAGGAGCTTTTTTCTCAGGCAGTGGGCGGTAGATTTCAACCCCAATACCCAGAGTATCAACTTCACTCCCATATGGATCCGCATCCCAGACCTGCCTTTCCATCTATGGCACGAGGACATCCTGAAAGCCATTGCGAGAACTATTGGCGAACTGGTGGCTATCAATTCTGCAACCAAAGCATGCTCTAGAATGGTCCACGCCCACATCTACGTGAATGCCAACCTCGAGACCAAGCTGCCCACGTTCGTAAACCTGATTTTGGGATCCTTCAGATGGTGTCAACCTCTAGAATATGAAAACAAACCAGCTTTCTACATCCAATGTCACATGCAAGGCCACCTCAGAAACCAATGCCCTCTTCTCAGAGCTAAACCTTCAAAGGAAATCGAGGATGGCGACTCTTTCTTTCCGAGGGCTCCTCCCAAATCCTAGAATCGGTTCCATCCTCCTCAATCAAGGAATAATCATCCCAAGCATCTCCTTCCCTTCCCCAGGAAGAACAACTCCTCTACGCAAGCAAACCAAGCCTTAAATCAAAAGAGGGACGGTTCCTCAAAAGACAAAGGGAAAAAAATTGTTGATCCTCCTCTGGCCTCGGAGACTAATAAGGTATGTCTCTCTATTGAATCTAACCCTGTTTTCTTTGAGGGCAATATGGACCCCCCTGCGGCTGACCCCCTTCCCCCTCTCCACTCCGAACCTCCCTAGGCCATTTCAACAGAAATAGTTCCTTTCGAGTCCCCATCTAAATCCGGTCCTTCCCACCCCCCGCTGGAAACTTTTGAACTAGCATCCATTCACTCTGATGATGAAGATGAGGGAAGTCATGTCCCATCCCAGTCCCTCCCAGAGAACTTCAGCCCCAAGCAGACTCGAAGCAAAACATCCCTCATTGACTATGGGAGTGACAGAAAAAGAGGAAGGTCATCCCTTGTTGAGCAAAGAAGGAAAGAGGCCAAAGAGGATATAGCAAATGGCTTCCAAGCCACCTTGTTGTCTGAATCTCTCAACCTGATAAGAGACAAACCCAAGAAACCCAAACCTCCCTCTCAGCAGGCAAAGGGAGGCAAAAAATCCCTCAAAAAATTTTAAATGAAGATTCTCACTTGGAATGTGAGAGGGCTCAATGGTGCCCCCAAGAAATGGTTGGCTGCAAATCTAAGGAAATATTACAGCCCCACAATTCTCATCTTGCAAGAAACTAAAGTAGATGAGATCTCTTCCCCCAAAGTTGCCAAAGCAATATGGAATAAAAGTGAATTCATCTTCACTCCCACCCAAGGAACCAAAGGAATGCTCGGAGGGCTATTATGCATGTGGGATCCGACTAAAGTTGAAGGAAGGCTGATTTCCTCCTCTAGCAGGATCATCAACATGCTTTTTCACTACAAAACCAACAACAACACTTGGATCCTTTCCAATGTCTATGCTCCCAATAACCCTCTTGAAAGAGCCTCGTTGTGGAACTCAATTAGCCATATGCGAAACTCATTCAATACCATCCCCTGGATCCTTGTAGGAGATTTCAATAGCCCCCTGTTCCCATATGATAAGAAAGGAGGTAACACCTTGCTTACCAGAAGCATGGAGGAGTTTGGGGAATTCATAGATGCAAACGAACTCATGGATGTTCAGCTAAAGGGAGCAAAGTTTACATGGAGCAATAGAAGGGCTGGGAACAATCTCATCCAAGTCAAATTGGATAGGGTCCTACTTTCAAGAGAGGCCATCCCTATTTTTGGGGATGCCACCCTCAAACCCCTCCCAAAAATTGGCTCTAACCATAGTCCCCTTCTGTTTGAAGCAACCAAAGCTCCCTCCTTCAAGAGCCCCTTCCACTTTGAGGTGATGTGGTTCCACCATCCAGACTTTAGGAGCCAAGTCTCTCAATGGTGGAAGCAGCCCTTCAAGGGGTCCCCTTCTGGGCAACTATACCAAAAACTTAGATTCATCAAGGAAAATCTCAGGACTTGGAACAGAGAAACCTTTGGTAACATCTTCGAGAGCAAGCGGATAATCAAAGAGAAACTAGAGATCATAGAACAACAAATTCAAGAAGGCAACCAAGACAACAACATCAGAGCCAAGGAGAGCAAGCTCCTAGCTGAGTTCCATAACATCCTAGCCAAAGAAGAAACGTATTGGAGGCAAAAATCAAGAGCCCTTTGGCTCAGGGATGGTGACTCAAATACCAAATTCTTTCATGCATCTACCCTGAGAAATAGAAGCTCCAACAAAATTTTAGAGCTCACCTGTAGCGATGGAAGGGTCACAAGGGAAGTCTCTAAGATCAGGAATGAGTCTATCAATTTCTTCCAGACCCTTTTGGGCACATCCTCTCCTAGCTCCCCTTAGGCTGCAAAGGCTCTCTTGGACAATATTCCCCACTCCATCTCCTCCTCCACTAATGAAATGCTCATCAAGCCTCTCTCCATTGAAGAGATCAAAGGAGCTTTGTTTTCTATGTAGCCTGACAAGGCCCATGGTCCAAGTGGGTTCCCTCCACGCTTCTGCCAAGTGTTTTGGGACCTGATTGGGCCCAAAGTGTGTGCAGCAGTCAGAGACCTCCAATCCTCCAAGGCCATTCCCCGAG
This sequence comes from Wollemia nobilis, assembly GCA_028583015.1. Lineage (NCBI taxonomy): Eukaryota > Viridiplantae > Streptophyta > Pinopsida > Araucariales > Araucariaceae > Wollemia > Wollemia nobilis. The sequence continues at coordinate 3,957,812 of JAQPPZ010002189.1, read as the reverse complement.
GGATCAACTCAACCTTCATTGCCTTGGTTCCCAAAGTTTCGGCTTGCAAAGCTCTATCTAACTTTCGTCCCATCAACCTCTACAATGTTCTCTACAAGATCCTAACCAAAGCCTTAGCAAACAGGCTCAAGGAGGTCCTTCCCCTTATCATTGATCCCTATCAGGGCAGCTCTGTCAAAGGAAGGATCATAACAGATGGAGTGATAACCATCCATGAGGCCCTACACTCTACCACTTTGGCCAAGAAACCAGCTTTCTTGCTAAAGCTAGACATGAACAAGGCCTTCGATAGGGTAAGCTAGGAGTTTCTCATTGATGTCCTCCTCAAATTTGGCTTCCACCCGACATGGGTTGATCTCATCAAAAGATGCATATCCTCTCCGTGGTTCTCCATACTAGTCAATGGGTCCCCTACTGGGTTCTTCCCTAGCTCTAGAGGTCTGAGACAAGGAGATCCTCTGTCCCCAATCCTGTTCATCATCCTGGCTGAGGCTTTAGGGAGGTCCATTGCTAGTGTCGACAAAAGAGGTCTTATTTTTGGGGTTAAAACTGCTTCTGGTCTTAACCCTGTTACTCACCAGTAGTTTGTCGATGATACCATTTTGTCCACTTCAACTTTAGTTGCTCAAGCCAAGGCCATCAAACACATCCTCCACCTTTATGAGAATGTTGTAGGTCAAAAGATCAACCTCCTCAAAAGCAAAAAAAAATCATCAACACTCCCCATACCCGACAAATCAAAATTGCGTGGATCCTTGGATGCTCCCTAGAGGCTCTCCCCACTTCCTACCTTAGGCTCCCCTTGTTCTCTGGCAACCCCACTGCTCCCATGTGGAATAATATCATTGAAAGAATTCAAAAAAAGTTGGCCTCTTGGAAAGGTCACCTCCTTTCCCAAGCAACCAAAGCCACCCTTACTTTGGCCTGTCTTCAGAGCATCCTAGTGTACTTCCTATCTGTCTTCAGAATCCCAGCCTCTATGAGTTCCAAGATTGAACAAATCCAAAAGAGGTTCCTCTGGTCTGGGAGTGAGGATAAGAAGAGAATCCCCCTGGTGGCTTGGGACTTGGTTTGCCATAGCAAAAGCAAAGGAGGCATTGGGCTTAGGAAAGTCACTCAAATGAATCTCGCTCTCCTAGCCAAGCATGCATGGAAGGTTTACACCAACAACGGTGCAGGTTGGGTCGAGATAGTCAAGAAGAAATATATGTAGAACCACTAGTTCTTGAGTGATCAAGGGCCCTAGAATGGTTCAACATTTTGGAAGTCCATCACCTAGACCAGAAGTCTCATTCAGGAAGGTAGCAGATGGATTCTGGGAAATAAAAACACCATCAACTTTTGGCATGATAGGTGGCTTCAAGAGGAACCTATAAGTGAAAACAAGGAGCTACTGGTCCTTAAACCATTCACTGACACCACCCTGGGGAGCAAGGTCGCAAAATTTATCACCAGTCACAATGGTGGCCCCAATTGGAGAACCATTGATGGGGCCAACTTCCCTCATCAAGCTGCTGCCCTATCTAGCTTGCTCAATGCAGTCACCATTCCGATGGGAGAAGCGAAAGATAGGCCCATATGGAGGGGAAATAATGAAGGGTCCTTTTCTATAAAGTCAGCCTACACCTTCCAAGAGAAGGCCCAGGTTACACCCATCCCTTACAACCTCGTCTGGAAGAAGAAACTCATCCCCAAAATTAGTTTCTTTTCTTGGACTACTATCCAAAATAAGATCCTCACGATAAAAAATCTGGCCAAAAGAGGATTCATGATCCCCAACCATTGCTACCTATGCCTTTCAAGTTGGGAATCTATGAATCACATCTTCACCAACTATGCTTTTACCTCCATAACCCTTGGCCACTTGCTCAATTCCTTCCACATCCAGTGGGTCCAGCCCAATTCAATCATTGACCTCTTCTCCCAGTGGCCAAACCCATTCAACAATCCCAGGCTTCGATCCCTCTGGTCCTTCTACCTCCATCACTTCATTTGGTAAATCTAGCTAGAGTGCAACAATAGGGCCTTTTCATCCTCCCCTAGGGACCCCCTGTCTGTGGCTTCCAAATCCATTGCCTATGCTATTGAAAACATCTAGCTCATCCCCTACTCCATGGCCCCTTCCCAGGCTCTCGAATGTGCCCTTTTCAAATCTCTTGGTATCCCTAAAGAGGATCCCAGAGCTCAACCAAGGCCCAACCCTAGAACCAATCTCAAGTGGATGCCACCTCCAGAAGGGTGGATCAAGCTAAATTTTTATGGGGCTTCTAAAGGAAATCCTGGCAATGTTGGGGTAGGAGGGGTCATCAGAGACCATAATGGCAACCTGATCCTTGCATTTGCAGAGTTCCTTGGGCCTCAATCTAACAATGTTGTGGAAGCCATGGCTCTATGGAGGGGGCTTGTCCTGCTCCAAGAGGACCCCAGAAAGGCAATCATAGAAGGTGATTCCTTAAATATAATCAACTACATGATGAATGACAAGACTCCTTCTTAGAAAGTCTTCAATACCATCCAAGAATCTAGGAAGATCTTTCGAGGTCATCCATAGATGACTATCCACCATAACTACAAGGAGGCTAATCAGCTAGCCGATCTCATGGCCAACCTGGCAGCATCATCCAACAACCTCAGAGTTTGGAGAGATAACTTTCCCCACGACATCACCAATGCAACAAGCCGTGAAAAGGATAATTCTCAAAATGGCAAGTCCCAATGAATTGAATTTTGAAACAAAGCTTATCACAGGAGCTTTCCTCACCATTGCTGGATTTCCTAGAACTTCTTCCCAGAATGCGAGCAATTGCCATGTGTGGATCGTGTATGCCATCAGGATCAAGCTCACGGGTGGAAAAATATGGGAAAACTTTCTCACTCCCCATTGGTTTGAATTATGGCATTGCCCAGACCTCAAGACCAACGACACGTGAGCCATCAAGGAAGTCGTGTTCCAAGTTATCAGAGCCCGACATATTTTCTGCTACGTGGCTAATCGTAAGAAGTTGGGAAGGCATTTTCGCCCCTGCCCCGCTAATCATGGTGAGTTACTCCGGCTTTGTCTTCCATCCCAAGCTATCCGTTGCTTTTCCCAACACCCCCCATTTCCCCTCAGAGTTTTTTGTAGAAGCTTCCCAGGTTTCGTGCATGTGTGTTGATCTTCCAAATCTCAAGTGGGTTGAGGTCAATCTTTCCATATTTTGGAATGATTGTCTACTCCTTTCCAATCAATCCCAAGGTCTGAGTCGTACCTTCTCCCATCGTAGTATCATCCAACCCGACTCCATCACTTTTGGCTCTCTCCACTTACCCCACTCCTTTTTAACTAGCAAGGACTCCTGCCCCTCTGCTCGCACTCCTTCCTTAGCCAACCCTACCTCGGCTCTACAGAACCTTCGCTTTGGCTCCCTCCACCTCCTATCTCCCTACTTTTACCCCTTTTCCCCTGCTAAGAGCATGGCTTTCATTGAACCAGCTCAGTTGAACCTCGACCCAATTGCCCAGATATTCATGGATGCCAAAGGATTCACTCCTTTCTTGCTGAAATTCTCTAGAGCCGAGGACCAAATCACCAAGGATTTTGTCACCTCTTGGAACCAGGGTGAGGTCACCATCCAGGGAGTTCACTTCAAGGTGACGATCGAAATGCTTGCAGAAATCATCGGCTTCCCGCTGATAGGTCGCTTTATCCACCATGATAAGCACAACTGGGAAGAGGAGATGGATCAGTTCCTAGACAAAGGTAAGAGTTTGGGTTGGGACAAATCCACCCTTCATGTTTCTTCCCTCCCATCTCCTTGGAATATTGCCATTGTTCCCATAATGCAGTATGTGACCTGCGATGACCCGGAGAAGCCTCTGCGAAGCTTCCACCTAGCCTTCGTCAACCACCTTCGGGACGACAAGGCAGTCTGTGTCCCTGATTACCTCCTGTACTCCCTTTCCCTAACCCTTGAAAAATGTCAAAATTCAAATGGGAAGCCACTTCACCAGGGGCTCTTACTTATCATCTTCAAGCATGCCCTAGCCAACAGACCCCCTGTCCACAATGTCAAGCCTGTGTCTGCAAGTCCCCCTGACGAGGTCCCCCCTTCGCCCAGTCATCCTGTTGAATCCCCTATCGGCCCTGGTCCAGTTGGGGGCCACTCCAAGCCTTCCCCTCTCAGGAGTGCTAGGCGAAGCGAGCAGAAGAAGCGTGCAGCTACATCAAATACTCCCTCGATGGCCAGATCCTCGACCAGGCTTAAAAGGCCAAAAGTGGAGCCTTCCTCTTCCTCTACTCACGTCATATCTGATTCTACGAGTGACAAGGAGGAACCGTGCTCCCAGATGTTGTTGGAGCTAGTGGCTTCCACCATAGGCACATCTATCAAGTACCTGGAGGAGGCCTCCAAGATTCTATCTCGTTATGTTGCAAGGAAGAAGGATGATACCAAAAATTGATAGGCGTGGGACCCTCCCTCGAAGTCGAAGGCATGTAGGCTAGCCTTGTTCCTTCATTGGTGAATCTGGATTAACAGCTCTTTTTTGGGTGCGATAGTGTTCGGGCAGGATTTTTGAAGGTGATACAACTGGTTTTTGGGTTTTGCCTTTGTCTGATGGGAATTTGGTTTTCTATTTTTCTGGTTTTCTATTTCAGCTGGTTTCTTGTTTCAAGTGGTTTCCCCTCTGGGTCTTAGAGGGTTTTGTGATGGTCGTTAGTACCTCTGCAAAAATTTTGTCCCTGTGTATGGCTTTACAGCCCTGAATGTAATAAGGTTTTGGGGTCCTTACAAAACCCGCAATGTAAATACTACTCAAATTACCAAAAAAAAAATACAATCATGCAAGTGCATCAAAAAATATGGAGTCTTTTTATCAATATAATCACCTGTCTTAGCCTCTAGAACTTATTATAACTACTAGGCCATCATTTTGGGGCTCAATGTGGTTAGATATTGATGATTATCCCTTAACAAAATGCATGCCTATATGAAGGTATCTATCCGTGTTACCTTTGAGTTGCCTTATCATCATTTCCCCTTCCTCAAGTACTCTTATCTCTAATGGATGACTCAATTCCCTCCACTCACGAGTGCACTCGATCCTACACATTGGCAATTCATTAGAAGTATCATATCCTTCATCATCTACTCATTATTGTGAGGCTTCTTAATTGCACAAAATCATGTATTAGCCACATTTGTTAATACATTATTTTTCTATGTTCAAATGTCCATCTGGGAGGGTCATGACATACTTCTTAGACTTAGCTAAATATATCATTTATCAATGAATTTATTTTACCTATTGACTCAACTATGATATATCATTAGTTTTCCTCTACCCATATTGAATCTAATGAACCTTTGAGACTATTCAACACCTTACACTCTACAATGGAAGCAACCATCCAAATGTACCTTAGATATTTGGACCCATTAACTTATATTTTTGTGAGGAGAGCTCCTCAAATCACATTCTTACCAATGGTACATAATGAGGCTCTAACGATTGAACAATAATTAATATCTCATGGTTTTGGTTTGGGTTAATTACCTTCACTTGGACAACCAAGAGCTTATAATTGAATACCAATAATAAATAAGACCCTTATACAACATGTTCATGTGTTGAACCCATTACCAAGAGTCTTGTATATCAACCAAAACCAACCTTTCAATATTGAACTCCTAAATCAAATGGTGCCTAATGTGAGCAATGTTGGGATTGAAAGGAGATGTAATAATATTGGTATAAGAAGATTATAATATATAGGCATGAGGCCTATATGAAAATTTGACAAGTGTCAAGGACACATGTCATAACATGCAAAAGATAAAGTACACATTAATTCTAACATCCCCCCTTAATGTGTACTTTTCTAAAAATAGAACCCTAACATCCTCCTTTATTACATAATTTGGTCTAGGCTCATGCTATTTGCACTTGGATCTCCAAATGTGAATAATGCTAGATCAAAAATGTATACATCTCAGTATGTTTCCTTAGGGTTAGCCACTTCCTTGGATTTTTTGCCTCTGGATCAGCCATATAAGTGCCTTAGGGTCATCCTGGGTGCCTTAGGGTTAGCCACTTCCGGGTCTATTGCCTCTGTAGGTCATCCTCTAGGTATGTTGCCTCTCATAGGTCACTAACTAGGTTCACCATGAATATGATCCTCCTTCATGGTGAATTCAAATCCTTAGGTAGGGTCGACATCATCCATGGTAAGTGAAGTGGGCCTCGGGTATAGGCACTACCAACTGTCACCTCCAGCTAGCCCCGGGTCATTGCAACATCACAAAAAAAATATCATCATCTGCCATAGTAAAAGCTACAAAAAATTCCTTTCTTACTATGTTTCTCCTTGCAACAAAAATAGAAAGAGCTTTTTTTTTTGGATCAGATCCCTACACAATGACTACAAAATTAATGGAGATAATGACTATCTACCACAATATTTTCCACGTAGCTTTAAAATAAGCTCATGATTTCAACTTAGGAGTAGACGACATAGTTAAACAAATTAATGATGCCAAGGAGGCCTTCAACCAACAAAACATGATCCATCCACTCATTTCCCTCATCGACTCTAACATGGATGAACCCACCACTATCGGTAAGAACAACCTCTCCATTCATTCCATGGTGCAGCTCAACATCCATCGTCACCCTAGAAATGTCGTGATCGATCACTCGTATGGGAGATAAATACTTTCCCATCAAGGAAAAGACTATGATACGCAATCAACTTTCTGCATGCAGGGGCACCGATGTGTGCATGTGGTCATTATGGACCATTGATAAAAATGTGACCAAACTATCTGTATAGATCCTATGGGAGTTCATGTACTCTACTAGTAGGAAAAAATAAAATAAAATGAGATATTACCTACGAAGAACAACCAAAAAATAGGAAAAATAGGTTCTAGTTTTGGTTTTGTTAAATACTAAAGTTTTTGCAGTGGATCCAAACTTGTGCAAAAAAAAAACCTCTTCTCCTCAACAACTCATGGCTCCAAGAAATGAAGCTTTAGGGGAAACCATGATTTCTTCTCTACTACTTTCTAGTTTCTGATCCACAAGAGTGGAGAGCATACTCCCTAAGCAATGAAAAAGAATGAGGAGGAAAAATGGGACAAACGAGGGAAAAAATGAGGGGGTATTTCCATGAGGGAAATCCCCCCTCAAACTCATAAGGGTAGGAGAGAAAATGAGATTTGATACCAAATATTGGGATTGAAAGGAGATGTAATAATATTGGTACAAGAATATTATAATATATAGGCATGAGGCCTATATGAAAATGTGACAAGTGTCAAGGACACATTTCATAACATGCAAAAGACAAAGTATACATTAACTCTAAAAAGCAATTAGCAGATCCTTCCAACATATTTGGATAATCAAGTAACCATAAATAACTTTCTTAACCATATAGAACTAAAACATAATCAACATGCCTTACCCTTATTTCTAAATAGCTCCGCACCCATTAATAGTGTAATAAGTTAGCTAAGATGAAGTAAAATTTATGCCTCAAATCTTGAGTTAGATAATATTCAAAGGATGGTTATAAAAATGAGCAATGATATGCTTAAACTAAAAAGGTAAGTTCCTCCAAAAGCACTTGAAAATAACACTTAGAATAAGAACTTTAACTTCCAAAGGACTAACCTTCAATGAAATACTTGCGCAACCAATGGAGGAGTCCCAAATCTTGCTAGAAACCAAAATTAATCTAACAACAACCCAAAAAATTTAGTAAATTTTGATGATATTGCTATGTCGAATTGGTGTAGGGTCTATTCCATAGCTCAACATAGTGAAACTGACTATTTTGAGTTTAAAACTGCTTAGGATATTTTCCAAATAGAGATAGAAAATTTGGAGTTAGTTCTCACTAGTGAGGATTGTAGGAATCAAGTTAATCAAAATATAGGGATAAACCTAGTTTTAGACACATATGAACTCTCAAGAGTGAATGAAGAAAAACCCAAAGAATTCCAAGAAGAAGAGGTGCAAGCTTATCAATAGATTTAGAGAGGTGACAATTATATTCTCTAGAGTAAAGCAAAAACACCATTGTCTTCTTCCATACCTCCCAACAAAACCTCTATTACACTTGATGAGGAATCTAATAAAAACCCAGTCTCACCTAAGGGCCCAACAATGCCTATGTAGACAAAATTTAATACACCATTACCACAAATAGAGAAAAACCTAGAACATAACAAGTTTGAATATAATATTATTGAAGACCTTAAGAAAATCAAGGCAAACATTTCACTATTTGAGGTAGCTTAGTTAATCGACTAGAAGGATTTGTTTCCTAAAAAACTCTTTGACCAAAATAAAAAGGAGATGAAAAGGGCTATTAATTCCTAGGTGGCTACATATAAAGAAAAATAGAATCTCCACCTTTCCTTCTAACTATCAGAATTATTGGTAAAATTTTACATAATTATCTTATGGATTCAAGTGCTTTTGGCATTATGATATCATATATTTTCAACAAAAATATAGGATTGGCTCTTGCTCCATCATATAAGAAGGTTGTTTAATTGGATACGATAGAGGTAAATATGGTCATGGTAATGAATTATATCCATATATAGTTGGCTGCTAAACCTAGGATACAATAATGCATCGATATTTAGGTTTTGGATATCTCAGATGCATATGGGATGTTTCCCAATTGTGACTGGTCAATAATATTCAATGACTACATAGTAACTAAATTTTTGCATAGAAAAATTCATTGGCATGGCATAGCCAATCATATTCAAACAGAAAGAGACCTAATACTGAAGGAGCTCATTATTAAGTACAAAAATATCAATGAGATTCTATACATTGAACTAAAATTATGATTCTACACTATGGCAATGGAAACCCAACCTAAAGATAATAATAAGGTATTAGAGATCCCATAAAGTGAATATAAAATAATTGAAGACTAGTTGTGGACTCTTAAGTTTGATGGACCAAATTCTATGTATGGTAGTAGTGTTGGGATTGAATTGGTTAACCCCAATGGAAAATCATGTCTTTCTACTTAGAGGTTGAAATTCCCTTGCACCTATAATGCTATTTAATATGAAGCCTTGATCCATGGATTGTATTTTACAATGAAAAAGGGATTCAAGTATGTGTGTGTGTCCTAGGATATTCTAAGTTGGTGATGAATAAAGTATAAAATAAATATGCATATCATGATAGGTGTCTCTCAAATTATCATAACTGTGTTTGGGAATTAATCAAAGAGTTTGGTGCTTTCAATATCCAAACCATTTTGCATAAAAATAACCATACTACAGATTCATTTGTAGTAGTAACAAGTACCCTAGAGCTAGTTGTTTATTCCAACATAAAGTAATTTTTAGTAGAGTTAGTCACCCCCTCTATGTTCAACAATATCCAAAACTTTCAAGTGTTTAAATTTTACAAGCATATAATCAATTTTATTGCTAATTTAGGTATATTTGAAGCACAAATCATATATGAGAAAGAAATAAACTATGTAGAGATGGATGAAGAAGGTGAATGAAGTTTTAAAACAAACACCATTCCCAAAGGTATGATTTCTTTGGAATATCCATTTTTTCTTGGATCATCATGCCCACAAGCAATAACTTGTTACATTTTAAAAGGGATCATATAAAGCATATAATATGGGAAATGTTGAGAATCCCCAAAAATAATTCTTGGAAGATACTTGTACTAATGATGTGAAAAATAGAATAATACATGCCTTAAAGTATTATAGAGATTTTATGTCATGGAGTTATGAATATCTAAAGGTATATAATGTGCCTATCATTACCCACACCATTTCCTTGAATCCAAGAATGAAGCACTTCTAACAAAAGCAAAGACCAATGAATCCACTGTTGGAACCTATCATTCTGAAAGAGATACAAAAACTACTATAAACCCCCATCATTTTCCCATTAGGAAATTCTACCTAGGTTGTAAATCTAGTACCCATTCATAAAAATAATGGAGAAATACACTTGTGTATAGATTTTTAAAGAACTTAACAAAGCATATGAAAAGGATAATTATATCCTCCCTTCCCTGGATGAAGTAATACAAATGGCGAATGGATCTCAAATGATGTCTTTCCTATATGGTTACTTAGGATACAATCAAGTAATGGTAGACCCCAAGGACAAGATTAAAATTACATTTACTACAAAATGGGGAATGTTTGCATATAGGAGGATGTCGTTTGGTTGATCATTGTAGGAGCACTTTTACAAATATCTATGGACATTACCTTTAAGAATATCATTGGGAAATACATCATGATTTATGTGGAAGACCTCATGATATTTTATAAAAAGCATGTAGACCATGTGGAAGAATTAAAAAGGGTACTACAAAGATGCAAAGAGTATGAAATTTTATTGAATCCCAAAAATTTCATTTGTGGAATCACAAGAGGAAAACCCCAAGGATATGTTATTCTAGAAGAAAATATTTCCATTGACCTAGGAACAATTGAAGCAAATAAAAAGATTCCCCTTCTAAAAAGCAAAAAGGAGTTGAAGTCCCTCTTAAAAAAAAATTAATTTCATAAGGAAACTTATTTTTGGTTTTGTAGAAAGTATGACCATTGAGCATGATGCTCAAGAAGGCTGCCAAGATTAAATATACTATGGAAGCATAGTCTACCTTACAAGAAATAAAAAGTAAAATCATGAATACCCTTGTATTAATTAGTCCTCATTACATTCGGCCTTTCCACATTTACTCGTTTCCATATGGGTATTTTACTATTGATGTTTTAAGTCAAAATAAGGAAGCTAGAGATAAGAGACTAGTAGATTTCATAAGCTTGGCATTGAAGTATACCTAAATAATATATTTGGTAATTAAAAAAAAAGCCTTTACATTGATCAAAACCATTTATAAATTCTAACACTATATCCTACAAAACAATTTTTTTACCATGTAGCTACAAGCTTACTATAATGGTAAGGGATTTATCCACTCTTTGAGAGGTCTAAGGTTAAAACTCCACCCAATACGAGGGGATTGAGAACCATCATAAAAACTTGTGTAAAATCATATAAATATCAAGTAGAATTAGCTCAACTAGCTAACTTTCTAAACATTTAAGGAGAAGACTAAGGTTCAAATATTTCCAAGTGATACATGGATAATATCCAAGTGAGATCCATTTCAATCTCATATAACCAATTGAAAATTAGTGTTTACCATAATCCTGAATCCAAATATGATAGTGTTGATGCAAAATGAGCTAGGAGAACGTAGAGACAAGTGGATGTTTATTCTACAAGAGTTTAATTTTGAAATACAATGTATGGGATTTTTTATAGGACAAGGACCAAGAAAAACGCTGGTGGAAGTTGACTCTCAGATCTCATGCCAACATTATTCAATGGAAGAAATCACCAAAAATGAGTGGTATTAGGATATTGTTTATTATTTTCTAAATAAGGTATTTTATGACCACTTAAATTATACCCAAATAAGAGCATTGCATCTTAAAAACATGAAATTCATGATAAAATCGGGCACTTCGTACAAGATAAAACATGAGAGAACCCACATGAGATGCCTAAATAAACAAGAAGTTGAAATCATAAAATATTTTCATGATAAATATGGAATAGAACATGGCTCGAGGAATTCCATAACACATAAAATACCAAGATATGGTTACTATTGCCCAAACATATTTAAATATATACATACATGCCTAATCATGTCATGTTTTCCAAATTGCAGCTTACCAAGAAAGTAACTCCCCAATGCCACTGCATCCAGTGGTTGAAGCTCACCCATTTTCATAATAGAGACTAAAAATTGTTGGTGTCATCAATCCTAACTCATCAAAAAACAACAAATTCATCCTATTTTCCATATATTATAGCACACGTTGGAAAAAGACCCAATAATATAAAAACTACACAATAGAGGTCATGATACAATTCCTTTAAGATACCATAATGACTAGGTTTAGGATGTTGTATACTCTAGTATGTGATAATGGCCTTGATTTTTATTCCTTACAATTTGTTGAATGGGCTTATGATAACAAATTAACTCTAAAATTTTCTTCTAATCACTATCCTCAAAGTAATAGAGTAGCATAATCAAATAATAAAAACCTTCTAGAAATAATTATAAACAAATTGGACAAAAAACTAGGGAACTAGCATAATAAACTTAAGTACATGTTATGGTCAGATAGAACAAGTATTATTTATTCATTAGGCACATCCCCCTCTATCATTTGGTTTATGGTCAAGATCCTATCTTTCCCATAAATCTCAAAATACTTACCTTGCAAGTCATAAAAAAATACTTAAAAATAAATGATAAGATTGAAGCTAGACTTTAATTTAATGTGTCTAGATGAGAAAAAAGAAGATGCATTGCAACATTTTAGTAAACGTTAGGGAATGATAAAGTTATGGTTTGATAAGATATCCAAAATAAAGGCCTTTAGAATTGCATATTTGGTGTTACTATGGGATAAGGCCCATGAAAAGAAAGGAGACCATGGAAAATTTGACCCCCTTTGGCTAGGACCCTTCTAGATATCAAAGATTCTAAGAGAGAATACCTTTAGGCTAAAAATCCTAACTAGAGAGGATGTCCCACTACCAATGAATGAGAAATTCCTAAAACATTATTTTAACATCTAAATGTATTCCAGTTTTACCTTGTTAGAAGCTCTATACATAGTTTTGTTGCTTTGATATTTTGATGTGTTGGTCTTGTTTCATTAATTTTTATTTTTTCCTTGATTTTATCTTTCTTTTTTCTCTACCTTATGCTTTCCTCTCTTTGGCTCAGATTAGTCAAGTGCAACTAGTTTTTGGTTACTCTAAGGAGGAAGTGTTGTTTGCATAGTTTGGAGATAAAAGGTCCTACTCTAAACTCAATGAAGTCAATATTGGCTTAATAATCCATTTTATGCATATCCATATATCGGGATAAAATAAATCATTCTAGAAGTAACATAAAAGGATGTTGCTGCTTCATAATGAAAAATAATTTAAAGATATTCTAGATCAGGAGGAATGAAACCATTATGATATGGTTATTATATGAAATCCATTCATATGTTCACCTTCTTATTTTCCATAGTGATCCCCAACCTAGAAGCAAAACCCAATGCTTGTAACTTGAGAAAAATAAATGTATGCTTAAACTACACATGAAAGTGACAAAACATATATTAAATAAAGAAATTTTATTGCTTCCAAAATTTAAATATTCTTTTATTTCTTATGATATAAAAAAGTTGCAAATTACAAAATGTGTCATGAGTCATGAAAAATACAATGTCTCAAAATCTTTGAATGTCTTCGCCCTTTGTCCTAGCAAAATTTCTAATCTCTCTTTGTCATTGTGTCCATGCCTCTTTTTGTGCCTTGGCTATTAATGTTGGTCAACATCTATGTCAGGGTTCAATGGGGTAGGATCTCCCTTTTAGGTTCAAGGGGTAGCACCCCTTTTGGGATCAAGAGGTAGCACCCTTCATGCATACACTTCACTATCTAAACTAATTTTTTAATAAACAAACATACAAGCATATCATTTGTGGTTTTAAATATTTCTCCCATATACAAGCCTATTGAGCAATAATTTTGGATTGATAGTTCAACATATTTTTATGGATAATTTCATTAGTTAATATTGTATATCATTATCATTGGTTGTTTTTTTTGGCTTCCAGATTCCATCAAACCATAAACTACTTTCCCTTAGGATGTCCTAGCATTTTTGGATTGGGGTGGTAGTAGGTAGGCAAAGTATTTTTCTTGTTTGGAAGACCTTACATTGAAAAACTAAGTAAAAATGTGAACTTTTTCACTTAATCAATTGCAACATCTACTCATACGATTGAGGTCGATTTTAAAAAAATGGAATCATCGATTTTTATAAAAAAAATGGCAAAATATTGGCAAAGAATCACCAACTCAATGATTTGATCCGATTTGAATTTGGCAAATCATTAAATTGACAAAAAAACCTATTTAGTTGATTTGTTTGCCAATTTTTTCTACTATGGTTTGGATTATCTTCTCTAGAGTGCTTGGAGTGTTATATAATGCATGATATGAGTTAGATATAGATTTTATGATGCTTCATCTGATTGTTGGTCTGTTAGGCTCTATTTGTTACCAAGTTACAAGAAATTCATATAGCAACTTCTTATTGTTACTTGGACTTTGTCCACTATTTGATCAATATATACCATTATTTCCTTTCTACTTCTCTTTTTCATATTTTTATTTAGTCTTACACCTTTATGTCTATTAGAAAAAATAAGGAACCATCCTCCTCCAAAGGTTGACTCAAAAGTGATTTTGAGTCATCCAATCTTGGTCTACGGTCTAGGGTGCAAAACACATATTAGACTAATCATGAACCAAGAGTTTTTGGAATATCCAATGGGACCAAAGTAGTTTTATTTCCCCATGAAGTATCATGAATGGGATAAAGAAACATTCACTACAATAATTTGTCCTTATACTAATAATATTTCCCATTTATATGATTGAGTAGAACCTTGATGAAGTTTTTCACCTAGTAACTTTGCTTTCAAAAAATTATCTAGTAGTGACCTTGTTGTCATTTTTACCTAGAATATTATTATTACAAGATCAGAAGCCAAAATTCTCAAGGAACCCCTTCAATTTTTTTAATTTCCATCTTATAGAATGCCAAGACTAGACAAATCCCTATCTCTAGTCTATGCTCCCTTTGTTCAAAGTTCTATCTCTTTGCAAGCTTTTCCTTGTGGGTCACTTGATATTTCCCACTATAAAATCATGTATGGATATATTTATCCTATATGGAATAGCACTGGACCACTTGATTTAGTCTATTTTCATGAAATTCCTAGGCAAATCTCAAAGCGTTGCCAACTTATGATGGTACTATAAAAATTGGCTATGAATATTATCAAGATGTGCATACTTTAGCTACTATTCATAACATCTAGCATGAAGATGTATTGATATGATTGCTAGTATTATCTTTTCAAGGGATGGTGTTGACCTGGTATTGTACTCTTGAAGATAGCAATATTAATTCATGGGTACAACTAGTTGATCCATTCATCCTAGAGTTCAATGAAATAGGAGATCCTTTTTCACTACTTAGTTTACTTCTATTCAAAAACGTCCTTAGAAAAATATCATGGATTTTAATATTTTATTCAACAAAATATACAAATGAATATCCTAGGATAAGACCCTCACAACCTTAAGCTTACATATACTATATCCAAGATTCTATCCCTAACTTAAGTATACATATCAAAAAAGTAAATGAAATGAGATTTTTGTAGGTGTTTCAAGTTGTAATTTCCATAGAAAATATTATTATCTCTATTGGAAAATTGCCTCACAAATTCACCATGTTTTATTTCCTAGAGTTAGCCTCAGTACCTCCAATTTTTCATATTCCTATACCTAAGGCTTAGCCTCAACCATCTTGTAGACACAAAAAATTGACCCACTTTTAGTGGGTAATATTCCTAGAGCCCTCCAAGAGGTCCCTAACCCCTGCCTAAGGCAATGTATGGGCCTATATCCCCTTTCCCTGACTTTTTTGCCCTTCTAAGTGAGATCACACTTGACCAAGACAGGGTATGATTTTTTGAAAGCAAAGTCGCGACCCACCAGGATGGGGCATGATTTCATGTTTTTAGGATTTCTTCCTTAGAAACCCTAATTTTTCTATTTAGCTTGTTTGGCATCGTATTTTCCAAGTTTTTCTTATTATTTTTACCTTTAATATCACCTATAAAAGGAGGGATGATCTCACATTTCACATACACACAATTGATCTTATGCTCTTAATTTTTTTTGATAGTTTAAAAATTTAAATTAAAACGGGTTTTGAGAGGCTCCCAAAACCTGATTTCATAGACAATAAAAAGTTGAGAATATAAAAATAAGGAGAAGAAGGGGGAAATATAGTCCCATAGAAAGGAAGAAAAAAAGGAACATGAGGAGAAGAGGAAGGGCAAAACATGAGGATGCCCTGAAACAAAAACCAACCATGAACCAAAAAGCCGCTAAGCCTCCTCTTCGGCTTCAACATCTACATCCTTAGGTTCTTCCTTGATCTCATCCTTGCTTTCATACTTTGCAACGTTAGAAGCAATATATTTATTTTTATTTTCCTTGACATCATTCATAGCAATTTCCTTGTCACCATCCTCGAAAAATTTCTTCTTGAAAAATAGCAAATTCAAGGCATTGCGAAGGTCCTCAATGTGAACGATGTAGTTGGAGATCAAATTGATGATATACTCCTTAAGAAATTGATCAGGATAATCATTATTCCATTCATACTAATCTAAAACTAAATTTTTCCTTCTTTGTGTGAGTTTTTGCAAATTTTATGAGGATCTTACAACTTTATTAGACTTCTCAGAAGCCTCAAATTTTATTTTCTTGGCAGATTGATTTCTCAAGGCTTTGATCGCCTCCACAACAACACATTTCTTGGATGACATGGCTAGGGAGTGGGAGGAGGATGGACTTGCCTAAAATTTATTATTCTTTGTGAGGATGGGGCTAGGTTTACCTTTGGAGGGATGAACAAAAGGAATAACAATGTATTGAGAGCAATGGGTAAGCCAATAGTTGTACATGACATTGAAAAGGCCCTAATGTGAGGGAAGGTCATCACTCTTCTTTTTATGAATGTTCTCAATGGAGTAACTAATGGAATTGAAAATTAACTGAGGTATATTCATAGGATTAACATCCCTAAAAATATTATATAAAGCAAAGTGAAAGCTACACAAAACCTTGTCAGGATCATCAACAATGATGAATTCCATGATGGGTTTCATTACGCTGTTCCAAGGGGTAGGAAGTTCAGATCTTTTCATTCCCATCCTTGATTTCTTGTAGAGATATTTGTCCTTGAATTCCTTCAAATCTGCCTCCCAATTATGTTTCTCACAATGAATGGACATCCCTCTCACCTATTGGCCAGTGAGTTCAAAAAGCAGCTTGATGTTAAATTTGAAAAATTTTCCATAGATGGTAACTTTGCCATTGTTCCAAGTCTCTAGGAAAGCTATGGTTATCTCAAAATCATCTCCTAAAAATATTCTAAAGAAATACATGAAGCCTCTCTGAGTGATCATGGCTTCAAAAAATGGGTCCATAATATTTATGGTAGGCTCAATGAAGCTCATGATTGCAGGGCACAAGATGTGCTTAGAACTGGAACAAGGGAATATTTGCAAGGAATAATGAGAAATGGTTTTTCTATAAATGAATAATTAGTGAAGACCTTGGTGTGGCTGCTCCAAAACTAGCCCCAAAAAAACTTGGGGACCCACCTTTGAAATTTTGTTTTTGTCAAGATTTTAGTTGTCTTTGAGCAATAGTGTTGAGGGGTTCCACCCATGAGATTGGAAAGTCCTATCCAGGGTTCATTCTAATAGTGTCCCCTTCCATTTATATTCTTGCCTTTACAATTTTGGATTGTGCTCAGTGTTTTCTTGTCGTTTTGTAAGAGGTTGATTTTATTTTTCAATGGAAGTCATTGTATGAGTGTGGTTGGTTTGATTTTGTTTGATAGAGATAAGTTTTGTTTTAATATTTTAGTGTTATTTTGGTGGGTTTCATCTATATTGATTTTTTATAATTCAAGTCTTTTGAGGTTGGTGATGCGAAGTTAAATAAACCAAGAAAAAAAAAAAAGTACCATTATCTATATATATAATATATTTTAATATATTATATATATAAATAAAACAAAAAATATATAATATAAAAGTAATAAAGTAAAACAAATAAAGATATCATAATAAATAATAAAAAATAAAAAGAAAAAGAAAAACATATATATATTATTATATATATGATGATAATATATATTAAAAAAAAATAAAAAAAAATTGAAACCTCTGTATATGTACATATAGCCTTGGTTTTAGTTATTTATATATATAAATAAACTAAAACCCAAGGCTTATTTATGTTTCTTTAATTTCTTAAGTTTTCTATTGTGGTTTTGATTTTTATCTAATACGATGTTTGTTTTGATGATTGCAAGTGCCTATGGGTCGTGATGAGTTGGATAAAACATGACATAGCCTATGTGGATAGCCATGTAGACGATTACTCTCAGCAACAACAGAGTCTAGGCACTAGACCTTGACAAATGATGTGGGGATCAAAGTGAGGATTGAACCCTGCTTGGGTTACACGACCATAGACACGTTGGTTATTGGTGAAGACATAGTACATTGAATGACCCACGGATGATGACACATGTTGCTGACGTGGTATCATGGTGAACGAGAGCTATTGATGGGCATGGCCTGATGACACTTGGGTAAATGGGTGATAATGAATAAATTTGAGCCAATGTGGACATCGAATCATGATCGAGAAGATTTAAAGTGGATTTGATAGTTGATAACCTATAAACCAAAGCACACAATGACAAGGGTTTCTCTACATTGTGATGGCACGAATGATCAACATAGAGGAGGAGAAACATGGGATTACTTTATGGTAAAATAGGCTAGTGCCTAGTATATTCGAATAATGAGTCTTCGACAATCGCTATGGGGGATCTCTAAAACAAATACATAGAGGTGATAATATGCGACTGGGAGCGAATTTGGCCGACGATGACCAGATGCAAGAGATAATGGAGATCACATTCAGGTGGTAGTGCCAGAAAATAGGCTCGATGCTAGGAAGCATAGGTTTAAATAGCACCAAAAAAGGAGCTCTTAGGCAACGATGAAAGCGATCGTCACCACGGTGTCTCCCAATCGATAGTGCGATAGCTTGTAATGAGCTCTAGGTCAGAGCTTATAGCAAGAAGGATCATGAGTGTCAGGGGATTTCATATAGTGGATGATGTATAAAAGAGCAGCAACACAGGGATTTTCAAACAAGCAAAGTAGTCTTAGATGAATCAATAGCAGCATCAAGGGCTCTATTGATTTTATTTTAAAGGGTCTGATTCAGAGGTAAACATTACGCTACAAAGATGCACATGCCAAGAGCTATGGTGACAAAGGTTAGGATTTAGTTTTGGTATGGATTGGATTCAATGCATGGCATTTGAGCAATAGACAGTGTAGATGAAGGCAGTCAAGGTCCATGGGCAGCCTGACGTTGAATTCGATGGAGTAAACAATGGTGAGTAGTTCGATGACAGCTGCAGTCGTATGACAAGTAGATATAGATGGCTACCTTTGGTGATGAAAAAAGTAAACACCATCAAATACCGAATTTCATTTACTCGATGATAGCATCGATGGATGCATCAGTAAGGAAGATTTAAAATGTTCGATTTGGGTATGCTGCCGAAAGAATGACTACATAGTTTTCTTTATTCAAAATCACAATATTTCGGACAAGATGAATAGCCAAAGTGGAAAATTCATGTGGGATTCAAGCATGTGTTAGAACTACAAAGTTGATAGTGGTATGGAGGTGAATGATGTTTTATTCATAGGTTTCTCTCTCACTGAGCAGCTATGCATTTTCGAATAAGGTTGACCAATAGCAGTGCAAGGTTTTAAAAAAAAAAAGTACCGGGAAAAACATTGTCATATTGTTTGATGTCATTAAAGTTTTTGCCAAATGGGATATTTGGGTGATATGTTATTAGGTAGGTTGAAAAGGGGCCCACTAAAAGGATCACACATCGCTCACTGGCAGTTCACATAGAAAGAGAGGATGGATGTAACCTAAAGCTCATAGGTGGAAATGTTAGTGGTAGTTGGTGAATGCACATATTTTTGGTGGTGAGGGCATGTACCAATATTAAAGGGAGCATTACCAAGTTAAATAAGGTAATGTAAGAATAAAAAGAAAACGTTATGAAAAGTGGAAAAGGGTTATGGAAATGAGGATAGGGAAAAGAAACGTAACCAATGCAAAGATATGAAACAAAAAGGACAGGAAGCCATGAGTTGCGAACCAAAACCAGAAAATGAAAATATGCCAACGGAAGTGGAAAAGGAAGAGGTTTTTTGAAAACTTTAAAAACTTTTGAAAATGCATGCATAGGGGCTGGATTTTTTAGGAGTTGTCTAGACCATTGTGGAGGCCAGATTCTTGAATGTTTTTGCCAAACCATTGGACTACATTTTCACCACATGATGCCTATTTTAGGGGTAAATTTTCTGCACACATTGTGAACATTGAATACCTTTTTTTTTGCAATATAATGGAGATATATCAGATTTTAATGCATTTTTATGGTTAATTTGTTTTATTTCCAGTTTATTGCACCCTTTCCTTAGAAGCTTGCACCGCATTAGTTGTTTGACTGCATAAATTCGGGTAACGCTAATGCTGGTTTTTGTGCAGAATATTCATGCTTGCAGGGTTTGTGGAGAAATTCGGGTTGCAACATTTCTGTTATTTCATTTTTTTATTTTTTATTTTTCTAACTTTTCTTTTGCATATTTTTTTTAATTTTCAGAGATTAAAATAAAAATAAAAAAAAATTTAAAATCCAAAAATAATTACATGGTTGCGTAGAATGAACTTCAAAGTTTCATCTTGCACATTTACGTTTTCATTCCGAAGCCATTTCGAATTTATAAAAATTATTTAAAATTGTTGTTTTATGCAGATTTTTATAATTTCGAAATTTTATTTTTCACATTTTGAAGTCAAATCAGATTTTTTCAACTTTATATTTCATTTGCAAGCATAAAATGAACTTCCCTTTATGAAAATTTCAATTTCATTAAAGGGGGTAAATTTTAATGGCATTTCATAAGCTATCATTTTAGAGCAATAAATTACCTTCTCTTTATGAAAATTCTGATTTCATTAAAGAGAGGTAATTTATACATTACATCAAAGGTTATTGTTTTAAAGCATTAAATTATTTCTTCTTTATGAAAATTATGATTTCATTAAAGAGGGATAATTAATAATGACATTTTAAGGCCATTATTTGAAGGCAATAAATTGTTGTCTCTTTATGAAAATTAATTTCATCAAAGAGGGATAATTTATTAATTATATCAAAGGCTTTCTTTATCTTCATGATAGAAGCTACATTTAATGAATTCTTTCATCATTTGAAATTCATATTTAGAGATAGGTTTTAATCTTCTATTTCATGCTTAAAGTAGGATTTAATGCAAGATAAAAACTTGTTTAAAATCTACTTAATCCAAAGGAAGATAAAATCTACCTAAAAATCCTTCAAGATAAAAGGAATTAAGGCTTACATCGTGGTCATATGAGGGCCAATTCACATTTACTTTTCTTTAAGTTTTATGAACAATCATTAATATAGCATGGTAAAATGAACCAACACATGCCCCTTGTTAATAGTTACTTGCAATCACTAAGGTGTTCCTAGCATTCATTTGATATATCTTTATTGAGATTACTAATACACATGTGCAAATGCTAATATAGCGGAGACCTTGGAGAAGTTGTTTTTGTTTTAACTTCTTTGCAAGAGAGGGTTTTGTGATCAAAATCCTAAGGGAGAGTGTGATTTTACAATTGGGTAAAATTACCACTCAACATTTTGGTGCTAGAAGGAGGGCATGAATTGGTATTCATTGATCTAACACTTTTGGATTGTTCATACAAGAAATAATGTGATATTGGTGTAACTTTGAAAGTTTTGAATTGCTAAATATTTCAAGTCCATTTGATTAGCATCTTTGGCCTCCTTTAGCACTCAACACTTTGGGAGCTAGGAGGATTTGAATTGATTTATTTTATTGCTATTTAGATGCTAAATTATTCATGTTACTTGAAATATTTATTTAAAGACATTGGTCTTGACTAACGAGGTTTTGTTTCCATATGATTACTTTCATTGATTCTAACATTCTCTATTTTGATGATGCATTAATACTAACCTTTTTGTAAATTTGAGAATGTTCTTCAATTTCATGGTTTAATGGATACATATCTTTTGGTTGATGCTAACATGATGATTCATATGTTAAACATTTGAGATTGGTTAGTCATTTCATGCTTCTTTGTAAGAAATCTTTATTTGACTAACAAATTGGTTCTGAAGTTATTCTTTGAGTTTCACTAATGGCATCGATTTTTCCAACTAGGGCAGGAATTTCATTGTGGATAGCTGGCTATTATAGTCACTTAGACATGCCTACTCATCAAATTCCTCAAGGTGTAGAAAATCATTTACCCATGTTTAAGCATGATGTGACCTCGACTGAGGAACATATTCAAAGATACAAGGACACCTTAAGGCAATTGCAAATATGGAAAGGAGATGTTCCTTGTAGATTATTTTCATACACATTGGATGAGGTTGCGTATGAGTGGTACCTACACCTACCTATAGATTCCATCACTTCTTGGGCTCAACTAGAAGCAACATTTACTAGCCATTTTGGAAAACAAGTTGACCTTGTTTTGATGTTAAATCAATTTGTCTCTATCTCTAAGGAACCTAATGAGTCCATGAGTGAATTCAATGATAGGTTTCATAAGTTGTATACCAAAGTGGTGCCCCATTTCATCATTTTAGAAGAGAGAGCTATTGAAATATACATGGGAGCCATACAACCCATAGTTGCTACATTTTTAAGGGAAAATCTTGATGACCCATATTTGCATGGAGTCTATGAGACCATGATAAAATTAGAACAATGGGCTATTTTAGAAAGAGAAAAGGTGGATCAACCATCATTGCTTAACCCTAGGGTGAACAATCAATGGGATGAAGTTGAATGTCCAAATATTACAACCACCTTAGATTTCATCCAAGAGGATGTGCAAGTCTCAAAGCCAAGGTCCATTAATGAGGATTGGGATGAACAAACCCATCAGGATATGATTTGGTCATGTTTACTCACAAAGGAAGATTTGGACAACCATTGGGAGCAAGATACAAGAGTTGATCTTATTGAAGAAACCCTTGACTCACCAAAGGTGGTTGAGAGTGAATTTGAGGAGTCAAGAGATGAATTTGAAGACATGGTGGAATCTCATCACTTATTTTTGGAAGATGACCATTGTAAAGATCAAGAAAGCCAACATGAGTCAAGTAGTGATGAGTTGGAGATGAGTGAATCAAAGTTTTGGTTTACAAGTGAGGATTGGTATGATCCCATTTTAGAAACCCCTAAGCCATCAAAAGTGGTTGAAAGTAATGTTGAAAGAAAATCAATGAATGAATTCGAAGATATAATAGAGTTTCACCACTTGTTCTCGGAAGATACTTTGGATGATATTGTTGAAACTGATGGCCAAGAAAACCCACACCTTCCAAATTGTGATAAAATTGAATCTTGGGTTACAAATGTGGATTATGATAGCTTTACAAATTTGAATACAAGGAGTAACCCACTTTTGGAAATAATTGAACCATCTAAGGAAGGTGAAGGTGAGTTTGAGGATCAACCCATTGATGAATTTGAAGAATGTGAAGGTATAGTTGAGCATCACACCCCAATTTTAGAAGATGATCATTGTTGGTGGAATAAATGGGAGAACTTTGCCACTCTTTCTAATGAAGCACTCACTTCACCTGATATGCAGGACAAGTTGCAAAGGCTAGTTCTACAACTTAAAGGAAACATCTCTCAACTACAAGAACAAAGGCCTCAAGATGCATATCTCGATGATGCTCCAAATCATCCTCATGAGACAAAGGTCGAAGATACTAAAAGTGATATTATTTTGGACAATGGAGGGATCCTAGAGTGGACTGGTTTTGAAACATGTGATGAATCAGGACCTTCCATAAATTTGGATGAGGTGATTAAATTTGATGATCAAAGCCTTCAACATCCTCGAGATGATGACAAGGAAGAATTTGAAGAAGAATTTCTTGAAGATTTTGAGGAAGAAATAGTATGGATGGTTAACAAGAAATGGGAAGAATATGCTCACTCCAAACCTTCTAATGAACTTTTTGTGTCAATTGATATGCAGGATAATACAATTGCTTCCTCACATGAGGATATTACAAGTCCTGTACAATTTGAGAAAGTTTTGGAAGAAGGGTTCGAATCTCATCAAGTATTGGAAAGTGATAATGATTCTACTACCATGGATAAAGAAGGAGAACCATTTACTTTGGTCCCCTTTGAGGGACATGGAATTAAAAATCTTGATCCACCTATTGGCTCTATAATGTCTATGCCATCTCAAAATGAGGAAATTTTAGAACCTGAGTGGTTTGGGTTTGATATCATTGATGATCCAATTGAAAATGTCACGTTATCTGAAACAACCCAAGTGATTGATCATGGAGATGTGTTAGTTGACCCATCCCTAGATAGACAAGACTCATGGTTTGAAAAGGATGGACATGTTTTTAATTGGGTGCCTAATTTTGGTGTCTTTGATAAACAGGTCATGGACAAAGAAGAAGTGCTACATGATGATGATGATAAAGATCATGAGAGAAAAGAGGAAGTTACAAATCCTCTCCAAGTAATGGTAAATGGAAATGTGCCAAAGGTAAAATCTCACCTTTTGGGTTCCACCATTCAAAATCCAGGTGAAGGTTTGTCTAATGGATTGTTGGATTCAAATACTATCAATGATGAAATGCCATTTGTGGTTGATAAAGAATTTGAGTTAATTTCTCCTCACACCACTAATGATATTGCTTTGTTGAATGAAAAAGAAGTTGATATGCTTGAAGTGTTAAATCAAGTTCATAATCAATTAATTATTGAATCTAGGATACAAACTCATGATGATCCTCATTTAATAAATATCCTAGATGCTTGCAAGTGGTTGCATAAGTTTGATTGGCCTACAAATTTGAAAAATGATTTGGCTTTAAAGTTTTTAGAAATAGGCTCTTGTTTGCAAGATCTCATATTTAAAAGGAAAGCCTAATTCTAAATCATGAATCGAATTGTGAAATTGACATCTTAAGGAATAGACAAGATAGAATTGAAGATCAATTATTGTCTAATCAATTTAATAATTTGAAGCTCACCTATGGGATTATTAATGGAACTAAATCAAATTGGTGGGGTGAGAGAGGCAAGATGAAGATTGTTGTATTGTTTGGCCTAATCTTGTTTTCGTTGGATTCTTGTAAAATTTGGCATGCGTATCATGTTATATGTCTTTTGAAATGTGCTAATCATGTTTGGGATCCAGGGAAGTGATAGCTCAAACTTTGCACCATCTTGTACCATATTGTACATTTGTATATAGTTTTGTGGGTGGTTTGTGTTTTAGTTTTGTGTTGGGTTGTTCCCTTGTTTTGAGGTGATGTTTCATGGTCACTAACTTATGGTCTCTGGCCTATTTTTGTGTTCCTTTGTTTAGTAGGTTGGAGTACCTAATCTGAAAATAGGTGAACCTGAGAAAAGGGGGATGAGTTATTTTGTGATCATGCTCAGATTTTGGGACTAAGATGGTGGAAAGTGGAACAATGAAATATTTCGCTAGAGCTCCACATGTAACTCACATACATTAAATGGTATTTCTAGAATTATGAAGGATGAAGTTATCTTGATTTGCAACCCTAGGCAAAAATCTAACATGCTCCACTTGTAGGCTTCCTAACCCTAGTGATGCTTGAAGCTTTGCAAAGTTTTTTTTTGAAAAAAAAAGAGAAAAAAAAAGAAAAATGAGCATTGAAAAGCTTGATCAAATCAGTCACAAGATCTAGATAAACTCTACCGGGGCTATGGACGCTTGACCGATAGTAGGGCTCTGTCTAGACATAGCTCGGGTAAAAGGAAAGGCTTTGCAAAGCATTAAGCAAACACAAGGGTGAGTTAGATAAACCCCACCGGGGCTATAGACACTTGACTAGAAGTGGGGCTCTGTCTATAGCTATTTCGTTATGAGCGATACTTCATAGCCTAATGCAGAAAGGGATGATGGAATCTGGAGGATTTTTAGAGATGCAAGAATGAATCACTTTTGCACACACTGAGCAAAGGCAGATGGATTAGTTGTTCTCATTCGAAGTTGTTTACCCCCACCTTCTCGGGACATTGCTAAATAATTTATGTTTCGCTGATCTTGTGTGTTCTCATTTCAGATTGGGTTCTTCACCCGAAATGCTCAGGAGCATTTCCCAATAGAGTCACCATTTGTTGTGGCTGCTCCACAACGTAGCCCCAAAACTTGGGGACCCACCTTTAAATTTTTGTTTTTGTCAGTATTTTAGTTTTCTTTGAGCAATAGTTTTGAGGGGTTCCACCCATGAGATTGCAAAGTTCTATCTAGGGTTCATTCTTATAGTGTCTCCTTCCATTTATATTATCGCCTTTAGAATTTTGGAGTGTGCTCGATGTCTTCTTGTCATATTGTAAGAGGTTGATTTTATTATTCAATGGAAGTCATTGTATGAGTGTTGGTGTTTTTATTTTGTTTGATAGAGATAAGTTTTGTTTTAATATTTTAGTGTTAGTTTAGTGGTTTTCATTTATCTTGAATTTTTATAATTCAAGCCTTTTGAGGTTGGTGATGCGAAGTTAAATAAACCAAGAAAAAAAATAATAATAAAAAGTACAATTGTATATATAATATATTTTAATATATTATATATATAAATAAAACAAAAATATATAATTTTAATGTAATAAAGTAAAACAAATAAAGATATCATAATAAATAATAAAAATTAAAAATAAAAAGAAAAAAATATATATATATATATTATTATATATATGATGATAATATATATATAAATAAATAAAATAAAATTGAAACCTCCGTATATATACATATAGCCTTGGTTTTAGTTATTTATATATATAAATAAACTAAAACCCAAGGCTTATTCGTGTTTCTTTAATTTCTTAAGTTTTTTATTGTGGTTTTTATTTTCATCTAATCTTGGAGGTGGTGATAGCAAAGAGGCTCGGTGCTAGGAAGCATAGGTTTAAATAGCACTAGAAAAGGAGCTCTCGGGAAACGAAAAAAGTGATCGTCACCACAGTGGCCTGACCAGCAATAGGGCTCTATCTGACCAGATGCAAGAGACAACGGAGATCATGTTCAGGTGGTGGTGATAGAAAATATGCTCGACTCGAGGAAGCATAGGTTTAAATAGCACCAAAAAAGGAGCTCTAGGGAAACAACGAAAGTGATCGTCATCACTGTGGCTCCCAATCGACAGCGCGACATCTTGTAATGAGCGCCAAGTCAAAGCTTAC
The DNA here is from genome assembly GCA_028583015.1 of Wollemia nobilis. Classification (NCBI taxonomy): domain Eukaryota; kingdom Viridiplantae; phylum Streptophyta; class Pinopsida; order Araucariales; family Araucariaceae; genus Wollemia; species Wollemia nobilis. The sequence goes on along the minus strand of JAQPPZ010002189.1, from coordinate 3,930,697 downwards.
AGTGGAAAGGATTGTGAGCATCGGGGGATTTCATACAGTGGATGGTGTGTAGAAGAGCAACAACATAGGGATTTAAAACAAGCAAAGTTGTCCCGGATGAACCAATAGTAGCATCAAGGGCTCAGTTGATTTGATTTTAAAATGGGTCTGATTTAGAGGCATACATTATGCTACAGATACACATATGCCAAGAGCTACGATGATAGAGGCTAGGATTTAGTTTCTTCATGGGTTGGATTTATTGCATGAAATTTTAGCAGTAGATAGCATAGGCAAAGGCATTCAGGATCCATGGGCAGCTCGATAGTGAATCCAATAGAGCAAACAATGGCAAGCAGTTCGACGACAACCACAGTCATATGACAGGTAGATATTGATGGCTACATTTGGTTATAAATGAAGTAAACACCATAAAATACTAAATTTCATTTACCTAGCGATAACATCGATGGATGCATTAGTAAGGAAGAGTTCAAATGTTCAATTTGGGCATGCTGTCGAAAGAATGACTACGTAGTTTTCTTTGTTCAAAATCATAATCTCCTAGACAAGATGAATAACCAAAGTGGAAAATTCTGGTGGGAGTCAAGTGTGTGTTAGAACTGTGATGTTGATAGTGGTATGGAGGTGAATGTTTTTTTATTAATAGGTTTCTCTCTCATTGAGTAGCTACGTGTTTTTGAATAAGGTTGACCAATGGCACTGCAAGGTTTAAAAAAAGAAGTACCGATGAAAGTATTGTCATATTGTTTAATGTCATTAAATTTTTTGCCACATGGGATATTCGGGTGATATGCTATTAGGAAGGTTTAAAAGAGGCCCAATAAAAGGATCACGCGATGCTCACTAGTAGTTCACACAAAAAGAGAGGATGGATGTAACCTACAACTCATAGGTGGTAACATCAGTGGTAGTTGGTGAATGCACATATTTTTGGTGGTGAGGGCATTTACCAACATTAAAGGGAGCATTACCAAGTTCAATAAGGTAATGGAATAATAAAAGTAAAAGCATTATGGAAAGTGGAAAATGGTTACGAAAATGAGGATAGGGAAAAGAAATGTAACCAATGCAAAGATATGAAATTACAAAGATAGGAAGCCATGAGTCGTGAACCAAACCCAGAAAATGAAAATATGCCAATGGAAGTGGAAAACGAATAGGTTTCTTGAAAACTTCAAAAAAAATTGAAAATGCATGCACAGGGGCTAGATTTTTTAGTACATGGTTGGACCATTGTGGAGGCCAGATTCTTGAATGTTTTTGCCAAACTGCTGGACTGCATTTTCACCACATGATGCCTATTTTAGGGGTAAATTTTCTGCACACATTGTAAACATTGAATACCTTTTTTGTTGCAATATAATGGAGATATAGCATATTTCAATGCATTTTTTATGGTTAATGTGTTTTATTTCCAGTTTATTGCACCCTTTCCTTAGAAGCTTGCACCGCATTAGTTGTTTGACTGCGTAAATTTGGGTAATGCTAATGCAATTTTTTGTGAAGAATGTTCATGCTTGCAGGGTTTGTGGAGAAATTCAAGTTGCAACATTTTTGTTTTTCATTTATTTATTTATTTATTCTTTTTTTTTTTTTTTTGCATATTTGTTTTTTAATTTTCAGAGATTAAAATAAAAAATAAAAAAAATCAAAATAACAAAAATAATTACATGGCTGCATAGAATGAACTTCAAATTTTCATTTTGCACATTTATGTTTTCATTCCGAAGTTATTTCGAATTTATAAAAATGATTTAAAATTGTTGTTTTATGCAGATTTTTATAATTTCATAATATTATATGTTTTACATTTTGGAGTCAAATCAAATTTTTACAACTTTATATTTTATTTGCAAGCATAAAATGAACTTCCCTTTATGAAAATTTTAATTTCATCAAAGGGGGGTAAATTTTAATGGCATTTCACAAGCTACCATTTTTAGAGCATTAATTGCCTTCTCTTTATGAAAATTCTGATTTCATCAAAGAGAGGTAATTCATACATTACATTAAAGGTTATGGTTTTAAAGAATTAAATTATTTCATCTTTATGAAAATTTTGATTTCATTTAAGAGGGATAATTTATAATACATTTTGAGGCCATTATTTGAAGGCAATAAATTGTCCTATCTTTATGAAAATTAATTTCATCAAAGAGGGATAGTTTATTAATTATATCAAAGGTTTTATTTATCTTCATGATAGAAGCTACATTTGAGGGATATTTTCATCATGTCGGATTCACACACATAGATAGATTTAATCTTCTATTTCATGCTTAAAGTAGGATTTAATGCAAGATAAAAACTTATTTAAAATCTACTTAATCCAAAGGAAGATAAAATCTACCTAAAATCCTCCAAGATAAAAGGAATTAAGGCTTACATCATGGTCATATGAGGGCCAATTCACATTTACTTTAATTTAAGTTTCATGAACAACCATTAACTTAGCATGGTAAAATGAACCAACACATGCCCCTTGTTAACAGTTACTTGGAATCACTAAGGTGTTTCTAGCATTTCATTGATATTTTATTAATATTACTAATACACATGTACAAATGCTAATATAACGGAGACCTTGGAGAAGTTGTTTTGTTTTAATTTCTTTGCAAGAGAGGGTTTTGAGATCAAAATCCTAAGGGAGAGTGTAATTTCACAATTGGGTAAAAATACCACTCAACAGACCCCTCTTATGATTTCTAGGACACACTTGGTTATTCTAACATGATCACAAGTTATTTTATGTCTATTTCCTTTTCTCTTCTGCAAGATAACCCCGAAGTGCAAATTTTAGATTTGGTCTTCTATTGGATTGATCTGATTATTGTTTGATCTGGTGAATCTGTGTCATAGTTTGGGAGGAGATATTAACTACCTAGAGATATCACCCTTTCTGTCTGCCTCTGCATCATCCATAAGGTTTTATTATTTTAAGTTTTACATTTTTACACTTTATTGTATATTTATTTTATTTTTTGTGCATCATAGGTGAAATCGTTCCTGGTGTCATCGAGGTGTAACTTTATAGATCTGAAGTTAGGGTCTTCTGCACGTAAGAGTGAAATCAGGCTCAGTATTGATAGGGTGCAACTTTGCTTACTGCATCATCACGCCCACTCTCTATGAGGTGTGATTTTTCCTAGAGATAAACTAGGGATAACCTGCTAAAGATGATTGTATGATTAGGTCTAAAACTGCATCCAGGTCATATTTCCATATTTATTTTATGTTTCTACTCTACTATATTACTATTTTATGATTAAATATCCAAAGGTCAATTTCTAATTATATTTTCAAAGGTCATCTAAATGACCTAGGGGGCTTGACTTCTGCACCTCCAAGAATTATTATACAACAACCTAAATAGACCCCCTAACGCTAATTCCATTTTCAAGTGTTTCTGAGTTATCTTACAAGATCAGGGATTATTGATATCATTGAACAAGAGGAAGAAAAATCAAGGATCAACCTCCAGATAAGCTAAGTGTTCTTATTAGTCTTTAGGTTGTTTGTTGAGTGCTTTATATTTCTGTTGTAAACCCTAGATTTAATTTTAAAAGAATATATATTAAGTTCTAGGCATTAAAATACAACAACATATAGTGTGCATCTAGGGTTAATTTTGTTTGTGCATTATTTCTTGAGCCCTTTCTTAAAGATTTTTTATCTATTACCCTAGGTTAGAAAGCATTCAAAGAAAGAATCATTCTAGGGTTAGCTCTTCTATATTTTGCATTCTATATTTTTGCATTGTCCTTTATCTTTCATAGCATAGATATAGAAATGCCAAACTTAGGTGATTGCTTGAAACTGGATACATCAAACATTCCTAAATATCTTGACTTGGAGAGAGTCCTTAAACCATTCCTAGTGAACCCTTCCTCCCCTAGCATCGAGTGTAGAGAACAATGTATCCCCCGTGGTTCACCCCATAAGGCCTTATACCTTTACGAATCCAGCATTTTTTGGGAACTGTACGCGGTAGGGCAGTTTTCCCCCTCTACACATTTGTACCAACTTTACCTCTTTTGACTTGGCATATGAAAAAGAGTCAAGCGTACAAAGAGTCATCCTACTATGGCTATATATTACTCCATAGAAGACATAGCCTACATATCCCACGTAGACTACATCATTTACATTGTCTACATAGTGAGCATAGAAAGCATTATTATTGTATGAGAGTTTTATAATACATTTGTAAGAGAAAGAGGAGTAATAAATATTGTATACATTTGAGAAAATAATATTTTAAGTTGTGCTACATGCTTTGTACATGTATGATTCAGGATATTACATTCATATTTATGCATATTAATGAATGTTAGTTGATATATTATAAGCCTTGATTTACATATTAGTTGGCTCATATTATTTTGGTTACATTATTATATTGATATTACTATATTGTGGCTATCATATATTTGATCATATGAGATTTATCTTGTGAGTTTCATATTAATATTAAGGATTCAAAAGCCATCAGTGGTATCAAAGCTACAATAAGTAGTTTCTTGCACATATTATATAGTTGCATATAAAATTGATATTTGTCTAGTATGACAAAACTGGTTAGAGTATGTCTACTTTAATGGGATATAGACTTGGACTATATAGTAATATAAAAGGAATTAGAAAATGCTAGAGTATTTCCACAAGGTTTAAGGATAACTAGTGAAGACCAAGACTCAACTATAGTGTCTTTCCACTAGGTTTAAGGATAATTAGTGAATACTAGGATTCATATTTGGGTGAATCAACTTGAAGATAGTTAATTATTCAAAGAAATAGCCAACCCTGATATTGATAGGAGATTTTCGAGGACATAGATAAATTCTTGAAAACTGATTTCTATCAACACTCAAAATAAAATTTGAAGGATTGATACAATCAAGCTATCTTGATTGGAGTATCAAGGAAATATATCACCTTAAAATTGAAGGATTGATTTCTTAGGTGTGACCTAAGATATTTCTACAATAAATATTAGTCATTAGAAGTTTGAGAAGCTTCTTGTAATAGATAGAGAAAAAATTCATCTTCAAATACAAGAAGAGAAGAAGCTTTCATCAAGTAGGGACTGATTTAAGTTGTAGGTTATTAAAGTTTTAGGTCATAGTGAAGTGTAGAAAAAGACCATACATCCAAAAAAATGAAATACTGAAAGATAGCAATAATAATGAAACCACAAATATTAAGAACAAGATATGTATAAAATGAATGATGGTGCCCTTTTATTAATAATAATATCCATTCCTTTCAATGGGGTTACAATAAAATCCCTTTGAGATATTTGTTGTCAATCTTGATTTAATAATTTATAATATGAATATTTTGGATGTAATGTGTAGGATATTCACACCCACAAATTTATTGGGGGTAGGTTTTTCATGACTGCTATGATGATTGATGTGCAAAGGTCTGGCGCTCATCTTCCCTCATAGATATTTATCACCTGCACACAAGGAAAGCAAAGTAATTAGTAGCATATGTGAAGCCCTTCAAGATAGGGCTCAATGTAATGATAATGAAAATAGTAAATAAACTGAAATATGATAGATTCATACGTAAATTGAAGCTTATCTATGCTAAAACAATAAATGAAAATACTGCTAAAAATTATTATGCAAAGAAACAAAGAAATAAATTTATGCCCTAGAATCCATCTCTATGCAGGATGGTCGTACCTACGATCCATATTTGAGCGAGATGACCGCTAACTTGTAAGTGATTTCTTTGAGGTCATTGTGAGGATGACTCTGGGTTTGATTTATGGTTTTTTTGTATATTAGTGCATTTTTGGGAATGGCTTGCTAGGTCTAGATTAGTCTTCAAAGTAGATATGCATAATTGCACAATGAATGTAGATGTGATCTACGTAGGGAAGAAGGCAAAATACTTGGAGGTTCATGGTCGAATTCTAGCAGCACTTCATTGCTCAAAGATTTGAAAACTTAGTATATTTTGAATGAGGGGTGAGCGCTATTATATATTCCTCAAAATTAATCTAATAATAGTACAAACCAACACATGAAAAAGTGAAGAGGTAGTTTGCATTAAGAAAAGTGAATGCCTATATTTGATATCTCAATGTAAACTAATTTTGTCATGTGATTGTTCTAATTTGGGCTCATGCTCATATTTAATTGTGGTGCAAGTTCATGTGTGGGTTTAACTGGTAGTTTTGACTTCCAGTTATATCCTGATCTTTTTTTAATTTTGTTTCTAGCACAACCATCTCAGGCTAGGACGACCCTGACTAGGGGTTATCTCTTGGTAAGACGACTTCTAGAGGCCATCCCTTGGAGGGATAACCAAGTTTGTAAAACGAAATATCCCTTGTTTGAGTGGTAAAAACTATTTTTGAGCCCTAGAGCTGTCCAAGGTGAGTCATATGGTCTACAGGGAGTCCATATAGGTTGTCTCATAAATATGACGTGTTTTAGGTGTCTAGATATGTCCCTTTTTGGGATGCATTGTGTGAGAGCACAACGTAGAGCAAAAATAGATGACCTAGAGTCAAATTGAGGGTTGATGATGTTCATTGATATGATCAATGTTAGATGTCCCAATAATGAAAAGAGCATGCATTTTTGAACCATTGCTTTTGACAAGTTGAAGAACTTGGTTTTAGTAAACCTTTCAACCATGGGCAGACATTGTCTAGTTCATAGGTGATGACTTTAGGTATACCAAACAAGCAGTTGTAGCTATCCTGTTATGTGTTTAAATTTATTTTTGCTTGTTAAATTCACAAGAAATAAGGGTGCATGATATTTTTGCAATGATTCTTGAACGAAAATAATTTACATGATTGAGTATTTTGATTATTGACTTGATTTTGAATTTCGTGATTATGTGACTACCCCTTCAAGTGACGAGTCGATGAGGAAATAGAAAAATGATAAAAGCGATGAGTTGCTTAACCAATATAATTTTATTTGGGTTTTCTAGGACCATTATGAAAGTTTGGAGGGCTCATGTCCTCATTAAAACCTTGATTTTGACCCATTTTATTATTTTTTGTGAGTGGTCTTATGGTAATTTACTCATCCTACAGAATTGCATGGATAACCAATTGTTGCAATCACAAGGTTTATAGAGTAAATCACTAGATGCAAGATTCACTTAAATTTTGTGAATTATTGTGACCAAAGGGGTTAAGTTCCTTTGGAACCTTTTGGATTTATGTTATGACCAAAGGAAGTCAGGTTCCTTTGGAACCTTTTGGATTGATTTGACCAAAGAAGTTAAGTTCCCTTTGGAGATTTTGATTGAAATTGTGACCAAATGAAATCAAGTTCCTTTGGAACCTTTTGGATTGATTTGATTAAAGGGGTTCAATTTCTTTGGAGATTTTTGTTGTGTCTCTTTTTATTCTTTTCTTTCTATTTTTTTTTGCAAATCTAGAGGTCCTATTGTGGTCGGAGAATCGTAGTAAATGTGAATGTATAACATCAATATGGTTGCATGGATTTAAAAATATAAAATCAAATTTAGAAATTTTATGATGTCATTTGCACATTTGGCAATTGGAGGAAAAGGGAGGCTAGGAGGAGGAGAACAAATTTTGACATAGAGCGCTATTGAAACGTTAACCAAACCTCCAGCATGGACCAACCCAAGACCTTTATGGTTGGAGGAGTTGAAAGGACAAAGGTAAACACCATATTCTGTCCTTTGTCACCTCACAAAATGAAATGAAACTCACTAATTAAACCTAGAAATGAACCTCACCAAAAAAAATGAAGGCAAGGAACACACCTTAGATTAAAAATGTAGTGTAGGTTATTTTTTATGCTTGAAATTGTGCTTTTATTTGCTTGATTTCATCTAGGGTGTACTATATTTGTATTTGAATTTTTCCCAATTGGGGGTCATCTCAAGGTGAGATGGTCCCGTTTGTACTATTAGGGGTCATCTCGGGATGAGACAATTGTGGTTCAAAAACCAATGGTTAAAAATATGGTCATTATTGAGGCTATCTTGACCCAAGATGACCTCACCTAGAGACCATCTTGGCCCGAGATGACCTCACTATTTAGTGTTTTTTTGAATTTTTTTAAACTGATTGCTAAATTTTCAATTTGTGCACTCAATGTGTGAGAGATCACCATGGATATTCCATGACCTATAAGACAACGCATGATGCGCTTACTGATGATAATTAGGAGTGGCTTGAGTACATTGGCCTTAAGCAAGTGGTGAGGCTAGAGGTAGTGACTATATACCAAGCCTACCTAATGGCCTTGATTTATCATTGGGATAGCTAGACCAACACTTTTCACCTTTTGATGGGTGATATGACTGTCACCCTAGAGGATGTCTATAGGATTCTTCATGTTTTTATTGAGGGATGCCCCATAGTCTTTACATCCTTTGGCTAGTAGAGTAGAGTACTATAGAGGATATTTCAAGAGGATTGTGAGGTGGCTTAGTGTAGCTTGGAGAGTGGTGGTGTGCTAGTGGAATTATTGTATGAGGTTGGTATCCCATTGATGAGACATGTGGTACTGATGTCATTCATATCCAACATACTTGTGCCTGACTCTTTAGGAGAGAGGTTCCCATGGAACTTGCTTGAGATAGTGCAATATTTGGTTGAGTGTACCACTAAGGAGACTCTGGTAATGGTCTAGAGGACTACACTACTAGTGTATTTGTATGATGATCTCTATGAGATTCACTAATGGTGTAATCTTAGATTGGATTGCAATTTCCTTTTGCAAATCTGGGGGTTGGAACACATCTGGATGGATAGACTAGATGGTCTTCCTTGGTTAGGATGGGCTCAAATGGTAGACAAGAATATTGGATATGGAATGCAATGGAGGTAGGACCATGAGGTGGGTTGGATTCAACCCAACTTGGGTAGAATTGCTCATTACATGGAGGATTTTGATAGACTAAGGCCAATATAGGTGATATGGAAGCCATACAGGGATTGACCACCATGGATAGTGATGGTAAAGTAGATGAGGTGCACTAGATGCAGGTGATGGGTGGTTGTACACCATAAAATAGAGGATTACATCTAATACTCTCATGTTTATTAGCATTTTAGGGTTCATAAGGGTGTACTTGGTGAGCCCATCGTTTATCGATGCTAGGGTGATGAAGTAGAATTAACTTGGCTTTGAATAGAGGTAGTGGATGAGGATGTATATAGGCCATTGGTATATCTATATGGATATGATGTACCTACTATGATAGAGTGTGGGTTACTCAACTATGGTAGCGAGGCATACCTATGAGTGTATAGGCTAGAGTGGCAAGGGATGAGGGTATTATGGAGGCTAAGGATGAGTGATGAGTGCATCATCGAATGAAGGGGAATAGGGTCAAACCATAGGAAGAGATGATGAGATACAAGATGAGGGTGGGGATGATAAGGAGCCATAGGATCATGAGTCTACACTCAAGGTATAGGTCTATATATTACAAAGACAATTTTTGGAGAGAGACATCACAATATTAGTGCTCCAAAACTAGTTGGATAGGAGGAGGAAATAGTGGAGGGGCTTCTCTAAGGTGAAAGATGCACTATAGACACAATTTTAGAGCTTGTAGGATGTTTTGGATAGGGTCATAGTAGAGGGAGATGCTCTATGGACATAGATTATTGGAATAACAGGAGAGTGGGATGCTCTATAGGGTCAGGTGGTAGAGTTGGCTATGGGATAAGGGATAGGTGGATAGACCATAGGTGACGTAGCAAGGCTACAACCTGAGGTAGATAGATTACGAAATCTATTGATAAACTATCAAGCTTAACATCAGGAGGATAGCATGTACATCTAGGACTTGGAGGATCATGTAGAGAAACATGGAGGTCACCTACCTACTCACCCATCAGTGGGAGGATCCTAATAGAGTTTATGCAATGAGTGTAGATAGCCCTCTATGAGGCTATGGAATCTGAGGTCTATAGTGATATATGAGAGGATAACAACTAGTGGATCAAGAGGGGCTCACAGAGACGCATTCGAGGGTGGTGTTGACTCTAGGGGTGTAGGCCCCACTTGACTTGGACTCATGGATTATTCTCTTTTTGGGTGTGAGGTTTGAAGACCCACTATATTGTAGCCTATGGGCATTTTTGTATCATGATGTACCAAATTTATCACACACACACACACACACACACACACACACACACACATATATATATATATATATATATATATATATATATATATATATATTATAAGACTTTTATTGTGGCCTATCATGTGTTTTATTGCATGTTTTTATTTTATGCATGGATGCACTTATGGATGCAATTTTGGATGATGGATATATGCCTATATATTATAGTATGTATGTATAAATGTATGCCTATATGTATACATGTAGATGATGTATGATGATACAAAAATATGATTTTTTATGTTTTTATGCTAAAATATAATAAATGAATCTAAGATGCAAAAAAACCTAAATTTAAGCACCACAAAATGTATACCAAGAATTGTATCGCTCCAAATTTTTTGCATCCCTACCTTCAGGCTATAGGATCCGTGCCCGGAAGGAGGATGGGAAAAGGATGGCGCGGTACCTCGGACTGAGAGGCCTTGCGAAGGTCCCGCCTCTCGAGGGAGGTGTATTATGGTGATTTTTTGATGGATGGTGGGTTCACCAGGAAACGTTTGAATGGCAGTTTCCATGCCTAGGTTGGGAATGTGTTTTATGTGTTCAGTTTTATCCTTAAACATCCAAGTCCTAGGTTTGGCCAAAATGAATCTAAGCTATTCTATATGAAATGCAGATTTAAATGAATACAGAGAACAAAATTAGACAGAAAATAGAGAGAAAAGGCTAAATTACAGAGCCATACCTGATCCGGATGTCTGATGGAGATTCTAATTTTTGAAGCAGTCAGGATCGCCTCTGATTTGACAGGATCGTCTACTATCAGACAAGATCGTCTGAGATTTGATGAATTCATCAGATGAATTCGTCAGAGACCTGCAATCAGAGAAGTAGACACAAAATACAAAAAATGCAACTATGATAACAGAGGGAAACAGTGTAAAATGACAATAACAATATCAAACTGAGAATTATAAATAGAAACATGAATGCATTATACTGATTTAATGACAATTATAACTTAATTATGCATTTGATCTAGATGGGTGAACTCCAAGATGCAAAATAACAAGAAATAATCATAATATTAACTAAATGCAGAATAACACAACAGAAAAAAAGATGAAGAAATGCAAACTCTGGGCACTGATTGCCCCCAATGTGGACTGCAGTCGAAATCATCTCTGATTCGACAAGATCGCCTCCGATCTGAACAGGATCGTCTACGACGATGTAAGCTTGCTCCGGCTAAAAAATACTAAGGTACCTACAACAAAATTTGGATAGAACAAGTGCAAATAGTAATTTAGGATGTCTAGTGCGTGTAGAATTCGAGTTACAGGGAATTTCAGCCAGGGGGATGCTAAGGGGAGGGCTTAGGATTAAATAGGCTTAGGAGGGAGGTTAGGAGGTTGGAGATCATCCCTATTTGGGAGATCTCCAACGGGGAGGGTCTCTAACGGTGCAGACACGCTTCTGCCTGGATTAGAGACGCCGTTGGAACAGAGACTAATTGTGAAAAATCAGTTTTGGGACAAGATCGTCTGGACGTCCTAGCCTAGATGAAATCGTCCGATCTGAGGCGATATCGTCTGATCGACGACGATATCGTCAAACGGTCAAAACAAACTCTAAAAATGGCATGGGAAAGGAGGAAACGGATTAAGCGACGGTTTGGGAGCGGTTTTGGAGGTTGAAATTTGAATTTGAATATTTACTAGAGTAAATGTAATTACTAAGGTTTTACTGCACCAATTTTAGGGTGCTACATTTTGCCCCCTCTTTAGCGAATTTTCTAAAGAAAATGCGTTAAAGATGAGTTCTTCTCGATCTACGAGAAAGCAAAAATTATTCCCATTTTTAGGCGACGATTCTTGGTCGAATCGTACGACAACTTACTATGGTGCCCCCTCCGTGTTTTTACCCAAATCGAACGTTTGAGGTAAAAACGCGAAAAAGCAAAATTTTAAAATGTTTTTAATTGTGTTTTGAATAAAATTAAGAAAAATAGGGTAAAACCCTAATTCATTTTTACTGTTCATTTTTTCTGGTTTTTAGAGCTCTGCAAGCAAAAATGGTGGAGACAACGCATAGATCGACAGAGGTCCAGCGCGGGCTACGGGTAAGAGTCTAAACTTAGCTTAGAATGGTTTAAGTTGAATTTACATGCTTTTTAGGTTGATTTTAAATAAATTTTGAGCATCACGGCCATTTTTGGGCCGTCGACGTCGTCGGGACGAAATCGTCCCGATTTCGACGAAATCGTCTCAAGTTCGCCGATTTCGTCGAAGGGCGAAATCGACGAAAGGGGGACGATTTCGTCAAATAAGGGACGATTTCGGCTTGCGAAATCGGAGACGATTTTGCTCAAATTTGGGACGATATCGTCCAATAGTGGACGATATCATCATTTGTATAAAATTGAACTGATTTTACTTGCATTATTAATCACTTGAGTTTTTATTAATGATTTTTGTATTTTGTTGTTGTTTATGTTGCAGAGAGGTTTACTAAAGAGCAGAGAATGGAAATACGACGGGTTGAGAGATGACTTGGCCGCTCTATCATAGGCAGAGCAGGATCAACTGGCTCAAGCCGGCTTACAGCATGTGGCAGAGATGCCACAAGTTTCTACAGATATGGGGCTACTGACAGCCCTGGCAGAGAGGTGGTATCCGGGTTCTTCCTGTTTTCGGTTACCGATAGGGGAGATGACTCCCACATTGGAGGATGTATGGAGGATTTTGAGGATCCCCATACAAGGACGGTTGATCACACCTACGGCCAATCAGGGCCATGCTATGATGCGGTTGTGTGGCGATCCGAGCTTCACCCTGGAGAAGGGCAGAGTGAACATCGAGGCACTGCGTCAGATGCCTGGGGCATCCAGACTCACACAGGTTTTGGCCGGAGTGGTGGGTGGACTTCTGCTGTGCCACCAGAGCGGGTGTAGGGTACCATGGGTGTTAGCAGATGTGATCTGCGACATGCGTGACCATGGTTACAGGTTCTCTTGGGGCAGCTTTGTGCTATGCCGATTGTACAGGATCCTGCATGGGGTCATGTACAAGGGCGATCGATGTCTGGTTATGACATCGCTTCTACAGGTTTGGTGCTGGGAGCACATTGCAGTGCGAAGGCCGATAGGGCTTCCTTTGATAGGGATTGACGGGGAGAGGCCCCGAGTTTTCTATTGGTGGCTCCGAAGAGGGGCACAACGACGGATTGATCTGTCGATGTCCCGGAGACTGCTGGATGACCTTGTCCTGCACTCGCATCACCTGGAGGCCTTGGAGGGACCATCCAGGGTGGGCCGAGGATGGACAGGAGCTGGCTCGCATCAGGCAAGTCTGCTGGCTGAGGATGGAGAGGGGAGAGGTGGAGCTCCACCGCTACGACCGAGTTTTGTGATAGTTCGGTCTACAGCAGGGGATCCCATCTCTCAAGGATTACGAGTTTTCTTGGACTGTCCGGGATAACACTACGATCAACGGGGCTCCAGATATGCAGCGCTTCTGGAGTCAGGACATAGATGATGCCCCCATTCAGCCAATGGATGGGGACGACGTAGGGGTAGCCGACGGCTACGATGCCTGGTACGTAGGCATCCGCCCTCCTCGGATGACGAGGGCTCAGGGTCCGATTCATGTAGTTGTGCATCGGATGGGGAGGCGATGCCAAGCGGCTATTGAGGCGGCCCAGGGTCACGATGGGAGAGAGCAGAGGAGACCACAGGCTCAACAGAGGCCACGATAGTGGGAGAGGAGGGAGGAGAGACCCCCTTCTCCACAGAGAGAGAGGCCACCATCGCCCGATAAGGGCAAGGGTGTTGACACTAGGGAGAGCAGTGAGACAACGACTCTCCGAGCGGAGATAGTCCATCTCCAAGCACAGGTGCAGACCCTGTAGGAGGAGGCTGCACGCCACCGAGCTGAGGTGACACAGCTCAGAGATGAGATTGCACGCCTCAGAGCACGGGGCGGAGGGGCGAGCACTCGGGAGCTGGCACGGGCTATTGCCTAGATCACTTTTTATCAGACACTATACCACCAGATGGTGCCAGAGGAGGAGAGATTACCACTGTCGACTACCATCGCGGATCCGATCAGGATGGGGTCGTCAAGGACTTCATCCCGATCCATGACTAGGACTCGCAGTACCACACATACTACGATGGGGCCACCTCGTCCACCTCAGGGCGAGGGAGGAGATGAGGCTGAGAGCTCGAGGGGTTCTCGAGGCTAGCTACTATTTGCATTGCACTGTACAGATAGATATATAGTATTTATTATTTTTGATAGAGGATTGAGTATGCCGAGGTACAGATTGTGGCATACCGATTCGGTTTTGATATGATGTATATATATTGGTGATATATATAGATGAGATATTTTTGATCATATGACTTGTCTTATGTGTTTGTATGATGCTTTTAAATGTTTTGATTGATTGATTTGATGATTCATGTAATTACGTCATTGGAAATATTATGGTTGAAATGTCATGCTTAAAAAATTTAAATGAAAGAATCTGATAGAACAAATTGGTTGTTTGTGATGTGATGATTTGATAAAAAAATAAAAAGGGACTTTTAACAATAATTTCAAAGGACATTGTCGCTATTATAGACCATTTCATGGAGTCGCCGCTCACTCGGTCGTCAAGCTAATCCCAGTATAGAAACATTGTTAAAAAGTAAAAGGGTGCTTAAGAGACTGTCTTAAGACTTTGGTGCAATGGTGCAAATGATGATGATGATGGTTTGTTTTCAGATTTTCATAAAAATAGTATGCATGAAATAATGTTAAAATGATTTTTGCTAGGCATAAATTCCTAAGTGTGATAAATTTTTTGGATAATTCCCTAGGAATTATACCATCATTGCAAAATTGAAGGTTGACATAATGACATGAAATAGTGATAATGTGCATGCTTTTGAAAGCATAATTGTGTAACATAATGATTTAAGTCATATGGTTTTCATGATTTTCAAATAAATGGGGAAAAAAAAATTGGTACAATGGTTTGCGCTAGGCATAGAATATGTAGGTATAGACTTATACCATCATCGCGAAAATCAAGGAAGAAAATAGATTGTTTTATTGCATGGTTGATTTTTAATAAACAGAAAATATGAAGAGGAAGACTTGCGCTAGGCATAAAATTCCAATTTTGGTTTTGGAACTATACCATCGTCACGAAAATCAAAGAAGAAAATATATATATATATCAATATATATATATATATACATATATATATGTATAACTTCTATCATATAATTCCATTTTGGTTTTGCTATACATCGTGTGTGTCGACAATATGTATATATATATGTGTGCTTTGATTGTATGGTTTTGAAAGAAATTTTGATGTTTCTATTATGCATGTAGTTGTCTTTATACTAAACAACTGTACTTTAAAGAAGAAAATGAATTATTCCAAACAATTTGCAAAAAATATTTCAAAGTATCTTAAAGACAAAAGTTAGATTTATAAGGAATCCCATGTGCATATGTGAGTTCATTTCCAATCTTGAGTTATCATAATGATACACAAAATCTCTCAAATACAAATGTGTGTGCAATTGCTATGTTCATTTACCAGCTTTGGAGCAAGATAATATGATACAAGTGATTTGAATGAACCAAATAAGTGTTCATTAACCATGATGTAGATGCATATAACCATACTAGACTACTATGTAAGTCGGATTATCAAGAGCTAGCTAATCCATAAGCAGACATAGGTCTGTACAAAAGAAGGTCGCTAATGTGACAGACATATCGCCACGCTAGGAGTTACCCAAGGCCAAGCAGAGTTGGGCACAAACCACCTGTTATGGGGCTTACCTCACAGTTTTCGAATAATTGAGAATTCCAGGGATTCAAGCTCATCAACCCTTCTTTTCTTTTCAAAGGGTAGGGAAAGGGATTTTATTGCTTTTTGCTTTTGCTTTCTTTTGTATTTTTGCTTGATAATGCTGTAATGATAAAAATAATATTTTTCTTTTTCTCTTTTTCTTGAACTTTGCTTTTTCTTTTTGTTCTATGCTAGGGATACTTGCTCGGATTAGCTGTAGAGCAAGGGATTTTTATTCTGGGTAGGGGTGAGCTTGTCCTTTTGCCAATTCTCAAAGATTCTAGACCATGTGCATGATAGGATAGCAGGGGAAACTTTTCACTCAAGAAACCACTTCTACTATGTAGCAAAGCATGGAAATTACAAATATAATCATTTTATTGTGAAAAGATGTGCTTGGTTTAAGTAAATAACAAGATCAATTCTCTGTGCTCAAACTTTATTTAATTGAATTTTGTGAACTTTGATATAAGAGAGATTAGTAATCATGCCAGATAAAAATCAAGATATTTATTTTTGTGAGTGTGAAAGTGAGGGATTCCAAATAAATGCTAATTTATCCAAAATAATTTGAAACATATAACTGCAACATTTGTAAGAAGATATATATAAATACTTTTTGAGAAGTTTTGAGAATGTTGACTCTCTCTTTCTTCTTTATGTTGTTTTGGTTTCGAAAGAGTCAAGAATATTGCTGTTTTTTTATTTTTATTATTATTTTTTTGTTTTTGAAAGAATTAACAAGTGCCATAAATAAATGCAACAAATAGTTTTGAAGATTTTGATGATTATGAATGTTTTTGGTGTTTTTGAATTTATAAATTGAAAGAAATACAAAATAGTGATTTTGAAATATTTTAAACAAATATATACAAGGATGAAATGACCAAATTTATACATAGTAACGTTTAAGATGCAAAATGTTCATGGGTTCTTTAAGTTCTTTACCATCTAAGGTAGATAATTTGTATGCTCCCGATTCAAATTTAGCAAGTGATAATGTATGGTCCAAGCCAGCTTGGGCTCAAATTTACCTTTAAGGTCCTTAGTTGCATTGGTATTTTTTTTATTTTCTTTTAAAACAAGGTCGCCGATCTCAAAGGATCGATGACGAACTTTTTTAGCATATGATCTTTTAAGCTTGTTTTGGTAGGCACGGAGATGCTCCAAAGCATTAATGCATTTTTCATCTAGGAGTTCCAGCTGATCGAGTCTTCACGCTCGATATTCATCTCCTACTTCGGTATCTTGAAGTAGTAGAGCCAAAGAAGGAACTTCTAATTCAAAGGGAAAAACGGCTTCAGCCCCATAAACCAAAACAAAAGGTGAAGTTCCTGTGGGGGTTCGAACACTAGTTCGATAGGCCCACAAGGTTGGATATAACTAAATGTGCCGCTCACGGCCGCTTTATTGACCAATATTTTAAGGATTTTGATTAAGGTTTTGTTAGATGCTTCTGCTTGACCATTACCCTGAGGATAATAGGGAGTGGACCAACGATGTTGAATCTTATATTTTTGGCATAATTTTTTAACATCTTTATTTTTGAAACAAGTTCCATTATCAGAGATGAGATTTGCAGGAATTTCGAACCTACAAATGATTTGATTAAAAATAAATTTAGAGACTTGTGTGCCAGTGCAGGAAGCTAAAGGCATAGCTTCAACCCACTTCGTGAAATACTCAGTGGCGGTTATGATGAATTTGTGTCCATCAGATGACACAGGATTGATTTTGCCAATAATATCTAAACCCCATTTTGAAAAGGGCCAAGGAGATGAAATAGCCTGTAGTTCTTGTGCAGGCGCATGGACAAGGTCAGCATGCTTCTGGCACTTGTCGCAATGGCGCACATAATCATGTGCATCATTCTCCATGGTAGGCCAAAAGTATCCTATCCTAAGGAGCTTTTTAGCAATGACACTACCACTGAAGTGTCCTCCACAAGATCCATCGTGGGCTTCACTCAAGGCTGATTTGGATTCTTCTAAATTCAAACATCTTAATAGGATACCTTCAAAAGATCTCCTATATAAAGTATTGCCAATTATTACAAATCGACTTGCTCGTCTACGTAATAACCGACGCCGGTTTCTATTAGAATTGGCAGGGAAAGTCCCATTTTGGAGAAAATCAAATATATCCATATACCAAGGTTCAGGAGTAGTTTCATTGATTAGAAACACATCCAAAGGTTCTAAGCATGACTTATTTGAAGCGGGTTCCTGGAGTCGATGAATAATGATAGTGGCATATTCGTCATCTAACTCCAAGGGCAAGAGAGATGCAGCTGCGGCCATAGCATCAACTGCACGGTTGCAAGTTCGAGGAATAGCTTCCAAGGTAACTTGATCAAATAGAGACATTAATTGTAAAACATAGGCTTTATATGGGCGCAGTTTATCATCTCTCGGTCCGATAAACTTCATTAATTTGGTTTATAACAAGTTGAGAATCACCAAAAACTAACAGATGTTTAATTTTTAGCGCTAAGGCAGCTTCGTAATCCAAGGATTAGAGCTTCATATTCAGCAAGTATTGTTGGTGCAAGCAAATGTTAATTTGAAGGACAGAGGAATAAGATGTTTTTATGGGGATATTAAAATAATACCCGCACCAGCCCCACTCATGCATCGGGCTCCATCAAAGTATAAGGACCATTGTTCAATATGGTTCGCCTCTAATTGAAGGCATTCATCAGGAAACTCAATGATGAGGGGATGGGTAGACTCTAAGGGTGCAACAGACTAATTGATCTCGCTATGATTTGACCCTTAACAGACTTCTGTCCTATGAACGTGAGGTCAAACTCACTTAGAGCAAGAAACCACTTGGTTGTGTGACCCGATAAATAAGGTCGACTCATGAGATACCTCAAGGGATCATATTTAGCAATGACATAAGTTTTCCGACTAAGCATATAATGGTGTAATTTTTGCGTAGCAAACACGACTCGCTAGACATAGTTTTTCCAATGTTGTGTAGCGGGTTTCATAATCGATGAAGGTTCGGCTAATATAATAATTAGCACGTTCTCTCTTTTCATCATCAAGTTGAGCTAACATAGCTCCTAAGGCAGAATCTGAAGCTGAAATATACAGGAGAAATGGGCGATCAGGTCTAGGCGGTGAAAGCACAGGTGGGTTAAGGAGGTATTGTTTGAGAAGTTCAAAAGCTTCTTTACATTCGTCGTCCCAATTAAAAGGGACATCCTTCTTAAGGAGTTTAAGAAAGGGACCGGTTTTGTCCGCCAGCTTATCGATGAAGCGACGGATGGCTTGAAGCTTACCTTGTAAACTTTGTAACTCAGATATATTAGTAGGTGCGGGCATATCAGTGATAGCCGCAATCTTGAGAGGGTCGATTTCGATACCACGTAAAGAAACTAAAACCCCTAATAGCTTATCGGACTTAACTCCGAATATGCATTTGGCTGGATTTAATCGAATAAGATATTCTCGTAATCGATTAAAAACTTTTCTCAAATCATCTAAATGATTATCTTCATTAATAGAGCGAGCTATAATATCATCTACATAATCATGTAGGATATCATGCATCATATCATGAAAAATATAAGTCATAGCTCGTTGATATGTTGCACCTCCGTTCTTTAAGCCAAATGGCATCACTTTCCAACAAAAGGTACCCCAGGGGGTAATAAAGGTTGTTTTAGCCTGATCTTCAGGAGCTATCCCGATCTGATTATAACCGGAGAATCCATCCATTAAGGACATCATCCCACTCCCGACAAGTAAAGTCAATGATTTGATCCATGTTTGGAAGAGGAAAATCATCTTTAGGGCATGCAACGTTAATATCTCTAAAATCTATGCAAACCCTAACTTTGGTGGCTTCTTTCTTGGTGACTCGGAACTACATTTGAGATCCATTCAACATAATCAATAGCTTGTATAAAAACAACATTCAGGAGTTTTTCTAACTCCCCTTTGACTAGCAAAGCCACTTTGGGATGCATTTTTCTAAGTTTTTGTTTAACATGTTTAGCATCTGGATGGACCACTAGGTGATGCATGACTACAGTAAGGGTCTAGACCTGGCATATCTTCATATGTCCAAGCGAAGACATCTTCATATTCTTTAAGGAATGCAATGTATTGTTCTTGTTTTTCTTGACTTAATTCTGATCCAATATTGATTATGTGAGGACTATCCTCGGCTCCAATATTAATTTTAATGACGTTTTCTACCTCCATGTGTAGATCTCTTTCAAAATTAGGTGGGGCGGGTGAAACGCCCAATTCTTGTAATTCTTGTAAGGTTAATTTGGATAATTCATCTTGAGGATTAGCGGTCTCAAGTTGGGCTATAGTTGGTATAGAACCATCAAAATAAAATCCATTGTGTAACATCTCTTCAACGGAGACATCGTGGAAGATATCTCCTTCCAACTCCTCATCGGAGTCAGCAATCATTTCAGGGTAAGCTATGGA
Source organism: Wollemia nobilis (assembly GCA_028583015.1). Classification (NCBI taxonomy): domain Eukaryota; kingdom Viridiplantae; phylum Streptophyta; class Pinopsida; order Araucariales; family Araucariaceae; genus Wollemia; species Wollemia nobilis. The sequence continues at coordinate 3,910,282 of JAQPPZ010002189.1, read as the reverse complement.
TAGCATGTTACATGTAAATGGCTGATTTTTTAGAGGCAAATCATCACGCCTATCCAAATAATCTTGATAACATATGAGTTGATCATCATCTTCAAAAGGAAAGGGTTGACCCTTACTAGGAAATAGGCCCACACCACAGTGAGCAGGCCACGGTTCTACCTCGAAAGGTTCTTTCATGCCATTTTGGAAAGGTCCCAAGCCTTTCCCTTTATATCCCATTTTAAGCATTATGGGTTTAGCTTTAATATATTCATTGGTAAAATAACATCGAGCATATCCCTCATGATGAGTTTTGATATTCCGAGGGATTCTTCCCCAGTCATATCCTTTATAAATGAAGGCACAACTCCCGACTTGGTAAATACTTCCCATAGGTTGTGGGAGGCCCAAAGTACGAGGAGATGGTGGCAAGTTATTTAAAAGAATTGAATCTTGCATGAAAGTATTTGTTTTTTCTGATATTAAGATTGTGGATAAATCTGGTAAAAGTTCATCAGAAAGAGCATAAGATGTAGAAGGATCATTCCCTATATCTTTAGATGTGGAAGGTATGATAGATGTTGAAAATGTGGAAGTGTTAAGAGATGGGTCTATAGGTTTTGAAATTATAGGGATAGAACATGAAGGATTGGTTGTAGATTGAAAATCTTTTTGAGGTTCTAGAGTGGTTTGTTTAGAAGATTGTTGATCTATATATGAGGATGAAATTAATGGAGGGGAAATAGATGAAGTTATGGGTGTGTGTTGCACAGTTTTAGATGAAAAATAAGAATTAGGATGTGTGGATGACAGAGTAGGGCAAAATTGCACTCCAACAGGTTCTGCCAAAGCACACATATCAAAGGGTCTAGGATCACCGTGGATAGTGACCAACTGATTTTTAAATTTGAATTTAACACATTGGTGTAAAGTTGATGGGACAGCCCGCATTGCATTGATCCAAGGATGACCCAAGAGTATATTGTACGATGCGAGGCAATGTACAATAAACACGGTCGTATCTAGAGTTCGAGGACCAACTTGCAATGGGATGGTAATAACTCCACACGTTTCTTGTGTTTCGTCATTGAAAGCTTTGATAATCATGTCAGTTTTCTTCATTTCATCACTTCTAAAGCCAAATCGTTGGTAGAAGTCAAAAGTGCAAATGTTTAGAGATGAACCATTATCAATCAAGACTCTTTTAACAACTACATCTCCAATTAGAGTAGTAATATATAAGGGATTATCCTTATGTAAACTGTGTTGTGGGATATCTTTATCTCGGAAGTCAATACAATCAACTTCTCGAGTGATGATAGTATTGGCCATGGCTTCAGGTTGAATGTTTTGAGGTACCATCATTTGGCTTAATGTAAGCATCAACTCATCCCTATGGGTAGGAGAAGATCTTAACAAATCCAAAAGGGAAATTCTGGTTGTAGTATTGGATAATTGCTCATTAATATTGTAAGGGGGTTTAGGTTGAACATTAGAAGTATGATTCCCTTTATTGGGATTTTTCAAAACAAATGGAGCTGATCCATCATTCTGGTTTGGTTCTTGTTGAGAATTTTGAGCCTGTTGTCGGGTAACGACTCCAATGGTACCTACAATGTTATATTGAAGACGTTGAACCGGTCTCGGTTGAGCATTTATGGCTTGTTCATTTGGGAGGAATTGATTAGAAGAGGGTCGAGTAGTAACTCTTCTAGGAAATGGTTCTTCTGGAACCATAGCATCTGTGATGGGTTGAATAGGATCTGATTCATTTTTAGAACTATTCGATTGGTTTGAGGTGATGTCTATTTCACTTTCAGTATCTGATTCTACATCACTAGAATCTGGAGTTTGAATATTATGTAGGGGCCTGGTTGTGACCAGGGATAAGGTTGTGTCAAATATTTGAGGATCATGATTAAGTAAATGTCCGCTAATAGTTCCTACATATCGGGTAGGAGGAGGAACATTATGATGTTCGATTTGATTGGCCACCTCTTTACCATGTCTTGGTAAAGGGTGTTGAAATATGTCTAATGATTGATTAGCATTTTGATTTTGATTTTGAGGAATGTTCTTTTGAGGATTATTAGGAGCATTTTGTTTAGGTTGGAAGGCTTGCACCTCCATTTCATTATTATCAATCAGATCCTGTATTTTATGTTTCAACCTTTTACAAGCGTTGGTAGAGTGTCCAGGCCCTCTATGGAAATCACAGTGTAAGTCAACTCTGTATCCGGGTATAGTTGGATCAGGTTCTCGGATAGCTGGTAATTGGATCAAACCTCTTTTGAGTAATTGAGGTAAAATAGTTGATAAGGGTTGATTCAATCTAGTAAATTCTCGAGGAGGTTTATCAAGTGGTTTCAATATAAATTTTTTTGTTGTTTTCGTTGCATTGATATTAGCAACATTTATGCTGTCAGTGACTCCGTCACCTACAACTTGTTTGTTTTTATATTGATTTATGGAGGTTTTCTCATCATCCTTCTTCCTAAGTTGGCCTATCCTAATGAGGGCATCTTCTACTCTTCGAGCTAAATCTATAGCTTGATCAAAGGTAGTTAAAGTAGCAGTTTATAGCTCATAAGATATTTGCTCTTGTAAATTATTGATAAAAATGTCCAACATTTCCCTATAAGGTAGCACAAAGTGCAGTTTCCCTATCAACTACCTCCATCTAGCTAAGAAATCGACAAAACATTCATCCTTGTCTTGTTTTAAGTTGTATAAATCTTTAATGGTTACATGCCTCTCTATGTAGGCACTAAATTGATGGACAAAATATTCAGTTGTTTCTTCAAAGTTTCTCAAAGAATGAATGGGCAATTGATAGTACCACTCTAATGCCATTACACCTAAACTTTTCAGGAACATTTTTAGTAATAGCAAGTCATCATGTGATATATCATGACATGCTATCCTAAACATGCGAAGATGCTCTATGGGATCTTCGGTTCCTTTATATATAGGCAAGATGGGCATGGGAAAATGCTTAGGGTACGGTTGTGCTACAACTATGGGATCCAAAGGTTGACTACATATCTCTTGATAATTTTACGAGGGATGATAAGGATCTATCTGGTCCATATGTGAATCTAACTATTTCACCATGGCTTCCATATTACTATTTTGCCCACCATATTGGTTCGGTAGGGAATTGATATGGGATTTGTGAGCATATGATGGAGGTACATGGAGATTAGATGATATGTTGCTATTGTGTAAATTGTTGGTAGGAAAGGTGTTATGAAGGAATTGAAGAACACAAGCTTATACTGAGAGTGGGGGGGTGAACAGTGTAAGACCTTTTTCAATTTTATCTATCAATACAACTTTCAAACCATTAACATGCAGAATAAAATAGCAAGTAATAACAACAGTAGAAATAGTGCACAAAAAGCAATCCACAAAGAGACACAACACTTTACGTGGTTCACCCAAGGTGGGCTACTCCACGGATAAAACTTTCCTCTAAAAGTTATATCAAAACCTCTCGGGAATCCTTCCCGATTACAAAGTTTATGAGCCTTAGCTCAAAGGAGACACCTTCCCCTAACTCTGCTTTGCTAGTGATCCTCTAGAAGACCTCTACCTCCTTCGCCCTTAGCAAGTGGAATTCTGTCCACAGAAGACACCTGTCTTCCCTGCTCTGGCTGGAGATCTCTGTCCTCAACTCTGTTACATAGCAAAGCTGGTCCTCTTTTCTGTACCAAACACAGTCCTTCGGTCTAGCACAATTGTCCTCTTCCTTTGTTCCTTTCTGCACTTGGTTGAAAACAACTTTTCACTGCCTGCGCAACTACAGCAGCACAGTCTTCTCAAATTACAGCGGCACTATCTTCTCAAATTACAGCAGCACTTGATCATCGTTTGTCCTTCACAACTGTTCGCAATTACAGCAGTATCTACTTCGTGCACTTTGCTTTCTTTTACACAGACTGCGTGAACACAGTCGCAATCACAGCTGTCCTTAGATCAAATTCCACCCTTTTCATGATCTTCGCAAACACTGCAGCATTCGAACGCACAACAACTTATGCGCCTATGTACAACCACAACATCATACTTTTTGCACAGTCTTCTTATGAACAACAAGACAGTCTTTGATACTTAGAAGATTCAACGAAGTCCACTCTAATGTTGTAGTCGAACTTCGCTCTCTCTTTTTCGATGATCGAACCTCACTAGTCACACTAACTTTGCGAACGCCTCACTACGAAATGCACACTTCGATCGATACACAAAATTGCTCAAACAGTCTTCCTTTAATACTCACAATCTTAAGATGAAATCTTGTTCTTTAGTCGGCCGTTCAATCTCCAAACACGTCGGCTGTAAAACCTTACACTTCGTCGACAAAGGTTAACTTCGTCGGCTTTAACCGCCTCTGCTGTTTTGTAGCTGTTCTCGCACGAAACTCAAACATGTCGCGATATCGCTACGCCTTTGACTGCCGTACACCTTCTTTGGTTTGTTGTCATGAAATCGTGACACTACAGCCTTTGCTGACGTCATCGTAAATCTTGTCACGAAATCGTGACGCTCTAGACTTCAAAGCCTTCTTCTCCACTGTTGTCATGAAATCGTGACACCTTTGCCTCTTGCTGACGTCATCATGATTCTTGTCATGAAATCGCGACGCTCTGGACTTCAAAGCCTTCTTCTCCGCTACTGTCGTGAAATCGTGACACCTTTGCCTCTTGCTGACGTCATCATGATTCTTGTCACGAAATCATGACGCTCTGGACTTCAAAGTCTTCTTCTCCGCTGTCATGAAATCGTGACACCTTTGCCTTTTGCTGACGCCATCAGCAACTCTATTGTGAAATCGTGACACCTCTTGCTTCTTCATCCTTTTCTTGGTTTGCACTAGCGAAAATGAAACATGTCACGAAATCATGACGCTTTTGCTGCCTTAAGCTCTCTCTTGCCAACTGCTCGTGAAATTGGAACATGTCACGAAATCACGACGCTTTTGCCAACTGCAAGCTGCCAACTCAACCTGTCGTCGAAATCGTGACACTTTTTGCATCCGTACAACTTCTTCGAAACTTGTCACGAAATCGCGACACTTCCTACAACTCAACATTGACAACTCAACTTGTCTTGAAATCGCGACACTTTCTCGTACAAACTTCTTCGAAACTTGTCAAAATTGACACTTCCAACTCAACCCAACTCAACTTGTCAGGAAAATCGTGACAGTTTTGCATCCGTACAACTTCTTCGAAACTTGTCGCGAAATCGCGATAGTTTTGCCCGTTCTGCCTCTGCCTTCCTGCATGTCGCGAAATCGTGACACTTTTGCCCGCTTTGCCTCTGCCTTCCTGCATGTCGCGAAATCGTGATAGTTTTGGCCAAACTTTCTCTCTCCTCAAACATGTCGCGAAATCGCGACAGTTTTTCCAAGCAGCCTGCAAACTTTTTCTAACTTATCTTTTTCTGGATTTTTGGCAACTGGGCTACTCTGATTTTCTTGGAGACTTACTGACCAGCTGAAACCTTCATCAAAACACATCCTTAGACATAAAAACAAATTGCTCCAAGAACTCCTTGACATCAAAAACAACAACTACCAATAGCTCCTTGACATCAATGACAACAATTAAACTTAGGCAAAGGCAATGTACTCAAGATACCCAAAATTGCCAACAATCTCCCCCTTTGTCATTGATGGCAACCCTTAATTAAAAACACATCTTTCAAGAGCCAAAACTGAAATCAATCTCTTCAAGTTTTGCTTCCCCTGACTTGAAGCTTTCCTCTTCACTTGAAAACACTCCCCCTTACTTAAATCTCTCCCCCTTTGTCATCAATGGCAAAGGGTCACCTTTGGGGCTTGGGACTAAGAATGAGCCTCTTAGCTTAGTCCCTCCCCCACCTCCTGATGAGGTGATTTAAAACAGGGTTGGGAGTGATACTCCCATTAGACACTCATCATCATTAGTGTCTAAGATTTCTTTGTCGGGCCTTCTCTTGAATTCTTTTTTTGTATTCCTGTTCCTGTCACTGTTTTGATCCTCGGACCTGTTAATACTACTGTTCTTGTTTCTTTTATCTTTTCTGTTCTTATCCATACCTTGATCCTTGGACCTGTTCATATCACTTTTCCTATTTTTGTTATCATTCCTATTCTTATCCATGCCTTGATCCTTGGATTTGTTCATGTTGCTGTTTCTGTTCTCGTATCTCAGAAGATCAGCTCTACACTCGTCTAGCTAGGTGACCTTCATTGTTGCATTTATAGCAAGTAACAATATTTGGCATGACTGTTCTTTGAATCCGCCTGTTCTGACTAACCCAGTTCCTGTTATTTGCCTTGCAAAAAATTGCCTTGTGCCCGAATTGTTGACAAGAGTAACAATACCCTTGAAAGAAATTACGTATCCTGAAACTGTCATTTACTCTCTTCATTTGAGTCATGCAATGTACAACCATGTGACCAAATATGTGACACGCAAAACATCTGCCGTGAAATTTTCTTTTATTCGACTTCATGGGTCCCGAAGACTTCTTCTTCTCAGTCTGAATATCATTTTCTATTTCTGCGTATTCATCACTTACTGACTCATGATCTGAAGTACTTTCTTCAACAGGACTCTCTTCCTTTTGAAATCTCTTGCTAGATTCCCCAACCTGTTCCTTGTGCGGCTCAACGAAACCGAGACCTATTTTATCTGTTGGTTTTCTTTGTCCTTTGATGAGAAATTTAACCTTCTTGGAGCTATCCTGAAATCTGTAGAGCTTATCCTTGTACTCTTTATTTTCTTCTTTCAAAGAAGCCATTTCCTGTTCTAACTCTCTATACTCCAGAATTTTAGAATCTAACTCATTCTTGAGTTCTTGTGACTTAGCCATAGATGCTTCAAGATTTTCTACAAGTTCATCTATCTCCATACAACATTCATCTAACTTAAACTTGAGTCTATCATTCTTCTTTCTTTCCTTTTTCAAAACACTAAGAGCATTATTGAGTTCACATTCAAGATCCTCTATTTGATGGCACTTTGAATTATCACAGCCTTTTTCAGATTTCTTATCACTAGAGGTGCTACCTTTTTCAAAAACCATACATGCATCTTCATTGTAGTTTTCTGAAGCATCCTCATACATACTAGCAGCCAAATCATTATTTCTGCAATCATCCTCAAGGTGCCCAAAATTTCCACATCTAAAACATTTCATGATAATGAATTTATGTTTCGGTTCTTCCTCTTTTTCTGAAATGAACAACATCTCATTTTCATCATCACTAGAAGAACTGTCACTATCACTCGCTAGAACACTTACTTGCTTTGTCTAAGTAGAAGCTCTTCTTATTCTTGTGAGAATGCCTCTTTCCATGATTGCTGTACTCATCTTTGCTTTTCTGGTGATTGTTGTACTCATTTTTGCTCTTTCTGTAATACTCGTGCTTTTCGTAGTCCTTGCTTTTAACATCCTGTATATCTTCATCACTTTCATTTTTAGAAACAATACAGTCAGTAGCATAATGACCAAATTTCCCACAGTTAAAACATCTTATATTTTTCTTGCTTTTGTGCTTTCTGGAAAACTTGCCTTTCCTGCTCGTAATATGCCTCTTCCTCACTAGAAGACTCATCACTTTCTTGAATCTGTTTGCCCTTCGATTTCTTGATAGCTTTGAAAGCCGCCTCTTTCTTTACATCAACTTTTACTTGAGTTCTCAGCTCAAATGCTGCAAGAATACTATGGAGCTCATCCTTTTTCAATTTATCTAAATCTTTGGCTTCCTCAATAGCAGAAATATTTTCACTAAATCTATTAGGAAGAGATCTTAAAATCTTATCACACACATCATTTTCAGCAAGTTCAAGACCTAAGTCTTTCATGGAGTTCACAATCTCATCCATCCGAAGCATGTAGTCACTAATATTTTCATCATCATTCATCTTGAGTTGTTCAAACATACCTTTAAAATGTCTCAATTTGGCCTTTCGGACATTTGCATCACCTGTATGAACAACCTGCAATTGTTTCCACATCTCACTAGCTGTCTTGCAGTGAATAACTTTGGTAAGATCAGCCTTCTGTAAACCTTTTAAGATTGCATTCATGGCTTTTGAGTTGCTGTGATGTAGAAGCCTGTCCTCTTTAGTGTAAGGACCATTTGTAGGAATGGTGTACCCATCTTCAATAACTTCCCATACCTCATTACCAAGAGCCATAAGATAGACCTTCATTCTTGCACTCCATAGACCAAAATCTGATCCATCCAGAATAGGTGCTGCATTCCCACTTGAGTAGTCCATTGTGTTCTTTGCAACCTTTTCCTTCAAGCTGTTAAACTTTTCGAAGGCACTGGCTCTGATACCAATTGAAGAACACAAGCTTATACTGAGAGGGGGGGGTGAACAGTATAAGACCTTTTTCAATTTTATCTATCAATACAACTTTCAAACCATTAACATGCAGAATAAAATAGCAAGAATAACAACAAGTAAAATAGTGCACAAAAAGCAATCCACAAAGAGACACAACACTTTACGTGGTTCACCCAAGGTGGGCTACTCCACGGATAAAACTTTCCTCTAAAAGTTATATCAAAACCTCTCGGGAATCCTTCCCGATTACAAAGTTTATGAGCCTTAGCTCAAAGGAGACACCTTCCCCTAATTCTGCTTTGCTAGTGATCCTCTAGAAGACCTCTACCTCCTCTCCCCTTAGCAAGTGGAATTCTGTCCATAGAAGACACCTGTCTTCCCTGCTCTGGTTGGAGATCTCTGTCCTCAACTCTGTTATAGCAAAGCTGGTCCTCTTTTCTATACCAAACACAGTCCTTCGGTCTAGCACAATTGTCCTCTTCCTTTGTTCCTTTCTGCACTTGGTTGAAAACAACTTTTCACTGCCTGCGCAACTACAGCAGCACAGTCTTCTCAAATTACAGCGACACTATCTTCTCAAATTACAGCAGCACTTGATCACCGTTTGTCCTTCACAACTGTTCGCAATTACAATAGTATCTACTTCACGCACTTTGCTTTCTTTTACATAGACTACGTGAACACAGTCGCAATCACAACTGTCCTTAGATCAAATTCCACCCTTTTCATGATCTTCGCAAACACTGCAGCATTCGAACGCACAACAACTTATGCGCCTATGTACAACCACAACATCATACTTTTTGCACAGTCTTCTTATGAACAGCAGCATAGTCTTTGATACTTAGAAGATTCAACGAAGTCCACTCTAATGTCGTAGTCGAACTTCGCTCTCTCTTTTTCGATGATCGAACCTCACTAGTCACACTAACTTTGCGAACGCCTCACTACGAAATGCACACTTTGATCGATACTCAAAATTGCTCAAACAGTCTTCCTTTAATACTCACAATCTTAAGATGAAATCTTGTTCTTTAGTCGACTGTTCAATCTCCAAACACGTCGGCTGTAAAACCTTACACTTCGTCGACAGAGGTTAACTTCATCGGCTTTAACCGCCTCTACTGTTCTGTAGTTGTTCTCGCGTGAAACTCAAACATGTCATGATATCGCTATGCCTTTGACTGCCGTACACCTTCTTTGGTTTGTTGTCATGAAATCGTGACACTACAGCCTTTGCTGACGTCATCGTAAATCTTGTCGTGAAATCATGACGCTCTAGACTTCAAAGCCTTCTTCTCCGTTGTTGTCGTGAAATCACAACACCTTTGCCTCTTGCTAATGTCATCATGATTCTTGTCATGAAATCGTGTATGCTCCGGACTTCAAAGCCTTCTTCTCCGCTCTCGTCGAAATCGTGACACCTTTGCCTCTTGACGTCATCATGATTCTTGTCAGAAATCAGACGCTCTGGACTTCAAAGTCTTCTTCTCCCTCATAGAAATCGTGACACCTTTGCCTTTTCGATGCCATCAGCAACTCGTGGAAATCGTGACACCTCTTGCTTCTTCATCCTTTTCTTGGTTTGCACTAGCGAAAATGAAACATGTCATGAAATCATGACGCTTTTGCTGCCTTAAGCTCTCTCTTGCCAACTGCTCGTGAAACTGGAACATGTCACGAAATCGTGATGCTTTTGCCAGAAGTCAACACTCAACTGTCAAAATCGTGACACTTTCGCATCCGTACAACTTCTTGAAACTTGTCTCGAAATCGTGACACTTCCTACAACTCAAACCGCAACAACTCAACTTGTCGAAATCGTGACACTTTGCATCCGTACAACTTCTTCGAAACTTGTCAAGAAATCGACACTTCTCCACTCCTGATTTTGCATCCGTACAACTTCTTCAAACTTGTCGCGAAATCGTGACAGTTTTGCCCGTTCTGCCTCTGCCTTCCTGCATGTCATGAAATCGTGACACTTTTGCCCGCTTTGCCTCTGCCTTCCTGCATGTCATGAAATCATGACAGTTTTGGCCAAACTTTCTCTCTCCTCAAACATGTCACGAAATCGCGACAGTTTTTCCAGCAGCCTGCAAACTTTTTCTAACTTATCTTTTTCTGGATTTTTGGCAACTGGGCTACTCTGATTTTCTTGGAGACTTACTGACCAACTGAAACCTTCATCAAAACACATCCTTAGACTTAAAAACAAATTGCTCCAAGAACTCCTTGACATCAAAAACAACAACTACCAATAGCTCCTTGACATCAATGACAACAATTAAACTTAGGCAAAGGCAATGTACTCAAGATACCCAAAATTGCCAACAATCTCCCCCTTTGTCATTGATGGCAACCCTTAATTAAAAACACATCTTTCAAGAGCCAAAACTGAAATCAATCTCTTCAAGTTTTGCTCCCCCTGACTTGAAGCTTTCCTCTTCACTTGAAAACACTCCCCCTTACTTAAATCTCTCCCCCTTTGTCATCAATGGCAAAGGGTCACCTTTGGGGCTTGGGACTAAGAATGAGCCTCTTAGCTTAGTCCCTCCCCCACCTCCTGATGAGGTGATTTAAAATAGGGTTGGGAGTGATACTCCCATTAGACACTCATCATCATTAGTGTCTAAGATTTCTTTGTCGGGCCTTCTCTTGAATTCTTTTTTCGTATTCTTGTTCCTGTCACTGTTTTGATCCTCGGACCTGTTAATACTCATCGTTCTTGTTTCTTTTATCTTTTCTGTTCTTATCCATACCTTGATCCTTGGACCTGTTCATATCACTTTTCCTATTTTTGTTATCATTCCTATTCTTATCCATGCCTTGATCCTTGGATTTGTTCATGCTGCTGTTTTTGTTCCTGTATCTCAGAAGATCAGCTCTACACTGTCTAGCTAGGTGACCTTCATTGTTGCATTTATAGCAAGTAACAATATTTGGCATGACTGTTCTTTGAATCCGCTTGTTCTGACTAACCCAGTTCCTGTTATTTGCCTTGCAAAAAATTGCCTTGTGCCCGAATTGTTGACAAGAGTAACAATACCCTTGAAAGAAATTACGTATCCTGAAACTGTCATTTACTCTCTTCATTTGAGTCATGCAATGTACAACCATGTGACCAAATCTATGACACGCAAAACATCTGTCGTGAAATTTTCTTTTATTCGACTTCATGGGTCCCGAAGACTTCTTCTTCTCAGTCTGAATATCATTTTCTATTTCTGCGTATTCATCACTTACTGACTCATGATCTGAAGTACTTTCTTCAACAGGACTCTCTTCCTTTTGAAATCTCTTGCTAGATTCCCCAACCTGTTCCTTGTGCGGCTCAACGAAATCGAGACCTGTTTTATCTGTTGGTTTTCTTTGTCCTTTGATGAGAAATTTAACCTTCTTGGAGCTATCCTGAAATCTATAGAGCTTATCCTTGTACTCTTTATTTTCTTCTTTCAAAGAAGCCATTTCTTGTTCTAACTCTCTATACTCCAGAATTTTAGAATCTAACTCATTCTTGAGTTCTTGTGACTTAGCCATAGATGCTTCAAGATTTTCTACAAGTTCATCTATCTCCATACAACATTCATCTAATTTAAACTTGAGTCTATCATTCTTCTTTCTTTCCTTTTTCAAAACACTAAGAGCATTATTGAGTTCACATTCAAGATCCTCTATTTGATGGCACTTTGAATTATCACAGCCTTTTTCAGATTTCTTATCACTAGAGGTGCTACCTTTTTCAAAAACCATACATGCATCTTCATTGTAGTTTTCTGAAGCATCCTCATACATACTAGCAACCAAATCATTATTTCTGCAATCATCCTCAAGGTGCCCAAAATTTCCACATCTAAAACATTTCATGATAATGAATTTATGTTTCGGTTCTTCCTCTTTTTCTGAAATGAACAACATCTCATTTTCATCATCACTAGAAGAACTGTCACTATCACTGCTAGAACACTTACTTGCTTTGTCTAAGTAGAAGCTCTTCTTATTCTTGTGAGAATGCCTCTTTCCATGATTGTTGTACTCATATTTGCTTTTCTGGTGATTGTTGTACTCATTTTTGCTCTTTCTGTAATACCTGTGCTTTTCAGAGTCCTTGCTTTTAACATCCTGTATATCTTCATCACTTTCATTTTTAGAAATAGTACAGTCAGTAGCATAATGACCAAATTTCCCACAGTTAAAACATCTTATATTTTTCTTGCTTTTGTGCTTTCTGGAAAACTTGCCTTTCCTGCTGTAATATGCCTCTTCCTCACTAGAAGACTCATCACTTTCTTGAATCTGTTTGCCCTTCGATTTCTTGATAGCTTTGAAAGCTGCCTCTTTCTTTACATCAACTTTTACTTGAGTTCTCAGCTCAAATGCTGCAAGAATACTATGGAGCTCATCCTTTTTCAATTTATCTAAATCTTTGGCTTCCTCAATAGCAGAAATCTTTTCACTAAATCTATTAGGAAGAGATCTTAAAATCTTATCACACACATCATTTTCAGCAAGTTCAAGACCTAAGTCTTTCATGGAGTTCACAATCTCATCCATCCGAAGCATGTAGTCACTAATATTTTCATCATCATTCATCTTGAGTTGTTCAAACATACCTTTAAAATGTCTCAATTTGGCCTTTCGAACATTTGCATCACCTGTATGAACAACCTGCAATTGTTTCCACATCTCACTAGCTGTCTTGCGGTGAATAACTTTGGTAAGATCAGCCTTCTGTAAACCTTTTAAGATTGCATTCATGGCTTTTGAGTTGCTGTGATGTAGAAGCCTATCCTCTTTAGTGTAAGGACCATTTGTAGGAATGGTGTACCCATCTTCAATAACTTCCCATACCTCATTACCAAGAGCCATAAGATAGACCTTCATTCTTGCACTCCATAGACCAAAATCTGATCCATCCAGAATAGGTGCTGCATTCCCACTTGAGTAGTCCATTGTGTTCTTTGCAACCTTTTCCTTCAAGCTGTTAAACTTTCCGAAGGCACTGGCTCTGATACCAATTGAAGAACACAAGCTTATACTGAGAGGGGGGGTGAACAGTATAAGACCTTTTTCAATTTTATCTATCAATACAGCTTTCAAACCATTAACATGCGAGAATAAAATAGCAAGAACAACAGCAAGTAAAATAGTGCACAAAAAGCAATCCACAAAGAGACACAACACTTTACGTGGTTCACCCAAGGTGGGCTACTCCACGGATAAAACTTTCCTCTAAAAGTTATATCAAAACCTCTGGGAATCCTTCCCGATTACAAAGTTTATGAGCCTTAGCTCAAAGGAGACACCTTCCCCTAATTCTGCTTTGCTAGTGATCCTCTAGAAGACCTCTACCTCCTCTGCCCTTAGCAAGTGGAATTCTGTCCACAGAAGACACCTGTCTTCCCTGCTCTGGCTGGAGATCTCTGTCCTCAACTCTGTTACTGCAAAGCTGGTCCTCTTTTCTATACCAAACACAGTCCTTCGGTCTAGCACAATTGTCCTCTTCCTTTGTTCCTTTCTGCACTTGGTTGAAAACAACTTTTCACTGCCTGTGCAACTACAGCAGCACAGTCTTCTCAAATTACAATGGCACTATCTTCTCAAATTATAGCAGCACTTGATCACCGTTTGTCCTTCACAACTGTTCGCAATTACAACAGTATCTACTTCACGCACTTTGCTTTCTTTTACACAGACTGCGTGAACACAGTCGCAATCACAGCTGTCCTTAGATCAAATTCCACCCTTTTCATGATCTTCGCAAACACTGCAGCATTCGAACGCACAGCAACTTATGCGCCTATGTACAACCACAACATCATACTTTTCGCACAGTCTTCTTATGAACAACAGCATAGTCTTTGATACTTAGAAGATTCAACGAAGTCCACTCTAATGCTGTAGTCGAACTTCGCTCTCTACTTTTTCGATGATCGAACCTCACTAGTCACACTAACTTTGCGAACGCCTCACTACGAAATGCACACTTCGATCGATACCCAAAATTGCTCAAATAGTCTTCCTTTAATACTCACAATCTTAAGATGAAATCTTGTTCTTTAGTCGGCTGTTCAATCTCCAAACACGTCGGCTGTAAAACCTTACACTTCGTCGACAAAGGTTAACTTCGTCGGCTTTAACCGCCTCTGCTGTTCTGTAGCTGTTCTCACGTGAAACTCAAACATGTCGCGATATCGCTATGCCTTTGACTGTCGTACACCTTCTTTGGTTTGTTGTCACGAAATCGCGACACTACAGCCTTTGCTGTAAATCTTAAACTTGAAATCAAAGCAAATCTAGAGACTTCAAAGCCTTCTTCTTGTGTGTCATGAAATCATGACACATTTGCCTTTGCTGACGTCATCATGATTCTTGTCATGAAATCATGACGCTCGACTTCAAAGCCTTCTTCTCCTTCTGACTTTTGTCTTTTTGACAATCGTGACACCTTTGCCTTTTCTTTTCAAATCATACGACACTCTCTTGCTTCTTCATCCTTTTCTTGGTTTGCACTAGCGAAAATGAAACATGTCACGAAATCATGACGCTTTTGCTGCCTTAAGCTCTCTCTTGCCAACTACTCATGAAATGGAACATGTCATGAAATCGTGACACTTTCTGCATCCGTACAACTTCTTTGAAAAACTTGTCATGAAATCATGACACTTCAACTACAAACGCCAACTCAACTTGTCGTGAAATCAGTTTCTCAACATTCTTCAAACTTGTCACGAAATCGTGATAGTTTTGCCCGTTCTGCCTCTGCCTTCCTGCATGTCACGAAATCGTGACACTTTTGCCCGCTTTGCCTCTGCCTTCCTGCATGTCACGAAATCATGACAGTTTTGGCCAAACTTTCTCTCTCCTCAAACATGTCACGAAATCGCGACAGTTTTTCCAGTAGCCTGCAAACTTTTTCTAACTTATCTTTTTCTGGATTTTTGGCAACTGGGCTACTCTGATTTTCTTGGAGACTTACTGACCATCTGAAACCTTCATCAAAACACATCCTTAGACATAAAAACAAATTGCTCCAAGAACTCCTTGACATCAAAAACAACAACTACCAATAGCTCCTTGACATCAATGACAACAATTAAACTTAGGCAAAGGCAATGTACTCAAGATACCCAAAATTGCCAACAATCTCCCCCTTTGTCATTGATGGCAACCCTTAATTAAAAACACATCTTTCAAGAGCCAAAACTGAAATCAATCTCTTCAAGTTTTGCTCCCCCTGACTTGAAGCTTTCCTCTTCACTTGAAAACACTCCCCCTTACTTAAATCTCTCCCCCTTTGTCATCAATGGCAAAGGGTCACCTTTGGGGCTTGGGACTAAGAATGAGCCTCTTAGCTTAGTCCCTCCCCCACCTCCTGATGAGGTGATTTAAAATAGGGTTGGGAGTGATACTCCCATTAGACACTCATCATCATTAGTGTCTAAGATTTCTTTGTCGGGCCTTCTCTTGAATTCTTTTTCTATATTCCTGTTCCTGTCACTGTTTTGATCCTCGGACCTGTTAATACTACTATTCCTGTTTCTTTTATCTTTTTTGTTCTTATCCATACCTTGATCCTTGGACCTGTTCATATCACTTTTCCTATTTTTGTTATCATTCCTATTCTTATCCATGCCTTGATCCTTGGATTTGTTCATGTTGTTGTTTCTGTTCCTGTATCTCAGAAGATCAGCTCTACATTGTCTAGCTAGGTGACCTTCATTGTTGCATTTATAGCAAGTAACAATATTTGGCATGACTGTTCTTTGAATCCGCCTATTCTGACTAACCCAGTTCCTGTTATTTGCCTTGCAAAAAATTGCCTTGTGCCCGAATTGTTGACAAGAGTAACAATACCCTTGAAAGAAATTACGTATCCTGAAACTGTCATTTACTCTCTTCATTTGAGTCATGCAATGTACAGCCATGTGACCAAATCTGTGACACGCAAAACATCTGTCGTGAAATTTTCTTTTATTCGACTTCATGGGTCCCGAAGACTTCTTCTTCTCAGTCTGAATATCATTTTCTATTTCTGCGTATTCATCACTTACTGACTCATGATCTGAAGTACTTTCTTCAACAGGACTCTCTTCCTTTTGAAATCTCTTGCTAGATTCCCCAACCTGTTCCTTGTGCGGCTCAACGAAATCGAGACCTGTTTTATCTATTGGTTTTCTTTGTCCTTTGATGAGAAATTTAACCTTCTTGGAGCTATCCTGAAATCTGTAGAGCTTATCCTTGTACTCTTTATTTTCTTCTTTCAAAGAAGCCATTTCCTGTTCTAACTCTCTATACTCCAGAATTTTAGAATCTAACTCATTCTTGAGTTCTTGTGACTTAGCCATAGATGCTTCAAGATTTTCTACAAGTTCATCTATCTCCATACAACATTCATCTAACTTAAACTTGAGTCTATCATTCTTCTTTCTTTCCTTTTTCAAAACACTAAGAGCATTATTGAGTTCACATTCAAGATCCTCTATTTGATGGCACTTTGAATTATCACAGCCTTTTTCAGATTTCTTATCACTAGAGGTGCTACCTTTTTCAAAAACCATACATGCATCTTCATTGTAGTTTTCTGAAGCATCCTCATACATACTAGCAACCAAATCATTATTTCTGCAATCATCCTCAAGGTGCCCAAAATTTCCACATCTAAAACATTTCATGATAATGAATTTATGTTTCGGTTCTTCCTCTTTTTCTGAAATGAACAACATCTCATTTTCATCATCACTAGAAGAACTGTCACTATCACTCGCTAGAACACTTACTTGCTTTGTCTAAGTAGAAGCTCTTCTTATTCTTGTGAGAATGCCTCTTTCCATGATTGTTGTACTCATCTTTGCTTTTCTGGTGATTGTTGTACTCATTTTTGCTCTTTCTGTAATACTTGTGCTTTTCAGAGTCCTTGCTTTTAACATCCTGTATATCTTCATCACTTTCATTTTTAGAAACAGTACAATCAGTAGCATAATGACCAAATTTCCCACAGTTAAAACATCTTATATTTTTCTTGCTTTTGTGCTTTCTGGAAAACTTGCCTTTCTTGCTGTAATATGCCTCTTCCTCACTAGAAGACTCATCACTTTCTTGAATCTGTTTGCCCTTCGATTTCTTGATAGCTTTGAAAGCTGCCTCTTTCTTTACATCAACTTTTACTTGAGTTCTCAACTCAAATGCTGCAAGAATACTATGGAGCTCATCCTTTTTCAATTTATCTAAATCTTTGGCTTCCTCAATAGCAGAAATCTTTTCACTAAATCTATTAGGAAGAGATCTTAAAATCTTATCACACACATCATTTTCAGCAAGTTCAAGACCTAAGTCTTTCATGGAGTTCACAATCTCATCCATCCGAAGCATGTAGTCACTAATATTTTCATCATCATTCATCTTGAGTTGTTCAAACATACCTTTAAAATGTCTCAATTTGGCCTTTCGGACATTTGCATCACTTGTATGAACAACCTGCAATTGTTTCCACATCTCACTAGCTGTCTTGCAGGTGAATAACTTTGGTAAGATCAGCCTTCTGTAAACCTTTTAAGATTGCATTCATGGCTTTTGAGTTGTTGTGATGTAGAAGCCTGTCCTCTTTAGTGTAAGGACCATTTGTAGGAATGGTGTACCCATCTTCAATAACTTCCCATACCTCATTACCAAGAGCCATAAGATAGACCTTCATTCTTGCACTCCATAGACCAAAATCTGATCCATCCAGAATAGGTGTTGCATTCCCACTTGAGTAGTCCATTGTGTTCTTTGCAACCTTTTCCTTCAAGCTGTTAAACTTTTCGAAGGCACTGGCTCTGATACCAATTGAAGAACACAAGCTTATACTGAGAGGGGGGTGAACAGTATAAGACCTTTTTCAATTTTATCTATCAATACAGCTTTCAAACCATTAACATGCAGAATAAAATAGCAAGAATAACAACAAGTAAAATAGTGCACAAAAAGCAATCCACAAAGAGACACAACACTTTACGTGGTTCACCCAAGGTGGGCTACTCCACGGATAAAACTTTCCTCTAAAAGTTATATCAAAACCTCTCGGGAATCCTTCCCGATTACAAAGTTTATGAGCCTTAGCTCAAAGGAGACACCTTCCCCTAATTCTGCTTTGCTAGTGATCCTCTAGAAGACCTCTACCTCCTCTGCCCTTAGCAAGTGGAATTCTATCCACAGAAGACACCTGTCTTCCCTGCTCTGGTCGGAGATCTCTGTCCTCAACTCTGTTATAGCAAAGCTGGTCCTCTTTTCTGTACCAAACACAGTCCTTCGGTCTAGCACAATTGTCCTCTTCCTTTGTTCCTTTCTGCACTTGGTTGAAAACAACTTTTCACTGCCTGTGCAACTACAGTAGCACAGTCTTCTCAAATTACAGCGGCACTATCTTCTCAAATTACAGCAGCACTTGATCACCGTTTGTCCTTCACAATTGTTCGCAATTACAGCAGTATCTACTTCGCGCACTTTGCTTTCTTTTACATAGACTGCGTGAACACAGTCGCAATCACAATGTCCTTAGATCAAATTCCACCCTTTTCATGATCTTCGCAAACACTGTAGCATTCGAACGCACAGCAACTTATGCGCCTATGTACAACCACAACATCATACTTTTTGCACAGTCTTCTTATGAACAACAGCACAGTCTTTGATACTTAGAAGATTCAACGAAGTCCACTCTAATGTTGTAGTCGAACTTCGCTCTCTACTTTTTTGATGATCGAACCTCACTAGTCACACTAACTTTGCGAACGCCTCACTACGAAATGCACACTTCGATCGATACACAAAATTGCTCAAACAGTCTTCCTTTAATACTCACAATCTTAAGATGAAATCTTGTTCTTTAGTCGGCTGTTCAATCTCCAAACACGTCGGTTGTAAAACCTTACACTTCGTCGACAAAGGTTAACTTCGTCGGCTTTAACCGCCTCTACTGTTCTGTAGCTGTTCTCGCATGAAACTCAAACATGTCGCGATATCGCTATGCCTTTGACTGCCGTACACCTTCTTTGGTTTGTTGTCGCGAAATCGCGACACTACAGCCTTTGCTGACGTCATCGTAAATCTTGTCGCGAAATCACGATGCTCTAGACTTCAAAGCCTTCTTCTCTTGTTGTCGTGAAATCGTGACACCTTTGCCTCTTCTGACGTCATCATGATTCTTGTCATGAAATCGCGATGCTCCGGACTTCAAAGCCTTCTTCTCCGCTTGTCGTGAAATCGTGACACCTTTGCCTCTTCTCGTCATCATGATTCTTGTCCGAACATCGTGACGCTTGACTTCAAAGTCTTCTTCTCTTCTGATGTGACACCTTTGCCTTTCGCCTAAACTCTGTGAAATCGTGACACCTCTTGCTTCTTCATCCTTTTCTTGGTTTGCACTAGCGAAAATGAAACATGTCATGAAATCGCGACGCTTTTGCTGCCTTAAGCTCTCTCTTGCCAACTGCTCATGAAACTGGAACATGTCACGAAATCGTGACGCTTTTGCCAACTGCATGCGCCAACTCAACCTGTTGTGAAATCGTGACACTTTCTGCATCTGTACAACTTCATTGAAACTTGTCGTGAAATCGTGACACTTCCTACAACTCAACACTGCCAACTCAACTTGTCACGAAATCGTGACACTTTCTGCATCCGTACAACTTCTTCGAAACTTGTCATGAAATCGTGACACTTCGCAACTCAACACTGCCAACTCAACTTGTCACGAAATCGTGACGTTTTGCATCCGTACAACTTCTTCGAAACTTGTCATGAAATCGTGACAGTTTTGCCCGTTCTACCTCTGCCTTCCTGCATGTCACGAAATCGTGACACTTTTGCCCACTTTGCCTCTGCCTTCCTGCATGTCACGAAATCACGACAGTTTTGGCCAAACTTTCTCTCTCCTCAAACATGTCATGAAATCGCGACAGTTTTTCCAGTAGCCTGCAAACTTTTTCTAACTTATCTTTTTCTGGATTTTTGGCAACTGGGCTACTCTGATTTTCTTGGAGACTTACTGACCAGCTGAAACCTTCATCAAAACACATCCTTAGACTTAAAAACAAATTGCTCCAAGAACTCCTTGACATCAAAAACAACAACTACCAATAGCTCCTTGACATCAATGACAACAATTAACCTTAGGCAAAGGCAATGTACTCAAGATACCCAAAATTGCCAACAATCTCCCCCTTTGTCATTGATGGCAACCCTTAATTAAAAACACATCTTTCAAGAGCCAAAACTGAAATCAATCTCTTCAAGTTTTGCTCCCCCTGACTTGAAGCTTTCCTCTTCACTTGAAAACACTCCCCCTTACTTAAATCTCTCCCCCTTTGTCATCAATGGCAAAGGGTCACCTTTGGGGCTTGGGACTAAGAATGAGCCTCTTAGCTTAGTCCCTCCCCCACCTCCTGATGAGGTGATTTAAAATAGGGTTGGGAGTGATACTCCCATTAGACACTCATCATCATTAGTGTCTAAGATTTCTTTGTCGGGCCTTCTCTTGAATTCTTTTTCTGTATTCCTGTTCCTGTCACTGTTTTGATCCTCGGACCTATTAATACTATTGTTCCTGTTTCTTTTATCTTTTCTGTTCTTATCCATACCTTGATCCTTGGACCTGTTCATATCACTTTTCCTATTTTTGTTATCATTCCTATTCTTATCCATGCCTTGATCCTTGGATTTGTTCATGCTGTTGTTTCTGTTCTTGTATCTCAGAAGATCAGCTCTACACTGTCTAGCTAGGTGACCTTCATTGTTGCATTTATAGCAAGTAACAATATTTGGCATGACTGTTCTTTGAATCCGCCTGTTCTGACTAACCCAGCTTCTTGTTATTTGCCTTGCAAAAAATTGCCTTGTGCCCGAATTGTTGACAAGAGTAACAATACCCTTGAAAGAAATTACGTATCCTGAAACTGTCATTTACTCTCTTCATTTGAGTCATGCAATGTACAGCCATGTGACCAAATCTGTGACACGCAAAACATCTGCCGTGAAATTTTCTTTTATTCGACTTCATGGGTCCCGAAAACTTCTTCTTCTCAGTCTGAATATCATTTTCTATTTCTGCGTATTCATCACTTACTGACTCATGATCTGAAGTACTTTCTTCAACAGGACTCTCTTCCTTTTGAAATCTCTTGCTAGATTCCCCAACCTGTTCCTTGTGCGGCTCAACGAAACCGAGACCTGTTTTATCTATTGGTTTTCTTTGTCCTTTGATGAGAAATTTAACCTTCTTGGAGCTATCCTGAAATCTGTAGAGCTTATCCTTGTACTCTTTATTTTCTTCTTTCAAAGAAGCCATTTCTTGTTCTAACTCTCTATACTCCAGAATTTTAGAATCTAACTCATTCTTGAGTTCTTGTGACTTAGCCATAGATGCTTCAAGATTTTCTACAAGTTCATCTATCTCCATACAACATTCATCTAACTTAAACTTGAGTCTATCATTCTTCTTTCTTTCCTTTTTCAAAACACTAAGAGCATTATTGAGTTCACATTCAAGATCCTCTATTTGATGGCACTTTGAATTGTCATAGCCTTTTTCAGATTTCTTATCACTAGAGGTGCTACCTTTTTCAAAAACCATACATGCATCTTCATTGTAGTTTTCTGAAGCATCCTCATACATACTAGCAACCAAATCATTATTTTTGCAATCATCCTCAAGGTGCCCAAAATTTCCACATCTAAAACATTTCATGATAATGAATTTATGTTTCGGTTCTTCCTCTTTTTCTGAAATGAACAGCATCTCATTTTCATCATCACTAGAAGAACTGTCACTATCACTGCTAGAACACTTACTTGCTTTGTCTAAGTAGAAGCTCTTCTTATTCTTGTGAGAATGCCTCTTTCCATGATTGTTGTACTCATCTTTGCTTTTCTGGTGATTGTTGTACTCATTTTTGCTCTTTCTGTAATACTCGTGCTTTTCGTAGTCCTTGCTTTTAACATCCCGTATATCTTCATCACTTTCATTTTTAGAAACAAGACAGATCAGTAGCATAATGACCAAATTTCCCACAGTTAAAACATCTTATATTTTTCTTGCTTTTGTGCTTTCTCGGAAAACTTGCCTTTCCTGCTCGTAATATGCCTCTTCCTCACTAGAAGACTCATCACTTTCTTGAATCTGTTTGCCCTTCGATTTCTTGATAGCTTTGAAAGTCGCCTCTTTCTTTACATCAACTTTTACTTGAGTTCTCAGCTCAAATGCTGCAAGAATACTATGGAGCTCATCCTTTTTCAATTTATCTAAATCTTTGGCTTCCTCAATAGCAGAAATCTTTTCACTAAATCTATTAGGAAGAGATCTTAAAATCTTATCACACACATCATTTTCAGCAAGTTCAAGACCTAAGTCTTTCATGGAGTTCACAATCTCATCCATCCGAAGCATGTAGTCACTAATATTTTCATCATCATTCATCTTGAGTTGTTCAAACATACCTTTAAAATGTCTCAATTTGGCCTTTCGGACATTTGCATCACCCGTATGAACAACCTCGCAATTGTTTCCACATCTCACTAGTTGTCTTGCAGTGAATAACTTTGGTAAGATCAGCCTTCCTGTAAACCTTTTAAGATTGCATTCATGGCTTTTGAGTTGCTGTGATGTAGAAGCCTGTCCTCTTTAGTGTAAGGACCATTTGTAGGAATGGTGTACCCATCTTCAATAACTTCCCATACCTCATTACCAAGAGCCATAAGATAGACCTTCATTCTTGCACTCCATAGACCAAAATCTGATCCATCCAGAATAGGTGCTGCATTCCCACTTGAGTAGTCCATTGTGTTCTTTGCAACCTTTTCCTTCAAGCTGTTAAACTTTTCGAAGGCACTGGCTCGATACCAATTGAAGAACACAAGCTTATACTCGAGAGGGGGGTGAACCAGTATAAGACCTTTTTCAATTTTATCTATCAATACAACTTTCAAACCATTAACATGCAGAATAAAATAGCAAGAACAACAGCAGTAAAATAGTGCACAAAAAGCAATCCACAAAGAGACACAACACTTTACGTGGTTCACCCAAGGTGGGCTACTCCACGGATAAAACTTTCCTCTAAAAGTTATATCAAAACCTCTGGGAATCCTTCCCGATTACAAAGTTTATGAGCCTTAGCTCAAAGGAGACACCTTCCCCTAATTCTGCTTTGCTAGTGATCCTCTAGAAGACCTCTACCTCCTCTGCCCTTAGCAAGTGGAATTCTATCCACAGAAGACACCTGTCTTCCCTGCTCTGGCTGGAGATCTCTGTCCTCAACTCTGTTACAGCAAAGCTGGTCCTCTTTTCTGTACCAAACACAGTCCTTCGGTCTAGCACAATTGTCCTCTTCCTTTGTTCCTTTCTGCACTTGGTTGAAAACAACTTTTCACTGCCTGCGCAACTACAGTAGCACAGTCTTCTCAAATTACAGCGGCACTATCTTCTCAAATTACAACAGCACTTGATCACCGTTTGTCCTTCACAACTGTTCGCAATTACAGCAGTATCTACTTCGCGCACTTTGCTTTCTTTTACATAGACTGCGTGAACACAGTCGCAATCACAACTGTCCTTAGATCAAATTCCACCCTTTTCATGATCTTCGCAAACACTATAGCATTCGAACGCACAACAACTTATGCGCCTATGTACAACCACAACATCATACTTTTTGCACAGTCTTCTTATGAACAGCAGCACAGTCTTTGATACTTAGAAGATTCAACGAAGTCCACTCTAATGTTGTAGTCGAACTTCGCTCTCTGCTTTTTCGATGATCGAACCTCACTAGTCACACTAACTTTGCGAACGCCTCACTACGAAATGCACACTTTGATCGATACTCAAAATTGCTCAAACAGTCTTCCTTTAATACTCACAATCTTAAGATGAAATCTTGTTCTTTAGTCGGTTGTTCAATCTCCAAACACGTCGACTGTAAAACCTTACACTTCATCGACAAAGGTTAACTTCGTCGGCTTTAACCGCCTCTACTATTCTATAGCTATTCTCGCGTGAAACTCAAACATGTCACGATATCGCTATGCCTTTGACTGTCGTACACCTTCTTTGGTTTGTTGTCGCGAAATCGTGACACTACAGCCTTTGCTGACGTCATCGTAAATCTTGTCGCGAAATCACGACGCTCTAGACTTCAAAGCCTTCTTCTCCTTGTTGTCATGAAATCGTGACACCTTTGCCTCTTGCTGATGTCATCATGATTCTTGTCGTGAAATCGTGACGCTCTGGACTTCAAAGCCTTCTTCTCCGCTATCGTTGCCCTTGCCTTTTCTCATGATTCTTGTCGAACTGCTTGCTTCCTTCTTCTCCGTGAAATCTGTGACACCTTTGCCTTTTGCTGATGCCATCAGCAACTCTGTCGCGAAATCGTGACACCTCTTGCTTCTTCATCCTTTTCTTGGTTTGCACTAGCGAAAATGAAACATGTCATGAAATCGCGATGCTTTTGTTGCCTTAAGCTCTCTCTTGCCAACTGCTCGTGAAATTGGAACATGTCACGAAATCGACGCTTTCTCAACTTCTCGAAATCGTGACACTTTCTCCCGTACAACTTCTTCGAAACTTGTCGTCGAAATCGCGACACTTCCTACTCAACAACTCAACTTGCTTTCGTACTTCTTCTTCTGCCACTTCCTCACCTCCTCATCGGGAGTTTTTGCATCCGTACAACTTCTTCGAAACTTGTCACGAAATCGTGATAGAATTTTGCCCGTTCTGCTCTCGCCTTCCTGCATGTCACGAAATCGCGACACTTTTGCCCACTTTGCCTCTGCCTTCCTGCATGTCATGAAATCACGACAGTTTTGGCCAAACTTTCTCTCTCCTCAAACATGTCGCGAAATCGCGACAGTTTTTCCAGCAGCCTGCAAACTTTTTCTAACTTATCTTTTTCTGGATTTTTGGCAACTGGGCTACTCTGATTTTCTTGGAGACTTACTGACCAGCTGAAACCTTCATCAAAACACATCCTTAGACTTAAAAACAAATTGCTCCAAGAACTCCTTGACATCAAAAACAACAACTACCAATAGCTCCTTGACATCAATGACAACAATTAACCTTAGGCAAAGGCAATGTACTCAAGATACCCAAAATTGCCAATAGGAATTTTGAAGTTGTATTATGATGTATTCCAGATTGTTGAAAATTGGTGTTTGACTTCATTTTAGGTTTTTGTTTACTTGAAGCATATTGATCAATAGTTTTGCGAAGTAAAGTAGTGAAGGAAGTTTTATTTTGTGTGGGAATGATTTTAGGCTCAATAACAGGTTCCTTAGGAGGTTGGGTAACTTGTTGTTTTGGCATGTTTTGAATCATAGTGACCATATATCTATTGGATGGTCCAGCATTGTCACTTTCTTGATCAATGAAAGACAAGGGATTAGTGCACACATCAAACATATGTTCCATGGCTGCTTGAGTGTCACTAATTTGCCCTTTATCAATACGAACTGCCATATTAAGAGCACCAATGTTATTATTGAAAAATTTCCAGAAATGATCTATGTTGTCAAAAGCAATAGTTCCATTTGGAGCTACTCTAGGGGATGAGGATCCATCCTCTTTAACATTTTATTCTTGTTCATTGTCTTCACCTAGGTCATCTTCTAGTTGATCTAGAGTTTCTCCTTCCGGAATTGGATCTTTAGGAAGGTCATTTGGGTTTCTAGTTTTATCTTCTAACCAATCTTCTTCTTCTCCTTCAGTTTGTTTACCATTCCTAAGTTTAGGCATTGTGCTTAATTTGGATTTCAGAAAATATATATATATATATATATATATATATATGCAAAAAGTTTAAGAGGTATATATTAATTATATACCTACTACAATATTTAAAAATGAAAGGTTTTGGTTTTTGTTATGTTTTTTAGTTTTTCTTAGTTTTTCTTGTTTTTGTAATAATATTGTAAAGATAAACAACACAATAAATGCAAGAACTAATACTGAAAGTAATGATCTAGTTTTCTATAAATAATTTATAAATGTCATTAATGGGCTCAAGTTATTTAGGAGTCATGAAGTGTTCTTCAAATTGAAAATTTTCTTTCAAAAATTTAATGAAAAGAGCTATAATGATATTATCTGTCTCAGATTCTGGTTGATAGAAGTAAAGCTCATGGCAATACTCTCGATATAACACAGCTCGAGGAACTCTATTTCATATTTCCCTATCTGTAAGAACAACCTCTTGGTATTCTACATGACCTAAGAACTGGTGTATAATAGTTGTGTTCTCGAGGTATTCCTCGAAGGTGAACAATTCTGAAGACACAAGAGCTCTCCTATAAGCTAACCATCTATGGTAGGCTCTCTGAAGTTCATGATAAAAGACGAGTTGATGAGGATCCAGGATTCTATCTAGGACAAGCCTCTTGATTTGTTTAAGTTTTGTTGACCTAGATGAAATGAAACTTAGTCTTCTATCAAGTTCGTCCCACAAAAGTTGATTTCTATCTGTTTCAGGCACACTAAGCATAGAATTGATTTCTAGGGCTGCTAATTGGTTTTCAACATTTATAGTAACTGCTAATATTTTCTTAGGAGCTACCATCTAAACATGATATGCAACTTATTAATTTCAGTGATTTGAAATGCATCTATGTTTTTTTAGTTGTTTTATATTTTTGTTTTCAAAAGTTTTAAAATGCATTCACGTCGGGTTCACCAAAATGTATCGCTCCAAATTTTTTGCATCCCTACCTTCAGGCTATAGGATCCGTGCCCGAAAGGAGGATGGGAAAAGTATGGCATGGTACCTCGAATTGAGAGGCCTTGTGAAGGTCCCGCCTCTCGAGGGAGAAGTATTATGGTGATTTTTCGATGAATGGTGGGTTCACCAGGAAACGTTTGAATGGCAGTTTCCATGCCTAGGTTGGGAATGTGTTTTATGTGTTCAGTTTTATCCTTAAACATTTGAGTCCTAGGTTTTGCCAAAATGCATCTAAGCTATTCTATATGAAATGCAAATTTAAATGAATACAGAGAACAAAATTAGACAAAAAATAGAGAGAAAAGGCTAAATTACAGAGCCATACCTGATCCGGATGTCTGATGGAGATTCTAATTTTTGAAGCAGTCAAGATCGCCTCTGATTTGACAGGATCATCTGCTATCAGACAAGATCATCTGAGATTTGACGAATTCGTCAGAGACCTGCAATAAGAGAAGTAGACACAAAATACAAAAAATGTAACTATGATAACAGAGGGAAACAGTGTAAAATGACAATAACAATATCAAACTGAGAATTATAAACAGAAACATGAATGCATTATACTGATTTAATGACAATTATAACTTAATTATGCATTTGATCTAGATGGGTGAACTCCAAGATGCAAAATAATAAGAAATAATCATAATATTAACTAAATGCAGAATAACACAGTAGAAAAAAAGATGAAGAAATGCAAACTCTGGGCACTGATTGCCCCCAATGTGGACTGCAGTCGAAATCATCTCTGATTCGACAAGATCGCCTTCGATCTAAACAGGATCGTCTGCGACGATGTAAGCTTGCTACGACTGAAAAATACTAAGGTACCTGCAACAAAATTTAGATAGAACAAGTGCAAATAGTAATTTAGGATGTCTAGTGCGTGTAGAATTCGAGTTACAGGGATTTTTAGCCAGGGGAATGCTAAGGGGAGGGCCTAGGATTAAATAGGCTTAGGAGGGAGGTTAGGAGGTTGGATATCATCCCTATTTGGGAGATCTCCAACGGGAAGGGTATTTAACAGTGCAGACACGCTTCTACCCGGATTAGAGATGTCGTTGGAACAGAGACTAATTATGAAAAATTAGTTTTGGGACAAGATCGTTTGGACGTCCTAGCCCAGATGAAATTGTTCGATCTGAGGTGATATCGTCTGATCGGCGACGATATCATCAAACGGTCAAAACAAACTCTAAAAATGGCATGAGAAATGAGGAAACAGATTAAGCGATGGTTTGGGAGCGGTTTTGGAGGTTAAAATTTGAATTTGAATGTTTACTAGAGTAAATATAATTACTAAGGTTTTACTGCGCCAATTTTAGGGTGCTACAGTAATCAATAAAAATGTTAACCTTTTCATAAAATTTATACATTTGACAACCAACCATATGTAAGATGATAAAAATGTAATTGATGGATGGAGGACTGGTAAGATGCTATAGGGAAACAACATGGTTTTCATGAGACTCAAACACCCTAATTGACCAGTCAAAAGATGTATACTAACTACACATGAATTCAAAAAGATAAAAGTTTGCTAGAAAGACCAAGATATTCAATATCCTTATGTGTGCATGTGATGTTCATTATGATGCACAAGAATACCCCATTGCTAGGATGGCTCTTGGAGCCCATTATTATAATGAGGATCATCCTATAGTCATCTAGATCCTAATTTTAGATGTAGTTGGACTAGAATACTAGGTAATACAACCCACCAAGTCTATCTTATCCATAATCTAACATTGGTATGTACAAAATAAGGTCTCTAATGTGACAAACATATCACCACGCGTAAGACTACCCCATTTCTAGGCAAATTCTTAGAGCCCATTGTTGTAATGGAGATCACTCCAAGTATTTTGAACTACTAAGATTCCAAGGATTCAAGCTCATTACCCCCTTATTTTCTTTGATTTATTTGGGATACTTGCTCATTATTGACAAGGAGCAAGGGGATTTATTTTCTTAGTGGTGAGAACAACTTTTTTTAGGGATACTTGCTCATTTTTGTGGAGCAAGGGATTTTGTTGCTTTGGGTAGGGGGTAGCTTTATCCTTTTGTCAATTATCAGCATTCTAGACCATGCACATAATAGGGAAACCTTTTTCTTAAGGGGTAAGGACTACATTGTAGTTCATCCTTCCTTGTTCAAAACTCAAATTTTAATGTAGGAATTTGTGTTTGGTATTTTGAGATATATAAGGCACTATCAAATAAAAACCCTACCTTCAAAAAACAATATAATTTTTTTACAAAATATGAAAGGAAAAATAGGAATGGTGGAATGATCGAAAACCCTAGTGAACACCCTATAGTAACTTATTAGTTGTGTTAAAAAACACAATTACCAAAAAGGGGAATGTGGCTGATATTGATATGTTGAATGTGGGGGTTTTTCCTATGATATTTTGTAAAATAAAAGATGTGCATAATATAGTCAGTGGTCATCTAAAAATCATTGTTGATGGTCATCCAATATCTACCCTATCTTATGAGGACCCCTTAATAAGCAAAATATCATAAGGAAAACTGCAAGTGATGGCGATGGAAAATGTGTATTAAGAGATATGACAAATATAAAGACATGGTGCCAAATCATAGCATGAAAAAACAAACGAGACCTAATGCTAATGCAGTTGAATATCATGCTTAATACAACTAATAAAAGAATGAAATGATGTGAAATGCATGATGATGTAAGAAATGTAATTTTTTTGTGATTTTTGATTTTGTATTGTTTTTGTTGTTTTTTATGTTTTGTTAATGTTTTTTTTATATGCATTGTCTATCTGTAGACACCAAAACAGCACCAATCCGATTACGTGACAACAAGCACTGATCGCACTAACACACACAGCCCCCAGGGCAGCCCCAGAGGTTAAAAAAGTGGTTCTAACCACTCACACAACAGTTTTACAAGTCAAAAATCAATTTGGCACCTTTTAGACACTCTGCTTCTTATTCGCTCCACCCAGGGACGAGTGCGGACTGGTACTCGTTTCACCCAGGGACGAGTGCGGATTTGTACTCGTTTCACCCAGGGACGATTACTAGCGCTCGCTTCTGGGTGGGACGAACGCCAGGTTTGACCAAAAAAAAGTCAGACCTCGGCGCATGACAACTCAGAACTGCCACTTAGCTTTCCCTGCATGGCATAGGAGTGCGAGTGAGTTCTTTTGACAACTCATATCTGCCAATTGACTCTCCCTTCACCGCATGGGAATGGGAGTGAGCTTTTTAAGACAACTCAGATTTGCCACTTAGCTATCCCTTCATTGCATGGGAGTGCGAGTGAGCTTTTCTAAACATACAAAGACATGCACAGAGGCAGTTAAGAAGCCCTTAATCAAGAAGAAGTCTTCTCTTCACAAAAAAAGCATTCATGCAAAGAAACACTTTTGCATGTTAATTCAAAGAGACCCCTTGGGTCTATAAAATGGTGAGCTTCCTCACCCAAAAGATATATAGAGAAGGAGCATTTTGAGCGACGAAGTGCTGCTAATTCACTTACTTGCGATTTGTGCTTTCAACATCCATAATCTCTTAATCGAAAGAGAGGTTATTGGGTGACTTTTGAAGGCACGAATCAAGAACCAACCCCGATTTTTCTGACCACAATATCCTACCAATTTGCCGACAACACATCACATCAGGTTTCGGACCCATCCCAAGCGGATTGGTGTCGAAGCAAAGTTTCACCCGTGGGTGGTTTGCCTTCGGGCACCCCCCGCTTTATTGCTTTTGGTGACTATTTCTTTTGTAGTATTTAGCTAGTTTCATGTTTATGCTTTTGTCAAGTTTTCAGTTTATTTAGACTCATTTTAACCATCGTTAGATTTATCTTTTATTTTTCATACACAGGTGCTACTGATTCTTTGTTTGTTTCTTTGAACGCAGATTTTCAGCATTAGAGGAGCAGCGAGGAATCTACCTTTACCAACGCAAGCGGCGACAACGTTTTGGTTCGCCCATCTTATATGTGGGCACGCGGAAGAAGGAATTCTAAAACAAGTTGTAAAAGACCAACATTTAACGCTCCTATCCCCTAAAAAGGAAGGAGACGCATTGTAACACAAATTTGTAAAGCATATCAATAAAAGGGCCATGTTTTATATTGCTTTGATATCTTGTGTTCATGTTCTTTCTTTTTACGCATTTTTCAATAACATAGGGTTTAAGCGTTATTTTAGTTTCGTTTACATTGCATTTTTAGTTTATCCTTTTTGTTTTCGAAATCTCGTGCTTTCAATGGCGATCACGGTGGGACCTCTGTCCTCTATTTTTTTTTAGGTTAGATTACTGATCTGAAATTGCTTGTTTTGATTACAGGTACCTATTTTTCAATCATCAGACTATTATTCGTTTCACCCAGAGACGAGTGCGGATTGGTAATCGTTTCACCCAGGGACGAATAAGCATTCGTCTCACCCTGGAACGAATACTGTTCTGATATTCGCCTCACCCAGGGACGAGTATAGTTCTGTGCATTTTTCAGAGCAAATCAGAAACATCCTGTTGGGCAGAGAAGAGGTAGGGGTTTTTAAAGCTTCTGTCAAATTTCTGTTTTCTGTTTTCTGGTTTTCAGTTTTGTATGGCTTAGGGAAAGTTTCCTTTTTGTTTGCCTGTTTCAAATTTTTGCAAATTAAAATGAACCCCACACATCACGTGGTATTTTAAACACAAGGAGTTGGTCGTAAAACCCCAACCCTTGAGCAAGACCAAAAGTGGATTCCATTATCACTTTGGCTTGAGATATTTGCATTCATTTACCCCGATCGTCACTGTTGCTAGACGTAAATCCTGACGAAAGCTGACCGAGTGTAGCTAGGGTGATTCCTAGCGCATGAGGATAAGTCTTCTATGGTAGGTGTCATAAACAGGACAATCCCCCTTCCGTACCGCCTATGTTCCACGTATCATCTGCTCTCACGTACCTATAGTCTCCCTCACGTAAGGGCGGGTATATAGAGAGGTTGGTATATCGGTCCGGCAATGGTATATTGAAGGGGCGACCATTTATGGGAGTCATATGAGCCAACATTTTGCATTTAAACGGTTTGCACAAAAATTTTCAAAAACAACACAAAATCATCAAAAACACACTAAACCAGTTTAGGACACACCATTAATCTTTAAAAGAGATAATCACCGTTTGTGTATGCGTGTGTTCATTTCTGCTTAGTGTAACAAAAAGAAATCAAAAAAATCATAAACAAAAGATAAAAATCTACGCATTTTGTCACTCGCTCCAAAAAGCTCCAAGGATTCCCGCAATCGCTTGGTCATCCCCAAAATGCCCCAAAGGTGTCCATGAACCCTTTGGTCAACCCAAAAGCACCCCAAAGGTGCCCATAAGTGATGCAGGAGCATCCAACAAAATATGGGAAATTTTATATTTTTCCCTAAATTTTAGTGCATCTTGTCGGGGCCATAACTTCTCAACCGTAGCTCCGATTGACGCGAAATTTTACAGGGAGTTAGTTGGGATAATTTTAAACAAATATGACTCCTTTGAGTCCTATTTGCCCTAAAAAGTCAGTTTTTGAGGCCAAATTCCATCATCTAGTGCCCCAAAATTAGGTTTTAAAATTACTCGGCTAATTTTTTATGCTTTTTGAGCTGTTCGGAGGTCAATATCTCCTAATGTATTTAGAGTTAGGACTTGAAACTTCATTTTTGTCTTATCTATTGTAAGAGGGATGCGCACCCCAATTTTGGGCCCCATATGACTCATTTTCAATTTTAGGGTTTTTAGAGAGACATCGTCATGGTGCTCACTCGCAGCCAAGCCCAATCACGGGCGGATGCTACGGGGAATATCCAAGGAGGCACAAGTCACCTCCATTACAGTCCCGAGGATTTGGTCATACCACCTTGGTGACCTGGCACACAAGGCAGTCCCCTCCACACCTTAACGGAAAGGGACTATAAGGGCACCTCTTCTAGGGGCACTCCTGTTCAGCATAGCACCCAACACACACCCTTCCATGAGGGGTACATCCATAGGAGAGCTCCCTTAGATGCTCGCTATGAGTGGTCACCATGCAATGAAGCGCTAGGTCAACATAGGGTTCGACGGGAGGAACCACATGATTACACTCTCCCTCCTTCACCCCCTCTAGTTGTCAGGACTACAAGGATAAATCCAGAGCACAAGGCTCCTCAGGCGGGGCGAGCCAACTCCGCCCGTTCCTTTTTCACTTATGAAAGAGAGCACGAGGAAAACCCTTACCTTCCTCAAGAGCAATATACATCGTGGGAGCAATACGCCTCTGCAACTGCTAGCACTCAGGATCACCTACTGAGGCTAAAGCCTCGAGGGAATGCCGCTACCCCCAACAGAGGGAGGCGGCCTATAGAGATCTCGGATCACCATGACCATGATAGATATCTAGGAGAGGCATCTAGGCATTCTAGACATGAGACGACAGAACCAACTATCTTAGAATCTACCAAGCATATCGCACGTCGGATGCAACTCACGCTACTTGAGCTAGAACAACAACAGTTAGAGCAACAGTATCTTCTAAATCAAGAGTGCATTCAGTGCCAGGAGGATGAGTTGTTCCAACACACTAGGCAAGCACGGACTCCAACCCCTCACATGCATAAGATAGAACATTATGAGAGACACAACTGGGTGCGAGACAGGTCTCCATGACCTTATCAAACATTGCCATCGATGCCTCCTAGACTTGAGCGGGAGGCCAATTCTAAGACCAATGATGGGCGCCTTCTTCAGGCACCCACCCAGGTTCATGGGCCACCCTCAAAAATTCTTCAAGAAGCCTCTGAGGAACCTGAGCGAGAAGAAGAGCGGGATGAAATGCCATACCAAGGCATGGGGGGTGCTATCCTACCACCCCTCCATAGGCCCCAAGTTCCCCACAACCTACAACGGGAACAAATCAAAGAGGAGGAGCTCAAATCCCCTGATACAAGCAATGCGTTGCCAGAGCACTTAGCGTCGATAGAGACCAAGATTTTGGGGCCCCAAAAGCCCAACTTACGTGAAACTCCTCTCAAAGAGGATCAACCCCTGGTTGTAGAGCTACCTGATGACGAGGTCTTCCATATCTCAGAATCACCAGATTCTGATGAGCCTGACTCTCTCGCCAAAGATGAGTCAGCATATGCAATAGCACCATGGGACCCATTCATGTTCGACAACACTAATTCATAGGTGGTCCCCATGGGTGATCATCACCAAAGTCTCTTAACCTTATTCCCTTTGGAGGCTCCCATCGAGCCCGTGCCATTGCAAGAAAATCAGGTCCCCCCGCAACGAGCGGAACAACCCCATGAGGACCACATCAATCTGCTCGAACAAGAAGAGCCTAGCATGTCGCAGATAGCTGTCGAGGCCAACGAAGGCCTTTGGATCATCGATAATGATTACGAAGATGAAACTGAGATGGCATATCTCAATCATGCACGACGACACAATCACCCTGTAACCCATGACGAACTAATGGCCCAACTAGGCATAAGACTAGGGCATGAGTGGCGCATAGACCTGGCCCACTGGCATCACATGTTGATTTCGCTCCTTTGGGAAGATCGCGAGCCACTTCCACCCAGAGATATCATAGCACCATCAGTGCCGAAGGCAGACCCTGTCCTCCTATCCGTGCATAAGGCCGATCCATTCGTGCCAATTCCTATAGAGCCAGATCCGATGCACACAGATCATCAAGCTGGGGGTACCTCTATTCCCTGAAGAGCCAATGGGTTACACCAAATGCTCCAAAGGTGTCCATAAACCCTTTGGTCAAACCAAAAGCTCCAAGGATTATCGCAATCGCTTGGTCATCCCAAAAGCTCCAAGGATTATCGCAATCGCTTGGTCATCCCA
This sequence comes from Wollemia nobilis, assembly GCA_028583015.1. Classification (NCBI taxonomy): domain Eukaryota; kingdom Viridiplantae; phylum Streptophyta; class Pinopsida; order Araucariales; family Araucariaceae; genus Wollemia; species Wollemia nobilis. The sequence goes on along the minus strand of JAQPPZ010002189.1, from coordinate 3,875,336 downwards.
AAAAGCTCCAAGGATTATCGTAATCGCTTGGTCATCCCAAAAAGCTCCAAGGATTATCGCAATCGCTTGGTCATCCCAAAAAGCTCCAAGGATTATCGCAATCTCTTGGTCAACCCCAAAAGCTCCAAGGATTATCGCAATCGCTTGGTCATCCCAAAAAGCTCCAAGGATTATCGTAATCTCTTGGTCAACCCCAATAGCTCCAAGGATTCTCATAATCGCTTGGTCAGCCCTAAATGCCCCAAAGGTATTTATAAACCCTTTGGTCAACACCAAATGCTCCAAGCGTTACCATAACTGCTTGGTCAAAATACATATTCAAAAATCAACAAAAACAACACAAAAATCAAAATCACCAAAACATTTGCATTTCCATTCCATGCATACTCATAAAAAAATCAAAATCACAACAACATTTGCATTTCCATTCCATGCATACTCATATAAAAATCAAAAATCCCAAAACCAATTGCATTTCAATTCCATGCATTCTCATAAAAAAAAACTCAAAATACAAAAATATAGGTTGCATTCGGCATCGCATCCATACATTGCATAGTTGCTGGTCATACAAGTCAAAAGCACCATAGACTGTCATTACTTGACAAGTTCATCATTTTCCACATCAAATCCATTTTCATAAATGCATACATCCATCATAACACCACCGTCATTTTTAGCATAGTCAGTTGTCTCCTAATGTATATAGGGTTTTCGTCATTCAGCTGTCTTTAAATTTCTAGCCAAAAACTATACAAAGTTAAACAGATTTTACAAAGGTAGAGTCATACTTGAAATACGCTTTGTTATGTAACATCCCATCACAAGCTAAAACACATAAAAACAAATTCCCAAGTTGTGTGAACGAAAGATGAAACCTGCATAGTAATCCAGGTCACCATAAGCGAAATGGTTATCTTGCTCATCCCCCTGTGTGAATGACCCCAAGAATGCTGAGAGTTGGCAAAAGGACAAGCATCCTCCCTACCCAATTCCCTAAGAATCCCAAGTTCTCAATAGTTGCAAAACATCAAAAATTTGCAAAACGTCAAAACACTAAAATTTGACATCCTACAGTGCACACATCAAAAGGCACAAACAATAGTGATTCTCATCACTCCAAATCCAAATCCCTTGCTCAAAAAAATAAAAAAAATAAATAATAATATATATATACAAAAATAAACAGTGATTTTATCACTACAAAGGAGCAAGTATCCCAATACAATTGAAGAAAAGAAGGGAGTCGAACTTGAATCCCTGGAACTCTCAGCATTTCGACAGGTCATGAGGCAAGCTTCAGTACTGGTTTGGTTGATAGCCTATCGGTCATTGGCGGTAAACCTCCCACATGATGATATATCTGTCACATTAACTTGTGTACAGATCAATGTTTGCATGTGGATGAGCTAGCTTATGGTATCCTAGATAGCATCGCAGATTAATCTGACTAAATACAATAAAGGAGTTAGTGGAGCTAATTAGGTGATCCTCAGTACAAGTTCGGTTGAAAGCCCATCTGGAACTAGCGGTATCTTGACAAATACCACATAAACGAACTCAATTGCACACACAGGGATGTGAAATAACTTGGTTAAATTCAAGTCGGATTTATACCTTGTTCAAAAGTCTTGCGAGATAAATGTAGAGTCTTGGCTAGTTAGTTAAAATATCTGAATCTCAGAAAAGCTTAACTACATTTTAACAACAACTGTCACATTTTATTCCGTACATCACCATCAAAATATATGCAAAATACAAAAACAAAGTTTTCACATGCAAAGTCATCCCATTAGTATCGCAAGTCAGTCAAATCTTGTACAGTCTATGGTGCATCGACACATCATCAACAACTCATCTCATTCATTTCATATGCATACATCATACAAATTAGAAACATCACATTAATAATCGCCTCTGCATACATCAAACACATACATAAAAACACACCACAACAAAAACAATAAAAACAAACACAACAAAACAACCAAACTATAAAAATGACAAATGCCAACAAAACCACTAAAAATTGCCGGACAAAAGTGCTCTTGCACTTAACCTCTTGGCATAAGAAAATAGATGTCGGGGTTTACCTTGTCGTTATCCTACTCCCCAAGAAGGCTACCATAGCCGGACCGCTCCACGGGAAGACGGATTTTTGCCAATGTTACCCCCAAATGGCATCCCAAAATGGGTTCACACCCACCAAAAATAGGTCAAAACAATCGGGAAACCGCTCGAGCATGCACTCTGGATAACATCCGAAGGCACCCTCACTTAAGTCATCTTGGGTCAAGCGACTCGTCGCTTTTCTCATGGCGAGTCATTCCTTCATCGATTCGTCGCTTGAGGGGGTAGTCACACTTAAGTCACCAATCAACAAACACACACCCAATCAAGGCAATGGCATGCATTCAAAGAATCATTGACAAAGACAATCACGCTCCTGCTTGGGGCAGCAAACAAGCAATAATCACTAATTGATCAAACACTTGGCATTCATGAATCATGAACACAAGGTTCCCCCATGGATAAAAGGTTGCGCCCTTTGCCTATTCATGACTGATCAATGACCAAGCTCAAGTCACACCTCACCGAAATAGGTTAATACTTGAAATCAAGTTCCTTAGCTCGTCAGAAGCAAGGATTCGAGAATGCATGCCCTTTCCATACTTGGGGCATCAAGAGTTGGTTAGGTTACTAAGAAACCCTAATCATTAGTGCTTTGGTTATCTATTTTTGCTCAGCACTGCACCATGTGCAGCGCTTCCCAAAAAGGGGCATCTGTAGACACCAAAACAGCACCAATCCGATTACGTGACAACAAGCACTGATCGCACTAACACACACAGCCCCCAGGGCAGCCCCAGAGGTTAAAATAGTGGTTCTAACCACTCACACAATAGTTTTACAAGTCAAAAATCAATTTGGCACCTTTTAGACACTCTGCTTCTTATTCGCTCCACCCAGGGACGAGTGCGGACTGGTACTCGTTTCACCTAGGGACGAGTATGGATTTGTACTCGTTTCACCCAGGGACGATTACTAGTGCTCGCTTCTGGGTGGGACGAACGCCAGGTTTGACCAGCAAAAAGTCAGACCTCGATGCATGACAACTCAGAACTGCCACTTAGCTTTCCCTGCATGGCATAGGAGTGCGAGTGAGTTCTTTTGACAACTCATATCTGCCAATTGACTCTCCCTTCACTGCATGGGAATGGGAGTGAGCTTTTTAAGACAACTCAGATTTGCCACTTAGCTATCCCTTCATTGCATGGGAGTGCGAGTGAGCTTTTCTAAACATACAAAGACATGCACAGAGGCAGTTAAGAAGCCCTTAATCAAGAAGAAGTCTTCTCTTCACAAAAAAAGCATTCATGCAAAGAAACACTTTTGCATGTTAATTCAAAGAGACCCCTTGGGTCTATAAAATGGTGAGCTTCCTCACCCAAAAGATATACGAGAGAAGGAGCATTTTGAGCGACGAAGTGCTGCTAATTCACTTACTTGCGATTTGTGCTTTCAACATCCATAATCTCTTAATCGAAAGAGAGGTTATTGGGTGACTTTTGAAGGCACGAATCAAGAACCAACCCCGATTTTTCTGACCACAATATCCTACCAATTTGTCGACAACACATCACATCAGGTTTCGGACCCATCCCAAGCGGATTGGTGTCGAAGCAAAGTTTCACCCGCGGGTGGTTTGCCTTCGGGCACCCCCGCTTTATTGCTTTTGGTGACTATTTCTTTTGTAGTATTTAGCTAGTTTCATGTTTATGCTTTTGTCAAGTTTTCAGTTTATTTAGACTCATTTTAACCATCGTTAGATTTATCTTTTATTTTTCATACACAGGTGCTACTGATTCTTTGTTTGTTTCTTTGAACGCAGATTTGCAGCATTAGAGGAGCAGCGAGGAATCTACCTTTACCAACGCAAGCGGCGACAACGTTTTGGTTCGCCCATCTTATATGTGGGCACGCGGAAGAAGGAATTCTGAAACAAGTTGTAAAAGACCAACATTTAACGCTCCTATCCCCTAAAAAGGAAGGAGACGCATTGTAACACAAATTTGAAAAGCATATCAATAAAAGGGCCGTGTTTTTTATATTGCTTTGATATCTTGTGTTCATGTTCTTTCTTTTTATGCATTTTTCAATAACATAGGGTTTAAGCGTTATTTTAGTTTCGTTTACATTGCATTTTTAGTTTATCCTTTTTGTTTCCGGAATCTCGTGCTTTCACTATCATGCATAAAATTCCCATAGGTGGATAATATTGAGAGGTTAAGGTTCCTCAATACCCTCAAGGGAAGCTAACCTATAAGTTCCAGGCCCTATATTTTTCATGATGATAAATGGGCCTAACCAGTTTTGTGAGACAAGCAAAGTCTCCCCAAGATCAAAGAATGCTCCAAAAGATCAATCACACACAAAAGAGGAAAACCCACAACACCAATATTAAGTGGTAAAACCCTACTTCAAATGAATAAGGTAAACATCCACTATGAAGCTCACTATATTACTCATTTGATTCAACAATACAAGAATGCTTCAATGTTATGCAACAATATGCATCAACATGATATTACAACACAATTCAATATGACAAGATATGTTAATATGTAGTAGATAACACCCCTATTTAAAGAGAAGCTTTTCTACTACAACCCTAAATATTATCACAATATAATCTTATCACAATCTAATCTTGAGATGTGTGACAAGTGGCATCTATCAAATATTAGAAAGTGCTTAGTTACTTTCTAATATTTGCTAGAAAAGGGGAAATAACTTTTTTTCACAAATTAAATATTCCTAGCACCCTTATTTTATTTATTAATTGGGTGAGAATATTTTTACATAAAATAGAATTATTTTCTAATTCAAATATTATTCTTTAGACTTTATATTTTAGTCTAAGAATAATTTACACAATGTTGCATTACATATTCCAACAAGTTTATCACAAATTTGTCTCACAAATACCGTGGTATGTTGGAGTTCTACAAATTTTCTTTAAGCACAAGATCCCTAACTTTAAAATACCTAAGGTGGACTTTCATATCATAATATCTCTTAAGGAAATATTGATAATGTAGAGGTGCTTGAGAGTGTTAACGCATCGTTCATCAAGAAGGATCAATTGGTTAAGGTGAGCTTGTCGCATAGTATCATCATTGATGAACTCTTGGAGTGATACGTGCAACAAAAGAATTTATAATTCCAAGGTCATAATAGCCTCAAAACCATATACTAGCAAGAAAGGGGTTGCCCTAGTGGGCATCCTAATGCTAGTTCTATAAGCCCATTATGCAAGAGATACTTGAATATGCCAATATTTGTGATTATATTTGACAATCATTGAGAATGGTAATAATTGTTTTGTTTGATTCCTCTACTTACCTATTAGCCTATAGATAATAAGGTGTGGAAAATCTATATTGAATGTTATACTTGGAATTTAAAGCTCACACATATTTATTCTTAAATGGGGGCCCATTATCCAATATGATATTGGATGGAATACCAAAACGACATATGATATTATGAAGTATGAACTCTGCAATGTAGGGTCCAATCATAGTGGTAAGAGGGATGGCTTCCACCCACTTGGTGAAATACTCTATGGCCATTAAGATAAACTTGTGATGGCCTAAATATGGGGGTGATATTTTCCCAATTACATCAAAGCCCCACTACAAAAAAATCCATACCAAATGAATCGATTGTAAGGCTTGAGAAGGTACAGGTAAATGATTAGCATGATGCTAATATTTCATGCACTTCTTGATATAAGCACAATAATATTTCTCCATGGTATGCTAATAATAACATGATGCTAATATTTCATGCACTCTTGATATAAGCACAATAATATTTCTCCATTGTGAGCTTGTGAAACTGCCCAAGTAGATTCGTGGGGCTCTAGACAATGAAGAGGAATATCATTTTAGCCTCAATGATACAGGATGTCTCCTAAAAAGACATATTTTATCGATTTTTGCTTAAATTTTAATTTTGTGGCATGCAACAATCCCAAGGGGATACTACCAAGATTTAGGAAATCTTTTAGTTGGGTTAACCAATCTTGATATTGTTGAGTCTCGATTGAATGAACTGCTTGTGCCTTTTGAGATTCATCATGTTGATTGGGATAGTACCTTAATATAGATCATTTCATTGTTATCAAAATGACTATTTGGAATCAAAGGTCCTTAGGAAGAAATTTTCAAAAATTTATGAATGCAAGAGAACCGTTCTTGGTATGGTTCAATCTAAATCATATGGACAACTTCTTCATATTTTAAAGCCTCACACAAAATTTCTAATTCCAAAAGTGTATTGACATGAATGGTTATGAGATCATATAAAGGGTTATACAAAATTAAGTATCCCAAGGAAGCCATTGTATCTGTAAAATAATTAGATGAGTGAGGGTCTGTGTTGATGTTGTACCATTCCAATTTAGCTAGTAGTTTATCCACAAGTGCTTTGTATGATTGTAATATAGGACACCTGCATTGGTAGATTTCCTTGACCTGGTTAACAATGAGCAATGAATCATCAACGATATTTAGCTTCTTTATTATCATGGTGATAGCTATGTTAGAGTATATTCCATCATTTGGGTCATGTAAATATACCATCCGTGGTACATAACTAGAGTAGTAGATTACTTTAGGGGGTAGTTAGCTAGTTACTTAATATAATAAATGCATAAGTATCTATGTGCAAATTGTAAATGTGCAAGGTATTACCTTGTACATATAGGTAGAGTGTTGGTCAAACAATCCATATTTCTATATAGAGAGCCTCATAGTAGGGTCATGCACAGTGGTGAATATTTGCAAATTGGGTGAATATTAGGATTTCTAAAATTGGAAATTGGTGAATATGAGGACCCTCAACATTGGTCCATTCGCTTGAATTTTTTAGGACTAATTTTTTTCTTAGGTTCAATTCACCACAATATATATCCTAACATAGGCATATTTGTACTTGTTGCTCTTTTCAATCCTGATCTAATGGTGGTGTTTTTTATGAAGTTATAAGGTGATTTTAAAGGTCAAAAGTTACCCCAAATATGACCTTACTTTTTAGAGCTTCAAATGCCCCCAAATTTTGGTGTGAAGATGATTGATTTGATTTTCTTAGGATTCGCCTTCATTTATATTAAGATTTACCATTTTTTTACAAGTACATTTTAGGTCCAACCCCTTATGCATAACCTTCATAGTGAGTGATTATAGATAATTGTAGGTAGTAGTAGGTATATTGTGTATATCACCATATAGATTGGTGATGGATACAATGTAATTCTTTAGCATTAGTTCTGGAGTATTCATTTTCTCCATATTACATTGTATCATTTTTGTCACTTTCCATTAAAAACATATTTTAGCATCTTACATTTTTACATATTTCATATCCTGTGATTATATTCTCCTTTGGCATACACCATCAAAAGCTAACAGTGGTATCAGATCCAAGGAGAATCAAATCTTAGTTATAGAATATACGAGATTGCATTTGGCTAGAGTGTTTCCATAGAGTTATAGAAAACTCGTGAAGACTAGGACTCAAAATTCATTCCACTAGATTGACAAATCAACTAGTGAAGATTCATCATTAACAAGATTTAGAATTATCTTACTAAAATCTTGTTGCATAAAAAGAAACTAAAGAAAGCACTATACAGATCTACACATTGTAGAAGAGAAAGCAATAGAAGCCTCATTACAAAAAAAAGTCCACAAAAGCCTTATTGAAGAATAAAAGGCCACATAAGCCTTATTGCAAAAGAAAATGCCACAAAATCCTTATTGTAGAAGAAAAGGCCACAAAAGCCTTGACCTAGAAGAAAATGCCATAGAATCCTTCAATCTAAAGAAGAATCCAAAGAAGATTTTGTGAAATTAGGCTATTGGTTATCTCCTTTTCTAATTAAATAATTCCTCTAGAAGAAGCTGGAAAGACCCATAAAATATCTCATTGAATAAATTCCATCCTTGGAAGAGATAGAGAAGGACTATCAAAAGTCCTATTCTAGAGATCCATGAAGAATATCTCATTGCCAAAACTTTTGTAGTTGAAGGTTGAAGGAAATGTCTCATCAAGAATATTAGAGAAGCTGCAATACTAAATATCTTGGAGAGGTCTCATGGAGAAACAAGAATAAGTTTTGGAGAGCCTCATTTTAGAAATTAGAGAATCCATCAAAGAAGTTCCTAGGAGAACTTTTTAGAGAAATTCACTACAAAATATAGTGAAATATTTGGGATAATTATCATCATCTGACAACAAGCCCAAAAGGAGATGAATTTGGCAAGGAGTGCAAAATTCTAAAAAATAATATTGAATACCTCAAGACCTTCAAATTCTTGAGAAGAAAATCTTGTTTGAAGTTAGGACCTGATAAAGAGTTTGAAGAAGAATTCAGATAAAATAAACCTACCAAATCCAAGAAGATTTGAATATTGTCCTTCATAGCAAAGAAGGCATATTCTAGAGATAGAGATTTGCTGGATTCACAACAAAATACTAAAAGGGTTCTATAAGTACAATATTTTAATGAATAAATTGACTGCAGAAAGGCAACAATCAGGATAGCATTACTAGCTACAAGACTTTAGAGTTCTAGGCTAGATATTGAAGGAGAATTTGAAATCATCTACTAAAATTTTAGATCAACAGACTAGAAGAATTCACAGCTGCAAGCAACCACCATTCTAGATAAGAAATTTTATGACTCAACCCATCAATATATTCATCATCAAAGGTAAGCAACTTAGGTGCAAAAGGTTCATTTACTAGAACACTTAATTCGGATTACTACTTAACTTCATTAAGCACCTTATTATAATTTGGAAGTTGTAAAATAGAAGTTTGCACTTTAAGTCATTAAAGAAAGTGTAGAAGGTAGTTTCTATTAAGGTTAATTACATATACATTAATATGAGTTAGATTCATTCTTACTATTATCTAATTATTGAGAAGATGACTGCATTAAAAAATTTGTAGTGATCATTAGTGCATTTGAAACTACTTTGAGAGCTTATTAACAAGATAAAAAATGTGAGATTATTAAAGTACATTAAGTTATAAATATTATTGGTTCATTACACTATACTAGTTGTCCATTAAACTAGTTACTCTCAAAGGGTCATTTTGTGTATTGATTGTTAAGATCAAGGACACAAAAATCTACAAATGATCAAAGTGTCTAAAGACACTATTTAGAACTCAATATCTGAAAGATATTGTGGCCTATAGAAGATACCAAGTAGATCGATATTCCTCCAAGGAGTGGATAAGAATAAGGCAGCTATTAAATCAGTGATAGAAGCTAAAAATTGAGACTTGGTGAGTCTCAGATTCAAGGTGCACTAAGAGCTCATTATAGGTAAAATATTAGTGCATAAATTATACTCCTTCAAGGGCATATTATCTACATGATTATTAGCTTGGGTTCATTACTAGATTAACCAAGTGAAGGATATAGTTATCTATAAAAAAAGACAACATCAATCAGCCATTGCCTACAAGAAGTAGTACAGGGAATCCACCATTAAAACACATAAAAGAAGCTTGTAAAAGAGAAGGTGAAAAATCAAGGTATTGTATTATAAATCTATTTACATTATCCTGCACCATAACCTATTTTCCTACATAGGAAAGAGGATAGAACTTGGGTTTCTTAGGGACACATCCTCCACAAGTGAGGAACATCATACAAGTGATCATAGAGGAGCAGTATCCAAAGCAAGAGAGAAGATCTAATAAAGAGATCTCATTATGATGTCTAAAAACACCTTTACAACCATAAAAGTAGGTATCCCTAGCAACCAATTTGAATCACATGATATCACAAAAGTATCATTATTCATCTATGTTTGTTGTCATATATTGAACAATGTAAAGGGAGAATTTGAACCAACATATTCAAAGCAAAAGCATAAAGAGAAAGAAGCAATACCCAAGATCTTGCTCGAAGAAGACGTCCATTGAAGGAGAACTCAAATTAGTTCTCAGACCACCATATAACTATATATTTGATCCTAATACCTCCATCGAATCAAGATCTAATACATACTCATTTGGAATAAGCATTGAGGAACAAAAAACAACTAGATTTACATTGGCAAGAGGAATATAAAGAAGAAGAGAAGCATTGGAGGGAAAATAAATGTAATATTCCATTTGTCACCACGGATAAGAATTTCTCATCTCATAATAAAATGCTTGAAGGTTATATTAAAGAGGGTTATGAAGCATATTTTATAGGAAGGAGTGTTACAGTAGTTTCACCTACAATTAGAGGTTATAAGCCACCTAGAGAAAGCATTAATTCCAGCCACGAGCATTACTCAAGAAGGTATTGAAACCAACCTCAAGCACTATGTAAATAAGTTTTTTGGATATATCTCAAAGGAGAATTAAAAACCACCTCAAATGTTACTCAAAGCACATGTACCATGTATCTATATAAGCATTCAACTCCAAGGTAAATAAAGCAACTAAATTGGAGCAAAATTATAATGCTCGAGTAAGTAAGAACATGCTGAAATTGGAGTCAAAGGAGGCAGCGAGGTATGTCATAGACCAATATTAAATTCTTATGGTGATAATTTCATATTAAGGAGGATACCGAGCTAAAATAGGTATTGTGGAAGCATAGAGTTTGAAGAAAGAGCATGCAGGCCCTTCATTGGACAACAAGGTCAAAGTAGCATTAATACAACATTGGAGATACGTACCAACCAACCATCAAAGTATGTGGAGCTACTAAAGGATATGTAGAGCATCAAGCCTTACTAAGGTAAATATTAAATTTTATTTCTTTAATTAAAATTAGAGTTATAAGGTGATATAGACTATTGCATTGGAATAAAATTATCAAGCATTAGTAATTATCAAGCAAGATTTTTTCAAGATATTGAATATTCATATTTGCAATTAACCAAGTAGGATACATAAGGTTGTCAAATTTGATTAAATCATTATTAAATTGTAAATACCATTATTTTCTAATATTCCAAAAAGTAGGGAGATATAAGGTATACTACTTCAAACTATATATATATATATATATATATATATATATATATATATATATATATATATATATAAATAATTAGAACTTATAAAGAAAATCTATAGGAAAGAGAAGCAAATCAATTGCCTACATATAGAGTTGGAATTAAATGGTAAAAATTGTCTCATAATCATTTTAAGGAGACAAAAATAAATCCAACCATTAAAGCATACTTCATTGGGAAAAATAAGGAAAAATTAAAAGGTTAATTATTCTCAATACATTACAAAATCAACTTAGAAGGTGAACTAAGCATATTCTAATAGGGAGATATAAGGAAGCCTACAAAACCTAATTCTAAGAAAGGTATTATCAAATTAGTTCACATCTTGTAACTAGGGAGATATAAGGAATTTTACAAAACCTAAAAGCCAAGAAAGGTGTTATACCTAGAAAGTCATCATGACCTCAAACAAATTCATCCTTACAAAATATTAACTACTTAAGGGCTCAAATTACTTCTTATAGATAAATATAGTGAGAGCTATTTTGAAATTTGAAAAACTTTGGTGTATTTTCAAAGGAGCAAGAACTAAACCAACTCAAGAAGAAACAATGATTCAGAAGTTTGAAGAAAATGAAGCTAACACATTAATTATAATAACATTTTCCATCACTGATGAGATATACGCTTAAATTAGCTCAGTAGGGACATCTACAGATGCTTGGAAAATATTTGAAGGGAAAACTAAAACCACTATCTTAAATCTTCAAACTCAATTACATTCCCTGAAAATGAATAGTGGTGAAAGCATAGAACTATTCTTAAGGAAGATAACAAATATAAAAGGAAAACTACTAACCCTAAGAGAAAAAGTTGAAGATAAATTCCTTGTTCAAGTAACTTTGAGAGCACTTCCAAATAGCTACAAGAATCTAGTTACATCCTTACAGGTTCTAAGCAAAGATACAAATTTTAATAAACTAATCAACATTCTTCAAGGATATGAGATAGAAAATACAGTGAAAGATGAAATGAATAACAATGCATTGGTCCTAAAATATAATCCACAAGGAAACATTGCTTCATCATCAAAAGGTCAAATACCATGGAATAACAAATATTATCAGATATGCAGGATAAAAGGGTATAACACCAACTACTGCAGATTCAATCCAAGAAATCAGAATCAAGGAAATTAGATAAACTATGGAAGCTAACCAAGTAGAGTATTCCAACCAATGAAATATCAACATAATCCTTGAGAGAAACAATCTCGGCATAAAAACTATTATCCATAATTGGAATATTGAAAAGGGAATAAAAAAGGACATCTAACTTAGAAGATCAAAGAAATTTAAGAATTGGAAGATACCATAGATGATCAAGAAGTTAAAGCTCTTATGACAAGGGTAACTGTATCGCTCCAAATTTTTTGCACCCTTACCTTCAGGCTAAAGGATCCGTGCCCAAAATGGGGATGGGAAAAGGATGGGACAATACCTCAGACTGATAGGCCCTTTGAAGGTCCCGCCTCTCGGGGAGGGGTATTAAGGTGATTTTTTGATGGATGGTGGGGTTCACCAGGAAACGTTTAGTGGCAGTTTCCACGCCTAGGTTGGGAATGTGTTTGATGTGTTCAGTTTTAGCTTTAAACATCCAAGTCCTAGGTTTGGCCAGATGAATCTAAATTGTTCTATTATGAAAATGTAAATTAAATGAAGACAAAAAATAGATTTAAACAAAAAACATAAAGAATAATTAAGTGAAAAGATCCATACCTGGTTTTGGATGTCTGATGGAGGTTCTAATTTTTGAAGCAGTCAAGATCATCTAGAATTTGACAGAATCATCTCTGATCTGATAGGATCGTCTGAGATCTGACGAATTCATCAGAAAAATTTGTCAGAGACCTGCAATCAGATAAATAGATACAAAATACAAAAAATGCAGCTATGCCAACAGAGGGCAATGATGTAGAATGACAGTAATAATATTAAAATAATAATAACAAACAAAAACACGAGTGCATTACAATGATTTTATTATGCATCAAAGCTATATGGGTGAACTCCAAGATGCAGAATAGCAAAAAATAATAATAAACTGACTAGATGTAGAATAAAACAGCAGATGAGAAGAGAAAAATGCAAACTTTGGGTAGTAATTGCCCCCAATGTTGACTGCAGTCGAAATCATCTTGGATTGGTATGAAATCTTCTCGAATTGGACAGGATCGTCTGCGACGATCTGAGCTTGCTCCGGTTGAAGAATAAAAAAGTTCCTACAAACAAACTTAGAAAAATATAAAAACAAATGGTGATTTAAGATGGTCTAATGCATGTAGAACTTGTGTTTACAAGAAATTTCAGCCAGAGGGATGTTAAGGGGAGGGCCTAAGATTAAATAGGCTTAGGAGGGAGGTTGGGAGGTTGGAGATCATCCCATTTTTGGAGATCTCCAACGGGGGAGGTCTCTAATGGCACAGACAAGCTTCTGCCCAGATTAGAGACGCCATTGAAACAGAAGCTAATTATGAAAAATCAATTTTGGGATGAAATCGGCTGGACGTTCTGCTCTAGACGAAATCATCCGATCTGAGGCGATATCGTCTAATCGGAGATGATATCATCCAACGGACGAATTAAAATCTAAAAATGGCACGAAAAACGAGGAAACGGGCAACAGGAAGTTTGGGAGCGGTTTTGGGGTTAAAATTTGAATTTGAATTATTACTAAGGTAATTTTAATTATTTGCTAAGGTTTACTGTGCCAATTTTAGGGTGCTACATTTTGCCCCCTCTTTAGAAAATTTTTTGAGGAAAATGCGTTAAAGATGAGTTCTTCTTGATCTACGAGAAAGCAAAAATTATTCTCATTTTTAGGCGATGATTCTTGGTCGAATCGTACAACAGTTCACTATGGTGCCCCCTCCGTGTTTTTACCCAAATCGGTAAAAACGCGAAAAAGGAAAATTTTTAAAATGTTGTTAAGTGTTTTTTAATAAAATTAAGAAAAATATGGAAAAACCCCAATTCATTGTTACTGTTCATTTTTTGGTTTCTAGAGCTCTTGTAAACAAAATGGTCGAGACAGCACATAGATCGACAGAGGTCCGATGCGGGCTACGGGTAAGGGTCCAAAATTAATGTAGAATGCTTTAATTTTTTGATTTTGTTATGGTTTTTAGATTAATTTTAAATTATTTTTGAGCATCGCGGCCATTTTTGGGCCATCGACATCGTCGGGACGAAATCGTCTCGATTTCGTCAAAATCGTCTTGATATCGCCAATTTCGTCCAAGAGCGAAATCGGTGAAATGGGGACGATTTCGACTTGCAAAATCAGAGACGAATTTTCTCAAATTAAACTTGTGTTACTTGCATTTTTAATCACTGTTTTATTAATGATTTTTATTGTTTTGCTGTTTATGTTGCAGAGAGGATTATTAAAGAGTAGAGAATGGAAATACAAGGGGCTGAGGGATGACTTGGCTGCGCTATCTCAGGTAGAGCGAGATCAGTTGGCTCAAGTCGTCTTGCAGCATGTGGTAGATATGCCATAGGTTTCTACAGATATGGGGCTATTGATAGCCCTAGCAGAGAGGTGGTATCCGGGTTCTTCCTATTTTCGGTTACCGACAGGGGAGATGACTCCCACACTGGAGGATGTATGGAGTATTTTGAGAATCCCCATACAAGGATGGCTAATAACTCCCATGGCTAATCAGGTCCACGTGATGATGTGATTGTGCGGAGATTCGAGCTTCACCCTAGAGAAGGACGGAGTGAACATCGAGTCGCTACGCCAGATGCCTGGGGCATCTAGAATGACACAGGTTTTGGCTGGGGTTGTAGGTGGTCTGCTGCTATGCCATTAGAGTGGATGCAAAGTACCATGGCTATTGATAGATGTGGTCTATGATATGAGAGACCACGGATACAGGTTTGCTTGGGGGAGTTATGTACTATGCCGATTGTATAGGATCCTACATAGGGTCATATACAAGGGCGGTCGATGTCTGGTTATGACATCACTACTACAGGTTTGATGCTGGGAGCACATCATGGTGCAAAGGCCGATAGGGCTCCCACTAACAGGGATTTATGGGGAGAGGCCCCGAGATTTCTACTGGTGGCTCTAGAGAGGGTCACAGAGGCGGATAGATCTGTCAATGTCCCGAAGACTACTTGACGACCTTGTCTCTTACCAGATCACCTGGAGGCCTTGGAGATATCATCCAGGGTGGGCCAAGGATGGACAAGAGCTGGCTCATGTTAGGCGAACCTATTGGCTGAGGATGGAGAGGGGAGAGGTGGAGCTCCACCACTATGATCGAGTTTTTAGGCAGTGCAGTCTACAATAGGGATCCCATATCTCAGAGACTATGAGTTTTCTTGGAATATTTGGGAGAACACTATAGTTAGCGGGGCTCCAGATATGTAGCACTTCTGGAGTCAGGACGCAGATGATGCCCTGATCCAACCAATGGATGGGGATGATGCTGGGGTAGCTGACGACTATGATGTCTAGTACACAAGAATTCACCCTCCTTAGATGACAAGGGCTTAGGGTCCAATTCATGTAGTTGTGCATCGGATGGGGAGGCGGTGCCAGGCGGCCATGGAGGCGGCACAGGGTTGCAGCAGGAGAGAGCAGAGGAGGCCACAGGCTCAATAGAGATCGCAGCAGCGGGAGAGGAGTGAGGAGAGACCCCCTTCTCCACGAAGAGAGAGGCCACCATCGCCCGATAAGGGCAAGGGTGTGGACACAAGAGAGAGTAGTGAGATGGCTACTATCTGGGCATATACTGTCCATCTCCAGGCACAGGTGCAGACTCTATAGTATGAGGCTACATGCCATCGAGTTGAGGCTACGTAGCTCAGAGATGAGGTTGCATGCCTCAAAGCACAAAGCAGAGGGGCAAGCAATCGAGACCTAGCACGGGCTATTGCCCAGGTCACATTCTATCAGATGCTATACCATCATATGGTTCTAGAGGGGTAGAGATTACCGCTGTCGACCCACATTGCAGAGCCTGTCATGATGAGGTCATCTAGGACATCATCATGATCAGAGTCCAGGACTCATAGCACCACATGGACTACGATGGGGCCACCTCATCCACCTCAGGGCGGGGGAGGAGATGAGGTTGAGAGCTCGAGGGGTTCTCGAGGATAGCTACTACAGATTACACTGCACAGATTGATACATAATGCTTATTATTATTGATATGGGATTGAGTATGCCGAGGTACAGATTATGGCATACCGATCCAGTTTTGAGATGATGTAGATGTTGTTGATATATATATAGATGAGATATTTTTGATCATATGACTTGTCTTATGTGTTTGTATGATGAATTAATGTTTTGGTGTGATTAATTTGATGATTAATGTAATTATGTCGTTTGGAAATATTATGGTTTGAATGTCATGCTTTTAAAATTTAAATGAAATAATCTTATGTAAACAAATTGGTTGTTTGTGGGATAATTTGATAAAAATAAAAGGGGAATTTTAACAATAATTTCAAAGGACATTGTCGCTATTATAGACCATTTCATAGAGTCGCCACTCACTCGGTCGTCAAGCTAATCCCAGTATAGAAATATTGCTAAAAGTAAAAGAGTTCTTAAGAGACTGTCTTAAGACTTTGTTGTGATGATGCAAATGATGATGATGATGATGATTTGTTTTCAGATTTCCATGAAAATATTATGCATGAAATATTTTAAAATGATTTTTCTAGGCATAAATTCCTAAGTGTGATAAATTTTTTGAATAATTCCCTAGGAATTATACCATCATTGCAAATTTGAAGTTTGACATAATGACATGAAATAGAATAAGTGTTTGTTTGTTTTAAAACATAATTGTGTAACATAATGATTTAAGTCATATGTTTTTATGATTTTAAATAAATGGAAAATAAAATTGGTACAATGGTTTGAGCTAGGCATAGAATATTTAGGTATAGACTTATACCATCATCGCGAAATCCAAAGAAGAAAACAATATAATAGTTTTATTGCATGGTTGATTTTTAATTTTTGAAAATAATCAGAAAATATGAAGATGAGGACTTGCGCTAGTCATAAAATTTCAATTTTGGTTTTGGAACTATACCATCGTCACGAAAGTCAAAAGTTATATATAAATGTAACTTTATTGCATGTTTTTGAAAATGATTTTGATTTTTGATAATGCATGTAGTTTTATTTATACTAAACAACTGTTCTTCAAAGAAGAAAATGAATTTATTCCAAACAATTTGCAAAAATATTTCAAAGTATCTTAAAGACAAAAGTAAGCTTTATAAGGAATCCCATGTGCATATGTGAGTTCATTACCAATCTTGATTTATCATAATGATACACAAAATCTCTCAAATACAAATGTGTGTGCAATTGCATTGTTCATTTACCAGTTTTAAGCAAGATAATTTGATACAAGTGATTTGAATGAACCAAATAAGTGTTCATTAACCATGATTTAGATGCATATAACCATACCAGACTACTATGTAAGTCAGGTTATCAAGAGCTAGCTAATCCATAAGCAGACATAGGTCTATACAAAATAAGGTCGCTAATGTGACAGACATATCACCATGCTGGGAGTTACGCAAGGCCAAGCGGGTTGGGCACAAACCACCTGTTATGGGGCTTACCTCACAGTTTTCGAATAATTGATAATTCAAGGGATTCAAGCTCATCAACCCTTCTTTTCTTTTCAATGGGTAGGGAAAGGGATTTTATTGCTTTTTACTTTTGCTTTTCTCTTTCTTTTTCTCTTTTTGTATTGTTGCTTTTGAATTTGAGATAATGCTGAAATAGTGCTGAGATAGTACAAAATGATACTGGAATAATGCTTCTTTTGCTCATAATTTTGTTTGATTTTTCTTTTTCTTTTGCTTCCTATGCTAGGGATACTTGCTCGGATTAGCTATAGAGCAAGGGATTTTTATTTCGGGTAGGGGTGAGCTTTTCCTTTTGCCAATTCTCAAAGATTCTAGACCATGTGCATGATAGGATAGCAGGGGAAACTTTTCTCTCAAGAAACCACTTCTACTATGTAGCATAGCATGGACATTACAAATATAATCATTTTATTGTGAAAGGATGTGCTTGGTTTAAGTAAATAACAAGATCAATTCTCTATGCTCAAACTTTATTTAATTAAATTATGTGTACTTTGATATAAGAGAGATTAGTAATCATGCGAGATAAAATCAAGATATTTATTTTTGTGTTTGTGATAGTGAGGGATTCCAAATAAATGCTAATTTATCCAAAAATAATTTGAAAATATAACTGTAATACTTGAAGAATAAATATATACAACAAATATTTTTGAGGAATTTGATAATTTTGATGTTTTTGTATTTTGATCTTAATTGAGGAATTGAAAGAAATACAATGTGATTGTTTTTTTTTTGAAACTTTTTATATAAGAGAAAAAAAAGGAAATAATATACAAAATATATATATATATAATGATGGAATAACCAAATTTTATGCGTAATATCGCTTAAGATGCATAATATTCATAGGTTCTTTTAAATCTTTACCATCTAAGGTAGCTAATTTGTATGCTCCTGATTCAAATTTAGCAGTGATAATATATGGTCCAAGCCAATTGGGCTCAAATTTACCTTTAAGGTCTTTAGTTGCATTAGTATTTTTTTTATTTTCCTTTAAAACAAGGTCGTCAATATCAAAGGATCGATGACGAACTTTCTTGGCATATGATATTTTAAGCTTATTTTGGTAGGCACGAAGATGCTCCAAGGTCGTCGATCTCAAAGGATCGATGTGCTTTTCATCTAGGAGTTCCAGCTGGATGAGTCTGCCAGCTCGATATTCATCTTGTACTTCGGTATCTTGAAGTAGTAAAGCCAAAGAAGGAACTTCTAATTCAAAGGGAAAAACAACTTCAGTGCCATAAACCAAGATAAAAGGTGAAGTACCTGTGGGAGTACGCACACTAGTGCGATACGCCCACAAAGCTAGATATAATTGAGTGTGCCAGTCACGGCCAGATTTATTGACCAATATTTTAAGAATTTTGATTAAGGTTTTTTTAGATGCTTCTGCTTGACCATTGCCCTGAGGATAATACGGAGTGGACCAGCGATGTTGAATCTTATATTTTTGGCATAAATTCTTAACATATTTATTTTTGAAACAAGTTCCATTGTCTAAGATGAGATTTGCAAGAATTTTGAACCTACAAATAATTTTATTAAAAATAAATTTAGAGACTTGTGTTCCAGTGCAGGAAGCTAAAGGCAGAGCTTCAACCCACTTCGTGAAATACTCAGTGGCGGTTATGATGAATTTGTGTCCATCAGATGACACAGGATTAATTTTTCCAATAATGTCTAAGCCCCATTTTGAAAATGGCCAAGGATATGAAATAGCCTGCAGCTCTTGTGCAGGCGCATGGACAAGGTCAACATGTTTCTGGCACTTGTCGCAATGGCGCACATAATCATGTGCATCATTTTCCATGGTAGGCCAAAAGTAGCCTATCCTAAAGAGCTTTTTAGCAATGACACTACCACTGAAGTGTCCTCCACAAGATCCATCGTGGGCTTCACTTAAAGCTAATTTGGATTCTTCTAGATTCAAACATCTCAATAGGATACCTTCAAAATATCTCCTATATAAAGTATTGCCAATTATTACAAATCGACTTGCTCGTCTACGTAATAACCGACGCTGGTTTCTATTAGAATTGGCAGGGAAAGTCCCATTTTGAAGAAAATAAAATATATCTGTATACCAAGGTTCAGGAGCAGTTTTATTGATTAGAAACACATCCAAAGGTTCTAAGCATGAATTATTTGAAGCGGGTTCCTAGAGTCGACGAATAATGATGGTGGCATATTCGTCATCTAACTCCAAGTGCAGAAGCAATGCAGCTACGGCCATAGCATCAGCTACACGGTTGCTAGTTCACAGAATAGCCTCCAAAGTGACTTTATCAAAAAAGGATAACAATTGCAAAACATATGCTTTATATGGGCACAATTTATCATATATGTTTTGATAAACATCATTAATTTGGTTTATAACAAGTTGAGAATCACCAAAAACTAGCAGATGTTTGATTTTTAATGCCAAGGTAGCTCGTAATCCAAGGATTAGAGCCTCATATTCAGTAGTATTATTGGTGCAAGCAAATGTTAATTTGAAGGACAAAGGAATGATGTGTTTTTGTAGAGATATTAAAATAATTCCTGCACCAGCCCCACTCATGCATCGGGCTCCATCAAAGTATAAGGACCATTGTTCAATATGGTCTGCCTCTAATTGAAGGCATTCATCAGGAAACTCAATGGTGAGGGGATGGGTAGACTCTAAGGGTGCAGCAACTAACTGATCTTCTATGATTTGACCCTTAACATACTTATGTCCTATGAATGTGAGTTCAAACTCGCTTAGAGCAATAACCCACTTGGTTGTGCAACCCGATAAATAAGGTCGACTCATGAAATATCGCAAGGGATCATATTTGGCAATGACATAGGTTTTTTGATTGAGCATATAATGGCATAGTTTTTGTGTAGAAAATACAACTGCTAGACATAATTTTTCTAATGCTGTGTAACGGGTTTCATAACTGATGAGGGTTCTACTAATGTAGTAATTAGCACGTTCTTTCTTCTCATCATCAAGCTGAGCTAACATAGCTCCTAAGGCAGAATTAGAAGCAAAAATTTACAAGATAAAAGGATGATTAGATTTAGGCGGTGAAAGCACAGGTGGGTTAAGGAGGTATTGTTTGAGAATTTCAAAAGCTTCCTTACATTCGTCATCCCAATTAAAAGGGACATATTTCTTAAGGAGCTTAAGAAAGGGACCGGTTTTGTCCGCCAGCTTATCGATGAAGCAACGGATGGCTTGAAGCTTACCTTGTAAACTTTGTAACTCAAAGAGATTGGTAGGTGCGGGCATATCAGTGATAGCCGCAATCTTGAGAGGGTCAATTTTGATACCACATAATGAAACTAAAACCCCTAATAGTTTATCGGACTTGACTCCGAATATGCATTTGGCTGGATTTAATCGAATAAGGTATTCTCTTAACCGATTAAAAACTTTTCTCAAATCATCTAAATGATCATCTTCTTTAATAGAGCGAGCTATAATATCATCTACATAATCATGTAGGATATCATGCATCATATCATGAAAGATATAAGTCATAGCTCGTTGATATGTTGCACCTGCATTCTTTAAACCAAATGGCATCACTTTCCAACAAAAGGTACCCCAAGGGTTAATAAAGGTTGTTTTAGCCCGATCTTCAGGAGCTATCCTGATCTGATTATAGCTAGAAAATCCATCCATTAGGGACATCATTCCACTCCCGGTGGTAAAGTCAATGATTTGATCCATGTTTGGAAGAGGAAAATCATCTTTAGTGCATGCAACGTTAATATCTCTAAAATTTGTGCAAACCCTAACTTTGGTAGCTTCTTTCTTGGTGACTGGAACTACATTTGAGATCCATTCAGCATAATTAATAGCTTGTATAAAAACAACATTCAAGAGTTTTTCTAACTCCCCTTTGACTAGCAAGGCCACTTTGGGATGCATTTTTCTAAGTTTTTGTTTAACAGGTTTAGCATCCGGATGGACTACTAGATGATGCATGACTATAGAAGGGTCCAAACCTAGCATGTCTTCATATGTCCAATCAAAGACATCTTCATAATTTTTAAGAAATGTAATGTATTCATTTTGTTTTTCTTGACTTAATTCTGATCCAATATTGATTATGTGAGGATTATCCTCAGTTCCAATGTTAAATTTAATGATGTTTTCTACTTCCATGTGTAGATCTCTTTCAAAATTAGGTGGGGCGGGTGAAATGCCAAATTCTTGTAATTCTTTTAAGGTTAACTTGGAGAATTCATCTTGAGGAATCATGGCCTCAAGCTGGGCTATAGTAGGTATAGAACCATCAAAATAAAAACCATTGTGTAACAAATCTTCAACGGAGACATCATGGAAAATATCTCCCTCCAACTCATCGTCGGATTTAGCAATCAATTCAGGGTAAGCTATGGATAGCATATTGCATGTAAAGGGATTATTCTTTGGACACAAAGAATCTTGTTTATCTAGATATTCTTGATAACATATGAGTTGATCATCACCTTCAAAAGGGAAGGGTTGACCCTTACTAGGAAACAGGCCCACACCACATCGGGCAGGCCATGGTTTTACCTCGATAGGTTCTTTCATACAATTTTGGAAAGGTCCCAAGCCTTTCCCTTTATATCCCATTTTAAGCATTATAGGTTTAGCTTTAATATATTCATTAGCAAAATAGCATCGAGCATATCTATCACAATGCGTCTTGATGTTTCGGGGTATTCTTCCCCAATCATATCCTTTATAAATAAAATCACAACTCCCAACTTGGTAGGTACTTCCCATAGGTTGTGGGAGGCCCAAAGTACAAGGAGATGGTGGCAAGTTATTTAAAATAATTGAATCTTGCATAAAAGCATTTGTTTTTTCTGATATTAAAATTTTAGATAAATTCGATAAAAGCCCATTAGAAAGAGCATAAGATGTAGAAGGATCATTCCCTATATCTTTAGATGTGGAAGGTATGATAGATGTAGATAATGTGGAGGTGTTAATAAATGCGTCTATAGGTTTTGAAATTATAGGGATGGAACATGAAGGATTGGTTGTGGATTTAAGATCCTGTTGAGGTTCTAGTGTGGTTTGTTCGGAAGATGGTTGAGGTAAATGTATAGGTGTAGTTGATGGGGTAGATGATGTTATGGGTGTGTGTTTCACATGTTTAGATGAAAAATAAGAATTAGGATGTGTGGATGACGAGAGCGGGGAAAAATTGCACTCCAATAGGTTCTGCCAAAGCACACATATCAAAGGGTCTAGGGTCACCATGGATAGTGACCAAATGATTTTTAAATTCAAATTTAACACACTGATGTAAAATGGAGGGAATCGCTCGCATCGCATTGATCCAAGGGCAACCCAAAAGTATATTGTACGATGCTAGACAATGTACAATAAACACGGTTGTATCTAGGGTTCGAGGACCAACTTGCAAGGGTATAGTAATGACTCCACATGTTTCTTGTGTCTCGTAATTGAAAGCTTTGATAATCATATCCATTTTTTTCATTTCATCACTTCTAAAGCCAAATCTTTGGTAGAATTCAAAAGTGCATATGTTTAAATATGAACCATTATCAATCAAGACTCGTTTAATAGCTACATCTCCAATTAGGGCAGTAATATATAAGGGGTTATCCTTATGTAAACTATGTTGTGGGATGTCTTTATCCTAGAAGTCAATACAATCGACCTCTCGAGTGATGATAGTATTGGACATGGCTTCGGGTTGAATATTTTGTGGCACCATCATTTGGCTTAATGTGAGCATTAATTCATCTCTATGGGTAGGAGAAGATCTTAACAAGTCCAAAAGGGAAATTATGGTTGTAGTATTGGATAATTGTTCATTAATATTGTAAGGAGGTTTTGGTTGAACATTAGACATATGATTCCCTTTATTGGAATTTTTCAAAACAAATGGAGCTGATCCATCATTCTAAGTTTGATCCTGTTGAGAGTTTTGATCCTGTTGTCTAGTAACAACTCCGATGGTACCTACAATGTTATATTGAAGACGTTGAACTGGTCTTGGTTGAGCGTTTATGGCTTGTTCATTAGGAAGGAATTGATTAGAAGAGGGTCGAGTAGTAACTTTTCTAGGAAATGGTTCTTCTGGAACCATAGCATCTATGATAGGTTGAATAGGATCTGATTCATTTTCAGAACTATTCAATTGGTTTGAGGTGATGTCTACTTCACTTTCAGTATCCGATTCTACATCACTAGGATCGAGATTTTGAATATTATGTAGGGGCATGGTCGTGACTATGGATAAAGTTATGCCAAATATTTGAGGATCCTGAACAGGTAATTGTCCGCTAATAGTCCCTACATATTGGGTAGGAGGGGGAACATTATGATGTTCGATTTGATTAGCCACTTCTTTACCATGTTTTGGTAAAGGATGTTGAAATATATCTAATGATTGATTAGCATTTTGATTCTGATTTTGGGGAATGGTATTTTGAGCATTATTAGGAGAATTTTGTTTAGGTTGGAAGTCTTGCACCTCCATTTCATTATTATCAATCAGATCCTGTAATTTATGTTTCAATATTTTGCAAAATTTTGTAGCATGTCTAGGTCCTCTATGAAAATCACAATGTAAATCAGCTCTGTATCCGGGTATAGTTGGATCAGGTTCCTAGATAGCTGGTAATTGAATCAAACCTCTTTCGATTAATTGGGATAAATTAGTTGATAATGGTTGATTGAGTCTAGTAAATTCTCGAGGAGGTTTATCAGGAGGTTTTAATATAATTTTTTTTGTTGTTTTTGTAGTATTAACATTAGCAATTTTTCTACTATCAGTGACTCCGTCACCTACAACTTGTTTGTTTTTATACTGATTTTTGGATGTTTTCTCATCATCTTTCTTTTTGAGGTGACCTCTCCTAATGAGAGCATCTTCCACTCTTCGAGCTAAGTCTATAGCTTGATCGAAGGTAGTTAAAGTAGCAGTTGATAACTCATAGGATATTTGTTCTTGCAAATTATTGATAAAAATATCCAACATTTCCCTATAAGGTAGCACAAAGTGCAGTTTTCCTGTCAACTACCTCCATCTAGCTAAGAAATCAGCAAAACATTCATCTTTGTCTTGTTTTAAGTTGTATAAATCTTTAATGGTGACATGCCTCTCGATGTAGGCACTAAATTGATGGACAAAATATTCAGTTGTTTCTTCAAAATTTCTCAAAGAATGAGTGGGCAATTGATAGTACCACTCCAATGCCATTCCTCCTAAAATTTTTGAGAACATTTTTAGTAATAGCAAGTCATCATGTGATATATCATGACATGCTATCCTAAACATGCGAAGATGCTCTATGGGATCTTCAGTTCCTTTATATATAGGCAGGATGGGCATGGGAAAGTGTTTAGGGTATGGTTGTGCTACAAC
This sequence comes from Wollemia nobilis, assembly GCA_028583015.1. NCBI lineage: Eukaryota > Viridiplantae > Streptophyta > Pinopsida > Araucariales > Araucariaceae > Wollemia > Wollemia nobilis. The sequence goes on along the minus strand of JAQPPZ010002189.1, from coordinate 3,850,220 downwards.
TATGGGATACAGAGGTTGACTACATATATCTCGATAATTGTACGAGGGACGGTAGGGATCTATCTGGTCCATATGCGAAGCTAACTGTTTCACCATGGCTTCCAGATTACTGGTTTGCCCACCATATTGATTCGGTAGGGCATCAATATGGGATTTGTGAACATATGATGGAGGGACATGAAGATTAGATGCTATGTTGCTATTGTGTAAATTGTTGGTAGGAAGGGTGTTATGAAGAAGTTTTGAAGTTGTATTATGTTGTATCCCCGATTGTTGAAAATTGGTGTTTGGCTTTATTTTAGGTTTTTGTCGATTTGAAGCATATTGATCAATAGTTTGGCGAAATAAAGCGGTGAATGAAGGTTTCTTTTGTGTGGGAATGATTTTAGGCTCAATAACAGGTTCCTTAGGGGGTTGAGTAACCTATTGTTTTTGCATGTTCTGAATCATAGTGACCATATCTCTATTGGATGGTCCAGCCTTATCACTTTCTTGATCAACAAAGGACAAGGGATTAGTGTGTATGTTAAACATATCTTCCATGGCTGCTTGAGTGTCACTAATTTGTCCTCTATCAATACAAACTGCCATATTAAGAGCACCAATGTTATTATTGAAAAATTTCCAGAAATGATCTAAGTTATCAAAAGCAATAGTTCCATCTGGAGCCATTCAAGGGGATTAAGATTTTCTTCTTGTTCATTTTCTTCAGCTAGCTCATCTTTTGGCTGGTCTAGAGTTTCTCCTTTCGGAATTGAATCCTCAGGAAGGAAATTTGGGTTTTTTGTTTTGTCTCCTAACCAATCTTCTTCTTCTTATTTAGTTTGTTTACCATTCCTAAGTCTAGGCATTGTGCTTGAATTTAGATTTTAGCAAATATATATATACTTGTATATATATATATGCAACAAGCTTAAGAGGTATATATTTTAATTATATACCTACTATAGTAATAAAAAAAAAAAAATGTTTTAGTTTTGTTATATTTTTGGTTTTTCTTGTTTTTCTATTTTTTGTTTTTGTAACAATATTATAAAGATAACAAATAACAAACTAAATGCAAGAGATAATAATAATGAAAGCAATGATCTAGTCTTCTATAAAAAATTTATAAATATCATTAATGGGCTCGAGTTCTTTAGGAGTCATGAAGTGTTCTTCTTCAAATTAAAAATTTTCTTTCAAGAATTTGATAAAAAGTGCTATAGTGATATTATTTGTCTCAGATTTTGGTTGGTAGAAATAAAGTTTGTGGCAATACTCTCGATATAACACAGCTCTAGGAACTCTATTCCATCTTTCCCTATCCGTAAGAATGACCTCTTGATCTTCTACATGACCTAGGAATTGGTGTATAACAACTGCATTCTCGAGGTATTCCTCGAAAGTGAACAATTCTGAAGACACAAAAGCTCTCCTATAAGCTAACCACCTATGGCAGGCTCTCTGAAGTTCATGATAAAAGATGAGTTGATGAGGATCCAGGATCCTATCTAGGGCAAACCTCTTGATTTTTTTAACTTGTATTGATCTAGATGAAATGATACCTAGTCTCCTATCAAGTTCTTTCCACAAAAGTTAATTTCTATCTGTTTCAGGCACACTAAGCACAAAATTAACTTCTATGGATGCTAATTGGTTTTCAACATTTATAGTGATAGCTAGTCTTTTCTTAGGAGCTACCATCTAGACATGATATGCAACTTAGTAGTTTTCTAATTATTTCAAATGCATCTATGTTTTTTTGTTTTTGTTTTCAAAAGGTTTTAGTTTCACGTCGGGTTCACCAAAATGTATCGCTCCAAATTTTTTGCACCCTTACCTTCAGGCTAAAGGATCCATGCCCGAAATGGGGATGGGAAAAGGATGGGACACTACCTCAGACTGAGAGGCCCTTTGAAGGTCCTGCCTCTCAAGGGAGGGGTATTAAGGTGATTTTTTGACATATGGTGGGGTTCACCAGGAAATGTTTAGTGGCAGTTTCCACGCCTAGGTTGGGAATGTGTTTGATGTGTTCAGTTTTAGCTTTAAACATCCAAGTCCTAGGTTTTGCAAAATGAATCTAAATTGTTCTATTATGAAAATGCAAATTAAATGAAGACAGAATAGATTTAAACAGAAAAAACAAAGAATAATTAAGTGAAAATATCCATACCTGGTTCCGGATGTCTGATGGAGGTTCTAATTTTTGAAGCAGTCAAGATCGTTTGGAATTTGATAGAATCATCTCCGATCTGATAGGATCATCTGAGATCTAACGAATTCATTAGACGAATTCGTCAGAGACCTACAATCAGAGAAATAGATACAAAATATAGAAAATGTAGCTATGCCAACAGAGGGCAATGATGTAGAATGACAGTAATAATGTTAAAATAAAAATAACAAACAAAAACATGAGTGCATTACAATGATTTAATGACAATTTATGATTTTATTATGCATCAAAGCTATATGGGTGAACTCCAAGATGCAGAATAGCAAAAAATAATAATAAACTGACTAGATGTAGAATAAAACAGCGGATGAGAAGAGAAAAATGCAAACTCTGGGCAGTAATTGCCCCCAATGTTGACTGTAATCGAAATCGTCTTGAATTGGTACGAAATCATCTCGAATTGGACAGGATCATCTGCGATGATCTGAGCTTGCTCCGGCTGAAGAATAACAAAGTTCCTGTAAACAAACTTAGAAAAATATGAAAACAAATGGTGATTTAAGATGGTCTAATGCATGTAGAACTTGTGTTTACAGGAAATTTCAGCCAGGGGAATTTCAAGGGGAGGGCCTAAGATTAAATAGGATTAGGAGGGAGGTTGGGAGGTTGGAGATCATCCCATTTTGGGAGATCTCCAATGGGGAGGTCTCTAACAGCATAGACACACTTCTGCCCAGATTAGAGATGCCATTGAAACAGAAGCTAATTATGCAAAATTAGTTTTGGGACGAAATCGGTTGGACGTTCTACTCCAAACGAAATCATCTGATCTAAGGTGATATCATCTGATCGAAGACGATATCATCCAATGAATGAAAAAAACTCTAAAAATGGTGCAGAAAATGAGGAAACGTGCAACAGGCTATTTGGGAGTGGTTTTGGGGTTAAAATTTGAATTTGAATTATTACTAAGGTAATTTTAATTATTTGCTAAGGTTTACTGCACCAATTTTAGGGTGCTATAGTAACATGGTATGAAGATACTAACTACTTGAAAAATATATAGGAAATAGATAAGGAGATCCATATTGAAGACTAAAGTCTTCAATACCCAAATAATATAATACAAGGGGGTGTTAGAGTATATTACATTTATTTGGGTCATGTAAATGTACCACCCTTGGTACATAACTAGAGTAGTAGATTACTTTAGGGGGTAGTTAACTAGTTCCTTCAAGTGATATAATAAATGTACAAGTGTCTATGTGCAAGGTGTCCCCTTGTGTATCTAGGTAGAGTGTTGGCCAAGCAATCTATATTTCTATATAAAGGGCCTCATAGTGAGTAATTATAGATCATTGTAGATAGTAGTAGGTATATTGTGTAGATCACCATATAGATTGGTGATGGATACAATGTAGTTATTTAGCATTAGTTCTGGAGTGTTCATTTCCTCCATATTGTAACTTTCCATTAATAGCCTATTTTAGCATCTTATATTTTTGCATATTTCATATCCTCTAATTGTATTCTCCCTTGGCATACACCATCAAAAGCTAATAATATGCTTGAAGATCCTAAAGGAGGTCCTCGTATTCAAAATTATTGTTGGTCCACAAGAAATAAAATTTAAATAAAAGGGGTATAGAAGCCCCTTGTGGTTTGAAAAACATGATTCCTATGCCACCCCCTTGCTCACACTTGGAACCATCGAAGAATAGAGTCATATCAATTTTTTTCAAGTTCTTCTAGTTCTATCAAGTTTGATAATGTAAAGACTGCATCATTAGGAAAATCGATTATGAGAGGCTTATCATCATTGAGAGAAGCCTCTACCATTTGATCAGTAATTAATTGACCTTTAATATATTTCTAACTTATGAATTTGAGGTCAAATTTTATCAACAACATGATCCACTTTGTAGTACGACTATTATGATATGTCCAACTCATCATGTACTACAAATGGACATGACATATGTTGTTTTATTGAGCATGTAATGGTTCTTGGTGGTGAATAATACCACTAGGCAAAGCTTCTCAATGTATGTGTACTTGATCTCATAGCTAATCAGGGTGTGACTTATGTAATAAACTTGTTCTTTATTTACCTTGTTCATTTGGACCAACATGGTCCCTAAAGCAAAGTTGGTAGTTGATATGTATAGTAAAAATGACACACCTAGTCAAGGCAAAGCCAAAAATAGTAGGGATACCAGGTATTGTTTGATCTTTTCAAAGGCATTTTGACACTCATCATCCCAATTGAATGGGACCTCATTTTGTAATAAATTATTCATTGGTCAACATTTATCCAAAAGTTACACTATGGAGCATCAGATAGATGATATATTCTCTTGTAAGCTACAAAGCTACTTAAGGTTGGTAGGGGGAAGCATTTCAAGTATTAACTTGAATTTGGTAGGATCAAATTCGATGCATCATTTTTAGGCTATAAAAACCAAGAGTTTTCTAGATGTAACTTTGAATACACACTTCTTGGGATTAAGTATAACATTATTCTCGATGAGGCGATTGAAAACTTTCCGTAGAACATCAATGTGCTCATGACACAATAGAGATTTAGCTAGTAAAACATCTATGTAATCCATTAGGATTTTGTGCATGTAGTCATGAAATATGTATTTCATGGCCCATTGATATATTGCACCAATATTTTTTAGGCCAAATGACATGAATTTATAAGAGAAAGTCCCCCAAGGTGTGTTAAAGGTTGTATTGGACTGATCTTCAAGATTGACCCAGATTTTATTGTAGCCTGAGAAACCATTCATGAGGGATAAATTTCATGACCTTCTATTGCATCGACTAGAGCATCAATTTTTAGGAGGGAAAATTCATCCTTTGGAGTCACTTTGTTAAGATCTCAAAAATATATGCATATGTGAATCCTCCTATTAGGTTTTTTATGGGTACCATGTTGGAAACCCAATTGGAATAATCAATGGGTTGAATGAACCCTGCATCCAAAAACTTTTATAATTCATATTTAACCATCAATGCTATTTTTGGATGCATCTTTTGAAGATTTTTCTTGATTTATTTGATTTTTGGATTGAGCATGAGGTTATGCACAACCAAACTCGAGTTAAGACCCAACATATCTTTATAAGACTAAGAAAAGACATTTATTTTGACTTTTAAGAGATTTATGATAATGACTTATTTTTGTGGGGACAAACTATGTTCCAGCTTGATATTTTTAGGAATTTTGGGATCAATGTTGGTATCCACATCAATTGTGTCCTCAAATGACATGTGGGATCCCTCATAGAGCTGATGAGGTGTAAGGATCAAATGGATGTCATTAGCTAGATTTGAAGAATTAATAATTCCATCATATTTTATCTTAGCTTGAAAAACATGTTTAGATGACCCTTGGGAGAAATGAAATGGATATAACATTTATTTGCAAGGTAAGAACTCTACGGGTGATGGTAAAATCACAACATGATCAAAATCAATAGTCTACGAGTTGAGGTGAAAATTTTATGAAGGGTCATTGGGATTATGAAGTGACATAGTCAGATCAATGGAAACCACATTGATGGATGCTAGATGGTTTTCATTTGTGGTTGGGAAGATACTATAAAATATGGGTAGCCTCAAGTGCATTGAAGGTGACTAAGGTGGAGGTGGAATGATTGGATGAGATCTAGGTAGAACATGGATAGCTGGATCTTCTGGCGATAGAAGCTACTATAAAATGGGCATCCTCCTATGGAATAGAGGAAGGTAAAATTCATAAATATCATTGAGGGGCTCAATAGTAGTTGATTAATCCTCCATAGTATCTAAATTAATAGATATTGCATTAGACTCATGGTAATATGAATCAATGGATATGTCATCATGATCCTGATCGGATCCATCATCCTCTTTGATCCAATCATTCTCAAGGTCATTGGCTAGGCTAGACTCATCTTTCTTGTTGGTCTCTTCTTCTCCATAAAAAATTCAACCACTCATTTTTTATCAATTAGAGGATGAAATAGGGTCCACATGGACCTGATCACTAAGCCACTGAATGTAGCTAGGACCAAGATATGCTAAACTTGTCTCATCCTCAACTTCTTCAGATGCCACATTGACAGAACTATAAGGCTTGACAACTACCATTGTGATGGGAAAATAATTACCCAACAAATGAGTGTAACTATGGTCAGTGTATCCATCCCTCTCAAGTTCTCCAAAGCTTATGACAAGGCACTGGAGGGCATATGCTAAGGCATCATATGGTATGTGCTTGATATATCCTAAACCATATATGTCATAAGGGAGATAATACTATAGCTAGTAAGGGGTCTGAAAACCTTATTCATATCAGTTGAGACCATTCCCATTCTAGAGAAAGTGGTAAAATTACCACAAGGTAAAATATAGGTTTGATAGATAGCTGATATTCCTTGAAAAAGAATCATCATCATCGTCCTCCATAGGAGATGGACTTTTAGAATCATTAAAACCCCATAAACAAAGTTCATTTAGTTTTGGGGCACCCCCAAGGGCACAATGGTACTAATGGGTAGTGATGGAAGGTGAGGCTTACCCATGTCTTGCATGGATTCAATGAGTGGAGTTAATATGATAGTATGCACCATATACTCAATGAGTCCAAGATTAGTCAAATGAATGATGACTAGTGATGGGGTGGATGAGGATGATGGGGGTATGGCTTGATATAACTCATCCATAGTAATAGATGATTCTTCATTTTCCATAATATTTGGAATATCTTCTACAAAAATGGTGGAAATGGATGGCAGAAGCTTTGTGATTTACTCCTTCAATATTTTCTTGCTCGGAGGATCCAAGGATGAAGAAGGGATGTTGGGAGAAACAAATGGAAATGGTGAAGATGGAGGAGGCTCAATGGCTTATTGTGGTGGTGGATATAGAATATTTATGGGGTTATTAGGTATGATGTCTATATGGATGGATGGCAAGGTAGAATCTTGTGGATGGTGCACCACATTGTAATACTTGAAGGGCTCAAGGTCTACATGAACCACATGAACTTACCCTTAATGGATATACTTAAGACACTGATGCAATATGGATGTGACACACGTCATGTCTCTCATACAAGGTATTCTAAGCTATATGTTATAGTACATTGCACCCTCCAATAAATGGTACAAAATAGGAATAATATTTAGCCTAACCTGAATAGGATGGACTATTGTGCTGACAGTAGAGCATAAAGCATTGTTAAATTATCTAAGGGTGAATGTAGATGCTACAATGTGTGATTATGGAAGACTAATATGGTGTAGTGCATAAGTTGTAATGATATTTATGGAGGAGTCTGTATCGATCAAGAACAGCTTATAGGGAATCTAATTCACACTATCAATGATGTGCAGTGGAGGATTGGACCCAGTAGTGGGAGTTGCCTTGATCTTGTGATCATGAAATGTGATAGTAGGCTCTTTACAATGTTGAATGTGCCCCACAAAATTAAAAAAAGAGTTGGGATATTTGGGCTGCAATTCAACTAATTTTATAATCTATATTAGAGCTTCTCTGTGTGGTTATGACTGTTGTGTCAACTCATAAATGGAGAGTCTTGTTGATGTCATTCGTAGACTGTGGGTAAGCCTACTTTTGATCATCACCACCAGGTAAGGTGGAGGAATATTTTTTGGAGCTACAAGTGGTACAGCTTGATTATGATACCTCTTATTTCTTATCACAATATTAATCATCCCTATGAACCCTTGATAAGGTGGGGTTGTGTGAATTTCGTTAACCTATTATGTTTGATCTACCTACACCTAGTGTGTAGGTAGTGGATCCTTAAATATACCCATTTTTTTATTATTGGTATTGAGAGAATTGTCAATTTAAATTTCATTCTTGTCAAGCATATTACGTACATTTTTAAATGTGTAACATCATTGAATATCATGACCATTTTATCAATGATAAGGATAGTATAGGTTCTCTCAATACCATTTAGGATTTGGCATATTAGGATCCAAGGGGTGAATATTTAGTAAATTGATGGCCTTTGCTTTGCTTTGTTGATTAAAAAGTGATGCCAAGGACTCAGACAATGGTGTATAATTGTGAGGTAGACAACATTGTTGCTTTTACCCCTAATTCTATCAAGGTTGGTTGTACTATGCAGGATGGGGTTAGGCTTGATAATTGGTTTATTATGGTAGAGTTTACTTTACAGGCCTTGGAACATTAAAGACAAATTGATTAACTACCAATGGTTTATATTGAGTATGGTTGCCTTTTGGGTTTTTTTTCCATTCCTTATTTCAAAATTTGATATCCCCATCCTAAACCTTAATCTCTTCTATGACCTTGGCTTGAGCTAGGTCTTCCTTGAATATCTGATATTACTAGAGTTGTAACAAAAATGAAATCTATTTTGAACAACTCATTATGAGTAGACAAGTTAGCTCTATCATAGAAAAGGTAAATGATAACTTTGAAATAACCGCTTACTGCCTATTATCATAATCCAAGACTAGTTCATCATCAAACTAGTAAATATTGTATAAATCATTCAAGGTTACTTTCTTATTTACACTAAATGAGAAGCACTCTAGGAATGCATTTTTAAGGTATTAAAATATATGAATGTTGTACCTTGGCAAATGGTTGTAATACTCTAGGACTAGAATTGAGAGTGTTATCAAGAAGGTTCTCAGTAACAAGGAATCATCATCCTAGAGTTGAAATCAAAGGTTCATAAAACCAGTGACATGATATTGTGCATCATCATATCCTTTGAACTTTTCTAACTTGGGCATTACAAAATAGTCTAGATATGGAGGAGATGGTACAAAAGGATGGAGCAGTTTATTACAAAGTTAAGTCAATATGGGGTTCTGATAACCTGTATCTAAAGCTTACTTTTTTAATGATCTAATGCACTTAGTAAGTACCTTGTAAGATTCATATGAAATGATCTCATCTCTTCATATTTACCCTCAAGGAGGGAGGGGGGGTTCAAATATGTCTAGTGGGTTGAGGTGGTTGATTATGGTCATCAACCATATCCTCATAAAGCAAATCAGAGTACCCCTAATCCTAATACTCTAATCCTACATCTTCATAGGCCGCATGCTCCTATTGAGCCTTGTTTGGTTGATGTTTTGGGGGCTTATAATGTTGATGGGGTGCACGAGGAGGATGGTTCTGATTGGGTCTAGGTGGTAGGTTTTGGTGGTGCACAAGGTACCTTGGATGAATCTGATGTCTATGGGTACTGGGTGTAGGAACCGCCTCATGCAAGGCTTTTTGTAATCTCTATTGATATAGCATTTCTTGATACAACCTATGTTATTGTAGCCTCTACTAACTCAACTGATATTGCTCATCTAAGCATTGCTTATCTAGCTATAACTAGTTCAACAATGCTTATTTATCAACATTCTTCCTAAGTGCATGATTTGGCTAATCAATTATGTAGGGCCGATTGACCTTCATATTAATATGAAGGAACTTGGTTTTCTATGCTACCCTAGAAGTCTTGGATACTATTTTCCATGATCAAGGGAAGCCACATTGACCTAGTACTTAGGCTTAAATGTAAGCTCTACGTACTTATGCGGTGTAGAGTCGCAATGTGCTTGCATGGAATACTCTTCCTAAGGGGTAGTGGGATTATCAAAGTCTCCCTCCTTCTCACTGACAAGGATTGTATGAGTTGACCTACCTATTTGAGTATGATGGCTTGTGTTGTACCTATCTAAATGGGCATATTGCCCACTCATCCATGGATGGTCAAGCAAAGTGGCTTGATCATCTAACCTTGTCCACTGGGTGTAATCTTGATCATGTTCTGATTAGTGGATAGAGTGATTCAAAATGTAAAATTGCAACACTAATCTACTAGGACCCTCCCCCATGCTAAATATTTTGTCTAGGGAAAGCACAAAAAGTATCTTGACCATGGAGGTCATCACTTTGATCATACCGAGGATCGATAGATGCATCCTGAATGGGGATTTCCTCAAGGTTAGATTCTCTATAAAAACCAAGGTGCCATTTAGGAATGGCCATATCCTTTGGAATAATTCAAATGTATTCCATACCTCCTTGTAAATTTTCTACGACACTAGCCCTTTATCAAGCTTGGTCGCACGTTGTTACCATGAAGTGTATTAAAAAAATAAAAATAAATATACAAGTAGACAATGTGAGTATGTCATTTAAATTTTAAGTGTTTCCTTATAACTATTTGAGTGTGTTTTGATGTAATACCTTATGCCTTATAATAACTAAGGGTGAAAAATAGAAAATTACTAAAAGGTAGTTCAAGCACACCCCCCTAATAGGTAGTGAAACTCAAATGACTAAAAGTGGCTTCCTATGGATGTTGGCTCAAGGTAACCTTATGGAAACAAAATAACCCCTGAAGGGGCTATGTTGTATAATGTATTGCTACCATTCAAGCCTAGATTTTGGTTAACCCACATGTTTAAGGCATGGATAATAATGACAACTGCATCCACTAATTATTTCTAAGAGCCTTATGGTAAAGGGGCTCACTAATCCTTCCTACTCTGGGTGCATCCAAGATTAGAGGACATTATAGTGATGAAGTTCAAAAAGCCACTTCCTTTTGGTCACTAGGGTTTGTATGGTGAAAGCCAATGGGTGGAGATGAAGCCCACCATCACTTGTTTCAATCAACGGTTTGTGATGAAGTCCAACTCGTTGATGTTAAAATGGATCATGGTGTGTGGGGTTATTTTTATTTATGCAAAATAAAATAAAATCAAGAAGCACTCAATGATATTTCACTAATGCATAAAATTACGTTTTATTTTTAGAAATTATATAAAATAACAACACTTTCTAAATGTAAAACCCTACATGATATAATCTTGTGAGCATGAAACAATAGGTAAGCCAAATAGTGATAAGTTTAGAGTTATTCCAAATAGATATGGCTACTAATAGAGCCCATTTATCTTAGAGATAGCCATAACAATGGGCCATCTAAACCAAGGACAACCTCAAATATAGGTTGTCTGGACCAAAGACGGTCACAGACAGAGTCCGACATTGTAAAAATTTTCTATTCTATGCTTTGTAATCTAAAAAAAATTTCTATAAATTTTTGTAAAAATAGAAATAGAGAATAGATGTACTCAACTTCATGTACTACATTTGAAAAACATCTAGATCTCTACTATTTTTTGCTATCTGATATGAGGTCTCCTAGCTCAGGGATGGTTGTCGAATAGGGACCATCTTAGGGTCAAAAAGTTGCTGAACAAGGGCCATATATGTGTTAGACAGTTAATCCTACAACTTGAAAATAGAAAAATAGACAACAATGAGAAAAATGAATATAAAATAGGGACCAGGTCCCACTGTGATTGCCATTGAAGTGCAAAAAAATACCATACATCCAAGAAAACAAAATATTAAAAGATAGCAATAACAATGAAACCACAAATATTAAGAACAATATATGTATAAAATGAATGATGGTGCCCTTTTATTAATAATAATATCCATTCATTTCAATGGGGTTACAATAAAATCCCTCTGAGGGATTTTCTAATGATCTTGATACAATGATTTACAATAAAAATCTTTTAGATGTAATGCACAGGATCTTCTTCACACCCACAAACTAATTGGGGGTAGGTTTTTCATGATTACCATGATGATTGATGTGCAAAGGTATGGTGCTCCTCTTCCCTCATATATATCTATCACCTGCACACAAGGAAAGCAAAGTAATTAGTAGCATATGTGAAGCCCTTAAAGATAGGGCTCGATGTAATGATAATGAAAGTAGTAAATAAACTAAAATATGATAGATGCATACATAAATTAAAGCCTATATATGCTAAAATAGTAAATGAAAATACTATTAAAAATTACTATACAAAGAAACATATCTATTGAAGAACACAAGATTATACTGATAGGGGGTGAATAGTATAAAACCTCTTTTTACTTTTTCCTTTATACTTCAAAACAGTAAAGCAATATACCCAAAGCAATATCAAAGCAATGCACAATATCATCCACAAAGTGACACCAATTTTAACGTGGTTCACCCGAATGGGTCGAGCTACGTCCACAAAAATTTTCTCTAAAAGTTATCTCAAAGTTCTTTGGGAATCCTTCCCAATTACAATGTTTATGAGCCTCGGCCCAAAGGAGATACCTTCCCCCAATCAGAATTTATGATCCTCTGCTCAAAGGAGATACCTTCCCCTCTGCTCTGGAATTGATCCCTTAGAAGATCAACTGCCTCTACATCTTGCCAGCATGTGGAACTCCTTTCCACCGAAGACCTCCTATCCTCAATGCAGACCTCTACCTTCTATGATCACGTCCATAGCAGCTCAAGAACTTTGTACCAAACACAGTCAGTAGGTCTAGTACAAGTCTTCCTCTGTCCATCAAATCTATCCAACTCTTGAACAAATCAATCCTCTACATACAAGCCTTCTCAAAGACTTGCCAACTTTGTCCTCAGGTTCTTCTCATAGAACCAATGCACCTCTGTCCTCAGGTTCTCTGATAGAACTATCAAACTCAGCTCACAAGTCCTCTGCTAGGACCTGTCCAAATCTACTCACAAGTCCCCATCGAAACCTGTCCAAAAACTGCTCACAAGTCCCCACTGGAACCTGTCCAAAAACTTAGCAAGCTCACCATGAAAAAATTTCTTAGTAGGAAATCACAAAGTGAATTGTTAGAGACCCAATGTGATTTTTCAAACTCATAGAAGCATAAAGAGAATTGTTAGAGACTCACTATGTTCTATACTCAAATCCCAATCTCAAAACTCAACTCAAATCAACTCAGCTCAATCTCAATCTCAAATCTGAAAACTCAACTCAACATCTAAAATGGATAGGATAGAATGTTTTCTTTCAAGAACATGAAACCCCAACAATTGCCAACTATGCAAAGAATCACATAAAAATGATACTCATGTTATTTTCACCATAAATTAGGGTTTCAACAACAATGCTCATCAAACAAGGTTTAGTCAACCAACACCATTCAACTCAACATCAACCTTGAAGCATTCAACCAATCATCACAAGAAAAGGAAACAAGTAGAAATCCTTTTCCCTCCAAAGATATTTGAACAAAATAGCCACCAATACAATATCACCAAATGCAAAGAATAACTTGCTCAAATAAACTCAATGGAGTAAGCCCAATATCATGAATCAAGTAAAGCAATAACTTGATCAAACAACCTCTATGGAAGCAACTCAACCATCAAACTCAAAACAGCCAACCAAGGGTTCCACCAAATCAATGCAAGTAGCTAGACTCACAAATATAAACCCTAGTGCACAAAGCTTCCACTATCTCAAACCAGAAATTATGTATTCACCAAGACTCTCCTTAAGGATAACAATGCATAAGTAGTCTTCAAAAAACCAGAAAATAGGATTTACACCCAACCAAAGGAAACCTAGTTGAAAACCTTTTCACTCCAACATTATTTCAGAAAAACATACACCAATCATACTTATAAGAAAAATGTGCCCATACCCTTTTTGAATATGAATAAGCCCTTGAAAATCTACCACAATTAATAATTTTGATCTTCCCTAAAAATTATTAACCCAACATTGGCATGTCAAAATAACTCAACCACCATGGCAATTATTTCCCCTTTAATTTTCAATCCGACTATAGCAAAAGTATTAAGCTTGCATTCCTTATACCTCCTAAAGCTAACTTTATAAAACCTTAGCAAGAAAAATATTAAAATTTAATTGCCACTCTTTCTGCAAAAATTGGAGCGCATACCTGTGGTAAATATCCTGCGAATTTTGAAGTGCATACACTACCCTCAAAAGGGTCTTCGGTGATTCGAACCACCGACCACCATGCTGCTAAGTCCTTTGGTCATGCCATGTAGGCTAGGAGAGCCCACATGAGGGAGAAGGGAATTATCTATTCTTATCACTACGTGCGCCTCCTCCTTGGCACCAAGATCAACCTGTCACACCTTTGACCACACAATGCTTGTCTTCCTCCTTCGCTGGTGTAGGGGCTTTGATGTCGAAAATGAAATGCTCAGGGATTAATATTGAACTCTTGGCCAAACATAAATGAATTCATTTGCCTCATTTTATATGCACTTTGATGCATTTCCAAACACGTCGATTGAATTCGAAAAGTAATTTCGAATTTAATCGAAATTGCTTTCTAAAGGGTTTAAAAACCCTTAATATAAATTAAAAATAATTTCTCCCTTAATTAAATAATTAAATAATTAAAACCTTGAAGGGTTTTAAATAATAATTAAATAAATAATAAAGAGAACCTCCATTGGTTTTAATAAAAACCATTTAACTTGGTTTTAATGGAAAACCCTTGCCAATGGAATCTCTCCGGATTCTCTTGGAATCTTCCACTTTTGAAGCCAACACATCCTCTTAACATTAATGCCATTTCCTTTTGACATCAATGACAACTCATAGACAAAAATCTAGGATCTCAAACCCAAAATTTAATTTCCAACATATATACCCTAGAGGCCATCTATGTGGGATGACTGTACCTGCAAGCTATCATATAGTGATATGATTGCTAACCTGTAAGTGATTTCTTTGATGTCGATGCAAGGATGATTCTAGGTTTTATCTATGGTTTTTTAACATATTGGTGCATTCATGGGAATAGCTTGATGGGTATGGACTAGTCTTCGAAGTATATTTACATAATTGCACAATGAATGTAGATGTGATCTTCAAAATTTAGAACAAACTAGCATCATGCTTTCTACGTAGGGAAGAAGACAAATACTTGGAGGCTCATGGTCAAATTCCAACAACTTTGTTGCTCAAAGATTTGAAATTTTGATATATTTTGAATGAGGGGTGAGAACTATTATATATATTCCTTGAAAGGAATATAATAATAGCACAACCCTATACATAAAAAAGTGAAGAGTCAATTCACATTAAGAAAAGTGACTGCCTATCTTTGAAATCTCAATGCAAACTAATTTTGTCATGCGATTGTTCTAATATGGGCTCATACATGTGCTGAATTGTGGTGAAAGTTCATGCATGAGTTTAAATAGTAATTTTGGCTACCAATTATATCCTATTATTTTTTAATCTTGCTTCTGGCATGACCATATCAGGGTGGGGCAATCCTAATTGGGGGTCATCTCTTGGTAATATGACCTCTAGAGGTCATCCCTTAGAGGGGTGGCTAGGGTTGTAAAGGAAAATGTCCTTTTTTTGAGTGGTAAAAACCATTTTTTGAGCCCTAGGGCTGCCCAAGGTGGGTCATATGGTCTACAAGGAGTCCATATAGGTAGTCTCCTCAATATGATATGTTTCAGGTATCTACACACAAAGAATTGACATTGACATAAATGTTTTAGGTCTTGAAGGAAAACATTGACGTAGTAGATTTCAAGTCTTGAAGGAAGACATTGATAAAGAAGGATTTTAGTTCTTGAATATAGACCTTGATAGAGAACAATTAAAGTATTGAAGGTAAACATTGATAGAGAAAGTTTCAGGTCTTGAAGACAGACCTTGATATTGATATAGTGGATAGAGGTCTTGAAGGAAAATGTCTTGATAAAAGTTTTAGTGATATTGAAGATTCAGGTTATATTGACCTTGAAAAATATTTAAGAGGCTTGAAAAAGGTAGCCTTATATAATTTTATTCAGATAAAGATAGACTATTTGTTAAGCTTGAAGGAAAAAAATCCAAGCTTAAGTTTTTATTAAAATAAGAAGTTGCTAGAAGGAAATCTAAAGGAGCAAGTTTTTTAATACAACAATGTTTAAGAAAAAGTTTAAAGGTAGTATTCAACTCAAAGAGTAGATAAAGGATATAAAAATAAGCAAAACTTTCCATTCATAAGGGATAAGCCATTCAATTTTTAAGGTGACTACAATATAGTATGACACAAGATTGTGAGTTGAAGGCTCAAGTTAATAAGCTATCAATAGAGATAGACATAGAGTACTAATTATAGAATAAAGAGGCAACATGAGCATCATATAAGAGGTAATACGAGTTTTGTATGAAGAGCCATCATGAGTTTCATTTAAGTTAGTGCAATTTAAGTAGAGTAAGAGTTATCATGGTATATAAGCAACAAGATTAAACTTAAAAAATAGAATGCAGTGAGTTAGAATCCAAAACAACAAGGAAAGGAATATAATGTAGTAGATAAGAAGTTGGAGTAGCAAGGTTAAAAGGATTTTTTCTCATTGGATTTAATCAAATAAATGCAGCAATCAATACTTGAAGAGCCAATGTAGAAGAATGAATTGCAGTATTCAATTCTCGAGAGCCTACATAGGAAGATAAGTGCAATCATCAAAGTCAACATATGGAGAAGTAAAAATATCAAAGAAAACACAAGTATAAGTGCAAGAATCGAATCCAATGTAGGGTGAAGTGCAATCAGTTCTTTGATATCCAACACAAGAAAAAAAATGCAAGTCATTCAATGGCAACATAGAAGGGAGAAGTGTAATAGATGTATCAACGTTGGAAAGGAGTTAGAATAATAGTCAGTCTTCAAAAGCTAATACAACAAGAATTTTCTCCAACGCAATACATCAATCATCATAGTAATGGTATGATTCACTCGATGTCTAAATAGGCAGTGCTTGGTAAGGAGAATATACACATCACATTGGCAAAGAAAGGCCAATGAAACATTTGAAATGTCACTGGAAAATATCGATACTTTCACTCCATAGGATTACATTTAGAAATCCAAATAAGATAACAGGTGGGCATTAAAGATATAATATTTGAGGTAGAGGAGAATAAATACATTTTATGGTAGGCCTAAGTGTCTTTTGATTGTTAGTAAGCCTAGAAACATTGAACAATCCTTAGTAATTTTAAAGAATGTTACATTAGCAACATGGAGATAATAAAAGCACTTGAGACATGTCTTACATTGCCATTTAGATGTGAATGGTCAAGCGTTAGAAGGTGATCCATTCGTGTAGTTTAACATCTTGCTAAAGTGTATAAATTTTAAAGTGTTTGATAGGTTACTTTGAAGTAATCGAGCAAAATAATAGAGTAAGGAAAAATTTAGTTCATACAATTTTGGAGGTAAATTCACATTAGGGTTTTCAAACTTTATTTAGAGCAATAAGGTTTTAATTAAAGTTCTTTAATTATTAAGTTTTCTAAGATTATTTAGTTGCAAGTTTATATTGTGGAATAATAAGTGATGATAAGAAATTTGATTAATGAGTTTAATATTGATGATAGTGGAGAGATAAGTAGTATGCTAACTTTGGAGACAAGGATTTTATTAATAATTTTTTAAGTTCTTAGGTATTTTTAAATTGTGTTTATATTACTAAGTTTTTTGAAATCAAAGCTTATTGAATGTTAGAAAATTAATTGAGTTGGGAGACAAAAGGTTTACAACTTCAAACATAGGAAATTAAATTTGTAAAGTTCATATCTTCTTAGTTTTTAAACATTAGGGAGATATAAGGAATTCTACTTCATAGGTTTTGTAACTTAGAAACTTTGAATTTATTTAAAACCTAGGGAGATATAAGGTAGTCTACATCAAAGGTCATATGAGTACTACTATGTCAAACAACAAGTTCTTTCTTTCTGAATATCAACTTCTAAAAGGACCAAATTATGTTTCATGGAAAAATAAGGTGAAATTAATTTTAATAGTAGAAAAACTTTAGGATATAGTTAGTAGAGTAAAAATGAAACCTACTAAAGATGTTATAGAAATTAAAAAATATGACGACAATGGAGCAAAGGCACTTATGATAATAACTTTTAAAATCATTGATGAAATACAACCATATATAAGTTCAACAAAAAATTCTATAGAGGCTTGGAATACATTAGCTAAAATATTTGAAGGGAAAAACAAAGCTACTATATTCAATATTCAATATTAGTTATATTCCTTAAAAGTTAATAGTGGTGAAAGTATTGAACTATTTCTCAAAATAATCGCAAATATCAAAGCAAAGCTATTAACTCTAGGAGAAAAATTAGGGTTATGCACAACAACAAATACTCATAAATTGGGTGAATAATAGAATTTTTGAAAATACAAATTGGTGAATTTGAGGGACCCCGGACGTTGGCCCTTTCACCCAAAATTTTTGGGATAAAATTTTGTAGGTGTCGTTTCTCGTGAGTTGATAATAGTATTACGAATTTTTAGAAATTCACCAACAATCCTGCCTAAATTGATGACCCTTTTTGCCTTAAAATTTTAAAATTATCTTGCTAAATTCACTAAGTATACCACTATATATAATTAACATGCCAAAAATGCTTTTTCATTTAAAACATTCAAACTATTATAAAATTGATAATGCCACTAAACTTCAACCATGTGCAGAAACCAGTTGATCTGAAATAAAACTTTTTTCTACACCAGATCGACTATCAGACTATATTCTACACCAAAAATGATAGTCAGACCCTACCAAACTCTTTTCTGCATGAGACCAACTGTCAGATCCTTTTATACACTCAAAATGATAGTTGGACCATGTTCTACACACGGACTGACATCCAAACCCTATTCTACATTTGGATGGACTACTGAAGTTAATTCTACACACAAATTGATATTTGAACCCTGTTTTGAATTTGAATGAACTTCCTGAGATAGTATGCACTAGAATAAATTTTGAACCTTTTTCTATCCGACCATTATCTACATTTAGCCCATAGTCAAACCTTGTTTTGCATCCAGTCCATAGTCGAACCTTGTTTTGCACCCAATCTGTAGTCGGACCTTGTTTTGCATTTGATTTGTAGTTGGACCTTGTTTTGCATTTGATCCACAGTTGGACCTTGTTTTAAACTTGGTCCATGATCAAAACTGTTTCCACACCCAATACGAGATTGGACCATATTATTTTGTTTGATTTGTGATCTAATAATAAATGGTTTATATTTACATAGAGGAAAAAATATATATTTTTGGTTTTGGGGGCACTACCCTAGAAACCCTTGCTAGGCCATGGTGATACAAGTAGGGGGCATTTTCCCCCTACACTCCCCTTCATGGAGTGGGTCCAAGTGCAACTAAAAACAAGACCTCTAAATTATAGAGAGAATCAAGCTCCACAACCAACACCATGTTATGTATCCGGTTTGAGACCGAACCATTTTCTACACTTGGTTTGAGGCCAGACCATGTTTTGCACTGGACTATTATCGGATCTTGTTTTCCATTGGTCCAACCAGAAATTTAAAATTTGCTAATGTTTTTTAATTTTTTTGAAAAATAATGTAACTCACCATGTCCTCCTACATGAAGTTGGATAGGATTTGCCATTTTTTACAAGTACATTTCGGGTCCAACCCCTTATGCATAACCCTATCTTGTACTTGAGCCTTCAATCTCGAGTTCTTCTTTCTAACCCTCTTCAATTCTTAAAGAGCAACAAAAAGTTCCTCTTCTATGTCAACCAAGGCTTCTTCTTCACTTTCCTAATCTTTCTCTTCTTCTTGGTCTTTGACAACAAGAGCATATTCTTTCTCTTCTATGACAAAAAATAGGATTTCTTCTCTTTCACTATTTGAGAGACTTTCATAATTACTGCTAGAATAACTATTTGCTTCTTCAACATAAAAATATTTCTTGTGTCTTTAAAATATCTTCTCATGCTTGTTTTGACCATACCTATTTTTATTTTTATGATAAAATTTTCTTTCTTTATTTTTCTTATATTCCTTTTCTTCTTCACTACTACTACTTCTAGCTTGTGGGCAATTAGATGCATAGTGATCAAGGTTACCACAATTAAAATATTTCATAGAATGCATGCCTTTGTGTTTTCTTGGACTCTTATTATTCCTTTGCATGAAGTTAGCTTCTTCTCCACTTCTTGATTCTTCACTTGATTCTGGTTCCTTATTCTTTTTCTTTTTTGAATCTTTAAATGTTGCTTCCCATTTGGATGTTTGATATTTTTTAGTTCTCATCTCAAAGGATGTGAAAATTCCTTGTAGCTCATCCATGTTTAAGTTTTTAAGATCCTTCATCTCTTATATTGTTGAAACCTTTGCATCAAACCTCATGGGAAGTAACCTTAAGATTTTTTGAACAATATTAGAGTCTTTATTCTTTTCTACAAGTCCACGAATGGTGTTGAAAACCTCATAAAATTGGAGTATATACTTGGAAATATCTTCCTCATATTTCATCTATAAGTCTTCAAACTTCCTCCTATGGGTTTGAAGTTTTTCCATTTTAACCTTGTCATATCCTTCATATGTTCTTTGTAACTTGTCCCATAGTTATTTTTCTAAGGTGCATTGCATGACTTTCACAAAATTTGATTCACATAACCCGCTTAATATTGCATTCATTGCCCTGACATTATTTTCAAATAGTTTCTTGTCATATCTATCCATGGGAGGAGTTTTAGGTGGTGTGAACCCATCCTCAATAGATTGCCATTTATCATAGCCATGTACCATCAAATACATTTGCATCCTTATGCTCCAGAAATCATAGTTAGTAACATCAAATAGTGGTGCCCTATTTTATGAAAAACCTTCAAGGCTAGCCATGTGTGTTCTTGTAATATATTCCTTCAAGCTATTAGGATTTTATGAAGGAACCCGCTCTAATACCAATTGAAGAACACAAGCTTATACTGAGAGGGGGGTGAACAGTATAAGATAAAAAAAATTATTTCTTTCTAAAGCAATAACTTCAAGTAATAAAAATGCAATAATAAAACAAATTACAAATCACCACACACATGAGAGACACAGCTTTTATGTGGAAACACCCTCTCAAAAAAAAACCATGGCAAACTATTGCTTATAAATTTATTCAATAAATTTTGTGGGCACCAACCCATAGGAGACACCAATCCCCTATTACAAGTTCATGGACATCAATACATAGGAGACACCAATCCCCTATACAAGTTCATGGACACCAATCCATAGGAGACACCAATCCCCTTGCTCTAGTTCATGGACACCAATCCATAGGAGACACCAATCCTCTAGCTCAATTTTATGGACACCAATCCACAAGCGACACCAATACCCTAGCTCAAGCTCATGGACACCAATATACAGGAGACACCAATCCCTTGCTCAAATTCATGGACACCAATCCATAGGAGACACCAATTTTATTGCTCAAGTCTGCTCTAAAACTTGCTTACAAAACCTGCTCAAATATGCTCCAAAACTGCTTACAAAACTTGCTCAAATCTA
This sequence comes from Wollemia nobilis, assembly GCA_028583015.1. Classification (NCBI taxonomy): domain Eukaryota; kingdom Viridiplantae; phylum Streptophyta; class Pinopsida; order Araucariales; family Araucariaceae; genus Wollemia; species Wollemia nobilis. Next base: position 3,828,845 of record JAQPPZ010002189.1, on the reverse strand, counting down.
CTTTAAAACTTTCTTACAAAACCTGCTCAAATTTTCTCCAAAACCTACTTACAAAACCTGCTCAAATATGCTCCAAAACCTGCTTACAAAACTTGCTCAAATCTGCTCCAAAACCTGCTTACAAATATGATATATAGCCCTTGTACATTTACTCCCAAATTCAATCATAACCAATGCACAAATCTGTTTACAAAACTTGATCAATAATGGCATCAAGTTCTTCACCTTTTCTTTCCTTAACTAAAAGTAATTCAAACATATTCTACCTAGAATTATTTTATCTTCATGAACATATAGAGAATGATATGCACTAATGTAGTAAGCTTCAAATGGCCAATATGTTCTTCACATTAATTAAGTCTATCGCTTCCACATATCTCATATATATTACATTTTAAAGGTAGCTCAAGTATAGAATTGGATAACTTACTTGTGTGTTGACTTGGAGATGCTAATACCTTGCTCTTCTTCCACTATCATGTGTACCTTTCCTTCTTCTTGAGATGACTGAATTGTCCTTCCTTGTTAATTGAATGCTTGGGTGAATATGTGCACTTAATCCGCTTACTCTATTCTTTGAAACCTTGACTTGTTCCAAATATGTGCCCTCCAAATCTATCTCAATAATGATGATCTTCCTCTTTCATGTGCTTTTCAAATATGCTCAATGATTATCTTTTTCCTTTATTTATTTTAAATATTAAATCAACCACTTTAAACCCTCATCACTTCTTTTTAAAACATACACAATAAAGCTTAAAAAATAACTCCTTATAGCTCCCTTTTAAAACTTATAAAATAAAGATTTATTAAAAACAACTCCTTATATCTCTCTTTTGTAAAATGCAAAATAAAACTTTATAAACACAAATTCTTATATCTCCCTTTTATAAAATTTGTAAAATAAAACCTTATAACATAAATCCTTATATCTCCCTTTCAAAAATTTACAAAATAAAATAAAACTTTATAATCACAAATCCTTATATATCCCTTTTATAAAATTTCATAAAATAAAACTTTATAAATACCTTGCATAGCCGCAGATGAGATTTGATCCCCTGACCTCTAGAAGAACAATGCCCTAACACGGGCTTGTGACCAACTAAGCTACCATAGTAGGTAAAACTAAAAGGGTGCAAGAAAATATGTATCTCCTTGTTGCACTGTCTCAAATTCTTTAGTAAAATGGGTATCAAAGAGATTCGACCCACTAACCTCTTGCATAGTAGTGCTCCATGTGAGCTAGGCAACCGAATGGGCTACCCTAGTGGATGAAACCAAAGGGGCATGAAACACAACAAAATAGGCACCAAAGAGATTTGACCCTTGCACCTTCTGCACAGCAGTGCTCCACGTGAGCTAGGCAACCGACTAGGTTACCCTAATGGATGAAACCAAAGGGGCACGATGTGATATTTGAACTTATATTTTGATACCACCAAATTTTCACTCCTCTCATTCATCTTCTACTCACTGCACATTCTCACCCGAAGGATAATCGAATGTCATACACTTTAGCCAAAGTGAATTAACTGGTCTTATTAATATGCTTTTGTCTTTCACATCCAAGGAGGTCGACAAGATTTAAATATTTGAATTTCAATTTCTTTTGCATGGTGCCCTCAAGGATTTTGGCCCATAATAATCTTTAAACCTTTATACATTTAAATTATATTTAAATCCTTTGATTTAAATATACACCTCCCATTTTAATATTTAAATATTTCATTTTAAATATTAAAGCATATGCAATCACCTTGGAAGATATCTACCTTTATCATCAATGATAACTTCATTTCATCCTTGAAATATTTCTACCTTTGATATCAATATTTCATCCTTGAAGATATTTCTACCTTTGACATCAATATTTCATCCTTGAAGATATTTCTGCCTTTGACATCAATGACAACTCAGTATTTCTAACACTAGACTACTATTTTTAATAATGGTCCTAATAAGTGTTTGGGTACTATATATCAAAATTATTAGCTTAGTGAGAGGATCATAATGAGCTATATCCTAAAATTATGTTTTTTTATAGCCTAAATTTTTTTTTAATATAAAAAGGGTTTTTAGGTTGCATATCTACTCCCAAACTCTTTGAACTTCACTTTTTCTATCTCATGATCTCTACTATTGATATGGTGAGAAGGGAAAATATGGATTTTATGTTAGGGTTTGAGTAATATCCATAGTCCTCCATTATACCATAGTTATGAATGATAGTGCTCGGACTAATATTTCAATCCATTACCCAAGGAGATTCCACACATACACTTGAGTGCACTACCCATCTCTCTAATAGTATAGGAGGGTAATTTTGCTAAGTGTTGTTCTCGATGCACTATGGATTTTACATAGCCAATAGATTTACCATATATGAAGGTTTAGCTAGGGGTTATTATGGAGGTCTCTTGATATACCTGAAGATACGTGGGAGCTAAAATCCATGTACAAGTGTTGTCTAAGTCTTGGGTATTGGAGCCTAATTGCCTGTCACTTCACTAGATATTTTATAGGAAATATATCTTAACCAATAATGATAGCTCCTTTGTATTATTTTAAAACAATAAAAACATTATTTCTAACCTAAAAACTTAGGATAATTAGAGAAAATAATTTGCTTATAGTAGAAGCTTACCAAGCCTCGAAAAGGGCTTTGATACCACTTACAATGCACCTCTTCTGCTCATGCCAATATTTCATCTCATCGTTAGTATAGAGTTGAACTAAGATAATAAATTCAATGCCAAGGATAATATAACCATGATTCAAAAAATATTAATGAAAACAACATTCATTTTGATAACAAAAACATACATGCATGAAACATAAGAACAGTAACTATAGGAATTAAAAATGAGAAATGTTGCTATCATGGGCCACTTTCAGGGGGAAACCTCCTTAAAAAATATGTAAATTGTTCTCTAACATGTGAGAGTTACATCCTTATCATTTTATAGCATTTACAAGAATATTTCCTAATATCTTATGACAATATTCTATGACATCATACTATGATAGTATTCTATGATAATATTCCTAACTTAAATAATTTATGATAGTTTCATTCTTAATACCTATAGTTACATTCATAATTGATAGTTGCATTCATAATATCGATGATTACATTTATAATTCTATGACAACAAAGAGATTGTATAATAAAACAAGTTTCTATGACAACCTACTCTCCTAACTTAACACTTGGCCCATTTTTAACTAAATATATGGTCCACCTTATTACAATAACATATACCCCAATGTATTACAAGTGTCAGGTATGTAACATAGTAGTCTTGGCTCATGGTTCTAGAGATATTATGGATTTATTCCTTCCTTAAGGAGTAGACTTAGTGTTTTTATACATCAAGGGTATTATCTATTTCTATTTTATTGCGTGGATTATTATTGTGGATGCATGTTTAATATTTTTAAATATTGTAGAATAATTTATTATTAATGATAAGAGAGGTTCATAAAAATAGTCCAAGAAGCCCATGATGGATCATGTGGTAGCCACTTTAGTGGTGTCACCATCATCATGAAACTCCTTAATATGGGTTATTATTTATCCTCTATAGAGGACTCTAGAAATTATATCAAGAGGTGTGATAAGTGTTAGAAGAATGACAACCTTATCCACATCCCCTCCCAAACCCTTTACTCCATCACCTCACCTTGGACTTTCTCTATTTGGGTATTGGATAGCTTTGGCAATATAAACCCCATTTATTCTTATGGACACAAGTTTATGATCATGACTATCAAATAATTCACCAAATGAGAAGAAGGTATACCTTTAGCATCAACAAGAGTGCAAGTCTCCAAGTTCAACTTTAACTAAATCATAATTTTTTATCGCATCATTTTTATCGTCATTGTGGATAATGGAATACCTTTCAAGATTAAACATATTCAAAATATTTGTTCTAAATATAAGATACAATAAAAATGGTCCTCTCCTTAGTATCCTCAAGGCAATAACTAATTCAAAGCTTCTAACAATACCCTTATCAAGATCCTCAAGGAGCTAGTTAGTAAAATGAAAAGATATTGGAATCTCTAAATATACCCAATCCTTTGGGCATACTACACTAATTTCAAAATTCATATTGGCACAATGACTTATGCTTTGATATATAGAAATAATTTTTTATTCCTCTTTCAGCTTGAGGTCTTTTCCCTACAATTTTGTTATAGGATACCTTTATCAAAGATTAATATTATCTCACTAACCTTAGCCGACTAGAACTACTTGATGAAAATTTCATCAATATACCATAACACCTGAGTGTTTACCAATGAATTATTAAGTGAACCTCCAATTATAAGGTACAATCTTGATCATTTGAAACTAGTTACCTAGTTCCCAAAGAGAAATAAGAAAACACCAATGCAAAAACCAAGCTCAAATGTAAGTTGAGCCTAATTGGCTAAGTCCATACATCACAAGCACCAAGTATGGATTAGGTGATGGAAACTAACTTAAAAAACTAGTGAACATAATGCATGTTAAAAGATATTATGTCTAAAAACTTAAAATTTTGATTGTTTTCTTTATGAATACTTTTTTGCACATTTTTGTTTATCTTTGCTAATGATTGATTATAATATAAATATTTAGGGATCTATGATGATATATGAGTGATGTTCTTAGTTAGGTAAGTTATTTTCCCTTTTAATAGGTGATAAATGTGAGTGGATCCCCCCTTTGTCATTTTATATAAACTATTTTCCATGATATGCATATCTTATGATATGAGAATGGAAATTTATGATACTTTGTAAACTTGTATGCTTCCTCCCACAATGCCATGTTTCTCCAATTCATAACTTGGTACCATAAAACATATTTTGTCAATAAAACTATATCCTCTATATTCTTTGTTGGATATCTTCATCATTTTCCCACTCTATATTCCTTACAAATATATATATATGAAATGGAATATTTATCCTTTCCCTTACACAAAGCATCAAGACTTACCAAGAGCCATATTATCTCATCAAAACCTTAAATTCCATTATGTCACCTAAGCTCATTGCTTTAGCATTTTATACACAAGTTTAGGAAAGATTGTCCAAACTCATATCCTTATCATTAATAAAAGGATGAAAGTAACATGTTAGTAAAATATTATCATAAATTTGGTCCCAATCATAACTCTCATCTAACCTATCAGTGTACAAAATTTAAGGAATTCTTAATTGTGAACAAAGGGTTGAGAGTAATGTATCAACTTGATCATATATATATTCTTAATAAAAACACCTAGCTAACCTATCATTTTTCTACCTTGTGCATAAGTTAAGGAATTATCCACAATACTCATTTATGCACTTGTGAACAAATCATCAAGAATGACACATTGGTATAAATTGATCCTAAATCTCATCTCAATTTTTACCCTCATTAGTATTGTATGATCATAATTCCCCTTCACTTAGATACAATTTATTTAGGATCATATATATAATAAAATATAAACCCATCTTATCATAAATATTTCATCCTATTAATCAATCATCTTACCTCTTTGGTAGGTGATGATTCTTGTCAAGTTAAATATTTTAGTCTGCTATTACTATGGATATGATGCCAATGGAATCACATAATAATACCTTTCATAGCTTCATCAACCTCATGGAATTTTACTTAAATAAAATAACTAACTAGAGGTCTCTCTTATTAAGTGCCAATCCCTAAGGTAAACAAGGTCATAAAGGTATTTTATCCTCTTTAGCCTATTCAATATAACTTCTAAATAAATTCATATTCTCTTTCTAAATATCCATCCTTCACATTATGAATACTACAATATCTGTATGTGTTGATGTAAAACTTCATCTTTTCATAATCTATCAAAACTAGCCACATGATGAAAACTACAATATTCATAGGTGCTAACTGCAATCCCATATCTTTCTTTGAATTATTGTTAGTAAAATTCATATTGTATTTATACCTATTTAAAATTTTATATGGCCTCAATATAATGTTTCAATCCTCTATGTAGGATCATTGAAACTACCCCAAACATATATAGGCATGAGGACAAAATACATTGTGTCAATAACAAATTTATTTGCTAAAAACTACAAATTTTGGGTAATTCATTGTCAATAAACAAAATTAATAAAACTACTATTTAAATGTCCTCAAATATATTTGTCTAGATGCAATTCTATCACTGTTTAGAACATCTAAAATTCCTCTACAATATTGTCTAGAGGTAATTCTATCATTGTATGGTCCAACATAAGTCCTTATGACATTTTTATAGAGGTAAGGTGAAAGTCCTATGTGAAATTTTTCTATAGGAAAGGTGTAGCTCTAAAATTCTCGCACTCCTTTCCTTTAGGCTAATGGATCCATGCCTCGAAGGGGAATGGGAGAATGATAGGTCTACACCTCAAAGAGAGACACTTGAGTTCATGTCTTCTTTGGTGATTTTTTGATGAATTGTTTAGGGTTCACCAGGAAACATTTCTTGGTAGTTTCCATGCCTAGGTTTAGGAGTTTGTTTGATGTGTTCCTTTTAAATTCTCACAATCACCTAGTTTTGGCCAATATGCAACTATGCTAACCTATATGCAATTTTGATTCATATGCAAACAAAAAACAGTAGAAAACAGAATTTTAATGCATAATGCACTGCTTAAAAAGTGATTTGAAACTTTGACTTGTATTCGGAAGTCTGATGAAGATTCTAATTTTTTGTTGTAGACAAGATCGTATGCAGCAGGGCAAGATCGTACGCTTTTGGTCAAGATCATACGTACGATATGTGATCATACCATTCGATCAGTGATCGAAAGATCCGATCATAGTAGAAACCTGCAGTTTCATGAATAGAGTGCAAAAATAGAAAACTAGGATATGCTACAGACTTTACTAGATAGAAATCAAATTAGGAATGATCTATTGAATACCTTAATACAAATATCTAACATGTATATGCCTTAAGCTATATGAAATATGCAAGTGAATGCAATTTGGTGAACTCCAAGGATGAAAATGATTAAATCTAATATTATATGCAATGGGAAATGATAAATCAGATGATAAATATGCAAATGAGAGGTTAAGAAATGCAAACCAACACTTGGAATTTACCCCAAGTGATCTATAAGCGATATCATAACCAAATAGCAAGATTGTACATAGAACATGGCTGATCGTATCCTCCGATCGCTGATCGTATCATTCGATCCCTGATCGTATCCTCCAATCCTATAGGAAATAGAAAAACAACTAGGACTAATGCAGAAATTACAGTGATTTGAATGCAAAAATTATGTCAAGGAGTCAGGAGGAATTTGAGGGGAGGGATGCCTGATTAAATAGGGTGAACTAGTAGGGAAAAATAGGCTAAAAATAGAATAGGTTGCAACTCCTTCCAAGTTGGGACTGATCGGTGGATCCGATCCCGTAACTACCGCACGGTTGCATAGGTAAAGATAAAAAATGTTGTAACTGGTTTGTCATTTTACCAATTTGAGTTTTTCTATTTTGGGCAAGATCGTACGTACAATCACAGAGATCGTACACATGATCATACATACGATCTCAAATATCATACGTACGATCTCATCAGTTTAACCTGATATTTCCAAGAAAGCATGAAAATCAAGGCAACAAGTTAAAAAGTTGTTTGAATTAATTTTTGAATATTTTTGTCTTTAATGCAAATTATTATGGGTCAAATTTAGGGTGTTACATTTTGCCCCCTCTTTAGCACATTTTTGAAAAAAATGCGTTAAAGAAAAGAATGACATGCTTTACGAGAAAGCAAAATTTTATTGCAAAAAAGTTTAAAATTTGAAGTTTTATTGTGAACTGCATTAGGTGTGATACCCCCTTCGAGTTTTTACGTCAAATCCTTCGTTTGGAGAAAAACTCAAAATTTTCTGCATTAAGGGTAAAATAAAAAATAGAAAAAAGGGGTTAAAACTCAATTCATTTGTCATTTGTCTTTTGTTGCTTTGGAGCTCTGGAGAAAACATGGCAGACATTTCTCATCGCAATGATTTGGTCCGAGTAGGAGACAGAGCTCTTAGGGTAAGTATTTTTCTTTCTTTTAGCTTAGATTTTTCATGTTTTTGTCTTTAATTTGATTTAATTTTGGATTTTTAGGGCACGACTGCCATTATGCAGCCCTAACTATGAAATCGTAATGATTTCGCAAGATCGTAGTGATTTCATGATATCATATGATACGATATCGATGAAATCGATCCGATCGAGGTCAATATCAGACCGATTTCGGTGATATCATAAAGTATGATATCACAAAAATCGATACGATATCACCCGCTCTGATACGATTTTGCACTTTTTGATCCGATCAACTATTTTTAGATCCGATCACTGATTAAATTTTTGTTACTTTGTTTTTATTGACATATGGTAGAACTAAAGAATCGGGAGTGGAGATATGCTACTCTCCAGGCAGATTTGGCTGCTCTCTCAGTTGATGAGAGAACATGCTTAGAGATGGTGGGGCTAAGGCATGTGGTAGAGATACCACAAATTCTAGTGGATATGAGATTGTTGATGGCTCTGGCAGAAAGGTGGTACCCAGAGTCATCATGCTTCAGACTACCGATAGGGGAGATGACTCCCACACTAGAGGATATCTGGAGGATTTTGAGGATACCAGTGAGGGGTGCTCACATAGCTGCATCTAGAAACCAAGGCCAGGCATTGAGAAGATTGACAGGAGACCCCAACTTCTTACTAAAGAAGGGTGGGGTTAGCATTGATAGGCTTGGGGAGATAGAGGGAGTCTCTCATTTGATAGTTTTATTGAGTGGCATCATGGGAGGCCTTATACTATGCCATCTCAGTGGATACCACCTACCATGGACCTTAGTAGAGGTGATCTATGATATGCACGATCAGAGCATATGGTTTGCCTAGGGTCCATTCCTTCTCTGTAGGTTGTACAAATTTTTGCACAGAGTGGTCTACAAGAGAGGGAAGGGATTGGTTTTGACATATTTTCTATAGGTGTGGTGTTGGGAGCACCTAGCTATCAGAAGACCTACAAGACTTCCTCTGGATTGAGCAGGGGATGGTAATCCTAGAGTAGAGGAGGACAGACTGAGGATCTTTTATTGGCCTCTACAGAGGGGGTTTCTGGGACAAGTTGGTCTCAATGTAGTGAGGCAAATTTTTGATAAGCTAATGGTAGAGGACATTAGATGGAGGTCCTGGAGAGAGCTACCAGGGTGGGGTGAGGATGCTTTTGAGCTGGATCACATCAGGTGAACCATTTGGTTATGGATGGACTAGGGAGAGGTGGAGTTGTATCATGTGGATCGGGTGCAATGATAGTTTGGGCTATGGTAGGATATTCCTCAGTATAGGAATATCACCTTTGCTAGATCTACTCGGGACCCTACCACTATTAGTGGGGCTCCCAACATGGCATAATTTTTGGATCCATAGCCTGACGATGAGCCAGTACAAACATTAGTTGGAGATGATGCCGAGGTTACATATAGGTATCGATAGTGGTACACTAGCATCAGACCTGCCCGATTGACACTACGGAGGAGCATAGTGTAGCAGGTAGCTGAGCATTTTTTAGGCAGTGATGTACATCTAGTCAATAGCAGTAGTCTAAGACATAGGTATCCTCGAGGAGATAGGGTCCTCGTACTAGTGGTGGACATTGAAGTCAGCTAATGATAGTTGGGTTAGGGAGGGTTTTTGGGATAGTGGGGATGTCTAGGGAGGAGAGGAGAGCCTCTTCTCAATAGATGATGGATGACAGGGTGGAGGAGGAGCATGTAGCATCTCCTCAATAGGATGTTGTACCTGAGTTGCCTGAGAAGGGCAAGAGGATTATGGAGGAGGGGAGAGTAGTGAGATGGCTGCTCTACGGGTAGAGGTGACTAGTCTGAGGGAGGAGAATGCCTCCCAGAAGACTAATATTGAGTCTCTAGAGGCACAAGATGTGGGTTTGAGGAGTAGGATTTAGACTCTAGAGGTAGAGCTCGCACAAGCATGGGCTCAGGCGACTCAGGGAGATGCGGCTCCAGCTCCTACGTCTTCTCAGACTACTCATTCTAGGAGGAGCAACCTAGGGGATGAGCTAGTGAGGTCTATATAGCAGACCATATTTTACCAGACCTTATACTTTATAGTGGTTCTTCTAGAGCAGAGATAGGCTATGCCTCCTGAGATTGCGGGTCCTATTCGCATAGGATCCTCATCTCGCTCTACTACTAGGGTGACTTCCTCTAGGATGACGATAGTGGGAGGATAGTTTCAACCACCACCACCACCCCCTAGCAGAGAGGATGATGTTGCAAGCTCTAGAGGCTTGAGAGGAGTCTAGGGTGGGCTTACTTAGACATATTTTTGTACTATATATCCTTAGTGATTGAGTATGCCGATTTTTGAGGATTGTGGCATACTAGTCTAACTCTATTTTGTATATGGACTTTCGAGATATATATATATATATATATATATATATATATATATATATATATATATATATCCTCTTGTTCTATGTGACTTTGTATGATTTGATTGCATTTGATTGAATTTTTATGATGTTTAAATTTCTTATAATCATGCTTTTGATTTAAATATTTTGATCATGCTTAAAATGAAAAATGATTTAAATTTTTGTAGATGTGTTTTTGAAAAGATGTTTTTGTATAATGATGAAATAAATGGATTAGCAATGTTCCTCGAAGGATGTTGTGTTGTTATATGACCATTGGTGGAGATCAGTGCTCGCTAGGTCATGAAGCGAATCCTGTTGTGAGGAATTTTGTATTGCTAATAATAGAAATGTTTTTGTGGTGCTCAAGAATAATATTGAGGCTTATAATGATAAAAGAAGATGTTTGATTTTATTTTTGAGAAAATTTGATTTTTAAGAAATATTTTGATAAGGATTATTGTTTGTGAGAAATAATGTGATTTAAGCATGAAAATTTGGGAAGGATGACTTGCGCTAGGCATAGAATTCTTAGTGTGAAAATTTTGAGGACAATAGTTACTAAGAATTATACCATCATCGTGAAGTCAAAAATGCAATGCATGATAATATGAAATTGTTTATTCTTTAAAATATAAATTGATATGAAGCAAATCATTGTATCACATATTTAAGAAGATTAATAAATATGAAATATTTTAGACCTAAAAATTGAGAAAGATGACTTGCGCTAGGCATAGAATTCCTAGTGTGAAAATTTGAGAAGAATAATTCCTAGGAATTATACCATCATCGCGAAGTCAAAAATGCAATGCATGATAAATGATTTTGGACTACAAGTTCTTTTTGGAATAAATTGTTTTTGGAGATTTTGAAAAATTTTGAAATATAAATGATAAACTAATGTTGTCTAACAAATTTCAAAGGAATATTTTAACTTATTTCTAAGACAAAATCAAATTTATCAAGAACCAGTGTGTGATAAGTGAGTTCATTATCCATCTTGATTTGACACAATGATACAAAATCTCTCAAGGATCAAATGTGTGTGCTTGTGAAATTAATTTACCGATTTTGAGTAAGGTAGTGATACAAGCAAACTTTTATGAACCAATGTGTGTGCAAGTGAAATGTTCATTAACCATGATTTTGTGCATGCCATTGTACCGAACTACTATGTAAGTCAAGTTACCAAAAGCTAGCTAATCCACAAGCGGACATTGGTCTATACAAAATAAGGTCGCTAATGTGACAGACATGTCACCACATGAAAGGGATTACCCAAGGTCAAGCGGGTTGGGCACAAACCACCTATTATGGGGCTTACCTCATGGTTTTCAAATAACTAAGGAATTCCAGGGATTCAAGCTCACTACCCCCTTATTTTCTTCTAATTTTTGGAATAGGGATTCTTGTCCATTTTTGAACAAGGGGATTTTATTGCTTTTTCTTTTCTTTTCTTTGTCTTTTCCTTTTTCTTTTTAATTTTCTTTTTCATTACTTTCCCATATTAGACGTAGAGCAAGGGATTTTATTTGGGTAGGGGGGGAGCTTGTCCTTTTGCCAATTCTCAGTATTCTAGACCATGCACATAATAGGATAGCAAGGGAAACTTTTTTCTTAAGGAACTAAAACTACTATGTAGTATCCTTTTCAAATTTTTGCAACAAATCATATTTAAAATGTGAGAATGTGTTCTTGGTTCAATAAGTAGCAATATCATTTCCCAAAACTCAAAATTTATTTAATGAAGTAATAGTGCTTTTTGATACAAGAGAGATTTATAATCAAAGCGACAAAATAAAAATTATGAAAGATGTAAATTAAGTGCATGGTTCAAGATAACTTTTGAATTTTATCTAAAATACAATAAAATATAACTTGAATTTTGGAAAACAACACACAGTGATGCAAAGAATAAGATTTTAACAATTTGAAATATTTTTGGAAATTTTTATGTTTTCTTGATTTTTTTGGTGTTTTGATAATATGAGAATTGCAAACTAAATGATGAAGAAGTTATTTACAAGTATGTACAGAAATGGAATTTTTGTTTTATGCATAATATCTTTTGAGATGCATAATATTCATTGGCTCCTTAAGATCTTTTCCTTCTAAGGTGGCCAAGCGATATGCACCTGATCCAAATTTAGCAGTGATGACAAATGGTCCAAGCCAATTAGGTTGAAATTTACCTTTTAAATATTTTCTAGAATTTGTATTTTTTTATTTTCTTTGAGTACTAAATCACCAATTTCAAAATATCAACTATGGACTTTCTTGGCATATGACCTTTTGAGTTTGTCTTGGTAAGAGTGAAGATGCTCTAGGGCATGAATACACTTTTCATCTAGAAGTTCTAACTGACTTAGTCTTCCAACACGATATTCATCCCCTACTTTAGCATCCTGAAGTAAGAGAGCTAGAGAAGGAACTTCTAACTCAAATGGAAAAACTACTTCAGCACCATAAACCAAGACAAAAGGTGAGGCACCTGTAGGAGTACGAACACTAGTTCGATAGGCCCACAAGGTAGGATATAATTGCATGTGCCAGTCATGACCTGATTTATTAACCAATATTTTTAGGATTTTGATTAAGGTTTTATTTGAAGCTTCAACCTGGCCATTTCCTTGTGGATAATAAGGAGTAGACCATCGATGTTGAATTTTATATTTTTGACATAATTTCTTAACATATTTTTTCTTAAAGCATGTTCCATTATCTGAGATGAGAGTTGATGGAATTCCAAATCTACATATGATTTGATTAAAGATAAACTTAGAAACTTGGACTCCTATGCAAGAAGCTAATGGCATAGCTTCCACCCACTTTGTGAAATATTATGTTGTTGTTATTATAAATTTATGACCATCAGAAGAAATAGGATTAATTTTACCAATAATGTCTAAACCCCATTTAGAGAAGGGCCAAGGAGATGAAATAGCTTGAAGTTCTTGAGCAGGAGCGTGAACAAGGTCTGCATGTCTTTGAAACTTGTCACAATGATGCACATAATCATTAGCATCCTTTTCCATGGAAGGCCAAAAATACCCCATTCGAAGGAGTTTCTTAGCAATGGCACTTCCACTAAAGTGTCCTCCATAGGATCCATCATGGGCTTCACTTAAGGTTTTCTTAGACTCTTCTAGATTAAGACATCTTAATAGGATACCTTCAAAGGATATTTTGTATAGGGTATTACCAAAAATTACAAAGTGAACAACTCTCTTACATAATAACCTATGTTGGTTTCTATCTAATCCTTCTGGGAAGGTTCCATTTTGGAGAAAATTAAAGACATCTATATACCAAGGTTCTGGGGTTGTTTCATTAATCAGAAACACATCTAATGGTTCTAGACATGACTTAGAAGAAGTTGGCTCTTGGAGTTGGCGAATAATGATAGTAGCATACTCATCATCCAAATCCAAAGGTAACAAAGAAGCAACTACAACCATGGCATCAATGACATGGTTGCTAGTGCGAAGGATGGCTTCTAAAGTTACTTTCTCAAACAATGAAATAAGCTTAAGAACATACTCCTTATAAGGGCATAGCTTCTCATCTCGTGTCTAATAAAATTCATTGATTTGATTTATCACAAGCTGAGAATCTCCAAAGACTAATAATATTTTAATTTTTAAGGCTAAAGTGGCTTGTAACCCAAGGATTAGAGCCTCATACTCTATAGTATTATTAGTACAAGCAAATTGTAATTTGAAAGACAAAGGAATAAGGTGCTTTTGTGGAGATATTAATATAATACTGGAACCTGCACCACTCATGCATATAGCTCCATAAAAATACAAAGACCATGACTCAAACAAATCTTCTTCTAAGTTAAGGCACTCATCAAGAAATTCTATAGTTATAGGGTGAGTAGACTCTAAAGGTGCAGCAGCTAACTGATCAGCTATAACTTGGCCTTTAATATATTTTTGGTTGATAAACATAAGTTCAAACTCACTCAGAGAAAGAACCCACTTAGTTGTGCACCCTGACAAGTAAGGTCTACTCATCAAGTACCTTAATGGATCAGACTTAGCAATAACAAATGTTTTCTGACTAAGCATATAATGATGCAACTTTTGTGTAGAAAACACAATAGCCAAAAAAAGTTTTTCTAATGGAGTATAATAGGTTTCATAACTTATTAATGTTCTGATTATATAATATGTGGCTCATTCTTTCTTTTCATCATCAATTTGAGCCAACATAGCTCCAAGTGCAAGTTCCAAAGCAAAAATATATAAAATAAATGGACAATCAGGTCTAGGAGGAACAAGCATTGGAGGAGTAAGAAGATACTATTTAAGACTCTCAAAATCTTCCTGACATTCCTTATCCCATTGGAATGGGATGTTTTTCTTAAGTAATTTAAGAAAAGGTCATGTTTTATCCACCAATTTATCAATGAAATGATGGATAGACTATAATTTACCTTGTAAACTTCTTAATTCTGATATGTTTTTAGGTGGTGGCATATCAAGGATAGCTTTAATTTTGAGAGGATCTATTTCTATACCATGCATAGAAACGATAACCCCTAACAATTTTCTTTATTTAACTCCAAATACATATTTGTCTAGATTTAAGTGAATCAAATATTTTCTTAATCAATCAAATAATTTTCTTAAATCATTGATATTATCTTCCTCTTTAGTTGAATGAACTATAATGTCATCTACATAATCATGTAGAATTGAAGAACACAAGCTTATACTAAGAGGGGGGTGAACAATATAAGATCACTTTTTACTTTTCTTTTCCAAATAGTATTATCCAATATAATCAATGGCAATATCAATAGCAATAACTAAAGCAATGTACAAATCATCACACACAATAGAGACACCAATTTAACGTGGTTCACCCAATTTTGGCTACTCCAAAGAGAAAATATTTCACTAATAGTTTCTCAATAAATCTCTCGGGAATCCTTTCCCTCTTACAATGTTTATGGATCTATGTCCAAAGGAGACACCAATACCCTAATCAAGTTCATGGATCTCTATCCATAGGAGAACTCCTTTTTCCTTAGCTCTGACTGGTGATCTTCTAGAAGAGCTATTGCCCCCACTGCTCTAGCTAATGAATCTCTATCCAATGAAGACACCTATCCTCACTGCCATAGATAATGGATCTCTATCCACTGGATACTATCATCCTCTATACTCTATCACCTTCAAAGATCTATCTTAAATCTACATTAAACATGGTCCTTCGATCTAGCACAAATCTGCTCAATCTCTATATCTGGTCTAGCACAAACCTATCCTCAAATATAAACTAAACATAGTCCTTTAGTCTAGAACAAATATTTCCTCAATATTTGTCCTTTGATCTACACTAAAAATGGTCCTTCCGTCTTGCACAAATCTTTCCTTAATATCTATCCTCTGATATACACTAAACACAATCCTTTGATCTAGCACAAATCTGTCCTCAATCTCTATCCTATGATATGCACTAAACATAGTCCTTCGGTCTAGCAAAAATATATCCTCAATATCTATCCTCAAGCCTTAACACAAATCTTGACTTAATATCAAATCAATTTTGCTAGATCTACCCCAAACCTTAACCCAAGGTTTGAACAAATCAATCAATCAACTCTACTCACAAGTCTTCTCAAAGACTTCTCTCAAATCTGCCTTGTCAGCTTTCACAAAATCTCAAACTAATCTATCCACAAGTCCTCTCTAGAACTTGCATTATCTACTCTCAAGTATTCACTAAGACTTACCTCAAATCTGCTCAACAAGTCCTCACTAGAACTTGTCCAAATCTGCTAATAAGTCATCACTAGAACTTATCCAAACTCATAGAAACATAAAGAGAATTTTTAGAGACTCAATATGCTTCAATGCTCAATTAATTTCAATCACTCTTTTAGAAACATATAGAGAATTATTAGAGACTCAATATGCTTCACACTCACAAACTCTCAATCACTTTCAATCTCTCTTTTATCACAAAAACATATAGAGAATTGTTAGAGACTCAATATGTTTCACATTCATCCACACTCAACCTATTTCTCAAATCAATTCAGAATATAGAACAATTTGTTTCATAGAACTTGAACTATCACATCAACACATCCACTTGACTAGGCTCAACCAACTTTACTCAACAAATTACTCAATGAATTAATATTTGCTTAAAAACCCTAGTGCAAGCATATGAAATCACTCAAATATTTCCAATAATGCTTATCAATAAATCTCACATAACAATGATACTCATGATATTTGCAAACCCTAGTTCAAAATAGTTCTCAACTTCACATAACAATGATACTCATGATCTTTGCAAACCCTAGTTCAAGTTCTTCACTTACTTACTTCAACAACAATGCTTATAAAACAAGGTTTTATCAACAATTCATTATTCCAGAAAACCTTGAAGCATTAATTCAAAACACAATAAAAAATGCCTAAAAAACAATCCTTTTCACCCAACTTTGCATTCACAACATTCAAAAATAACTCACTAGGAAGATGTGCCCATACCTTTTGTTTGATGTAGAAGTGCCCTTGGAAAACCTTTCTAAATCACAATTTTCTTCTTTCCAATTTCAATGGTTAGATGATAAAATATCACTCTTAACACTTTCTCAAATATTCCTTAGACACAAAAATAAACAAATCTCAAATACACTTTATTTCTCCTTCTTGGAATTAACATTCATAAAATCATGTACAAAAATAATTACTTGGATACTCCTTATAATCTCCAACTTAAAATAATATCCAACACCACAAAACTTCAACCAATATTCCTAAAACACCTTTAGTTCCCTTTCAAAAACTAAAGAAAATAACACCAAAATTTATTTTACATCAACCTTATAACTGTTGAAAATATTGTCACATTCCACCGAGGGGCAGAAAAATTGAAACTTTGTATAATATTTGTTTTGTTGAAAGTTTTCTTTTGTTTATAAGTTATAGCAATTTTGGTTTTCCCTATCGCCCCTTGGTGGAAAAAATGAAAAAGAAAATAGCTTCAGGCCTAAAGCGCTTCAAATAATCACTTCAGGCGAGAACTTTGCTAAAAAAAGAATGAAGGAAATGCTTCGCATCCGAAGCATTCCCGGTGACTGCTTCGGGTGAAGATTTTTGTGAAGCGGCATCCAAGCAACTTCTCTGAAGAAGAAAAGATATCCTGAATTAGCTAAGGCAAAGAAATTACTTCGGGCCTGAAGTATTTCTAAAATCCACTTCAGCCAGTTTTCACCCGAAGTAGTAGAGGTCGAGAAAGTGTTTCGGCCAAAACTCCCCCAAACCACTATTTCAAAAGAAGATCGGCCCGAAGCGGTTTTCACGACCCATTAGCAAAGCAATTTTTCCAGCGAAGCAGCGAAGGATAAAGGAAGATCAGCTTCGGCACTCCATGCCCCTGAAGTAGTTTTGCGAAGTGGAAATCAGCAAGGCGCTTCCCAGGAATGCTTCCCAAGTTGGGCATTTTCCCGAGGCAGTCAAAGAGCCTCATAAATGCATATTTTCTTTCTCGATAAGCCCACTGCTCATTTTTGGCATTTGGATGCAAAGTATCAGCCCAAGAAGAAGAGCCCGGCAAGCATGGCCGCCACTCGAGCACCGTACCCACAATCCAAGGACACCCAGGTGGCTCATTTAATGCGTCTTTTCTCGGCTGACTCGGTCACCCTTACCAGTTTTGATAGCTGATTTGAGAGATCATCTGTAGTAGTAGCAAGGAGCCGATTTCTCAGGGCCTGAGGGTGTACTCTATCATTTTTATGATAATTATTCAGAGGGCCGAGTCCTCTATAAAAACCTAGGCTTTGCAATGTAAAAGGGGGGGAACTTTCTACTAGAAAGCTGCTGTAACTTGATGTCCTGCGTCTAATACTAAATATTTTTGTACTCCATTTCTCTCTTTTATGCTACCTTCTATGCTTAATTCTTTTGTCTATCTGCACTCGTATACCGAGACTCTGAATCCTGAATCTGGTGTGCGATTGGGGACTATACCCTAAAATTTGCCCTGAAGGATACATAGGAGAGGAAAAACATCGTATAAGATTTCTTTTATGTTGCCTGGTGGGTCATGGTTTCTGTTATTCCCTTGTTTTAATCGTTGTTACTTTGAAACCTGAATTCTAGCAAGAGAGAAAGGAGAACCCTGTGAACTCGTCCAGAGGATACATAAAAAAGAGAGTATCGCGTTTCTTTCGTCTATTCTTGGTGTTCTTTGTTGCTATTCGAGTTATTAGCGAGTGATCATGCTTCCTGTTCTCTCCCACCTTAAATCATCATCTTCTAACGCTTACTCTTTTTATTTCTTTCTCTAACCCTTACCCCTTTTTATTTCTTTTCCTAACCCTTACTTTGTCTATTTCTTTCCTACACTCTTGTCTCAAACCCCAAAATTAGATTAGTATAGGAACCGGCCTTTCTCCAAAGATTGGCACAAGGGGCATCTCTTCCCCTCGGCCTTTCAATGTTGGTCATAGGTCCAGGGCGTGCAAACCCACCGAAAGTCCTTTCCTGTGTGGATTTGATGACCAACAGTTTTTGGCATGCCCGGTGGGACACAAGGTCCCATATTTGAGAAAATTTCTAGCCGATATTCATCGGAGCTAGTAGTTCCAACAAGTTCCCAGTGAGATCCAGTCAGTCTCATCCCCTGAGTAGTAGTGAGAATCGATGCCCTCATTACTAAGAGACTCTTAGCATCTGGCGACTCTGTTTTACCTGAGAATCTTCAAGTCATAAAAGACCAGTACTAAAGCCTGTTCCTTCATGCAAACAAGATGGAGTTAGGAATAGAGGAGAGGAAACCGAGTTCTTTGAGCTTGATATTGATGCCTTTGGGGAACGATCTAGGTTAGTTACCCCCGAATATCTCTTACATGGGACATCCTTGCAAGAGGCTGTTGTTGACAAGCAAGGCATAACTTCTGATAGCACAGTAGCTAGTTTTCCTCCAAATCCTCCCAACTCACCGAAGCATCCTAGTGCCTCTGTTCCCATTGGCCTTCTGACGAGCAACCCAAGAGGGACTTCAGGGACCTCTGTTCCATAGAACCCAGGCACAAATATGGTTCAACAACAACAACAACAACAACAGCAGAAACCGCTGCCCAGATTATTTCTAGCATGGAATTCTTCGTCACCGTTGAATCTCGCAGGCCAAGGGAAAGTTCCACCTGTTGCAATCAAAAAGCTCCCGACGTTAGACAAAACTAGAAAGAATACTCTAGAGCATATCCAGGACATCATTTCCCTGGCGATGATCCACAATATCACAGAAGAGCGAGTGATGGTGAAGCTCTTGGTTCTCTCCCTTAGAGGAAAACTCCTCTATTGGTACAGATCTCTGCCATCCGGAACTATTATGGGATGGGACCAGTTAGCTGGGTAGTTGATGCAAGGCTCCAATGAGTTCACCGATCCAACTTCTCTCCTACAACAATTCACTTCAATCCAAAGACATCCACAAGAAGAGATTATAGACTTCAATGTTAGGTTCGCTTGAACCTGGCAAAGAGTCCCAGTTGGACTTCACCCAACTGATGAAGCCACGATATACTACTTCCTTCGAGCATTCAACCCTGATATCGGTCTTATGATAAGGTACTCAAATGTCAATACTTTTCCAAAGTTGTATGGGTTAGCCAAGAAAGCAGAAATGAACCTCATAGCCATGGGTAAACTCCCTCAAAGAATGCCAATGCCCATACTCCTCGAGTTCCTTCAAGCCCAGTACGCGAGCGTAGTAGCTCCATAGATTTTTACAATCCCTGCATATCCTATCTCATCCTGGAACCCGAATCTCGTTGTGTCATAGATCACCGCTCCACAGATACATTTCCCCACACTTTCAACTATGACGCCCACTATCACTCCAACATTTCCAATGTTGCCAGCACCCCTCCAACATCCTGCCCTACCTCCGATACCGACTATGGCTTCTTTACCATCATTTCCCAAGGTCGATGATATGTAAGCCAAGATACTGCAAGAAATGCAATCGTTAAATGCCACAGTGCAGACCTTGTCCAACGACATGACCGTTGTCAAGAAGAAGCAAGCACAACAAGAGTTTCTACCAAGAAGGTCTTATCCCATGCCTGCACTTACCAAAGATCAAGCGGTCCATCAAGGAAAAGCTTCGACAAGAAATGCTATGATAGATGTGTTGTGGCTGATCCACAACACACCCCACAATTGGGGACCCACATTTTTTGCATGCTTTCAAAGAAGACCACAGTGGCCCAGATGCTAAAAATCAAGGAAAAAACAAAATATCACAAAAGAGAAGTGTCATGATATCGCGACATGTTACTCCGTCGTGGCCGAAAATGAAAAGTTGTCGCGACATCGCGACATGTTGCTCCGTCGCGGCCAAAAATGAAAAGTTGTCACGATATCGTGACATGTTGCTCCGTCGCGACCAGAAATGAAAAGTTGTCGCGATATCGTGACATGTTGCTCCATCGCGGCTAGAAATGAAAAGTTGTCACGATTTCACGACATGTCACGTTTTCATGGCTAAGAGCAGCAGAATGCATCATAAAGAGAAAAAAGTCATGATTTTGCGACAAGTTGCATCTTCACATGCCAAAACAAAAAAATTTCATGATTTCACGACAGATTGCATCTGCACAGCCCGAAAGAGAAGAGCATCGCGATTTCACGACAGAAAGCAACGAGATGGTCCGGAATGAAAAAGCATCGCGATTTCACGATAGAAAGCAGCGAGACAACCCGAAAGAGAAAAGCGTCACGATTTCACGATAGAAAGTAGCAAGACAGCCCGAAAGAGAAAAGCATCGTGATTTCATGATAGAAAGTAGTGAGATAGCCTGAAAGAGAAAAGCATCGTGATTTCATGACAGAAAGCAGCGAGACAGCCCAAAAGAGAAAAGCATCACGATTTCACGACAAAAAGCAGCAAGATGGTATGGAATTAAAAGGTGTCATGATTTCGTGACATGTCACGTTTTCATGGCTAAGTGCAACAAAACACAGCAAAAGAGAAAAATTTCATGATTTCATGATAGGTTGCATCCACGTGGCCCGAAGCAAAAAAATGTCGCGATATCGCGACATGTATCATTTTCACGATGCATGATGAGAAACAAAGCTGCTGACAGAAAAATGTCGCGATATCGTGACATGCTATTTTTGGTCACGATTTATAGGGGGCCATTATGGAACATGCAGGGAAGCACTGAACACATGGCATAAAGGTGTAAGGGTTATAGAACGGTTACAATTAGCAAGAAAATCAAACGTTTCGATGCTCGAACAAAAGTCAGAATAATGAAGAGCGAGAAATGAAATGAATCGATCTGGAAGATGAAACGAAGCCTCACAAGGAAAAGAAGAGAGCCATAGCATAAATTTTAAAGGCACAAGTGAAGATAGGCATAGGGGTCAGAAAATGCTGGGAGCAGGGTTGCAGAGCTGAGGATGATGAGCCATTCTGGGTCTGCTTTGGAGTGCTTTTCTTCCACATTTTTTGGTTTTTGAAAACCAGATATCTGTTATTGTAAAAAGACAAATATTTAATGCAGATAACATTTCAAAAATTTGCATCTTATGGGCAAGAAAGAAGGAGTCATTTCTTGCATGCAAGATTAAATGTCTATTTTCCCTTTTCAGATTTTAGGCTTGTAAATGTAGTTGATACAAGTTTTTCTTGGTTGCCGCATGCGAATGCTTAAATCTGAAAACCTCATTCAAATCCCTAGAAGCTAGCACTTAGCTTATCAAGATTGTGCATGTTTTGTAGGTCCAATAGGTTAGGTTGCATGCATGGAAACCTCATATCTTCGGTTTTGTCGGAATAGGATAACATCAGACTGAATGTGTTCTATTTTTAATTTTCTGCATTTCTTTCTCGTTTTTTATTTTTCCAGAAGGTTTAATTTATTTAGAATAAACATTTAAAAATTATGAAATCTAAAAAAAAACAATGAACAATCACTAAAGCTTCATGATGAAATAAACCAACATTGCCCCTTGTTTACGGTTACTTGCAATCACTAAGGTGTTCCAAGTATTTAAATTGATTATCTTCATTTGAGATTACTAATACACAGTTGCAAATGCTAATACAACGGAGACCTTGGAGAAGTTGTTTGTTTGACTTCTTTGCAAGAGGGGATTTGGAACCCAAATCCTAAAGGAGAGTTGTACTTTCACAGTTGGGTGAAAATACCACTCAACATTTTGGCGCTAGAAGGAGGGCCTGAACCGGTTTATTTCAGATTGATTTAAATGCTATAGGGATTTAAATTTTGAATATTTCATGCCCTATTGATTATTATCTTTAGCCCTCTTTTAAAAATACAACTTTGTACTGTTAAAAGGAGGACATGAATTGCTATGCACTGGTCTAATGCTTTGATTGTTCATACAGGAATAATGTGATTTGATTTAATTTAAAAAAAAAAAAAAATTGATATTAAAGTTGTATTCTTTAAGATACACTAATGGCTATGTTTTCACCATGGATTCCAGGTAGCCCATTGAACATACCGAGAGTTCAACATTATTTTCCCGTTGGTTTTGAGAGATGTCTTCCTCGATTTTTGTCTAACGGGACAAATACTGCAAAAGAACACATTCAAGCATTCAAATTCTGTGCCAATCACTTAACAAGTTGGTATGATGATGTTGCTTGTAAAATGTTCCTGTACACCTTGGACAAAGTGGCATATGATTGGTTTACAAGTCTACCTTTAGGGTCTATCACTTCTTGGGCTCAACTAGAGGCAACATTTCTTAATCAATTCAACAAAAAGCAAGTTGACTCAATCCGCATGTATGAGCAGTTTTTCACTATTAAAAAAGGACCAAGTGAAAATGTGAAGTCATTTTCTGAAAGGTTCTTTGGATTATATACTCAATTAGTGACATTTTATGTTCTGCAAGAAGAAGTGGCTCTCCAAATATATGTCAATGCTCTTGACCCACTCACTTCCACATATTTGTGAGGGATGCCTCTAATCACATCTTTGTCACAAGCCTATACTCAAGCAATGGCAATTGAGCAACAATTGAGTTGTCAAAATTATGGTGTGGGTTTTGGATCATATAATTTTCAATCATTTAATACCTCCTTTACCCACCCAATGATTTATCCACCTCAACCAAGTTCAAGTGTGAATCAATTTCAGAATCAACAATCACTCCCAAGCTTCAATCAATTTCAAAATCCTCAACCTACTATGCAAGATCAACCATCTTTCTTAAGTATGAATCAAATTCAAAATACTCATCTTGATTCAAAAGATGTTTCTAAAATAAATTTCAATGATTTTCATAATAATATGATTTTAGGCAAGGGAGGAGTACTAGATCCAACTAGTATTGAAACATGTGACAGATTGGGAACCCTTGACTCACCAAAAGATGAATTCTACGAGGATGAATCTGTTTCGGATGACATGTTGGATGACATTGTTGAAGATAATGGCCAAGAAAATTCACACCTTCCAAATTATGTTAAACTTGAATCATGGGTTACACATGTGGATTATGATGGCCTTATCAATTTGAATACAAGCAATAACCCAATTTTGGAAGTAATTGAACCATCTAAGGAAGGTGAAGATAAATTTGATGAGAAACATGTTGATGAATTAAAGGATGATGAAGAAATAGTTGAGCATCACAATTTGATTTTGAAAGATGATCATCATGATTCTTGGGAAGAGTATGCTCACTCCAAAACTGCTAATGAAATTTGTGTGCCTATTGATATGCAAGATAATACGATTGCCCTTTCATATGAGGATGTTACAAGTCCTGTACAATCTAAGAATGCTTTGGAAGAAGGGTTGGAATCTCATCAAAGGTTGGAGAAGGATAATGATTCTACTACCATGGATAAAGAAGGAGAATCAATTGATTTTGTTCCCCTTGAGGGGCAAGAAATCAAAAATCTTGATCCACCTATTGTTTCTACAATGTCTATGCCATCTCAAAATGATGAAATTACAAAGCCTAAGTGGTGTGGGTTTGATACTATTGATGATCCTAATGAAAATATGGATTTTGAGGCAACTCAAGCCATTGATCATGGAAAGGTGTCACGTGACACATATCTTGAAAAACTAGGCTCTTGTTTTGAAAAATATGGACGCATGTTTGATTGGGTGCCTAACTTTGGTGTTTTTGAACAGGTGTTGGATGATGAAGAAGACAATGAGGAAAAAGAAAAAGCTACTAACACTCATCAAGTTGTTGTAAATTCTAATCATGATGGGTTGAGTATGGGTGACAAGGTGAAATCTTTACCTTTGGTAGTAGCTACAAAATTTTTAAGTGATGGGTTACATGATGTCCCTTTGGATGCTAATGTCATTAATGATGAAATGTCAAATCTTGGTGATGTTTGTCAAGTTTTGATTGATTTTGATTGCTTTAAAATCTCAAAAAATAATTTGAATTCAAGACTTTTAGAAATAGGCTCTTGTTTGCAACATCTCACATTTGAAAAAGAAGGCCTAATTTTAAATCAAGAATCGAATTATGAAATGGATACTTTCAAGAATAGACAAGATAAAATTGAATATCATTTATGGTCTAATCATTTTAGTAATCGGACGCTCACCTGTGAGAGTACTAATGGAATTAAATCTAATTGGTGGGGTGAGAAAGGTAAGTTAAAATTTGTTGCATTGCTTGGTTTGATCTTATTGTTGTTGGATTCTTACAACATTTGGCATGTGTATTGTGTCATATGTCTTTTGAAATGTTCTAATCATGTTTGGGATCCAAGAAAGTAATAGTCCAAGCTTGGCATCATCTTGTACTATATTGTATATAGATTTTGGTTTTGGTTTTGGTTTGTGTTTTTCAAGTTTCATTTTTGGGTTTGGTTTTATCATTTAAGTTGTGTGTGTTAGTCCTCTGGACATGTTTGGTTTGTCTAAAAAAAAAAAGATGAAAAAATTGAGATGTCAACTTATGCCTAAAATTAGGAGAATATGAAACATTGGAATTGTGTTGTAGAAAGCTCCACAAGTAACACAAACATTAAATAATATCGTTTGAAACTTGTGATGCATGAAGTTGTCAGTTTTACAAATTATGGCAACATAGGTGGTATACTCCATCCACAATTCAGGAAAAGCAATGCATTCATATTACATTCCACTTTGCATATACATGCCATCTTAGTTGCATATGCATTTCAGATACAAATCATTAAAGTGTGTCAAATCCTCTTAGGGTTATGCTATAACATATATTAAAAGGATCCTAAGGTTGGGAACTGATGTCCGAACAATCTTGAACCAAGCATGTTCTATGCACATTAAAGAAGATCTTGAGAAAAATGGTCAAAACCATACTTGGATGAAAAGGTGGGGTGAAAAGAATATTTCATGTCTATCCTATCATGCAACATAATCCTTAAAATAGTGGTTTTTACCACTTCCAACAAGCTTAAAGTCTAAAACCAGAGTAGTAAGGATAGGATTAAATCCTCATCGAACTTAGGTTGAGGATCCAATTCCCCAAAGCTCTGATTTGATCTTCATGGAGTAGTAAGGATAGGACATAATTCTCATCTTACCTAGGTTGAGAATCTGATTCCCCAAAGCTCCCATCATTCATTAAATCATAAAACTTGGATGGAGGGATCATACTACATGTCCTCTGCAAAGGATGGGTAGTCATCCCAAAAGTCCAAGAAACAAAAATAAAATTAATATGTTCCATATTTCATGTTATCATCTTGGATTGGAAGGATCGTACTACTTGTCCTCTGCAAAGGATGGGTAGTCATCCCAAAGGTCCAAGAAATAAGAATATTTTCCATTTTCATCCTAATATTGGATTGGAGGGATCGTACTACATGTCCCTAGTAAGGATGGGTAGTCATCCCAAAGGTCCAAGAAATAAAAAAAAGAGAGAAGAGAATGAATGAAGCCAAGTCATGGATTATGGGGTTAAGTATGCTCATGCGTGGCAACATGTCTTGTCTAAAAGCAAGACCACTGATTGCTCAAAAGGATAGACTAGCCTGATCATTTCATCCATAATAGGTTAAATCATTTTGTTCAAGATGAGGTAATGAACTCCAAATCAGAATAGTAAGGATAGGGTTAAATTCCCATCTCGCTTAGGTTGGGAATCCTATTCCCCAAAGTTCTGATTTCACTTACACTTGCACATGGGTTCAAGATGGTAGTGACACATAACCAACTTTGGGATCTAATAAATTAATTCAGTACACATATATTTGATCCTAAGAGGGTTTGATAGCTTTAATATGTTTGTTCATGACATTAGAAGGTTTGAGCCTTTGTAAAGTAGGTTGTTATATCTCTAGCATCTTCATCATACATCAAATCCTGCACAAATCATTCATAGCCTTGCATACAAATCATGGGTGAAACTGACAATGGAATGTTGATCAAGTTCAAGCGATAGGGAATGAAAACACATTGCACACACCAAGATGATACTAAATGATTCTGATGTTTCATGTATTTCTGATCTATTGGTATTTTTTTATCTTTGATGTGCTGACGCCTGTATCTAAGCTTGTATATTTCATGTTGGGTTCTCACCAAAATGCTCAGGAGCATTTGACAGTAGAGTCGCCATTTGTTGTGGCTGATCCACAACACACCCCAAAATTGGGGACCCACCTTTTTTGCATGCTTTCAAAGAAGACCACAGTGGCCCAGATGCTAAAAATCAAGGAAAAAAGCAAAATATCACAAAAGAGAAGAAGTGTCGCGATATCGTGACATGTTGCTCCGTCGTGGCTAAAAATGAAAAGTTGTCGCGATATCGCGACATGTTGCTCCGTCGCGGCTGAAAATGAAAAGTTGTCACGATATCGTGACATGTTGCTCCATCGCGACCAAAAATGAAAAGTTGTCACGATATCGCGACATGTTGCTCCGTCACGGCTAGAAATGAAAAGTTGTCACGATTTCGTGACATGTCACGTTTTCGTGGCTAAGAGCAGCAGAATGCATCATAAAGAGAAAAAAGTCACGATTTCGTGACAAGTTGCATCTTCACGTGCCGAAACAGAAAAACATCATGATTTCATGACAGATTGCATCTGCACAGCCTGAAAGAGAAGAACATCATGATTTCATGACAAAAAGCAGTGAGATGGTATGAAATGAAAAAGCATCGCGATTTCACGACAGAAAGCAGCGAGACAGCCTGAAAGAGAAAAGCGTCACGATTTCATGACAGAAAGCAGCGAGACAGACCAAAAGAGAAAAGCATCACGATTTCATGACAGAAAGCAATGAGACATCCCGAAAGAGAAAAGCATCATGATTTCATGATAGAAAGCAACGAGACAGCCCGAAAGAGAAAAGCGTCACGATTTTGCGACAGAAAGCAGCAAGATGGTACGGAATTAAAAGGTGTCATGATTTTGTGACATGTCATGTTTTCGTTGCTAAGTGCAACAAAACATATCAAAAGAGAAAAATGTCATGATTTCGTGATAGGTTGCATCCACGCGGCCCGAAGCAAAAAAATGTCACGATATCGTGACATGTATCATTTTCACGATGCATGATGAGAAACAAAGCTGCTGAAAAAAAAATGTCGCGATATCGCGACATGCTATTTTTGGGTGTGATTTACAGAGGGCCATTATGGAACATGCAGGGAAGCGTTGAACACGTGGCATAAAGGTGTAAGGGTTATAGAACGGTTACAATTAGCAAGAAAATCAAACGTTTTGATGCTCGAACAAAAGTTAGAATAATGAAGAGCAGAAAATGAAACGAATCGATCTGGAAGATGAAACGAAGAATCACAAGGCAAAGTAGAGAGCTATAGTATAAATTTTAAAGTTACAAGCAAATACAGGCATAAGGGTCAGAAACCGCTGGGAGCAGGGTTGCAGAGTTGAGGGTGATGAGCCATTCTGGGCCTGCTTTGGAGTGCTTTTCTTCCACTTTTTCTGGTTTTGGAAAACTAGATATATGTTATTGTAAAAAGACAAATATTTAATGCAGATAACATTTCAAAAATTTGCATCTTATGGGCAAGAAAGAAGGAGTCATTTTCTGCATGCAAGATTAAATGTCTATTTTCCCTTTTCAGATTTTAGGCTTGTAAATGTAGTTGATACAAGTTTTTCTTGGTTGCTGCATGCGAATGCTTAAATCTGAAAACCTCATTCAAATCCCTAGAAGCTAGCACTTAGCTTATCAAGATTGTGCATGTTTTGTAGGTCCAATAGGTTAGGTTGCATGCATGGAAACCTCATATCTTCGGTTTTGTCGAAACAGGATAGCATCAGACTGAATGTGTTCTATTTTTAATTTTCTGCATTTCTTTCTCATTTTTTATTTTTCCAGAAGGTTTAATTTATTTAAAATAAACATTTAAAAATTACAAAATCTAAAAAAAAATAATGAACAATCACTAAAGCTTCATGATGAAATAAACCAACATTGCCCCTTGTTTATGGTTACTTGCAATCACTAAGGTGTTCCAAGTATTTAAATTGATTATCTTCATTTGAGATTACTAATACACAGTTGCAAATGCTAATACAGCGGAGACCTTGGAGAAGTTGTTTGTTTGACTTCTTTGCAAGAGGGGATTTGGAACCCAAATCCTAAAGGAGAGTTGTACTTTCACAGTTGGGTGAAAATACTACTCAACAAGATGAAGTCCCAAGCACTTCCGATCATGTATACTGGTGCTCTATATGTAATGATCCTCACAAGGAAAATACATGCATGTTGCATCAACACTACGTGTAGACACTAACAAGTAGGAGTCAAGGCGGCCAAGTCAACATCATCAGAAAATTGGATCAAAACTTGTCCATCGGTGAGGAAGAGCCAATCGCAGTCCTTACCAGGGGAGGTAAAAGGTCGATAGAGGTAGATGCTACTCAGATGGATTCTTTGAAGGTACACACTCGATTTGAGAAGGGAAAACCATCCTCTTCGACCTCGAGCAAAGCTCCTTTGCCAGCTCCAGTCAAAGAAAAGGCCCAAAAGGCCACTGTCGAACCACCTCAAGTGGAGACCAAAGAACAGGGTAAGGAGAAGCTCAAATTTCCCTCACTCACCAAGTGACAAAGGGTCAAAGCGACAAAGCAATATCACACCAAGTACAAACCGAGAAAGGAACCTAAGGTGCATAGCTCCCCAGCTTACAACATTGTAGAAGAATTGAAGAGAATTCTAGCCAAAATCAGTTTGTATGATGCTCTACAACTTCCTAGACAAGTGGACCTGCTACAAGAATCATTGAAGAGGATCAATACAAAGAAGGCAGAGCCACTCGCTCTGGTGCAGACCCTGTCTGCATCCATCACGAGGAAAAATAGACCACCACCATTCTACTTATCCTTACAAATGGAAGGGTATATCGTGCATAACTATATGATAGATTCTGGAGTTGCGACGACAGTAATGCCAAAGGCAGTATGCAAGGAAATAGGCATGGAGTACACACGAAGAAGTCACAGAGTCCTCCAGTTGGACAATACCCCAATGAAGACTGTAGGTGTCATCAAAGACATTCCTATTTGACTACATAAGACACCTCAAATCACAATCATACAAGAGGTGGTAGTCGTGGACCTTGAGCCCTACTTCAGAATGTGCCTGTCGAGGGAATTCATAGCAAAGCTAGGTGGATACCTATCCATGGACTACACTCATCCGGAGATCCCCTTCAAATGGAAGAAGGTGAAGATCTATAATGAAAAGCCTTCTACGTTTCTGGTTCAGAAGATGTCCGAGGAAGAAAATAGTGACCCTATGCATACGATCACGGAGGAGCTAGAGCAAGTGGATCTGGTCCAAGAATCCCTCACACAGTTGTGTTGTGAATATGAATTTTCATTGGCAAATTTCAATGCCATGATAGAGACTAAGGTGGGGTGCTACACCATCACCAAGTTTGAGAAACCAGCAAAAATGGATGGAAAGGTTTCTGCTCAAGAAGGACTATGGAAATTGTTCTTCGATTGTGCTCGATGCAAGAACGACGCTGGTGCAGGAATCCTTCTGATTTTTTCATCCGGTGAGCAAAAGGAATATTGCTACCGATTGACATGGAGTTGCACCAACAATGCAGTAGAATATGAAGCCTTGTGCTTAGGACTCAAGAAAGCTGACAAGTTAGGCATAAGGCATCTTCAAATCTTCAGAGATTCCAAACTAGTTTGCAACCAGGTCACCAAAATATGCTCTTCAAAGAAGCACTATCTTAAATCATACCGCAATAGGGTATGGGACCTGTTCGACCAGTTTGAATCCCTCAATCTATAGTCTATTCCATGAGAAAAGAATCGACATGCAGATGTATTAGCATCCATCGCAGCCCGATATTCTCCAGTGGACGATATGGTGCATAAGCCAAAGGTTGTAAGGATGATCTATAGACCCTCTATCCCAAAAAAAGATTTACACTGGAAATTTTTTGACAACGATGAGCAGATTGTTAATTTCATGATCCAAGAAGCCGCTACAGTCGAAGACCGAAGCCCTGATGGGGAAGAATACGAAGGATTGGTCCAGTTGAAGAACAATCATGTTCCCAAGGGATTGATCATGCTTGAGAGTCTTTTCGACCAAAATGATCGATCGCTCTCCCACAGGATCCAGATCAGTGCACAACAATATCAAGATTTAGAATTGGAACCTAGGAAAGTAATAAAGGTCTGGAATGATTGTACTTCAGAAGAAATAGAGTGAATTCGATGTCTATGTAAGAAGTACCCAGATATCGTGGCTTGGTCTTATCACGACCTCAAGGGATATGATCAGCAGCTGATCCAACATACGATCAAATTACAAGAAGGGGCCAAGCCTTTTCGACAGAAGCAAAGGTTGACTAATCCAAAGATCAAGGTCTTGATGAAGGCCGAACTGCTAAAAATGCTTGAAGCAAAGATCATTTATCCCATCAAGAATTCTTCTTGGGTAGCGAACTTGGTCCCTGTCAGGAAAAAGAATGGAGACATCCGGTTATGTGTGGAATTCTGCAACCTGAATCATGCTTCCCTCAAGGACCACTATCCTCTCTCATAGATCAATCAAATCTTGCATTTGGTAGCTAGAGCTCAACGATTCTCCCTGCTTGATGGTTTCTATAGATATAATCAAATCTGGGTCAGGGATGAAGACCAGCATAAGACCGCGTTCACAACTAAGTGGGGCACATTCGCCTACCAGTGAATGCCTTTTGGCCTCTCTAATGCAGGAGCTACTTTCCAAAGACTAATGGACCTAGCTTTTGGCAAGCTTCTAAACAAGGTTATCATTATCTATTTGGATGACATGACCGTCTTCTCCCGAAGGAGAGAAAACCACCCAAAAAATATTCAACAAATCTTCGAAAAATGCCAAGAATTTGGCATCTCAATCAATCCAAAAAAGTCTATCTTTGCAGTCAGCGAAGGAAAGCTGTTGGGACACGCAATTTCAGAAAAGGGTCTTATCGTGGATCCTGACAGAGTCGAAGCTTTGATGAAGCTCCCAATACCAGCGGATAAAAAGGGCCTTCAATATTTCTTTGGATAGATTAACTTTGTAAGGAAGTTTGTCCTAGACTTCACCCAGGTCATTAAGTCAATGTTTGAGCTTTTAAAAAAGGGTGTAGAATTCGTTTGGACAGAAGAGAGGAGAAAAGCATTCAAAGAAATCAAGGCCCGAATTTTTCAGGCACTGGTCTTGATCAACCTCGACTACAGTCAATATTTTATCCTATATGCAATAGGATAACCTGAAAGCTACGCCGTGGTCTTGACACAAAAGGGGGAAGATGGAGAGGAACATCCCATTGCGTTCCTGAGCCAGATAATCAATCCCAATGAGGAAAAGTACAATTTCATCGAGCGTCAAGTGCATGCAGTAATGAAGTCTCTCAAGAAATTCAAACAGTTCATTTCTTAGAGTCGAACCACAGTCTTCATCATTCACCCCAATGTGCATAGTTTCATTATTCAGGGGGAACTGGGAAGCAAGAGAGCTGGTTGGGTAAGAAAAATCCAAGAGTTTGATATTAAGATCAAACCTACCAAACTAGTTCGCGGTCACGCATTATGTCAAGAGCTGGCAAAGAGCGCAACGGTCAAAATAACAGACTGTTAGTTGGATGACTTGCCAACAAGAGAATGCCTTGCTAATCAGGAAGAGGTCGAGAAATATTGGGTTGATGAAATAGTGGAATATTTCAACACCGGAAGATGCCCCTCGCATCTGAATGCTTCATAGTAAAGACATTTCAGGATGCGGTCCGCCCGATACACTATGCGCCTAGAAGGCCTATTTTTCAAGAACATCGACGACATCCTCCTCAGATGCATAAAAGACGATGATAAGAGGAGAATCCTGGGCGAATTTCATTCAGGACTATATGGAGGACACTTTGCTGGAAGAGCGACAACGCTAAAGATAATCAAGGTGGGTTACTATTGGTCCACACTCTTTGCCAATGCTTTCTCCATTTGTCGAAGGTGTGAGCAATGCCAGAAATTCATCAACCAAAGAAGAAATGCTTTTATGCCACTCCGACCGATACAAGTGGAAGCCCCCTTTTAGCAATGGGGACTGGATTTCGTAGGGGCCATATTGCCAAACTCTGCTGGACACAAATTCATTCTGACTGCGACTGATTACTTCACCAGGTGGGCCGAGGCAATCCCCACAAAACATGCTGATCAAGATACCGTCGTCACCTTCTTGGAAGGATTGATTACCCGCTTCGGTATCCCTAAAGCAATTATTATAGATAACAGTCCTAGTTTCATAGGTGCAAAGATCAACGAGTTCCTATACAAGTATGGGATATATCACAAGGTGTCTTCCAACTATTACCCCCAGGGCAATGGATTGGCAGAATCCACCAATAAAACCCTATTGAGGATACTGAGAAAGATGATCAATAAAAACAAAAGAACTTGGCACCTCCTTCTAGATCGGGCCTTGTGGGCCGATCGGGTTTCTGTCGAAAGGTCGATCAATACTTCGCCTTATGCTCTGGTATACGACAAGGAGGCCATATTGCCCACTCACATCGAGATCCCCGCATTACAGTTGCTGGAAGCAGACGAAGCTAACCCGATGGAGGAACACCTGGTCCAGCTACTAAAACTAGAAGAGGAACATGAAAAGGCCTACCAGAACTTCGCACGGCATGCTGAGGTCACCCGAGAATGGTTCAAAAGGAAATCATCCGATCGCACATTCAAAGCAGGAGACCTGGTATGGAGGTGGGATTCATGGAAGGCCAAGCCTGGAAATCATGACAAAATGGATGCATTCTGGGACGGACCGTTTGAAATAGTAAAAGTGAATTCGACTAATTCCTTCATCCTCAAAGATGTGAATGGCCAAGTTTTACCAATATCTATCAATGTTCTCCACCTGAATGCCTTCAATCGTTGAGGTATGTGTGCTCTAATATATAAAAATAAAATAAAATAAATCTTGCACATATTTTTGTATATAGGATTTCAGTGCTTTGTCTATACTCTGTTCAAAATATCATGGAGAGCAAGTGCCACTTCAACCACAAAAGCTAGATTCCTAGCTTCGACTTCACAAAGCATGATCGAAATTGCCTTCGGGGGGTTTCGGTCCGAAGTAGCCAACGAAGGGAAGTTCACCGTGAAGCAGTTCATCCTTGTAGAAGCAAACCACATGCAGATCAAGGATGTGGAAAATGCTTCACTAAAGAAAGGTGTTGAGGGTGTTGTCCAAAGTAATTCTTGGTGAGACCCTCCTCGATGAAAAGGGTTTCGGTCAGTGGTTTTCGTGAACTGAAGCAACAACACAGCAAAGGGGAACTTCGGACCCAAAATGAAGAAAATCAGCTCGAAGAAGGACTTCGTGGCGAAGTATTTTCTTCGCCAACTCCATATCATCGAACCTCGCATACGAGGCAGACACATTTAAGATGTGCCTCGGGGAGCATGTGGACAACAGCCTCAAAATGAGGCTAAAGTAGATGAACTCAATACGAAAGAAATTACACTCATCCCAAGGCAGTTCATTAACTAAAAAGCTGCCCAAGGGTACCAGGTGGTAGCGATTCACGTTCTCGATACAAAATCCAATCGTCGAATTGCATGGCCCCGTGTACGATGTCACCATATGGACAATCAGATGCCACAATGATACTTTTGGGTCAGGCCTACGAAGTAATTACGGTGGTTGCCATAAATTTTGGAAGTTGCCCTCCGAAGCTATAAAATGCAGATGCCCATTACAAACAAACCATTTGCAGGTGTGAGAGTCGAGTCCGCGTTCTATCTCTTTGGAGAGATTCTGCATCAAAAGTTCTACTGTTTGTCATGATTATCCCATCCCTTGTTTTGAGGTGCTGAACTCTTCTACATCACAAGTTATCCTACTGCGATCATTCACAATGGGAAAGAAGAACCCCACTCATAAAGGAAAAGAGCCAGAGACGATGGTTCCAGAGAACGTGAGAGCCACGAAAGAAAAGAAATAGAGACCTAGGAGGGTCAATACTCCCCCATTCCTAGGAAAACAAGTGATGGAAGGAAGGGAAGAGTCCGATGATGAACCCAACATAGAACCACCTGTTGATAAGTGGGCAAAAATCAGAGACCCAGAGCTCTCAAGAACCATGGCCGAGCTTCGATATACCATTGACTTTATGAAAAGCAGGCTCTTAGCAGAGAACAAGAGGGTCGCGACGTATTATTCCCACATATACTGGTATTTAGTCCCTCCTACACATCACTTCCTCGAGCTCATATACACCATTGCTCAGAACTATCAACCGCAAACCAGGCAGGTGTTGGACGCCTCGGGTAAAAAATTGTTTTCCATTCTGAAGGAGGATGTGCAGGTAGCGTTCGCACCACAGAAAAGGCCACCAAAAGGCTATACCATTCACAATGTCAGCTTGAGTGAACAAACGGATAAGTTCACTTCTAATTCCTTCATCCTAAGCTTTTTGCATGAAAACCTCAAAAGCGGACTTTCTTCCGACAAGCGACCCCAGATGCCCCTACCCTTGGAGGCCTTCAAGAACATAGATATATTCTCTATCATTGCATGGGTAGGAGGCTTGTCAAGTGATACTTTGGTATACCCATGGCAGGTGTCGCTAGCCAAATGCATTTTTAGAGGAGAGTTCTATGCCCCCGATGCTTCGCGGCCAAACACCAACCCAGTTTTCTTCGATTGGGTAGAATGGGTGGCCCAAAATCTGCACATGCGGTTGACATCCATGAAGGATGCTAGCAAGGAGCCACACTTCTAGCCTTGTTACTTCTTGGTTTGGCTCTTCTTCTTTCATGTACATAAATCCCTTCACCATCGTGATGTTTCACCAGTCAATGAGGATGGGATCCCTTTGCCTGTATATCAGTGGAGCCGTATCTTGCTGAGGTCGGAGTCCTATTACCCTTTCAATCAATAGTTTTTGGGACCTGCGATGCACATTCTAACAAAGTATAGCCCCCAGGTGCCTCTATACCTTAGAGATAAAGTGGTACTAGAGAGAAGAGGGTATGTGTTTCAATTGACACAAGGGCTTGTGATCCACATTTTTGGATTCACAAGGAAGCCCTTCTTGCTGCCCTTTTTCCCTTCGGAGTACCAATTTGCCCTGGAAGTTGCTCGAAAAAGTGACGCGATCGACGAAACCTACGACCACAGACAAAAGTGGGCACACACCTATGACTTCCCCTTCAAGATGGGAGTGATCGAAGTCTTTGCCCTGAAGCAGAACATATACCTGGAGGAGAAGCTCGCCGATTTTGGTTTGCTTCAAATACCACAGAGGTGGCTCTACGACCCGTTGGGGGTGATGAGAGATCATTTGAAAAGCAAAAACTTCCATGTCTATCCTCACCCCAAAATTCTGGAGCAGAGGAATAACCCCAATGGTAGAGACCTGGAGTGGCACTTAGAGGATATGAGGACGTTGCCTCCTTGGCATGACTTCTATCCTATGGAGGTCAAATTCGACCCAGACCAGTACCCATTCCCAACTCCCGACTCCACTTTCTGGAGAAAATCAAGGGACAATTTAAAAGAGGAGTTGAAAGACTGGGACAAGGAGCAGTTAAGAGAATGGTGGATTATGAGAGTCCATCGCCGAAAGATGAATTCTTACGGGCTTCTAACAATGGACAGGGAATTTGCAATTATGTATCAGACCAATATTGGGTCTTGGAAACCCTTGTCCTTCGTCGATTTTGTTCCATCGGCCACCCCAAGTTTAGACGAAGGCCCCGGGAGGACTGATAATGTCCCCAAGGAAAAAGTAGCCAGGGCCACGCCAAAAGCTTTACTACAGAGTCCATCCAAAGATCTCAAGACAAAAATAGAGGAATCAGAGCAACCCCTCAAGAGGAAGAAAAGAAAGGAGCGAGAACCTACACAGGCACCCTCGAACTTCCCAAAGCGACCGTGTACAGGTACTCCGAGCACCCCTATCGAAAGATCAGTATCGAGCTCGGCCAAAGAAAATGATGGAGAAACTCCACCAAGTGCCGAAACGATCCCAAACGTAGATGTCATTAACATGGAGGAACTCATGGAAGTCATTGAAGCCAAGAGTACCAAGACACAGGAGGAACAAGGGCAAATCACCCAGGAGATCACCATGGCCGCTCTGCCAGGAGGGCATGCAGGTATGTTTTCTTCACCTTATGCTCTAATTGCTCGTAAGTCTACCGCAGCCCTGGCCGAAAGCTCTCACCTGTCCACCCTGCCTCCATAAGGTTAGTCACCTCCTTACGTCGTGTCCCTAACTACTCCCCCCAAGTCTTTCAGCTAGGACAATCTTGTCGAAGTTACTTCATCCAACCACATCGCCAATCCTTCAGTCATCAACCAGGGTGAAGCTAATAGTCCAATGCCAAACCCCAAGGCTCATTCCTCCATTGTACACAATGTGCTCCCACTCACCGAAGCCCCCGTCACCCCTATTGTCGAACCTTCGAGTGAGGCTATCCCATTCAACTCTTTATATTTATTCAATCCCTTAGCTGTAGATCCAGCCGCATTTGACTCCGAGCTGTCCTCAATACGAGAATCCCCCTTGGCCAAAAAACTCCTCCAAGCCTGAAAGAACACAGAGAGAATGTTGAAAGAGGCAAGAAAGAAGAGAGGGCACTCGCTCACTCAAGTTGAGAGATGCATCGTCTTCGATTTTGAGGTAGGAAAGTTGCATAAAGTAAAGAAGATACCCAAAGTCCAGAAGCCCCTGGATGAAATGACTCCAGCAAACTATGAATATCAGGATAAAGAAAAGGACTTGGAACATCTAAACGTGGACAAGGAATCCGCATCTATGCACATTAGAATCGAGACCTTCAAGGCGCATGCCAACATTGCCAACAAGCACAGGTTCAAAGCCGAGAGTGCTAACATCAAGCTAGAGGAGGAGCTAGCAAGGGCTCACTCCAAATTGGTAGAGGCCGAGGAGCAGTGCAAGCTGATGTAGAAAGAAGCACATGCCCTAAAGCTGCAGATAGCACAGCTGGAGTGCATAGCTGAGAATCAAGCACAAAGGCAGGTCAAAAACAATTTGAGGGCCAAGGAGCTTGAAAGTAGGATCTTGCAAGCTTAGATCCAACTGCATGAGAAGGAAGGCCTAGGCTACTTGATAGGAGAAAAATCAAGGAGATTCACTCACATCTGCTCAAGAATTTTAGGTCTCAGGCTGTCAGTGCCCTTTCAATTTTAGTTTACACCATAGAAGCCCGGGTTGTCGCTACCGAAGGAGGACCAATCATGGAAGAGGTCATTTAGAATGTCAAAGCATGACTCAATCTGGCCCTCAAGGTCTAAGATGCAAGGTATCAAGATTTGAAGCTTGCAGCGATGAGTCGGATAGCAAGGGATTGGTCAATGGCCCAGGCCATAGTTTGTGCCTTTTTCTCCATAGCCAAGAAAGCTCAAAAGGCAAAAATCCTACTGGACACATTGGAAAGTGAGAGGCACGTGTCAATGGGCTACTTCAAGGACCTCTTCTCCTTAGGCTTCCCGAGTTTCATGGATAATGATGGGAAGCCATTAGCCAAAGAAGAAATCATGTCGAAGTGGTAGCAGTTTGAAGGCAACGTTTCGGAGATAGACGAGTGGGCCGAACCAATAACAGATAAGTAGGTTGCTAATTACATATTGAAATACTGTAGAATCTCTACTTCCCTAAATGATCTAAATACCAGGTCCCAACATGCAAAAATCGGGCAGATCGATAGGTTCCACGCTTTGGTCAAATCCTTAGAGGATCAAGAGTTGTTCAAAAAAAGCATCTGGTCTTAGGTTCGCCAAACCTTAAGAGATATCCACGTCTGCCTGGCCCCAATGCCAATGGTTGAAGATGTAGCAGATGCAATGGCGATAGGAGAAGAAGAAGCAGTAGCAGAAGAAGAGGAGAGAGAAGAGGAAGAGGAAGGACAAGCTGTGGAAGCACCCCCAGAAAAGGAACAAGGAGAAGGGTCTGGAGGACTCTATGGCCCAATGGATAAAAGTTGAGGGTTCTACCATCGAGATGAGCTCGTTGCCCCCCGAGCTACCAAGAATGTTGACAATATTGTCACATTCCACCAAGGGGCAAAAAATTTGAAACTTTGTATAATATTTGTTTTGTTGAAAGTTTTATTTTGTTTATAAGTTATAGCAATTTTGGTTTTCTCTATCGCCCCGTGGTGGACAAAATGAAAAAGAAAAGAGCGTCGGGCCCAAAGTGATTCAAATCATCACTTTGGGCGAGAAATTTATTGAAAAAATAACAAAGGAAATGCTTCGCACCCGAAGCATTCCTGACGACTGCTTCAGGTGAAGAGTTTTGCAAAGCAGCATCCAAGCAACTTCTCTGAAGAAGAAAAGATAGCTCGAATCAGCTAAGGCAAAGAAATTACTTTGGGCCCGAAGTATTTCTAAAATCCACTTCGTCCAGTTTTCACATGAAGCAGTAGAGGTCGAGAAAATGCTTCGGCCAAAACTCCCCTGAACCACCGTTTCAAAAGAATATTGGCCCAAAGTGTTTTTCCAGACCCATTAGCGAAGCAGTTTTGCCAGAGAAGCAACGAAGGATAAAGGAATATCGGCTTCAAAACTCCATGCCCTCGAAGTAGTTTTACAAAGCAGAAATTAGTGAGGCGCTTCCCAGGAATGCTTCCCAAGTTGGGCATTTTCCTGAGGCAGTCAGAGAGCCTCATAAATGCATATTTTCTTGCCCGATAAGCCCGCTGCTCATTTTTGGCAATTAGATGCGAAGTATCAGCTCGAGAAGAAGAGCTCGACAAGCATGGCCACCACTCGAGCACCACACCCGCAATCCAAGGACACCTAGGTGGCTCATTTAATGCATCTTTCCTCGGCTGACTCAGTCACCCTTACTATTTTTGGTAGCCGGTTTGAGAGATCATCTGTAGTAGCAGCGAGGAACCGATTTCTTAGGGCCCAAGGGTGTACTCCGTCATTTTTGTGATAATGATTCATAGGGTCGGGCTCTCTATAAAAACCTAGGCTTTGCAATGTAAAAAGGGGGGGAACTTTCTGCCAGAAAGCTGCTGTAACTTGATGTCCTGCATCTAATACTAAATATTTTTGTACTCCATTTCTCTCTTTTATGCTGTCTTTTGTGCTTAATTCTTTTGTCTATCTGCACTCGTATACTGAGACTCTGAATCCTGAATCCGGTGTGCGATTGGGGACTATACCCTAAAATTCACCCTGAAGGATACATAGGAGAGGAAAAACATTGTATAAGCTTTCTTTTATGCTGCTTGGTGGGTCATGGTTTTTGTTATTCCCTTGTCTTAATCATTGTTACTCTGAACCCTGAATTCTAGCGAGAGAGAAAGGAGAACCCTATGAAATCCTCCAGAGGATACATAGGAAAGCAAGTATCACGTTTCTTTTATCTATTCTTGGTGTTCTTTGCTGCTATTCGAGTTATTAGTGAGTGATCGTGCTTCCTGTTCTCTCCCACCTTAAATCATCATCTTCTAACCCTTACTCTTTTTATTTCTTTCTCTAACCCTTAGCCCTTTTTATTTCTTTTCCTAACCCTTACTCTGTCTATTTATTTCCTGCACTCTTGTCTCAAACCCCAAAAGTAGATTAGTATAGGAGCCGACCTTTCTCCGAAGATTGGCACGAGGGGCATCTCTTCCCCTCGGCCTTTCAATGTTGGTCGCAGGTCTAGGGCACGCAAAGCCACCGAAAGTCCTTTCCTGTGCGGATTTTATGACCAACAATAACTCCCCTAAAACCTTACATACCAAATAAAATATGCAAAAATTAATTTTTAATACCTCAACTAACTCCTTCAAAAATTTCAGCGCTCAAACTTAATGCATACCTTTGTTATCTCCCAAAAAGGGTTTTGGCATGATTCTAATCAGCGTATCCCCAAGCGCCAAGCGCCTTAGAGCTTTTGTGCCCACCGCATGGGCTAGAGGCATCCACATGAAGGAAGGAGGACTTCCTTCCATTTAAACCTTACTCCATCACATTTTCAACACAAAACAAAAAATGATGCACCGCGGATTTGAACCTACGCCTGTCGCTGCCCTCACGTATTGTTTCCACCATGGTTTCCAACTGCACTAACAATAGTTGGTAACCAAGGCTCCCTCATTGGTGGGTAAAATAGTTTTGCCTCCTCTAAGAACCTTTTTAAAAATTAAAATCTCTTCGTTGCACACCATGATTCGCATGAACTCGCATAACATAGGATTTTAATTCAAAAGCATTGGGGATTTTGCTAAGGTGGGGTAATCCCCCTTTTATACACACATGGTAAATTTTCTTCGCATGTCGGTGCTAGAAATTCAAATTTAAAATTTGAATTAATAACCCACCTTAGGGTTATTTGAAATTAACATAAATTAATATATAATTAATATTTTTTTTTTTTGAAAAAAATGAAAAACTTGTATTAGTACAAAGAGCAATTACAAGCGGGAGAGAACACATCCCAACCAAGAATAGCAAACAACACTACAAGAGAAGAGCACAAATTCAACCCAGCACAACACAAAGCAAAGAAGTCAACTGGGCACGATAAAGCGACATGTCACGAAATCGTGACATGTCACGAGATCGCGACAGTCAACCCCGGCTCCTCCACTGCGGTGCCAACAGTCACGAAAACGCGACATGTTGTGAAATCGTGACATGTCGCGAAATCATGACATGTCGCAAAATCGTGACGATAGCACCCTCCAGCAACCCTTCATCAAAATTGTCGCGAAATCGTGACAAGAAAACCAGCTTGCTTCATAACGCCAAAAAGGTCACAAAATCGCGACAGAGAGCCTCCGAATCATCCAACCATCAAAAGTGTCACAAAATCACGATGAATTATCCTTATGGCATCCAGATCACAAAAGCGTCGCGATATCGTGACAGTTTTCTCCATTCCGCTAGTAAGCCAAAATTGTCGCGAAATCGTGACAAGATTTTCATACAGCAGCCATCGCCAAAAAATGTCGCGATATCGCGACAAAATATCCACTTTGCACCACATCATCAAAATGGTCACGATTTCACGACGGGTTTTCCTTATGACACCAGATCGCCAAAAGTGTCGCGATATCGTGACGGTTTTTCCTTTCGGCGCCCAGTTCTCAAAACTGTCGCGATATCGCGACGGTTTTTCCTTTCGGCGCCCAGTTCTCAAAACTGTCGCGATATCGCGATGAATTTTCCACTTTGCTCTCCATCTGCAAAAGTGTTGCAATATTGCGACAATTTTTCCAGTTAGCCCCAAATTGCCAAAACTGTCGTGATATCACGACAATTTTGCCATGCGCCTTCCCCGAGGGCCGCGATGGCGTGACATGTCGTGATATCACGACAAGAACCCGCCAAAGGTCGAGAGGGCGCAACCTGTCGCGATATCGCGACAGCTTCCAAATTGAAGCAGCGACAGTGCTACATGTCGTAATATCACGATAGAAACCTTCCTTAGAATAAAAACACTGCACATCATTTCAGAAAACGTTCAAGGCCTTGTTGGATCTCTGCATCCTCCACAGGCATGTCACTGTGCAGCTGCATCCCAACCT
The DNA here is from genome assembly GCA_028583015.1 of Wollemia nobilis. NCBI lineage: Eukaryota > Viridiplantae > Streptophyta > Pinopsida > Araucariales > Araucariaceae > Wollemia > Wollemia nobilis. Next base: position 3,786,357 of record JAQPPZ010002189.1, on the reverse strand, counting down.
CCCTTTTAGCACCCATCTTAGCAAGGAAATCGGCCGCCTTATTGAGATCTCGATTCACATATATAGGTATCACATCATCTAATTCCCTCCAAAGCTCTTTGATTTGAGAGACTAAGATCCGCAACCTCCAAGATTTCGAGACAAAGTTTCTCATACAGTCAAGAGCACCCACCAAGATTTGGGAGTCAGACTCAATAATAATCTTCCTGTGTCCCTATTTTGCAGCCTAGAAGGAGGCAGATTTAATGGCAAAGGCCTCGGCTTCATTGTTTGTGGCACATCCCAGACCCCGCAGTTCCCAATAGAGTAAAGACCCAGCATGATCGCGGCACACTACTCCAATTCCAGCACTTCCCGGGTTGCCTTTAGCAGCTCCATCAGTATTGATTTTGATCCATCCTTCAGGAGGATGTTTCCAACTACCACTCACCTGCCTTTGTTGAATAACGACTCCCTCTTCCAAAGGCTCGGAAGCGATCGAATTTCCCCCTCGGAATGAATGGCAACCGTTTCCGCCACTTTTCTCCAAATGACTTGCCATATTCCTTCTAGAGGGGAGAAGGTTTCACGAAAAATACGGGCATTTCTCTCCAACAAAACCTGCCACCAGATAAAAAATAAACCAAGCTCACAGCAAATTCGAAGAGCTTTGGATTTAAATCTACCTTTCTTCCATCTTTCCCAAATGTTGTTTCGAGACAAGACCCCATTAGCCTAAAGTTTAAAGTGGGAGAACCAGCGCTTCCAGATCTGTCGAGTGAAAGAACATTCAAACATTAGATGATCCGCAGTTTCCTCCTGCTTGTGGCATAACACACATTGAGAAAGGCCAATGATGCCTCTGAGTCTGAGATTGTCATAGGTGAGAATTCCATTATGCAAAAACTACCAGGCGAAGAAGTTCACTTTCGACCAGCCCTGGGGATGCCATATCTTTCTCCAATCATGAACCAAAAAAAAGTGTGGGGGGGGCTCTGGGAGGATCTCATCATATCCCTCTTTCACAGTATAAACCCCAAGGCTCCCATAGCCCCAGGCCAGTTCATCCTCCTCATATCTCCCAGTAAGAAACCGTTCTGCCAAGATTTTTCCCAAAGTAGGTACCAACTCCGGAGGGATTGGTATTGGCCACTCATCCAGCCGCTTAAACTTTATGATCTTGTAGTCCCCCAATTGACTAGTGTTAAAGTAGCTCTCAATTTGGATCCATCCCTTATCTTCTATAGCAGATTTTATCAGTTGCAATTCAGGAAACACAGCAATAATGGGAGGATTCTGGTCCCAGGAATCAGTCCAGAACCGAGCCTTATCCCCTCTCCCCACTTTCCAGAATAGTTGATCTTTGATGAGTTGAGCTCCAAGCTTGAGCGCCTGCCACACTGGTGATCCAAAACCTTCCAGAGGAAAGCGGCCCACATCATTAGGATGGACAGAACCCAAGTATTTTCTAGAGAGGATTCTGCTGAAGAGGGATGTTGGCTGAGAAATCCACCTCCAGTACAGTTTGCTAGCCAAAGCCTTGTTGTTAAACTTGGAGCTTCTTAGTCCCAACCCTCATTTTTCCTTGGGTTGGGTAACCTTGTCCCAGCAAACCAAGGCCCATTTCCTCTCTCCCTTGGCACCTTCCCATAGAAATCTTCTAGCCATTTTATCCAGCTCTTTCCAAATAGACTGGGGAGCAGCCAGGACGAAGAATTTATAAATTGTCATGGCCTGAATAACTGACTGCATAAAAGTTAGGCGACCCCCATAACTTAACCATATATGAGACCAATGGTTCATTCTATCTTTGATACCATCCAATAGGTCCTTCCAAACATCTATTTTTAGTTTTTTGAAATGGAGAGGGACCCCCAGGTAAACAACTGGGAGAGAGGTCCGAGTGAAACCTAAAATCTCAATAACTCTGTCCTGTAATCGTTGATCAATATTGAAGAAGATCACTTTGGATTTATTGTCATTGATGACTTGATTAGAGGCCCGGAGGTAGACATTTAGAGTATCTCTGATTCTTCTTGCTTCCCTAAGGCTGGCCACTCCCACCAATCCAGTATCATCTACAAACTATAAATGAGTCAAAACTTTAGCCCCGACCTTAATACCTGTTATCTGACCTTGAAGTCTTCTTCTCAGAAAGAGTCTACCCAATCCTTCAGCCAAGATGAGGAAGAGATAAGGAGAGCAAGGGTCTCCTTACCGTAGGCCACGAGAGGCACCAAAAGGAGGTGAGGGAAGTCCCTTGATAAGAACAAAGTATGAAGGCGTAGAAATACAGCTCATGACCCAGTCTGTCCAGTACTGAGAGAAGCCAAAGGCGATCAACATCTTTGCCAAGAAGCCCCACTCCACCCTGTCATAAGCCTTGGACATATCCAGTTTAATGAACATTCCTTTGTTCCCAGATTGGTGCATTGTATGGATAGCCTCCTGTGCAAGAATCACTCCATCCAAGATTTGCCTCCCTTCAACAAAACCCCCTTGCTCTGGGGAAATTATATTATGCAGGATAGGTTTTAACCTTTCAGCCATAATATTAGTAATTATTTTATAGATCACATTGCATAAGGCAATAGGTCTAAAATCAGATAAATGAACCCCCCCTACTCCTTTTGGAATTAAATTAATGAAGGTATGATTTAGAGCCTTGAGCATTCTTTTATTGGTTCTGGACTCCTCAGTGACAGCCAGAACATCTTCCTCCAGGGTATCCCAAAAGTCCTGGAAGAACTCAATAGGGAAGCCATCAGGACCAGGCGATTTACCAGTACTCATCCCAAAGACCACCTTCTTAAGTTCATCTCTATCTATAGGTCTAAGTAGGGCCTGGTTCTCTTCAGGAGAGATTAAAGAAGGAATGACAACAATAACTTCATCCTGGGCTGCCCCATATTGCTCCATACATTCATTAAAGAGTTTTGAGAAATACTCCATTGAGTGGGAGTGCATACCAGGAAGAGTGTCAAAAGAGTATCCATTCTCATCTTGAAGGAAATCCATATTATTCGCTTGTCTCCTAGAATAGGCAGAGCGCTGAAAAAAAATTGTATTTCTGTCTCCTTCTAATAACCAAGTATTTCTTGCTCTCTGTTTCCAGTAAATCTCTTCTTGATTATCAATATCCTCAACCGCTTTGCGCAAAGCATCATCCTCGAATTTAAGGTGCTCAAAAATGTTTCCTTCCCTGAAATGTTTTTGCACCTCATCCCATCTGGCCAACAAGGGGGCCCGTTGGTGCTGGAAGTCTGATTTGTTAGTTTGCCTCCACTGTTTCAGTTTACACTTGACAAATTTAAGCTGTTTGTGAAATTTGAACATTGCAGTCCCAAAAGGTGGGTGGCCATCTTCCCACCACTGAGGAATTTTTCTTCGGAGATCTTCTTTTTGCAACCAAAAATGTTCAAATTTAAATGGTTTATGGTATCGCCTCTGTCATAGCCCCTCCCTCCAGTAAAATGGGAAAGTGGTCTGAAACTGGGCCTTCCAAAATCTAAAATTTGATATTCCATTTCACAAATGCTTCCTCCGAGACCAAAAACTGGTCTAGTTTTACCTTCCTACTGTGTGGCTCTCTTCTCTTATTAGTTCACGTAAAATAAGTGCCAGGACCTTTGATATCAACAAGGTGCAAGGCCTGGACTTGAGCAATCAGAAGCCTATCCCCTGGATCCAAAATTGGGAAACCACCTTCCTGATCCCTGGCAGATAATTTGGCATTAAAATCCCTAGCAATAATCCAATCGCAATATTCCCGGGAGGATCTCATTGAATGAACAACATTCCATTGAAGCCGCTGGCCATCAATGCTTTGAGCCCCATAGAAGTTTGTGATTAAAACCTATTCAGCTGTAACAATGTTCTTAAAGAGAGATGTGAGAACACCCCTCCAAGCTGTATGTTCTATTGCTATCCACACCAGAGGGTTCCAAAGAGTAACAATCCCCCCCGAAGCTCCTTGGGCCACCACATCCATATATCCAGCGCCCCTCCATATTCTACTAGCAGTTTTACACATAATATCTAAAGACATTTTTGAAGGAGCAAAAAGTCTGTTTTGTGTCTTCTTAAAAGTCTTTGAACAACATATTGATGGGTTCTACTATTTAAACCCCTTACATTCCAGGATTGTATAATCATTGGAAACCTTGGGAGAAATAAGAGTCAATTGTTCTCACCGATCCTCCATTGATCAGCTTGTCCCCTTGTGCTACTAGTAGATCCTTATTGTATTTTCTACCAGCTCCTTGGGAATTACTATTCTTAGACCTCTTTTCCACCTGGGTAATCCCCAACGCTGGTCTTTCTCTGTTCTTTTCTGCACTTCCCATGTTGACATCCTTAATAACTGGTTGTGCAGGGGAATGGATTACCATAGCCCCTAGGTTCTCTGGCTGCAAAGTCTCAGGGGTTTCAATCACCTATTCTAAGATAGGAGTAGATGATAGAGGAGCATGAGAGTGGGTGTTATTATCCTCAGCATTCCCATCCACTCCTTCCATGACTTGGTCTTCTTGGTCTACAAGGGATTTGAAGATTTCATATCGATTGGTTGGCTTGGTTTGGGCCTACTCTTTGCCATTTCTCTTTTTGTTTTTCCTCTGCTTCTGCTGTTCAAAGTCATCTTTCTAGGCATTAGAACCTTGGGGGATATTGAGGGGTTCTTTTACCGGAGTGAACTTACCCTCTCTGGGGCGATTTGGCGCTCCCGATGGAGCTTCCGCTTTTGTGGTCAGGCTATTTGGGTAGAACCTAGCCATATGGCCATGCTTATGGCAGACTATGCATCTAAAAGGTAAGGCTTCATAGTCTAGCTACTGTATCCAGGTTAGTCCTGCCAACTCCAATTCCACCTCAGCTGGAAGTAGCTGGCTAATGTCCATTTCTACGCATATTCTAGCAAAGACAACAGTATTTCCCTCCATGGTATCTCTTGAAACTCCCAAATATCTACCTAGAGAATTACCAATCAACTCAAGAATCTGCTCACCCCAAAACTCCATTGGGAGAGCGTACAGCCGTATCCAGACCGGGACAGCCGTGGGCTCAATGCGAGGATCAAAACCCACTCTCCACGGTTGGACAAATAATCCTGTCGGGCCGTGGCTCCTCTTCTCTGATTCAAATGCTCTGTTTCTATCTGCTAAAGAAGAGAAACTAATAATAAAATACCCATTACTTATAGGCCATAGAGAGTACTCACCAATGGGCTCCTAGTTCTGTCTCACCCAGGTGTGTAGAAAGTTTAGAGTGGGCCGGATACCCATGAATTTGTAGATCAGATCATGGGTAGCACGGTATATAATCGTATCCTCAACCAGTTTTGGTTCTATGACAATCTTAGGCCTGGAAGCAGATTGTGGAAGGCAGCCGTTAACTCTGTTTGCAGGTAAACCCTTTCCAGCATTCTTAAATAGCATTTGATAAGCACTTCATTGAGCTTCATCGGAGGAAGATGCAGGGTTTTCTTTTAATATATCAGCATATGAGCTTTTCTGCCCATCGATAGATCCTGGAGGAGACCCCATTGGGCCCTCCCAAGGCAACAAACGATCCTTCAAAGTAGTGTAGATTCAATCCACAGGAGGTCTTGGAAGAATCTTCCAACCAGAAACCCTGGAGCTTCGCCCGGTGCCTGCACAGAAGGTTTCCCACCAAATCGCCAGAGAACAAACCTTCAATATATAATTAATTTAATAAAATTATATTAATTAATTTATAATTAATTTAATCTTCCTTGTATAATATTATAAAGAATTATTATAATATTATTCACTTGGGCTTCTTGTTTTTACATTGGACCTTATCTTGACCTCTTGGAATTGGGTCTTGATCAACTGAAACTGGAGAACCTGAAACTGATGTTGCCCACTGAAACTACCACTGACTGGTGCTGAAAACTTGAAATCAATGACAACTTATCTACGCAAAATGTCCAACAATCTCCCCCTTTGTCATTGATAGCAACCCAAATTCTTTTTACCAAAATTTGACCTTTTTCTTATTTTTCTCCCCCTAGGACATTGTTCCCCCTAACTCAATGCTCTCTCCTTAAACCAAATCTCTCCCCTTACTCAAATATCTCCCCCTTTGGAATAAATGGCAAAGGGTCACCTTTGGGGCTCGGGGCTAAGAATTAGTCTCTTAGCTTAGCCTCTCCCCCACTTCCTCTTGAGGTGGTTAATTCTGGGGTGGAAGTATTTCTACTCCTAGTAAGCACTGGTATTTACCTTTGTCCTCTTTCTTTTTTATCTGATACTTCTGATTCCTTTGATTGTTCCTATTCATGTCCATGTTCTTGTTCCTATTCATGTCCATATTTCTATTCCTATTCTTGTTCCTATTCCTATTCATGTTCATGCTTGATTCTGGAATGTCTACTCTACACCACTTTGTTGTATGTCCATCATTATTGTACTTATAACACTTAATGTTATTATTCCTTGGAGGTGCAAATGTCTTGGGATTTCTCTTGGTGAAGACATATTTGTTCTTGTCATGAACCCTGCAATTTATTGCTTTGTGACCAAACTGATTTCATGTGTCCTACACTGTGAAGACATGTACCCAAATTTGTGTCATGAGAAGCATCGTCCATTGAATAAACCTTGTCTTGACTCCATTGGTATCTTAGTCTCTTCTTCCTTGTGTTGTTTCTTGTTCCATCTATTTCTCATTTGTGCATTGTTCTTATCCTTGTTGATATTTCTATTTTCCAAATTATCCTTAGAAGTCTCACTTTCTCTTCTACTTTCTTCTTTTGATGCTTCTTCCTTTTTTGTGCTTGACTCTCTTTTTTCCAGCTTCCTGTTTCCCTTGTTCTTCTTCAAAACTAAGTCCTATTTTGGTGACTAATAATTTTTGTGTAGTGATAATCCATCCAGAGTTTTTAAAATTTTCTCAACCTTGTGTAGCTTATCCTTAAAGTCTTTCACTTCCATCCTTAGTGAAACTATCTCATGTTCTAATATTTCACACTCTAGATATTTTTCATTTAATTTTTTAGCCATACCTTCTTCAATCCTTCTTGCATCTTCAACCTTTATTTTGAAGTTGGTGAGTTCTTGTAGAAAATTTGATTTTGCTTTCTCATCTTCTTGAGCTTGAACTCTTAATCCTAAGTTATCCCTTTTTAATTCTTCAAAAGTAACCATAAGCATTTCATATTCTATATCTTTTACCTTTGATTGTTCAACCATACTTTTTTCAACTCTCCTTGCCTTTTCAACCTTATATTTCAAGTCAGAGATATCTTGTAGAAGATTTGTCTTACATTTCTCATCCTCTTGTATTTGAGCCTTTAATTCTAAGTTCTCCATTTTCAACTCAACAAGTTCCTTAAGAGTGACTTCCTCATTTTATTTTTCTAAATTTTTCTATTTTCTTTGGTCTTCAATTTCTTCTATTGTCCAAATTAGAGTTTATTCTTCATACCTATTTTTATTGTACCTATTATCCTTTTTTGAACCATACTCTAGGGCTTCAATTCTAAAAGTATCATCTTCATCTTCATAGCTACTAAAACCATTGCAATAACCTGCATCATGATCGAGTTGACCACAAACAAAACATTCTTCAACTTATTGTGAACAATGACTGCAAGGTGACCTCTCTTCCTACATCTGGTACAAAACTTTATCAATCTAGTTATTTCTCCACTTCTTGATTCATCTCTTGAATATATTTCTATTTTTCCTCCCAAAAAAACAACATTGAATTCATCTTCCTTTTATTTCATGACCATGTGTGTTCTTTTATTCTTGTGTCTCATGGTTCTAATTTTTCCTTTCTTTGCCATTTGTGTTCTTGTGAGATATTCCTTCAAGATATTAAACCTTTTTTGAAGAAACCAAATCTGATACCAATTGAAAAACACAAGCTTATATTGAGAGGGGAGGGTGAATAATATAAGACCACTTTTCATTTTTCTTTCCCAAAAAATATTATACAATATAATAAATGGCAATATCAATAGTAGTAACCAAATTAATGCACAAATAATCACACACAATAGAGACACCAATTTAACATTGTCCACTCAATGTGGGCTACTTCACGGAGAAAATATTTCATAAATATTTTCTCAATAAATCTCTTGGGAATCCTTTCCCTATTACAATATTTATGGATCTCTGTCCAAAGGAGACACCAATCCTCTAATCAAGTTCATGGATATCTATCTACAGGAGAACTCCTTTCTCCTTAGCTCTTATTGGTGATCTTATAGAAGAACTGTTGCCCCCACTACTCTGACTAATCGATATCTATCCACTGAAGACACCTATCCTCACTGCCCTAGCTAATGGATATCTATCCACTGGATACTATCATTCTCTATACTCTATCATATTTAAAGATCTATCTTAAATCTGCACTAAACATAGTCCTTCAATCTAGCACAAATCTTCTCAATCTCCATATCTAGTCTAGCACAAACCTATCCTCAAATTTGCACCAAAATCTATCCTCAAATCTAAACTAAACATAGTCCTTCGGTCTAGCATAAATATTTCCTCAATATCTGTCCTTTGATCTATACTAAACATAGTCCTTCATTCTAGCACAAATCTATCCTCAATATTTGTCCTCTGACCTACACTAATCACAGTCCTTCGGTCTAGTATAAATCTATCCTCAATATCTATCCTCTGATCTACACTAAACATAGTCCTTCGGTCTAGAATAAATTTATCCTCAATCTCTATCCTCAAGCCTTAACACAAAGCTTAAATTAATCTCAAATCAATTTTGCTAGATCTACCCCAAACCTTAACCCAAGGTTTGAACAAATCAATCAATCAACTCTACTCACAATATTCTCAAAGACTTGTCTCAAATCTGCCTTGTAAGCTTCCACAAAATCTCACACTAATCTATCCACAAGTCCTCTCTAGAACTTTCCTAATCTACTCTCAAGTATTCACTAAGACTTACCTCAAATCTGCTCAACAAGTCCTCACTAGAACTTGTCCAAATTTGCTCAATAAGTCCTCACTAGAACTTATCCAAACTCATAGAAACATAAAGAGAATTGTTAGAGACTCAATATGCTTCACACTTATCACAATGCTCAATTACTTTCAATAACTCTTTTATAAACATATAAAGAATTGTTAGAGACTCAATATGCTTCACACTCACAAAATCTCAATCACTTTCAATATCTCTTTTATCACAAAAACATATAGAGAATTTTTAGAGACTCAATATGTTTCACATTCATCCACACTCAACCTCTTTCTCAAATCAATTCATAATATAGAACAATTTGTTTCATAGAACTTGAACTATCACATCAAAACATCCACTTGACTAGGCTCAACCAAATTTACTCAACCAATCACTTAATGAATTAATCTTTGCTTACAAACCCTAGTGCAAGCATATGAACACTCACTCAAATGTTTCCAACAATGCTTATCAATCAATCTCACATAACAATGATACTCATGATATTTGCAAACCCTAGTTCAAGATAGTTTTCAACTTCACATAAAATGATACTCATGATCTTTGCAAACCCTAGTTCAAGTTCTTCACTCACTTACTCACTTCAACAAAAATGCTTATAAAATATGGTTTTATCAACAATTTATTATTGTAGAAAACCTTGAAGCATTAATTCAAAATACAATCAACAATGCCTACCAAACAATCCTTTTCACTCCAACTTTGCATTCAAAACATTCAACAATCACTCGCTAGGAATATGTGCCCATACCTTTTTTTTGATGTAGAAGTGCCCTTGGAAAACCAGTCTAAATCACAATTTTCTTCTTTCCAATTTCAATGGTTAGATGACAAAATCTCACTCTTAACACTTTCTCAAATATTCATTAGACACAAAAATAAACAAATATCAAATACACCTTATTGCTCCTTATTGGAATTAACATTCATCAAATCATGCACAAAAATAATTACTTGGATACACTTTATAATCTCTAACTTAAAATAATATCCAACACCATAAAACTTCAACCAATATTCCTAAAACACCTTTATTTCCTTTTCAAACACTACAGCAAATAACACCAAAATTTAGTTTGCATCAACTCTGAAGAACACAAGCTTATACTAAGAGGGGGGTGAACAGTATAAGACCATATTTTACTTTTCTTTCCCAAACAGTATTATCCAATATAATCAATGGCAATATCAATAGCAATAACCAAAGCAATGCATAAATCATCACACACAATAGAGACACCAATTTAACGTGGTTCATCGAATGTGGACTACTCCACGGAGAAAATATTTCACTAAAATTTTCTCAATCAATCTCTTGGGAATCCTTTCCCTATTACAATTTTTATGGACCTCTATCCAAAGGAGACACCAATCCCCTAATCAAGTTCATGGATCTCTATCCACAGGAGAACTCCTTTCTCCTGTTAGCTCTGCCTGGTGATCTTCTAGAAGAACTGTTATACCCACTACTCTGGCTAATGGATCACTATCCACTGAAGACACCTATCCTCACTGCCCTGGCTAATGGATCTCTATCTACTATCGACTGTCATCCTCTATACTCTATCACCTTCAAAGCTCTGTCTCAAATCTGAACTAAACATAGTCCTTTGATCTAGCACAAATCTACTCAATATTTGTCTCTGGTCTGGAACAAACCTATCCTCAAATTTGCACCAAAATATATCCTCAAATTTGTACTAAACACATTCCTTTGATATAGCACAAATCTATCCTCAATCTCTGTCCTCTAATATCCACTAAACATAGTCCTTCAATCTAGCTCAATATCTGTCCTTTGATATGTACTAAACATAGTCCTTCGGTCTAGCACAAATCTATCCTCAATATCTGTCCTCAAGCCTTAACATGAAGCTTTAATTAATCTCAAATCAACTCTTTTTGATCTGCCTCAAACCTTAACTCAAGGTTTGAACAAATCAATCAATCAACTCTGCTCACAAGTCTTCTCAAAGACTTGTCTCAAATATTCCTTGTAAGCTTCCACAAAAGCTCACAAAAATCTGTCCACAAGTCCTCTCTAGAACTTTTTCAATCTCATAGAAACTAAAATATAATGGTTAGAGACTCATATTGCTTCACATTCATCACAATGCTCAATTACTTTCAATCACTCTTTTAGAAACATATAGAGAATTGTTAGAGACTCAATATGCTTCACATTCATCACAATGCTCAATTACTTTCAATCACTCTTTTAGAAACATATAGAGAATTTTTAGAGACTCAATATGCTTCACATCTACCTCAATGCTCAATTACTTTCAATCACTCTTTTAGAAACATATAAAGAATTATTAGAGACTCAATATGCTTCACATTCACCTCAATGCTCAAACACTTTCACTCATTATTTTAGAAACATATAGAGAATTTTTAGAGACTCAATATGCTTCACACTCACAAATTCTCAATCACTTTCAATATCTCTTTTATCACAAAAACATATAGAGAATTGTTAGAGACTCAATATGTTTCACACTCATCAACACTCAACCTTTTTCTCAAATCAATTCAGAATATAGAATAATTTTTTTCATAGAACTTGAACTATCACTTCACACATCCACTTGACTAGGCTCAACCAATCACTCAATGAAATAATCCTTGCTCACAAACCCTAGTCCAAGCATATGAAAACTCACTCAAAATGTTTCCAACAATGCTTATCAACCAATCTCACATAACAATGATACTCATGTTCTTTGCAAACCCTAGTTCAAGAACTTTACTCAACCATTCACTTCAAAAAAAATTCTTATAAAACAAGGTGCATAGCATTCACTTCTCAATAGCTCAATAACTCAATAAGGAAACCTAATCAAGTCCTTTTCACTCCAAATTTATTTTCCAGAAAACCAACCAATCAACTCAACCAAGGAAGAATGTGCCCATACCTTTTATTTGATGTAGAAGTAGACCACACAAATCTACCACAATCATAAACACTTCTTTGCCAAGTACAAAGAGTTATATGACAAGAATTATCACTCTAACACTTTTCACAATTTACCTTAATCACAAAGATAAATTAAATATCAAATACACCTTATTGCTCCATCTCAATAATAACATTCAACATCATAAATTTCATCAAAATCCCCTACAAAAATATAACTCAACTTCTACTTATAACTCCCTACTCAATATTGCACTTAATTTAAATAACTCTCTTTATAACTTAATGCAATAAATCAATTTCCATTTTCCTAAGGTAAAAACAATAATTACCCTAGCCAAAATAACCTTTCACCACTTAGGTGAAAATAAGAAATTACTTACACCTTATACCTCCAACAACCTTAGCATGTGCAATAATAAAAATCAAAATAAAACCTTTATTACCCGCTCCGCAATCGACGGGATTCAAACTTGCACCAAATGCTTCAACAACACCTTGGCCATGGCTTCCACGCCGTGTGAGCCATGCACTCACCTTGTTGCTCTAAAGAACAATGTGCATTTTATCCTCTTCACTCTCCCCTAGAGCCTTTGGCTCTTCTTCCAACACGGTGCCTGCTCCACATGCACTTTGGAGGTGCCTTTCATTCGATTTCACATGAGCTCTTTCTCACAAAATATCGTGAATATTTTTCAAATGCCAAACATAAGGTTTGGCTTAAGGTATAAATACCTTTACCCTTGATTTCATGCACATTGGTGGAGATAAATTCGTTGGGGGTCAATGCTAATGTTTTGGATTCAAAAATTGAATTTATAATTTATTTAAATTCATTAGAATTTAAATATTATAAATTAATATTTAAATATTTTGGCTTTATTAAGGATTAAAGTCTCCTTAGGTTTTAATAAAAACCTTTTATCTTGTCTAACCATGGTTTTAATAAAAATGTTTTATTTATGCTTTACATAATATTAAAAATAAATATTATGAAGCTCTTTTGCCATCAACCTTTTACATTGCTCCTTTTGACCTTTTGACATCAACGGTAGCTCATTCCTTGACATCATTCATAACTTCATTCCTTGACATCAATGACAACTTCATGGACTCAAAATGTCCAAAAATCTCCCCCTTTGTCATTGATGGCAACCCAAATTATTTTTACCAAACACTTGACCTTTTTCTTGTTCTGCTCCCCCTAACTCAATGCTCTCTCCTTAAACCAAATATCTCCCCTTTACTCAAATCTCTCCCCCTTTGACATAAATGGAAAAGGGTCACCTTTAGGGCTTGGGATTAAGAATGAGTCTCTTAGCTTAGCCCCTCCCCCACCTCCTTTTGAGGTGGTTAATTTTGGGGTGGGAGTATTTCTACTCCCAGCAAGTACTGGTCTTTACCTTTGTCCTCTTTTCTTCTCATTTGATCCTTCTAATTACTTTGACTTTTCCTATTCATATCCATGTTCCTGTTACTGTTACTATTCTTGTCCATGTCCATATTCTTATTTCTGTTCATGTCCATATCCCTATTGTTGTTCATTTTCCTATTCATGTCCATATTCCTGTTCATGTTTCTATTCCTGTTCATGCTTGATTTTGGAATGTCTGCTCTACACCACTTTGTTGTATGTCCATAATTATTGCACTTATAACACTTAATGTTATTATTCCTTGGAGGTGCAAATGTCTTGGGATTTCTCTTAGTGAATTCATATTCTTTTATGTCATGAACCCTGCAATTCATTGCCTTGTGATCAAACTAATTACATGAGTAGAAATACCCATGGAAAAGTTATCTGCTTTTGAAATTCCCATATTCCTGTGTTTTATGTGTCTTGCATTGTGAAGTCATGTGCCCAAATATGTGACATGAGAAGCAACATCCATTGAAGAAACCTTTCCTTGACCCCATTGGTCTTTTAGTCTCTTCTTCCCTATCATATTTCTTGTTCCATCTATCCCTTATTTGTGCATTGTTCCTTTCCTTGTTGAACTTTCTATTGTCCAAATTATCCTTAGAAGTCTCACTCTTTCTTTCACTTTCTTCTTTTGACCCTTCTTCTTATTTGGTGCTTGAGCTTGACTCTCCTTTTTCTTCTTCCTATTTCCCTTATTATTTTTCAAAACTAAGTCCTATTTTGGTGACTGATGATCTTTGTGCATTGATAATCTTGTCCAAAGTCTTTGAATTTTTCTCAAACTTGTGTAGCTTATCCTTAGAGTCTTTCACTTTCATCCTTAGTGAAACTATCTCATGTTCTAATATTTCACACTCTAGATATTTTATCTTTAATTTTTCAATCATGCCTTCTTCAATTTTATTTGCTTCTTCAACCTTAATTTTGAAGTTGGTGAGATCTTGTAGAAATTTTTCTTTTGCTTTCTCATCTTCTTGAGCTTGAACCCTTAATCTTGAGTTCTCCCTTTTTAGTTCTTCAAGAATAACCATAAGTATTTCACATTCTATCTCTTTTACCTTTGACTATTCAACCATACCTTTTTCAACTCTCCTTGCCTTTTCAACCTTATCTTTCAAGTCAGAGAGATATTTTAGAAGCTTTGTATTACATTTCTCATCCTCTTGTATTTAAGCCTTTAATTCTAAGTTCTCCTTTTTCAACTTAAAAAGTTCCTTAAGAGTAGCTTCCTCCTTATATTTTTATAAATTTATCTTTTATTTGGTCTTCAATAGGAGTATTTTCTTCTATTACTGAAAGTAGAGTTTCTTCTTCATACCTATTTTGATTGTCCTTATTATCCTTTTCTGAACCAACCTCTAGGACTTCAGTTCTAAGAGTATCATCTTCATCTTCACCGCTACTAAACCCATTGCAATAACCTGCATCATGATCGAGTTGACCACAAACAAAAAATTCTTTACCTTCTTGTGAACAATGAGCTACAAGGTGACCTGTCTTCCTACATCTGGTACAAAAATTTATCAATTTGGTTATCTCTCCATTGCTTGATTCATATCTTGAATCTATTTTCATTTTTCCTCCCAAAACAACAATATTGAATTCATCTTCCTTTTCTTTAATGACCACGTGTGTTCTTTTCTTCTTGTGTCTTATGGTTCTATTTTTGCCTTTCTTTGCCATTTGTGTTCTTGTAAGATCTTCCTTCAAGCTATTAAACCTTTTTCGAAGGAACCAACTATGATACCAATTGAATAACATAAGCTTATACTGAGAGGGGGGTGAACAGTATAAGACCACTTTTTACTTTTCTTTCCCAAATAGTATTATCCAATATAATCAATGGCAATATCAATAGAAGTAACCAAAACAATGTATAAATCATCACACACAATAGAGACACCAATTTAATGTGGTTCACCCAATGTGGGCTACTCCACGGAGAAAATATTTCACTAAAATTTTCTCAATCAATCTCTTGGGAATCCTTTCCCTATTACAATGTTTATGGACCTCTGTCCAAAGGAGACACCAATACCCTAATCAAGTTTGTGGATCTCTATCCATAGGAGAACTCCTTTCTTCTCTTGCTTTGGCTGGTGATCTTCTAGAAGAATTGTTGCCCCCACTGCTCTAGCTAATGGATCTCTATCCACTGAAGACACCTGTCCTCACTATCCTGGCTAATGGATCTCTATCCACTAGAGACTTTCATCCTCTATACTCTATCACCTTCAAAGATCTATCTCAAATATGCACTAAACATAGTCCTTTAGTCTAGCACAAATCTGCTCAATCTATGTCTCTAGTCTGGCACAAACTTATCCTCAAATATACACCAAAATCTATCCTCAAATATGTACTAAACATAGTCCTTCAGTCTAGCACAAATCTGTCCTCAATATCTATCCTCTGATCTACACTAAACATAGTCCTTCGATCTAGCACAAATCTATCCTCAATATCTGTCCTCTGATCTGCACTAAACATAGTCCTCCGGTCTAGCACAAATCTATCCTCAATATCTATCCTCAAGCCTTAACACAAAGCTTTACTTAATCTCAAATCAACTCTGCTGGATCTACCCCAAACCTTAACTCAAGGTTTGAATAAATCAATCAATCAACTCTGCTCACAAGTCTTCTCAAAAACTTGTCTCAAATCTTCCTTGTAAGCTTCCACAAAAGATCATACAAATCTGTCCATAAGTTCTCTCTAGAACTTGTTCAATTTCATATAAACATAAAGAGAATTGTTAGAGACTCAATATGCTTCACATTCATCACAATGCTCAATTAATTTCAATCACTCTTTTAGAAACATATAGAGAATTTTTAGAGACTCAATATGCTTCACATTCACCTCAATGCTCAAAAAATTTCACTCACTCTTTTAGAAACATATAGAGAATTGTTAGAGACTCAATATGCTTCACACTCATAAATTCTCAATCACTTTCAATCTCCCTTTTATCACAGAAACATATAGAGAATTGTTAGAGACTCAATATGTTTCACACTCATCAACACTCAACCTCTTTCTCAAATCAATTCAGAATATAGAATAATTTATTTCATAGAACTTGAACTATCACTTCACACATCCACTTGACTAGGCTCAACCAACTCTACTCAACCAATCACTCAATGAAATAATCCTTTCTCAAAAACCCTAGTCCAAGCATATGAACACTCACTCAAAAAGTTTCCAACAATGCTTATCAACCAATCTCACATAACAATGATACTCATGTTCTTTAGAAACCCTAGTTCAAGCACTTTACTCAACCATTCACTTCAACAACAATTCTTATCAAACATGGTTCATAGAATTCACTTCTCAATAGCTCAAAAACTCAATAAGGAAACCTAATCAAGTCCTTTTCACTCCAAAGTTGTTTTCTAGAAAACCAACCAATCAAATCAACCAAGGAAGAATGTGCCCATGCCTTTTATTTGATGTATAAGTAGACCACACAAATATGCCATAATAATAAACACTTCTTTGCCAAGTACAAAGAGTTAGATGACAAGAATTATCACTCTAACACTTTTCACAATTTAACTTAATCACAAAGATAAATTAAATCTCAAATACACCTTATTGTTCCATATCAATAATAAAATTCACCATCATAAATTTCATCAAAATCCCCTATAAAAACATAAATCAACTTCTACTTATAACTCCCTACTCAATATTGCATTTAATTTAAATAACTCTCTTTATAACTTAATGCAATAAATAATTTTCCATTTTTCTAAGGTAAAAACAATAATTACCCTAGCCAATATAACCTTTCACCACTTAGGTGAAAATCAGAAATTACTTACACCTTATACCTCCAACAACCTTAGAATTTGCAATAATAAAAATCAAAATAAAACCTTTATTACCCGCTCCGCAATCGGTGGGATTCGAACTTGCACCAAATGCTTCAGCAATGCCTTGGTCGTGGCTTCCACATTGTGTGAGTCATGTGCTCACCTTGCTGCTCTAAAGTGCAATGTGTGCTTTATCCTCTTCACTCTCCCCTAGAGCCTTTGGCTCTTCTTCCAACACGGTGCCTGTTCCACACACACTTTGGAGGTGCCTTTCGTTCGATTTTGCACGAGCTCTTTCTCACCGAATATCATAGATATTTTTTGAATGCCAAACATAAGGTTTGGCTTAAGGTATAAATACCTTTGCCCTTGATTTCATGCATGTCGACGGAGATGAATTCATTGGGGGTCGGTGCTAATATTTTGGCTTCAAATATTTAATTTATAATTTATTTAAATTCATTAGAATTTAAATATTATAAATTAATATTTAAATATTTTGGATTTATTAAGGATTAAAGCCTCCTTAGGTTTTAATAAAAACCTTTTACTTTGTCCATTATGGTTTTTAATAAAACCTTTTATTTTGTCCAACCATGGTTTTAATAAAAACCTTTTATCTTGTCTAAGCATGGTTTTAATAAAAAACTTGTATCTTGTCTAACATTGGTTTTAATAAAAACGTTTTATTTATGTTTTACATAATATTAAAAATAAATATTATGAAGCTCTTTTGCCTTAAACCTTTTGCATTGCTCTTTTTGACCTTTTAACATCAATAGTAGCTCATTCCTTGACATCAATGACAACTTCATGGACTCAAAATGTCCAACACAACCTTATAAATCCCCTAAAACCTTACATACAAAATAAAATATGTAAAAAGTAATTTTTAATACCTCAACTAACTCCTCCAAAAATTTTGGTGCTCAAACTTAATGCATACCTTTGTTATCTCCCCAAAATATTTCGGCATGATTCGAACCGTCATCTCCCCAACCGCAAAGCGCCTTAGCACTTTGGTGCCCACCGCATGGGCTAGAGGCATCCACGTGAAGGAAGGAGGACTTCCTTCCCTTTCAACCTTACTCCACCATGTTTTCAACACAAAACAAAAAATGATGTCACAGATTCGAACCTATGTCTGTTGTTGCCCTCACGTCTTGCTTCCGTCGCAGTTGCCAACTGCGCTACCAACGATTGGTTATCAAGGCTCCCTCCTTGGTGGGTAAAATAGTTTTACCTCCTCTAAGAACCTTTTTAAAAATTAAAAACTCTTCACTGCACACCATGATTTGCATGAACTCGCATAGCATAGGATTTTAATTCGAAAGCATTGGGGATTTTGCTAAGGTGGGGTAATCCCCCTTTTATACACACATGGTAAATTTTCTTTCCATGTCAGCACTAGAAATTTGAATTTGAAATTCAAATTAATAACCCACATTAGGGTTATTTGAAATTAACATAAATTAATATATAATTAATATTAAAATTAATTAATAATTAATTTAAATAACATAAAGTTATGTAAATTAATTAATAAATTAATTTAATAAAATTATATTAATTAATTTATAATTAATTTAGTCTTCCTTGTATAATATTATAAAGAATTATTATAATATTATTCACTTAGGATTTTTTTTTTCACCTCCTTATCTTGACCTCTTGGAACCGGGTCTTGATCAACTGAAACTAGAGAACCTGAAACTGATGTTGCCCACTGAAACTACCACTGACTGGTGCTGAAAGCTTGACATCAAAGACACTCACTCTTGATATCAATAACAACTTATCTACTCAAAATGTCCAACAATAATATCGTACGTCATATCATGAAATATGTATGTCATAACTTTTTGATATGTTGCTCCTGCATTCTTTAAACCAAAAGGTATTACTTTCCAACAAAAGGTACCCCAAGGTGTAATAAAAGTTGTTTTAGGTTGGGCTTCAGGAGCTATTCTGATTTAGTTGTATCCTGAAAAACCATCCATGAGGGATAACATCCCACTCCCAGTTGTAAAGTCTATGATTTGATCCATATTAGGGAGAGGAAAATCATCCTTAGGGTATGCATCATTAATGTCTCTGAAATCAGTACAAACCCTAACTTTAGTGGCTTCTTTTTTGGCTACTGCAACAACATTTGATATCCACTTAGGATAATAAATAGCTTGGATAAAAATTATATTCAAAATATTTTCTAACTCATTTTTAACTAGTAGTGCTACTTTGGGATGCATTTTCCTAAGTTTTTGCTTTACGATTTTTGCATCAGGGCATACCACTAGATGGTGCATGACCATAGAAGGATCTAGGCCTAGAATATTTGCATATGTCCAAGAAAAAACATCAGCATGCTCTTTGAGAAATGCTATATATTATTTCTATCTTTCTTCACTTAACTCTACTCTAATTTTGACCATGTGAGGGTTTTCCTCTGTCCCAATGTTAACTTGTAAAACATTTTCTACCATAATATTTGATTATATTTTAAAGTTGGGTGGTGTTGGTGACACCCCCATTTCTTGTAATTCCTCTAAGGTTAATTTTGCTAACTCTTCTTGAGGAGTAGTTGCTTCTACATGGGCTATAGATGGTATAGACCCATTGAAGAAGAATTTATTCTTCAAAACTTCATCAAGAGAAATATCATGAAATATATCTCCCTCTAAATATTCATCTAGTTCAGCAATCATGTTTGGGTATGCTATTGATAACATATTACAATAATATATCCTTCTACTTGGTTTAAAAAATTCTTTTTGTGCTAAATATTCTTGATATGTTATAAGGTGATCATCATCCTCAAATGGGAATGGTTGGGTTTTTGTAGGAATGTAGCCAATACCACATCGGGTAGGCCATTATTCAACTTCTAAAGGCTCTTGTATTCCATTTTTAAGAGGTCCTAAAACTTTACCTTTGTAACCCATGTTACACATATTAGATATATATATATATATCCATTAGAAAAGTAACATTTAGCAAAACCATTTTGATCAATTATGACACTCACAATATTAATTTTTCCATAATCATACCCTACATAGACAAAGGTACAACTACTAACATGATAGATACTTCCAAACTTTCATGGAAAGCCCATCGTTCAGGGATATGATGGAAACTTAGGTAACACTAGGGAATCTTGAGTGGAAAAATTATTATTTTATTCTGAAGTTATGAGTATCGAAGATAAACTTGGCAATACTTCATCTGAAGTAGGATATGAAATAGAGGTACTATCTTATTTAGTTGTATATTTAGATGGTGTAATTTTAGATGATGAAGGTGGATTAGGATATGCTGAAGATATAGCTGGACAAAATAGAACTTCTATTGGTTCTGCCATAACACACATGTCAAATGGTCTAGGATCACCATGGATAGTGACTAGTTGATTTTTAAATTCAAACTTAACATACTTATGTAATGTAGAGGGTACCACTCACATTGTGTTGATCCAAGGTCGACCCAAAAGTATGTTATACGATGCAAGACAATGTACAACAAACACGGTCGTATCCAAAATCCTTGGACCAACTTGCAATGGAATTGATAACACTCCACATGTTTCTTGAGTTTCATCATTAAATGCTTTAATAATCATTTCATTCCTTTTTAGATCTTCATTTCTAAATCTAAATATTTGGGAAAAGTCATATGTGCATATGTTTAATGATGACCCATTATCAATTAAAACTCTTTTGACACCTACATCCCCAATTAATGATGTTATGTATAAAGGATTATCCCTATACATGCTTTGAGGAGGAATATCCTTATTTGAAAAATCCATGTAATTTGTTCCATGAGAGATTATAGCATTAACCACAACATCGGGTTCTATATTTTGTGTTACCATCACTTTACTTAAGGTACTCATTAGTTATTATCTATGGATATATGAAGTTCTCAAAAGATCCAAAAGAGAGATTCTAGCTGTGATATTTGCTAGTTGTTCATTAATATCATAGGAGGTTTATGTTGTGAAATTGATATATTATTTTCTTTTTTTGGTGCCTTTAATACAAATGAAGTTGTTTTCTCATTTTGAGTTTGAGTTTGTGGTTGATAATTTTTATTTTGGATTTGTTGTCTAGTAATGGCTCCAATAGTACCCACAACATTATTATCTCATAAATAACCAAAAAGAGGTCTAGCATTTTCTGCTTGTTTATTTATAAGCATTTTTTGAGATGATGGTCAAGTAGTAATTCTCCTAGGGAATGGTTATTCTAGAACTAAAGAATTTGTAATGGGAGTAACTCGATTTGATTCAATATAAGTAACTAATGATTTATTTGAGGCAATGTCTAGTTCACTTCATGTTTCACTTTCTATGTCACTTTTAGTATCTTCTGAATATGAAGATTGAAAATATTGTATTGGTCTAGTTGTGACTATAGATAAAGTAGGTACATAGGAGGTTTGCAAATCTTGTTGTGGCAAAAATTTGCTAATGGTTCCCACATACCGAGTTGGAGGAGGAACATTATGATGTTCTACTTGATTTACTGCTTCTTTACCATGCTTGGGTAAGGGATGTTGAAAAATATCTAGGTTTTGATTTACATTTTGATTTGTTTGTTTTTGGGTATTATTATTTGCAAGAAATTTTTGTACTTCCATTTTACCTTTATCAATAAAATATTGTATCATATGCTTTAACATTTTACAAGAATTTTTAGAATGTCCATCTACTTGGTGAAAATTACAATGTAAATCAACCCTATATCCAACTACAGTGGTATATGGTTGTCTTACCTCAGGTAACCGTATCAAGCCTTGTTCCAATAATTGAGGTAAAATCATAGT
This sequence comes from Wollemia nobilis, assembly GCA_028583015.1. Classification (NCBI taxonomy): domain Eukaryota; kingdom Viridiplantae; phylum Streptophyta; class Pinopsida; order Araucariales; family Araucariaceae; genus Wollemia; species Wollemia nobilis. Next base: position 3,764,399 of record JAQPPZ010002189.1, on the reverse strand, counting down.
TAAGGGTTGATTTAATCTTGTGAATTCTCTTGGTGGCTTATCAGGGATTTTCAATACAAATTTCTTTACAATTTTAGCAAGGTTAACATTTGAGTTGTTTCTGCTATTAGTAACTCCATCACCCACTACTTGCTTATTCTTATATTGATTTTTAGAAGTTTTGTCCTCATATTTCTTCTTAAATTATCCTCTCCTAATGAGGGCATCTTCTACCCTCCTAGCTAGATCAATTTCTTGATAAAATGAGTTTATTGTAGTAGTAGAAAGATCATAATATAGTTTTTCTTGCAAATTACCAATAAATATGTCCAACATTTCATGATGAGGTAATGCAAAATGTAGTTTGCCTAAGATTTGTCTCCACTTAGTCAAGAATTTAGCAAAACTCTCATCTTTACCTTGTTTCAAATTGTATAAATCCTTGATGGTCACATGCCTCTCTATATAGGCACTAAATTTGTGGACAAACATCTCTGCTATCTCTTCAAAGTTCCTTAAAGAATTTGTAGGTAGTTGATAATACCATTCTAGAGCCATGCCTTCGAGACTTTTAGGGAATATTTTTAGCAACAAAAAGTCATCATGAGAAATATCATGACATGTTGTCCTAAACATGTGAATATGTTCAATAGGATCTTTGGTTCCTTTATATATGGGGAGGACATGCATAGGAAAATATTTTGGGTATGGTTGGGCAACCACAATAGGATCCAAGGGTTGGCTACACATATCTCTATAACTATATGAGGGATGGTAGGGATCTATTTGATCTAGTCTTGAAGCTAATTGTTTAACTATGTCTTCAAGGCCCTGTGGTTGTCCACCAAATTGATTTTGTTGCACCATGTTGTTGTGTCTTTGATAAGTTGGTGTTGTTGTGTAAGGATTTCCAATTGAAATATTGTTGTGCAAAGTGTTATGAAGCTGATTTTGTTGAACTTTCTGTTGATGATTGGTATTTTGTACTTGTTTAGATTTTTGTTGGTTTGAAATTTGTTGATTAAGAGCTTGAGAGAAGATGGAAGAGAATGGTTGTTTTTGTTGTTTAGGATTTATTTTGGTGTTTCTAACAACAATTTTGGATGATTGTGCCATTGGTTTTTGAACATTTTGATTTAAAGGTATCATGTTTTGATTAGATGGTCCTACTTGATCATTATCTTGGTCTATTGAATTCATGTATGATAATGGATTTGTATGTATCCGAAAAGTAGCTGCTAAGGCTGATTCCATAGCACCTTCTCCTGAATTATCAATTTGTACTGCTTGATTAAACTCTTCTATGTGGTTTTTTATAAATTGGGTAAATTGTCCAAGAGACTCAAATTTAACATTTCCTTTTTCATCTAATGTAGGTTTATCAGGATCTTCTATTTCATCTTCTCCATTATCACCTTCATCTTCTGAAGGTACATAATATTCAATGAGTACCCTATCATCAATGTTTTCTTGGTCTTGTTCATCAAACTCTATTTGTTTACCATTTCTAAAAACTTTAGGTATTTTGGTTTTAGGATTTTTATCCTGCAGATATATATGTTATATATATGCTTAAATTTTTGGGGTATATATGTTATATATATACCTAAATAAATATGCAAATATGTAAATATATATTATGTTTTTTGTTTTTTATGTTTTTGAAACAAAGTAGAAAACAAAAATTATAATATCCTAAATATTATATCTTAGTCTTCCTGAAAGAGTCTATAGATATCATTAATGGGTTCAAGTTCCTCTAGTGACATATAGTGTTCTTCCTCAAACTAAAATTTGGCTTTCAAAAACTTAACAAAATGGGCTATGGTGATATTATCAACTTCAAGATCTTGACCATAAAAGTAGATTTTGTGACAATATTCACGATAATGTACTGCCCTAGGAGTTTTGTAAAATCTTGTCCTATTATCCAAGACTATTTCTTGATCTTCTATGTGTGCTAAGAACTTGTGTACTGTTATAGCATTCTCAAGGTAGTCATCAAAGGTGTAAATAGTTGAAGAGATGCTTGCTCTTTTATCTGTCAACCACCTCTCACACACCCTTTGAATATCAAAGTAGCGAGAAGCATTTTTAGGATCCAGGATTCTAGCTAGGTCAAACCTTATAATTTGGTTAAGTCTTGGTTCGTAGGATTTTATGATGTCTAATCTTCTCCAGAGTTCAGTCCACTGTTCTTCGGATGGGAGACTTGAGTTTTCAACTATTTGAGAAATTTCTTGTGTGGATAACAATGCCTTAACGTTTATGAGTACAACTCTTCTAATGTTGTGGTCTAACATTTATGGAATTCACTTAAAATGTGTAAATTTGACTAATGACCTTGTTTGATTTTTGGTTTTGTTTTGTTTTTATGTTTTTGTAATTTTTATGTTTTTTTATGTTTTATAAATCAGAAAGATGTCTATGTTTTTCACGTCGGGTTCACCAAATAATGTAGGTCTAAAATTCTCACACTCCTTTCCTTCAAGCTAATGGATCCATACCTCAAAGGGGAATGGGAGAATGATAGGTCTACACCTCGAAGAGAGACACTTGAGTTCATGTCTTCTTTGGTGATTTTTTGATGAATTGTTTAGGGTTCACCAGGAAATATTTCTTGGTAGTTTCCACACCTAGGTTTTGGAGTTTTTTTGATGTGTTCCTTTTAAATTCTCACAATCACCTATTTTTGGCCAATATGCAACTATGCTAATATATATGCAATTTTTATTCATATGCAAACAACAAACAACAGAAAACAATTTTTAATGCACAATGCAATGCTTAAAAAGTGATTTGAAACTCTGACCTGTATCCAGAAGTCTGATTAAGATTCCAATTTTTTTTTTTAAGACAAGATCGTATGCAGTAGGGAAATATCATACACTTTTTGTCAATATCATACGTACGATATGTGATCATACCATCCGATCAGTGATTGGAATATTTGATCACAACAAAAACCTATAGTTTCATGAATAGAGTGCAAAAACAAAAAACTAGGATATGCTACAGACTTTACTAGATAGAAATCAAATTAGGAATGATCTATTGAATACCTTAATACAAATATCTAACATGTATATGCCTTAAGCTATATAAAATATGCAAGTGAATGCAATTTTGTGAACTCCAAGGATGAAAATGATTAAATCTAATATTATATGCAATGGGAAATGATAAATCAGATGATAAATATGCAAATGAGAGGTTAAGAAATGTAAACCAACACTTGGAATTGCCCCCAAGTGATTTGTAAGTGATATTGTAACCAAAAAATAATATCATACGTAGAATAGGGCTGATCGTATCCTTCGATCGCTGATCGTATCATCCGATCCCTAATCATATCCTTCGATCTTGTAGGAAAAAAAAACTAGGACTAATGCAAAAATTATAGTGATTTGAATACAAAAATTATGTCACAGAGTTAGGAGGAATTCAAGGGGAGGGATGCCTGATTAAATAGGGTGAACCAGTAGGGAAAAATAGGCTAAAAATAGAATAGGTTGCAACTCCTTCCAAGCTGGGATTGATCGGTGGATTTGATCCCGTAACTGTTGCACGGTTGCACAGGTAAAGACAAAAAATATTGTAACTTATTTTTAATTTTGCCAATTTTATTTTTTATATTTTTAGCAAGATCATACATATGATCGTAAATATCGTATGCACGATCGTACGTATGATCTTGGAGATCACACATACGATCTCATCAGTTTAACCCAATCTCACCAGGAAAGTACAAAAATCGAGGCAACAAGTTAAAAAGTTGTTTGAATTAATTTTTAAATATTTTTGTCTTTAATGCAAATTATTATGGATCAAATTTAGGGTGTTACAAAAGGTAGAATTCCTTTATTACATTTATCTAGAGGTAAAGTAGAATATCTATATGACATTTTATAAAGGAAAATACATCAATAAATTTCTCTATAACATTTTTCTAGAGGCAAGTCTATTTTCATTTGGCACATTTATGAAATCCCCTAAAAACATTTATTTTGAGGTAAATTTATTTACAACTTTTAAAAAGATCATAAAAATCCTATTTGACAATTGTCTAGGGGCACAATAGCATTATATTTATCTTGCATCATAGCATTTCCTTATGGAATTATCTAAAGTCCCCCTAGGCACATCCTTTTTTTATAATCTCTTGTACCATAGAAATGCCTTATAGAATTACCTAAAGTCTCCTTATGCATATATATATTTTTATATAATTGTATCATAAGCTATGTCATTATGAATAATCCAAAGTTTATCTTAAAATATATATTTTTACATAATGAAACCAATAGTCAGTCGTTATCATTCTAAGCAACATCACATAAACATCCTAAAAAAAAAAAATATTAAACAAAATTATATAGACACTATCTCTTAATCAAATTATCATAGCATCATCATATCATAACCATGAACCATCATTAAATCATCAATCATAAATCATAATCAAATTAAACAAACTATAAATTCAAAATACATTCATCAAATTAGACTCAATATCATGAATTATAAAACAACTTATATATATATATATATATATATATATATATATATATATATATATATATATCATGGTATACAATCATCATCATAAAATACATCTATAATACAACAACAAAATTGACCCTCTAAAGGGAAACTTAGGGACAACTCTAAGAGTCGGTATCTAGAGTTGCTACATCTCCTCTTATTTACATTGAGGATATCCTAATAGAATACTAGAATTGTTGTATCATGAACCATGAGCATGTATGTGTTATTTTTTTGGGCTCAATGATGGAAGTTGATGGTCAATTGGCATGGTCATATGACATGTTCTCCTATAATAGGTTAATCTCTTGATCCTGACCATGAGATCCATCTAAAATTGCATATGCTGCATTGAGTGCCTTTGCTATGGTGTATCCAACTAATCTAAGAGGTTCTAAACCATTTTATTATTACTAGCATTAGCCAAAACTACAATAATTACCATAGATACATCCCTCTTAGTATTCAAACCAATGATAGTTGACTACATCATCTAGGTTTGCTATACTAACCTATCTTGTTCCTATATATGTACAATTATCTTTATACTAGTTGTATCTTGATTTGTTGTAATTATCATAATTATAGCCTATAATTTGGCCACCTATATGGTCAATACATCCCTCTCTATATCCATAAATTACTAAGGAGAATTGCAATATCGTTTCTCATTTTTTATGATCATCAAAATAGTTTTTATTTATCTCTATTGTTGGTACTACTATGATTGACTAACTAGTGGTAGGAGAACCCACTATGCATCCCTAGTATCCCTACCTAGCCATACCCTATCACTTATCCTTAGCTCTAACATTGGCATCCTCCTTGGTCAAATGGTTTGATGCCACTCCCAATAGTGGTTACTGACTCTAGGATCATTTAATTTAAAATATGGGATAACTAGATCATTCACATCTGACTTTGGGTAGAATCTAGATTTGATGTGGCATTGAACCCTCACTCCCATGTATATAATTGGTACCAAACTAGACTTGATGAAATGTCTTAGAAAATATCAAATTGGTAGACTACTCATTCAAAATGAAAGAGCTCTCATTCTCCCCAAGGTTCTAGTAGACACCATTATTTTTGAACATGAACAAGCTAGTACCTATCCTCTACATAGCCTAGGTGGCCCCTATATGGTAACCACATGATATAATTATAATGAATGTCATCTACCAATTATCTAACCATATACTTAAAATACCTTTATGAGTTTGAATCTATCCTCCCTCAACTTTTTGTGGTATAAATAAGCTAGTGGCACATCCATAGTGTCCACTTGTCCTAGAAGCCCCAAAAGCCATGCAACTACTATGTAATTCTATGATCCAATGCAAAACGATAGTCATTTTCCACATTTTTATATAACCTAGTTAGAGAGTGTTATAATTAGGCTTGGGTGACATACCTCTAGGAAAATATTGTCTGATACTTCAACCTATCAATGACTACCTTTTTGAGTCCCTAGTGTATAAAATGCCTATTCATATCACTCATAAATACTCCCAACACCAACACAACTAGTAGTATCACCTATCTATCCAACTACCTTCAACCATAAGTGGCATTGATATCAATGCATAACCTACTTAGTAGAAATTTGAAGTCGCTCCTTTTTCTATAGGTTGTATTGTTATAACTAGATTATATATACCAAGACATACATAATGGGAACCTATAGGATCCTCCATACATCCTCCAAAGTGGCTATTAGAATCCTATATGGTATTTTGAAGGTATTCATATTCAAATACCATATCTTATCCAATGTTGTTAGTAGAGCCTAATAAAATTTAACCTTCAATATAACAACCACGTGTCACAACTTTACTATTATGAGAAGAGATAATTCTTGAATTTAGAAGTGCTAATATGGCCTTTAGCACATGATTCCATCACTCCTAAGAATCTAGTATCTATAATATCTATTGCATCCATAAAACCAAGTAACCATTACCCTATCATTCCAAAGAATAAATCTCAAAATAAAAATGTCATCTTAACCCTTCTAGGTCATCCTAAAACCTAAAGATGCAAAATATACATTAATTGTTAAAATTTTAAGTTCTTGAACAAAAAAAGTAGTGACAAATGGTGAAATCACCATCAAACAACACAAGTGTTATCGCATGGTAAAACCATCATTGTAGTATCATTACCACTTCATGAAAGCACTATAACTCATTTTAAGGTATATTTTACAAGATGAAAATGCAAAAAAAAACCCAATTTTAAAACTATGTCCCTGAGTTTGATTGTCCCTTCCAATTGCCTATACACTCACTCTATTACTATGGTGATTAATTCTTTCCTACTAAGCCATAAAAAATAGGAGTCTAATCAAGCATACAAATATATTCTTATGTGATTGTAAATGGTAAAAATAATTTTACCTTTACCCTCCATCCATTTTACCCCCATCCCACCATGGGTTTCATCAGAATTTCTCATCAATTCACCTTTGTTTATCATAGTCAAGTCAATTTTTTCAATCAAGCTTAAATTTCTTACCAAAAAAATAAAGTGGCACATAGAAACATGAAAAAATTTAAAGCTAACAACAATATCATATTTTGAATCATCAAAAATCAACTCATCACAAACATTAGTCATATTGAATCTAAATCAATATGAAATCTACTAATCTTATAATTGGGGCATACAAGGTAGTTTTTTGGTACATTTATCATGAAATGAAAAGGGGTAGATGTAGACACCTAATTTTGAGCATATCATCAAATCATGCAAAGTTAGAAATATTTGGTTAAAAAAATTGAACATATTAATCAACCAAATAAGATAAAGTCTCATCCAAGGGAAATTTAATGCCACAAATAAGAACTATTGTACCCAAGGTAGTAGCACTGATGATGCTTTCAACTAAGTTGTAGTGATTTTGTAAAAAAATTAAATTTAGTATATTGTAATACGAATTTTGACATTATTTCCAATATCATTAGAACTTCTAGTGCTTCTGATGATACGACTATTGTGTCACAATTCAAAAACGTTAAGGTAAGCAATTAACTAGTACTAGTTGCCCACCAAATTGGTGGCCTATTATGCTAGTCTTGTCTAGAATTCCTCAATGCTCATAAATTGATCTAATTGGAAGTCAATCCTCATATATCTTATTAAAATTTTATTCCTATCATCCATATTCCTTCCATGATATTCATCCATCAATACTCCTCTAGTCATTCTACTTCTCTTCATGCAACCTTCCATATTTGAACCTTGCTGATTATAGAAAATACTCTAATAGATTCTCCAATAAAACCATGTATTATATAAATCTACCCCTTAAGGCATCCTAATTAATCAACTTATAATATAAAGAAAATCTATCTAATTTGATCTCAAATCCCAAGTAATAAAACTTTATCCATTTGGATCTTGAATATGCAAATTTAAGTATTACTCATTTAGATTTTAACAATCACATATGAATATCATCAAATTCCTTTTGAGTATATGATTGGAGGAGTTTATATGAAGTCCCTTATATCTTATACAAAATGTGGAGGACTTGGTTTTGAGGTTTTTCATGGTTGCATCCACATGGGCATTGGGGTAGGTGTCAAGACCCTCCCTGGTAGACTTTTTGGTACAAATAAATAATGTATTAATCTATGATGCTTTAATACCTAATTTGAGCAATTGAACCAACTATGTGATGTTTAGTTTATTTGTAATAGCATGGTATTGCTAATATATTTCCAAATATGCAGGATTAGGTACACTCGTAGGTGGAAGAAGTAGAATCATCCACCAGAAGCAGGGGTACTTGAGGTTGAAAAAATGATTATTAAGGCAACTCTAGGGTAACATTGATGTATACCTTCATATAGGAATGCATTCGATGAGTAATAATAATCAATAACTAGTCACCTTGAGCCTCAGTTGATATCCTGGTAGATATCATAAACTCTCAAGCTGAGACAGATGACTAGGTTGATGGAAATATTTCCTCTTTATTTGTTGCATATGTTTGATTGTCTTTTACTTCATCACTATCTGCATCAATGGTTTGGGTTAAAAATATGCATAACCTAGTTGTTTTGGAAAGGCTCCTTGTTTTTCTTGAGATTTTGAAAAGAATGGCATGATGATAGTATTCAATAAGAAAACCTGGTATTCTGTTAAAAAAAATAGAAGAAAAGGAAAACAATTATTTATAAATAATAGTTGATTGTTTAAATGATAAAGGAATTTCATTTAAAAATATTAGTTGTTTTTATTTTAAATGATAAATGAATTTCATTTATAAATAATAATTTATTTTAAATGATAAAGGAATTTCATTTATAAATATTAATTGTTTTATTTTAAATGATAAATGAATTTCATTTATAAATAATAGTTGATTATTTAAATGATAAATGAATTTTATTTATAAATAGTAGTTGACTATTTTAGATAATAAAGGAACTTCATACGAGTTGGTTTATTTTATTTTTTAAATAAAAGTTGTTTTATTTAAATGAAAATAGTACTTCTTTTGACAGAAATGTAAATATGGAAGGAGAATTATCTATTATTAAAAAATATATGGTTCCTTAAATGGGAAATCTCATTTTATGAGAGACGGTAAAATATATTAATTTTTAAATATTTTGAAGAGTCCTTTGAGTAGTGAAAATCTGAATGAAGGGAATGGAAGCTTCACGTCGATTTCAGAAGGAGATCCTTGCATGTGCTAAAGTAAGAATTAAAATGTTTAAAAATGAGGAAATATCTCCTTACGACTAGATGGATCATATGGAAGTTAATATCGATAGATAAGAGCACTGATGAGGATGGTGAGGAGCGTTGAAGGGAGAGCTCAATCCCTTAAGGAAGAAGAGTGAGTAAGAAGAAAGGTTATTCTTACTGGTCTCATTCATCTTGCTCAATAAACAAGGAAAATGGAAATCTTCAAAAGAGTTCAGAGTGAAGGATTGGAATTATTAAGCGAACATTGGACAAAGGCAACACTCGAGAAGGAAAGAACTTAGCTATTCTTAAATGGTTTTAGGTTGTTTGGATAAAATTAAATCCTTTTTGTTAATAATTTTAAGCAAGAAAGCTACTGGTTATTTGTTTGGGAGTAACTTCTTAACCCTATTGTGAAATCGTGATTGTTGGGCGTCCGTCCACACCATGTTAGAATAGAATTTGTTATTCCTCTTTACCTCATATTTGGTTCAAACTCCTTAGACGTTTGTAGTGCTATTGTTGGGGTATTTAAATATTCCCCTTATCGATGGTGGCCCTACCTCTAATTGTAATTATGTGCGAGGTCACTGTGTTCTTCTAACATCGAATCGATGAGGGGTGTTCTTCCTTGCTAGTCGTAGATCGACTATGCTCAACAATATTGTTATTTCTAGTCGTGGGCTAACTATGTTTGACAGTGTTTTTCATTGCTAGTCATGGTACAAAAGTGCTCGACGGTGTTATCATTTCTAATCATGGATTGATTGTGTTCAATAGTGTTGTTAGTTACTAGTTGTCGATCGACTGTACTCAGTAATGTTATCATTGCTAGTCATGGTCCGATTATGTTCAATAGTGTTGTTGTTACTAATCATGGACCAACTGTGTTTGATAGTATTATTGTTGCTAGTTGTGGGTTAACTATTCTCAACAATGTTGTCATTGCTAGTCATGATATGACTGTGTTTGACGATGTTTTTCCTTGTTAGTCTTGGATGACCATACTAGCGATGATGTTTCTTTGGTTAATAAAGCGTTATCTTGGAATTAGTCATGGCCAATGCTTCTATGAGGCACATGGGTCAGACTTCACCATGGAAACCCCTGCAAGGTAGCTTCATTAAGGCCTACTTGGAACTCCTCTATTGTAGTTTAGAGGGTGAATCTCCTCTTGCCATATCCTTTGGTGTTAAAGAAACCCCCTCTCTCTCCTTAGCTGACTATTGTTATGAGGGTTGATTCATAGTTGGTGGACTTAATTGTGTGCCATGTGGGCAATAGCGAGTTATATTTCTTTATCTCCTACTTGATTTCGTGGGCATTCATCGTCTATCATATATCCCCTATTGTGCTTTCTATGTAGCATGGTCTTCCACATGCCTTTGTGGAGTTACACTCTTAGGTTACCGAAGAGACAACCCTCTTGGATTTGAAGTAGAGTGTTGCTTTAGTTTTTAGAAAAAAATAATTAAATAATGTTGCTTTAGTTATTTGGAAAAGAATTACTTAAAGAGTATTGTTTTAGTTAATTGGAAATAAATCAATTAAAAAGTATTGTTTTAATTAATTAGGAAAAATAAACTAGTTAAAGTAAGAGGAAAGATTTATTTTTATTATTTAGAGGTATGGGACTCTATTTAGTGAAAGTAAATGAATTATGTTTTATTTTTATTATTTAGAGGTATGGGACTCTATTTAGTGAAAGTAAATGAATTATGTTTTATTTTTATTATTTAGAGGTATGGGACTCTATTTAGTGAAAGTAAATAGATTATGTTTTATTTTTATTATTTAGAGGTATGGGACTCTATTTAGTGAAAGTAAATGAATTATGTTTTATTTTTATTATTTAGAGGTATGGGATTCTATTTAGTGAAAGTAAATGGATTATGTTTTATTTTTATTATTTAGAGGTATGGGAATCTATTTATAAAAATTAAATATATTATGTTTTATTTTATTATTTATAGGTATGGAACCCTATTTAGTGAAAGTAAAGGAAATGGGTTATTTTATGAATTGAAGTAGGATGACTTTAATTTATGGAAATAAAGAAACCTAGCTTATTTAAAGATTAAAGGTATGGGACATTAATTTGTTGAATAAAGGTTGAATAGGAATTGATTAAAGTAGGTTTTGTGATCTGATTGAACTTGTTGAAAGACTCTCATGGGATAATGAGAGGGAAAATAAAAAGGATGGTTTTTATGATATCAATTATATGATAGATGGGTAGATACTTAAATTTAATTTGTATAGTTACAATTTGAAAATGAAATAAATAAATGCATTTAGAAGCATGTCTATCATGGAACAATAAGTACCCTGATCCCCTACTATCCTCAAATGATTGATGGAAGTTGAGGAGGACTAAGGAGGAAGTTGGAACCAATGTGTTAGTTTGACTCTATCTTTACTAATTTACTTATGATTAGATAGATATGAATTGTGGGAATATTTCCTTAATGAAATTGATGTAATATATTATTATTTAAGAGTATGGAGGATTTATCATACTTATATGTAATAATTTTTCAAATATTGAAAGATGTACCTTTAAATTACTGCTTGAGTTATGTATGTTGTATTTTAATTCTTTGCAATTAATATTTAATTTCTTTAAATATTGCTTCCTTTCTAGTATCTTTTGCATGCTTAATGATTATGTTTTTGTTAGATTTAGTATCTGATTTATCCTTGTTTTCCTTTCTAAACAATACAAACTTAAGTAATGAGTTCTAGGGTGAACATAGAGGTGACCTAAGGGAATTAAGACCCCCTTAGGGTGAACATAGGTGACCTAAGGGAATTGAGACCCCTTAGGGAGATTGGTAACTAAGTTATGGAAAGACTACATCTAAGTTAAGATAGCTCATCATGTAGATGATATGGATAGATTAACTCATAATACGCATAGCATGCCTACCCAAATTGACTTATGTAGGGTATGATGATGGATGTATACCTTTGATTGAATGAATGTGATAAGTTTATATCATCAAGAGTGATTAGAAGGATAAAATTATTTACGGTAACATATCATAGACATACACATATGGTTTTGTGCTAGGGTATCTAGTGAGATTTAGATCTTTTGAAAACTTAGGGGATGTTAAACATATTTTTTTTTTTTTTTTTTTTTTTTTTTTTTTTTTTGTTTTTTTTTTTTTTTTTTGTGGTTTTTTTTTTTTGGTTTTTTTTTGTTGTTGGGTGTTTGTGTTTTGTAAAAAATTTAAAAAATAAATGTTGGTTTTTTTTTTTTTTTTTTTTTTTTTAATTTTGGGAACTTGTTGTTTTTTGTTGTTGAATTTTTTGGTGGTGTGTAAATTATGATTTTTTTTTTCTTGGTTGTAACCAGGTTAAAAATGCCACCTAAGGCCAAAAAATAGAGTCCTACACCTATATGGACTTGACAAAATAATATCAAAGAAGAGATCCAAGAGGAGGATCCAGAGAATTCCAATAGAGAGGTAGAGGATCTCACTGCTATAGTTGTTACCATGCATGATCAAATGAGACAAGTATTAGAAACAATTGTGAATCACAAGCTAGAGGATTAGAGGTTGGCCAAGTCGATGAGCTAACTGCAGAGTAGTTGCAAGCTAGAGCCCTTCTAGAAAAGGAAACATCTAGGGATATAAATAATATTTGTATCTCCAAGTTTGGTGGAGACGGAGAAGGGGATGCAACCAAAGCTTGGTTGAGAGAATTATAAGTTTACTTCATGGTAAAAGGCTATTCCCAAGGAACTTGAATGGTTTGGGCCACAATATACTTAGAGGAGGTTGCTCTAGATTTGTGAGAAATCCAATATGAGAAGAATAATATTGAACATATCAATATTCCATGGAAGGCATTTGTAATTACCTTTAGGAAAATGTTCCTTCTCAAGAATTTATATGCACTAAAAATTGAGGAGTTTGCTAGCCTACAACAAGGGACTAAAATTGTAGAAGTATACTATAAGAAGTTTGTCAAGTTACTTAAGTATGTACCTTCCTATGATGAGAAGATGAGGGTTCACAAGTTTATTCATGATTTATAATCTAGAGTGAAGTATGATGTAAACATGCATGTGCCTAAATCACTATAGAAAGTGTATGACTTGGCAAATAAAGTAGAATCCCACCTATAATTTAACTATGTTGGCCTATCCGAGCAAGATCAACAAGCATTGAGAAAGAGAAATATAGATAGGTTTGTAAAATGGGAAGATGAACAGATCCAGAAGGCCAAGAATTTTCTAAAATATGAAAGAGGAAATAGTAAAAATCAAAAGAAGTTGAAGAAAAAGTTCCAGAAGAAAAACAACAACCCCAATAATGCTACATCTTAATTGCAAAAGTCACAAACCTCAGCCCTAGTAAATAAGATAAGGAAACAAAAACTAAAAAAGAAGTAAGGACCCAAGTATGGGTGTTATCATTGTAGAGGTACGCATTATGCTAATCAATATCCACACTAACTAGGACCAAGTTAATCCAATGCCAAGGGAAAGGAACCCAAGCATTGAATCTACGCTGTAGTCAGGAAATAAAAGCTGGAGGAGAAAGTCACCCCATTGCTTATGAAAGGTAAGATTTTTAATAAGAAAGTAAAAATTTTAATTGATAGTGGAGCCATAGATAACTTTATTTCTTCTAGTTTAGCAAGGAATATGTCAAAAAGGCTAGGATATTTATCCCATGGATGGAAGGTAGAGTATGGTTCTAGGTAAACCTACTCAGTAAACCAATGTTATCCAATGGAAAAAATTACTTTAGCTAGTGGTACCACCAAAGGTTGCTTGTATGTATCTCCACTTCATGCATTTTATGTGATCCTAAGAATGGATTGGTTGCATACCCATAAAGCCTTGATCAATTTCCAAGATAGATAGATCTATTATTCAAATAAAGGCAAGGGAAGACTGAGAATTCATAGTGAGTATGGGGAATTCAAACCCTAGATGTTGTCGATTATGAACTTGAATAAAGTCCTCAAGAAATGAGGGATAGTGTATGTTGTAAAAAAATAATATAGTAAGATATGATCAAAAGAGAGAGGTTCTAGGGAAGCACCCTATTTTACAATATTTTAAAGATGTGTTTCTAGAGGACTTACTTGGACTCCCTCCTATGCAAGAATTTAATTTCATAATTGATATTATGCCATGAGCATAACCTATTCATAGATATCTATATAGGATGAATCCTATTGAGATGTAGGAACTAAAGGTTTAACTACAAGAACTATTGGATAAGGGATTGATAAAACCAAGTGTGTCACCTTGGGGTGTATCGGTTTTATTTGTAAAAAATAAGGATGGTTTACTAAGATTATGTATTTATTATAGAATGTTAAACAATAAAAAATCGATATCCCCTACCAAGGATCAAATATTTATTCAATAAACTGAGATATTCCATGGTATTCACCAAGATTGACCTAAGATCAGGGTACCATTAGTTAAGAATATGTGAGGAGGATACTCACAAAACAATATTTAAGACTAGGTATGATCATTATGAGTTTACATTTCTATCCTTTGGACTAACTAATGCCCCAACTATGTTCATGAATCTAATGAGCAATGTATTCAAAATATTCCTGGACTAATTTGTCCTTGTATTCCTAGATGATATCTTAATATACTCTTGAAACATAGAAGAGCATGATAAACATCTCAAGATTGTGTTAGAGTTCTTGAGAGAAAATAAAATCTATGGGAATCTAACTAAAAGTGATTTCTATGTTTCAAAGGTATGATATCTTGGACATATCATATCAACAGAAGGAATTTTTGTGGATCTAGAGAAAATTGATGCTATCCTAAATTAGCCACCCCCAACTAATGTTACTAAAGTACAAAAATTCATGGGGTTAATGGGCTACTATAGACATTACATAAAGGATTACTCCAATATTTTTGTGGCAATAACTAACCTTCAAAAGAAGGAAAAGGAATTCAAGTGGTTGAAGAAGTGTGAAGCTACCTTTACATTATTGAAACATAAAATCACTACTGCACTAGTACTAAATATTCTTAACCCTCAAGGGGACTTTTTAGTAAGCATGAATGCATCATTGAAAGGGTTAGGAGTACTCTCTTAAGAAGAGTCAGTAGTGTCATATACTTCAAGAAATATCAATAAGCATAAAGTTAATTATGCTACACATGATTTAGAGCTAGTTGTAGTGGTGCATGCTCTAAAGGTTTGGTGTCACTACTTGGTGGGAAGGTCCTTTGAATTAAATATTGATCATCAAAGTCTAAGGCATATATTTGAAGGTTTAGGAGTACTCTCTCAAGAAGATTCAGTAGTGTCATATACTTCAAGGAAGCTCAAGAAGAATGAAGTTAATTATGCTACACATTATTTAGAGCTACTTGCAATGGTGCATGCTCTAAAGGCTTAGCACCACTACTTTGTGGGAATGTCTTTTGAATTAAATATTGACCATCAAAGTTAGAGGTACATATTTACCCAACCTATACTCAATATGAGATAGAGAATATGGGTCGAGTTTCTCGTTGAGTATGAATTTGAAATTGAGTACATAAAAGGAAAAGAGAATAAGGTTGTTGATGCTTTGAGTAGAAGGAAACACATAGAAGCCATAGCTAGAAGTCACATATATTTTATGGATCAAGTGAGACAGGAGTAATATTAGGATGAGTATTCTTAGGAAATTAGAGCTAGAATGGATAGAGACCCAAAGGGTAATAAGGAATTTGACATGAAAGATGACATTTTGTGCTACAAAGGTAGAGTCATCATACAAAAAATGGGTGATTTAAGGAAATTAATAATGCAAGAAGCCCATATATCTCCTTATTTTGCTCATCCTACAGGGGCCAAAATGTGATAAAACATGAAAAGAACCTTCTTCTGGGTAGGAATGAAGAAGGATATTATTGATTTTATTGCTCGATACCTTGAATATCAGAAATTTAAGGCAAAATACAAGTATCATGTAGAAAAATTGTATCCACATGATATACCTATACAGAAATGGTAGGTCATATCTATGGATTTTATAGTAGGATTATCCAAGATCAAGTATCAACATGATGTAATCTTTGTGATTGTCAAAAAAATTCTCTAAGGTTACACATTTCATACCCAGAAACATCAAGGATGATGCTCAAGTAGTGGCTAACAGATTTTCCAAAGAGATATTCTGATTGCATTGATTTCTTGAGGTGATTATTTCATACAGGGGTTCCATGTTCAGTTTTAAATTTTGGAAATTCCTACATCATGTAGTAGGCATGAAACTAAATATGAGCTTAGCATACCACCCTAAGACATATGGTCAAATTGAATGGGTAAACCAAGTACTATAGGACATGCTTCACATGTACTGCATGGATCATAAGTCTCATTGGGAAGACTATCTACATCTTGTAGAGTTTACCTACAATAATGGACATCACTCCTCTCTAGGAATGACTCATTTCAATGCTTTTTATGGGTGAAAGTGTAGAATGCCATTATATTGGGATAACCTAAAAGATTGAGTTGTGATTGGACTAGATATGGTTAGAGAAATGGAAGATCAGTTAAAGGTAATTAGACAAAGACTTAAGAAGATACCGATAGGTTGAAGAGTTATGCTAATATGAAGAAGACTCCAAGAGAGTACTCAGTTGGATATAAAGTATTTCCAAGGATTAAACTAATGAATAGTGCTATAAAATTTATAAATTTGGATCCATAGTTTGTAGGACCCTTTGAAATCATCGAAAATATTAGTTTGGTTGCATACTGACTTGCTTTACCATCTAACTTGTTAAAAATCCATGATACCTTCCATATATCCTTGCTTAGAAAATATGTTGCTAACCCTGAACATGTGTGGGATGTTTCTAAATTGCATATGGCAAATCCAGAGGCTATTGAAGTAAATATCCTTGAGTTCCATTCTAAGTCTATGTGGAATCGGACTCTTGAGCAATGTAACGTCCAGTGGGACTGGGTTTTTAGAAAGAAGTGTCACTTGGGAGAAAGTGAATGATATGTAAAAATATTTTCCCTTCTTGTTTGAAAATATATAATGTAATAGTTTTGTTTTGTAAAACTGGAAACACCCAAGACGTTTTTTAGTCCTAGGGGGTAGGATGTCATGACCCTCCCTAGAAGACTTTTTGGTACAAAGAAACAATGTATTAATCTATGATGCTTTAATACCTAATTTGAGCAATTGAACCAACTATACAATGTTTAGTTGATTTTGAAGAGCATGGTACTATTGACATATTTCCAAATGTGTAGGATCAGGTACACTCATAGGTGGAAGAAGTAGAATCATCCACCAGAAGTGAGGGTACTTGAGGTTGGGGAAATGATGATTAAGGCAACTCGAGGGTAACATTGATGGATACCTTCATATAGGTATGCATTCAATTAGGGATAATCATCAATAGCTAGTCACATTGAGCCTCAGTTGATAGCCTAGTAGCTATCGTAAACTCTTAGGCTGAGGCAAATGACTAGGTTGATGGAAATATTTCCTCTTTATTTGTTGCATATGTTTGATTGTATTTTACTTCATCACTATCTGCATCAATGGTTTGGGAGAAAACATGCATAACCTGGTTGTTTTGGAAAGGCTCCTTGTTTTTATTGAACTTTTCAAAAGAATGACATGATGATAGTATTTGATGAGAAAAATTGGTATTCTGTTAAAAAAGAGAAGAGAAGGAAAACAATTATTTATAAATAATAGTTGATTATTTAAATGATAAAGGAATTTCATTTATAAATATTAGTTGTTTTATTTTAAATGATAAATGAATTTCATTTATAAATAATAGTTTATTTAAATGATAAAGGAATTTCATTTATAAATATTAATTATTTTATTTTAAATAATAAATGAATTCCATTTATAAATAATAGTTGATTATTTAAATAATAAATGAGTTTTATTTATAAATAGTAGTTGACTATTTTAGATAATAAAGGAACTTCATACTAGTTGGTTTATTTCATTTTAAAAAAAAAAGTTGTTTTATTTTAAATGGCAATAGTACTTCTTAATAAATCAACAAAATTCTAAATATGGAAGGAGAATTATCTATTATTAAATAGATATGGTTTCTTAAATTGCAGATCTCATTTTATGAGAGACAGCAAAAGATCTTAATTTTTAAATATTTTAAAGAGTTCCTTGAGCGGTGAAAATTTGAATGAAGGGAATGGAAGCTTTGCGTTGACTTCATAAGGAGATATTTGTGTGTGCTAAAGCAAGAATTAAAATGTTTAAAAATGAGGAAATATCTCCTTGCGACCGAACGAATCATATGAAGTTAAGAGTAGCATATAAGAGCATTGATGAGGATAGTGAGGAGTATTTAAGGGAGAGCTCGATCCCTTAAGGAAGAAGAGGGAGGAAGAAGAAAGGTTGTTCTTACTAGTCTCATTTACCTTACTCAACAAAAAAACAAAAAGGAAATATTTGAAATATTTCAGAGTGAAGGATTGGAATCCATAGGTGAACATCGTATGAAGGCAACATTCGAGAAGAAAAGAACTTAGCTATTATTGAATGGTTTTAGGTTGGTTGGATAAACTTAAATATTTGTTGTTAATAAGTTTAAGCAAGCAAGTTACTAGCTGTTTGTTTGGGATTAACTTCTTAACCCTACTTTGAAACCATGATTATTGGAAATTTTTCAACACACTGTTAGAATAGACTTTGTTATTCCTCTTCACCTCATGTTTGGTTAAAACTCCTTAGACATTCATAGTGCTATTGTTGGGGTAGTTAAACCTTCTCCTTATCGGTAGTGGCCATACCACTGACTATAATCACATGCAAGGGTGATGTGTTCTTCTAAAAATGAATCTATGTGGGGTGTTGTTCCTTGCTAGTCATGGACTGACTATGCTCAACAGTGTTATCATTGCTAGTCATCGGTCGACTATGTTCACTAGTGTTGTTCATTTCTAGTCATAGACCGACAATGCTTGGTAGTATTTTCATTCCTAGTCATGGGCCGACTATGTTTTATGGTATTGTTTGTTGCTAGTCATGGGCCAACTGTGCTCGGTAGTGTTGTTGCTGCTAGTCATGGGCTGAATATGTTAAGTAGTGTTGTCATTGCTAATTGTTGGCCAAATGTATTCGATAGTATCATTGTTGCTAGTCGTGGGTCGATTGTGCTCAGCATTATCATTGTTGCTATTTATGGGTTGATTGTGTTCGATGATGTTGTTCCTTGTTAGTCTTGGATGACCATACCAGTGATGATGTGTTGGTTAGTAAAGTGTTGTATTGGTATTAGTCATGGCCAGTGCTTTTGTGAGGCACGTGGTTCATTGGACTTCTCCATGGCAACCCTTGCAAGGTATCTTTGTTAAGACCTAGTTGTAACTTCTCTATCGTAGTTTGGAGGGAAAATCCTCTCCTACTAGATCATTTGGTGTTAAAGAAACCCCCTATCTCTCCTTAGCCAACTATTGTTATGAGGGTTGGGTCATAGTTAACAGATTTTATTGTGCACCATGTGGTCAATGGCGAGTTAGGTTTCTCTATCTCCTACCCAAGTTCGTGGGAATTCATCGTCTGCCGTGTACCCCCTCTTGTAACTTCTATGTAGTGTGGCCTTCCACATGCCTTTTTGGAGTTAGAATCTTAGGTTGCCAAAGAGATCGTTCTCTTGGCTTTGAAGTAGAGTGTTGCTTTAGTTTTTAAAGACGTTTAATTGAAGAATGTTGCTTTAGTTATTTGGAAAAGAATTAATTAAAGAGTATTGTTTTAGTTAATTGGAAAGGAATAAATTAAAAAGTATTGTTTTAATTAATTAAGAAAAAGAAACTAATTAAAGTAAGAGGAAAGATTTATTTTTATTATTTAGAGGTATGAGACTCTATTTAGTGAAAGTAAATGAATTATGTTTTATTTTTATTATTTAGAGGTATAGGACTCTATTTAGTGAAAGTAAATGAATTATGTTTTATTTTTATTATTTAGAGGTATGGGACTCTATTTAGTGAAAGTAAATTGATTAAGTTTTACTTTTATTATTTAGAGGTATGGTATTCTATTTAGTGAAAGTAAATGGATTATGTTTTATTTTTATTATTTAGAGGTATGAGACTCTATTTAGTGAAAGTAAATGAATTTATTATTTTTATTATTTAGAGGTATGAGACTCTATTTAGTGAAAGTAAATGGATTATGTTTATTTTTATTATTTAGAGGTATGGGACTCTATTTAGTGAAAGTAAATAAATTATGTTTTATTTTATTATTTATAGGTATGGAACTCTATTTATTGAAAGTAAATGAATTATATTTTATTTTATGAATTGAAGTAGGATGACTTTAATTTATGGAAATAAAGAAACCTAGCTTATTTAAATATTATAGTTTTAATTTTTTGAATAAAGGTTGAATAGGAATTGATTGAAGTAGGTTTTGTGATCTGATTGCACTTGTTGAAAGACTCTCATGGGATAATGAGAGGGGAAATAAAAATGATGGTTTTTATGATATCAACTATGCAATAGATGGGTAGATACTTCAATTTAATTTGTATAGTTGCAATTTGGCAATGAAATAAGTAAATGCATTTAGAAGCATGTCTATCATAGAACCATGAGTGCCCTGATCCTCTACTATCCTCAAATTATCGATGGAAGTTGAGGAGGACCAAGGAGGCAGTTGGAACCAATGTGTTATTTTAGCTCTATCTTTACTAATTTACTTATGCTTAGATAGATACGAATTGTGGGGAGATTTCCCTGATGAAATTGATGTAATATATTATTCTTTAAGAGTATGGAGGATTTACCATACTTACTTACATGTAATAATTGTTCAATTATTGGAAGATGTACCTTTAAATTACTTCTTGAGTTATATATGTTGTATTTTAATTCCTTGCAATTAATGTTTATTTTCTTTAAATATTGCTTCCTTTCTAGTATCTCTTGCATGCTTAATAATTATGTGTTTTTTAGATTTAATATCCAATTTATCCTTGGTTTCCTTGATAAATAATACAAACTTAAGTAATGAGTTCTACGGTGAACTTATAGGTGATCTAAGGGAATTAATACCCCTTAGGGTGAACATAGGTGATCTAAGGGAATGGATACCCCTTAGGGAGATTGATAACTAAGTTATGGAAATACTACATCTGGTTTAAGATAGCTTATCGTGTAGATGAGATGGATAGCATAACTTGCAATACACGTAGCATGCCTACACATATTGAATTGTGTATGGTATGGTTATGGGCATATACCTTCGATTGGTTGAAGGTGATAATTTTAGCTCATCAAGAGTGATGAGAGGGATAAACGTAATTGTGGTAACACACCATACACCTACACATATGGACCTGTATTGGGGTATCTAGTGAGATGTAACTCTTCAAGAAAATTAGGGTATGTTAAACATTAGTTGATCTAAAAGGTGGTTAGGGTTTTATGAATCCATCGCCTTAGTTTAAAAAAAAATCTTTTCTTTCTATGTGTTTTCTTGTAGCTAAATTTTGGGTCATTATAGTAGGCTCTTTGTTCAAGACTACATGATTTATCTCTTAATCGATTTTGTCATCTTAATCATTTTTTTGTATTATCTACACTATATCTTTTCTTAAATAACTTGCATAAATAGTATTTTAACTTAGCATTTTAAACTATATAATTTGCACCTCATTTTCACTTTAATCATCTTATATCATATCTCTTTCTAGAACACCTATCACTTACTAGTCAAAGTCTTGCATTATAATCAAACTAACATGGGTTTCCAAGTCTAAAATCCTTTAATTTTTTTATTTGTAGGTGAAAGCATTACTATATTGTAGTACCATTAGTGAGACTTCTATCTAATTCAATGTCACAAAGACTACAAATATTACAATTTGTCAATCTATGAGAGTAAGCAAAAATATCTCGATAGTTAATAGTGCAACTAACACTTTTACTCAATTGTGTTGCTTTTGTTTTCTAATCAATATTTTTTGGCTTTCCATTTTTATCTTGTTATTGGAATAGGAGTTTGACTTAGTCAAGCCCATATTTCTAGAGTTTGTCCATGTGTAGGTACAATGAGTAGGAAACAAAGTAGAAAGTTTCTCATCTATAGTTGTAAGTGAAAGCACCATATGATGATAGTGTCAACAAGGATTCTACAACTATAGTTCTTCTTTTAGACAAGGAGCAAAAATAGTTTTTCTATATTGCTATAAATATTTAGCTTAGGTTAATTATTAAAATTTTCTATTTTATCTATATGATTCATTTTATTGACTATTTTATCCATTAAAACAAAGAACTAGACATAATATTAGGGAGACAATATCTTAAAATTTAGTCAATATTTAGAATAAAGTCTTAGCATCATCGTTAACAATTGAATCACATATAGCTTAGAACTTTGTCTATTGCATTTTCTTATACCCTTGATCAAAAAGAGAAAAGAAAAAAAATATATCTTTCATTTTGACATTGAATGAAATAGGCTCATATATAGGAACTATATGTTTACATATTGTCTTTTGCATTATAGCTTAAAATAGTTACTAAGTTTAGGTGAGGTTGTTTCTAGTATATCTTTATAAAAATGTATATCAAGTGGAATATTAATAAATATAGGTGTTTTTAAACTTAAACATAAAATATAAACTATAGATAACTTCTTATATCATTAAAGTGGGATGGCATGGGAACTATACTAAATAGGGACATAGGAGCCAACATGCATTATCCCAATTCATAGGAAAATGCCTTATATAATTCCCATATCACACCAGGAACATGAAAATATCCATAAAATTAAGATGAGCTAGTTTTAACCTCACCATATTCATCCACCTATAAATGGGAAATCATCCCTAGTAACCACACACTCTAAATTATTGTGTATTATAATTATTGAAGATATGGTGATGCTTAGCTATATTTAAAGCCATCCTCAAATATGAAATCCACTTTTTTAAAATGTGGATGTCTAACATGTTGAATAAATAACAAAACATGCTTATGAGATCTCACCATCATAGTCATCCTCACCCTAAGCATAGAAAAGAATAATATCATTATCCCCACTTTGGTTATCTATTTAGGTTTTTTAATTAACAACTAGTAAAACTCTATATTATATCCTTATGAGAACTACAAACAATATTTTTCAAGGGCTTTTTATTTTCTTCCCTCTATGTTTTGATTTCTTGTTGATTTTTATTTTAACCACTTTATTTTCTTGATATTGAATAAGGAGAGAATGACTTTTAAGCCTCTATCATCAAAGACTAGTGGTGAAGGCATTATTTGAATAGATTATCAAGAATATCAACCTGTGGATGAAATTTCACATATTTCCACCCACTCTTTTGTAAGTCAATGGTGTAGCTAAATTTTGGATACAGGCTCTAGTATTTATGGATAGAAGGGATCTCCAAAGCAATTGGATGGTGGTGGCCTAAATCATATGGGTAAAAAAACATGCAGCCACCAAGCAAAAGGTGATCCCAAAAGCCTACCCTACTCTAAAATTAACTAAGACTATGGTTGGGTGCATTTCTAAAAATATGAGCACTAAAGGTTGAACCCAAATTCTCACCTAGTAGTTAGGAAAAAAATCTAGAAGAGAGTGGGGTCACCACACTGACTAAGGATGTAGCCTAGGAAAAATTTTGAGAGGGCGATAATTAAAATTTATATCTAATTACCTACCCTATATGCAGTCAGATGTAATCCAAAGCATCTACCTGGTACTATCAACATCAGGAGTGTCAAGGAAGGTGCATTAATGATCCTAATTACTTAGGTATGGGCTCTCCATGGACAACAAAGTGGTCTGAATTAGTGCGGCTTACAAGGTAATTAATTCAGTCGCTCATCTACCTAGTTGAAGGCTCATCATTATATTTAAGGGGTAGAGTAGGTGAGAATTCAATGCCTGATAGGAATGTCAGAATGATCAAAGACCTACATTCATGTAGAAGTTTCCTGACCCATTTTGAATAGCATACATTCTCCCAAGGATAAATGTACTAGCTGAACAACAATCTTCCTTAGCAATCTCTTCCCACATAATGTCATTAATGCTTGTAATTTGAATCGATTATAAAATCTTCTATAAATAGTGGAATGATCATTCCAAAGGGTGTCTATATAGCTATTACAATTTATATGTAAAGCCTTCTCCATTTTGTAAATACAAGTGTGTCATTGTTTGGTCTCCGACTAGTGCTCTTGCAATCTATTTTATGTATGTGTGTGCTAATATTTATTTTTGTGATGGCTATCTAAGTATTCTCATTTAATTCTACTATCTAGATTTTGTGGACTTCACTAGGTAGTTCTAGAATTTGCATTTGCATTCAAATTAGGGAAGAGGGTTAATTTTTTTAAAGTTGGTAGGGTTGGGAGCACTCTAATTTTACATCCTTGATTTCATGCACCCATACACCCAGTTCTAGAATTTTCCTTCAACATGTCGGTGCTTAGTGCAAGGTAAGAGTGTCATTGGTTGATCTATTAGGTGGTGCACTTATTTTTACTCCCATGGATGGGTGGACCATGTGTATTGATGTGATTGCATCCATCCTTGTTAGTTTTGGTTATGGCCTCCTTTGCTTTCTTTATTCCCCTTTCTCCCTTTTCCTCCCCTAGTTTGTATGCAGGTAGCTAGGAACCCCATTCAGGTTTCGGCCTTCTCTAGAGATTGACCACCCCATATTCCTTGAGTGTGGTGACCATTCAATGTTGATGTAGATCCACAAGTACATCAATTTGATCCATTCCTCCTACCTTCCCGTTAGGCTAGATTTATGACCAATAGTTTTTGGCACACCCGATGGGACTGGAAGGTCTCGTTTCCTTATCCGAGTTTAGTGAAGCTTTTATTTGTAGCATATTTCTATTCACCTGGTGGCACTGCTCTATCATTGTGGGTAAAATTTTTGCACCCTTCAACCACTCTTTCCTTTAGGATGTGACTCTCTTTATTCAATATAAGGACACCAATTTTGGAGGAACATCAGTGGAAGGGTAGAATATATCATGTGGTAGCAACAACAACTACAGGTGGACCAAATCAATGGGTGGATGACGGATTAAAGAAGGGTGGGTGATAAAGTAGGTGAACAAATCTACCCTTGACATTGGATGGAAATTTCTTGAAACACTACCCAACTTGTTGGGTGGACTTTTTAAAGGGCTAGTGTGGGCAAACAAATTGTACAACCCCACCCTTGGGGAGGAGATAAACTCCCACCCATCTCAAGTAGAAGATACAAGTGAAAAAGGGATGGAACATTAGAGAAATGCTCACCCTCACTCCTCAGTACCCTAGTGGGTGAAAATAAGAGTAAAGGAAGAACCTGCCTAATATGCAAGGTTCCCACCATCACCCAAAATTCAAATGAGAAGACTTATCCGTTGGTCCTCCAATTCGGGTACCTAACAACGTAAGTGTATGTGATGTATTTTTGGTGTGTTCCTCCTAAGGCATCTCAAAACCTATCACTCGCAACCTAACCAAAGTATCATCAATCAAGAAGAAGGATGTGGTAGCTAAGAATTTATGATTTAGGTAGAAGAATCAAAAGATCTAAGGGCCCAGATTGAACCAGATACATCTACCTCCTTCTAGAAGATCGATGCTATCTAGAGGAACTATGTACCAGTGCAATGCTTGTGTGCTACAAGGATTATCTCCCTATCTTCCATAATTAATGTTCAATTTTTTAATTCATGTAAATATATCTATAAATAGTGGAATGTTGGTCATTCCTAAGGGTGGCTCTTTAGCCATTATAATTCTTATGTAAGGTTTACCTCTATGTAAATACAAATTTTGCATTGTTTGGTCTCTGGATTTGTCCTCTTGTTCTTTATTGAATGTGTGAATGCTCATTTTTGTTTAGTTGTTTGAGTAATCCCTTGTTATTTTATTTTCTAGATTCTATGGGGTTTACTCTAGTGACTCAGGACTATGTGTTCATAAATATGGGTTTGGGGTTTATTTCTACTAAATCCAATAGGATAGGAGCACTCTAATTATACATCTTGGATATCATGCACCTATCTATTTGTTCTAGAATTTACCTCCTTCCTACAACTAATAGGATAGAGAACTAAGGCATATTTGGGTGATATGTTAGGTTTAGGATCTATGTTTCATATGTGGTATATCGCCTACATAGGTCTTGATGCGACTATACCCATCCTTGTGAGTTCTAGCTATGACATTCCTTTATTTATTTCCTTCTCTTTTCCATTTTTCCATTTTATGATGTTGATAGATGAAACCACCCTCAAAGGAACTAGCCTCCTCTAAATATCATCTACCCCATCTCAACACGACAACCATTTTATGCTTGGTGTTGATCCACCCTTTCTGCCCTATACGTAGTGTCAGATTTGCGACCAATAGTTTTTGGTGACTCTGTTGGGAACTCACTAAGTCCCTATGTTTTAGAAAATCAAAGTTTGGTGGGTCTCTAATTTACCTAGATCTTCTCAAAGTTACCTGGTGACTCTGACTGCATGACAAATTCAGATCATGAGACCAGTCACTTGACCATGCTAAAAATCCAAACATCTTAGAGGACTCAAGGTACAATGAGTAGCCTTGATCTTGCTAGCAGAGATAGCATGCTCATCTGGCAACTCTGACTCTAACTCTAACATCACAGCTGGGACCTCTGAAGACTATTACCTTAATGGCTTAGTCATTGTTCACCCAATGGAATGACCTTGGTCCTCTGAACCTCCACTGCTCACATGAGATTCCCGAGGGTACCCTGAAGGCCCTAACCAAATATAATAGCACCTTGGAAATGGCTCAGGAGCATCTTGAATATGTTGATATAATGGAACCCCTCCATGGAATTACTCATGAATATGTCATGATCAGGATTCTAGTCATTTCTTGAGAAGGAAAGGTGCTACTATGGTACCAAAAACTTAGGTGAAAAACCATTTGCTCATGGGAAGACATGGTTGGAGCTCTGATCAACATATTAAATGGTTCCATGGACCCCTTCCAACTCTTGATGCATCTCTAATTCATCAAGAGAGCACCTCTCAAGTCTCTAATCAACTTCAATATTCAATTTGAGAGGATATGGAAGAGGATTCCTCTTGAGTGCTAGTCGTAACCTACCCAGGCTCACCTGTACTATGTTCACGCTCTAATTTCAAATATAGGCCTCCTCCTACTACAATATTGGGAAAGGATATTTCCCTTAAGTCTTCTAGGAGGTTGTATGGGTAGATCAACTCCTACTCCAAGCAAGAATGATGTCTTCAGGAGACTCCACCCTCCCACTCCTATTTCCACCCATTGCTGCTCCCCACCCCACTACATAGTATCCACCATGGATACCAACTCAAGTTGTGCAAGAGGCAAGGATGCAGTCCTACAAAACACAAAGGATGGATGTCATATTGGACCCATATGGGATAAATGCAAACTTCAGCACCAAAGGAGATAATTCTACTACTTGCATCCTTTCCCAAGGAGCAAAGGAGCCAAACCTGGGTGAAAGTATCATGCACAAGACGAGAGCATTTTTGCACCCTTTTTGTGTTCCAAGGTGCAGAGAGCAAAGGACAAGTCATCTCCATGATGGCTTAAATGATCAACACCCAGTTCTCAAGAAGCTCTCATTAGTAGCAGGCTCAATTAATGTAGCCTATGGAAAATAATATGCGACAATGATGGAGGAGTACCAAGATATGATTTCGTATTAAGCAGATCCTAAAGACTCACAACATTAGACCTTGTTGCTAGATAAAATAGTACAAGAAGATGACTCCCACATGGTAAAATTTATTGCCACATTGATCATCAATTACATAGGTATTGGTGTGCATGATGATCTTGCAAGTATTGAATACCTCACAGCTTGGAAAGGGTGGTAATATTTATCAGACTACAAAAGGCACCTCAAGTTTAGTATTGAAGAACACAAGCTTATACTGAGAGGGGGGTGAACAGTATAAGACCACTTTTAACTTTATCTATCAATGCAGCTTTCAAACCATTAACATGCAAAATAAAGATAGCAGTAATAATAGCAGCAAAACAATGCACAAAATGCAATCCACAAAGAGACACAACAATTTACGTGGTTCACCCAAGGTGGGCTACTCCACGGATAAAACTTTTCTTCTAAAATTTGTATCAAAGTCCTCTGGGAATCCTTCCCGATTACAATGTTTATGAGCCTCAGCTCAAAGGAGACACCTTCCCCTAATTATGCTTTGGATGGTGATCCTCTAGAAAACCTCTACCTCCTCTGACCCTAGCAAGTGGAATTCAGTCCACAGAAGACACCTGTCTTCCCTACTCTGGCTGGAGATCTCTATCCTCAATTCTATCACAGAAAAGCTGGTCCTCTTCTCTGCACCAAACACAGTCCTTCGGTCTGGCACAATGTTGTCCTCTTCCTCTGTTCTTTTCTGCACTTGGTTGAAACCAATGTTTTATTGTCTATGCAAATACAACAGTTCTCGATCAAAAACACAGTAGCACAGATTTCGCGTATTCTGCGTATACACAGCAATACAGTCTTCGCAAAAAATACAGTAGCACTATCTTCACAAATAAAGTAGCACTTCCTTTGCACTCTTTGCCTAAATCACGATAGCACTATCTTCGCAACCTCTGTCTAAATACAGCAGACGCTCAGGCTTCTACTTATGCACTTCTGCGATCGATCTTCTCCCCGCACTCTCTCTGCGCAATTCGCACTTCGAACGCACACTTAATCGATGATAAAACTATTCAAACATCCCTCCTTTTATAGAGTAAGATCCATGGTCATTACATCCAAACTTAGTCGGTTGTTATACTTCCATTGCGTCGGTTGCAAAACCCTATGCTGCGTCGACCCAGATTTTAACTTTGTTGGCTCAAAGTTAACTCTGTCCTCAACCGCCTCCCTGTAGCTTCTGGCACGAAACTTCAACATGTCACGATATCGTGACACCTTTGCCTGTCGTACACCTTCTATAGCTTGCTGTAGCGATATCACGACGCTTTTGCTTTTGACTACTTCCTTTGCTCTTTTGTCGTGAAATCATGACACTTTTGCCTTTCGCTGATGTCATCTCACTTCTATCGCGAAATCATGATGCTTTAGACTTCAAAGCCTTCTTCTCCGCTTCTGTCATGAAATCGCGACACCTTTGCCTCTCGCTGACGTCATCAACAACTCTGTCATGAAATCGTGACACTTTAGACTTCAAAGCCTTCTTCTCCGCTTCTGTCATGAAATCATGACACCTTTGCCTCTTGTTGACGTCATCAACAACTTTGTCATGAAATCACGACACTTTAGACTTCAAAGCCTTCTTCTCTACTTCTGTCATGAAATCGTGACACCTTTGCCTCTTGTTGACGTCATCTGTACTTCTGTCATGAAATCGTGACACTTCTTGCTACTTCAACCTTTTCTTGGTTTTCTCCAACGAAAATGGAACATGTCACGAAATTGCGACGCTTTCGTTGCCTTAAGCACTTTTCTGCCATATGCCCGTGAAACTGGAACATGTCATGAAATCATGACGCTTTCGCTACCTTAAGCACTTTTATCCCAACTGCTCACGAAACTGGAACATGTCGCGAAATCACGACACTTTTTGCATCCGTACAACTTCATTGAAACTTGTTGCGAAATCGCGACACTTCCTACAACTCAACACTGCCAACTCAACTTGTCGTGAAATCGTGACACTTCCTGCAACTCAACTCTACCAACTCAACTTGTCGTGAAATCGCGACACTTCCTGCAACTCAACACTGCCAACTCAACTTGTCGCGAAATCATGACAGTTTTGCCTAAACTTTCTCTCTCCTCAAACATGTCATGAAATCGTGACAGTTTTGCCTGCTTCGTCTCTGCCTTCCAGCATGTCGCGAAATCGTGACAGTTTTGCCAGAACTTTCTCTCTCCTAAAACATGTCACGAAATCGCGACAGTTTTTCCAACTGCCTGCAAACTTTTTCTAACTTATCTTTTTCTTGATCTTTTGCAAGCTGGGCTACTCTCGATTTTCTTGGAGACTTATCGACCAGCTGAAACCTTCATCAAAACACATACTTAGACATAAAAACAAATTGCTCCAAGAACTCCTTGACATCAAAGACAACAACTACTAAGAGCTCCTTGACATCAATGACAACAACTAAACTTAGGCAAAGGCAATGTACTCAAGGTACCCAAAATTGCCAACAATCTCCCCCTTTGTCATTGATGGCAAACCTTTACTAAAAACACATTTTCAAGAGCCAAAATTGAAAACAATCTCTTGAGGTTTTTGCTCCCCCTGACTTGAAGCTTTCCTCTTCACTTGAAGCTCTCCCCCTTACTCAAATCTCTCCCCCTTTGTCATCAATGGCAAAGGGTCACCTTTGGGGCTTGGGACTAAGAATGAGTCTCTTAGCTTAGTCCCTCCCCCACCCCCTAATGAGGTGATCAATTCTAGGGTGGGAGTACAACTCCCAATTTCTCCCTTAGATACTCAAATGTATCTCTTGGAAGAGGTTTTGTGAAGATATCTACAATCTGCTCTTTAGTAGACACATATTCTACCTTGACTCGCTTATCTTGCACTTTCTCCCTTAGAAAGTGATACTTGATGGAAATATGCTTTGTCCTTGAGTGCATTACCGGATTTTTGGAAATACTTATGGCACTAGTATTATCACAAAATATGGAGATGGGTTGATCATGCTTGACTTTGAAATCCTCCAAGGTGGTTTTCATCCATAGAACTTGAGTACACCCAGCCACTACTGCTATATATTCAGCTTCTACTGTAGATAAAGAAACTGAAGGTTGTTTCTTACTTAGCCAAGAAACCAAACTCTTTCCTAGAAAGAATGCTCCACCACTAGTGCTTTTCCTGTCATCATTACTACCTGCCCAATCTGCATCTGTATAGGCTGTGAGAGTAAAATCATCACCTTTGGGATACCAAAGCCCAAAGTCCATAGTTCCCTTCAGATATCTGAATATCCTTTTAACTGCTATAACATGAGAAT
The DNA here is from genome assembly GCA_028583015.1 of Wollemia nobilis. Lineage (NCBI taxonomy): Eukaryota > Viridiplantae > Streptophyta > Pinopsida > Araucariales > Araucariaceae > Wollemia > Wollemia nobilis. Next base: position 3,733,166 of record JAQPPZ010002189.1, on the reverse strand, counting down.
CTTTCGGAGCAGCCTGAAATCTGGCTACTAACCCAACAGCCTGCATGATATCTGGTCTGGTAGCTGTAACATATAATAAACTGCCAATCATCGATCTGTACAATTTTTGATCTGCCACTGGAGATTCATCATCTTTACTCATCTTGCACCCCATAGTCATTGGAGTACATACAGGTTTGCTGTCCATCATCCCAAATTTTTTTAACATTTCTCTGATATATTTTCCTTGAGAGAGAAATATACCGTCTTTTGATTGAGCAATCTGAAGACCCAAAAAGAATGACAACTCTCCAATCATAGACATCTCAAATTCCTTCTGCATGGTGTTAGCAAACTCTTTGCACATCTGGGTATTATTTCCCCCAAAAATGATATCATCAACATAGACAACTACAATCAGCATATCATTTCCTTTATCCTTTATATACAAATTGCTATCTGCCACACCTTTCCTGAAACCTTGCTCATGAAGGTACCTGTCAAGTCTTGAATACCAAGCCCTAGGTGCTTGCTTTAACCCATACAAGGCCTTTTTTAGTTTACACACATAGTCCGATTGATCTGATAGAGACACGCCTTCTGGCTGTTCTACGTAGACTTCTTCATCCAAAACTCCATTTAAAAAGGCTGATTTCACATCCATTTGATACACCTTGAATGCTTTGAAACTTGAAAGAGCCAAAAACATTCTGATGGCTTCGAGACGAGCAACAGGAGCGAACGTCTCTTCGAAATCAATACCTTCTATTTGAGCATAACCTTTGCAAACCAACCTGGCTTTGTTTCTGACAATCTTCCCATCCTCATTGAGTTTATTTCTGAAAATCCATTTTGTGCCAATGACGTTCTTGTTCTTAGGTCTTGGAACTAAATCCCAAGTTTCACTTTTCTCTATTTGATTCAGCTCTTCATCCATTGCTTTTACCCAAAATTTATCTGCACAAGCTTCACTGAGATTTCTTGGCTCAATCTGAGATAATAAAGAAATATTTGTAGAATCGTGTGCCGGAAAGACTCTTCTTCTAGTTTGTCTGCTGTTTGGATCACCAATGATCAAATCTTTGGGATGATGTTTCTGAACATATCGTGACGGAGTTTTGGGAAGCAGCTGCTATTTTTCTTCTTCTTCATCTGAAACCTCTCTGAATTCTTCTTGACAGATTTCATCATCGATTTCTTTGACAGGTTCTCTTATCCCTATCTTTTCATCAACTGTTACATTTATGCTCTCTATGACTGTATGCGTTCTTTTGTTGAAGCATCTGTAAGCCTTACTTTTGTTGGAATAACCAAGAAAAATTCCCTCATCACACCTAGGATCAAACTTACCCAGATTCTGATCCTCCCTTCTGATGAAGCACTTACTCCCAAAAACTTTGAAATGTTTTACTGTAGCTGGTCTTCCTTTCCACAATTCATAAGGAGTTTTGTGATGATTTATTCTAAGTTGGGCCCTGGTGATGATGTAAACTGCTGTACTGACTGCCTCTTTCTAGAAACCATCTAAAAGTTTTGACTCATTTAACATAGCTCTAGCCATATTTTCAATGGTTCTATTTTTTCTTTCAACTACTCCATTTTGTTGAGGAGTTCTTGCTGCTAAATATTCTCTTTTAATTCCCTGTTGCTCACAGTATTCCACAAATTCATTAGAGGTGAATTCTCCTCCTCTGTCCGATCTCAAGCATTTGATTCTCTTTTCAGTCTCATTCTCAATCATTTCTTTGAAAGCTTTGAATTTTTCAAAAGCTTCAGATTTTTCTTTGAGAAAGGTCACCCAAGTCATTCTAGAATAATCATCTATAAACAACATGAAGTAGCTTTCTCCCTGAATGCTCTGAGTTCTAGTGGGGCCACATAAATCGGTATGAATGAGATCTAAAGGTTTTGAAGAGGTATACACTTTTGATTTAAAACTGGTCCTGGTCTGTTTTCCATGTTGACAAGGACCGCAAATGGTGTTATGTGGCCTTTTTATTCTGGGCAAGTCTCTAACTGCTTTCTTGTTACTAATGTTGACAAGATTATCAAAGCTCAAATGCCCCAATATTTTATGCCATAACCAACTCTCATCTTCTTGAGTTAGGAAACACTTTTCCTTTTTTATCTCACTTAGCATGTAAAGATTGTTTGGAGTCCTTGTAGCACTTGCAATGAGTTTTCCATTTTTTTCTTTACGAATCTCACATCTATCTGAAAAGAAAGATACTATGTGTCCTTGATCACAAAGTTGACTCACACTTAGAAGATTATGTCTTAACCCTTCTACATAAAGCACATTTTTAGTCTTAGATTTTCCATCCAAGCTAAGAGTTCCTTTACCACAGATTTTAGCAGACCTGTTATCTCCAAAACTAACTGTTCCTCTGTTTGTGTTTTTTAAAAATAGAAACTTATCTTTTTCACCAGTAATATGTTTTGAACAACCACTATCAAGATACCATTTCTCATTTTTGTCTTGAGCATGAAAAGCGGTTTGAACTATCATTGACTTAGACTTAATCTCATTTCTCTTTTTAGGAGACTTTAAGTTAGGTCTATCCAAACTGCACATCCTTGCTATATGCCCAACATCCTTGCAATTGTAACATATGACATTTTTATCCAAAAGAGGTGCAAAAGAGTTAACTTTTTCCTTACTATGGCTATTCACGGATTTAATGCAGTGTATAGCTTTGTGACCAAACTTCTTGCAAGAAAAATAGTAGCCATGGAAAGTATTATGTAACCTGTTTTGATACCTTGGATGATTGTTCCTTTTGTGACCAACTGGAATCCATCGTTCTTCAGGCTGAAGATTGATCTTGCTGTCTTTTCTTCCTGTCATGAAGCCTTTTCTAAAACTGTATGTTCTTCTGATAGATCCTTCTCCAAGCTATTAGGCTATATCTGGAGAAACCGACTCTGATACCAATTGAAGAACACAAGCTTATACTGAGAGGGGGGGTGAACAGTATAAGACCACTTTTAACTTTATCTATCAATGCAGCTTTCAAACCATTAACATGCAGAATAAAGATAGCAGTAATAACAACAACAAAACAATGCACAAAATGCAATCCACAAAGAGACACAGCAATTTACGTGGTTCACCCAAGGTGGGCTACTCCACGGATAAAACTTTTCTTCTAAAAGTTGTATCAAAGTCCTCTGGGAATCCTTCCCGATTACAATTTTTATGAGCCTCAGCTCAAAGGAGACACCTTCCCCTAATTCTACTTTGGCTGGTGATCCTCTAGAAAACCTCTACCTCCTCTGCCCTTAGCAAGTGGAATTCTATCCACAGAAGACACCTGTCTTCCCTGCTCTAGCTGGAGATCTCTGTCCTCAATTCTGTCATAGCAAAGCTGGTCCTCTTCTCTGCACCAAACACAGTCCTTCGGTCTAGCACAATACTGTCCTCTTCCTCTGTTCTTTTCTGCACTTGGTTGAAACCAATGTTTTACTGTCTGTGCAAATACAACAGTTCTCGATCAAAAACATAGTAGCACAAATTTCATGTATTTTGCATATACACAACAATACAGTCTTCGCAAAAAATATAGCAGCACTATCTTCACAAATACAGCAGCACTTCCTTTGCACTCTTTGCCTAAATCATGATAGCACTATCTTCGCAACCTCTGTCTAAATACAGCAGACGCTCAGGCTTCTACTTATGCACTTCTACGATCGATCTTCTCCCTGCACTCTCTCTGCGCAATTCGCACTTCGAACGCACACTTAATCGATGATGAAACTATTCAAACATCCCTCCTTTTATAGAGTAAGATCCATGGTCATTACATCCAAACTTAGTCGGTTGTTATACTTCCACTGCGTCGGCTGCAAAACCCTGTGCTGCGTCGGCCCAGATTTTAACTTTGTCGACTCAAAGTTAACTCTGTCCTCAACCTCCTCCCTGTAGCTTCTAGCACGAAACTTCAACATGTCACGATATCGCGACACCTTTGCCTGTCGTACACCTTCTATAGCTTACTGTAGCGATATCGCGACGCTTTTGCTTTTGACTGCTTCCTTTGCTCTTCTATCATGAAATCATGACACTTTTGCCTTTTGCTGATGTCATCTCACTTCTATCGCAAAATCATGATGCTTTAGACTTCAAAGCCTTCTTCTCCGCTTCTGTCATGAAATCGTGACACCTTTGCCTCTTGCTGACGTCATCAGCAACTCTGTCATGAAATCGTGACACTTTAGACTTCAAAGCCTTCTTCTCCGCTTCTATCGTGAAATCATGACACCTTTGCCTCTTGCTGATGTCATCAGCAACTCTGTCACGAAATCATGACACTTTAGACTTCAAAGCCTTCTTCTCCACTTCTGTCATGAAATCGCGACACCTTTGCCTCTTGCTGACGTCATCTGTACTTTTGTCATGAAATCGCGACACTTCTTGCTACTTCAACCTTTTCTTGGTTTGCTCCAGCGAAAATGGAACATGTCGCGAAATCGCGACGCTTTCGCTGCCTTAAGCACTTTTCTGCCATATGCTCATGAAACTGGAACATGTCACGAAATCGTGACGCTTTCGCTACCTTAAGCACTTTTCTCCCAACTGCTCGTGAAACTGGAACATGTCACGAAATCGTGACACTTTCTGCGACCGTACAACTTCATTGAAACTTGTCGCGAAATCGCGACACTTCCTGCAACTCAACACTGCCAACTCAACTTGTGAAATCGTGACACTTCCTGCAACTCAACTCTGCCAACTCAACTTGTCGCGAAATCGTGACACTTCCTGCAACTCAACACTGCCAACTCAACTTGTCGCGAAATCGCGACAGTTTTGCCTAAACTTTCTCTCTCCTCAAACATGTCGCAAAATCATGACAGTTTTGCCTGCTTCGTCTCTGCCTTCCAGCATGTCACGAAATCGTGATAGTTTTGCCCGAACTTTCTCTCTCCTAAAACATGTCACGAAATCGCGACAGTTTTTCCAGCTGCCTGCAAACTTTTTCTAACTTATCTTTTTCTTGATCTTTTGCAACTGGGCTACTCTGATTTACTTGGAGACTTACTGACCAGCTGAAACCTTCATCAAAACACATACTTAGACATAAAAACAAATTGCTCCAAGAACTCCTTGACATCAAAGACAACAACTACTAAGAGCTCCTTGACATCAATGACAACAACTAAACTTAGGCAAAGGCAATGTACTCAAGGTACCCAAAATTGCCAACAAGTATAATATGGTACGGTCACTGTAGATTCACTTGGTGACCTATGAAAATAAATAATGGTCACGACATACCAATCACACTAAAATTTTGTGTACATAAGCTGGTAATAAATAAAATAGTACCAGGGTGGCATTACCCAGGAAAAGAGGAGAATTCCAGCTAAGTATCTTTGGTTTTTAAGAACTTATAGTTCTTTATTTATTACTCGCCATTATTTTTAGTTTTTGTAACTCCGTAGCCTAATGGATAAGGATAATATAGTACATAAAATCCAAAATGCATGTGATTGTGTCAAGAAAATTCCAGTGAGACTCCTGTAAGTAAGAAGTTTCACCAATGCCCTAGCAATGGTATAAGTCAGTAAAGGGTGCTTATCCATTTAACCTTCACCTATATATATGCATTCCAAACAGTAATCTAAATAAAGGGATGAATGCAAATGAAAGATATCATGGCATGCCTTCTACGAAAGGACTTTTTGTTAAAACCTACTTGGTGCAAAGCCAATTCAAGAATAGGTAGATTGCCATAAGTTGTATACATTGAAAATCATGACTTTTGGCAACCTATATGTTCTTGAACCAACTTTGGGCTGTAGAGTATGTTTATGGGTGCATGATGTTTAGGTGTATCCTACGAACCAAGAGCTTCAGGCTACTACTCTATGTAAATATTTCATAGATCTGGTAGTTTTTTTTCTCTTCTTCTGGGTTGTGCTCAACATGGTGTCCCCTCTTGTTATCTCCTTGTGTCGTGTTCTCTCTATTTGTATTTTTTTGTTTAGATGGTTGCTTAGTGCTATGAATATCTTGCAACCCATCCTTCCCCTTCTTCCCTCCATCATGTGTGTTCCTCTTCATGTGCCTAGGTGCTCTTCCCTTCTTAGTTCCCCTATTTTTAAGTGCTTTTCTAGCCAAAGGCTTGCTGGATTACTTTTTTATAGAGTAAAAAAATCTTGTGAGTCACCAAAAGTGTGGATGAACCCTTCACCCAATTTTCCCTTTAGGAAGTGACTCTCTTCATTCAGGAGGAGTACACCAATTTTGGAGGAATATCAGTGGATGGGTAGAAGATATCAGGTGGCAACAGTAGCAACTGTAGGTGAACCAAATCGACAGGTAGACTATAGATTAAAGAAGGGTAGGTGATAATGTAGGCAAACAAATATACCCTTGACCTTGGGCAAAACTTTCTTAAAACCCCATACAACTTGTTGGGTAAATATTTTAAAGGGCCAGCATGGGTAGACAAATTGTACAACCCCACCCTTGTGGAGGAGATAAACTCTCGCCCATCTCGGGTAGGAGATGTAAGTGCAAAAGGGGAAAAACCTCAGATAAATACCCACCCTAACTCCCCAGTACCCCAACAGGTAGAAATAAGAGCAAAGAAAACACCCGATCGACATGCAAGGCTCCCATAATCATCCAAAATTCAAATGAGAAGACTTATTCACAGGCCCTCCAGTTTGAGTACTTGACAATATAAGTGGATGTGATGGATTTTTGGTGCATTGCTCCCAAGGCATCTCAAAATCTACCACTCACCGCCTAACCAAAGGATTTCCAATCAAGAAGAAGGAGGAAATAGCTAAGAATTTATGAGTAGTGTAGAAGCATCAAAAGATCTAAGGACCCAAATTGAACCAGGTACATCTACCTCCTAGAATATTGGTGCTATCCAGAGGAATAGTGTACCAGTGTGGTACTTATCTGTTGAAAGGATTATCTCCCTAACTTCCACCATTAATGTCCAATTTTATAATTCATGTAAATATACCTATAAATAGTGGAATTTTGGTCATTCCTAAGGGTGAATATTTAGCCATTACAATTCATATGTAAGGTTTACCTCTATGTAAATACAAATTCTGCACTGTTTGGTCTTTGGCTTTGTCCTCTTTTTCTTTATTGAATGTTTGAATGCTCATTGCTATTTAGTTGTTTGAGTTATCCCATGTTATTCTACTATTTGGATTCTTTTGGGTTTACTCTAGTGACTCATGATTGTGTGTTCATAAATATGCGTTTGGGGTTTATTTTTTCTAAATTCAGTCAGACATGAGTGCTTTTATTATGCATATTGGATCTCATGCACCTATTCGTTGGTTCTAGAATTCACCTTCCACCCACCGTTGATAGGATCTAGAACTAAGGCATAGTTGGGTGATCTGTTAGATGCAGGATTTGTATTTCATATGTGGTATATCATGTACATAGGTCTTAATGCATCTATACCCATCCTTGTGAGTTCTTGCTATGGCCTTCCTTTATTTCTTTCCTTTCCTTTCCCTTTTCCCATTTTGTAGTGTAGATAGTTGGAACCACCCCTAAATGAAATGGCCTCCTTAGGATATCATTTTCCCTATCTCGATGCAGTGGTCATTCTATACTTGATGTTGATCCATACTCCCCACCCTATGCAAGGTGTCATATTGGTGGCCAATAGTGGTGAACTAGGTTTTATCTGATCGATTGTATTTTAGGAGAGAAGGTGATCCTTACAACTCTGCTTCAAGACATAAAATATCTCTATGCTTCAGGGAAGCAAAGTTTGGTGATACTTTGGTTTACCTATATATTACCACAAATCACATGGTGACTTATTTGAGCAACATATCTATATCCTGAGAACAACTGCCTCTTTTATGCTCACAATAGTTCTATTCCCTAGATGACTCAATATTTGATGAGTAGTCTTAACCTCATCAATAGAGAAAGCATGCTCATCTCAGGACCCTCATTTTGGACTAAGAATATCTAAGAAAGTAGCCCATTGATGACCCAATTATCAATTACATAATGGAATGACTTAGGCCCTCTAAATCTCCTCCATTTGCATAACATCCCAAAGGTTGCTCTCAAAACCATACCAAGATATTATGGCATTAAAAAAATTGTGTCAGAGCACCTTGAGAATGTGGCATTCCTAGCTACCATCCATAATATCATGCATGAAGATGTGATGGTAAGGTTTCTAGTTCTCTCTCTAGAGGGTAGAGCATACCTCGTGTATAAGATGTTGTAGGCCCAAAATGACCACATCCTTAGAAAAAAATTGTATTAGTTTCTAAGTCAAGCAGAACTTGGTTCTACCCTACTGTAGCAGTACAACACATCATGTTCTACCCCATGGTCAAAGAAGTCAAAAATATGCTTAACGATTTTTAAATCGTGAGGTATAGCACATTCAAGAAATGGTGGTTCACAACAATATTATATCCTATACGGTACATAACAATTTTATAGCCATGGTCAACACATTCAACCTTGGTGTTCACAACTTGCTCCATCCTACATTGATCATAATAGGTTCTATACTGTGTGACTTAGCACAATGCTACAACCCATAGTCAAAGTAGTCAAATTTCATGAAGGATATTTATAAGGCATAGGTGAGAACAAGGTTCTATATCACGTAGTCCAACATAATATTCTACCCCACGCAGGCCAATGCCAAATTCTAGCCTGTGATTAGTATCGACCAAACTTGCACATACGGATTTCAAGGTGCAGGATACAATGTGGTTAGAATTTTTTTCTACGTTTTGGTTCAAATGAAAGAAAGATAACCCAAAGACTAAAAGAGTGCAACTAAACACAATGCTCTACCCCACATGGTTTAGAGAATATTTATACACTAAAGCTTTATTTCTCCAGCTCGTGGTCAAAGTAGTCAACTAATATGAATAACATGTTTCGAGGAGTGGGCTATGACATGGTTCTACACTATAGAGCTAACGATAATGTTAAAGCATTGATCTTAGCCATCCATGAGTAGATCAATGGTCTATTTGTTTTAATGCTCTCCAAGGCACATAAAAGCAAGAATTCTATAACATGAATTGGTCGATCAAAGTGAACCAGAAGGTGAAGCATCGAAGAGATCAAGAACCAAGAAATAAAGGTAGTTGTAGATCTATGGCTGGATATCATCTACAAGAATAGTGAATGGTCTGGATGATAGTTTTGTGCAGCCTAGAGCCAAACACCATGAAATTCCAACAAGTTGCAGAGGCCAAGTTGTAGAGAAGCACAAGATCCATGCATTTTCTTCTTTCATCCAAGATAAATAAGAGGCTACCACCTCAGCACCTGGTTGATCTGGCATTTCAATTTCCTTGTAATGTTCCATTTTCTTTTAATCTTTCAAACATGTAAAACTATAAATAGAGGTCGAACCCTCATTTTTTAGGGTCAGCTCTAGAGTGTTTGCTTGCCCTACTATGTAAATACTTTCTACAAATCAATAGAAGGAACATTACTTGGATGTTTGCCTCAAGCTGGTGTCTTCTATATATTTTTGAGAGATTCAAGCTGTGAATGCATTTCTACTATTGCTGCTATGGTTAGTCTATTCTATTGATATTGGATTGCTAGCTTAGAGCACTTTGAAATATTTCATGATTGAATCTATACTTGCAAGAGGTTATTTTTTGTTAGTCTAGGTACTGATCTAATTTTTCTATTTGGATTATTAGTATCTTAGATGTTTGAAATGATTTCTTGAAGTATGTCTCTATTTCTCTAATTGATGAAGATTACCTATTTTGAGTGTTGTTAATCGCAAGTGTGGGACACTAGAAATTGATTGGCAAGAGTTTTCTTATAGATGCCTATGTTGTTAGCTTTATCCAACCACTATTTAATCATCACCTTTTCTAACCCTAAACCCATTTCTATCCCTATATTTTAAACATTTAACTGAGCTTAAATGAGTCAACACCTTATCAGTTGACAAGGTATACCAGCCTACTCTAGAGGTTGGATTAGAGCAATATTTAATCCATCCAATGTTGGGGTTTGGACTATGATTAGTGGGTGCATGCCTAATCAGAATACTGAAGATAATAGTCATAGTTTCGAGCTCTACTTGATGTCAATTCAGATCCCAATAGTTTTGGCATGCCCGATGGGACCCTATTTACAAGAACATTAGCTAACCCACCAAATTTTCATTTTTACCTTTTCTCGGAGGAATCAAGATTTAGTGGATTGTCTTGACCTCATTAAGCGGTGAACATTAAATTCACTTGGTGACTCCCTGAATGCAAGAAACCAGAAAATCCATTCCAATAGCTCATAATTTTTCATGAATACTAGGTCATCTACAAAGAACAATCCAGATTCTTTTATCTATTATGAGCTCCCTTTGAGAGGATCCACTATCATAAGAAATTTGATCCTCATATTTTCAATCAGGAGGAGCTCCAGTTGAACCACCCCCAAAAGTACCTCCAAGACCACCTCCAACAAGAATAGTACCTAGAAATATGGCTAATTGTGAATGTGGCTCCAAACCAGCCCCTACAGAAATACCCTAATTGGAATACATTTGGTCCCCTGAGACTTGCCCAAATGCATGATATCCCTCAAGTTGTATCCAAAGCCATACCTACTTATGATGGATCAGGTAAAACTGCTTACGAGCATTGCCAAGATATCCTAAATCTAGCAACAATTCATAACATAAAAAATGAAGATGTGATTATCAAAATTCTGGCCCTATATTTTAGAGGGAAAATCCTACATTGGTTCAGAACCTTAGAGGACAATAGCATTACTTCATGGGATAAATTAGCAGAGCCCTTTGTAGAAGAGTTCAATGAGTCTGTTGATCCCTTTTCTCTCCTAAATCAGTTCACATCCATGCAAAAGCATCAACAAGAGTCAGTTTCAGACTTCAATCTAAGATTCAGTAGAACCTGGAAAAGGATTCCACCTGAAGCTAGGCCAACTTCTCCCCTTGATTTTATGTACTATATCAGAGCCCTTGGGTCAGATCTAGGTTTACAAACTCAATAGTCAAGAATATACACCTTCCCTCAAGTCTACAATGTAGTTGTGCAAGCTGAGAATATCCTCATTAATGTAGGAAGGTTACCTCCAAAAATTGTGATGCCCTACTATTCTAAAATTCCTCATACCCAAATTCAAGTAGCTACATATTCTTACATGGACCCCCCTCCTTTTTCATCCCCACTTCCTCATATGGCTCTAATTCCACCCCCTAAAATACCATCTACTTCAGTTCCTTTTCCACCACTTCCATCTCAAACACCTCAGGAATCTACTGTGCTACTTGATATTCAGAGTACTTTGAAAACACTTAGTAACAAGATGAATTCAATGGAGAAAAGAGAGATAGAGAGGTCTCAACAAAGGAGATTCCCTTATGTCAATAGAGATCAAAATCCTGGTACCAACAATAGTGCAGGGATCAGAGTTAATGCAAATCAAGAAGATCAAGAATATTCTTCTGAAACTAGTCTTGTGAATGTGTGGTGCCTTGTATGTAATGATCCTCATGATTCAGAGTCATGCATTATGTACCAATGTCATGTGCAGTAGGCCATGGAAAAGGTAGAGAGGAACTAGAAAGGTAGAGTTAATATGCTATGGCAACCATATCAGATCATGGTTGGGCAAGATCTTGATGAAGAAGAACCTATTTCTATCATGACAAGATCAGGTAAAAAGATATTGCAAGTAGATCCACAAAAGATGGGTCAGTTTTAGGTCCCTTCTCAAAAGAAGAAAGATCCTCCCTCCAAAGTAATGATCAATTTCCTATTCCCCAAGTAGCTAAAAAGAGGGACATACTCCCTAAGAGCCAAGAGAGAGAAGTCAATTTCCCCAAGAGATATGACAAAGAGAATGACAAAGAAAGGATGAGATCCAAAAGTGAAGCACAAGAAAAGCTGATATTTCCTTCCATAACTAAAAGACAAAGGGTTGAAGCTACACAATAGTACAAGAGGAAATATGGTGAACTAGAAAAGAAGTATGAGAGACCCCTTTTAGAAAAATTAGAATATAACATTGTGGAAGAGATGAAAAGAATCCCCTCTAAGGCTAGTCTCTATGATACTCTCTTCATCCCTAGTCAAATAGATCTGCTTAAGGCTTCTTTGAGTAAAAATTCCCAAGAAAAGTAGACTACCACCATCCTTAGCATGCCCTCTGGTAAGGAGAAAATGTCTCCTGCTACTATGAAGAACAAACCCCCTCCCTTTTACATATCCTTGAGGATGGAGGGTTGGATAGTCTACAATTGTATGATTGATTCAGGGGCCTCTACCATAGTCATGCCCAAAGTAGTCTGTGAAGAGATGGGTATGGAATATACCAGATCTTGTCCTAGAGTTTTATAGTTGGATGGGACACCAGTTAAGATAGTTGGAGTAATAAAATATGTACTAATGAGACTGCATAGAGCCCCAGAGGTCACAATTGTGCAAGAAATTATGGTAGTAGATCTAGAGCCTTATTTTGGCCTATGCCTTTCTAGAGAGTTCACTACCAAGTTAGGAGGTTACATGTACTTGGATTACTCTAGCATGATAATCCCTTTCAAAGGAAAGAGGATAAGGATAACACCTAAAAATCCTATGTCCTATCACATTGAGAATATTGAAGAAGATATGTGCAACCTCACACCCCTAGATGAGTTTGAACTAGTAGAAAGTTTTGAAGAGTTAGAGGTTGAGGATGAATTACCATTCAAAGAAGATTATAGTCAGTTTGGGATAGGAATGGGCACATACAACATTTCTTTAGAAGTAGAGAAAAATATCCCTACTATATCCAATCAATCCTTAAGAGAGATAGAGACTTGGACTATGCATTTTGATGGTGCAAGATGTAAAAATGGAGTTGGTGTCGGTGTAGTTTTGTAGTCTCCCTCAGAGGGTGTAAAAAGTTTTGCATACAGATTGACATGGTCTTGTACTAACAATGTTATAGAATATGAAGCTTTATGCTTAGGTCTAATGCAAGCTGAGAGCATGGGTATCAAAATACTAAATATATATGGTGACTCTGAGTTGATAGTCAATCAGGTAAGGGAGAGATGCAATAGTAAGCACCATTACCTAAGAGCATACAAAAATAGGGTATGGGATTTTATGGAATCCTTTGATGCCCTAAACATTCATTTTATCCCCAGAAAATAGAACATATTAGCTGACTCCTTGGTGGTTAAAGGTTCCAATTTTAGCCCTTCTTCAGATATGGGATCATCTAAAGATAGGAAGATCAAACTGGTTTTTAGGCCTGCAATACCAGATAGATAGATTTTTTGGTAGGTTTTTGAAAGTGATGATCAGATCATTGATTTTTTGGTTAGAGAAGCTTGCTTATCCACTATTCAAGAGGAACTTCCTAATGAGATAGATCAACAAGATATCATCCAATTGAAGAATAATCATATCCCTAGAGGTTTGGTCACCCTAGAAAGCCTCTTTGATAATGAAGATGGGAGAAAAGCTAGAGCCATGGAGATCAATGAAAAAATATATAAAGAGATTGAGATTGAGAAAGAAAAGAAGCTCAAAGTTGGTATCCATTGTTCTCTAGAAGAGGTAGAGGAGATCAAAGCCCTGTGCTTTAAATACCAAGACATTATGGCCTGGTCATATGAAGATCTAAAGGTATATGATAAAAAGGTGATCCAACATACTATTGAGCTAGAGCCTGATGCAAAGCCTTTCAGATAGAAGCAGAGACCTATAAATCCTAGGATTGAATCCATAATGAGAGAGGAGCTACTCAAATTGTTGAAGGCTAAGATTATATACCCAATTAAGCACTCTACATGGGTGGCTAACTTGGTCCCTATCAAGAAAAATAATGGAGACATCCATCTATGTGTAGATTTTAGGAATCTCAACCAGGCATCATTGAAGGATCACTACCCTCTCCCTCAGATTGACCAGATTCTATAGATTGTTGTAGGAGCAGAAAGGTTCTCATTGTTAGATGGTTTCTCTGGATATAACCAGATCTGGGTAAAATATGAAGATCAATTCAAGATAACATTTACCACCAAATGGGGAACTTTTGCTTACCAAATGATGTTCTTCAAACTATCCAATGTAGGAACCACCTTCTAGAGGGCTATGGATTATGCTTTTGGAGAGCTAATCAATAAGGTCATTCTCATCTACTTAGATGATATGACTGTGTTCTCTCATAAGAAACAAACTCATCTGGAACACTTGGAGCAAGTATTTGAGAAATGTAGAGAATTTGGTATCTCTCTCAACCCAAAGAAGTCATTTTTTGTAGTTCATGAAGGGAAGCTATTAGGGCATGTGGTTTCTAAGGAAGGAATGTCTATAGACCCAGATAGGGTGAAGTCAATTCTTGCTCTCCCCTTGCCTATGAACAAGAAGGCCTTGCAATATTTCTTTGGGTAGATCAACTTTGTGAGGAAGTTCATCTCAGACTTTTCTCAAATAGTAAAGCCTATCTCAGAGTTGCTAAAGAAAAATGCAGATTTCAAGTGGACAGAAGCAAGGAAACAGGCCTTTGAAGCCATCAAACAAGCTATTGCCACTGCCCCAGTTCTGGTAAATCTTGATTTCAGTAAGAATTTCATTTTGTATGCTTATGGAGCTGAGGAGAGCTATGCATCTGTGCTTACCCAGAAGAATGATGATGGAGAAGAACACCCCATATTTTTTTGGAGTCAAACCCTCCATGAGTACCAGATCAAATACAACTTTATTGAGAGACAAGTGTTTGTAGTGATGAAGTCATTGAAGAAGTTTAGACAATACTTGGCTCAAAGTAAAACCCTTGTGTATGTGGTCCACCCAGATGTAAGGAGTTTTATTTTACAAGGAGAACTAGGAGATAAAAGAGCTGGTTGGATTACTAAAATCTAGGAGTATGATGTGGAAATCCATCCCACCAAGCTAGTCAGAGGTAGAGCATTGTACCAAGGGTTGATAAAAAAGATAGTTGTAGAACAAATGTCAGCTTGTCAACCACCAATAGAAGATCAGACTAAAGAGTTTCCATCAGAAGGTTCAGATTGGGTTGATCAGATGACCAAATATTTTCAAATAGGAATTTTCCCTCAAGGTCTTAACCCATCACAAAGGAGGAGATATAGGCTTCAAGCCTTGAAGTATGTCCTACTGCTAGAGGGATTATATAGAAGAAATCTTGATGGAGTCCTCCTAAGATGCTTGAAATATGATCAAAAGCAAAAGGTCATTAAAGAGTTCCACGGAGGGTTATCTGGAGGACATTTTTTAGGAAGGGTCACTACTATGAAAATCATCAAGGTAGGCTATTATTGGCCTACTATTTTTGCTTGACACCTTCAAGATAACAAGAGCATGTGATGAATGCCAGAGGTATGTGGGAAGGAATAGAAATGCATCATTCCCCCTCAAACCCATTCAAGTAGAAGAGCCTTTTCAATAGTGGGGACTGGACTTCATTGGAACAATAAATCCCAATTCCTCAGTAGGACATAAGTATATCCTGACTGCCATAGATTATCTTACCAGATGGGTTGAAGCCATTCCCATGAAGAAATCAGATCAGGAAGTGGTAATTGAATTCATGGAGAGCTTGATCACAAGGTTTGGTATCCTTGAAGCTATAGTAAGTGACAATGGTCCAACTTTTATAGGAGCTAAATATATTGAGTTTTCCAATAAATATGGTATAAATTTAAAGAACTCCTCTAACTACTACCCTCAGGGGAATGGATTAGCTAAGTCAACTAACAAAAATCTGCTTAGAATTCTGAAGAGATCACTAGAGGATAACAAAAGGAGTTGGCATCTACTTTTAGAACAAGCTCTATGGGCAGACAGGATTACCATCAAGAAATCTATCAAGACTACTCCTTATGCGTTGGTGTATGGTAAAGAAGTAGTCCTACCTATTCACTTGGAGATACTAGCTCTAAAGTTGGTAAACATAGAAGAAGAGTCTGATCAAAATCTAACTGAAACCAGATTGACCCATCTACTTCAGTTAGAAGAAAAAGGACTCAAGCATATGAAGATTTCTAGAAGCACTCAGTTGACACTAAAGGTTGGTTTGACAAGAAAGCTAAATTCAGGAAGTTCAAAGTGGGTGACTCCATTCTAAGGTGGAATGTAGAGAGAGCCAAACCAGGCCACCACCAAAAATTTGACTCTTTCTGGGATGGTCCTTTCAAAGTGGCTGAAGTTAAAGAGAGCAATTCTTTTCAGCTCCAAGATCTAGAGGGAAACATTCAGCCAATTTCGGTTAATGGATTCCATATAAAACTCTACTTTGAGTAAGAGTTCATTTCATGTAAAATATGTATATATTTGTACTATACTTTTGTTTCTTTTCTAAATTTTTCTATACAGAAAAAGAAAGGTAGTTTAGCGGTTCACAACATGTCGTTAAATAAGAGGTAAGATGGCCAAAGATTAAAATGTGCTCTCTCCCATGATGTGCTCCATGTCATTCTCAAGAGAGTAATACTAATATGACCATGGGCTGTAACATGTGCTCCATGCCACTCTTAAAAGGAATAATATAGAAGATAGTCATGAGTTGTAACATGTGCTACATCATGACCAATCAACAAATAGCATGATGTTTTCTACCACCAAGTCACCCATATTTTGAATTGAGAAGTGTGCAATGGGTAGTTGTCCATCAACCACATTAATGGTGGAAGGTATGCATGCATGGGATATTTAAACTCAAAATTCAATTGTCATTCATTTTGCAAGCAGTGTCAAATTACCAAAGAGAGCTAAAGAAGTAGTGAGATGAAGCTAACAAGTAGCAAAGAAGAGCAAATATCCAGTGATTTTTCTCAAAAATGGCATCAAATGTAGCTCAAGAAGTTGTCCAATAGGTGACTATTGAACTAGAATATTATATAGATAAAGTAGAAGTAGTGGTAGACACTAAGATGACATGGATAAGGAGGACTAAGCTCAGAAGAGATATTGACTATAAGTACTTCGAAGGGCTACCAATTTCCTTTCAAGGTATTATCATTATGAATTCCTTCTTATCATTTTATATCTGTGATTCAGTTCATCATTACCCTGAATTAATTTCTACAATAGCCAAATATTATGATCCTAAAACAAAAGTAGTAAAGATGGCTAAGGGTAAAACCCTGTTCAACATAACCACTAAAGCCTACCTAGATTTGTTTGCCATAGGTGTAGACCCTCCTGCAAGACCTAAACCCTTCGACATATTAGAGCAAGCCAAGTATTACTCACTACAGGGATGTGCTCATGAAGGAGAGCCTTTTAGGAAGTGGGTTTATAACCAATTTAAAACTATCAAGTCTAGGAAAGCTTTTCCAAAAACCCCAATTACCATTGAATAATTTGCTTACCTAGAGCTTTTTACTATGTTGGCCTACTTAGAGGGTTTAGATTCTGACCGGTATGTAAGGGATTGGAAAATAGCCACTATTTATTACATTTCCAATGAGAAAATGTATAAACCTAAAGTAAAAGAAGAGGGTATCAAGCTGATTTATTTTGATTGGCTCGCCTATCTCTCTAAAAGAATGCATGAACAACTGGTTAGTATGAAAAGAGGTTCAGAGAACCCCTCTTTCAAGCATTGCTCAAATCTGATATGGATGTTCTATAGCACCGTAAGACACATGATGCCCTGGATTCCAACTATGGATAAGAACGATAATGGAGACCCTATTCCAGTTTATCATTGGACTAGTCATTTGAGGAATACAGAGTCATACTACAGATTCAACATGGAATTTTTAGGGCCAACTCTGAAAGTCATGTATGGACAATGCCCTAGGCTACCATCTCTTGCTAAGGAGTTGTTGCGAGTAGA
The DNA here is from genome assembly GCA_028583015.1 of Wollemia nobilis. NCBI lineage: Eukaryota > Viridiplantae > Streptophyta > Pinopsida > Araucariales > Araucariaceae > Wollemia > Wollemia nobilis. The sequence goes on along the minus strand of JAQPPZ010002189.1, from coordinate 3,715,366 downwards.
GAATGCTGAAGAGGGATATTGGTATATCCTTATAGAGGGAACTATCATTAGACTCTATGGCTTCACTGGTAAACCCTTTCTGCTACCTCATTTTGTTACTAATAGGCTGTTGGCTCTAGAATATTTAAGGTAAGATAACTTTATCAATGTCAACTTTGGCATTGGTAAGGGAAGGAAGGGGACTATGATTTATTCTCGCAATGTAGATGATATAACCATAACCAAAAGGGGTCAATATGAGCAAATTACTCAATATTTGGAGAGACTCGGTCTTCTATACATTCCACAAATATGGAGATATGACCTTGATGACAAGTTCTTGCAAAGGAATATTGCCCTAAATGCAGAAAGGGCCCTCAAATTTGAAAAAACTTCGAGGCCTCATTTTGAAAAGGGTAAAAATAACAAGGAAAATGCTCCACTAGAATGGAATATCAGTAAAATGGAACAACTGCCCCCATGGAGATATTTTTATGAGCAGTTAGTTGATTATGATCTTGAGAAGAACAAAAGCCACCAATTGAAAGAGTCCAAGATTAAAGAAATGGAGAAGAAACATGAATGGGATAATGGTAAAATTGTGGAATGGTGGTAGATGAGAGTTGAAATAGGTGTAGAAAAATCTAGATTTGGCCATCAAGTAGACACTAATTTTTTTGAGCTATATGAGAAGCATATCAAAACCTGGAAGGCTAAAAATACCAAGAATTTGGTGTTGAGTTACAAGAAAATAGGAGTACAGGAAAAAGGAAAAATCAAGTATCATCAGATTCCCCTTCTCCACCTTCACAAGAAGAGGTGCAAGAAGTAGTGATAGATGCTCCATCAACAACTGAGGGAGCCCAAAAGGCATTTGAGCCTTCACAAGAGCAATTACAAAAATATTTTGTGGGTACTCAAATTATGAGAAAAATGCATTACTCTGGTGGTGGCCTGGATAAGGATAAAGCAGGAAATATAAAAAATATTCAAGCAATGAAAAGGTTAAAATATCTAGCCTTGGGTGGAGAACCTCCTCTAATAGACATAGAGGAAAAGGAAAAGGATGATAATTTTGTATTCACCCTTGTAAAATTCACCACTAACTATAGTAAAGTCAACCCTTATTTCTGAAGTTGCATCACAAGAAGCACAACATGAGGAGAATACAAAGAAAGATAAGCCTACAATTCCTATTGTTTTTAAGAGAAAGGCTAAGGATTCAGTAGGGGAGTCTCAGAAGGAGGTCTACAAGAAGTAGAGAATGGATCAAGAATAGACTGTTGAACAAACCCCTATATCAGTTGTAGAGCAACAAGTGCAGTAGACACAACATCAAAGTACAGATGATATTTTCCAATAGACTACTTTGGTAGGCGAAGGTATGATTTCTATCCCTTCCTCTCCTTCTCCTTCCCCAAAAGGATCCCCTTCCCATTCTCAAGATAAATTGGAACAGAAGGCACCTTCTCCCCCTCATAGTTCACCACCCACTTCACCAGTCATCATAGAGTCTCAAACTAATCCATCTCCTCCACCTTCAACAGAAGTTCTAGTGACATCATCGCCCATTCATTCATCTCCACTCCCAAATTCGTTGCCATTAGTAACATCAGAAGGACAATCTCTTTCATCTCCCCTAGCTCATTCCATGATTCTAACATCTACCACCATGTCCTTCCCAGCTGCAACTTTTGCAATAAGCACAGACTCCACTATCCTCACAACCACTCCCCTTTCATCAGCATCTGAGTCTTTCTTCCCTTCCCTTATGGCTACTCCTACCTCTACAAATTATCCCATAGTAGCCTCTTTGTAGAAAGGAAAGGAGGTTTCACAAAAAATTCAAGATTTTTGGGCTGAGAAATTGTCTAAGCCTTCAAAGTAGATGGCTAGATGGAGAAAAACCATGATCATTGATCCAGTGACAAGGCAAAGGACAGCTAGGTCCATCACTCCTCTTGTAAGCAAACTAGAAGAGGACATGACTATAGAAGATTATCATCTGGAGGAGCATATAGAGGATATTGATCAATTGCCAATGGAGGATGAATTGGTTATAGCAAAGGCTCATCTTGAAACTTTCTATGTCAAGACTGACATTTATAAGGAGCAATGTGGAAAATTGGAGGAAAAGATTGAGAAGCTGGAGAAGACAATCAGTAATCAGAAGAAGGTGGAGAAGGTTATAAGAAATGAGGTCAAAAGTTGGCAGAATAAATATCAGGAGGCCATAAAATTCAAGGACCAAGTTGAGGAGCAGAAGAAAAAGAATGAAGCCCAAGCCAAGGAAATACAAGATTTGAAGCATCAACTTCAGATTGAAAAGGCCAAAGCTGTAGGCTTTTCAAAATATGGAGTAAAAAAGGTTAGGAAGCAGATATGGTCTAAAATCCTTGAGAAATGTTCAGAAATCCAACCTGTAATTGACTACATGGATGATGCCAGCCATTTACTACAAGCCACCAAGGAAGATCTGGATAACTTCACTAAGGAGCTACAACCTATGGTGATACTAGCAGAGCAAATATATAAACTATCTGAGAGCAGATTCAGTGAAGCTGCCAAGCCTATTCCAAATAAGGCATGGAACACTTCTAGACTAGCCGCTAGAATTGTGATTGATAAGAATAAGTTGCTCCAGAAGGGCTGGTTACTATCAGATAAGATTGAGGGCAAACTGCAAGAAATTGTAGATATTCATCAAGAGATGATGCAGTATGGTTTTGGAGGACTTTGGGTTGAAAACAAGACCTTGTTAATAGAAGAAGACATCCAAAATAATGTAGCCTCAATCATCTAGGATGAGTCTGAGATAGATGCTTGGGAAGATCCGATTGATCAAGAGCAGGTCTCTCAGATGATCAAAAACTTGACTAGGCTCAAAGATCTAATGGAGGACTTGGTGAACAGAGGTAATTCTATGACTTATGAAGAGACCTCTAAATTGGAGTATGTGCATAAGCGACTCAAAGAAACAACCAATCCTACTGAGTCAGCTTGGAGCCAAGCACTACAGACCCTAAAATAGATGATCTAGTTGTTTGGAGCAGATCCAGAGCCTGAAGATAAGCAGGAGACTTCACAGGAAGAAGAAGAGGCTGAAGAGGACCAAGAAGATGATAATGAAGAAGAGAAACAAGAAATAAATGAGGAGGAAACTCACCAAGAGGAGAAGGGTCAATCAGAGAAGGTTATTGAGGATACCCAAGAGGTACAGGATGCACAACTCAAAGTGCAAGATCAACAAGAGAATGAATAAAAGTAAACAGTCTTGTGGTAGAAGTGGACTTAAGCATTTTTGTATTCATGTTTGTATTTTTTGTAAATTATTTTGTGACATAACCAAAAAGTATGCTCCTATCTATTGTATTAGTCTATAGTCATCATAAAAGTGTAAAAGCTTGATACATTGCATAAATTCAATAAAATGATATTTCTTATATTGATTATGAATGAATATCTATTACAAATATGCCCCTATTAGGGTCACTTGAATGATGATATAATTTATACAATTGCCAATGCCCTCAATAGGGTAGGTGCATTAATATTGCCCTTTGACTAGTCGCAAACTGCCTTGGGGTGGAGTTGACCCCCTTCTTCATGATGTGGAAGGATTATGATATGGAATCCTCTTGTACATGTATTCCTATGATCAAGAAACAACATCACACGATCAAAAAGATATATAGCCTCTCATAATGAGGTCCTTTAAGAAAACACACATGATAATGCCATTTAAACTAATAATCAATAAAACATAAAGAGAACATTTAAACTATGCTAATTGAATCAAGATTTGTAATATAGCATAAGGGAGATCGTTAGACAAATAATGCATGTATCAAATAACAAAATAGAAGCATAGAGGTGCATAAAAGATCCACAAATGTCCTAATTAATGTAAAGCATAAACTATCTATTCTAAGCTAATTCCTACGATAAGAATTCTTATAAACTGTAATTAAACCTAAGAAATGATTAATCTAACCTATTTAACCGGACAAAAATGAAAATAGTAAGGTGATCTATCACCTATTGCAAATCATAGCTCTGGTGAGCGGTCTGCACTATGAACCATAGCTGATCGTCGTGGTTTGACCTATAATAGGTTTATCCTCAAAATCAGGGGTAGTGGGCTTGATGTCCTTGTCCAAATTGATGTTCAAGGATCACCTTTGTTGTCCTCAGACTGGTTTGGCGGTCAATTTGATGTGAAGGGCCTTCATTTGCCTGGATTTGTATTTCTTGATCCTCCTAGGCACCTAGGGCATCCATAATGCAATTCATCATGAATGTTGACAAAAGGGTCAGGGATTAAGTGCAATAGCTCTATCTCTTAGTATACTTAGTTTGAGTGTATAATTCACCAAGGCTTTGCTGCTCAAATATCCAATGCTTGCTTCTCTCTTTTCTCCCCATTTGGAGGGGGTATTTATAGCATGCCCCTAGGGCTAGGGGTGGCTTCATGGAGAAGCCAAGACCAAGAAGGGTGGTTAGGACAGTTGGGATGGAATCCTCTAGAATATTTCATCCTTCAACTACCTTCTTCTAGATATTTTGGCCATTCCAACTAATTTGGCTTGGATGGAAGGTCTAACTGAACTTTAGTTAAGACTGCAGGTCACAGTTACGGTCTAGACTACAGACCGCATGTGTCAACCGTGGTTTAGATTGGAGACCGTAGGTCTGGAATGTGGTTCAAATTGATTAGGCCAAAATGCCTAAATTGAGTGGTTAGAACCATTGCTCTATCTTGGAGTTTGTCCAAGATCCTCCATATGGTCTTGTATCATGTCCATATGAGTAGTCGCCCTCGACATGACACGTTTTAGGTGTCTACAGATGCCCCTTTTGAGATGCGTTGTGAGATTGAACAACGCTGAGCAAAAATATACATCCTAAAATGATGTCTAAGGTTCTATGATGATCATTAGTTGGATCAACATTAGATGCACTAGGTCTAACAAAAGGATGCGCATCTTATAATCATTGCTTCCAACTCATGAAAGGCTTACATTTTGACAAGTATGCACTCATCATCAGATATTCAGATAGCATCAATGCCAAGTATGGGTATCTTCTGACCCATAATTATGAAGGATGAGAGTTACAAACCAATTATCATATTTGTTGTTTGTCCCAAGAAAAGGGTGAATCTTATGATAGCTATTGAAAATGATTCGCAAGAACGAACACAATTTTGATAAGATTAGGGGATCTACGATCTTAGGGATCTTATATTGACTTTGATTATGATTATGAAATTATGACTACCCCCTCAAGCAACGATTCAATGAGGGTAATGATAATGTATGAATCAAAAAAATCACTTGATCATGATGAATGATATTGAACAAATTTAGATTCAAGCCTTTTAATGCCTTGGCTAGGCCTAGTTCATCTTATGGTTGCAACTCTTAGTAGTATTTGCACATTTCTATCCCATGGAACAGTCAGGATACAATAGCCGTCTTAAGGAATAAAAATGATACAAATGCAATTAGAATTGTGTTGAATCATATTTGTCGATGATTTGTTGAAATATGTCATAAAATAAATGATAATTTTACCCCAAATGTCCTTATGGTGATTTACTCATCTTGTCGGATTGCATGGATCACAACTCGCTGCAACCGCCAAGTGTATAGGATAAGTCATTGAATACGAGGCACATTTGGTTTTTAATTATTTGATTTTTTTTTGTTTTAATTTTACATTTATTTGATTGATCCTAGTGCTTTTAACATCACCAAATTTGCAATTTTAATCATTGATTTTGAATTTTTATCTGATGGGAGTCATTAATTTGCTCTTTTAGACCTTCCCACGGTGAGTTTTGAGTGCATTTAATGCTAGCCATAGACCGTAGGTATGGTCTATGATTTAATTTTTCAAATTTTGGGAACCGTAGGTTAGACCTACGGGAAGAAAACCCTAGTTCCAAAATCGTAGGTGTCAGTTACGGTTCGCCGAGACTAGGAGAACCTATAAATTGAATTCCCATTTGAATTTTTTTATTATTTTCTTGCAAGCACTAGCAATTTGAGAGCTCTAAGAGTGAGAGAACCTTCCCTGATCTGAAATGCTACCACACTCTACCGTAATTACACTCATCTACCTCGATGGTGGATCCTGATTAGCCATCTACTAGCCGAGGCCAGGGTGTGGGCAAGGTAACTCGAAATCGAGACCTCGCACTCAATACCAGTAAAATGAACCACATTAAGTAATGCGGATAATGAACCTCACTAAACTATTGGTAATGAACCCCACTAGTCTAGGTTATATTAGGATTTTAATTTTTGGATTTAGTGGACTAGGAGGGTACCCAAAATGGGTGCCTCTCCTAAACCACAGCTGGTAGCTGCGGTTCCCAATTGGAAAATTAGGGACCGTAGGTTTCAGCTGCGGTTCCCAATTGGAAAATTGGGGAACATCGGTTTCAACTGCATTTTTTTTTTGTCATTTTTAGCATTTTTTTAGCTCTGTTTAGCTAGATTTTGTTTTACATTATGCTTTTTATTTTATATATTGACTTCTAGATCCTAGGAGCCTAACATTCTGAAGACTCTCCATGAGGCTCTATCTAATGACGACCGAGATTGGTTCCAAGCTGTTGGGTTCGACTATGTCATGGATCTTCCCACTATTAGGTTAGATAAAGCCTACCTGATTGTGTTGGACCGACGTTGGAATACGTAGACCAACACATTTCACATTCCTACAGGTGAAATGACTATTACTTTGGAGGATTTCTATAGGATCTTCAAGATCCCCATTGATAGCAAGGTCATCGTCTCCTCTACCTCCAGGGTAAAGGATGCTATTTTTGATTTTATCTTCGATGACCAGAGCAAGGATGCTCAGGATGCGATTGAATACAAAGGGGTGCACATAGGTGAGTGGTACCATGAGGATGTATTCTCTACATGAGAAGCCCTCTTCATGCACCTCATAGTATAGATTGTCCTTCTAGACTCCTTGGGTGCGAGGATTCCCTGGAACCTCTTGTCCACTACCTGGAGGGTTCTTTAGAGTTTTACATAGGAGACCTTACTTCTATCATGGGGTAGCACCTTGCTATATCAGCTCTATAGGGAGTTATATCATATTACTAAGCATAGTCGTAAGGGCCTCAACTACAATATCCTGTTGTAGATTTGGGGGTGGTAACACATTCGAATTGAGCATCCTATAGATCTTCCACTCCACATAACTTCTATTGCTAAATATCATTAGTGTTATGCCGCCTGTTGGTCTCATGAGGAGGAGGGTACCCACAGTTGAATCCATGCTGGTGATGTCCAGCATTACATCATTCAATTCATGACACTTGGCCTAAATGATGTTTAGTGGTAAACCTATATGGATTGCCCAATATGGCTAGAGGAGGGCCAATGGCTAAGATAGGTACGCCATGATAGATGGTTGATCGATCGTAAGGTCAATATTCAAGAGTACCAGTTCTACTTTCAGGTCCTATGGTAGTTTGAGCTCATACAGGATATTCCAGATATCCCACTCAGATACAAACGTTGGTCATGGAGCATGATCTATAGTGGATTGTTCTTGAGCCTCTGGGAGATGTTGTTGATGACTACCAAGATACCGAAGTTGAGACTTCTAGGAAAAATCTAGAGTATGATGAGTGGTGGTCCATGTTTAGATGGTATGTCATAGGGCATCTAGGCTGAGATCCAGATTAGGCAGAGGTAGAGGTGGATCCTGATGAGTGTAGGGTGCACCAGTGGATAAAGGGCGATGGGGATGCAGAGGCTGCCATCGAGGAGGCTCCCAAGATTGACCCAAATGAGGATTCTCTATAGGAGGGTGATATACCTCCTGACAGTGTAGAGGGTCTGCTCTTAGCTTAGGTGGCTGACTTGTAGAGTCAGCTCGAACGATTCCATACATAATAGCTAGAGCAAGATACTACTATTGCCACTCTAGAGGTGAGAGTAGTTAACATGGATAGGCACCTGACTGAGGCACAGGGCAAGATACAGGATCTTATTACATGGGCCATAGATGTAGAGGCCCAGGTTCAGAGACTATAGACTACACTAGAGTTATCCCAAGCACAATGGACTACAGCAAAGGTAGAGAGGGATCTCTTTTGGGTATCGAGGGGGGCTATGCCACCTCCTTAGGTTACTATGGGGCCTCCAAAAACACCAATGATAGCTCCAACAGGTGTTTAGGATCCTATGGTTGAGGTAGAGTGATTGCATAGCATGGTCATGAGGACCAATGAGATGCATATAGCCTGGCTTGCTCGCATTGATCAGCTAGTCATCTACATTGAGATGCATGGGCTACAGGTTCCTGATGATCCTTTCACTTCAGAGTCTCAAAAGAACAGGTCTAGGACCTCGAGATAGTCTATGGTGAGCTCAAGTCACAGGACTCATAGGACTGATAGGATGCACCGGTCCTCTAGCTCACATGGTGCGACATCACGTGCCAAGCCTAGAGATGTAGGGTAGACTTCAAGGGCCACCAGTTAGAGGACTAGCCTACTACAGTTACAAGTTTCTCATGTGCTAGGTGTCGTAGGATTTGGATGCAGGTAGGATCCACAACAGGACCCACCATGGGTGCTAGAGTAGATAGGAGAGAAGGCTCTAGACCACAATGTTGAGGGAGGTAGTGAAAGCTTCAGTATAGGGGGAGCAAGCTAGATCTGGGCTCTGCTAGATGCAGACTATATTTTTGATATGCCATATTTATTTTGGGTGTAAGGTCGAGGACCTACACATTTTGTAGCTTGCGGGTATTTTGATACACTCCCTATGTACTCTTTTGGACACATATATATACGACTTGATCATTTATGTCTCATTATTTGTATCGATATTTAATTTTGATTTTATGTTTATTTGATGTACATGGATGCAATGCTTATGTTGATGCTATGTTTATATGATGTGATGTATGGATGACATTCACTAGATAGCTATCTTATTTATGATGATGTTGATGAGATGCAGTGATCTAGATGATTAGATGTGCCATGTATGATGCATGCATATGGATGCACTGTTTATGTTTAACACATATTTGTTTTTTCTTTGTGGGCATGCATTTATTTTTATGAAGTTATGGTATGCTATGCAATGTATGGTAATACATTATGTACATAATTGTAATCTAATGAGAATGAACATGTATGCTTTAATCACTTAAAACATAAGGAATGAATGTAAAATGTGTATAACAATTTTAAAATATGACACCACAAAATGGATAACAATCATGCAAAATAATTGATAATTCTCATTACAATAACTTAATAAATTAATCACCCATATATGAAATATAGTGAAATGGATTGGTATAATGCTAATGAATGAATATGTCATTCTGTATATTTTTCTTTGCAGCACTATATAGTCAGTGGTCGTCTAAACATAATTTTTGATATTCATGCGGTATCTATACTATATGTTTGATTGTGCTTTGTAAAATGCATTCTAATAAATGAATGAATCACATTTTTTATGTCTAATGATATTTGGTATTTTGTTTCTATTAGAGAACTTTTTGAGGTTTTCCATGAGACTCAAACACCCTAGTAGACTTCTCCAAAAATCACATACTAACTATACAAGGCTTTTATTGGACCAAGATTTTGCCGTTATGAGACCCAACTATTCATTATCCCTGTGTGTGCATGTGAGTATTTTTAGATAGACCATAAGCATACCCCGTATGTCAGTTAGGACTCTTTCAACCCATATGTGAGATAGGGTTCCTCATACGATCGTACCATCCTTGTTTCGACATTCATTAGAATTATAAATCTAGACAAACCTAGGCACCTAGAGCTAGCTCATATTGCAAATTTATCAAGGATACCCCTCCAAATGTATGCGGGACTCTTTCAACCCATTGCTACATTTGGGGATCACCCAATAGAACTACCCCTACGATTGCAAGTGGGACTCTTCCAACCCATTGCTATGATCGAGGATCACTCTATGGATTTCAAAAGGTGGATAATCCAGGGATTCAAGTTCTCACCCTTCTTAATTGCTCATATGTAGTGATAAAAATCACTATTAGTCCATGTGTTACCATTTTATTTGAGCAAGGGATTTTTATAGTGCTTTACATTTGATTTGAACTTTTTACTTTGAAATTTACACTTTGTAACTTGGGATTTAAAATTTGTAACTTTGGAATTTATAGGGGAACTTCTTGTCCTTTTTCCAAAGTTCACCACTCTAGACCAAACTATTTGCAAGATAAACAGGTCATGAAACCCAACTCTCTAGATACCTAAGGCTGCTTTCACAGCTTTCATCATCTCTTGTCTTAGTAGGATTTTATATTGTTTTGCTTAGTGAGGGGATCCTAATATGTTGAATAACTATCCCAACTAATGACCTCATCTATAACAGCAAAGCAAGATTTCTACAATATCTGAAGAACCCACTAGGTATGTTTGAATGACTGGAAAACTTAATATACATACATATTTCTCCACAACAGGTATCGTGTATGAATGCAATGAATTATGATAAATGCAAGGGTGCATGATTGAAACACAAATGTGCGATCGTTTGTAATATTTTGATAGACACATTACACTCTACTGTGGAATGCAACGAATGAAAAATACCTAAATGCAATATGATGAGGTGAATGCATGTATGAAAATGCAAACTACAAAAGCAAATATTTTTGGATTTTTTGCTTTACCATTTTTTTTGGAATTTTATATACTTTCAATTTTCTATGAATTTTTGAGCTTTCATATTTGACTAAACGACAAGTATATATGCCTTTGGAGATTTTTGGGATTAACCAAGTGATTTTTAGAAATCCTTAGAGCTTTTTGGATTTACCAAAGGGCTTACAGATGCTTTTGAAACCTTTTAGTTGAACAAAATCTCAGCAAGAGAGCTTGGAGCCTTTTAGGATGACCAAGAACCTATAATAACTCTTGGAACCTTTGGGTTGATCAAGTAATTTTTTTAGAAATCCTTGGTGCCTTTTTGGGATGACCGAGTGGCTTTAAGCAACCCTCGGAGCCTTTGGGTTGACCAAGTAATTTTTAGAAATCCTTGGTGCCTTTTTGGGATGACCGAGTGGCTTTAAGTAACCCTCAAAGCCTTTGGGTTGACCAAGCAATTTTTAGAAATCCTTGGTGCCTTTTTGACTAACCAAATGGCTTAAAAATGCCTTTTGAACTTTTTCTAACATGACCAAATCACTCGAATGAGAGATTGGAGCCTTTTGGGATGACCAAGTAGTTATAGGAACTCTTGAAGCCTTTGGGTTGACCAAGCGATTTTTTAGAAATCCTTGGTGCCTTTTTGATTGACCAAAGGGATTACAAATGCCTTTGGAGTCTTTTATGCTACACTCTCTAAGCATAGAATGCCTTAATATGGATGATTTTGAGAGGTTCAGGCTCTTCAACACCCCCTAGCGATGTCAGGTGATAGGTACCCAAACCAATATTTTTAGATATGATATAGGGTCCTAGCCAATTAGCCGTAAATTTGTCTCGCATATCGGGCGATAAATTTGAGTTCTATTGGTTTTATTTCAGCACAAGATCCCCAAATTCAAAGTCTCTCTAGTGGAATTTGATATTGTAAGCTCATTTTAATCGCTCCTAATAGACATGAATATGATCCAGGGCATTCACGTGATGTTCATCTAGTAGCGTCAATTGGTCTAGTCAAGCTTGCCACACAATGTCATCATCAATGAACTCTTTCAATGCAACGTGCAGTGTTGTAATTTCCAACTCTAAGGGCATAATGGCCTCAGCTCCATATACTAGTGAAAATGGAGTTGCCCTAGTGGGAGTCCGAATGCTAGTCCTATAAGCTCATAATGAAAGGAGCAACTATATATGCCAATCCTTGTGGTGTTCTTGCACTGTCTTTTTCAATATGGCTACCATAATATTTTTTGAGGCCTCAGCTTACCCATTTTCCTATGGATAGTATGGAGTTGCAAAACTATGTTTGATGTGGTACTTAGATGTTAAATCTTGCATATTTTTGTTCTTAAAAGAAGTTCCATTATTTAAAACTATTTTGGATGCTATCCCAAAATGACTTATGATATGCTCCATTATGAACTATGTTATGCGAGCTCTAGTGGTTGTTGTTAATAGAATGGCCTCCAACCACTTTGTAAAATACCCAGTAGCCATAATAATGAATGTATGTCGGCCTAATGACAAAGGAGAGATATTTCCAATTAGATCAAACCCCCACTGAGCAAATGGCCAAGCCGCTTGGATGGGTTGTAAGGCCTGTGATGGCAAGTGCGTAAGATTAGCATGATGCTGACATATACATTGCAATCCTTCTCCATAGTGGTCCAATAATAATCCATTTGAAGGATGTGCTTGATGATAACCATGCCACTAAAATGGCCACTGTATGTACCATCATGAGCTTCTAAAATGGCCCAAGATGACTCTTGGGGCTCAAGACAACAAAGGAGAACTCCATCATAACTTTGATAGTACAAAATATATCCTATCAAGACATATTTAGTCACTTTCTATTTAAATGTGCATCTAGCGGTACGTGAAAATCCCTCTAGGAAAAAACCAAGTCTTAGGAAGTCTTGAATATGTGAAATCCAATTCTGATGAGCCTCAGATTCGACTGCTAAGACAACCTGTACCCCCTATGTATTTACTTTTTTAAATGTAGACTGGGAAAAAACCTTGTGGTGAATGGTGGTGCCACTCCCTGTGGGATTCTGGGAGGTTAAATACCCCTAGGGTGCTTTCTTGAGAAAGTCTTCAGCTTTGTAGAACCAATTAGCTTTTGGTTCCACACTAATCATGTTAACTGATTCTTTATTATCAAATGCTACACACTCTGCTGTAGGATGTGAGAGCATCATGACGTGAATGGTAGTGAATTCGGCAGACGGATTATGAGGGATCAAGTATCCCAAATATGTCATGGTGTCTATGAACCTATTTGATGAACAAGGGATTGCCTCGATGTTGTACCATTCCAGTTTAGCCAGATATGTGGCAACAAGATCTTTGTAGGCTTTCAGTACCGAGCATCGACACTGAAATAGTCCCTTCACTTGGTTAATTATGAGAAGGGAATCCCCAAAGATGTTTAGTCTCTTGAAATTCATGGCGATGACTTTATGGAGGCCCAAAAGTAGGGCCTCATATTCATTGTAATTTTTGGTTCATGGAAAGTCTAGTTTGAATGACAAGGGCATTCGAGCTCCTTGCATCATGAAAAACACTATTCCAACACTAGTTTCTTGCTCACATTTTGAACTGTAAAATAATAGAGTCATATCAGGATTATTCTCTGGTTCTTCAAGTTCGAGAGATTCGGATACTATTGTAGACACCTAAAATGCATTATATCAAGGGCAACTACTCATATGGACATGCTACAAAACCATATGGAGGATCTTGGATAGACTCCAAGATAGAGCAATGGTTCTAACCACTCAATTTAGGAATTTTGGCCTAAGAAGTCTAAACCATAGCCCAAACCTGTGGTCTCCAGTATAAACCATGATTGACACCTACGATCTGCATTATAGACTACAACTGTGACCTATGATCTTAACTAAAGTTCAATTAGGTTTTCCATCCGAGCCAAATTAGTTGGAACGGTCGAAAGATCTAGAAGGAGGCAGTTTAAGGACAAAATATTCCAGATGCTTCCATCCCAACTGTCCTAACCACCCTGCTTGGTCTTGGCTTCTCCATGAAGCCACCCCTAGCACTAGGGGCATGCTATAAATACCCCATCCAAATGGGGAGAAAAAGAGAGATATTTAATTGATCAAGAGAGTAGGTAAGCCCTATCAAATTGCATACTGAATCTATGCATTTGATAGCCCCTTCGATATTCACCAAAATACCAATTAGATATGGATACCCTAGGTGCATAAGATATTCAAGAAACAAAAATTTGGGCAAACGAAGGCCCTTCACAGTGATTTGACTGCCAAACCTATCAGAGGACAACAAAGGCAACCCTTGAACATCAATTTGGATAAGGATGTCAAGCCCACTACCCCTAATTCTAAGGGTAAACCTATCAGAGGTCAAATCGTAGCTGTCAACCACGGTTCATAGTGTAGACCACCCACCATGGCTACGGTTTGCAACAGGTGACTGATCACCTTACTTGCTTTGCTTTTGACATCATAGATTAGTTATATTATTCTTTTCATAGGTTTAGTTGCATTTTAGAGAAACTCTGATTGTAGGAATTAGTCGTTTCATGCATTGTATTAAGTAGGATTATATTGGATCTTTTATGCACTTTATTGCTCCTAACTTGATATTTGATTTGTGCATCATTTGGTTATTCATGTCCTTCATGTTGTAGTATAATTCTTGATAAAATTAGAATAGTTTAAAGTCTTTCTTTATGTTTTCTTGTTTTACTAGTTTAATGGCATTTGCATACATATTTCCTTAAAGGGCCTCATCACGAGAGGCTATCAATATTTTTAATCGTGCGCTGTTGTTTCTTGTTCGTAGGGAGACAGGTGCAAGAGGAGCTTATGTCATAATCCTTCCACATCATGAAGAAGGGGGTCAGCTCCACCCCAAGGTAGTTTGTGACTAATCAATAGAGCACTATAAGTGTGCCTACCCTATTGAGGGCATTGGCAATTGTAATATCAGTATCATATTTCAAGTGACCCTAAGAGGGCATCTTTGTAATCAAAGCTCATTCAAAGATTAATACAAGAAACCTTACTTACATTGTTTTGTTCAAATTATGTACTTGTGTGAATATTTATGCTTTCATGATGATATAGATCAATACAGTAGTTAGGTGCACGCTCTATGGTTAGGTCATATGGTGATCACGGTGGAACTCCATAATTTTAGCCCTGAGTTTTGACTTTTCTTGGCTTTTTCTTATCTTAGGTGCTAACCACAGCTTTCAACTGCGGTTATTTTTTGGCTCGCGATTGTAACCTACGGTCACTATTGTAGCCCACATATCAGACCTGTGGCTAATAGAGGAAAATGCAGATAGCAGGAAACTCAGTGGGCAGCAGAGTAGGAGCTAAGGTAGGCCCCAATTTCACTATCTATTTTGAATTTTTTGCTCTGTATTTTTCCAGAAAGCATTGAACTGTTGCAAGCTAGGAACTTAAATAAAAAAAAAAGGTCAATGAACAAGTCTTAGTTTGTTTCTATTTTCATTTCATTAGAAAGGTGTTGTTGGGAACAGTGGACCTCTTAGTGCAGTCTAACCCTAAATACAGTGACCTTGATAGATATTGTGTGTTGTTTGCATGCTTGAGGCCCAATTAGTGGCCATATCATTGTAATTGCATCGTCAAAATATCATATAGGACATTAGCATGCATTATTTCTGAATTTGAAATGTTCCTTTCTTTTCATGCACATCATGTAGGAATGATCATTATGCTCTTCTATGCATTTGTCATTTTTGCAAAGTAAAAGGAACCACACACACCACCTGGCACTTAAACGCTAGTGAGTTGGGCTTCATCTCCAACCACTAGTAGGGTTCAACGATGGTGGGCATAATTTCCATCCGTTGGCCCAAATCCCACGTACCTTGTGTTACTAGACCATATCGGGTCCAAGATCCTTTTGTACCTTGAAAAATTTGTATATACTCCTCTTCGGAGGGTATGACGTTGATTGGGGGAAAATGGGTGAGGAACTGGGAGGACCTGTGCCCCCTGACCATGTGTGGGCTTCACTTCCACACATTATAGGTTGGTTTACGTGACTTGGGTTTCATCACCAAGTTGTCGAGCTATAGGGTATACAGGTGAAAGCCAATTTAATTTAGTATAAAATCCAACAATCTTTCAAAATATGTGAGAGTTTCTAACATTGATACAACACATCTAAAAACAATATCAAACAGTTTAGGGCTCACAATAAAAATTTAAAAGGAGATAATCATCATTTGTATACCTTTTTTGCATAATAAAACACATCTAGACGTTAGGTACACAAATGGTGAACACACAGGGTGATCGAAAAAGGTCTAGGACCGATGCCCATGATCAACCCCCAACTGGTTCACAACAGCATGTGTCGAGTCCTCATACACATGAGCAAACCGAATGATGTTCGGTGAGCATTAGAGGTGACAACTCGACACGGGGAGATCCCGTTGAGCAGACCCCTGATAGAGGAGCTTCATTATACCCTTCTAGGCATGGGACTAAGCACGAAACTTCTTAGAATGAGGATTCTCTACTCCAAAGCCATTACTAAGACCGCACTACATGTGCATCCATGGGATCGACCAAGGAATATGTTGTGCAGGGGACCAAGTTGGTTCCCATATGTACTAGGTCCATAGGAGGTTCTAACCCTCCACAGTCAAAGTATAGATGGACCAGAGATCCGCCCATTCAGGGGCAAGAGGACAGGCTCACTTTCGAGCATAGGTCCACCCATACTCCCACACATAGACCACCATGTAATATCACCATTGACATATCAAAGGTGGGAGCTAATGGAACACCACCACATGAGCGGTGGAGGTCTAGATAATTATATGGTCTAGGTAGTGTTCTTGAGCAGCTAGGCTGCAAGCCTATAGCTCCGCCCACTCGTGCTTCGAGTGAGCGTAGCGGTAGTTGTATCAAGATCACTAGAGAGAATAGAGAGGCTTCTAAGAACCCTCATGTCACACATCCACCATCAACACATTTGTCTTATGGGTAAAAAACCCATAAGGTAGCTCATATAGAGCATACACACTAGAGGCCTCCCATAGTCGATCAGATCAATAGATCATATAGAATGGTGTCTGAGCAAAGACGTCAAATCCTCCAAGATCAATTGGAGGATGCTCGCCTAGAGAGGCAACATATTGAAGATGAAAATATTCAAGTGCAAAGGCTCCTATGACAGAGATTATATGAGTAGCGCATGCGCAAGGAGCGTATTCTAGCTCAAAAGGAGTGCATAGAGTAGGAGGATCGGCTAGCCAGGGCTGGCCTATACCCTCCTAAGGAGCATAGAGAGTGTGTGCATAGGAGGGCTGTGTCCCTAGATGATATGCATGAGAAGCATAGATACACTCGTACTCATGTCAATGCCCAATAGATGGAGCAACTATCGTCACTCAATGATCTTAGACAGAGGCAACATGAACATGTAGATGTAGATAGATACGATCAGGATTATCCTAAGAGTTATTGAGTTGAGGAGGAGGAAGAGCCACGTCCTCCACCTCCCTCGAAGAAGACCTTACCTCCTAAACCGCCTCCATGTTAGCTTAGGGAGGAGGAATTTTTGTCTTCTAAGGTGTACAAGGTTTTGGCCAATAAGGTCAAAGCAATAGAGAGGCAAGGCACGACTATGCAAAATTTGACATTGAGGAAGATACACAATGAACCTCTAGACCCCTCGGTGCCTATGCCTCCATATCCCGAGCATTTTGATATGCCCAAGTTAGAAAAATTCAAGGGTGATGAGGATGCCCAAGAGCATGTTACAAGTTTTTTGGATGCTTTTTTCCAGATAAAGAGTCATGATGCCTTGTTGTTGTGCACCTTATTTATGACACTCTTTGAACCGGCCCGAGAGTGGTTCAACAAGCTAAAGGAATATAGTATTACTGGTTTTGAGCAATTAGCTGATGAATTTCTTGAACGCTATTCATTTGGTGTCAAGAAATAGGCCAACCTTTTTTATTTGGTTGTGCTAGCTCAGTGTGACAATGAGCCCATCGAGCAATACGAAAAGATATGGTGTAGAGTAATGGCAAAGTTGTAATTCCCTATTCTTGCAGTAGAACTAACCTAAATGTTTACAAAGATTTATGCCAAGCACATCTCGCTACTATTGCAACTGCAGTAGTATGCTACATTCGAGGAAGCTATGGCGCAAGCCAAGGTGATCAAGGACATCAAGTTGCAAGAAGGCAACTTGAAGCTCAAGACTAGGAAAGAAGGGTTTAAAAAGAGTACTACGAAGCAATAGGGCAAGTAGGCCCATGTGAATCAAGTAGTACTAAATCTTGGAGGAGAGGACAAGGGACAACAAAAGCCTAATTATTAGGCCCAACCTCCTCCTATGCATTATGAGACATGCAAAAACAACTATAAGGGCAAAAATAGAGAAGAGCACCCACCTCACCAGTTCACACCTCTGATAGAATTGATGACTTTGATTTTCCATCAACTGTGTGAGGCCAAGGCCATACGATTGCCCAAGGTCAAATTAATAGATCCAAATGTGCCAAAGTTGAAGTGGCATCAAGACGATCTGTTCTACATATTCCATAGAGCAAAAGGCCATGACATCGAGACATGTTGGTCCTTCAAACACATTGTACAAAACATGATAGAAAAAGAAGAGCTTGTAGTACCAGGAAATCCATAGGCACTCGACAATAGAAACATGGGGATTTTCAAGAATCCACTACCTAATCATGAGGTGCCTCATAACAACGTCGACCAGGTCAATCAAGTGAGAATCGAACCACCTACCCAGGGGTTCGTAGGTATGGTCAATGTTGTTACTAGATATGGGAGGTACGATCAACCGAATCAACCTCATGCTCCCATTAGAATACAAGCTACGTCGGATCAACGGCCAACTCAAAACATTCTAAGCCCACCAACTAGACCGGTGGTGACCATAAGGAGAAGGTTTGTTTAGAACCTGTAGACAACTCCTGAGAAGTTATAAATATATGAGCTTATTCAGTAGTCCCCTAGAAATAGGGAGACTCTTATGGATGTTATGAGGTCCATTAAGGTACAATCCCAAGATGCACACGCATTTACAAATTTCGTGGGACATGTACAACAGTGTCAAGAACCCATGATACAATTTTACGATCATGAAGTGAAGATGGTTCCTACTATGACGACCGACTCGCTACTGCATATTATCACATGTGTTAACCACATGCCTTTCAAAAGGGTCTTTATCGACACTAGGTATTTCATCAATATAATTATGACCAAGGTGTTGAGCCATCTCAAGTTACACAAATTACACGTTGTTCCTACCACCTTTACATTGAGAGTGTTTAATGATGCACTATGCTCAATGGTTGGTACAATTGTTCTACCTATTCAGGTGGGACTCAAGACCATCTCTATGATGTGTCATGTGATAGAGGGTGCCATGCAGTACAACATTCTTCTCGAAAGGCCTTGGATTCATGAAATGCATTGCATCCCCTCGATCTTGCATCAATGCATGAAGCACATTCACGTAGTGTCCTCAGACGAAGAACCATTCAAGTTCATGAACCTAGCAGATTTTCCTGGGGGTTTTGTACTCCCATTGATGCACTTGGATATTTGACCTACTTCACCATTTAAGATTCAAAGAGGTAAACCAACAGCCCATGCTCAACCATCAACATCTGTGTCATGTAGATCTGAGCATACGAATGCAACTTCTCTAAAGTCGACTACATAGACAATGCATCGGCAAGAAAAAAAGCTAAAGGCAAAATTGGGTGAGAAATTAGAAGATCATATGCCCGGACCAGTCACCAATGAGACTCCCACTCCCATGGATGTGGAAGAACCTCAAGACAAAGTTGAGGAGGCACCTCATCCTGCTTCACTTGCATCTTTAGCAGGGTCATCTGCACCGCAGGTGGACGTTCATCTGGCTAGCACAGGGTTGGGTGAGTATCTTGTGCAAAATGTCACTTTCGGACCTATCCTGAAGACTGCATAAGAGATGGGCCGACCGCACACCCATTAATTTTTGATTGGATCTATAGTGTCGTTGGGTGAGCCACCCAACCAAACAAACTTCATCTACGTAGGGCTAGATCAAGTGCCCACTAGAATGTCCATAGATGAGGATGATGACGAGCCATTCTCTATGAATGTGTTCTATCTATCCAACCTAAAATACGCCATGTGCATTTTTGAGTCGTATCATTGGCATGGGAATGACCTTGGTCTTTTCGAACAAGGACATAGGACTCCACTCGAGCCTCATCATTAGTTAGCTATTGATAGGTTCAGGTTAGGGTTACAAATACAAGATCATGATGATTTGCTTGCTGCATCCTTAGATCGCATGTACTTGAGTCTGGGGGATGATGTGGATTTTAATCCATATCACCCTAATATTTCTAGCTTTTGGAGGACTCGCTAGATGGTATCATTTGTTACCATAGGGCCACCCAATTCATATCATGATGGGACCTTAGAGGACAACCCCAGAGGCAACCTGGGTAACCAAATCTATAGTGCTACCGACGACACTGGTATGCAGGGGCATAACCCCACTACTGTAGGCGATCTCGAGTTAGGATATATTTGTGATGATGATGGAGAGGAGTCCACATATGAAATAAGTGGACCTAGTTATGATGCAGATGATGAGTCCCCAAATTATGATCAATATAAGGAGGAAATCGAGCCGACCTTTCCAGGTCCGACGTTTATACACCATCTGCTGCCTATGGAACAAGTGGAAGAGACGAATGAGTGCTTCATAGTCGATAGTGATTATAAAGATGAAATAGAGGAGGCCTATTTAAGGCCTTGCCCATATAATATCCCACTATGCATAGACACAATAGAGTGGTCCATCCATGGTAGTGACCATAGTGATGTAGATGAGAGGACCGATTCCAGGCTCATGTATCCACAATATCTATTGCCTAGGGAATCGAAGCATGTTATGGAGGAAGTCCCTCCCAAAATTGAGCACTCTGAGGAAGGAGTAGCACCATTTTATGTGGTAGTATCATATATATGATCATTCTATTATATTTATCTAGATAGTGATGATAGTGACCACAAAATTAGATACATGGGGCCACATCTGGCAGATCACCCCTTAGAAGAGGGGGGAAGTGACGGATTGTATTTGTATAGTGATGATGAGGATTCATTGGAGATGGCCTATTTGGGACCTCATCACCTACGTAATAGACCTCCACCTCAAGGTCCCCCACCTATTATAGTTGTATGTTTGCATCGGGAGATCAATATCCGTCGTAGCCTGAGGGAAAGAAGAGAGCTCGAAGAGAGGTATCAGGAACTCTTTCCCCATCCGCCTATGTACGCGGAGCTCCAGGAGCCGAGAGATCCCATTTTGTAGCTAGTGCACTAAGAGGATCCAGTTATATGGGCATCCCATAGAGAGGATTCGTTTGTGCTCGTACCATCTAAGCTAGATCTTGGGTACAGAAGCTACACTTCAGATATAGAGTTTTATTCATGTGGTTCTGGAGATCAATTCCATTCCATCAGTATGGTATTTATTGATTAAACCACTCCACTCTATAATCCAACAGATTCATCCAAACAATTACATCTGAACATGGATGCTATCGATTGGAATCGCACTAAATCACTGGTCCAGCCTGAATATTTCTTCCCTAATGAAGAAATGTTGCAACTATTTCATTTTGTGCTAGGCTGTGCTTATGATGTTTATCACACTGAGGGTGCTTCCCACAAGGAACATGTTAACCTAGCTGATGACATCCATCTGATTCCTATGCCTCACCAACTTGAGGAGGGATCACATATGTCAGTAGATAAAACCTTCAATGTGGATATTAGTAAAGATCCCACCAATCCAAATAAGGTTATATTTGGAGAGAGTCTCACTCTGGATGAGCATGATAGCATCATCCCTCTACTGAAGGAGAGACTTGATCTATTTTCTTGGACTTAAAAAGACATGCCAGGTCTCGATCCAAAATTGGTTACTCATAACCTTTCACTAGATCTGTCGAAGAAGCCAGTAAAGAAAAAAATTAGAAAAATGCATCCAACAGTGGCCTTAATGGTGAAAGACGAGTTGCAAAAGCTATTGGATGTAGATTTTTCCATATCCATTGTCTATCCAAAATGGGTGTCCAATATGGTGCTCATAGGAAAGCCATATGGAAAGGTCTGTATTTGTACGGATTTTAGATATCTCAATAAGGAAACACCCAAAGATTCATTTCCATTGCCAAATATCGATGCTCTAGTAGATGCTACTATAGGTCACAAAATACTCTCCCTTATGGATGATTTTTCTGGATACAATCAGATTCATATTAAACCCGAAGATCAGCATAAAACCACATTTATAACACCATGGGGGACATTTTTCTACAAAGTTATGCCATTCGGTCTTAAAAATGCTGGTGCCACACATCAGTGGGCACTGACATATATCTTTCATGACTACATGCATACAATCTTAAAATATTATATCGATGACTTACTAGCTAAGTAGTTACTATGAGTAGAGCATGCAAAGGTCTTAAGGAAGGTCTTCAATCACCTGATAGAGCATAATGTCAGGTTGAATCCTAAGAAGTGTGTATTTGGTGTAACTTTAGGTAAACTCTTGGGATTCATCATTTATAAATGAGGCATCGAAGTAGACCCAGCAAAGGTCAAGGATATTCTAGAGATGCATCCTCCCACTAATATCAAAGAACTAAGAAGCCTTCAGGACAAAGTAGCATCCATAAAGTGATTCATCGCTCAATTATCAGATAAATGTCGACCCATGAATTTACTGCTACACAAGGGGATATCATTTGATTGGGACGAGGACTGCCAAGTAGCATTTACTAATACCAAGCAATACCTAGAAACATCACCAGTACTAGCTCCACCAAGGCTAGATGTGCATTTTCTGCTATATATATTGGCAACCAACTTTGCATTAGGGACCATGTTAGCCCAAAATAACATGCAAGGCAAATAACAAGCCATATATTACATCAGTTACACCTTGGTGAGTTATGAGTCAGGATATGCATATGTTGAGAAGATTTGTTTAGTAGTGGTGTTCGCTACCAAGAAATTGTGATATTACATGCTAATTCATACAACATATGTTATATCGAAGTAGAATCCTTTGTAGTATATGATAAAAAATACATATCATAACACACGTACTACAAAGTGGATCATGCTATTGACAAAATTTGATTTGCAATTCATCAGCCAAAAGTCCATCAAGGGACAAGTCATAGTTGATCAACTGGTTGAGGCACCACTATCCAATAGTAGACCTCTAACCATTGAGCTTCCAGATGATGCGGTCTTCATAATATCTAAAGCTCTCGAACCCAAAGAACAAGAGAATAATGCTGATATGACATTGTTTTTTGACAGTTAGAAGTGTGAGCAAGGGGGTGGTGCAAGAATAGTGTTTTTCATGCCACAAGGAGCTCCAATGCCCTTGTCATTCAAGTTAGACTTTTCATGCACCAATAATAATGTTGAGTATGAAACCCTACTTTTGGGCCTCCACACAGCCATCACCTTGGGTATTAAAATATTGAATATTTTTGGTGATTCTCTGCTCATAATTAACCAAGTCAAGGGGCTCTTTTAGTGTTGATGTCCCGTACTGAAAGCCTAAAAATATCTTGTTGCCACTTATCTAGCTAAATTTGAATGGTATGACATCGAGGCAATCCCTCGATCGTCAAATAGGTTCACAGACACCATGGCATCTTTGGGGTCCTTTATCCCTCAAAATTCATCCATCGATTTTACTACCATCCATGTTAGAACACTCTTGCACCTAGCAGAAGAGCGTGAAGCCTTTGATAATAAAGATTCAGTCAACATGATTGTCATGGAACCAATAGTTGATTGGTTTCGTAGAGCAGAAGAATTTATTAAGTAGGCACCCTGGGAGTCATTGAATTCTTAGAGTCCTACGAAGAGTGGTACTACCATTCACCATAAGTTTGTTTCCCAGTCTACATTTAAAATTTTAAATACATAGTTGGAACTAGTTGTATTAGCAGTTGAAGCTGAGGTTTTTCAAAGCTGGATGTTCCAAATCTAAGACTTCCTAAAACTTGGTATGATCCCAGAGGGATTATCGTGTGCCACAAGACGCACATTAAAATAGAAAGTGACTAAGTATGTCTTTATAGGAGACATTTTGTACCGATGCAGCTACGAAGGAGTTCTCCTTCGATGTCTTGAGCCCCAAGAGTCATCTTGGGAAATTTTAGAAGCTCATAATGGTACGTGCAGTGGCCATTTTAGTGGTATGGTTGTCATCAAACACATCCTTTACATGGGTTATTATTGGCCCACTATGGAGAAGGATTGCAATGTGTATGTCAAGAAATGTTTTAAATGTTAGCATCATGCTAATCTTATGCACTTGCCATCATAGGCCTTACAACCCATTCAGGCGGCTTGGCCATTTTCTTAGTGGGGACTAGATCTTATTGGCAAGATCTCTCCTCCATCGTCAGGCCGACATACATTCATTATCATGGCTACTAAGTATTTTACAAAGTGGGTGGAAGCCATTCCCCTTACAATGACCACTGGAGCTTGCATCACAGAATTTATTCTTGAGCATATCATATGTCATTTTGGGATACCATCCAAAATAATTTTGGATAATGGAACTTCTTTTAAGAACAAAATTGTGTGGGATTTAACGTCTAAATACCGCATTAAACATAGTTTTACAAATCCATACTATCCACAAGAAAATGGGCAAGCTGAGGCCTCAAACAAGACTATGGTAGCCATATTGAAAAAGATAGTGCAAGAACACCACAAGGATTGGCATATATAGTTACCCCTTACATTATGGGCTTACAGGACTAGCATTCGGATGCCCATTGAGGCAATGCTATTTTCACTAGTATATGACACTGAGGCCATTATACCCTTAGAGTTGGAGATTCCAACGCTGGGCATCACATTGAAAGAGTTCATCGATGATGATACCGTGTGGTAAGCTCACCTCGATCAATTGATGTTGCTCGATGAATTTCGCATGAATGCCCTCGAGAATCTCCACATTTATCAGGAGTTATTAAAATAAGCTTACAATGTCAAAGTCCACCAGAGAGACTTTGAAGTTGGGGATCTTATGCTAAAAGAGAACCAACAGAACTCGAATTTGTTGCCTGATATGCAAGACAAATTCATGGCTAATTAGCTAGGGCCTTACATCATATCTAAAAATATTGGTCCAGGTACCTATCGCCTAACTTCACTAGAGGGTGTGGAAGAGCTTGAGCCTCTCAATATCATCCATATTAAGGTTTTCTATGCTTGAGAGTGTAGTAAAAGCACCAAAGGCATCTATAAGCCCTTTGGTCAACCCAAAAGCTCCAAGGGTTTGTCCACAACTTCTCGGTCATCCCAAAAGGCTTCAAGTTCTCAAATTGAGAAGCTTGGTCAAGTAAAGGCACCAAAGGCATCTGTAAGCCCTTTGGTCAACCCAAAAGCTTTGAGGGTTTTGTCTCAACCGCTCGGTCATCCCAAAATTCCCCAAGCTCTCTATTGAGTAGCTTGGTCAAGTAAAAGCTCCAAAGGTAGTTCCTTGCTATTTGGTCATCCTTAAAAGCTCCAAGGACATGTACTCGTCGTTTGGTCAAATATGAAAGCTCCAAAATGCATAAAAATTTGAAAATATATAAAATTCCAAAAAAAAAAAAATTGGTAAAGCATAAAATCCAAAAACATTTGCTTTTGCAATTTGTATTTTCATACATGCATTCACATCATCATATTTCATTTAGGCATTTGTCATCCATTGCATTCCATAGTAGAGCATAATGTGTATATCAAAATATTACAAACGATCGCATGTTTGTGTTTCAATCATGCACCCTTGCATTTATCATAATTCATTGCATTCATACACGATACTTGTTGCGGAGAAATATGTATGTATATTAAGTTTTCCAGTCACTCAGCCATACTTAGTGGGTTCTTCAAATATTGTAGAAAGCTTGCTTTGCTATTATAGACAAGGTCATTAGTGGGGATAGTGCTTCAATATATCAGAATCCCATCACTAAGAAAAACAATATAAAATCCTGCTAAGACAAGAGAGGATGAAAGCTGCAATAGCAGTCTTAGGTATCTAGAGATATGGGTTTCACGACATGCTTATATTACAAATAGTCGGTCTAGAAAGGTGTACTTTGGCAAAAGGAAAAGATTTTCCCCTATAAATCCCAAAGTCAAAAAGTTTAAATCCCAAGTTACAAAGTGCAAAAGTACAAATTTCAAGTTCAAAATGTAAAGTGACATAGTGAATCAAAAGCACTATAAAAATCCCTTGCTCATAGAAAATGGTAACACGTGGACTAAAAATTATTTTTATCACTACATATGAGCAAGTAAGAAGGGTGAGAACTTGAATCCCTGGATTGTCCATCTTTCAAAATCCATAGAGTGATCCCCGATCATAACAATGGGTTGGAAGATTCCTACCTACAATCGGAGGGGTAGTTCTATTGGGTGATCCCAAAACATAGCAATGGGTTGAAAGAGTCCCTTCTACATTTGGAGGGGTAGACTTGATCAATTTGTAATATGAGCTAGCTCTAGGTACCTAGGATTGTCTAGTTGTATAAGTCTAACAAAGCTGAAACAAGGATGGTACGATCATATGAGGAACCCTATCTCACATATGGGTTGAAAGAGTCCCGACTGACATACGGGGTATGCTTATGATCTATCTAAAAATACTCACATGCACACATAGGGATAATGAATAGTTGGGTTTGTCATGGCAAAAGCCTTGTCCAATATAAGCCTTGTATAGTTAGTATGTGATTTTTGGAGAAGTCTACTAGGGTGTTTGAGTCTCAAGGAAAACCCCAAAAAGTTCTCCAATAGCAAAAAGATACCAAATATCATTAAACTTCAAAAATACGAGTCATTCATTCATCAAAATGCATTTTACAAAGCACAATCAAACATATAGGATAGATACCGCATGAACATCAGAAATGATGTTTAGACGGCCACTGACTATTTAGTGCAACAAAGAAGAAATATAAAAAATGACATATTCATTCATTAGAATTATACCAATCCATTTTACTACATTTCATACATGGGTGATTAATTGATTAATTTATTGTAATGAGAATTATCAATTATTTTGCATGATTGTTACACATTCTGTAGTGTCATATTTTAAAAATTGATATACACAATTTACATTCATTCCTTATGTTTTAAGTGATTAAAACATACAGGTTCATTTCCATTAGATTATGATTATATACATAATGCATTACCATAAATTTCATAGCATACCATAAACTACATAAAATAAACGCATGCCCACAAAGCAAAAATAAATATGCATTTAAAAATAAACATCGCATCCATATGCATACATCATATCTCGCACATCTAATCATCTAGATCACTGCATATCATCATAATAAAGTAAAATAGATATCTAGTGCATGTCATACATACATCACATCATATAAACATAGCATTTACATAAGTCTTGCATCCATGTGCATCAAATAAACATAAAATCAAAAACAAATAAATAAACATGTACACATAATGAGCCATAAATGATCATATCATATATATATGTGTCCAAAAGAGTACATAGGGAGTACAAAATGCTTGCAGGCTACAAATGTGTAGGTCCTCGACCTTACACACAAAATTATATATCAAAAATGTAGTTAATAGCTGCTATAACCTAGATCTAGGCTACTCCACCTATACTAGAGCTCTCATCACTTCCCTCAGCGCTATGCTCTGGAGCCTGCTCTCCTGGCTGACCTGGAACCTATGGTGGATCCTGCTATGGATCATGCCTACCTTCAAAGCCTAAAGCACCTAGAACATAGGAAACTAGTAACTACAGTAGGCTAGTCCTATGACTGGAGGCCCCTGATGTCTACCCTGGATCTCTAGTCCTAGCCTGTGATCTTGATGTGTGTGTGCTAGAGGACCTGTGCATCCTCTCAATCCTATGAGTCCTATGAATCAAGCTCACTATAAACTACCCTGAGGTCCTAGACCTGGTATGTTGTAATTCTGAGGAGAAAGGATCCTTTGGAACCTGTAGCCCATGCATATCTATATAACCGACTAGCTGATGAATGCAAGTAAGCTAGGCTACATGCATCTCATTGGTCCTCATGACCATACCACACAGTCACTCTACCTTAGTTGTCGGATCTTATGTAGCTATTGTACCTACTACTAGTGTTGTAGGAGGCCCCATAGTCACCTGAGGAGGCGGCATAGCCCCCCTCAATGCTCAAGCAAGATCCCACTCTGCCTCTACTATAGTTCATTGCACCTGTGCTAACTCCAAGGTAGTCTGTAGTCTCTACACCTAGGCCTCTACATCTATGGCCCGAGTCATGAGTTCCTATACCTGTTCCTATGCCTCAGTCAAGCACCACTCCCTGTCAGCCACCTTCACCTCTAGAGTGGTGATGGTAGTGTCTCTCTCGAGCTGCTGTGTGTGAAACCACCCGAGCTGACTCTGCAAGTCAACCACCTAAGCCATCATTTGTCCCTCTACACTATCAAGAGGGACCTCACCCTCCTCTAGAGTATCCTCCTCAGGGTAGATCTCTATAATATCCTCAACGGTAGCCTCTGCACCCTAACCACCCTTTGTATGCTAGCACACCCTACGCCCATCAGTATCTGCCTCTACCTCTACTTGATCCAGATCTTAGCCCAGAGACCCTATCCCATGCCATATGAATAAATACCACCACCCATCATAGTCTGGTGTGGTCCCAGCTGTCTCAACCCTCAACTCTTGGAAGTCGTCGGGTGCATCTCCTAGTGGTGGAGGAACTATCAATGGGTGGTCCCTCTCTAGAGCCAGGCGTCTATACCTTAGTGGCATCTCTGGTATGTCCTACACCATATCGAACTATTGTAGAATGCGATAAAATAATGGATACTCTCTAACCTATGGTTTACACCAGATTAGCCATATTTCTTGGAAGGTGCATCGTAGCCACTCGTCCGCCTTAGACCATATAGGGCAATCCATGTATGGGCACCAGACAACGTCCCTCGGCCCAAGTGATGCAAACCTGATGATATAGTGCTTAGTGTTCCTAGCATGAGCCCTACTATGGATAACATCCTCAACACAAGGCCAGTATGCGGTGTAACATTGATGGTTGGCATCTATGATGATGATGCGTAGTGGTAGCTCTGTAGGACACTCCATCTGGATGTGCTGCCACCCCCATATTTTTAACAAAATACTACAACTAATGCCCTTATGACTATGCTCTATGATCTAGTACAACTCCCTATAGAGCTGGCATTATAGGTTTCTCCCCCAAGATAATTGTAGTAGCTCCTCTGTAGAGCTCTGAAGCACCCTCCAAGCAATGGCTAACATGTTCTAGGGAATCCTCACACCCGAGGAGTATGGAAGGACAATCTACATAATGATATGCATGAAGAGGGCCTCTCATACAAAAAAGACATCATCACAATACCAATCATTGATGTACACCCGTCTGTGGTCAGCATCATCCTATGCATCAGTGCTCTGGTCATCGAAGATGGAATCGAAGACAAAATCCTTTATCATGGAGGTAGAGGAGATGATAGCCTCACCATCTATGGGGATCCTAAAGATCCTATAGACATCCTCGAGAGTGATAGTCATCTCATTAGGAGGAAGGTGGAAGGTGTTGGTCTGCGCATTCTAGCATTGGGCCAAAGCAATATGATAGGCTTGATATACCCTAATGGTGGGTAGATCCATGATGTAACCAAACAACTCAGAACCAAGCTTGATCATCATCAGATAAAGCCTCGTAGAGAGTCTTCATAAGGTCAGGCTCTCGCACTCTAGAAGTTAAATTTTAAAAACAAAAAGCATAATGTAAGCTAAATCTAGTTGAGCAAAGCTAAAAAAAATTAAAAAATTTAATTAGACAACCTAAAAAAAATCAGCAATAGCAAATCGTAGCTGAAACCCGCGGTTCCCAATTTGCAAATTGGGAACCGTAGCTAAAACCTGCGGTCCCCAGTTTGCCAACTGGGAACCGTAGATACCAGCTATGGTTTAGGAGTGGCACCCATTTAGGGTACCCTCCTAGACCACTAAGGCATAAAATTAAATCCTACAGCTAGCCTAAACTAGTGGGGTTCATTACCAATAGTTTAGTGAGGTTCAATTTTTGGCATTACTTAATGTAGTTCATTTTACTGGTATTGAGTGCATAGTCTTAGTTTCAAGTTACCTTATCTGCATCCTGTCCTTGACCAATAGATGGTTGATTAGGATCCACCATCGAGGTATATGAGTGTAATTGTGGTAAAGTTTGGTAGTGTTCCATATCGAGGAATGTTCCCTCTCTCAGAGCTCTCAAAATTGCTAGGTGTTTGCAAGAAAAATAATGAAAATTTCAAATAGGAATTCAATTTATAGGTCTTCCTAGTCTCTGCAGACCACAACTGACACCTACAATTCTAGAACTAGGGTTTTTTGCCCGTAGGTCTAACCAGCAGTTCCCAAAATTTGGAAATTTAAACCATAGACCGTACTTGCGATCCGCAGTTAGCAATAAATGCACTCAAAACCCACCATGGGAAGGTCTAAAAATATCAATTACTGACTTCCACCGAAAAAAAAATCAAAATCAATGATTAAAATTACAAATTTGGTGATGTTAAAAGCACCAGGATCAATCAAATAAATGCAAAATTAAACAAAAAAATCAAATAATGAAAAACCAAATGCACCTCGTATTTAGTGATTTATCCTATAAAATTTATGGTTGCAGCGACTTGTGATCCATGCAATCCGAAAAGATGAGTAAATCACCATAAGGACATTTGGGGCAAACTTGTCATTTCATTTATGATATATTTCGGCAAATCATTTACAATATGATTCAACATAAGTCTAATTGCATTTGTATTATTTTTATTCCCTAATACGGCTATCGTAGCTTGACTGCTCCATGGGATATAGATGTGCAAATACTACTAAGAGTTGCAATCATAAACTGGACTACGCCTAGCCAAGGCATTAAAAGGATCAAATCTAAAGTTGTTCAAGATCATTCATTATGGTCAAGCGATTTTGTTGCTTCATACATTGTCATTACCCTCATCGACTCATCGCTTGAGGGGGTAGTCATAATTTCATGTCATAATCAAAATCAATAGAATATCTCGAAGATCGTAGATCCCTTGATCTTGTCAAAATTGTGTTCATTCTTGTGAATCATTGATAACAGCTATCATAAGCTTCCCCATTTGCTTGGGATAAATAGCAGATATGAAATTTTGTTTGTAGCTCTCATCCTTCTATTATATAGGCCTAACTCCTATTGTAGCACCAAAGCTACCCGAATGTCTGATGGCGAGTGTAAACTTTTCAAATGTAAGCCTTTCCAAGTTGGAAGCAATGATTCCAAGATGCGCGTCCTTTTGCTGGACCTGGGGCATCTAATGTTGATCAGACTAATGATCATCATAGAACCTTTGACATCATTTTAGGATGTATATTTTTGCTCAGTGTTGTTCGATATCACAATGCATCTCAAAAGGGGCATCTGTAGACACCTAAAATACATCATGTCAAGGGCGACTACTCATATGGACATGCTACAAAACTATATGGAGGATCTTGGATAGACTCCAAGATAGAGCAATGGTTCTAACCACTCAATTTAGGCATTTTTTCCTAAGTAGTCTGAACCGCAGCCCGGACCTACGGTCTCCAGTATAAACTATGGTTGAAACCTATGGTCTATATTCTAGACTGCAACTATGACCTACGGTATTAACTAAAGTTTATTTAGGCCTTCCATCCAAGCCAAATCAGTTGGAATGATTGAAAGATCTAGAAGGAGGCAGTTGAAGGATGAAATATTCCAGAGGCTTCCATCCCAACTGTCCTAACCACCCTTCTTGGTCTTGGCTTCTCCATGAAGCCACCCCTAGCCCTAGGGGCATGCTATAAATACCTCCTAAAAATGGGGAGAAAAAGAGAGAGAGTTAATTGATCAAGAGAGCAACGAATCCCTATCAAATTGCATATTGAATCTATGCATTTGAGAGCCCCTTCGATATTCACCAAAAGACCAATTAGCTATGGATGCCCTAGGTGCCTAGGAGATTCAAGAAACACAAATCCAAGCAAATGAAGGCCCTTCACAATGCTTTGATTGCCAAACCTATTATACGACAACAAAGGCAACCCTTGAACATCAATTTGGATAAGGAGGTCAAGCCCACTGCCCCTAATTCTAAGGGTAAACCTATCAGAGGTCAAACCGTGGCTGTCAACCACGGTTCACAGTGCATACCACCCACCATGGTTGTGGTTTACAATAGGCGACTGATCACCTTACTTGCTTTTCTTTTGACTGCATAGATTAGTTATATTAGTCTTTTCATAGGTTTAGTTGCATTTTAGAGAAACTTTGACCATAGGAATTAGTCGTTTCATGCATTATATTAAGTAGGATTATATTGGATATTTTATGCATTTTATTTCTCCTAACTTGATATTTGATCCATGCATCATTTGCTTATTCATGTCCTTCATGTTGTAGTATAATTCTTGATCAAATTAGAATAGTTTAAAGTATTTTTTTATGTTTTCTTGTTTTACTAGTTTAATGGCATTTGCATACATATTTCCTTAAAGGACCTCATCACGAGAGGCTATCAATATTTTTAATCATGCACTGTTGTTTCTTGTTCACAGGGATACAGGTGCAAGAGGATATTATGTCATAATCCTTCCACATCACGAAGAAGGGGATCAGCTCCACCCTAATGCAGTTTATGACTAATCAATAGAGCACTATAAGTGCACCTACCCTATTGAGGGCATTGGCAATTGTAATATCAGTATCATATTTCAAGTGACCCTAAGAGGGCATCTTTGTAATCAAAGCTCATTCAAAGATTAATACAAGAAACCTTACATTGTTTTGTTCAAATTATGTACTTGTGTGAATATTTATGCTTTCATGATGATATAGATCAATACAGTAGATAAGGTGCATGCTCCATGGTTAGTTCAACTATAAATGCTACATCATATGAAAGATCAATTGTTAGAGGCCTACTGTTGTATAGTGGTGCCTTAGCTAACTGATCTGCTATGACCTATCCCTTTATGGACTTCTAGATTATGAATTCCAAATTGAATTCTATCAATAGCATGATCCACTTTGTAGTACATGTATTATGATATGTCTTGCTCATCATATATTGCAAAGGATTTTGTTTTGATATCACATATGTCATGTGACTTAACATGTAGTGCTACAATTTCTTGGTAGCGAACACTACTACTAAACATAGTTTTTCCACATATGCATATCCTAGATCATAACTCATTGAGGTTTGGCTAATATAATATATGGCTTGCTCTTTGCCTTGTACATGATTTTGGGCCAACATGGTCCCTAATGCAAAGTCTATTGCCGATATATAGTAGAAAAGGCTCTTCTGGCCTTGGTGGAGCTAGCACTGGTGGCATCTCCAGGTATTGATTTATCTCAGCGAAGGCTGCCTTGCAGTCCTCGTCCCAGTTGAATGGGACACCCTTATGTAGCAGTCAATTCATGGGTCAACATTTATCCGATAGTTGGGTGATAAATCATTTTATCAAGGCTAACTTGCCTTGAAGGCTCCTTAATTCCTTAATATTGGTGGGAGGATGCATTTTCAAAACGACCTTGACCTTCACTGGGTCTACTTTGATGCCTCTCTTGGAGATAATGAACCCTAGTAATTTTTGTAGAAGTTACGCCAAATACGCACTTCTTAGGATTCAGCCTAACGTTGTGCTCTATCAAGCGATCAAAGACTTTCGTAAGACCTCCGCACGCTCTTCTCATAGCAATAACTTGGCTAGCAAATCATTGATATAATCTTCAAGAATTTTGTGCATATAGTCATGAAAAATGTATGTCATGGCCCGTTGATATGTGGCACCAGCATTTTTGAGACCAAATGGTATAACTTTGTAGCAAAATGTTCCCCATGGCATTATAAATGTGGTTTTGTGCTGGTCTTCGGGTTTAATCCAAATTTAATTGTAACCAAAAAAACCATCCATTAAGGAGAGCATTTCATGACCTACAGTAGAGTCTACTAGAGCATCAATATTGGGCAATGAAAATGAATCTTTGGGTGTTGCCTTGTTGAGATCTCTAAAATCCATACAAATATAGATCCTTCCATCTGGTTTTCCTACAGGCACCATATTGGATACCCATTCTGGATAGTCGATGGAAATGACAAATTTTGCATCCAAAACTTTTTACAATTCATCTTTCACCATTAATGCTACTATTGGATGCATCTTTCTAAGCTTCTACTTGATAGACTTCTTGGATGGGTCTAGCGAAAGGTTATGAGTAGCCAATTTCAGGTCTAGACCGGGTATATCTTTGTATGTCCAAAAAAAAATGTCAGGTCTTTCTTTTAGCAGAGGAATGATGCTAGCGTGCTCATATGGAGTGAGACACATTCTAAATTTAACCTTCATTGGATTGGTGGGGTCATTACCGATATCCACTTCAAAGGTTTCCTCTACTGACATATGGGATTCTTCCTCAAGCTAATGAGGTGTAGGGATCAAATGGATGTCATCACCTGGATTTATATGTTCTTCATTGGAAGCATGTTTAGCATGATAGAAATCATAAGCACAGACTGGTCCAAAATGAAATGGTTGTAGCATCTCTTCATTTCGAAAGAAGTCTTTAGGCTTTATTTGCGAATCAGTGCAATTCCAATCGATAGCATCCATATTTAGATGTAATGGTTTGTACGAATCTAATGGATTGCAAAGTGGAGTGGTCAAATCAATGGAGACCATGATGATGGAATGGAATTGATCTCTAGGACCACATGGACTGAACTCTACATCATTTGTGTAGCTTTCGTACCCAAGATCTGGCTCAGATGGTATGGGGATGAATGGGTCCTCCTTGTGGGATGCCTAGACAACTGGATCCTCTTTGTGCACTAACTACAAAATGGGATCTCTCGGCTCAAGTAACTCAGCATAAGTATGCGGATGGAAAAGAGTCTTTGATATTCCTCTTCTAGATTTATTCTTTCCCTGAGGTGGCACTGGAGATTAATCTCTCGACATAAACCTGTAGCTGTAATAAGTAGCAGACCCCAAGGTGGATTCTAATTATGTAGGTGATGAGGCCCCAAATAGGCCATCTCCAATGAATCCTCATCATAACTATACAAATATAATCCTTCACTTCCCCCCATATGCAAGGGGCGATCTGCCAGATGTCCCATGTATTTGATTCTATAGTCACTATCATCACTATCCGGATAAACCAGATAAAATGATCGTATATATGACATCGACATAAAAACTAGATCTGATTCCTCTTCAAAGCAATCAGTGTTAAGAGGCACTTCTTCTATAACATTATCTTATTCCATAGACAATAGATGTAGCTGATATACTAGCCTCAGATCGGTCATCTCAACCTCATCGCTATGATTGCTACTATGAGCAGACCACTCTATCGTGTCCACAAATATTGGGAGATTAGCTGGACTAGACCTTAAGTAGGTCTACTCTGTCTCGTCTTCATAATCACTGTCGACTATGAAATGCTCGTGTATCTCATCTAATTGCTCTCTAGGCAACAAATGACGTAGAAATACCAGAACCACGAAGGCTCGATCAATTTCCCCCTCAAATTGATCATTATTTGAGGACTCGCCATATGCATCATAACTTGGTCCACTTATTTTGGATGTGGACTCCTCTCCATCTTCACTACAAAGATCTCCTAACTCAAGATCACCTAGAATGGCAGGGTTGTGCCCTTGCATACTAGTATCATCGGTTGTGATACGATTTTGATGACCCAGGTTGCCTCTGGGGTTCTGCTTCGAGAACTATTCATGTTCAAGCTTCGGTCTCTCAATGGTGATGACTGACACCATTGGGTTATTGCCCCAAAGACCAGACATGTTAGGATGATATGGATTAAAATCCATGTCTTCCCCTAGACTTAGGTATAAATGATCCAATGATGTAGTGAGTAAATCATCATGTCCCTAAATCTACAATCTCAATCTGAACCTATCAGTTGCCAAATGATAACATAGTTCAAGAGGGGTTCTTTGTCCTTGTTTGAAAATACCAAGGCCATATCCATACCAGTGATAGAGCTCAAAAATGCACATGGCATACTCTGGGTTGGAAAAGTATCGAACATTCATCGTGAATTTTTTCTCATCATCCATCTCCATGGGTCCTCACATTGGAACTTGATCCAACCTGGCATAGATGAAGTTTGTTTGGTTGGGTAGCTTACCCAATGGTACTACAAATCCAACTATATATTGATGGGCTATCATTTGGCCCATGTCTCGTGCAGTCTCTAAAATAGGACCAAAGGTCACATTTTGCACAAGGTATTCAACTAGACCTGTACTGGCTAGGTGAAGAGTCACTCACGGTGCGGATGACCCTACTGATGATGTAGGAGAAGTAAGCTAAGATGCCTCCTTGACTTGATCCTGGGCTTCATCCACCTTCATGGGAGTGGCAACCTCAGTGGTGACTGGTTTTGGGTATGTTCTTTTCTTCTTTCCTGCCCAATTTTACCTTTAATTTCTCATCATTCTGACGTATTCATGATGTACTCGGTCTCATAGAAGTTGCACTGGTATGTTCATATCTGTTCGATACAGATACCTATGGTTGAACATGCACCACCTATTTACCTCTTGGAACCCTTATCGACAATGTAGGTCATATGTCCAAGTGCATTTGTGGGAGTATGAAGCCCCCTAGAAAATCTACTAAGTTCATGAACTTGAATGGTTCTTCATCTGATGAAACCATGTGAACTTGTCCCTCATGTATATACTTGACA
The DNA here is from genome assembly GCA_028583015.1 of Wollemia nobilis. Lineage (NCBI taxonomy): Eukaryota > Viridiplantae > Streptophyta > Pinopsida > Araucariales > Araucariaceae > Wollemia > Wollemia nobilis. The sequence continues at coordinate 3,678,764 of JAQPPZ010002189.1, read as the reverse complement.
CACTGATGCAATATCAAGGGAATACAATGCATTTTGTGAATCCAAGGCCTCTCCAGAAGGATGTTATACTACAAGGTGCCCTCTATCATGTGACACATTACAAGAATGGTCTTTAGTCCCACCTGAATAGGTAGGACAATCATGCCAACCGTAGAGCATAGTGCATCGTTAAATGCTCTCAATGTAAAGGTGGTTGATACGAAGAGTGATTTAGGTAATTTCAAATGGTGCAGTGCCTTAGTCATGATTATATTTATTGATGAACCAGTGTCAACCAAAACCCTTTTGAACGACACGTGGTTAACACATGCAATGATATGTAGTGGTGGGTCAGCCATGCTTGTAGAAACCATTTTCACATTGTTATCATAGAATTGGATCATTGGTTCCTGGAACTATTGTATGTGCCCCACGAAATTTGTGAATGCCTATGCATCCTAGGACTGTACCTCAATGGACATAAAAATGTCCATAAGAGTCTCCCTATGCCTAGGGGACTGTTGTATAAGCTCATATATCGACAACTTCATAGGAGTCATCTGCATAGGTTTTGAACCAGCCTGCTCCTAATGGTCACCATCGGTCTCATTGGTGGGCCTAGAATATTTTATGCTTACCACTGCTAGGGCATGGCCTGTATTTGAATGGGAGCATGAGGTTGATTCAGTCATTCATACCTCCCATGTCTGGTAACAACATTGACCATACTGAAAAACCCTTGGGTAGGTGGTTTGACTCACACTTGATTGACATGTCCAGCGTGGTTATGGGGTGCCTCATGGTCTGGTAACGAATTTTTAAAAATCCCCATGTTTTGGTTGTCTGAATCCTAGGGATTTCCTGGTACCACAAGCTCTACCCTTTCTATCATATTTTGCACAATATGTTTGAAAGACCAACATACGTCGATGTCATGGCATTTCACTCTATGAAATATGCAAAACAGATCTTCTTGATAGTCTTTGGTCTTGGTATGATTAGGATCAACCATCTTGACTTCAAGAAATCTTATTGCCTTGGTCTCGCAGAGCTAACAAAAAATCAATGTCAATTATTCCATCAATGGCGTGAAGGTGGGCATTGCTCTTTGTTCTTGCCCTTGTAGTTATTCTTGCACGGGTCGTATTGCATAGGAGGAGGATGGGCTTGATAATTCTATTTATTTTGCCCCTTATCCTCATTTTGGATATTTAGTACCACCTGATTCACATGGGCCTGCTTGCCCTGTTGCTTTGAGGTAATCTTATTATATCCCTATTTCCTGGTTTTGAGCTTCAAGTTGGCCTCTTGTAACTTGATGTCCTTAATTACCTTGGCTTGCGCCAAAGCTTCTTCAAATGTAGCATACTACTGCAGCTGCAATAGTAGCAATATGTGCTTGGCACAACTCTTTGTAAACATTTGGGTTAATTCTATGGTGGGAATCGGGAATGATAACTTTACCATTAATCTCCTCCACCTCTTCCCATACTGTTCTATTGGCTCATCGTCGTGCTGAGCTAGCACAACCAAATTGGAAAGGTTGGCCTATTTATTGATGTTGAAGGAATAACGTTCAAGAAAGGCATTAGCTAATTGCTCAAAATTTGTTATGTTGTGTTTCTTTAGTTGATTGAACCACTCTCGGGCTGGCCTAGAGAGTGTCATGACAAACATACACAATAATAGTGCATCATTGTTCTCTATCTAGAAGCAAGCATCTATAAAGCTCGTGACATGTTCTTGCGCCTCTTCATCACCCTTGAATTTGTCTAACCTGGGCATCTCAAAATTCTCAAGGTATGGGGACGTAGGCATCGAGGGATCTAAAGGTTCATTGTTAATTTTCCTTAGTGTCGGCTTTTGGATAGTTGTGCCTTGTTTCTCAATTGCTTTGACCTTTTTGGCAAAATATTTGTAAGCCTCAGAAGATAGAAAGTCCTCCTCCCTAAGTTAGTGTAGATGCGGTCTGGGAGGTACACTCCTCTTCTATCGAAGTGGAGGGCATTGCTCTTCCTCCTCCTAAACTCGATAACTCTCAGGATATTCTTGGTTGCATCTATTCCCCTCTTGTTCCTCATAATGTTACTGGCTCTGATTGTCAATCGAGGGCAGTCACTCTCTTTGATGGGTAGTGATATGAGTGTGAACTAGGATGCACTCCTCATGCAAGCAGTGCTCATACAACCTCTATCTAGTAAGCCTCTGTGATTGAAGATCTTCATATTTAATGCACTGCCTCTCTAGGTGATCATCCTCCAATTGATCTTGGAGTTGGCATTTCTATTAAGAGGCCAGTCGATATGATCTTTCGACTGGGTTAGTTGTAGGAGGCCTTTGGTATGCTTTCTTTGTATGAGTGACCTTGTGGGTTTTGTACCCATCAAATTGATGTACTGTGCCTTTGCCTCTATCTATAAATATGACATCGACATCATGTTGTGTCCTATGCTGTGTGCCACCATGCGTGGATGGTGGATGTGAGACATGAGGGTGCTTAGAAGCCTCTCCATGCTCTCTAGTAGTTCTAATGGTGCTCTCGCTATGCTCACTCGGAGCATGAGTGGGCAGAGCCGAAGGCTTGTAGCCTAGCTACTCTAACACACTACCTAGACTGTCTAGCTGTCTAGACCTCCACCTCTCATGGGGTGGTGTTCCATTAGCTCCCACCTTTGACATATCGATGGTGATATTGCATGCTATAGTACGCATGGGAGTATGGGTAGACTTGTGCTCAACAGGGAGCTCATCTACTTACCCCTAAATGGGCAAATATCTATTCCTTCTATACTCAAAAGGTGGGGGTATAGTACACCCTATAGAATTAGTGTGAATGGGTACCAATATGGTCCTCTACACAACATACTCTTTGATAGATCCTATGGATGTACGTGCACTACGGTCTTGGTAATGGATTCTGAGTGGAGCACCCTCGGGCTGAGAAGATCCATGCTCTAATCTACGTCTAACAGAATGCACTAATGCTAGTCTATCAGGGGTACACTCAATGGGATCCCCTCGTGTTGAGTTGTCTCCTGTAATGCTCATCGAACATCGTTTGATTTTCTCATGTGGTTGAGGACTAGACACGTGTATTTTTGAATCGATTGGGGGTTGGTCATTGGCTTCAGGCTTGCACCTTTGTCGACCACCCCATGTATCCACCATAGTGTACCTAACGTCTAGATGTATCTTTTATTATCAAACAAAGTATACAATGATGCTTATCTTATTTTTAAATTTTTAAAATGAGCCCTAAACTATTTGATGTTGTTTCAAAATATGTTGTATCAGTATGAGAAACTCTTGCATGTTTTGCAAAATCATTGGATTTTATTCTTAGTTTAATTAGCTTTGACCTATATACTCGTACAAGACAAATATGGGAATGAAGTCCATACTCAATGAGGTAGCATAGGTACTACCAACCCTCACCCAACACATCATGCGCAGTGATACACTCTTCCGAATATGAGTGTGTGCTATTTTTTATGGATAGGACAGTTCTTGGGTCGGCCTTGGCAATGAGTGGGTCCCAATAATACAATTTCAAATGAGCCAACCAAATGGTAATGACATCCACTGTTGGTCTCAATAAAATGGGTTGGATGTGAGAGCCCAATGCCACTGATGTTTAAATGAAATGTGGTGTGTGTGGTTCATTTTACTTTGCATAAATACAAATGCATAAAAGAGCATTCATATGATCATTCCTACATGATATGCTTAAAAATAAAAGGAACGTTTCAAATTCAGAAAGCTATGCATGTTATGTCCTACATGATGTTATGACAATACGATTACAATGACTTGGCCTCTAATTGGATCTCAAGCATACAAACGACCACTCAATTTTTATCAAGGTCACTGTATTCTAAGGAGGACTACACTCAGAGGTCCACTATTCCTAGCAGTGCATTTCTAATGGAAGGAATACGAAAGCAAACTAGGACTATTCATTCACATTTTTTTTTAGTGTACCTATTTGTAATTGATTTAAAGCTCACTATAAAAACACAGAGAAGAAAATACAGAACACGAATAAAAATAGAGTCTACCTCAGCTCTTGATCTGATGCCAAGTGGTTTCTCTATTTTTTGCTACTTTTGTTGTAAACTACAGCTCTGGTCTATGGGCTGCAGTGTGAACCATAGGTGAAAGCTACGGGCCAAAAAATAATCGTAGCTATTAGCTGTGGTTAGCACCTGAGATGAGAAAACTCAAGAATATCAACACTCAGGGGCTAAAAATGCGGAGTCCCATAATGATCACCTTCTGAAATAACCAAAAAGCATGCTCCTATCTCCTGTATTAGTCTATAGTCATCATAAAAGCGTAAAAGATTGACACATTGCATAAATTCAACAAAATGATATTTCTTATATTGATTATGAATGAATCTCTATTACAAATATGCCCCTCTTAGGGTCACTTGAATGATGATACAAATTATACGATTGCCAATTAATATTATTCTTTGACTAGTCACAAACTGCCTTGGGGTGGAGTTGACCCCCTTGTAGCACCCTAAAATTGACACAGTTAAACCCTTAGTAAAAAGATAAAAATTTGAATTTTAACCCCAAAATCGCCTGTTAACCGCTCACCCCATTTTTTGTGCCATTTTTAGGAATTATTTTGACCGTTGGACGATATCATTGCCGATCAGACGAAATCATCCTAGATCGGATGAATTCATCTGGAACAGAACATCCAGACAATTTCGTCCCAAAACCAAATTTTCATAATTAGCTTCTGTTTCAACAGCCTCTCCAACTTGGGTAGAAGCATGTCTGTGCAGTTGGAGATTCCTCTATTGGAGATCTCCCAGATTGGGATGATCCCCAACCTCCTAACCTCCCCCTAATTCTATATAAACTAGGATTTTCTCAGTTTATCCCCCTGGCTCTCCTCCTGACTCTCTCCCTAGTTTATTTCCCCTGCCACTTAGCTTTGTTGTGCTAAGACATCCTATCTACCATTGTTTTCACTCGTAGTTTCAATTTTTCATTACAGGATTTCACTGTGCTTCAGCTGGAGGAATTTCAGATCATCGCAGGCGATTCCACATGATTTCGGATGATCCTGTTGAAGATCGGCAACGATCTCGTACGATTGGAGGCGATCTCGACTGCAGTTCAAATTGGGGGTAATCAGAGCCCTGAGTTTGCATTTCTCATCTTCCTTCCTCATTTTATTATGCATTAGCTTGATTATTTTCATTATGCATCTTGGAGTTCACCTCATTTAACATAAATGCATGATAAAGTTAAAATAAGTTATTAAAACAATGCATTTACTTTAATATGTTATCTATATTTATCAGTTAAGCATTTATATTCTCATTTCTATCATTTTGCATTATTCTTGCAGTTGCATTTTTTGTTTTTGGTGTCTGTTTCTGTGATTGTAGGTTTTTGACGAATTTGTCAAATCGACGATGATCTTGTTTGATATCAAACGATCGCCTGTGATCTGGGATGATTATGTACAATTGCAGATGATCCTGTCATATTCGGGATGATCTGGACTCCTACAAGCTTTAGAATCTTCATCAGACATCCGAAATTAGGTGCATTCTTTTTCATTTAACATATTCCTAGTATTTAGGATTCATTCATGCTTTTTGTGTTCATATACATCGACATTTTCATATAGAATAGCTTAGATTCATTTTGGCCAACCTAGGAATATGAATTATTGAGAATAAAATGAACACATCAAACCCATTATAAACCTAGGTGTGGAAACTACCAGTCAAATTTTCCTGGTGAACCCCACCATCCATCAAAAATTCACCATTATACCCCTCTCGTGAGAGGTGCAACCTTCAAAGGGCCTCTCAGTCTGAGGTATTGTCTCATCCTTCTCGCATCCCCCCTCTAGGCATGGATCCTTTAGCCTGAAGGTAAGAGCGTGAAAAATTTGGGTCAGTACATTTTGGTGAACTCGATGTGAAACTAAAAGCCTTTTGAAAACAATATATATATATATATATATATATACATAAAAATATAAATGCATTATTAAGAACATCTAGAATCATTAGAAAATTGTTAAAATTGCATATCAGACTTAGATGGTATATTATAATAAAAGACGAGTTGTCACCATAAATTTTGAAAATCAATTAACAACCATAGATATTACATCTGTGCTTAGAGTACCTCAAAAAAATAGAGTCCAACCTTTGTGGGACGAAATTGATAGGATATTGGATATTATTTCATCTATATCAATAGAACTTAGGCAACTTAAGAGGTTTGTCCTAGATAGAATCCTAGATTCTGATCAGGTGACTTTGTACCATGAACTTCAGAGAGCTTGCCATAGGTGGTTAGCCGATAAGAGAGCACTTGTGTCTTCTGAATTATACACCTTTGAGGAATACCTTAAGAACGTAGTTGTAGTACACAAATTTCTATCTCGTATAGAGGATCAAGAAGTCGTTCTTACAAATAGAAAGAGATGGAATAGAGTTCCTAGAGCTGTGTTATATCGAGAGTATTGCCATGAACTTTATTTCTACAGGTCAGGGTCCGAAACAAATCATATTACTATAGCACACTTTGTTAAATTCTTGAAAAACCATTTCCAATTTGAAAATGAGTATTTCATGACTCCTGATGAACTTGATCCTATTAATGATATCCATAAACTATTTATAGAAAACTAAGTCATTCTTTTTACTATTGTTATTTTTTTTTTTTTGCAACTAGAATGCTATTTTTTATCTTTATAATAATATTATAAAACACAAAAAAAAAAAAAAAACAAAAATCAAAACATTTCCTTTTTATAGTAGGTATATAATTAAAATATATACCTCTCAAACCTATCGCATATATATATATATATATATATATATATATATATATATATATATATATATATATATATTTTTTTTTTTGAAATCTAAGTTTAAGCACAATGCCTAGACTTAGGAATGGAAAATAGACTGAAGAAGAAGAAGATTGGTTAGGAAAACCATTAAATAACCCATATGTCCTTCCTAAAGATCAAGTTCGGAAGAAGGAACCCTAGACCAACAAGAAGAAGAGCTTGCTGTAGGAAATGAACATGAAGAAATTATTAGAGAGGAAGGATCCTCATCCCCTAAAATTTCTTCGGGAGGAGCTGTTACTTTTGAGAACATGGAACAATTCTGGAAGTTCATCAATACTAATATTTGTGTTCTTAATAGAGCAGTCCATATGGATAAGGATCAAATTAGTGACACTCAAGCAACCCTAGAAGAAGTATTTCACACATGCACTAATCCCTTGTCCTTTTTTGATCAAGAAATTGATCAAGCTGGACCATCCAATTTGGATATGGCCGCTATAATCTAGAACATGCAACAACAACAGCTTACCCAACCATCTAAAGTGCCTATTAGCAAGCCTAGGGTTATTCCCTCATAAAAGAAACCATCATTTACTGCTCTATTTTTCCAAGCTATTGATCAACATACTTCAAATCAACAAAAGCCCAAAACAAAACCAAACACCAATTACCAACAATCTGGGATACAACATAATACTACTACAAATATCCTTCATAATACTCTTCCTACCAACACTTTACATAATAGCAATATAGCGTCTAATCCTTATGTCACACCGTCATACACTCACAAATCCCATACTTATGTACCACCGAACCAATATGGTGGACAAACTAGTAATATTGAAGCCATGGTGAAACAGTTAATTTACCATATGGATCAGATAGATCCCTACCGTCCCTCGTATAATTATCAAGAGATGTGTAGTTAGACTTTAGATCCTATAGTCGTAGCACAGCCATATCCTAAACATTTTCCTATGCTTGTCCTACCCATATATAAAGGAACCAAAGATCCCATAGAGCATCTTCGTATGTTTAGGATAGCATGTCATGATATATCACATGATGACTTATTATTGCTAAAAATGTTCCCAAAAAGTTTAGGAGGAATGGCATTAGAGTGGTATTATCAATTACCCACTAATTATTTGAGGAATTTCGAAGAAACAACCGAGTCTTTTGTTCATCAATTTAGTGCCTACATCGAAAGGCATGTGACCATTAAATACTTGTACAACTTAAAACAAGACAAAGATGAATGTTTTTCTAATTTCCTAGCTAGGTGGAGATAGTTGATAGGAAAATTGCACTTTGTGTTACCTTATAGGGATATTTTGGACATCTTTATTAATAATTTACAAGACCAACTATCCTATGAGTTATCAACTACTACCTTGACCACCTTCGATCAGGCTATAGACTTAGCTAGACAAATGGAATATGCTATCATTAGGAGAGGTCAGCTTAAAAAGAAAGACGACGAGAAAACATCTAGAAATCAATATAAGAATAAACAAGTTGTGGGTGATGGAGTCACTAATAGTAGAAATATTGCTACTAGTAATGTTGCGAAGACAACGAAGAAGTTTATACTGAAACCTCCCGATAAACCTCCTCAATAATTTACTAGGTTAAATCAACCTTTATCAACCATTCTACCACAATTATTAGAATGAGGTTTGATTCAATTACAAAATATCCAGGAACCTGATCCAACTATACCTGGATACAAAGCTGATTTACACTATGACTTCCATAGAGGACCTGGACACACTACCAACTCTTGTAAAATATTAAAACATAAAATACAGGAATTAATTGATAACAATGAGATGGAGGTGCAAGCCTTTCAACCTAAGCAAAATCCTCCTAATAATGCTCAAAAGAACATCCCCCAAAACTAGAATCAGAATGCTAATCAGTCATTGGACATATTTCAACATACTTTATCAAAACATGGCAAGGAAGTGGCTAATCAAATTGAACATCATAATGTTCCCCCTCCTACCCGATATGTAGGGACTATTAGTGGGCATTTACCCATTCATGATTTGGAAATATTTGACACAACCTTATCCGTGGTTACGACCAGGCCTCTACATAATATTCAAACACCTGATTTTTGTGATACAGAATACGATACTGAGAGTGATATGGAAATCACATCAAATAAATCAAATAGTTCTAAGATGAATCAGATGCTATTCACCCTATCACAATTTCTATGGTTCCAGAAGAACCATTTCCAAGAAGAGTCACTACTAGACCATCCTCTTACCAATTACTTTCTAATGAGTAAGCCATAAATGCTAGACCAACACCCATTCATCATTCATAGAATAATATTGTGGGTACCATCTGAGATGTTACTAGACAACAGGCTCAAAACTCTCAACAAGATCAAATGCGGAATGATGGATCAACTCCATTTGTTTTGAAAGTTCATAATAAATGGAATCAGGCACCTAATGTTCAACCTAAACCTCTTTATAATATTAATGAACAATTATCAAATATTACAGCTAGAATTTATCTTTTGGACCTTTTAAGATCTTCTCCTACACATAGAGATGAATTAATGCTCACATTAAGCCAGATGATCGTACCATAAGACATTCAACCTAAAGCCATGGCTAATACTATAATAACTTGTGAAGTTTATTGTATTGACTTTTAGGATAGAGACATACAGCAACATAGTTTACATAAGGATAACTCCTTATATATTACTGCCTTAATTGGAGATGTAGCAGTTAAATGAGTGTTGATTGATAATGGTTCATCTTTAAACATCTACACTTTTGACTTCTACCAAATATTTGGGTTTAGAAGTGATGAAATGAAAAGAAATGATATGATCATAAAAGCCTTCAATGACGAAACACAAGAAACATATGGAGTTATTACCATCCCATTGTAGGTTGGTCTGATAACCTTGGATATGGCCGTGTTTATTGTACATTGCCCTGCATTGTACAATATACTCTTGGGTCGCTCTTGGATCAACGCGATGTGAGCCATTCCCTCAACTTTACATCAATGTGTTAAATTCAAATTTAAGAATCAGTTGGTTACCATTCATGGTGATCCTAGACCCTTTGATATGTGTGCTTTTGCAGAACCTATTGGAGTTCAGTTTTGCCCTGCTCTGTCATCCATACATCCTAATTGTCATTACCTATCTAAATGTGTGAAACACACACCTACAACACCATCTACTTCTTCTCCATTAGTTCCACCCCTACATACAACTCAACCATCCTCTAAACAAACCACATTAGGACCTCAGAAAGATCCTAATACCACAACCAATGCATCTTGTTCTACTCCTATAACTTCTATACCTATAATAGACCCATCCATTGACATCTCTACAACATCTACATCCACCAAATGCATAGTTTCTACATCAGAAGATGTAGGAAATGTTCCTTCTACCTCTTATGGTCTTACTGACGAGCTCTTACCCAATTTATCTAAAATTCTTATATTAGAGAAAATGAATGTGATCGCGATGTGGAAGGATTATGATATGGACTCCTCTTGTACCTGTCTTCCTACGATCAATAAACAACAACACATGATAAAAAAGATAGATAGCCTCTCATAATGAGGCCCTTTAAGGCAACACACATGATAATGCCATTTAAACTAATAATCAAGAAAACATAAAGAAAAACTTTAAACTATGCTAATTGAATCAAGATTTGTAATATAGCATAAGGGATATCGTTAGACAAATAATGCATGGATCAGATAACAAAATAGAAGCATAGAGGTGCATAAAAGATCCACAAATGTACTAATTAATGCAAAGCATAAACTATCTATTCTAAGCTAATTCCTATAGTCAAAATTCTTATAAAATGCAATTAAACCTAAGAAATGATTAATCTAACCCATTTAACTAGACAGAAATGAAAAGAGTAAGGTGATCTATCACCTATTGCAAATAGTAGCTCTGATGAGAAGTATGCACTGTGAACCGTGGCTGACAGCCATGATTTGACCTCTGATAGTCTTGCCCTCAAAATCAAGGGCATTGGGCTTGATCTCCTTGTCCAAATTGATGTTCAAGGGTCGCCTTTGTTGTCCTCAAACTGATTTGGCAGTCAATTCAATGTGAAGGGCCTTCGTTTGCATGGATTTGAATTTCTTGATCCTCCTAGGCACCTAGGGCATCCATAATGCAATTCATCATGAATGTTGACAAAAGGGTCGGGGATTAAGTGCAATAGCTATATCTCTTAGTATACTTAGTTTGAGTGTACAATTGTCTAGGGCTTCGCTGCTCAAATCTCCAATGCTTGCTTCTCTCTTTTCTCCCCATTTGGAGGGGGTATTTATAGCATGCCCTTAGGGCTAGGGGTGGGTTCATGGAGAAGCTAAGACCAAGAAGGGTGGTTAGGATAGTTGGGATGGAAGCCTATGGAATATTTTGTCCTTCAACTACCTTCTTCTTGATATTTTGGCTGTTCCAACCAATATGTCTTCGATGGAAGGCCTAACTGAACTTTAGTTAAGACCACAGGTCATAGTTGTAGTCCATACTACAGATTGTAGGTGTCAACCGTGGTTTAGACTAGAGACCGCAGGTCTGGGCTGCGGTTCAGATTGATTAGGCCAAAATGCCTAAATTGAGTGGTTAGAACCACTACTCTATCTTGGATTCTATCCAAGATCCTCCATATGGTCTTGTAGCATATTTGTATGAGTAGTCACCTTTGGCATGATGCGTTTTAGGTGTCTACAGTTTGACTCTAAAATTTTCAAAGGATAGTCATAAAGCATGAAGCTATGACAAAGAACACGAAAAGGTCATGAAGATATTTTTTTAAAGAAAAGCTTGGTCTAGTTTAGGTTATAAAAGGAAATATAGTTTTATATAGCTAGACTGAGATTGTGGTCATGAAATAAGTTACAGAGTTTATTATTTCCTGCATGATTTCCATGTGAATCATGATTCTCTAAGTATCTTCACAAATATTCTAGAGAATAACAGCCACATAGAAGCCATTATATGAAACATAGCTCACCAAAGATTGAATTTTATCCATTTTCCTCCATCTCCTCTTCCTTACCACTACATACACTCTTTGTCCCACTCCCTACATACCTTATTTTGAAAATTTTCTTCCATTCATATAGCTCACTTTGTTGATTATTTCTATTCATTATTTGACTCTTGATGCCCAATGGATAAGGTTATGAGTTCTTAGGCTTTGTGAGCAAAACCTCCCTAGAGGCACCAAAATGTAGGCCCAAAATGGCCACATCATTAGAAAACTTTTGTAAAAGTTTCTAAGTCAAGAAGTTGGTTCTACCCTACAATAGTGGTGCAGCACATCATGTTCTACCCCATGGTCAAAGCAATCAAACATATGCTTAATTAATTTTAAACCACAGGCCTAGCACATTTAAGAAGTGGTTGTTCACAATAATGTTATATCCTACACAACACAGAACAATGTTCTAGCCATGATCAACTTAGTCAACCTTGGCGTATATGATTTTTAAATCATGGTTCACAATATGCTCCACCCCGTATGGATCATAATAGGTTCCATACCATACGGCTTAGCACAATGCTCTAGCCCACGGTCAAAGCAGTCAAAGTTCACAAAGGAGCTTTCCAAGATATGGTCTAGAGCAAGATTATATATCATGTAGTCCAGCATAATGTTCTACCCTGTGTGGGCTAGAACCAAGTTCTAGCCCACAGTCAGTATTAGTCAAACTTGCACATACAAATTTCAAGGCACAAGCTACAACATGATTAGGATTTTGTTCCATGTCGTGGTTTAAATGATATAAAGATAACCCAAAGACTAAAAGGGTGTGGCTTAATGCAATGCTCTACCCCGCATGGTTTAGAGCACATTTATACATCGAAGCTTCGTTTGCTCTAGCCTGCTATCAAAGTAGTCATCTGATGTGAATATCATGTTTCAAGGAGTAGGCTACAACATGGTTCTACGCTACGGAGCTAATGATAATGTTAAAGGATTGATCTCAGCCATCCATGAGAAGATCAATGGTCTGTTTGTTTTAATGCAAGAATTTTGTAATATGAATTGGTGGATCGAAGTGAACTAGAAGGTGACACATCAATGAGATCAAGAAACAAGAAATAAAGGAAGTTACATATCTATGGTTGGATATCATCTACAAGAATAGTGAATGGTTTGGATGATAGTTTTGTGCAGCCTGGAGCCAAATGCCATGAAAGTCCAGCAAGTTGCATATGCTGAGTTGCAGAGAAGCGCAAGATCATGTGATGAGGCCTGGAAATGCCTCAATCATAACATGTTTTGAACACTAAAAATGCCTATAAACTCTTATGTTTTATCTGATATGTTAGTTAAGTTGATTCAATATGTTGTATATTAACCATTTTGCATGATCAATGTATTTGGAATATTATATGCTGATTTTACTGACTTTTTGCATAGTTTTGTGTTCTTTTTGCTATGATTTGCTAAAATGGGATATGCTTAGAATAATAGCAGCATTTCACTAATCATGTTTTGATTTGTCTCAAGCAATTATTTCACCTAAATCTGGCAACAGTGCAAGCAAACTGTTGCTGTGCAGCAAAAACTGGTCTTTCCCATGTAAATTCCAGCCAGTTGTCCATAAATAGCAAGGCATGGAATTCACATGTGGAAAGAGATGAAGACCATTGGAATTTGATCTTAGGAGATAACCCACCTGAGAGATGCAGAAGAAATCATTGGAAAAGCACACATTTGTTCATTTCGAAGTATCTTCGGAATGAACAGATATCTTCGAAATGAGAGAAAACAGCGTCTTCGAAATGAGCGGATCTTCAGAATGAAGAATGCAGTATCTTCGGAATGAGCGGATCTTCGGAATGAAGGATTGCAGTATCTTCGAAATGAGAATTGCAGTATCTTCGAAATGAGCGATCTTTGGAATGAGAATTGCATTGTCTTCGGAATGAAGCCACTTATCTTTGGAATGAAAATAGAATGTGCTTTTTGACTTGTTGACCGATTTTTGAAGCCAAAAAAAGGGAAATAAAGGTTGGAAAAGGTAAAGGAAAAGATCTTCCATCTGTCTTTGCCGTCATTGCCGACCAAAGCCATCATTAAGGGAAAGATCAAGTTTTAATCTTCTTCTAGGATAAAACCAGAATTTGTTGCAGCATTGTAGGATTAGATCTTTTGAGATATTCTTTGTTTGTAATCAGACCTTAGGACATCTATAAATATTGCTCCCGTTCAGGTTGAGCCTAGTAGTAGTAGTAGTAGCAGAGGAAGTAGAAAGTAAGGAAGCTAGGAAGAAGTAGAAAATAGGTAGAATTTGACTGTTACAGTCCTGTAACAGGTTTTTAGCAAAATTATTGTAATCATGTTCTTTAATCAATAAAGTGCACCAGTTCTATTTCATATTGCTTGTAAATGAGTGTGATTAAGATCTAGAGAGAGAGAGACTTATACCTTCTTCTGGACAAGGAGGTTGGCCACTTCCAGACCTAGGAGGAGGACTAACAAGCAGGTTTTTATTCTGATTTTGCTTGCAGTAGAATGAGTTGTAGAACTTGTTATTTCAATTGCTTGTAAACAGTGACAATATTTGTGGTCTTAGTTTATTTATGCTTAGATTAAACTTGTGCTTAATGTTTTAGTTGTAATCTTTACTTTCAGCAAAGCTTCCACTTTATTTGAACTGTTATTCCCAGAATTTACTATTTTTCAGCAATTTCTTGCATTTTATGTTTTGCTGTCAAATCCTGCATAGAAGATTGACAACCTTCTATTATAGAGCCTTGACAGTTTTCATTTCCATGTTAGAATTAGACTTTCATTGCTGCAAAAGTAATTAGATTTCCTTTCTGCAATTAGGATCAGACTTTCAATTCTACAACTGTTATTTCTGCAATATAATTAGGTCTCATTATGCAATTGTAATTAGGACTTCATTTCTGTAGTTAATGATTAGTTTCCAATTCTGCAACTTAGATTAAGGTTTAATTCATGCAATTTAGAGATAGGAATGTCCTAAAACCCCCCACACAACCGGTTCCACCAATAAGACCTGTTGCTCTAGATTGACCTAAGTTATAGCTGTTTCACTTCTTTCGTAGATAGCCTTGTACACTCGCCCTGGATTGACAAATTCATTGAGAATTAATGATGGTATAATGACTACGCATCATTTTGGCACCGTTGTCGGGGAATAGTGTTGCCAGAAGAAAACAAATAGTCCAATAGCTGTAATCAGACTAAGCTATGAAAATTCAGGTTAAAATCTGAATACAACAGCTGAGGAAGATAACAACTATTGACTTAATTTATGTCATTTAAGAGTAAACATGAATGAGTAAGTCTAGGGATGAAAAAGGTAGAACTACCCCAAAGGATCCCTGGCTTGTTCCATTAAGGAGATCTTCATGCCTAAGGGGTGAATCACCTGTGTTTGAACTACCAGAAAGATTGATAGAAAAATCACCGGTCTCACCATCATTAGAACATTTTGAGAAAGGAAAATCACCAATTTTATCATCATCAGAATATCTTAAGGAAGAAAATTCATCAGATTCATTATCAACAGAGGGTCTTGGACCTCTTGAGAAGACAATTTGGAAAGCTTTAACTTCTCCCAACAAACAGGAAACTATGGCGAGAGGAGGCAATATAGATGGCCAACATGGCTATGTCCATAATGAAGGAGATGATCGGGATATGCTCCAACCTTCCAGAACATTTGAATATCCTATTCGTCTGAATCCAACACAAAACTCTCCCATGAAGACCATTTCACCTTCAGTACTTCCAACCTTCTGAGGTGTTGTATCTGAAGATCCTGATCGGTTTTTGTTTGAATTCAAGGTAGTGTGTCAGACCTATGATTATATAAATGACAATCAAAAACTTAAGGTTTTTCCCTCAACACTCAAGGATTCAGCATTGCGCTGGTTCATGAGCTTAGAGCCTAATTCCATAAGAACCTGGGATCAAATGGAAACTGTCTTTTTAGACAAATATCAGGAATATTGTCGTGTAAGGAATAGGAAAGATGAGTTATTCAGAATCAAGCAGGAAGATGATGAGACATTGGAAGATTATCTTGATAGGTTCTCCTTTGTTCAAAGGAGATGTGGACTTGTAGAACCAGAATTATGTAAAACCATATTTTTGAGAGGATTGCAAGATGAATCCGAAGAAGTTCTGGATTTGATGGGAAAAGGGGATGTAACCACTCTCAGTAATGAGGAAATTATGGATCTCTACAGGAATTACTCTCGCACTAAGCAGAGAAGAAGAAAAAGCCGCACAAATGGCATTGATGTGAAGGACCTGATAGAGGAACTTGCAAATTTCAAAACTGATATTCTAGTGCACCTAAACACTACTTTGGGGGAAATGTCTGCAAAAGCAAAAAACATAGAACCTTTGGCAATTTATTGCCCAAGATGTAGAAATAAACATGCTTTGCGGGAATGTCCTTTGAATAAAACATCTATCTCGGCCATTTGTAGTATCTGTTCAAAAAGGCATTCAAGTGATCAATGCCACCTGCTACCACAACTCAAAACTGTGTTAGAAAATCAGACTGAGGAACTCAACTATATTGGACCAAAACAAGGGGGAAATTTCTCTCAATACCAAAATCCCCCTCGTTTTCCTACAAATTGGGGGCATAATCCTAGTACTATGCCTTGGGGACAATCAGAACCACCCCAACGTCCTTGGAATTATCCTCAATGGACAAATTCCCAAGAATGGCCACAAGCAAATTGGAGTAACCTAGCCTGGAATCAGAATCAAAACAACCCCTCATGGAATCAAAACAACCCATCTTGGAATCAAAACAATCCAGCCTGGAATCAAAATCAGACTAATCCACATTGGATGCAAAACCAACCACAGTGGAGTCAGCAATACCGATCCTATCCAAGGCAGCAAAGGAATCAAGGTCAAACTCAGCATTTGTTGCCTGCACCTAATCAAAATTTTCAAGAAAAATAGCAGCAAACACAGCAAGTGAAACAACCTCAATTGCCAGCTCAACCAGTCACTAATCCAAATAGTGTGAGACAGACACCTCCTGTCTATGTGGCTGAAGCTGAAGAAAATGTTGAAATTAATGTTCTTGATTGTAGTAACATCCAACTTCGTTCAGGAAAAGTTGTACCTGAACCAGTTTCAAATGAAATCAAAGAAAATGAAGAGCAAGAATCATTGGAACCAGAGAAAGTCCAACCAACAATGGAGACAGAAGAAAAATTGGAACCAGAGAAAATCCAACCAACAATAGAGAAAGAGACAAAAATAGAACCACAGGCAGAACAATTACCAAGGATAATTCCATATCCTGAAAGATTCAATGCAATACCAAAAAATTCTGAGTCAGAATTGGTCAAAGAACTCAAAAAGTTGACTATATCATTGCCCTTATTGCAAGCTATTAAGGAAATACCAGAGATTAACAGTACTATCCAAAATTTGTGCATTAAAAGAGCAGGAAGAAAAAGGAAGGCATTTCCCAAGACTGTGCAGGTTGAAGGAAAGATAGCTGATCTCTTATCTGGAAAACTAGTACCTCCAAAGTATAGTGACCCAGGAAGCCCAGTTATCACAGTCACCATAGGTTCGAGTACCAATATCAAATGTTTTAGTAGATCTAGGAGCTGCAATAAATGTCATGACCAAGGATACAATGGAACAATTACAGCTCAAACATCTCAGCCCCACATTTAGAGTTTTAGAAATGGCTGATAGGTCAGTTGCAAAACCTGAAGGTATCATTGAAGATGTCCCTATAGAAGTTTCTTCTTGGGAATTCCCTGCAGATTTCTTGGTTTTACAGCCAAGAAATTCAGCACATGGATATCCCATTATTTTGGGAAGACCTTGGCTTGCAACTGCAGCAACCTTCATAGACTGCAGATATGGAAATATGACTATTTCAAATGGTATTGATCTGAAACAGATTTCTTTATATCCTCCTGCAAAACCATCTAGCAAATTTTTAGGTCAGTTATGGTTTTTTGACTCAGATGAAGAACCAGAAGAGGTCATTTCTACACTAGCTACCTTAGTAGTAAGAGAACACACAGAAGACCTCAGTGACACAGAAAATTTAGAAAATGAAACAATCCTGATGAATGTTCTGCATGAACAAGGTTTAGAAGGGGAAGCAACAAATATCCAACAGTTGTTAAGTAATGAGGAGAATCAAAAATCTGAAGATGAACCATCCGTACTATCACAGGGAAACTCTGTTTCACTACCACATGGATGGCACCATCATCTGATTTTCCTTCTCACTGTTCCATACAAGATATGCTTCCCTCAAGCAGCAATAAAATAGAAACTGCTTCTTTTCTCCCAACTCAGCAATGTCCTCTTAATCCCTTAATCACCAGGTATGAAGGAGTGAATTCAGTCCTTCTAAATACAAAACAAATAGAAGTCCAACCAGGCAAATTTTTGAACATTTACAACCGGCTTGCTAGGGAAGAGGAAGAAAAATTGATAGTTGTCTTACAGAAGCATGTTTATGCTTTTTCTTGGAACTACAAAGATATGTCGAGAGTCCATCCTGATATATGTACCCATAGAATCTATACTGAAGAAGTCAAGCCAGTTAGACAACCCCAGAGGAGATTGAATCCTGCCTTAAGAGATATTGTGAAAGAAGAAATTGAAAAACTTCTGGAAGTAGGATTCATTTACCCAATTTCTGATAGCCAATGGGTCTCTCCATTGGTTATAGTTCCTAAGAAAAATGGAAAAATGAGAGTATGTGTAGACTATAGAGAGTTGAATAAGGTGACATACAAAGACCATTTTCCATTACCTTTCATAGATCAGGTGTTAGATACTCTTTTTGGAAAAAGATACTTTTGTTTTCTTGATGGATTTAGTGGATATAATCAAATTCAGATTGCACCTGAAGATCAAGAGAAAACAACTTTTACATGTCCTTGGGGAACATTTGCCTATAGGGTTTTACCTTTTGGTTTGTGTAATGCCCCAACAACTTTTCAGTGAGCAGTCCTAGCAATTTTTGCTGATCTGACCACCAAGAGTGTTGAAATATACATGGATGATTTCAGAGTATGTGGACAGACTTTTGATTTTACATTGGAAAATCTTGACAAAGTCTTAACTCGCTGTGAAACATACCAGTTATCCTTGAATCCAGAAAAATGCTTCATGATGATGAAGGAAGGGATAGTTCTTGGTCATCACATCTCTCCTGAAGGGATCCAAGTTGATCCAAAGAAGGTGGAAATTATCAAGAATCTCCTTCCTCCTAAAACTCAGACTAATGTCGGAAGCTTCCTAGGACACATTGGTTTTTACCACGAGGTTTATTCCCAACTTTAGTACAATAGCCAGTCCTATGTTTGCCCTATTGACTAAATATTCTGAATTCTCTTGGACTGCAAAGTGTCAGGAAGCATTTGAAGCTCTGAAAGAGAAATTAATAACTCCACCTGTGCTCAGAGGACCTAATTGGACATTACCATTTCACATACAAACTGATGCCTCCAATACAGCAATTGGAGCAGCATTAGGACAAATTGACAATGGTGAACACTATACCATCTACAACATTAGCAAGAACTTGACAGGAGCCAAGAAAAATTATACAACCACTGAGAAGGAATTCCTAGCAGGTTATCAAATATTTATTCATACGAGATCATACAACCATTAAGTATTTGATGAATAAACCTATGGTAAGTGCAAGAATTATTCGTTGGTTGTTGTTGCTAGCAAGAATTTGATATCACTATAATCAACAAACCAGGAAAAGCTAATGTTGTGCTTGTCCTAGGTTGCAGAACACAGATGAAGGGGAATTAGTTGATGACACTTTTCCTGATGAAAAACTATTTGCTATATCAGTCCAATCACCTTGGTTTGCAGATATAGCCAATTATTTGGTCACAGGGAAAGTTCCTCCACATTTCACTTCAAAACAAAAAAAACAATTGATCAAACAGAGTTCTTCTTTTGAATGGATTAAGGGTATGCTTTTTAAGTGCGGTCCTGACCATGTGTTACGTAGGTGCATCCGAAAGGATGAAGTGTATGATATCCTTAGAGCTTGTCATGATGAACCCTCGGGTGGACACTATTCTGTAAAAAGCACGGTTAGGAAAATCCTAGGGACAGGATATTATTGGCCATCTCTTCACAAGGATGTGAAAAAGTACACGAGGCATTGTGATGCATGCCAAAGAATGGGGAAACCCACTCATACAAATGAGATGCCACTACGTAGCCTCAAATGGTTTTAGAACCATTTGAGAGGTGGGGGCTTGATTTTGTAGGACCTATTGATCCACCTTCTCAAGGAAAGGTGCATATTCTAGTATGCACCGATTACTTGACAAAGTGGGTAGAGGTGCATGCTTTCAAACATGCTCGTGAAGAGAAGGTCATTGATTTCTTGTATACTCAGATTTTTTAGAGATTTGGAGCTCCACGGTCTATCACCACAGACCAAGGACCCCAATTTGCATCCAAAGTCATAAAGGCATTTACAGAATTGTATGAAATCAAACATAGGAAATCATCACCTTACCACCCACAAGCAAATGGCCAGGTTGAGGTAACAAACGAGGGAACTAGAACGCATCTTGACAAAAATAGTAGCTTTTCATAGGAGAAATTGGCTAGATAAATTACCTGAAGCAGTTTGGGCCTACAATACTACTTGGAAGTCCACTATTGGATTCACACCTTATGAACTAGTCTTTGGTAAAAAGCCTCTCTTACCTATTGAATTTGAGCTACTAACATTGCACACAGCACTGGAAATTGGAATTGACTTGCCGCAGGCACAGACAGATAGGATTCTACAGTTGAATGCATTGGATGAACTTAGATTGGATGCTCTGCACCAAGCTAAGGTAATTCGAGGAGCGAGAGGAAGCTGTGGCATGACAGTCACATTCGATGAGAGGAAACTTCAACAAGGAGATTGGGCTTTACTATTTGATTCTCGCTATGAAGACTTCCCTGGAAAACTGAGAACTAGATGGTTGGGACCTTACTTGGATTGAAGAGGTATTTGACAATGGAGCAGCTCGTCTATCCCCTATTGATGGATCACAAAGAAAGTTGGTAGTGAATGGACATCGCCTCAAGGTGTACCATACACCTCTGACTAAAGAAGAATTCTTGCAGCAACTTGATAGTTTGGATACACAACAGGTGGAAGAGATTCCCTCTTCCACTTCAAAACAATCAACATGATCATGGATTTCAAGAAAAAGCAGAAAATACAAAAAAATTAGAAAAAAAATAGAAAACAAAAAGATGAATAAATTCTGAGTATGAATTCCTTCATGGGCATGGTTTCAGGGAAATCATGAAATTCCTTCATGGGCATAGTCAGGATCAAGAAAAAAAAAAAAAGAGAGAGAAAAGGAGAGGTAAAAAAAAAAAAGGGGAAAATCAAGAAAAAAAAAAGAGAGAAAAATGAATAACTCAGCAGTGAAAACCTTTTCTTAAGGCACTACTGGGTTGGTATGCATGAAAACCAGTTTTTTGGCATGCATAACCTTGAGAAATTTCTGAACCATCATTGTACAAATTCACCAAGTGCACTTGTTTTGAAATGTTGCAGAAAATCTCGATGAGAATATCAACAAAGGTAGTCATTCTTCAAAATGGCATTAACTATTTTTATCGGGTATATATATTTCTTACATTTCTTCATTGTAAAATGATTGGTATATAGTATATGAAAATTAACCATTAGCATAAAAGGTATTCATAAGAGTTGGCATACTTAAAACATGTTTTGAGAATGAAAATATTGATTTCTGCCTAATCTTTGGAACAAGAATGCCAAAAATAGTGCCTACTGTATTATCTTCGGATTGAAATTGTCTTCGGAATGACAACAAAATGAATGTTGCACTTTGTCTTCAGAAAGAAACTTTGTCTTTGGAATGACAATTTGTCTTCAGAATGAAACTTGATCTTCGAAATGACGACTTGTTGCATCATCTTTGAAATGAAGATCTATCTTTGAAATGAAGATCTGTCTTGAGTAATGACGATTTACCTTCGCAATACAGCCTGATCTTTGGAATGAGGATTGATCTTCGGAATGAGGATTAATCTTTGGAATGAAGATTTAAATTTGCAAAGAGGATTTGTCTTTGGAATGAAGACCTGTCTTCGGAATGAAGTTATAATCTTTGGAATGAGGATTTGTCTTCAGAATGAAGTCATAATCTTTGGAATGAAGTTTTGTTTGCGCAATAAGTTATAATCTTCGGAAAGAGCATTTCCACGTGGCATCCAAGAAGACAAGGTATGACAAAATCAAACTCTTTTAGTTGCATACGATAAAGGAACACGTGTCAGTCAGCACATGGTTTGTTTTTGCACCCATTGGAAAGTACCAGAATTATGGAGGACGTGACCAACCATATGCCACCAATTTTTAATGCCAATAAACATGCACGTGAGAATCTATGGACTGAACAGAAAAATTAAAACCAAATGAGGTGGATCTGATGGCAAGGACGTCCATGCAATCATTGATGGATAGGTGTTCGGTGCAATAGTAGAAATGTGTGCCACCTTTCTTTTCGAAGACGTGTTTGCGAAGTACATTGCTCAGGTTATGGTTCATTCCGAAGAAGAAGACGAGAAATAGGGCAACGAAGGTTTCAAACTAAAACTCTGCAAATCTGCAACATAAAAAACCAGAGATCTAGCAGAGGAATAGCGATGAGTAGTGTAATAAAAAATATGGGGCGAAAGATCAGAACGGAACCTGCAGATACCACCTACCTCCGAGAAAATTTGGCAGTCCTGCAGATTTTTGAAGATGGAGGGTTTATGCCATTTTGGATAAGTTTAATGGGTCTTATGAAGATTTGGCTGGCATGTTCGCCCATACATTCGGAAACAACTGAGCACATGTTAACAACATGACTATTGAGGTAACCCCTAAAATTTTAAGTCAGATTACTGAGTTGCCATTAGAAGGGATTTCAATTTCTAGATCTGGCAAGAATACATTGGCAAATGTAGTTAATCGGTTTGTAGAAGAAAATGATAGAGAGCCGAGTATTTAACCCATAACAACACATGCAAAGGGTTAAAAAGGGCCGACTGCCAGGAACCCTGGGATGAAGTAGCCACCTAGGTAATAAAATTCCTAACCTGTGAAGGGTGGTATGTGTTGTTATCAGGGCATCATCTACGAATTTTGAACCATCTCAGACATGGTGAGCAGCAACCAGAAGTTAGGGTAAACCTTCCCTTGTATCTGTATCAAGAATTAAAAAACATGGCAAAGAGATATCAGGAGGGCAAAGGAAGCCTTCGCCATCATGGCCTCATCAAACTAGTTTGCCAACACCATTTTAGAGGAAACCCTAGGAGTTTTGATAGGTTTTACTCTACCCTAAATGATGTCATTTTTAGGGATGAAGATGAGGAAGAAGAAGAACCAGATACTGCTGATGTTGCTGTAGAAGAAGAAACAACTACTGCAAAAAATGTTGTAGAAGATGCTACAGAGGAAACTATAGAAGGTGCTACAGAAGCTGTTATAGAAATAGAACCACACCCAACAACAGCAACAGAAAACCTTGCTCCTGAACCCTCAACTTCACGAACCAAGAAACAAAGAAAAAGAGGATCTGGAACTGGCAGCAGAGCAAAAAAACAAAAGAAGGTTCATTTTTTTGGAGTGACTACTGATTTGATAGAACAGAGAAGTGAAGCACTTAACCAAACAGAGAAGAAATAACAAGGGAAACAGAGGCATCTAAAACTGACCCCATAACCCCTACTGTCACCAAAAAATAGAGCAAAAAGAAGAAGTTTGCATCTGGAACTAGGAGGTCTACAAGAATCCATTTGAAAGAAATAGCAGAACAGGTTATGGAGGAAGAAGATAGACCAAGCAGCCCAGATGTCACAGAGATACAACCAGCCCTTGAAAACTTTCTAGAATTCCCTGAACATATAGCGAAAGCGGTAGGATAATTTGGAGGAGGCTACAGTTCAATAGGCTACAGATATGGTGGATACAATTATAAGCAGTTTCATAGAACCTCTTGAACAAGAGCAAATTGTTGCAAGAAGAAGAGATATTGGTTGAGCAACCAACTACAGCTGATCTGTCTGCATCAGATTCTGAGGCAGAAATAGAAGTGGAAGACATCACAGAGCAGTTGAGGGCAGCAAGAAGTGTTGTCAGAACACAAACCAAGTGGATTGAGGAGAAAGAAAGCATCATTGAGATACAGGAAAGAAAAATTGTAGAGCTTCGGTAGGAAGTGGCAGAATTGAGAAAAATGTTGTCACAGTCTAAAAAATAGCCAATTGTATCCTTTGATGAAGATAATTTAGCTCAATTGCTTTTGGGTCTATCAAGGGCAGATGACTCTGTTGAGACAGACATGGGCGTTCATTCCGAAGTAGCACCCCTTCATTATGAAGAAGTGCCTGTTCATTCTGAAGCAGCACCATCTCATTACGAAGCATTGCTTTCTTGTTCTGAAGATGCTTCAGAAATGGTAAAGAGCATAGCAGAGGATGTTGAAGATGAGCCACCAACACAGGAACAGTCCCAACAGCAAGAAAATGTTCAAGTAAGTACTCCTATTGAGGTCCCTGCATTTCAAACTGTTACACTTTCAGTAGAAACAACAGATAAGGGGGTACAAGTAGAATTACTATCTGATGACAACCCCATAGAAATAGCAAATAAGGAGGTACAGGTAGAATTATTGATAGATGATCAACCAGTAGAAGTGGCAGAAAAAGGAGTTCAAGTTGATCTGCTACCTAGGATTCCACCTATAGTCAGACCACCTAATACTTGTGTCTCTAGAGCAGTACAATGCGGACATAGCTAGTTGGATGATTAGATATGAGCAGCTTGCCACTAAAACTGAAAAGTTCAAATTGGAAGCAAAACAGCTAGAAGCCAAGGAAATAGAAATTCAGGCATTGAACGGAAAGGTGTCTGACTTATGTCAAATTGCTGAATTTTTAGTGCAATTTAGACGACCAGCCAGATTTTATAGCCTTATTTTGAAGGAAAAATACCTCAGATGGCAGGTCATGAGGATTAGTTCAAACCTCCCATATAAATTGGACACCACTACAGATTTCTTGGAAGCATACTTTGACAGCCCTTTTGAGCAGAAAAATCTCCTGTGTGAACTATTTTTACATAGTTTCTTCATTCCAGAGGAAGTAGAATTTCATCCTCAAATCTACATTGGAGATGTTCAGTTGAGAGCATTTATGTCTACTTTGCAGAATCAGCTTTACTGGGATCAAGAGAAAAAGCAGAATAAAGAGCTTGAAACAAAGGCTGAACTGTTAGTCAGAGCAATCCAGCCAAACCACCTAGTTATCACCAGACAACACTTCTCAATGATGAACAGGGATGATGTAAAGAGGATGTACTTGAACAACTTAAGGGACTGTGTGGCCAGGTTCAACAATTTTTGTGATCACAATTTTTTCCCAGCATTGTCAGTGTGCAGAAACAGATGGGATGAACTTCCCATGTCTTTGCGGAAAAGAGAACCCATCTCCCCCATCAACTTAGAATGGTCCAGAAGAAGAGCAGAAGGTGTAATCCAGCTGATTGAAATCATGCAACATAACTGGATAGGTCTTAGGTTTAGGCCTCCAACCATCATTACTCCAGTTCCATTCTACTTTGAGGAAGATGCCCAACTTTGATGAACAGTTTGAAGACTAGCTCAGGAACATTCAGGAAAATAGGGGGTATTATATAGGCAAGAAATTATTCTACAGGTCATGGAATCTAAACATGGACATATGTGATTCCATAGCCCAATAGAATGCATGAGGGCATGCATTAATATAAGTTGGGGGGAAAATGATGAGGCCTAGAAATGCCTCAATCATAACATGTTTTGAACACTAAAATTGCCTATAAACTCTTATGTTTTATCTGATATGTTAGTTAAGTTGATTCAATATCTTGTATATTAACCATTTTGCATGATCAATGTATTTGGAATATTATATGCTGATTTTACAGCTTTTTGCATAGTTTTGTGTTCTTTTTGCTATGATTTGCTAAAATGGGATATGCTTAGAATAATAGCAGCATTTCACTAATCATGTTTTGATTTGTCTCAAGCATTTATTTCACCTAAATCCGCAACGAGTGCAAGCAAACTGTTGTTGTGCAGCAAAAACTGGTCTTTCCCATGTAAATTCCAGCCAGTTGTCCATAAATAGCAAGGCATGGAATTCACATGTGGAAAGAGATGAAGACCATTGGAATTTGATCTTAGGAGATAACCCACCTAAGAGATGCAGAAGAAATCACTGGAAAAGCACACATTTGTTCATTTCGAAGTATCTTCGGAATGAACAGATATCTTCGAAATGAGAGAACACAGCGTCTTCGAAATGAGCGGATCTTCAGAATGAAGAATGCAGTATCTTCGGAATGAGCGGATCTTCGGAATGAAGGATTGTAGTATCTTCAGAATGAGAATTGCAGTATCTTCGAAATGAGCGATCTTCGGAATGAGAATTGCATTGTCTTCGGAATGAAGCCACTTATCTTCGGAATGAAAACAGAATGTGCTTTTTGACTTGTTGACCGATTTTTGAAGCCGAAAAAAGGGAAATAAAGGTTGGAAAAGGTAAAGGAAAAGATCTTCCATCTGTCTTTGCCGTCATTGCCGACCAAAGCCATCATTAAGGGAAAGATCAAGTTTTAATCTTCTTCTAGGATAAAACCAGAATTTGTTGCGACATTGTAGGATTAGATCTTTTGAGATATTCTTTGTTTGTAATCAGACCTTAGGACATCTATAAATATTGCTCCCGTTCCGGTTGAGCCTAGAGTAGTAGTAGTAGCAGCAGGAAGTAGAAAGTAAGGAAGCTAGGAAGAAGCAAAAAATAGGTAGAATTTGGTTGTTACAGTCCTGTAACAAGTTTTTAGTAGAATTATTGTAATCATGTTCTTTAATCAATAAAGTGCACCAGTTCTATTTCATATTGCTTGTAAATGAGTGTGATTAAGATCTAGAGAGAGAGAGACTCATACCTTCTTCTGGACAAGGAGGCTGGCCACTTCCAGACCTAGGAGGAGGACTAACAAGCAGGTTTTTATTCTGATTTTGCTGCAACAGAATGAGTTGTAGAACTTGTTATTTCAATTGCTTGTAAACAGCTGACAATATTTGTAGTCTTAGTTTATTTATGCTTAGATTAAACTTGTGCTTAATGTTTTAGTTGTAATCTCTACTTTCAGCAAAGCTTCCACTTTATTTCAGACTGTTATTCCCAGAATTTACTGTTTTTCAGCAATTTCTTGCATTTTATGTTTTGCTGTCAAATCCTGCATAGAAGATTGACAACCTTCTATTACAGAACCTTGACAGTTTTCATTTCCATGTTAGAATTAGACTTTCATTGCTGCAAAAGTAATTAGATTTCCTTTCTGCAATTAGGATCAGACTTTCAATTCTGCAACTGTTATTTTTGCAATATAATTAGGTCTCATTCTACAATTGTAATTAGGACTTCATTTCTACGTAGTTAATGATTAGTTTCCAATTCTGCAACTTAGATTAAGGTTTAATTCATGCAATTTAGAGATAGGAATGTCCTAAAACCCCCCACACAACCGGTTCCACCAATAAGACCTGTTGCTCTAGATTGACCTAAGTTATAGTTGTTTCACTTCTTCTTTCGTAGATAGCCTTGTACACTGCCCTGGATTGACAAATTCATTGAGAATTAATGATGGTATAACGACTACGCATCATCATGCATTTTCTTCTTTCATCCAAGAAAAAAGAAAAAAAAGTCAATTGTGATTTAATCACAAGTAAGAGCCACCACAAACCATGTCAGATGGAATATAAGTGATACCTCAAATTCAATAAAATTTTGTCTAGACATTATAGATTTACAAGATGATTTGCATAGACATCCTTGGCACAGGCATGCTGGTAACACCATAATTTTATGTAAATATGTGATAAAAAAATAAAGGTATTCTAGATACATGCATCAGTTGGCACCATTTGACACCAAGGTAGAAAGCGACTAGCATTGATAATCTACCAATGGATAAATTTAGAACCAGGAATGTTGAGGGCTTTTCCAAGAACCTCTTTGTAAGTTATGACACCTCTCACCGTGTTTTCTTATTTTATTTTTCTACACCCTATTGTTACCTTGTAGCCCAATGGACAAGGCAACAAGAGTAACTTGATACTGCATGACTCTGATATGTCAAAAGAGGGAAAGGTTGATCTTACCTAGATGATTAGTGTTAAACTATTAAATTAAAAAATGGTGCCCTCCTCTCAATTAAAAGAGAAATAAGCCTATAAATGGAGCTCCGATATGCAGTAGATAAAGCACAAGGTTGGGGAATATGATTCTAGAAGCATTGTTCTATGAGGCTTCCTACTTTGAGAGAAATGATGAGTGTGTTAAGTTCTTACTGAATCAAGTGAAGAAAAAGGATCAGGAGAGGATGGATGGTTATCATTAGCAATCTATCTACTCTAGGAATATCTTTAGATCTTATATAGATATGTTAAGTGGAATGTAGTCTCTAGTAGTATCCTGTGGTATGGGATTTTTACCTTTCTTGTATCAAGTTATTAATCTCGAATTGATTTTCCCTTTGTGTCTTCCCCATCCTCCAATTTCCCATTTCTTTCATCTTCACCTTACCTTTGTTGTCTGCAACTCTTCAAGTTGCTATCCTTCCTTCTCGTACTCCTAATGTTTTTTGTATTTTCTCTTTTCCCTATGGTTTTCTGGATTTATTTTCCTTATCATTCCCTTTTGCCTTCACTTTCTATCCCTCTTTCCTCTTTCTTCCTCTTAATGTTATGCCGTGTTGAGTGTACCACTTCCTTTGATACCCTTTCATGTCCCACAACTTGCCTAGATTATTCTCATCTATGCAACTTCATTTTCTCTCCGTTGCCTCATCTTCTTCTTTGTCTCGATGTTTAGGTTATCATATTTCCTAGATTTTTTGGGTTTTTTTCACAATATGGAAAACCATGTGAGCTACCAATAGCATGGGTGAAATTTTGCAACTCTCCACCCACTCTTTTGGAAGTTGATGGTGTAGCTAAATTTTGGAGCTAGGCTCTAGTATTGATGGATAGAAGAGATATCAAAAGCAAGTGGATGGCAAAGGACTAAATCAAATGGGTAGAAAAACAAGTGATCACCAAGCAAAAGGTGATCCCAAAATCCTATCCTGCTCTAAAATCGGCTAATACTATGGTTGGGTGCATTTCTAGGAAGACGAGCACCAAAGACTGAACCCAAATCCCTGCCCAAAATTTAGGTAAAAATATAGAATATAACGGGGTCGTTGCCCTAACTAAGGGTGGAGCCTGGGTGGAATTTTAAGAGGGTGGTAATTAAAATTCATGCCAAATTCCCAATGCCATATATAGTTAGGCACAAGACAAAGTGTCTACCCAGTACTATCAACATTGGGAGTCTCAAGGAAGGTGCATTGATGATCCCAGTTGCTTAGTTATGGGCTATCCATGGGTGAAAAAGTGGTTTGAATTGACATGGCTTACAAGTTAATTAATTCAATCACTCATTTACCTAGTTGAAGGCTTATCATCAGATTGAAGGGGTAAATTAAATAAAAATTCAATGCCTGATAGGAATTTCAGAATGATCAAAGACCTACATTCATGTAGATGGTTCTTGATCCCTTTTGGAAAACCAACATTCTCCCAAGTAGTGTACCAGCTAAACACTAGTCCACCTCAGTAATATCTTCCTGTCTAATGCCATTAATACTTGTAATTTGAATCAATTGTAAAATATTCTATAAATAGTAGAATGCTAGTCATTCCAAAGGGTGACTCTATAGCTATTACAATTCATATGTAAAGCCTTATCCATTTTGTAAATACAAGTGTGTCATTATTTGGTCTTTGACTAGTGCTCTTGCAATCTATTTTATGTATGTGTGTGCTAATGTTTATTTCTACGATGGCTATTTGAGCATTCTCATTTAATTTTACTATCTAGATTATGTGGGCTTTGCTTTGTAGTTATGGAATTCGTATTCACATTCATATTAGGGAAGAGGGTTTATTTATGCTAAAGTTGATGGGGGTGGGAGTGCTTTAATTCCTCATCCTAGATTTCATGCATCCATCCACCTAGTTCTATAATTCACCTTCAACTCACCAATATTTAGTACAAGGTAAGAGTGTCATTGATTGATCTATTAGGTGGTGCACCTGTGTTTACTCCCACGGGTGGGTGGACCGTGTGTCTTGACATAGCTGCATCTATCCTTGTCAATTATGGCTATGACCTCATTTTCTTCCTTTATTCCTCACTCTCCCTTTATCCCATAATTTTTAGGTAAGTATCTAGGAACCCCATTCAGGAACCGATCTTCTTTGGAGATTGATCACCCCATCTTCCTCATGTGCAACAACCGGTCAATGTTGGTGTAGCTCTACATGTGCATCAAGTTGATCCATTCCCTCTACCTTCTCATTAGGCCTTATTTATGACCAACACAACATTTAAAAATTACACTCAAAGCATCTCAAGCATAATGGCAACTGTCTCATAAGTATAACAAATATTGTTGAAAATAATAGTGAGAAGATTAATGGTCTTCTTTCCACTATTAGCTTCTTTGGCAATGTGGATGCCTTCTTCTAAATTTTTGAACTGAATGATGTACTCATCTATAGTCTTAAATTTATCCATGTTCAAATTAGTAAGGGCTATCTCAAATCTGTTTACCTATGTAGAGTCAATACAATCACATATATTCTAGAACATCTACAATAAATCCTTAGGATTCAAGGTGTCCCTGATGTGGTATCTAGATCTTGTCAATATGAAGAGAGAAATCATGCCAATATCCCCTTCCTAATTATACCTAAAAAACTCATTCATATATCTAGAGGGACCTCATTCCTATATTTGAGAAGTTCCTTACTCTAGAGTAGAGATTCAATATTGATTTTCTAAATAGAATAGTTATGTCCAATGAGTAAAGTTACATGTTGATCCATAGAATCCATTTGAAAATAAAGTATCTCTCATGAATTCATGACCAAAAACAATACTACCAATGCAAATATCTCAAAAAGCATGTAATTTAAAAAAAAATCAAAATGCTTATGTATATAAAATTTATGGTCCTAGAGGTTTGGCCCAAAAATACATAAACTACCACAAAATAATTCAAGAGTTCACAAAATTAAAATGTATCTTCAATAAATAGACAAGTATCATGTGTTATAGACCAAATGTTTGAGGGTGTTCCAACTATATGGTTTTTGGTCTACCATTAGGATATACTTAAATGAACCAATTTCTACTAAATGTCATTGATTTGTGCAAGGTATGCCATTGAGATGTTGACTATGTAGGTCATTGAATGGGATTTTAGAAAATCATAATCTACCATGTGTTTCCTTATAAAACAATACATAACACATATATTCCATATTTTTTATTGATTGTGTAAGAGTAGGTACAAAGGAAATTATGATGTGTCTTGTTTTGATTAGTTGACCTTCATTCTATAGGAAATATTTGATTTCCACATCATTAATTTTTTTAATTTTAGCCACTACCACCTTGGCCATTGCTATGTCAACCACTTCATGTTAGCCACTATTATGTCATCCACCATCAACTATTGCTTTACAAATAATTGGGTATAGGATTTCAACCTCGAACCTCCTAAAACCCAAGCCCTCAATATAATATATTCTATCCATATGCATAGTGGTGGATATAGTCACCACCAAGGGGAGTGTGCACACTACTAGAGCCTTCCTCCAAAGCCACCAAAACACTAATACTCTAAAATTCCATGTAGGGATGAAACCAACAACATCCAGATGGGAATGATCCTAATAAACACCATCTAGCCATAGGAACACCTTTGTGGATGCAATGGAAGCTACAAGGATATCCCATTTGACCTTTGTTTTGTGTTCTAAAGCATTCATCTATTGGCACAAAAACTCACAATGTGCTTATTGATTTCATGAGTATAGATAATATAAGGAGTAGGTGACACATGTCACCAAGCTAAACCCAGAAATGACAGGTGTCAAGGACACATGTCATGGGTAAAGTAATTATAAAGTAGAGGTAAAGTACACAATAATTTTAACGTTCCCCTTAATATGTACTTTCCAAAAAAAGATAAGTCAACATTATAGATAGTCCTCCTTAATGTTGACTTACCTTTTTTTGAAAAGTACACATTAAGGGGGAATGTTAAAATTAATGTGTACTTTACCCCTACTTTATAATTGCTTTACCCATGACATGTGTCCTTGACACTTATCATTTTTGGGTTTAGCTTGGTGATATGTATCACCTACACCTTGTATTATTTATACCCATTAAATCAATAAGCACCTTGTAATTTTTTGTGCCAACATTTTGTTTTGAAAAACCATCTCGCAACTCTTCGAAATATGACCCTGCAACTTGTTCCTCAACTGATGTTGTGTAAGATCCTAGATGAGTACAAACACTAAGATACAAATCATGTATACCCTATGAGTTCGGGGTGTGCTGCACCTTCATTCTCGCATCTTATATGGATAATACGTCCATTAAAAAAACTCCATAAAACTTTATCTGCAATAGATTCCATAATTAAGCATAACTAGACTAGAGTAGAGCTAGAATGGGTGATCTTTTGGGAATTATATGTTCTTGCACCTTAAACAAAATTATACCCCTTTTAAAACATTTCAAACTAGATTTATGGCTCCAAGATTGAAGCTTCAGGGGAAGCCATGAGTTCCTCTCCATTCATTTTTGGTTTTTGATCCACAAATGTGGAGAGCATACTCCTTGGGATTTTTGAGAAGGAAGGAATTGAGATGCACCACCAATGGGGAAGGGGAGGGGAGAATTTCCAAAGATTCAATTCCACCTTTAAGCTTACTAGGAAGGAAAACCTACTTTGATACCAAATTTTGGCATAGAAACTCACAAGGTGCTTATTGATTTCATGAGTATAAATAATACAAGGGGTAGGTGACACATGTCACCAAGCTAAACCTAGAAATAGAAAGTGTCAAGGACACATGTCATGGGTAAAACAATTATAAATTAGGAGTAAATTACACATTAATTTTAACATCATCATGCCATTGGATGAGTTTAAACCCAATAAAAACTACTGCATGTGTCATAGAAAATGCATGACCAACTACCAAAGAACCACCATATTTGGTGTCACAATGACTTATCTCTTTAACTGAATATGCCATTATGGTTTACTTTCTCATCGAATATTCAAATGAATATTCTTTTAAAATTTAATGTGTTACAAAATGGGGAGAAAATATGAATTTTGGACACAAAAAAAGGAATACCTGAAGGCAAAATGACCAAAACTATTGAACTAAGCCTCCCTTAAAAATTTCTAATGAATCCAAAAACATTATCAGTTCATCCATATCTACTATAGATTGCCCTACACAACCCTCTTCTAGGATGTCACCAGTCAAGTCATCCTCTCTTATTAATACAACAAAATAATTATTAGGCCATTTTAACAACTTTTTCAAGTGGTTTAGTGGTGTTTTCCCTTCATGGAAGTGTACTCATGACTTCTTTGACATATTAGTTCAGTAAAAAATATTTTAACCTCTTATTTTATTCAATAACAATTATGCAATCTATCCTCTCATTTGTGTTGTATTGATAGAACAAAATATAAAGTAGAAAAGAAAATGGATTTTTCAAAAAAATCATAAAATATGAGTAAGGGTTTCAAATAATCTAGAAGTTAGAGTACCCATATACTCAAGAAAAAAAATGTATTCACTTTTAAGGGTGGGAAGAGGAACCTGTTGGTGAATATTTTTTTGAAAACAATAAACCTTGTTGTAAGAGTGAGATCCTCAAGATTTAGATCGACTTAGGTTTTTTTGAACAAGGAAATTCAAAACTCAACTAGTAATGGAGTGTAAAGTTCCCACACCCTATTTGTAAAAAAATATTCTTCTCCTTCAAAGGCTCGTAGAATTAAAAATTGATGGTAAGTCATAGTGTAATGGAGATTCATACCTATTTTGATACCAATTTGGTTTTGTCAATACCTTTTGGAAACAACTAAAATCAGCACATTACCTAAAAATCATTACAATCTCACAAAAGGAATGCATGTAGTAATAAGGGTATCTATAGACACCAAAATATTCTCACTAAAATGAAAGAAAAACACTCCAATTGATTAAAAATGGTTGGTATTAAAGGGTATGAATACCCAATTATAAGTAACTTTAGATCAAAGTTAAATAATCAACCATTAAATTTAATAATAAAATATTACAATAACCAACCTATACAAAATGTAGGATCCAAAGTACTAAACAAAAAATATAATACAAAAGTTAAAATTAACACAACTTAATTCTCAAGCTTAACACCGCATATGCCAATACTAATTACCTCAACAAATCCAATTAACCTTACCTGATGTTTGTCTACTTTTACTAAAGATGATACCATTTACATTCACTTTGCCTTTTTTTTTTTTTTTTGTCGAGGTGTCCAATTTTACCCACACTTTTAACCTCTATTATGCTTTTTAGAAGATGACACTAAGTGAGCCTACAATAAGAGAAGATGACACTTGACCTCACATGTTTAGAAAATGACACTTGAGCTCACATGTTTTTTTTTGCAATTATAATATGAGTGAGCCTACAATAAGAGAAGATGACACTTGAGCTCACATGTTTAGAAGATGACACTTGAGCTCACATGTTTTTGTTTGCAATTATAATATGAGTGAGCCTACAATAAGAGAAGATGACACTTGAGCTCACATGTTTTTGTTTGCAATTATAATATGAGTGAGCCTACAATAAGAGAAGATGACACTTGAGCTCACATATTTTTGTTTGCAATTATAATATAAGTACAATAAGAGGGGAGAAATGATTATATAACCAATGTACACATTAGATAGTTTGTCAACAAACAAATTAATCAAACTAAAAATAAAAAGATATTTAGATGACAAATAATAAAATTACAAAAGCGTTGAAAAATCCTGACTTAGTTTTAGAATAAATAAATTCATGAGTCCATTAAATCAACCAAGGGCCATAAATTATGCTTCTTAATTTGCACATGAATTTTTTATAAAAAATGCTTGAAAAAATTTAGCACAATATGTTTAAGGGATGTAATATAGTTTTTTTTTTTTTTAATTTATAGTAGTTGGATAAATATAAGACATCAAAATTAAAACAAACAAAGATAAAACACTTAATCTGTGTTTGAAATATCACCATTAGGTCCATGTGACAATGTTTTTATGGCTTATTAAGGGTTTCCCATGTGATTATGCCTTCAAATATGTGATATATAAATAATCTAATGAAGTGCTTCAATTGTGTAAAACAAAATGTTTTATAAATTTCCTTCTCAAGTGTATGTTAATAAAAAAACTAGGTGCGGTCAAAAACTCTATTCTAGAGATGTTTTAATAAAATATATAAGTGTATAGTTTAGATTATCCTCATCCATCCTAAGTGATGGCGTATACCACATCTTTAGTGTTGGATTAAGGTATTAAAGTGATGTGCTTTTAATGTCTTTATATCATAATTTTATTTATTTATTTATTGAGTAATATTTTTTATACACATTTATTATGGCGATTGAACTTGGGTCATATTACTTATAATGCTTGGGTCATATTACTTATAATGCAAGTGACGTCCTTGTTAGTAGACCACACTCACGGGGATACTATGAGTAATGATATTTAAAAAAAATACTAAGTTATTGATAGAAGTTTAAGTTATCATACAATAATAACTATTACATGTTTTGTTTTTAAAAGTTAACTATTACATGTTGATGAAACCTTACCTTTAGGGATTTTTGGACCACTAAAAATTGTTATATCAATGATATAGACTTAAAATTCATATGGATTGATATTATATATTTTTCTAATAAAATTAATTTTTATCGTATAAAATAAATTATTATATATAATATAAAACATTAAAATGCATTTCTAGATATTGGATGTCCAATGTGCAAACATATTATAATAATGATAGAGATAATTTCAATTAATGAGTTTTCCCACTAAGGTGTGTGGAATTTTTTTAAATCATTTTAATAATTTTTATTTTTTAATAAAAAATGATACTTTTACATATAATCATATTATTTTAATATATATATATATATATATATATATATATATATATATATATATATATAATAGATGGTAGAGACATCATGCTTTTCATAATTTTTAATTTTTTATATAATATAGTTTTTTCCTTAAGTTTTAAGTTGAAAGGGTTTGTGTTTTAGAAAATCTCAATTTAAAAACAAAAATTATAGAAATGCTTAAAAATGATAAATTATTAAAAAAAATTATATTTTAAAATCTAAAAAACAAGATCTGACTAATAAAATAGTTATAACTTTAAAATATTTTTTAAATGCATGTTTAGTTAATCTACATTTGAAAAATATTAATTTTTGTTTTAAAGAGGGGGTGCTAACATTTTGGAGGTGTTTGATTAAACAATATTCATTCAAACCATATTTGGACAAACTAATATACAATTGAACCGCTTTCCACCACCTTCATTTACATATATTTAGCAATGCGAGTGAGGAAATGTTAAGGCAAAGGTTATACTCTTTGTTACTTTTAAAGACCCTAAAATAATCATCCCATTATTTTTTTCTAAATATTCTCAAATATTATATTAATATAAGAGCACACAGGGTGGGGGTGGGCAGCAAGTACAACCAAGTGCAACACTTGGCTGTACTTGGATGGGGGAGCAAGTACAACCAAGTGCAGCACTTGGCTATACTTTCTCCCCACCCCCACCCTCCACTTGGCTGTACTTGCTCCCCACACTTAGCTATACTTGCTCCTCACCTCCACCCGCAACACTTGGTTGTAATTGCTCTCCATCCCCACCCTCCACTTAGTTGTACTTTCTCCCCACACTTGGTTGTACTTGCTCCCCACCCCCACCCATTGCACTTGGTTGTACTTGCTCCCCATCCCCACCCTCAAATGAGCAGCACTTGGTTGTACAAGTGTAACACTTGGTTGTACAAGTGTAGCACTTGGCTATACTTGCTCCCCACCTCCACTCTCCCCCCACCCTCATAAGTACAACAAAGTGTTGCACTTGGTTGTACAAGTGCAACACTTGGCTGTAATTTCTCCCCACCCCCACCCTCATTTGAGGGATTTGAGGGTGGGGGTGGGGAGAAAGTACAACCAAGGAGCAAGTATAGCCAAGTGCAAAACTTGGTTGTACTTGCTCCCCACCCCCACCCTCCCCCGGAGCACTTGGTTGTACTTGCTCCCCACCCCCACCCTCATTTTAGGGATTTGAGGGTGGGGGTGGGGAGCAAGTACAGCCAAGTGTTGCACTTGGTTGTACTTGCTCTACACTTGGCTATACTTGCTCCCCACCCCCATCCTCATTTGAGGGTGGGGGTGCGATGGGGAGCAAGTACATCCAAGTGCTGCACTTGGTTGTACTTGCTCTGCACTTGGTTGTACTTGCTCCCCACCCCCACCCTCATTTGAGGGTGGGGGTGGGGAGCAAGTACAGCCAAGTGCTACACTTGGTTGTACTTGTTCTACACTTGGCTATACTTGCTCCCCACCCCCACCCTCATTTGAGGGTGGGGGTGGGGAGCAAGTACATCCAAGTGTAGAGCAAGTACAACCAAATGTAGAGCAAGTACAACCAAGTGCTACACTTGGTTGTACTTGCTCTACACTTGGCAGTACTTGCTCCCCACCCCCACCCTCAAATGAGGGTATTTGAGGGTGGGGGTAGGGAGCAAGTACAACCAAGTGCAGAGCAAGTAC
The DNA here is from genome assembly GCA_028583015.1 of Wollemia nobilis. Classification (NCBI taxonomy): domain Eukaryota; kingdom Viridiplantae; phylum Streptophyta; class Pinopsida; order Araucariales; family Araucariaceae; genus Wollemia; species Wollemia nobilis. The sequence continues at coordinate 3,641,027 of JAQPPZ010002189.1, read as the reverse complement.
AACCAAATGTAGAGCAAGTACAACCAAGTGCTGCACTTGGTTGTACTTGCTCTACACTTGGCAGTACTTGCTCCCCACCCCCACCCTCAAATGAGTTTGGGGTGAGGAGTAAGTACATCCAAGTGCTAAGCAAGTATAGCCAAGTACACCCCCACCCTCAAATGAGGGTGGGGGTGGGGAGCAAGTATAGCCAAGTGTAGAGCAAGTATAGCCAAGTGCTGCACTTGGTTGTACTTGCTCTACACTTGGCTATACTTGCTCCCCACCCCCACCCTCATTTGAGGGTGGGGGTGTACTTGGCTATACTTGCTTAGCACTTGGTTGTACTTGCTCCTCACCCCCACCCTCATTTGAGGGTGAGGGTGGGGGTGGGGAGCAAGTACAACCAAGTGCCACCCTCACCACCCTCATTTGAGGGTGGGGTTGGGGAGCAAGTACAACAAAGTGCCACCCTAATTTGAGGGTGGGGGTGGGGAGCAAGTACAACCAAGAGCTACCCACCCAAATTAGGGTGGGGTTGGGAGGAAGTATAACCAAGTGCCACCCTTATTTGAGGGTGGGGGTGGGGAGCAAGTACAACCAAGTGCTCATTTGAGGGTGGGGGTGGGGAGCAAGTAAAACCAAGTGTTGCTCATTTGAGGGTGGGGTGGGGAGCACTTGGCTGTACTTGCTCCCCACCCCCACCCTCAAATGAGTAGCACTTGGTTGTACTTGCTTTCCAAGGGTAGGGGTGAGGAGAAAGTATAGCCAAGTATAGCTCATTTGAGGGTGGGGGTGGGGAGCAAGTACATCCAAGTGCTACTCAAATGAAGGTGGGGGTGGAGAGAAAGTACATCCAAATGCATGAGAGGGTGGGGGTGGGGAGCAAGTACAACCAAGTTCTATTTGAAGGTGGGGGTGGGGAGCAAGTACAACCAAGTGTTGCTCAAATGAGGGTGAGGGTGGGGAGCAAGTACAACCAAGTTCAATTGAGGGTGGGGGTGGGGAGCAAGTACAACCAAGTTCAAATGAGTACAAGTACATCCAAATGCAAGTGAGTGCAAATACAACCAAGTGTAAATGGGGGTGTGGGTGGGGAGCAAGTATAGCCAAGTGCTCCCCACCCCCACCCTCAAATGAGTAGCACTTGGTTGTACTTGCTCCCCCCCTAAGGGTGGGGGTGGGGAACAAGTATAGCCAAGTGCAAGCACCTTCATTTAAGGGTGGGGGTGGGGAGAAAGTACAACCAAGTGCATGAGAGTGGGGGTGGAGAACAAGTACAACCAAGTGCATGAGAGTGGGGGTGTGGAGCAAGTACAGTCAAGTGTTGCACAACTACAACCAAGTGCAAGTGCCCTCATTTGAGGGTGGGGGTGGAGAGCAAGTACAACCAAGTGCATGAGAGTGGGGGTGGGGAAAAAGTACAACCAAGTGCATGAGAGTGGGGGTGGGGAGCAAGTACAGTCAAGTGCTGTACTTACAGCACTTGGCTCTACTTGCTCCTCACCCCCACCCTCATGCACTTGGCTGTACTTGCTCCCCACATCCACCCTCAAGTAAAACCAAGTGCATGAGAGGGTGGGGGTGGGGAGTAAGTAAAACCAAGCATTACACTTGGTTGCATTAGTTATACTTTCTCCCCAACCCCACCCTCATCATTCACTTGGTTGTACTTGCTCCCCACCCCCGCCCTCAAGTACTACCAAGTGCATGATAGGGTGGGGGTGGGGAGCAAGTACAGCTAAGTGCAAGCACCCTCATTTGAGGGTGGGGGTGGGGAGTACATAAAACCAAGTTCCACCCTCATTTTAGGGTGGTTGTGGGGATCAAGTACAACCAAGTGCTATCCATTGAAATGAGGGTGGGGGTGGGGAGCAAGTACAACCAAGTGCCACCCTTGTTTAAGGGTGGGGGTGGGAGAAAGTACAACCAAGTGCTGCACTTGGCTATACTTTCTCCCAAAGTGCTACACTTGGTTGTACTTGCTTCACACCCCCACCCTCAAATGAGTATCACTTGGCTATACTTTCTCCCCACCCCCACCCTCAAGTACAGCCAAGTGCAGCACTTGGCTATACTTGCTCCTCACCCCCACCCTCAAGTATAACCATGTGCATCACTTGGCTATACTTGAGGGTGGGGGTGGGAAGCAAGTACAACCAAGTGCTGCTAATTTGAGGGTGGAGGTGAGGAGCAAGTACATTTATGTGCTACACTTGGTTGTACTTGGTCCCCACCCATTTTAAGGTGGGGGTGGGGAGCAAGTACAACCAAGTGCTACTCATTTGAGGGTGGGAGTGGGGAGTAAGTACAACCAAGTGCAACCCATTTTAGGGTGGGGGTGGGGAGCAAGTATAGCCAAGTGCTGCTCATTTTAGGGTGGGGGTGGTGAGCAAGTACAACCAAGTGTCGTACTTGGTTGTACTTGCTCCCCACCCCTAGGGACCAAGTATAGCCAAGTGTAGAACTTGGATGTACTTGCTCCCCACCCCACCCTCAAATGAAAAGCACTTGGCTGTACTTGCTTCCCACCCCTAGCCAAGTGTAGTGCTTGATGGTACTTGCTCCCCACCACCACCCTAAAATGAGCAACACTTGGTTGTACTTGCTCCCCACCCCCACCTTCATTTGAGAGTGGGGTAGGGGAGTAAGTACAGTCAAGTACTGATCAAATGAGGTTGGAGAGAAAGTACAACCAAGTGCATGAGAGGGTGGGGGTGGGAAGCAAGGACAATCAAGTGCTGCTCAAATGAGGGTGGGGGTGGGGATCAAGTACAACCAAGTGCTACTCAAATAAGGGTGGAGGTGGGGAGCAAGTACAACCAAGTGCTAATCAAATGAGGGTGGGGGTGGAAAACAAGTACAACCAAGTTCTACTCAAATGAGGGTGGGGATGGGAAGAAATTACAACCAAGTGCATGAGAGGATGGGGGTGGGGAGTAAGTATAGCCAAGTTCTACTGCACTTGGCTATATTTTCTCCCCACACCCACCCTCATTTGAGCAACACTTGGCTATACTTGCTCTCCACCCCCACCCTCAAGTATAGCCAATTGCTACACTTGGTTGTACTTGCTCCCCACCCCCATCCTCAAGTACAGTCAAGTGTTGCACTTGGATGTACTTGCTAGCCACCCCCACACTCAAATGAGGGTGGGGGTGGGGATAAAGTATAACCAAGTGCATGAGAGGGTGGGGGTGGGGAGCAAGTACAACCAAGCACTTGGTTGTACTTGATCCCCACCCCCCACCCTCTCATGCACTTGGTTGTACTTTATCCCCACCCCCACCCTCAAACTCCACCCTCATTTGAGGGTGGGGGTGGAGAGCAAGTACAACCAAGTGCAACACTTGGCTATACTTGAGGGTGGGGGTGGGGAGCAAGTACAACCAACTATTGCTCAAATGAGGGTGGGGGTGGGGAGAAAGTGTTGTACTTGAGGGTGGGGGTGGGGAGAAAGTACAACCAAGTGTTGCTCAAATGAGGGTGGGGGTGGGGAGAAAGTATAGCCAAGTACCCACCCTCATTTTATTGTGGGGATGGGGAGCAAATACAACCAAGTGCAACATTTGGTTGTACTTAAGGGTGGGGGTTGGGAGCAAGTACAACCAAGTGTTTCTCCCCTCAAATGAGGGTGGGGGTGGGGATAAAATATAGCCAAGTATTGCACTTGGCTATACTTGTCCCCACCCCCACTCCTCTCTTGCACTTGGTTGTACTTACTCCCCACCCCCACCCTCAAACCCCACCCTCATTTGAGGGTGGTGGTGGGGAGCAATTACAACCAAGTGCAACAGTTGGTTGTACTTGAGGGTGGGGGTGGGGAGAAAGTATAGCCAAGTGTTTCTCAAATGAGGGCGGGGATGGGGAGAAAATACAATGAAGAGCTACTCAAATGAGGATGGGGGTGGGGAGAAAATATAGCCAAGTACAACCAAGTGCAACACTTGGTTGTATTTGCTCCCCACCCCAACCCTTAAAGCACTTGGTTGTACTTGCTATCCACCCCCACCCTCAAAGCACTTGGCTATACTTTCTCACCACCCCCACCCTCATCAACCCTCAAATCAGAGTTGGGGTGGGGAGTAGCACTTGGTTGTACTTACTCCCCACCCCCACCCTTATCAACCCTCAAATGAGGGTGGGGGTGGGGAGTAAGTACAGCCAAGTGCAAAACTTGGCTATACTTACTCGAGTAAGTACAGCCAAGTGCAACACTTGGCTATACTTACTCCCCACCCCCACCCTCATTTGAAGGTTGATAAGGGTGGGGGTGGGGAGCAAGTACAACAAAGTGCTTTGAGGGTGGGGGTGGGGAGCAAGTACAACCAAGTGCATTTGAGGGTGGGGGTGGGGAGTAAGTACAATCAAGTGCTTTAAGGATGGGGTTGGGGAGCAAGTACAACCAAGTTCTTTAAGGGTGGGGGTGGGGAGAAAATACAACCAGGTGTTGAGGATGGGAAGCAAGTACAACCAAGTGTTGCACTTGGTTGTACTTGCTCCCCATACCCAAATGAGAGTGAGGGTGGGGTGGGGATCAAGTACAACCAAGTGCAACACTTGGTTATACTTTCTTCCCACCCCCACCCTTATTTGCACTTGGTTGTACTTGCTCCCCACCCCCACCCTCAAATTAGTGTGGAAATTAGGGTGGAGGTGGGGAGCAAGTACAACCAAGTGCAAATGAGGGTGGGGGTGGGGAGCAAGTACATCCAAGTGCAGCAAGTATAGGGGTGGAGAGCAAGTACATAGGTTGTACTTGCTCTCCACCCCCACTTAAACACTAGTGAGGTGGATTTCATCACCATCTACTAGTAGAGTTCAATGAGGTGGCTTTCATCTCCACCCGTTGTTTCAAATCCCCCTAAAACTTATTCTTTGCCAATCCTAGTTCCAAGATCTATCATAGCCCATGGGTTATAGCATGTATCTCTCTCTGTATTGGTATATCATAGACTATGGGTGAACTGGGTGAGGAACTGGTAGGACCTGTGCTCCCTGGCCATGTGTGAACCTCATCACCATACATTATAGGTGGGATAACAAAACCTAGAGTTCATCACAAGGTTTTCAAGTTGTGAGTATATAGGTGAAATCCAATTAAACACAATATTATTATCCAACAATATTTCAAACACGTGATACAAGGTCATCCTTTACAAACAACACATCTAAAACACACAAAATAGTTTAGGGATTCACATCTAAAACTTAAAAGATATAATAATATGCATTATTGAGTTTTTCCTTCTTGTGTGCTATTTCATTAAGAATTTGTAAAGGAGATAATCATCTAGGGTTTGGTAGAGAGTTACAATGGTGTGCACCCATAGCCAAGCCCAATCATGGGTGAAAGCTATGGAGGGTGGACTAGGAGACATGAGTCATCTCCGTTATAGCCCCAAGAACTTGGTCATACCTCCTTGGTGAGCCTTTACTAACCCTAGTCCCAGAACAAGGAGATGTGAACCACACCTATAAGGGAACCCTATGTGGGACATCCCTATGGTGAAAGGCAACAAAACACTGAGATGCTAGTATACAAAGTGGTGCTATGCATTCATGTACCTATTAGATCTAACACACCTATTCATAGGCCAAAGCATGACTTCACACATTAGATAGAGCAGGTTGATCTGACCTTGCCTCTACATCGCCTTAATAGGGTACAATAACTTAGACAACCTGATGGGTATTATACTCATTGCTCGAGGTGAGCTAAGTCTGCCCTTCCCTTCCTCATACATGAAGGAAGGTATGAGGAAATATCGTATTATCCTCAAGAGTAGTATACCATGCATTCACGATGTGACTTTGCACCTACTAAGTATAATGAGGACATTCTCAAGCTTGAACCTCAAGTAAATGTGATGGCTCTCGATCAAGGTAAGCATACAATAGATATCACAAATTATCTTGAATGAGGTTGATCTCAAGGTGATATTCCTAGGTCTCCTAGGTCCCACACAGTGGAACAAATCAATCAAGCGATTGCAAGATAGGCAGAATTCCATGTTTAGTTCAAGCAACTTCGGTGGGACAAAGAGAAACTAGACCACTTGCATCAACTTGAGAAAGAAAGAATCAAATGGTAGACCAATGAGATATTCCATAAAACTTTACGAGATAGGGTTTCTACCCCTAAGACACATAGATAGGAAGTCCACCTGAGGCAACCTATGCTCATTCAAAATAGGTGTCTTAGGCCTTATCCAATATTGCCTCCATTACCTCCTAGGCTAGATCGGGACTTGCCTCCCAGGACAAACATAGGACGCCCACAACAGGAAGATACCCCTCTTTATATACCGTAACGAGAAACGTCCTATGGAGCTTACATTGAGCATGAGCCAGAGGTAGAGTATTTGCAAACACCTTACCAAGGTAGGGGCTAACATGCCACCACCCCGTAATAGGTTGAAGGATCCTCACCCTCCACCATAGGATATGAGCAAGGATAAGGAGATTAAATCCTCAAATTCATATCGGGTATTGCTAGAGTGCCTAGAGTTAGTAGAGAACAATACCTCTGGGTCTGGATCTCAAAATCCCAGTTTTCACTAGTTATGTAGTCAGCCATTTCATCCTTTAGTTATTCCCCTACCTATACAGAGCAATTTAAGTTGCCTCAGTTGGCTACCTTTAGGGGAGAGGAATATGCATAGGAACATATAACTAAATTCTTGATTCAATGCTTTGGCATTCAGGATAATGATGCTTTGTTTTTGCAAATATTAGTGACTACCCTCTCTAGCCCTGCCACGGAGTGGTTTACCCAACTCTCAAATAATAGCATCCATAATTTGGATCAACTTGTAGACATATTCCTTAAATGCTTCACCTTCAATACCATGAGGAAGGCGACGTTGGATGACCTAGATGGGTTTAAAAAATATGACGATGAGTCAATATAAAATTATGGCAATAGCTGGTGAGCCTTGCTTACCAAGATTCCTTATCTAATCCCCATGTTAGAGTTGACTTAGATGTTTTCCAATAGCTTTTTGAAGCTGATCTCCTTGTTGCAGCTACAATAGTATCTAACTCTTGAAGATGCCCTAGCACATGCTAGGACCATTGAAGACATCAAGATTCAAGAGGAATATATTGCGAAGCCTCACAAGGAGTGGAAAAAGAATGCTAAGAATACCCTAGCACAACCTAAATTAGTAGCAGTAAATTAGGTTGCCATTAGAGTCCTAGGGCCAGCATAAGCAAGGCCACCTTAAAAGCCTAATTATCAGGCCACACCTGGGAACTATGCCAAGGATAATAAGAATAATCAAGGGCAAAATCAACATCATCCCAAGTGATAATTCATGCCCATTGCAGAGTATATAGACTCATTGTTTGAGCACCTCTTAGTGGATAATTTGATCAATCTACCTGAGAGTTGACCTATCGACCTAAATGCACCTAAGCCCAAAGGATACAAAGAAGACCTATATTGCAATTTTCATAGGCAAAACAGGCATGACCTACATATATGTTATAAGTTCAATCATGTGGTGCAATACATGATTGATAGGAATGCCCTTCATGTAGACAACCCTATCATGCCAAAAAACTAATAGATGGAGGTCTTTAAAGCTCCCTTGCTTGCCCATGTGGAGCAGGACAAGCCAGTGCCCCAGGTAAATGAGGTTCACCATGCATCCCCTCTATAAGGGTATATCAACATGATCAACATTGTAATGAGGAATAGGTGGTACCAAAGTCTTGTTGCACCACCTACGATTGAAGGTGATGTTCCTTCAATGTCATAGCCTATACCACCTCATGTGCCAAGCTTCCCACCTAGGTATGTGGTCACAATTAAGAGCAAGCTCACTCAAAGCCTAAGAACAACATCGGCCTGACTCTCCATCTATGATATCATTCAACAATCACCACCTCATAGAGAAGCCTTGATGGAGATCCTTAAGGCAATAGAGCTTTAGCCCCATGAGTCTAACACCTTCAACAATTTTGTAGGGCATGTGTAGCAATGCATGGAACTGATGATTAACTTTTGAGAAGCTGATCTTAAACTAGTTCCAATTGATATGGTGGATCCTCCCTTGCACATCATCACATGTGTAAACGGAATGCCCTACAAGAGTGTGTTTATAGACACTGGGTATTCTAGCAACATCATCACTACAATAGCTCTCAAACATTTGAATCTCCTAACATCCCATATTGTTACATCTATCTACACCCTTCAAGCATTTAACAATGTCATATTCTTGATAGTTGGTACAATAGTCCTGCTCATCTAGGTAGGACAAAAGACCATACAAATTTTGTGCCACATCTTGGAGAGTGAGATGGAGTACAATATCTTGTTGGGAAGACCTTGGATCAGGTACATTAAGTGTTTCCCTTCCATTTCTCACCAATACCTCAAGTACACTCATGAAGGGTAAGTTCATGTCATCCTCGTGAACCTAGAGCCTTTCAAGTATTACAATATGGTGCAGTAGCTCCTTGAGTCAAACTTACCATCAACCAAAATGGATTTTTAATCGAATAAATCTGGCCAAGGTTTGACTCGACCATCATCGCTCTTAAGTGATCCATCATCATCTCATACCACACCATCCTCCTCTTCAATGCCTCTATATGTGCCTTCGTCATAAGGGAATCCTCCACCCAGGGACATGGGGAAGAGGCCTATTTTTGAGAGCCCTTAGATCATATCCACCATCTCCACTAGTGAGACCCCTAGCCCAATGGATTAGGATCTAACTCATGAGGAAAATTATGAATAATTCCAACTCTTGCTTTCATCCCTTTTTATTTGCAGCCTCAGGTCATAGTACACCTAGCTTCTACTGGATTAGGAGAGTACATGGTTAGGAATGTCACAACTACCCTTGCTATAGAGTTAGTACAAGACATAGTTTGACCTCATCTTCCTATAGGCACTATCATACCTCACAGTATTCCTTTTAATAAAATGAATTTCATCTATAGGGGCCTTGACTATGGCATAAAACCTTACCAATAGCAGGAGGAGGATGAAGAGCCATTTTCAGAGGACATCAACTACATGTCCGATCTTGACTTTGCCATGAAGTACCTTCACCTCTATAATTGGCATGGTTTTGGGTTGGGCTTGTATGACCAAGGCTCTAGAGTTCCTTATCATCCGTAGTATTAAATGCCTTATGACAAATCTAGTTTGGGACACAAAAAACCTATGCCCCTAGATGTCCTCATAGATAGCTTAGAGTGCATGACTCTAGAATTTAGGGAAGAGCTTGTGTGAGATCCTTTTACCAACCCCAATCACCTCTACTCACTGGAGGACTACTTCCCCATGCCGTTGGGAGATGACAATCCACCTCACGATGTCATCCAATATTATGTGAGAGATAAAGGTTTGCACACTCTTCTCCATGATAGTGAGGAAGAGGATCCAGGGTCCCCTTATGAGTGGACATATGATGATGAGTCAAACTATGGAGTCGTGCCTATTTACCTTGATAGTTTGGATGGAGAAGGATCACAGATCATCCCTCTAAATGATGAGGATGAGTTATATTGTGTATGTTGCCATTACATGATCCCATCTGGTGATAATTTTACCTCTCAAAGAGCAAGCTCACTCGTAGCTACACCAAACACATCTAATCATCCAACCTCAGTTGCAACCACCTATAGAAGTCATGTGACATCCTCATGTGCATGGATGCCACCCACCACAAAGGGAAAATCATCAATCCATAAATATGATTTTCATAGATCTATTCAAGCCCTTGTGAGATCTAAATAACCCATTGGATTCATTGCACCTTGACTTGAGGGTAATTGACTTTTATTAGGGATATTCACCCCCATCGCCTTCCGAGTACTGGCCTTGCGATGAGATGTTGCAACCATTTCATTTCTCTCCAAGGCCTACTCTTCATATATTCCATGCTGAGGACGAACCTGAGGTTCCAATTATTGATCTAAACCCACCTGATGACATCCACTTGATCCCTACTCCTCACCAGTTGGAGGAGGGATCACATATGTCAATTGAGTCTACGATTGACAAAGTTATTAGCTCAGATCCCAAGAATCCATAATATATCAAGCTGGGGAAAATCTTGTCCCCAAAGAGCAAGCTGATTACATAGCCCTTATCACAAAGAAGAAGGAAGCTTTTGCATAGTACTACAAGGACATGTCAGGACTAGATCTAAATATAGTCACCCACAATCTGACGCTTGATCCCAAGGCCAAGCTGGTTAAGCAAAAGTTAAGAAAGATGCATCCCAAAGTAGCCCTAATGGTCAAATATGAGCTATAGAAACTTTTGGATGCTAGGTTTGTCATTTTGGTAGACTATCCACCATGGTTGTCCAACATGGTTCCTATCAAGAATCTTGATGGCAGGATTCACATTTGCACCAATTTTTGAGACCTAAACAAAGAGAGTCCTAAGGATGACTTTCCTTTGCTAAGCATCAATGCCCTGGTAGATGCAATAGCAGACCACAAAATTTTATCCCTCATGTATGGTTTCTCAAGGCACAATAAGATTCGTATCAATCCAGAGGAGCATCTTAAAATGACGTTCACAACACCTTGGGAAACATTTTGCTATAAGGTCATGCCCTTTGGCCTTAAAAATTCCAGTGCTAGCTACCAACATGCCATGAAATACATCTTCCATGACTACATGCATAAGATTTTAGAAGATTACGTGGATGACTTACTGGCCAAATAATTGTTACACGACGAGCATCTCGATGTCTTGCACAAAGTCCTCGATTGCCTTATTGAGCATAACATGAGACTGAACCCCAAGAAGTGCATATTTGGTGTCACATCTAGAAAACTCTTGGGATTCATAGTTTCTAAATGATGCATCGAAGTGGACCCCAACAAGGTCAAGGCAATCCTCGAGATGCCTCCCCAAACTACTATTAAGCAGATCCAAAGTCTGCAAGATAATATCGTGTCCATCAAGCACTTCATAGCGCAATTGAAGGATAAGTGTCAACCCATGAACAAATTATTCCACAAGGGGATCACATTCCATTGGGATGACGAGTGTTAGGATGACTTTGACACAATAAAACAATACTTGGCTTTGTCACCAATGTTGGCTCCACCTAGACTAGGAGTGCCATTCTACTTATACATATTAGCCACTGAGATTGCATTGGGTGCCATGTTAGCACAAAATAATGAATTGCATAATGAACATGCTACTTATTATCTTAGTCGCACCCTAGTTAGCTATGAGGTCAAGTACACATACATTGAGAAGTTATGCCTATCGATGGTCTTTACCACCAATAAGCTATGACATTACATGCTTGGCCATACCATGGATGTTGTATCAAAAGAGAATACATTGCGATACATGATGAGTCACACTTATCACAATAGTCGCATGGCAAAATGGATCATGTTGTTGATGAAGTTTGACCTAGAATTTATCAGAAAAAAATCAATGAAGGGTCAGTTCATCATTGATCAACTCACAAAGGATCCTCTCTAGGATGATCAACCTCTTATCATGGAGCTTCCTGATGATGGAGTCTTCAACCTATCAGAATCGCTTGATTCTGATGAGCTTGAGTCATAGGCCGATATGACTCTATTTTTTTATGGCTCCAAGTGCGAGCAAGAGGGTGGCACAGGGATCATGTTTTTTACACTACATGGGGCTTCCATACCCCTATCATTTAAACTCGATTTATTATGCACCAACAACAATGTCGAGTATGAGGTATTGCTCATAGGTCTTCAAACGGCTATCACCATGAGAATAACCAAGCTCAACATTTTTGGTGACTCCTTGCTTATTGTCAACTAGGTCAAAGGGATTTACCAGTGCAAGTGTCCAGTTTTGCAAGCCTATAAAGCCCTTATGGATAAAATCCTAGTAAAGTTCGAATGGTATGACATTGAGGCACTTCCTTGATCATCTAATCATTTTTTGGATACAATGGCCTCCCTAGGGTACTTGATCCCATAGAACCTTGCTGATGATATGAAAAGCATTCAGGTAAAAATGCTATCACAATCTATGGTTGAGCATGAAGGCACTCAAGCCACACCTGAGGTCCACTTAATTCAAATTGAACCTCATCAAGAGATATTATCACACATTCACGAGCACTTGAATCATGCTGCTTGGGGGAATTTTCTCCCTCAAACTCCTTTTGATAGCAACACAATGCAATTCTTACAAGTTCTTTCCCAATCAACATTTGTTTGGGATTAACTTCAAGAGGGATAGGTAATTCATGCAATCGAGGCTTCCTTACAATAGGACTAGTCCACACAAATCAAGGAGTATCTAAATCTTTGTAACCTCCTTCCTGGATTGTTGCACACCACCAAAAGGACATTTAAAAAGAAGGTAGAAAAATATATCTTGCTCAAAGACATTTTTTATCGTCAGGGATACGAAGGAATCCTTCTTCATTTCTTAGAGTAGCAAGAGTCAGTTTGGGAAATGGTCCAAGCTTGGGGAGATATTTGTGGTAGCCATTACAATGGCATGACCATAACAAAGTGCATTTTTTGCATGGGCTATTATTGGACAACTTTAGAGTGAGATTATTGTGCATATGTTAAGAAGTGCGTGAAGTGTCAACACCATGATAACATGACACACGTATCTTCTCAGGCCTTGCAACCGATCTAATTGGCTTGGCCATTCTCGCAATGGGGGTTGGATTTAATTGGAGAAATCTTGCCTATCTCTTTAGGCCATCACACATTTATCATAATGACTATCGAGTATTTTACAAAGTGGGCGGAAGCAATTCCCCTTACCACTATGTGTAGACACCAAAATAGCACCAATCCGATTATGTGACTACAAACACTGATCGCACTAACACACACAGCCCCCAGGGCAGCCCCCAGAGGTTAAACAGTGGTTCTAACCACTCACATAGTAGTTTTGCAAGTCAAAAATCAATTTGGCACCTTTTAGACACTTTATTTCTTATTCGTCCCACCCAGGGACGAGTGCGGATTTGTACTCGTCCTACCCAGGGACGAGTGCGGATTTATACTCGTCTCACCCAGAGACGATTATTAGCGCTCGCTCTGGGGTGGGACGAACGCCAGGTTTGACCGAAAAAAGTCAGACCTCGGCGCATGACAACTCAGAACTGCCACTTAGCTTTTCTTGCATGGCATAGGAGTGCGAGTGAGTTCTTTTGACAACTCATATCTGCCAATTGACTCTCCCTTCACTCGCATGGGAATGAGAGTAAGCTTTTTAAGACAACTCGGATTTGCCACTTAGCTATCCCTTCATTGCATGGGAGTGCAAGTGAGCTTTTCTAAAACACACAAAGACATGCACAGAGGCAGTTAAGAAGCCCTTGATCAAGAAGAAGTCTTTCTTTCAGAAAAAGCATTCATGCAAAGAAACACTTTTGCATGTTAATTCAAAGAGACCCCTTGGGTCTATAAAATGGTGAGTTTCCTCACCCAAAAGATATACCGAGCTAGAGCATTTTGAGCGACGAAGTGCTGCTAATTCATTTACTTGCGATTTGTGCTTTCAACATCCATAATCTCTTAATCGAAAGAGAGGTTATTGGGTGACTTTTGAAGGCACGAATCAAGAACCAACACCCCATTCTTTTGACCACAATATCCTACCAATTTGTCGACAACACATCACATCAGGTTTCGGACCCATCCTAAGCGGATTGGTGTCGAAGCAAAGTTTCACCCGCGGGTGGTTTGCCTTCGGGCACCCCTCCCGCTTTATTTCTTTTGTAGTTTTTTAGCTAGTTTCATGTTTATGCTTTTATCAAGTTTTCAGTTCATTTAGATTCATTTTAGTCATAGTTAGATTTATCTTTTATTTTTCATACACAGGTGCTACTGATTCTTTGTTTGTTTCTTTGAACGCAGATTTGCAGCATTGGAGGAGCAGCGAGGAATCGACCTGTACCAACGCAAGCGGCGACAACGTTTTGGTTCGCCCATTTTATATGTGGGCACGCGGAAGAAGGAATTCTGAAACGAGTTGTAGAGATCAATATCTAACGCTCCTATCCCCTAAAAAGGAAGGAGACACATTGTAACACGAATTGAAAAGAATATCAATAAAAAAGGCCATAGTTTATATTGCTTTTATATCTTGTGTTCATTCATTTGTGTTCTTTCCTTTTAATACAATTTTGTTTAGTCTTTCCTTTTTGTTTCTGGAATCTCGTGTTTTCAATGGCGATCACGGTGGGACCTCTGTCCTCTATTTTTTTTTTAGGTTAAATTACTGATCTAAAATTGCTTGTTTTTTTACAGGTACCTATTTTTCAACATCGAACTGTTATTCGTCTCTGCAAGTGACGATTACAGAATTGGTACTCGTCTCACCCCGGGACGAATAAACTATTCGTTTCACCCTGGGACGATTACGGTTCTGTTATTCGCCTCACCCAGGGACGATTATAGATCTGTGCAAATTTTCAGAGCAAATCAGAAACATCCGATTAGGCAGAGAAGAGGTAGGGGTTTTTTTACAGCTTCTATCAAATTTCTATTTTTTTGTTTTCTGGTTTTCAGTTTGTATGGCTTAGGGAAAGATTTCTTTTCGTTTGCTTGTTTCAATTTTGCAAAATTAAAATGAACCCCACACATCACGTGGTATTTTAAACCAAGGCGTTGGTCGTAAAACCCCAACCCTTGAGCAAGACCAAAGGTGGATTCCATTATCACTTTGGCTTGAGATATTGCATCCATTACCTTGATCGCGACTGTTGCTAGACGTAAATCCTGATGAAAGCTGACCGAGTGTAGCTTGGGGTGATTCCCAACACGTGAGGATAAGTCTTCTATGGTAGGTGTCATAAACAGAGCGATTCCCCTTCCGTACCGCCTATGTTCCACGTATCATCTGCTCTCACGTACCTATAGTCTCCCTCACGTAAGGGCGGGTATATAGAGAGGTTGGTATATCGGTCCGGCAATGGTATATTGAAGGGGCGACCATATTGGGAGTCATAAGAGCCTTCATAATTGCATTTAAACGTTTCACAAAATTTTCAAAAAAAAAAACAAAACAAACAACAAAAACACACTAAACCAGATTTAGGGCACACTATTAATCTTTAAAAGAGATAATCATTGCTTGTGTGTGTATGCTATTTTCTATTTAGACAAAAAAAAATCAAAAATCAAAAAAATCATAAACAAAGATAAAAATCTACGCATTTTGTCACTCGCTCCAAAAGCTCCAAGGATTCCCGCAATCGCTTGGTCACCCCAAAATGCTCCAAAGGTGTCCATGAACCCTTTGGTCAACCCAAAAGCACCCTGAAGGTGCCCATAAGTGATGCAAGAGCATCCAACAAAATATGGAAAATTTTATATTTTTCTCTAAATTTTAGTGCATCTTGCCGGGGCCATAACTTCTCAACCGTAGCTCCGATTGACTTGAAATTTTACAGGGAGTTAGTTGGGATAATTTTAAACAAATACAATTCCCTAGAATTCTATTTGCCCAAAAAAGTCAGTTTTCGGGGCCAAATTCCATCATCTAGTGCCCCGAAATTAGGTTTTAAAATTGCGTGCCCAATTTTTTACACTTTTTGAGCTGTTCGGATGTCAATATCTCCTAATGTATTTAGAGTTAGGACTTGAAACTTCATTTTTATCTTGTCTATGGTAAGAGGGATGCACACACCAATTTTGGGCCCCATCTGACTCATTTCAATTTTTAGGGTTTTTAGAGAGACATCGCCATGGTGCTCACCCGCAGTCAAGCCCACTCATGGGCAGATGCTGTGGAGAATGTCCAAAGAAGCATGAGTCACCTCCGTTATAGTCCCCAAGATTTGGTCATACCACCTTGGCGACCTAACACACAAGGCAGTCCCCTCCACACCTTAACGAAAAGGGACTATAGGGGCACCTCTTCTAGGGGCACTCCTGTTCAGCATAGCACCCAGCACGCACCCTCCCATGAGGGGTACATCCGTAGGAGAGCTCCCTTAGATGCTTGCTATGAGTGGTCACCGCATGATGAAGCGCTAGGTCAACATAGGGTTCGACGGGAGGAACCACATGATTACACTATCCCTCCTTCACCCCCTCTAGTTGTCAGGACTACAAGGACAAATCCAGAGCACAAGGCTCCTCAGGCGGGGTGAGCCAACTCCGCCCGTTCCTTTTTCACTTACAAAATAGAGCACGAGGAAAACCCTTACCTTCCTCAAGAACAATATACATCGCAGGAGCAACATGCCTCTACAATTGCGAGCTATCAGGATTACCTACTGAGGCCAAAGCCTCGGGGGAATGCCGCTACCCCCAACAGAGGGAGGCGGCCTATAGAGATCTCGGATCACCATGACCAGGATAGATATCTAGGAGAGGCATCTAGGCCTTCTAGACATGAGACGGTAGGACCAACTATCTTAGAATCTACCAAGCATATTGCACGCCGGATGCAACTCACGCTACTTGAGCTAGAACAACAACAGTTAGAGCAACAATATCTTTTAAATCAAGAGTGCCTTCAGCGCCAGGAGGATGAGTTGTTACAACACACTATGCAGGTGAAGACTCCAACCCCTCACATGCATAAGATAGAACATTATGAGAGACACAACTGGGTGCAAGACAGGTCTCTACGACCTTATCAAACGTTGCCCTCGATGCCTCCTAGACTTGAGCGGGAGGCCAATCCTAAGACCAATGACGGGTGCCTTCTTCAGGCGCCCACCCAGGTTCATGGGCCACCCTCAAAAATTCTTCAAGAAGCCTCTAAGGAACCTGAGCGTGAAGAAGAGCGGGATGAAATGCCCTACCAAGATAGAGGGGGTGCTATTCGGTCATCCCTCCCAAGGCCCCAAGTTCCCCACAACCTGCAACGGGAACAAATCAAAGCAGAGGAGCTCAAATCCCCTGATACAAGCAAAGCATTCAAGCACTTAGAGTCGGTAGAGACCAAGATTTTGGGGCCCCAAAAGCCCAACTCACGCGAAACTCCTCTCAAAGAGGATCAACCCCTGGTTGTAGAGCTACCTGATGACAAGGTCTTCCATATCTCAGAATCACCAGATTCTGATGAGCCTGACTCTCTCGCCAAAGATGAGTCAACATATGCAATAGCGCCATGGGACCCGTTCAAGTCCGACAACATTAATTCACAGGTGGTCCCCATGGATGAGCATCACAAAATTCTCCTAACATTACTCCCTTTGGAGGCTCCCATCGAGCCCGTGCCATTACAGGAAAATCCGGTCCCCCCGCAAAGCGCGAAACAACCCCATCGAGACCATGTCAATCTGCTCGAGTCGGACGAGCTTAGCATGTCGCAGATAGCTGTCGGGGCCAACGAGGGCCTTTGGATCATCGACAATGATTACGAAGATGAAACTGAGATGGCATATCTCAATCATGCACGATGGCACAATCACCCTGTAACCCATGACGAACTAATGGCCCAACTAGGCATAAGACTAGGGCATGAGTGGCGCATAGACCCAGCCCACTGGCATCAAATGTTGATTCCGCTCCTTTGGGAAGATCGCGAGCAACTTCCACCCAGAGATATCATAGCACCATCAGTGCCGAGGGTGGACCCTGCCCTCCTATCCATGCATAAGGCCGATCCATTCGTGCCAATTCCTACAGATCCAGATTTGGTGCACATAGATCATCAAGCTGGGGGTACCTCTATTCCCTGAAGAGCTAGTGGGTTACACCAAACGCTCCAAAGGTGTCCATAAACCCTTTGGTCAACCCAAAAGCTCCAAGGATTATCGCAATCACTTGGTCATCCCAAAAAGCTCCAAGGATTATCGTAATCTCTTGGTCAACCCCAAAAGCTCCAAGGATTATCGCAATCGCTTGGTCATCCCAAAAAGCCCAAAGGATTATTCACAATCCTTGGTCATCCCAAAAGCTCCAAGGATTATCGCAATCCTTGGTCAACCCCAAAAGCTCCAAGGATTATCGCAATCGCTTGGTCATCCCAAAAGCTCCAAGGATTATCGCAATCGCTTGGTCATCCCAAAAAGCTCCAAGGATTATCGTAATCTCTTGGTCATCCCCAAAATCTCCAAGGATTATCGTAATCACTTGGTCATCCCCAAAAGCTCCAAGGATTATCGCAATCGCTTGGTCATCCCAAAAAGCTCCAAGGATTATCATAATCTCTTGGTCAACCCCAAAAGCTCCAAGGATTATCGTAATCTCTTGGTCATCCCAAAAAGCTCCAAGGATTATCGCAATCGCTTGGTCATCCCAAAATGCTCCAAGGATTATCACAATCCTTTGGTCAACCCAAAAGCTCCAAGGATTATCATAATCGCTTGGTCAACCCTAAATGCCCCAAAGGTATCTATAAACCCTTTGGTCAACCCAAAAGCTCCAAGGATTACCACAATCGCTTGGTCAACCCAAAAGCTCCAAGCATTACCATAACTGCTTGGTCAACATAAATATTCAAAAATCAACAAAAACAACACAAAAATCAAAATCACAAAAACAATTGCATTTCAATTCCATGCATACTCATAAAAAAATCAAAATCACAAAAACAATTGCATTTCAATTCCATGCATACTCATAAAAAAAAAAAATCAAAATCACAAAAACAATTGCATTTCAATTCCATGCATTCTCATAAAAATCAAAATACAAAAATATAGGTTGCATTAAGCATTGCATCCATACATTGCATACTTCACTAGGTCATACAAGTCAAAAGCACCATAGGCTGTCATTACTTGGCAATTCCATCCTTTTCCACCTCAGATCCATTTTCATAAATGCCTACATCCAGTATATCACCCTTTTATTTTAGCATCGGCAGTTGTCTCCTAATGTATATAGGGTTTTCGTCATTCAGCTGTTTTAAATTTCTAGCCAAAATTGTACATAGTTAAGCAGATTTTACATGGGAAAGTTTTACTTGGATCCCACCTTGTTACGTAGCATCCCAACACAAATTAACACACATATAAAAATTCCTAAGTTGTGTGAACGAAAGATGAAACCTGCACCGTAATCCCGGTCACCATAAGCGAAACGGCTATCTTGCTTATCCCCCTGTGCAATTGACCCTAGGAATGCTGAGAGTTGGCAAAAGGACAAGCATCCTCCCTACCCAATTCTCCATGAATCCCCAAGTTTTCAAAAGTTGCAAAAACATCAAAAATTTGCAAAATGTCAAAACACTAAAATTTGACATCCTACAGTGCACACATCAAAAGGCACAAACAATAGTGATTCTCGTCACTCCATATTCAAATCCCTTGCTCAAAAAAAAAAAAAAAAAAAAAAAAAAATATATTATACAAAAATAAACAGTGATTTTATCACTACAAAGGAGCAAGTATCCCAATACAATTGAAGAAAAGAAGGGAGTCGAACTTGAATCCCTGGAATTCTCAGCATTTCGACAGGTCATGAGGCAAGCTTCAGTATCGGTTTGGTTGATAGCCTATCGGTCACTGGCGGTAAACCTCCCGCATGACGATATATCTGTCACATTAACTTGTGTGCAGATCAATGTTTGCATGTGGATGAGCTAGCTTATGGTATCCTAGATAGCATCGCAGATTAATCCGACTAAATACAATAAAGGAGTTAGTGGAGCTAATTAGGTGATCCTCAGTACAGGTTCGGTTGAAAGCCCATCTGGCACTTGGCGGTATCCTGATGAATACCACATAAACGAACTCAATTGCACACACAGGGATGTGAAATAACTTGGTTAAATTCAAGTCGGATTTATACCTTGTTCAAAAGTCTTGTGAGATAAATGTACAGTCTTGGCTAGTTAGTTAAAATATCTGAATCTCAGAAAAGCTTAACTACATTTTAAAAACAACTATCACATTTTATTCCGTACATCACCATCAAAATATATGCAAAATACAAAAACAAAGTTTTCACATGCAAAGTCATTCCACAAAGTCATCCCATTAGTATAGCAAGTCAGTCAAATCTTGTACAGTCTATGGTGCATCGACACATCATCAACAACTCATTTCATTCATTCCATATCCATACATCATACAAATTAGAAACATCACATTCATAATCGCCTCTGCATACATCAAACACATACATAAAAACACGCCACAAAAAAAAAAACAAACAAACACAACAAAACAACCAAAATATAAAAATGACAAATGCCACACAAAACCACTAAAAATTGCCGGACAAAAGTGCTCTTGCACTTAACCTCTTGGCATAAGAAAACTGATGTCGGGGTCTACCTTGTCGTTATCCTACTCCCCAAGAAGGCTACCATAGCCGGACCGCTCCACGGGAAGATGGATTTTCGCCAATGTTAACCCCAAATGGCATCCCAAAATGGGTTCACACCCACCAAAAATAGGTCCACAAAAATCGAGAAACTGCTCGCGCATTCAACGGACAACATCTGAAGGCACCCTCACTTAAGTCATCTTGGGTCAAGCGACTCGTCGCTTTTCTCATGTCAGTCATTCCTTCATCGATTCGTCGCTTGAGGGGGTAGTCACACTTAAGTCACCAATCAACAACAACACACCCAATCAAGGCAATGGCATGCATTCAAAGAATCATTGACAAAGACAATCACGCTCCTGCTTGGGGCAGCAAACAAGCAATTATCACAAATTGATTAAACACTTGGCATTCCCGAAGCATGAACACAAGGTTCCCCCGTGGATAAAAGGTTGCGCCCTTTGCCTATTCATGACTGATCAATGTCCAAGCTCAAGTCACACCTCACCAAAACAGGTTAATACTTGAAATCAAATTCCTTAGCTCGTCAGAAGCAAGGATTCAAGAATGCATGCCCTTTCCATACTTGGGGCATCAAGAGTTGGTTAGGTTACTGAGAAACCCTAATCATTAGTGCTTTGGTTATCTATTTTTGCTCGACGCTGCGCCTTGCACAACGCTTCCCAAAAAGGGGCATCTATAGACACCAAAATAGCACCAATCCGATTATGTGACTACAAACACTGATCGCACTAACACACACAGCCCCCAGGGCAGCCCCCAGAGGTTAAACAGTGGTTCTAACCACTCACACAGCAGTTTTGCAAGTCAAAAATCAATTTGGCACCTTTTAGACACTTTATTTCTTATTCGTCCCACCCAGGGACGAGTGCGGATTTGTACTCGTCCTACCCAGGGACGAGTGCGGATTTATACTCGTCTCACCCAGGGACGATTATTAGCGCTCGCTTCGGGGTGGGACGAATGCCAGGTTTGACCAGCAAAAAGTCAGACCTCGGCGCATGACAACTCAGAACTGCCACTTAGCTTTCCTTGCATGGCATAGGAGTGCGAGTGAGTTCTTTTGACAACTCATATCTGCCAATTGACTCTCCCTTCACTGCATGGGAATGAGAGTAAGCTTTTTAAGACAACTCAGATTTGCCACTTAGCTATCCCTTCATTGCATGGGAGTGCAAGTGAGCTTTTCTAAAACACACAAAGACATGCACAGAGGCAGTTAAGAAGCCCTTGATCAAGAAGAAGTCTTTCTTTCAGGCAAAAAGCATTCATGCAAAGAAACACTTTTGCATGTTAATTCAAAGAGACCCCTTGGGTCTATAAAATGGTGAGTTTCCTCACCCAAAAGAGATACTGAGCTGGAGCATTTTGAGCGACGAAGTGCTGCTAATTCATTTACTTGCGATTTGTGCTTTCAACATCCATAATCTCTTAATCGAAAGAGAGGTTATTGGGTGACTTTTGAAGGCACGAATCAAGAACCAACACCCCATTCTTTTGACCACAATATCCTACCAATTTGTCGACAACACATCACATCAGGTTTCGGACCCATCCTAAGCGGATTGGTGTCGAAGCAAAGTTTCACCCGCGGGTGGTTTGCCTTCGGGCACCCCTCCCGCTTTATTTCTTTTGTAGTTTTTTAGCTAGTTTCATGTTTATGCTTTTATCAAGTTTTCAGTTCATTTAGATTCATTTTAGTCATAGTTAGATTTATCTTTTATTTTTCATACACATGTGCTACTGATTCTTTGTTTGTTTCTTTGAACGTAGATTTGCAGCATTGGAGGAGCAGCGAGGAATCGACCTGTACCAACGCAAGCGGCGACAACGTTTTGGTTCGCCCATTTTATATGTGGGCACGCGGAAGAAGGAATTCTGAAACGAGTTGTAGAGATCAATATCTAACGCTCCTATCCCCTAAAAAGGAAGGAGACGCATTGTAACACGAATTGAAAAGAATATCAATAAAAAAGGCCATAGTTTATATTGCTTTTATATCTTGTGTTCATTCATTTGTGTTCTTTCCTTTTAATACAATTTTGTTTAGTCTTTCCTTTTTTTTTCGGAATCTCGTGTTTTCACTATGATAGGACCTCGCATAGCAGAGTTCATATTGCACAATATCATTTATAATTTTTGTATTCCATCCAAGATAATTTTTTATAATGGTACATCATTCAAGAACAAATATATGCATACTTTTACGACAAAGTATAATATCCAGCATAGCTTTTCAATGCCCTATTATCCTCAACCAAATGGGTAAGCAGAGGCATCGAATAAAATGTTGATTGCCATCCTGAAGAAAATAGTTAA
Organism: Wollemia nobilis; assembly: GCA_028583015.1. Classification (NCBI taxonomy): domain Eukaryota; kingdom Viridiplantae; phylum Streptophyta; class Pinopsida; order Araucariales; family Araucariaceae; genus Wollemia; species Wollemia nobilis. The sequence goes on along the minus strand of JAQPPZ010002189.1, from coordinate 3,618,521 downwards.
ATAGAATCACACCGATTGACACACACAAATACCCCTTGCTCTATGGGCCTACCGCACGAGTATTCATATGCCCATCGGGGCAAACCCATTTTCACTAGTGTATGGAACCAATGCGGTCATGCCTCTAGAGTTCGAAATCCCATCACTACGCATATCCACGCAAGAAATCATTGATGATGACATCGCATGGCAGGATCACTTAGATCATCTTACGTTGCTTGATGAACATTGTGTTAATGCTCTTGAGCACCTATGTATTTATCAAGAGTGAATTAAGATATCCTACAATATGAAAGTCCATCCTAGAGACTTTTAGGATGGTGACATCATTCTAAAAGAGATCCAACAAAATTCTAATTTTCCACCCCATCTACGAGACAATTTTGTGGTAACTGGTTAGGTCTCTTTATCGTCAGTAGTCATATCGGACCTGGAACTTATCGCCTAGCCTCTCTTGAGGGAATCAAGGATTCTAAATCCTTAAAAATCCTTCATTTTTGGCATTTACATGCCTAGAGTGTTGTGGCCCACCCAAAAATGATCCAAGGGTGTCTACAACCTGCTTGGTCAACCCAAAATGCTCCTAAGAGGTCTATGACCATATAGGTCACCCAAAAATGCTCCAAGGGTGTCTACAACCCACTTGGTTAACCCAAAATTCTCCTAGGAAGCCTATGACCATCTAGGTCACCCCAACATTCTCCAAGGGTGTCTACAACTTGCTTGGTCAACCCAAAATACTCCTAGGTGGTCTATGACCATCAAGGTCACCCAAAAATCCTCCAAGGGTGTCTACAACTTGCCTGGTCAACCCAAAATGCTCCTAGGTGGTCTTCAACCATCTAGATCACCCAAAAAATCTCTAAGGGTGTCTACAACTTGCTTGGTCAACCAAAAATAGGTGGTCTATGACTATCTAGGTCACCCCAAAAGGCTCCAAGGGTGTCTACAACCCGCTTGGTCAACCCTAAATGCTCCTAGGTGGTCTACAACCATCTAGGTTACCCCAAAAGGCTCAAAGGGTGTCTACAACCTACTTGGTCAACCCAAAATTCTCCTAGGTGGTCTATGACCATATAGGTCACCCCAAATTGCTCCAAGGGTGTCTACAACTCGCTTGGTAAACCCAAAATGCTCCTAGGCAGTATATGACCATCTAGGTCACCCCAAAAGGCTCCAAGGGTGTCTGTAACCCACTTGGTCAACCCAAAATTCCCCAAAGACATCCATAAGACCTTTGGTCACCTAAAAATCCCCAATGGCATCTAACACACCCGTTGTTCACATGTACATACATATACAATAACAAAAATCCAAAAGTATTATCAAAACAACAAAAATACAAAAATATTGTATTTCATTACATTGCATACCATTGCATTATATCATCAATTGTATTAGGTATCCTCATCATTGCACTTTATATTTTAAAGTTGTTCATACATGTATAGCACTACGACTATACATTATTCATCATTCAAAATCAATTTTGTTCAAGTCATCATTCAAAGCATTTCATATTTCACATATCATTTCCACCTATATTTCCCACTTTTTATATTTGTGTCCATTCCCTTCACCTAACTGTTTGTTCTAGAATATCATTAGGGTTTCGGTCACTCAGCCGTATCTAGTTTTCTTTTCAGATTTTGTAGAAAGCTATTGTAATTTTTGGGAGGTAGAGTCTTGCTTAGATTATACCTTGTATACATCAAAATCCTAACACACTTTCACACTAATAAATCCAAGTTTTACACAAGGACATATGAAACCTACGAAGTTGTCTAGGTTACCTTAAGCAAAAATTCTATCCTACTCATCCCCCTATGTGAATGGTTCAAGAATGCTAAGAATTGGAAAAAGGAAAAGATCTTCCCTACCCAATTCCCCCAAATAAACAGTGGTTTTCACCACTATCAAAAGCAAAATTCCAAAGTCAAAATATTAAAATCAAAATCCAATATATATATATATCAAAAGCAAAATAAATAGTGGTTATCACCACTTCCCAAATCCCTTGCTCAAAGAAAACAAAATACAAAATAAACAGTGATTATCATCACTACATATGAGCAAATATCCCTAAATTCAAATAAAAGAAAATAAGGGAGCATTGAACTTGAATCCCTGGAATTCTCAACATTTGAAAAACCATAAGGTGATCCTCATTACAGGTTTGGTGGACAACCTACTTGGCAATGGTGGTATTCTTAAGCATGACGATATGTCTATCACATTAGCATTTTGCGTGTGTGCAGACTAATTTTTGCATGTGGATGAGATATATTTTGGTAGCCTATACTACCTAGTGGTCTAATCCAACTAAGAAATCTAGGATCGTGCTACTCATGGGGTGATCTTTAGTATAGATGGGTTGCGTAATCCCATTTGACACTGGGGTAATCTTATGTTTATCACAAAATGAACTCACTTTCACACACAGGGATATTGAGAATCTTAGTCATCTTAGTAGATTCACACCTCATAAAAAAGTATTGCATGGTTAGTATATAATTTTTACTAGTTGACTAGAGTGTTTGAGTCTCTTGAAAACCTCAAAGACATCCTATAACATACTCTTATTCATTCCATTTTAGCACATTTATGTCAGTTGCATTTTCATAAATACATTACATAGTTTCATGACAACATTACACATGAATTTATGAATTCTATACAGTCTATGGTGCTAACATAGTGTGTGTAGACACCTAAAACATGTCATGTCAAAGGCGACTACTCATATGGGACATGCTACAAGACCATATGGAAGATCTTGGATAGACTCCAAGATAGAGCAATGGTTTTAACCACTCAATTTGGGCTCCTTGGACTAATCTATCTAAACCGTAGCTGAGACCTATGGTCTGTAGTATGAACCATTGATGATACCTGTGGTTAATAGCTTCGGCCATAGCTATGACCTATGATCTAAACTAAAGTTCAGTTGGTCTTCATCTGAGCCAAATCGGTTGGAATGGCCATTTGATCTAGAATAAGGCAGTTGAAGGACTGATATTCCAGAGGCTTACAATTCAACTGTCCCAACTACATCTTATTGATCTTGGCTTCTCCATGAAGCCACCCCTAGCCCTTGGGTAGTCCTATAAGTACCCTTCAAAATAAGGGCAAACTATTAGAGATAATTGGATATTAAAGTAGTGAAGCCCAATCAAATTGTGGATTCACTTGAGTACACTGAGATAACCTAGTTGCCATTCACTTGCCAATTAACCAAGCATCATGTCAATTCATGCCATGGATTCCCTAAGGAGCTAGAATGTCAAGAAATGCTAATTCAAGAAAATGGAGGCCCAACTATGTATTTCAATTGCTAAACCTATCAAAGGACACCGAGGTGACCCTTGATCATCAATTTGACAACGAGGATCAAGCCAAAAACCCTATATCTGGAGGGCAAAATCACTTGATTTCTCATCGTAGCTGATAGCCCTGGTGTACAACTCAAACCGCTCATCAGAGCTGTGGTTTACAATAGGTGACAAATCTCCTTATTATTTTTATTTAAGTATACTTAATTAGGTTAGATTAGTCATTTTAATGGTTTCTTTGATAGTTTAGAGACTATGACTAGCTTTATTAGGGATTATAATAAGTTTACTTCATCATAGCAAGTAGGACATCAATGGCTTATTTTCATGCTATCTTGTCTTATTCCATGCAATTGATTCAATAGATAGATAACTGCACCTTCTATTTTCATGTTTCTAACAATCTTCATGAATCTTGCACAAGTTTAATATGTTTTATTCATATTCTTGATTTCATAGTTGTTATGACATCTTTATGCATATTTTCCTCAAAGGGCCTCATCATGAGAGGTTGCCTATTCGTTTAATGCTTTTGTGTTGTTTCTTGACCGCGTGAAAGTAGGTTCAAAGGAGATTCAATCATATAATTTCTTCCTCAATGTGAAGAAGAGGGTCAACTCCACCATAAAGTAGTTTGTGACTATTTAGAGAGCATTAGTACTGTGCCTACCCCATTAGGGGATTTGGAATTGTATCAATTGCATCAATATTTGGGTGACCCTAACAGAGGCATGATTGTAACCAAGATTCTTTTCAATATTAATAAAACAAATATCCATTTTCTCATTATTTGCAATCTTGTTTATCATTTTATGCTTTTTATGTTGATTTCGATTGATGCAATAGATAGGTGCATTGCTTTTTGGATAGGTTAAAACACGATCATGATGGAAATCCACAATTTATGCAACTGATATTTGACCCCTATATTTTTTTGATATCAGGTGCAAATCGCAAGTTATAGCTGCAGTCTAATTTTTGGCCCACAACTTCAAAATGTGGTCTATAGTCTGAACTATGCATCAAAACTACAGTTTATAGCAGACACAACAAACAACAGGGAGCCAAAGCTTGATCGAATGAGGACCTGAGATAGGCCCCATTTTTCACTCTCTATACTTTTTTATTTTTTTTGTGTTTTACAGAAAGCAGAAAAAGGGAAATCTAATTAGGACACTAAAAAAAGGAACTGAATTAGGTCTTGGGATTTCTTTCTTTTTTTGAGTTTTGGCTAGGCACTGCTAGGAACAATGAACTTCTAAGTGTAGTCTGCCCTAGAATCCAGCATGCTAGGTTTAAATTGTGTGTTGGTTTGCATGCTTGAGGCCCAATTAGAGGCTATATCATTGTAATTTGCATTTTCAAAAAGTCATTTAGGATATAGCATGCATTATCTAAAATGAAACATTCCTTTTTGCATGTCATATAGGAAACAATCATTCATGTTGTATTATGCATTTTTCTTTATATGCAAAAATTAAAATGAACCACACACACCATGTTTCAATTAAACACTAGTGAGTTGGGAGTGACATCCAACCACTAGTAGGGTTTCAATGACGATGGAGGTTATTTCCATCCATTGGCCCAACTCCCACATATCCTATGTTCTATACCAATACCACATCCAAGAACCTTTCGTACCCTAGAAAATTTGCATGTATTCTCTTTGGAGGGTATAACATTGACTGAGGGAAAATGGGTGAGGATTTGGGAGGACCTGTACTCCTTGAACCTGTGTGGGCTTCATTACCACACATTATAGGTTGGATTATGCAAATTGGAGTTCATAGCCAAGTTGTCGAGCTACGAGTATACATGTGAAAGCCAATTAAATTAAGTATATCATCAACTATTGAAAAACATGATGAGAGTAGTTTAAGTTTTCAACAAATTTCAAAACACACTAAACCAATTTTATGACACACATTAAAAACTTTTAAAAGAGAATCATATTATCTACTTTGTGTGTTTCTTTATTATTGGGGTAATCAACATAAGATCCTTGATTTGGGGCCAAACCCTAACACTAATAATAATAATTTTTTTTTTAAGTAAAAATATACTTTTTGATTCTACATCCAATATATTGAGAATCATGCAAATTGGAGCTATAACAAAGATCTTATTTGGTTTTATTATTACTCTATTTTCGAAGCCAAAAACTAAGAAAAACTACACTAAAATGATCATAAAATGGTCTAGACAACTCCAAAAATTGCCAAATTTGTTTTTTTCTCTTAGTTATACCATTGTGCACCTCTCACAAAAATTTTGGGTCCTAAATCTTCATGGTTCAAAATTTCCCAAAAATTCCTAAAAGTGGCCATTTCCCCATGAGCCCCAGTTGGCCAATTATTTCAAAAATACAAACTTTTGACCCGAAAATCATATTTTTGAGTTATAGCTCATTGTTTTCAGCTCATCGCACTTATCATTTTGATATATAAAACTTATTACTTTTTTTAGAAGCCAAAAATTTGTATATGGTCGGGGGACCTCTCATGGTGAGCAAGACCTTCAATCTAGAGAGGGAATTAGGTTCCATAACCACTGAACATATTCAAATCAGTCCAAAAGATATGGCCATCCACGAATGGCATCCCAAGTCTTATCATAACATCAATACCATACATAGGGGGTCCAACCATCGAGATAGCCCTATTAGGGAGGCACCCACAGTTCCTCTAGGAAACCTTCCTGATTGGAACACCTTGATAGAATTCTATATAAGGAAAATTTCGACAAATGAGGATCATAATAGGTCAATGTCATAGGTTCACATCCTAGCTTGCTCTATACATCAATCAAAAAGTGATCATGAACATACATCATGGACTAGCTTGGGTGAGAAAACCACCCCATCGGGTCGAGCAAGACAACCCCTACTCCTCATAGGGAGCATTATGTGCAACCTGAATATACAGAGCTTACATATGAACCTGAATATGCATCATTTATCATAGATGAGAAAGAACACCCAAGTCATCCTCCTACTCCTCATGAAGAGTATGTGGGGCAACCACATTATGGCTCTACATCATCAAACTATACAGGGCCCACTCATAACTCAAAATATCAGGTCAATGCGACTTGTAAGGAGCATGGAAAAAAAATGATAGATCAGACTAGGGGGAAAGACATGATAAAACCATATGTTTTTAAAACACGACGATACATAGACCCTATGCAACTTAACAATGAGATCATACACATCAGGTACTAAGGCCACAACTTGACCAACAACAAATGGATCAACTCCAGTTGGATCAACAACAATTAAATCAACAACGAGTGGACTCACCACGAGCACACCTACAAAGTTTGTATCAATGAAATATACAAGAACAACAAAGTATACAACAAGATCAAGTGCAAAATGCATTGCATAAAGTGGTGCTTACACCTAGCACCCAGAGGATGCAACAACGCATAAGATGCCCTGTACAATCTCAAAATATTTCACCGTGGCCACGCAAAAATTGTGTTCAACATCATAGGCCGTTGTCTAGTTATCATCATGAACCTCACATTCCTCAATAGTACCAAGATAAATATGATGAGGAATCATATACATAGTCCCAATGGGAACATCAGGAAGAAGTAGATGCTTACCTTGAATTAATTTATGATGAGGTACCTAAGGATTATACTTATCGTCCACCTCAGCATCAAAAGCGACCTCCTCAGTCTAATCAAGGGTGAAAAGATGAAGATCATATCATTTCGTCAGGATAATAAATATGTATCTAATATATATGTATCCTTGATTTTAAACTATTTAAAATCCATATAGATGTATCTAATATAGCACATGGGAGAACACTAAGTTAGTAGGATGATAAAGGGTATGATCATCCTATCTAATTCGAAAGTAGGCAAATGAGAAGTATAGAGGTAAATTATATAATTAAAGAGAAGGAATCACTAGCCATCATATTTTTTCTCAAGAAGTTTAGGAACTATTTTATATGGAAAGAGTTTATTGTTGCTACAGATCATGTTTCCCTTAAGTATATTGTAAATAAGCCCAGTCTGTTAGAAAGGATAACTAGATGGATTTTGATGTTGAAAAATAGTGGGGAGCAAACAATATTTTCAAAACCTAAAAGAATAAAAAATATTTTAACACAAAAATATATTTTATATTTCTTCAAATATTTTTGATATTTAGACTCTATGTACTTCATCCAAATTTATTCTTTATGGTGCCTTTTATTTTCAAGAGAATTTTGGTGTTTCACCTATTTCTCAATATTTTCACCTTGTTTCATTTGTGTGGGAGATGTTACTATCCAACCTTATATGAGGTGAAATCATCATTCTTCCCCTAATAATAACATCACATCAAATAATGTAATAATGGCTAAAAACCCCATTATTACATTATTTGGTATAATTATTATTACCCCTCATAATTCCTTAGTGTTGATAAATTAGAATTGCATTTTATCTATGGCTCTAGATATCACTCTAGATTTAGCTCTAACTTTCACTTTAGCTCTAGCTCTAGATTTTTTGGCTCTAGATAAAATCCATTGGGTGTGTATTTTTAGAATAATCTTTTGGTCTACCTATGGATCATTAACTTTGGGTAACCTCTAGGTTGCCTCTAGGCCACCTTTGGGTCATCATCACCTCTAGATTATCTTTGGGTCCTTACCTTTGGGTCACCTCTAGGTTATCATTATATCTAGGTTACCTCTAGGTTAGCCTTTAGACATACCTTTAGGTCATCACCTCTAGGAAAATACCATTGAATTATAGCTTCTATGTCAATCCACATATTTATAATTTTCTCTATAATTATTCACTATAGGTTTTTTTCCCTACAAGCCTTTCAATAATAACTCAGTTCATATTCTGATATAGAAACCATTCTTTTCAAGTTTCCCAATATTACATTGCTTTGTGGGAGAACTTACATTTGACAAAATGGGAAATTTTTTGACTACTAAACTTCACTTTATTCTATATAATCCATTCAATGTTTCTTTACCTATTCCACTCTAACAAATCCATCCATCCACAATTTATATGTATATTATTAGTCACTTTATCTTTGTTCCAAAAATTTCTTTGAGAATGGTTATTGCCTCCAAAAATTTCACAAGGATGTAGGTTCCAACACCTATCTATCACATGTAAAAATATTCCACAATGTCTACAACAACTCATCCTATGAACTTCAGTTTCTAGATATGCTTCTTTCTTCATAATTTTGTGTCATTACTCTTTTCTTGTCCTTCATATCCAATGCCTTCATCCTTTGGATTTATATATAGCATTAATGGAATTTTCATACCATACCCATATCTTCCCAAACCTATACCATTGTATCCTAATATTTTTATTATTTTAAATTAATTCCTTTGGTATGCTTTTCAAAACACCTAATTTATTAATTACCACTATCATCTCTATAATTATCACCAACAACATTCAAATTTCATACATCATCATCACAATGACCTTCAACATAGTTTGAAAAATTTGTGTCACTTTCAATTTTAACAATATGGTCTTTGTCATAGCCAATACAACCATCTTCTACAAATATTTCTCTTATCAAGAATCTTCAAATCCAATATATCACAAGTTACATATTCCCTTTGGACAAGATCACATGTATCACAACAACCATCTGCCATTATCAGCCTCAAATCACTAGTATCACAACAAAAATATGTCCTTTGAAGAAGATCACATGTGTCACAATAAACATATTTTATCATGGGCTTATCCTTCAAAATTTCAACTATTTCTATTTGTTTTCTATGTTGTATCTCAAGTATATCCAGAGTGAATAGTGCTATGCATAATATTCTTATTGCCCCAATACATGTTGTCACACCATTTTCAAAACATCCTTCACTAACTTTTTATAAGTATTGATTGTAAAAAAGGTCCAAGTTTTAAAAATTCTTCACCTTTACTAGTTTTTTAGGACAAATAATTTTGAAATTTACCTTGCTTCTTGGCTTGTTTAATACATCCTTTACTTCTTGGTTTTGACACGTACTTAGCCATGAGGACCTTAAATGTTGCTTCATAGTCATCTTCACAATCTATTTTTGGTTCCTTCTAAACAATATACCTTTGTTATTGTTTTCCTTTTTGATATTACCATTTTTCTTGATGTTGTGATTGAAATTGTTGCTTCCTTTAGAGAGATATTCTATATTGAGTCGCATGAGTCATCATATTGTATTTATAAAACTTGGTGTTATGTACTTTTTTCACAAATATAACAGTATCTCCTCTTCCATTGAGGCTACTTTTGTGTTGAAAAGGAATTGGAAGGACCCTTTGAATCCCTTTATAATTTCTTTTTGGAGATAAGGGAATTATTGGATAACTCATCTCTCAAATAAGTTTCTACTTTATATTTTTGGATGATGTTTACCAATTATCTAAGTGACACCCTTCTATTTGATACTTGGAGAGATGTCACCAATGCTTTGAATAATTTAGGAAGATCTCTAAGTAAAACTAAGTATAAAATATTTTCATCCACTTTTTCTCCCATGGTGTTCAACTTCACATTTAAGTCAACAATTCTTCAAAGAAATTATTTCTTTGAAGAATTAATTATGAAGTTGTGATTGAATATGAAATATTTTGGCTTCATTTATTCCCTCAAATATAGTGCAAAGTCCATGTCATGCATCTTTTGATGTTTTTACTTCACTTATACATGGTTGTATTTTATCTATCACTCCAAAAGAGATGAGGATAAGTTTCCTTGCATCTCTTTCTCCATAATTTTGCTTAGTATTTATCTCTTTAGATTAAGTTTCATCACTAGTAACTATGTCTTGGAGTTTTTTGACCACTAGTATTGTTATCATTTTTTCTTTCATGGTGTAAAATTTGGACCCTTGAGTAATTGAGATTCCATGAGAAATATTTTTTATGTAGAAATGGTGAAGGCTCCTTCTATCTCCCAAAATGGTCCCCTTTTCTATATATCCCTAGACCTAATACTAAACCTTTCGATATACCCACTCTTCCTATATACTTATTGATATGTGTTGCTCAAATGAGGGTGGGGGTGGGGAGCAAGTACAACCAATTGCTGCACTTGGCTATACTTGCTCCCCACCCCCCACCCTCTCATGCACTTGGTTGTACTTGCTCCCCATACCCACCCTAAAACCCTACCCTCATTTGAGGGTGGTGGTGGGGAGCAAGTACAACCAACTTTAGCACTTGGCTATACTTGAGGGTGGGGCTGGGGAGCAAGTACAACCAAGTGCTACTCAAATGAGGGTGTGTGTGGAGAGAAAATACAACCAAGTGTTGCTCAAATGAGGGTGGGGGTGGGGAGAAAATACAGCCAAGTACAACCAAGTGCAACACTTGGCTGTATTTTCTCCACACCCCCACCCTTAAAGCACTTGGATGTACTTACTCCCCACCCCACCCTTAAAGCACTTGGTTGTACTTGCTCCCCACACCCACCCTCAAATGCACTTGGATATACTTGCTACCAACCCCACCCATAGAGCACTTTTTTGTACTTGCTCCCCACCCCCACCCCCACCCCCCACCCCCACCCTCAAATTAGAGTGGGGATGGGGAGAAAAACTTGGGTGTACTTTCTCCCCACCCCCACCTTTATCAACCCTCATTTGGTGGTGAGTAAGTATATCCAAGTGCAGTACTTGGTTGTACTTTCTCCCCACCTCCACCCTTATTTGAAGGTTGATGAGGGTGGGGGTGGGGAGCAAGTACAGCCAAGTGCTACACTTGGTTGTACTTACTCCCCACCCCCACCCTCATTTGAGGGTGAGGAGCAAGTACAACCAAGTTATTTAAGGGTGGGGTGGAGAACAAGTACAACCAAGTGCAACACTTGGATATACTTATTTCCCACCCCCACCCTCAAATCACTTGGTTGTACTTGCTCCCCACCCCCACCCTCAAATGAGGGTTGATGAGGGTGGGGTGGGGAGCAAGTATAGCCAAGTGCAACACTTGGCTATACTTGCTTCCCACCCCCACCCTCATTTGATGGTTGATGAGAGTGGGGGTGGGGAGTAAGTACAACTAAGTGCAAATGAGGGTGGGGGTGGGGAGCAAGTACAACCAAGTGTTGCACTTGGCTATACTTGCTCCCCACCCCCACCCTCATTTGAGGGTGGGAGTAATGAGGGTGGGGGTGGGTAGCAAGTACAACCAAGTGCAACAAGTATATGGGTGGTGAGAAAGTACATAGGTTGTACTTGCTCCCCACCCCCACTTAAACACTAGTGAGGTGGATTTCATCACCATCCACTAGTAGAGTTCAATGAGGTGGATTTCATCTCCACCCATTGTCTCAAATCCCCCTAAACCTTATTCTTTGCCAATGCTAGTTCCAAGATCTATCATAGCCAATGGGTTATAGCACGCATTTATCTATGGAAAGGTATATAATAGACTATGGGTGAACTGGGTGAGGAACTGGTAGGACCTGTGCTCCCTAGCCGTGTGTGGACCTCATCACTACATATTATAGGTGGGATAACACATCCTGGAGTTCATCACAAGGTTGTCAAGCTATGAGTATATAGGTGAAATCTAATTAAACACAAGATTATTATCCAAAAAGATTTCAAACACGTGATAAAAGGTCATCCTTTACAAACATGGCATGCACTGGTAGCCAAGCCCAATCACAGGCGAAAGCTATAGAGTATGGACTAGGAGATATGAGTCATCTCTGTTATAGCCCCAAGGACTTGGTCATACCTCCTTGGTGAGCCTCTAATAACCCTAGTCCCAAAATAATGAGGTGTGAACCACACCTACAAGGGAGCCCTATGCGGGACATCCCTATGGGTGATGGACCTTACCTGGGAGAGTGTTACCACTATTTAGACATATCACATGCTTTCTTTGGTGAAAGGCAACAACACGCTGAGATGCTAGTATACAAAGTGGTGCCATGCATCCATGTACCTATTAGATCTAACACACCTGTTCATAGGCCAAAGCATGATTTCACACATTGGGTAGAGCAGGTTGATCTGACCTTACCTCTACATCACCTTGATAGGGTACAACAACTTAGGCAACCTGATGGGTATGATACTCATCTCTTGAGGTGAGCTAAGTCTACCCTTCCCTTCCTCATCCATGAAAGAAGGTATGAGGAAATCTGGTATTATCCTCAAGAGTAGTATACCGTGCATGAATTATGTGCCTCTACACTTGCTAAGTATAATGAGGACATGCTCAAGCTTAAACCTCAAGTAAATGTGATGGCTCTTGATAAATGGAAGCATACAATAGATATCACAAATTATCTTGAATGAGGTCAGTCTCAGGGTGAGACTCCTAGGTCTCCTAGGCCCTACACAGTAGAACAGATCAATCAAGCGATTGCAAGATATGTAGATTTCCAAGTTCAGTTCAAGCAAATTTGGTGGGAAAAAGAGCAATTAGACCACTTGCATCAACTTGAGAAAGAAAGAATCAAATGGTAGACCAATGAGATATTCCATAAAAAATTAAGAGATAGGGTTTCTTCCCCTAATACACATAGACATGAAGTCCACCCAAGATAACCTATGGTCATTCAAGATAGGTCTCCTAGGCCTTATCCAATATTGCCTCCATGACATCCTAGGCTAGATCGAGACTTGCCTCCCAAGATAAACATAAGATGCCCACAACAGGTAGATACCCATCTTTACATATCATATCAAGAGATGTCCTATGGAGCTTACACTAAGCATGAGCCAAAGGTAGAGTATTTGGAAACACCTTACCAAGGTAGGGGGTGACATGCCACCACACCATAATAGGTTGGAGGATCATCACCCTCCATAATAGGATAGGAGCAAGGATAAGGAGATTAAATCCTCAAATGCATATCAGGTATTGCTAGAGTGCCTAGAGTTAGTAGAGAACAATACCTCTGGGTTTGGATCTCAAAATACCACTTTGCACTAGTTACGTAGTTGGCCCTTTCATCCTTCAATTATTCCCCTACCTATCCAGAGCAATTTATTCTACCTCAGTTGGCTACCTTTAAGGGAGAGGAATATGCATAGGAATATGTCACTAAATTCTTGAGTCAATGCTTTGGCATTTAGAATAATGATGCTTTGTTTTTGTAGACATTAGTGACTACCCTCTCTAGCCCCACCACGGAGTGGTTTAACCAACTCTCAAATCATAGCATCCATAATTTGGATCAAATTGTAGACATATTCCTTGAATGCTTCACCTTTAATACCATGAGGAAGGGGACGTTGGCTGACCCAGTTGGGTTGAAAAAATATGATGATGAGTCAATAGAAAATTATGGCAATAGCTGGTAAGCCTTGCTTACCAAGCTGTCTTATCTACTCCCCATGTTAGAGTTGACTTAAATGTTTTCCAATAGCTTCCTAAAGCTGATATCCTTGTTGTTGTAGCTACAGTAGTATTTGACTCTTGAAGATTCCCTAGCATAGGTTAGGACCATTGAAGACATCAAGATTAAAGAGGGAGATATTACGAAGCCTCACAAGGAGTGGAAAAATAATGCTAAGAATACCCCTATACAGCCTAAATCAGTAGCAGTAAATTAGGTTGCCATTAGTGTCCCATGGCCAGCACAAGCAAGGCCACCTCAAAAGCCTAATTATCAGGCCACTCCTGGGAACTATGCCAAGGACAATTAGAATAATCAAGGGAAAAATCAACAACATCACCCCAAGCGATAATTAATGCCCATTGCAGAGTATATAGAATCATTTTTTGAGCACCTCTTAGTGGCTAATTTGATCAATCTACCTTAGAGTCGACCTATCGACCCAAATGCACCTAAGCCCAAAGGATACAAAGAAGACCTATATTGCAATTTTCATAGGTAAAATAGGCAGGACCTACAAATGTGTTATAAGTTCAAGCATGTGGTGCAAGACATGATTGATAGGAATGCCCTTCAGGTAGATAACCCTATCATGCCAAAAAACCAATAGATGGAGGTATTTAAAGCCCCCTTGCTTGCCCATGTGGAGAAGGCCAAGCCAGTGCCCCAGGTAAATGAGGTTCACCATGCATCCCCTCAGTAAGGGTATGTTAGCATGATCAACATTGTAATGAGGAATAGGTGGTACCCAAGTCCTGTTGCACCACCTATGGCTCAAGGCGATGTTCCTTTGATGTCATAGCCTTTAACAACTCATGTACGAAGCCTCCCACCTAGGCCTGTGGTCACAATTAAGAGAAAACTCACTCAGAGCCTAATAACAACATCGGCTTGACTCTCCATCTATGAGCTCATTCAACAATCACCACCTCATAGAGAAGCATTGATGGAGATCCCTAAGGCAATAGAGCTTTAGCTCCATGAGTCTAACACCTTCAACAATTTTGTGAGGCATGTGTAGCAATACATAGAACTGATGATTAAATTTTGAGAATATGAGCTTAAACTGGTTCCAACTGATATGGTGGATCCTCCCTTGCACATCGTCACATGTGTAAATGGGATGCCCTACAAGAGAGTGTTGATAGACACTAGGTCTTCTAGCAACATCATCACTACAATAGATCTCAAACATTTGAAGCTCCCAACATCCCATATTGTTACATCTACCTACACCCTTCAAGAATGTAATGATGCCATATGCTTGATAGTTGGTACAATAGTCCTGCCCATCAAGGTAGGACAAAAGACCATACCAATGTTGTGCCACATCTTGGACGGTGATATGAAGTACAATATCTTGTTGGGAAGACCTTGGATTAGGTACATGAAGTGTGTCCCTTCCATTGCTCACCAATACCTCAAGTACACTCATGAAGGGTAAGTTCATGTCATCCTCATGAACCTAGAGCCTTTCAAGTATTACAATATGGTGCAGTAGCTCCTTGAGTCAAACTTACCATCAACCCAAATGGATTTTAAACTGAATAAATCTAGCCAAGGTTTGACTCGACCATCATCGCTCTTAAGTGATCCATAATCATCTCATACCACACCATCCTCCTCTTTAGTGCCTCAAGATGTGCCTTTGTCATCGGGGAATCCTCTATCGAGGGACACAGGGAAGAGGCCTATTTATGAGAGCCCTTCAATCATATCCACCATATTCACCAGTGAGACCCCTAGCCCAATGGATGAGGATCTAACTCACAAGGAAAATTATGAATAAGTCCAACTATCACTTTCATCCCTTTTTATCTGTAGCCTTAGGTCACAGTACACCTAGCTTCTACTATATTAGGAGAGTATATGGTTAGGAATGTCACAACTACCCTTGCTATAGAGTTAGTACAAGACATAGGTTGACCTCATCTTCCTATAGGCACTATCATACCTCAAAGTATTCCCCCTAATAAAATGAATTTCATCTATAGGGGCATTTACTATGGCATAAAACCTTACCAATAGCAGGAGGAGGATGAAGAGCCCTTTTCAGAGGACATCAACTACATGTCCAATCTTGACTTTGCCATGAAGTACCTTCACCTCTATAATTGGCATGGTTTTGGGTTGGGCTTGTATGACCAAGGCTCTAGAGTTCCTTATCAGCCATAGTATTAAATGCCTTATGACAAATCTAGTTTGGGACAATCTAGTCGCCCACAATCTAGATCCAAATCTAGTCGCCCATAATCTGACGCTTGATCTCAAGGCCAAGATGGTTAAGAAAAAGTTAAGAAAGATGCATCCCAAAGTAGCCATAATGGTCAAAAATAAGCTGTAGAAACTGTTTGATGCTAGGTTTGTCATTTTGGTAGACTATCCACCATGGTTGTCGAACATGGTTCCTATCAAGAAGCCTGATGGGAGGATTCACATTTGCACCAATTTTTGAGACCTAAATAAATCGAGTCCTAAGTATGAATTTCCTTTGCTGAGCATCGATGCCCTGGTAGATGCAATAAAAAAACTCAAAATTTCATCCCTCATGTATGGTTTCTCAAGGTACAATCAGATTCATATCAATCCAGAGGAGCAAATTAAAATGATGTTCACAACACCTTGGGAAACATTTTGCTATAAGTTCATTCCCTTTGGCCTTAAAAATGCAAGTGCTAGCTACCATCATGCCATGAAATACATCTTCCATGACTACATGCATAAGATTTTGGATGATTACATGGATGACTTACTGGACAAATAATTATTATGCCATGAGCATCTCGATGTCTTGCACAAAGTCCTCGATCGCCTTATTGAGCATAACATGAGATTGAACCCCAAGAAGTGCATCTTTGGTGTCACATCTAGAACTCTTGGGATTCATAGTTTCAAAATGAGGCATCGAAGTGGACCCCAAAAAGGTCAAGGTAATCCTCAAGATGCCTCCTCCAACTACTATTAAGTAGCTCCAAAGTCTGCAGGATAAGATCGTGTCCATCAAGCACTTCATAGCGCAATTGTAGGATAAATGTTGACCCATGAACAAATTATTCCACAAGGGGATCACTTTCCATTGGGATGATGAGTGTCATGATGCCTTTGACACAATAAAACAATACTTGGCTTTGTAGCCAATGTTGGCTCCACCTAGACGAGGAGTGCCATTCTACTTATACATCTCAGCCACTGAGATTGCATTGGGTGCCATGTTAGCACAAAATAATGAATTGCGTAAGGAACATGCTACTTATTATCTTAGTCGCACCCTGGTTATCTATGAGATCAAGTATGCATACATTGAGAAGTTATGCCTATCGATGGTATTTACCATAAATAAGCTATGAAATTACATGCTTAGCCATACCACATATGTTGTATCAAAACAGAATCCATTGTGATACATGAAGAGTCACACTTATCACAATAGTCGCATGGCAAAATGGATCGTGTTGTTGACGGAATTTGACCTAGAATTTATCAGAAAAAAATCAATCAAGGGTCAGGTCATCATCGATCAACTCATAGAGGATCCTCTCTAGGATGATTAACCTCTTATCATGGAGCTTCTCGATTATGGAGTCTTCAACCTATCAGAATCACTTGATTCTAATGAGCCTGAGTCACAAGCTGATATGACTCTATTTTTTTATGGCTCCAAGTGCGAGCAATGGGGTGGCACAGGGATCATATTTTTCACACTACATGGGGCTCCCATACCCCTATCATTTAAACTCAATTTCTTGTGCACCAACAACAATGTCGAGTATGAGGTCTTGCTCATAGGTCTTCAAATGGCTATCACCATGAGAATAACCAAGCTCAACATTTTTGGTGACTCCTTGCTTATTGTCAACCAGGTCAAAGGGATTTACCAGTGCAAGTATCCAGTTTTGCAAGCCTATAAAGCCCTTGTGGATAAAATCCTAGTAAAGTTTGAATGGTATGACATTGAGGCACTTCCTTGATCATCTAATAATTTTTCGAATACAATGGCCTCCCTAGGGTACTTGATCCCATAGAACCATGCTGATGATATGACAACCATTCAAGTCAAAATGCTATCATAATATGTGGTTGAGCATGAGGGCACTCAAGCCATGCCCGAGGTCCACCTAATTCAAATTGAACCTCATCAAGAGATATTATCACACATTCACAAGCACTTGAATCATGTTGCTTGGGGGAATTTTTTCCCTCAAACCCCTTTTGATAGCAGCACAATGCAATTCTTACAAGCTCATTCCCAATCAGAATTTGCTTGGGTGGAACTTCAAGTGGGACAAGTAATTCATGCAATCGAGTCTTCCTCACAATAGGACTAGTCCACACAAATTAAGGAGTATCTAAAGCTTGGTAACATCCCTCCTGGATTGTTCCACACCACCAAAAGGACATTTAAATGGAATGTAGAAAAATATGTCTTGCTCAGAGACAACTTGTATCATCAGGGCTATGAAGGAATCCTTCTTCATTGCTTAGAGTAGCAAGAGTCAATTTGGGCAATCGTCTAAGCACACGATAATATTTGTGGTAGTCATTTCAATGGCATGGCCATCACAAAGTGCATTCTTCACATGGGCTATTATTGGCCAACTTTAGAGTGATATTGTTGTGCATATGTTAAGAAGTGTATGAAGTGTCAACACAATGCTAACCTCACACACATATCTTCTCAGGCCTTGCAACCGATCTAATCGGCTTGGCCATTCTCACAATGGGGGTTGGATTTAATTGGTAAAATCTTGCCTACCTCTCTAGGCCATAACACATTTATCATCATGACTACTGAGTATTTTAAAAAGTGGGTGGAAGCAATTCCCCTTACCACTACGATAGGACCTCGCATAGCGGAGTTCATATTACACAATATCATTTATAATTTTGGTATTCCATCCAAGATAATTTCTAATAATGGTACATCATTCAAGAACAAATATATGCATACTTTGATGACAAAGTATAATATCCATCATAACTTTTCAATGCCCTATTATCCTCAACCAAATGGGTAGGAAGAGGCATCAAACAAAATGTTGATTGCCATCCTAAAGAAAATTGTTAAACATAATCACACCGATTGGGACACACAAATACCCCTTACTCTATGGGCCTACCACACTAGTATTCATATGCCCATCTAGGCAACCCCATTTTCACTAGTGTATGGTACCAAGGCGGTCATACCTCTAGATTTGGAAATCCCATCACTGCGCATATCCATGGAAGAGTTCATGGATGATGACATCGCATGGCAGGCTCACCTAGATCAGCTTACATTGCTTGATGAACATTGTGTTAATGCTCTTGAGCACCTACATTTTTATCAAGAGTGACTTAAGAGATCCTACATTATGAAAGTCCATCCTAGAGACTTTCAGGCTGGTGACCTCGTTCTAAATGAGAACCAGCAAAATTTTAATTTTCCACCCCATCCGTGGGATAATTTTGTGGTAAACTGGTTAGGTCCCTTTATCATCACTAGTCATATCAGACCTGTAACTTATCACCTAGCCTCTCTTGAGGGAATCAAGGATCCCAAACCCTTGAACATCCTTTATTTACGACATTTCCATGCCTAGAGTGTTGTGGCCACCCCAAAAATGCTCCAAGGGTGTGTACAACCTTCTTCGTCAACCCAAAATGCTCCTAAGAGGTCTATGACCATATAGATCACCCAAAAATGCTCCAAGGGTGTCTACAACCCAATTGGTCAACCCAAAATACTCCTAGAAAGTCTATGACCATCTAGGTCACCCCAAAATTCTCCAAGGGTGTCTACAACCTTCTTGTTCAACCCAAAACGCTCCTAGTCGGTCTATGACCATCTAGGTCACCCAAAAATACTCCAAGGGTGTCTAAAATCGCTTTGTCAACCCAAAATGCTCCTAGGTGGTCTATGACCATCTATGTCACCCCAAAATGCTCCAAAGGTGTCTACAACCTGCTTGGTCAACCCAAAATACTCCTAGGTGGTCTATGACCATCTAAGTCACCCCAAAATTCTCCAAGGGTGTCTACAACCTTCCTGGTCACCCCAAAATGCTCCTAGGTGGTCTACAACCATCTAGGTCACCCAAAATGCTCCAAGGGTGTCTAAAACTTGCTTGGTCAACCCAAAACATTCTTAGGTGGTCTACGACCATCTAGGTCACCCCAAAAGGTTCCAAGGGTGTCTACAGCCTGCTTGGTCAATCCAAAATGTTCCTAGGTGGTCTACAACCATCTAGGTCACCTCAAAAGGCTCAAAGGGTATCTACAACCTACTTGGTCAACCCAAAATTCTCCTAGGTGGTCTACGACCATCTAGGTCACCCCAAAATTCTCCAAGGGTGTCTACAACCCGCTTGGTCAACCCAAAATGCTCCTAGGTAGTCTATGACCATCTAGGTCACCCCAAAAGGCTCCAAGGGTGTCTATAACCCACTTGGTCAACCCAAAATGCCCCAAAGGCATCCATAAGACCTTTGGTCACCTAAAAATCCCCAATGGCATCTAACACACCTATTGGTCACATGTACATACATATACATCAACAAAAATCCAAAAGTATTATCAAAACAAAAAAAATACAAAAATATTGTATTTCATTACATTGCATACCATTGCATTATATCATCAATTGCATTAGGTATCCTCATCATTGCAATTTATATTTTAAAGTTGTTCATACATGTCTAGCACTACGACTGTACACTATTCATAATTCAAAATCAATTTTGTTCAAGTCATCATTCAAAGCATTTCACATTTCACATATCATTTCCACCTATATTTCCCACTTTTTATATTTGTGTCCATTCCATTCACCTAGACGTTTGTTCTAGAATATCATTAGGGTTTAGGTCACTCAACAATCTCTAGTTTTCTTTTCAAATTTTGTAGAAAGCTATTGTGATTTTTGGGAGGTAGAGTCTTGCTTATATTATACCTTGTATACATCAAAATCCTAACACACTTTCACACTAATAAATCCAAGTTTTGCACAAGGAAATATGAAACCTATGAAGTGGCCTGGGTTACCTTAAGCAAAAAGTCTATCCTACTCATCCCCCTATGCAAATGGTTCAAGAATGCTGAGAATTGGAAAAAGGACAAGCTCTTCCCTACCCAATTCCCCCAAATAAACAGTGGTTTTCACCACTATCAAAAGCAAACCCCAAAGAAAAATTCCAAAGTCAAAATATTAAAATCAAAATCTAATATATATATATAAATCAAAATCAAAATAAACAGTGGTTATCACCACATCCCAAATCCCTTGCTCAAAGAAAACAAAATACAAAATAAACAGTGATTATCATCACTACATATGAGCAAATATCCTTGAATTCAAATAAAATAAAATAAGGGAGTATTGAACTTGAATCCCTGGAATTCTCAACATTTGAAAAACCATAAGGTTATCCTCATTATAGGTTTGGTGTACAACCTACTTGGCAATGGTGGTATTCTTAAGCATGACGATATGTCTGTCACATTAGCATTTTGCATGTGTGCGGACCAATTTTTGCATGTGGATGAGCTATTTTTTCGTAGCCTATACTACCTAGTGGTCTAATCCAACTAAGTACAAAATCTAGGATCGTGCTACTCATGGGGTGATCTTCAGTACAGATGGGTTGTGTAATACCATTTGACACTGAGGTAATATTATGCTTATCACAAAATGAACTCACTTGAAAACACAAGGATATCGAGTATCTCAGTCATCTTAGTAGATCCACACCTCATCAAAAAGTCTTGCATGGTTAGTATATAATTTTGACCAGTTGACTAGAGTGTTTGAGTCTCTTGAAAACCTCAAAGACATCATATAACATCCTCTTATTCATTCCATTTTAACACATTTATGTCAGTTGCATTTTCATAAATACATTACATAGTTTCATGACAACATTACACATGAATATATGAATTCTATATAGTCTATGGTGCTAACATAGTGTGTGTAGACACCTAAAACATGTCATGTCGAAGATGACTACTCATATGGGACATGCTACAAGACCATATGGAAGATATTGGACATACTCCAAGCTAGAGCATTAATTTTAACTACTCACTTCGGGCTCCTTGGCCTAATCAGTCTGAACCACAGCTACAACCTATGGTCTATAGTATGAACTGTTGATGAAACCTGTGGTTAATAGCTTAGGCCATAGCTGTGACTTGCGATCTAAACTAAAGTTTAGTTGGTCTTCATCTGAGCCAAATCGGTTGGAATGGCCATTTGATCTAGAATAAGGTAGTTGAAGGACTCATATTCTAGAGGCTTGCAATCCAACTGTCCCAACTACCTCTTCTTGATCTTGGCTTCTCCATGAAGCCACCCATTGCCCTTGGGTAGTCCTATAAGTACCCTTCATAATTAGGGTAAACTATCATAAATAATTGGAGATTAAAGCAGTGAAGCCCTATCAAATTGTGGACTCACTTGAGTACACTTAGAGAACCTAGTTGCCATTCAATTACCAATTCACCAAGCATCATGTAAATTCATGCCATGGATTCCCTAAGGAGCTAGAATGTCAAGAAATGCTAATTTGGGCAAATGGAGGCCCAACTATGTAATTCAATTGCCAAACCTATCAGAGGACACTGAGACAATCCTTTATCACCAATTTGACAAGGAGGATCAAGACTACAACCCTATATTTGGAGGGTAAAATCATTTGATTTCTCATCGCGGTTGACAACCATGGTGTACAGCGTAGACCGCTCATCAGAGCTACGATTTACAATAGGTGACAAATATCCTTACTATTTTTGTTTCAGTATGCTTAATTAGGTTAGATTAGTCATTTTAATGGTTTCTTTGATAGTTTAGAGACTCTAACTAGCTTAATTAGGGATTATAATAAGTTTACTTCATCATAGCAAGTAGGACATCAATGGCTTATTTTCATGCTATCTTGTTTTATTCCATGCAATTGATTCAATAGATAGATAATTGCACCTTCTATTTTCATGTTTCTAACAATGTTCATGAATCTTGCACAAGTTAAATATGTTTTATTCATCTTCTCGATTTCATAGTTGTTATGACATCTTTATGCATATTTTCCTCAAAGGGCCTCATCATGAGAGGTTGCATATTCATTTAATGATTTTGTGTTGTTTCTTGACCGCGTGAAAGCAGGTTTGAAGGATATTCAATCATCTAATTCCTTCCTCAATGTGAAGAAGAGGGTCAACTCCACCATAGAGTAGTTTGTGACTATTTAGAAAGCATTAGTACTATGCCTACCCCATTGGGCGATTTGGAATTGTATCAGTTGTATCAATATTTGGGTGACCCTAAGAGGGGCATGATTGTAACCATTATTCTTTTCAATATTAATAAAATAAATATCCATTTTCTCATTATTTGCAATATTTTTTATCATTTTATGCTTTTTATGTTGATTTCGATTGATGCAGTAGATAGGCGCATTGCTTTTTGGATAGGTTAAAATGCGATCACGGTGGAACTCCAAAATTTATTCAAATGATCTTTGAACCTTGTGTTTTTATGATATCAAGTGTAAACCGCAAGTTAGAGTTGCAGTCTAATTGTTGGCCCATGACTTCAAAACGTGGTCTGTAGTCTAAACCGTGCATCAGACCTGCGGTTTACAACAGACACAACAGACAGCAGGGAGCTAAAGCTTGATCGAATGAGGACCTGAGATAGGCACCATTTTTCACTCTCTATAATTTTTTATTGTGTTTGTGTTTTCTAGAAAATAGAAAAAGGGAAATCTAATTAGGACACTAAAAAAAGGGAAATGAATTAGGTCTTGGGGTTTCTTTCTTTTTTTGAGTTTTGGCTAGGCACTTCTAGGAACAACAAACCTCTAAGTGTAGTCCGCCCTAGAATCTAGCATGCTAGGTTTAAATTGTGTGTTGGTTTGCATGCTTGAGGCCCAATTAGAGGCTATATCATTGTAATTTGCATTTTCAAAAAGTCATATAGGATATATCATGCATTCTATGAAATGAAATGTTCCTTTTTGCATGTAATATAGGAAATAATCATTCAATGCTATATTATGCATTTTCCTTTATATGAAAATATTAAAGCAAACCACACACACCACATTTCAATTAAATTATAGTGAGTTGGGAGTGACATCCAACCACTAGTAGGGTTTCAACGATGGTGGAGGTGATTTCCATCCGTTGGCCCAACTCCCACATACCCTATGTTCTAGACCAATACTGGATCCAAGAACCTTTCGTACCCTAGAAAATTTGCATGTATTCTCTTCGGAGGGTATAACGCTGACTAGGGGAAAATGGGTAAGGATTTGGAAGGACTTGTACTCCATGACCCTGTGTGAGCTTCATTACCACAGTTGGATTACGTGACTTGGAGTTCATAGCCAAGTTGTCGAGCTATGAGTATATGTGTGAAATCCAATTAAACTAAGTATATCAACTATTGAAAAACATGATGAGAGTAGTTTAAGTTTTCAAAAAAATTCAAAACACATTAAACCAATTTTAGGACACATATTAAAAACTTTTAAAAGATATTATCATATTGTCTACTTTGTGTGTTTCTTTATTATTGGGATAATCAACATAAGATCCTTGATTTGGGGCCAAACCCTAACCCTAATAATAATAATTTTTTTTTTAAATTAAAAATATACATTTTTATTCTACATCCAATAGATTGAGAATCGTTCAAATCAGATCTATAACGAAGATCTTATTTTGGTTTTATGATTACTCTATTTTCGAAGCCAAAAACAAAGAAAACTGTACTAAAATGATCATAAAATGGTCTAGACAACTCCAAAAATTGCCAAATTTGTTTTTTTTTTCTTAGTTATACCCTTGTAGACCTATTACCAAAATTTTGGGTCCTAACTCTTCATGGTTAATAATTTCCCAAAAATTCCTAAAAGTGGCCATTTCCTCATGAGCCCCGGTTGGCCAATTATTTCAAAAATGCAAAATTTTGACTTGAAAATCATATTTTTGAGTTATAGCTCATTGTGATAATCTCATCACATTTATAATTTTGATATATAAAACTTATTACTTTTTTCGGAAGCCAAAAATTTGTATATGGCCGGGGGACCTCCCATGGTGAGGAAGACCTCCAATCTAGAGAGGGAATCAAGTTTCATAACCACTGAATATATTAAAATCAGTCTAGAAGATATGGCCATCCATGAATGGCATCCCAAGTATTATCATAACATCAATACAATCCATAGGGGGTCCAACCATCTAGATAGCCCTATTAGGGAGGCACCCACAGGTCCTCTAGGAAACCTTCCTGATTTGAAAACCTTGATAGAATTCTATATAAGGAACAATCTGCCAACTGAGTATCCTAATAGGTCAATGTCACAGGTTCACATCCTAGCTTGCTCTATACATCAATCATAAAGTGATCATGAACATACATCATGGCCTAGCTTGGGTGAGCAAACCACCCCATAGGGTCGAGCAAGCCAACCCCCTACTCCTCATAGGGAGAATTATGTGCAACATGAATATATAGAGCTTACATCTAAGCCTGAATATGCATCATTTATCATAGATGAGAAATATGACCCAATTCATCCTCCTAATCCTCATTAAGAGTATGTGGGGCAACGAAATTATGGCTCTACATCATCAAACTATACAAGGCCCACTCATAACTCAAAATATCAGGTCAATGCGACCTGTAAGGAGCATGGAAAACAAGTGATAGATCCTACTAGGGGGAAATACATGATAAAATCATCCATATTTCAAATATGAGGAGACATAGCCCCTATGCAACTGAACAATGAGATCATACACATCAGGCACTAAGGCCACAACTTGACCAACAACAAATGGATCAACTCCAGTTGGATCAACAACAATTAAATCAACAACGAGTGGACTCACCATAAGCACACCTACAAAGGTTGTATCAATGAAAGATACAAGAACAACAAAGGATGCAACAAGATCAAGTGCAAAATGCATTGCATAAAGTGGTGCTTACACCTAGCACCCATAGGATGCAACAACACATAAGATGCCCGATACAATCTCAAAATCTTTCATCGCAACCATGCAAAAATTGTGTTCAACATCATAGGTCGTTATCTGGTTATCATCATGAACCTCACATTCCTCAATAGTACCAAGATCAACATGATGAGGAATCGTAAACAGAGTCCCAATGGGAACATGAGGAATAAGTAGATGCTTACCTTGAATCCAGTTATGATGAGGTACCTAAGGATTATACTTATCGTCCACCTCAGCATCAAAAGTGACCTCCTCAGCCTAATCAAGGGCAACAAGATGAAGATCATATCATTTCATCAGGATAATAAAGATGTATCTAATATAGATGTATCCTTGATTTTAAGCTATTTAAAATTCATATAGATGTATCTAATATAGCATATGGGAGAACACTAAGTTAGTAGGATGATAAAGGGTATGATCATCCTATCTAATTCAGAAGTAGGCAAATGAGAAGTATAGAGGAAAATTATATAATTAAAGAGAAGGAATCACTAGCCATCATATTTTTTCTCAAGAAGTTTAGGAACTATTTTCTATGGAAAAATTTTATTGTTGCTACAGATCATGTTTCCCTTAAGTATATTGTAAATAAGCCCAGTCTGTTAGAAAGGATAACTAAATGGATTTTGATGTTGAAAAATAGTGGGGAGAAAAAAATATTTTCAAAACCTAAAAGAATAAACAATATTTTAACACAAAAATATATTATATATTTCTTGAAATATTTTTGATATTTAGACTTTGTGTACTTCATCCAAATTTATTCTTTATGGTGCCTTTTATTTTCAAGAGAATTTTGGTGTTTCACCTACTTCTCAATATTTTCACCTTCTCTCATTTTTGTGGGAGATGTTACCATCCAAACTTATATGAGGTGAAATCATCATTCTTCCCCTAATAATTACATCACATAAAATAATGTAATAATGGCTAAAATCCCATTATTACATTATTTGGTATAATTATTATTACCCCTCATAATTCCTTAGTGTTGATAAATTAGAATTGCATTTTAGCTATGGCTCTAGATCTCACTCTAGATTTAGCTCTAGCTCTAGATTTTTTGTCTCTAGATAAAATCCATTGGGTGTCTATTTTTGGAAAAGTCTTTAGGTCTACCTATGGATCATTAACTTTGGGTCACCTCTAGGTTGCCTCTAGGCCACCTTTGGATCATCATCACCTCTAGATTATCTTTGGGTCCTTACCTTTGGGTCACCTCTAGGTTATCATTATCTCTAGGTTACCACTAGTTTAACCTTTAGACATACCTTTAGGTCATCACCTCTAGGAAAATACCATTGAATTATAGCTTCTATGCCAATTCACATATTTATAATCTTTTGCATAATTATTCACTATAGTTTTTTTTCACTACAAACCTTTCAATCATAACTCGGTTCATATTATGATATAGAAACCATTCTTTTCAAGTTTCCCAATATTACATTGCTTTGTGGGAGAACTTACATTTGACAAAATGGGAAATTTTTTGACTACTAAACTTCACTTTCTCCTATATAATTCATTCAATGTTTCTTTACCTATTCCATTCTAACAAATTCATCCATCCACAATTTATATGTATATTATTAGTCACTTTATCTTTTTTCCAAAAATTTCTTTGAGAATTGTTATTGCCTCCAAAAATTTCACAAGGATGTAGGTTCCAACACCTAACTATCACATGTAAAAATATTCCACAATGTCTACAAATACTCATCCTATGAACTTCAGTTTCTAGATATGCTTCTTTCTTCATAATTTTGTGTCATTATTCTTTGTTTGTCCTTCATATCCAATGCCTTCATCCTTTGGATTTATATCTAGCATTAATAAAAATTTCATACCTTACCCATATCTTCCCAAACCTATACCATTGTATCCTATTATTTTCATTATTTTAAATTAATTCCTTTGGTATGCTTTTCAAAACACCTAATTTCTTCATTACCACTATCATCTCTATAATTATCACCAACAACAATCAAATTTCATACATCATCATCACAATGACCTTCAACATAGTTTGAAAAATTTGTGTCACTTTCAATTTTAACAATATGGTCTTTGTCATATCCAATACAACCATCTTCTACAAATATTTCTCTTATCAAGAATATTCAAATCACGTATATCACAAGTTACATATTCCCTTTGGACAAGATCACATGTATCACAACAACCATATGCCATTATTAGCCTCAAATCACTAGTATCACAACAAAAATATGTCCTTTGAAGAAGATCACATGTGTCACAACAAACATATTTTATCACGGGCTTATCTTTCAAAATTTCAACTATTTCTATTTGTTTTCTATGTTGTATCTCAAGTATTTCTAGAGTGAATAGTGCTATGCATAATATTCTTATTGCCCCCATAGATGTTGTCACACCATTTTCAAAACATCCTTTACTAACTTTTATAAGTATTGATTGTAAAAAAGGCCCAAGTTTTAAAAATTCTTTACCTTTACTAGTTTTTTATGACAAATAATTTTGAAATTTACCTTGTTTCTTGGCTTGTTTAATATATCCTTTACTTCTTGGTTTTGACACGTACTTAGCCATGAGGACGTTAAATGTTGCTTCATAGTCATCTTCAAATCTATTTTTGGTTCCTTCTAAACAATATACCTTTGTTATTGTTTCCCTTTTTGATATTGCCATTATCCTTTATGTTGTGATTGAAATTATTGCTTCCTTTAGAGAGGTCTTCTAGATTGAGTCGCATGAGTCATCATATTGTATTTATAAAACTTGGTGTTATGTCATTTTTTTGATGTGCAAGGTGCAGCCAAAGTATTGTCATTGTTGTCAACACAGACAAAGGATCGGTTGATGCAATGGACAAGAGTTCATTGATGAGCAAAAAGACAAGAAAATTATTGTCATTGTTGTCAAAATAGTCAGGGAGATCGGTTGATGCAATGTACAATAGATCGGTTGATGTAGTGGACAGGATTTCAGTGGTCATACAGAGCATGTACAATGATTCTCCAATAAGAACGTAGTGGCCCATATGCAAAAGATCAAAGAAAAATACAAGTAAGAAAAGTGTCGCGATATCGCGACATGTTGAGTAAGCATGAGAAACTGTCGCAATATCGCAACATGTTGAGAAGAAAGAAGGTAGAAAGAAAAACTATCGCGATATCGCGACATGTTTGGCCAGAAAGAAAAACTATCATGATATCGTGACATGTTTGGCAAGAAAGGAAAACTGTCATGATATCGCGATATAATGGAAGAAAAGAAGCCAAGTAGAAAAATTGTCGCGATTTCACGACATGTTGGACAAAAGAGAAAGCACAAGGAAAACTATTGTGATTTTGTGACATGTTTAGAAAGAAGGTACAAGCAAAGAAAACTGTCACGATTTTGTGACATGTTCGGAGAGAAGGCGCAAGCAAAGAAAACTGTCGCGATTTCATGACATGTTCGGAAAGAAAGAGCTTGCAAAGAAAAGTGTCACGATTTTGTGACAATTTGCAAGAAGGATTGTACGGACGAAAAAGTGTCACGATTTCATGACAGGTTCGAAGAGAAAGTGCCAAGGAGAAAAAGTGTCACGATTTCGCGACATGTCGAGTTTTCGCGACCCGAAGAGGAGAGAGAGTGTATGGAGGCGAATGTGTCACGATTTCACGACATGTGTTTTCACGGGCGAAAGGCAGAGAAAAGCACAAGGCAGCGAAAGTGTCATGATTTCGCGACATGTTCCGTTTTCGTGGGCTAAAAGCAGAGAAAGGCACAAGGCAGCGAAAGTGTCACGATTTCGTGACATGTCATGTTTTCGCTGGTACAAGCCAAGAAGAGTGCAAGGAAGCAAAAAGTGTCATGATTTCATGACATGTCATGTTTTCACTGGTACAAGCCGAGAAGAGTGTACGGAAGCAAAAAGTGTCACGATATCATGACATGTGTTTTTGCGGGTGCAAGCTAAGAAGAGGACAAGGAGGCAAAAAGTGTCATGATATCGCGACATGTTATGTTTTTGCGGTCAAACGCCAAGAAAAAGTCAAAGGGGCAAAAATGTCATGATATCGCAACATATTGTTGTTTCGTGACCAAAAGCCAAAGCAAAGTTAACTAAAGTAGAACGACAGTTACAAGGGCAGTTGTAGAGGAAAATCAGGCAGGTAAAATAAGAAGAGTTAACTGAAGTAGAACAACAATTACAGAGGCAGTTGCAGAGGAAAAACATGCAGCTAAAATAAGAAGAGTTAACTGAAGTTATACGATAGTTACAGAGGCCGATGCAGAAGAAAATCATGCAGCTAGAATAAGAACAGTAAACTAAAGTCAGAATGGCAGTTACAAGGGTAGTTACAGGGACAATAAACGAAAGTCATTACTACAGTTATAGGGGCCGTTATGGAGTAAATTCGTTGAGCGATGGCTATACTAAGAATCCCAATTAAAGAGACAAATCTATTAATAGGTTGCATATAAGAATATTGTGTCAGAAAGGAGTTACTTACAGGAGTGGCAATGAAGTCAGAGCGGCAGTTACAGGGTCCATTATGGAGTAAATTAGTCGAGCGATGGCAATACTGAGAATCCCAATTAAAGAGACAAATCTATTAATAGGTTGTGTGTAAGAATATTGTGTCAGAAAGGAGTTACTTACAGGAGTGGCTATTAATAGGCTACATGAGGGATTATGGAAGTCACAGAAGACTTGGGGTTTCAAAATGAAAAATATTGTTTTAAAATGGCAGTTGCATGTTGAAGAAAAAAGAGCCACTCAGAATTGAAAAAATGTGCAGCCATAAAGAGGGAAGGTGCCGCTGATAAAATAATATGTGCTGAGAAAAGATTGTTGAAGAGAGCTGTAAGAATGTGCATATAAGTTAAGAATTAGGGTTGAGCTCTGAACTGTGTAAGAGAGCATACAAGGATGTTAGAGCACCGAAATGAGCATAGAAGGCTGTCAGAGAGTCATAAATGAGCAGATAAGGCTGTCAGAGCCGTAAGCTAGCAGAGAAGTCTGTCAGAGCATAGAGAAGGCTATTAGAGCACAGAGAAGGCTATCAGAGCGTAGAGAAGGCTGTCAAAGCACAAAGAAGGCTATCATAGCACAGTAAGCAGAGCGGTAAGAGTGATCTATTAGGTTGAGCTCTATGTGGGTAGAGATAGATTAGAGAAGCCGAAGAGAGAAATTGAGCTGAGAGAGAGCACTGCTAAGATAAGAGCAGGAAGAGAGAGTAGCATGTTGTAGAAAAGAGGGAAAGTGCTACAAAAAAGAGAATAGAGAGCACGGCTAAGACAACACATCTGAGAAAGAGCAACTAAAATAAAGATCACAGCTGATAGAGCACAACTGAGAGAGTGCGGTAGTAAGTGCACAGAAGGAATATGTGTTTCCTAGATTGAAAGAGAGGTTGGGTGAGCAATATACCAGTGAGGGTCTTGTAAAAGTGAAGGCATATTTATGTCAATCTAAGATTCAAAATAGAAATCTAAGTTGGTGCTTGGAATCAAGGGTTGGTTCTCCTTCCAGTTGGTGCTGGTAAATCAGGGGTTGGTGCTCCTTTCTGTTGGTGCAAATAAATTAGGGGTTGGTGCTCCTTCTAGTGTGTGCTAGTAAACTATTTGTAAAGTTGGTGCTTTGCAAAGGCTGGATTTGGATGGGAGTCCAAGCAGTCTATTTTTGAGGAGTAGCCAAAACTGGTGAACCTCGTTAAATCATGTGTTGTGGAATGCTCTCTTGTTATATTTGCTTTATCTATTTTAAGTTCTCCTTGCTTTAGCTTTAAGAGTTGTAGATTTGAATTTAAATAGCTACACTGATTCACCCCCCCTCTCAGTGCCATTGTAAGACTAACAATTGGTATCAGAGCCAAGTTCCTGAATAGGCTAAATTAGCTAAGGTTGATCTTGGATTAGTACGTAATGGGTAAGAAGAATAGATCCTCCTCCAATAAGGCATCTCAGTCAGTTTTAGTTCCTGTAGAAGAGAAAATTACACTAGAGAAGGTAGAAGAAGTGAACTCTGAAGTATGCAATGAAAACCTAGAGATTGAAGTAGATCTAGAAGGTGAGCTGATCGCCGCACTTGAAGAGTTGAGTATAGAAAAGAAAAAGAACAAAATACTATCCAAGAAGTTGGAAGAATATGAGGATGATATTGAAGATCTTTTCTTACAAGTTCAAAAGGCCAAGAAAATAGAAAAAGCCTTGAAGTCACAGCTGAATGATAAAGTTGATGTATTTAGAAAACATGAAGAGGATTCTAACAAAGTTGTTAGTAGTCTGAAGCTGCAAGTAAAGAGTCCAAAAGGACTGAAGAAACTCTCAGGTCTCAGATCAATGAGAAAGAGACTGTTTGCCGCAGACAAGAAGAAGAGATTGTTTTATTGAAAGAACAACTAGAAGAGGCCAATACAAATTGCAAACTCGAGAAAAGCACAGAGTTGCTAGATAAAATGATAAGCCAACAAAGAAGCTCCATGGATAAGCATGGTCTTGGATATGAAGCTGAACAACCTTCATCTTACAACTCTGCAGAGAAGAAGAAGTTCATTGTTGAAGGATCGAAGCAGGAAAAGGTTGAAGCAGAATCTTCAACAGGAATAAAATATCAAAGAAGATCTACAACAAAGCAACCACAACAAAAGAGGTTCTCTCACTCTCACTCTTTTCATAATAATGCTTTTAACGACTATTGTTTTAGATGCAACCATTATGGTCACAAGGCAATTTATTGTGGATTGACCAATAGATCAAAGAGTTATGCTGTTAAAAATACATCTGTTTTTCTGAGTGAACACCATGAGCAATGTTTTAAATGTAATGGCCATGGGCACATAGCAAGGTTTTGTCCAAGCACTTCTACATCTAATCTAAGGCAAGACCATAGATTTCATCATACACACAAAATGCAATACAGACAGGGAATAAAACATGTGAAATGTTTTAAATGTAATGGTCAAGGGCACATAGCAAGGTTCTGTCCAAGCACTTTTGTATCTAATATAAGGAAAAACCCTATATTTCATCAGACACAAAGAGTGCAACACAGATAGGGAACATATCATGTGCATAAAAGAAAGGAAAATCTTCATCCATCAAGGATGCACAAGAGACAACCCCACAAGAGAAATGTTCAAGTTCATGAACAAGGGCAAAATAGGGATGTAGTTGAAAAACTCAAGCCCAAGTTCAGGAAAGTCTGGAGAAAGATAAAAGAAAGGGAATCATGTCTCCTTGTATTGAAGGAGACTACTCCGCTATTGCACTAAGCCACTCCAGGTGGCACATCCTCAGGGGGAGCGATATTAAAGTCTTATTTTAAATGCTCCTATGTATTTGTTTGGTTATCTGAGGATGAAAGGCAAGTAGTCGGGATATTGTTGTTTCAGTTGTCAAGTGTGTTTTTAGTTCTTGTAGTTGTTTGTGGAGGTGCCGTGAAGGGTAGTGATTGAATTGAGAATCATCACCATTGGTAGTATTGCTTATGTCATTGTTGTTCTGTTGATGGTTCTTACTGCCACTGTTCATAGCTATGGATTATAACAGTTTAGATTGTTTTTGTTTAATGAAAGAATGCTTGCCCTAGCTGTGTATTTGTGTTTCGATACTAGCAGCGTGTATTTTTTCGACACATTGATGATTAATATTGTGAGATCTTTCATGACGCCTTGGTGAAATTATTTAATTCATAGACAATTTCATTTTAACTGTTGATAAAATGCCAATCCGAGGTTAAGAAGTATGAGGTTGAGTAAGGGGCACTATGGTTGGCTATAAAGTGTTTGACAAAATGTCTTCTCCTAATTTACACAGTTGAAGGTAAGATGTGATCTGTAGTAACTATGGAAAACTCAGATCATGTTGTAAATATAAAAAGGAATTTGGTTGTGCTGTAGTACAGTATTTGATGCTTACACAGAGTTGAAAGTGGATTGAGGTAGCCTATTGGATTCTCACTGAAGAGAGAGACAAACAGCTGACATTAGGTTCAAGCTTGTTGATAATATCCAAGATGCATTTGCAGATGCTGCCAACATTGCGAGAACAAATAGTTGGATATATACAATTAGTGTATGCCTTCACTAATAGTGGACAAGTTTGAGATTGCAAAGCAACAGAGGGTTGGTACTCGGAAGACGAGTAGTCCACCCATGTTCTTACACATATTATATTGGTGAAGTTGACAGTGATGATGTCATTCACTGGCTATTGCTGCTACTCAAATTATTGATATTGTTGATGGCTATTATGCTTATCATGATGTTGTCAAATAGTGAAATGAAGTGGTCACATTTTCCCAAGAATAGACTAAGAATTGAGTAGCCATCGGGACCAAATTCTCAGGAAGAGCATTTATGCATTTGTTTTCCTTTTTTCTCATGTTTATGATTTCTGCTAATTGTAATAATTTTTTCCTAAGAATGTTGGGCATGGACTTAGGGGGAGTCTACAACAGCCCTTTGGTATTATTGTCAAAGGGGGAGAAGAGTTACAGGTAATTACACGTAATTACGTGTGTTGCCAACAATTCCAAAGGGGGATATTGATGTGCAAGGTGCAGCCAAAGTATTGTCATTGTTGTCAACACAGACAGAGGATCGGTTGATGCAATGGACAGGAGTTCATTGATGAGCAAAAAGACAACAAAAGTATTGTCATTGTTGTCAACACAGTCAGGGAGATCGGTTGATGCAGTGGACAATAGATCGGTTGATGCAATGGACAGGAGTTCAGTGGTCATACAGAGCATGTACAATGATTCTCCAAGAAGAACATAGTGGCCCATATGCAAAAGCTCAAAGAAAAAGACAAGTAAGAAAAGTGTCGCGATATCGTGACATGTTGAGTAAGCATGAGAAACTGTCGCGATATCGCGACATGTTGAGAAGAAAGAAGGCAGAAAGAAAAACTGTCGCGATATCGCGACATGTTTGGCCAGAAAGAAAAACTATCGCGATATCGCGACATGTTTGGCAAGAAAGGAAAATTGTCATGATATCGCGACATAATGGAAGAAAAGAAGCCAAGTAGAAAAACTATCGCGATTTCATGACATGTTCGAAAAGAAGGTGCAAGCAAAGAAAACTGTCATGATTTCGTGACATGTTCAGAGAGAAGGCACAAGCAAAGAAAATTGTCATGATTTCGCGACATGTTCGAAAAGAAAGAGCTTGCAAAGAAAAGTGTCACAATTTCACAACAATTTGCAAGAAGGACTGTACGAACGAAAAAGTGTCACGATTTCATGACAGGTTCGAAGAGAAAGCGCCAAGGAGAAAAAGTGTCATGATTTTGTGACATGTCAGGTTTTCGTGACCCGAAGAGGAGAGAGTGTACGGAGGCGAATGTGTCGTGATTTCGTGGCATGTGTTTTTGCGGGCAAAATGCAGAGAAAAGCACAAGGCAACGAAAGTGTCACGATTTTGCGACATGTTCCATTTTAGCAGGCTAAAAGCAGAGAAATGCACAAGGTAGCGAAAGTGTCATGATTTTGCGACATGTCATGTTTTCGCTGGTATAAGCCAAGAAGAGTGCAAGGAAGCAAAAAGTGTCACGATTTTGCGACATGTCATGTTTTCGCTGGTACAAGTCGAGAAGAGTGTACGAAAGCAAAAAGTGTCGCAATATCGTGACATGTTGTGTTTTCGCAGGTGCAAGCTGAGAAGAGGAAAAGGAGGCAGAAAGTGTCGCGATATCGCGACATGTTATGTTTTCGTGGTCAAATGCCAAGAAAAAGTCAAAGGGGCAAAAATGTCACGATATCGCGACATGTTGTTTCATGACCAAAAGCCAAAGTAAAGTTAACTAAAGTAGAATGACAGTTACAGGGGCAGTTGCAGAGGAAAATTAGGCAGGTAAAATAAGAAGAGTTAACTGAAGTAGAACGACAGTTACAGAGGCAGTTGCAGAGGAAAAACATGCAGCTAAAATAAGAAGAGTTAACTGAA
The DNA here is from genome assembly GCA_028583015.1 of Wollemia nobilis. Taxonomy (NCBI): domain Eukaryota; kingdom Viridiplantae; phylum Streptophyta; class Pinopsida; order Araucariales; family Araucariaceae; genus Wollemia; species Wollemia nobilis. The sequence continues at coordinate 3,582,900 of JAQPPZ010002189.1, read as the reverse complement.
GTCATACGGTAGTTATAGGGGCCGATGCAGAAGAAAATCATGCAGCTAGAATAAGAACAGTAAACTAAAGTCAAAATGGCAATTACAGGGGCAGTTACAGGGACATTAAACGGAAGTCATTACTATAGTTATAGGGGCCGTTACGAAGTAAATTCGTCGAGCGGTGGCTATACTGAGAATCCTAATTAAAGAGAAAAATCTATTAATAGGTTACATGTAAGAATATTGTGTCAGAAAGGAGTTACTTACAGGAGTGGCAGTGAAGTTAGAGCGGCAGTTACAAGGTCCATTACAGAGTAAATTCATCGAGCGATGGCCATACTGAGAATCCCAATTAAAGAGACAAATCTATTAATAGGTTGTGTGTAAGAATATTGTGTCAGAAAGGAGTTACTTACAGGAGTGGCTATTAATAGGCTACATGCGGGATTATGGAAGTCACAGAAGACTTAGGGTTTCAAAATGAAAAATATTGTTTTAAAATGGCAGTTGCATGTAGAAGAAAAAAGAGCCGCTTAGAATTGAAAAAATGTGCAGCCATAAAGAGGGAAGGTGTCGCTGATAAAATAATATATGTGCTAAGAAAAGGTTGTTGAAGAGAGCTGTAAGAATGTGCATATAAGTTAAGAATTAGGGTTGAGCTTTGAACTGTGTAAGAGAGCATACAAGGATGTCAGAGCACCGAAATGAGCAGAGAAGGCTGTCAGAGAGCCGTAAATGAGCAGATAAGGTTGTCAGAGTCGTAAGCGAGCAAAGAAGGCTGTCAGAGCATAGAGAATGTTGTCAGAGCGCAGAGAAGGCTGTTAGAGTGCAATAAGAAGAGTGGTAAGAGTGATCCGTTAGGTTGAGCTCTATGTGGGTAGAGATATATTAGAGAAGCTGAAGAGAGAAATTGAGCTGAGAGAGAGAACTACTGAGATAAGAGCGAGAAGAGAGAGCAGCATGTTGTAGAAAAGAGGGAAAGTGCTACGAAAAAGAGAATAGAGAGCACGATGATACAGTGCATCTGAGAAAGAGCAACTAAAAGAAAGAGTGCAACTGATAGAGCATGACTGAGAGAGTGTGGTAGCAAGTGCATAGAAGGAATATGTGTTTCCTAGATTGAAAGAGAGGTTGGGTGAGTAATAGACCAGTGAGGGTCTTGTAAAAGTGAAGGCATATTTATGTCAATCTAAGATTCAAAATAGAAATCCAAGTTGGTGCTTGGAATCAGGGGTTGGTGCTCCTTCCATTTGGTGTTGGTAAATCATGGGTTGGTGCTCCTTTCTGTTGGTGTAGATAAATTAGGGGTTGGTGCTCCTTCCAGTGTGTGCTGGTAAACTATTTTTAAATTTGGTGCTTTGCAAAGGCTGGATTTGGATGGGAGTACAAGCAATCTATTTTTGAGGAGTAGCCAAAACTGGTGAACCTCGTTAAATCGTGTGTTGTTGAATGCTCTCTTGTTATATTTGCTTTATCTATTTTAAGTTCTCCTTGCTTCAGTGTTAAGAGTTGTAGATTTGAATTTAAATAGCTACACTGATTCACCCCCCCCTCTCAGTGCCATTGTAAGACTAACATTTTCATAAATATAACAATATCTCCTCCTCCATTGAGGCTACTTTTGTGTTGAAAATGAATTGGAAGGACCCTTTGAATCCTTTTATGATTTCTTTGTGGAGATAAGGGAATTATTGGATAACTCATCTCTCATCTAAGTTTCTACTTTATATTTTTGGATGATGTTTACCAATTCTCTAAATGACACCCTTCTATTTGATACTTGGAGAGATGTCACCAATGCTTTGAATAATTTAGGAATATCTCTAAGTAAAACTAAGTCTAAAAGCTTTTCATCCACTTTTTCTCCCATGGTGTTCAACTTCACCTTTAAGTCAACAATTCTTCAAAGAAATTATTTCTTTGAAGAATAAATTATGAAGTTGTGATTGAATATGAAATATTTTGGCTTCATTTGTTCCCTCAAATATAGTGCAAAGTCCATGCCATGCATCTTTTGATGTTTTTACTTCACTTATACATGGTTGTATTTTATCTATCACTCCAAAAGAGATGAGGATAAGTTTCCTTGTATCTCTTTATCCATAATTTTGCTTAGTATTTATCTCTTTAGGTTGAGTTTCATAACTAGTAACTATATCTTGGAGTTTTTTGACCACTAGTATTTTTATCATGTTTTCTTTCATGGTGTAAAATTTGGACCCTTGAGTAATTGAGATTCCATGAGAAATATTTTTTATGTAGAAATGGTGAAGGCTCATTCTATCTCCCAAAATGGTCCCCTTTTCTATATATCCCTAGCCCTAATACTAAACCTTTCGATATACCCACTCTTCCTATATACTTATTGATATGTGGAAGAAGCTAATCCTCTTGAAATGCATGGTCATATGTGAAAGAGACCTTAAGGTACATGAAAAATATCGATACATGGTACCAAGTTGTAATGAAAATGATTATTCCTATCAAAGACACCTTCTTAACAAGAAATCAGCATACATGGTTGTAAATTACCTATATTAATTGGATCTTCTTAATTTCATGATTTACATTTAATGATAGTAACAAATGGGTAAAAATTGAATGAGATAAAATATCACAAAAAAGTGTCCTTATTTCTCCTCAATGTTTTATAGAATCAATGCCTAGATGTTGCTATGGAAACTATATGAAGCTTTAAATGCAGTGATGTAACATGACGACATTATCTATAAACACAATTTAGAGGCATCCTTTATACCAAACATTGTGATGGTACAAAGCACATTTTTTTTTATATTTGTGCACAAAAATATTTTTAATGCAAAATTTGTTTAAAAAAAAATGTGTTGATAATTACCAAGATTGCACATTTTTACAAAATTATTACTCTTCTTATCAAATATTTTTTTCTAGATGCCAATTTCCCATTTTTCATGACTTAAAAAAATTATCCATAAAATAAATCACCTTTTACAATTTATTATCCCACTTTTTATTGCAAAAGAAACTACTATATTTTAGTTTTCTTTAATAATTCTTTTGGAAAACTAATACCCCTTATGAGAGTTGATCCCTTAACCTTTTTATTCAAAAAATTTATGTTTTCCTTCAAATGCCAACTTTCCAACTACTCAATATGTAACTTAAATGGAAACATAAAAAATATACTTTGCAGGCATAATTTTCTTAAATAAAAATGTTGTTAAAAAATATTAGTGATGAGAGATATTGAAATCTGTGACCTCCTTGGAGCAGAGTACTTGTGCCTCATGTGTTAGCCAACAAGACTCTTTGATGATTCTATTTAAACTTTCAGCTTCAAATTAAAAAACTTTAAGCACCCATACAAGCATTTTCATCATGTCTTTCTTTGTCTCTACACACGTCTTGAGCAATAATTAAGTTATCATTTTTTTCAAAATTTTCTCTATCTACTATATCAGAGGGAGTCATCCATGCAACATTAAGTGTTAATTTTTTTTTTAATTAATGCCTCTATTCTTTCATTTTTCTTACCAAAAAAATTGGGGTAACTATATACTCATCGTAGATAGTGAATATAGAACATGAAATTAAGAGATTCAAGCCTCTCACGATATTGAATACAGTAATAAATTATAGGTCGATTCACAATTTTAGGGCTTGGATGAAGAAACAATATTGAGAAGAAAAAAAAATATCCTATTACAAAAAAATATGTTGAAATGACTTTAACATGGATAAAAATCACAATCTCAGGTTTCCACATGGCATGTCGTTAGATGTTGACGATTGAACCTTCTCAAAATCTTCATAAAATATCCATGGCTATGATATTAGATGTTTAAAAATAGTAGGAAGTAATTAATATTTTCAAAACCTAGAAGAACAATAAATATTTTATTGCAACAATACATTTCATATTTCTCCAAATACTTTTACAAGCCAAAATCTATGTACATCATCCATATTTATACTTCATGGTGTCTTTTAGGTTCAATAGAATTTTGGTAGTTAACCTTCATCTTAGTATTTTCACCCTCTCATTCTCATGGGAGTGTTGAGTGGTAATTTTTCCCAATTACAAAATCACAATCACCCTTAGTATTTTGATCACAAAACCCTCTCTTGCAAAGAAGTTAAAATAAAACAACTTCTCCAAGGTTCCGCTATGTAAGCATTGCACATGTGTAATAGAAATATTTGTGAAGATGTGTAAAATAAGTGGTAGGAATACCTTAGTGATTTGCAAGTAACTGTTAACAAGGCACATGTGTTGGTTTATTTTATCAAGATATACTAATTATTGTTCATGAAACTTAAATAAATGAAAATGTGAATTGGCCCTCATATGACCATGATGTAAAGCCTTAATTCCTTTTATCTTGAATTATTTTAGGTAGATTTTATCTTCTTTTGGTTAAGCAAATTTTTAATAAGTTTTATCTTCTTTAAACCTTACTTTGAACAATGAAATAGAAGATTAAAATCTCTCTAAATATGAATGTGAAATGAATATTGTATTCCTTTAATGTTTCTTCTACCGTGAAGATAAAGATAACCTTTGATATAATAAATAAATTACCCCTCTTTTATGAAATTAATTTTCATAAAGAGATGACAATTTATTACTTTAAAATAATGGCCTTAAAATGTCATTATAAATTATCCCTCTTTAATGAAATCATAATTTTCATAAAGAAGAAATAATTTACTGCTTCAATAACAATAGCCTTTGATATAATGTATAAATTACCTTTCTTTAATGAAATCAAAATTTTCATAAAGAGAGGTGAATTTATTGCTCCGAAAATGGTGGCCTACGGAATGCCATATAAATTACTCCCCTTTAATGAAATTGGAATTTTCATAAAGGCAAGATAATTTATTGCTTGCAAATAAAAATGCAAAACTAAAAATCGATTTGCCTTCAAAATATGCAATAATGTAAAATTCTGAAATTATAAAAATCTCCATAAAAAAACAATTTTAAATAATTTTTATAAATTCAAAATGGCTTCGGAATGAGATCGAACTTGCTTCAAATGAAATATTGAAGTTCATTATTTACACCCATGCATTTATTTTTGGAGTTTTAATTTTTTTTTATTTTTATTTTAATCGCCGAAGTATTAAAAAAATCTGCAAAAAGGAAGGGTTAGAAAAATAAAATGAAATAACAAAAATGCTGCAACCCAGAATTTCTCCACAGACCCTGCAAGCATTAGTATTCTACACAAAAACTAGCATTAGTGTGACCCGAATTCACGTAATCAAACAGCTAACATGGTGCAATATTCTAAGAAAATAGTGCAATATGTCAAAAATAAGATAAAGTTAAGTTGTTAACCATAAACATGCATTAAAACTTGAAATATATCCATTATATTGCAGAAAAAGGTCTTCAATATCACACACAAGTGTAGAAAAATATCTTAAATTGACTTCATATGGTAAAAAATAGTCCAGCAGTATGGCTCCTTCTAAAAACATCCAGCATCTGGACTCCAAAAAGATCCAACCCCTTTTCTGTCTTTCAATGGAGTATTTAATATTTTCTCTAAACTTTTCGTTTCTATTTTCATTTCATGAAACTATTTGCTTTCTTTTTGTATGGCTTCGTAACCTATTTCTTGTTTCATGTTTCAACGATCATATTTTCTCGTTCATAACGTTTTATGATTGATAATTCTCCCCAAAGAGCATTCATTATTCTGAACGTTATATTCCTGACTCACTTCAGAAAAGACACTAATCGTCCTCTCAACCGCCTTTATACAACCTATAGCCCCACTAGTAATATTTGAAATTATTACTATGGTAGCCATGCAATTTGAATGATATAGTTAGGCTAAATTTACTAACGTGGGCCACCCCATAAGATTTTATCCTAGCATATACCCCACTCATGCAACTCTCCACATTTATTTAAACTAGCTGAAACCTGCCTCAATACAATCTACTTATTATGTCTACATATCTTTGGTGTTTTGTGGTAGAATACCTTCTTTCAATATTTGGCTATGCACAACATCGATAGCCTTTGCATCCTTACTTTTACTTTGGGAATGCCCAATGACCATAAGCACACTGTCATTTGCATACCTCTATCCATCCTATCCCTGTCGTTGATGATATCCATTTAATTTTAAACAGTGTGAACATAACTTCAGTGTTCATGATATTTTCTATCCAACATCACCATTCATCGGGACTGTAAACCTATCGCTAGTGACTCCTGCTTCTTTGTATGACCCTTCTCTATTGTCCACTGTACTATCCTTTGAAAACTGCCAACTTTTGATTTCATGTGTGAATCTAGATGATCATAAATGTTCTCCTTTATCCCCTATTCATTGCAATAAACATCATGAGTACTATGACCTATCGCTACTTGTTACATTCTCCACTTCATGGTGCATATCGAAACATGTGTACGTGAATTACCGTTGTTGGGTTCTGGTGCCTACATCATTCCTACAATAAGACCAACCTATTTGGATGTTTTCTCCTCATAAATGGATGTTCTACGTTGACTGCCCTATCATCATCAAATGAGACATCACCTATGTCCATTCCTTCTGTGATCGTAGACATGTAGAACATCTTCTCCCATAGTCACATTTGGTGATCACTCCGTCTATGCACCATTGTTTCTTGAACTCATGCACATAGTTCATAGCCTCCATTGTTTCTACCTTGAGCCTGCTCGTTTCCTTCTCATCCTCGACGATGACATCCTCGGGTGATGCAATGGACCCCACCTACTGCTATGCTCTCTACCATGCATAGTAATGGTGACTGGGACCTCTTGTTCGCTTGGTGTGATGTGTACTTTGTGCTCCCATCACTACTTAATCCTAAGGTATCTTACTGATAAACTTGACTATGTGTACAAATTACCACCCCTACGTATACCTTAATTTATTGAATACACTTCTGCATTGAAACATCTATTGCAAGTTCATTTATGCTCGTCATCGAGTTTGGGTGATCTCTATTTCAAGCTAAAACTATTGAGATCACCTATGCTACTTATATTTCCAATACGATCATCGATGAATCCATATTAATTTATAATATTGATGCTTTACATAAACCACCACAACTTCCACTATTTTATAACACTATCCTTCCAATCCGATTATCGATTTGCCATGCAAGCCATGCTATTTCTTGTTCACCATGATTATCGTGTTGATCGATGTCATTCCACATTGCCTGCCCATATGGTTATATTTCCATATATGTATTATCATTGAATCATGTGCATCACTGCCTGGTCAAAGGGTCACCATGAGGGGTCCATCGATGAGGTCCATGTCATTGTATTTCATAGCCACGTTCGGTAGAGAAAGTGTCCATGGCGTACCAATCAAGAATCTCTGTTTGTCAGCTTGTAGATGCTATCAGGCCTTCATATTCCTCATTCGTCCAGACTGTGTAACCCTTAAACAAGTCATTGTCTAATATTTATCCTCCATTTACTTTGTCATTCATGTATCACATCATTCGATCACCTCCAGGTAGGGTTCTCAGTATGAATCACCTCATGCGCACTCCATGTCTACGCTCGTTGTCCGACCACATCATCCTAACTAGTCACTCCCTTACCAGCACCCAACACTATCTTGTCATTCCTATTGGTACCATGTGTTGTCCACGTGTGGGGTCCAGTCAACATCTTGGTCATCATAGTCACATGTCGGTCCGTGTCATGTTTGGCCACTTTGTAATCTGCCACAACAAGGAAGCATAGGTTAACATCTAAAATAAAACATGCCTTTAAACTACGCATTAAGCAACCAACATTATTAAAAGGTTTAAAAACTTTGAATAAAGATTTAATATTTGAAGTTTAAAATCCTCTATTCATCAATAATGAAGCTAATATAAAACAATGACCATAATAAAAGATGGAATATTATCATTTATTTTTATTTTTCATATATATTTTTATTTCTTTATCTTTTTTTTATGATTTCTTTATTTAGTATATATACATATATATTTTTATTTTTATTTTTTTATTACTTTTTAAATTTAAATCTCTTATTGATATGTGGTTTCATATGAGCATTTAAATCGTTTAAGCTTCAAGTGAACTAAATTCAACAAAAAAACCTTAAAAACAAACCCACCTCAAGACACCTTGCAATAAATGAGAGGAAGACATTAACCAATAATGAACTTTGGAAACATGAAATGAAAACCCCTAGGTGGGACTTATCAAAAATGATCACTCTAGACCAACCAACACTCCCAAATACCAAAATAAAGGTCTTTCCCCAATTTCGGGGCGTGTTGTACGATATTCACAATAGGGAGATGTAGCTATTCAACATCATATGAGGTGAAATCATCATTCATCCCCTAGTAATAGCTAATAGATTCTTCTTTTGTAAGAATTTGATTTTGGCATTGTTGATCAACCAAGTAAAGAGCATATCAATGCAAATTCTCTTTTAAACACATATGAGAGAGTTGGATCTAAATACAAAGATAATAAGTTTCTTGATAAAATGTTGCTGGTAGTAGACATTGTTCTAGATGAATATGTAAACATTTGGAGATACATAACCATAGTTAGATTTCTAGATGATGCAACACTAAGAATGAAGAGGAAGACTATTTAGGCCAATTAATCCTATTCAATACTGTAGGGAATTTTGTATCAATTAGGACCAATAAGAAAATATCAACAAGTAGTTGGACAAGAGTAAGGAAAGTAGTTGCTTGCAGGGTCTCATATGTTGGAGAATATTACATTATTTGATACATGCCAATGTACCTCCTTGGTACAATTTTATAAATATTAGATTAGGATTGTGTCCTATATTAGAGTGTGAGTAAATATTTTATGTAATGTAATAATGTGTAAGAAATGCACAAGTGTCATGTAAATAAATGTGCAAGTATTACGCGTGTAAATGTGCACACATGTTTGTATATTAGGATGTGTTATTTGAAGAGTCATGTCGAAGTGTGCACACAAGATAGAGTCATGCGTATGCAAGTATCAAGTAGAGAAGCCACAATTCATGAGACTTGGCATAAGGAAAGGAAGAGTCAAGTAACCAAAGAGTCAACCTATAATGGTTTTATATTACTCCATAGAGAAACATAGTAAATATTTGTGAACATAGCTTACATTTGTAAGAGAAAGAGGAGAAATATAGATTACATACATTTGAGGAACTAATATTGTAAGTCTTGTTATATTGTATGATTCAGGCTATTTACATTCATATTGCAACTTATTAATTAATGTTATTTGATATATTATTATCCTAAATATTTACATATTAGCTGGCTTATATTATTTTTTTACATTATTACTATTTATCTCATTATATTGTGGTTATCATATATTTGATCTTGTGATAATTATCCTATGATATTTACATTAATATTAAGGCTTAAAAAGCCATCAATGGTATCAGAGCTACATGCAAGTAGTTTCTTGTATAGGATTTTTTTAGCTACAAAATCAATTTTTGTCCAATGTGATAAAATTGGTTAGTCTATCTACTTTAAATAGAGTTTGAACTAGACTCTATTGGAACAATTTAAGGAAGTAGAAAGCTAGGGTATTTCCATAATTTTAGAAATAACTAGTGAAGACGAGGACTCATCTAGGGTATTTCCACTAGGTTGAATGATAACCAATGAAGACTAGGACCCATGTTTCAGTGAATCAACTTGAAAAAAAATGATTATTTAGGGAAATAGCCAACTATGGTATTGATAAGAAAATTTTAGGGAGAAAAATCCCTTAACATTAATATTCTCTAAATAAGGAGAACAAGTATTGATTGATTGAGGTAAGATAAAATTAGGATAAATTTGGTCATTCAGAAAAGAGTCATCCTAACATTGATAAGGATTTTAGGGATAGATAAATTCCTAGTAATTGGTTTCTATCAAGAAAGTTGAATAAGCTAGTACAATCAAGCTATCTTGTTTGGAGCATCAAGGAAGTTTATAGTCACCTTAACATTATTGGGTTCTCTAGTAAGGAGGAGAATCATTATTGGAGTTATTAGGATCAACCTAAGACATTATTGTAGCAAATATTAATATTCAAATAAGTGAGAAGCTTCCTACAGTAGATAGAGAAGACTTTCATATTCAAGTGCAAGAAGAAGGTAAAAATATTTCATCAAGCATGGATTGATACAAGTTGTATTCTATTATAGTTTCAGGTCCTAAAGAGAGACCTTGACAAAGATATATCAAGGTTATTGTTGACAATTTTGTCACATTGCCTAGAGGGGAAGTAAAATCAATTTTTTTTGTAAAGTGTTTCTTTTTATTTCATGAATTTGTTCCCTTGTTTTTTTTTAGAAGACATTTTTGAGTATTGCAGCAATTTTGGCTTTCATTGCCATCCCCCTTGTACATAGAATGGAGATACAAGTGCTTCACTACTGAGCAAGCTAAGCTTAAAAGCTTCATAGGAAAAGGAAGATGGCTTCACTGAAGGAAGGAAGTAGAGAATGAAAAGAGCTTCGCGGATGAAGCAACCCAAACAGATGCTTCAGGCAAAATTTTTGCAAAGTGGGATTCGAAGAAGTGCAAACATTGAAAAACTACTTTGCTAAGAAATCCACGAAGCACCCACTTCGGACCTCCCTACTGGAAAAACATTTCTACTCCGCCCAAAGTTATTGCGAAGCATCTGCTTCAGATAGCTTTCGTGCGAGGTGCTTTCACCAGAAGTATTCCAAATATGGAAAATAGCTTCACCAAGAGGAGGAAATCATGGAAAATAAGGCATGAGAAGAGATTTGTACCCTAAGCAGCCCAAACAGATGCTTCGAGCAGAAACCCTATGAAGCGAGATTTGAAGAAGTGCAAACATTGAAAAACTACTTCGCTAAGAAATCCGTGAAGCACCCACTTCGGACCTCCCTACTGGTGAACCGTTTCTATTTCACCCAAAGTTATTGCAAAGCATATGATTAAGATAGCTTTCGTGCGAGGCACTTTCACCCGAAGCAATAGTGGCCCGTAAAGAGCAGAACACTTTTCCAAGGCAAGAATGCACTTCGATCGAAATCCACTTTGGGCAGAAAACCTTGCGAAGCAATTTTTGACACGCCTTTCCAGCAGTGAAAGATTGAGATCCCAAATTTAAGGAGGAATATCTACTTCGGCATTTTACATCCCCGAAGCCATTTTACAAAGCTCATTCGTGCGAAGTGCATAACTAAGAGATATGATCTACTTTGGCTTGCATCCATTGCGAAGTAGGGTCACAAACTAGAAATTGGTGAAGCACTTCGATGGCGCGCACTCCAAGCCAAGTATTTTTTTGAGGCAATCAAGTGCCTCATAAATGAGTTTTTACGTGCCCAATGAACTTGCTGCTCATTTTTAGCAATCTGAAAAGAGGTATCGATCTCAGGAGGAGAGCCCGATGGACATGGTGGCTACTCGAGCTCCACACCTACAAGCCTAGGACAAGTCAAGCAGCTCATAAATGTGAGTTTCCCTAGCTGACCTGGTCACATCTGCCAATTATAGGAAAATATTTGAGAACTCAGTCACAAGAGCTGCGAGAGCTGACTTCTCAGGTTTTCAAGGATGTACTCCTCCATTTTGTGCATTTATGGCTCAGAGGTTTAGGTCCTCTATAAAAACCCATGCATTGTAATGAAAAAAGGGGGGGGGGAATTTCTACTAGAAAGCGGTTGTAACTTGAATTCTTACGATTAATACTAAAGAGCTTTGGGCTTAATTTCTCTCTTGTATGTTTTCTTCTATGATTATTTTTGTTATATTTTCTTCATTTGCATACTGTAATTCTACATTCTGGATTTAGGTGTGCGATTGGGGATAGAATCATGGAATTTTCCTAAAGGATACATAGGGGAGAAAATGTTGTATTAGTTTTCTTGTATGCTGCCAGTGGATGGTGTTTCTGTTATATTCACTCATTTCCTAGGCGCCATAATTCTAAATTCTAGATTTTGATGTAAGGGGAAGGGTAATCCTAGAACTTGTCCAGAGGATACATAGGAGGGCTAGTATCATGTTCATTTCATTTTATTCTTGGTATTTCTTACTGTTGTTTTGAGTTGTTAGCCAGCGATCATGCTATTGGTTCTTTCCCACTTTAATCTATTGACATTTCTTCCCTTACCCTATTTATTTCTTTCCTGCACCCTTACTATTTTATTTCTTTGTTGAACTCTTACTATTTTTATCTCTTTCCTGCACTCTTGTCTCAAAACATCAAAGTAGTTTAGTTAAGGAGCTGACCTTTCTTCGAAGATTGGCATGAGGGACATCTCTTCCTTGCGGCCTTTCAATGTTGGTCTAGGTCTAGGGCGTGTACACTTCCAAAAATCCTTTCTTGGGCATATTTGATGACCAACAATTTTTGGCATGCCCGGTGGGACCCAGTCAGTCTCACATTATGAGTGGTAGTGAGAATCAATGCTCGTCTCATTGCTGAAAGACTCTTAGCATCTGGAGACTTTGTTTAACCTAAGAATCTTAAAGTCATAAGAGATCGGTACTTAATTTTGTGCCTTCATGCAAACAAGATGGAGAGTTAGGAATAGAGGAGAGGAGACTAAGTTATTTGAGCTTGATATTGATGCCTTTGGGGAATGCTTAGGTTGGTCACCCCTGAGTCACTGTTATGTAGAACATCCTCGCAAGAGGCTTCTTTTGATGAACAAGGACTAACCTCAGATAGCACAATAGCTAGATTTCCTCCCAATCCTCCCAACTCATCGAAGCATCATAGTGCCTCCATTCCTATTAGTCATCCTGTTAGCAACCAAAGAGGAACTTTGGGGATCCCTATTTCTTAGAACCCAGGCACGAACATGGCATAGCAGCAACAACAACAACAACAAATGCAGTAGCATCAGTAGAAACCGTCACCCAGATTGTTCCAAGCATGGAATTCTTCTAGACCGCTAAATCTAGTAGGACAAGGACAAGTTCCACCTGTTGCTATGAAGAAAATCCCAACATTTGATGGAACTGGGAAGACTGCTTCGGAGCACATCTAGGACATAGTTTCTCTGGCGATGATTCATGACATCACAGAAGAGAGAGTCATGGTAAAGCTTTTGGTCCTATCTCTTAGAGGGAATATCCTCTACTGGTATATATCTTTACCACCTGGTACTATAACGGGATGGGACTAGTTAGCCATACAATTGATGAGAAGTTTCAATGAGTCTGCCGATCCATCTTCTCTTCTACATCAGTTCACAACAATCCAGAGACATCCACAAGAAGAGATTGTTGATTTCAATGTTAGGTTCACTCGAACCTGGCAAAGGATACCGATTGGACTTCGGCCGACTAGCGAAGCTACAACATACTATTTTCTTTGGGCTTTCAATTGTAATATCAGTTTCATGGTAAGGTATTTGAACATCAATACCTTCCTCGAGTTGTACGAATTAGTCTAGAGAGCTAAGATGGATCTAATAGCTATGGGAAAGCTTCCCCAAAGGATGTCGATGCCCATACTTCTCGATTTTCCTCAATCCCATCATTCGAATGTAGCCACTTCGTAGATCTCTGCAACTACCACATACCCGATCTCGTCTTGGAACCCAAATCCCATTGTATCTCAAATTGCTACTCTACAAATCCATTTTCCCACATTCTCGACATCACAGCCTACTATCTCTTCGATATTCCCTGTATTTCCAGCACCACCTCAACACCCCACCCTACCTCCAATACCAACAATGGCTCCATTACCACCTATTCCCAAAGCCGATGATATGCAAGTTAAAATACTATAGGAAGTTTAGTCCCTGAACTCCATAGTGCAGACCTTGTCTAACGACATGATCATTATAAAAAAGAAGCAGGCACAACACGAATTTCTACCAAGAAGGTCTTATCCTACACCTACGCTTACTAAATATCAAGTGGTCCAACAAGGGAGAGCATCGGCAAGAAATGTCATGATTGATGAAGCTCCGAGTACTTTCGATTACATACATTGGTGCTCCACATGTAATGATCCTCATGAAGAAAATACTTGCATGTTGCACCAACATTATGTGCAAACATTGGTGAGTAGTAGTCATGGTGGTTAGGTCAACATTATCAGACAAATGGATCAAAACCTGGTAATTGGTGAAGAAGAGCAAGTTGTAGTCCTCACTAGAGGAGGAAAAGGGTCAATGGAAGTAGACGCTGATAAAATGGCTCCTTTGAAGGTGCATGGTCACCATGAGAAGGGACAACAACTTCCCCAAGCCCCGAGTGAAGCTTCTTAGCTTTCACCAATAAAATAAAACACTCAACAAGCCCTTACAAATCCACCTCAGGTGGAAACTAAAGAACAAGCTAGGGAGAAGCTCAAGCTTCCTTCACTAACCAAGCAACAAAGGGTCGAAGCCATGGAGCAATATCGCTCCAAGTATGAGGTGAAAAGGGAACCTGAGGTGCCCAACTCCTTGGTTTACAATATTGTAGATGAGCTGAAGAAGAATCTGACCAAAATTAGTCTATATGACATGTTGCAGCTACCCAAGCAAGTGGACTTGCTACAAGAATATTTGAAGATAACCAAGGCAAGAAAGTCATCACCACTCGCCCTAGTTTAGGCCCTATCCATGTCCATTATAGGGAAGAAAAGGCCACCTCCATTCTACCTATCTCTAAAAATGAAAGGGTATGTTGTACATAATTGTATGATTGACTCCGGGGCCGCGACGACAGTCATGCCCAAAGCAATGTGCGAGGAGATAGGAATGGAGTACATCCAAAGTAGCCATGGCATGCTCCAACTGGATGGTACTCCTATGAAGACTGTGGGTGTAATTAAATATATACCTATCCAACTACAAAATATGCCTTAGATCACGGTTATATAAGAGGTGGTGGTTGTCGACCTTGAGCCATATTTTAGTATGTGCTTGTCAAGAGAGTTTACAACGAAGCTGGGGAAATATCTATCTATGGATTACTCACACTTAGAGATTCCATTCAAAGGGAAGAAGGTAAAAATCTACAATGAGAAACCTTCTACCTTCCTCATACAGAAGATGTTCGAATAAGAGAGCAGTGATCCCGTGCATGCAATAGCAGAAGAGATAGAGCAGGTGGACCTGGTCGAGGAATCCCTTGCATAGTTAAGTTGTGAAGATGAGTTTTCATTGGCAGATTTCAATGCCATGATAGAGATGGAAATGAGATGTTATGCCATCACCAAACCTGAGAAACACACCAAGTCAGAAGATAAGACCTCTGCCCAAGGAGAATTATGGAAATTATTCTTCGATGGCGCTCGATGCAAAAATGACACCGGGGCAGGGATTCTTTTAGTATCTCCATCTGGAGAACATAAGGAGTATTGTTACCGGTTTATTTGGAGCTACACCAACAATGCAATAGAATACAAAGCTTTATGCCTGGTACTGAAGAAAGCAAAAAAATTAGGCATAAAGCATCTCCAAGTTTTTGGATATTCAAAATTGGTATGCAATCAAGTCACAAACAAGTGCATTTCAAATAAGAACTATCTCAAAGCATACCGTAACAGGGTATGGGACTTTTTTGACCAATTCGAATCCCTCAATATGCAGTCCATTCCATGAGAAAAGAATAGACATGCTGATGTTTTGGCATCCATCGCAGCTAAGTACTCTCCAGTAGAAGACATGGTGCATAAGCCTAAAGCTATGAGGATGATTTATAGGCCCTCTATCCTAGACAGAGAACTGCATTGGCAATTTTTTGATAATGATGAGCAGATTGTGAATTTTATGATTTAAGAAGCAGCCACAATTGAAATAAGAAGCCCGGATGATGAGGAATATGAAGGGCTAGTTCATTTGAAGAATAATCATGTTCCCAAGGGATTAATTAATCTTGAAAGCCTCTTCGATCAAAATGATCAAGCAATTTCTCATAGGATCAAAGTCAATGCGAAGCAATATCAGAATTTGGAGCTTGAACTTGGAAAGGTGATAAAAGTTGGAATAGATTGCACTTCGGAAGAGCTAGAACAGATCTGATATCTATGTAGAAGGTATCCCGACATAGTGGCGTGATCTTATCAAGACCTAAAGGGATACGATATGCAACTGATCTAGCATACAATCAAATTGCAGGAGGGGATCAAACCCTTCCGGTAGAAGTAAAGGCCTATAAATCTGAAGATCGAGGTCTTGATGAAATTCAAGCTCCTGAAGATGCTCGAGGCAAAGATAATTTATCCCATAAAGCATTCCACTTGTGTACTGAATCTAGTCCCTATTAGAAAGAAGAATGGAGATATACAACTATGCGTGGACTTTCGCAACCTGAACCAGGCTTTGCTCAAGGATAATTATCCTCTCCCATAGATAGATCAGATCTTGCACTCAGTGGCTGGGGCTCAACGCTTCTCCCTACTTGATGGCTTCTTAGGATATAATTAGATTTGGGTTAGGGATGAAGACCAACATAAAACCGCATTCACTACCAAGTGGGGAACATTTTATTACCAGCGAATGCCATTCGACCTTTCGAATGTGGGGGCCACTTTTTAGAGGGCAATGGATTTAGCTTTTGGAGAATTATTGAATCAGGTCATCATCATCTATTTTTATGACATGACTGTCTTCTCCCAAAGAAGGAAGGATCACCCTTTATACCTACTGTATCGCTCCAAATTTTTTGCATCCTTACCCTCAGGCTATAGGATCCGCGCCCGGAAGGGGGATGCGAGAAGGATGGGACAATACCTCGGACTGAGAGGCCCTTTGAAGGTCCCGCCTCTCGGGGGAGGAGTATAAAGGTGAATTTTTGATGGATGGTGGGTTCACCAGGAAACTTTTGAGTGGCAGTTTCCACGCCTAGGTTGAGAATGGGTTTAATGTGTTTATTTTGTACTTTAATCATTCAACTCCTAGGTTTGGCCAAGATGAATCTAAACTATTCTATATGCCAATACTGATTTAAATGGATACAAAAATAGAAATGAGTACTAAACATAGAGAATATACTAATTAGAACAGTACATACCTGATTCTGGATGTCTGATGAAGATTCTGAGTTTTGTAGCAGTCCAGATCGTCTCAACTCATACGTAATCATCTTATATTTCACATAATCATCGCAAATCATAGTCGGTCATCTGAGATCAGACGGAATCATCTAAAATCTGACGAATTCATCAGAAACCTGCAATCACAAAAATAGATACAAAATACCAAATATGCAACTACAGAAGCAACGAAAAATGATAGCAATAATAGTAAACGTGCCTAAATAATGGATTTAAATAACAAACAAGAGAAATGCAATAGATTTAATGTTTGATTTTAACTTTATCATGCGGTTATGCTAAATGAGGTGAACTCCAAGATGCATAAACATAATAACTTAAGATAATGTAGAATTACAAATGGGAAAATACAGAAATAGTTTAAGAAAATGCAAACTCTGGGCTCTGATTGCCCCCAATCTGGACTACAGTCGGGATCGCCTCCAATCGTACGAGATCGTCTGCTCTCCTCGACAAGATCGTCCGAAATCGTCCGGGATCGTTTGCGACGATCCGAGCTAGCTTCGACTGAAAAATAGTAGAGTTCCTGCAAGAAAACATGAAATACAGGATGCAGACAGTAGTGCGAGGATGCTCTAGTGTATAAGGAACTAAATCTGCAGGGAAATCCATCAGCTAGGGGGTTCAGGAGAGTCAGGGAGGGGGAATCAGGGGGATAAACTAGAAAAATCCTAGTTTATATAGGATTAGGGGGAGGCTAGGAGGTTGGAGATCATCCCAATCTGGGAGATCTCCAACGGGGGAATCTCCAACTGCGTAGACGCGCTTCTGCCAAGGTTGGAGAGGTTGTTGAAACAGAAGCTAATTATGAACATTCGGTTTTAGGACGAAATCGTCTGGACGCTCTGTTCCAGACGAATTCATCAGATCGGGGCGATTTCATCTGATATGCGATGATATCGTCCAACGGTCAAAACAAATCCTAAAAATGGCACGAAAAAGAAGGGAAGCGGGTAACAAGCGGTTTTGGGGCGGTTTTGGGGTTAAAATTTAAATTTTTATCTTTTATCTTTTACTAAGGGTTTAACTGCGCCAATTTTAGGGTGCTACATTTTGCCCCCTCTTTAGCGAATTTTTCGAAGAAAATGCGTTAAAGACGAGTTTTTCTCGTTTTACGAGAAAGCAAAAATTTACTCAATTTTTTGGACGACGATTCTTGGTCGAATCGTACGACTACTGACTATGGTGCCCCCTCCGTGTTTTTACCCAAATCGAACGTTTGAGGTAAAAACACGAAAAAGCAAAATTTTAAAAAATGTTGTTTTTAAATAAAATTAAGAAAAATAGGGTAAAACCCTAATTCATTTTTTTACTATTCATTTTTACTGTTCCAGAGCTCTGCAGAGAGAAACAATGGTGGAGACAGTGCACAGAGCGACAGAGGTCCGACGCGGGCTACGGGTAAGGATCTAATCCTAGTAGATTAGGTTTGATTGTACTTTGTGCAATTTTTTGTTTTAAATTTTGACTGTTTGGGGCATCGCGGCCGTTTTTAGGCCGTCGACGACGTCGGGACGAAATCATCCCGATTTCATCGGAATCATCCCTAGATCGTCGATTTCGTCGAAGGGCGAAATCAGCGAACTAGGGGCGATCCCGTTCAACAAGGGGCGATCCCCAAGTTGCGAAATCGGAGACGAATTCATCCTAAAAAGGATGATTTTGCCAAATTTGGGACGATATCATCCAATGGTGGACGATATCATCGCTGTTAAGAAATTAAGCTTGATTAAAATGTTTTTAATTTTATTTTAATGATTGGTTATTAATGAATTTTTGTTGTTTTATTGTTTGTTTTGCAGAGGGGATTACTAAAGAGCCGGGAATGGAAATACGGTGGGCTAAGAGATGACTTGGCCACTCTCGACCAGGCAGAGCGCGATCGACTAGCACAGGTCGGGCTACGACATGTGGCAGAGATGCCACAAGTACCGATGGACATAGGGCTTCTGACAGCCCTAGCAGAGAGATGGTATCCGGGGTCGTCCTGCTTTCGGCTACCGACAGGGGAGATGGCTCCCACACTAGAGGACGTATGGAGGATCATGAGGATCCCCATACAGGGACGGCTCATGATGCCTATGGCCAATCAGGGCCAGGCGATGATGAGACTGACCGGAGACCCGAGCTTCACCCTAGAGAAGGGCGGGGTGAACATTGAGTCTCTACGACAGATGCCTGGGGCATCCAGGCTGACTCAAGTTTTGGTAGGGGTGGTCGGTGGCTTACTGCTGTGCCACCAGAGCGGGTGCAGACTACCGTGGGTGCTCTCAGACATAGTTTACGACATGAGAGACCATGGGTATAGGTTTACATGGGGTAGCTTTGTACTATGTCACTTGTATAGGATCCTGCATGGGGTCGTATACAAGGGAGGTCGATGTCTGGTCTTGACATCATTGCTACAGATTTGGTGCTGGGAGCACATCACGGTGCGGAGGCCGATAGGGCTCCCATTGATAAGGGTTGATCGAGAGAGGCCCCAGGTTTACTATTGGTGGCTATAGAGAGGGTCACAATGGTGGATAGATCTATCGATGTCACGGAGGTTGTTGGATGACCTCATCCTAGACCATATCACTTGGAGGCCATGGCGAGAGCACCCCGGGTGGGCAGAGGATGGGCAGGAGCTGGCTCGCATCAAGCGAGTCTGCTGGTTGAGGATGGAGCAGGGAGAGGTAGAGCTCCACCGCTACGATCGGGTACTATGATAGTTCGGTCTTCAGTAGGGGATCCCTTCTCTCAGGGATTATGAGTACTCCTGGACTGTTCGAGATAGTACTACATTGAGTGGGGCTCTAGACATGCAACGGTTTTGGAGCTAGGATGTTGATGATGCCCCCATCCAGCCAGTGGATGGTGACGACATTGGGGTGATTGATGGATACGATGCCTGGTATGCAGGCATCCACCCTCCTCGGATGATGAGGGCATAGGGTCCAGTGCACGCCATGGTGCACCGGATGGGGAGGCGAGCACCAGGCTACCATTGAGGCAGCATGGGGTCACGACGGTCCCCATAGGAGAGACGCCAGAGGATGGCACGGGCTCCATAGAGGCCGTAGGAGACAGGGCAGAGGGAGGAGAGACTCCCTTCATAGCAGGGGGAGAGACCACCATCGCCTGATAAGGGCAAGGGTGTCGATGTAGGGGAGAGCAACGAGACGATGGCTCTCTAGGCTGAGGTTGCCCACCTTCGAGCTCAAGTGCAGACGCTGTAGGATGAGGCCACATGGCTCAGAGCTCGGGGTGGAGGAGCGAGCACTCAGGATCTGGCATGGTCTATTGCTCAGACCACATTCTACCAGGGGCTATACTATCACATGGTTCCAGAGAACTAGAGGGTACCACTGCCAGCCCCGATTGCGGAGCCGATCATGATGGGATCATCGAGGACATCCTCACGATCGATGATGAGGACCCGAGACATAGCTTGAACCTCTATGGGACCACCTCCTCCACGTCAGGGTGGGGGAGTAGATGAGGTTGAGAGCTCGAGGGCTTCTCAAGGATAGCTGGCTATAGACTGCACAGAGATTGTATAGATTTTTGAGAGGATTGAGTATGCCAGGGTATAGATTGTGGCATACCAATCCAGTTTTGATATGATGTACATAATTTGATATATATATATATATATGGTCTTGTTTTTGATGATATGACTTGTGTATATGTTGTATGATGCTTTAATTTGTGATTGAATATTCATGTAATTATGTCATTTTGAAATATTATATTTTTGATATCATGGCATAAAATTGTAAATGAAATAATCTGATGTAAATAAATTGGTTGTTTTGGTGTAATTTGAAGAAATAAAAAGGACTTCTAACAATAATTTCAAAGGACATTGTCGTTGTTATAGACCATTTCATGGAGTCGCCGCTCACTAGGTCGTCAAGCTAATCCCAGGATAGAAATATTGTTAAAAGTGAAAGAGTGCTTAAGAGACTGTCTTAAGACTTGATGTTGTGATGATGAAAATGATGATGGTGATGATTTGTTTTCAGATTTTCATAAAAATATTATGCATGAGATAAAAAAGAAATATGATTTTTTGCTAGGCATAAATTCCTAAGTGTGATAAAAATTGTGCATAAGTTCCTAGGAACTATACCATCATTGCAAAATTGAATGTTGACATAATGACCTGAAATAAGATAAGTGTGCGTTCATTTTAAAGCTTAGTTATGTAACATAATGATGTAAGCCATATGTGTTTTTATTAAAATGAATGGGAAAATAAAATTAGAACAATGGTTTGCGCTAGGCATAGACTTATAGGTATAGACTTATACCATCATCGCGAAATCCAAAGAAGAAATGGATATTTTAGTTTTATTGCAAGATTAATTTTTGACTTTTAATAAACAGAAAAATAATAATATGAACATGTTGTTTGAAATCATTTTGTGATTTTGTGAAACAATGTATATAATTGTTTTTATACAAAACAAAAATTCTGAAATAAGAGGATAAAACTATTCCGAAAAGAATTACAGAAATATTTTAAATTATCTCAAAGACAAATGTAGGTTTATAAGGGATCCTCATGTGCAAATGTGAGTTCATTACCGATCTTGATTTATCATAATGATACAAAATCTCTCAAATACAAATGTGTGTGCGATTGTATTGTTCATTCACCAATTTTGAGCAAGATAATTTGATACAAGTAATTTGCCTTAACCAAATGAGTGTTCCTTAACCATGATTTATATGCATGTGACCGTACCAGACTACTATGTAAGTCGGGTTATCAAGAGCTAGCTAATCCATAAGCTGACATAGGTCTAGTACAAAAGAAGGTCGCTAATGTGACAGACATATCACCATGCTAGGAATTACCCAAGGCCAAGCGGGTTGGGCACAAACCACCTGTTATGGGGCTTACCTCACAGCTTTTCGAATAATTGAGAATTCCAGGGATTCAAGCTCATTCACCCTTCTTTTCTTTTCAAGGGGTAGGGAAAGGGATTTTATTGCTTTTTGCTTTTGCTTTTCTTTCTCTTTTTTTTTTTTTGTATTTTTGCTTGGAATTGAGATAATGCTGAAATATTGCTGCGATGGTACAAAATAATATTTTTCTTCTTCTCATTTTCTTTGACTTTTCTTTTTCTTCCTATACTAGGGATACTTGCTCGGATTAGCTGTAGAGCAAGGGATTTTTATTCCGGGTAGGGGTGAGCTTGTCCTTTTGTCAATTCTCAAAGATTCTAGACCATGTGCATGATAGGATAGCAGGGGAAACTTTTCGCTCAGGAAACCACTTCTACTATGTAGCATCATATCGAATTTGCAATGAAATCATTTTAATGTGAAAAGATATACTTGGTTCAAGTAAATAACAAGATCAGTTCTCTATGCTCAAAACTTTATTTAATGCCAATGTGGACTTTGATATAAGAGAGATTAATAATCATACCAAATAAAAGCAAGATATTTATGTATGTGAGTGTGAAAGTGCGGGATTCCAAATAAATGCTCATTTATCCAAAATAATTGAAAATATAACTACAAACTTCAAGAATTGACAAGCACAAAATAAAATATGTTTTTGAAGATTTTGACGATTTTGATGTTTTTGTATTTTGATTTTAATTGATGAATTGAAAGAAATACAATGTGATTGTTTTTGAAACTTTTTATATAAGTGACTAAAAGGAAATAATATGCAAAACAAATATATACAATGATGAAATGACCAAATTTTATGCATAGTAGCGTTTGAGATGCATAATGTTCATAGGTTCTTTAAGTTCTTTACCATCTAAGGTAGATAATTTGTATGCTCCCGATCCAAATTTAGCAAGTAATAATATACGGTCCAAGCCGCTTGGGCTCGAATTTACCTTTAAGGTCTTTAGTTGCATTAGTATTTTTTTATTTTCTTTTAAAACAAGGTCGTCGGTCTCAAAGGATCGATGATGAACTTTCTTGAGATATGCTCTCTTAAGCTTGTTTTGGTAGGCACGAAGATGCTCCAAAGCATTGATGCACTTTTCATCTAAAAGTTCCAGCTGACTAAATCTGCCAGGACGATATTCATCCCCTACTTCAGTATCTTGAAGTAGTAGAGCCAAAGAAGGAACTTCTAATTCAAAGGGAAAAACAGCTTCAACGCCATAAACCAAAACGAAAGGTGAAGTTCCAGTGGGGGTGCGAACACTAGTTCGATAGGCCCACAAAGCAGGATATAATTGGATGTGCCAATCTCGACCAGATTTATTGACCAGTCTTTTGAGAATTTTGATTAATGTTTTATTAGATGCTTCTACTTGGCCATTACCCTGAGGATAATAGGGAGTGGACCAACGATGTTGAATTTTATACTTTTGACATAATTTTTTGACATCTTTATTTTTGAAACAAGTTCCATTATCTGAGATGAGATTTGCAGGAATTCCGAACCTACAAATAATTTGATTAAAGATAAACTTGGAAACTTGGGTTCCCATACAAGAAGCTAAAGGCATAGCTTCAACCCATTTTGTAAAATACTCGATAGCGGTTATGATGAATTTGTGTCCATCAGATGACACAGGGTTGATTTTTCCAATGATATCTAGGCCCCATTTTGAAAAGGGCCAAGGAGATGAAATAGCCTGTTGTTCTTGTGCAGGCGCATGGACAAGGTCAGCATGTTTCTGGCACTTGTCGCAATGGCACACATAATCATGTGCATCATTCTCCATGGTAGGCCAAAAATATCCTATCCGAAGGAGCTTCTTAGCAATGGCGTTACCACTAAAGTGTCCTCCACAAGATCCATCGTGGGCTTCACTCAAAGCTGATCTAGATTCGTCTAGATTCAAACATCTCAATAATATGCCTTCAAAAGATCTCCTATACAAGGTATTACCAATAATCATGAAGCGACTTGCTCGTCTACGTAATAACCTGCGCTGGTTACTATGACAACCTTCAGGGAAGGTTCCTTTTTGCAAAAAATTAAATATATCAGTGTACCATGGTTCAGGAGTAGTTTCGTTGATTAGAAACACATCCAAAGGTTCTAAGCATGATTTGCTTGAAGCGGGTTCCTGGAGTCGATGAATAATGATGGTAGCATATTCATCATCTAACTCCAAGGGTAAAAGAGATGCAACTGCAGCCATAGCGTCAGCCGCACGATTGCTAGTTCGAGGAATAGCTTCCAAAGTAACTTGATCAAATAAAGATAATAATTGCAAAACATATGTTTTATATGGGCGTAATTTATCATCTCTGGTCTGATAAACATCATTGATTTGATTTATGACAAGTTGAGAATCATCGAAAACTAATAAATTTTTAATTTTTAGGGCCAAAGTAGCTCGTAATCCAAGGATTAGAGCCTCATATTCAGCAGTATTATTGGTGCAAGCAAACGTTAATTTAAAGGACAGAGGTATAAGATGTTTTTGCGGAGATATTAAAATAATACCCGCACCAGCCCCACTCATGCATCGGGCTCCATCAAAGTATAGGGACCATTGTTTAGGATGGTCCGCCTCTAATTTAAGGCATTCATCGAGAAACTCAATGATGAGGGGATGGATAGACTCTAAGGGTGCAACAGACTAATTGATCTGCTATGATTTGACCCTTAACAGACTTTTGTCCTATAAACGTGAGTTCAAACTCGCTTAGCGCAAGAACCCACTTGGTCGTGCGACCAGATAAGTACGGTCGACTCATGAGATATCGCAAAGGGTCGAATTTGGCAATAACATACGTTTTTTGATTGAGCATATAATGTCGTAGTTTCTGTGTAGAAAATACGATTGCTAGACATAACTTCTCTAATATGGTATAGCGAGTTTCATAACTGATTAAGGTTCTGCTGATGTAATAATTAGCATGTTCTTTCTTCTCATCGTCAAGTTGAGCTAACATAGCTCCTAAGGCAAAATCTGAGGCAAAAATGTACAAGATAAATGGACGATCAGATCTAGGTGGTGAAAGTACTGGGGGTTTAAGGAGATATTGTTTAAGGAGGTCAAATGCTTCCTGGCATTCATCGTCCCAATGAAAAGAGACATCTTTCTTAAGAAGTTTAAGAAAAGGTCCGGTTTTGTCTGCCAACTTATCAATGAAGCGGTGAATAGCTTGAAGCTTACCTTGTAAACTTCGTAATTCAGATATATTTGTGGGTGCGGGCATATCAGTGATAGCCGTGATCTTGAGAGGGTCAATTTCAATGCCACGTAAAGAAACGATAACCCCCAATAATTTATCGGACTTAACTCCGAATATACATTTGGCTGGATTCAATCGGATAAGATACTCCCTTAACCGATCAAATACTTTTCTCAAGTCATTTAAATGATCATCTTCTTTGATGGAACGAGCTATAATATCGTCTACGTAATCATGTAGAATATCATGCATCATATCGTGAAAGATATAAGTCATGGCTCGTTGATATGTTGCACCCCGCATTCTTTAAACCGAATGGCATCACTTTCCAACAAAAGGTTCCCCAAGGGGTAATAAAGGCCGTCTTAGCCTGATCTTCAAGAGCTATCCTGATTTGATTATAACCAGAGAATCCATCCATTAAGGATATCATTTCGCTTCCAGCAGTAAAATCAATGATTTGATCCATGTTGGGAAGAGGAAAATCATCTTTAGGGCATGCAACATTAATATCTCTAAAGTCAGTACAAACCCTAACTTTGGTAGCTTCTTTCTTAGTTACTGGAACTACATTTGAGATCCATTCAGCATAATCAATGGCTTGTATAAAAATAACCTTCAACAATTTTTCTAGTTCTCCTTTGACTAGTAAGGCCACTTTAGGATGCATTTTTCTAAGTTTCTGTTTAACAGGTTTAGCATCCGGATGGACTACTAGATGATGCATAACTACGGAAGGGTCCAAACCTCGGCATGTCTTCATATGTCCAAGCAAAGACATCTTCATAGTCTTTAAGAAATGAAATGTATTTATCTTGTTTTTCTTGACTTAATTCTGATCCAATATTGATTATGTGAGGGTTATCTTCGGTTCCAATGTTAATTTTTATAACGTTTTCAACTTCCATATGTAAATCTCTCTCAAAATTAGGTGGGGCGGGTGAAACACCTAATTCTTGTAATTCTTCCAAGGTTAGCTTGGATAATTCGTCTTGAGGAGTCGAGGCCTCAAGCTGGGCTATACTAGGTATAGAGCCATCAAAATAAAATCTGTTATGTAACAATTCATCAACGGAGACATCATGGAAGATATCCCCTTCCAACTCATCGTCGGATTCGGCAATCATCTTAGGGTAGGCGATGGATAGCATATTACAGGTAAAGGGATTATTCTTTGAACACAAAGAATCTTGTTTATCTAGATAATCTTGGTAACATGTAAGATGGTCATCCTCCTCAAATGGGAAGGGTTGACCTTTACTAGGAAATAGGCCCACACCGCATCGGGCAGGCCATGGTTCAACCTCAAAAGGTTCTTTCATACCATTTTGGGAAGGTCCCAAACCTTTCCCTTTATAGCCCAATTTAAGCATTATATGTTTAGCTTTAATATACTCATTAGCAAAATAGCATCTAGCATATCCATCACAATATGTCTTGATGTTTCTAGGTATTCTTCCCCAGTCATATCCCTTATAAATAAAAGCACAACTCCCGACTTGGTAAATACTTCCCATAGGCTATGGGAGGCCCAAGGTACGAGGAGAGGGTGGGAGTTTATTTAAAATAAGGGCATCTTGCATGGCAGTGTTTGTTTTTTTTGATATAAGAATTTTAGATAAATCGGGTAAGAGCTCATCAGTAAGAGCGTAAGAGGTAGAAGGATCATTTCCTATGTTTTTGGATGCAGAAATCATGTCTTTGATAGGCATAGATGTTGTAGAGATGTGGATGGAAGGATCTAAAGGTATGGAAGTTATAGGAGTAAAACAAGAAGCATTGGTTGTAGGTTTAGGATCCTTTTGAGGTCCTAATGTGGTTTGTTCGGAAGATGGTTGAGCTATATGTAGAGGTGTAGTTGATGGGGGAAAAGTAGATGATGTTATGGGTGAGTGTTTCACACGTTTAGATGGTTGATGAGAATTAGGATGTGTGGATGACAGAGCAGGGCAAAATTGAACTCCAACCGGTTCTGCCAAAGCACACATATCAAAGGGTCTAGGGTCACCATGAATGGTAACCAACTGATTTTTAAATTCGAATTTAACACATTGATGTAAAGTTGATGGGACAACTCGCATTGCGTTGATCCAAGGGCGACCCAAAAGTATATTGTATGATGCAGGGCAATGTACAATAAACACGGTCGTGTCTAAGGTTCTAGGACCAACTTGCAATGGAATAGTAATAACTCCACACGTTTCTTGTGTTTCGTCATTAAAGGCTTTTATGACCATATCAGTTCTTTTCATTTCATCACTTCTAAAGCCAAATATTTGGTAGAAGTCAAAAGTGCATATGTTTAAAGATGAACCATTATCAATCAAGACGCGTTTAATGGCTACATCCCCAATTAGGGTAGTAATATATAAGGGGTTATCCTTATGTAAACTATGTTGTGGTATATCTCTATCTCGAAAGTCAATACAATCGACTTCTCGAGTTATGATAGTATTGGACATGGCTTCAGGTTGAATATTTTGTGGTACCATCATTTGGCTTAATGTGAGCATTAATTCATCCCTATGGATAGGAGAAGATCTTAAAAGGTCCAAAAGGGAAATTCTAGCTGTAGTATTGGATAATTGTTCATTAATATTATAAGGAGGCTTAGGTTGAACATTAGGCACATGATTCCCTTTATTGGGATTTTTCAAAACAAATGGAGTTGATCCATCGTTCGGAGTTTGATCCTGTTGAGAGTTTTGAGCCTGTTGTCGAGTAACGACTCCGATGGTACCTACAATATTATTTTGAGGATGATGAATTGGTCTCGGTCTAGCGTTTATGGCTTGTTCATTAGAAAGTAACTGATGAGAAGATGGTCGAGTAGTGACTCTTCTAGGAAATGGTTCTTCCGAAACCATAGAATTTGTGATGGGTTGAATAGGATCTGATTCATCTTCAGAACTATTCGATTGATTTGAGGTGATTTCCATGTCACTTTCAGTATCATATTCTACATCACTAAGATCAGGTGTTCGAATATTATATAGAGGTCTGGACGTAACCATGGATAAAGTTGTGTCAAATATTTCTAAATCATGAATAGGTAAATGCCCACTAATGGCTCCTACATATCGGGTAGGAGGGGGAACATTATGATGTTCAATTTGATTAGCCACCTCTTTACCATGCTTTGGTAAAGGATGTTGAAATATGTCCAATGATTGATTGGCATTCTGATTCTGACTTTGAGGGATGTTCTTTTGAGCATTATTAGGAGGATTTTGTTTAGGTTGAAAGGCTTGCACCTCCATCTCATTGTTATCAATTAAATCTTGTATTTTATGTTTTAACCTTTTACAAGAGTTGGTAGCATGTCCAGGTCCTCTATGGAAATCACAATGTAAATCAGCTCTATATCCGGGTATAGTTGGATCAGGTTCCCGGATATTTGGTAATTGAATCAAACCTCGGGCTAATAGTTGCGGGAGAATGGTTGATAAAGGTTGATTTAACCTAGTAAATTCTCGAGGTGGTTTATCAGGAGGTTTCAATATGAACTTCTCTATTGTTTTTGTAGTATTAACATTGGCAATGTTTCTGCTATCAGTGACTCCATCACCCACAACTTGTTTATTTTTATATTGATTTCTGGATGTTTTCTCATCATCTTTCTTTTTGAGCTGACCTCTTCTAATGAGAGCGTCTTCCACTCTTCGGGCTAAGTCTATAGCTTGATCGAAGGTGGTCAAGGTAGCAATTGATAATTCATAGGATAGTTGTTCTTGTAAATTATTGATAAAAATATCCAACATTTCTCGATAAGGTAACACAAAGTGTAATTTTCCTATCAACTGCCTCCATCGAGCTAAGAAGTCAGCAAAACACTCATCTTTGTCTTGTTTTAGGTTGTACAAATCTTTAATGGTTACATGCCTTTCAATATAGGCACTAAATTGATGCACAAAAGACTCAGCGGTCTCTTCAAAATTTCTCAAAGAATGAGTGGGCAATTGATAATACCACTCCAATGCCATCCCTCCTAAACTTTTTGGGAACATCTTTAGTAATAACAAGTCATCATGTGATATATCATGACATGCTATCCTAAACATACGAAGATGCTCTATGGGATCTTCAGTTCCTTTGTATATAGGTAGGACAGGCATGGGGAAGTGTTTAGGATATGGTTGTGCTACAACTATAGGATCTAGAGGTTGACTACACATCTCTCGATAATTGTACGAGGGACGGTAGGGATCTATTTGGTCCATACGGGAGGCTAACTATTTCACCATGGCTTCCAGATTACCAGTTTGTCCACCATATTGGTTTGGTGGTACATGAGTATGGGATTTGTGAGCGTAGGAAGGCGGGACATAAGGATTAGATGCTATATTGCTGTTATGCAAATGGTTGGTAGGAAGAGTATTATGAAGAAGATTTGTAGCATTATGTTGTATCCCAGATTGTTGGAAATTGGTATTTGGTTTTGTTTTAGGCTTTTGTTGATTTGAGGTATATTGATCAATAGCTTGGCGAAATAGAGCAGTGAATGAAGGTTTCTTTTGTGTGGGAATAACCCTAGGCTTGATAACAGGCACTCTAGGTGGTTGGGTAACCTGTTGTTGTTGCATGTTCTGGATCATAGCGGCCATATCCAAATTGGATGGTCCAGCTTGATCACTTTCTTGATCAACGAAGGACAAAGGATTAGTGCGTGTGTGATATATGTCTTCTAGGGTTGCTTGAGTGTCACTAATTTGATCTTTGTCCATATGGATTGCTCTATTAAGGGTGCCCATATTATTATTGGAGGAACTTCCAGAAATGTTCCATGTTCTCAAAAGTAACAGCTCCTTCTGGAGATATTTTAGGGGATGAGGATCCTTCCTCTCTATCATTTTCTTTTTGTTCATTTCCTACAACAAATCCTTCTTCTTGTTGGTCGAAGGTTCCTTCTTCCTGAATTGGGTCTTCAGGAAGGACATCTGGGTTATTTTCTGGTTTTCTTAACCAATCTTCTTCTACTTCCGTTTGTTTTCCATTCCTGAGTTTAGTCATTATGTCTAAATTTAGATTTTAGCAAATATATATATTAATATATTTGCAACAAATTTGGGAGGTATATATTTTAATTATATACCTACTATAATGCTTAAAAGAAAATGTTTTGATTTTTGTTATGACTTTGTTTTGTTTTTATTTTTTTATTTATATATATATATATATATATATATTTGTTTTTATGTTTACAAAGACAACAAACAGCACACTGAATGCAAGAAATAACAATAATAAATGAATGGCTTAGTTTTCTATAAATAGTTTATAGATGTCATTGATAGGATCAAGTTCATCAGGAGTCATGAAATGCTCCTCTTCAAATTGGAAATGACTTTTCAAGAACTTGATAAAATGTGCTATAGTGATATTATCTGTTTCATACCCTGACTGGTAGAAATAAAGTTCATGGCAATACTCTCGATATAACACAGACTCTAGGAACTCTATACCATATTTTTCTATCCATAAAAACAACCTCTTGATCCTCTATATGAGATAGAAATTTATGTACTACAACTCGCATTCTCGAGGTATTCCTCAAAGGTGTATAGCTCCGAAGACACATGGGCTCTTTTATCTCGCTAACCACCTATGGCAAGCTCTCTGAAGTTCATGATATAAGGTCACTTGATCAGGATCCAGGATTCTATCTAGGACAAACCTCTTAATTTGCCTAAGTTCTGTTGCCCTAGATCCAATGATACCCAATCTCCTATCAAGTTCGTCCCACAAAGGTTGAACCCTATTTGTTTGAGGTACTCTAAGCACAGAAGTAACCTCTATAGCTGCTAATTGATTCTCAACATTAATGGTGACAACTCGTCTTTTATTATAATCTACCATCTAAATATGATATGCAATCTTTGATTCTAAATGCATTTATGTTTTGTTTTTTGGATTGTTTTCAAAAGGTTTTTAGTTTTCACGTCGGGTTCACCAAAATGTATCGCTCCAAATTTTTTGCATCCTTACCCTCAGGCTATAGGATCCGCGCCCGAAAGGGGGATGCGAGAAGGATGGGACAATACCTCGGACTGAGAGGCCCTTTGAAGGTCCCGCCTCTCGGGGGAGGAGTATAAAGGTGAATTTTCGATGGATGGTGGGTTCACCAGGAAACTTTTGAGTGGCAGTTTCCACGCCTAGGTTGAGAATGGGTTTAATGTGTTTATTTTGTACTTTAATCATTCAACTCCTAGGTTTGGCCAAGATGAATCTAAACTATTCTATATGCCAATACTGATTTAAATGGATACAAAAATAGAAATGAGTACTAAACACAGAGAATATACTAACTAGAACAGTACATACCTGATTTCGGATGTCTGATGAAGATTCTAAGTTTTGTAGCAGTCCAGATCATCTCAACTCATACGTAATCATCTTATATTTCACATAATCATCGCAAATCATAGTCGGTCATCTGAGATCACACGAAATCATCTGAAATCTGACGAATTCGTCATAAACCTGCAATCACAAAAATAGATACAAAATACCAAATATGCAACTACATAAGCAACGAAAAATGATAGCAATAATAGTAAACGTGCCTAAATAATGGATTTAAATAACAAACAAGAGAAATGCAATAGATTTAATGTTTGATTTTAACTTTATCATGCGGTTATGCTAAATGAGGTGAACTCCAAGATGCATAAACATAATAACTTAAGATAATGTAGAATTACAAATGGGAAAATACAGAAATAGTTTAAGAAAATGCAAACTCCGGGCTCTGATTGCCCCCAATCTGGACTACAGTCGGGATCACCTCCAATCGTACGAGATCGTCTGCTCTCCTCGACAAGATCATCCGAAATCGTCCGAGATCGTTTGCGACGATCCGAGCTAGCTTCGACTGAAAAATAGTAGAGTTCCTGCAAGAAAACATGAAATACAGGATGCAGACAGTAGTGCGAGGATGCTCTAGTGTATAAGGAACTAAATCTGTAGGGAAATCCGTCAGCTAGGGGGTTCAGGAGAGTCAGGGAAGGGGAATAGGGGATAAACTAGAAAAATCCTAGTTTATATAGGATTAGGGGGAGGCTAGGAGGTTGGAGATCATCCCAATCTGGGAGATCTCCAACGGGGGAATCTCCAACTGCGCAGACATGCTTCTACCAAGGTTGGAGAGGCTATTGAAATAGAAGCTAATTATGAACATTCGGTTTTAGGACGAAATCGTCTGGACGCTCTGTTCCAGATGAATTCGTCAGATCGGGGACGATTTCGTCTGATATGCGACGATATCGTCCAACGGTCAAAACAAATCCTAAAAATGGCACGAAAAAGAAGGGAAGCGGGTAACAAGCGGTTTTGGGGTTAAAATTTAAATTTTTATCTTTTATCTTTTACTAAGGGTTTAACTGCACCAATTTTAGGGTGCTACACCTACAACAAGTATTTGAAAAATATCGAGAGTTTGGCATTTCAATCAATCCAAAGAAGTCCATATTTGTAGTCAACGAGGGGAAGTTATTGGGACATGTGATATCAGAGAAGGGTCTCACAGTAGATCCTGATAGAGCTAAGGCTCTCTTGAGCTCCCACTCCCAGAGAATAATAAAGGACTACAATATTTTTTGGCCAGATCAACTTCGTATGGAAGTTTGTTCCAAATTTCACCCAGGTCATTAAGCCAATGTCTGAAATTTTGAAGAAGGGCACTGAATTCATCTAGACGGAGGAGAGAAAAGAGGAATTTGAAGAAATCAAGGCCCAAATTTCTCAAGCACCAGTCCTGACCAACCCTGACTACAATCAGGATTTCATCCTATATGCCATAGGAGAACCTGAGAGTTATGCTACAGTCCTGACACAAAAGGGGGAAGATGGCGAAGAACGCCCCATCATTTTTCTAAGCCAAGTAATACACCCCCATGAAGAAAAGTACAATTTTATAGAAATGTAGGTGCATGCAGTAATGAAATCTCTTAGGAAATTCAAGCAATTCATTTCCCAAAGTCGGGTTACAGTCTTTGTCATTCACCCCAATGTGTGCAACTTCATTATCCAAGGATAATTGGGTAGAAAAAGAACCGGTTGGGTCAGCAAGATACAAGAGTTCGACATCGATATCAGACCCATAAAATTGGTTCACGGTTGCGCACTATGTTAGGAGCTGGCAAAGACCGTAGCAGCCAAAGTGACAGCTTGTTAGTGGGATGAATCGAAAACAGATGGGTGCTTCGCAAATCAAGAAGAGGATGAGAAGGACTGGTTCGATGAGATAGTTGAATATTTCAACACCGAGAGATGTCCTCCACATTTAAATGCTTCACAGTGAAGACACTTCAGGATGTAGTCTCTCTGATACACGTTGCACGTCGAAGGCCTATTTTTCAAAAATATTGATGGTGTTCTTATCAGGTGCATAAAAGAATATTATAAAAAGAGAGTCCTAGGATAATTCCATTCAGGGTTATCTGGAGGCCACTTCGCTGGAAGAACAACGACATTGAAGATAATTAAGATGGGTTATTATTGGCCTACACTCTTCACCGATGCCTTTGCAGTCTATTGTATATGCGAGCAATGTCAGAAGTTTGCTGACCAAAGCAGAAGTGTTCCTATGCCTCTCTGATCGATATAGGTAGAAATGCCTTTTCAACAATGGGGGTTGGATTTCATAGGGGTTATATTTCTGAACTCCTCCACAGGGCATAATTTTATCCTGACTGCAATTGACTACTTCACCAGATGGGCAGAAGTAGTACCTACAAAGCATGTCGATCAAGAAACCGTCATTGCATTCCTAGAGGGTTTGATCACTTGGTTCGACATCCCAAAAGTAATCATAATGGAAAATGGTCTAGGGTTTTCAGGCTCCAGGATCAATGAGTTCATCTACAAATACGAGATGTATCATAAGGTCTCTTCCAATTACTATCCACAAGGTAATGGCTTGGCAGAATCAACTAACAAGATTCTATTAAGGGTGCTGAGAAAACTCATGGAGAAAAACAAAAGAACTTGGCACCTCTTTCTAGATCGGGCCTTGTGGGCCAATCGGATTTCTGTCAAGAAGTCAATCAAAACATCACCTTACACCCTGGTGTATGGAAAGGAGGCCATATTACCAACCCATATGGAGATCCCTGCATTGCAGCTGTTGGATGAGGAAGAGGAAGTTAATCCTATGGAGAATAGGCTGGCTCGGCTACTATAGTTGGAGGAAGATCACGAGAAGGCCTACCAAAGCTTCACTAAGCATGCTCAGATCACTCGAGATTGGTTCAAGAAAAAATCCTCTGATTGCATGTTCAGAGTAGGAGATCTAGTTTAGAAGTGGGACTCTTGGAATGCCAAGCCTGGGAATCACGATAAATTGGACACTTTTTGGGATGGACCGTTCAAAATTGTGAAGGTAAACTCATCCAATTATTTCATCCTCAAGGATGCAAATGGTCAGATCTTGCTGATTTCTGTCAATGGTCTTCATTTGAAGAATTTTCATCGCTAAGACGAAACACAAAAAAAAAAAAAAAAAAATGGTTCAAGTTTTACTTTTATATGTAAGATTTTTTATCTTTGTATATACCCTGTTTCAAGATTACCAATAGGTTAAGTATCACACTACCACAGTGACAAGCCCTAGCTTCACTAGGCTTAGTGGGAATCTCCTTCGGGAACTTTAGGTGTGAAGTGGCTGATGCAATGTGGTTCACAATGAAGCACATTGTCCTCAAAGGGCCAAATGAGATCATAATGAAGGCGTGAGAAGTGCCTCGCAAAAGGAGTCTGAGCGAAGCAGTTTTCAAAGGAAAATTAGTGAACCATTTCTCAAAAGGAATGAGCTTCGGAGGCAGCCTTCCATGAAGCAAAGTGGTGATGCGATGAGGTAAAAATACTTTGGGCCCAAAGCATAAAATATTAGTTCACAAGGGAGGTTCGCTGTGAAGTGTCTTCAGCGCCAGCTTCAACTTCGCCAAATCAACAACGCACAAGGCGGGGGCATTTAAAATGTGCCTTAAGAGACGTGCCGACAACAACCTAGGGAAATGTTCGAGGCGGGTGATTTTAATGCAAAGGTGGTGGAGCACATCCCGAGAGGATTTAGTTATGAGAAAAGCTCGCTCCTAGGTACGAGGTGGCAAAGGGTTAAGTTTCCAATGCTGGGCAAATCATCGAAACACATGGCCTCGCGTACCACGCCGTTGTAAAGCCAATAAAATGGTAAAACGACCTCCTCCATTTGAGTTGTAAATTTAATTCTAGCAGGCACCATAAAGTGATGTAGTTGCATTTTAAGGCTATAAAACACGAGCCTTAGTAGTAAAATGGGTGTTCGCTAACTGTTAATGCAAGATTAAGAGCCCTCGCTAATAGCTTGCATTTATTTCGCCCTTCACGTCGAAGCCCTCTTCATCGAAGACTCTGCTACCGCATATATCTAGAATGGGGAAGAAAAAATCTAAAGAAAAGAGGAAGGAGCCTGAAGTAGTAGGCCCAGAGAAAATGAATAAGGGCAAGGAGGAGAAAAAACACAAACCAAAGAGGGTCGACCTCAACCTCTGCCTCGAAAAGCAAGCCGTGGAGGAAAAAGAGGATTCAGAAGAAGAGCAACCTGAAGAACCACCAATTTATGGAGAAAATAAGGGACACTGAGCTTTCAAAGAGCATGGTCGAGCTCCAATATACTATTGAATTTATGAGAAGCAGACTCTCCATGAAGAACAAGAGAGACATCGCCTATTACTCGTAGATATACTAGTATTTGATACCGCCGCACACCATTATCCTGAATTAATATGTGCCATCGCACAGAACTACCAGCCGTCTTCCAGACAAGTGTTGGACACTGCAAACCATAAATTGTTTTCAATTTTAAAATAATATGTGTAAGGAGCTTTTGCTCCACAACAAGGGCCGCCCAAGGGTTATTTGGTTCGCAACGTCATCTTGAGCAAACAAATGGAGAGGTTCACCTCATCAAGCTATATCATAAAATTTTTGAGCAAGAACCTCAAAAATGGGCTCCCTTTAGGCAAGATGCCCCAAATTCCCCCCCCCATGATGGGTTTCAAGAGCACGAACATCTTCTCCATCATTGCATGGGTCGCAGGCCTGTCAACCGATGCTTCGGTGCACCCTTGGCAGGTGTCTTTGGTCGAATGTATTTCATGAGGGGATTTTTATGCCCATGATGCTTCAAGGACAAACATGAACCTGGTATTCTTTGACTAGGTAGAATGGGTGGCCCGAACCTTGCACACGTGGCTAACCAACATGAAGAATGCTGGAACGAGTTAGTACTTTGCCCCCTGCTCTTTCCTAGTCTGGATATTTTTCTACCATGTTCATAAGCAATTCCCCCACATTACTATTTCTTTGAGCGGTAATGATGTAACTCCTCTGCTGGTATACCAGTGGACTCCCCTCCTGGCGAGGACATAGTCATATTATTATTTTAATTAGTAATTCCTATGACCTACTATTCATTTGTTGAAGGGTTTCTGCCCTTGGGTACCCATTAGTCTGAGAGACAAAGTGGTAAAGGAGGAAAAAGGAGATGTATTTCAACTGACACAAGGGCTTGTGGTTCACCTATTTGGCTTCACAAGGAAGCCCTTCCTGCTGCCTATCTACCCCTATGAATACCAATTCATGTTGGATTTCACTCGATAGAGCAACGCAAAAAATGTCATATACGACCACGACCATAAATGGGTGCACACATGCGAATTACCTTTCAAAATGGGAGTGATTGAGGTGTTTACCCTAAAGCAACATACATTATTGAAGGAGAAGCTAGCCGAATTTAGTCTACTCCAGATTCCTCAACGGTGGCATTACGACCCCTTGGGGGTGATGAGGGATCACCTTCGATTCAAAAAAATTTATGTCTGCCCTCACCCAAAAATTGTAGACCAAAGGAATAACCCAAATGGGAGGGATTTGGAGTGGCATTTAGAAAGAATGAAGAATTTACCTCCCTGGCATGAATTTTACCCTATGGAGGTCGAGTATGATCCAGTTTGGCACCCCTTCCCAAGCCTAGACTCCACATTTTGGAGAAAAGCGAAAGATGATCTGAAGGAAGAATTGAAGAGTTGGGGCAAAGAACAATTAAAGGAATGGTGGATAATGAGAGTCCATCGCCAGAAGATGAAATCATACGGACTCTTGGAGATAGATAAAGACTTCACAATTATTTACGAAGCCAATGCTAGGACTTGGAAGCCCACCTCCTTCACTGACTCCATTCCCCCAAGTGTCCCAAGTTCGAGTGAAAGCCTAGGGAGAGCTGATGATGCTTAAAAATAAGAAGAATAGGAGGAGGCAAAAGCTATGCCACAAGAACTTCCTTAGGAACCTATGGAAATCCATGACATGACTGTCACGGGGTCGATGCAACAACTAGAGAAGGAGGAGAAAAAGAAAAGAAAGAAGCCAAAGCAAGCTCAAGTGCCTCCAACCCACCTGAAGTGACCACGCATAAAACCTCTAGGTGCTTTTGATGGATAGCCTATGATAGAACCAACCGAGGTAAATATTGAAGGGATGACATCACAAAGGGCTGAGGTAGTCTCAGACGTAGATGTCATCGATGTGGAGGAACTCCTCCAACAAGAAGGGGGTCCTGAAGGAGAAGTCGTGGAAGTCGAAAGTGCAGAAGTTGAAAAGGAACAAGAGCTGACCACACAAGAAGTCACTACTTATACTCTGTCAGGAGAGCACACAGGTACGAACTCCTCACCCTTCACCTTGGTTTCTCAAGGCATGTCCACAACGATCCCGACCATAAGTCCCCATCAGTATCTTTCTCTCTTGGAAGTTCAGTCAACCCATCACATGTTGCTCCTCGCCACTTCGAGTTTACCTCGTGATCCCGTTAGCCCCATAAGCATATCTACCCCGTTTGAGTCGTTAGGTCAGGACAAGTCCGTCGATACTACTTCGCTCACCCATACCACCATTCCCTTGGTTCTCAATCAAGGGGAAGGTAGCACTCCAATTTTGAACTCTGTCTCCCACTCCCCTATCACGCATGCCATTGTCTCTATCGTTGGAACTCCTACCACACCTGCCGTCGAACCTACTAGTGAGGCATCCCCTGTACACTCATTATATTTGTTTACCCCTTTGGTTGGAGACCCAGCCACATTTAAAATAGAGTTGTCCATGATCAAGGAACATCCCCTGGTAGAAAAGCTGCTCCAAGCCCAGCAAAACATAGATAAGATGTTGAAGGAGGTGAGGAAAAAGAGAGGGCACTCTCTGGCAAAAGTAGAAAAATACATTGTCTTTGACTTGAAAGGTGGAAATTTGCATAAGGTGAAAAAGGTCCCCAAGGTCCAGAAACCTCTGGATGAGATGACTCCAGCAGATTACGACTATCAGGAGAAGTCCAAGGACCTGGAGCACTTGAATGTGGACAATGAATCCGAATCAATGCATGTGAGAATAGAAACATTTTGTGCGCATGCAAATATCGCCAATCAGTGCCGATTTGAAGCAGAAAGCACCAACATAAAGTTGGAAGAGGAGCTAGCCAGGACCCACTCCAAGCTAGAGGATGTAGAGAAGCAGTGCAAGATGATGAAAAAGGAAGTAGACGCCCTGAAACAACAAGTAGAACAATTGTAGGGTACAAC
The DNA here is from genome assembly GCA_028583015.1 of Wollemia nobilis. Taxonomy (NCBI): domain Eukaryota; kingdom Viridiplantae; phylum Streptophyta; class Pinopsida; order Araucariales; family Araucariaceae; genus Wollemia; species Wollemia nobilis. The sequence continues at coordinate 3,544,167 of JAQPPZ010002189.1, read as the reverse complement.
TAAAAATTAGAGCAAGATACAGGTCGAAGCTGATCTAAAGGCCAAATAATTTGAAAGAAAAATCTTGCAGATGCAGTAGCAGTTGTATAAAAAAGAGAGCATAGAGCTATTCAACAGAGGCAGAATAAAAGAAATCCACTCACACCTTCTCAAGAACTTCAGATCTCGGGCCTCCAATGCCCTGTCAATTTTAACTTACATTACCAAATCCCAGTATGCCGCTGCTCAAGAAGAGCCAATAGTAGATGAAATCATCCAAAAAATTAAAATCCAAATCAAACTAGTTTTTGAGGTCCAAAGTATCAAATATCAAGACCTGCAAGTCATTGCGATGAGCTAGACAACTAGAGATTGGTCCACAACCCAAGCCACAGTCCGTGCCTTCTTCTCCAAGGTGAGGAAAGTATAGAAGGTGAAGGACCTCATGGATGTATTTGAGAATGAGCAGCGCACATCGCTGGGCTACTTTCAAGATCTCTCTTCATTAGGTTTCCCAAGTTTCATTGATGATGACGGGAACCTTTTGACCAAAGAAGAACTCAAGCCGGCTTGGCTCCATTTTGAAGGTGACGTCTCAGAGATAGACAAGTGGGAGGAGCCAATTACAGAAGGACAAGTCACAAATTTTATTCTGAGACATTGCAAGAGTGTGGCATGCTTGAATGATCTAAGCACAAGATCCAAACATACTGACATAGGGCAAATTGATCGGTTCCATGTTTTGGTCAAGGTTCTCTAAGACCAAGAGCCATTTCAAAAGGGTGCCTGGGCTCATATCCACCGAACCATGGAACGCATCTGCGATCACCTTCCCCCACCACCGCAACAGGAAGCCATGCCAAAAGAGGAAGAAGAAGAAGAAGAAGAAGAAGCCATGAAAATGGCCCCAAAAAGAGAAAAATGAGAAGGGTTTGGAGGTAACTCTGGCCCAACGGATTAAGGCAAAGGGTTATTACATCGATGCGAGCTCGTTGCCCCATGAGACGCCAAGAATGTTGACAATTTTGTCACATTGCCTAGAGGGGAAGTAAAATCAAAAAAAATTGTAAGGTGTTTCTTTTTATTTCATGAATTTTTTCCCTTGTTTTTTTTTAGAAGACATTTTTGAGTATTGCAGCAATTTTATCTTTCATTACCATCCCCCTTGTACAAAGAATGGAGATACAAGTTCTTCGCTGCTGAGTAAGCTAAACTTAAAAGCTTTGCAGGAAAAGGAAGATGGCTTCACTGAAGGAAGGAAGTAGAGAATGAAAAGAGCTTCATGGCTGAAGCAACCCAAACAGATGCTTTGGGTAAAATTTATACGAAGTGAGATTCGAATAAGTGCAAACATTGAAAAACTACTTCACTAAGAAATCCGTGAAGCACCCACTTTGGACCTCCCTACTGGCGAACCATTTCTACTTCGCCCAAATTTATTGCGAAGCATCTGCTTCGGATAGCTTTCGTGCGAGGCACTTTCACCCGAAGTAGTCCAAACATGGAAAATAGCTTCGCCAAGAGGAGGAAAGCATGGAAAACAAGGCATGAGAAGAGCTTCGCACCCGAAGTAGCCCAAACAGATGCTTCGGGCGAAAACCCTGCGAAGCGGGATTTGAAGAAGTGCAAACATTGAAAAACTACTTCGCTAAGAAATCCATGAAGCACCCACTTTGAACCTCCCTACTGGTGAACCATTTCTACTTCATCAAAAGTTATTGCGAAGAATCTGCTTCGGACAGCTTTTGTGTAAGGTGCTTTCTCCCAAAGTACTAACAACCCGTAAAGAGCAGTGAAGGCAAGAATGCACTTCGGCAAAAATCCTCCTGAACTATGGCTTTGAAGAAGGTTCACAACAAAGTATTTTGATGACCCATCAGCGAAGCATCCACTTCGGGCGAAGAACCTCGTGGAGCAATTTTTGACATGCCTTTCTAGCAGCAAAATATTGAGAGCCCAACCTTGGGAAGGAATATCTACTTCGACATTTTACATCCCCAAAGCCATTTTACAAAGCTCATTCATACGAAGTGCATAACCAAAAGAGATGATCTACTTCAGCTTGCATCCATTGTGAAGCAGGGTCACGAACTAGAAATCGACAAAGCACTTCGAGGGCATGCACTCCAAGCTAGGTATTTTTCTTAGGCAATCAAGTGCCTCATAAATGAGTTTTTACATGCCCTGTGAATTCGCTACTCATTTTTAGCAATCAGAAAAGATTTATTGGTCTCAGGAGGAGATCCCGACAGACATGACAGCCACTCGAGATCTGTACCCAGAAGCCTAGGACAAGTCAGACGGCTCATAAATGAGATTTTCCTTGGCTAACCCGATCGCAGCTGCCAGTTATAGGAAAAGATTTGAGAACTCAGTCATGGGAGCTGCGGGAGCCGACTTCTTAGGTTTTCAAGGATGTACTCCTCCATTTTGTGCATTGATGGCTTAGAGGGTCAGGTCCTCTATAAAAACCCATGCATTGTAATGAAAAAAGGGGGGGAAATTTTTGCTAGAAAGCGGCTGTAAATTGAATTCTTGCGATTAATACTAAAGGGCTTTGGGCTTAGTTTCTCTCTTGTATGTTGCATTCTGTGATTATTTGTATTATCTTTTCTTCATTTGCATACTATAATTCTGCATTCTGGATTGAGGTGTACGATTGGGGATAGAATCCTAGAATTTTCTCGAAGGATACATAGGGGAGAAAACACTGTATTAGTTTTCTTGTTTGCTGCGGGTGGATGGTGTTGCTGTTATATTCTATCATTTCCTAGTCACCGTAATTCTAAATTCTGGATTTCAACGTAAGGGGAAGGGTAATCCTGGAACTCATCCAGAGGATACATAGGAGGGCTAGTATCGCGTTCATTTCATTTTATTCTTGGTATTTCTTGTTGTTGTTTCGAGTTGTTAGCTAGCGATCGTGCTACTGGTTCTTTCCCACTTTAATCTATTGACATTTCTTCCCTTACCCTGTTTATTTCTTTCCTGCACCCTTACTTTTTTATTTCTTTCTTGCACTCTTACTATTTTTATCTCTTTCTTGCACTCTTGTCTCAAAACACCGAAGTAGTTTAGTTAAGGAGCCGAAATTTCTCTGGAGATTGGCACGAGGAGCATCTCTTCCCCGCAGCCTTTCAATGTTGGTCCAGGTCTAGGGCGTGTACACTTCCCAAAATCCTTTCCTGGGCAAATTTTATGACCAAAAGTTATCTATTCTAATATTCTATTTGGAATAAAAGGTGGTCTACATATAAATTGTTTTAGGTCTTAAACAAAAATACCTTCATAATATTTCGGGCCATATAGACCTTGATAATTGGTCCAATATAAGAGGTCAATATTAAAAGGATATAGAATCTTAAAATAAAGAAATCTAAAGTGATGATTTGAGTTTAGATAACTAGAGGATAAAGACCCAATAGGTACTCATGAAGGAGACCTTTTGAAAGAGGTCCCATTGAATAAAGAAAAATCCCTTTATTAACATGTGAAAGGAGGCTTCAAGAAGTTTCATGAAGAAACAAAGAATAGATGATATAAGCCTAAGAGGCTAATATTAAAGAAAATTTTATAAGGTAAATAATCATTAAAGAAAGACTCTTATGAGAAGCTTGTATTAGGCTGAAGCTACAATAGGAAAGAGGACATTTGAATATGCCCATAATATAGAAGAGGAAGAAGATATAAAGGACAACATAAAATAAAAAACTATAGAGAAAGAGATTCAGCTAGCTATACAGAAAATTTATTCAAAAATTAAAAGAGAACATCTATGTAGACAAAGATAAATAATAAAATGAAAGGTTGTTTATTTTTTAAAGAAGTGTTTTGCTTCAAAGGAAATGAAGTATTACTTCCTTGTTGCATATAGAATCTAAATATAAACCCCATATTACAAAAGAGAAAGGTGGCTTAAGTAGAGATTTGTGAAAAGGCTTAAGATAAGTAGTAGATAAGAAATAAAGTTTAGAGAAATATGGTCAGATAAAATTTAAAGAAGGCTCAAAGTTTCAATACAAAGAAGACAAGAGAAAGAAGTCCTCAAAGGATAGCATTGATAAGAACAACACTATCTATAGCTTAGGCAATGATATTCAAGTTACAGTGAGCCTAGTGAATCAAAATTTATGTAGAAGGGGGTATACAAAAAAGTAAGACTATTGTTTTTTAAATAGAAGCCATAGCTATCAATAAGGATTAAATCTAAGTGTGTCTACACCAGAGAATACATTTGTGAGAAATTATTAAAGCAAGCAAGTTTGAAGTGACCCATAAATATTGAAATCATAAGAATGCCTACACCTACACCAAGGAAATACATAAAATTAAGCTTCAAGTTATTAGAGAACTAAATCTTAGGTAGAGTAACGAAGAATATAAAATACAATTAAAAAATATTTACACAGGTAATGCAACGATTGCATATATAAAAACAATTAAGGTTGAAGCACTAGGTAACAATGAGTATATGAAGCATTGAAAGCAACAAATGTGCAAAGCATCTAAAGTATGAAATGATTAGGGTAAATAGAGCATCAAAGTAATAAGAGTTTTCATAGAAATGATCAAGTGAAAAATGAAACACTAATTGAATCCAGAACTAATCATAACACATAAATGTTAAAGGAGAAGTAATTATTGCTTGGGAAGAAGTATACTATCTTTAGTAATAAGTTGTACTGATTGGAAGAACACTCATGAAGGAACAACAAGTAATGCTAGTAGAACATTCAAGTAATATTAGGAAATATTAGTGCCATGTGGAAGTTATACATTCTCAAAGCAAAAAATCAACCAAGGTGTCTAACATAGGACATAGACGTAACATCCCAAGGAGTGCCCAATATAACTCCTTGCATGAGTGGATTGGAAGACATTAATTCAAGTTGAATGAAAAACAAGGTAGGTTGAAACATTTGAAATATTTCAAGCACATGCTTAGCAAAATAGTAAGGTATTATTTTTAGGGTTTTACATATTGGAGTGATAAGTTAGTTTAATATTTGATTTTTATAAAGGTTAATTTTTAGATTAAGGAATAATAAGGTTTAATGGAATATTAATAGTTTGAAGTGATAATTGGGGTTTAGAAGAAATATTATTAAGGTTTAATTTATTTTTATCAAGAAGTAATTAATGGTTGGAGTAATAAGTAGAGTTTTTTAAATATTTTTTAATAGTTTGATTTAATTTGTTGAGATAATAGTCTATTAAAGTTTTGCAAAATAATTAAGTTGGGAGTCAAAAGGTTACAACTTCAAATTAGGAAATTAATTTATTTTGCAAAGTTCATATTTTTTTAAGTTTCTAAATATTAGGGAGATATAAGGAATTCTACTTCATAGGTTTTGAATTTAGAAACTTGGAAATAATTTAAAACCTAGGGAGACATAAGGTAGCCTACTTCAAAGGTTTTATGAGTACTACTATGTCAAACAATAAGTTATTTTTTTTTTAATCTCAACTTCTAAAAGGACCAAATTATGCTTCATAGAAAAATAAAGTGAAATAAATTTTGATAGTAGAAACACTTTGGGATATAGTTAGTGGAGGAAAACCCACTGAATATGATAGAGAAATTCAAAATATGAAGATGGAGAAGCTAAAGCACTTATGATAATATTTTTTGCAATTACTGATGAAATACAACCATATATAAGTACAATAGAAACTTCTATAGAAGCTTGGAATACTTTAGCAAAGATATTTGAAGGGAAAAATAAAGCTACTATTTTGAATCTTCAATCCCAGTTGTATTCTTTAAAAGTTAATAGTGGTGAAAGTATTGAACTATTTATAAGGAAGGTAGCAGATATAAAAGCAAAACTATTAACTTTAGGAGAAAAAGTAGAGGATAAATTTCTTGTTCAAGTGATTTTGAGAGCTCTTCTAGAAAACTACAAGCATCTAGTTACATATTTGCAAGTCCTAAGCAAAGATACTTCATTTGATGAGTTAGTCAACATTATACAAGAATATGAAGTAGAAAATATTGCCAAATATGAAATGACTAACAATACCTTAGTATCAAAATAAAATACACAAGGGAATTTTGCTTCAACTCCAAGATATAGATCAAAGTGGAATACTAGATATTGTCAAATATGTAAGAAAAAGTGCCATAACACAAACTTCTACAAATATAATTAAAGGATCCAATTTCAAAGGAAATCAAATGAATCAAAATGGTCAAACAAATAGGACAATATAACATAGACAATATCAAACTTAATATAATCCACAACATCAACAATTTTAATGTCAGTATCCTTATCAATATTAGTATAATGAACCTTAGTTGCAATATAGAGAGGGAAATTGAAAAGGACATCTAGACCAAGAAATTCATGAAATTCAAGAGTTAGAAGAAACTACCAAAAAAAATAAATTTAAATCTCTTTCAACAAAGTTGATAATCAATGAAGATGCATTTGTGTCATAAAATGTGAAAGATACTAATCATTAATTTTTTCATATTATAGAAAGGAAAAAATAAAAAATAAAGCAAAAGGAAAATAGAGGAGGCACAAGTTCTAGGATCACATGAAGGATTAAGACCTTGATTGATGACTAAAGTCTTAAATAACCAAATAATGTAATACATGGGGGTGTTAGGGAATATTACATTATTTGGTACATGCCAATGTACCTCCTTGGTACAACCTTGTAAATATTATATTAGAGTTGTGTCCTATATTAGAGTGTGAGTAAATATTTTATATAATGTAATAATATGCAGGAAATGCACAAGTGTCATGTAAATACATTTACAAGTATTATATGTGTAAATGTGCACAAGGGTCTCATATGTAAGTGTGCACAAGTGTTCTTATATTAGGATGTATTGTGTGAAGAGTCATGCCCAAGTGTGCATACAAGACAGAGTCATGTGTATACAAGTTTCAAGTAGAGAAGCCAAGAGTCATGAGGCTTGGCATAAGGAAAGGAAGAGTCAAGTAACCAAAGAGTCATCCTACAATGGCTATATATTACTCAATAGAGAAACATAGCAAACATTTGTGATCATAGCTTACATTTGTAATAGAAAGAGGAGTAATATAGATTGCATACATTTGAGCAACTAATATTATAAGTCTTGTTATGTTGTATGATTCAAGCTATTTACATTCATATTGTAGCTTATTAATGAATGTTATTTGATATATTATTAGCCTTGATATTTACATATTAGTTGGTTCATATTATTCTGTTACATTGTTATTTTTTATCTCATTATATTGTGGCTATAATATATTTGATTATGTGATATTTATCCTATGATATTTACATTAATATTAAGGCTTCAAAAGACATCATCATAATGGTGTGTGTGAGAAAGATAGTTCTCGAAGAAGCTTACAACAAGAAATATTTTAGATGTAGGATATTGTTGGTCCGACTTTCATACACACCCCGTGAAGGATGAGCATAAACATCGATAACACCCACGGGATGAATCCCACTCACTTTAGGATCTAGCTGGTTATCCAAGGTGCGAGTTACAGAGTCGAGTCGAATGTCTATTCACTCTTTTTCGCTTCTGGAATAGATTTCAATATGGACTGTCTCGTTACCTTACAGGGGGTTCTTGAACTTGTTCGGTAGTTGAGAAGTTGTTACTTGTTAACAATCAGATTTAACTTGATTCTTGATCTAGCTCTCATGGGTCAGCAGATTCAAATAAAAGACAAATAAAGAAAGTAAAAATGGATCATTCACGGTAAGCAAAGAGAGGGTAGGGTAAGGCAGAAAGGGAAGTTTATCAAACTTTAAACTGTAAAACTTAAACTGTCAATTTCATCTATACTATCAGCTTCACAACAGAACAAATCAAAGAGGAAAGCGTCCAGATTTCTAAGATCACTTTCAACCAAGAGCACAAGGCAAAATGGAACAGGTCTAACAGAAAATTATAAACCGAAGAGAAGCTGGTTAAAACTGATATCTTTCACCGATAGCCTAGCTCACACAGTGAAGACAGAGCAATTAGAACAAGCTTACACCTAAAATCTGTAATTTCCCAAGCAAACAATGGAACAACTGAAGCCTAACAGCATATTTAAACTTGATAATGGCAGATTTACAACATATATCTAACAAACTTTAATGGAACGGATAACAGAAGAAGATACACTTATCACAGATCTATAAAATATTAGGCTCCTGGCCATGCTACCACAGAAAATAGCAAAAGCACATCAACTCCCAGTCCAAAAAACAAAGGATTTCACAAAATTTGCAAGAAATTGCTTATAAGCCTTTTATTTCTAAGTCTCCGCCTCCTGCGATTACATTTTGCAGTTGTATTTATAGACTCAGGACAGACCCTGATCTTTTCAAAAATATCTTTTCTCAACTGCAAATCTTATCATCTTAAACCCTAGGACCGGGTTTTACAATAAAAGCCATTTTAAAACAAAGACTGGATAAAACCTAACCCTTCTGCAAATCAGGGTAGTCAGTTGTCATAAATGGAGAAGATAGAATCAAATGCAACTTGCATTCACCCGCAACTGCAAATAAATGCCTTCATTAATTTTCATTGGTGAGCCGGATGAGTCACCACTTCTCCGCTATTCCATCTCTGCAAATCTATCCCGGAGTTGAAAATATCTGCCTGCTATTAACTCTGCCATAAATCCTCATTGAATGCCTTCACCGGTAAAATCTGGCAGCTGCTTAGTCATTTGTGGACAGATCTGTAAATACTGGAATGAAACATCAACTCTCGGCACCTTCCTTTTCAACATGGCCGCCTTTAATTAAATTGCATTTGACTTTGTCTTTATGGCCATTTTCCCGCTATCCCGCAAGTGACAGATGGATTCCTACATGAAAGACAAAAAGATTATATTAGCAATTTAATAAACATTAAATCAACACTTTAACATTAAAACAAATTAAAATCCTAATCTTTCTTGCATGTCGGCCTAATTTGTCCCATTCGTGCTTTGACACGTGTCGCTATCCCAGGATGCCTTCTGTTTACAGCTGGAATACACTTCTGGCCCTTTGGGCAACTTTCTCTCTCCTATCGCGATTCTGAGACATGTCGCGATTTCGTGACATGTCACGAAATCGTGACGTCCCCAGCGCCATGCAACTTCTTCCCCCGTCGGTCGTGAAAATGCGACATGTCACGATTTCGTGACATGTCACGAAATCGCGCCTCCTGCTAGCTGTCGCACAACTTTTTTCAAGCATGTCGCGATTTTGATACAGGTAGCGATTTCGCTACGTTTTAATCCCTTCCGTACAATTTGTGACTTTGAATAGCGAAAATGCTACATCTTTTGCCTTTTAAGACCTTCTCACAAAAAGGGTGCAGCGCATCGCTGCAAATCTTACCCCTTAGGCTTTTTGCTACCGAACTCCTTGCAACTATTGGCGTCACGCTCCGAAAATATGCAGCGCATCGCTGCAATCCTTGCCCTGAACTCTCCTCTCAACCAATATGCAGCGAATCGCTGCAAATTTTGTAACTTAAGCTTTCTTCCATCAACAACCCGCGAAAATAGAACACGTCGCGATATCGCGACAGTTCCCGTAGCTGCATGCGTTGACCGCGTTGACCGTGATTTTGTGACACATTTGCGACTTAGCCGATTTTCATTCTGCAGCCCACTTTCTCTCTCCTGTCGCGATAATGCGACATGTCGCGATTTCGCGACATGTCGCGAAATCGCTCCTTTCCGTACAACTTTCTTCTCTCTCCTCTGGTCGGTAGCGATTTTGCGACGCTTTCCAAAAATGGAAATGTCACGATATCGCGACATTTCCAAAAATGGAAAGTGTCGCGATTTCGCTACGCAAAACTGACTTGGCGGGTTTTCTATTTTCCTGTCGCGATTTCGTGACATTTCCATAAATGGAAGTGTCACGATTTCGCGACATTGCCTAAAAAGGAAAGTTTTGATTTTTCATGAATTTTCTATCTGTTTTCAGCATTTTTCTCGCACCGGTGCAAGATTTTGTTTAAGCATGAATGATTCTAGCATGCAAAAAGTGAATTCTTGGATAACACAACTAGAATGCAAGGAAAAGCACAACTTTAAAAAGGAGGCAAGCAAATTTGGATTTAAAACCTGAAACATATCAAGAGGGTCCCTACTGCAAAAATGGAAGTTCAAAGTTTTTCTAAGGATGGAATTTCATTTTTTCAGCGGGGGTGTGTTGCTTCTCAACAAATGGCGATATCTACGGGTAAAATAGTAGCATTATTTTAGAACCCAGGACTCTAGTTTCAAAACAAAAAGACCATGCATCATGCCTTGCCACGGACATTCTTCACAATAAATTGACTACTAACTGCTAGTCGTTAAAATTTCCCAAGGACATACTAGGCTGAATTACTTCAAGGAAGATTTCTGATGTGCAATTACAAAGGGTATAAAACTTTCTTCAAGGATGACTGGATTGAATGATGAACTTTGGACTGATCAACTTTTCTAGATTGTAAAAAGGGGAAACCGAGTAGAGCTCTGTTTACTAGTTTAGCCTTTTACAGCCTAGACAGAGTTACCCTTTAGATTTACACGACCCAAACTTACAACTGTAAGGTAGAATCTGCAACTTGGTAAAAGAAAAATAGCCTTTGGAATCTGGCTGCCTCTCTGATTGTATAACTCTTTTCTTTCTTTCTTTTTTCTCTCTTTTCTTTCTTTCTTTTTTTTTTTATCTCTTTTTTTTTTTGAAATATATCAATATCTGAAAGGCTTTAAAGAAATCACAATTTTCTTTTATCATTTGATCAATCTGGAACTGTTTCAGTCTAGGCACTAATAGCCTCTGGTGATACCCAAATAATTGCATGAACCATAGTCCCCTCTTATAACCAACTTTTCTTGGATTCCCCGGGAGTTCCTCCAACTAAACAGCATAGCAGTTTTTCTATCATTAAAACAACTATGGCAAGCAAGACACAAGATCCAATCATCTCTCTACCTTTGTCCTGACTAACAAAATAGTTCCACTGTTCAATTTAAGTAGACTATCTCAATTAGAATAATGAACATTGGATGGAGACTGGATTGATCAGCTCAGAATAGAGCAAACTTTTAGAAGGCTGACTTTTCATTGATGCTCAGGCAAAGGCAAAGAACAGAATTTTTAGAAGCCAAAGGACTTTGTACAGGCTTCCAAGGATAAACACAGGCCTCTAAAGCAAAACAAAAATAAAACTGCACAGACTGCAAAAGATTAACTAAAAACACAAAGAACTAAAAACTGCACAGGCAACTAAGATTAAAATAATACAAAGGAAAAATTAAGCTAAAGCAGATAAACTGCAAATAACTATACAGGCAGCAAAGGAAAAAGAAGCAAAATAAACTGCAAAGTTATTTACAATGTATACACATGTTACAACTTCTTTGATCATTCAAAATATGTAGCAGATGGAAGAGCAGAGAATTAGTGCCTTAAATTTTTTTTGACCATGTGCAAGTAATTTAGAAAAATTACCTTTCAGGTCCTGTTGACGAAATGCACTCCAGACTATGCTTCAAAAATTTGCTACCTGGGAAAGACTTGGGTTTACCGTCTTCCCTCTTTCTTCCCACTGAAGAACAAATCTGCAACTCCTTCAAATTAAACAAATCATATAATAACAAATCATATGATAACATGTTTATGCTTCTACTTGAAGGGTTTGCAGAGTTCTTTCAAAAGGACTGAATGCAAAAACCCCTAGGATCAAATACCTTAAAATCTTGACAGACCCAGACCACCACATCTTCAAAATTATGTGACAACTGAAAGAAATCATGTTTTATCTGTATGCCCTGGTTCTTAACAACTTGAACATTTTGTGGTTGCTCTACTGCTTCAATATCCAGGACTTCAATTTTTATCTCTCTAGCAGAATGTTTACAATTTGCTTTTTCACCTGAGCCTTGCTTAGATTTAACCTCATCAATGTGTAATATCCAACCATCATGGTTATGATTGATTAGGGCTGTAACTGTTCTCACCTTCTCGCTTGCCAAATTATAAACTCCAATATTTACATCAACATGATTTACAACCTTCTATTTGATATTATGTTCAGAAGTTGCAGGCTTATGTTGAGACATTTCATCAATTCCAAGTTGGCTGACCACATTCATATTTACTATATTTTCCTCCTTTTCTTGAAATTCAATAGGTGGTCCAGAGTAAGCCTCAATCAGGTTATCCTTTTGGTCAAAAATCTGGGCCAGCTGATGGAGGGTGATGTCAGCTTTAAGTTCCCTCATATCCTCAATGATGTTATCCTCTTTCTTAGTTACTTCTGCATAGTGACATTGAATCTCACTTTCATCATCCTCTGATGAGGAAGGATCATTGTTAGGTTCTGGACTCGACATCTCAAATTATAACTCGTCCATTTTGAACTCGTTGAAAATCTTGCATTTCATCCACAGGAGTCTGTACAAGACTTTCTGTCTCTTCAGGAAAAGTGAAAGAATCTGAAACCCTGGTTGTACTATTTTTGGGTGAACTAGAAATATCAATATTTCTTTGATCTCTAGGAAAATTTAACTCACCAGGAAAAACTTCAGATTTGGGTAATGCTAGATCACAAGTGTTTACTTCAAGCACTTCCACTTTGAACTTGTCAGAACTTTTCTCTGTATTTTGCACATGCTGAGTGGATGTGACAGTTAACGGAGTCTCCTTGGGTAGAGCATGACATGTTGGCACTAACTCATGATGTGGAATGGGATCCAAAATAGGCATGTTCTGTGTAACATAGGATATCAAAGGACTGCTCAAAATTTGAGGCCCTAGCTGTCTTTCAAGAATTAAGGCTTCTTTATAAGCCCCTGCCAGGGTTGTGATATTAATGTCTCTCTTGAGGAAAATAGAGGTCACCGAATCCAATGCATTCTTATAGATTTCTAAGGCCAGATTTGCATTTGGGATGTAATGGCCAGTCATTCTACCGTAAGCTCTTTGGAACCTCATATTGAAAGACCTGACAGTTTCTCCCGACTCTCTCTTGATGCTGGAAAATTGTTGGTATAACACACTGGGGTTTATCACTTCCCCGAATTGTGATATAAAAACTTTCTCTAGGTCATCCCAACTAGTAATGGAATTGCTGGTGAGATTTAGAAACCAGTCATAAGCTCCCTCCTGGAGAGTGAACGGGAACAATCTGCAGGCAACATCTTCATGCTGTATATTCAACAATTTTAGAGCATTTTTGAAAGCTAGCAGATGTTCTTCTTCAGTTCTTGTCCCATCATGTTTATATCTGGGGAGATACCTTTCTAGATTTCTGGGCAAGTCATGGGCTATACCCGGGATATTCAAAGCAGTGGGGCCCAACCAATTTGCCATTAATTACCACCTGGCTGACAGTGATATTCTGAGTTGTAATTGGATAACTGCAAGTGATGATAGAACTGTTCTTAACAAACCACTGAACTTAAGGCCTTCTCTTGTGGCAATTTCAAAAACTGCACTGACAACTTTCAAAAATTGTACTGACAATTTAAAAACTGCACTGACAACTTTCAAAAACTGTACTGACAATTTAAAACTGCACTGACAATTTAGTGGGTCTTTCAAATGTTAAAATGCCAGACTCTGGATAAAATACAGTATTTGTCAAGCACCACATACAGTCGGATTTCTCAACTCAAGTGCACTAAGAACATATGTTCTGTGGCCCTCCTTCTAGCGCCAATTAGATGTTGGTCCGACTTTCATACACACCCCGTGAAGGATGAGCATAAACACCGGTAACACCCACGGGATGAATCCCACTCACTTTAGGATCTAGCTGGTTATCCAAGGTGCGAGTTATAGAGTCGGGTCGAATGTCTATTCACTCTTTTTCGCTTCTGGAATAGATTTCAATATGGACTGTCTATTACCTTACAAGGGGTTCTTGAACTTGTTCAGTAGTTGCCGAAGTTGTTACTTGTTAACAATCAGATTTAACTTGATTCTTGATCTAGCTCTCATGGGTCAGCAGATTCAAATAAAAGACAAATAAAGAAAGTAAAAATGGATCATTCACGGTAAGCAAAGAGAGGGTAGGGTAAGGCAGAAAGGGAAGTTTATCAAACTTTAAACTGTAAAACTTAAACTGTCAATTTCATCTATACTATCAGCTTCACAACAGAACAAATCAAAGAGGAAAGCGTCCAGATTTCTAAGATCACTTTCAACCAAGAGCACAAGGCAAAATGGAACAGGTCTAACAGAAAATTATAAACCGAAGAGAAGCTGGTTAAAACTGATATCTTTCACCGATAGCCTAGCTCACACAGTGAAGACAGAGCAATTAGAACAAGCTTACACCTGAAATCTGTAATTTCCCAAGCAAACAATGGAACAACTGAAGCCTAACAGCATATTTAAACTTGATAATGGCAGATTTATAGCATATATCTAACAAACTTTAATGGAACGGATAACAGAAGAAGATACACTTATCACAGATCTGTAAAATATTAGGCTCCTGGCCATGCTACCATAGAAAATAGCAAAAGCACATCAACTCCCAGTCCAGAAAACAAAGGATTTCACAAAATTTGCAAGAAATTGCTTATAAGCCTTTTATTTCTAAGTCTCCGCCTCCTACGATTACATTTTGCAGTTGTATTTATAGACTCAGGACAGATCCTGATCTTTTCAGAAATATCTTCTTCTCAACTGCAAATCTTATCATCTTAAACCCTAGGATCGGGTTTTACAATAAAAGCCATTTTAAAACCAAGACTGGATAAAACCTAACCCTTTTGCAAATCAGGGTAGTCAACTGTCATAAATGGAGAAGATAGAATCAAATGCAGCTTGCATTCACCCGCAACTGCAAATAAATGCCTTCATTAATTTTCGTTGGTGAGCCGGATGAGTCACCACTTCTTCGCTATTCCATCTCTGCAAATCTATCCCGGAGTTGAAAATATCTGCCTGCTATTAACTCTGCCATAAATCCTCATTGAATGCCTTCACCGGTAAAATTTGGCAGCTGCTTAGTCATTTGTGGACAGATCTGTAAATACTGGAATGAAACATCAACTCTCGGCACCTTCCTTTTCAACATGGCCGCCTTTAATTAAATTGCATTTGACTTTGTCTTTATGGCCATTTTCCCGCTATCCCGTAAGTGACAGATGGATTCCCGCATGAAAGACAAAAAGATTATATTAGCAATTTAATAAACATTAAATCAACACTTTAACATTAAAACAGATTAAAATCCTAATCTTTCTTGCATGCCGGCCTAATTTGTCCCATTCGTGCTTTGACACGTGTCGCTATCCCAGGATGCCTTCTGTTTACAGCTGGAATACACTTCTGGCCCTTTGGGCAACTTTCTCTCTCCTATCGTGATTTTGAGACATGTCGCGATTTCGTGACATGTCACGAAATCGCGACGTCCCCAGCGCCATGCAACTTCTTCCCCCGTCGGCCGCAAAAATGTGACATGTCGCGAAATCGCGCCTCCTGCTAGCTGTCGCACAATTTTTTTCAAGCATGTCGCGATTTTGATACACTTGCCGTAGCGATTTCGCTACGTTTTAATCCCTTCCGTACAATTTGCGACTTTGAATAGCGAAAATGCTACATCTTTTGCCTTTTAAGACCTTTTCACAAAAAGGGTGCAGCGCATCGCTGCAAATCTTACCCCTTAGGCTTTTTGCTACCGAACTCCTTGCAACTATTGGCATCACGCTCCGAAAATATGCAGCGCATCGCTGCAATCCTTGCCCTGAACTCTCCTCTCAACCAATATGTAGCGAATCGCTGCAAATTTTGTAACTTAAGCTTTCTTCCATCAACAACCCGCGAAAATAGAACACGTCGCGATATCGCGACAGTTCCCGTAGCTGCATGCGTTGACCGCGTTGACCGCGATTTTGTGACACATTTGCGACTTAGCCGATTTTCATTCTGTAGCCCACTTTCTCTCTCCTACCGTGATAATGCGACATGTCACGAAATCGCTCCTTTCCGTACAACTTTCTTCTCTCTCCTCTGGCCGGTAGCGATTTTGCGACGCTTTCCAAAAATGGAAATGTCGCGATATCGCGACATTTCCAAAAATGGAAAGTGTCGCGATTTCGCTACGCAAAACTGACTTGGCGGGTTTTCTATTTTCCTGTCACGATTTCGCGACATTTCCATAAATGGAAGTGTCGCGATTTCGCGACATTGCCTAAAAAGGAAAGTTTTGATTTTTCATGAATTTTCTATCTGTTTTCTGCATTTTTCTTGGTACCGGTGCAAGATTTTGTTTGTGCATGAATGATTCTAGCATGTAAAAAGTGAATTCTTGGATAACACAACTAGAATGCAAGGAAAAGCACAACTTTAAAAAGGAGGCAAGCAAATTTGGATTTAAAACCTGAAACATATCAAGAGGGTCCCTACTGCAAAAATGGAAGTTCAAAGTTTTTCTAAGGATGGAATTTCATTTTTTTCAGCAGGGGTGTGTTGCTTCTCAAAAGATATCACTAGCCATCACTCTTCAAATATTGTAAGAAAAATTACAAAAAATAGAATGTGTTCCAGTCCTTTAAGAATCATAGGATGACAACTGTACCCTTAAGTCTAGTCTTTCCTTTTGGACCCTTTAAGAAATAGGAAATTGATATTGTTGGACCCCTTCCTATAAAAATATGAAGGAATAAATACATCATATTATTACAATAAATTATCTAACTAAGTGGGATGAAGCTAGATCAATGAAGGTGTAATAGAGAAAAAAATTGTATAGTTCATATATTAACAAATCGTTAGTAGGTTTAGATGCCCAATGGATATTCTCTAATCAAGTTGCCCGTTTCTTGAAAAAAGTGGTGGAAAAATTGATGACTCAATTTGTGATCAAACATAGGAAGACGACTACATATAAAATAAGTACCAATGAGTAGTTAGAATGAACTAATCATGTGTTACGTCAAATCCTTGTAAAGGATGTAGCTTTGTAAGTCAACACATGGTACAAAAGAATCCATGCAACATTTGGGTTGATAGGGCTATAATCAATTCAGTCATAGGATACTCCTTATTCTAGTGGATGTATGATATTGACCTTGTCCTTCCCATTGAACATGATATTTCAACCATATGAATGATGATATGAGATAGGAAGAATGAAAGGGAATCTATGAAGGATCGGATTATACTACACTAATTAGACAAAATGTAACAAGCAATGCAGGAATATATTATAAAGAAGATGAAATAAAAAGAGTATTGGGATAAAAATCTAAAGTGATCCCCTTCAAATTCAATAACTTGATGATGATGTACTATGCTTGACACAAAAATTGGAAGCGCATATATTTCTACCAACATATATGGACCACTATCAAATATTAGTTGTGCATGAAAATAGGACCTACAAGCTTAAGGATTTACATGAAAGGGATATAAAAAAATGATGAACCATGACAAAATAAATATACTTCATCCTCTAGAATAGATCAGGCCTACTCCAAGAATGGAGTAGAGATTAGGAGGGGGAGAAATATTAGCATAAAAAAAATCATATTATTTCAATGTGTGGTAGTATAAGGAATATGTAGAATATATTGTGAGATGGCTTATCAAGGAATATTATGGCTTGATAGCTTTCTCATGATTCTTGTGATATAGTAGCTTTATCAAGAAGGTTATAACAAACATCAAATAATTGTATTATAATAGAATGCTTGTATGGAAGGAATACAAAAATAATATTGTGATAGGGGTATGTCACGGTAAAAAGTAGTAGTAAATAGTAAAAGTAAAAGTATCAATATCATGGTAAATTATCTTTGTAAAGTGGTATTTGTCATAAGGAGATATGATGTAAATACTAAAATCTCTAGAAATATAAGATAGTCAAAAGTAATTTTAGAACTCTTATGTAATTATAGGGAAATTCTAAAAGGAAAAACTCTAAAAACATATGATATTTTGACTATTTCATGTAATCAAAAAACATAAAAGAAAAATTACAAAAGGAAAAACTGAAAATATGTGATATTTTAACTATCTCATGTAATTAAAAATATCCTAGGAAAAGTCCAAGAAGGATGTCTAAAATATATTGATATTATGGAAAGATCCCAAAAAGGATATATCTAGAAATTGTTTCCATGTGTCCATATAGAGTTTTCCATGCATGGAATATCTAGTTTCTATGAGCCTATAAATAGAGAAGAGCCACCTTATAGGAGGCAAGTGGAGCAATTGTTAGCTCAATGAAGTAATAAAGAGTCTAGTATATGAGTGAGATCTAGTAAGCTAAGCTAGCTAGAGAAAAGTGTCTACTTGTCCAAGGTGTGGCTAGGAATATTAGAGTGAGAGTGTGGAGGATGGTTTTTGGGCAAGTCCATAGAATGTGGAGGCTCAATAGGAGGATCATGTTTGCTCATAAGGAAATCTAGTGGGCCTTCTATATAATTTAGCAGTTTACTCATAGAAACTCATCATATCCATAATATCATCATATACATTGCCAAACACATTCTCGTGTTGCAATTGAGACAAATACATGGACTTTGAATAGAACCCATTGTCACAAAAAATGAATAGTTATCCTTTATAATTTATAATTTTATGAATGCATGTGTTGTGTCAATAATAGTAGTCAACAACCTACTCTCTATCATTGATGATTCAATTTCCCTTTAAGGCATTCAATAATAGAATTATCATCTTCAAATACTTCAATGTCAACATGTTGTAATTAATCTTGAAAAAATAAATCAATAGAACCACATGAATGCAAAGGGCATATATATCCTTCCACAAAAACATCATATCCTTACGAAGCCTCAAAATAATCACATATGGATAAACATACAAGACTTATAATGGTATACTCTTAATACACATGTATATTGGAGTGACCATGATATAATAGACTTAATCATTAGGGCTTAGTTGTGCTCCCCAAAATGTATATTTTTTATTATTATATATTTTTTTCAATTTTATACTTACTCTTTAATCATACATGTAAAATGATAGTTGCTATTACATGTGTTTAAACATGCTACCATATTATGCACATATAGCAAAGCATGTAAGTGATTAGCAACAACTACAGCTAGCCAAAATACTCAATCCCTTAGTGGATGAACTTATGACTATAGAGGGCCTTATGAGCTACAAACTTGGTAAAGTGTTCCTTAGTGATGTTGCCATGGCCTATGAAATAAAATTGAACATGATCTAGGACCATGCACTATGTTGACCTAAACAATCACAATACTGAGATGATAATAGCCATATTAGTTTTACCTAAAATTTTAAACATACATAAGCACAAGCTATATCCACATTCTTGTGTATATATATAGGAATTTCAAGTAAAACCAAAGGCTAAATATTATCTAGTCAACTCTATCTATATCCTAGTTGACAATGACACAAAAATCATAGAAATCACTCATTTACTTTATCCATAATACAAGATCATACCTAACACAACTATCAATAAACTGCTAGCCAACCCTAAACCATATGCAATTGCCACTATTGCCCTTATTATTACCAATGCCACACAAATTGTTGATCAATGAGCTTTGTAGATTAAATATGGCTATAAAAGGAATTGTTAAGCTATGATACCTCCATTGCCTTGTCCCCCTTAGGCTTGTCTCCTTTTCAACCATATCTTGATCCACCTACTATGGGTAGTTAAAATTTATTTCTTTCTTACTTTTAATCTCAAGTTTTCCCATTGCTCGCTTATCTATTCATGTCAATTAAAAAAAATTATATTGAGGAAACACCAATACTATAATTGAAAAATATCATGAGAATATGACCTACGTAGTTTAATATATTTCAAATAACTCAATCTATGGAAATAACTCCATTTAACAATAGAAGAACATTATATGAGATGCAACTCTTGTCCACTTTGGTATTAAATGTACATATTTAGAAAGCATTCATGTTTTTATGTACACAATATAGTCTCATTCACCTACTCTAACATTTTCTATTAATGATTCTTCAAATATCAATGACATGCTCATGGTATTGGATACATGTGTCAACCACTTTCAATCCATTTGTACAAATTACAATAGTATGGTAGAAACATTTAATGAAGAATAATATTCTACTAGCACGTGCACCACTTGCTATTAGTCCTCTTCACATATTATTGAAATTTACTTCTATGCACCCCAACATACATAGATTACATGACCTTACAACACATCCTCTCATTTCATATGTTTGAACAACTCCATATGATTGTATGCATGCAATATAAGACTATCTAAGAGATGACAACAACTACTACTACATGCTTCAAGATTTTAAAGTGCAAGTAGAGTTCACTCTTGGCCAAAGAAACATCAATATACATGTATCTTAATAAATGGACTCATTTAAAAGTTCTTGCATAATCATAATAACTCTTTAGAAGATACAAATTGACATTGTATGAGGTAACTCATTTAAAAACACCCTATTTAGTTGTGTATTGTATAAAAATGCTATTGATTTTAAGTACAATTACAATTGTACCCTTATTAGGTGTTATATGTTGATCTATATGCTCAATTTTTCCATGTAATTGATATAAGCAATAATGCCACCACCTACCGTCCAATAAGGCTACACCACTATGAAACCCTTGTTTGAAAATTTATTGAAAATTTAACTTATGAAATATGATGGAAGGAATAGTCATATTATCCAACATAAATAAATTATCATGAAATACTTGTTAGTGAGCTCCCATCTTGATTACCTAGGTTAAAATGACGGGGAGGTGGCCTCTTATAATAGTTTTGCCTTACGTATTTAATATAAACATAATGATAATAATAATTACAATTAACAATCTAATGGCATTATCTCAATTGTTTAAATTTATCAAATTTTAAGGATGAGACCAAGCTTTAAATCTTGCCAAGATAGACATACATAATTACCAAGTTGTTTTAATACCACTATATAGCCCTTGATTTTTTAATATAAACTTAATGATAATAATAATTACAATGAATAGTCTGATGTTAGGATCCTAATCCTAAATCCTATTATATAACTAATTACTTTCATTTTTTATGGACCATTGCATCCTTTCACAATCATAACCATTAGATAGGTATATATATGCATTCGTAGAGGGTTTCACTAGGCATAGAAGAATATATTTAATTACATCTCCTTGGGAGCATTAGGCAGGGAACCTTCTTTTTAAGAAGAGATATTTAACAATGATTTTTATACATATTTTTGGTTTTACATCATTCTATTGTATTCTCCATTAAATTCCAATTGATAGGAACTTGGTTCCTAACAATTGGTATCATATCTGGTCTCATTTTTCACTTGGGGTACATCTACAACCAAAGGCAATCAGTGAAAGACAACCTATAAACCGAAGGTAATTAGTGAAAGACAACCTGCACTACTTGAACATATCCACTGTAATTGATTACAAGAAAAAGCAAAATGAGTGAGCAAAAAGAAAGTCCTCTAATTTTTGGCTATCCCCATTGGCATTAGAATCATTTGTGAAGTAGCTCTTGGTATTTTGAATCAATAGTATACTTTGGGATAGCACATAAACTACTCCAGGTGGTCAGGATGACAACGTATAATAGAGGGTAAAAACAAGCGTGAACATGCTTAAAAATCCACTCAAATCCTTTTGAAGACATCACAAATCCCTTGATGTTTTTGATCAATAACCAAATCATGAGAAAAAATTCAAAATTTATCTACAAATTCAACCTACAGAACTTCCAATGATGTCTCACAAAAAAATGGTGACATTGCATAAATTAAAAGTTATAACATAAGGTTTATAACATTAAAATCAAAATTTTGATGACGAAAAATATAACAGATGGTGTCTAACCTTTTCAATGCTCGAAAAAGTGAAGAAACACAAAAAATATTATATCCCACATTCATCACAAATTGGAAAAAAGGGATTTTAAAATAAAGTTGCATGAGTAAAGCTTTGTGTGACTTCGGTCACACTACCTAGCCGACATGAACATGTCCAAAGCTCTACCCATGGTGTCCTCTTTGTTGGAAGTCACTTGACTCATAGTATTCAATGCTTGTCCTTCGTTAACTAGTTCCTCATTAATCATTCTCATTACTCCCCGCTTTACCGCTACCTAGCCCCACTCTGCCTCGTCGCTTCTGCTCTATCCCATCA
This sequence comes from Wollemia nobilis, assembly GCA_028583015.1. Classification (NCBI taxonomy): domain Eukaryota; kingdom Viridiplantae; phylum Streptophyta; class Pinopsida; order Araucariales; family Araucariaceae; genus Wollemia; species Wollemia nobilis. The sequence continues at coordinate 3,522,050 of JAQPPZ010002189.1, read as the reverse complement.
CTACCTAGCCTCACTCCACCCTACCACTTCTAAAAACCGTCGCTCTGCCATAACAAAATCACTTCTAGCCGTTGTATTCCTGCTCAAAGAATTTCAAAAAATTGAATAGAAAGGTGATCATTAGGTCCCAAAGGTTGAAACCCGTTTTTGAAGAAAATATTAAATTTTGCAATTTTTTTTTCAATTTTTGCCAATAAAATTGACAAAATTGATTTAAATTTTTGCTAATTTATAAAATCATTGAGATTAAGAAGGCTTGAAATTTGCAAAACACACCAACATGGTTGATGGTAGAAGGTCACAAGACCCTACAAAGGAAATCATGCAAGTAATGAATAAATGGTAGGACGAATTCGAAATAAAAATCATGGCAAAGATGGCAGAGTTAAACTTAAAAATGAATGCCACTAACCACTCTATGGATATGGTACTGAAGAACGCAAGCTTATACTGAAAGGGAGGGTGAACAATATAAGATCAACTTTTACTTTTCTTTCCCAAAAAATATTATCCAATATTATCAATTGCAATATCAATAGCAGTAATCAAAGCAATGCACAAATAATCACACACATGAGAGACACAAATTTAATGTGGTTCACCCAATGTGGGTTACATCTACGGAGAAAATATTTCTTCTAAATTTTCTCAACAAATATCTTGGGAATTAATTCCCTATTACAATGTTTATGAACCTCTATCCAAAGGAGACACCAATCCCCTATGCTTTGATTTGTTGATCTCTCTCCACAGGACAACTCTATCCCCTTACTCTAGTTTTTGGATCTCTCTCCATAGGAGAAATATTTCCCCTTTGTTCTAGTTCATGGATCTCTTTCCATGGGAGAAATCTTTCCCCTTCAATCTGGTTCATGGATATCTTTCCATAGGAGAAATCTATCCCCTCTACTCTAGCTAGTGAACTTCTAGAAGACTTATATCCCCACTACTCTGGCTTGTGGATCTCTCTCCACAGGAGACCTCTATCCCCACTACATTGGTTGATGGACCTCTATCCACTGGAGAATTCTATCCTCTCTACTCTTATCACCTCCAAAGTCTACTCTCGAATTAGTCTCAAATATGCACCAAACCTTATCACAAGTCTAGCACAAATCTACTCTAACTCTTCTTATAAATATGTTTCAATGTTGTCTCAAGTATTCACAAGACTTGCTCAAATATGCCTTAAGAATGCTCTAATTCTTCTCACAAGACTAGTTTAAATCTGCATCAAAGCTGCTTCAAGTCTTCTCACAAGACTTGCTTAAATCTGCCTTCAAGCCTTCTCAAAATAATTGCTCAAATCTACCTTCAAGACTTCTCAAAAGACTTGCTCAAATCTACCTTCAATGCTCGTCAAAAAACTTGCTCAAATATTTCCAAATCTTGCATATAAACACAACTTAAATATCTTTCAGAAAAGCTTTCTTCAAACAAAAAAATTCTACTTAGAATTCTTTTAACCTCTGGAACATATAGAGAATGATATGCTCTATAAAAAACTCGATATGTTATTCACACTCACAAATCTTGTACTCAGCTAATTCAATCTCTATCTCTTGCAAAATCCCTTTCAAATCAAATCAAAACAGTGTCTAACTTATTTCACAAAACTGGTCTATCTTTCTTGCAATTTTTCTCTAATAGATCAATCACACTAATGCAAAATTGATCTCAAACACTTTTGCAATTGCTTTCAATCTCTCAAACCAATGCTAAAAAGGTTTCACATTGATGTACAAACTTGTCTTCAAACCTAGCACAAGTAGTTCACAATATCTAGCACAAATATATCAATCTCTTTCAACATTTGAAACACAATCTTGTTCTCAAAACTCTATCCCAAATGTTTCCAAAATCATTCAACAATGAAGCACAAATCTTAACTAAAATATTTCCAACAATGTATACCAAACAACCCTTTTATCTCCACCTTATGTTATAAAGACATTCACTCAACAAAACACTTCAAACAAGGAATGATGTGCCCATACCTCTTAATTTTATCTTATGAAGATATCTCCTCAAAAACCTATCTCACAAACAACTGATATTTCTAGTGCCACTTCAAGGGTTAGATTGCAAAATACTTTCTCAAAACATCCACATGAACTTTCACCTTCAAAAATGAGCTCAATGAAATCTGAAAATGATGTTTTAGGACTCTTCTTTTGTTCTCAATATGAAGCATTACAACTAAAAAAAACCTCTCATATTTTCTTTTCACCATGCAAGAATTACAATAACTTTATCAAGCCACTTTTACACCTTATTGTTCCTATTCTTGTAAACTATAAATCAACAATATAAGACACAAATTACACACATCAAATTTGCCACATACACCTTATTCCTTCTAATTGAAATAAAAAGTATTTCAATACACTTCAAACATCCAACAAGAACATTATAACATAATTTTATTTTTGCATCACTCAAGGCTCTCAAATAAAAAACTCCATGTTGTCCTTTTTTATTTAAAAAATCAAATAAAAAGAACCCCTTATGACTCCCTAAGTAGTTCATACCTTAGAATTTGGCAAATTAATTATTTCAAAAATAATGTGCCCACTTTTCTACCGCCATGATTCGATACAGCATCACTGGCTGGCTTGCACCCTCGCACTAGCTAGTCCGTCGTGTGGGCTAACCACCTATATAGAAATAAAAGCTCACATGCTTTGACTTAAGCTCAATTTTTGATGCTAAAATTCCACAAACAAAACTTCTATCACTTTGCCTTCTCGTGTCTCGAATGTGAGACCTCCCTACTACCACACCTTCACGTAGGGGATCCTTCCACCTGGGCTAACTACCCAGATGAGTACATCTTTCTATGTACCCTATTTTTACACCTGATCATTGCCTTGAAAAGTGCACCATCCTTTATTTCTTCCCTGCCTCTAATGATCGAATAGCAAGTGGATTAATCAATTTTCTTATCATATTTTGCTTCTCTTATCTGCCTCTAATATTTGAATGAGTGAATGAATTAGTTCATTGATTTTTCATCTACCTTTTGCAAAAGTTAATCACCTTTATATATGTGTTTTGGCTCTTAAAAAACATGATGCCGACACATGGATTTAACCTCATTCTTTGGTGCTTTAACATGACTTCGGTGCATGGAGAGTGTATAAAAAATTTTGTAGCTCCTTTGTTTATAAACCTTTTTAATATAATATTTTAAGTCTTGAAAATATTTAAATATATTATAATTTAACCTTTTCACTTTGGGCCATTTCATTAGGTCTTATATTTTTGCCAATGCCATCATGGAGAACTTAAATAAACTTTTCTTTTTATTTATAAATACCACCATGGAGAAATAATTAAACCTTTCCATTTTATTTGCAAAAAATGCCATGGATAATGCCTTGTATTTTTCTTACTCACACAACCATGAAGAGTGTATTGTGAACCAATACTGCCTTTGAAATCAATGACAACCAATGTACTCAAAATTTCCAACAAGTACAACAAAATATGGCAGTAATGCAAGTTGGCCAAAAAATCACAACACCGACACAACAAGCATTACTCAAGGGACCATAAACTTCAATGCTTCCTCAAATCACAAAACTAGATTTCCCAAAATTTGAAGGAGGTGATCCCACAAATTGGATCTATCGAGCGGACCAATATTTTTCCCTCTATCAAATCCCTGAAACTCAAAAGGTTCGTATTGCATCCTTCCACCTAGAGAGTACAACTACTCAATGGTACCAATGGCATGCAAAGATAAATGACACCCCTACATGGACGGGATTTACAAAAAAATATAGTGGTATGATTTGGCCCAAGCAAATTTGAAGACTTCACAGGAGCCCTCATCAAACTCCGCCAAACCACTACAATGCGAGAGTACCAAGCTCAATTTGAGAAAGTGGTAAATTTTACATCAGGATTAGATGCATCATTCTTCCAAAGTTGCTTCATTAGTGGCCTAAAGGAAGACATTCAATTAGAAGTACAAATTCTCAATCCTATCGACATGATGCACAATGTTGTGTTAGCTTAGATGGTGGAAGAAAAAATCAACAACCAATGTTTACTAGGAAATACATCTAAAGCCAAATCACAAAATACTTCCACCACCCCAAAACTTAACAAAATCTTATAAATTAAACATATCAACCATGGGGAAATGAAAGAACGAAGAGAAAAGGGCCTTTGTTTTCATTGTGATGAGAAATTTGTACCCAATAATAAATGTATTACACCCAAATTATATATTTTGGATGCAAAAATTCCTTGTCAATAAACAAACGATGAAGAAGATGTTGAGGTTGAAGTTATCACGAATACACCTTATGATAGCACTCAAGTTCCACTAGAAATTTCTTTCAATGCCCTCACTAGAAATTCCTCTCCCCAAACTATGAAAGTTATAGGATCCTTCAAACACCAAAACCTTATTGTGCTTATTGACTCTGGTAATACCCATAATTTCATTGACCCACGTGTGGCAAAACAAGCTGACAAATTTATCCATCGTTGCAATAATTTTGAAGTCATGATTGGTATGGGGAAGAGTCACTTGTAAAGGGAAATGCAAAAAATTTAAGCTCACCTTAGGCAATTACACCATGAAACATGACATGTATGCAATTCCCTTAGGAGGATGTGATATTGTCTAGAGCGCAATTGTTATGAACACTAGGGACAATCCAATGGGATTTTGAGAAATTATGGATGAAATTCACACTACAGAATTAAACATATACTCTTAAAGGATTAAAATCTGGCCCTTCTTCTCTCATAAGCTCTCATCGACTGGAGAAAGTGTTGGCAATTTTGATATTATGCCACATTGGAATTTTTGATGGAGTTTTTTTGAATCATTTTTTATTGTAAAAGTGGAAACATATATTAATACTATGATTGTAGTATTTTGGCCAATATAATATGTTTTAGTTTATTTTTTGTGTATTAACTCCTCCTTTGTTTCTTTTTTATGATTTTCATGCTGAAAATAATGGGTGTTTCAAGGAAAATTGGTTGGTGGGATCAATTAAAATCATCCAAAGACGTCTGCAAAAAATAACGCCCAAAGACTAAGAGTAATAAATAATGACATTATTTTCGTACGAATAAAGAATGTGAAACCCTTAGGACCTTTAAAAATCATGTTGTCAATAAGTAGAAAAAACATAAGTACATTCACTGCAAAAATGGGGCAACAGGTGCATTCGGTTTACTTTAGGGCGAATGAGGGTTGTAAAAGGAAGAAAATGTGCTAAGTTGGGTTAAAGCCCTTTCGTCCCAAATGAGAGGTAAAAGTTCCTTTTTCCTCTAATTGAGCTGAAAATACATTGAAATGGCTAAGTTTGAATTGGGCCTAAAATCTAAACATGATGGCAACTCAAATAAGTGCGTTCACCCCAAAGCTAGGGTGAAAGCATCGTTTGCCCCACTTTGGGGCGAACGCCTTCAATTTTTTAAGATAATGCACCAATATTGATTCATTGACCAATCAAAAGGATGTTCACCTCAGTTGAGGGGTGAAAGTCCCATTTGCCCCTCCTTGGGGCAAAATATTGGCAAAGGGTGAGTTTGGGAAAACATAAGGGAAACAACAAGGTGCAAGGATGGCATTGAAAAGTCAACTATGCATTCACCCCAAGATAAGGGCGAACACACCTTGCACCCTTCCTTTGAGTGAACGTATATATATAAGATATCATGTGTGGACTCCACTTCGGTGTGCATCAAGAAGACTAAAAATAAAAATGCTTTCACCCCAAGTGAAGGGTGAAAGCCCCATTCACCCCTCCTTGGGGCGAAGCTACAAGAAAATGGCCCAAAAACGTGTCAAAATTTTTATTTTGTTTTCGATCGAATATAAAAAGATTGGGCAATGAAAATTCAAAACTCTTTTCATCCAAGGTGGAGGGCAACAATGAATTTCAGCTTTTTTGAGGTGAACACATATTTTAATGTGAAAATACATATTATGTAAAGCGTTGTCATTCTGGAAGGGAATATTTTCTCCAGAGTTGATTGCTACTATGGCAAGGAGATGAATCTAATGCACCAAAGTTCAATTTGAGTAAAGTAATGGGTTGTACGTTGAATGCAATAATGAAATAATTATGAGAGGAAGCACAAATAAGGAGTAAAGTTTGATAATTAAAAGAGGCACATTCGCTCATTGCTCAGTTTCAGGTGAATTCTACTTTCAACGGTGCTTAAGAGAGGTAAATGAAGAGAAGTTAATTATTGGAGCATGAAGTAACCAAACTTACTGATTTCATGCTTAAAAGAGTTGTAGTATTAAAATCATAAGGTATTTTTCATGAATTCCAAGGCATCCTACATGAGGGTGAATTTCCAAGGAGTGATGGAGGAATCAAGTCAACAACTAACTTTGTAGTTTTTCATGCATCGACACCCAAATGTGTTTATTTCCTAGATATTTCATCTTAGAAACTGGATCACTATCTCAGGAGGAAGATTTTCAAAGACTTCGAGGAGGAATTCCTTCACAGAGGTTCCTAATATATAAAATTTTTGTCATATGTGCATTAAATGATAAATGTGAAATTTCTCTGTAAATACTACTTATTTTTCCATTGTAAAGGAGGATAGACACTCTAGATAAAAACTATTCAAGTTTTTTGCGTAAATAGAAGAAATTGTGACTTCTAATTTTGTAAGCAGTCTCTTTGTGTGATTTCTTTCTATTCAAGCATTTTTATTTTATATTCATGTTTACCATCTGATGTTAAGTTCAAATTCTACACCTGGATTTGAGCATTGCTAGTGTAAGTGTGAGTACTAGAATGCAATTTTAGAAGTTGTCTTTGAGGAACTATAAGTAGATTCTCTTGCCTCCTTTCTATTATATGTTGCTATAACACTTGGTTGGAATTCCTATTGCTAGTCTATCCCCAATCCTACATATTTGGCCTATGGCTATATTTCCATTTCTTTATATTATTTCCAATTTATTTCCTACAACTCTAGTCTTAAACCAATGTAGGATTAGTAAGGGAGCCATCCCTCTCTAGAGATTGGCACAGAGGAAACTTCATTCCTCCGGCATTTCAATTTTGGCCATGTCTAGGGTGCACAAACGCATGTTTTATATTTTAGTCAGATATTTGACCAACAATTTTTGGAATGCCTTAGTAAGATCCATAGTGGAACAAATATTTTCTCAAGTTGACAAATCCACCTATACCAATAGTTTTTTGGGACCTCAAAAGTTTCACTTTCAACAATATTAGGGTTTGATGTATGCCTCTGTATTGTTAAGTTAGAACATCTGGAAACTCAGCTATACCTAGAAGCCTCTGAATGTGAAGCCAACAAAATATGTACTTCATGATCAAAATATCAAAAGCCAAAATTTTTGAAAATCTCGTTGAGTTTAATGAACTTGATACTCAAAAATTAGGAGAAAATCCCAGATTGACCACTCAACCTCATACATCATCTACAATATCCTCATAAATAGCTGATGTGTTTTCCATTCCTGCAAGTCTAGCTAGTACTGCTACTAGCATCCCACCTCCTCAATCTCATACACCAGTTCAAATGGCTCAAAATATACCACCACAACAACCGTAGCCACCAAGGTAGTTTATAGCATGGAATAGCTAAGGAGATTTGAATGTACAATCTCAAAATCTAGTCCCCCAAGAAGCATTGAAGGATTTGCCTACCTATGATGGTACTGGTAAAACTGCTTATGAGCAATATCTAGGATGTGGCTTCTTTGGCTATGATTCATGGTATTACAGATGAATATATTATTGTAATATTACTAGTGTTATATTTCAGAGGAAAGTTTTTATACTGGTATTGGTCTTTACCACTTGCTACTATCACCACATGAGACTAGTTGGCAAAATTTTTAATCAAGAACTTTCATGAGCAAGCCGGCCCATTTTCCTTAATATATCAAATCACAACTATTCAAAGACATCCACATGAGGAGATAGTAGATTTCAATGTCATATTTGCTTAAAGATGGTAGAGTTCCTAATGGTATTCGATCCACACATGAGCAAGCTGCATTTTAATATCTTAGAGCCTTTAACTCTAACATTGGTATGGTGTTCTGATAGGCCAATGTAAATACATTTCCAAAGTTGTACATGTAGGTGTAGAAGGCCAAAGAAAATTTAATTGCCATAGGAAAGCTGCCTCTGAATGTAACCATACCCATTGTTATAGATCTTCCAAAACATATGTATTCGAGTGCATTTTCACAACCTATATATTCTATGTATCCTATTCCCTAATGGAGCTCAGGTTCACCTCAAATCGTTCCAATTATGGTTCCATAGATCTACCCAAAGTATTCTATAATTACCTGCACCAGATGTTCCATAGTTGCTAGCACCAATTCCTTTTCTAGTGCTACCAGTGTCATCTATCCCATTGCAATTGCCTACTACCCCAGTACATTTGCCTTTACTAGTGCCTCCTGTATCTTCTAATATTGATCCCATTATGAAAATATTATAGAAAATGTAATATCTTAATTCCTCGGTAAGGACAATGTTGAATGAAATCACATCTATCAAGAAGAAGTAAGTCGAAGCTAATTTTTTTTCAAGGAGGTTTCAAACACCGCCAATTACTAGGGAGAAACCAACCACTAGCAAGGGTCCTGAGAGTAACACAACTGTATTGACAAATGAAGAAACTAGTACATCAAAGAAAGCATACTGGTGCTCCACCGGTAATGATCCTCATGGTGAAGATACATGCATGGTTCATCTGAACTATGTATAGACATTATTAAAAATTTCTACTGGTGGACAAGTGAATATGATAATGGAAGTTGATCATAATTTTATGGTCCCTTCCTTGAAGTAAGTTTCAGTCCTTAAAAGGGCTAGAAAGAAGCATGTGACTATATATCCAACAAAAATGGAGCCTCTGAAGGTTCCTACTGAACAAAAGGTACAAAATGAAAAAATGCAATCACAAGTGAAAGAGCCTAGTGCAACAATGAAGCAACAAGATTCTATCCTATTCAAGGATATTTTTCCCAAGCAAGCTCAAGAGAGGTTGTAGATAAATGCGTCAGCTTCACAACCTGTAGTTGCTCAAGTGTAAATGGAGGCAAAAGAACAAGCCAAAGAGTGCATCAAGTACCCATCATTGACTAAGTTGTAAAGGGTGGAATCTACTCAACAATATCAAAACAAGTATGAGTAGGCTATAGAAGAAAAATTTCCTCATACTTCTAATTATATTATTGTGGAAGAAATAAAGAAGATTCTAGTAAATGTGAGTTTATATGATGCATTATAGTTACCTGGGCAAGTTGAATTGTTGCAGGAATATCTCAAATCTACAAAATATCAAAAGAAAAGTCATTCTCAAATAGTGTTAGCATAGACACTTCCGACATCCAACACCAGTAAGAATAGACCATCCTCGTTATATTTATCTCTCAGAATGGAAGGATGGGTTGTGCATAATTGTATGATTGACTCCGGTGCTGTGACTACTATCATATTGAAGGTAGTATGTGAATTCATGGGAATGGAGTACAAAATAAGTAGTCTAGGGGTATTACATTTGGATAGGACCTCGATAAAAATGGTGGGAGTAATCAAGGATATTCCTATCATTCTACACAGTATGCTGTAAATCACTATCAACCAAGAAGTAGTGGTGGTTGAATTAGAACCGTACTTCAACATGTGTCTTTTGAGGGAGTTCACAAAAAAACTAGGAGGATAAATTTCCTTGGATTATTAACATTTGTATATACCATTCAAGGGAAGAAGAATCCACATCTATAATAAAAATCCATCCACTTTTCATATAGAAAAATTGGAAGAGGAAGAAAAGCCCATTGGTGCAATAAACATGACGATAGAGGAATTGCAAGAATTAGAATTTACGAAAGAAAATCTTGGTGAGTTATCATTGATGGATTTCAATGTAATGGTAGGAACCTACATCAGTTGTTATACCATAGCTAAACCTGAGCAAATTGAAAAGGAAGCTTTTGATTCCCTGAAACCTATTGTAGATCAGTTATGGAAGCTATATTTTGATGGTGCAAGGTGTAAGAATGTTGTAGGGGTTGGTATTGTTCTTGTTTCTCCTATAGGGTTGCAAAAAACCTATTCATATTGGTTAACCTGGAGTTGCACAAATAATGTCATCGAATATGAAGCGTTGTGCCTTAGTTTGAAGAAAGCTGAGAAGTTGGGAATAAAATAGTTACAAATATTTGGATATTCTGAGCTCATTATCAACTAGATTACAAAAAAATATGTGTTGAAGCAACACTACTTGAAGGCCTACCGTAACAAGGTATAGGATTTGTTTGAGTCATTTATATCATTGAAAATTCAGGCAATTTTGCAGGAACATAACAAACATGCAAATATCTTAGCTTCTCTTGGTGCTAATTTCTCTTCTATAGAGCAAGTGGTTAGGAAACCCAAGACTGTAAGGGTAATTTATAGACCATTGATCCCCGATAGAAACCTTTATTGGCATGTGTTCGACAATGATGAACAAATAATCAATTTTTTTATTAAATAAGTTGCAAGTGCAGAAGATAGAATACTTGTTGAGGAGGAATTGGAAGGAATGATTCAATTGAAGAACAATCACATTCCTAGGGGATTGATTTCGCTTTGTTGGAAATTTTGAGTAATTTTGTTGTCATTGATGTCAAAAGCATATTGGTTCAATTTTGTCATCATTTAGGACATCAAGTGGTTTTTCCAAAATCAAGAAGGTCTTGAAAAGTAATAGGATATAATATTTATTTTTAATATTATATGCCTAAAAATACCCAAAGGATGAAGACCCAAGGAAGGAGAAGCAAGTTTAAATTAAATAATAATATTATATTATTATAATATTTTGGCCCAAAAAACAATGCGAAGAAAAACAAGGTTCAAGTTAAAAAGAACCATGAGTAGATTACAAAAGATTAAATTTAAATTAAAATATTTTAATCTTTGATTAAAATTTTAATTTAAATTAATAATGGGTGCAAAGGTTTTAAATTTAATATTTAAAATTTAATTTGAATTTCGCTGATGTGTAGAAGACAAGAGCATGTGTATTAATATAGGAAATAAATTTGATTTCCTTAGTCCTTGAATAGACACACCTTCGAATGAAAAATCGAATGCTGCATTTGTTTGAGAAAGAAAAGTTTACGTTTCAATGTGATTGGAGGTAGACTAAGATGTAAGGCCATAATCGTGGGTAGAAATATCCACCGATGGTGGTAGCGTAGGTGGAAGTTGAGATAGTGCTAAGGCTTACAAGGAAGGGATCACGGGTTCGATCCACGTGATAGATATTTTTTCTAGTGGAGAGGTTTTCATTTTTCGTGGGTGCTTTCATGAGGAGAATGAAGTGGGAAACGTGCGCCTAAAGTCTTATGTGGGCATGCAGCCCACTTGGTAGCCTAGCTTGAGGTTAGGGTTTTGGAGAGGCTACATCATGTGTTCTATTCTTGTTGAGGACAATTTGGTGGGCAAATTAGTTGAAAGGTATGCGAAAAATATTTTTGCTTCTCCAAAGGTTGTGAATTTCAGAAATTGCCTAAAGGTTTTTGTAAGTTGGAAACTATAATATTTTTGAGGGAGTTATAAGGTAAAGTAAATTAAAATATTTCTATTTTAATTTTTGGTGATTGAAATTATTTTTTGAAGTTGAAGTGATAACATGTTTAAAGGAAATTATTGTGTATTTTGTTTTTGATAAAGACGTTGACTTATATTGTGTAAGTTTGGAGATTATAAGGTGTACCAAAAGATTTGATATTTTTGTATGGTAAAATAATTATTGGAATTTTTTTTTATCGAGATCTTGAGATAGGTTGTGGCTACCTAACCCTAGTGTTGGAAAATAAATTTTGATTGTGGTTAAGATAGGTTTTGAAGATATATCTCCATCAAAACAAAAGGTATAGGCACATATTTCTTATGAGTAAAATATTGTTGGATTGGATGTTGTGAATGCTGAGTTGGAGTGAAAAGGATTGTTTGATAAGAATTATTGAGATTGGTTTTGAGATATCCAATATTTATTGATGAGGATTTTTTTGGAATAAAGTTTGATGCTAGAAACCTTGTTTGATAAGCATTGTTGGAAATATTAAGTGAGCCTTCATGTGCTTGAACTAGGTTTATGAAATATCATGAGTATCATTGTATGTGAGGTTTATTTGATAAGCATTGTTGACTAAGATTTCATTGAGTGATTGGTTGAGTGGAGTTGATTGAGCTTAGTTGATTGGAAGTGTTGGAGTGATAGTTCAAGTTCTATGAAACAAATTGTTCTTTACTAATTTGAGAAAGAGTTTGAAAGTGATTGAGCATTATTGAAACACATTGAGTCTCTAACCATTCTCTATATGTTTTTGTAGTAAAGCAAGAGATTTTAAAAGTGATTAAGTATTTGAAATTTTGAAACATATTGAGTCTCCAAACATTCTCTATATGTTTATGTAGTAAATCAAGAGATATTAAAAGTAATTAAGTGTTTGAGATTGTGAAACATATTGAGTCTCTAACAATTATCTATATGCTTCTATGGATAAACAATATTCTGATTGAACCTTGTGAGTGTTATTGAAAGAGGTTTTTTGTGAAATATTGAGTTAAGTTTTGTGTGTAAGTTTTGTAATTAATTTGAGCAAGCTTTTGTGAGAGCTTGTGAGCATATTTGAGTAAGTCCTAGAGAGGACTTAAGAAAAAAGTTGAGGGAGTTTTTGTGAAAGCTTAAGGATATATTTGTGTGAGCTTTTGTGGAAGCTTACAATAAATATTGGACAAAGTTGAGGTAAGTCTTGGTGAAGACTTGTAGATCATAGTTGAGGTAAGTCTTGGTGAAGACTTGTTGAGAAGATTTAACAATTTCTAGTGAGAACTTGTTGAGCATATTTGAGGTAAGTCTTGGTGAAGACTTGTTGAGCAGATTGAGAAAGTTCTAGTGAGAACTTGTTGAGAATATTTGAGGTAAGTCTTGGTGAATACTTATGGATAGATTAGTGTGAGCCTTTGTGGAAGCTTACAATGCAGTTTGAGGTAAGTCTTTGAGAAGAATTGTGAGTAGAGTTGTATGATTGATTTATTCAAACATTGAGTTAAGATTTGGGGAATATATAACAGAGTTTACTTGTGATTGGATCAAGCTTTGTGTTAAGGCTTGAGAACATATTTGAGGATAGAGTATGGTGCAGATTTGAGGATAAATTTGTACCATATCAAAGACATATTGAGAAAAATTATGCTATATTGAAGGACTATGTTTAGTGCAGATCAGAGATATAGATTGAGTAGATTTGTGCTATACTGAAGGACTATATTTAGTACAGATCAAAGATAAATATTGATCATATTTGTGCTAGACCGAAGGATTGTGTTTAGTGCAGATCAAAGATAGATATTGAGTAGATTTATGCTATACTGAAGGACTATGTTTAGTACAGATCAAAGATAGATATTGAGCAAATTTATGCTAGAAAAAAGGACTATGTTTAGTGCAGATCAAAGACAAATATTGAGCAGATTTTTACTAGATCGAAGGACTATGTTTAGTGCAAATTTGAGATAGAGTTGAAAGCAAGCTTTGGAGGTGATAGAGTAGAGGACAATAGTATCTAGTGGATAAATATCCATTAGCCAGGGTAGAGGTCTTTAGTGGAAAGAGATCCACAGGTTAGAGTAGTGGAGGCAGTAGTCTTCTAAAGGATCACTAGCGAGAGCAAAGGAGAAGGAATTATCCCAATGTTATGCATAGCGGCGAAACTTCGCCATTGGGGCAAAAAAACCCATTTTCAAAAATTCAAATTCATGAAATTTTTGAGACCCGAACGTCGGCCATGTAGCCGGAATTTTTGGGAAAAAATAAATTTTCGGTGTCGGTTAGCCATCCTTTGATGAGAGTATCACGAATATTTTAAAAAATTCGCAAGTAATCCCGCCTAAATAAAGTACCCTTTTAGCCCTAAAATTTTAGAATTTCTAAATTATCCCGCCAAACTCGCCAAGTATACCTCTATATATAATTAAAACCCTAGGGAAAATACCTACACAATTCGTCACAACATCGAAACCTTTTCTGCCATCGACCGCAACAAATTCAGCAATCGAACGGAATAGTGTCATGTTCTACTGCCGGACGAAACTAATTCTGCAACCGATCGAAACAGTGTCCTGCTTTGTAGCTAGATGGAACTAATCCTGAAACCGGTCGAAACGTGTCCTGCTCTATAGTCGAATGAAACTAATTCTACAATCGATCGAAATAGTGTCCTGCTCTATAGCCGGATGGGACTAATTATGTGCAATCGGATGGAACATGCTGTGCAACCGGATGGAACCTACTGTGCAACCGACCGGATGGAACCTTCTGTGTAGTTAGGCTAGAACCTTATGTGCAGCCAGACAAAACCTTCTGTGGCATCGAACAGAACCTGTTGTGCACTTGGCAAAACACCTTTGTATCTGTAACTTGTTGTGCAGCTAGGTAGTGCCTTCCTACTTTTGTCACTGCCGTGCAACCGAGGGACTTTTTATGCTTCGGATACAACCACACAATTGGGGACTTTTATGAAGTCGGACGAAACCATTTTCTGAATCCGCACACTTCATTGCAACGAGACAAAACCATTTTTGAATCCGAACACTTTTGTGCAATCGAACGAAACCATTTCTGAGTTCGGACACTTTCGTGCAATCGGACGGACCTGTGTTTACCAGGATCATTGTCTGCCTCTGACCGGAACTAGTATCTCTGCATACGGACATACTATCTTTTAGCACCAGGTTCTCTGTCACTTCTCTACTTTTCTTTATATTGCCATGTTCTGCTTGTTATTTTTCCAGGTTTTGAATGTCATTGCTCTGTTGAGTGTGTTCCCTTTTTTTCTCTATTTTGTCATTGCTCTGTTGAGTCTGTTCCCTTGTTTTCTCTATTTTGCTTTGATTCTTAGTTTTAATTAAGATATTTTTTTATTGCTAAGATTATACATAAGTAAATGCTTTGGTTCTCTATTGACATATTGATGCTCTTTTTCTCTGTTAGAGTGCTTTCACCAGAATAATAACTAGTGGCATAAATTGATAAATTCACAATAAAGAATGGCTGGAAAAAAGTATGTATAATTTACTACCCAACAAGTGTTTATTCTATTTACAATAATATCTAAAGGCCTCCAGAAAATACACCCTCTTTAACTTTATTTTGTCACTAGTAAATTGTCACCCAATGATGGAAAGAAGGGCACCAAATCTTCTGCTGAAAAGAGTATCCTCAAATATTTTAGCCAAACTTTGAAATGCGATGAGCCAACGACATCTATGCAAATTCAAGGTACAAATGATTTTTTACTTCCCAGTATGTGCTTGATTGACGATTTGTATATTTTTTTGTAAATTTTTTCATCCAATAGTGATAAAAAATATTATGGTATCCTACTATGCGAATACCCTATCGATCTTGATATGCCTCCACTTGAAGATATTCCCCAAGAAGAGATGACTTTCATTGAAAATCCCCTTAGAAATGATATCCAACAAACACCCGATGACAACACGCAAAATGACATCACAATTGAAAATGAAAGTGATAAATCAAAATCATTACAAGCGTCAATTGAATCTTCAACCAAAAATTCCAAAAAAGAAAAGCATCTCTCTGGATACTTGGAAGGGGATTTAGGAAAGAATGGGCAGAAATATTTCCCTGGCTTGAGCCTATCATGACTGAGGATAACCAAATTGATGAAAAAGAATGTAGATGCAAAATTTGCAGTTGGAGACTTGGTAAGGATCATAGGCTTCAAAACAAGATTGATACAATTGAAAAACATGCTTGGCAAATGTTATGTTAAAGTTATAAAAAGTAATGGTGAAGTTAGTAAAGAAGTTAAGTGGAAGGATGCATCAGAATGTATGCATTTAAGATATGCTATAGAATATGACAATCACTTAAAGCAACAACAATCTCTTGTTGAGAAAGGTGGAACAATTGGAGCCCAATTTGACAAATTACAGAAGACTATTTTTGCTTCAAAAAGTAAGCAGTTTGCCATTGTTTACAATATTCTCAAGAAAGGTAGACCAATGTCCGATTTTATTGATTATAAGCAGCTATTATGCCTTTTTAATGTGCAAAACCTTCCTAGTTCTCATTGGTCGGACCGAAGTGGTTGGGAAATGGCAAAATGTTTATCTTTGGTTGAGAAAGAAGACCTAAGGCAGCAAGTAAAACTTGCCAAATTCATTTCACTTTCTATTGATGAGGTAACAGCTGTGGATAACACTTCTTGGATTTGCATGCATGTGTACACATTTCAAAATCATGTTAGAAGGCCTATTTTGTTGGGAATACATAAGATGTTGGAAAGTTCAAATGCAAAAAATATTTATAATGTTGTTGTTAAAAGTTTAAAGAATATTACGGGAATGAATGATATAGACATTGCAACAAAGTTAATTTGTGTTGGAGCTGATGGAGCTGCTATTATGCAAGGTCACGTGTCTGGTCCGTGTGTTCGACTCCAAACCACATTGTGCACCATATATGATCCCCATTCACCGTATGGCTCATAGAGTAAATCTTGCATATAAAATTGTGAGCACATTTTCAAATGTTGCTAAAGTTGAAAACCTTGTTCGTGATATTCATTCTTATTTCTCATTAAGTCCGAAAATATTTGCAGAGTTTCAACAATTTGCACTAGGAGTTACAAAAGGGAAAAAATTGTTAAAAGATGTGGATACAAGATGGATTTCATTGTTTCAACCTGCTCAGAGAGTTTTGGCAGAATATCAATCACTGACAGGGTTTATGCATGCAAATCGCATAATAGTTGATAAGGCAAAAGATATGTTGTTCCATTTGACTGACTTGGAAACACTTTTGACATTATGTGGTATTCTTCCAATGTTAAAAGAAATGAACAGATTAATTAATCTTGCACAAGAGAGATCTATCTATATCGTTGATTTTATGAGGATGAGAAAACAAATATGCATGCTTCTTGATTCATTATATGTGTCTAATGCAGATTTTACAGAACCTGTATTTGATAGTTGGAATACATTGATAAACGTGAACAATCCAAAAAGCTTTTTGAAGTTTGACATCAATGATCATCTCTTTGTATTAATGTTCATGAAAAGATGATACCTGTTTATTGTTTTGAAAGGCAATCAAGTATTGTTGTGGAAGATTTTGAAGAAGTTCCTGTAACACATAATAGATTTCATGTTGTAATACGGAAAACAAAGAGTAATTTGTCAAATATAGCAAAAACTTTGATAGGTGAGATAAGAGAACGGTTTCAGAGAGATGAGTTGCTTGAGTCCATGGGTGTGGTTAACCCCATGTTTTGGGGGCCTTGTACTGAATACGGTTACTGCAAATAAGTTGTTTATTAAATATATGGGTAATCTCATTGACCATTTCAGTAAGAGTGTGGAAGTCAATGGTGTAGCAATTAATGGTCTACTCAATAGTGAACTTTTGAAAGAACAATCATCGCATTTTGGAAGAACAATGGTTTTGCAAACATCACTTATGATAGATATCCATGAGATTGGTTCCACTACACGTTTGTGGCAAAAATTGTATCCAAGCACAGTCTTAAAAGATACTATAAGTGAATACTTTCGTTTATATGAATTATGTGAAACAATGATTTTGGGGTCAATCGAAGATGAAAGAGTTTTCAGTGCACTTGCTTTTGTTAAATCTAAAATCCACAACAGACTTGACAAGAATTTAGAAAATTGTTTAAGAATTTATGTGTCCTCATATCAGTTGGATACATTTTCGTATGATAGGGCATTGGAATACTGGAGTTCCTTGGTAGACAGAAGAGGAACGTTGAATACGATTGATAATGATGATGATGATGCTTTCAGTGATCAGATGGTGGAGACACATATTTCTGGACAAGCTGATATGTTTCAGCTTCCATAGTGATAATTTTCCATGATTTCATTGACAATAATAAACACGAAGTGATTTGATAGCAAATTTCTCAATATTGTTCCAGATTTATATGATTTCAATGAATTGTTGTTTTAAATCATATTATTGTTTTAAAATTACATGGCTAAAATCATTTTTTGTAGATTGTAAAATTTTATGTTTGGGTCTTAGTGTCTCAACTCTCATTTCATGGAATATGATAATAACGAATTGATTTGATAGCAGATTTCAGAATATTGTTCCAGATTTATATTATTTCAATGAATTGTTTTTTAAATCACGTTATTGCTTTAAAATTACATGGCTTAAATCATTTTTGTAGATTGTAAAATTTTATGTTTGGGTCTTAGTTTCTGAACTCTCATTTCATTGACAATGATAAACACAAATTGGTTTGATAGCAGGTTTTAGTATATTGTTCCATATTTATATTATTTAAATGAATTATTTTTTTCATAACTTTCATGTGCATCATAACTTTTTCAAACCGAAATAAGCTATTGCAGTCCTTTTAAAATGTTTTCAAACAAAACTAGATATTGCATCATAACTACAAATTAGATATTAGATATTGCAGTCTTTTTCAAACCCAAATTATGTGCATCATATCTTTTTCAAACCGACATTAGATATTGCAGTCTTTTTAAAACATTTTCAAACAAAAAATTTCAAATTAACTAGTTCAAAAAGATTTATATTACATCGTTCAAAATTAGATATTACAATATTTTTAAATCAAACATAAATTACATGACATTTTCAAACAGAATGTTTCATATCAACTAGTACAAAAAGAAACATAACATTTTCAAACATAAATTAATATATTGCAATATTTTTTTAAACATTTTCCAACTCATATCTCAAATTTTACATACCAATTACAAACATAAATTCCCAAATATTAGATAACATTTTCAAACTCAAATATTACATAACATTTTCAAACCCAAATTTTGTGCATCATAACTACAAATTAACTATTTCAAAAAGACATATATCACATCTTTCAAACACTTTAAACCCAAATATTACATACCATTTTCTAACTCTACTACATAACATTTTCAAACCGAAAATAAATATTCCAAGTATTTTTAATACATTATCAAACATAAATTACATGACATTTTCAAACAGAATGTTTCATATCAACTAGTTCAAAAAGAAACATATTACATCATTCAAACATTTGTAAACATAAATATAACATAACATTTTCAAACAGAAATTAATATATTGCAATATTTTTTTAAACATTTTCCAACTCATATCTCAAATTTTACATACCAATTTCAAACAAAAATTCCCAAATATTAGATAACATTTTCAAACTCAAATATTACATAACATTTTTAAACCCAAATTTTGTGCATCATAACTACAAATTAACTATTTCAAAAAGACATATATCACATCTTTCAAACACTTTAAACCCAAATATTACATACCATTTTCTAACTCTACTACATAACATTTTCAAATAGAAAATAAATATTCCAATCTTTTTAAAACATTATCAAACAGAAATTACATCGTTCAAACATTTGTAAACTCAAATATAACATAAAATTTTCAAAGAGAAATTAATATATTGCAGTATTTTGAAAACATTTTCAAACTCAAGTCTCAAATATCACATACCAAATTCAAATAGAAATAACATATTTCAGTCTTTTAAAAACATTGTCAACATTTTCAAATTTCAATTTTTTGATTGGTGCATGGATGCTTCACTAGTGTTTGGAGTTGTCGTTTCTTTTCCTTTATCAGCTTCTGTTTCTTCTGGCAGTGCTCCAACTCTAACAAGGTTGTCACGTACTTTCACAATACTTGACACACATGCAACTTCTTCTTTGTTTGGATCTTCAAGTATTGTTGGAAGTGTTTCTTTCATTTTATCAAGCACCATTTCCGGATCTTCATGCAGCTTCTCTCTGATGAATTTTTTAACTTATTGTTTTCTGCAATCTTTGACTGCATTTTCTTTTTCATTTCCATTGATTTCATCAAACATGATTTTGCTATAAGAATATTGACATCCATGCTCTTAACCCGTGTTTTCAAGTTTTCAAAGTTTGACTGCAAAACAAATTGAAAACTTTATTCAAAAGGGATACATTGAAATTATTACAAATTTTCAAGAAATATAAAAATGTAAATGCAATAGAAAATTGGAATATATATAACTTTTTTACCTCAACCAATTCTTTTGCAACCTCAGCAACTGCAACCCTTTCCTTATCAAAAGCCCATAAGTTGTAAAATGCTTGGGCTTCAGCATTAACATTCTCCAATCTACCAACAACAACATTTAAGACATCATCCTCATAAATAAAATCAGATTTAACTATTCCTGAAGTAGCCTGTTTTAGCAAGCCATCAAGTTTTTCAGGTTCATATTTGACTAAAGAATAAATAGAATCTCTTTTTTCATAATTTTTATATCGGGCATTAATTTCCTTAATAAGGACCTTTGCCCGATATTCCCATTCTTTCAACTCTTGCAAATATTTCAAAACAAACTCCTGAATTGTTGACTTCGTTGCCAATGAAATATTTTCATTAAAATTGACAACATCATCCTCAGTTTGAGGACCTTGAGGATGACGGTTGTCTCCTTGGATGGGTGGTTCTGATGTCTACTGAGCTGCAGGGACTTCTTCTCGTGCTCTATATTTAAGCACATATGTTGCCCTGAAGCCTTCAATCGGGCCCTGCATCATGTAATCGTCATCAAGAGGAATATTGTCCAATCCCTGTCCAGAACATTCAGGTGCCTATGAATTTGAAGAAAATGTAAACTAAGAGAATCCAATTCCCACCAAACTTGGTGTTGGTCTTTGTGATGTCTGTGGTTGTGAAATCCCACGCCCAGAATTTCGCGAAGTGGCTTGTGAAAACAAACGTTTTCCAACACCGACTTGCCCTCGCATAGGCTGAGGCTGTGACTGTCCCTGTTGTTGATTGCGTGTAAAGGGTGACTGTCCCTGTTGTTGATTGCGTGTAACCGGTGAGTGTGATGCTTGTGGAGGAGGTGGTGGTGGCATATGCCCTCTAACTTGTGATGTTACTACTTGATCACGAGAATCAACTGAAAATAGTCAAAAAAAATTTGTTACAATTCTGCTTAAAATAAAAAGAAATCTAAATTTTAATTAACTACACATAGAATCAT
Organism: Wollemia nobilis; assembly: GCA_028583015.1. NCBI lineage: Eukaryota > Viridiplantae > Streptophyta > Pinopsida > Araucariales > Araucariaceae > Wollemia > Wollemia nobilis. Next base: position 3,500,920 of record JAQPPZ010002189.1, on the reverse strand, counting down.
AGATTTACCAGATGAAATGTGATGCAATTGTTCTACATTGGGGGAGGGGTTGGCCACACTAGATTCGGCTTGCACATTTTGTGCAAACCTAGGTGTACGAGACACCCCATGAGTAGTTGCTTTCCTGGCACGTTTGTGTGACCTCTGCATAGTAACAGGTGTTGCTTCAGAGCCCGTATCTTCAGAATCACCTGTTTGCTCCGGCCTGTGACCCCTATTGGCAGCAATTTGTTTAGTCCTTGAAATTTCTGCCTTCGCCTGCATATAGATGAAAAAAATTAAAAAAAGAAATATTGTAAACTATAAAATAGTATGTCAAAGACAATGATGTAGTTATTACCCTCAATTCCTCTGGTGTCATGGCAATAGACAATAGTTTTGAATGCATAACAGTTGGTACAGGAGTAGTTGACAAATTATGAAAAGACTCAAAATATAAAGCTAAAATATAATTTACATTGCCCACAATGGGTTGAGTCTTGGGGGGCTGAGTCTTGGCGGTTGCAAGTTTGACCGCGTGCAACTCAATCCTGACTCGATCAGAAATATATGTACACCAATCAAACTTTTCATTTTTTTCAGACTGAACAATATAATACAGTGCCCAAAATAGAATTTTTGGTCTTCCCAATAGAATAAGCCTGGCCTGGAAAAACTCGATAATGGCCTTCAGAGTTTGATGGTTAACATCGTTAATCGCTAAACCTCTTTTTGTTTTGGCGTTAGAAGCTGCATAAAAAAATTCGATGTCAATTTAGAAATTTAAAACATTGAAAATTAATAAAATACATTTAACAAGATTTATACCTGCCAAATATTCTGATGAAAGACCGTAATTGTTATCGAGGTGTTCTTTGTCATCTGGAGAAAGTTGTGACCTCGACGACACTTGATTAAAACCAATAAATGGAAGACCTATCAATCTATGAATATCTCCAGGGGTGATGCTGAAAACAATATTTTTAGATCGTAGATTAATGCTTACAGTACCCTTGTCGTGGTCATAACCAGAGATAATATGTTGCAGGAGCACTTTGTCTATTTTGAAATGTGGCATGGAAATGAGGGTTGATAAACCTACGTTATACAACCACTGAAAGTTCATCCCTGGCATTGTCATGAGATCTGAAATCAAAGTGCACACAAAATTCTTGAATTTTGGTTGGATTGTGGAAGGGGTATCCATTGGAAGTAGTTGGAAGTGGAAGAAAAAGGATTGGGAATGGAAACTGAAAGGTCGATCAGAAAGGTTAGCTCTAGTTGTAGCTATCATAGAAAAGAAATGGGAAAATGACTTGTTGATGCCCTTTTATAGACTTGAAACATATTTGACACGTGGCAACATCGTATTAGACATGCAGGACGAGACATGCAGTATTAGACACGTGGTAGTACGGTGGCGGTCAGACTAAACTATGCTACCGGTTCATAATATGCATCCGATTTAATGATGGAGCATAGTATGCATCCGGGGCACCGAGCGGTTGCATATTATGCAACCGATTTAATGTCGGAGCATGGTTTGCATCCACTCGGCACTCGAACGCATAAAATGCACCCGTCCGACACCTGGATGCATAATATGCTTCGATTTTAAATTAGTTGCATAATTTGCAACCGTCTGGTACCTGGATGCATAAATGCATCCACTCGATGTCTGGATGCATTTATGCACCGTCGGTGGGATGCATTTATGCACCGGGCGATGCATATGATTTGTTCGGATGCATTTATGCATCCACTTGGGCCTGGATGCATAAATGCATCCACTCGATGCTCGGATGCATAAATGCACTCACTCGATGTCTAGGACCATTGTACCATCGTGACATTAAATGCATCCGTCCGTTGCATCCGGTCCGTGGTCGTAAAAGGCCAAGATCCAGGACAAGACACGTTGGTCTTCTTCCTGATGGGTGTAGTTGATTTCTTGCCTACTACACCCGTCAGAAAGAGGCCACCCTTCTTGTCTTGAATCTTCGCCTACTTTACTATGAAGGAAGTTTCTTATTTAAGCTTTGAAATTAGAGTACACTAAATCATGTGGGATAAATAGTTATGTGGGATAGATAGTTATGTGGGATCAACTTTGCCAATATTGCATGTGTTTTCCCCCTAACAACGTCAATAGCGATAAGCTGCATCGTGCTACAATCCTTATGTTTACTAGACGCCATATCATATCTCTTACTCGAATATCCGGTACTTATTATGCACCCAGCTCGAGACCGTTTCATGTTTTGCAACCCGTTCAAAACCGGATCATATTATGCATCCGTTCCATGATCGGACCGCAATTCGCGTCCAAGATTTTGCCAAGATTTTAAACGTAGCCGGTATCTTTTTGGCTTGGTCCGAAAAAACTTTAAAATTCGCCCTTTTTTGCCAATTTTTTGAGAAAAATTAAAATCATTCGCCATGCCAGCATACATGCAGTTCGACAGATTTCGCCGTCATTTCGAAACAGTTTCACCATTTTTTTATAAGTACCTTTCGGGTCCTACCTCTTATGCATAACCTTGAATTCTCCTATGGATAGAGATCCATGAACCAACTGAGGGGATTGGTGTCTCTTATGGAGAGAGATCCATGAACTTGATTAGGGGATTGGTGTCTCCTTTGGACAGAGGTCCATAAACATTGTAATAGGGAAAGGATTCCCAAGAGATTTGTTGAGAAAATTTTAGTGAAATATTTTCTCCGTGGAGTAGCCCACATTGGGTGAACCATGTTAAATTGGTGTCTCTATTGTGTGTGGTGATTTGTGCATTGCTTTGATTACTACTATTGATATTGCCATTGATATATTGCATAATATTATTTGGAAAAGAAAAGTAAAAAGTGGTCTTATACTGTTCACCCCCCTCTCAATATAAGCTTGTGTTCTTCAATTGGTATCAGAGCGGGTTCCTTCGGAAGAGTTTAACATCTTGAAGGAAAATCTCACAAGAACACAGATGGATTCTTAGAATGGATCTTTAGGAAATTCAACACCATTGTTCGATGGGAACAATTATGCACTTTGGAGTACAAGGATGAAGTTTCATCTAATGGCACTTGGAAATGAAATATGGGAAGTAGTTGAGAATGGATACATACCACCAACAACTCCACCTACAGATAAATATGGTAAGCTTCTACAACTAAGTAATTCAAAGGCAATGAATGGAATTTTAAGAGGCTTACATGAAACAGAGTTTATAAAGGTTATGCATTGCACATCAACAAAGGAAATTTGGGATAAGTTGCAAGGCATATATGAAGGAGATAAAAAGGTCAAAAGGGTAAAGTTGTAAAATTACAAGAGAAAATTTGAAGACCTAAAGATGAAGGATGAGGAAAATATTGTTGCATATCTACTTCATGTGGACGAGGTTGTTAACTCCATGCAAGGACTTGGACTTAAGGTTGAAGAAATAGATGTTTGTGATAAGATTTTAAGGTCACTCCCAAAAAGGTATAGTGAAAATATTTCAGCTATAGAAGAGTCAAAAGATATTGAAATTTTGACAAGGGATGAATTACATGGAATTCTCACAGCTTTTGAGATGAGAATAAAAGAGGAACCTATTCCCTAGAAAGAAGCAACCTTCAAAGTTACTAAGAAGACAAAGGGTAAGAAGTCAGATTCAAGCAATGAGTTATCTAGTGATGAAGAAGCAAATTATGGTAGAAGGAACAAGGACTCAAGAAAGTATAAAGGTACAAAATTAGTTAGATGTTTTAATTGTGGTAAATATGGTCACTATGCAACTGATTGTATAGAGGCTAGAAATAGCAATGATGATGAGAAATAGGATCATAAGAATAGGAAAGCAGGAAAACATAGGTACCAAAAGAAAAATAGGGATGGACAAGGCAAACAAGGAAATAAGTTTTTCCAAAGGTATAAGAAGAGTTTTTATGCAGACAAGGCAAGTAAGAGTTCAAGTGATAGTGATGGAAGCTCTTCAAGTAATGAAGAAGAAGAAACCCTATTTATGATAGTAGAAAAAGAAAATGTTAGAAAGAGAGGTCCAATGATTCTCAAGTGTTTTAGATGTGGTAACTTTGGTCATCTTGAAGATAGTTGTACAAGGAATGGATTTAGTTTTAGTGAAGATGAATATGAAGATGCTAGTGAAGGTCCAAGAGAAGAAAATCTTCTTATGGCAATAGAAGAAGAAGGGAGTACTTCTAGTGGAAATAAATAAGAAAGGAATGAAGATGATCCTAAAGGTAAACAAATAGAGGAAGAATTAGAGGAAGGAGAAGTTGATCTTGAGGGTGAGCTCATTTCTACCCTTGATGCATTAAGAGAGGTAAGAAAGCAGAACTCAAAACTCAAGCTTAAATTTCAAGAATGTGATGAAGAGAAAGGAAAGCTTATAGAGGATCTAACTAACTCAATAGCTAAGACAAGGAAATTCAAAGAGAAGTTAGAAGCTAAGGTTTTGGAATGTGAAAAATTAGAGCATGAGGTAGCTTCACTAAGGAAGGAAGTAAAAGAGTCTAAGGACAAGTTACACAGGTTTGGGAGAAGCTCAAAGAACTTGGATAAGATTATCAAGGTACAAAGATCTTCGTCAAACAAAACATGACTTGGTTTTGAATAGGTACAAAGAAAACAAGGAGAGGAGTCAATCTCAAGCTCCAAAGAAGAAGAAGCTTTAGAAGAAGAGAGTGTAAGAGAAAGTGAGACTTCTGAGGATGAGTTGGACAATAGAAAGTTCAACAAGGAAAGGAACAATGCACAAATGAGGAACATATGGAACAGGAAACAACATAGGGTAAAAGAGACTAAGAGACCAATGGGGTCAAGGCAAGGTAGTTTCAATGGATGATGCTTCTCATGTCACAGGTTTGGGCACAAGGCTACACAATGCAGGACACATGAAAGACAAGAATATGGAAATTTTAGAAATAGGTAGCTTTTTCAAGGGTATTGCTACTCTTGTAATCAGTTTGGTCACAAAGTAGTAAATTGCAGGGTTCATAACAGGAATGGATATGGCTTCACCAAGAGAAACCCCAAGATATTTGCACCTTCAAGGAATCACAAAATTAAGTGCTATAAGTGCAATAATGTTGGGCACATAGCTAAGTGGTGTAGAGCAGAACTTCCAAAGACAAGCAGGAATAGGAATAGTCAGAGGAATCAAAAGGATCAGTTGAGGAAGAAGGTGGACAAAGGTAAATATCAATGTATGTTGGGAGTAGAGATACTCCCACCCCAGAATTAACCACCTCAAGAGGAGGTGGGGGAGGGGCTAAGCTAAGAGTCTCATTCTTAGCCCCAAGCCCCAAAGGTGGCCCTTTGCCATTGATGACAAAGGGGGAGAGATTTGAGTTAGGGGGAGAGCATTCAATCAGGGGGAGTAGTTTCTCAAGGAAAGCAACTTTTGAAAAGGAAAAAGGAATGGTAAAAATAAAGGGGTTGCCATCAATGACAAAGGGGGATATTTTTGGAAATTTTGAGTAGTTTTGTTGTCATTGATGTCAAAAGCATATTGGTTCAATTTCGTCATCATTAAGGACATCAAGTGGTTTTTCCAAAAGCAAGAAGGTCTTGAAAAGGAATAGGATATAATATTTATTTTTAATATTATATGCCTAAAAAGGCCCAAAGGATGAAGACCCAAGGAAGGAGAAGCAAGTTTAAATTAAATAATAATATTATATTATTATAATATTTTGGGCCAAATAACAAGGTGAAGAAAAACAAGGTTCAAGTTAAAAAGACCCATGAGCAGATTACAAAAGATTTAATTTAAATTAAAATATTTTAATCTTTGATTAAAATTTTAATTTAAATTAATAATGGGTGCAAAGGTTTTAAATTTAATATTTAAAATCTAATTCGAATTTTTAAATTTGAATTTCACCGACGTGTAGAAGACAAGAGCATGTGTATTAATATAGGAAATAAATTTCATTTCCTAAGTCCTTGAATACACACACCTTCGAATGAAAAATCGAGCGTTGCATTTGTTGGAGAAAGAGAAGTTCGCGTTTCAAAGTGATTGGAGGTAGACTAAGGTGTAAGGCCATCATCATGGATAGAAATATCCATCGATGGTGGTAGCGTAGGTGGCAGTTGAGATAGTGCTAAGGCTTGCAAGGAAGGGATCACGGGTTCGATCCACGCGATTGACATTTTTGCTAGTGGAGAGGTTTTCATTTTTTGTGGGTGCCTTCGTGAGGAGAATAAAGTGGGAAACGTGCACCTAAAGTCTTATGTGGGCACGCAGCCCACTTGGTAGCCTAGCTTGAGGCTAGGGTGTTGGAGAGGCTACGTCGTGTGTTCGATTCTCACCGAGGACGTTTTGGTGGGCAGATTAGTTGAAAGGTATGCGAAAAATATTTTTGCTTCTCCAAAGGTTGTGAATTTCGGAAATTGCCTAGAGGTTTTTGTAAGTTGGAAACTATAAGGTTTTTGAGGGAGTTATAAGGTAAAGTAAATTAAAATATTTTTATTTTAATTTTTGGTGATTGAAATTTATTTTATGAAGTTGGAGTGATAAGGTGTTTAAAGGAAATTATTGTGTATTTTGTTTTTAATAAATATGTTGACTTATATTGTGTAAGTTTGGAGATTATAAGGTGTACCAAAAGATTTGATATTTTTGTATGGTAAAATAATTATTGGGAAAATTATTTTGTGGAGATCTTGAGATAGGTTGTGGCTACCTAACCCTAGTGTTGGCAAAGAAAATTTGATTGTGGTTAAGATAGGTTTTGAAGACATATCTCCATAAAAACAAAAGGTATGGGTACATCTTCCTTGTGAGTAAAATATTGTTGGATTGGATGTTGTGAATGCTGAGTTGGAGTGAAAAGGATTGTTTGATAAGCATTGTTGAGTTTGGTTTTGAGATATCCAATATTGATTGATGAGGGTTTTTCTGGAATGAAGGTTGATGCTAGAAACCTTGTTTGATAAGCATTGTTGGAAATATTGAGTGAGCCTTCATGTGCTTGAACTAGGGTTTGTGAAAGATCATGAGTATCATTGTTATGTGAGGTTTGTTTGATAAGAATTGTTGACTAAGCTTTCATTGAGTGATTGGTTGAGTGGAGTTGATTGAGCTTAGTTGATTGGAAGTGTTGGAGTGATAGTTCAAGTTATGTGAAACAAATTGTTCTTTACTAATTTGAGAAAGAGTTTGAAAGTGATTGAGCATTGTTGAAACATATTGAGTCTCTAACCATTCTCTATATGTTTTTGTGGTAAAGCAAGAGAGATTGAAAGTGATTAAGTGTTTGAGATTGTGAAACATATTGAGTCTCTAACAATTCTCTATATGCTTCTATGGATAAACAAGATTCTGAGTGAAACTTGTGAGTGTGATTGAAAGAGGTTTTCTATGAAAGATTGAGTTAAGTTTTGTGTGCAAGTTTTGTAATTGATTTGAGCAAGCTTTTGTGAGAGCTTGTGAGCAGATTTGAGTAAGTCCTAGAGAGGACTTAAGAACATAGTTGAGGAAGCTTTTGTGAAAGCTTAAGGATAGATTTGTGTGAGATTTTGTGGAAGCTTACAATCAGATTGGACATAGTTGAGGTAAGTCTTGGTGAAGACTTGTAGAGAAAATTTGAGGTAAGTCTTGGTGAAGACTTGAGTTGAGCAAGTTCTAGTGAGAACTTGTTGAGAGATTTAAGGTAAAGTCTTGGTGAAGACTTGTTGAGTAGATTGAGCAAGTTCTAGTGAGAACTTGTTGAGCAGATTTGAGGTAAGTCTTGGTGAAGACTTGTGGATAGATTAGTGTGAGCTTTTGTGGAAGCTTACAATGCATATTTGAGGTAAGTCTTTGAGAAGACTTGTGAGAAAATTTTATGATTGATTTGTTCAAACCTTGAGTTAAGGTTTGGGGTAGATCTAGCAGAGTTGATTTGTGATTGGATCAAGCTTTGTGTTAAGGCTTGAGGACATATTTGAGGATAGAGTATGGTGTATATTTGAGGATAGATTTGTGCCATATCAGAGATAGATATTGAGCATATTTGTGCTAGACCGAAGGACTGTGTTTAGTGCAGATCAGAGATAGAGATTGAGCAGATTTGTGCTAGATCGAAGGACTGTGTTTAGTGTAGATCAGAGATAAATATTGAGCAGATTTGTGCTAGACCGAAGGACTGTGTTTAGTGCAGATCAGAGATAGATATTAAGAATTTGTCTAGACACTCTTTTATGAATCAATAAGTAGATTTGTGCTAGACCAAAGGACTATGTTTAGTGCAGATTAGAGATAGATATTGAGAAGATTTGTGCTAGATCGAAGGACTATGTTTAGTGTAGATCAACGATAGATATTGAGCATATTTGCACTAGATCGAAGGACTATGTTTAGTGCAAATAAGAGATAAATATTGAGCATATTTGTGCTAGATCGAAGGACTGTGTTTAGTACAGATTTGAGATAGAGCTGAGAGTAAGCTTTGGAGGTGATAGAGCAGAGGATAGTAGTCTCTAATGGATAGAGATCCATTAGCCAGGGTAGAGAGGATAGAGGTCTTTAGTGGAGAGAGATCCACAAGCCAAAGTAGTGGAGGTAGTAGTCTTCTAGAGGATCACCAACCAAAGTAGAGGAGAAGGAGTTCTCTTGTGGATAGAGATCCATGAACCAGCTGAGGGGATTGGTGTCTCTTATGGATAGAGATCCATGAACTTGATTAGGGGATTGGTGTCTCCTTTGGATAGAGGTCCATAAACATTGTAAGAGTGACGGAGAACAAAAAAATTTGCAACTCACGAATCCAATTTTTCATTAACAAACTGGAAATAAATTACAGTAACAGCCCGTAGGCTTTACAAAAACTAGCTCGACGGCTTAGTTTTCTACTCCCTATGCAAATCCTAACTCTGTCCCCCCTGGAAGGAAAACACACTCTCTAAGCCGGCTCTCTGCCCTCGGCTCTGCAACTCGACTTCACGAGTCTGCTTCTACAATTTTCCAACCCCTATACACGCCTCTGCTTCATCCTTTTATAAATTTTTGGGTGTGCCTCTTCGTCTTCCATCTGGCGACCCTTCGATTCATTTCCACCATGACTGTTCGTCTTCTTCTGCTCCATAACTATAATCCGTAATGTCCTCTATAATTGGAATAACATCTTCCATTAACTATTCATCTGTGCCTATTTTCACTACACCTTGGTGCCATGTGTCGTTCTGTGCTGCCACATGTCATTCTGTAATGGTCTCTGAAAATGCTGCCTGTCACGATTTCATGACATCTCCTCCTTCTTCCTCGTCTTCTTCTCTTCCTGTCGCGATATCGTGACATGTCATGATATCATGACATTTCTATTCCCTTACCTTCACTCTCCTCTTTGGGTCACAAAAACTCGACATTTCTGCTCCATCGCCTCTTCTCTCCTCTTCAGGTTGTGAAAACCCGATATGTCACGATATCGCGATATTTTTCCTCTCTTGCCCTTCCTTTTCCTTTTTGGTCATGATATCGTTACATGTCGTGATATCACAACATTTTTCTTCCTCGTTTCCTTTTTCCCCTTTAGGTTGCAAAATCGTGACATGTCGTGATATCACGACATATTTCCTTTATGCTTCCTTCTCTCCTCTTTGGGTCGCGAAACCGTGACATGTCACGAAATCATGACATCTTCCTCTTTCACTCTTCATCCTGCTTTCGGGTCATGAAATCATGACATCTTAGCTTTCAGCTTCCTCTTTCTTCCTCAGGTCGCAAAAACGTGACATGTCACGAAATCGTGACATCTTTCATCCTCTGGCTCCTTCGCTTGCCAGCTGGTTGTGAAACCGTGACATGTCATGAAATCGTGACATCTTCCTCCTCTAGCTCCTTCGCTTGCCCTCTGGTCACAAAAATGAGACATGTCATGAAATCATGACATCTTTCTTCCTTGGCTCCTTCTTCGCCTTCTGGTCACGAAACTGTGACCTATCGCGAAATCATGACAGCTTCTCGTTGCTGACTCTTTTGCTCCATTTGTATCGTGATATCACGACACATTTTTTGTCACGATATCGCGATAGTTTTTTGTCACTAACTCTTCTGCTCCACTTGTGTCGTGATATCATGACACATTTGCTATCGTGATATCATGACAACTTCTCCCCGCTAGCTTCGTTCTTTGCTTGCATCGCGATATCGCGACACATCTTCTGTCATGATATCGTGATAGTTTTCTCTGCTTTGGCTCCTCTCTCCACTTTGTGTCACGATATCGTGACACTTTTTCTGTCGTGATATCACGACATATTTTTCTCCTTGCCTTCTTCTTCTTCTTCTGTCATGATTTCACAACATGTCATGAAATCATGATGTCTTTCCTCAGCCAAATTTTTAGAAGTGGCCCTCCTTCCACTGGATGCTTCTGCATCAGGTGCTACTGGATGCTCCTGCATCAGACACCCGGGGTTGGTGAAGTGATCTTCACTTCTATGTTGTCTGGTCACCGCATTCTGCAATACCTCCAGACATTCACCTGCCTTTACAGTCCACTTCAACTTCGTTTCTTGTAGGGCTTTCACTTGCCTCTACAAATCTATTCTGAGCAGCTCCTCTTACAGGGCTTGCATTTGCCCCTACAAAACTCGGACATCTTCTGCTGTCACTATGTCTCTGCCACCACCTCAGTTTCTTCTTGGAGGCATTCTGCTCGCTCAATCACAAGCCCTTCCATAGATCCTGGTGCAAACTACCTCACTTTCGATGATCTGCTTGCACACTTAGGAACTTCCAGCTCCGATACCACTTGACGGAGAATAGAAAAATTTGCAACTCACGAATCCAATTTTTCATTAACAAACTGGAAATAAATTACAGTAACAACTCACAGGCTTTACAGAAACTAGCTCGATGGCTTAGTTTTCTACTCCCTATGCAAATCCTAACTCTGTCCCCCCTGGAAGGAAAACACACTCTCTAAGTCGGCTCTCTGCCCTCGGCTCTGCAACTCGACTTTGTGAGTCTACTTCTATAGTTTTCCAACCCCTGTACACACCTCTGCTTCATCCTTTTATAAATTTTTGGGCATGCCTCTTCGTCTTCCATCTGGTGGCCCTTTGATTCATTTTTGCCACGACTATTCATCTTCATCTGCTCCATAACTGCAATCCATAATGTCCTCTGTAACTGGCGTAACGTGTTCTGTTAACTGTTCATCTGCACTTGTTTTCACCACACCTTGGTGCCACGTATCATTCTGTGCTGCCACGTGTCATTCTGTAACGGTATCTGAAAATGCCGCCTATCACGATTTTGTGACATCTCCTCCTTCTTCCTTGTCTTATTCTCTTCCTATTATGATATCGTGACATGTCGCGATATCGCGACATTTTTGCTCCATCATCTCTTCTATCCTCTTTGGGTTGTGAAAACCCGACATGTCACGATATCGCGACATGTTTCCTCTCTTGCCCTTCCTTTTCCTTTTCGGTCACGATATCGCGACATGTCGTGATATCATGACATTTTTCTTCCTCGCTGCATTTTTCCCCTTTGGGTCACAAAATCATGACATGTCGTGATATCACGACATCTTTCCTTTCTGCTTCCTTCTCTCCTCTTCGGGTCACAAAACGTGACATGTCATGAAATTGCGACATCTTTCTCTTCCGCTCTTCATCCTGCCTTAGAGTCACGAAATTGTGACATCTTACCTTTCGACTTCCTCTTTCTTCCTCAGGTCACGAAAACACATGTCGTAAAATCGTGACATATTTCATCCTCTGGCTCCTTCACTCGCCAGCTAGTCATGAAATCGTGACATGTCACAAAATCGTGACATGTCACGAAATCGTGACATCTTCCTCCTCTGGCTCCTTCGCTTACCCTCTGGTCATAAAAATGTGACATGTCATGAAATTACTACATCTTTCTTCCTTGGCTCCTTCTTCGCCTTCTGGTCGTGAAACTGTGACCTGTCGTGAAATTGCGACAGCTTCTCGTTGTTGACTCCTTTTCTCCATTTGTGTCGCGATATTGCGACACATTTTCTATCATGATATCATGACAGTTTCTCCTCGCTGACTCTTCTGCTCCACTTGTGTCGCGATATCGTGACACATTTGTTGTCGCGATATCGCGACAGCTTCTCCCCGCTGGCTTCATTCTTCGCTTGCGTCGCGATATCGTGACACATCTTCTGTCGTGATATCATGATAGTTTTCTTCATTGGCTCCTCTCTCCACTTTATGTCATGATATCATGACACTTTTTCTGTCGTGATATCGCGACATATTCTTCTTCTTGCCTTCTTCTTCTTCTTCTATCACGATTTTGTGACATATCATGAAATCACGATGTCTTTCCTCCTTAGCCAACTTTTCAGAAGTGGACCTCCTACCACTGGATGCTTCTGCATCAGGTGCTACTGGATGCTCCTGCATCAAAGAGGGAAAGGATTTTGAAGAGATTTTTTGAGAAAATTTTAGTGAAATATTTTCTCTGTGGAGTAGCCCACATTTAGTGAACCATGTTAAATTGGTGTATCTATTGTGTGATGATATCGAATTGCTTTGGTTATTACTATTGGTATTGCCATTAATAATATTGGATAATACTATTTTGAAAATAAAAGTAAAAAGTGATCTTATACTGTTCACCCCCATCTCAATATAAGCTTGTGTTCTTCACCGAGAGCTTGTTCGATCAAAATTATAGGTCAAAGAAACACAAAATCAAGGTAGATGCAAAGGAATACAAGGAAATACAGTTGGAGTCTGAGAATATTATCAAATTTGAAATAAACTATACATCAAAAGAACTTGAAGATATTAAAAATTTGTGTTATGAATTTCTAGATATTGTCATTTGGATTTACCATGATCTGAAGGGTTATTGACAAGAATGCGATCCAACACACCATTTAACTGTAGGAGGGGGTGAAGCATTTTCAGCAGAAACAACAACCTGTAAATCCAAATATTGAAGTGCTTATGAAATCAAAGTTGTTAAAAATTTTGGAGGCAAAAATAATTTATCCAATAAAGCACTTAACATGGGTGGAAAATTTTGTGTCAGTTTGAAATAAGAATGGTGATATCCATATTTGCATGAATTTTTGAAATCTTAACCAAAAGTCGTTAAAATATCACTATCCTTTACCACAGATTGATCAAATTCTGCATGTAGTCACTGGAGCACAAATATTTTCATTACTAGATGGTTTTTTGGGCTACAATTAGATCTGGGTGGAGGATGAAGACCAACACAAGGTTGCATTTACTACAAAGTGGGGCACTTTTACCTATCAAAGAATGCCATTCGGTATTTCAAATGCTATTTTTACCTTTCAAATGGTAATGGATGTCACTTTAGGTGAGTTATTGAATAGATTTATTATGATTTACCTCCAGGAAGAGCACATCTCTAATTTGAGGCAAATGTTTGAAAAATACCAAGAATTTGGAATTTCCATTAATCCGAAGAAGTCCATTTTTGTTCTCAAAGAAGAGAAAATTTTGGGACATGTAATCTCTCAAAATGGAATGACGATTGATCTTGCGAGAGTTGAGGCTCTCTTGAAATTACTACTGCTAGTTAACAAGAAGGATTTGCAATTATTCTTTGACCAGATCAATTACATTCAGAAGTTCATTACCGATTATGCTTAGGTGGTGAAACCAATGACCAAACTTCTGAATAAAACCATGAACTTTAAGTGGATATAAACATGAATATAGGTATTTTATGAGATCAAGGAGAGAATCACTCAAGAACTTGTACTGATTAATCTAGATTACTCAAAATATTTCATCCTTTATGCATTAGGCGAATAGGAGAGTTATGATGTTGTTCTCACACAGAAGCAAGAAGATGGAGATGAAAAACTAATCTCTTTCCTGAGTCAAGTTATTGTGCCAAACTAGGAGAAATATAACTTCATTAAAAAATATGTATATGCACTCATAAAATCCTTAAATAAATTTTGACACTTCGTCTCACAGAGCAAGATAGTCATGTACATCATTCATCCAGACGTCAAAAATTTCATTCTTAAAGGAGAATTAGGCGATAAGAGAGTAGGTTGGGTCTCAAAGATTCAATAATATGATGTGGATATCCGGATAACTAAGTTGGTTCATGGATGAGATCTCTACCAAGAACTGGCCAAAAGTGTAGCTTCTAGATCACTGAATTTTGTACAGGATAAGGAGATCAATGAAAGAAATTTTGTGAATTGAGCTACAGGTGATTGTGACTAGATAGAGGACCTTGTCAATTTATTTACATCTAGAAAATGTCCATCATATTTTGATGCTTCACAATGGTGAATATTCAGACTGCAAGCGCTTAAGTATATCCTATTGCCAAGCAGGTTGTTCCATAAGAATATATATGGAGTACTCGTTAGATGCATGAAGGATTATGAAAAAGAGAAGATATTGGAGTTCCAGTTGGGTTTATCTGGTGAACATTATGTAGGAAGGCCTATGGAATTGAAGATCATTTGGTTTGGTTATTTTTGACCTACTCTTTTTGTAGATGCATACAAGGTGAGCTAAAGTTGTGACAACTATCAGTGGTATATTTGTAGAAATAATAAAGCATCTTTGTCACTACATCCAATTCAAGTGGAAGCAGCTTTTCAGAAGTGGGGACTGGAATTCATTGGATTTATTGATCCTCATTCCTCTACCAAACAAAAATATATCTTGATATTGACTGATTATTTTACCAGGTGGACAAAGGCCATTTTTACCAAAAAGTAGATCAGACTATAGCCATCTCTTTCCTTGAGGGACTGATTACCCATTTTGGTGTTCCAAATGCCATTGTAACAGATAATGGGACTCCATTCATTAGGACCAAGATCATCAAATTTACAAGTAGATATAGGATTTACCTTAAGATATCCTCCAATTATTACCTACAAGGAAACGACTTAGCCGAATCCACCAACAAAAACTTGCTATGGATCTTGAAAAGGACACTGGGAAACAATAAAAGGAGTTGGCACCTATTGTTGAATTAGGCTATGTAGGCAGATCGAATATTAGTAAAGAATTCTATTAAATTCTCTCCTTACTATTTGGCATATGGGAAAGAGGTAGTTCTACCCACTCACATCGAGCTACCTATTCTCTAGACGTTACAGTTGTTCCAAGAAGAAGATGATGAATTTGATCCTATGAGCACAAGGTTGGCTCAGTTGCTGTAGATGGAAGAAGAGAGAGAAAATACATATGAAGCTTTCATAGAACATGTAAAAATGACATAGAAGTGGTTTGGAATAAAGACAACAAAATCCAAGTTTTAGGTAGGATATTTAGTCCTCAAATGGAACGAGAACAAATCCAAGCCAGGGAAGCACCAAAAATTTGATGCGATATGGGAAGGTCCATTTCAGATCTCTATAGTGAATTTGGTGAATGCATATCATCTTCAATATATGGATGGTTGGAATATGCCAATTCTAGTTAACGGTCTTCATTTGAAGGTCTATTTTCAATGATGAAATCAAGAGGTACGAGGTGTAAATATGTACATATTTTATTTATCGATACTTTAATGTTTTATAAAATACAAAATAAAAAATAAAATAAAAATATAGAAAAATTATGGTGTGGACTCTACTGAAGATGCCAGGATTTCCTTGAAAAACTTTGCTTTGAAAATTGCTCCCTGAGAAAATCAATTTTGCCTCAAATATTTCCATGAGGACATGTTACAATTTTGGGCAGAATTAATGGTTGCACTGAAAAGTTTGAACATATTTGAAAAGCTCCAAAGTTAAAAGGGTGCTTTATATCCAAGTTAAAATGGAAATGTTCCAAGGAAGACGTTTAGAAACACCTAGCTAAAGTATTGACACTGACAAGTAATTACCTTAGTTGAAAAATCTAAGCGCAATATGAAGAAGTATGTGGGGGCCAATTTAGAATGGTAAAGTGTGGTAAATGAAAGCGCTTTCACCAGACGAAGGGGCGAAAACCCCATTCACCTCCCAATGGAGGTGAACGTATGTTGTAGAAGAAAAGGAAATATGAAAGCACAAAATAAAACATAAAAAAGTGGTCAAAAGGGCTTTCATCCCAAATGAGGGGTGAAACCCCCGTTCACCCCTCGTTGGAGCGAAAATACTAAAAGGAAATTTTAGAGCCCACGCTATTCACTTTACAGGAAATGTTTTAAAAGGTTTTTCTCAAGTTCCATGATTTTTGTCAAAAAGAACATGGTGGGGAGTAACGAACGTGCTGGAAATTTAAAAGGAAGATTAGTCAACCTAAAAGCTCCTCATAAATTCAAGATGATGAAAACGTTTCAAAATCTGGAAGCTCTGGCATTTTAAACAAACGAATATAAAAATTTTTGATGAAGTTTTGATAAAATTAGAAGCGGAATGAAGTAAAAGGGAAGAAGCAATAATTTTATTTTAATATTTTTGGAAAATTCAAGGATTAAATTTTAAATTTGATTTTCTTTTCTTAATATGGTGTAAAAATCAAATAAAAAAAGAAAGAGAAAATAAAAAAGGTCTAACTTAAAAAGTTTTAAGGTGTGCTTTTTCTAAATATGGGGCGAAAAAGAAAAACGTAAAAATTTTTTAAAAGGAGAAATTTTGCCATGAAATTAAACCAAGTAGGTTAAAGATATTTTTGAAGTGAAAGGAGAAGGGATAAAGAACACCTGAGAAGCGTTTTCGCCCCTTCATTGCTTTTTAGGACGTATGATGATTTTTCAAGTGCAATCGAATTTTTAGAGCGCATTTTCAAAGTGATTTCACTCCTCGATACATGGTAAATTTTAAAATGTGTACAAGCACATTATGGCAAATTTTTGAAGCATTTAACTTAAAACATGTGCCCAATGTGCATTGGGAGACATTTTGGCCTCCTCGGGAGCTAGAATTTTACAATGTTGGAAGCAGAAGTGCTCATTGGTCTTAAAGTGGTGAATTTATTTTCTCGAGGTAGTTTTAATAACTAGGGAACACTGTTCAAAGTTCTTCATTGCAGAAAGGCACATATTTCAATAATGATGTTGTGGCAAATTTAAAAATCAGTTGCTATCACAATATTGGGAATAGTGTCAATTATTGGAAGAAAAGCATACCTCATTTCGAATCCACCAAGATGATTTACTACACTTACTGTGGTAGTTTAGGTGCATTCTATAAATAGATTAGGTAAACTTGCCCAAGAATTATAATTTTTAAAATTTTTTTGCTTGTGCGTTTTTAAGTCTTTATTGCAAAAGTTGTAGAGTGCTTTCAGAATTTTCAAATTTTGCACATAAGTAAGAAAAGAAAAGAGATGAAAGAAATTGTAGAGCCTAAGTAGTCAAATAAAAGGGCAAAATATGGGATGAAGTCCAAGAAGGCCCATAAAAAATAAAATGTAGATTTGGATCCATACTCTGACACCATGGCAGAGGTCGAAGATTGCTTGATCACCATTAAGGGTATGGTGAAGCTCAGGTGAGATGTGGAGTTTGCAATAAAACAAAGATTAACGATGGAGAGATCGTTGAATATCATTTTATGCATAATTATTTTGGTATTTGTGTATGCACGTACACACCTACCCGAAGCTGGTAAAGTTGATCGCCCAATTTTACAACACGATTACCAAGACAGTTCGAAATGCAAATAAGGAGGTGATTTTATCTATCTCCATAGATGAAGTGAGGGAAGAATTTGATTATGGATTAAAACCCCCATCCAATATTATTTTCAAGAAGCTTGACATCAATGAGCAAGAAGAAAGATATGTTTCTACCGTAACAATGCACCAGTTCATGGAGATGCAACTAATTAAAGAACCATAGCTAGGGAAGCTATCAAATCTGTCGAAATTATTATCAGAATTCAAGAGCCTTGACCTATTTTTAATGCTAGTATGGGTGGTTAGCCTTTCTACGAATTCTACAGTCCACAAGTGGTAGGCTGCACTTGTGTAGTGTATATCCTAGGTGGAGTTTTATGCTCCAACAACGATGAATGCAGGTACAAAACCAATGTATTTCAATTGGATCAATTTCATTTATCGAAATATGCACATCTAGTTGGAGAAAATACATATAGGAGAAGAGACTTAATTCAAACACACATCGTTGTCTGGTATTTTTTCTTTCATTTGCATCAACATTTTTCATTCATTGCAGTAAAACAAGTTGATGAAAAATATGAACTATTGCCCGTTTATATGTGGACTTCCACTCTATTGAGGAGGGAGTCATTTTATAGTTTTAATAATTTATTTATGGGGCCCACTATTGGGATGATTTATGGTAAGAATGAAAGAGTGCCATGGGAAATTATAGAAGTAGTGGTTACAATAGAAAAATATATATTTTTTTGCTCACTCAAGGTGTAGTACGAATTTTCAACTTCACTGGTAAGCCATTCCTGCTTCCATACTTTGCCACCGAGCAATTTTTTTCCATGGAGGTGGTGTGCTAGAATGATTATTCCAATGATGTTTATGGATCAGGGTGTTGTAAAATAACAACATGCACGATGCCATTTATATTTGGTAGCATAGAAGTGAGCTAGGTTGGCCAGAACAAATTGCTTACAAAAGCGCTTCAAGACCTGGGCCTAGTGGAATTATCACAGTGATGGAGGTATGAACCATTAGGGAAGTTTCTAGAAATAATCAAAGCCAAAAATTTCCATTACTATCCATGACTGGATATTTAGGAAAGGTGCAACAATTTTGATGGGCTTGAGTTAGAGTGGCATGTTGAAGATATGATGTCGCTTCCTTCGTGGTATGACTTTTACGAGCATGAGGTTAAATATAACCCGATAGTGCATAGAGATCACATTCCTCCACTAGGGCTATTTGGAAAAATGAAGGAATAGTTGCCCATGTGGACCGAAGAAAAAATTATGAATTGGTGGATTATGCGGGTCCATAGAGGGAAAATTACGTCCGGTTTTGGGTTGAATATGGATGGGGCATTTTCGAAGGCATACGATGAATTTGCAAACTTCTATCAATCCATCACTTTTGCCAATGTCGTACCTCAAAGTTTTCAAAATTTTAACAGCAGAGAAAGCATGGCTAGCAAAGAGCGCCTAGGAGCTGAGGAAGAGATACCTAAGGAAGAAGAATAACAATACCTATTTCAATGAAGGTCGTAGCAGGAAAAATAAAAAATAAATGAGGCACCTTTATTGGAGAAGAAAACTATTTTAGAGGCACTTCCATTCTTGAAAGCTACAAAAATATCAAGGACTAGCACTACTTCTTCATCTACTATTGCAATTTTAGTTTTTGTAGTTTCCACAGTTATGGTTGCTGCAAAAACTACTAATTCACCTCTGTTGGTGTTAGTTGCTCTAGATAGAATTGCCCAAGTGTTCCCATTGATTTAAAAGCAACCGATGGACCAGTAGGTTGAAATTTTTAACCTTGAAGTAGAATCAGAGGAGCAACAAGTGGAAATTATTATGTAGTTGCTTCCATCACCAGGACACATGCTGCTCATGCCCGAAGGTATGTTTTTCTTTCCCTCTTCTTCTACTTTAGAGCAACTAAATACTGTTAGTTCATTTCCATCAGTCCCTAATTATTTCACCCTCCATTTGATATTACTTCCATGTCCATTTATCTTCCTTCCTCTAACCCGCAAGTCACTACTACTCCTTCTCTTCCCCTCTCTTTGACCTCCCTTTCTTTTAGTTCATTTGCATTAGGTCTGAATCTATTTTTGTGCCCTTCACCTTCTATTGCTGATACCACTTCCACTGTCACTATAAGTACGTAAGCTCCTCCAAGAGTGAGCATAGCTATAGCTGAGTTTGGTTCTTCAATACACTCCACCATTTTGGTCCCCCTTCTCATAGTTATCTCCTCTTCTTCTTTCGAGCCAGACTGTGCACTGATTCTGATTCCTTTCATGCCATTTTTGGAGTTACAAGTACTTCCAAAATCCAAGGTGATGCCTGAGCAGCCTAATGTAGAAAATATTAATAATGCTCATCTCAGTTCATCAAAATGGCTAAAGATTTGTAGGAGAAAAGAGGCACTAGCTATAGCAAGGCCTCTCAAGAAATTCACCTTCGATCTAGTTGCTATGGAGGCTCACACTATTAAGATCATTCCCCTAGTCCAAAATCCACAAGGAGAGATGACACCAAGAAATTATGCTTATGAGACCGTGGTAGAGGACCTAACTAGAATCGATCCCATAGAGAAAATGGGGAATCTCCAAGTTGATATAAGTTTAGTTTATTTGCACAACGAGTATTATAAGAAAATATTTTATGATGCTAAGACAAAAATCACTGAATTTGAGGATAACTTGACAGCAAGTAGAGCACAACAAGAGAAGATGGTGGTAGATATTTAACACTTGTGTCAATAGGTAAGGATGCATCAAAAGGAAAATAATGTAGTAGAGCAACAGGTGAAAGCACTGAAGGCACAACTCGAGTCTTTTCAAAACCAACTAGTGGAGAAGGCCACACATGATGCAAGATTCTATCCAAAAATGGTTAAAGAAGCCCACCTTAGGCTGGCTCAGAGCTATAAGAAGTTGGTGGTGAAAGCAGTTTAAGTTATGCAATATCTCTATGTGGCATGAATACATATTCAGTTGGGCCAGCAGTTGATAAATAGTATTGAGGAGATGCTGGAACCTCATTTGGAGATGGCTGTAAAAATTCAAGCCTTGGCTCAGTCCAATATGCGCATTCACCCCATGAGTGAGATGGATCAAGCCTGGTCCACAACAAAGGTTACATGTTGCAACTACTTCTAGAGGTTGGATATGGTGAGAGAAGGCAGGAAGCTTCTCAACACAATGGAGTGGGAGCATATTGTTTCAATATTTTTTTTTGATGCTCTCTTGATACGGGCTTTCCATATTTTGTCGATGAATGGGGCGAGCCTCTGCCAAAGGAACAATTGGAAGAAACATGAAAAAAATTTGTGGAAGACACTTCAGATGTTGACAAGTGGTAGGATACCATCATGGAATAGCAAGTACTGTCGCTTATGAAGAATTTTACCCACATGGAGTTGTCCTTGTTTGAATTGGCCCAACGAGCTAAGCACTTGATCTTGGATGATACCAAGAACCTATGGTATATCTACGAATCACTTTGTGTTCCTTGATTTTTCATCATGCATGCTTGGGATGATCCAATTATAGTTTATAAAATCACCTATGAGAGTTCGAAGGAGTAGGCCTTAGCAGAGTAAGCAGTAGCAAAGCAAAAAAAAATAGAAATCGAGCAATAAGAAGTAGCGCAGATAGCAACAAAGGTAGAGGCAACTGAGAAGGTAGCAGTTGAGCAGACTCAAAAAAAAATATGTCCAAATCAGAAGTGCGAGCTAAGGCAACCGATAAGAAGACCCAATAAGGAGCCCAATGGATAAAGGCCTGGGATCACTTGCATCCATGTGAGTTGGATACCCCGTGAGCCACCAGAAATATTGGTAATTTTGATATTATGCCACATTGGGATTTTTGATGGAGTTTTGTTGAATGATTTTTTATTGTAAAAGCGGTAAAATATATTAATACTACGATTGTAGTATTTTGGCCGATATAACATGTTGTAGTTTATTTTTTGTGTGTTAAACTCCTCCTTTGTTTCTATTTTATGATTTTCATGCTAAAAGTAATGGGTGTTACAAGGGAAATTAGTTGGTGGGATCAGTTAAAATCACCCAAAGATATCTGCAAAAAATAGCACCCAAAGACTAAGAGTAATAAAAAATGACATCCTTTTCGCATGAATGAAGAATGAAGAACCCTTAGTGCCTTCAAAAATTGTATTATCAAGAAGTCAAAAGAACAAAAGTACATTCACCCCAAAAATGGGGCGATAGGCGCATTCGCTCCACTTCAGGGCGAATGAGGATTGTAAAAAGGAAGAAAACGTGCTAAGTTGGGTTAAAGAAATTTTGCCCTAAATAAGAGGTGAAAGGGACTTTCACCTCTTATTTGGGGTGAAAGGGCTTTAACCCAACTTAGCATGTTTTCTTCCTTTTACAACCCTCATTCGCCTTGAAGTAAAGCGAATGTGCCTGTGACCCCATTTTTTTGTCTCTCATTGGGGAGAAAATACATTGAAATGGCTAAGTTTGAATTGGGCCTAAAATCTGAACATGATGACAACTCAAATAAGTGTGTTCGCCCTAAAGTTGGGGTGAAAGCATTGTTTTCCCCACTTTGGAGCGAACGTCTTCAAATTTTTAAGATAATGCCCTAAGATTGGTTCATTGACCAGTCAAAAGGATGTTTGCCTCAGTTGAGGGGAAAAAGTCCCATTCACCCCTACCTATGGTGAATGATAAAAAAAAGGTGATTTCAGGTGAACATAAGAGAAATAGCAAGGCGCTAGGATGGCATTGAAAATTTAGCTATGCACTCACCCCAAAAGAATGGCGAACACACCTTTCAACCTTCCTTTGGGTGAACATATATATATAAGATATCATGTGTGGACCCCAATTCAGTGAGCATCAAGAAGACTAAAAATAAAAGTGCTTTCACCCCAAGTGAAGGGTGAAGTCCCCATTCACACCTCCTTGGGATGACGCTACAAGAAAATAGGCCAACGACGCATCAAAGATTTTAATTTTTTTCGGGCGAATATGAAAATATTGGGCATTTAAAAGTCAAAACTCCATTCGCCCAAGGTGGAGGGCGACGATGCCTTTCACTCTTTTTTGAGGGAACACATATTTTAAGGTGAAAAGACATCTTATGTAAAGCACTATCATTCTGGAAGGTAATATTTTCTTTAGAGTTGATTGTTGTTGTGGCAAGGAGATGAATGCAATGTGTCGAAGTTCAATTTGAGTAAAGTAAGGAGTTGTACATTGAATGCAATAATGAAATAATTACAAGAGGAAACACGAATAAGGAGTAAATGCTGAAAATTAAAAGAGGCGCATTTTCTCATTACTCAGTTTCGGGTGAATTCTACTTTCAACGACGCTCAAGATAGGTGAATGAAGAGAATTTAATGATTGGGGCGTGAAGTAACCAAAGTTGTTGATTTCATGCTGAAAATAGCTGTAGTATTAAAATCACAAGGTGTTTTTCATGAATTCCAAGGCATCCTATACGGGGGTGAATTTCCAAGTAGTGATGGAGGCATCAAGTCAATGATCGACTTTACAGTTTTTCGTCTATTGACACCCAAATGTGCTAATTTCCTATAGATTTCATCTTAGAAACTGGATCACTGTATCATGAGGAATATTTTCAAATACTTTGAGGAGGAATTCCTTCACAGAGGTTCTTGATCTATAAATATTTTGTCATATGTGCATTAAATGATAGAGATGAAATTCCTCTATAAATACTACTCATTTTTCCATTGTAAAGGAGGATAGACACTCTGCAGAAAAACTATTCAAGTTTTCTACGTAAATAGAAGAAATTGTGGCTTCTGATTTTGGAAGCAGTCTCTTTGTGAGGTTTCTTTCTATTCAAGCATTTCTATTTTATATTCATGTTTTCCATCTACTATTAAGTTCAAATTCTACACCTGGATTTGAGCATTTCTGTTGTAAGTGTGAGTATAAGAATGTGATTTTGGAAGTTGTCTCCGAGGAACTATAAGTAGATTCTCTTGCATCCTTTCTAGTCTATGCTGCTATAACACTTGGTTGGAAATCCTATTGCTAGTCTATCCCCAATCCTACATATTTGGCCTGTGGCTATATTTCCATTTCTTTCTATTATTTTCAATTTATTTCTTGCAACTCTAGTCTTAAACCATTGTAGGATTAGTAAAGGAGCCAATCCTTTTTGGATATTGGCACGGAGGACATTTCTTTCCTCTGACCTTTTAATTTTGGTCGTGTCTAGGGCACACAAAAACATATTTTATTTTTTAGGCAGATATTTGACCAATAGAAAGTTATTCGCAAAGGAGGCAAGAAAATAGTTGCCCACTTATTTTCTATCCAAGCCACCAAGAAGGCACCAAAAGAGTTCCCCCCTTGTCATCATTCTAATCCTACTATTCTTACTACCTATCCCCCACCACTACTTCAACCCTCACAATATCCCTGCTTACGAAAATAGCATTAAAATGGTGCAAGAACATGAGAAAATACTACTTGGGAAACATGGGACAAAGCTTCTCACTTTGAGCTTTGAGGACAAAGCTCTTTTAAGGAGGGTGGCTTGTTAGGATCCTAATCCTAACTCCTATTATATAACTAATTACTTTCATTGTTTATGGACCATTGCGTTCTTTCAAAATCATAACCATTAGATAGGTATATATATGCATTCATAGAGGGTGTCAATAGGCATCAAAGAATATATTTAATTACATCTCCTTGGGAGCATTAGGCAGGGAAACCTCCTTTTGAAGAAGCAATATTTAATAGTGATTTTTATACATCTTTTTGGTTTTGCATCATTCTATTGTATTCTCCATTAAATTCCAATTGATAGGAACTTGGTTCCTAACATCCGAGGGGGGACATCACAATGGTTCAAGCTTTGGCTCTTCTTAGAAAGGTCCAAAGTCCAAACTATAGTGTGTGTGTGTGGATAAGTATTAAATTCCATATTGATAATATTATCTCTCCCCCTTATGAGAGGTCATGGTGGGATGAGGATGCCCAACCTTGAGCATCGATCGTAGGGTTTTCTCACACTAACCAAATCGCCAAAAAAAAATATAAAGAACAATCAAATGGCACTATCTCAATTTGTTAAATTTCCTTGAATTTCAAGGAAGAGACCAAGGGTTAAATCTTGCCAGGCCAAACATATATAATTGTCCAGTTTTCCAAGTTGTTGTAATACCACTATATAGTAATGATGTAATATGGGTGAGACCCGTTTTAATCCCATGTAACCCATTAAAAAATAATAAATATATTTAATGAAATAAATCATAGATTAAAAAATGTTCAAACATTAAACTAGTTATCTAATAGTAATAATCTAAAAATATTTTAAATTTTTAATGAAAATATTAATGAATTTCTTGAAAATAACAAATAAAATTATATAAATTTTTAGTGTTTAATTATCATATATCAAATTTAATGAACTCAATTGATTATATTCTTTGAATTTAAATGAGGAAATCCAAGAATCTTGATGAACAATATATGTATTATTATCAAGCTATTGTAATAATAAATTAAAAAATAATCTTCTAACATTGAACTATTATTTAATAGTAATAATCTTAAACTATTTTTAAATTTTAATGAATTGGTTAGAGACTCTAATGGGAAGATTTTGTTGGCTTTCAGTAAAAATTTAGATCGTAAAACCAATCATTTTGCGGAGGCACAATATCTCTTTCAAGGGGTTTTTAAGCTGAAAATTTTGAATGGCAAGAAGGTAATTATTGAACCGGATTCCCTCAATATCATTAATATGATCAAAGGTGTTCAAGTCTCTTATTGGATGATCGTGAATAAACTTGCTAAAACTAAATATGGATTTATTTCTCGAAGCGGTTGAGATTAAGCATGTTTACAGCGAGGGAAATAGATTGGTATATTTTTTAGCAAACTTGGAACTTTTGCAGGAAAGATGACAATTTGGTAGGAAGATTTCCCAAATGGATTAAATAAAATAGATAATGAAATCTCAAGGAGATAAATTTTGTTTTCAAATGGTTTTGTTATGCGACAGTAGGGTTCCCCTCAGAAAATTTGCTGAACACAAGAGTCTGTACCTAAACTACGACCAAATTTTGAATTTGAATTATAGAAGAATTCACACCACAAATAGTTGTTGTTATTGGACATCCTTTTTTGGGGTTTCTACTTGACTATGTTTTTCAATAGGTATAGTATCCTACGTGAGACATGATATATTTTTTGGGGTTCTAGTTGTTGATAGTGAAAGCTCTAGTGTGTTGATGGTTTTAGTGTGGGTTTGTCCTACTCGGCTATTATGTAGCTTTTTTGTTTTCAATTTCGTGAATATTTTTTGGTTTGCTATGTTGATATCTATATTTCTTATTTCTTATATCGAGTTGTTTGGTTGATCCACCTTTGTAAAAGGTTTGGGGCACATTTCAAAACCCCTTCATCCATCTTATAAAAAAAATAAAAATATTAATGAATTTACTAAAAATAAAAAATAAAAATTATAAAAAATTTAGAGTTTAATTATCATATATCAAATTGAATGAACTCAATTGATTAAATCTTTGGTTTTTAATGAGGAGAGCCTTCAAAAAAAATATATGTATAATTATGAAGCTATTGCAATACCACTATATAATCATGTATATATTATGAAGAAAATTTGTTTCAATCTCATATAAATAATTAATAAATATTAGATATTAAGATATTCTATTATTATTTTATATTATAAAATTTTAAGTTATTCAAATAAATATATTCTCATAAATTTATTTCTCTTAACTACTAATCTATGAAAATTTAACATTATATTCTTTGGTATTTTTTTCGAAAAGTGACTTTATTACTAAAAGAATAATAAATACACTAATCACAAAAAAAGTGGGTGGTATGGGAGCACATCCCGAAAAGTCAAACTAATAGCCCCCTAGAGTCCTAAAAAAAACCTTGGGGTTAGAACATAAAATTAATCCTAGGTTTTAACCAAAAACAACCACAAAGAGTGTGAATCTCTAAACCCTAAAGAGTCACAAAAATAGCACAAACAAATGATGGAGGTTGAGTCTGATGATTGGCCACCAAAAAAGAGGTATTTGCCCAATGGTCAATCAAAGTCTATAAGTGATCTACCCTAAGAGCCACCTTGTTGGCTTAGGCCTAGATCTATAACAACACATTAGAGTAAATCATAGCTTTGATGTAAGTAGAGAAGTTTATTGAAATATTTAGATTAGCAAAAGTAGCATTATTACTGCCTTTTCAAATATCAAATTAAATATTTTTCTCTAAAAAAGTGTTATATTTGGTCAAGGTTTGCAAGCATATCCATCCTATCCCCAAGGAGAATCATAGGCCAAGAAAACTACGTAGGTCTAAATGGCCTAAGGAAGTCATGAATCTAGGTCCAAGCTGCTTGGGCTCTAGGGAAAAACTAGAATACATGTTTTATGGTCTCTTGACATTGACAAAAGGGGTATTTGGGGTTTCTCAATCCCAAGTGAGTCAAAAATTCCTCCTTCAACTAACAATCCTTGGAATAGTAAACACAAAGAGAAATGGATCAATTTGACCTCTAGATATGCATCCCAAATAGAGGAAAATTTGTATTACCAGTTTTTTTTTAGAGGATTGAATATGCTAATGAGCATTGAGCATGGGTATCATGGTTAAATTAGGGAAGGACCATGAACACCCATTCCTAGGTTTATAATTTCTAAAAGGAGTATCTAGATACCATTTCCAATCTTTTCATCAAGAATGAGTGCATATGAACTTGATTTTTTGTAGCATATCATAGGGGACTGTTGCCTAGACTTCTTAGAGGGTATCTCTATATTGATTTTGTAAATTGAATTAGGATTTAGCTTCAAGATAAGAGAGCTAATTTTTTGTGAAAATGGAAAAAATGTAAGACACCACCTTAACCCCTTTGCAAAAAATATAGAGCCTTAACCGAAGGGACTTTGTCTAGGGGTTGGTCTTGGTGCATGACAGTTGGGGACCACTAGAGGGACTAAAGTCTGTTACCATTCCACTAAATCCAAGGCTTAGATTTATCCTAGGCCTTCCATACGCTTTTGGCAACAAAGGTACCTTGAATCTAAATAGGTACTTTCATAACCAAAAGTGAGGGCAACCCAGACCCTTCCTAGGCTTTTTCTACCATATCTGGTGCTTAAAAAAATATAGTTTTGGGGAAGAATTTTCTAATCTTCATTACCCTAAACTACTCTAATGATATATTTGATACAAAGGGCTATCCCTTACATTTGGGTATCTAAAAGGTCCAATCCCCCAAACTCCCTTGGGAGACAACAAAATTCCCAGACCACTATGTGGAAACATTTACAATTTGAAGAAGAAGACCGCAAAAAGTCCTAAAGGACTATTGTGACGTCCTTCACAATGACCCCAAAATTGGGGACCCACCTTAAATTTTGTGATTTCGAAAAAAATTTGTTTATCTGATTTTGCTCGCATCAAGGTCTTGGAAAATTTGCTTTCACTTTGGAATTGCTGACATATTTACATTTTGAAGGTTTGAATGTAGTTGCAATGCTTCAAAACTGAATATTTTGATTATTTGCATATTAATTGCATTATTTCAAATCAAATAATTTGATTAAAATAATTTTCAAAGGTTTAAATGAAATAATTTGATTAAAATCATTTTCAAAGGTTTAAATGATTAATTTTCATTTAAATAATTAAATTTTATTTTAGGGTTAACCCTAAAATTAGTGCAAAATTGAAATGAACATATATCTTGAGACAAAGAACTCCGTTTGATCTCATTCAAAACTTGGTAAAAAGATATGTTTTTTCTCTTTCTAATGATACCAAACTTGCAAGATTCCAGATATCAATTTCACCAAAAAAATGGCGGGCTAATTTAGCAATATGAGAACTTTGAGATACTTTTGAAAAAAAGGAAAGTTACGGGAAAGTAAATTTTGGTTTTGTTTTGATATCATGATTATTGTTTCATTATGCAGGTAATACAAGGGCAAGTATTTGAAGAAGATCGTTATAAAATCCGTTCCCGATGATAAAACAGAATAACTAAACTTTTCAAATTATAAATAAATCATTGAGATTCATGGGAAAGGCCAAACATTTTATATAGAGAAGGAGAGGAATGATTGGAAGGAGCAAAGCTACACATTCGTTGGAGGAAAATAGAGAAGGCCATTTGCAGAACAATGGAAATTATTGTAAGATTTTATAAACTGTTTTAAGAATTTTGGATCCATATTTGTGCACAGACTGTATGTGGAATTAATAAAGTTCTTATTGCAATTTCTTAATATTTTGTATACCTTAGAATATTGCATCAATTTATTTGATTTCACTATGTGAATACTGGTGAACATTGGATTGGTTTTAGAATTATGTAAATGGAAATTTGTTCTGTTGAATTTGTTCGAGACATTAGTTTAATTTCTAAAGCTTAAATATTTTATTATTTTATTTTCATTCTGAAAACTATATATTATAACTTAGTATAATTTTATAAAGTAAAATTATATGACTAAGTTATAATTAAATTTATAATTCAAATACTACATTAATTAATATTCGAATTAATAAATTTAAGAATGGATAAATGAATATTCTATTCCTCACCTTAATTTCATAAGGTTGAAGAACTCGTATTGATATCTCTAAAATTCAATTTGGATTTGATTTATAATATAGTTCTATCTAGTTCAGAAATCCAAATTTCAAACTAGAGATCACATTTACTCTTTTGAATATTTAATTTCATAAATATTTCAAAAGATAAATATTAAAAGAAAATGAAATTTATAAACTTTATTTTATCATAAAATCCAAAGTTTATAGATTAGTTTCATATTAAGCCCTAAGATTTTATCATTGATAAGGTTTTGGAACCTTATAAATTGGGCAAGACATTATTTCATTTATTCACCTCTTCTAGGTTTGATTTATAATTTCATAAGGGAGTTTGAATAAATGATTGCTTTATCAAATAAACATTTGGAAAGTGAATTTATTATAAATCTATTATGTTCCAAAGGTTTATCAAGTTTATAAAATTTCATTTACTTTGATTTTTATTAAAGTTAAATTGAAATTTAATATAAAATGCTAGATTCCTTTTATGCTAATTTCATTTAAAGCATTTTGAGACATTAAATTGAAGAGAGGAAATAAAATTTGGTATACTTTAACCTAAGATCATAAAACGAATTTTATTATGTTGAACTAATATCAAAGCATGTTATACATGATAAAATTGAAATCATTTACCTAATTCCAGGCCCCTTGTAAACAGTAGTTCACAAATCCAAGAGTTATTCAAGTACTCATTGATGTATATACATATGAAATGTTAGATATAACATAAGAACCTTGGAGATATATAATATTATTTTCAAGAGAGAATCATAATTCTGAGTTTGTCAGGTGGCTTTGTGATTAAACAAAATCACACCTCAACAAGGACCTTCTCTAATTTTTGGAAAGAGGCTTTGGAAGGGGTTCAACATGAAGAGTAGTTAACATGGGTGGTATCCAAGATCTTAGAACAAACCTAGAATTTCTTGGCTAGTGAGAGAGGCTTGGAAAGTCACTTGTGAAGTTTGTGCTCCATAATTTCAAGGACATATTATCACAACACTAAGGAAGAGGACCATAAGGCAAAGGGAATATATAAGAAGTAGAACATTTCTCCATTGTGGATCCACTTCCAATTATATGTTAAACCAAGTAAGCTTTAGCAAGAATGATTATCTGTAACATTGAGTTTTTTCACTAAATATTGTATCCTAAAGCCTCATAGAAAGTGTGCAAGAATTATAAGGTAATATTAAATTTTTTTTCCTATTTAAAGAGTGTTAGAAATGAATCATTTAAAAAATGTCTAGTAAGAAACTGTTGCATCATATCTGGAAGGATAATCCCTTTCACTTTCTCCTTAGAGACAATATCTACTAAGAGATAACCAAAGCTTTTAGTTTCTATGAGTACATAAATAGTAGGAGCAAGAGGGAACCCTTTCTGAATAGATATATGGAGGTTAAAGTATGCGGATTGATGATCATTAATCGAGAGGCAAGTAGATGCCTACAAAGAGCATTTGAATGGTGTATAGAAAGGTAAGTCCAGGTCCTAGAGCCTAAAATATAGCTAGGATCAAGGGTCATTCAATCCTATCATAGGATTTAGCAAAGTCTATTTTAATGAACCCATGAGATCATTTAGTGAGATATAGTTATGATGTTAAATCAATTTGTCTCCATTCGTAAAAAATTAACGAACCCATGAGATCATTTAATGATAAATTTCATAGGTTGTATATTGAGGTGGGGATGCATTATATCATTTCAGAAGAAAGAGCTACTCAAATATACATTGGAGCCTTAGATCACGTCACAACCATGTTTTTGGGGAAAGGCCTTAAAATTACATCATTGCCTAGGGCTTACAATGAGGCAGTAACATTTGAACAATAGTTGATATATCTAGGTGTTAATATGGAACAATTATACAGACTAAGACCTAAAATTCATGATCAAAAAGCACAAATGAGTTAGGTTGAGATTGATAGTTTAGATGTCACAACTACCTTAGATGTTGAGAATGAGGTGCAGGTTTCAGAGTTAGTACCCATCAATGAACATATGATGATCAAGTTGATCAAAATGTAGAAACTGATTTAGAGCCATTATTCACAAAGGAGGATTGGGATGATTTTATGAAACAAAATACAAAAATTGATCCCATTGAAGAAACTCTTGTCTTACCAAAGGATGAATCTAAGGAAGATGAATTCTTTGAAATTGAGGAGAATGAATCTAAAAAAGATGAATTTTTTGAAATTAAAGAAAATGAATTTGAAAGTGAATCTAAAGAATATATAGAAGAAATGATAGATTTTCATCATTTGTTTCAGGAGGATAATGAGTGTGATGTTCAAACAGGTAAAGTTAAAGAATTGAATGATCATAGATGTGATTTCATTGAATATTGCAAGGGATTACAAGAAAATAATACCTCGATGATGATGGTTCAAATGATTTATTCTAAAAGCTTATTGCTTGAGGAAGATGAATTGTTTGAAATTGAATATGAATTTTTTATTGAAGAAAGTGAATCTGAAAATGAATATAAAGATGCTATGAAAGAAAATATGGAATATCACCAAGTGATTCAGAAATATAATGATTTTATTATTTTAGATCATGAAGAAGAATTATTCACTTTATTCACAATTTCTAAAGAAGTTTTTATCTCAGATGATATGTAGGAAATTAAAGTTCTTGTATCACTTAAGGATTCTATAATGCTCATACAACAAGAAATCAGTAGGTCTTCATCTCAGGTGATTGATAAAGGTGAATTTGAAAAGGAAATTATAGACCTATCCAAAGTTTGCACAAAATATATGGTGGAACCTCACCCTTTAACAATAGAAGATAATTGTTATAATGGTTGGGGAAGATATGATGAATGTTTTTCTTTTATACCTACTGATAAGAATTGTTCTTCATCTGATATGCAGGATGCTAAAATTGATATCTTACATGAAGAGTCTACAACTCCTGTACAGTCAAATAATCACATGTTTTCTAAAGCCACAATAAAATCTCATCCCTTAGCTTTAGAAGATAATTACTATAATGGATGGGGTATGTATGGTAAATCATTGTTTTCTCATACTTCTACTGATAAAATTTCTATTTCACTTGATATGCAGGATGTTGAAACTTCTATTTCAAAAGAAGATTTCGCAATTCCTACACAATCAAAAAATGACATGCCAATTGCAAAAATAGAGAAGGTTCCAAAATTGAATCACTTTGAAGATGAATTTATTGAACACCTTGCTAAAATTGAAAATGAAGAAATGGTAAATGTTTCTTATGACTCATTTATTATTAATGAGGATGAGGTAAAGTCATCTCTTTTACCCGTGACTAATAAAAATTTGAGTACAAATTCACATGAATGGTTTGGATTTAATGTTGGTGATGACCTAAAGGAAAATGTTGATCTATCAGAAGTAACTCAGGTGGTTGATCAAGAAAATTTGTTATTTAACACATCTTGTGATCAGTTAGATTTGTGGTTTGAAAAGGATAGGCATACATTTAATTGGGTGCCTAATTTTGGTGTCTTTAATAAATAGGTATTTGATGAAGATGAAGAACTACAAGGTGATCATGATGGAGACCATGAAGAAAAGGAAAAAGTGACAAATGCTCATCAAATCTTGGTAAATGCTAATAATGATGTATTGAGTATAGACGATGAGGTAAAATCTTCACCTTTCTCATTGGTTACAAAATTTTCAGGTAATGGGTTGCATGATAAGTTTTTAGATGCTAATGCTATCAATGATGAAATGTCAAATGTTATTAACAAGAAGTTGGAGACAGATTCTAAAATTTTTGCCATAAATGAAATGAAGGAAAACATGTTTGAAATGCTTAATCAAATTCATGAGCAATCAACTAGTGAAGCTAGGGCACAAATTTTTAATGATCTTCTTATACCAAATGTCCTAGATGCTTGTCAATTCTTGAATGATTGTGATTGCTTTAAAAACTTTGAAAGTGACTTGAATATGAAATTTTTAGAAATAGGTTCTTATTTGCAAAATCTCCTATTTGAAAAGAGGAGCCTAGTTCTAAATTATGAAACAAATTGTGAAATTCACACCTTTTTGAATAAGCAAAGGATAATTGAAAAACATGTTTTCACTTTTAAGTTTAATAAATCAAATCTTAAACATGGAACTGCTTATAATTTTGAATCAAATCAGTGGGATGAAATAGGCATAATGAGAATTTCTATTTTTGGCCTAATCTTATTTTTATTGGATTCTTATAAAAATTGTCAGGCATGTAATCATATATGTTTTCTAAAGTATGCTAATCGTGTATGGGATCCAGGGAAATGATGGTAAATATTTTGGTAGTGTCTTGTATATTATGTATATTTTTTGTAAATAGTTTTTTGGATTTGTTGTTTTATTGTATATATTTGTTTCGTCATGTGATGTGTTGATGTCATGTATTGATGTTGTGTTTTTGATGTTGTTGTTATGTTTGTTTTCATATGTTTTATTGTTGAGCTTAATGACAGATGAACTTCACTAGATCTTGTTGAAGTTTCGTGACTGAATGTGTTTCAAGTTGGCACGGTTTTAGGTGAGTCTTCCAAAGAGGAGGGTAAAGCTACCTAGTTTGAGGACCTATGAAACCTGGAAAAAGGGAAAATGAGGTATTGATTTATGTCCTTATGAATGTGAACAAAGATAAAGCAAATATGAAAAATTGGAATTGTATTGCGAAAACTTCGTATCCTTACATACACTCGCATTTCATAAACATGTTTCATAACATTGCATACATCACCCTCACACTTCATATTTCATATCCCATAAAAAGGATCATTTGTCAAATTCAAAAGGTGTTAATTGGTTTTGTCAAAAGTCATGTTGCTTTAATCAGGGGCACTTTCACAAAGGCATTTTGTACAAAATTGTAAAAGATAAAAGCTTCATGTTTACACACCATAGTTTCAGGGTTCCTAAATGTTTTAGTCACTCAACCATTTCTAGTATGTTAGGAAACCACTAAGAAGCATGTCAGATTCTCTTAGGATCATTGCACAATATACACTAAATGGGTCTTGAGATCGGGGACTGATGTTGAAATCATTTGGAACCAAACACAGTTACACATATTAAATTTATTTTGGGTAAAATGGTCAAAACCATCATTGGAAGAAAATATAGGGTGAAAAGGGGTATCCTTGTCAGTCCTATCATGCAACATAGTCCATAAAACTCATTATTACCACAAATATTTAAAATCTCTAAACAAAATCAGAGTAGTAAGGATAGGGTTAAATTCTCATCATACTTCAGTTGAGAATCCAATTCCCCAAAGCTCTGAGTCTATTTACATCACATACCATCGACTATTGGGTCGTAAGGATTCATACTACTCGTCCGTCAGAAGGAAGGGTAGTCGTCCCCAAGGTTCAAGAAATCAAAATCCAAACACATCATTCACTATTGGATTGTAAGGATTTGTACTACTTGTCCCTCAGACGGATGGGTAGTCATCCCCAAGATTCAAGCAATTCTAAAGCCAAAATCATGGACTATGGGGTTAACCTCCACCGGGGCTATAGACGCTTGACTGGTAGTGGAGTACGCTCATGTGTGGCGATATGTCTTGTTGAAAAGTGAGACCTATGTTCGTTTCAAATGGGCAGGCTAGCCTTGTATTTCTTTCATAACAGGTTTAACCATTTTGGTCAAAATGAGGTAATGAACTCACTTGCGCACACACTGGTTTTGGATGATAGTAAGGTCATAACTAAGCTCTTGATCTGGTAAAGGAATTCATGGCACACACATTGGTCCTAAGAGGGTTAGACAAGTTTTAGTGTGTTTGTTTATTGTACTAGAATGTTTGAGTCTCTATAAGACAGGTGGTTCATTTCAATACATTCTTTTAGCTCATATCATATTATTTTCCATATCATCTTATTGGTCATGAAAGGTCATTTTTAGGGCCCCTGATTAAAGTACAATGACAAGCATGGCCAAATAAAATATTTATATTGAAAATGATCATTAATACATATCACATGATCCCAACCAATAATACATCACATTCTGCATAAATCATCTATGATTCCGATAATTCATATTTGTATTGGTCTATTCTCATTCTCTAGATGCTTATCAATGCTTGTGATTCTAATATTCATGTTTTGTGTGTTTTCAAAGTTTGGTTTTTAGTCAAAAATGTCCAGGGACATTTACCAGCAAAGTCGCCAATGTTGTGACGTCCTTCACAATGACCCCAAAATTGGGGACCCACCTTAAATTTTGTGATTTCGGGAAATTTTTGTTTATCTGATTTTGCTCACATCAAGGTCTTGGAAAATTTGCTTTCACTTTGGAATTGTTGACATATTTGCATTTTGAAGGTTTGAATGTAGTTGCAATGCTTCAAAACTGAATATTTTGATTATTTGCATATTAATTGCATTATTTCAAATCAAATAATTTGATTAAAATCATTTTCAAAGGTTTAAATGAAATAATTTGATTAAAATCATTTTCAAAGGTTTAAATGATTAATTTTCATTTAAATAATTAAATTTAATTTTAGGGTTAACCCTAAAATTAGTGCAAAATTGAAATGAACATATCTTGAGGCAGAGAACTCCGTTTGATCTCATTCAAAACTTGGTAAAAAGATATGGATTTTCTCTTTCTAATGATACCAAACTTGCAAGATTCCAGATGTCAATTTCACCAAAAATAGCGGGTTAATTTAGCAATATGAGAACTTTGAAATACTTTTGAAAAAAAGGAAAGTTACGGGAAAGTAAAGTTTGGTTTTGTTTTGATATTATGATTATTGTTTCATTATGCAGGTAATACAAGGGCAAGGGTTTGAAGAAGATCGTTATAAAATCCGTTCCCGATGATGAAATGGAATAACTAAACTTTTCAAATTATAAATAAATCATTGAGATTCATGGAAAAGGTCGGACATTTTATACAGAGAAGGAGAGGAACGATTGGAAGGAGCAAAGCTACACATTCATTGGAGGAAAACAGAGAAGGCCATTTGCAGAACAATGGAAATTATTGTAAGATTTTATAAAAAAATTTAAGCATTTTGGATCCATATTTGTGCACAGATTTGTATTTGGAATTAATAAAGTGCTTATTGCAATTTATTAATAGTTTGTATACCTTAGAATATTGCATCAATTTATTTGATTTCACTGTGTGAATACTAGTGAACATTGGATTGGTTTTAGAATTCTGTAAATGGAAATTTGTTCTGTTGAATTTGTTCAAGACATTAGTTTAATTTCTAAAGCTTAAATATTTTATTATTTTATTTTCATTCTGAAAACTATATATTATAACTTAGTATAATTTTATAAAGTAAAATTATATGACTAAGTTATAATTAAATTTATAATTCGGATATTACATTAATTAATATTCGAATTAATAAATTTAAGAAGGGATAAATGAATATTCTATTCCTCACCTTAATTTCATAAGGTTGAGGAACTCGGATTGATATCTCTAAAATTCAATTTGGATTTGATTTATAATATAGTTCTATCTATTTCAGAAATCCAAATTTCAAACCAGAGATCACATTTACTCTTTTGAATATTTAATTTCATAAATATTTCAAAAGATAAATATTATAAGCAAATCTAATTTATAAACTTTATTTTATCATAAAATCCAAATTTTATAGATTAGTTTCATATTAAGCCCTAAGATTTTATCATTGACAAGGTTTTGGAACCTTATAAATTGGGCAAGACATTATTTCATTTATTCACCTCTTCTGGGTTTGATTTATAATTTCATAAGGGAGTTTGAATAAATGATTGTTTTATCAAATAAAATTTTGGGAAGTGAATTGATTATAAATCTATTATGTTCCAAAGGTTTATCAAGTTTATAAAATTTCATTTACTTTGATTTTTATTAAAGTTAAATTGAAATTTAATAAAAAATGCTAGATTCTTTTTATGCTAATTTCATTTAAAGCATTTTGAGACATTAAATTGAAGAGAGGAAATAAAATTTGGTATACTTTAACCTAAGATCATAAAACAAATTTTATTTTGTTGAATTGATATCAAAGCATGTTATACATGATAAACTTGAAATCATTTACCTAATTCCAGGCCCCTTGTAAACAGTAGTTCACAAATCCAAGAGTTATTCAAGTACTCATTGATGTATATACATATGAAATGTTAGATATAACATAAGAACCTTGGAGATATATAATATTCTTTTCAAGAGAGAATCATAATTTTGAGTTTGTCGGGTGGCTTTGTGACTGGACAAAATCACACCTCAACAAGGACCTTCTCTAATTTTTGGTAAGAGGCTTTGGAAGGGGTTCAACATGAAGAGTAGTTAACATGGGTGGTAGCCAGGATCTTAGAACAAACCCAGAATTTCTTGGCTAGTGAGAGAGGCTTGGAAAGTCACTTGTGAAGCTTGTGCTCCACGATGTCAAGGACATATTATCACAACACTAAGGAAGAGGACTAAAAGGCAAAGGGAATATACAAGAACTAGAACATTTCTCCATTGTGGATCCACTTCCAATTATATGTTAAACCAAGTAGGCTTTGGCAAGAATGATTATCTGTAACATTGAGTTTTTTCCACTAAATGTTGTATCCTAAAGCCTCATAGAAAGTGTGCAAGAATTATAAGGTATTATTATTTTTTTTTCCTATTTAAAGAGTGTTATAAAGGAATCATTTACAAAATGTCTAGTAAGCAACTGTTGCATCATATATGGAAGGATAATCCCTTTCACTTTCCCCTTAGAGACAGCATCTACTAAGAGATAGCCAAAGCTTTTAGTTTCTGGGAGTACATAAATAGTAGGAACAAGAGGGAACCCTTTATGAATAGATATATGGAGGTCAAAGGATGAGGATTGATGATCATTAATCGAGAGGCAAGTAGATTCCTACAAAGAGCATTTGAATGGTGTATAGAAAGGTAGGTCCAGGTCCTAGAGCCTAAAATATAGCTAGGATCAAAGGTCATTCAATCCTATCATAGGCTTTAGAAAAGTCTATTTTAAGAAAAATGACCTTTTTTTGGAACTACCTTGCTCATTCCATACCTTCCCAGACAATAATGATGTTATCCAAGATATATTTGTTCTTAATAAATCTAGTTTGCTCTAGCTAAATAATCAAGGGGAGAGGATTTCAGAACCTAAGAGCAATGGCCATTGGTATAATCTTGTAGGAGACATTGAAGAAGGTGATGGATCTCCAATAACAAATATCTTCAATGTCGCCTCATTTGGGGATAAGCTTAATGTTATCCTTGTTTATCAGTTGGTGTAGAGAACTAGTCCTAAGAACTTCTAGATACATTTGATGAATATCTAGCCCCATTGTATCCCATATAGCTTTATAAAATTTAAAGGGGAACCCACCATAGCCTTGAGATTTATCATTAGCCATGGAAAAGGTTGTAGCCTTGAGCTCACCTATGATAAGAGATTGTCACAAAGGTCTTCCTAGAAAGTAGAGAGATGATAAGGAACCACACTGACACACTACTAAAGGGCATGAGCTTGATCGAGGGAGGGTTATTGATATCGAAATATATTCTAATAATGTCGAACAAAGGCCTACAAAATATTAGGTAGCTCTATAAATATTTGTTGTTCTTCATGAATCTACTTAATTTTTTGGGTTGTATCCCTTAAATAGATTAAAAAGAATCTTTTGATACTCGATCCCCAAATTTAATCCAATGGAATCTAGCTTTAAGTTGAGACCCTATGGCTACATGGGCATCAACTATTTTTATTGTTTCCAAAGCTTGGCCACTTGTGGTGGTAAATAGGGTGAAAATGATTGAGCTTCTAGCTCCAAGGTGGTATATTGGAGGTCCAAGGTGGTGGTCTTGTATGAGCAACAATAAAAAAGGGTCAGTTGGTACCCATAAATGTAAAAACAATAATTGGTACATTCGATCACACCATTCTACTAATCAATCCACCCATTGGGAGTGACTGAACATGAAACCAAGTTCCAAATGTGTAGGATGTGGGTTGATGATTGATCAATGATGTGTTGAAATTAAATTGACTACTCAATGAGGACCTTCCACCTCCTGACCATTCAATGCAAAACCAAATGGGTGAGTGGTTCAAGAAGACAACCTTGGAAAGAGGTTCAACCGATAGGGAAAAATAGTTGGTGAAATTAAATATGGGTTTCTCGCATAAAGTCGTCGATCAAGCCATTTGAGAATCGTGTTAGATCTAGCTCGCATGTTGGGCCATATGTGCTATAAAAAATTGGCTCGAGGGTGACCCACATTGGGATAAAAAAAACCCAATTTATTGGATGTATGGAACCAAGTCACCCGCTCTCCCACTATTGCCCGCTCTCCTGCTACCCAATGCATCAAATGGTCATATTTCTTGTGTGTAGTATTTTTAATCATGTTAGAAATCATACAATTTTTTTTTTTCTTGTGTGTAGTATTTTTAATCATGTCCAAATAATCACAAATCAACCGGGTTAGAAGAAAGAGGATCCACAAGAAAAATCCATATATGAGTCCTTTTGAGGACATTGTTGGACGCATAAACATTAACGACCCTAAGTGAATGGTTATTGATAGTAAAATTATCCACAACACACAAGTAGGATCACAATGAACAGAAGCACTATAGATCTCAGATGAACAGAAGCACTATAGATCTCCAAAATAGTTGCTTTAGATATTAAGCATTACACAGTAGTATATCTCAAAGGAGCAGAAGCTACTACTCTTAAGCTTGTACATCATAACGGCAAGTGAGTCCTAGGCTCCCATAACGACAAGTGCAAATCTAAACATACTTCTTCTTTCTCTCCACTCTTAGCTTTCTCCAAAGGAGACGAAGCCGCGGCCAAATCCATACTGCATGGGTTTTCCCCTAACAACGGCAATAGCGATAACGTGCTACAATCCTTATCTTTACTAGATGCCATATCTGATCTCTTCCTCTCTTGAAATTTGAGCATGCCATAACACATCTGCGTCTCTGTGAAGCCCAGAACCCTCGGATACCCAAAACTAGAATGTTGTTGATCATACTTATTGTTGTTGTTGAACTTGTGGTGATCTAACAGCATAAACCTTCTCATCTGCTGCCTCTCCCGTCGGTGGGCATTCTGGTGTCCTCCCAGAGCCTGCGACGTGGAAAATCTCTTGTTACAATAACTACACTCGATTTTCCGCTTATTTTTCCTCAAGTTTATTCTGCCATTATCACTATAACTGGCATCACCCGCCGACCCATTTATATCAGGCTTCAATTCACCCCCGAACTCGATCCCAAAGAGCCTAACAGACTTATTATTATGAGAAGCAGAAGAAAGCCCATTATTAGAGCCATATTCAACTTCACCGGACATGGCTTCCTACTGCCTTACAATTTCAGGAAAGGAAGTAGGCGAACTTAAATTTATTTTCCTTTTAATGGGAGGCATCCACCGGCGTGCGAATTAAGATGCCCGGAACGGCATCTAACTTTTTTTCGGTGTCAATAAAAGCCCAACTAAGTTGTTATTATGCACCAACTGTGTTGTTTCTGAAGAAGCCGTCTATATCAGAACTTCGAAGAGTAGAGGAGATTAACATGTGTGCATCTAATGCTAAGTACAGGGATGGGTGTATGCCCGAAATGACCAAGCTATGAATGAAGCTTTTATATTAATGAATTTTGAAATTTTAACAGATGCATGTTTATATATAGCTTGGGATGGGTGTATGCCCGAAATGACCAAGCTATGAATGAAGCTTTTATATTAATGAATTTTGAAATTTTAACAGATGCATGTTTATATATATAAGGGGTTGTTTACTTAAAGACAATTTTATAGTAAACATAAAATGTAGTTCTTACTTTTGATTGATAATTTTATGTAGCTTTTACGTAAGCGGGGTTGTTTACTTGAAAGACACAATTTTATTGCCTACATAAAATGTAGTTCTTACTTGGAAAAGATAAATTATAGTTGCTTTATAGGTGGAGAGTTTTAAAATTTTATTTATTTAAGGTTTTGAAAATAAGTGGAATAGAATTATAACTAAAATTGTTTTACATAGCTTTAAAATAAAATTAAAATTTCACTTAGTTATTTTTTAAAGTTTAAATTTTATAAGATGAAGATCAACATTGCAATTGGTTAAATTATCTGTTATTTGGTTTTCTTTTTTATAGATATATATTTACAATGCAAATTTTTTAATCAAATTCTCACATCTATTTTTGTTGATTGTATTAAAGATAATTTGTTAATAACCTTCATTTGAAATAAATTCCCATCCTTGTTTAGTTGTAGTTATGATCACTGTAAGGAGTGCCTTAGCCTCTACATAGTCATTAATTGAATTTTCATATCAAGTAAGTCAAAAAAAAATTTTTTTTTTTGGAAAACATCACCTCCCTTAAGTTTTCCTGGATTTTCTTTGGAAGCATCATCAAAATTAATTTCAATGAACTCAATTTCTGGAAATCTTCATTTTACTGTACATCAAAGCAAATCCTTTATGTTAACTACATTCTTGTAGATGAACCTTCCATATATATTTAAATATTATAACTAAGAGGTTATTCCATTCTTTTGCACTTGAGACTTACCATGATGAGCACCATGTTTATAAGTATTCTACAAAAGAGGCAATAATACAATTTAAAACATGACATTTTTAACATTTATTTTTATTATTTTTTTCAAGCCAAAAATTCAAACAAAAAATGTTAGGACCAATCCTCCATAGAATACATAATGTTTTAGCTTTAAAATAATTAACCCAACATTTCATAAACTTTTTCAATGTTGATGGAGTTAGAAAATATATTCTCATATGTTTGAAAAAGTAGCACCAAATTGTGTAAACAAAAGGATAATGAACAAGTAAATTATTTGATGTTTCTATATCCTTATCACACAAGGCATACCTAAAAGGTCCATGATATCCTCTTGTTTGTATACTATTTCTTGTAACAATCTTGTTTTGAAATGCTAACCAAATAAATGTTGGGGAAGGCCTCCAATAACCAAACATTCTTCCAAGGAAAATTATTAGGGTTAGAATCTTTTGATTTCTCTAAATACTCATATCCTAACTTGAGTTAGTTTCCACCATTTTTTGATAGATTCGAAACCAATTCATCCTTCCATACAAAAATAGATAAATAACTCTTGAAGCATATTTTGAAGCTCATCTGCTATGTATTTGAGTTCTCCTTAAATTATGTTACTATACAAATCCATGATCTAGAGTTGTTCATATTAATATAATATTTGATTGTGGACCTTTACAAGTCATATATTCTCGATCCAATAATTGTCAATTTGTATTAGAAATACGAGCAAAAGTATTAAACCAAACAACAAACCAAATAGTTGTAGAATACCTTTCACTGACTAACCATAAATTATATTTCTAGCTCAATTGGAAACTATCTAATAGAAAGTTTCATGTTGGCAGTTGTTTAGATAGAGTTTATTTCCTAAATAATTTATATGCATCATGAGAAACTATATTCTTGAAATAATATTTTTCCTAGCTCTTTCTTTGATCTTTGAATAATCTCTAACCAAGTTTTGCCTCTAAGTTCAAATTCATAAATATGTAACTATGCAAGCCTACCCCCAATATTCTTTCCTTTGTAAATCAT
Source organism: Wollemia nobilis (assembly GCA_028583015.1). Lineage (NCBI taxonomy): Eukaryota > Viridiplantae > Streptophyta > Pinopsida > Araucariales > Araucariaceae > Wollemia > Wollemia nobilis. The sequence goes on along the minus strand of JAQPPZ010002189.1, from coordinate 3,458,149 downwards.
ATCCCACTTACAAAGATGAAACTTCATATCCTTTCCAAAGAAAATATCCTTGTATTTTATCAAAATTGGATGTCTTACCTACTACAATATTGAAAGTGACATTGTATATAGGGATGAATTGCAATGTAGTATTTATGAGTTGTATCCTTCCACCCATGGTTATGAACTTACTATTTCAACCTACTAGACAAGATTTAATTCTATCCAAATATGAGTAGAAAATATCCATTTTCTTCCTTTATGATACTAAGGAATACCCAATTATATAGATGTAAAAATTTCAATGTTAAAGCTTAAAATATCCATAATATTTCATTTTAAATCTAGGGTAGTGTTAATGATAATATCATGGATTTTGTAGTATTAACCAACTATCCAATAACTATCCAATAGACTTCTCATAGCAAGCTAATATTGATTTAAACTTCATGGCTCTCTTGGCCAAGGGATGAACTAAAATAAAATGATCATCAACGAATTAGAGATGAAATTCAGAGGGACCATTTATTGTAACTAGAATGCCTTTGAATTTTTCTTTCATTTTTACCTTTGAGAAATCTCTCCTTGACATTTCTACAAGAGTAATAAATAGACAGGGAGATAGTAGGTCTTTCTAGGAGATTCAATGGGATGAATAAAAGTATCAAATAGGATATCCATTGATAAAAATAGGATATTCTATATACATATAATAATATATAATATATTCACATCAATGTTTATCAAAACCATTTTATTTAGAATGCCATGTAGAAAACTTGAATAAATTTTATCCCACATAAAATTTCTTGCAAGCATACTAGTCCTATCCCCAAGGAGAATCGTAGGCCAAGAAAACTATGTAGGTCTAAATGGCCTAAGGAAGTCATGAATCTAGGTTCAAGCTACTTGGGCTCTAGGAAAAACTAGAATAAATATTTTATGGTCTTTCAACACTGACAAAATGGGTATTTGGGGTTTCTCACCCCCAAGTGAATCAACCATTCCTCCCTCAAATAAAAATCCTTGGAATAGTAAAAACCAATATAAATGGACCAATTTGATGTCAAGAGATGCATCCCAAATAGAGGAAAAATTGTATTACTAGTTTTTATTAGAGGATTGAAGATGCCAATGAGAATTGAACATGGGAATCATGAGAAAATGAAGGGAAAGCCATGAATACCCATTCCTAGATTTACAATTTCTAAAAGGAGTATTTGCATACCACTTCCAATATTTCCACTAAGAATGAGTGCATCTAAACCTAATTTTTCATAGCATATCATAGGAGACCGTTGTCTAGACTTATTGGAGGGTCTCTCTATCTTGCTTTTGTAAATTAAATTTGAATTTAGCTTCAGGTCAAGAGAGCCAGTTTTTGGTGCAAATGGAAAAAAGGTAAGACACCACCTTAACCCTTTTGAAAAAAAAATGTATATCCTTAACCGAAGAGATTTTGTCTAGGGATTGGTCTTGGTGCATGACAATTGGGGACCACCAGAGTGACTAAAGATTTAAATATAACCCATTACATATTCTATTACCATTCCACTAAATCCAAGGATTAGCTTTCTTCTAGGTATTCCGTATGCTTTTGGAAACAAAGGTGCCACGAATCTGAATAGGAACTTTCATAACTAGAAGCAAGGGCAACCCAAGCCCTTTATAGGATTTTCTACCATATCGAGTGCTTGAATAATTATAGTTTTGAGGCAAAATTTTACAATTTTCATCACCCTACACTAATCTAATGATCCATTTAACACAAAGGGCTATACCTTACCTTTAAGTACCCAGAATACCGAATCCCACAAACTCCCTTGGGAGACAACAAAATATCTAGGGCATTATATGAAAACATTTACAGTTTGATGAAGAAGCCCACAAAAAATCCTAAAGGAGCTTCTCCAGTTTTTGGTAAGAGGCTTTGGAAGGGGCTCAACATGAAGAGTAGTAGACATGGGTGGTATCCAAGATCTTAGAACAAACCTATAATTTCTTTGCTAGTGAGAGAGACTTGGAAATCCACTTGTGAAGCTTTTACTCCACTTTTTTGAGGACATATTGCGATAACAGTAAGGAATATGACTAAAAGGAAAATGGAATGTCCAAGAACTAGAACATTTATCCATTATGGATCCACTTCCAATTATATTTGTTAAACCAAGTAGGATTTGGAAAAAAGGATTTCCTGTAACATTAAGTTTTTACCATTAAATGTTGAATCCTAAAACCTCATAGAAAGTGTGCAATAATTGCAAGGCATTATAAAATTTTTCTTCCTCTTCAAAGATTTTTAGAAAGGAGTCATTTACAAAATGACCATTAACAAACTGTTGCACCATATCTAGAAGGGTAATTATTTCACTTTCCCCTTGGATATAGCATCTGCTAAGAGATAGAAAAAAACTTTAGTTGATAGGAAATAAATAGTAGGAGCAAGAGGGAACCCTTATTGAATAGATATATGGAGGCTAAAAGATGAGGATTGATTATCATTAATCAAGAGGCAAGTAGATGCCTACAAACAATATTTGAATGACATGTAGAAAGGTAGGGCCAAGTCCTAGAGCTTGCAACATACCTAGGATTAAAGGCCATTCAATCCTATCATAGGCTTTAGAAAAGTCTATTTTAAGAAAATTAGCATTTTTCTGGAAATACCTTACCCATTCCATACCTTCCTATACAACAATGATGTTATCCAAGATATATTTGCTCTTAGTAAAACAAGTTTGCTCTCAAATAATCAAGGAGAGAGGATTTCAGAACCTAAGAGTGATGGCCATGGTTATAATCTTGTAGAAGACATTAAGAAAGGTGATGGGTCTCCAATAACAAATATCTTCAAGATCCCCTAATTTGAGGATAATATTATTGGTATCCTTGTTTATCAGCTAGTGTAGAGAACTAGTCCTAAGGGATTATAGATACATTTGATGAATATTTGACCCCATTGTATCCCATATAGCTTTATAAAATTAATATAGAAACCCACCATGGCCTCAAGATTTACCTTGAGCTCATCCTATGATAAAATATTATCACAAAGGGCTTGCTAGGAAGCAAAGAGATGAAAAGTAACCACACTAACACACTACTAAAGGGCATGAGCTTGAGCTATGGAGGTTTAATGATATCAAAAAATATTCTAATAATGTCGGAAAAGGACCTATAAAATATTATGTAGCTATATAAAGAGTTGTTGTCCTTCATGAATCTACTTGATTTTTTGGGTTGTATCCCTTAAAGAGATTGAAAATAATATTTTGATAATTTATCCCCAACTTTAATAGAATGGAATTTGGATTTAATTTTGGCCCCTATGTGAAGAACACAATCTTATACTGAGAGGGGGGTGAACAGTATAAGACCTCTTTTTACTTTTTCCTTTATACTTCAATTCAAAATTATGCAGTGTATAGATAGCAGTATCAATAGCCGTAATCAAAACAATGCACAAAATACCATCCACAATAGAGACACAACAATTTACGTGGTTCACCCAAAGTGGGCTACTCCATGGATAAAATCTTTCACTAAATTTTATCAAATCAAATTCTGGGAATACCTTTCCCGATTACAATGTTTATGGGCACCAACCCAAAGGAGACACAAATCCCCTAGCTCTGCTCTGACTGGTGATCCTCTAGAAGACCTCTGCCTCTGCTACCCTTATCAAATGGAACTCTATCCATAGAAGACACTTGTCCTCCCTGATCTAGCTGGATACCTCTGCCCTCAACTCTATCACCTCCAAAGCTGGTCCTCGAATTTGCACTAAACATAGTCCTTCGATTTAGCACAAATTTCCTCGTTCTCTTTCTCTGATCTGCACCAAACACAGTCCTTCGGTCTGGCACAAATGTCCTCGAATCTACACCAATCTCTGTCCTCAAATGGTCCTCAAATATGGTTCACAAAAGTGGTTCACAAGCTTTCACTAAAGCTTGCTTGATCTTCACCCAAGTCTTCACCAAGACTTGTCTCAGATCTGCTTTGCAAGTTCTTACTAGAACCTTCCCAAACTGCTTCACAAGCTCAAGAAAAACTTGCTCAAATATGTGCAACAATCCCTCTCAATGACTTGTCCAAAACCATCAAATCCTGCGCACTATCACCGAACGTCGCAAAAATGATGCACCCCATAGCTTTGCACTTTTTTTCTCTCTGTGCGCAAACACAGTAGCACCGTCTTCGCGTACTCTGATTCCTTGCGATCTCTCTCACTTAGACGATTCAACAAAATGCACTCTATACACTACTATCAAATTTCTCACTTTGCTCTCAACGATCATACTTCTCCCCCACACTCTATCTGTGAATGTCGCACTTTGAACGCACACACAAAATTGATACTTTAACTCTTCAAACAACCCTCCTTTTATACTAATACTTTCAAGATCAAAACCTTGATCTTAGTTGGCTGCACAACCCTAAACTACGTTGGCTGCAAACCCTAATCTTTGTCGGCCCAAATTTAAATTTGTTGGCCTCACTACCTCTGCAACTCTTCTGTAGCTTCTGTCACGAAACTACAACATGTCACGATATCATGACACCTTTGCAACCGTACACTTCCTTTTGCCTTTTTTCGCAATATCGCGACACTTCAGCCTTTATCGACTTCAACCATGTTCTTGTCACAATATCGCGACACTTCTGGCTTAGTCAGCATCAACTTTGCTTTTGTCACGAAATCACGACACTTCACCTATGGAAGACATGCTTTCAGTTTCTGTCATGAAATCGTGACACTTTCTCCAACCGAACGCTGCCATCTCAATCTGTCATGAAATCGTGACACTTTCTCTTCCTTGCACTCTTGTCTGCTTACACTAGCAAAAACGAATATGTCACAAAATCGTGACACTTTCGCTGCCTTGTGTTTTTCTCTGCCTTATGCCCATGAAAATGGAACATGTCATGAAATCGCGACGCTTTCGCCTTTGAGCTCTTCCTCCTTGAATTTGTCATGAAATCGCGACACTTCTAGCTTTTGTATGTTTTCTTTGCAGCCTATCGCGAAATCATGACGCTTCTCATTTCAGAATCTTCCCTTTGCTGCATGTCATGAAATCACGATAGTTCTTACTTGGAACATTTTCATCTGCAGCATGTCGCGAAATCATGACATTTTATCTTGCTTCCACTTTGTCTTCTGACTTGTCGTGAAATCGTGACACTTTTTCTCCTTAGCACTTTTCTTTTCTTTGGGTCGCGAAAACCCAACATGTCGCGATATCGTGACACTTTTTCTCTTGGACTCTCTCTCCTGCATTATGTCATGAAATCGTGACACTTTTTCGTCCGACCAACCTTCCTTGCAATATGTCACGAAATCGCGACATTTCTGACTCAAACATTCTCTCTCCTCTTTGAGTCATGAAACTGTGACATGTCGCGATATCGCGACACTTTTCTAAAAAGCTTTCTCTCACCTGCTCAAGTCACAAAAATGCGACATGTCGCGATATCGTGACACTTTTCTAAAAATCTTTCTTTCGAACCTGTCATGCCGAACCCTTCATCAAAACAGATTATTTTACATAAAATCAAATTCCTTCAAAAGCTTCTTGACATCAATGACAACTTAAACACTTGAGCAAAGACAATGCACCCAAGGTACCCAAAATTGCCAACAATCTCCCCCTTTGTCATTGATGGCAAACCTTTACTGAAAACATGTCTCAAGAGCCAAAACTGAAACCAACTGTATATGCTAACAATGCTCTGACGAGAATATTCCTCTGAAGTTTTGCTCCCCCTGACTTGAAGCTTTCCTCTTCACTTGAAGCTCTCCCCCTTACTCATATCTCTCTCCCCCTTTGTCATCAATGGCAAAGGGTCACCTTTGGGGCTCGGGACTAAGAATGAGCTTCTTAGCTTAGTCCCTCCCCCACCTCCTGATGAGGTGATTAATTCTGGGGTGGGAGTAAAACTCCCATTAGGCATTGATCATCATCAGCGTCTATAATTTCCTTGTCGGGCCTTCTCTTGAACTCTTTGCCCGTATTCCTGTTCTTGTCACTGTTCTTTTTCCTGTTATCATTCCTGTTCTTGTCACTATTCTTGTTCTTGTTCTCATCCCTGTTTTTGTTCATGCCTTGATCCTTGGACCTGTTTATACCACTGTTCTTGTTCCTGTACCTTGAAATTTCAGCTCTACACTGTCTAGCTGTGTGACCTTCATTGTTGCACTTATAACAAGTAACAATGTTATTTCTTTTAGGCATACCTGTTCTTTGAATCTCGTCGCCTAAACCTGTTCGATCAAACCTGTTCTCGTTATTTACCTCGCAATAGACTTGCCTTGTGCCCGAACTATTGACAAGAGTAGCAATACCCTCGAAAGAAACTAGCGCTTCTGAAATTGTCGTTCACCTTCTTCACTTGAGCCATGCAATGTGCAACCATGTGACCAAACCTGTAACACGCAAAACATCTGCCATGAAATTTACCTTTATTCGACCTCTTGGGTCCTGAAAACTTCTTCTTCTCATTCTGAATTTCATTTTCTATTTTTGCGCATCTATCATCCAAGGACTCATAATCTGAAATACTTTCCTCATCAGAACTCTCTTCCTTTTGGAGTCTCTTACTAGACTCTCCAGCTTGTTCCTTGACAAAACCAAGGCCTGTTTTATCCATTGTCTTTCTTTGACCTTTGATGAGTGACTTAACCTTTTTGGAGCTATCTTGAAACCTGTAAAGCTTATCCTTGTACTCTTTAGTTTCCTCTTTCAAAGAAGCTATTTTCTGTTCTAACTCACTATACTCAAGAACCTTAGACTCTAACTCATCCTTGAGTTCTTGTGTCTTAGCCATAGAGACGTTGAGACTTTCTATAAGATCATCTCTCTCCATACAACATTCATCTAACTTATCCTTGAGTCTAGCATTCTTCTTTCTTTCCTTTTTCAAAACACTAAGAGCATTAGTAAGTTCACTTTCTAGATCCTTTATTTGTTTGCTTTCTGAATCATCAAACCCTTTTTCAGATTTCCTATCACTAGAGGTGCTACCTTTTTCAAAAACCATACATGCATCTTCCTTATAGTTTTCTGAAGCATCCTCATACATACTAGAAACCAAATCATTATTTGTGCAATCATCCTCAAGGTGACCAAAATTTCCACATCTAAGACATTTCATGATAATGAATCTATGTTTCGGTTCTTCCTCTTTTTCTGATATGAACAACATCTCATTTTTAGTATCACTTGAAGAAATTTCACTATCACTACTAGAACACTTACTTGCTTTGTCTAGGTATAAACTCTTCTTGTGCTTGTGAGAATACCTCTTTCCTTGATTGTTGCGCTCATCTTTGTTTTTCCTATGATGCTTGTGCTTTTCAGAATCCTTGCTCTTAGAATCCTGTATATCTTCATCACTTTCGTTCTTGGGAACAGTACATTCAGTATCATAATGACCAAACTTTCCACAATTGAAACATCTTATATTTTTCATGCTTTTGTGCTTTCTAGAGAACTTGTCTTTCTTGCTATAATATGCCTCTTCATCACTGGAAGATTCATCACTCTCTTGAAGCTGTTTACCCTCGGATTTCTTGGTAGCCTTGAAAGTCGCCTCTTTCTTGACATCAACCTTCACTTGAGTTCTCAACTCAAATGCTACAAGTATACTATGGAGCTCATCCTTTTTCAACTTATCCAAATCTTTAGCTTCCTCAATAGCAAAAATATTTTCACTAAATCTATTAGGAAGAGATCTTAAAATATTATCACAAACATCATTTTCAGCAAGCTCAAGACCTAAGTCTTTCATGGAGTTAACAACCTCATCCATACGAAGCATGTAGTCACTAATATTTTCATCATCATTCATCTTGAGTTGTTCAAACATACCTTTGAAGTGTCTCAACTTAGCCTTTCGGACATTTACATCACCTGTGTGAACCACCTGCAACTGTTTCCACATTTCACTAGTTGTCTTGCAGTGAATCACCTTGGTAAGATCTACCTTCTGTAAACCTTTCAAGATTGCATTCATTGCTTTTGAATTGTTGTGATGTAGGAGCATGTCTTCTTTAGTATAAGGACCATGTTCAGGAATAGTGTACCCGTCTTCAATCACTTCCCAAACCTCATTCCCAAGTGCCATTAGATGAACCTTCATCCTTGCACTCCAAAGACCAAAATATGATCCATCAAGAATAGGTGTTGCATTGCCACTTGAATAATCCATTGTGTTCTTTACTGGCTTTTCCTTCAAGATGTTAAACTTTCTGAAGGCACCGACTCTGATACCAATTGAAGAACACAAGCTTATACTGAGAGGGGGGGTGAACAGTATAAGACCTCTTTTTACTTTTTCCTTTATACTTCAATTCAAAATTATGCAGTGTATAGATAGCAGTATCAATAGTCGTAATCAAAACAATGCACAAAATACCATCCACAATAGAGACACAACAATTTACGTGGTTCACCCAAAGTGGGCTACTCCACGGATAAAATATTTCACTAAATTTTATCAAATCAAATTATGGGAATACCTTTCCCGATTACAATGTTTATGGGCACCAACCCAAAGGAGACACAAATCCCCTAGCTCTGCTCTCGACTGGTGATCCTCTAGAAGACCTCTGCCTTCGCTGCCCTTAGCAAATGGAACTCTATCCATAGAAGACACCTGTCCTCCCTGCTCTGGCTGGAGACCTCTACCCTCAACTCTATCACCTCCAAAGTTGGTCCTCAAATTTGCACTAAACACAGTCCTTCGATTTAGCACAAATTTCCTCGTTCTCTTTCTCTGATCTACACCAAACATAGTCCTTCGGTCTGGCACAAATGTCCTCGAATCTGCACCAATCTCTATCCTCAACTGGTCCTCAAATCTGGTTCACAAAAGTGGTTCATAAGCTTTCACTAAAGCTTGCTTGATCTTCACCCAAGTCTTCACCAAGACTTGTCTCAGATCTTCTTTGCAAGTTCTTACTAGAACCTGCCCAAACTGCTTCACAAGCTCAAGAAAAACTTGCTCAAATATGTGCAACAATCCCTCTCAATGACTTGTCCAAAACCATCAAAGCCTGCACACTATCATCGAATGTCGCAAAAATGATGCACCCCATAGCTTTGCGCTTTTTTGCTCTTTGTGCGCAAACACAGCAGCACCATCTTTGCGTACTCTGATTCCTTGCGATCTCTCTCACTTAGATGATTTGACAAAATGCACTCTGTACACTACTATCAAATTTTGCACTCTGCTCTCAACGATCAGACTTCTCCCCCGCACTCTATCTGTGAATGTCGCACTTCGAATGCACACACAAAATAGATACTTTAACTCTTTGAACAACCCTCCTTTTATACTACTACTTTCAAGATCAAAACCTTGATCTTAGTCGACTGCACAACCCTAAACTACGTCGACTGCAAACCCTAATCTTCGTCGGCCCAAATTTAACTTTGTTGGCCTCACTACCTCTGCAACTCTTCTGTAGCTTCTGTCGTGAAACTACAACATGTCGCGATATCGCGACACCTTTGCAACCGTACACTTCCTTTTGCCTTTTGTCATGATATCGTGACACTTTAGCCTATAACGACTTCAACCACGTTCTTGTCGCGATATCGTGACACTTCTGTCTTAGTCAGCATCAACTTTGCTTTTTATCATGAAATCGTGACACTTCACCTATGGAAGACATGCTTTCAGTTTTTGTCGTGAAATCGTGACACTTTCTCCAATCGAACGCTGCCATCTCAAACTGTCATGAAATCGTGACACTTTCTCTTCCTTGCACTCTTGTTTGCTTGCACTAGCAAAAACCAAATATGTCATGAAATCGTGAAACTTTCACTACCTTGTGTTTTTCTCTACCTTACACCCGCGAAAATGGAACATGTTGCAAAATCACGACGCTTTCGCCTTTGAGCTCTTCCTCAAAATTGTCATGAAATCATGACACTTCTAGCTTCCATACATTTTCTTTGTAGCCTGTCACGAAATCGCGATGCTTCTCATTTCAGACTCTTCCCTTTGCTACATGTCGCGAAATCATGACAGTTCTTACTTGGAACATTTTCATCTACAGCATGTCACGAAATTGCGACATTTTATCTTGCTTCCACTTTGTCTTCTGACTTGTCACGAAATCGTGACACTTTTTCTCCTTAGCGCTTTTCTTTTCTTCGGGTCATGAAAACCCGACATGTCGCGATATCGCTACACTTTTTCTCTCGGACTCTCTCTCCTGCATTATGTCGTGAAATCGTGACACTTTTTTGTCCGACCAACCTTCCTTGCAATATGTTGCAAAATCGTGACATTTCTAACTCAAACATTCTCTCTCCTCTTTGAGTCACGAAACTGCGACATGTCACGATATCGCGACACTTTTCTAAAAAGCTTTCTCTCGCCTGCTCAAGTCGCGAAAATGCAACATGTCGCGATATCGTGACACTTTTCTAAAAAGCTTTCTTTCGAACCTGTCATGTCGAACCCTTCTTCAAAAAAAATTATTTTACATAAAATCAAATTTGTTCAAAAGCTTCTTGACATCAATGACAACTTAAACACTTGAGCAAAGACAATGCACCCAAGGTACCTAAAATTGTCAACACTATGGCTACATGGGCATCAAATATTATTATTATTTTTAAATCTTGACCACTTGAAATTGTAAAGAGGGTGAAAAAATTGAGCTTCCAACTCTAGGGTGGTACATTGGAGGTCCAAGGTGGTGGGCTTGTATGAGAAATGATAAAAAGGGTTAGTTGGTGCCCATAAATACAAAAAAAAAGGATTTATACATTCAATCATGTCAATCCACCAACCAATCCACCCATTGGGAGTGAGTATACATGAAACCAAGTTCCAAATGTATAGGATGTGGGCCACCTAGGGTTGGTGATTGAGCAATGGCACGTTGAAATAAAATTGACTACTCAATGATGACCTTCCACCTCTTGAATATTCAATGCAAAACCAAATGGGTGAGTGATTCAAGAGAACAACCCTAGGAAGAGGTTCAACCAATAGGGAAAAATAGTTGGTGAAATTAAATATGGGTTGCTTGTATAAGATCGTCAATCAGGCCTTTTGAGAATCATGTTAGATCTAGCTCACATTTTGGGCCACATGTGCCATTAAAACATGGCTCGAGGGTGACACATATTGGGATAAAAAATATCCAATTTATTGCACGTATGGTGAAAAACATAAGCTTATACTGAGAGGGGAGGTGAACAGTATAAGACCACTTTTTAATTTTTTTTCCCAAATAGTATTATCCAACATAATCAATGCCAATATCAATAGCAGTAACCAAAGCAATGTATATCACAGACAATAGAGACACCAATTTATTGTGGTTCAACCAATGTGGGCTACTCCATGGAGAAAATATTTCATTAAAATTTTTTCAATCAATCTCTTGCGAATCATTTCCCTATTACAATATTTATGGACCTTTGTCCAAAGGAGACACCAATCCCCTAATCAAGTTCGTGAATCTCTATCCACAAGAGAACTCCTTTCTCCTTAGCTCTGGTTGGTGATCTTCTAGAAGAACTATTGCCTCCACTACACAGGAGGCAATAGACTCATATCCCCACTCATAAGACCTATTCTCATTGCCTTGGCTAATGGATCTCTATACACTAGATACTATCACCTTCTATACTCTATCACCTCCAAATATTACTCTTAGCTCTGTATCAAATTTGTACTAAAGATAGTCCTTCAGTCTAGAAAAAATCTACTCAATCTCTGTCTTTGGTCTGGCATAAACCTATCCTAAAATCTGCACCAAAATTTGTCCTCAAATTTGCACTAAACATAGTACTTCGATCTAGCACAAATATACTCAATATTTGTCCTCAAATCTACACTAAACACATTACTTCGGTATAGCACAAATATGTCTTCAATATATCCTCTAATATGCACTAAACACAATCCTTCAGTCTAGCACAAATCTATTCTCAATATCTGTCCTCAAGCCTTAACACAAATCTTGACTTAATCATAAATCAATTCTGCTAGATCTATCCCAAATATTAACTCAAGGTTTGAACAATTCAATCAATCAATTTTGCTCACAATTATTCTCAAAGACTTGTCTCAAATCTACCTTGTAATATTCCAAAAAATCTCACACTCATCTATCCACAAGTCCTATCTAGAACTTGTCCAATATTATCTCAATTGATATCCTCAAATCTGTATTGTAAGCTTCCACAAAAGCTCACAAAAATCTATCCACAAGTCTTCTCAAAGACTTACCTCAAATCTGCTCAACAAGTCCTCACTAGAACTTATCCAATCTCACATAAACATATAGAGAATTGTTAGAGACTCAATATGCTTCACACCACAATGCTCAATCACTTTCAATCTCTTTTTTTACCATAGAAACATATAGAGAATTGTTAGAGACTCAATATGCTTCACATTCACAAACACTTAATCTATTTCTCATATCAATTCAGAATATGGAACAATTTATTTCATAGAACTTGAACTAACACTTCAAAACATCCACTTGATTAGGCTCAACCAACTCTACTCAACCAATCACTCGATGAAATAATCCTTGCTCACAAACCCTAGTCCAAACTTATCAACACTCACTCAATTGTTTCCAACAATGCTTATCATAACAATATCACATAATAATGATACTCATGATATTTGCAAATCCTAGCTCAAGTTCTTCACTCAACCAATCACTTCAACAATAATGCTTATCAAACAATATCACATAACAATGATACTCATGATCTTTGCAAATCCTAGTTCAAGTTCTTCACTCAATCAATCACTTCAACAACAATGCTTATCAAACAATCCTTTTCACTCCAACTTAGCATTCACAACATTCAACAATCACTCACTAGGAAGATTTGCCCATACCTTTTTGTTTGATGTAGAAGTTCCCTTCAAAACCTGTCTCAATCACAATTTTCTTCTTTGCCAATTTTAATGGTTAGATGAAAAAATATCACACTAACACTCTTTCAAAATATTTCTCAATCACAAAAATAATCAATCTCAAATACACCTTATTACTCCTTGAAATTAGCAATCATCAAATCACAAATAAAAATAATCACTCAATTGCCCTTATAATCTCCAAATTTAATTAATTAAAAATAATATTTGCCTACCCTTTTATCTCCTTCAAAATACTTAATAACCAAATTAATTTACGCAAAAATTAAACTTCATAAACCATTAAAATATTTTATATTTTCCACCTTAGGCACATCAAAAATATTTTATTTTCATTCAACTTTAGCACATTCGAAATTAAGCGACCAACACAAATGACATCAGCGCATACCTTTGACACTACCAAAAGGCCTCGGTGGGCTTCAAACGCAAAACCTGCTCTCCATCGAGCGCCTTATCAAGATGCTAGACCACCACGTGGGCTAAGCACTCCTACAGGGAAGGGAAGGTGTAATCCTCCCTTTATCCCTTTGTTCGGTGTTGTATGAAAAATGAATGCCCTCTCTGCATTACAAAATATAATCGACGGGGTTTGACCCCAACACTTCTTGCCTATCGAAACACTTAGCACATCCACCATCGCCAACTACTCTACACCGCGTTGTGTGTGGTATAAAGAGTCTCGCTCCTATTTCTCTCACTTCTGTCATTGGAGACGTTTCGAAAATATGGAAACTCTTTTCCTTTTGTAGCACGAAATAATGGAGCATAGGAATTCGATCGATTCCTGAGAGGATTTAAGGTAAAGTTTTTGCCACCATTTATACATGATGCTTCATGCCTTAAAATGTCGTCGCACCAAATAAAATTTCTAATTCGATTTTTGACTTAGCCTTATAGCCCTCTTTAGGGTTTATTTAATCAATAAAAATTCATTTATAATTTTTTTTTTTTTTTTAAATGAAAAACTTGTATTAATACAAAGAGCAATTACAAGCGGGAGAGAACACATCCCAACCAAGAACAGCAAATAGCACAACAAGAGAAGAGCACAAAGGCAACCCAGCACAACACAAAGCAAAGAAGTTGACTGTCGTGAACAAGCGACATGTCACGAAATCATGACATGTCGCGAGATCACGACAGTCAACCCCGGCTCCCCCACTGCGGTGCCAACAGTCGCGAAAATGTGACATGTTGCGAAATCGTGACATGTCACGAAATCGCGACATGTCGCGAAATCGCGACATGTCGCAAAGTCGCGACGACAGCACCCACCTGCAACCCTTCGACAAAAGTGTCACGAAATCGTGACGAAATCACCATATGGCATCCAGATCACAAAAGCATCGCGATATCGCGACAGTTTTCGCCATTCCGCTGGAAAGCCAAAATTGTCGCGATTTCGCGACGGGTTTTCCTTATGACACCAGACCGCCAAAAGTGTCGCGATATCGCGACGGTTTTTCCTTTCGGTGCCCAGTTCTCAAAACTGTCGCGATATCGTGACGAAATTTCCTCTCGACGCCCAGTTCTCAAAACTGTCGTGATATCGCGACGAATTTTCCACTTTGCTCTCCATCTGCAAAAGTGTCGCGATATCGCGACAATTTTACCAGTTAGCCCCAAATTGCCAAAACTGTCACGAAATCGCGACAACTTAACCAAGCGCCAGCCCCGAGGGCCGCGATGGCGCGACATGTCACGAAATCGTGACAAAAACCCGCCAAAGGCCGAGAGGGCGCAACCTGTCGCGATATCGCGACAAAAACCCGCCAAAGGCCGAAAGGGCGCAACCTGTCACGAAATCGTGACATGTCGTGATATCGCGACAGAAACCTTCCTTAGCATAAAAACACTGCACATCATTTCAGAAAACGTTCAAGGCCTTATCGGATCTCTGCATCCTCCACAGGGCATGTCACTGTGCAGCTGCATCCCAACCTCCCTTTCAGCACCCATCTTAGCAAGGAAATCGGCCGCCTTATTGAGATCTCGATTCACATAGACAGGTATCACATCATCTAATTCCCTCCAAAGCTCTTTGATTTGGGAAACTAAGATCCGCAACCTCCAAGCTTTCGAGACAAATTTTCTCATACAATCAAGAGCACCCACCAAGATTTGGGAGTTAGACTCAATAATAATCTTCCTGTGTCCCTGTTTGGCAGCCCGAAGGAGGCAGATTTAATGGCAAAGGCCTCGGCTTCATTATTTGTGGCACATCCCAGACCCTACAGTTCCCAATAGAGCAAAGACCCAGCATGATCGCGGCACACAACTCCAATTCCAGCACTTCCCGGATTGCCTTTAGCCGCTCCATCAGTATTGATTTTGATCCATCCTTTAGGAGGAGGTTTCCAACTACCACTCACCTGCCTTTGTTGAAAAACAGCTCCCTCGTCCAAAGGCTCAGAAGCAGACTGAATTTCCCCCTCGGTATGAATAGCAACCGTTTTCGCCACTTTGCTCCAAATGACTTGCCATATTCCTTCTAGAGAGAAGGTTTCACGAAAAATACGGGCATTTCTCTCCAACCAAACCTGCCACCAGATAAAAAATAAACCAAGCTCCCAGCCAATTCGAAGAGCTTTGGATTTAAATCTACCTTTCTTCCAGCTTTCCCATATGTTGTTTCGAGACAAGACCCCATTAGCCTGAATTTTAAAGTGGGAGAACCAGTGCTTCCAGATCTGTCGTGTGAAAGAACATTCAAACATTAGATGATCCTCCGTTTCCTCCTACTTGTGGCATAACACACATTGGGAAGGGCCAATGATGCCTCTGAGTCTGAGATTGTCATAGGTGAGAATTCCATTATGCAAAAACTGCCGAGCGAAGAAGTTCACTTTCGGCCGACCTCAGGGATGCCATATCTTTCTCCGACCATGAACCAAAAAAAGTGTGGAGGGGGCTCGGGAGGATCTCATCATATCCCTCTTTCATAGTATAAACCCCAAGGCTCCCATAGCCCCGAGCCAGTTCATCCTCCTCATCTCTCCCAGTAAGAAACCGTTCTGCCAAGATTTTTCCCAAAGTAGGTACCAACTCCGGAGGGATTGGTATTGGCCACTCATCCAGCTGCTTAAACTTTATGATCTTGTAGTCCCCCAATTGACTAGTGTTAAAGTAGCTCTCAATTTGAATCCATCCCTTATCTTCTAAAGCAGATTTTATCGGTTGCAATTCAAGAAACACAGCAATAATGGGAGGATTCTGGTCCCAGGAATCAGTCCAGAATCGAGCCTTATCCCCTCTCCCCACTTTCCAAAATAGTTGATCTTTGATGAGTTGAGCTCCAAGCTTGAGCGCCTGCCACACTGGTGATCCAAAACCTTCCAGTGGAAAGCGGCCCACATCATTAGGATGGATAGAACCCAAGTATTTGCTAGAGAGAATTCTGTCGAAGAGGGATGTTGGCTGAGAAATCCACCTCCAGTACAGTTTGCTAGCCAAAGCCTTGTTGTTAAACTTGGAGCTTCTTAGTCCCAACCCCCCTTTTTCCTTGGGTTGGGTAACCTTGTCCCAGCCAACCAAGGCCCATTTCCTCTCTCCCTTGGCACCTTCCCATAGAAATATTCTAGCCATTTTATCCAGCTCTTTCCAAATAGACTGGGGAGCAACAGGACGGAGAATTTATAAATTGGCATGGCTTGAATAATTGACTGCAGAAAAGTTAGACGACCCCCATAACTTAACCATCTATTAGACCAATGGTTCATTCTATCTTTGATGCCATCCAAAAGGTCCTTCCAAACATTTATTTTTAGTTTTTTGAAATGGAGAGGGACCCCCAGGTAGACTCATCGGGAGAGAGGTCCGAGTGAAACCTAAAATCTCAATAACTCGTCTCCGTAACCGTTGATCAATATTGAAGAAGATCACTTTGGATTTATTGTCATTGATGACTTGATTAGAGGCCTGAAGGTAGACATTTAGAGTATCTCTGATTCTTCTTGCTTCCCTAAGGCTGGCCACTCCCACCAATCCAGTATCATCTACAAACTGTAAATGAGTCAAAACTTCAGCCCCGACCTTAAAACCTGTTATCTGACCTTGAAGTCTTCTTTTCAAAAAGAGTCTACCCAATCCTTCAGCCAAGATGAGGAAGAGATAAGGAGAGCAAGGGTCTCCTTGCCGCAATCCATGAGAGGCACCAAAAGGAGGCGAGGGAAGTCCCTTGATAAGAACAGAGTATGAAGGCGTAGAAATACGACTCATGACCCAGTCTGTCCAGTCCTGAGAGAAACCAAAGGCAGTCAACATCTTTGCCAAGAAGCCCCACTCCACCCTGTCATAAGCCTTGGACATATCCAGTTTAATGAACATTCCTTTGTTCCCAGTTTGGTGCATTGTATGGATAGCCTCCTGAGCAAGAATCACTCCATCCAAAATTTGCCTCCCTTCAACAAAACCCCCTTGCTCCGGAGAAATTATATTATGCAAAATAGGTTTTAACCTTTCAGCCATAATCTTAGTAATTATTTTATAGATCACATTGCATAAGGCAATAGGTCTAAAATCGGATAAATGAACCCCCCCTACTCCTTTTGGAATTAAAGTAATGAAGGTATGATTTAGAGCCTTGAGCATTCTTTTATTGGTTCGGACTCCTCGATGGATGACAGAACATCTTCCTCCAGGGTATCCCAAAATGCCTGGAAGAACTCAATAGGGAAGCCATCAGGACCAGGCGATTTACCAGTACTCATCCCAAAGACCACCTTCTTAAGTTCATCTTTATCTATAGGTCTAAGTAGAGCCTGGTTCTCTTCAGGAGAGATTATAGAAGGAATGACAGCAATAACTTCATCTTGGGCTGCCCCATCTTGCTCCATACTTTCCTTAAAGAGTTTTGAGAAATACTCCATTGAGTGGGAGTGCATACCAGGAAGAGTGTCAAAAGAGTATCCATTCTCATCTTGAAGGAAATCCATATTATTCATTTGTCTCCTAGCACAAACAGAGCGCTGAAAAAATTTTGTATTTCTGTCTCCTTCTAATAACCAAGTATTTCTTGCTCTCTGTTTCCAGTAAATCTCTTCTTGATTATCAATATTCTCAACCGCTTTGCGCAAAGCATCATCCTCGGATTTAAGGTGCTCGGAGATGTTTCCTTCCCTGAAATGTTTTTGCACCTCATCCCATCTGGCCAACAAGGGGGCCCGTTGGTGCTGGAAGTCTGATTTGTTAGTTTGCCTCCACTGTTTCAATTTACACTTGACAAATTGAAGCTGTTTGTGAAATTTGAACATTGCAGTCCCAAAAGGTGGGCGGCCATCTTCCCACCACTGAGGAATTTTTCTTCGGAGATCTTCTTTTTGCAACCAAAAATTTTCAAATTTAAAAGGTTTATGGTACCGCCTCTGTCATAGCCCCTCCCTCCAGTGAAATGGGAAAGTGGTCCGAACTGGGCCTTCCAAAATCTGAAATTTAATATTCCATTTCACAAATTCTTCCTCCGAGACCAGAAACCGATCTAGTTTTACCTTCCTACTGTGTGGCTCTCTTCTCTTATTAGTCCACGTAAAATAAGTACCAGGACCTTTGATATCAACAAGGTGAAAGGCCTGGACTTGAGCAATCAGAAGCCTATCCCCTGGATCCAAAACTGGGAAACCACCTTCCTGATCCCTGGCAGATAATTTGGCATTAAAATCCCCAACAACAATCCAATCGCAATCTTCCCGGGAGGATCTCATTGAATGAACAGCATTCCATTGAAGCCGCTGGCCATAAATGCTTTGAGCCCCATAGAAGTTTGTAATTAAAACCTGTTCAGTTGTAACAATATTCTTAAAGAGAGATGTGAGAACGCCCCTCCAAGCTGTATGTTCTATTGCTATCCACACCAAAGGATTCCAAAGAGTAACAATTCCCCCCGAAGCTCCTTGGGCCGCCACATCCATATATCCAGCGCCCCTCCATATTCTACTAGCAATTTTACACATAAGATCTAAAGACATTTTTATTTTCTGAAGGAGCAAAAAGTCTATTTTGTGTCTTCCTAAAAGTCTTTGAACAGCAGATTGATGGGTTCTACTATTTAAACCCCTTACATTCCAGGATTGTATAATCATTGGAAACCTTGGGAGCAATACGAATCAATTGTTCTCACCGATCCTCCATTGATCAGCTTGTCCCCTTGTGCTACTATTAGATCCTTATTGTATTTTCTACCAGCTCCTTGGGAATTACTATTCTTAGACCTCTTTTCCACCTAGGTAATCCCCAACGCTGGTCTTTCTCTGTTCTTTTCTGCACTTCCCATGTGGACATCCTTAATAACTGGTTGTGCAGGGGAATGAATTACCATAGCCCCTAGGTTCTCTGGCTACAAAGTCTCAGGGGTTTCAATCAACTGTTCTAAGACAGGAGTAGATGATAGAGGAGCATGAGAGTGGGTGTTAGTATCCTCGAGCATTCCCATCCACTCCTTCCATGACTTGGTCTTCTTGGTCTACAAGGGATTTGAAGATTTCATATCGATTGGTTGGCTTGGTTTGGGCCTGCTCTTTGCCATTTATCTTTTTGTTTTTCCTCCGCTCTCGCTGTTCAAAGCCATATTTCCGGGCATCGAACCCCGGGGGATATTGAGGGGTTCTTTGACCGAAGTGAACTTACCCTCTCGGGGCGATTTGACACTCCCGACGGAGCTTCGACTTTTGTGGTCGAGCTATTTGGGCGAGAACCTAGCCAAATGGCCATGCTTATGGCAGACTCGCATCTAAAAGGTAAGGCTTCATAGTCTAGTCTGTCGTATCCGAGTTAGTCTCGCCAACTCCAATTCCACCTCGGCTGGAAGTGGCTGGCTAATGTCCATTTCTACACATATTCTAGCAAAGACAATAGTATTTCCTTCCATGGTATCTCTTGAAACTCCCAAAAATCTACCTAGAGAATTACCAATCAACTCAAGGATCTGCTCACCCCAAAACTCCATTGGGAGAGCATACAGCCGTATCCAAATCGGGACAGTCGTGGGCTCAATGCGAGGATCAAAACCCACTCTCCACGGTTGGACAAATAATCCTGCCAGGCCGTGGCTCCTCTTCTCTGATTCAAATGCTCTGTTTCTATCTGCTAGAGAAGAGAAACTAATAATAAAATACCCATTGCTTATAGGCCATAGAGAGTACTCACCAATGGGCTCCCAGTTCTGTCTCACCCAGGTGTGTAGAAAGTTCAGAGTGGGCCGAATACCCATGAATTTGCAGATCAGATCATGGGTAGCACGGTATATAATCATGTCCTCAACCAGTTTTGGTTCTATGACAATCTTAGGCCTGGACGCAGATTGTGGAAGGCAGCCGTTAACTCTGTTTGCAGGTAAACCCTTTCCAGCATTCTTAAATAGCATTTGATAAGCACTGCGTTGAGCTTCATCGAAAGAAGATGCAGGGTTTTCTTTTAATTTATCAGCATATGAGCTTTTCTGCCCATCGGAAGATCCTGGAGGAGACCCCATTGGGCCCTCCCAAGGCAACGAACAATCCTTCAAAGAAGTGTAGAATCAATCAACAGGAGGATCTGGAAGAAACTTCCAACCAGAGACCCTGGAGCTTCGCCCGGTGCCTGCACAGAAGGTTTCCCGCCAAAACGCCAGAGCTCTGCTAAATTTTTTTCACTGAGGATCACATAATGAAAAATTCATTTATAATTAAATTAAAATAAAATTATAATTAACTTAAATAACTTTGGAATTTAATTAAATTAATTAATAAATTATTTTTTAATAAAATTATATTAATTAATTTATAATTAATTTAAATTTTCCTTTTTAATATTGTAATAAAATATTAAAATATTATTTTCTTGGGCCTCTTCTTTGCACTTTGGACCATATATGACTACTAGGAACCAGATCTGACCAACTGAAGGCGAACTCTTCTTTTTGTACTGACTGCGGAACTGCTTCTCCTTGCATTGCTCCCTGAAACTGACTTTTGACATCAATGACCATTCACTCTTGACATCAATGACAACTCATCTACTCAAAATGTCCAACATATGGAACCAAGTTGCCCGCTCTCTGTTAGAATATTATTATAATGTGCACTATGCCCTTCTACAGTTCTGCCACTTGTCCTATTTTTTAGTTTCAGTTTGAGTTGGAGTTGTGTCTTCTGTTTCGACACTTGGAGTGGAGCTTATGACACTTGTCATATCTCCCTCATAGACTTTATGCCTATATATTGTAAACACTTGTAAATAGAGTGTACTTTTGTGTTCATATAAATGTAGTCCTAACATTTGGTATTAGAGCGGTGAGATCTGCCTGTGGGACTGGGTTAAGTATGGAGTCATGGAGTATGCTCTCCACTCAATGAGTGGATCAGAAACCATAAATTCCATAGAGCCATCCGAGGACATGTTTTTTTTTAGGAAGAGTCTAAGTTAAAGGGGGAAAGAGATTTTTTTTATTTGATAATTCTACAGTTAAGGTTTGGTCTTCTCGTGGTTAGTTGTATTTTTACAGTAGATGCAATTTTTTTGACTCATGTGCCTCATTGCTGACTTGTTGTGCATCTATTTTACCAATCGAATTTAACCAAAAATTACGTCAGAAATTTGAATCTGAAGACCAATGGATGCTTCAGATTTTTTGAATCTCAAAGTTGCAAGCAGCATTCTGAGCACACATCGAAGAAAGCAAATTTCTTCTGCATGTTGTAAGTGATGAGACATCCAATTGTAAGATGCAATTCCAGAGCCGAGGTCTTCGAGCTGGTAATATTGAGTGTCAACAGTGACACTGGTGGCTACATTCGCAACAACATGGGAGATAGCAATAGCATGGCTCTAGGCTCAGTGCATTAATTTGGTGGTCAGTTATACCGGGAAGAAGCCAGGGGATCTGCCCATGAAAAATAGTCATCAGTCTATTTTTAGTATATAGGCAGTGTACCTCCTGATATGAAGCTTCTACGTGGAGTAGAAAATTCATAGTAAAGATTGGTTGGTATAACGTTTTTCAAACAAGATTTTTTGATGAAATTCAGACGACAGATCTAGTCGCCCATGACCTGTTGTTTTCTACGTCAAGGCCCTCACGTGACCTTTTGTGAACACAAGAAATCCAGATATGGGAGGATCTGTCTAGAAGGCAAGGGAGCAATCATAGGAGAGCAATCCTCGATTATTGAAGGCTAGAGTCATGTCAAATCAAAGCCTGGAGAAAAGTTTAATTTTATTTTATTTTATGTTTGATGCCCAAAAAAACAAGAAGTCCTACACCCCCTTCAAATCTGTTGACTTCACGTCACTTGAAAAATAAATATTTCCAGCAGATTTGCGGTAAACTACTTTGCTCAACATGACATTGGCTCTGCGTTGTTTTATTTTGTAGTACTGATCTCTAGAGCACGACGGTAATTAATTTTATGGCAACGCGATCTTCATTTAACTAAGCATATTTATTCTGCTTTGAGCTATAGAAGGCTCCATGTAGAAGGCATTGACTGTAGGACAAAGCTCGAGTAAGAGCATACGACAGTTCTAGAGATTTCTCGTGGCCTTCTGAAGAAAAACTAAACCAACGACCAGCAGTCCAGCGC
Organism: Wollemia nobilis; assembly: GCA_028583015.1. Classification (NCBI taxonomy): domain Eukaryota; kingdom Viridiplantae; phylum Streptophyta; class Pinopsida; order Araucariales; family Araucariaceae; genus Wollemia; species Wollemia nobilis. The sequence continues at coordinate 3,435,683 of JAQPPZ010002189.1, read as the reverse complement.
ACTCATTTTTCACCCCATTGATTTGTGTTTTTTGGGCGTGTGATTCAAATTTTTCGTGGGTATTTTTTTTGGCAGGCTATGATCATTAAAGGGTGCAGTGAGCTATGACATCTCATCAAACTATCCAGATATGACTAATAAATCTAGAGAAAACCACTGCGTAGATGCTATTTTTTCATAAAGTTGTGAGATTTCTAGTCGTTGATTTCACATCGGATTCGGATAATGATAGACACTACCAAATGGTTTGTTAATAGTGTCGTTTCATAAACATGTTCATTTAATATATACACTGCACATTTCATTAAGGCCTACGCTGCTGTGACAGTAGTAATAACTCCAAAGTGTTCACATATCAATTTGAAGTGAACATTGGCGTGGATCAAGAGTTTATTTTGTAGGTCTTGGAGAAAATACAGCTAGATTCTGTGAGTTTATTTTGGCGATGCTGTTGAAGTTCATTGATCGTACTGTGCGAATGGGACTTGTGTAAAAATTGTAAAATATTATAAGCTGCAAGATAGTGGAGCAGTAAAGCCTTGATTAAAGGGTAGACCATAGTGGACAAAGATATTAAAATATTGGCATAAATTTACATAAAACACGCCCACTTCTAATTTCAAAGTTGTATACAGGTTCTATTGGCAGCAAGTAGTATAAAAACTCCCTAGTCAAGCAACATTTTGTAGAGCACAACTCGGATGGGTGACCTTTTGGGAATGTCCTAAAGCTGCACATTTTTTCAGGGCCTTTGTTTTTTGCTTGTTTGAAGCATCAATTTGTATCCAACTATAGGCTTATAAATAGTCATTGGAAAAAGAATTTTGAGGGCGATCCATTGATGAAATTTATTTTCAGTTTTAAAATTATTTACTCAGCTGAATTCTGAGTTGAAGTTAAGATTGTAAAATAGAGTGCATTTTCGGTTGCATCCGACACTCTTGATTGATAATTTGGAAAAATTGTGAGGAGATCAATTCTAAGTCCTAGGGGGGGACATTATGCCAAGTCATTCAATGAATTTGGCAAGTTTGAAGTCCATATTGTAAATGGAGGCATTGATCTTGTATCATATTTTGGAGGTACATTTGGGGCTATTTTTTTAGCCAAAGTCCATTATATAATCATCAACTCAAGGGGTGATTTAGGGCCCCTTCTCCCTTGCTGGTGGAGTCATTTTGTGGCACTCTCTTGGCCACTTGGTGTTTGTTTCTTGCAGTTTCTATTTGGGCTTTGTGTATGTTTTATACTTGCCATTACCCTTGCATGACTTTGGGTTTTATAATTGTAATCAAGTGTAGTTCCATTGCATACACACTTGACACTAAGCCATATACAAGCAGGTAAACACATACAAGCATCTTATCATAAAGCAATAATACATTGGCACATCTATTGTAACAATCACAAAAAGAAGCAAGCAATCATCACATTTTTATAACCACCTATGTTCCACATATCGACTACTCAAAAACTTATAGTCTCCCTCACGTAAGGGCGGGTTATTGAGTATTTTAGTATAAAGGTCTGGTAGGTTATTACTTTTTTCAAAAACACCTATGTTCCACGTATCGACTGCTCAAAAACTTATAGTCTCCCTCACGTAAGGGCGGGTTATTAGGTAGTTTGGTATAAAGGCCTGACAATTTTTCTCCCTTTCAGAATCGCCTATGTTCCACATATCAACTGCTCAAAATACTTGTCTGGAAAAATTCTAATTCTCACTCTAGTCTGTATATTGAGAATTTTGGTATAAAGGTCTAGAAAATTTCTAATTCTCACTCTATTTGGATATAAAATGATACTTGTGTTCAACTTAACCCTCCCACTGTTGGAATCATTTGAAGATTCAGAGTGGAAAAACTAGGTGAACCCTCCTCTGGATATTTAGCGGTGTACCCTAGATTTTTTTTAGGGCTCTAATTTGGCATTTGTGTTTTTTACTTCATCCTTTTTTGAGTTTCCTTTTCTTTTTATCCTTTTCTAATCATGGCTAATACAAATCTATTAAGTGGACTCACAAAGAAACTTGAAGGAGCACAAACTTTTTCAAATTGGAAGTATGAGATAGAATCTATATTAATGATGAATGACATGTGGGATTTTGTGAGAGATAGGAAGGTTGATGAAGACCCACTCACTACACCTACAGACCCTAAATAAAAAGCACACTTTGAAAATAATTCAAATATAGCTTTAATTCTAATTAAGCTAGCTACAGGAATTCAATGCAAAAAAATTGTAAGGGCTGCAAAAACACCTAAACAAGTATGGGATGCTCTCAATAGATTGTTTGATAGGCCAATTCAAGATAATATTTTGTATCTCAAACAAAAATTGCACAATCTATGTATGAAGAGTTCACTTACCAATTATCTTATGGAAGTGAAGTGTATTAAGAATGATTTCTTAGCTTTTGGTAAAACTCTAGATGATAATGAGTTAATTCCAATAATATTGCATGGTCTTCCTTCAAAGTTTCACTCATATGCTACCATGTTAGACTTGAGTGGTAAAACAATGAATTCCACACTTTAGGACATTGAGATCCGACTTAAGAAACATGAGCAATCCCTAATCAAAGATGAAGAAATTGAAGCCACATCAGCAGCTTTTGCCACCAAGGCAACTTTACAGCCTAAAAAAAACAAGGATTAAAATTAGCATAATCAGATCAAAGAGGTAGACAACATCAAAGATATCCACAGTACCAGCAACAGCCAAATCAATAGTACCAGCAACAACCACGTCAGCAACAATACCAACAACAACAAAATTAGTAGTACCAACAACAACCCCATTAACAATAGTACCAGCAACAACCACATCAGCAGTAGTACCAATAATAACCAAGATGGCAAACAAAATCTCAAGGGGGTCAAAACAACAATCAACAAGGGTGTGAATATTGTGGAAAATAGAATCATAATGTTTCTAATTGCTATCAAAGGCAAAGAGAACAAGGGGAACCACAAAATAATAATTTGAACACATTGTATGCAGGCAATCAAGTTAGTATTGAAGATAAAGAATGTTGGTATATTGATTCTAGAGCAAAAAAGCACATGACAGGAAGACAATATTGGTTGAAAAAGGTTGAGACTACTTCAAATCAATTCATTACATTTGGTGATGAAAGTGCTCTTCCCATTGAAGGTGTTTGGGAGGCACCACTTACTTTGCATGATGGGAATAATGTTCCTACAATAGATGTTTTGTATGTGTCTGGTCTTAAAAGGAGCCTTCTTTCTATTGTACAACTTATAGATAAGGGCTATAATGTCTATTTTGAAAAAGATAAATGCTACATTAATAAATCCAATGGCAATGTCAAGGCCATTGGATTAAAAAAGGATGGTGTTTACTACCTCCTTACAAAATTTGTAACACAAAAATCTTTGCATACAACTACTTTCTATTTGGAGTACATGTGGCATGAAATATTGGGACATTTAAATTTTAATAATCTTCAAATGATGGCTAGGAAAGGATTAGTTAAAGGACTTCCACATTTTAAGGAGTCAAAATGTTTTTGTGATCCATGTGTAATAGCCAAACACCATAGGCAACATTTTGAATTAGGAAAGGCATGGAGAGTCAATAGACCTTTGCAATTGATTCATTTAGACATTTGTGGGCCAATGTCTATTCAATATTATATTGGGGCTAAATACTACATCAATTTCATTGATTATTATAGCAGAAAGGTATGGATATACCTAATTCAATATAAGTGACAAACCCTTGATAAGTTCAAAGAATTCATGGCACTTGTTGAAAGAAAAAGTGGCTATCAAATCTCCACCTTAAGATCAGATAATGGCGGAGAATATGTATCCAATAAATTCTTAAATTTTTGTAAGTACCATGGGATAAGGAGGCAATTCACAACCCCTTATATACCACAACAAAATGGAGTTGTTGAGAGGATGAATCAAACAATCACAAATAGGGCAAAGTCAATGTTACATGCTGCTACATTGCCTAACTCATTTTGGGGTGAAGTTGTTCTTACTACTACATACTTGACTAATAGATCCTACACAAAAGCCTTTACCTAAGTGGGTTCAAGCCACAATAGATGAAGCCCAAGCTCATTTGCCTACTTATACAGGTAAAAGACCTTCAGCCCTAAGAAACCAAGTGAATTATGCCCTAATGGCCAAAGTCCTTAGCCAACCTGAACCTTCTAATGTCAAAGAAGCACTTGGTGATCCTAAATGGATTCATGTCATGTATCAAGAATTGGATTCCATTGAAAGGAATCACACTTGGGAGTTAGTTGATTTACCCAAAGGTAAATATACCATTGGCACAAAGTGGGTATACAAGACAAATATAAAGTAGATGGCTTACTAGATCGCTACAAGGCTCATCTAGTAGCTCAAGGCTATAAGCAAAAAGAAGGAATTGATTATGAGGAGACCTTTGCTCCTATGGCAAAAATGAGTACAATCAGGACAGTTATTGCTATGGTAGCTCAAAAGCATTGGCCCATTTATCAAATGGATGTCAAAAGTGCATTTATCAATGGTCACTTAAAGGAGGAAGTGTATGTTAAACAACCACCAGGGTACACAGTTGAAGTCCAAGAAAACAAATTCCTTAGATTTAATAAAGCTCTATATGTATTAAAGCAAGCACCCTGAGCTTGGTATGCAAAGATTGAATCATATTTCCACAACCTTGGTTTCACTAGATTTGTGGCAGAATCTACTCTCTATGTAAAATATTGGAGGAACCACATCATTTTGGTTACATTGTATGTGGATGATCTTATGATAATAGGTGATGACATAGAAGGAATAAGGTTGCTCAAGGAGGACTTATGCAAGGATTTTGAGATGACATATTTAGGTGTCCTCCGCTATTGCTTAGGCATAGAGGTATGGCAACAACCTAGTAAGATTTTTATCTCACAGGCTAAGGACAATCAGTCTATTTTGGATAGGTTTCACATGGAGGGGTGTAAGCCATCTCTAACTCCCATGGAAACTAGATTGAAATTGGTCAATAATGATGAAGAAGAAAGGGTTGATGGTACCCTTTACAGGAAGCTAGTTGGAAGTTTGATCTACTTAACTTCAACTAGACCAGATATTTGCTATTCAATTGGCCTTATTTCTAGATTCATGCAAGACCCTAAGAACAACCATTGGATAGTAGCTAAGAGGATTGTGATATTCCTCAAGGCCACACCTCATCATGGCCTTATGTATACATCAAGTGATGATTTGTATTTGATTGGATACATAGATTCATATTAGGTCAGTTGTCCTAAAACTAGAAGATCTACATCAAGTTATTGCTTTCAATTAGGTCAAGGCTCTATTTCATGGAGAACAAAGAAGAATAACACAGTCTCATTATCTTCAGCAGAAGCAGAATATAGAGCAGCAGTTGAGGCAACTAAGGAGGCAATATGGTTGAGGCAATTACTTCAGGATATTGGGCTATTCATACATGGTCCAACATATATATATTGTGACAATCAAAATACCATCAAGATGACCAAGAATCCAGTTTTCCATGCTAGAACAAAGCACATTGAGATCCATCATCACTTCATCATAGAAATGGTTCAAGAAGACACTATACACATGGGGTATGTACCAACTCAATATCAAGTAGCAGACATCTTCACCAAGTCACTTGGGAAAGACAAGTTTTCTCAGTTTAGCAATTTGCTATATATATGTAATAGAAGTAAACATTAAGGGGGAATGTTATCTAATGTTGACTTATCATTTTAGGATAGTGCACATTAAGGGGGAATGCTAGAATAGTATTATAATGTGCACTATGCCCTTCTATAGTTCTGCCACTTGTACTGTTTTTTAGTTTCAGTTTGAGTTGGAGTTGTGTCTTCTGTTTCGACACTTGGAGTGGATCTTATGACACTTGTCATATCTCCATCATAGGCTTTATGCCTATATTGTAAACACAACTTGTAAATAGAGTGTGCTTTTGTGCTCATATAAATGTATTCCCAACACTCTCCCACTATTACCTACTCTCCTACTACCCAATGCATTGGGTGGTGATCTTTATTCTGTGTAGTCCTTTTAATCATGTTGAAATCATCACAAATTAACCATGTGTTAGAAGGAAGGGGATCCACAAGCCAAATCCATAAATGAGTACTTTTGATGGCATTATTGGAGGTATAAACGTTAACTACACTGAGTGAATGGTTATTGATAGTAAAAATTATCCATCACACAACAAGTAGAATCACACCCATGGTCCACCAGGTGGGGCCACCAACTAGGGAAAATGAAGGTGATGGTGCTATTTCTACACTAATCATGGTCACTATGGAGGAAATGGCTTATTAGCAAAATGATCCTATAGACTATGGATAACAAAACCTTAAAATATTTAGCTCCTGCAAGCATAGGAGATCAATATTTGGGAACTTTTGATAAACTATGTGCACCACTTAGTTGCGCTTAGGTTGTGTGAAACCCTCAACATTCCAAGAGAAGAAGTTCATTGAGAGAGGAAGTTTAACGACATATCTTGAAAAATGTTAGCACCCTCAAGATCAAGTTTGTAGCTCTCCAACTGAATATTAGAGAAGTGTAGTCGTTTCTCCGATAGAAATTCTCCCATCTCCACCTCTCATCTTGGACTCCGAGACTATCGATAGCTCGCAAGGGAAGAGTGAGGGGAAGATGTAGTTTGAGTAGCTAATTTGGCAATCATGTTGACTGCTTTTAGAGTGCGATTTTGGTGATGCCAAGGAGCCTATTTAGGAGCCTCCTTGGTAACCACACCTACCCCTAACAACCCTCCAAATATTACTCTTTAAATATTAACTTTTGAGAAAAACAAAAGCATTTTTTTTCTATTGACATTTTCATATTCTTGTTTTGATTAGAAAATTACTAATTGCTCTTTTTAGATAAAAATAAATTTTTTAATAAATTATCTCATCACAATTATATTTTGATCCATTTTTAATATTTCTCTTTCCACTCTAACCATTGCTTAAGGAGTAATATTCATCTACTTTTTACTGCAACAAGAACTTCGAGGCTGAGTTCTTTGCAATAAGGTCCGCCCCTTTTGCCTGTAATATGAGCGAAATAACAGTACTGAATATTAAACGTCATGCAATAATAAATCTCCAAAATAGTTGCATTAGATATTAAACATTACACAGTAGTATATCTCAAAGGAGCAGAATCTACTACTCTTAGCTTGTACATCATAACGACAAGTGAGTCCTGGGCTCCCATAACGACAAGTGCAAATCTAAACATACTTCTTCTTTCTCTCCACTCTTTGCTTTCTCCAAAGGAGACGAAGACGGGGCCAAATCCATACTGCATGGGTTTTCCCCTAACAACGGCAATAGCGATAACGTGCTACAATCCTTATCTTTACTAGACGCCATATCTGATCTCTTCCTCTCTTGAAATTTGAGCATGCCATAACACATCTGCGTCTCTGTGAAGCCCAGAACCCTCGGATACCCAAAACTATAATGTTGTTGATCATAATTATTGTTGTTGTTGAACTTGTGTTGATCTAACAGCATAAACCTTCTCATCTTTTCCTTTTCCCGTCGGTGGGCATTCTGGTGCCCTCCCAGAGCCTGCGACGAGGAAAATATCTTGTTACAATAATTACACTCGATTTTCCGATTTTTTTTTCCTCAAGTTTATTCTGCCATTATCACTATAACTGGCCTCTCCCGCTGACCCATTTATATCATGCTTTAATTCACCCTGGAACTCGATCCCAAAGAGCCTGACAGACTTATTATGAGAAGTAGAAGAAAGCCCATTATTAGAGCCATATTCAACTTCACCGGACATGGCTTCCTCCTGCCTTTACAATTTCAGAAAAGGAAGGAGGCGAACTTAAATGTATTTTCCTTTTAATAGGAGGCAACCACCGGCGTGCGAATTAAGATGCCCGGAACGGCATCTGACTTTTTTCGGTGTCAATAAAAGCCCAACTAAGTTGTTATTATGCACCAACTATTTTGTTTCTGAAGGAACCGTCTATATCAGATTTGATCTGAATTTCCAAGAGTAGAGGAGATTATCATGTGTGAATATAATGCTAAGTACAGGGGAGATTATCATGTGTGAATCTAATGCTAACTACAGGGGTGAGTGTATGCCGGAAATGACGAAGCTATGAATGAAGCTTTTATATTAATGAATTTTGAAATTTAATAGATGTATATTTAGGTGACCAAGGGTTATTGGATTGGTAATTGTTTAGGTATTTATTTAGAGGAGTTTTAGGTTTAAATTTTGAGGGCATAGCTATTTGTAAAGGTAGTAGTATGTTGGCTGTCATATAGACTATAATGGTATAAATCCCGAGCATTAGTGGTCCTCTTCACGTCAAGTTATAGTATAAGCTTGTTGGAGGTAACCTCTATCGTTTAAACCTTGCACTTAACAATAACTAAAAAAAAAAAAAGTGTGAATGTTAGTATAAGCTTGTTGGAGGTAACCTCGATCGTTTAAACCTTGCACTTAACAATAACTAAAAAAAAATAGTGTGAATGTTAGTATAAGCTTGTTGGAGGTAACCTCTATCGTTTAAACCTTGCACTGAACAATAACTAAAAAAAAAGTAGTGTGAATGTAACCAACTCTTCTTTGTATCTACGTCAGGATATAAACTAAGGAGGCCGGCCAGATACCACGATGATATAAATCCCGACAATGTAATCCCGATCACGAGTGGTCCTCTTCACGTAAAGTTATAAACTAACAAGGTCTTATAGGCTTGTTGGGGGTAGCCTCTATGGTTTGAACCTTGACAATTACTAAAAAAAAAAAAATTAGTAAAAAAATTAGTTTGAATGTAACCATCTTTTCTATAAATATTTATGTCAGGTTATAAATTAAGGAGGCCATATACTTTTGTTGGAGGTAACTTTTATAGTTTAAATCTTGCATTTAACAATTTAAAAAAAAATAATGTGAATGTGACTTTTATAATTTAAACCTCACACTTAACAATTATTTAAAAATAATATAAATGTAACCAATTCTTATATATTTAAAGAGTATACGTACACTAAGGTGGTTTGTAACTTCTTGCCTTGATCAAGTAGGTTGCCTATTCGAAAGACAATTTTATTGCTTAGGTAGAATGTAGCTCAAGGTTGCCTATTTGAAAGAGACAATTTTATGTATGTAGCTCTTACGTAAGCGGGGTTGTTTATTTGAAAGACACAATTTTATTGCTTAGATAGAATGTAGCTCTTACTTTTGCCTTAATGAAGGTTGCCTATTTGAATGTGTAGCTTTTACATAAGCGAGGTTGTTTACTTGAAAGATACAATTTTATTGCCTTTACGTACACTAAGGTGGTTTGTCGCTTCTTGTCTTGATCAAGGCTGCTTAAATTTTATGTATGTAGCTTTTATGTAAGCTGGGTTGTTTACTTTGAAATTTTTTTGTTTATATAAAATGTAGCTCTTACTTTTACTTAAGGTTGTTTATTTGGAAGAAATAATTTTATTGCTTATAAAATGTAGTTTTTTCGTAAGTGAGGTTGCTTACTTCAAAGACATTGTAAGCGGACGAGATAAATTATAATTGGTTTATAGGCAGAGAGTCTTAAAATTTTATTTATTTAAGATTTTCAAAACAAATGGAATAGAATTATATCATATTTTATGAAAATTGTTTTATAATTTTAAAATAAAATTAAAATTTTATTTAATTAGTTATCTTTTAAAGTTTATATTTTATAAGATGAAGATCAACATTGTTATTGGTTAAATTATTTGTTATTTGTTTTTTTTTTAATAGATATACTCATATATAAATTTTTTAATCAAATTTCCACATTTATTCTCATCCTTGTTTAGTTGTAGTTTTGATCAATGTAAGAAGTGTCCTAGCCTCTACATAGTCATTAATTAAAGTTTCATATAATTCCAAGTAAGCCAAGATAAATTTCTTCTTTTGGAAAACACCACTTTCATTAATTTTTCCTGAATTTTCTTCAAAAGCATTATTAAAATTAATTTTAATGAACTTATTTTTTGGAAATCTTCATTTTAACGTACATAAAGTAATTTTTTTATGTTAACTACATTATTGTAGATGAACCTTCCATGTATATTTAAATATTATAACTAAGATGTTATTACATATTTGTTTTACACTTGAGACTTACCATGATGAGCACAATGTCTATAAACATTCTACAAAAGAGATAAATAATACAATTTAAAACATGGACATATTTTTAACATTTATTTATTTATTTTTTTCAAGCCAAAAATTCAAACAAAAAATGTTATGACCATCCTCCATAGAATAAATAATTTTTTAGCTTTAAAATAATTAACCAAATATTTCATAAACTTTTTCAATGTTGATGGAGTTAGAAAATGTATTCTCATATGTTTGAAAAAGTGGCACCAAATGGTGTAAACAAAAGTATGATGAATAAGTAAATGATTTGATGTTTCTATATACTTATCACACAAGGCGTACCTAAAAGGTCCATGATATCCTTTTGTTTGTATACTATTTCTTGTAACAATCTTGTTTTGAAATGCTAACCAAATAAATATTGGGGAAGGCCTCCAATAATCAAACATTCTTCCAAGGGAAATTACTAGGGGTAGGAACTTTTGATTTCTCTAAATCCTCATATCCTAACTTGATTAAGTTTCCACCTTATTTTGATAGATTCTAAACAAATTCATCCTTCCATACAAAAATAGACAAATAACTCTTGAAACATATTTTGAAGCTCTTCTGGTATGTGTTTGAGTTCTCCTTCAATTATGTTACTATACAAATATGTGATTTGAAGTTGTTCATATTAATATAATCTTTTATTGTGGACCTTTACAAGTCATACATTCTTGATCCAAAAATTGTCAATTTGAATTAGAAATAAGACCAAAAGTCTTAAACCAAACAATAAACCAAATAATTGTAGAATACCTTTCACTGAATAACCATAAAATATATTTCTAGCTAAATTCGAAACTATATGATATAAATTTTCATGTTAACAGTTGTTTAGGTAAATTTTATTTCCTAAATAACTTATTTACATCATGAGAAACTATTTATTTTTGAAATAATATTTTTTCTAGCTCTTTCCTTGATCTTTGAATAATATCTAACCAAGTTTTATGTCTAAGTTCAAATTCTTTAATATGTAACTTTGCAAGCCTACCCCCAATATTCTTTCCCTTGTAAATCATATCCCACTCACAAAGAGGAAACTCCATATCCTTTCCAAAGAAAATATCCTTATGTTTTATCAAAATTAGATGTCTTACCTACTACAATATTGGAAGTGACATTATATAGGGATGAATTGCAATGTAGTCTTTATGATTTGTATCCTTCCACCCATGGTTATGAACTTACTATTTTAGCCTACTAAACAAGTTGTAATTCTATCCAAATATGAGCACTAAATATCCTTCTTATTCCTTTATGAGACAAAGGAATACCCAATTATATAGGCAAAAAATTTTTAATGTTAAACCCTAAAATATCCATAATATCTCATTATAAATCTAGGGTAGTGTTAATGAAAAATATCATGGATTTTGTAGTATCAACCAACTATCCAATAGAATTCTCATAGCAATATAATATTGATTTAAAATTTATGGATTTGTTGGCCAAGGGATGACCTAAAAGAAAATGATCATCAACGAATTAGAGATTAGATTCATAGGGACCATTTGTTGCAACTAGAATGCCTTTGAAATTTTCCTTTCATTTTTTCCTTTGAGAAATCTCCCCCTAACGTTTCTACAAGAGTAATAATATTAGGTCATCTTAGAAGAGTCAATGAGATGAATCAAAGTATCAAATAGGAGATCCATTGATCAAAATAGGATATTCTATACAAATATAATAATATAGAATATAATCACATCAACCTTTATCAAAACCATTTTGTTTAGAATACCATGTATAAAACTCAAATAAATTTTATCCTATATTTTGTTCATCTTGAATTTTGTAATCATACCTATTTTTTTCATGGAATTAAGAGAATGTATAGCCTCCTATGAAATGATTACACCATGAAGAATTTTTTTACAATAAAAAAAACCACGATGTGCCTCTAAGATAACACAATCTAGAATACTTTTCAATCTATTTTCTAAATTTCTTAAATTAGTCTCATAAATAATTTTGTAACACTTATTAGATAAAAATATCAAAATATTTGATCTTGTCTTTCTTAAGAACCAATGTAACAATTGTGGCATTGTATCAATTAATATAACTTTTTTTAAGCCTCTCTAATCACAACCAACATACCACTCATAAAAAAATCCTAAGACTCTCGTTTTCCTTTTTGATTGTCTTGGTCAAAACAATCGAACCTCATGCAAAGCTACACAGTAGGGCCTCAATTGATATCATAAGGTTTGGATCAATCTAGGGCCTCTAGGATTTTTTAACAAGGTTGGATCCTTGTTGAGATGTGATATTTAAGTGCACTTGAACTTGCGGGGAAAAGAGATGTGAGAGAGAAAAAATAAACAACTTAAAAGAAAAGGTGGTGATATACCAAAGATCTGCTAAGATCTCTCTATACAATAAGCCTAAAAGCTATGTGCCAATGTTGAACACTTCTCCTTGATACAGATGAGCCTAAATTAGAGTTACCAACAAATATACGTGTAGAGAGACAAGTTAGAGCATGGGAATCACATATAGCTACCTAGAAAAATTAGACATGTAGGCCTCCCATACACACATATATATACAAAATAAAACTCAAAATAGGTAAAGCTTAATAATATACACACACATACATAGATAGGTCAACATGGGAAACATAAATGGCTAGCAAGAAAACTGATGTGTAAGCTTTCAGTATATATAGTTACAAATAAATTTTACAAAGAGTGCACAAGAAGAAGGAGTTCTATTTACCCATATGTCGCTTAGGAACTAAATGTTATATAGAAATAAATGAAAGGAAAGCTTACAAAGATTACAAATTCAAACTTGTTGATCCTTTACATAGCTAAGACTACTACTATTTGTAGATTACAATAGGGATATTTTCCATCAAAATCTATGTAGATATTTCAAAATGATTATTCATTTATGTGCTAGGTCATGTCTTGATTGAATTTATTGTGTTTATTTAATATATTCAAATATAGAATTATAAACATTTAGTTTTTTGAGTCCTTGGATGCTATCTTACCTCTATTATTATCATCTACTATTTCTAGGGATTTCCAGAGTCTAAATGAGGGAAATTAATTTCACTTGGCTTGAGGTTTTCTCCTAGTATGGCTCTTATCACTTATGCCTTTAATGTACCAATTGCTTTGCTGAGTTGTCACATCTTATTTGTAGAAAGTGATATGTTTATCTCAAAATACTATAAACCTTAGAACCATATGTATGATCATGAGTTGTGACCTTCGATAGGGTTTTGGTGGGGCAAATGCCCTCAATGAAGCAAATTTGGTTTCCTAAAATATCAAAGCATGGGAAACCTAAACTTGGGATCGTTTTGAGTCAAAAATTTTACCTCTAATCCTTGGACATATTATGTGCTTTGTCAACCATAAAAAATTGTATCCCTTCCTTTTCTTAGAATCTTTCAAAACTTTTGATTTTTAGAGGCTCACATTCTTCACACTTATCCAAACTTTTGATTTGAACATTTTGTACTTCATATTTTACTTCTAGACTACTTTAAATTTGCTTAGGTCATCTCTCAAGCTCTTCTAAATACAACATTTTAAATTGTAGTGAGAATTCACAATAATTATAGCAACTCATATGGGCTCTTTAGCTTAATTAAGATAAAGAAACTAGAAATAAAAAATTGCCTTGTCCATTGGGCACAAAGTCAATAAGAAGCAAGAAGACTTGGAGTAGTCTTTAGGCCTTTGAAACCTTTACAAAATTATGATTACTCTCAATCTATGGATGAGGCTTGCTCTTGAGTGTTCTAGAAAATGCATGGAGTCCCAATTACCAGTTAGGGCGAATCAATCTTATTAGGTCTAAGAAACCTGAATAAATAATACAATGCAACCCTAAATTAACCCATAGTTATTGGGTCTAAGAAACAACTTAGGACCTGTTGGCCACGAATCCGCCACCTGGGAAGGACTCAGTGTGTCAATGCGCCCTAGACTCGTGGACAAACATTGAAAGTCCGGAGGGAAGGAATGCCTTCCGTGCCAATCTTCGGAGAAGGTCGGCTTCCTGTGGGGGTTTTATGGTTTAGGATGAGAGTGCAGGAAAGAGATAAAAATGCGGAAAGAATTTACAAATGTGATTGGAGTTGGGTGGGGGGAACTAACAGTACGACAATGCATCAATCACCACTACTTACTGCAACATAAATACAAAGCATAACCAGAAACTGCTAAATCTAAGTATACTTTTTATATAAATAAGTGTACGCACAGCTACAATGGTCCCCTAGCAGACATTCTCCCTACAAGGAGAACTAACAGCATGGCAATGCATTAATCACCACTACGAACAACAACATAAATATAAAAAGTAACCAGGAAATGTCATATCCAAGTATATGTGTTATGCAGGGAAGTGTACGCACAGCTACAATGGTCCCCTAGCAGACATTCTCCCTACAAGGAGAACTAACAGCATGGCAATGCATTAATCACCATTATGGACAACAACATAAACATAACACACAACTGTAGGAACTGCTACCTAATTTATCCTATGTATCCTCTGATCTATGAATTCCATGAGTACTTGGCCATCAAATGCTGGAGTTCAGATTTCAGCACAACAGCAAGCAATGACACAAGAAATATGACAAAAAGAGGCAGCATACAAAATAAAAGTAGTAAAACAAAGCCAGGTATATACTTTATATTAAGAAGCAGAAGCACAGCTACAATGGTTCCCTAACATACATTCCCCTTCCACCACCTTACAATGAAAATGTGGTGGGTATTTATAGCCCAAAGTCCCCCCCATTACATTAATGGGCACAAAGTCCCAATCAAACATTAGCTGACAAAAGTGGCTACGGAGCTACTGATGCTGACTTCTGTCGGGCTGGACTATACTCTCGGCATGGTCTCCCTAAAGGTTGAACATCTACGTGGTAGCGTGCTAGGTAGAACTTTACATTGATAGGAATGCAGGTAGCTGAGGCAGGTGGAAACTCACATCAGCCTTAAATGAGGCAGCTGGCATAAGTAGTGCGGCCCATGCTTGTCTTTTTGCTTGACATGTCTTGGCTCGGATCCCAAAGTTGGACACTTGCTGGATGATAATGCTTGACACGTGTTTGCCTTGAAAGGCAGTCTATCCAACTTCTCTTGAGATTAGAGTGCAATTGTGTAGCACAAGTGAAAAACAGTGCAGTCGGGTTGGTCTATTTCCCTACTATGCATCGGTCAAAGGGCACAGTCCGACTTCGCTATGAAGTCAGGTTGCACACCGGCACTTGCTGATTCTCACCGTTGTTTGGACTTCGCATGGACAAAGGAGCACAGTCTGACTTCACTGTGAAGTCGGGTTGTGCTCCAACACTTAGTCAATTTCTCTGCCAGACTGTTTCCAAGTGCACTCAGGAAGAAGGGCGCAGTCGAACTTTGCACAAAAATTGGGCGCAATCAGACTTCGCACAAAAACTGGGCACAGTCGGACTTCACACAAAAACTAGGTGCAATCGGACTTCACACAAAAACTGGGCGCAGTCGGACTTCGCACAAAAAACTAGGTTTCCTGGTTCTGCTTCCCGGGGCCATAACTTTTGATCCGCTAACCCGATCGCCTATTATAATATATCGTCGAAAAGCTGGCGAGAATATCTGCAATGATAAAATTTCCAGAGCTCATTTTTTCTATTTTATCGCCCCCGTTTATGGCCCGCGAAAACCCGAACACGTCAGCATGCTCTTTACCACTTTAAAGCTCCATACTTAGGCCAAAATTTATCAAAATATTTAATGTGGCAAAATTGCCAACATTCCTGGCGGCTCGTGGGGCATTGAGCTCACCTCGATGTGAGGACCCAGGCCTTTATCCATTGGGCAACAGAGTCACCCTCATCGTACTCTTGATACTCACTGCCAGCAGCAACCTCTTTCTGAAACCCTTGGCACCCACGACCCTCTTGGAACACTTAAAAAGAAAACACTGCATAGACTAAATTAAGGAAACAACTAAAACTTTGAATACTAGCCGGATTATTTATATTATTTATACAAAATTTTACAGCATGATCGGCATGCCGCCAACACACATCTTGCTTTGGTTGCCTATCCAGTGAACCTGTAGTGCCCGAACCAAATTTGATTGTACTTCAAATGATCTTTGAAGTTCGACTAGCCTCCCAAAGTTTGTCAGGTTGCGAACATGGTGCAACATGGCAGGTTGTCATTCATGCCGATACCCGTACAATTGATGAACAATGTGACAAGGAGATTTGTCATACGGGAGCCCTCTTTGGGTACCGATTGCAGTGATGGTTGGAGCCGATACTACCACGATGGAGACTGTAGGTGAACATTCATTTCTTCGCTTGTGAGGTCAAGGCTGCTCACCAAACCTTGATTCCTCCGAGGTGTCTTCAATTAGCTTAAAAAATGGCATCTGTGATCAATAAATCTGGATCTTCAACTCAGTCAGAGTCTCCAGGTGATTTTTCCAGATGAAGGCAAGCCAAAGATTCACCAACTCAAGCTTCCTTAAAATATGGAGACTGATCATCTCACCTCACGGATTCGTCTATGCGAGCTTGGTAATCAGCCAGCCTAATGCGCTCGCCTGGAGCATTGGTATTAATTTCTTAAAGTCAGACTGGTTTCCTGGGTTCCTCGCTCACCACCTTCTCGTTTGAATGAAGGCGTCAGGACCGGTCTTTTAGACTTAGAGAATATGAAAGTGCAGAGTTGCCGGGTGCTTTGATTTTGAACAACAATGAAGTGAACACCAGTGCTTCGATTCTGTTTGGGAGTGGGAAACTTTCGAGTCCCACCGGGCATTCGAAAAGAAACTGTCAGCCCGAGTGAGGACGAGCTTGAGATCTTCCAAATGTGGGACCCTTTGTCCCACCGGGCGTGCCAAAAACTGTTGGCCATGAATCCGCCACCTGGGAAGGACTCGGTGTGTCAATGCGCCCTAGACCCGCAGACCAACATTGAAATGCCAGAGGGAAGGAATGCCTTTCGTGCCAATCTCCGGAGAAGGTCGACTTCCTATGGGGGTTTTATGGTTTAGGATGAGAGTGTAGGAAAGAGATAAAAATGTGGAAAGAATTTACAAATGTGATTGGAGTTGTGTGGGGGGAACTAACAGTACGACAACACATCAATCACCACTACTTACTGTAACATAAATACAAAGCATAACCAGAAACTGCCAAATCTAAGTATACTTTTTATATAAAGAAGTGTACGCATAGCTACAATGGTCCCCTAGTAGACATTCTCCCTACAAGGAGAACTAACAGCACGACAATGCATCAATCACCACTACGGACAGCAACATAAATACAAAAAGTAACCAAGAAATGTCAGATCCAAGTATATGTGTTATGCAGGGAAGTGTACGCATAGCTACAATGGTCCCCTAGCAGAAATTCTCCCTAAAAGGAGAACTAACAGCACGACAATGCATCAATCACCATTACGGAGAGCAACATAAACATAACACACAACTGTAGGAACTACTACCTAATTTATCCTATGTATCCTCTGATCTATGAAGTCCAGGAGTACTTGGCCATCAAATGCTGGAGTTCATAGTTCAGCACAACAGCGAGCAATGACACAAGAAATATGACAAAGAGAGGCAACATACAAAATAAAAGTAGTAAAACAGAGCCAGGTATATACTTTATATTAAGAAGCAGAAGCATAGATACAATGGTTCCCTAACAGACATTCCCCTTCCACCACCTTACAATGAAAATGTGGTGGGTATTTATAGCCCAAAGTCCCCCCATTACATTAATGGGCACCAAGTCCCAGTCAAACATTAGCTGACAAAAGTAGCTACGAAGCTGCTGATGCTGACTTTTGTCAGGTTGGACTGTACTCTTGGCATGGTCTCCTTGAAGGTTGAATAGTTACGTGGTAGCGCGCTAGGTAGAACTTTACATTGATAGGAATGCGGGTAGCTGAGGCAGGTGGAAACTCACATTAGCCTTAAATGAGGTAGCTGGCATAAGTAGTGCGGCCCATGCTTGTCCTTTTGCTTGGCATGTCTTGGCTCGGATCCCAAAGTTGGACACTTGTCGAATGATAATGCTTGACATGTGTCTACCTTGAAAGGCAGTCTATCCAACTTCACCTGGGATTAGAGCGCAATCGTGTAGCACAGGTGAAAAACAACGCAGTCGGGTTGGCCTATTTCCCTACTATGCACCAGTCAAAGGGTGTAGTCCGACTTCACTATGAAATCGGGTTACGCACCGACACTTGCTGATTCTCACCGTTGTTCGGACTTCGCACGGACAAGGGAGCGCAGTTCGACTTCGCTGCGAAGTCGAGTTGCGCTCCAACACTTAGTCAATTTATTTGCCAGACTATTTCCAAGTGCGCTCAGGAAGAAGGGCGCAGTCAGACTTCGCACAAAAACTGGGCACAATCAGACTTCGCACAAAAACTGGGCGTAGTTGGACTTCGCACAAAAATTGGGCGTAGTTGGACTTCGCACAAAAACTGGGTGCAATCGGACTTCGCACAAAAACTGGGCGCAGTCGGACTTCACACAAAAACTGGGTGCAATCGGACTTCGCACAAAAACTGGGCGTAGTCGGACTTCGCACAAAAAACTGGGTTTCCTAGTTCTGCTTCCCGGGGCCATAACTTTTGTTCTGCTAACCCGATCGCTTATTATAATATATCGTCGAAAATCTGGTGAGAATATAGGCAATGATAAAATATCCAAAGCTCATTTTGTCCATTTTATTGCCCTCATTTATGGCCCGTGAAAACCCGAACACCTCAGCATGCTTTTTACTGCTTTAAAGCTCCATACTTAGGCCAAAATTTATCAAAATATTTAATGTGGCAAAATTGCCAACAGGACCCAAAATAACGTAGGTTAAGTTAGGTCTAACAACCTAAAAATATACTAACTAAATAATGGAATAACGTATAATAATATATGCTAACATCCCCCTTATTACATTTTTTGGGTAATAATATAACTACTAGCTATACTAATATCCCCCCATACAACAATATTTGGGTAAAGTATATAATTGCCCCAATACAATGAAGAAGAATAAGAGAAATGAAAGAATGGTTGCCCGTGCTTTGTCTTCAGCTCTGACTCTGGCACATGGCTTTGGCTCTGGCTCTAAGAATACCTCTGTAATTGTACCTCTGGGTCTATCTCGAGATCAGCCTGTGAATCTACCTCTGGATTATTGCATCTAGATCTGCCTGTATATCTGCCTCTAGAAATTTGTCTTTGGGTCTGTCTTTAGGTCTGTCTCTGGGTCATTATCTCTAGGACTGCCACTCGGTCTGTCACTAGATTTGCCTCGAGGTCTACCATAGGTTTTACCTTTTCGGTAGAAGCCATACAACATTTCTTTCATCATGGTCCATTGTGTGAGATTTGTCCATCCACAATCAATATGAATCTTGTTGGCCATTTTCAGTTTGTACCAACAACTTGAAGAAGAGTGATTCGTACATCCATAGAAATCACAAGGATGTAATATCCAACACTTAGCTGCAACATGTCCTGTCTTTCCATAGTGACTGCAACAATGCTTTTTAGGAGTTGTAGGAGATTTAGGTTTTACAAACATAGAATTACTGGTACTTGCATGTCCAGTATAGCCAAGGCCTTCATGCTTTGCCCTGACATTTAGCATTATAGGATTTTTAATGCCTTGTTCTTGTTTACCTAATCTCTCACCATTGAATCCCATTTTCTTCATCATTTTGGAACCAAATCCTTTGGTGTGTTTTTCAAAACACCCAATTTCATCATCTTCATCAATGCTTTTAACAATATTGCATTTGTCGCTATTGATGAGATTATGGAGTTCATTTTTAGGAGGTTCAATTTTTAAGTCACTAGTATCACAAGCAAAATTTGCTACTGAAATGAGATCACTTGTGCTACAACTGATATCTACCATAGAAGGTATGAGGTCGCCTGTATCACAACAAGCAATGCTACAATGGGCTGAAGGTCACTCATGTCACAACAAGCATTCGCCACAATGGGCTGAAGGTCACTTGTGTCACAACAAGCGTTCGCCTTTAGGACCTCGCTTTCCTCACTAATGTCCCTTTTCTGTTGTGCTTTGTCAAGAGCATAAAATGACATGAATATGCCCATTATAGCACCAATAGGGATTAGAACACCATTTTTCTGCATGTCTCCACAAGACGCAGAATCATTGATTATGGCATTTACACCACTCCTTAGTGTATGAAATGTGCCATCTTCATAATAATCTATCCCTTCCAGGTGTGGGGAAAAATATGGGCCTTTAACTGATTTTGCAACATCATCAGTTTGTTTTGGGATAGTTTTCTTCTTTGATCTACCCATTCTTAAGGTGTCGGTCTCTGCCGAAAATGCACCTTTTACAATAAAATTTTGCAAAATAATTTGACTAAGGTGTCGGTCACTGCCGAAAATACACCCTTATAAGTCTTCCCCCCTTTTGTTTGCAAAATTATAATGTATCCCCCATTATTGCAAGAGAGGATATGGAGGAAAAAAAATGTTATCCCCCCATTTTGTGCAAAAAAATGCAACAATTCAACCTAAAAAAGGCTCTTACAAAGCTTGCCCCATAGGCAGATTAGCACAAAATATCACCTAAAAAAAACCCCCCTGTGTGAAGTACTTCAAACAAAAAATTGCTATTTATGAAGTCTAAAAAACAGGAGTGGAGGTTGGATGATTTTATGCCTCTTTAATTGCTTTGATGGTGGAGAGTAAAAAATCTATCCCCCCTTGAAAAAAAACTTCCCCCTTTAAAATTTTCCTTTATAAAGCATTTTAAAACATTTTATATTCTAAAGTTAAAAAAAAAAAATTATTATTCCTTATAGCAAAAAAAATTATTTAAAAAAAATAATAATAATAATTTTAAACTATATAAAAGAAATAATTTAAAAATTTTAATTTTAACTTTAGAAAAAAAATATTAAAAAATAACTTAAAAAAAAAAAATTGTTTTACCTTTGTTTGGGGGGGTCGGCGGGTTTTGATCCCCCAACCTCACGGGCGCTAGCCTGGCGCTCCTGCCAGCTGGGCTAGCCCGCCCGATGAGAGGGAGAAGGGAAGATTTTCCCTTTCTCCCCTTGCGACCCTCGCGGGGAGCAAAAAAAAATGTGGGACTTTAGTCCCACATTGCTCCCGCGGGGTGCATGAGGGGGGAATAAAAGGGAAGATTCCCCCCTTTAAACGTGATTGCCTTCGGGCAATCACGACACCCCTTTTGCCGTGCCACGTGACAAGGGTCAGGTCCACGTCGGGTCCAGTCAGCTGCCACGTCAGTCCACATGGTAGCCACGTCAGTCCAGGTCCAATCAGCTGCCACGTCAGTCCACATGGCGGCCATGTCAGTCTAGGTCCAGTTAGTTGCCACGTCATTCCAGTCCAGGTGGTGCCATGTGTCAGTCCAGGTCATCGCCAGGTGTTAGTTTACCTCAAATTTTGTGCCCAAGTCAGCCACCTCAGGCTTCATGCCAGATCTAGGGTCTATCAGGTCGATTCAGTCCAACATCACTCTGACCTCAGGAAATGTGTCGATGCTAGATGACGTTAGTCTATCAGCGATCCGTCTCAGTTCGCGTGTCTATGCCAGATCCAGTGAGCCCAGTCAACGATCCGATTAGCAACCTCGGGTTCCATGTCGATGCTAGATCCAGTGAGCCCAGTCAGCCATCCAATCAGTAACCTCGGGTTCCATGCCTAGTCGAATCCAAGGTTTCGTCAGTCGATCTAACCTCGATAAATGTGTCGAGTCAAATCTAGTCTAGATCGACCTCGGGATCCGTGTCCATTCTGGTGGAACCACGTCAAATCCTTAGCCTCGAGAGATGTGCCTGGTCAAAATAAACTAGTTTGCAGTCATCTCGAGATGCGTGCCCAAGCAGGTCCAGCCCTACCTCAAGAAATGTGTCCGCATCTCGAAAGACGTGATGTTGAGGTCAACCAAGAGCCGCCTGCTCTGATACCATGTGAAAACAGTGAACATAATTTCATTAATCAACTAAGACTATATAGTACAACTTAGACTATAGTTAGCACGTAGGAATAGCTAACCACTAACCAAATAGTGCTAACAAATAATAACAAATATTCGCTTATTAAAGTGGAGAAGCGAACCTTAGGTAGATAACTAACTACCCTAACAAACCAAATGAGGTAATAAATAGAATTACCATAGTAACTCTAACACCAAGTTAGAGCGAATCAATCTTATTAGGTCTAAGAAACCTGAATAAATAAGACAATGCAATCCTAAATTAACCCATAGTTATCGGGTCTAAGAAACAACTTAGGACCCAAAATAACGTAGGTTAAGTTAGGTCTAACAACCTAACAATATACTAACCAAATAATGGAATAACGTATAATAATATACGCTAACATTACCTTCATTGTCTTAGAACTTATCAAGGGTAAGGTTTTGTTGTGAGTTCTTATTATTAATTTATCTTATTTGGTTCCATCCTCCCTAGCAAGCTTGAAATCCTTTTGATCTATGTAGAATTTTTTAAACTGCCTGGTATATTTCCCAAAATATTTAGATCCACATTTATCCTCTACATGTCACCATAGCTTTGTCAACTTTATTTATAAACATAAATTATTTACAATACAAATATTTTTGGTACATTTTCTATACCAATAGTCCCGTGTAGAATTTATTCATTAGAATCTATAGGGTTCAAACCATAGCCATCCAAAATTTGTATGCTCTCATGTGTTCATATTTTTGAATGCATGAGTTATTGTTTCTTGATATCCTTGGTTAGTTTGCCTTAGTGGGCAATGATTTTATAGGTTTTCTAAAATCTCTATGATAGAACTCAGCATGGAAAACTCATCACCTATTTTTAGACCTCTCATTATTTCTCCTAGGTATTCTATAGATTTCCTAGGGATCTATTGAGGATTTTTGAGGTCATAGCTAGCCACATGTGTGCCTTGGTCTCCCACTATATATTTCCTAGTTTTCATTGTCTCCTTGAATGGACTTTTGTCATGGTTACTATGTTTTCCAACTTATCAAATACCATACCCACTTCCTCCTCTTCCTAAGTGTGGAGGCTTTGGCATAGGTATATCATGGGAATGGTTGTTCAAGACTCTTCTCCAAGGAATATCTGAGTATTTTGCATTTTTAGAGATGAGTGACAACAAGAAAAAAGTCCTTCCATGTCATCATACCTATTAGGAGTGTCTTCCTCTATAGGACCCATGGATTTTGTTATAGAGGATTTGGAACTAAGACCCTTTTTTGATCTTGATCATGGGTCTCAATTTCTTGGTTGGTATGGACCTCTGATTCCTTTTAATTTTCTTCAAACCCTTATATTAGGAGGGTAGCAAGTTGATCCTAGCTAATTATGGAGTGTAGAGAAAGGGAGTCATATTCTTGGTGATTCTTGCCTTGGCATGAGGCCACCAATAGTCTAATATCCACATCCTACTCTATTACATCAAATATTTGATATAAAATACCATTTACTACAAGTGCTCAAGAGAGTTTATTGGTCCTTCATCGATGTATTATGTTAATATTTCTAATAGTAATTTTGGAAAATTTCCCTAAATGATTCATGGTTTTTGAGGTCATAGCAAGATCTTATCATCCTAGGTAAGAGATATTTAGGAGATGTAGTGGTCATATTTGGGTCCTTAGGTCCTTTGGTTGCAATAGAGTCATTAGGTGAATGAAACTAGTGCTCTAATAGTAGATAGATTGAGTCTTTCATTGGAATCTCAATCTAATATCTTCAGCAATGAATTCTTCTAATGTTCATTGTAGAGCAAATTTGCCAGGTGAGTGGAAAGGTACTTTAACAAGCAAGAGTAGGTATAGACCCTCACCAAGTCTATGTCTAACATTTTACTACTATGATGGGTCTAATGATGTATCACTAGGTTCCTATCAAGTGTACCATTAAACCATTGTCCTCTTCAATCATCCCAGTTGGAACAATCATGCCTCGTATAGATTGAAATTATAGGGCCTCGATTGAGAGCATGTCGTTTGGATCAATCAAGGGCCTCTAAATTTTTTTACAAGGTCATATCCTTGTTAATATGTGATCTTTAGGTGCACTTGAAATTAGAGGGAAAATGGGTGGGAGAGAGAGAAAACAAAACAAATCACTCAAAATAAAATGTGGCAATGCACCAAAGATCCACTAAGATATCTCTGCATAATAGGCCTTAACACTATGTTCCAATAGTGAACACTTTCTCTCCTCAATGCAAATGATCCCAAATGAGAGTTACCAATACATACACACATAGAGATATGATTTAGAACATGGAAATCATATATGGATACCCAAAATAATTATACATGAAGGCCTTCCATACATGCATATATGTAAAATAAAACTTAAAACAAGTAAAGCTTGAGAATATACACACGCATACAGATATGGGTTAGAATGTGAACCATATATGGCTATCCAAAAAATTGATGTGTAAGCCTCTATTATATATATATATATATGCAAATAATTTTAACAAATATTATGTCTGAATTGGGGGTTCAATTTGCCCATAAGCCACTCAAGAGTTGACTGCTATATAGAAATAAATGAAAGGAAATCTTATGAAATATTTCAACATCAAACTTGTCAATTCTTTACACAACTAAGACTACTACTATTTATAGATTACAATAGGGAGATTTTCCCTTCAAAACTATGTAAATATTTCAAAATAATTATTCATTTATGTGCTAGATCATGTCTTGATTGAATTTGCTATCTCCTTTTAATATATTCAAATATGAAATCATAAATGCCAATTTTTGAGTCCTTGGATGCTCTCTTACATCTATTATTGTCATCTACTCTTTCTAGGGATTACCAAAGTTTGAGTGAGGGAAATTAATATCACTTGGATTGAGGTTTTCTCCTAGTATGAATTCCATCATTTCTACCTTTAATACACCAACTACTTCCCTAGGTTTCCATATCTTCTCTATAGAAAGATATTTATTTATCTTAGAATATTTTACACATCAACACCATATGCAAGGTATAGGGTTGTGACCCTGGTTGGGGGGTACGGGGTCCAATGACCCTCCATGAAGCAGATTTAGTTTCCTAAAATATCAAAGCATGGGAAACCTAAATATAGGAGATTTTTGAGTCAAAACATTTACCTTTAATCCTTGGACATCTTATCTGATTTGCTAATTGTTATAACCTATTTTACTTCCTTTTCTTTAGACCTTTCAAAAATCTCAATTTTTATGGTCTTATCTTATTTGTGTTTATCATAACTTTTGATAAGAACTTCTAACACCTAATTTATTGCTTCCTAATTGTTTTACCTCTGCTTAGATATTCTCTCAAGCTCTTTTATAGCCAAAAATTTTAAGTGTAGTGATAATTAGCTATAATATTAAATAGAAATAGTAGGAAATCCATTGGGGACAGGTGCCTTGTTAGGATAGAAAGAGGAAATTGATTTATTGATCTATTTATAGAGATTTTTCTCATCAAGATTTTATTTTGCCATTGTGTTATAATTGATGAAATATTTACAAAATATTATCTTTAAGTCTTCTTATATTGAACAACATCTAAAAACATATATTTAAAATAATTAATTACTTCCTTCTTGATATCTTCTTCTTCTTCAATATTTCTTCCATCTAGAGTTGAAATATTTTTTATGTAATGAAAATGGAATTTTTTTTTTGATATAGCATGAAAGAATTTGGTATTTCTATCTCCTTCCATGGTCCATATCTCCCTAGATATTTGGGACCAATATAAATATTTTTAAATATGTTACGATAAAAAAAGTAATTATTATCTTGCATATAAGTATCGTAGACCACTCTATTGATTTATACTATCTCTTGTATTTTTTTATGCTTGGATGCAATTTTCTCCTTTTATTTAAATATTTTACCAAAATAATTAGAATTTTGAAATATTTGTTTACACCTTTAGTTATTTCATATTTTAAACAGGCTTCTACATACACGATCCTTTAAAATTTGCATCCCACTATAACATAGCCTTCTTGAAGAAATTAGGGGCTTTGAGCCATACTTATTGAAAGCAAAATAGCTTTGGATATCCATTTTTGTGTAAAATAAAATATCAAGAGAATGTTTTTTTTTAATCTAATCCTGCTTGTAACAAAATATCCAAAGAGATTGTATACTTTGTTTATAACCATGTGTGAAATAACAAATATCTATCAAATACTTTTTATTATATGTGTTTACACAATCCATTTACTATCCATGTATATTCAAATATTAAAGTAATAACATCCCAAAATCCATTTAAATTGGCAAATAAAACAAATTTTTGCATTGATTTAGATCATCTAGGAATACCACCCTTCTTTTCCAAATGAGATAGAATTGTGTTTAAGCTGCCTACAATAATCCATAGATCACAAGTATACATCATCACTGTATTTGACAAAAATATGATAAGGTTCTTCCAACATATTTTATAAGGAGTAACTATAGTTGGATCATAAACATTTATTACCCCAAATTTGATATTTTCTTATTTTATTTAAAATAAACTAGAATCCCAACTACTTTTTACTTCTAGCAATTATCCATACCATTTTTCCTTATGCTATATTGTCACAATACCTCTATAAGATCTTATAGAAGAAGTTATCAAAACATGCTCCCATTTTCCAAATACTTTTGAATACATCCTTACGTTCCTCACTACTAAATGTTTTTTCTTGTATTGAAAAATAAAAAGCTTAAAACATAAAACACCTGTTAATTTCTTATTAATATTTTTCTAGGGATCATATTCATATTCCTAATACTCCATGATACGATTTTTAGCATCACTAATTATTTTTATTTTTAAGATTATACCCACTTCTTGTTATGTTTCTCAAAATGATATCTCTTTGAGTTTCCTATTCTCTTTATTCTTGCTTTGATGGTATTCCTCTCTTTTTTCCATTCTCACCCACACTTTCATTTTCATTAATATCTTCTATTTCTATAATGTTTACAATGATACTTCTCTTATAAAGTTTTATGTTGCCTCAGTAAAATTTAAAATACAAGGAATTGCCTCACAAACTCTTTCTTCTTTATGCTGCTCCAAAACCCTAAAGTACAAGGATGATCCCTTATAGGAATTGCTTTCTTTAGTAGCTCTAAAATCCCTAGACATTGCCATGAAAACCATAAGGTATAGGAATGATCCTCCATATTAACTACTTTCTTTTTCTTACTTAGAACCCAAAATTTCCATGGATATCCTCCATACCCATTTATTTTTATTATTTTTATATTGAAACCCTAAATTACAAGGGATAAGATCTATACTACTTTCATGTTTACTGCAAAAAAATAAATTTTATACAACTTGAGGAAAATGAATATGATTTACTTATATTAAATTTGATCTCTTTCATTTGATTTGCTTTAAAATTAACCTTCCCATATTTCTTTATACCTTCAACTTCTCCTAAATTTAAACTTGGGGTATTATACTTCCCCATAACTTATGTCCTTTATTTCTTCTAATGGTTGATCTATAATGGCCTTCATCATTTAATGATGTAGAGGGGATTTATTTGCCATTTTTGGGAGTATATACTTTTTTTTTTTTTTTAAAAGAGGGTAAAAATTTATTAACTCAACAAAACATTCATGATACAAAGAAAAAGCAGAAGCTATTCAGACATATCAGCTCTCAATAAAGAAGAGAGAGATTGAGAGCAATCAGAAGAAAGTTGAGACCAATTTTGAACATCCCAACCATCTTGAAACTTAGAAGCCCATTTAGCTAACAAATCCGCTACCCTATTCCACTCCCGAGGAATATGCACAAAAGAAATGAAGTCCAAGTGAGCAGAGATATTAAGAATTTTCCGAGCAACCCAACTCAACCGCCAACAACCATGAAGACTATCTCCATAATTTAACAAATTTATAACAATCTGAGAATCAGATTCACAAACAATCCGACGCC
Source organism: Wollemia nobilis (assembly GCA_028583015.1). Taxonomy (NCBI): domain Eukaryota; kingdom Viridiplantae; phylum Streptophyta; class Pinopsida; order Araucariales; family Araucariaceae; genus Wollemia; species Wollemia nobilis. The sequence goes on along the minus strand of JAQPPZ010002189.1, from coordinate 3,407,533 downwards.
AACCCAAAGCATACCCTTGCTCCAAAGCATATAAAATTGCGAGTGCTTCCATGAAGTTATTAGAATGATGTCCCTTAAAGCAAGAGAAAAAAAATTGGATAGTACCACTACTATCCCGCCCCACACCACCAATACCAGCATTACCCGGATTACCCCGGGAAGATCCATCCGTATTAATTTTCAGCACTCCCGGAGGAGGCGGATTCCATTTGCCAGCCCTCCGCACCCGATTATTCTGACCCATCCATCTGCAAGAGACATTAGGACCAGGACCATTAACCATCAAGCCTAATATTTCCATGATCTGACGTTTCGCATGGTCCACGGGAGAAATAATCTGACATTTTGCAGACATACGCTTCTCGGATCATTCGCAAAATCCTCTCGCAGACCCTGGGAAGTAGTTAACTCCTTACCTTGGAAAATCCGACGGTTCCGTTCAAGCCAAATCTGCCAAAAAATGCATGAAGGACCAATACTCCATCCAACTTGTAAAAAGAAAGCCGCTGCAGGAGGCCGCCCCATACTCCTCCAAAAATCAACTATTGATGAAGCATGCGAACAAGGGTGATTCCATACTCCCCACCAATAATGCCAGACTTGTCGAGCAAAGTCACATTGGAGAAGTAAATGCCCAACAGATTCTTCAGCCTTCCCACAGTTATAGCATAAAGAGGGGCCAAAAAACCCACGCTTTTGAAAATTATCCCAAGTGAGACAACGATTATGAGTAGCCTGCCACCCATAAAAACTACACTTCGGCCAAATAAACTTATTCCAAACTTGCTTCCACCACGGAACCTCCTCCTCACCAAACCGCCGCCGATCCAAAACACAATAACCAGCAAGCAACCAAAAATATCCCTCTATTATCTCTTCCCCATGCTAGCACATCATCCCCAGGTAGAGAAGAGCAGGGACGGCTAGCGAGAATACGGGCCAGCTCAGCCCTCGCATCCATAGTGCCACAAGCAGGCCATTCTCGAGGATCCTTCCACTGGAGACTAACCATCTGACCAAAGGACTTAACAGTTTTGAAATCTGCCACCTTCAACCATCCAACATCCCAAAAGCATTGAGCAAGATCTTGAAGATGTGGAAACTCGCTAAGAAGAGGAGCAAAGCCATCCCAAGAATCCTGCCAAAAAAGAGCCCGAGACCCAGTATAACAAATCCAGAATAACCCCTGCTTAACCAGCTCTGCTCCCTTTTTCAAAGTATTCCAAACAAATGATCCTCGACCGCTCAAGCTGTATCGAGGAATCTCTGAACCTTCCACTCCCCTAAGATACTTGTGGGAGATAATCTTGGCCCAAGTTTGCTCCTGATTACTACACCAATGCCAATACAGCTTAGCAGCCAAAGCAATCCCAGAAAGAGAGCTTAGACGAAGACCCAACCCCCAGCTTGCCTTGGTCGACAAATAGTCTCCCATTTAACAAGACTCCATTTTGAGGAACCAAGATTGCCAGCCCATAGGAATTGCCTAGAAAGAGAATCCAGGTCATGAAGAAAACTTGCTGGAGCAATCTGAATAAGGCATCTATACACCGGTAAAGCCTGAACAACTGACTTCAAAAGTAAAACCCGACCAACAAAATTTAACCATCTATGAGTCCAATGACTAACTCGACTACGAAATTTGTCAAGTATGTTAGTCCAAACCGCCCTAGGTAGAGGACCAACAGAAATGGGAATCCCCAAGTATGTAAGAGGAAGAGTTCCAACCTGAAACCTGAGAATCTGAACAATTCTAGCTTGAACCCTGGGATCTGTATTGAAAAATAAAATAATAGACTTGTGCTCATTAATCTCCTGACCAGAGACAGCCAAATACAAGTCCAAAGCATGTCTAAAGTTGGTTGCTTCACAAATAGAAGCTACACCCAAGAGAGCAGTGTCATCAACAAACCGAAGATGGGAAATGGCTGGCCTACTATTCTCCCATTTCCATCCATGAATAAGACCCTGGTGAACCTGATCTTTAAGCCAACGACCCAGACCTTCAGCCATAATTATAAACAAGTACGGAGATAAAGGATCCCCCTGCCGAAGACCCCGGGAAGCATGAAACAAAGGAGAGGGCTTTCCATTAATTAGGACATAATATGAGGGAGTTGTAATACAACTCATAATCCACTCAATCCAAGAAGGATCAAATCCAAAGGCCAAGAGGATTTTGTGAAGAAAAGACCATTTCACCCTGTCATAAGCCTTCGCCATATCCAACTTCATAAACATAAACTTATTCTTAGAAGTGCTCATAGAATGAATCGCCTCGACAGCAATAGCCACTCCATCCAGAATCTGTCGGCCAGCCACATAGCCACCCTGCTCATCAGAAACAACTCTATCCAGCCAAGGCTTGAGACGCTCCGCAATCAGCTTAGTAATAATTTTATACACCACATTGCAGAGAGCAATAGGCCGAAACTGATCAAAAGAGCTAGCACCCTCCTTTTTAGGAATTAGCATCAAAAAAGTGGAATTCAAAGCTTTCAACAACTGATGGTTATGAAAGGACTCAAGAACAACCCTCAAAAGATCAGATTTAATAATTTCCCAAAAGTGTTGAAAGAACTCAACCGGGAAGCCGTCAGGCCCCGGAGCTTTCCCAGTCTTCATAAGGAAAACTACCCTTTCTAGTTCATCAATGGAAATAGGTTGAAGAAGGCATGCATTGATCTCTTCTGAAATAACAGAAGGAATACAACGCAAAATAGTATGATCATCAACATGATCCCCACAAAAATCCTCAGAATATAAGGAAGAAAAAAATCGAACAGCTTCCCGAGAGATATCCTGAGAAGCAGATAACTGAATACCTTGAGAAGAAATAATCGAAGAAATACCATTACCGTGTCTTCGAGCCTTAACAGTGTTAAAGAAAAAAGCTGTATTTCGATCTCCTTCTTGTAACCATTCCACCCTGGCCTTTTGCTTCTAGAAAATCTCTTCCCGAAGCTCCCATTCTTGAAGTTCATGCAAAGCTTCAGACTCCTGCAAATTCTGCTCTGTTAACCCATGATCTCTGATATGTCTGGTGATAACATCAAGCCTTCTTTGGGCCAAAGTTTTAGCCTGAAATAGATTCCCGAAACACTGCCTGTTCCACTTTTTGAGTTGATATTTCACAAATTGGAGTCTTTTAACAAAAGAGTACATAGCAGTACCGTGGGAAGGACAGCCCTGACTCCACCAGACTTTCATCAACTCGTACAAAGAGGGATCCCTAAGCCACATTAACTGGAATTTAAAACTTGGATGATGATCCATTTCTTGAGTTAGTAACCCAAGAATTGCTAATCCAAAATGAAGAAGTAAGAAACCTGTCCAACCTCTCAGAGATCGAGTTAGAACCACACCGCTTATTCGTCCAAGTGAACACACCATTCTTTGGCTTAATATCCACCAGATTAAGAAGTTGAATATTATCATTAAGGAGTCTAGAGGCAGGCCCCAAAGTACCCACACCACCCCTCTTCTCATCAATACTAGATACAACATTAAAATCTCTAGCCATAATCCAAGGATAGAATGGAACCAAGGCTCGAACACTTTGAATATGATTCCACAGCAGCACCTTCCCAAAAATATCCGAGGGGGCGTAAATGTTAGTGAACAAAACCACTTCTCCAGACTCATGGCAAGAAGCTATCATAGAAAGAGATGACTTATTCGATACCCACCAAAGAGGAGTAAGCTTCTGCATATTCCAAAGGCTAACAAGCCCCCCAGCATTACCCACAGCCCCAACACACTGACAAAGACCTCGAGGCCAGAGTTTAGAAGCAATACTAAATAGACCCTCCACCGATAATTTAGATTCTTGAAGAAAAACAACATCCGGCTTATGTGCCTGAACCAAATCCCGAATAGCTTTTTGACGAGGTAAGCTATTCAAACCTCTCACATTCCAAGAAAGAACAATCATTTAGAGAGAGAAGAAAAGTGAGACTCCAGGGGTTTAACCACCCCACTCTCAACCAATGTTTCTCCCTCCATATGCAGTTTATGTGCATCTTTCTTTCTACCCGCCTTAATCAGCTTCGCAGGGGCCTCTTTTTTAAAGTTCTGTTGGAGTAACCCTAGAGAAGGACTAGGCCAAGAACCCTTTCCTCTACTAGAAGTCAGAAAATCATCCAAAAGAGGGTCATCCCCTTTCACACCGTCCTGTTGCCCCTCCGAAACAGGAACAATTGCCAGGGTTGTGTTCAAAGAAGAATCTGTCACTTTCTGTTGCCCATTAGGATTCAACACCTCAGTTATATTTTGAGTATCCATATTCAAATTACCATTCATTCCTTCAACATATATATATATATATATATATATATATATATATATATATATATTTTGTGGCCACAAGGGGTAAACAGACTGTGACCACGAGGGAACCATTACATAACATATCCGCAACATGTGAGGCGAGAGATTTGAACCTGGGCCTCTCAACAACTAGAGAGGTTTAACTACCCACTTGCTCTCCAACTCCTCTACATGGGCGGATAAAACTAATTTATAGTGGAAAACACCCCTTTCGAGGTGCCACTTTCAACATGTTGGGCATAGGAGGAATGGAGCCTTGTCGGCCTCTACTAGAACATAGGACATTCCTAACTATACCATATATCTACAGGATGGAGACAAAGGGAATGGAACCTGGGTCGGCGTCTACGAGCACCCAGGGCATTTACCACTACACCACAACAATCTTCCCTTTTAAATTTTTTAAATATTATCTTCATATAGGTTTACCGCAACATGTGAGGGGAGAGATTTGAACCTGGGCCTCTCGATAACTAGAGAGTTTTAACTACCCTCTTTCTCTCCAAATCCTCTACATAAGCGGATAAATCTTCTTGCCTTAGATTCTATGGTATATTCTCCTTGCCTCATATTGAATATTGTCTCATACTCAAAATATTCCATATTTTTCTTCATAATTTTCCCTTTGCAATATCTTTCCATGTGTTCAATCTCACAATATTGACAACATCAAAATGCAATGATTTTGTAAGCCAATTTTTGGTCCCATTCATTTAATTCAATATTAATTGTAATGGACTATAACAAAGCTCTTAAAATATCAATAACAACACATCTTCAGGTGTATAAAATATACCTTCACTCCTTAATAGTTGGTCCCTCATAAATGAACTCCCTAAGAGTATTTTCCAATTAAAACCTTGTTATTAATAAGCTAAAATAGATGTCCAAAATTCTAATCCATATCCAAAGGCTTTTAATAGTTTTAGTACCCATAGAAAAGTTTCACTCCATGGTCTTAAATATAATACATCTCTCCCATAAACTATGGTCCACTAACCATTATTTTATCCCTGGTATTTAAACTAGACAAGATGACAAAGAAAAGTTCTTTTAGAAGAAAATTGGAGCATTTTGAATCTGATTTCCACTTCCACTTCCACTTGATACAATTTGGAATTTTCAAAAAACCTAGCTAGAATGCATGGGACTTACATACTAACCCTCTACTTTTAAGGACCATTATGTTATGCTTGATCATCTCATCCTTAATATTCACTTTTGATGTAATATTTGCTATAGGGATAGGATTTTCTATAGACTCACTCTTCCTCTTATTCCCAAATAGGGAATCCTTATTTCTCATTAGGACTTCAAAAAAATGGTTTCTATGTCATGTCACCTAGATTTACTTCATAAGAATCCTTTACTTTTTAAATCTCCCCAAATATTTGGAACAATAAAAGGTGATGATCGCACCTTGCTTGCAATCACTTCATGTTGGAATTTACAACACTTACTTTTTAAAATAAGAAAAGGTGAGTTCTTTTTTGCTTCACACTTTCCTTCAAAATCAAAATATACTACATGTTTATTATATTTTATATTTAAAAATAAATTAAAGGAATAGAATCACAATTATTACTATTATATTTTATTACTAATATATTCTCATATGTATAATTAATCTTAATGTTTTATGAAGCATTTGCTAATTTCTAAAGTCTTGAAAAAAATATTATAGTATAACAACAATTTATATCTTCATCTACCATAAAAAAATAAAAAATAAAAATTGTATTTTAACCAATTTTAAAATACTTAATGGGTTTTCAAGCTAACTCCCAAGATGACCTTCAAGGTTATTTAAATATAAAATGTTCATTTATGTAGGTAAAATTACTAGCAAGGTGAGGATGAAAGGGTTAATAAAATGGCTAGATTATTCTAAAAGAGGATCTCAGTAGGGATTTTTTAAAGGTTTTTAAAGATAATATCTTAATGAACTTCTCTAATAACATATTTAATGGTAATAATTTAATGATGCATTTATTGAAGCTAAATCCTTGTCAAGGTAAGGATATTGGTACATGAATATGTTACATAGTTATTGTTTCCTAAGACTGAGTTTAATGTTAATCTAAAAGTCTAGAGATAATGGGTTATTTAGAGTTGAAAACCAAAAATAAAAAAGAGGATTGCAAGATGAATAATTTTTTTTATTAATTTTGAATAGAATTACGCATAATACAATCTCTAATATGATATGTCTACCAAATAAAAACAATATGCGAGAAATTATTTCTAACCATTACAACTACATCCTTCTTAAAATAAATGTAGAGGGGGGGAAGCTACCCACCGCATATGATTCTTGGTGGATCCACCGAGAGCCAAGGTGATCACGTGGTTGTTGTGTTTCCTCTACATTCGAGAGTTTGGGGGATTGAAGGGTTTACTAGGAATGATTTAAGGACTTGTTCTATGTTTGGGATGGAAATGTTTGATGTGTTATTTGAGCAAGAACCTATGTTCAGTCTTACTAAGATCTAAACTATGAAGAAAAGAATAATGATGTAGGGTAGATTGTAATGCAAGAAAACAAGGAGCTATTCCTAGACTGATTCTTTATTTAAATGAATATTAAATCCTAGGTTTGCAAGAAAATAAATCTTTTTCTTTTCAATCAAGGCTTCAAGAGAATGCACAAATAGAATTGGCCTAGATTGTAAACTATATTTTTTTCTCTTTCAATGCTTGGAAATGAAATCAAAATGTTTCTTTTTATTATGATCTAAATATGGAAATGAAAAAAAATGGACACTTGCACACAAAAAAAAACCTAACAGATTTATTAGAGCACTTGATGCAATGGTTGATCCTAGCCAACTTCATACCCCATAAATCAATGATCATTAATTCAATTAGTATTGCAAAGAAAATTCAAAACCTTGGAAAAATTAATTAGTGTTTGGGGTTCTTCTTAGGTCACTATGTGACTGATTTTGAGGGTATAATAGTCAAGCCCCCTTGGTCATTTTAGCTAATTTTTTGAACAAGAAAATGATTGTTGACCTTTGGGAATAAGAAAAAAGAGATATAGCAGTATGAAACAAAGTGCAAAAAAATGGATGCAATGGAAAACAAGTATGTAAATGAGAACCTAGGGTTTAGAAGCATTAATTTTCCCCCAAGATATTTGTGATCAAATTTTTACCTCGTAATTTTAAAGTGTGAATTCAAAAATAAAAAAGAAAATCAAATTCATGCCTCATAAAAGAAGAGCATGAATTCATGAAAGAGAACTTAAAGCAATCTATAAATGTAAAATATAGTGAATTACTAAGAATTAACAATGAAAAGAACTAAATAAGACATAGAAAAACCTGATAAGCATGTGAAGGAAGCAAGAGAAAAGGTAAAAACCAAGATGGAAGACCTCTCCTCCTTCTCTAGAAGATAAATAATGGGCACAATATATCGTCGAGGTTTCTCCACTTGCTCATCCACAACAACAAATCACAAGAAGCACACAATAAAGTAGAGCACATAGAGCATTCCAAGAGCATTCAAATATTAAGAGAATTAAGAACATAAGGTGTATCTGGGGTCTCTCTGAGATCTTATATGAAAATGGAATCCAATCCTCCTATTTATAGGGGGTTTGAAGGGGAAAAAATATAGTAAAATGAAACCTAGACCTAGGTAAGAGCCAACATCATAGAGAACCAACACTAAATTAGGGTTTCTAGGAGTAAAAACCCAAAATGGTCAAATTCATACCCCATACTAGGTGACTGCAAATTTGACAAAGCTAGGAAAAAAGGCTAAAAAAAAGGAAAATAAGGGTGTCAAACTTGCACTTAACAAGCTTCAGGGGCTACCAAGATATATAAAGGAAAAATGACTCATTTTGATGGGCCAATTTTCCATGTCTACATTTTACCCTATCTTTGATGCATTTATGGCCTAATAAATGCATCAAAGAAAAATGTAGACACCTATGGGTAAAAAACAATGAACACAAAAAGGGGTGGTAGGTTTAAGCAGAGGGACAATGCAAAATGGTAACATTCCAAAAACTTTATAATTTTAAACTCTAAATGGGGTATTAATGACATTAATTTCCCCAAGTCCAAGATCCCCCCTCAAGTTTCAAAAGGAATGTAGAATTCCTAAGGCAACTCAAAATGACAAACAAAAGAACATAGCAACAAACAAAAAGAAAAAAAATAAATAAATAATGAAAAATAAAAGAGGAGAGAGAAAAAGAGCAATAAAGGGGATGGGGGGTGAAAAAAAATTCATGTTTATCATATGAGGAAGAAGAAAAGAGATCTAGAAAAAAATGCAAAATGGTACTTCCCACACAACATTCATCCAACTTCTAAACTAGGCCAATGTAGCATTATTACAATAGTTTAACCATACCTCTTTATAGGGCAAGTGTATCATTTACACATTTATTTATGTTTTAGGATCTAATATTAGTCTTTGAATAATGAAGATTGATAAATACATCCTAGTCAAATTTTCAAAGGGCTCTAATATGGTCATCCATACTTTCATTTCAGAATTGTTTTTGAGGTTTTTCTTAATTAATGGAATAATGATATGTTATCTAATATTTATCATACAATTATTTTTATTATTACTTAGAAAATAAATGTTTGCATTTTTTATTTCACCATCAACCAATGAAAATTTTCAAATTCTAAGTGACAACATGGATAGTGTAGACACCAAAACAGCACCAATCCGATTAAGTGACTACAAACACTGATCGCATTGACATACACAACTTTCAGGGCAGCCCTCAGAGGTCAAACAGTGGTCCTAGCCACTCACACAGCAGTTTAGAAGGTCAAAAAATGAGCAGAGCAAAGTTGGTCGCTTTAACAAGCCTTCATTAAAACAAAGTCAAAAGCAAGCCTTTAATCAAAAGCAAAACTTTAAACTTCAAGCCTTAAGCGAGAACAAATCTTAAGCAAACTTCAAATCTTAAGCAAACTTTAAAAGCAAAGGAGCTTTGGCCTTAGGCGTCGCGAAATCGCGACACCTAAGGCCCGAAGGGCAGCTTCGGCCGAGGGTGTCGCGATTTCGCGACGTCGCGAAATCACGACACCTAAGGCCCGAAGGGCAGCTTCGGCCGAGGGTGTCATGATTTCGTGACGTCACGAAATCGTGACACCTAAGGCCCGAAGGGAGCTTCGGTCGAGGGCGTCGTGATATCGCGACGTCGCGATATCGCGACACCTAAGGCCCGAAGGGAGCTTCGGCCGAGGGTGTCGCGATTTCGTGACGTCGCGATATCGTGACACCTAAGGCCCGAAGGGAGCTTCGGCCGAGGGTGTCGCGATATCGCGACGTCACGATATCGTGACACCTAAGGCCCCGAAGGGAGCTTCGGCCGAGGGTGTCGTGATATCGTGACGTCGCGATATCGTGACGTCGCGATATCGTGACACCTAAGGCCCGAAAGGGAGCTTCGGCCGAGGGTGTCACGATATCGCGACGTCGCGATATCGCGACACCTAAGGCCCAAAGGGAAGGCTCGGTCGAAGTGTCATGATATCGCGACGTCGCGATATCGTGACACTTCGGCATTTTGTGCTTTAACAGACTTGCGACTAGTCAAGGCGAATTCGACCAATTAAAAGTAGACACGTGGCGTCATTGCATACTTCAAAGCAATAAGGTATGGCCGCCACGTGGCGTCACTACATGCCACTTTTTTTGAAGAGACCCCGTGTGTCTGTAAGAACGGCGGACTTCACCAACTGCATTAATGAGACGAGCAGTTTCAACAATAAATCCGGTCCGAGGCCATGCCTCATAACTACTGATGTGAGTTCCTAGCGATAATCTCTGTGCGAGCCATGTCTCATAATCACCTGACAAGGGTCAAATCTCAGCGGCCCCTACGGATTTAGGGTTTGACATTAATATTTCAGAGGCGAAATCCTCTATAAAAACTAGTTCAATGCAATGTAAAGAGGACCGAAAAAGCATTTTGTAAACACAACGAAGTGTTGTTCATTTGAAGACCCGATTGCTCCAGTTTGAGTTCACCTTCTTCACATCTAGAATCTCTTGCAAAATAGAGGTTGGTGGGTGGTTTTCAGAAGCGTGAATCCGAACCTTCATACCCGACAGTGGATCACAGTATTCCACTAATTTGACGACATCACAACTCTATGAGATTTTGGGCCCTTCCTTAGTGGATTGGCGTCGAAACCAAGCTTTAACGGGGGCGGCCCGCTTGGGCATCCCACGCACGTTCTTCGTTAAATTAATATATGCTATTTTCGAGTATATTAAAATAGTTTACGTTTTATGTTTAAATATATTTGTTTTGAATGTTTTAAATAGTAGTTTATGTTTTCATGTTCGGATATATATTTTGAGCAATGTGTCGAAAAAAATAATTCATAAGACAAGTACGTTATTTTTTTAGACGCATTATGTACTACGTTCTATGTTTTGTCATTTAGTGCTTATTCTGTTAAACGTGTATGTCATTTACATTCATTCTATACATTGTTTTAATGATCTTATGCATACATCTTTCACTTATTTCAAGATTCACTTATTTCACTTATTAACACAGGTGCTACTAAATGATTTTTGTTGTTTCTCTGAATGCAGGATAAGCAACAGCAAGTAAGGATTCATCAGACATAAACGGTGGCAACATTTTGGCCCGCCTACTTTGCATGTGGGCATGCGGAAAGAAGATCAATGTGCATAACTGTTGTAATAGAGACATGTAAACTCTCTTGCCCTTGAAAAAGGAGGAGACGTATTGTAACCGAGGATGAGAACATTTTAATAAAAAGGGTTGTGCTCCTACTTTTGATATATCAATTGTTATTTTACTTTGCATCTTAAGTGTTTCTTTTATTTTTGAAATCTCATGCTTTCGGTGGCGATCACGGTGGGACCGTTCCTGATTTTTAAATCATGAAACTAATCAAATTTGTTGTGTTTTGTGCTTAACAGGTACCTTTCTTAAGCCGAAGGTCAAAAATAGCAAGTCCGGGCAGAAAAGAGGTAACGGTTTCTAACTGTCCATGTCATTTTTTGTTGTGATATTTTTGTGTATTTTTACTTTCATTTTTTTTAATTATTAAAGAAAGGTAGAGAAATTTTCCATAAATTTTTCTTACTTTAAAAAAAAAAAAAAAATTAAATTTCTACTTGCTGTTTTTCGGTTAGTAGTGTTTGTGTGGCATAGGGAAAGTTTCTTTTTGCTGCTCGTTTCATTTTTATTAAATAAAATGAACCACACACACTTCACGTGGTAAAATTAAACCAAGGAGCTGGTCGTAAAACCCCAGCCCTTGAGCAAGACCAACGGTGGGTTCATCACCACCTTGGCTTAGCTTTGCATCCATTTCCCCGATTGTCACCTGTTGTTAGGCGTAAATCCTGACGAAAGCTGACCGAGTGTTGTTGGGGTGATTCCCATGCACGCGAGGATAAGTCTTCTATGGTAGGTGTCATTAACAGGACAATCCCCCCTTCCGTACCGCCTATGTTCCACGTACCATCTGCTCTCACGTACCTATAGTTTCCCTCTCGTAAGGGCGGGTATATAGAGAGGTTGGTATATCGGTCCGGCAATGGTATATTGAAGGGGCGACCATTTATGGGAGTCATATGAGCCAACATTATGCATTTAAACGTTCTTCAAAACTTGCAAAAACAAAACAAAATATCAAAATGCACTAAACCGGTTTAGGACACACTATTAATCCTTAAAAGAGATAATCACGGTTTGTGTATGAGTGTGTTCATTTTTGCTTAGTGTAGACAAAAAGACAAATCACCATAAACGAGATAAAATCTGCTTAGATAGTAGAGAAGCACCACAATGGTGTACACCCGTAGCCAAGCCCAATCAAGGGCGGATGCTGCGGAAGGTGCACAAAGAGAGGGCGCTAGTCGCCTTCGCTTTAGCCCTGAGGACTTGGCCATACCGCCTTGGCGGTCTGGCCTACAAGAGAGTCCACATCAGGCCCCATCAAAAAGAAATTATTGGGAACCCCCTCTGTGGGGTATGCCCATTCAACACAGTCCCTTTCGGGAAGAAGCTTTACATGTAGATCTCAATGTAAATAGACAACCGCCTCTTGAGGTTAGATCTGAGTGGCCGCGGCGCGATGAAGCGCTAGAGAGGCATAGTATTCATTTGGAGAGACAACGTGGATATGGTATCTCTCCTTTGCCTCCCATCAGAACAGAAAGACAAAATCCAGAGCGCAGGGCTCTTTACACAGGGCGAGCTAACTCCGCCCGCCCCTTTCAAACCCATGAAAGGGAGTACGAGGAAAGCCATCGCATTCCTCAAGGACAACAAACAACGTGGGAACCTTGCGTTTTCGCACCTGCTAGGTATCATGATCACACATCGAGGCCGGAGCCTCAAGTAAATGGTGCCTACCTCGACAGAGGGAAGCAACCCATTGAAATTTTAGATCATCAAGATCGAGGCAAACACATAGGAAAAACATTCAAGCCTCCTCGGCAAAAGAGGGCAGACCAAGTTGACCCGGTAGTCGCCGGACATGCCGCTCGCCAAGCCCGAATCACGCAGCTTGAGCAAGGTCATCAGGAGTTAGAGTACTTATACCGCTTGAATAAAGAGCGCATGCGGCGCGAAGCGGATGAGTTGCGCTATAAACTACCTGAGAGGGTGCCAACCCCTCGCACCCACAGAGAAGAACAATATGAGAGGCACAACCCTTTGATGCCGGACAAGTCTCCACGACCTCGTCAAGCTTTGCCTCCGAGACCTTATAGACCCGAGAGGGAGGCCACTCCCCGAAACAATGATGGGTACCCCCAACGGGGACTCAATCAAGGTCATAGGTCTCGCCCAGAGACTCCTCAAGAAGTTTATGAGGAGTACGAACCGAGAAATAGAGCGGGCCGAAACGCCCCATCAAGGCGGGAGGGCTGCCACTCGGCCACCCCCCCATAGGCCTCCAGTCTCCCATAACTCGCAACGGGAGCAAACAAAAGAGGAAGAAATAAAATCTTCCGATGCGTACAAAGCGCTATTAGAGCGTTTGGAGTCTGTGGAGACAAAAGCTTCTGGGCATCAAAAACCCACATTACGTCAACTCCGCAGTCACCCAGTACATCCCTCAGTGCCCACACCTCTTTACCCCGAACACTTCAAGTTGCCTCAATTGGCAGTCTTTAAAGGTGAAGAGGACGCACAAGAACATGTGACAAGGTTCCTAAGTCAATGCTTCGGCATCCAAGATAATGATGCATTGTTGCTTCGAACTTTCATAACCACATTCGTAGGCCCTGCCTCGGATTGGTTCACACAATTACCCAAACACAGCATAAACAACCTAGATCAATTAGTAGATGCGTTTCTTGAACGCTTTGCCTTCAACACAAAGAAGAAGGCATCACTGAGTGATCTGGCCAGCCTCAGGCAATATGAGGAAGAAACAATGACAGCATACGGGAATCGATGGAGGGCTTTGCTTTCTAAGCTACCCTACCGTCCCCCTATGTCTGATCTTACACAGATGTTTGCACGGAGTTGCTTAAAATCAATCTCTGGTCTATTGCTTGCTGCAGCAATACGACAGTTTAGAAGACGCTTTGGCGCAAGCCAGAGTTATAGAAGAGATTAAAATAGGCGAAGGCGCAATCGCCAAGCCTAAAAAGAAAGAGTGGAATAAAACCACTAAGACTGGGACAACGCAATCACAACCCACTGCGGTTAACCAAGTTGCGATAAATGTTCCCAAGCCTATGCAAGAAATGCAGCCCCAAAAGGCTAATTACCAGGCAGTGCCTCCTAGTTATGAAAAAGACAATAAGAAACAGGAGCAGAATCAGCAGCGTCGCCCTAGGCGACAATTCACCCCTTACACGGAGTCCGGGGACTCCCTATTTGACCGCTTGTCGGCGGCAAATTTAGTCACCTTGCCGGAAATCCAAACTATAGACCCTAACGCCCCCAAGCCTAAGGGATACCAGAGAGGAATTGTATTGTAGATTCCATAGGCGCAGGGGACATGATTTAAATGGATGCTAGAAATTCAAAGGATTAATCCAAGATTTAATCGACAATAAAACATTGGCCGTGGACAACCCCATAGCGCCAAATAATCAACAAATGGGGGTATTCAAGGACCCTTTGCCTGCTCACGAGGCACAGGCAAAACCTCTCCAGATTAACGAGGTGCGACAGAATCTTCCCATGCAAGGATTTGTGGGAATGATCAGCATAGTGACAAGGAACAAAAAGTACCCAGCGAGTTGCCCCCGAGGTAGCTACGAGGGAAGTTTCGACAACATCACAGCCTCAGCAACGCCCAACGCAATTGCCTCCGCCTAGACCCGAGGTCACGATACGAACCAAACTCACGCAGAGTTTGCGGACCACATCGGCTAGGCTTTCCATTTACGAGCTTATTCAACAATCAACACCTCATAGAGAAGCTCTTATGGAAATATTAAAAGCCATCGAATTACAGCCTCACGAAGCAAATTCTTTCAACAACTTCGTGGGACATGTGAAGCGATGTACGGAGCCGGTCATCACCTTCAGAGAGGATGAAGTCAAAGCAATATCGAATGACACGGCAGATCCACCCCTGCACGTTGTTGCGCGGGTCAATGGGATCCCGTACAAGAGAGTGTTGGTAGATACTGGTTCGTCCAGTAACATCATCACCACTGCAGCCTTAAAACATTTGAAGTTGCCAGCCTCTCATATCACAGCCTCCACATACACATTGCGAGCTTTCAATGATGCAATATGCTCGACAGTCGGCACAGTTGTTCTACCTGTCCAGGTAGGACAAAAGATAATACCAACATTGTGCCATGTGTTGGAAGGCGAGATGGCTTACAATATACTTGCTAGGGCGACCTTGGATCAGGGACATGAAGTGTGTCCCTTCCATCGCTCACCAGTGCTTAAAGTATGCTTTTGAAGGAGAAATACATGTAGTCCCGATGGACTTAGAACCCTTCAAGTATTGCAATGCGGTACAATTAATGCCTCAATCGACCCTCCCTTCAACGCATTTGGATTTCCAGTTAAATCCATCTAAACAGGGTCCAATACCGCAAGCACCACTGGTGACCAAATCACCAAAATCCCGGCCAGGTGAATCCTCATCATCTGCTCCTTCATTACCAATGCCACCTGTCATGGCTAAACAGAAGGACAAGGGAAAACAGATCATGGAAGAGGCTCAGCCCTTAGAAGAGGGTTTGCCCACAATTTCAACGGTATCAACAGAAGAAACACCTAGCACTACGGAAGCTGAGATTCCTAAACCACCAAACATGGAATGGACTCAGGAAGGACTCCCGTTCCCTCCCTCCCAAGCATCAACAATCACTGTTGAAATGGCCAGTACAGGCCTGGGGGAGTACTTAGTGCGAGAATGTTGTGGCAACGCCTACAGTAGAATCAGTACGGGATATGGGGAGACCTCGCCTTCCCATAGGAACAGTTGTTCCTCTAGGTCACCCACCCAACCAGGACAAATTTTGTGTATGGGGGCCTTGATCATGGTCTTGAACCATGCCAGCAAAAGGAAGCGAGACGAAGAGCCTTTTGTTGAAAACATCAATTATTTGTCAAACCCGGACTTCGCCCTAAAATATCTCGGCCAATGCAATTGGCATGGATACGGGCTAGGCAGATATGAACAAGGGATGCGGGTCCTTTGCCAACCAAGATATCAGATGCCATATGATAAGTCAGGAGTAGGGTTCAACCACCCCCTGCCCTTAGACATCTTGGTAGAAAATATGCAAGGCCTAGAAATAGGCAACAAGGGGGGATTGGCACTAGATCTTTATGCCAACCCAAATACTGAATATACATTGGGAGACTACCTCCCATGGTCAACAAACACCCTTGGCAACAACGGTAATCCCTTTCCTTTGCTAGCAAGAGGTGAAAGTTCGGACATTAATCCTCAAAGAGAACATCAACGATGTCCGGACATCTTTTTGAAGCTATTCCCCTTAGAGGTTCCAGTTGAGTCAATACCATGTCAAGAGAATCGGGTCCCTCCACCAAGAGTGGAACAACCGCAATGGGACCAGATTAACTTACTAGAACAAGGAGAACCCTCAATGTCGCAAGTAACAGTTGTTGAAGAAAATGAACATTTTTGGACCTCCGAAAGTGATTCAGAAGATGAGACTGAGATGATCTATCTCAGACATGCGCGACGGAATTATCGCCCTTTAACTCATGAAGACCTAATGGGACAAATGGGCATAAGGTTAGGACATGAATGGTGGGTAGACCCAGCGAGGTGGGACCAAGTGTTGGATCCATGGCTCCAAATTCACGATGAACACCGTCCACCCCGAGACCCTATCATGACAACAGTGCCGAGGGAAGACCTTGTCCTCCTTTTCGCACATAGGGCCGATCCGTTCGTGCCCGTTCCCCTAGAGCCAGATCCAGAGTATAGGGAGCATCTAGAAGATTCAAGTTATCACACCCGTGGTAATGGAGACCAAATTCATTCCATCCACATGATCTCCATTGATTTGACCGCACCCATCCGCAATCCGGCCGATCCAGCACGGTCATTGCATCTAGACATAGATGCCATCGACCGGGATCGCGTCAATTCACCTTTATCACCATCAAGATGCGGCCTTTCGGTGAAATGCATCATTTTACCCCAGGGACAACTCAGGATATTTTTTAGGCTGAAGAGGAACCCGAGGTTCCCAACGCAGATCTAAATTCAGCTAATGATATCCATTTGATCCCGACTCCACATCAGTTGGAGGACGGATCCCACATGTCAGTCGAGGAAACGACTGATGTAGATATCGGCACAGATCCAATGAATCCACAGATCCTCAAGCTGGGGGTCAGTCTTTCCCCCGAAGAGCAAGCCGATTACATTGCCCTTCTCAAAGAGAAGAAGGAGGTTTTTGCATGGTCATACAAAGATATGCCAGGACTAGACCCGCGACTAGTCACGCATAATTTAACGCTTGATCCGACAATCAAGCCTATGAAGCAAAAACTACGTAAGATGCATCCAACAGTGGCCTTAATGGTCAAAGACGAATTGCAAAAGCTGTTGGATGCACAGTTTGTCATCTGCGTGGATTATCCGCCATGGTTGTCCAACATGGTTCCCGTCAAGAAGCCCGACGGGAGGATTCGCATATGCACCGATTTTTGAGATCTAAACAAAGCGAGTCCTAAGGATGATTTCCCCTTGCCAAGCATCGACGCATTGGTAGACGCTACAGCAGGTCACGAAATGCTCTCCCTAATGGATGGTTTCTCGGGATACAATCAAATTCGTATCAATCCTGAAGACCAACTAAAAATGGCGTTCACAACGCCTTGGGGGACATTTTGTTATAAGGTCATGCCTTTTGGCCTTAAAAATGCTGGCGCCACCTACCAACGTGCCATGACATATATCTTCCATGATTACATGCACAAAACTTTGGAAGATTACATGGATGATTTGTTAGCCAAGTCTCTTTTGCGCTCAAATCATATCGATGACTTAAGCAAGATCCTCGATCGCCTCATGGAGCATAAAGTTAGACTAAACCCCAAGAAGTGCGTCTTTGGCGTCACATCTGGAAAACTCTTGGGTTTCATAGTCTCAAAGCGAGGAATCGAGGTGGACCCAAAGAAAGTCAAGGCAATCCTCGAAATGGTTCCCCCAACTACAATCAAGCAGCTCAAAAGTCTGCAGGGCAAGGTCGCGTCGATTAAACGCTTCATAGCGCAATTATCTGACAAGTGCCGACCCATGAACAAACTATTGCACAAGGGGGTTACATTTCATTGGGATGACGAGTGCCAGTCAGCCTTTGACGAGATCAAACAATACCTGGTTTCGCCACCAGTATTGGCACCACCTAGACCAGGAGTGCCGTTCTACTTATACATCTCTGCTACTGAGGTGGCACTGGGCGCCATGCTAGCCCAGAAGAATGAACTTTACAAGGAACAGGCTACTTACTATCTTAGCCGCACCCTGGTCAGTTATGAACTTAACTATGCATACGTTGAGAAACTACGCTTGGCGGTGGTGTTTGCTACCAAAAAGCTACGCCACTACATGTTGAGCAACACTACGTATGTTGTGTCTAAGGAGAATCCATTGCGATACATGATGAGTCGTACTTATCATAGTAGTCGCACGGCGAAATGGATCATGTTGTTGACGGAATTTGACATAGAGTTTATTGGACAAAAATCTATCAAAGGACAAGTCATAGCCGATCAACTAGCAGAGGCTCCTCTTGAAGACGATCAGCCTCTGGTCATAGAACTACCCGATGATGGGGTCTTCCATGTCTCAGAATCACCAGATTCTGATGAGCCTGAGTCACAGGCCGACATAACCCTATTCTTCGATGGTTCTAAATGTGAGCAAGGTGGTGGCACGGGAATTGTATTCTTCACACCGCAGGGTGCTCCAATGCCCCTGTCATTTAAATTAAACTTCCCATGCACCAACAATAATGCAGAGTATGAAGCCTTGCTCCTAGGTCTTCAGACAACAATCGCCATGAACATCAAATGACTGAATATCTTTGGTGATTCGCTGTTAATAGTCAATCAAGTCAAAGGGGTATATCAATGCAAATGCCCAGTCCTACAGGCCTATAAAGCCCTCGTGGACAAATTCTTGGCAAAACTTGAGTGGTATGACATCGAGGCACTCCCTCGATCATCGAATCATTTTGCGGACACAATGGCCTCTTTGGGGTCACTAATTCTGCAAGACCTTTTCGGTGATATGACAACCATTCAAGTCAAAACCTTATCGCAATCCGCGATGGAGCGTGCAAGCTCAGACTTGACGCCAGGAATCCACATGATCCAGATTGAACCATCCTCGGATAAGTTCTCTCGAATCCGAGATCATCTGAAACGTGCCAACTGGGGGTCCTTGTTCTCCCCTACTCCCATTAATAGCAACACAACGCTATTCTTACAAGTTCTATCCCATTCAGCGTTTGCTAGGGATGAACTTCAAGAGGGATTGGTTGTTCATATTGTCGAGGTTTCTGATCAACAGGACTGGTATTTACCCATCGAGAGACTACCTCAAGCTAGGTAATCTCCCACTTGGATTGACTCATGCCGCAAAATGAGCACTCAAGCAGAAAGCGGCTAAGTATGTCTTAATAGGAGACATTTTGTATCGTCGCAGCTATGAAGGAATCCTCCTTCGTTGCTTGGACCAACAAGAGTCCACTTGGGCGGTCGCCCAAGCGCACGATGGTACATGTGGTGGCCACTTTAGTGGTATGGCTATCGCAAAGCGCATTCTTCGCATGGGCTATTATTGGCCATCTTTAGAGCGAGATTGTTGCACCTATGTCAAGAAGTGCGTGAAGTGTCAACATCATGCCAATTTGATGCACGTACCTTCTCAGGCCTTGCAGACAGTCCAGTCTGCTTGGCCGTTCTCATAGTGGGGCTTCGATCTAATTGGAAAGATCTCCCCTGCATCGTCAGGCCATCACACGTTTATCATAACGGCCACAGAGTATTTTACCAAGTGGGTGGAAGCAATTCCGCTTACCTCTACGACAGGACCCCGCATTGTGGAGTTCATTTTGCATAACATCATATGTCGTTTTGGTATTCCATCCAAAATAGTCTCGGATAATGGGACGCCTTTCAAGAACAAAGACGTGCGTGCTTTGACCACAAAGTACAAAATTCAGCACAGCTTTTCAACACCCTATTATCCGCAGGCGAATGGGCAAGCAGAGGCGTCAAACAAAACGCTAGTTGCCATCCTTAAAAATACCGTCATAGACAGTCATAAGGATTGGCACATTCAAATCCCACTTGCCCTATGGGCCTATCGCACTAGCATTCGGACACCCACTGGGGCCACTCCGTTTTCGCTCGTGTATGGCTCCGAGGCAGTCATGCCTCTCGAATTGGAGATTCCTTCCCTGCGCATATCAATGCAAGAGTTCATCGATGATGATTTTGCACGACGAGCCCGGTTAGACCAGCTTACGTTGCTTGACGAACGACGCGTTAATGCTCTCGAGAATTTACGTATTTATCAAGAGCGACTTAAGAAAGCTTACAACATGAAAGTTCACCTGAGGGACTTTCGGGTTGGTGATTTGGTTTTGAAGGAAAACCAGCAAAATTCCAGTTTGCCGTCCCACCTAAGGGACAAGTTTGCGGCAAATTGGTTAGGTCCATATATCATTGATAGCAAAATAGGACCCGGGACATACCGGCTAGCTTCTCTTGATGGTATCAAGGAAACAGGAACCCTTGAATATCAGTCATTTGCGACCATTTCATATCTAAGAGAGCCAAATCCCAAAAAGGCTCCAAGGATTCTTACAATCGCTTGGTCAATCCCAAAATGGCTTCCAAGGATTTTTGTACAATCGAAAACTTGGTAATCCCAAAAGCTCAAGGAATTGAATCGTTTGTCAATCAAAAGGCTCAGGTTTTGCAATCGTTGGTCAATCCCAAAAGGCTCCAAGGATTGTTAAAATCGCTTGGTCAATCCCAAAATGCTCCAAGGATTGTCAAAATCGCTTGGTCAATCCCAAAATGCTCCAAGGATTCTTGCAATCGCTTGGTCAATCCCAAAATGCTCCAAGGATTCTTGCAATCGCTTGGTCAATCCCAAAAGGCTCCAAGGATTCTTGCAATCGCTTGGTCAATCCCAAAATGCTCCAAGGATTTCCACAATCGCTTGGTCAAAAATCAAGAAAATTCAAAAACAACAAAAATCATCAAAAACAACAAAAATTTGCATCTCATTTCTAGGCATACTCAAATTCATCAATAAGAGAGCTCTTCTCGCACCTCATCTTCATATTCACAAAAATCCATCCATCAAAAACACAAAAAAAATATGTAGCTGCATCAAAGCATTGCATCCATACATTGCATATTTGTGGTCGTACAGGTCAAAGGCACCATAGGCTGTAATTGCTCTGCTAGTCCACCTTGTTCCACACTGTTCCATTTTGCAAAAACAACAAAAACACCATGCATTGTTTTTACCATACTAGAGTCAGTGGTCTTCTAATGTATCAAGGGTTTTCGTGATTCAGTCATCATTTTGCTCTTTAGCCATGTAATGTATCAAGTCAAACAGATTTTATGAAGGTAGAGTTACACTTGAAATACACCTTGTTACGTAACATCCCAACACAAATTAAAACACATAAAAAATTCCCAAGTTGTGTGAACGAAAGATGAAACCTACATAGTAATCCAGGTCACCATAAGCGAAACGGTTATCTTGCTCATCCCCCCATGCGAATGGTTCTAGAATGCTGAGAATTGACAAAAGGACGAGCTCTTTCCTATCCATTCACCTCCAAATACAATGGTTTTCACCACTACCAAATCCCAATCATAGTTGGTTCCCAAAGTTGTAAGGATTTGTACTATCCGCCCCTAACCAAGGATGGGTAGTCATCCCCAAGACCTAAAGGGATCAATACCATTTACAAACAAAATTCCAACAAATCATCATCCTAACACTTTCCATTCACCTTTGGTCTCCAAGTTGTAAGGATTCGTACTATCCGCCCCTAACCAGGATGGGTAGTCATCCCCAAGGCCTAACAGATCAATGCCCTTACTCCATAACCTCCATCATCCCCTTGGTCCCCAACGTCGTAAGGATTCGTACTATCCGCCCCTAACCAGGATGGGTAGTCATCCCCAAGGCCACAAGGATCAAAGCCATTCACAAGCTCAAATCCACAATACACAAAACACAAAATCAAATAACAGTGGTCATCGCCACTATTCAAAATCCTTGCTCAAAAAGAATTAATAGAAAATAAACAGTGATTTTCATCACTATATAGACGAGCAACTCTCTAAATCATTCAGCCCACAAACATCCTAAACTTGAATCCCTAGAATTCTCAGCATTCGAAAAACCATCTAGGTGATCCTCATTACAGGTTTGGTTGATAGCCTATCTGGCAATGGTGGTATCCTACCCGCATGACGATATGTCTGTCACATTCGCTTTGCGTGTGTGCAGACCAATGTTTGCATAAGGATGAGCTAGCTTATGGTATCTTGGATAACACTGCAGATTAATCTAACTAAATACAACAAAGGAGTTAGTGGAGCTAATTAGGTGATCCTCAGTACAGGTTCGGTTGAAAGCCCATCTAGCACTGGCGGTATCTTGACAAATACCACATAAATGAACTCAATTGCACACACAGGGATGTGAAATAACTTGATCAAAAACAAGTACGATTCATACCTTGTTCAAAAGTCTTGTAAGATAAAGTACAGTCATGGCTAGTAAGTTAAAACTATCTGAGTCTCAGAAAACCTTAGCTACATTTCTAAACCAACTGCGCTATTTTCATCCTTACAATACCATCAGAAAATACAAAAGAAAAGAAAAACCACATGTATACATACAAAATCATGCACCACAACAATCGCCTAAAAGACAAAATAATAGAGTTCTAAATAGTCTATGGTGCCATAGCCAAACACCACAAAGTCCATCATCCATTCCATTCCTGCATATCACATATCAATCAAAAACATTTGCATTCATCATGCATCCATCAAAATAAATCAACATACAACATTCGTAATTATCATACCATATGCATCCATATAAAGTAGCATGCATCCATCAACATCAATCATTATGCATACCATAATATCATGGCATATACCCAAAGAAAGAAAATCAAAACAACAAAACATCACAAAAATGCAACACCAAAACCATAGCAATAAGCATTGCCGGACACAAGTGCTCTTGCACTTAACCTCTTGGCATAAAGAAAATCGATGTCGGGGCTCAAATTATCACTCTCCTACTTCCCCAAGAAGGCTATCATAGCCGGACCGCTCCACGGGAAGACGGGTTTTTGATGATTTCACCCCATTATGGCATCACCAAAAGGGTTAACACCCACCAAAAATAGGTCCAAAATGTCGAGAAATTGCACGTGCTTAAATGGTAAAAACATCTAAAGGCACCCTAACCTAAGTCATCTTGGGTCAAGCGACTCGTCGCTTTTCTCACGAAGGTCATTCCCTCATCGATTCGTCGCTTGAGGGGGTAGTCACACTTAGTCACCAATCAACAAGCACACACCCAATCAGGGCAATGACATGCATTCAAAGAATCATTGACAAAGACAATCACGCTCCTGCTTGGGGCAGTAAACAAGCAATCATTAAATTGATCAAACACTTGGCATTCCCGAAGCATGAACACAAGGTTTCCCCTGTGGACAAAAGGTTACGCCCTTTGCCTAATCATGACTGATCAATGTCCAAGCTCAAGTCACACCTCACCAAAATAGGTTAACACTTGAAATCAAATTCCTTAGCTCGTCAGAAGCAAGGATTCAAGAATGCATGCCCTTTCCATACTTGGGGCATCAAAAGTTGGTTAGGTTACCAAGAAACCCTAATCATTAGTGCTTTGGTCGTCTATTTTTGCTCAACACTGCGTCACCCGTAGCGCTTCCCAAAAAGGGGCATCTGTAGACACCAAAACAGCACCAATCCGATTAAGTGACTACAAACACTGATCGCATTGACATACACAGCTTTCAGGGCAGCCCTCAGAGGTCAAAAAGTGGTCCTAGCCACTCACACAGTAGTTTAGAAGGTCGAAAAATGAGCAGAGCAAAGTTGGTCGCTTTAACAAGCCTTCATTAAAACAAAGTCAAAAGCAAGCCTTTAATCAAAAGCAAAACTTTAAACTTCAAGCCTTAAGCGAGAACAAATCTTAAGCAAACTTCAAATCTTAAGCAAACTTTAAAAGCAAAGGAGCTTTGGCCTTAGGTGTCGTGAAATCGCGACGTCGCGAAATCGTGACACCTAAGGCCCGAAGGGCAACTTTCGGCCGAGGGTGTCACGATTTCGTGACGTCGCGAAATCGTGACACCTAAGGCCCGAAGGGAGGCGAGGGTGTCGCGATTTTGCGATGTCGCGAAATCGTGACACCTAAGGCCCAAAGGGAGCTTGGCCGAGGGCGTCGCGATATCGTGACGTCGCGATATCGCGACACCTAAGGCCCGAAGGGAGCTTGGCCGAGGGTGTCGCGATATCACGACGTCGTGATATCGCGACACCTAAGGCCCGAAGGGAGCTTCGGCCGAGGGTGTCGCGATATCGCGACGTCGCGATATCGCGACACCTAAGGCCCGAAGGGAGCTTCGGTCGAGGGTGTCGCGATATCGCGACACCTAAGGCCCGAAGGGAGCTTCGGCCGAGGGTGTCGCGATATCGCGACGTCGCGATATCGCGACACCTAAGGCCCAAAGGGAAGGCTCGGCCGAAGTGTCGCGATATCGCGACGTCGCGATATCGCGACACTTCGGCATTTTGCGCTTTAACAGACTTGCGACTAGTCAAGGCGAATTCGACCAATTAAAAGCAGACACGTGGCGTCATTGCATACTTCAAAGCAATAAGGTATGGCCGCCACGTGGCGTCACTACATACCACTTTTTTTGAAGAGACCCCGTGTGTCTGTAAGAACGGCGGACTTCACCAACTGCATTAATGAGACGAGCAGTTTCAACAATAAATCCGATCCGAGGCCATGCCTCATAACTACTGATGTGAGTTCCTAGCGATAATCTCAGTGCGAGCCATGTCTCATAATCACCTGTCAAGGGTCAAATCTCAGCGGCCCCTACGGATTTAGGGTTTGACATTAATATTTCAGAGGCGAAATCCTCTATAAAAACTAGTTCAATGCAATGTAAAGAGGACCGAAAAAGCATTTTGTAAACACAACGAAGTGTTGCTCATTTGAAGACCCGATTGCTCCAGTTTGAGTTCACCTTCTCCACATCTAGAATCTCTTGCAAAATAGAGGTTGGTGGGTGGTTCTCAGGAGGGTGAAGCTGAACCTTCATACCCGACAGTGGATCACTATATCCCATTAATTCGACGACACCTCTACTTTGAGAGATTTCGGACCCATTCCTTAGTGGATTGGTGCCGAAACCAAGCTTTAACGTGGGCGGCCCGCTTGGGCATCCCATGCAAGTTCTGCGTTAAATTAATATATGCTATTTTCGAGTATATTAAAATAGTTTACATTTTACGTTTCCGAATATATGCTATTTTAAATGTTTTAAATAGTTTATATTTCATGTTCGAATATATTTTGTAAGCAACAGTGTCTGAATATACATATATCATAAGACAACACGTTATTTTGTTAGACGCTTTACGTACTACGTTCTACGTTCTGTTGTTTTAGTGCTTATTCTGATTAAACGTGCACGTCATTCACATTCGTTCTATGCATTGTTTTTAATGACCTTATGCATACATCTTTCACTTATTTCAAGATTCACTTATTTCACTTATTAACACAGGTGCTACTAAACGATTTTTGTTGTTTCTCTGAACGCAGGATAAGCAGCAGCAAGTAAGGATTCATCAGACATAAACGGCGGCAACATTTTGGCCCGCCTACTTTGCATGTGGGCATGCGGAAAGAAGATCAATGTGCATAACTGTTGCAATAGAGATCCATTTAACGCTCCTAGCCCCTAAAAATGAGGAGACGTCTTTGTAACCGAGGATTGGAACCATATGAATAAAAATGGTTGTGCTTCCTACTTTTGATATATCAAGTTATTTATTTTACATTGCATCTTCAAGTGTTTCTTTTATTTTCGGAATCTCATGCTTTCAGTTAGTCACACTTAGTCACCAATCAACAAGCACACACCCAATCAAGGCAATGACATGCATTCAAAGAATCTTTGACAAAGACAATCACGCTCCTGCTTGGGGCAGTAAACAAGCAATCATTAAATTGATCAAACACTTGGCATTCCTGAATCATGAACACAAGGTTTCCCTTGTGGACAAAAGGTTACGCCCTTTGCCTAATCATGGTGATCAATGTCCAAGCTCAAGTCACACCTCACCAAAATAGGTTAACACTTGAAATCAAATTCCTTAGCTCGTCAGAAGCAAGGATTCAAGAATGCATGCCCTTTCCATACTTGGGGCATCAAAAGTTGGTTAGGTTACCAAGAAACCCTAATCATTGGTGCTTTGGTCGTCTATTTTTGCTCAGCATTGCGTCACCCGTAACGCTTCCCAAAAAGGGGCATATGTAGACACCAAAACAGCACCAATCCGATTAAGTGACTACAAACACTGATCGCATTGACATACACAGCTTTCAGGGCAGCCCTCAGAGGTCAAACAGTGGTCCTAGCCACTCACACAGCAATTTAGAAGGTCAAAAAATGAGCAGAGCAAAGTTGGTCGCTTTAACAAGCCTTCATTAAAACAAAGTCAAAAGCAAGCCTTTAATCAAAAGCAAAACTTTAAACTTCAAACCTTAAGCGAGAACAAATCTTAAGCAAACTTCAAATCTTAAGCAAACTTTAAAAGCAAAGGAGCTTTGGCCTTAGGTGTCACGAAATCGTGACATCGCGATTTCGCGACGTCGCGAAATCGCGACACCTAAGGCCCGAAGGGCAGCTTCGGCCGAGGGTGTCACGATTTCACGATGTCGCGAAATCGCGACACCTAAGGCCCGAAGGGCAGCTTCGGTCGAGGGTGTCACGATTTTGCGATGTCGCGAAATCGTGACACCTAAGGCCCAAAGGGAGCTTCGGTCGAGGGCATCGCGATATCATGACGTCGCGATATCGCGACACCTAAGGCCCGAAGGGAGCTTCGGTCGAGGGTGTCACGATTTCGCGATGTCACGAAATCGTGACACCTAAGGCCCCAAAGGGAGCTTCGGCCGAGGGTGTCGTGATATCGCGACACCTAAGGCCTCGAAGGGAGCTTCGGTCGAGGGTGTCGCGATATCACGACGTCGCGATATCGCGACACCTAAGGCCCGAAGGGAGCTTCGGTCGAGGGTGTCGCGATATCGCGACATCACGATATCGCGACACCTAAGGCCCAAAGGGAAGGCTCGGCCGAAGTGTCGCGATATCGCGACATCGCGATATCGCGACACTTCGGCATTTTGCGCTTTAACAGACTTGCGACTAGTCAAGGCGAATTCGACCAATTAAAAGCAGACACGTGGCGTCATTGCATACTTCAAAGCAATAAGGTATGGCCGCCACATGGCGTCACTGCATACCCCTTTTTTTGAAAAGACCCCGTGTGTCTGTAAGAACGGCGGACTTCACCAACTGCATTAATGAGATGAGCAGTTTCAACAACAAATCCAGTCCGAGGCCATGCCTCATAACTACTGATGTGAGTTCCTGGCGATAGTCTCAGTGCGAGCCATGTCTCATAATCACCTGTCAGGGGTCAAATCTCAGCGGCCCCTACGGATTTAGGGTTTGACATTAATGTTTCAGAGGCGAAATCCTCTATAAAAACTAGCTCAATGCAATGTAAAGAGGACCGAAAAAGCATTTTGTAAACGCAACGAAGTGCTGTTCATCCGAAGACCCAATTGCTCCAGTTTGAGTTCACCTTCTTCACATCCAAAATCTCTTGCAAAATAGAGGTTGGTGGGTGGTTTTCAGAGGGTAAAGCTGAAACTTCATACCCGACAGTAGACACAGTATTCTACCAATTCGATGACACCACGACTTGAGATATTTTGGGCCCTTCCTTAGTGGATTGGCACCGAAACCAAGCTTTAATGCGGGCGGCCCACTTGGGCATCCCACGCAAGTTCTACGTTAAATTAATATATGCTATTTTCGAGTATATTAAAACAGTTCATGTTTTTAGTTATTTCGAATATATGCTATTTTCAAATGTTTTAAAACAGTAGGCTACATTTCATGTTCGGATATATATCTTTCGAGCAACAGTGTCTGAATATATATATATATCATAAGACAGTACGTTATTTTGTTAAACGCTTTATGTACTACATTCTACATTCTGTATTTTAGTGCTTATTCTGATTAAACGTGTATGTCATTTACATTCGTTCTATACACTATTTTAATGATCTTATGCATACATCTTTCACTTATTTCAAGATTCACTTATTTCACTTATTAACACAGGTGCTACTAAACGATTTTTGTTGTTTCTCTGAACGCAGGATAAGCAGCAGTAAGTAAAGATTCATCAGGCATAAACGGCGGCAACATTTTGGCCTGCCTACTTTGCATGTGGGCATGCGGGAAAGAAGATCACTCTTCATCTGCTGCAATAGAGACATGCTAAACTCTCCCAACCCTTGAAAAATGAGGAGATGTATTGTAACTGAGTTGGAACCATATGAATAAAAATGGTTGTGCCCCTACTTTTGATATATCAAGCTGGTTATTTTACATTGCATCTTAAGTGTTCTTTTATTTTTGGAATCCCATGCTTTCAGTGTAGTCACACTTAGTCACCAATCAACAAGCACACACCCAATCAGGGCAATGACATGCAATCAAAGAATCATTGACAAAGACAATCACGCTCCTGCTTGGGGCAATAAACAAGCAATCATTAAATTGATCAAACACTTGGCATTCCCGAAGCATGAACACAAGGTTTCCCCTGTGGACAAAAGGTTACACCCTTTGCCTAATCATGGTCGATCAATGTCCAAGCTCAAGTCACACCTCACCAAAATAGGTTAACACTTGAAATCAAATTCCTTAGCTCGTCAGAAGCAAGGATTCAAGAATGCATGCCCTTTCCATACTTGGGGCATCAAAAGTTGGTTAGGTTACCAAGAAACCCTAATCATTGGTGCTTTGGTCGTCTATTTTTGCTCAGCACTGCGTCACCCGTAGCGCTTCCCAAAAAGGGGCATCTGTAGACACCAATACAGCACCAATCCGATTAAGTGACTACAAACACTGATCGCATTGACATACATAGCTTTCAGGGCAGCCCTCAGAGTTCAAACAGTGGTCCTAGCCACTCACACAGCAGTTTAGAAGGTCGGAAAATGAGCAGAGCAAAGTTGGTCACTTTAACAAGCCTTCATTAAAACAAATTCAAAAGCAAGCCTTTAATCAAAAGCAAAACTTTAAACTTCAAACCTTAAGCGAGAACAAATCTTAAGCAAACTTTAAAAGCAAAAGAGCTTTGGCCTTAGGTGTCGCGAAATCGTGACGTCACGATTTCGCGATGTCGCGAAATCGCGACACCTAAGGCCTGAAGGGCAGCTTCGGTCGAGGGTGTCACGATTTCACGATGTCACGAAATCGTGACACCTAAGGCCAAAGGGCAGCTTCGACCGAGGGTGTCACGATTTCGCGACGTCACGAAATCGTGACACCTAAGGCCCGAAGGGCAACTTCGGTTGAGGGTGTCACGATTTCGCGATGTCACGAAATCACGACACCTAAGGCCCAAAGGGTCACGAAATCGTGACACCTAAGGCCCGAAGGGCAGCTTCGGTTGAGGGTGTCACGATTTTGCGATGTCGCAAAATTGCGACACTTAAGGCCCAAAGGGAGCTTCGGCCGAGGGCATCGCGATATCGCGACACCTAAGGCCCGAAGGGAGCTTTAGCCGAGGGTGTCGCAATTTCACGATGTCACAAAATTGTGACACCTAAGGCCCCGAAGGGAGCTTCGGTCGAGGGTGTCGCGATGTCGCGACGTCAGGATATCACGACACCTAAGGTGCCGAATGGAGCTTCGACAGAGGGTGTCGTGATATCCTAACACCTAAGGCCCGAAAGGGAGCTTCGGCCGAGGGTGTCGCGATATAGCGACGTCACGATATCGTGACACCTAAGGCCCAAAGGCAAGGCTCAGCCAAAGTGTCGCAATATCACGACGTCGCGATATCGTGACACTTCGGCATTTTGTGCTTTAACAGACTTGCGACTAGTCAAGGCGAATTCGACCAATTAAAAGCAGACACATGGCGTCATTGCATACTTCAAAGCAATAAAGTATGGCCACCACGTGGCGTCACTGCATACCCTTTTTTTTGAAGAGACCCCATGTGTCTGTAAGAACGGCGGACTTCACCAACTGCATTAATGAGATGAGCAGTTTCAACAACAAATCCGATCCGAGGCCATGCCTCATAACTATTGATGTGAGTTCCTGGCGATAGTCTCAGTGCGAGCCATGTCTCATAATCACCTGTCAGGGGTCAAATCTCAGCGGCCCCTACGAATTTAGGGTTTGACATTAATATTTTAGAGGCGAAATCCTCTATAAAAACTAGTTCAATGCAATGTAAAGAGGACCGAAAAAGCATTTTGTAAACACAACGAAGTGTTGTTCATTTGAAGACCCGATTGCTCCAGTTTGAGTTCACCTTCTTCACATCCAAAATCTCTTGCAAAATAGAGGTTGGTGGGTGGTTTTCAAAGGGTAAAGCTGAAACTTCATACCTGACAGTAGAAACAGTATTCTACCAAATCGACGACACCACGACCTGAGATATTTCAGGCCCTTCCTTAGTGGATTGGCACCGAAACCAAGCTTTAACGCAGGCAGCCCGCTTGCGCATCCCACGCAAGTTCTGCGTTAAATTAATATATGCTATTTTCGAGTATATTAAAACAGTTTACGTTTTACGTTTCCGAATATATGCTGTTTTCAAATGTTTTAAAACAGTAGGCTACATTTCATGTTCGGATATATATCTTTCGAGCAACAGTGTCTGAATATATATATATCATAAGACAGTACGTTATTTTGTTAAACGCTTTATGTACTACATTCTACGTTCTGTCTTTTAGTGCTTATTCTGATTAAACGTGTATGTCATTTACATTCGTTCTATACAATGTTTTAATGATCTTATGCATACATCTTTCACTTATTTCAAGATTCACTTATTTCACTTATTAACACAGGTGCTACTAAACGATTTTTGTTGTTTCTCTGAATGCAGGATAAGCAGAAGTAAGTAAAGATTCATCAGGCATAAACGGCGGCAAAATTTTGGCCTGCCTACTTTGCATGTGGGCATGTGGGAAAGAAGATCACTATTCATCTGCTGCAATAGAGACATGCTAAACTCTCCCAACCCTTGAAAAATGAGGAGATGTATTGTAACCGAGTTGGAACCATATGAATAAAAAGGGCTGTGCCCCTAATTTTGATATATCAAGCTGGTTATTTTACATTGCATATTAAGTGTTCTTTTATTTCTGGAATCCCATGCTTTCAGTGTAGTCACACTTAGTCACCAATCAACAAGCACACACCCAATCAGGGCAATGACATGCAATCAAAGAATCATTGACAAAGACAATCACGCTCCTGCTTGGGGCAATAAAAAAGCAATCATTAAATTGATCAAACACTTGGCATTCCCGAAGCATGAACACAAGGTTTCCCCTGTGGACAAAAGGTTACACCCTTTGCCTAATCATGACTGATCAATGTCCAAGCTCAAGTCACACCTCACCAAAATAGGTTAACACTTGAAATTAATGGCGATTTTGCGACATCGCGAAATCGTGACACTTAAGGCCCAAAGGGAGCTTCGGCCGAGGGCATCGCGATATCGTGATGTCACGATATCGTGACACCTAAGGCCCGAAGGGAGCTTCGGCCGAGGGTGTCGCGATTTCGTGATGTCGCGAAATCGTGACACCTAAGGCCCCGAAGGGAGCTTCGGCTGAGGGTGTCTCGATATCGCGACACCTAAGGCCCCGAAGGGAGCTTCGGCCGAGGGTGTCGCGATATCGCGACGTGGCCCGAAGGGAGCTTCGGCCGAGGGTGTCGCGATTTCGTGACATCGTGAAATCGTGACACCTAAGGCCCCGAAGGGAGTTTCGGTCGAGGGTGTCTCGATATCGCAACAGATAAGGCCCCGAAGGGAGCTTCGGCCGAGGGTGTCGCAATATCGCGACGTCGCGATATCATGACACCTAAGGCTCGAAAGGGAGCTTCGGCCGAGGGTGTCACGATATCGCGACATCACGACACCTAAGGCCCAAAGGGAAGGCTCGGCCGAAGTGTCACGATATCGCGACATCGCGATATCGCGACACTTCAGCATTTTGCGCTTTAATAGACTTGGACTAGTCAAGGCAAATTCGACCAATTAAAAGCAGACACGTGGAGTCATTGCATACTTCAAAGAAATAAGGTATGGCCGCCATGTGGCATCACTGCATACCCCTTTTTTTGAAGAGACCCCGTGTGTCTGTAAGAACGGCGGACTTCACCAACTGCATTAATGAGACGAGCAATTTCAACAAAAAATCCAGTCCGAGGCCATGCCTCATAACTACTAATGTGAGTTTCTGGTGATAGTCTCAGTGCGAGCCATGTCTCATAATCACCTGTCAGGGGTCAAATCTCAGCGGCCCCTGCGGATTTAGGGTTTGACATTAATATTTTAGAGGCGAAATCCTCTATAAAAACTAGTTCAATGCAATGTAAAGAGGACCAAAAAAAGCATTTTGTAAACACAACGAAGTGCTGTTCATTTGAAGACCCGATTGCTCCAGTTTGAGTTCACCTTCTTCACATCCAGAATCTCTTGCAAAATAGAGGTTGGTGGGTGGTTTTCAGAGGGTAAAGCCGAACCTTCATACCCGACAGTAGACACAGTATTCTACCAATTCGACGACACCACGACCTGAGAGATTTCGGGCCCTTCCTTAGTGGATTGGCACCGAAACCAAGCTTTAACGCGGGCGGCCCGCTTGGGCATCCCACGCAAGTTCTGCGTTAAATTAATATATGTTGTTTTCAAGTATATTAAAATAGTTTACGTTTTACGTTTCCGAATATATGTTGTTTTTGAATGTTTTAAAATAGTAGGCTACGTTTCATGTTCGGATATATATCTTTCGAGCAACAGTGTCCGAATATATATATATCATAAGACAGTACGTTATTTTGTTAGACGCTTTATGTACTACGTTCTACGTTCTGTCTTTTAGTGCTTATTCCGATTAAACGTGTATGTCATTTACATTCGTTCTATACACTGTTTTAATGATCTTATGCATACATCTTTCACTTATTTCAAGATTCACTTATTTCACTTATTAACACAGGTGCTACTAAACGATTTTTGCTATTTCTCTGAACGCAGGATAAGCAGCAGTAAGTAAATATTCATCGGGCATAAATGGCGACAACATTTTGGCCCGCCTACTTTGCATGTGGGCATGCGGGAAAGAAGATCACTATTCATCTGCTGCAATAGAGACATGCTAAACTCTCCCAGCCCTTGAAAAATGAGGAGACGTATTGTAACCGGGTTGGAACCATATGAATAAAAAGGGTTGTGCCCCTACTTTTGATATATCAAGCTGGTTATTTTACATTGCATCTTAAGTGTTCTTTTATTTTCGGAATCTCATGCTTTCAGATAGTTGGTTGGATACATGCAATTACTATTAGTCGAGAGGATGATTACTATCTTGAATACCCTATGTTGAACATTATATCCTTCATGTTATTTCTTTTGTATGACATTCAAAAGGACCTCAAATGGATATTAAAATATACGGTATAGTGGGGTCAGATGACCATGATCACTTTAGGGAAGGGGAGGATTTTTACAAAAATATTAGTCATACCTATAAGCTTGAACATGTTATTTTTTAACCTTTTGTAATATGAAACTAAAGACATATCGCCTCCACCACTAACTATAAAAGATATTACATTTACAACCATGAACTCATGTGGATTAAAGACAAAATAGGTCTTATTATCCTTTTCACCCAAACCAAATGGAAATCTATCATTATTGTTGAATATATAAAATATTCATTGCACCTTTTGGATAGAATAATAGTGGTGGGGAGGTCAAAGGAGTTAAAGACAATAGTGATAGAGCAAACAAGAGGAATAGAGTTCGTTTTATGGGTTTGCTAAATTTATCAAATAGTCTCTAGTCATGATATAGACAAGAGAATATTAGTTGATGAGCCCCTCCATACTGGTGGTGTTATCCATATAAATTTTGTGGCTTTTATATGTGTCCTACTTTAAGTAGGGATCCTTGATGGTCACCTTATCTATATTGGAAAAAAATATTTATAGTATTATAGGTACGGAGGCAAGGACCCTTTACCCAAGATATCCACATAAATATCATATTAAATAAAATAATAAATTAAATACATATAATGAATAGAATCTAGAATGCTACTCTCACAATAGGAGCTAAAATTATGGATGTTGAATTCATAAGAACTAATCTAATCAAGTAACAATTATATCATGGCATGATAATATGAATCATGTTTTTGTAAATATTCAAGGGTTCTACACAAAGGTTGCCATAGTAGACTTGCTTGTAGTGGACACATTCCACAACATGTTCTATGGGGTGTATGGGGTAGAATCCTTGAGTGAAAATAGAGGTTCATTGGAATTTCTGATAGATATTCAATGGCTAAAAAAGCATCTTTGTGATTCAACCAAAAAACCTATAATTTTTTATCAACACCATTATTCAAAAATTTAATTAGACATCAAATAATGAATTGGTTTCCTTGGAATCAAGTTCTCTTCTTAACCATATTATTCATATTCTAAACTTATTTGTTCTTCTTTCCTATTCAACTACAACAATGAAGCAATAGATATGGCCACAAAATGTGTGTAAGAAATTATTAAAATTAATAAGTTCAAATTGTGTACACAACTACTAACTCATTTCCCTTATGGAATTACTACTACATTAATCACTTTCTATTTTAGACACAACTCAAGCTTTGTATTATAAGTAATCATATGCACACCAAGACAATAGAAAAAATATTAATATATTGATGATCCAATAATGGTATATTTGTTCCTATATATAGACTACCAAAGTGACAAACCCTAACCCTAATTATCAAGGTTTGAATCATCCTAACCAAAATGGTCCAAGTAAAATAAACAAGGATAGCTAATGTGGCTATATTAAGATATTTATATGGATTTATTTTATAGAAATATTTATCTCCAAAGTTCAATTTTTTTGGATGATGAACACCATTTCCCATGTCATCTCTTATTTTGGAAGATCCTTCTATTTTATGAGTATTCCCTATAATGTTTATTTAAGATTCAATTTAATATAACCCTCTTCATCCAATTTGGAAAGGTTTTTGTGGGACTATATATTTTGAATGTGTACCTATTTAAGATAGATAACATGAAATGTAGGATAGAATTTGGATGTAAATGGAAACCCTAATTGGCATTCCATGTCATTTATTTAATGAACCACCTTATAAGAACCATACTTTAGGTGCTAGATTTTTCTTGGTATTAGTCTTGGGAGCAAGTTGCTTATATGTATAAGACTTTAAAAAAATATATCACCAACCTTATAGTGCTTCTCTAAGCAATGCAAATCTTGTTTTTGCTTCGTATTATTTTGAGCTTGAAAAATATTGTCCTTAAGGATATTAATAATATATTTCCTCAGTTGGATAAAAGTATCAACAAGCAACATAAGAAGACCCAGGAAGTTAATCTCCCAAAAATAGGGACTTTTGACCATATAATGCCTCAAATAGGGACATGCTAGTGGAACATTAATAAGAAGAGTTGCAACATAACTTTACAAAATAAATCCATTTATCCCATTGATATTGTTTGTCTAAATCATCTTAATGTATATAAGCAATTATTCCCAATTTGTATTTGCATATCTATCTAATGATGGTAGGAAGAGCTCATTGTAAGTTGGGTTCCTTTGAGTGTGAACTTCTCCAAAACATTTCTTATGAAGATAGGATCAAGATAACATATAATAGAATTAGGCATATCATGTAATTTGAAAAATAAATCGATGAATACTTAGGCCAATGTTTTAGTTATGAATGAGTGCGACAAGACACAAAATTCTGCATACTTGGTGAAACAATCCACTATTACAAAAATCATTATTTTATCCTTTGATTTAGGAATTAATTCAATGAAATCCATAGATATATGCTCCCACATGAAGTTAGGAATAGGGAATTACTATAACAACCCTATATTATTGACCATTTAACCCTTATGGTATTTGCATACTTCACATTCTACAATAAATTAATTGATATCAAATTTTATTCCCTTCGATAAAGGAGAGACATGCAATTGCTAAATGGTTTTATTCTTGAACTAGGAGTATTTAATCATGAAATGTTTATCCTTATCCTATATAATCCTCTTAGACCAAGAGAATAATGGATCATAAGAGGTATGTGTCCCAAGACTTGTTAGAATATTTTAATGTGTACTTTATCTTATGAATGTCACATGGATTGATCCATGTACGGTTATGGAGATCATGTCACTTATCATAATCTCATATAATATCTCATGTTTATATATATGTACTTATTTCTATGAATTATATCATATCTTTCCAATCCCATCATTTGGTATTAGAGCTATGTATCTAATGTTGACTTATATTTTTAGGAAAGTACACATTAAGGGGGAATATTAAGATCATAATATGTACATTTTCCTTCTTGCACTTTACATGTGTATTTTTTCTCATGACACATTTAATTTATATGGTGATGTGTTACCAGCCTTTATCTTATAAAGGTATTGTAATCTATGAAATTCTTTGGAGGTTTAAGCTTATTCTATTCAGACTATTGTATTTTCTTACCTCCATTTTTATAACCTATTCTTTCAAATTCCACTAAGAGAGTTTCCTTGAATGAAATCCTACTATAGCTCATCAAGTTGCTATCATAATATTGTAACTCGACTCTCATAATATATAAACAATTTATTTTCTTCTCCAGTTTATTCAATAATAAATAACACCATGATTCAGTTGGATAAGCAAAGGTTGTGCTTGATTCCACACTTTCTTGATTTTGTGTTATTCTTTATCTTACATCAACAAAATTGCTCAGCAACAAAATTTGAAGTTAAGACTTGTGTATCCCTCTCCTCAAAAATATTCTACAATGCCTGCAATTCACTCTCCATGCTCCACACTTTCACTTTCATAGCTTAATAATAAGAAGTTTCTCAAGCAAATGATACTTCTTGGGCAGCCAAAAAACTTTGAACATCCCTTTATTCAGAGACCATTGAACCCACCTCCATCACCATTCATCTAAATTTCTACTTCCTATCCTCCAACTCTTTAATATAAATTTTATCCCTTGAACTTGAACTCAAAATTAAAATATTAAATTTTGCATGTAAGCCCTACGTTGCTAATTCCTTGTAAGATGATATACCAATATTATTATCAATATTGAAGAGTGTTAAATTAGGTAACTAAGTTTTTCCTTCTGTATCCAACTATATTGTGATTGTAAAAGTTATCATTTTCAACTTCACCTACCAAATTAACTCAAACACCATTGATCTCATAAAAAAATGTCTACCTGCCTATGGGAAAGACTTATAAACTTATCCTTAAATCATTAATGATTGACTGACACTAGCAATAACACTCTTCTATGCTTCCAAATTTTAATGCATAAAACAACACTTTTTAGTCCAATTGTTGAAGATTTTTTAATGCTTTTTTTGAAAAGTCCTTAGAAAATGTAGCGAGGTGTATAAAAAGAGCTTCAGTGCTCAAATATTCCAACATCAATCATTTTTATTCCCAATGTTGGTCCCATTGCTTGAAAATGGTCATATGACCATGCAAATGTTCACCTCAACCAGATGGGCATGTACTTTTCCCTTGGCTACTAAATTTATTATTAGTGATGATGAAGAAAGGGTTGATGACACATTTTGTAGGCAACTAGTTGGAATTTTGATCTACTTGATTTCAACTAGACTATATATCACCTATTCAATGGGACTTGTTTCTAGGTTCATGAATGATTCCAAGAAGATTCATTGGATAGCAACTAAGAGTATTTTAATATTCCTCAATAGGACCCCTCATCATGATCTAATATACACAACATGTAATGACTTCTCATTGATTGGGTACACAAATTTAGATTGGGCTAGTTGTTCTAAAAATAGAATATCAACTATTGGTTATGAATTTTAGCTAGGTTAGGGTACCATATCATGGAGCACTAAGAAATAGATTACAATTTACTTGTATTCAGTAGAAGCAAAGTATAAGGCAGCAATTGAGGCAACTAAGGAAGCAATTTGGTTGAGGTGGCTACTTAATGATATTGGGCTACTCATAGATGGTCCAACACACATATTGTGACAATCAAGTTACCATTAATATGATGAAGAATCTAGTATTCCATTCCTAAAAAAAGCACATTAAGATCCATCATCACTTCATTAGAGAAATGATCCAAGAGAACATCATACAGTTAGAGTATGTACCTACTCAAGATCAAGTGGTCAACATCTTCACCAAGTCACTTAGACTTGACAAATTCTTCAAGTTTACCAAAATGCTCTATGTATGTTGTAATGGAAGTCAACATTAAGGGGGAATGTATCTAATGTTGACTTATTTTTTTAGGAAAGTACACATTAAGGGGGAATGTTAAAATCATAATGTGTATGTTTCCCTTCTTGCACTTGATATGTGTGTTTTTTCTCATGACACGTGTCATTTATATGGTGACGTGTTATCAACATTTATCTTATAATGCATTGTAATCTATGAAATTATCTAGAGGTTTATACGTATTCTATTCAAGCTATTGCCTATTCTTACCTCCATTGCTATGTTTTTTCAT
Organism: Wollemia nobilis; assembly: GCA_028583015.1. NCBI lineage: Eukaryota > Viridiplantae > Streptophyta > Pinopsida > Araucariales > Araucariaceae > Wollemia > Wollemia nobilis. The sequence goes on along the minus strand of JAQPPZ010002189.1, from coordinate 3,368,732 downwards.
TTTGGAATAGGATAAAAGCCCTAACAAGACTATGAATTAGAGGATAAACCTTAGGACCAAAATGACATTCTTCATTAAGTTGAATTATCCAAATTAGGATGGAAATAATATAGTATGAATATATACTAAATATTTGTATTTTTAGGAAAGGGCATATACTATCATATTTTCCTTCCATTTCTTATATTCAATCTCAAAGTTACATAGGCATTGATACAAAAACTATTTGAAACTTCAATGATTGATTTTAATAATATATTTTTTAACCAACAAATAAGGATTCCATTTATCAATTACATGTAGGATAGATATCATCCCTTTCTCATACATAAGTTTACCTATATTCTTACCAAATAGTTATTTTCTTTCATAAACTAAGCGGTTACTCTTTTTTGTTAAGTCAACACCTATACATGTTTTAGAAGCATCATATTCTACTATAAGGATTTTCTAAAATTAGGAGTATCCAAAATTAAAGTGGAAATTATAACTTCTTTTAGGGTAGTAAAGGATTTTTTAGCTTCTTCTATCTAGATAAAAACATCCTGATTAATGAGAGCTATCAAGGGAGCTACAAAATTTCCATTATTTTTGACAAATTAATTTTAAGAAGTAATCATACCTAAAAACCCAATGTAGGGACTGGTCAATATTTCAATACATAGATTTTATAATGTTGTACCGTGATACCCTCACAAGACACAATGTGACCCAAATATACTACTTTAAAAATGCCAAAATAATATCTAGACCTATTGATAAATAATTTTTCATGATATGAGTTTGAACAATTGTTCAACATTCTATAAATAGTCTTCCCAAGTCTTATTATAGACCAAAGTATAATTTAAAAAGTCTAAAACAAATTTCCATAAGATATGATTGGAATTATAGACACCTAAAAGTCTTGCATTGTCATTTCTCCCATCATCAAAGTTGATCAATTTGTAAAACCTACAAAAAATGTATACATTAGCCTCAAAACACTATTAATTTATCAAAACCACTATTCATAAGCCCTCTTTAACCACTTAAGCCCTTTCCTATGCTTAACTTTGGGTCCTCATGCGACCATCATCCTAGCCTAACCTTGGTTAATCTCTAACCTTGGTCAAAATCCACCTCATGGTCAAACCCAATACATGGTCAACCTGACCATGGTTAATCTAACTCATGGACACCTCACCTAGTCTATTCTTTGACTAGCCTAGCCTCCATCTCACCCACTTGAACCTAGCTAAACCTATGGTCAATCTAATCAGGGTTAACTCTGACCCTTGCTTCACACATCTCCCCATGTGAATTTAACATCATAAATAGTATTTGTAGACTGTTGTTTGTCAAATATTGGGAAACATGGTGAGTCATCCTACACCTCACCCAAAATTCAACATCTAACCTATGGTTAATATAACCAAGGTTAACCCTGACCCTTTCTCCATTTCAAATTCCCATGTGCATTTAAGTTCATAAATGAATTTTGAAGACTTTTTTCTTTCAAAACATGATAGTTATGGTGAGTCATCTTCCACCTCACTCAAGTCAACACAAAAGTCACAGTTAATCCTTCTATTGTTAGGATTTAACCATTGCTCCACTTCACATTCTCCTAGGTATTAAACATCATAAATACAATTTGAATATATTTTACATTAATTCAATTATGAGACATGCCATCCTATGCCACCTCAGAGGACACCTTTTAGGAAACCTCACATGGGAAACCTCATAGGACACCTCAAACCCATAACCTTAGCAAACTCTATAAATAGAATGGCATTTCCTCCATTTCCAACAACACTCAATTGCATACTTGAACTTTGCTAAAATTAGCCTAGACTACCAAGTGCACTACACCATCACTCATCATCACTCATTGTCACTCACCATTAATCCCCATGGAGACCCACCTAATTTTTTCAACATCCCCTTTTTCTTTGTAGGTTGCTTTCAAATTTGCAAGTTTAGAAGGCAACTCGACATGGAATAAAAGTTACAACTACATCAATAAGATCTTTACAACATAAAGTTTAGTTTTTGGAAAACATGGTTATATTCACATAGAAGGGTTTGAATCAAGGTAACTCACACATTAAGGTGTGAATATATAAAGCATATATAATTTTCAGCACCAAAATTATGTCAAAGTTTACAAAACTAGGTAAGCACCTCTGTTTTACCAAATTCTAGTCATTTCATGTATTTTTATCAATATAGCTTAGATTAAGAGTATTTTATCTGTAAATATGAGGGGTCTAATCAAGATAGACCCCCAAACATTCTAATAAGGGTTTTCATGATTATGCAGGTTTGAAGGACCTATGTAGCTAATAGTGGCCCACAAGCAAGAAGCCCACTCACATCAAGGAATACAAGGAGATCATTGATGGTTGTTTGACAAGTCCATTTCAAAGAAGACTTCCCTTATGGAAGATATCATTTTGTGGCCACAAAAGGGAAATTTTGTAAAAGGATACTTTTGTAACCATTTTCATCATCAATTACAAAGTAGTTGATTTTCTAGCACTTTATTTTGGCAATCATGGTGTGACCCACCCACCAATTTTTATCTTTTGTTTAGCTTGCTTTCTAACTAACTAATATTTTTGGTCATTTTCTATGAATTTCAGGTACTAAAAACTAGAACAAGACTTGTAAAAACCTTTAAACACATCTCAAGTCCAAAACAAACACTTCTCTAGCCTATGGGCAAAATTTTCATGTTAAGGTGCAAATCTTCTATCTATCAAATTCACAAAACAAGGTGCAAATCCAAATAAACCTCCAAAAATTGGTCCCTAGCAACAAGGTATATATTTCTGCACATTCAACAACAAGGTATGTTAAGGGGTCAAAACACTCCTTATTAATATTGCTATCTCACATACCTTATCTCCTTGATATGCCAAATATACCTTCCAAAATGACATTCACAAGGTTAAATCATTCATCTTATCCCCTTACTTGCTTGTCGCAAAACCCAATTTGGCATCATCTTGTAACTTCTTACTTTCTATTATCTATTTTATCTATTAGGTTTTCAATTTCTACATAAAACTAATTTTTTGTCTATTAATTTTGTAGGTACCTTCACAAAACCAGAGTTGCAACATCTTATAACAAAAAATTTCTCAAGAAAGATCATTTTTTTAATTTATAGGGTAAGGTGAAAATAAAACCATTCATAGGGTAAGGTGTGAATCTAGCTAAAACACAAGCTAGAATATACAAACAGCCAAAGTCCCTTCTAGGACTAAGAATTTATAGGTAAGTAATACAAAAACCCTATCTTTCTTAGAAAATTTCACTTCAAAATGCATTTACTATACAAAAGCCCCAAATTTCTTTGGGCATATTTTACAAAACTTGTATTTTTTTAATTTTCCTTTCACAAAACATAAATTCCTTGAGCTCTTGCTTTACAAAACTACATTTAGTTCATTTAGTTATCTTTTAGGAGGTTAGTTTAACATAAAGCGTCTGCATTAGGCCTAAAGGAAGCCTCAAATTTCCTTGTTCTTATTGAGCTGAGATAGATCACGATCTATTCTCATACATAAAGCTCTTATAAGACATCTAGTCATAGCCTTAACATGTCAATCTTGAATAGTATAGACAAGATTGTGACCAAGGAAACCTTGGTGTAATTATTCACTAAAAAAATAAATTTTATTTGTTTACCTTTAGCATAAATTATTTTTTTCAAGATCTAGCATAGATTTTAATTTTAAAATGCTTTAGCATAGAATTTGCTTTCACACTTTAACTTAAATTTGTGTAGAGGGGGAAAATTGCCCTATCACGTACAATTCCCAAACAAGGCTGGATACACAAATGTAGAAAGCCTTATGGGGTGAAATGCGGGGGTATGTTGTACTCTAAATTTAGTGCTAGGGGAAAGGGTTCACCAAGAACAATTTAAGGACTCGCTCCAAGTCCACGGGATATTTGACATATTTTGATGTATTCAGTTTCAAGACAAGCACCTAAGTTTGGTCTTTCTAAATATTAAGCTAGAAAATATAAAGGACAATGCATAAATAGAATAAGATAGTTGAAAATAGAATGTAGGCATACAAGAGCTATCCTGGAATGATTCTTTATTGGAATACTCACTAACATAGGGTTTATTTCAGAAAACCTTTAAAGCAAAGAACACACAAAGTAAATGCACAAAAATTATCCCTAGATGAAGCTAAATATCTTTCACTTTTAGATGCCTAGAAATCAATAATGAAATCAGATTTTTGACCAATAAGATGAGTGGATCACTTATCTAGACCGGTGATTGAATTAGCTTTTTCTACCTCTTGTCCAATGATATCAAGAATACCTATTTTTGCAAGATCACTCATTAAAGACTAAAAAATAGAATTAGCATTAGGAGGCCTACTTAGGCCATTGTGTAATAGATATTGGAGGTGCAGGAGTCAAGCCCCCTAGGTACTTTTAGATGATATTTTAATACAAAAGCAGAAATTGACCTTTGGAGAATTAATAATAAATCAGAAATACAGTAGGAGAGAACATATTGAAAAGTGCAAAAATATGATCTAGAAATAGAATGGAATGCAACAATAAAAGCAAAATCTAGAAATTACCCCCGGTGTGCTCTAGGGAAAAATTGTGCCTTTCTTGGAGCAAGCACGATAATGTGATAGAAAAGTCATGGCCTACTTAGACGGGGCATGATTTCACTTTTTTGATAAGTTTATCCTAATTAGGGTAGGCGAATTCGTGCCTTGCTAATGCCAGGAACGATATCATTGTAGACTGAAGAAAAATAAGAAGTGAATGCAAAAGACGAAATAAATTTAGAAAATAAAGTAATCAAACCCTAATGGACATCACAAAAGTAGGCAAAGGAGATTGAAATATCCAAGCGGGCACTCTATCTTTTTGAACTACACCATGGATCCACCAAGTCACACAATAAATCAATCCAATCCACACAATATAAGATCAATCCAAAATTTGTACTTCGGGGTTATCTTGTAGTAGATAAAGCAAAGGAAGAAGAAATTAACACTAAGATCACACATAAAAAGCTCACATAATACATGTAATATTTTTCACATATATTCGTCTATATCTGATTTGACAACAACACTCTTCCTTTTATAGATGAAATTGGCAAAAAAATAGGGGCAAAAATAAAATCACAGCCAATTCAAAAACATGTTGGAGGGTTTAAACTTGGGTCTAAGCAGGATCAAAAATAATAAAATAAAATAAATTAATAAAATTAGGTTAAACAACAAAGTCGCACCCCGTCCTGATGGGGTGTGATATCACTGGCACGAAGTCGCACCTCATAATATGAGGCACAATTTTGCTAAAAGGTAAAGAAATTAAAAAAAGAAAAAAAAAGGTCTTCCCTTGCTCTTGAAAAGGATTGAGGGCCTCTTAGGGGCACTAAGGAAGATTTCCCACTCAAAGTGGGTGAATTTTCCATGTCTACATTTTTACCCCTCTTTGATGCATTTATGGCCTATTAAATGGGTCAAAGAAAGGATGTAGGCACACACTGAAAAAGAAAAAAAAATTATGTGGTTAGGTTAGAAGAAAGGGATGGTGCAAAAATGATGTCATTCTAGACACTTTTTAATTTACATGTATATCGAGACTGTTGGCAATTTTGGGTACCTTGGGTACATTGCACTTGCTCTAAGTGTAGATGTTGTCATTGATGTCAAGAAGGTCTTGAAGCAATATGGTTTGATGTCAAAGAATGTGTATTGGTGAAAGTTTCAGATGGACAGTGAGTTTCCAAGAAGATCAGGGTAGCCCAGTTGCAAAAGATCAAGAAAAAGATAAGTTAGAAAAAGTATGCAGGCGACTGGAAAAACTATCACGATTTCGCGACATGTTTTAGGAGAGAGAAAGTTTGGGCAAATCTGTCGCGATTTCGCGACATGCTGGAAGGCAGAGGCAAAGCAGGCAAAACTGTCACGATTTCGTGACATGTCGCATTTTCGCGACTCGGACGGTGCAGGAAGGCAGAGAAAGAAAAGTGTCGCGATTTCGTGACATTCTGCAAAGGAGACTGTACGGACGAAAAAATGTCACGATTTCGCGACATGGTGCAGAAGAAAGAGTCCGCAGTGTAAGCTATCACGATTTCGCGACAGGCAGTGAAGAAAGCGTACGGAAGCCAGAAGCGTCGCGATTTCGCGATAGGTTGAGATAGCAGCTTGCAGTTGGAGATGATGTCACGATTTCATGATAGAGTTGCTGATGACGTCAGCAAAAGCAAATGTGTCACGATTTCGTGACAAGAGCAGAGAAGAAGGCCTTGCAGACTAAAGCGTCACGATTTCGCGACAAGAATGATGATGACGTCAGCAAAAGGAAGGAGTGTCACGTTTTCATGACAAAAGCGGAGAGGAAGGTCATGAAGACTACAGTGTCGTGATTTCGTGACAGAAGACATGATGACGTCAGCAAAGTCAGGGAGTGTCACGATTTCATGACAACAGGCTAAAGCAAGGTGTAAGGCAGACTACAGTGTCGCGATTTCGCGACAACAAGCTAGTGAAAGTGTACGGCAGGCTGTAGTGTCACGATTTCGTGACAACAGACCAAAGAAGGCGCACGATAGGTAGTAGTGTCGTGATTTCGTGATAGCAAGTAATACAAGGTGTACGACAGGCAAAGGCGTAGCGATATCGTGACATGTTGAAGTTTCGCGCTAGAAAAGCTATAGAACAACAGAGGCGGTTGAAGCCGATGGAGTTAACCTTGAGCCGACGAAGTGTGGGGTTGTGCAGCCGATGATTGTTTTAGGGATATACAGCCGACTAAGATCAAGAATTTAATCATGAATTATTGCTATAAAAGGAGGACTATTTTCGAGTTTCAAGCATCGAATGTGAGTGTCGAGTTTGCGCAAGAGAAGTCTACTGTGCGCAAAGAGCAGTCGTATCGAATCGATCGAAGTGTGCGTTCGAAGTGCAATTTTCATAGAAGCAGAGTGTGGGAAGAAGTTCGATCGAGGAGAAGCAGACTATGCGAAGAGGGTGTTGTTGTGGTTGCACATAGGCGCATAAGTTGTTGTGCGATCAAGTGCTATAGTATTTACACAGATTGTGTAAAGAAAGCAGAGTATGCGAAGACTGTGCTGCGGTGGATGTGCAAAGGAGCAGAAGCTGTTGGTATTGTGACATTCGGAGACAGTGCGTAGAAGTGAGGAGTTCGATAGCCGAAGTGCTGCTGTATTTTGCGAGGACTGCGCTACTGTGTTTACGTAGAAGTTGCAAGGATAGTGCTGTAGCATTTTGCGAAGATTGCACTACTGTGTTTGCATAGAAGTTGAGAAGATAGTGCTACTGTATTTTGAGAAGACTGTGCTGCTGTAGTTGCACAGATAGTGAAAAGTTGCTTTCGACCAAGTGCAGAAAAGAATAGAGGAAGAGGACAATTGTGCCAGACCGAAGGATTGTGTTTGGTGCAGATAAGAGGACCAGATTTGCAGTGACAGAGTTGAGGACGAGAGATCTCCGACCGGAGCAGGGAAGACAGGTGTCTTCTATGGATAGAGTTCCACTTGCTAAGGGCAGAGGAGATAGAGGTCTTCTAGAGGATCACCAGCAAAGAAGAATTAGGGGAAGGTATCTCCTTTGAGCCGAGGCTCATAAACATTGTAATCGGGAAGGATTCCCAGAGGACTTTGATATAACTTTTAGAGGAAAGTTTTATCCGTGGAGTAGCCCACCTTGGGTGAACCACGTAAATTGTTGTGTCACTTTGTGGTTGGTGTTTTGTGCATTGTTTTGATTACTGTTGTTGTTACTGCTATCTTTATACTGTATTTTATTGAATTGAAAGCTATTTGAAAGGAAAAGTAAAAAGTGGTCTTATACTGTTCACCCCCCCTCTCAGTATAAGCTTGTGTTCTTCAATTGGTATCAAGCCAGTGCCTTCGAAAAGTTTAACAGCTTGAAGGAAAAGTTTGCAAAGAACACAATGGACTACTCAAGTGGCAATGCAGCACCTATTCTTGACGGATCAGATTTTGGCCTATGGAGTGCAAGAATGAAAGTCTATCTAATGGCTCTTGGTAATGAGGTATGGGAAGTTGTTGAAGATGGGTACACCATTCCTGCACATGGTCCTTATACTAAAGAAGACAGGCTCCTACATCACAGCAACTCAAAAGCCATGAATGCAATCTTGAAGGGTTTACAGAAGGCTGATCTTACCAAAGTTATTCAGCTGCAAGACAGCTAGTGAAATGTGGAAACGAGTTGCGGGTTGTTCATACGGGTGATGCAAATGTCCGAAAGGCCAAATTGAGACATTTTAAAGGTATGTTTGAACAACTCAAGATGAATGATGATGAAAATATTAGTGACTACATGCTCCGTATGGATGAAGTTGTTAATTCTATGAAAGACTTAGGTCTTGAACTTGCTGAAAATGATGTGTGTGATAAGATTTTAAGATCTCTTCCTAATAGATTTAGTGAAAAGATTTCTGCTATTGAGGAAGCTAAAGATTTAGATAAATTGAAAAAGGATGAGCTCCATAGTATTCTTGCAGCATTTGAGCTAAGAACTCAAGTGAAAGTTGATGTAAAGAAAGAGGCAGCTTTCAAAGCTACCAAGAAATCAAAGGGCAAACAGATTCAAGAAAGTGATGAGTCTTCTAGTGAGGAAGAGGCATATTACAACAAGAAAGGCAAGATTTCCAGAAAGCACAAAAGCAAGAAAAATATAAGATGTTTCAATTGTGGGAAATTTGGTCATTATGCTACTGACTGTACTGTTTCCAAAAATGAAAGTGATGAAGATATACGGGATGTTAAGAGCAAGGATTATGAAAAGTACAGGTATTACAAAAAGAGCAAAGATGAATACAACAATCACAAGAAAAGCAAAGATGAGTACAACAATCATGGAAAGAGGCATTCTCACAAGAATAAGAAGAGCTTCTACTTAGACAAAGCAAGTAAGTGTTCTAGCGGTGATAGTGAAAGTTCTTCTAGTGATGATGAAAATGAGATGCTATTCATTTCAAAAAAGAGGAAGAACCGAAACATAAATTCATTATCATGAAATGTTTTAGATGTGGAAATTTTGGGCACCTTGAGGATGATTGCAAAAATAATGATTTGGTTGCTAGTATGTATGAGGATGCTTCAGAAAACTACAATGAAGATGCATGTATGGTTTTTGAAAAAGGTAGCACCTCTAGTGATAAGAAATCTGAAAAAGGCCGTGATAATTCAAAGTGCCATCAAATAGAGGATCTTGAATGTGAACTCAATAATGCTCTTAGTGTTTTGAAAAAGGAAAGAAAGAAGAATGAAAGACTCAAGATTAAATTAGATGAATGTTGTATGGAGAGAGATGAACTTATAGAAAATCTTGAAGTCTCTATGGCTAAGTCACAAGAACTCAAGAATGAGTTAGATTCTAAAATTTTGGAGTATAGTGGGTTTGAACAGGAAATGGCTTCTTTGAAAGAAGAAAATAAAGAGTACAAGGATAAGCTCTACAGATTTCAGGATAGCTCCAAGAAGGTTAAATTTCTCATCAAAGGACAAAGAAAACCAACAGATAAAACAGGTCTCGGTTTTGTTGAGCCGCACAAGAAACAGGTTGGGGAATCTAGCAAGAAATTTCAATAGGAAGAGAGTTCTGATGTAGAAAGTACTTCAGTTCATAAATCCGTAAGTGATAGATACGCAGAAACAGAAAACGATATTCAGATTGAGAAGAAGAAGTTTTCGGGACCCATGAAGTCGAATAAAAGAAAATTTCACGGCAGATGTTTTGCATGTCACAGGTTTGGTCACATGGCTGTTCATTGCATGACTCAAGTGAAGAGAGTAAATGACAGGTTCAGGGGCCGTAATTTCTTTCAAGGGTATTGCTACTCTTGTCAACAGTTCGGGCACAAGGCAATTTTTTGCAAAGCAAATAACAAGAACTGGGTTAGTCATAACAGGCGGATTCAAAGAACGAGTATGCCGAACAGAAATAACAATGTTATCTGTTATAAGTGCAACAATGCAGGTCACACAGCTAGACTATGTAGAGTTGATCTTCCGAGTTACAGCAACAGAAACAGTAGTATGAACCAATCCAAGGATCAAAGCATGGATAAGAATAGAAATGACAACAAAAATAGGAAAAGTGATATGAACAGGTTCAAGGATCAAGGTATGGAGAAAAATAGGAATGATGAAAGGAACAGGAACAACAGTATGAACAGGTCCGAGGATCAAAATAGTAACAAGAACAACAATGTGGAAAAATAATTCAAGAGAAGGCCCGACAAAGAAATTGTAGATATTAATGATGATGAGTGTCTAATGGGAGTTTCACTCCCAACCCTATTTTAAATCACCTTAATAGAAGGTGAGGGAGGGACTAAGCTAAGAGACTCATTCTTAGTCCCAAGCCCCAAAGGTGACCCTTTGCCATTGATGACAAAGGGGGAGAGATTTGAGTAAGAGGGAGAGATATGAGTAAGGGGGAGAGCTTCATAGTGAAGAAGAGAGCTTCAAGTCAGGGGGAGCAAAAACTTCATTGCAGATTCTCAGTTGGTTCAGTTTTGGCTCTTGAAGATATGTTTTAAGTTAAGGGTTGCCATCAATGACAAAGGGGGAGATTGTTGGCAATTTTGGGTACCTTGGGTACATTGCACTTGCTCTAAGTGTAGATGTTGTCATTGATGTCAAGAAGGTCTTGAAGCAATATGGTTTGATGTCAAAGAATGTGTATTGGTGAAAGTTTCAGATGGACGAGTGAGTTTCCAAGAAGATCGGGGTAGCCCGAGTTGCAAAAGATCAAGAAAAAGATAAGTTAGAAAAAGTATGCGAGCGAGTTGGAAAAAGCGTCATGATTTCACGACATGTTTTAGGAGAGAGAAAGTTTGGGCAAATCTGTCGCGATTTCATGACATGCTGGAAAGCAGAGGCAAAGTAGGCAAAACTGTCATGATTTCGTGACATGTCGCATTTTCGCGACTCGAACGGTGCAGGAAGGCAGAGAAAGAAAAGTGTCGCGATTTCGCGACATTCTGCAAAGGAGACTGTACGGATGAAAAAATGTCACGATTTCGCGACATGGTGCAGAAGAAAGAGTCCGCAGTGTAAGCTGTCGCGATTTCGTGACAGGTAGTGAAGAAAGCGTACGGAAGCCAGAAGCGTCACGATTTCGCGACAGGTTGAGATAGCAGCTTGCAGTTGGAGATGATGTCACGATTTCACGACAGAGTTGCTGATGACATCAGCAAAAGCAAATGTGTCATGATTTCATGACAAGAGCAGAGAAGAAGGCCTTGCAGACTAAAGCGTCGTGATTTCACGACAAGAATGATGATGACGTCAGCAAAAGGAAGGAGTGTCGCATTTTTGCGACAAAAGCGGAGAGGAAGGTCATGAAGACTACAGTGTCACGATTTCACGACAGAAGACATGATGACGTCAGCAAAGTCAGGGAGTGTCACGATTTCGTGACAACAGGCTAAAGCAAGGTGTAAGGTAGACTACAGTGTCACGATTTTGTGACAACAAGCTAGTGAAAGTGTACGGCAGGCTGTAGTGTCACGATTTCGTGACAACAGACCAAAGAAGGCGCACGACAGGCAGTAGTGTCATGATTTCATGACAACAAGTAATACAAGGTGTACGGCAGGCAAAGGCGTAGCGATATCATGACATGTTGAAGTTTCATGCTAGAAAAGCTACAGAACAGCAGAGGCGGTTGAAGCCGACGGAGTTAACCTTGAGCCGACGAAGTGTGGGGTTGTGCAGCCGACGATTGTTTTAGGGATATACAGCCGACTAAGATCAAGAATTTAATCATGAATTATTGCTATAAAAGGAGGACTATTTTCGAGTTTCAAGCATCGAATGTGAGTGTCGAGTTTGCGTAAGAGAAGTCTATTGTGCGCAAAGAGCAGTCGTATCGAATCGATCGAAGTGTGCGTTCGAAGTGCGATTTTTGCAGAAGCAGAGTGTGGGAAGAAGTTCGATCGAGGAGAAGCAGACTGTGCGAAGAGGGTGTTGTTGTGGTTGCACATAGGCGCATAAGTTGTTGTGCGATCGAGTGCTACAGTATTTACACGAGGACTGTGTAAAGAAAGCAGAGTATGCGAAGACTATGCTTGCGGTGGATGTGCAAAGGAGCAGAAGCTATTGGTATTGTGACATTCGGAGACAGTGCGTAGAAGTGAGGAGTTCGATAGCCGAAGTGCTGCTATATTTTGCGAGGACTGTGCTACTGTGTTTACGCAGAAGTTGCAAGGATAGTGCTGCAGCATTTTGCGAAGATTGCACTACTGTGTTTGCACAGAAGTTGAGAAGATAGTGCTGCTGTATTTTGAGAAGACTGTGCTGTTGTAGTTGCACAGACAGTGAAAAGTTGCTTTCGACCAAGTGCAGAAAAGAACAGAGGAAGAGGACAATTGTGCCAAACTGAAGGACTGTGTTTTGGTGCGAGATAAGAGGACCGGCTTTGCGGTGACGAGTTGAGGACGAGAGATCTCCGGCCGGAGCGGGGAAGACAGGTGTCTTCCGTGGATAGAGTTCCACTTGCTAAGGGCAAGAGGAGATAGAGGTCTTCTAGAGGATCACCGGCAAAGCGAGAATTAGGGGAAGGTATCTCCTTTGAGCTGAGGCTCATAAACATTGTAATCGGGAAGGATTCCCAGGAGGACTTTGATATAACTTTTAGAGGAAAGTTTTATCCGTGGAGTAGCCCACCTTGGGTGAACCACGTAAATTGTTGTGTCACTTTGTGGTTGGTGTTTTGTGCATTGTTTTGATTCTTGCTTGTTATTACTGCTATCTTTATACTGTATTTTATTGAATTGAAAGTTGTTTGAAAGGAAAAGTAAAAAGTGGTCTTATACTGTTCACCCCCCCTCTCAGTATAAGCTTGTGTTCTTTAGAGACATTATGGATATTAATGCCTCTATAGGCCAGGGTGCCCCCTTGAGTTTTTATGAAAAATTGATGTTTCATAAGAACTCAAAATAACTGACATAGAAGAAAGAAGAGAGAGAAAGAGCAATAGTCAAGCAAAGAAATGGAGAGAGAAAATAAAAGCAGGGTTAAAAATGAAAATAGGGGTAAAACCCTAATTCATTTTTACTACAAGAAGGAGAAGAATAGAGCTTTGGGATAATCAGTGATGGCGCTTCCAGTTCACCGAGCGACGACTGTGAGGGGTGAGGTTGGAGCTTGAGAATGGGTAAGCATTGTCTTCATTCCTCCTTTTTCTTTATTTTTTTCTCATTTTGCATAATTTAGCTAGGGTTTTAGGGATTTTTTTGGAAAATCATCGTAAAATCTGACAAAATTTGTGCCACAACCCGAGAACGAATTTGCAAACTGAACGCAATTTCACTTTAGGTGAAATAGGAAACTAGGCACGATCTCATGAAGTCATGCTAGGAAAACAGGGGGTGCTACTTTGTGAAAGCAAAGTCGCACGTCCTAAAAATGGGGCGCGACTTCATGAAAACCTAGAAAAAAATAAAAAATAAAAATAAATAAATAAAATAGAAAGAAATAAAGAAAAGAAAAAGAAGAAAGAAACAAGTAAATCCCAAAGTGTGAATTGCTAATTGAAATTTCTTTATGCTGAATTAGAATTTTTATTAATTAATTTGATTTTATGATGAAACTAATTAAATTTTTGTGTTGTTTATTGAATGTAGCTAGGTATTCTTGAGAGTCGAGAGTAGCAGGCAAGGGCTCTGGTAGATGCTCTGGGATAGGCAGAGAGGGCTATACTAGTGGTGATTTGGTTGGACCACATGGTAAGGATACCATAGATCGAGATAGATAGGGCTATGTTGACCACCTTGACAGAGCAATGGTATCCAAAGACTTATATGTTTTGTCTACCAACAAGGGAGATGATCATCATACTAGAGGGTGTGTGGTGGATCTTGAGGATCCCCATAAGGTGGAGAGAGGTTTATGGGGCCCATGGGAAGGTAGCTACACTACAATGGTTTTCCACAGGTTTCACTCACCAGGTGTGAGAGGGCACCATATCAATGGATGACCTAGTCGGACACTATGGAGTGGATCCTTTGACCATGGTATTCACAGGGGTGGTGGCTTGTATCTTGACCTGCCACACTAGCATATGACACTTACCATGGGCATTGGCAGGAGCAGTGGCAGAAATACGGTAATAGGGATTCCACTTCACATAGGTCCTTATGTGTTGTCTTGTTTATATAGGATGTTGTACAAAGTTGTGTATAAGCAGTATACAAGACTGGTATGTACGATGTTTCTCTAGGTGTGGTTTTGGGATCACATTGTAATATGCAAACCGTTAGCACTGCCAGGACCATAACCCGACCCAAAGTGGCAAGTAGCATATAGATTTCCTAGATACCTAGAGAGTACTATGAGGGCTTATACAGGGAACCTATCACTAGCGAGGTGGGTTATGTATGAGTTACAAGAGGTGCAACTCATTTGATGACCATGGAGGCATCACCCTAGCTGGGAAGATGACCAGAAAGAGCCAGCGAGGGTGAGGAGGAACATATGGCTACGGTCATAGTGGGGAGAGCCAAAGGTGCTCAGATATGATCAAAACTTGTGGTAGTTTGGGATCTTACTAGGAATCTTGGATATATGGGACTACTGGTAGTTTTTGAGTGTATATTTTTCCCAATTACAAAATACCACCACATGCACAGTATTGAATATAAAACTTTCTCTTGAAAAGAAACCAAATGACAAACATTCAACTTCTCCAAGGTTCTGGTAAAATATCTAAAAGATTAAAATAGTGTCATAAATAATTGAATAATGCATGTGACCATAAACAAGGGGCCTTTATTGGTTCTAAACAATGCTTAGTGATTTAAAAGATTTAACTAAAAATAAAAGCAGTTATTTTTAGGATTTTTTTAAATTGGCGCTACCTTGAATCCCTGTTAGTAGAGTATTTTATCTTAATTTAAAAGGTTTCAAATGATAAAATGTGGAATCGTCCACCTCCTTTTAATGTCCATGCCTTTAAGATGAAGTAAATTTTAGATAGTTGGGTTCATTTTATCTTCCTTATGTTGATGCCACTACCCTAATAGTGGTTAGTAGAATTTAGCATGTTAGCAATGTTAGCAATGTTAGCAAAGTTAGCTTTTATTTCTTATCTTAGTTTAATGTGAAATAGTAGGTTAGTATCCCTCCTAAACCATGTGTTTTATCTGAAACCTTTAGATTAATGAAACTTGGAGGTGCAAAAATTCTAGAAAATGACAAGAATGGAAATAACTTGAAAGATTAACAATTCTAGAAATGGACCGGAAAAAATGAAACTAATAGGAAATTAGCAAAAATTCTAGAAAAGGACCAGAATGGAAATGAAAGAAACTAAAATTCTGGATGGACCAAAATGGAATGCTTGAAATAAAATAAACTTTGAGAACAATAAATGAAATAAACATGTAAATTTGGTTAGCTAAAAAAGTTAAATTCTGAATTAGTTTAGCAAGCTCCTCCCTGCAAAATCCCAAGTTATGAGGTAATCATAAAAAAACTTGAATCAATGGACCTGCAACATAAGCACAATACCATTAAATCAAGTACAAGACTCAAAGGAAACATGAATAAACTGCATAATCTTGACCTTCACCTATTGCAACCCATTTTATGGCATAATACAATGGCTAGAAGTCACTAAAATGCATAAATGATAAGACACTAAAAACGTTAGTTTTATGATAAAAATCCTCCTTTTGATTTTGCTCATAGAAGTTTTCTACCCTCTCAAAAATCTGAAAAATGCTTTTTCTTTATTGTTTTCTCAGAATGGTACATCATTTCCATCCCCCCTTGAAAAGGGTAGGATAGCAAGGTATAAATAATTTTTATAAGTCCTTTCGCTTCATCTTCTCTCACAACCAAAATATGAATGGATATAAGAAAATAATCCATCATCATTTTCTGTGATTTAATAAACATAACACTTCTAAACGTTATTTATTTTTAAAAAATAAATAACAACAAAAACATAACCCTGCATGACTCCTTATATCTCCCCTTTCTCTTATAAGAATTCTACCCAAGAATACCCCTTTACATCCATCAAAAGAATGATAAAAGCATTAACTATACCTTATAACCCCTACAATTTTAGATGTCCTTTAAAACATTGAACGTGATCAAACCACATTCACATTAACTAAAATAATACAGGCCAATCTTATTCAGTGAAAATTTTGTTGTCACTTTTTGAGGCTAAGACCAGATGGTATTTCTCCTATGCCATACCAATGTGCCCAAGGACTGGGATGGCATTCCCCCGTCCTGGGCACTTTGGTTTCCATGTAACCAAACAAAACCATCACACTACCTACATAGCCATGACAATTTCCAACTTACGTAGCCATAGCGTTGCCAATGACATAGCCATGGCACTGCCAAGGCTACGCATCCATAGCACTTCCATCATCGTTGTGGTGTTCTCCAACCTACGCAACCATGGTGCTGCTAAGACTACCCAGCCATAGCGCTACCATCGACGTCATGGCACTACCAAACCTACATAGCCATGGTGCTACCAAGACTACACAGCCATATCACTGCCATCGTCGTTGTGGCACTGTCAAATCTATGTAGCCATCGATGTTGTTCAACTCCCTACTCTCACACTCACGCTGCCAGAGCATAATGAAACAGATGCAACACTAAAACCTTCCATGCTCTTTGATGTCAGTATTTAACTCTATCAATTGGCATCATAGGTTGCCCTAATAACACTTCTTCCTTCCTTGTTGGATCTCTGCCTCTCGATCGTTTCACTGACAACTTCGAAACCTTGCATGTTCTTCTAAAATACTAATGCCATCTTGGACCACCTCTTCTTTGTCGGCGTTGCTCCGTGAAGCTTTGCTACCATAGCATTGAACGTTCTTGGACTAGCCACTCATGTCTTCGAATGTTTTTGAATAGCCACCATCGCCTTATTTGCAATCAAACAAAACGACGTTAAACTTTACCTTATCGTAAATATTATTATCATGTCTTTTATAAAGTACATTTATAATAATATTATTATATACAAAACGACGTTAAATTTTACCTTATCATAAATATTATTATCATGTCTTTTATAAAGTACATTTATAATAATATTATTATATACAATATAATAATATTATTATAATAATAACATTTTAGAAGAATATAATCATAAAAATATTATTATAATAATAACATTATAATATAATCAAAATAATATTATTATAATGATAACATTTTAGAACCTTATAACATAATCTTAAAAATATTACTATTATGTACATAATATAGTTAATGCAATTATATTAGGTAGATAATAGCATATTGGCTTCTATCTCAATTTCTTTGTACCTTTTGTATCCTCTTTTTGTTTTAGGTTAGGCCTTGCTTTGTTAAACACATTACATCACCTTAGATAGTATGAAGAACATTAAACTCTTATTCATCAAAATGGATTTTAATTAATCTAAGCATTAATGCCTAGATTAATTAATCATTAAATATCAAATAACCAAAGCAATTAAAATCATTAAAAAAAATGGTCAAACATCCCTATTCTTACAAACCAAAGAAAACCAAAAACCTTTCATATAAAAATATGACAAGTGGGTCCCCAAGAATTTTGGGGTGGTTGTGGAAACTCCACAACAAATGGCAACTCTACTGGGAAATGCTCTTGAGCATTTTGGTGAGAACCCAAAAAGAAAATCTGAAAACACACTCCAAACCAGAAAGCAACAAGCATTAGCAAATGCATGAATAATGTCAATAGACTTATAAGAATAGTAAAATATTAGAATCATGCAATATTAGCTCTGTGTGTGTAGCACTCCACACCTTATTTTCTTTGTAACTTTTTCGCATTGCATCATCAATTTTACCTGAATAGAATTATGGCAATGGATATGGAGATCTTTAAGGGTAAAAATTTTTATAGCATGAGTAGCACATTCTATGGTGGCTTTAGCAAACACCTCAAAAATGTCTAACCATATTAGGATCAACTATGTGTGCGATGAATTCATTGACTGGATCTAGGGCTTGGTTATGAGTCATCATCATCAAGGACAAGTGTATGCAAGTTTACCTTAGAGATTTGGGGAATCAGATTCTCAACCAAGGTGTGATGAGAATATAGTCCTATCCTTTACTACTCTTATCTTTGACCAAAATAATTAAACCGGTTATGGATGAGGTCATCAGACTAATCTATCCTCATGACAGCCATAAATCTCAACCTTACGGGAGTCATATCACCAGGAATGAGTGTACTCCACTACAAATCAAGTGTCTATAGGCCCGATGGAGGTTAAATTCATAGTCCATGATTTTTATCTTGACTTCTTGAATCTTGGGATGACTACCCATCCTTCTGAGGGACACGTAGTACGATCCTTTCAACCCAATAGTCAATGGTGTTATGGAAATGGAGTGGTGAACATTTTATTTTGGATTTCTTGAATCTTGGGATGACTACCCATCCTTCTTAGGGACACGTAGTACGATCCTTACAACCAAATGATCCATGGTGTTATGGAGGAAAAATCAAAGCTTTGGGGAATCGGATTCTCAACCTAAGCATGATGAGAATTTGACCCTATCCTTACTACTCTAATTTTGGGCTTTCAAGTATTGCGAAAGTGGTAAAAACCATTATTTTATGGACTATGTGCAAGGCGGGATAGACCAATATCTTTTCACCTCACATCCCCATCCAAGTATGGTTTCATATTATTTTACCCAAGATGTTGGACATGGATAGAAATGTGATAGACCTACGACAACTTCGGCAACAGCTTCCAAAACTAAGATCTTCTTAGTGTTCTTTGCATCTTTGATCCCAAGATAATTGGACATCACTTTCAGTTTTTGGGTTTAGTATATGATGTTTATGTAATAATAATGTGCCTTTGAGACACGGGTGGATGTATGCAAGATCAACGAATTCATGCTTCATGAGTTGCAAACAATATTTCACATGTTCAAGCCTTTTGCCATATGATTCCAAATTTTTACATCCTTTTAGTCTTGGTTGACATTCGTATACACATAGGCTGATCTCTTACTCCTAAAATCAAATCCAAAATTGGACCACTTTGACATACTAAAGACTTCTGAAATCAAATAAACAGGAAATAAAACTGAAAAGACAAACAATTAAGCAAGTTGATTAGTGTACATATAATACAATGACTCTACCCCTAGGCCTAAAAATAATGCTTTAAATGAAGGCCATTGATGGGTAAGGCCAAATATTTTCCATCCAAGTTTTTAATCTGAAACTATTTTCACCTAGGACTTCGGATATTAGATAGGGTCCCAACCACAAGCAATCAAACTTTTCATGTTCTCCTTTTTTTTCATGCCTTTTATCCCACAACAAAACTAAATTTGAAACTTTAAAGACCTTAATTTTGGACCATTTATCAAACCACCTTTTTATTATGTCTTGATGTTTGCTGAAATGAAGCATGGCTTCCTCCATTTTATCATCAATATGCATTAATTGGGTTAATCGGGTTTCAATTTTATCATCAGTCCCAACATAGTCTTTTATAAAATGTAAAGTTTGCAATTTCAGATTAGTAGGAAAAATAGGGTTTTGCCCATAGACTAAGTGATAAGGAGATGTCCCAATTGACTCCTTGCTTCTAGTCCTATCTGCCCAGAGGGAAAATTTTAACTTACTATGCCAATCTCTAGGGTTCTTTTCAAGTAATTTTTTGATTATGCATAATAAATTTTTATTTGATGATTCTGCCAAACCATTGCCTTGGGGGTAATAATTGGAAGAGAATTTTAGACTCACCTTATTTTCATATGTCCAATTTGCAAATTCTAAAGAGGAAAAGGTAGAACCATTGTCACTTACTATGGAGTTAGGCATTCCAAAACGAGTGACTATGTTTTCCTCTAGAAATATAATCACAACCTTGGAGGTGGAATTCTTAGTAGGTATAGCCTCTGTCCACCTTGTGCAGTAATTAGTAGCGATGAGGATAAACTTATAGTAATTGGACGAGGCAGGATTTATCACCCCAACAAAGTCTAATCCCCATTATGCAAATGATCTCATCTCTACCACTGACTAAAATGACATTGTTGCATTCTGCTCTATGTTGGCTTCCACTTGGCATATGTGACATGTTATTACATGTGCATGTGTGTCTTTAAACAAGTGGGGCCAATAATACTTAGCTTTAATAATTTGGTGTGTTGTCGCATTTGCTGACCTATGTCTAGTTCCATACTTACCATGGAAGTATTTGAGTACTTGGGTTTCTTTCTCTTAAGTAATGCAACGAAGAAAAATTCCTTCCTGA
Source organism: Wollemia nobilis (assembly GCA_028583015.1). NCBI lineage: Eukaryota > Viridiplantae > Streptophyta > Pinopsida > Araucariales > Araucariaceae > Wollemia > Wollemia nobilis. The sequence goes on along the minus strand of JAQPPZ010002189.1, from coordinate 3,348,401 downwards.
TTCTTCCTGTACAACACACCAGATATAATAAGAAATCTAGCTGATTTTAAATGCAGTGCCCTACGTTGAGTGGAATTCAAATTAGAAAGGCACTTACCATGCAAAAAAAAATATACAATATCTACGTACCATTCCTCTATAGTGATATCATTAACCTCTTAGTTTTAGCACGTTATTAAAGGGTCAATTTTTGTGATAGCCTTGACCAAACCTTGTCCATGCACTATCTTCATGGGATTTATCTCTAAGTCAAATTATTGAAGGGTCGAAAGCCATTGTCCCCTTCTTTCACCTAGCTCACTCTGTAATAACATGAAATTTACTACCGGGTTAGTAACTATAGCAAAAATGTTACTATACACAATGTAATGCATGAATTGTTTTACAGTTTTAACAAGGCATACATTTGCTTTTCTAGGACAAAATACCTCAGATTCACGTCCTTCAAAGGAGAACTTAGAAGGGCTATAGGATTTTCAATGTTGTCTTCACTTTTCTGAGTTAACACACTTGCAAAATAATGATTTGAAGCAAATGTGTAAATATAAAATGGTTTAGCATAATCTAGACTAATGATAATAGGGGATTTGGAATTAGCATCCTTGATGCTTGTGAAGGCATCCCTATTCTCACTGGTCCACTTTATCTGAACATATTTTTTCAGCATGTCATTTAGGGGCTTGGCAATTTTAGCAAAACCTAAAATGAATTTTCTCACAAAGTTAATCTTACCGAAAAAGGACCTAAGCTCCTTTTTTCTATTGGGATGAGGAATATCCTGGATAGCAGCTATCCGATCTAGGTCTATAGCAATCCCATATTTCAAAATTACATGTCCTAATAGCTTAACCTCCGTTACCCCAAATATGCACTTTTTTGGATTTAGGGAAATTCCATGTTCCCTGCACCTTTGGAGCACTTTCCTCAAGTATATAACATGATCGTCCCTGTTCTTGGAGAAGACAAGAATATCATCCACATAGACAATAATGCACTTACCACTGATCCCCTTGAATTCAAAATCCATGGCTCTTTGGAAAGTGGCTCCAGCGTTCAACAAACCAAACGGAATCCTCTAATAGGCAAATGTTCCCCACTTCATGGTGAAGGTCGTCTTCATCCTGTCATTTGGATGTATGAGAATTTGATTATATCCCAAGTATCCATCCAAGAATGATATCATTTCAGACCCATTTACCTTTTGGATTATCTCGTCAATGGTGGGTAATTGGTAATTGTCTTTTTGGCAAGCTTTGTTCATATTTCTAAAATCTATGCATAACTGAATCTCTCAACTCTTCTTTCTAACAGGGACAAGATTAGCCATCCATGTGGAATGCCTAACAAGGAAGATGATTTTGGATTCCAGCAACCTCTTCACTTCCTTCTCTATCAGGCCCTCTAGGATTGGGTTAACTGTTCTTTGCCTCTGTCTAAAAGGCTTGGAATCAAGCTTCAGAGGAATAGTATGCATGATTACATTCGGGTCATAAGTTTTTAGCTCTTCATAGCTCCAAGCTATGAAATCAATGTATTCTCCTAAAACCTGAGATATTGATTCCTTCTCTCATTGTGTGCATGCATTTATAATGAATGCTTCACGTGGATCTACTGCACTCCCCAAATTGACTGAATTGCATGATTCCTTGGGGGATGGTATTTTTCTTTCTTTTTTCTTTTGATATCCAATATCAAACAACTTTTCTATATAGGCCCTATCACTTGGCATCTCGTTCCATACTTTGTTTTTTCCTACTTCTACTTTCCTCCTCTCTTCTTCGTCTATAACTTGATTTTCAAATATACCATAATTAGTGACAAAACTAAAAATGTGTCTATCACTATCAAAGACATGTAAGTTCGTGACATTGTCTGGTATGGAGGGGCAAGGCACTAACTCAATGGAATTTTTTTTACATTTTTTATGGTCGGCAGGTGAAAGCATGTTGGCCTCTATGGCTAATGAATAAGCTATTTTATTATTTTTTCTTGAGATGAGGGAAATATTGAAAGCATCAAACTCATTAATTAATTCCCCACTCTAGTTTTATAGAGGTTCAACCTCTTGTCTCTATAGGTTTATTGCTCCTTGACCTTTTTGACTACTAACTCTGAGTCTCCCGATGCCTTAAGGTATTTTACCTTTTATCTTAGGGCCAACTGAAGTCCAAAAATTAGGGCTTCATACTTTGCCACATTATTGGTGGTCGGGAAATGTAATCTATAGGAAGCAAGCAAAGGCTTACTACCAGGACATGTGAGCTCTACCCCAGCTCAAGCACCTTGTTTTGATTTGGACCCATCAAACTGTAGGGTCCACACCTTTTTATTTTCTTCCAAAGTACAATGGTAAAGATTATCACTTTGGGACCCTTCGACTATGTCCTCTATGTCAAAATTGTAAGCCCTTAATTTTGTTTTAGTAAACTAAATATCATTAGGTTTATTATATTCTGTAATCATTTCCCTAATTTTGGGCTCTCTGTCTACCTGGATTTGGTTTGTAACTCCTCTCCATGGCAACCACATATGGTAGGAATCAGTCACTACATAACCATTGAGATTTCTGCTCCAATCCTTGCCCAACACCATGCCATACTTGGCAGCAATATTTAGCACAAGGATATCTATGTAATGTTGGACCCTAGGATCTAAGTTGATATTAACTATGACATACTTTACAACACCTATTACATCCACCATAGATATGTCTAACTGGACCACTTTGCTATTCGAATGAACAAGCTTAAGTCCTAGCTTTTGGCTTATCTAAAGAGGCATGATGTTGGCCAAGACACCAGAATCAATCAAACAATTATGTAAATTATTGTCTGCGATCCTAAAAATTACGAGAAAAGGAGGTGTATCACTCCAAATTTTTCGCATCCTTACCTTTAGGCTATAGGATCCGTGCTCTAAAGGGGGATGGGAAAAGGATGGCGTGGTACCTCGGACTGAGAGGCCTTGCGAAGGTCCCGCCTCTCGGGGGAGGTGTATTATGGTGATTTTTTGACGGATGGTGGGTTCACTAGGAAACGTTTGAATGGCAGTTTCCACGCCTAGGTTGGGAATGTGTTTAATGTGTTCAGTTTTATCTTTAAACATTCGAGTCCTAGGTTTGGCCAAATGAATCTAAGTTGTTCTATTATGAAAATGCAGACTAAATGAAATACAAAAAATAGATTTGAACAGAAAATAGAGAGAAAAAGCTAAATTACAGAGCCATACCTGATCCGGATGTCTGATGGAGGTTCTGATTCTTGAAGCAGTCAGGATCATCTGGAATTTGACAAGATCATCTCCGATCTGCAGGATCGTCTGAGATCTGACGAATTCGTCGAGACGAATTTTTAGAGACACGTAAACAGAGAAATAGACACAAAATACAAAAAATGCAGCAATGCTAATAGAGGATAATGATGTGAAATAATAATAAGAATGTTAATGAGATAATCCCGAATAGAAATGCAAGTAAGTTGCAACACTTTAATAGCTAATCATGACCTTATTATGCAATTAAACTACATGGGTGAACTCCAAGATGCAAAATAATAAAGAATAATCATAAGATTAACTAAATACGGAATAATGCAACGAGAAAATAATGAGGAAATGCAAACTCTGGGCATTGATTGCCCCCAATGCAGACTGCAGTCGAGATCGTCTTGAATTGGTGCAAAATCGTCTCGAATTGAACAGGATCGTCCACGACGAACTGAGCTTGCTCCGGCTGAAAAATACTAAGGTTCCTGTAAATAAATTTGGACAAATATGGAGGCAAATAATAATTTAAGACGGTCTAATGCACGTAGAACTTGTGTTACAGGAAATTTCAGCCAGGGGGATGCCAAGGGGGAGTCCTAAGTTTAAATAGGCTTAGGAGGGAGGTTAGGAGGTTGGAGATCATCCCAATTTGGGAGATCTCCAACGAGGGAGGGTCTCTAACGACACAGACATGCTTCTGCCCGGATTAGAGATGCCGTTGGAACAGAGGCTAATTGTGAAAAATCAGTTTTGGGACAAGATCGTCTGGACGTCCTAGCCCAGACGAAATCGTCCGATCTGAGGCGATATCATCTGATCGACGACGATATCGTCAAACGGTCAAAACAAACTCTAAAAATGGCGTGGGAAAGGAGGAAATGGGTTAAACGGTGGTTTGGGAGCGGTTTTGGGGTTAAAATTTGAATTTGAATTATTACTAAAGTAATTGTAATTATTTAAGATTTTACTGCACCAATTTTAGGGTGCTACATTTTGCCCCCTCTTTAGAGAATTTTCTGAAGAAAATGCGTTAAATATGAGTTCTTCTCGATCTACGAGAAAGCAAAAATTATTCCCATTTTTAGGCGACGATTCTAGGTCGAATCGTATGATAGCTTACTATGGTGCCCCCTCCGTGTTTTTACCCAAATCGAACGTTTGAGGTAAAAACGCGAAAAATCCAATATTAAATTTTTTGTTAATTTGTTTTTGAATAAAATTAAGAAAAATAGGGTAAAACCCTAATTCATTGTTACTGTTCATTTTCCTAGTTTTTAGAGCTCTGGAGACAAGATGGTCGAGACAGCGCACAGATATCGACAGAGGTCCGGCGCAGGCTACGGGTAAGGGTCTAAACTGAATTTAGAATGCTTTAATTTAGAATTTCATGCTTTTTAGATTAGATGGGGACGATTTCGTAGAAATCGTCTCGATATCGCCGATTTCGTCCAAGGGAAAAATCGACGAAATGGGGACGATTTCATCAAAATAAGGGATGATTTCAGCTCATGCAAAATCGAAGACGAAATTGCTCAAATTGAACTTGTATTACTTGCATTTTTAATCACTATTTGATTAATGATTGTTATTGATGAATTTTTGATTATTTTGTTGTTTATGTTGCAGAGAGGATTACTAAAGAGTAGAGAATGGAAATACGGCGGGTTGAGGGATGACTTGGCCACTCTATCTCAGGAAGAGCGAGATCAGCTGGCTCAGGTCGGCTTACAGCATGTGGCAAAGATGCCACAGGTTTCTACAGATATGGGGCTATTGACAGCCCTAGCAGAGAGGTGGTATCCGGGTTCCTCATGCTTTCGATTACCGATAGGGGAGATGACTCCCACTATGGAGGATGTATGGAGGATTTTGAGGATCCCCATACAAGGACGGTTGATCACTCCCATGGCCAATCAGGGCCATGCGATGATGAGACTATGCGGAGATCCGAGCTTCGCCCTAGAGAAGGGCAGAGTGAATATCGAATCTCTGTGCCAGATGCCTAGGGCATCTAGACTCACATGGGTGTTGGCTGGGGTTGTAGGTGGTCTGCTACTATGCCATAAGAGTGGATGCAGAGTGCCATGGGTTCTGATAGATGTGTTCTACGACATGAGATACCACGGATACAGGTTTGCTTGGGGAGCTTTGTCCTCTATCGATTGTATAGGATCCTTCATGGGGTTGTATACAAGGGTGGTCGATGTCTGGTTATGACATCACTACTATAGGTTTGGTTATGCTGGGGTAGCTGATGGCTACGATGCCTGGTACACAGGCATCTGCCCTACTTATATGATGAGGGCTCAGGTTCTGATTCACACAGTTGTGCGTTGGATGGGGAGGCGGTGCCAGGCAACCATTGAGGCAGCACAGGGTCACGACGGGAGAGAGCAGAGGAGACCACAAGCTCAGCAGAGACCGCGACAGCGGGAGAGGAGGGAGGAGAGACCCCCTTCTCCACAAAGAGAGAGACCACCATCGCCCGATAAGGGCAAGGGTGTGGACATAGGAGAGAGTAGTGAGATGGCTACTCTCCGGGCAGAGACTGTCCGTCTCCAGGCATAGGTGCAGACTTTGCAGGAGGAGGCTGCACGACATCGAGCGGAGGCTACACAGCTCAGAGATGAGGTTGCACACCTCAAAGCATGGAGCGGAGGAGCGAGCACTCAGGAGCTGGCATGGTCGATTGCTCAAACCACGTTCTACCAGGGTATCTACTTCCAGATGGTGCCAAAGGGCCAAAGGGTATAGCTGCCAGTCGACATTTTTGACCCGATCAGGATTGGGTCATCGAGGACTTCATCTCGATCGATGACTAGGACTCATAGTACCACACATACTGTGATGGGGCCACCTCGTCCACCTCAGGGTGGGGGAGGAGATGAGGCCGAGAGCTCGAGGGGTTCTCGAGACACTGCACAGAGGATATATGATTGAGAGGATTGAGTATGCCAAGATGTAGATTGTGGCATACCAATCTAGTTTTGATATGATGTACATATATTTGATATATATATAGATGAGATATTTTTTGATCATATGACTTGTCTTATGTGTTTGTATGATGCTTTTAATGTTTTGATGTGATTGATTTGATGATTCATGTAATTATGTCATTGGAAATATTATAATTTTGATGTCATGCTGTAAAAATTTAAATGAAATAATCTGATGTAAACAATTTGGTTGTTGTGATGATAATTTGATAAAAAATAAAAGGGACTTTTAACAATAATTTCAAAGGACATTGTCGCTATTATAGACCATTTCATGGAGTCGCCGCTCACTCGGTCGTCAAGCTAATCCTAGTATAGAAATATTGCTAAAAGTAAAAGGGTGCTTAAGAGACTGTCTTAAGACTTTGTTGTGATGATGCAAATGATGATGATGATGATGATTTGTTTTTCAGATTTCCATGAAAATATTATGCATGAAATATTTTAAAATGACTTTTGCTAGGCATAAATTCCTAAGTGTGATAAAATTTTTGGATAATTCCCTAGGAATTATACCATCATTGCAAAATTGAAGTTTGACATAATGACATGAAATAAAATAGGTGTTTGTTTGTTTTAAAGCATAATTGTGTAACATAATGATTTAAGTCATATGTTTTTATGATTTTAAATAAATGGGGAATAAAATTGGTACAATGGTTTGCGCTAGGCATAGAATATTTAGGTATAGACTTATACCATCATCGCGAAATCCAAAGAAGAAAATAGATTGTTTTATTGCATGGTTGATTTTTAATTTTTGAAAATAGTCAAAAAATATGAAGATGAGGACTTGCGCTAGTCATAAAATTCCAATTTTAGTTTTGGAACTATACCATCGTCGCGAAAGTCAAAAGTTATATATAGATGTAACTTGATTGTATGTTGTGAAAATGATTTTGATTTTTGATAATGCATATAGTTGTCTTTATACTAAACATCTGTTCTTCAAAGAAGAAAATGAATTTATTCCAAACGATTTGCAAAAATATTTCAAAGTATCTTAAAGACAAAAGTTAGATTTATAAGGAATCCCATGTGCGTATGTGAGTTCATTACCAATCTTGATTTATCATAATGATACACAAAATCTCTCAAATACAAATGTGTGTGCAATTGCTATGTTCGTTTACCAGTTTTGAGCAAGATAATTTGATACAAGTGATTTGAATGAACCAAATAAGTGTTCATTAACCATGATTTAGATGCATATAACCATACCAGACTACTATGTAAGTTGGATTATCAAGAGCTAGCTAATCCATAAGCAGACATAGGTCTGTACAAAAGAAGGTCGCTAATGTGACAGACATATCGCCACGCTAGGAGTTACCCAAGGCCAAGCGGGTTGGGCACAAACCACCTGTTATGGGGCTTACCTCACAGTTTTTGAATAATTGAGAATTCCAGGGATTCAAGCTCATCAACCCTTCTTTTCTTTTCAATGGGTAGGGAGAGGGATTTTATTGCTTTTGCTTTTGCTTTCTTTTGCTTTTCTTTTGCTTTTCTTTTTGTATTTTTGCTTGATTTTTGAGATAATGCTTGAAACATTGTTGTAATGATATAAAACAACATTTTTCTTTTTCTCTTTTTCTTGAACTTTGCTTTTCTTCCTATGCTAGGGATACTTGCTCGGATTATCTGTAGAGCAAGGGATTTTTATTCTGGGTAGGGGTGAGCTTGTCCTTTTGCCAATTCTCAAAGATTCTAGACCATGTGCATGATAGGATAGCAGGGGAAACTTTTCGCTCAAGAAACCACTTCTACTATGTAGCATAGCATGGACATTACAAATATAATCATTTTATTGTGAAAGGATGTGCTTGGTTTAAGTAAATAACAAGATCAATTCTCTGTGCTCAAACTTTATTTAATTGAATTTTGTGGACTTTGATATAAGAGAGATTAGTAATCATGCCAGATAAAAATCAAGATATTTATTTTGTGTTTGTGAAAGTGAGGGATTCCAAATAAATGCTAATTTATCCAAAATAATTTGAAATATATAACTGCAACATTTGTAAGAAGAAATATATACAAATACTTTTTGGGAAGTTTGAGAATGTTGACTCTCTCTTTCTTCTTTATTTTGTTTTGGTTTCGAAAGAGTCAAGAATATTGTTGTTTTTATTTTTATTATTTTTGTTTGTTTTTGTTTTTGTGTAAACAGTTTGATATATTTTTAAAATAAGACAACATGCAAAATATGTACAAATGATGAAATGACCAAATTTTATGCGTAATATCGCCTAAGATGCATAATATTCATAGGTTCTTTTAAATATTTACCATCTAAGGTAGCTAATTTGTATGCTCCTGATTCAAATTTAGTAGTGATAATGTATGGTCCAAGCCAGTTGGGCTCAAATTTACCTTTAAGGTCTTTAGTTGCATTAGTATTTTTTTGATTTTCTTTTAAAACAAGGTCGCCGATCTCAAAGGATCGATGACGAACTTTCTTAGCATATGATCTTTTAAGCTTGTTTTGGTAGGCACGAAGATGCTCCAAAGCATTGATGCGCTTTTCATCTAGGAGTTCCAGTCGATCGAGTCTGCACATCTCGATATTCATCTCCTACTTCGGTATCTTGAAGTAGTAGAGCCAAAGAAGGAACTTCTAATTCAAAGGGAAAAATGGCTTCAGCACCATAAACCAAAACAAAAGGTGAAGTTCCAGTGGGGGTTCGAACACTAGTTCGATAGGCCCACAAGGTCGGATATAATTGAATGTGCCAGTCACGGCCAGATTTATTGACCAATATTTTGAGAATTTTGATTAAGGTTTTGTTAGATGCTTATGCTTGACCATTACCCCGAGGATAATAGGGAGTGGACCAGCGATGTTGAATCTTATATTTTTGGCATAATTTCTTAACATCTTTATTTTTGAAACAAGTTCCATTGTCTGAGATGAGATTTGCAAGAATTCCGAACCTACAAATGATTTGATTAAAAATAAATTTAGAAACTTGTGTGCCAGTGTAGGAAGCTAAAGGCATAGCTTCAACCCACTTCGTGAAATACTCGGTGGCGGTTATGATGAATTTGTGTCCATCAGATGACACAGGATTAATTTTGCCAATAATGTCTAAGCCCCATTTTGAAAAGGGCCAAGGAGATGAAATAGCTTGCAGTTCTTGTGCAGGCGCATGGACAAGGTCAGCATGTTTCTGGCACTTGTCACAATGGTGCACATAATCATGTGCATCCTTCTCCATGGTAGGCCAAAAGTATCCTATCCTAAGGAGCTTTTTAGCAATGACACTACCACTGAAGTGTCCTCCACAAGATCCATCGTGGGCTTCACTCAAGGCTGATTTGGATTCTTCTAAATTCAAACATCTTAATAGGATACCTTCAAAAGATCTCCTATATAAAGTATTGCCAATTATTACAAATTGACTTGCTCGTCTACGTAATAACCGACGCTGGTTTCTATTAGAATTGGCAGGGAAAGTCCCATTTTGGAGAAAATCAAATATATCCGTATACCAAGGTTCAGGAGTAGTTTCATTGATTAGAAACACATCCAAAGGTTCTAAGCATGACTTATTTGAAGCAGGTTCCTGGAGTCGATGAATAATGATGGTGGCATATTCGTCATCTAACTCCAAGGGTAGAAGAGATGCAACTGTGGCCATAGCATTAGTTGCACGATTGCTAGTTCACAGAATAGCTTCCAAAGTAACTTTATCAAATAAGGATAACAATTGCAAAACATATGCTTTATATGGGCACAATTTATCATCTCTGGTCTGATAAACTTCATTAATTTGGTTTATAACAAGTTGAGAATCACCAAAAACTAATAGATGTTTAATTTTTAGCGCCAAGGCAGCTCGTAATCCAAGGATTAGAGCTTCATATTCAGCAGTATTATTAGTGCAAGCAAATGTTAATTTAAAGGACAAAGGTATAAGATGTTTTTGCGGGGATATTAAAATAATACCCGCACCAGCCCCACTCATGCATCGGGCTCCATCAAAGTATAAGGACCATTGTTCAATATGGTCTGCCTCTAATTGAAGGCATTCATCAGGAAACTCAATGATGAGGGGATGGGTAGACTCTAAGGGTGCAACAGCTAATTGATCTGCTATGATTTGACCCTTAACAGACTTCTGTCCTATGAACGTGAGTTCAAACTCGCTTAGAGCAAGAACCCACTTTGCTATGCGACCCGATAAATAAGGTCGACTCATAAGATACCGCAAGGGATCATATTTAGCAATAACATACGTTTTCTGACTGAGCATATAATGGCATAATTTTTGCATAGAAAATATGACTGCTAGACATAGTTTTTCTAATGTTGTGTAGCGAGTTTCATAACTGATGAGGGTTCTGCTAATGTAATAATTAGCACGTTCTTTCTTCTCATCATCAAGCTGAGCTAACATAGCTCCTAAGGCAAAATCTAAAGCTGAAATATACAGGAGAAATGGGCGATCAGGTCTAGGCGGTGAAAGCACAGGTGGGTTAAGGAGGTATTGTTTGAGAAGTTCAAAAGCTTCTTTACATTCGTCATCCCAATTAAAAGGGACATCCTTCTTAAGGAGCTTAAGAAAGGGACCGGTTTTGTTCGCCAACTTATCGATGAAGCGACGGATAGCTTGAAGCTTACCTTGTAAACTTCGTAACTCAGATATATTGGTAGGTGCGGGCATATCAGTGATAGCCGCAATCTTAAGAGGGTCAATTTCGATGCCACGTAAAGAAACTATAACCCCTAATAGTTTATCGGACTTAACTCCAAATATGCATTTGGCTGGATTTAATCGAATAAGATATTCTCTTAATCGATTAAAAACTTTTCTCAAATCATCTAAATGATTATCTTCATTAATAGAGTGAGCTATAATATCATCTACATAATCATGTAGGATATCATGCATCATATCATGAAAAATATAAGTCATAGCTCGTTGATAGGTTGCGCCTGCATTCTTTAAGCCGAATGGCATCACTTTCCAACAAAAGGTACCCCAAGGGGTAATAAAGGTTATTTTAGCCTGATCTTCAGGAGCTATCCTGATCTGATTATAGCTAGAGAATCCATCCATTAAGGACATCATCCCACTCCCAACAGTAAAATCAATGATTTGGTCCATGTTTGGAAGAGGAAAATCATCTTTAGGGCATGCAACGTTAATATCTCTAAAGTCTGTGCAAACCCTAACTTTGGTAGCTTCTTTCTTGGTGACTGGAACTACATTTGAGATCCATTCAGCATAATCAATAGCTTGTATAAAAACAACATTCAGGAGTTTTTCTAACTCCCCTTTGACTAGTAAGGCCACTTTGGGATGCATTTTTCTAAGTTTTTGTTTAACGAGTTTAGCATCCGGATGGACTACTAGGTGATGCATGACTACAGAAGGGTCCAGACTGGCATATCTTCATATGTCCAAGCGAAGACATCTTCATATTCTTTAAGAAATGCAATGTATTGCTCTTGTTTTTCTTGACTTAATTCTGACCCAATATTGATTATGTGAGGATTATCCTCAGTTCCAATGTTAACTTTAATGACGTTTTCTACTTCCATGTGTAGATCTCTTTCAAAATTAGGTGGGGCGGGTGAGACGCCCAATTCTTGTAATTCTTTTAAGGTTAAGTTGGATAATTTGTCTTGATGAGTGGTGGCCTCAAGTTGGGCTATAGTTGGTATAGAACCATCAAAATAAAACCCATTGTGTAACATCTCTTCAACGGAGACATCATGGAAAATATCTCCTTCCAACTCCTCATCGGATTCAGCGATCATTTCAGGGTAAGCTATGGATAGCATGTTACATGTAAATGGCTGATTTTTTAGAGGCAAATCATCATGCCCATCCAAATAATCTTGATAACATATGAGTTGATCATCATCTTCAAAAGGGAAGGGTTGACCCTTACTAGGAAATAGGCCCACACCACATCGGGCAGGCCATGGTTCTACCTCGAAAGGTTCTTTCATACCATTTTGGAAAGGTCCCAAGCCTTTCCCTTTATATCCCATTTTAAGCATTATAGGTTTAGCTTTAATATACTCATTAGTAAAATAACACCGAGCATATCCATCATGATGAGTTTTGATATTCCGAGGTATTCTTCCCCAATCATATCCTTTATAAATGAAGGCACAACTCCCGACTTGGTAAGTACTTCCCATGGGTTGTGGGAGGCCCAAGGTACGAGGAGATGGCGGCAAGTTATTTAAAAGAATTGAATCTTGCATAAAAGCATTTGTTTTTTCTGATATTAAGATTGTGGATAAATCCGATAAAAGTTCATCAGAAAGAGCATAAGATGTAGAAGGATCATTCCCTATATCTTTAGATGTGGAAGGTATGATAGATGTAGATAAAGTGGAGGGGTTAATAGATGGGTCTATAGGTTTTGAAATTATAGGGATGGAACATGAAGGATTGGTTGTGGATTGAAGATCTTTTTGAGGTTCTAGAGTGGTTTGTTTAGAAGATTGTTGATCTATATATGAGGGTGAAATTAATGGAGGAGAAATAGGTGAAGCTATGGGTGTGTGTTTCACAGTTTTAGATGAAAAATAAGAATTAGGATGTGTGGATGACAGAGCAGGGCAAAATTGAACTCCAACAAGTTCTGCCAAAGCACACATATCAAAGGGTCTAGGATCACCATGGATAGTGACCAACTGATTTTTAAATTCGAATTTAACACATTGGTGTAAAGTTGATGGGACAGCCCGCATTGCATTGATCCAAGGATGACCCAAGAGTATATTGTACGATGCGGGGCAATGTACAATAAACACGGTCGTATCTAAGGTTCTAGGACCAACTTGCAATGGGATGGTAATAACTCCACATGTTTCTTGTGTTTCGTCATTGAAAGCTTTGATAATCATGTCAGTTTTCTTCATTTCATCACTTCTAAAGCCAAACCGTTGGTAGAAGTCAAAAGTGCAAATGTTTAGAGATGAACCATTATCAATCAGGACTCTTTTAACAGCTACATCTCCAATTAGAGCAGTAATATATAAGGGATTATCCTTATGTAAACTGTGTTGTGGGATATCTTTATCCCGAAAGTCAATACAATCGACTTCTCTAGTGATGATAGTATTGGCCATGGCTTCAGGTTGAATATTTTGAGGTACCATCATTTGGCTTAATGTAAGCATTAACTCATCTCTATGGGTAGGAGAAGATCTTAATAAATCCAAAAGGGAAATTATGGCTGTAGTATTGGATAATTGCTCATTAATATTGTAAGGGGGTTTAGGTTGAACATTAGGAGCATGATTCCCTTTATTGAGATTTTTCAAAACAAATGGAGTTGATCCATCGTTCTGATTTGGTTCTTGTTGAGAATTTTGAGCTTGTTGTCGGGTAACGACTCCGATGGTACCTACAATGTTATATTGAAGATGTTGAACTGGTCTCGGTTGAGCGTTTATGGCTTGTTCATTAGGAAGGAATTGATTAGAAGAGGGTCGAGTAGTAACTCTTCTAGGAAATGGTTCTTCTGGAACCATAGCATCTGTGATAGGTTGAATAGGATCTGATTCATTTTTATAACTATTCGATTGGTTTGAAGTGATTTCCATGTCACTTTCAGTATCTGATTCTATATCACTAGGATCTGGAGTTTGAGTATTATGTAGGGGCCTGGTTGTGACCATGGATAAAGTTGTGTCAAATTTTTGTAAATCATGATTAGGTAAATGTCCGCTAATAGTTCCTACATATCGGGTAGGAGGAGGAACATTATGATGCTCAATTTGGTTGGCCACCTCTTTACCATGTCTTGGTAAAGGATGTTGAAATATGTCTAATGATTGATTAGCATTTTGATTTTGATTTTGGGGAATGTTCTTTTGAGCATTATTAGGAGCATTTTGTTTAGGTTGGAAGGCTTGCACCTCCATTTCATTATTATCAATCAGATCTTGTATTTTATGCTTTAACCTTTTACAAGCATTGGTAGAGTGTCCAGGTCCTCTATGGAAATCACAGTGTAAGTCAGCTCTATATCCGGGTATGGTTGGATCAGGTTCCCGGATAGCTGGTAATTGAATCAAACCTCTTTCGAGTAATTGAGGTAAAATAGTTGATAATGGTTGATTCAATCTAGTAAATTCTCGAGGAGGTTTATCAAGAGGTTTCAATATAAATTTTTTTGTTGTCTTCGTTGCATTGATATTAGCAACATTTCTGCTGTCAATGACTCCGTCACCTATGACTTGTTTGTTTTTATATTGATTTTTGGATGTTTTCTCATCATCCTTCTTCCTAAGTTGGCCTCTCCTAATGAGGGCATCTTCTACTCTTCGAGCTAAATCTATAGCCTGATCGAAGGTAGTTAAAGTAGCAATTGATAACTCATAAGATATTTGTTCTTGCAAATTATTAATAAAAATGTCCAACATTTCCCTATAAGGTAGCACAAAGTGCAGTTTTCCTGTCAACTGCCTCCATCTAGCTAAGAAATCAGCAAAACATTCATCTTTGTCTTGTTTTAAGTTGTACAAATCTTTAATGGTGACATGCCTCTCAATGTAGGCACTAAATTGATGGACAAAATATTCAGCTGTTTCTTCAAAATTTCTCAAAGAATGAGTGGGCAATTGATAGTACCACTCTAATGCCATTCCACCTAAACTTTTCGGGAACATTTTTAGTAATAGCAAGTCATCATGTGATATATCATGACATGCTATCCTAAACATGCGAAGATGCTCTATGGGATCTTCAGTTCCTTTATATATAGGCAGGACGGGCATGGGAAAGTGTTTAGGGTATGGTTGTGCTACAACTATGGGATCCAAAGGTTGACTACATATCTCTCGATAATTGTACGAGGGACGGTAGGGATCTATCTGGTCCATGCGGGAAGCTAACTGCTTCACCATGGCTTCCAGATTTCTGGTTTGCCCACCATATTGGTTCGGTAGGGCATTAATATGGGATTTGTGAGCATATGATGGAGGGACATGAATATTAGATGCTATATTGCTATTGTGTAATCTGTTGGTAGGAAGGGTGTTATGAAGAAATTTTGAAGTTATATTATGTTGTATTCCAGATTGTTGGAAATTGGTGTTTGGCTTCATTTTAGGTTTTTGTTGATTTGAAGCATATTGATCAATAGTTTGGCGAAGTAAAGCAGTGAAGGAAAGTTTCTTTTGTGTGGGAATGATTTTAGGCTCAATAACAGGTTCCTTAGGAGGTTGGGTAACCTGTTGTTTTGGCATGTTTTGAATCATAGTGACCATATCTCTATTGGATGGTCCAGCCTTATCACTTTCTTGATCAATAAAAGACAAGGGATTAGTGTGCACATCAAACATATGTTCCATGGCTGCTTGAGTGTCACTAATTTGTCCTTTATCAATACGAACTGCCATATTAAGAGCACCAATGTTATTATTGAAAAATTTCTAGAAATGATCTAAGTTATCAAAAGCAATAGTTCCATCTGGAGCTACTCTAGGGGATGAGGATCCATCCTCTTTAACATTTTCTTCTTGTTCATCTACAACAAGCTCATCGTCTTGCTGGTCTAGAGTTTCTTCTTCCGGGATTGGATCCTCAGGAAGGACATTTGGGTTTCTTGTTTTGTCTCCTAACCAATCTTCTTCTTCTCCTTCGGTTTGTTTACCATTCCTAAGTTTAGGCATTGTGCTTAACTTAGATTTCAGCAAATATATATATATATATATATATATATATATATATATATATATATATATATATATATATATATATATATATATATATATATTATATATATATATATATGCAACAAGCTTAAGAGGTATATATTAATTATATACCTACTACAATATTTAAAATGAAATGTTTTGGTTTTTGTTATGTTTTTTAGTTTTTCTTGTTTTTTTTTTTTTGGTTTTAATAACAATATTATAAAGGTAACAAACAACACACAAAACACAAGAAATAATAATAATGAAAGCAATGATCTAGTTTTCTATAAACAATTTATAAATATCATTAATGGGCTCAAGTTCTTCAGGAGTCATGAAGTGTTCTTCTTCAAATTGAAAATTTTCTTTCAAGAATTTAATGAAAAGGGCTATAGTGATATTATCTGTCTCAGATTCTGGTTGATAGAAGTAAAGCTCGTGGCAATACTCTCGATATAACACAGCTCGAGGAACTCTATTCCATATTTCCCTATCCGTAAGAATGACCTCTTGGTCTTCTACACGACCTAGGAACTGGTGTATAGTGGCTGCGTTCTCGAGGTATTCCTCGAAGGTGAACAATTCTGAAGACACAAGAGCTCTCCTATAAGCTAACCACCTATGGCAGGCTCTCTGAAGTTCATGATAAAAGATGAGTTGATGAGGATCCAGGATTCTATCTAGGACAAGCCTTTTGATTTGTTTAAGTTTTGTTGACCTAGATGAAATGACACCTAGTCTTCTATCAAGTTCGTCCCACAAAAGTTGATTTCTATCTATTTCAGGCACACTAAGCACATAATTGATTTCTATGGCTGCTAATTGGTTTTCAACATTTATAGTAACTGCTAATCTTTTCTTAGGAGCTACCATCTAAACATGATATGCAACTTATTAGTTTTAAATGATTTGAAATGCATCTATATTTTTTTTTTTTTTTCAAAAGGTTTTAAATGCATTCACGTCGGGTTCACCAAAATGTATCGCTCCAAATTTTTTGCATCCTTACCTTCAGGCTATAGGATCCATGCCCGGAAGGAGGATGGGAAAAGGATGGCGCGGTACCTCGGACTGAGAGGCCTTGCGAAGGTCCCGCCTCTCGGGGGAGGTGTATTATGGTGATTTTTTGATGGATGGTGGGTTCACCAAGAAATGTTTGAATGGCAATTTCCACGCCTAGGTTGGGAATGTGTTTAATGTGTTCAGTTTTATCTTTAAACATTCGAGTCCTAGGTTTGGCCAAATGAATCTAAGTTGTTCTATTATGAAAATGTAGACTAAATGAAATACAACAAATAGATTTGAACAGAAAACAGAGAGAAAAAGCTAAATTACAGAGCCATACCTGATCCGGATGTCTGATGGAGGTTCTGATTCTTGAAGAAGACAGGATCGTCTGGAATTTGACGGGATCGTCTCTGACCTGCAGGATCATCTGAGATCTGACGAATTCATCAGAGACCTACAAACAGAGAAATAGACACAAAATACAAAAAATGCAGCAATGCTAATAGAGGATAATGATGTAAAATGACAATAAGGATGTTAACAGATAATCTCGAATAGAAATGCAAGTAAGTTGCAACACTTTAATAGCTAATCATGACCTTATTATGCAATTAAACTACATGGGTGAACTCCAAGATGCAAAATAATAAAGAATAATCATAAGATTAACTAAATACAGAATAATGCAACAGAAAATAATGAGGAAATGCAAACTCTAGGCACTGATTGCCCCCAATGCAGACTGCAGTCGAGATCATCTCGAATTGGTGCGAAATCGTCTCGAATTGAACAGGATCGTCCATGACGAACTGAGCTTGCTTCGGCTAAAAAATACTAAGGTTCCTGCAAATAAATTTGGACAAATATGGAGGCAAATAATAATTTAAGACGGTCTAATGCACGTAGAACTTGTGTTACAGGAAATTTCAGCCAGGGGGGATGCCAAGGGGGAGTCCTAAGTTTAAATAGGCTTAGGAGGGAGGTTAGGAGGTTGGAGATCATCCCAATTTGGGAGATCTCCAATGGGGGAGGGTCTCTAATGGTGCAGACACGCTTCTGCCTGGATTAGAGACATCGTTGGAACAGAGGCTAATTGTGAAAAATCAGTTTTGGGACAAGATCGTCTGGACGTCCTAGCCCAGACGAAATCGTCCGATCTGAGGCGATATCGTCTGATCGGCGACGATATCATCAAACGGTCAAAACAAACTCTAAAAATGGCATGGGAAAGGAGGAAACGGGTTAAACGATGGTTTGGGAGCGGTTTTGGGGTTAAAATTTGAATTTGAATTATTACTAGAGTAATTGTAATTATTTAAGATTTTACTGCGCCAATTTTAGGGTGTTATAGGAGGTACCTCTAGTTTCTCTTTCCTCATAGCAAGTTGGGGTTCTATAGATTTAACCTCATGAATTTGACTCGGGGAATTTAATATCTTCCCCATGATTTTATCCTACCCCAACAATAGAGAGACCTCATACATTGAGATATTGGTCTTGGTCCTTTTCATATCTTCTTCCAAGTCATAAGTGGATGTTCTAGGATTTGACACTTTTGGCATTGTCCTAGGTGCTTCCAAAAATGGAGGTGGTGGATTCACATCACCTTTTGTATCAAGAGGAACTAAACGGTTGTTTGGGGAAGTAGAGGAGGTTTTGGAATCCTTAGAACTCCTAGTAAAATACTTTTGATTAGCTTTTCCAAAATGTTTAGCGGCTTGGGCTTCAAAAGCTTCATCCTATTCCTCTCCTAACACATTCATATATTCCTCGATCTCATCATTTTCTAAATAATTAATGACTTCAGAAACCAAAGAATCTAACTTTCTATGGTAACAGTGATGCATTTCCTCATCACATGACTTTGACTCATCACAATATTCTAATGCATCAGCATGATTGGCTACCATATTGGGTACGCACCCATTATTAGGCTATGTATTGTATGATCATGTTCTCCTATGGCCATGGTTTCAATTGGTCATGTTATTTTGGGCAACTAGTTTTCGTAACCGAATGATGTCATTACCTTGTTTTATGGTCATTCTCTTGAGATATTCCAACTCAAAATTGAATCCTTGTGGTTGGGGCATGATAACCCCAGATCCATTGATATTTTTGACATTAGCAATCTCTAGATTAGGCACTAAGGTTTGAATCTGGATATTTTGGTTCCACCATGGACCCTTGGACTGAAGAAGCACAAAAATGGGATAGGCATTTGAGGCTTGAGTACTACTCACCTCAAATCCTAGCAAGGTTATCTTATTAGCAACCATCGTTTTTAGAGTGGGTGGAATGACAGCACTAGGGTATGTCAAAAAATATAGAAGCATGGGAGCGAATGGGTATGACTAATGATAT
This sequence comes from Wollemia nobilis, assembly GCA_028583015.1. Lineage (NCBI taxonomy): Eukaryota > Viridiplantae > Streptophyta > Pinopsida > Araucariales > Araucariaceae > Wollemia > Wollemia nobilis. The sequence continues at coordinate 3,329,093 of JAQPPZ010002189.1, read as the reverse complement.
GGCAAAGCATTCATCATGGGCATATGAAGTGTCACAACTTGATTCATCATTGCAAATTGATTGTAAGGGCCATATTGCCCTAACATGGGAAATTGAGGCATAGTGCCACCTTGCGGTGTCATTTGTTGCTCAATAGTCATGGCTTCAGTATAGGCTAAGGCCAGCATTGTAACTTGAGGATTTCTCCTGGTAAACATGGTTGCCATCAGATCTAAGGCTACGAGGTATAATTGCAATGCCACAGTAGCATCTATTGCAAAGTGACGAGTCACATTTGTGTAAAGCTTTTGGAATATGGCATTAAATATTTTGATAGGTTCATTAGGATACCTCTTGCATGACATGAATTGGTTATACATGATGGTAGGATCTAGCAATGACCTAAATTTATTAACAAAGGCAGCTTCCAACAGGGCCCAAGATATAATGGACCCTGCAAGAATATTCTTGTACCATTCATGAGCCATTTGGTCAAAGCTATTAGGGAAGAGTCGACAAGCGACATATTCATGACTGAATCCTTGTCTAATCATATGGTCCTTGTAAATTTGAACATGCTCTTCAGCTAAAATGGGACCGTCATGGAAAAAATTAGGGATAGACCTCTCAATGTGCCTAGGTATGTCATGGACATCCATAGGTATACTTAATGAAGAACTTTGGGTACCAAAATAGGGAACTAGTTGTCATTTTTGTTGTTGTTGGGCCATATTAACCAAAGGTAATGACCCTACCAAAGCAGTTGATACACTCGAGATGACGAAGATGGGTACACTTGATGTAGCTCTTATGGTGGAACTAATAGGTGCACATCCATTGAAGGTATTCATATTCAGAGGTCTGAGAGCTAGCTTTTCCAAATCTTGGAAAAGCATCTCTAAACCTAACGTATCAGAAAGCTCGAATAAGATTTTAATCTCCTGGATTTTGTACCTCGATTTCCTAGTTTTGGGAGAAATATTTTGAAAAATGGTTTCCTTAGTGGTTTTAGACCTAGTAGCAATGTGTCTAGGTGGGTCCAACTTGGGAAAACTCAAATCTATTCTATTAAGGTTTCTCACAAACTAGTCAAGATTAAAATGTTGCACCTGCAAACACAATACTATTGAACCAAAAATGACCACGTTAGCATTAGAAAAAAAATAAATCACAAAGCATAAAATAAGGTCCTCCTTCTAGAGCCAAAGATGTTGAGTGTATATTTTTCCCAATTGCAAAATAGCACCACATGCAGAGTATTGAATAGAAAACTCTCTCTTGAAAAGAAACCAAATGATAAACATTCAACTTCTCCAAGGTTCTGGTAAAATATCTAAAAGATTACAATAGTGTCAAAAATAATTCAATAATGCATGTGACCATAAACAAGGGGCCTTTATTGGTTCTAAAAAATGCTTAGTGATTTAAAATATTTAACTAAAAATAAAAGCAGTTCTTTTTAGGGTTTTTTTTAAATTGGTGCTACCATGAATCCCTATTAGTAGAGTATTTTATATTCATTTAAAAGGTTTCAAATGACAAAATGTGGAATTTTCCACCTCATTTTAATGCTCGTGCCTTTAAGATGAAGTAAATTTTAGATAGTTTGGTTCAATTTATCTTCCTTATGTTGATGCCACTACCCTAATAGTGGTTAGTAGAAGTTAGCATGTTAGCAATGTTAGAAAAGTTAGCTTTCATTTATTATATTAGTTTAAAGTGAAACAATAGGTTAGTATCCCTCCTAAACCATGTGTTTTATCTAAAATCTTTAGATTAATGAAACTTGGAGGTGCAAAAATTCTAGAAAATGACCAGAATGGAAATAACTTGAAAGCTTAACAATTCTAGAAATGGACCAGAAAAAATGAAACTAACAGGAAATTAGTAGAAATTATGGAAAAGGACCAGAATGGAAATGAAAGAAACTAAAATTTTGGATGGACCAGAATGGAATGCTTGAATTCTTGAAATAAAATAAACTTTGAGAACAATAAATGAAATAAACATGTAAATTTGGTTAGCTAAAAAAGTCAAATTTTGAATTAGTTAGCAAGATCCTCCCTACAAAATCCCAAGTTATGAGCTAATCATAAAAAAACCTGAATCAATGGACCTGCAACATAAGCACAATACAATCAAATCAAGTGCAAGACTCAAAGAAAACATAAAGAAACTGCATAATCTTGACCTTCGCCTATTGCAACCTATTTTATGGCATAAGACAATGTCTAGAAGTCACTAAAATGCAGAAATGATAAGACACTAAAAATGTTAGTTTTATGATAAAAACCCTCCTTTTGATTTTGCTCACATAAGTTTGCTACCCTCTCAAAATCTGAAAAATACTCTTTCTTTATTGCTTTCTCGAAATGTTACATCATTTCCAGCCCCCCTTGAAAAAGGTAGGATAGCAAGGTATAAATAATGCTTAGAAGTCCTCTCGCTTCATCTTCTCTCACAACCAAAATAATGAATGGATATAAGAAAATAATCCATCACCATTTTATGTGATTTAATAAACATAACACTTCTAAACGTTATTTATTTAAAAAAAAACTAACAAAAATATAACCCTGAATGACTCCTTATATCTCCCCTTCATCTTATAAGCATTCTACCCAAGAATACCCCTTTACATCCATCAAATGAATGATAAAAGCATTAACTATACCTTATAACCCCTACGATTTTAGACCTCCTTTAAAACATTGAACGTAATTAAACCACATTCACATTAACTAAAATAATACAGGTCAATATTATTAAGCAAAAATTTTGTTGTCACTTTTTGAGGCCGAGACCCGATGGTATTTCTCCTAAGCCATACCAATGTGCCCAAGGACTGGGATGGCATTCCACCATCCTAGGCACTTTGGGATTCCACCATCCTGGGCACTTTGGTTCCATGTAACCCAACCTACATAACCATGGTGCTACCAATACTACATAGCCATAGCACTGCCATCGATGTCATGGTGCTACCAAACCTACGCAGCCATGGTGATGCCAAGACTATGCAACCATAGTACTACCATCATCGTTGGGGCACTGCCAAACCTACGAAGCCATAGATGTTGTTCAACTCCTTACTCTCACACTCACGCTGCCATAGTGTAATGAAATATATGGAACACTAAAACCTTTCATGCTCTTCGAGGTCGTCCTTTAACTCCATCAATTGGCATCACAGGGTGCTCTAATAATGCTTATTACTTCCTTGTTTTATGGCATGCCTCTACTTCTTGGCCATTTCACTGACAAATCTGACACCTTTCATGTTGTTCTTTTGAAACCCTAACACCATCTTGGACCGCCTCTTCTTTGTCGGTGTTATTTCGCAAAGCTTCGTTGCCATAGCGTTGAACGTTCTTAGACTAGCCACTCATGTCTTCGAGTGTTTTTGAATAGCTATCTTCGTCTTATCTGCAATAAAAAAAACAACGTTAAACTTTATTTTATCGTAAATATTATTATCACATATTTTATAAAGTACATTATAATAATATTATTATATACAATATAATATTATTATTATAATAATAACATTATAATATAATCATAATAATATTATTATAATGATAACATTTTAGAACCTTATAACATAATCTTAAAAATATTACTATTATGTACATAATATAGTTAATGCAATTATATTAGGTAGATAATAGCATATTGGCTTCTATCTCAATTTCTTTGTACCTTTTGTATCCTCTTTTTGTTTTAGGTTAGGCCTTGCTTTGTTAAACACATTCCATCACCTTGGATAGTATGAAGAACATTAATCTCTTATTCATCAAAATGGATTTTAATTAATCTAAGCATTAATGCCTATATTAATTAATCATTAAATATCAAATAAAAAAGTAATTAAAATCATTAAAGCAAAACGGTCAAACATCCCTATTCTTACAAACCAAAGAAAACCAAAAACCTTTCATATAAAAATATGACAAGTGGTTCCTCAAGAATTTTGGGGTGGTTGTAGAAACTCCACAACAGTATTGAAGGGTGATCTAGGACCCATCAGGGATTGGAGGTGATTTAGACCTCACCAGGTGGGTCGAAGAGGATTAGGATGATCCTCCTTATGTCAACCTAGGGGTAGATGATGTAGGAGTGGCCATCAAGTATAGGTGGTGGTATAGAGGAGTTACACTCGTACCAGTATAGAGGCACTAGGTGATGGCCCTGGGTATGTATTGGGAATTCTTGGAGGTAGCTCATAGGGCCATAGAGAGGGTACAACATGTTGAGCAAAGTGCAGCAAACAGTATTGTCATTGTTGTCAACACAGTCAGACAGATTTATTGATGCAATGGACAAGAGTTTATTGAACAACAAGGTGCAACCAAAGTACAATGGATAGGAGTTCAGTGTTGAGCAAGGTGTTGCAGGAGGATTGTCATTGTTGTCAATACAGTCAGTTAGATCTAATGATGCAATGGACAGGTAGTTTAGAAGTCACTCAGATGCAGAGGATAAAGTTCAAAAGTTAGTCGGATCATGAGTCCTTAAATGATAGATGCACAGAAACAGAAAACATAATTCAGAATGAGAAGAAGAAGTCTTCAGAACCTGAGATGTCAAGAAGCGGAAAGGTTTTTTGTGAAAACCAAGGCAGTAAAAATAAAAAGTTTTATTTAAAATCATGGATAACAGATTTGAAATGGGTTTTTCTTAAAACCCAAGTTGGATCTTCGTTTCATTGAAAAATATGCCCCGGTGATGAAGATATTTAAATAGGCAGTCAAAATAAAAAGTTTTATTTAAAATCATGGATAACAGATTTGAAATGGGTTTTTCTTAAAACCCAAGTTGGCTCTTCGTTTCGTTGAAAAATATGCCCCGGTGATGAAGATATTTAATTTTAAATATTTAGTTTAAATTTTATTTTATTTAAAATTTAAATTAAAATATTAAATAAAATTAAAAGGGCCGACGTGTTACTATTTTGCGGCAATAAGCTACAGGAAGGTGACGAAGGTGGAGAAGAGTTTGAGGCCGACAAAGTTAAATTTGGGCCAACGGATTTTAGGGTTTTGCAGCCGACAATTTCTAGGGTTTTGTAGCCGACATTCTTAGGGTTATAGCCGACGGATTTTAGGGTTTGGTAGCTGAAAAATTCTAGGGTTTCTCAGTCGACGTTCTTCTAGGGTTTGTTTCTAAAATTTCTTTTATAAAAGCAAGGGTTCTTCGAGTTTGAAAAATGGGGTGTGAAGATAAAGTGCATATGCAAGCATAGTGTTTGTGAAAGTGAAGTTCATGTTGAGTAGAGAGCAGAATGTGAAACAACACAGAGTGTGCAGAGAAGCAGAGTGTGCAGAGAAGCACAAAGGGCAAAGTTGATTACAAAGTCTGGTTGTAGCAGTGCAACATACTGTGTGAAGTGATTGCGTAAGAGAGAGCAGAGTGCACAGAGATTGCAAAGGTGATGTAGACCAGTTAGATTCTTGCAATAACAAAGGTATATGTCAAACATTTTTATTCAAAATTGAAGTCCAGTTGGTGCTGGCAAATTAAGGGGTTGGTGCCTCTTTCCAGTAGGTGCTGGTAAAATTGGAGTTGGTGCTCCATTATGTTGAAGCAGATAAAGTTAAGGGGTTGGTGCTCCTTCCAGTTGGTGCTGGTAAAGGATTATGTAAAGTTGTAGCTTTGCATTGACTAGATTTGGATGGTAGTCCAAGCAGTCTTTTTGAGGAGTAGCCACATTGGTGAACCTCGTTAAAATGATGTGTTATGTGTGATGCTTTCTTGATGCATTTAGTATCTCTTTTATTTGCTTTAAACTATTGCTAGTTTTAAAATCATATGTTTTAGAAATTTTAAAGAACACACTGATTCACCCCCCCCTCTCAGTGTCATTGTGATTACAACAATTGGTATCAGAGCCGGTCTCGGGTTCGATTCCATTTGGGTAATGCTGGGGGGGGATTGTTATACTAATCTCCAGCATCCCTCCTCGAGAATCGTGACATGGACTAACCACCTCCTGTAGGTTAAAGCCCTAGCCTGTAGCGGCTACCTCCAGTTTGAGCTTTTGGTAGAACAGTAGGTTTCACCTTTCTAACACAACAAGCTCCTAATGTGCCTAGACAGAGGCTAACACGGGTCTAGGTCCAGGTCGTAGAGGAGACCACCCTAGGAGTAGGGACCAAAGAGGGAGGGATGAGAGATACCCCCACACATGCAGAGGGGCCACGGGTTAGAGACCTCGGGGATGCATCTACATCAATAGTGGTGGGAGGCCAAAGCTAGGGGATATAGTAGCTACGGGCATAGCTAGCTTCTCTAGAGACACATGTGGCCTAGCTATAGACTGAGAGGGATACTAAATCGACAAAGGTTACCTGGTTATAGGGAGAGGTAGTTCTGCTGGACAAAGAGCACCAATGGGTCCAAGCTGAAGGGATGGATTCTATTAGGAGTATCTATGAAGGGGACAAGGTGGAACTTCTATAGGTAGAGTTTTGAAGTACCGATGACAGGTTGGAGATAGCCATCCAAAGGGCTATGTTCTTCAATATGGCTTACTACACAACTATCCCTCTAGAGTGGAGGATGGAGCTTCCTTCGTCCCTTCAAGTGCGAGCAGGTCACGATCCCAATCATGGGTTCCTACAACATAGTAGCAGTCGGTGCCTACAATGCTTAGTGATTTGAAAGATCTAACTAAAAATAAAAGTAGTTATTTTTAGGGTTTTTTTAAATTGGTGCTACCCTAAATTCCTGTTAGTAGAGTATTTTATCTTCATTTAAAAGGCTTCAAATGACAAAATGTGGAATTTTCCACCTCATTTTAATGTCCATGCCTTTAAGATGAAGTAAATTTTAGATATTTGGGTTCATTTTATCTTCCTTATGTTTATGCCACTACCCTAATAGTAGTTAGCAGAAGTTAGCATGTTAGCAATGTTAGCAAAGTTAGCTTTCATTTCTTATCTTAGTTTAATGTGAAATAGTAGGTTAGTATCCCTCCTAAACCATGTGTTTTATCTGAAATCTTTAGATTAATGAAACTTGGAGGTGCAAAAATTCTAGAAAATGACCAGAATGGAAATAACTGGAAATCTTAACAATTCTAGAAATGGTCCAGAAAAAATGAAACTAACAAGAAATTAGTAGAAATTATGGAAAAGGACCAGAATGGAAATGAAAGAAACTAAAATTCTGGATGGACCAGAATGGAATTCTTGAATGCTTGAAATAAAATAAACTTTGATAACATTAAATGAAATAAACATGTAAATTTAGTTAGCTGAAAAAGTCAAATTCTAAAATAGTTTAGCAAGATCCTCCCTGCAAAATCCCAAGTTATGAGGTAATCATAAAAAAACCTGAATCAATGGACCTACAACATAAGCACAATACCATTAAATCAAGTGCAATACTCAAAGGAAACATAAATAAACTGCATAATCTTGACCTTCGCCTATTGCGACCCATTTTATGGTATAAGACAATGGCTAGAAGTCACTAAAATGCAGAAATGATAAGACACTAAAAACGTTAGTTTTATGATAAAAACCATCCTTTTGATTTTGCTCACAGAAGTTCGCTACCCTCTCAAAATCTAAAAAAAACTCTTTCTTTATTGCTTTCTCGAAATTTTACATAATTTCCAGACCCCCTTGAAAAAGGTAGGATAGTAAGGTATAAATAATGCTTAGAAGTCCTTTCGCTTCATCTTCTCTCACAACCAAAATAATGAATGGATATAATAAAATAATCCATCATCATTTTATGTGATTTAATAAACATAACACTTCTAAACGTTATTTATTTTAAAAAAAATAACAACAAAAATATAACCCTGCATGACTCCTTATATCTCCCTTTCTCTTATAAGCATTCTTCCCAAGAATACCCCTTTACATCCATAAAATGAATGATAAAATCATTAACTATACCTTATAACCCCTACAATTTTAGACCTCCTTTAAAACATTGAATGTAATTAAACCACATACACATTAACTAAAATAATACAGGCCAATATTATTCAGCGAAACTTTCGTTGTCACTTTTTGAGGTCGAGACCCGATGGTATTTCTCCTAAGCCATACCAATGTGCCCAAGGACTAGGATGGCATTCCACCATCCTGGGCACTTTTGTTTCCATGTAACCAAATGAAACCATCACACTGCCTACATAGCCATGGCTATGTCCAACTTACGTAGTCATAGCACTGCCAACGACGTAGCCATGGCATTGCCAAGGCTATGCAGCCATAGTGCTACCATTGTTGCCATGGAGCTACCCAACCTACACAACCATGGGACTACCAATACTACATAGCAATAGCACTACCATCGATGTTGTGGCACTACCAAACCTACGTAGACATGGTGCTGCCAAGACTATGCAACCATAGCGCTGCCATCATCATCGGGGAGCTTCCAAACCTACGTAGCCATCGACGTTGTTCAACTCCCTACTCTCACACTCACACTACCATAGTGTAATTAAACATATGAAACACTAAAACCTTCCATGCTCTTCGAGGTCAGCCTTTAACTCTATTAATTGGTGTCACAGGTTGCCCTAATAATGCTTATTCCTTCCTTGTTTGATGGCATACCTCTACTTCTCGACCATTTCACTGACAAATCCACACCTTTCATGTTGTTCTTCTAAAACCCTAACACCATCTTGGAATGCCTCTTCTTTATCGGTGTTGTTCCACAAAGCTTCGTTTCCATAGCACTGAACGTTCTTGGACTAGCCACTCGTGTCTTTGAATGTTTTTGAATAACCATCATCACCTTATCTGCAATCAAACAAAATGATGTTAAACTTTAATTTTGTTGGACTAATAACTAGCATCCCTCCTCGGGAATCGTGACATGGACTAACCGCCTCTCGTAGGTTAAAGCCCTGGCATGTAGCGGCTACCTCCAGTTCAAGCTTTTGGTAGAACGGCAGGTTTTGCCTTTCTAACAATTGGTATCAGAGCGAGGTTCCCTTCAAAGGCTAAATCAGCTAGGGTTGATCTTGGATTAGTATGCAATGGGTAAGAATAATAGATCTTTCTCAAAAAGGGCATCTCAGTCAGTTACAGTTCCTATAGAAGTGAAAATTAAACCAGAAGAGGTTGAAGGTTGTTTATCAAACAAAGCACCTTTGTTTGATGGAAAAAATTACATGACCTGGAGAATCAGGATGCAGGCACATCTTTTTGCTTTGGGGTACTATGTCTGGGATTCAGTAATCAATGAATGCACAATACCCATCACACCTTCAACCGATGCTGCTAGTAAGGATCTAGTTGAGAATAACTCAAAAGAAATGAATGCTCTCATGTGCGGATTAGTGGATAATGAACAGGTAAAGATTAAGAGTTGTAAAACTGCAAAGGAAATATGGGAAAAACTGAGGAGCATTCATGAAGGAAACAATGAAAACATAGAGATATATATGTTGAAAGCTAATGAAGTCCTAGAGGATGATTCTAAAAGAGAAACAGAAAAGGAACAAAAATGTGATGAAGAAGAAATTGATGCAGCTCTAGATGAATTAAAGATAGAAAGAAAAAGGAACAAGGAAATCTCAAGAAAGCTTGAGGATGCAAATGAAATAATAATCAGTTTGAAAGTACAGATGGAAGAATTCAAAAGGATTGAAGAAACTCTCAGGTCACAGATCAATGAGAAAGAGATTGGTTGCTGCAAACAAGAGGAAGAGATTGTTTTATTGAAGAAACAACTAGAAGAGGCCAATACTAATCTCAAATTCGAGAAGAGCACAGAGTTGCTAGATAAAATGATAAGCCAACAAAGAAGCTCCACGGATAAGCATGGTCTTGGATATGAAGCTGAACAACCTTCATCTTCCAACTCAGTAGAGAACAAGAAGTCCACTGCTAAAGAATCAAAACAAGAAAAGTTTGAAGCTGAAGCTTCAAAAGAAAGGAAATATCAAAGGAGATCTACAACAAAGCAACCACAGCAAAAGAGGTTCTCTCACTCTCACTCTTTTAATAATAATGTTTTTTATGGCTATTGTTCTAAATGCAACCACTTTGGTCACAAGGCAATTTATTTTCGACTGAACAATAGATCAAAGAGTTATGCTAATAAAAATACTTCTATTTTTTTGAGTGAACACCCTGTGCAATGTTTTAAATGTAATGGCCATGGGCACATAGCAAGGTTTTGTTTAAGCACTTCTGTATCCAATCTAAGGCAATACCATATATTTCATCATACACATAGAATGCAATACAGACAGGGAATAAAACATGTGCAATGTTTTAAATGCAACAGTCAAGGGCACATAGAAATTTTCTATCCAAGCACTTCTATATCTAATCTAAGGCAAAACCCTAGATTTCATCAGACATAAAGAGGACAACACCGACAAGGAACATATCATGTGCATAAAAGAAAATAAAATAATCATCCATCAAGAATGCACAAGAGACAACCCCACAAGAGAAATTTTCAAGTTCACAAACAGGAGCAAAATAGGGATGTTGTTGAAAAACCCAAGCCCAAGTTCAGGAAAGTCTGGAGAAAGACAGAAGAAAGGAAATTGTGTCTCCTTGGACTGAAGGAGGCTAATCTGCCATTGCTCTAAGCAACTCGAGGTGGCACATCCTCAGGAGGAGCAATATTAAAGTTTTATTTTAATGCTCCTATGTATTTGTTTAGGTATCTGAGGATGAAAGGTAAGCAGTCGGGTTAATGTTGTATAGTTGTTAAAGTGTGTTTTTCAGTTTATATAGTGGTTTGTGGAAATTCCATGAAGTGTGGTGTTTAATTTGAGAGCTATCACCATTGGTAGTTTTGAGATATGTCACTGTTGTACTATTGATGATTCTTAATACCACTGTTCAAAATTATGAATCATAATAGTCCAGATAATTTGCTCAACGAAAGAATGCTTGCCCTAGCTATGTATTTGTGTTTCGAGCAACATGTATTTGTTTTTACTCTTTGATGTGAAGATTGCCAGATCTTTCATGACACCTTGGTGAATATATTTAATTCATATACAGTTTTGTTTTAACTATTGATTTAATGCCAGTCCAAGGATAAGAATCTTGAGGTTGAGTAAGGTGCACTACGGTTGGCCATAAAGTGTTTGACAAAATGTCTTCTTCTAACATGCATAGTTGAAAGTAAGAGTTGGCAGTAAAATTGCAGTGCTGGACAAAAATTGGTACAGATGTGAGTCACTTGTCAATTCTGTTGACAAAAGTGAAATCAACATGTTGAATGGGAAGATTGAAGAAAAAGTTTTTCTTTTTTAATGAGCAGCCAGATGATTTCTAGCCTGGTGATGAATAGTTGAGTTGCTTTCATAGTGGTTGTTTTGATCAAGTTAATGCTTTTCTTGATACATGATTTGGGCTTACTCCATTGAGTTTGATTTGAGCAAGTTATTCTTTGCCTCGGTGATTTATGTTGGTGGTTGTCTTGTTCAAATACCTTTGGAAGGAAAAGGATGTCTACTAGTTTCCTTTTCATGTAGTGATTGGTTGAATGCTTCAAGGTTAATCTTGAGTTGAATGATGTTGGTTAAACCTTGTCTATAAGCATTGTTGCTAAAGCCCTAATTGGTTGAAAAAAAAAATGTTGGTTGTGCTGTGGTACAGTTTTTGGTACTTGCATAGAGTTGAAAGTGGATTGAGGTAGCCTGCTGGATTCTCACTACAGAGAGATACAAACAACTGTCATTAGGTTCAATATTGTTGAGAATATATCCAAGATGCATGGTGAAGTTGTATGCAGATGTTGCTGGCATTGCAGAACAAAAAGCTGGCTATATAAGATTATTGTATGCCTTCACTAACAGTGGACAAGTTTGAGTTTGCAAAGCAACGAGAGGGTAGTTGCACGAGAAGACAGTGGTTCAGTCATGTTCTTACACATGTTATATTGGTGAAGTTGACGGTGATGGTGTCATTCACTGGTTATTGTTGCTATTCACATTGTTGATTTTATTGATGCCTATTATGCTTATCATGATGTTGTCAATCAGTGAAACGAAGTGGTCTTGGACTCAGGGGGAGCATTTGTGTATTTGTTTTTCTTCTTGTTCATGCTTGGAATATTTGCTAATTGTAATAATTTGTGTCTAAGAATATTGTGCATAGACTCAGGGGGAGTCTGCAGCAGACCTTTGGTATTATTGTCAAAGGGGGAGAAGATTTACGAGGAAAATTGCACATGTGTTGCCAACAATTCCAAAGGGGGAGATTGTTGAGCAAAGTGCAGCAAACAGTATTGTCATTGTTGTCAACACAGTCAGATATATTTATTGATGCAATGTACAAGAGTTTATTGAACAGTAAGGTGCAGCCAAAGTACAATGGATAGGAGTTCAGTGTTGAGCAAGGTGTTGCAGGAGGATTGTCATTATTGTCAATACGATCGGTTAGATCTAATGATGCAATGGATAGGTAGTTCGAAGTCACTCAGATGCAGAGGATAAATTTCAAAAGTTAGTCGGATCATGAGTCCTTAAATGATAGATGCACGAAACAGAAAACATAATTCGAATGAGAAGAAGAAGTCTTCGAACCTCGAGATGTCAAGAAGCGGAAAGGTTTTTTGTGAAAACCAAGGCGAGAAAAATAAAAAGTTTTATTTAAAATCATGGATAACAGATTTGAAATGGGTTTTTCTTAAAACCCAAGTTGGCTCTTTGTTTCGTTGAAAAAGATGCCCCGGTGATGAAGATATTTAAATAGGTAGTCAAAATAAAAAGTTTTATTTAAAATCATGGATAACAGATTTGAAATGGGTTTTTCTTAAAACCCAAGTTGGCTCTTCGTTTCGTTGAAAAGGATGCCCCGGTGATGAAGATATTTAATTTTAAATATTTAGTTTAAATTTTATTTTATTTAAAATTTAAATTAAAATATTAAATTAAATTAGAAGGGTCGACGTGTTACTATTTCACGGAAATAAGCTACAGGAAGGTGACGAAGGTGGAGAAGAGTTTGAGGCCAACAAAGTTAAATCTGGGCCGACGGATTTTAGGGTTTGGAAGCCAACAATTTCTAGGGTTTTGTAGCCGACATTCTTAGGGTTACAGCCGACGGATTTTAGGGTTTAGCAGCTGAAAAATTCTAGGGTTTCTCAGTTGACGTTCTTCTAGGGTTTGTTTCTAATTTTTTTTTATAAAAGCAAGGGTTCTTCGAGTTTGAAAAAAGGGGTGTGAATATAAAGTGCATATGCAAGCATAGTGTTTGTGAAAGTGAAGTTCGTGTTGAGCAGAGAGCATAATGTGAAACAACACAGAATGTGCAGAGAAGCAGAGTGTGCAGAGAAGCACGAATGGCAAAGTTGATTACAAAGTATAGCTGTAGCAGTGCAGCAGACTGTGTGAAGTGATTGCGCAAGAGAGAGCAGAGTGCATAGAGATTGCAAAGGTGATGTAGACCAGTTAGAGTCTTGCAATAACAAAGGTATATGTCAAACATTTTTATTCAAAATTGAAGTCCAGTTGGTGCTGGAAAATTAAGGGGTTGGTGCCTCTTTCCAGTAGGTGCTGGTAAAATTGGAGTTGGTGCTCCATTCTGTTGAAGCAGATAAAGTTAAGGGGTTGGTGCTCCTTCTAGTTGGTACTGGTAAAGGATTATGTAAAGTTGTAGCTTTGCATTGACTGGATTTGGATGGTAGTCCAAGCAGTCTTTTTGAGGAGTAGCCACATTGGTGAACCTCGTTAAAATTTTGTGTTATGTGTGATGCTTTCTTGATGCATTTAGTATCTCTTTTATCTACTTTAAATTGTTGCTGGTTTTAAAATCATATGTTTTAGAAATTTTAAAGAACACACTGATTCACCCCTCCCTCTCAGTGTCATTGTGATTACAACAAATTTATAGTAAATATTATTATCACATCTTTTATAAAGTACATTATAATAATATTATTATATACAATATAATATTATTATTATAATAATAACATTTTAGAAGAATATAATCACAAAAATATTATTATAATAATAACATTATAATATAACCATAATAATATTATTATAATGATAACATTTTAGAACCTTATAACATAATCTTAAAAATATTACTATTATGTACATAATATAGTTAATGCAATTATATTAGGTAGATAATAGCATATTGGTTTCTATCACAATTTCTTTGTACCTTTTGTATCCTCTTTTTGTTTTAGGTTAGACCTTGCTTTGTTAAACACAATACATCACCTTAGATAGTATGAAGAAAATTAATCTGTTATTCATCAAAATAGATTTTAATTAATCTAAGCATTAATGCCTATATTAATTAATCATTAAATATCAAATAACCAAAGAAATTAAAATCAATAAAGCAAAATGGTCAAACATCCCTATTCTTACAAACCAAAGAAAACCAAAAACCTTTCATATAAAAATATGACAAGTGGGTCCTCAAGAATTTTGGGGTGGTTGTGGAAACTCCACAACAATATTGAAGGGTGATCTAGGACCCATCAGGGATTAGAGGTGAGCTAGACCTTACCAGGTGGGTCAAGGAGGACTACGATGATCCTCATTATGTCAACCTAGGGGTATATGATGCAGGAGTGGCCATCGGGTACAGGTGGTGGTATAGAGGAGTTACACCCATACCAGTATAGAGGCTCTAGGCGATGGCCCTGGGTATGTATTGGGTATTATTAGAGGTAGCTCATAGGGCCACAGAGAGGGCACAACAATCTCCTAATGTGTCTAGACAAAGGATAACACTGGTCTAGGTCCAGGTGGTAGAGGAGACCACCCTAGGAGTAGGGACCAAAGAGGGAGGGACGAGAGATACCCCCACACATGCAGAGGGGCCACAGGTTAGATACCTTGGGGATGCATCTACATAAATAGTGGTGGGAGTCCAGAGTTAGGGGATATAGGAGCTACAGGCATAGCTAGCTTCTCTAAAGATACATGTGGCCTAGCTATAGACTGAGAGGGATACTAAATTGGCAAAGGTTATCTGGCTATAGGGAAAGGTAGTTCGGCTAGACAAAGAGCACCAATTGGTCCAGGCTGAAGGGATGGCTTCTATTTGGAGTATCTACGAAGGGCACACGATGCAACTTCTATAGGTAGAGTTGCAGTGTACCGATGATAGGTTGGAGATAGCCATCCAAAGGGCTATGTTCTTCAATATGGCTTACTACACAACTATCCCTCTAGAGTGGAGGATGGAGCATCCTTCCTCCCTTCAGGTGCGAGCAGGTCACGATCCCTATCATGGGTGCCTACAACATAGAAGTAGTCGGTGCCTACAATGCTTAGTGATTTGAAAGATCTAACTAAAAATAAAATTAGTTATTTTTAGGGTTTTTTTAAATTGGTGTTACCCTGAATCCCTGTTTGTAGAGTATTTTATCTTCATTTAAAAGGTTTCAAGTGACAAAATGTGGAATTTACCACCTCATTTTAATGCCTGTGCCTTTAAGATGAAGTAAATTTTAGCTAATTGGGTTCATTTTATCTTCCTTATGTTTATGCCACTACCCTAATAGTAGTTAGTAGAAGTTAGCATGTTAGCAATGTTAGCAAAGTTAGCAAAGTTAGATTTCATTTCTTATCTTAGTTTAATGTGAAATAGTATGTTAGTATCACTCTTAAACCATGTGTTTTATCTAAAATCTTTAGATTAATGAAACTTGGAGGTGCAAAAATTTTGGAAAATGACCAGAATGGAAATAACTTGAAAGCTTAACAATTCTGGAAATGGACTAGAAAAAATGAAACTAACAGGAAATTAGCAGAAATTCTGGAAAAGGACCAGAATGGAAATGAAAGAAACTAGAATTTTGGATGGACCAGAATGGAATGCTTGAATGCTTGAAATAAAATAAACTTTGATAACAATAAATGAAATAATGGTTAGCTAAAAAAGTCAAATTTTGAATTAATTTAGCAAGCTCCTCCCTGCAAAATACCAAGTTATGAGGTAATCATAAAATAACCTGAATCAATGGACCTGCAATATAAGCACAATACCATTAAATCAAGTATGAGACTCAAAGGAAACATAAAGAAACTGCATAATATTGACCTTCGCCTATTACAATCCATTTTATGTTATAAGACAATGGCTAGAAGTCACTAAAATGAAGAAATTATAAGACACTAAAAATGTTAGTTTTATGATAAAAACCCTCCTTTTGATTTTGCTCATAGAAGTTTGCTACCCTCTCAAAATCTGAAAAAATGCTCTTTCTTTATTGTTTTCTCAGAATGTTACATCATTTCCAGTCCCCCTTGAAAAATGTAGGATAGCAACATATAAATAATGCTTAGAAGTCCTTTCGCTTCATCTTCTCTCACAACCAAAATAATGAATGGATATAATAAAATAATCCATCATAATTTTTTGTGATTTAATAAACATAACACTTCTAAATGTTATTTATTTAAAAAAAAAACAATAAAAACATAACCATTCATGACTCCTTATATCTCCCCTTTCTCTTATAAGCATTCTATCCAAGAATACCCCTTTAAATCCATCAAATGAATGATAAAAGCATTAACTATACCTTATAACCCCTATGATTTTAGACCTCATTTAAAACATTGAACGTGATCAAACCACATTCACATTAACTAAAATAATACAGGCCAATATTATTCAGCAAAATTTTATTATCACTTTTTGAGGCCGAGACTTGATGGTATTTCTCCTAAGCCATACTAATGTGCCCAAGGATTGGGATGGCATTCCCCCATCCTAGGCTCTTTGGTTTCCACGTAACCAAATGAAACCATCACACTGCCTATGCATCCATGGCACTGTCTAGCTTATGTAGCCATAACGCTACCAACGACGCATGCATGGCACTGTGAAGGCTACACAGTCATAGCACTTCCATCGTTGTCATGGTGTTGCCCAACCTATGCAACCATGGCACTGCCAAGACTATGCAGCCATAGCGTTGCCATCTATTTCATGGCACTGCCAAACCTACGCAGCCATGGTGCTGCCAAGACTACATAGCCATAGTGTTGCCATCATTGTCGTGGCACTGCAAAACCTACGTAGCCATCGATGTTTTTCAACTCCCTACTCTCACACTCATGCTGACATAGCGTAATTAAATAGATGCAACACTAAAACCTTCCATGCTTTTCGAGTCTAGCCTTTAACTCCATCAATGGGTGTCACAGGTTGCCCTAATAACACTTCTTCCTTTCTTGTTCGATGGCATGCCTCTGCCTCTCAACCATTTCACTGACAACTATGGTGCCTTTCATGCCATTCTTCTGAAATCCTAATGCCATCTTGGACCGCCTCTTCTTTTCTGGTGTTGGTCTAAGAAGCTTCGCTACCATAGCGCTGAACGTTCTTGTACTAGCCACTCATGTCTTTGAATGTTTTCGAATAGCCATCATCGCCTTATCTGCAATCAAATGAAACAGTGTTAAACTTTACCTTATCCTAAATATTATTATCATGTATTTTATAAAGTACTTTATAATAATATTATTATATACAATATAATATTATTATTATAATAATAACATTTTAGAAGAATATAATCACAAAAATATTATTATAATAATAACATTATAATATAATCATAATAATATTATTATAATGATAACATTTTAGAACCTTATAATATAATCTTAAAAATATTACTATTATGTACATAATATAGCTAATGCAATTATATTAGGTAGATAATAGCATATTGGCTTCTATTTCAATTTTTTTTTTTTGATTGGTAGAAAGGGTGTTGAAAGGTCCCTGAACCTTGAACAAGAGAGATTACAAGAAATCCATATCGATCGAGGTGGTCCAAGAAGAAAGAAATAGAGAGCTGGCAAACCTCCACACTAGGGAAGGTGTCGCGAAATCGTGACCAAAATGGTGATGTCGCGAAATCGCTACAAGTTGCGCCGTAGATGCCAATAGAAGAAAGGAAGTCGTGAAATCGTGACAAGAAGCGCCATCGGAGCCGAAGAAGGGAAGAAGTCACGATATCGCGACATGTTGTAAAGTGTCGCGATATCGCGACAAGTTGCCAGGTTGGAGCCGGACGAGAAGAAGAGTCGCGAAATCGCGACATGAAAGAAGACCGTGCCCGGGAAAAAAAGGGGTCACAAAATCGCTACAAGAAATAAGAGCGCTGCCGAAGAGAAAGGGTGTCGCGAAATCGTGACAAGAATGAAGACCGTAGCCGAAATAGAAAATGAGTCACGAAATCGCGACGAAAGTGGAAGCCTGCTGCCAAGAGGAAAAAGTGTCGCGAAATCGCGACAAGAAGGAAGACCGCTGCCGAAGAGAAAAATTGTCGCGATATCGGGACAAATAGGAAGACCGCCTGTTGGAAAGAAAAAATGTCGCGATATCGCGACAAAAAGGAAGACCGTTGTTGGAGAGAAAAAATGTCGCGATATCGTGACAAAAAGGAAGACCGCCGTTGGAGAGAAAAAATGTCGCGATATCGCGACAAAATGGAAGACCGCCGTTGGAGGAAAAAATGTCGCGAAATCGCGACAGAATGGAAGACCGCCGTTGGAGAGAAAAAATGTCACGATATCGCGACAAAATGGAAGATCGCCGTTGGAGAGAAAAAAGGTCGCGATATCGCGACAGAATGTAAGACCGCCGTTGGAGAGAGAAAAAATGTCGCGATATCGCGACAAAAATGAAGACCGTCGTTGGAGAGAAAAAATGTCGCGATATCGCGACATGAAACAAGAAAGCGCCTGAAGGCCAAAAGTGTCGCGATATCGCGACAAGTTTGCAAAAAGGCACCCGGAGAGAAAAAGTGTCGCGATATCGCGACAGAATGGAAGACCGCCGTTGGAGAGAGAAAAAATGTCGCGATATCACGACAAAAAGGAAGACCGTCGTTGGAGAGAAAAAATGTCGCGATATCGCGACAGAATGGAAGACCGTTGTTGGAGAGAAAAAATGTCGCGATATCGCGACAGAATGGAAGACCGTCGTTGGAGAGAGAAAAATGTCGCGATATCGCGACATGTAGCAAGAAAGCACCTGAAGGCCAAAAGTGTCATGATATCGCGACAAGTTTTGCAAAAAGCACCCGGAGAGAAAAAGTGTCGCGATATCACGACAAGTTGGAAGACCGCACCAGAAGGAGAGAAAAGTGCCACGATATCATGACAAGAAGCAACCTCGCGGCCGGAGCAAAAAGGAAATTTCGCTATAATGCGACAAGCTGAGATTTTGCAACCAACTATGAAAAGTGACGCGAAAACGCTCCAAGATGCCAAAACGCAGCCAAAGGGGAAAAACCCGGAGCCCAGTAACCCACTCACATTGTGCAAACATTGGAACTTGAAGAAGCGTCCCTTAGGCCGATTGGGAAGGAATCTCTCCAAACCTGAATGTCTGTTGCGTCAACTCCCTTATTAGCAAGCCATTCCGTAGCTTTGTTTCCTTCCCGGTATTGATGTTGAATGATTAATTCTGGGTAAAATCTAATTAGTGTCTTGCATTCTTCGAAGATGGAAACAAGGGCCCAGGGAGGCACAGAGGTTCCTTTGAGCCAGTTGATGCAATGCAATGAGTCTCCTTCTATGATGAGTTTATTGATAGTCAAGCCTTCCAAGAGAATCAAGCTTTGGAGCAAGGCCCGAGCCTCGGCCATATTGTTAGACTGAATTCCTAAGTTCTGAGCAAAGGCCAAAATTATTTCTCCTCTGTGATTTCTGAGAATTCCACCTCCGCCAGCCACTCTAGGGTTGCCTTTGGCCGTGCCATCGAAGTTAAGCTTGTGCCACCTAGAAGGAGGTAAGACCCACTTGATTACAGACCTGTCAACAGAAGTGCGAGGTGTTGCAAAAAAATTGAAAAGATTGAAATGATTTGTTAGATCCAATTCAAGGCCAGGAGGGGGGGGTTTGGACGATGAGACAAGAGAGGCATTCTCCGTAGCAAGGGCCAAGATTTTGGCAACAACAATCTTCTTATCCGTGGCAAGGTTTTTGAAAATTTTGGCATTTCTCTCGAGCCAAATCTGCCATAGGAAAATGTGAAGGCAAGCTTGCCACATGAATTTGAGTTGACTGCTCTTGAAAGGCCGAGGCCATTGCTAAAAAAGGAGGGGAATGGAATGAGGGAGGGCTACGAAGATGGCGAAAGTGTTGAAAACCTGGTTGAGCACTGCAAGGGAGAAGGGACATTCCAGAAAAACATGCGCAGTAGACTCACAGGCATTTTTACACAGGATGCACCAATTGGGGATGAGAAGCCCTCTGGTTATCAGATTGTCAGTGGTGAGGATTCTATTTTGGATGGCCAACCAGTAGAAGAATTTGACCTTGGGAATGATCTTGGGAACCCAGACCAGATTAGATAAGTCACGGCCATCACTGGGAGCTTCTTGGTTGTAGTAGGCAGATTTAACAGTAAAAAGCCCTAAATCTTCAAGGTTCCAAACCATGGAGTCTTCTTTGTGAGAGCTGGGGATTATGCAGCTCCTCAGTAAGTTTTGTAACTGCCTAAGTGCCTCGGTGATATGTCTAGGCCCAATCAGATCTAGGTGTTTCCATTCGGGTCTTGTAATACCTGGGTTAATGAAGTGACACACCTTATCTCCAAAGGTGGCTTCGGTCACCGTCTTGAGCACAACAAGATGAGGATCTTGGCTGAGAGGTTTGTCACGGATCCAAGGGTCATCCTAGAAATGAATGGTCAATCCATTTCCAAGACACCACCTTAAGCCTTCCATGATGATCTTCCTTGTTTTAGTGACACCATTCCAGAAATGAGATCCGCTAGGAAGGTTGTGCTCTCCAAGAAAGGGAACCTGATGAAGGTACTTAGCTTTGATGATGTCAATCCAGGTGGCTTTTTCGTTGATGGTAAGTCTCCAGGACTACTTGGCAATGAGAGCCATGTTCATCCGCTTGATGTCCCTGAAGCCGAGACCTCCATCCTTTTTCTTGGAACAAACCTTGTCCTAGGCAACAAGGGGAAATTTGTTCTTGTTTTCATTTCCCGCCCAAAGGAATCTGCGTTGAATTTGCTCAATTCTTTGGCAAATGGAAGCTGGAGCTTTGAAGATAGATAAGAAAAAAATAGGAATACTTTGCAGGCAAGCCTGGACCAGAGTGGCTTTGGCTGCCTGACTGAGCAAAGAACTTTTCCAGCCTACAAGTTTCTTGTTGAGACGATCTAGAACAGGGTTCCACATAGCCGAGACCGATTTGCCATGGAAGAGCGGTAATCCGAGATAAGTAGTTGGAAGGCTCCCAATGATACACCCAAGGATCTCAACAATCCTGTTTTTCCTATGGATGGGAGTATTGAGGAAGTATAGCTTGCTTTTGCGGTAATTGACTTTTTGGCCAGCCGCCTCTTCATAAGAGTCAAGGATGCTCTTAATGATTTTTGCTTCGAGGACAGAAGCATGAGAGGAAATAATAGTATCATCCATGAACTGTTGATGGGAAATGGCATTGGTTGTTGAGGCTGGTTTGATCCCAGAGATGAGACCACTGTTGCAAGCAGCAGTAAGGGTTCTTCCAAGGGTTTCGACCAAAATGATGAAGAGGAAGGGTGACAGAGGGTCCCCTTGGCGAATGCCTTTAAAGCTTGGAAAGAAGCCAGCAGGTGAACCATTGATAAGAACAGAGAACCAAGCAGTAGAGATACATTCACGAACCATCTTAACCCATTCTTTGTGAAACCCAAACTTCTCAAGGACCTCGAACAGGAATTTCCATGAAACCCGATCAAAGGCCTTGTTCATGTCAAGCTTAAGGAACATACTGGGTTTTTTGTTTTTAGATGCCGAATGAGCCAACTCGTGGATGGTTATCACTCTGTCAACAATGAATCTGCCTTTGACCGAGCTGCCTTGGCACTGGTCGATGATGGAGGGAAGGATGTCTTTCAGTCTGTTTGCCATAACTTTGGTGATAAGTTTGTAGATGACACTACAGAGGCTTATAGGTCTAAAGTCGGAGAGGGAAGCACGATCATTAGACTTGGGAATTAAAACAATGAAGGTGGAATTGGCTTCTCTCCGCATATTTTTGGATCTCTGGAAGAATTTAACTACAGCAACAACATTAGGGCTCACGATATCCCAAAAGTGTTGAAAAAACTGGGGTGGAAAGCCATCGGGTCCAGGGGCCTTGTTAGGTTCCATTGCAAACAGAGCATCTTTGATCTCCTCTTCAGTGTAGGATTGGAGCAATTTCTCATTATCATCGTTAGACACCATCGTTGGAATGTTCTGAAGCAGAGAACTTGCTGTGCGGGGGTGGCAGTCAACACTTGGACCTAAGATTTCCTGGAAGTGGTGCACAACTTCCTGTCTAATGGCATGGATATCATAAACAATGGTTCCATCAGCCTTGGTCAACTCAGAGATTTTATTTGAACCTCTGTGGCGCAAGGTGGAAGCATGGAAAAACTTCGTGTTGGTGTCTCCTTCTTTGAGCCAGAGGCTTCTGGATTTTTGCCTCCAGAAGGACTCTTCCTTAGCCAAGACATTGTGAAGGTTTGAAATAAGGCATTTTTCTTCCATGAAAGTTTCAACCCTCTGATCCCCTCCCTGAATCAGATTTTCCACCCTTTTGAGCTCATCCAGTAGAAGCTTTTTTTCACGAAAGAGGTTGCCGAAGACCTCCCTGTTCCAGCATTTTAGCTTGAGTTTGACTGCTTTGAGTTTGAGGAACAGATTCGAGAGAGGGTTTGGACAAAGGTTTTGCTACCACCATTGTTGAATACATCGACCTAAATCTGGATGAGTGAGCCACATCTTTTCAAACCTGAAAGGGGTTTTAAAGGTTTTATGGGGTCGGGAACAATCCATAATTATAGGGTTGTGATCAGATCCAATTTTTGGGTGGCTATGAAGCCTGGCATCACCAAAAATAGGAATGAGTTTTTGGACAAGAGAAATATGTCAAGCCGAATTTGGATGTGATGAATGCCCGCCTGTCTGTTGCTCCATGTATAGTTGGATACTTGGAGCGGTAAGTCCATAAGCTTGTTGAGGTTGACAAATTTGCTAAAATCTTCAATGTAGCAGCTAGTGATCGGATTGCCTCCTTGCTTGTCAAATAGGTGAAGGGGATTATTGAAGTCGCCACAGAGCATCCAAGGAAATTCAGGAAAGTTATTGCGCATTGCGGTAATGTTATCCCACAACAATCTTCTATTGAAAATACTATTTGGTCCATAAACATTGGTGACAATCCATTGAAGGTTGGTGACTTTATTAGTGAACAAAATGTTGATGGTTCTGTCAGAGACTGAAATAACTCTTCCCTCAATAGTTGTCGGATCCCACAAACAAAGTAGACCCCCAGATGCCCCTGAGGATGGGAAAAAGGTGAAATTGCTATTTTACCAGATTAACTTGCAAACTTGATTGCTGCTATTCTCATCCAGTTTAGATTCTTGAAGAAACATGATATTTGGTTTTAGTTTTTTTCTCATCAACTTGACAGTCCTCTGTTTGGCAGTTTCGTTGAGGCCTTTGACATTCCAAGAGACAAACTTCATCTATTTGACATGGGATTTGCTTTACGACCTCTACCTCTTCCTTGAGACGGAGTAATTTTAGGTCTAACTTCATCCAAATCTTGATGGGTGGGTTGTTCGAAAGTAGGGCCCAAGGAGGTAGGCACAGATCCATCAGCCACTTCAAACTCAGCTGCTTTGGCAAGATTTTCTGCATTGGATGGTCTTCCCCTTCTCTGCTCTTTGTTGACATCAGCTTTAGGGGCAGGACTGGGAGATTTTAGAGGGCTGGATGATTGAATAATGTCAGTGGTGTTGGTCCCAGGAACAGACCTATGGGGGGATGGAGAGCAGGGAGATTGGCATAGGGCAACAGACTCAGGGGAAAGGGTAAGAGGACGGTTCTGAGTCGGGGGAAGGGGTGGGAAGGGAAGAGGAAGGTGAGAGGGACCAGAATCTGAGGGTGAATTTGGGGAGGTCATTGTAGCCTTACCTTTGGACAAGGGAGACTGAATCGTAGTGGGTGTGGATGAGATGTTTGGGTCTATGGGAAGGTCATCGGAGATGTCCTCACTAGTTTGAATATTATTTAAAGGAGCAAAATTATTGGAACGAGAAGGCAGAGCACTTACATTTTTGGGAGCAGATGTTTTAGGGGGGCCTACAGAACGGCCACGGCCCCTGCTAGGAGCCTTTTTCTGAACGTTGGGGATCTAAGAATCCTTCTTCCTGCTTGCATCGCTGGGGGTATATTTTTTCTGGGAAGGGCATTGGGAAAGGCCACAAGCTCCATGCTTCTAGAAAGCTACCATTTGGAAAGGGCCCATTCGCTAGTTTCCATATTAGGTCGGGCACCAACAAATTTACCAACGAGAGAGAGCAATTCCTGAAAGATTAGTGGCTCCATAGCCTCGCTTGGAAATGAAACTTCAGTGCCCGAAATAGAGAAGGGCAAAGGAGTTTGAAATGAGAATGCTCCAGTCAAGGTCCTAAATTTATCTGTAAAGGACAAAGACCAAGGTTGCGCTTTGGAAGGAAAGGAGGGTGAAACCCTACCGTTATCAGACGTCGATTTCACCACGCCATTTGGGTATTCACCATGACAAAGGCTGAGTGGGCCTATAGTAGGCCCAACACCAACTATAGGGCCCGAGGACAAATTTGCCAGACCAGCATTCTCCATCAACCCTCCATTCCCACCATCACCATCGCCATCGTCCACAGACGCACCTGGTCCCGTTCCCGCCTCCGTTCCCACCATCGTTCCCGCCATACACCTGGTTTTTGCTTCTATTTCAATTTCATTGTACCTTTTGTATCCTCTTTTTGTTTTAGGTCAGGCCTTACTTTGTTAAACACATTCCATCACCTTAGATAGTATGAAGAACATTAAACTCTTATTCATAAAAATGGATTTTAATTAATCTAAGCATTAATGCCTATATTAATTAATCATTAAATATCAAATAACCAAAGTAATTAAAATCATTAAAACAAAACGGTCAAACATCCCTATTATTACAAACCAAAGAAAACCAAAAACCTTTCATATAAAAATATGACAAGTGGGTCCCCAAGAATTTAGGGGTGGTTGTGGAAACTCCATAATAGTATCAAAGGATGATCCATGACCCATCAGGGATTGAAGGTGAGCTATACCTCACCAGGTAGGCCGAGGAGGATTAGGACGATCCTCCTTATGTCAACCTAAGGGTAGATGATGCAGGAGTGGCCATCGGGTACAGGTGGTGGTAAAGAGAAGTTACACCCATACCAATACAGAGGCACTAGGTGATGGCCCTGGGTATGTAGTGGGCATTCTGGGAGGTAGCTCATAGGGCCACGGAGATGGCACAACAAGCTCCTAATGTGCCTAGATAGAGGCTAACATGGGTCTGGGTCCAGGTGGTAGAGGATACCACCATAGGATTAGGGACCAGAGAGGGAGGGATGAGAGATACCCCCACACATGCAGATGAACCACAAGTTAGATACCTTGGGATTCATCTATATCAATAGTGGTGGGAGGTCAAATCTAGGGGATATAGGAGCTACGAGCATAACTAGCTTATCTAGAGACACATGTGGCCTAGATATAGACTAAGATGGATACTACACCAAAAAATTTTACCTGGCTGTAGGGAGAGGTAGTTCGGCTGGACAGAGAGCACCAGCTAGTCTAGGCTTAAGGGGTGGCTTCTATTAGGAGTAGCTACGAATGCAACATGGTGCAACTTATACAAGTAGATTTGTGGTGTACCGATGACAGGTTTGAGATAGCCATACAAAGGGCTATGTTCTTCAATATGCCTTACTATGTAACTATCCCTCTAGATCAAAGGATGGAGCTTCCTTCATCCATTTATGTAGCGAGAAGGTCATGATCCTGATCACAGGTGCCTACAACATTGTAGCAATTGGTGGCACAACTGATACTGCCTCCACCCCATGGAGGGCTATAGAAATATGGCTCTTAGAGCTAGGATAAGCTAGGCTATGGATTGGGATGATACACTAGTTTTTATAGTGGTGTGCATCCCTAGGTTGAGTGTATCGAGTCTGGATTGTGGTACACCAGTCTCACACAATGTACTCTTTCCCTATGAGTAATACATAACTAAGTATTTTATATTTTATGTGTGTATGTGAAATGATTTAATGCATGTTTTTATATACTTATTTTAAGTAATTTTATTTATGTAAACTATCCTAATGCACACTATATAAAGGATGAAATGAATGCAAATAGAAGAAGAACAAGGAGAAGAAACAAAAGGAGAAACAATCTCAATCAAGAAAAACAAGGGAGAAAGAAGAAAATAAGGAGAGAAATAAAGGATAAAGGAAGATAAAAAGAGAGCAGAAAGAAGGAGATAAGATGGAGAAAAAGGAATAAGAAGAATAAAATGGGAGGTCCAAAGGTCAACCATCAAAAAAGAAGAAAAATGAACGATCCAAAGTATAAGGCTAGCGTAGGTTGTTGTGAACCAGTGTAGCCATAAACGGTGGATCAGATGAATGAGGTAATTAGACCCACTATGGGTGTAGTACTTACATTAATTTGAATAAGTGTGTGGATTTTTGACCCACTATGGGTGGTTTCTCCTTTATTTATTGTTGTGAGGCAATTACCCACTAGGATGTATACCGAGGTCTATTGAAAATTAACAAGGAGCTTATCCTGTAATGGGGTGTTGAGCCTACTGAGTCAAAAGAGATTATGACCTAATATAATATCGTAAATAGTGCAATACCCACTAGGATGTATGAATATCCCATATGGGGTGTAATATGTGTAAAAATATTATGCAAGTGCTATCCCAAAGTGGGACTATGAGGAAAATTATGTACAACATTATGAAGAAATTTATAAAAGGAGGATAAGTTACCAGAAGAATAAAAGGAGAGAAATAATCCCTAGGGGGTCTTGCTAGGCATTATAGTCCTAGTGAAAAGTGTAATGCATGTGAGCTATGACCTAACTAGGTATCATCACATGCCATTGTCGCAAGATCCCAAAAATATATATGCATAAACATTCATGAACAATCAATCATACACTTATGATAGGCAAACATGCAATGTGTTACGTTAGATGTCAAGCAATCATGCAAGGATGACAAGCAATGTTGCAATATGAATGAGCAAGTGGATGCAATGGAAAATGAAAATACAACTATATGAAAACAGGTTTTTTTTTGTAATTTATTTTTAAGAATTGAAATCAATGCAAAACCTAAATGCACCATTCATCTTATTAAAATAGATTAATATTCCATGAGGTGTCGAGTCAAAGATATCCCCAAGAAGTGTATTTTATCAATGATGAAAATCATGGGAAAGTTCTTCCAAGGCCATTCTTTTAACATCCATGGCATGATAATCACTACATTTTCTAATAGTACCATTATTCTTAACACAAAATATATTATACAAATATTCCCCATTCTTTAATATAGGAGCAAAGTTATCTTTATAATAAATAGAACCAATCATATTACAAAACATTATCTTTGAAGGAAAATAAAATTTGATACTTTTATGATCATCTATTGACAACCTTTGATATTCCATATATTCTACATAATTCATAAGATGGTCATCATCCTTAAAAGGCAAAGGTTTATTTTTATTAGGTATAAAACCTATACCACATATCCCAGGCCAAATATCAACATCCAAGGGTTCTTGAATACCCTATTGTTGTGGTCCCAATCATTTACCTGCATATCCCATATTGAAGAGGATCTATATAGGAAGGAGATAATCATTAGTGAGATAGCATTGAGCAAAAGAGTGCTAATTGAGATATGGGTTTCTACCATGAATATTTTCTTCAGAAGCCATGCTTCCAAAGATAAAATCACATGGCCAAAGTGTACAACATCACTCTTCTTATGAGGTAATCCCATAGTTCGAGGTGAAGGTGGTATCTTAGCTAGATCCAAAAGAGGCTCTTGAAGAAATTGATTATCATGATCCAAGGAGAAAATATGGGTCCTATGTTCCTCACTCACTTTTAAAATTTGAAAATATTTAGAAATCCGAGAGGAACATGGGGAAGTCATTGAATAAATAAAAGGAAATGAATAATAATCTACTTGAGCTAAATCTATTTTTGAATATAATTCAAATGATTGAGGGTTGCCTAGAATGATGATGACTTGATTATTGAACTCAAACTTGAGGTATTGATGAAAAGTAGAAGGGATGACCTTTATAGCATGGATCCAAGGTCGGCTATGAAGAATATTAAAATATGCAAGATAGTGTACCACATAAAACAAAGTATCCAATATCCTTGGCCCTAATTTTAAGGGGAGAGATATGACACCACAAGCCTCTTGGGACTCGTTGTTGTAAGCTTTAATGATAATATCATTTTTTGTTAAATATTCCTCTTTTAATCCAAAATTTTGAAAGAATTGATATGTACACAAATTGAGGGATGAACCATTATCAATCAAAACTCACTTGATAAAGGTATCCCCAATAAGTGTGGTGATGTAAAGTGATGAATCTCCATGTAATTTTGAGGAAGATTTATCATCATTTGAGAATGAGACATGATGTATCCCAAAAGAACCTATAATTTCAACTATAGCATCAGGAGGGATGTCTGGGGAAACAATTGCTGCTATAAAAATCTCATTAAAGCATTTTTGTGATTGGGAGAAGTCTATAAAAACTCTAAAAATGATATCTTTACTGGACTACTATCTAAATACTTCTGAATATCAAATGAAATCTGTGACTGTGGTCTCAATACTATAGGTAAAATTCTTGTAGCTAAATCTTTTCTCTGACTTTCTTTAAAACCATACTAGGTTGAGATACCAAAATTTATCCTTGTTGATGTTGTTGATTCTAAGCCTATTTTCTTGTAGTTATCCCAATCATACCAACCACATTGTTATGGCGTAGGGAATCATCTTGATGAGCCACCTGATTAGATGCTTGTTGCTCATGCTTTGGTAAAGGATCATTAAATATTCCCATAACTTGATTCGTTATTGGAGCTTGTTGAGTAGGAGTTTGACTACTTGTTTATTAGAGATTTCTTAAATCAATGCATCCTGCATCAATCAAATCTTGAACCATATGTTTCAACTCCTTACAAGAATTATTCCAATGTCCTTCTACTTAGTGATAAGTATAATATTGACCTACCTTATACCAATGAGTTGTAGTATCTTGTTGTCTTACTGGTGGTAATTGTATTGCCTTAGCATCTAATAGTTGTTTTAAAACTACTTCCATAGGGATATTAAGTCTTGTGAAATTCCTTTAAGGAGGTTTTTGAAGTACAATATTTTATAGGTTGATAGTGACATTGTTAACTGGCCTACTATCACTAGTACCTCCTATATGCTTATTCTTAGGTTGAGACTTAGTTGACTTATATTCTATAACATTTATATGACCTCTGTTAATGAGATCTTGTTCCACTTTTCTTGCTAACTCAATTGCTTGATCTAAAGATGTGACAGTAGTATTTTCTAAAGCATAAGATACTTGTTCTTGTAAATTACCAATAAATATATCAAACATATCTTTTTGAGACACATGTTTTCTTAATCGGCCAACTAAAAATCTCCAACGAGCTAAGAATTCTAAAAAACTTTCTTATTTACCTTGCTTTAAATCATATAGATCTATCATGGTTACTTTCTTTTCAATATAAACACTAAACTAATGAACAAACATCTCTACAGTCTTCTCAAAACTTTTTAAAGAATAATTGGGCAACCGATAATACCATTTGAATGCCACTCCAGCAATACTCTTTGGAAATATTTTCCATAAAATCATATCATCATAAATAATATCATGGTAATCTATTATGAATCCTCTAAAATGCTCTATTGGATCTTCAATCCCTTTATAGATTGGCAATACTGGCATGGGTAAATGCTTAGGATAAGGTCTAGCAGCAACAATAGGATCCAATGGCTAACTACACATTTCCTTATAACTGTATGCAAACCCTGATGGTTGAATCATATCCATTCTCGAAACCAATTGATTCACAATACTTGTCAAATTTTGCATTTTTGGATTACTGTGTATGTTTCCTAGACTTACCAAATGAGGAATGTATGTATTTTGAAACCTTGATGTTGGATTAAAACTTAGGATACCTTGGTTCTATGCGGTATTTTGAGTATAACTAACTTTTTGTGGAACAAAAGCAATAGTCTTGATATTAGAGGATACATGAGGAAATTGAGAATAAAATTTTGGGCCACTACTAGTTAGAGGGACTTGCAGATTCCCTCCAACATTGGTGGTATTAGTATTGGCACAAGTTGCTTGGTTCTTAATTTTTTTTTGATGCAAGGATTGAGATGTAGTAATATCATGATGAAGCAAAGGGGACCTATTAGGAGGGGTAGGAATAGCATTCTATTTTTCAATACGATCTTCTCATTACACATATTCCAATATTTTTTCCTTATGAGCTTTCATGAGTTCCCAAATGTGATAAAATGATGAAGAGACAACTTCCATTAGTTCCAGTAAAAGGATCAGGATTGGTATCAGTTTCCATGTCTACCTCTTCTTTCTCTTCTAGATCTACATTAGGGTTTTCCCTATCAATATGATCATCTTCCAAAGGAACATAATCAGACTCTAATTGTTTCCTCTGACTTCTAAGGAAAGGAGCCATTAGAAGTAGTGAAAAATAAATAGGGGAAAACACTAAAAAATTATTAATTACTTACAAATTTTCCAAATAGAATTAATGATCTTTCTTAGTGTTTAAAAGAAAAGGAGGTGTTCACGTTGGGTTCACCAAAGATGTAGAGGGGGAAAATTTCCCTACCGTGTATAATTACCAAACAAGACTGGATCCACAAAGGTATAAAGCCTTATGGGGTGAATCGTGGGGGTATGTTATTCTCTAGACTTGGTGCTAGGGGAAGGGTTCATCGAAAATTTTTTAAGGACTCACTCCAAGTCCTCAGGATGTTCGGGATAGTTCGATGTATTCAATTTCAATACAAGCACCTAAGTTTGGCCTTTCTAAATCTTAAGATAGAAAAGATAAAGGACAATGCAGAAATAGAATAAGATAGCTGAAAATAGAATGTAGGCATACAAGAGCTATCCTAGAATTATTCTTTATTTGAATGCTCACTAACCTAGGGTTTATTTCATAAAACCTTTAAAGTAGATAACACACAAAGTAAATGCACAAAAATTATCCCTAGATACAATATAAATGCCTGTCACTTTTAGATGCCTAGAAATCAGTAATGAAATCAGATTTTTGACCAATAATATGAGTGGTGCACTTATGTAGACTGGTGGTTGAATTAGCTTTTTCTGCCTCTTTTCCAATGATATCAAGAATACCTATTTTTGTAAGATCACTCATGAAACACTAAAAAATAGAATTAGCATTAGGGGGCATGCTTAGGCCTTGGAAGTGTAGTAGTCAAGCCCCCTAGGTCATTTTAGATGACCTTTTAATACAAAATATGATATTGAACTTTGGATAATTAATCATAAATCATAAATACAATAGTAGAGAACATAAATAAAAGTGTAGTATTATGATATAAAAATAGAATGGAATGAAATAATGAAAGCAAAATCTAGAAATTGCCCCCGATGTGCCCTAGGGCAAAATTATGCCTCTCCTATAGTGGGTATGATAACATGGTAGAAAAGTCATTCTCTACCTAGATGAGGTGCAATTTCATTTTTGTAGATAATTTTACCCTAATTAGGGTAGGCGAAGTCATGCCTCGCCAATACCAAGAACGATATCACTGTAGACTGAAGAAAAATAAGAAGTGAATGTAGAAGATGAAATAAATGCAGAAGTAATCAAACCCTAATGAACATTGTAGAAGTAGGAAGAGGAGATCGAAGTATCCAAGTGGGCACTCTATCTCTTCGAACTACACCACATATCCACTAAGTCACATGACAAATCAATCCAATCCATGCAATAGAAGATCAATCCAAAATTTGCACTTCGGGGGTTAGCTTGTAGTAGAGAAAACAAAGGAAGAAGAAATTTGCACTAAGATTGCACATAAAAATCTTGCATAACACATGTAATATTTTTCACATATATTCGTCTATATCTGATTTAGCAAAAACACTCTTCCTTTTATAGATAAAATTGTAGGAAAAATGTGGGAAAGAATAAACTCACAACCGACACCAAAACAAGCTGGAGGGTTTAAACCTGGGTCTAAGCGGGCTCACATATAATTAAATAAATTAAATTTAAAAAATTAGGTTAAATATC
Organism: Wollemia nobilis; assembly: GCA_028583015.1. Taxonomy (NCBI): domain Eukaryota; kingdom Viridiplantae; phylum Streptophyta; class Pinopsida; order Araucariales; family Araucariaceae; genus Wollemia; species Wollemia nobilis. The sequence goes on along the minus strand of JAQPPZ010002189.1, from coordinate 3,296,933 downwards.
AAAGTTGTACCCCATCCTGATGGGGTGCGATATTGTTGGTGTAAAGTCACACCTCGTAAAGACGAGGTGCGATTTCACTATAAGGCAAAAAAATAAAATAAAAATAAACAAATATGTCTTCCCTTGCTCTTGGCAGGGGTTGAGGGCCTCTTAGGGGAACTAAGGAAGATTTCCCACTCAAAGTGGGTCAATTTTTTGTGTCTACAATTTGATTTCATGTTTTTTGCTTTCAATTTCCTTTCAACTAGTGTAGAATTTGCTTTTCAAATGCTCGTCATAGATTTTCTTCTATGCTTCAGCCTAGATTTTATTTCCTAGATCTAACATACATTTCCTTTCACAAGTTTTAGCATAAATTTGTTTTCAAATTTCTAAGCATAGAACTTACTTTCATGCCTGTAACCATAGAACTTACTTTCACAGTTCTAAGCATACAACTTACTTTCAATTTACCCTCAATATTTAGCATAAAATTTGCTTTCATGTTGTTGCTTTAAATTTGCTTTCATGCTCTAGCATAAATTTTCTTTTAAGCTTTAGCATAAATTCCACTTTCAAGTTCTAGCATAGGATTTTTTTTCAAAAGATACTTTATTTTCTCACAAAAATTTTTAAAAACCTTTTCATTGTTTTCTTATATTAGTTGATTTTATGCATTTTGTTTTCTTAAGTAAAACTCAACTCCACACGCTTCCATGGTTTTTACACATTGGCAAGGTTGGACTTCATCACCAACCCCTAATCGAGACCATCAACATTGGATTTCATCTCCTTTAGTTGGCTCATACACTAAACACCATAGTAGTCCCCATGATTGATTTTTTGGACTTCATCACTAGAAGGTCCCCTACACTTGAAGATTATTGGGGTAGATTAGGATTGGATTCCCCTACTCACAGGACTTTATATAATTTATGAGTAAGTAGTTTTTGTTCTTGATAAATCCCATCCAAAGGTGAAGCAAAATCATGTTTAGCCTATGCAAGTCTTAGATAGTATTACCTCTTTCATAAGAGGTTCATATTCCCATTTCTCGTTACCTTTAGTCATACCCATCATTATATGTTATTCGCTCATTGTTACATAGTTACCCCTTATGCACCTTTGGGTGCTATAAGAAAATGTTCTTCAACATGCCTTCTTAGCATCCATTTGCCACCCATTTTATTTGTTCTAGGTTTGTTACAATCATTAAAAACACACAAAAATACAAGAAAAAAACAATTGTTTGTTTTTTTTCATAACCTTTGGTGTGATTGGCTGATTTTTGTTACCAGAATTGTCACAAAACCACCAAAAATAGACTTGAACAAACTTTTTGATTTGCAAGAGTTTGTAACTACATAGTTTAGTCCAAATTACTTGTTATGTATAGATTCACACAGTAAGGTACGAATATGTTGATTCATAGGGTAAGGTGTGAATCATATAATCATTGCATAAATAGGAACAAAAACATCCAAAAATACATAAAAAGGTAGACTTGTCACCTCAACTACTTTGCTAGCTTCATTCCATCACTTTTAACTCATAACCATGGTACTCACTCGTAGTCAAGTGCACAAGCAAGCTTGTCTAAATGCAAAATATTCTTGTGCTGCATCATATCAATCCAATAATCCACCCACACAATCAAAGGAAACAACCTCCATTGCCCCTCAAGATCCACCCACTTATTCCTAGGCATCAAACGAAGGTAACATGTCAGAAGTTGAATCTTCAACTTTAGGATAAACTATGATACACAAGGCTATGGATACCCTCCAACCTAACAGTCTTGCAATGTAAAATATGCCTACAACATTCTATCAACATGTCATATATGTTGCACGTGGCAAATTCCAACCTTCTCTTTCTTTCCATGATCAATCAATGTCTTCTTTGCCCCCTACTTCATACACTTCTTTGCATCCCTTCTTACAACACCATTTACAATCTCTTATTGGAGGTGATGACTCGGTAATTCATGAAATTAACCCTAATACTACCACCACTTCCCAAACTATGGATATGGTATCCATCAACCACCTTTCCTCTTAATACAATGAAGCATATTCATTGCAAATTTTGTAGCAACAATAAGTGTTGCAACATCAACAAGTTCCACAACAACAACAAGTGTTGTCCCAACAACACATTTTGTAGCAACAAGTGTTTCCCCAACAACACATTCCATAGCAACAAGTGTTGCAACATAAATAATTTCTATAGCAACAAAAAATGCTACTAGAACAACAAATTTTGTAACAACAATAAATGTTTCCACAACAATAAATTTACAACATCAAATTTGACTTGATAAATAATTGTCTTCTACCTTCAATTCCTCCTATCCTCTCACATACACTTTTTCAAGTCTTCCTCACAAATATACCATTCTTTATTTTGTCTTATTTCTTGCATCCCCCACCTTCAAATTATTTCTAGACTACCACATATGGGATCTTTCCTTTAACTCAAACACATCCCTCATCTACTCTGGAATTCCATATTCCCTAACCTGCTTCCTTTTATCCAGATCTTTTAACTCCTCTCTCTTCTTATAATCCCAACTATTTGTCCTATTTCAAAAATCCACCATTTTATTCTACTCAAACTAATGCTTCTATTTTTTTACCATCCCCTTCTTCTCCACTCAACTCATTCACCTTGTCATCATATGGGCAGGATTCTTATTCTAATATATTGCCTCCCTTACCACCACAACCAAATAAAAAATCTTTATTCAACTCTCCCTCTTCTTGGGCCTCCACTCCACCTTCTCAAAAACAAATTCCATTATAGAATCAAACATCTTTACCACCACAACTACCTCCACTTCAACACCCCACTTATTTCTACTAACAATAGGTACCATTCCAACAATAATAAATATCAATTCAGAAACAACAAATGGATATCTAGCAACAATAAATTCTTTAGTAGTAACAAGTTCCCATTCAACATCAACACATTCCTATTGTTCAATATTATATTCCATCAATGCAATATCAATCTTCATCAGTGCAAAATCAGCCTCCAATAACTTTTAATAATAAATGGGTCAACCAATAGCAATAATATCCATCCCATCCAAATAATCCATATTCTACATTGCAATCCTATAATATACTATACCAATCAGACCCACCTATTCTAGACACTTTGGTTCATCCCATGCAAACACCACATGCCCCTTTTGATGAGTTCTAGATCTTGAGAGAATAGATTAAAAATTTGGACTTGTGCACAACTAGTTATGGGCCTCAAAATCCCACTTACTGTTATCTGTGCAATAATTGTATCATTCCATCTATCATTTTTCATCCATAACCTTACCAGTTTGAGATACCCAAATTTGAAAATTTTAAAATATTCAAGAGAGCACATAAACAACTATCAGTTTTCCTACTACCAAATAAATGTTAGAGGCCCCCTCATGCTTTGCACATTTTCTTTATCACTCATGTGCATTAGATTGGTACAATAATATTTTTTGACATAGTCTATTTCCCTTTGAGTAGTTAGCCAATATATTTTTAGAGCACTTCTTGACCAATATCAAGAAGAAAACATCATTAGTAGACTTGTATAGCTTATGATAGTTTGATGAAGAACCTAGTACAAATTATATTTCTAGGTGGCATGCATTCATTCACGACCTAACATTTGACATGCGACATGAAATTGGTCAAGTTTTTTGTAAAGAGTTGCACCAAACACATATCGAAAACTTTGCAAATTCAACAATATCACACATTTGAAGAGGCTATTACTCAATAAAATGTGAATGAGGATATCAAATTCCAAGAAAGAAAGATAAAAATTTACAAAAATTTAGATTACCCTACCAATCCTAGTGCACCTAAACCATAATAAATCAATCAAGTGGTCTTGAGTGCATAACCTGTTTTTTCGCCCCAACAATATCCACCACCACAACAAGGGATTTTTCAAACCAATCCACCCCTATATGAAATCAATCATTGGATTCTACTTTAAACTCTCCTTGCAAACCCCATAACTAGACTCCATTGTTCGAACTATTGCATAATTTATTTCAAATACTTAATAATATTGGATGTATTGCTTTACCTAATATAAAACCTAATGATCCCAATCATCCAAAACCATAAGGCTACAATGAGCATGTATTCTATGAATGCTAATAATAAATGGGTCATGACATCAACACCTATCATATCTTTTAACACCTGGTACAAGACCTAATTTATCATGGAGCTATATATATCTCAAATCCTCTAGATCCCTAAAATCATAATTTGGGTATCTATCAAAACCTCTTGCCTAAACATAGGGTACCACATACTCAAATAACTACTTCCACATCATAATTTGGACCTCGATAGGTCAATCATGTCAATCATGGCCTATCTTAGTAAGGTTTTATAGGCATTATTAATGTTACCATGCATAACCAATGCTACCCTCCACACACAGATCCACAATGAAATCCTCCTACCATACCAATTTATCCTCACCCACCACCAATACCAAGCACCCCTCTTTCCATATCACACAATGTTATTACTATTCATAGTAGTCTCTCACACCAACTTTGCACCATTCCTACATGGTTTTCCAAAATTGACTTCTTGTAGCAATTATAGCCTCATGGCAAGGCTCCAAACGATATTCTCCATATCATTGACTTGGAAACAAGCAACACCAATGCTTTTATCAACTTTATTGGTAATGTACATACATGTATGCAACCATTTATTATTTTTTATGATCATTATATCACCACTCTTGAAGGTGAGGGGGGTGATACCCCTATGTATATCATGGCATATATTAATTATTTCACCTATAAGCATATACTTATCAATACTAGGTCATCCATTAGCATCATATTTGTAGTTGTTCTCCATTATTTACACATTCCACCCACTCATCTTAATACTTCCACCCTTGATTTATGGGATTTTAATGGTTCTATGTGCACCATAGTAGGTTCTATCATTCTACCTATCCAAGTAGATATTAAGACCATATATACTTTATGCCATGTTATTTAAGGGGATATGTAATACAACATTATCCTAGGGTGACCATGGATTAGGGACATGCAATGTGTTCCTTCAATATTACACCATTTCTTCAAATATCTTCATTATGGTCAGGTGCATTGAATTCTTGTCAATGATAATCCATTTTAATTCTGAAATATGGTCACCTTTCCACTAGGTCCACCCTTATATTTTACTCAATTCATCCCTACCATGATACAACCTATCATGACTTCCCATTCATCTTCTCCATCTATAAATCAATCTAGAACTCCAACAACCAACTCTTCACATTCTTATAATGCTTCATATAACTCTTACACTCGCTTCACTACACACTCATGACAAGATTCATACCCATAATTGGGTCTCCTTCCTCTTCTACTACTACATATCCTCCACCTCCATATTCACAACCAATGCTCCATGACCTTGACCTAATTCTTCTTCCAACTCAATGACTAACATCCCCATCCTACCCACTATAAATATTCCTCCCACTCATCCATAACCATTTCAAGATTCATCTCACACTAACCTCTCTTCTCATGAGTTTCCTTCTTGTCCACTTCATAATTTTTTCATGCAAACCATACCATATTATCCACTCTCTCAAAATTTCACTCTTAGGAATAGTGTGCCACCCAACTGGATGCCCAACTCAATTAGTTTTCTTTATCCATTTGTTCTTCTCTAATTCCACTTCTCGAATATTCATAATGATCATCATTCTAATCACATCGTAGGTCATCATATCAACAAGAGTATTCAAGTATAACCAATCCTCATGACCAATATTGGCCCATGAGAGTATAACATCCACAATGCTCATGTGTCCCCTCCTACTATATAATCCATTCACAACTTGTGTTACCTAATAACATACCCTTGACAATTGGTACCATCATTCTTCTCTATCCACCCACAAATCACAAAAATTTATGTATGGGGTATTAATACATCCTTTGCAATACTTGAGCCTAAAAATCCTAAGAACAAGTTTTGTGGTAATATTGACCACATATCCAATCTAAATTTCATGATGGACTACTTCCAATGATTTAATTGGAATGGATTTGGATTGGGGTGTTGTCAACAAGGATCTAGAACCCTTGTTGACCCACCTTTTCAAAACCTAAAGATAAATTAGGTCTAGGCTATCAATGTGACCACATCAGCATATTGGAAGATGAACTCCATCATCTTATCCTTGATCCTATAGAGAATAAATTTAAAAATGAACCTAAGTGTGATCTTCATAATGATTGTCTCTCTCCTAATTCCATGATGACCATTCTCAACAACTTCTTAAAATATTCCTCACCATATTGTACTACTTATACCTATGTTTTTTATGATCTTATTCAACACTTCGATGTGCTATCACTCACATCATCTACCTCTGATGATGCCTTTCCTCTTACTTCTTCGTTATCCATCAACCCATATGGCCACTTGCATAATATAATATGAGTTAAATGTGCTTTGCCTCACTCTCATGCTCCACCAGTGGTTTTTCACCCCCACATAAACCAACCATTACCTTCATCATTATCCAATATTTATTCTACCTACTCCACCTCCACACTTTCCTTCACTATTTTGATTAGTATGATTTGTGTACATATATTCATACCACTTTGCTATAATTCCCATATTTATTGAATCATATGTACCAATATTGATTACATTGACATATATCACATCTCTTCTAAGCCTTCTTCATGCGACTTTATCCCATCCAAACACTTGATACATCTAGTAAGTACCCCCATTTCTTTAATTCCACCCAAGGTCCTTTTGTTTATCATATAGAAGTCTCTCATGATGATGAGGCATTTATCCCTAAAATATTAGATGACTTACATCTTATCCCTATTCCCACTCAACTCGATGATGGATCCCACATGCTTGTAGAGGATACCATCAATTATGGCATTGGTGATGATCCTACCAATGCTAACATCATTAAACTAGGCAAGGGTATATCCCTTGAAAAAAGAGAGAACTTTACCATGATCCTCAAATAATACAAAAATTCTTCACATGGTTCTACATTGATATGTTTCATTTTGACCCATCATTGATCATTCATAATCTTATGCTCAATGATAGAACTAAACCTATTAAGCAAAAACTTTGACAAATGCATCCTACAATTTCTTTAATTTAAAATATGAGTTAGAAAAACTTCTATAGGTGGTATAACCAATTTATTACCCTAAATGGGTTTCTAACATGGTATCCATCATAAAGCTAAAGGGGGAATTTGGATATGCATTGACCTCAGAGATCTCAATCAAACATATCCAAAATATAATTTCCTTTTTCCTAATATCTATACATTGGTTTACTCCATAGTATATCATGAAATGTTATCCCTCATGGATGGGTTTTTAGGATACAACCAAATCTAGGTTAATCCTAAGGACCAACATAAAACATCGTTCACCATTCCCTAGAGGAATTTTTGTTACAATATCATGAAATTTTATCTTAAGAACGAGGCACCACATAAAATGCTCCATGACCTACATTTTCCATGATTAAATGTACAAAATCATGGAAGACTATGTGGATGACTTACTAGAAAAATCTAAGAAGCGTCATCAACACATTGATGACTTGCACAAAATATTTTATCGTCTCTTAGAACACAATGTATGCTTAAACCCAAAAAAGTGTGTCTTTGACGTGACCTTAGGTAAACTTCTAGGATTCATTATTTTGAAAAGGGGTATAAAATTCAACCCACAAAAGATCAAGGCTATCATTGATATACCTCCCTCTACAAATTTGAAACAATTACATAGCTTTTAGGGTAAAATTTAAGTGATTCATCATTTCATCACCCAATTTCTAGACAAGTGTAACTCATTCAATAATATCTTACAAAATAGGGTCACATTCAACTAGGACCATAAGTATCAAGCTATTTTTGATACCATTAAGACCTATCTCACATCACCACTAGTATTATATCTACCTCATCCTAGATTCCTTTCCACCTATACATATTTACTATAAAATTTGCTCTAGGAACACTATTAACCCAAAAGAATGAGGCTATATGAGAACATACCATATACTATATTAGCCATATGCTGTCGAGCTATGAGATATGATATGCCTACATGAAAAAACTTTACCTAGTGGTAGTCATTCCTACAAAGACATTGCATCACTACATGTTGAATCATACAACTTATATCATAGCTTGAGACAACCCAATTTTTTGCATGATGAGCTAAACGTACAATAATAGTTGAACAACCAAATTGATTATGTGCTCCTTTTTTGGGTTTTCTTAAAAACTAATATGGGTTGGGTGAATAACTCTTATCTTACTAAAAATTTTGAGTCGATTTATTTTGTGCTTGTTACCTTGCACTTATTGCTATCATACAAACCATATTATCATAGAGATGTGGCACATTTTGATATAAAATTTGATTAGCTACCTATTGACCATGCTTAGGGAGGGGATCTTGGAAGATCCCCATGTCTTGATTAGTTGTGGGTGTTTGTTGAGTAGGTTGTTTTTTTTTTTTTTGAGGATTAGGTTGAGAACCTTATATAACAAGGTGATATTTATTATTTAAGTCATGAACAACATGTTTCAACATCTTACATCCATTTGTCATGTGCCCATCTACTCTACGATACTTATAATGTTGACCAAATTTGTACCATTTAGTTGTGGTATTAGGTTGTCTTATAGGAGGTAACTCAATCATGGTGACTTCCAAAAGTTGTTTTAAGATCACTATCATAGGCATGTTGAGTCTTGTGAACTTCCTGTGTGGTGGTTTCAAAGGTTGGATTAGCATCATTTTTTGTAGGGTGTTAATAATACTATTAACATGCCTACTATCAATTACCTCATCACCTACCAAATGCTTATTCTTATACTGCATCTTAGTGGTTTTACATTATTTTATTTTAAGTTGTCCTCTTCTAATAAGGGCTTTCTCTACCCTTCTTGCTAGGTCTATTGCAATAGAATTGGGCATGAAGAAGCTAATTGTTGGAATCTTTATCCATGTAAATTTTGTGAAAGAAAAAATCATTCTCTAGAATTTTGTTGGTACAAAAGGAAATATTATGAGAGTTTTGAAAGAATGTTATTATTCAGATTGGATAGTTTTCTTCAAAAAATTATTTCTAAAGTAACTCCTAACAATAGAGTAAAATGTTATATTTTAGAAATAGAGGATAAAATTAAAAAGAATAAATAAAAAAATAACATTATATTATTAATTATGAACTTTTTGATATTTAAAAAAATAATAAATAGGAAATGGATCGATTATGGTCCAAATTTATCCTGTAGAGTAATAAAAAAATAAGCACATAAACTAGAGCTCAAAGAAGAAGCTTAAGCAATTCATGAATATATAATAAATATGCAAAGTCTAAAGAACAAAAAAATAGAGATGAAGAATAACTCAAAGTAGAACTCAAGAATGAAGCTGATGATGAATCTCAAACAGAGGTTCCTGAGCAATGCAAGGTCATGTGAAGATTAAATATCAAATAAAAGGTTGAAGACTGAAGTCTTCAATAACCAAATAATAATACATGGGCATGTTGGATAATATTACATTATTTGATACATTTTAATGTACCCCCATTGTACCTTTATGGTACAAATGTAAATATGTAAGATAATAGGGTTTGTTTCCATAGTTTATATAAGTGATTCATATTTCCTTTTTATGGCAGTGTTTATGTGCAAGATATGTACAAGTGTCATGTAAGAGTGCAATATGCAGGATATGCACAAGTGTCATGTAAGTAAGAGTGCAAGTGTGTATTGAGAGAATGTGCACAAGTGTCATGTATGTAAGTTTACAAATATGTAATGTGAGGATGTGCACAAGTATCTTGTATTAGGAGTTCATGTAGGAGAGTAATATTCATGTACAAGTGTGGAAGTGTCATAGATTATAAGTATGCATGTAATAAGAGAGTGAAGAGTCTAGTATACAAGTATAAATATGAGAAGCCAAAGTTCAAGACTAGGAAAGGTTGCATCTCTTGGATATGTGAGGAGTAAAATGGATAAGTATTGAAGAGTCACATTACTATGTCTATATTATGGAGATAAATATCCATAGAATGTATGAGAAAAAAAATTCTTTTTATCACCATAAAGCAAGTATTGATAATAAAGCCTGTATGCAAATTTTGAACAATTTTATTGTAAGTATTCTTCATGCATGAACATGAATGATTTTGGCCATTTAAATTCATATTTGATATATGAGTGAATTTTATTTAATTATTATATTGTCCTGGATATATATTTGATTGCTCACATATAATTCTACTCTTGATTATTGATATTTTGACCTATAATATTATGGCTTATTTATATTGGTACCTATGATATTTTTATATAGTTAGACTTAACAACCAACAATACTTCAACCAATGTAGCAAAATAATAATTATAAAATTTAAGTTGAAACTATATTGATCTAAGTAGAAATTAAAATAGTGTATTTAAGAACATATTACACTAAGATCATCCACAATAAACATAAGCTAGGGTAAATTTTAATGCAATAAAATATAAAACTTAACACAAGGTATCAAGGAATGTACCATTCATAAAATAAGCACAATAAAGGACTCACTATAATGGATTGAATTCAAATTACTCCATGATTTTTCTTCCAAAATATTTTTCCTCATTATTTTTTCCAATTCAAAAAAAGGGATAGAATAATAGATGGAGGCCCTTGGTTTAGAGGCAAATATGTATTATATTTAAGACCTTGCAGTGAGAAATTTTCCATGGATACAAAGACTATTAAAAGGCTTCAGGTATGGAATAGGCTTTTTGGACTTCCTTATCAACTCATCAATACGGAGGTTTCAAAGAATATTGGTAATACTGTAGGTGAATTTATCCTTGAGGGACCAAATACTAAGGAGAGAAAGCATGTTATATACACTTGAATATGTGTTGACATGCATATTTCAAAACCTTTACAATAATCCCTTAGTATTAAATCTAAATCAAGGGAATGGGATCAATAAGTGGATTATGAAAACATTTCATTATTATGTCATAAATTTTATTAAACTCGATACATGGCTAGAGAATGCAAAGTGAAAATGATGAAGAAAGAGATGATTATTTCTATACATAAATGTATCAATATAAAACAATGATATCATATAATAGGAGAAGCTAGGTCAAATCAAGGATTTCCCACTTCTAATAAAGTGATAAGAAAAATCCTTCTACATCATAAGATAGTGAAAGCCATTACTGTTCACTCGAATAAACTAATAGAAGGAAAAAAATGATATAAGGGATGAGGAAGTACAATGCACGAAGTACAATGCACAAGTTCAAATATAGAAGGAGATAAAAATGTGAAGGAAGAAGTGGAGGCAAATTTTAAAGTAAAGGATTATGTGAAGGTGAATTTTAAAGCAAATGAGGTGAAGGAGGTTAAGCTTAATCTAGGTAAATAATTTTTATTTTTCTCAAGTAGTATAAAATAATCTTCTTATAATAAAAGTAAAAGTGGTATAGAATGTATTAATTGCACTTTATAGTTTCAAGATTAGTACAATAAAGTAAATCATGTGGAGGATATCTAGGAAATTTAGGGTTTATGGGACAACATAAGAAAGTAATGAATATGGAGGTTCATCTATATACTTTAGTATTATCAGGGCAACATAAAGAAGAAAATGTTGATGAGATTATTCAATGCACTTTTGATTATTTATGGCAAAATAAATATCTAGAAGATAAGTTTCATTATGAACAATATGAAAAAGTAGAAGAGAATGATGAAGATGAGAGTGTTGGCTGAAATTTAAAAGGAGAGGAATACGGTCAAAGAAGGAACAAAGAATATAAGAAATGCATAATGAATCAGGATAATTATTTGGGAAGACAAATAAAAATATTACAAGTGTTAACAAGAAGTTGGGCTAAGCACACTAGTAAAAATAAAAAGGGTTGATGATGAAAATGATACCATGGAATACTAAGGGTGTTAATAAGACCCCTAAAAAATAGTTATTAAGGAATTACTAGGTTATTACAATATTGACTTTATTTTAATATAAGAAATAAAATTAAGTAATGAGGAATGTAAGGATGCTTTTAAGAATATTTGCAGTATTGATATTTGTCTAGTAGTTTATTCTATATGAGCTTTAGGTAATATTACAATAATATGGGATAAATGCAAATATGATGGGAAATTATTAGAAGTAAAAAGTAATTGGGTTGCTAGATTATTTTACAAGAAAGAGGAAGACATCAAAGTTGCGGTTATAAATGTATATGCTCCAACTATAGTTACTCCTTTTGAAATATATTGGAAGGACCTTAGCATATTTTTGTCAAATAAAATTATGATTCATTATGATCTACAAATTCTTGGAGGTGATTTTAACACTATTCTATCTTATTTAAAAAATAAGGGTTGTATTCTAGGATGATCTAAATCAATGCAGATTTTGCTTCAATTGTTGATTCAAATGAACCTTTTGGATGTTAGTCCTTCATGTTTTTAATATACATAGGATAATAGATTCATTGAGAAAAGTCATATAGTAGAAATATTGGATAGATTATTGTTATCCAACAAATTATTGCAAATAAACTATAAAATTTATTCATATATTTTTTTGTGAGAAATATCAAATCACAAACCTATTCTTTTGGCTTGTAAGTTACCTAATAATGGTCATTGAAATCCATTTTAATTCTAGTCTATGTGGCTCCAAAACCCTTATATTTTCTAGATGGTTATGTTATGGTGGGTTGAGTTAAAAATTTAAGTATCATGTATGTATAGGTTTATACAAAATATGAAATATTTAAAGGAGCAAATGAATATTTGGAATACCAAATGTTTTGGTAAAACTTTTAAAGAAAAGAAATAAATTGAATCCAAACTCAAAATTTTACAAGAGATAGTATAAATTAATAGAATGGATTAGGATTCTTATGTGAAAGAAAAATAATTACTTTCATATTATCATAATGCATTGAAAATGGAGGAGTCATATTGGTTCAAAAAATATAGAGAGAAATGTCTCAAGGAAGGATATAGAATTAAAAAAACAAATTCATGCTACAACGAAAACAAATTTTTCTTTTTGTCTCATAAAATATATTTAACACTAGATGGAAGAAATATTGATGATGGATAAGATATAAGGAAGGAAACAATTAATTATTTCAAAAATATTTTGTCAAATACTAGACAAGATAAGCTTTTGTAAAATATTCCATCAATTATCACACATGTAAAAAATGAAATCTTGATGAAGAGGATATCTATGAAGGAGCTCCATGAAGTAGTTTTCTCTTTCCATCCTAAAAAGGCACCTAGCCCTAATGGATTTCCTAAATTTTCTTTCAAATTTTTTATAATTTATTGAAGAATGATATATTAGTTGTGGTTGAAGAGGCCCAAAAAATGAAGTTTATAATAAGTGAGATCAATGCCACTTTTATTATGCTAGTTTCCAAGAAATTCAAGACAAAATAATTTGATAATTTTCATCTAATAAGGCTTTTGTGATATTATTTATAAGATCATTTCCAAAATTATGGAAAATGGATTGAATGGAATTATAGGTTGTGTTATCTCACAGGAACAAGGTGGTTTTATTTACAATAAAAAATTCTTGATGGTATAATTATTGTATAATAGGCCATACATTCTCTTCATTCCATGATAAAACTAGGTTTGCATATGAAACTGTATATGAACAAAGTATATGATAGGTTTTCCTAGAATTTTCTACATACTATTCTCATAAAATTTGGCTTTGATTATAGTTGGTGTGACTGGATTAAATGTTGTTATAGTGCTACAAAATTTTCTATTTTGATTAATGGTTCTCTTGTTGGTCAGTTCAAATCATATTTTGGACTTGATCAAGGTGATCCACTATCTCCTTATCTAGTAATTATTCATGTAGAAGCATTAAGGAGATATTTCTCAAAGTCAAACATGGAAGGAAAAATCAAAGGTATTCAAGCTATAAAAATTGGTCCCTGTGAATATCATCTCCAATTTGTTGATGGTACTTTTATTTTGGGCCACTCATTAGTCCATGAGGCCATAGAGTTTAAATAAATATTATCATGCTATGAGAAGGCTACTGGACAATTGGTTAATACTAAAAAATCCTTTTTTTTTCTATAAATAATATTTTCCTGGATTTACAATTGTGAATATCTTAGGGTTTAATATTGAAAACTTTACATTAATATACTTGGGCATTCCTTTTTCTAATAAAGGAAATGAAAATTGAGATTTGGATATCTTTTTTGGATAGAATGAAATCTTGATAGCAATTTGGAAATGTAAGTTCTTAGCCATGGCAAGAAGGCTACAACTCATAAATACTACATTGTAATACATCCCTATTTATATGATGCCACTTTCAAGATTACCAATAGGTATAGCATCAAAATTTGATAAAATTTTAAGAGACTATCTTTGGAAAGGTTGTGAGGAAAAAAATAGGTTTTCTCTTTGTAAGTGGGATAGGGTTTGTAAAAGAAATAACATTGGATTAGCAGGCTTGCAAAATTGTAGACTTATAAATTTGTCATTAGGGAAAAAGCTTGCATGGAGATTATTCAGAGATCAAGGAAATAATTGGGTAAAAACATTACTTCACAAATATATAGGTTCTCTTGATGCAATTAAAATATTTAGGAAAATAACCTTATCCAAAGGATCATCAACATGGAACTTCATATCGAATAGTTTGTAATTGATAAAGAAACATATTATATGGTCAATCAATGGAGAATTATGTAATTTTTTTGTCTGATTCTTGGTTGAAGCCTTATCCTCTTATATATTACTCATGGTGGTAATGATTGGCTCTATAATTACTAGAATGTAAAGGTCCAAAGGTAAAATACTATATTAATATGAGAAACAACTCTAGATCATGGATTTCTTTTAGTAACCTAGTTGAAGGAGAGGAGCTCAAACAATTTGCAAATGAACTCCAAAAGACGCTTCAAGAGTTTTACTTTCCAATTTTTACACAAAAGGATGATTTGGTTTGGAATTTATCAAAGGATGGTGGATACTTGGTCAAGTTGAGATATAAGTATTTAGAGCAATCAAAATTTCCTTCTCCCAAAATATTTTCCTTGGAAGAATGTTTGGTCACTAGAGGCTCTCCCTAAGGCCTCAAAATTCCTTTGGTTAGTAGTTCAAAGTAATATTATTACAAGAGAGAGTCTATAAATAAGAGGATATTATGGATCTTTTAGATGTACCTTTTCAAGGTGTTTGTATTTTAGCTAGATTATCTCAGATTCCAATATTTTAGATCTTGAGTAGTCTCAAATATAAGATTAATCAATATATTAAATGGTAAAAAATAATGAACATAACATTCATGAAAAGAATGAAAATAATATGAATAAAATGACCAATATCATTCATGCAATAATATGAAGAAACATTATAGTAGAATTGCTTAAAATTTGCATACAAGCTTCAATACTATCAATGCTTAAATGTGATATTCTATACTTTGCATGGATATTTATATCCATATTATAACCTTAGAGAGGTGAATCTTGAACCCTTTAGCTATTGCTATACTCACACATCTACAATATGCAACCTTTCATATTCTATGCATAAGATAAATCTGATATCATGTCCTTTAGCTTCTCATCTTGCCACTTGTATACATGACTTTTGACTTTCTATATACTTACACACTTTACTCTATGACACTTGCAGACCTCTACATGCACACTTGCACTATGAAAATTGCACACTTTATCACACTACACACTTGCACATATAATTACATGATACTTATATATATCTTACACAAACACATACATTGAGTAAAATATAAAACACACTCCTAAACTATAGAATCAAACCCTATTATAATATTTACATTGTGCCATAGGTACCATGGGAGTACATTAGCATGTACCAAATATTATAATATTCTCCAATACCCCCATTTTTTATTATTTTTTATTGAATACTCGAGTCTTTAATTTATTTTCTTCATTCCTTCGTCTTGATCTTCATTGTCTTCAATTTTGCTTCGTATCCTTTATTATTTTTAATTTTGTGCTTTGCTCTATTATTCTTTTTTGTCTTGTCTTCATATTCAGCTATGGTATGGTTGTTAGCTTGACTTTTAGATAAGGAGTTAGTAAGTTATACCAATTATATATTCTATAATTTAAACATTCCTTATTGAATCTAACATATTATTTATTGAAATCAAATGTGTCATAGCTAGTATATCTTTTCACTTGTATTTATCTTGAAAAAATTAAAAGGTGAGTAAATATACATCATTAGTAGGAAAAAAAATGGTATTTTATGAATTCCACCATGCTCTAGAAATATTTCCTTGAAGGTAGTTTATGAGAGTTGTGAATTTTTCATTCTTGGAATTTTTGAGAATTAAAGATAATTTCATCTTCAAATAATTTGACATATCCTTATTTCCATCAAAATAATCCATCAAATTTGATGTATAGAATTTTAACTTGTTCAAATGTCTGCATTGTCTTCATTGAATGCATTTTTAATGATTTATTTCATAATGTAATCCTTTGATGTATAAAACCTTATATATCCAAGGTTTACTTTTCCATCAAACAAATTCTTCAAATTCTTTAATTTTGCAAATTCAATAATAAAAATTTCAAATATTTTGACACCTTTGAAGTAGAAGACCTTATGTCTTCCAAACATTAATTTGCAAATAAATATTTTTTAATTTTTCAAATTCCTTTTGGATTAGAATTCCTTATCTCTCCAAACATTAAATTAATCTATCAACTTCCAAAACTCAATTTTTTGAAATCAAATTGCAAAATTGATTTTATAAATATAAAATTTTGAAATTTTCAATTTTCAAAAAACTTTTTGGAGTTGAATTCCTTTTGAATCCCTACTTAAAAAATAATAAGTTTTTACTTTTTGATGTTTTGACTTGGCTCTTCTACCTTTATAATGCACTTCATAGATAACTATAATGATTCTCTTCACCTCTCAACTTTCTATAGGTACAACTTTATGAAAATATTACTTATGACTGCTGCTTTTACATCTCAGCCTACATTCTAATTCTATCCCAATCATAGTTTACACAGGTGCTACTATTTTTGTCTTATATTTGGTGCTTCTTCTCTTGGAAATAAATCTATCATCCAATCCTTATTTGGACCTCTTAACTTGGTTCTTCTACTCTCGATAATGAAGTAATCACCTCTTTCTTGGATTTCTTATCTTTGGTGCTTCCTTTTATTTGTGCTTTCAAAAACACTTGATATCAATATGTTATCTTGGAATGTTTCTTTCAATATTATAGTCCCTCCTACTCTAGGTAATATTTGGTTGGAGGTTCTTCAACTTAGGCAACTTTTTTTTCTTTCTGTTGGATCTATTTGACTGCAAATATCAAGGTAGCAAAATACCCAAAATTTGATCTATGTTTCCTTCATGTGGATCTAATTATTTTTTAATTAACACTAAATAATTCCTTCATTTCTAGCTTTAGTCCATATTTTTTTCAAAATAAATATTCACACTAGAGAAATTTTGGTGCTATCTTTAGAGACTAATCAAAGTAGCTCCAATACCATTGTTGGCCTTTGAGCTAGATTATCTCAGGTCCCAATATTCTATATCTTGAGAAGTCTCAAATATAAGAGCAATCAATACATTAAATGGTAAAAATTAATGAACATAACATTCATGAAAATAATAACAATTATATGAATAAAATGGCCAATATCATTCATGTAATAACATGAAGAAAAATTACAATAGAATTGCTCAAAATATGCATACAAGCTTCAATATTACTAATGCTTGAATGAGATATTTTATGCTTTACATGGATATTTATCTCCATAATATATCCTTAGAAATATAACTCTTGAACTCTTTTTTTGTTGCTTTCCCCACACATCTAGGAGATACAACCTTTCCTATTCCATGCATAAGATAAATCTCTCATGTTATTTGGCTTCTTATCTTACCACTTGTATACATGTCTCTTAACTTTTTATTTACTTGATCAATTTACTCTATGACACTCACACACTCCTACATACACACTTGCACACCTCTACATGTACACTTGCACTATGATAGTTGCACACTTTATCACACTACACACCTCCACACATAATTACATGACACTTGTGCATAACCTATGATAGACACATACATAAAGGGAATATAAAACACACTCCTAAAATATAGAATCAAACCCTATTCTAATATTTACATTGTACCATAGGTACCATGGGAATATATTAGCATGCACCAAATAATGTAATATTATCCAATAGAATGATTTAGAAATATCAAACCATTTACTTTTTCATTGTTCTTTTTTCACACACCATTTGGGGTTACTTTCTCAAAACATTGAAATAGTTGATGAAATGTTCGATTAATTATTTAAAAGCTAAAATATTATGTATTTTGTATAGGATTAGTCGTACCATTATTATTGGAATTTATGGCTTGAAAGGAATAATAGAATTTTTAAAAATATATCTCAAAATCATGCCCAATTTTGAGACTATATTATTGCCTCTCTTGTAGAATGTCTACAAATATGGTGTTCATCATTGGAAGTCTCATTTATAAAAAAAAGGGTGCTAATAACTTGCCTATAGGACTTGAACATAAATGGAGGAGTTGTCTACGATAATGGAATTAAAACAAAGGATCTAATTTGATCTAGGGTAAAATGAAAATATCCATATATTGGGATTTTATAAAAGTTAGTGGAGATGGTGTTTTTAAAATAACAAAGTAAAAATTCTTCTCACTTACTTAGAATCATATGGAACTTCAACTAAAAACTATGCAGAGGCTAGGATACTTCTTACATGGATTAAAATTACAATAGAAAATGGTTGGAAATATATTTTAATTGAGGGGGATTCATAAATTATCATCAATGCTATTAACAAAACTAGATGTGGAGACTAGATAAAAAATAATATTATTGTTTATATTCATCGCCTATTACTAGGGGTAATCTCTTGGAAGTGTGAGTATACTTATGTATAATAAAATTAGGTTGTAGATAATTTAGCCAATTTCAATGTTGATATTCAACTTGGTGAAATTCAAATTTTAGAAGGCAAATGACCAAGTGAGATTTTATATCTTAACAAAAATGATATCAAGGAGTTGATTGTTGAAACATAGCACTTCAAGTAAGTTGAAGAATATATTTAATAGAAAAAGAAATAAAAAATGTGATAGAAAGGCATGTTGGATATGGTGTAATTGGCAAGTGTTATTACAGAATTCAAATTAGAGGTAATTTACTAGTTGTTCAAGAGCTCAAAACAAAGAGCCAAATTAAAATAAACGTCTTTGAAGACTTTCCATTCGTATTTCTAAAGGCAGTGTGAAGAAAAAAATCAATATTGTTGGAGGTATGAAAGAATATCTCTAATTTGATTTTTGTGTTGAGAGAAAAACTTGTGAGGATAGCGGTTTCAAATCCATTTAAGATTTCAAGAAGGAATCATATTGTATTGAAAATTGAAGTATTCCAATTTGAGTGTGAGCAAGACTGCATGTCATAACATCCATGCCAAAGTAATGCACATTGCATGCAAAGAAGGATTTCCAAGTGGAATGGAATCGAAGCTCCAAAATAAGGCATGGAATATTGACTTTACATTTGAAATAAAACTTAGGCATGTGATTCAAGGGAGAGTTATAAATTAGGAACTTAAATTAAATTTTGAAATTTTGAATTTATCAATATTGATTAATGTTTTTTTATTTATTTATTTACATGGTGGAATCAATAGCCGTCACGAATCCGATTAGGCTTGTTGGCAATTTTGGGTACCTTGGGTACATTGCCTTTGCTCAAATGTAGAAGTTGTCATTGATGTCAAGAAGCTCTTGAAGGAATTTGATTTAATGTCAGATTATTTAGAGCATGGACAGTGAGTTTCTAAGAAGATCATAGTGGCCCATTTGCAAAAGATCAAAGAAAAAGTCAAGTAAGAAAAGGTATGCAACAGGCTGGAAAAACTGTTGCGATTTCGTGACATGTTTGAGGAGAGAGAAAGAGCTGGAAAAACTATCGTGATTTCGTGACATGTTAGAGGAGAGAGAAAGTGTTGGCAAAACTGTTGCGATTTCCCGACATGTTAGAGGAGAGAGAAAGTGTTGGCAAAATTGTCATGATTTCGCGACATGTTGGAAGAGAGAGAAGAAGCTGGAAAAACTGTCACGATTTTGCGACATGTTGGCAGAGAAGGAGAGCAAGGTGGAAAGTGTCACGATTTCGTGACATGTCGCATTTTCGCGACTCAAAAAGTGCAGGAAGGCAAAGAACGAAAAGTGTCGCTATTTCGCGACATAATGCAAGGAAGGTTGTACGGACGAAAAAGTGTCATGATTTTGCGACATGATGCAGAAAGGAGAGTCCGCAGTATGAACTGTCATGATTTCGTGACAAGTTTGAAGAGAGATAAAGTATCTCGAAAAGTGTCATGATTTCACGACATGCTGTAGAGTTTGAAGTAAGAACAGTCATGTTTTCACGACATGCTGCAAAAGACGAAGTGATGACTGTCACGATTTTGTGACATGCTGAAAAGCTCGAAGTGAGAACTATCGTGATTTCGTGACATGCAGCAAAGGGAAGAGTTTGAAATGAGAAGCATCATGATTTCACGACAGGATGAAAGAAAAGCGTACGGATGCAGAAAGTGTCACGATTTCATGACAGGCAGAAGTGAAGAAGCCAGCGGATGAAGATGTAGCGATTTCACGATAGGATGAAAGAAAAGCGTACGGATGGAGAAAGTGTCACGATTTCGTGACAGAAACTGGAAGCAGGTATTCTATAGGAGAAGTGTCATGATTTCATGATAGAAGCAGAGAGGAAGGCTATGAAGACAAAAGCGTCGTGATTTCACGACATGTTCCAGTTTCATGGGTGTAAGGCAAAAAAGAGCTTAAGGCAGCATAAGTGTCGTGATTTCACGACATGTTCTAGTTTCATGGGCGTAAAGCAGAAAGAAGCTCAAGGCAGCGAAAGTGTCGCTATTTCACGACAAAAGCAGAGAAGAAGGCCATGAAGACAGAAGGGTCACGATTTCACGACAGAAGAGAAGATGACGTCAGCAAAAGCAAAAAGTGTCGCGATATCATGACAAAAGCCAAAAGAAAGTGTACGGCTACAAAGGTGTCATGATATCGTGACATGTTGTAGTTTCACAAGAAAAGCTACAGAACCACAGAGGTGGTTGAAGCCAATAGAGTTGAATTTTAGCCGATGTATTTTAGGGTTTTGCAGTCGACGAAGTTAAGGGTAGCATCCGACTAAGATCAAGGTTTTGATCTTGAAAGTTTTAGTATAAAAGCAGGGCTGCTTGGAGAGAAAAAAATATCGATCGAAGTGTGCATTCGAAGAGCGAAATTCATAGACTGTGTGAAGTGAAGAAGTTTGATTATTGAGAGCAGAGTGCATTCTGTCGAATCTTCCTAGTGAGAGAAATTACAAGGAAGCAGAGTGTGCAAAGACTATGCGGCTGTAATTGCGTAGAGGTGCAAAGGTCGAAGGTTGATCAAGTGTAGCTGTGATTGCACAAAAAGAGCGAAGGACTATGTTTTTGTGCACACCAAAAAAAGAGGACAAAGACATTTGTGCCAGATCGAAGGACTGTGTTTGGTGTAGATCAGAAAAAGAGATCGAGGACATTTGTTCTAGACCGAAGGACTGTGTTTAGTGCAATTTCAAGGACCAGATTTGGAGGTGATAGAGTTGAGGACAGAGGTCTCCAGCCAGAGCAGGGAAGACAGGTGTCTTTTGTGGATAAAGTTCCATTTGCTAAGGGCAGAGGAGGCAGAGGTCTTCTAGAGGATCACCAGCCATAACAGATTTAGGGGATTGGTGTCTCCTTTAGGTTGGTGCCCATAAACATTGTAATCGGGAAAAGTATTCCCAGATTTTGAGTTGATA
Organism: Wollemia nobilis; assembly: GCA_028583015.1. Classification (NCBI taxonomy): domain Eukaryota; kingdom Viridiplantae; phylum Streptophyta; class Pinopsida; order Araucariales; family Araucariaceae; genus Wollemia; species Wollemia nobilis. Next base: position 3,274,902 of record JAQPPZ010002189.1, on the reverse strand, counting down.
AAATTTAGTGAGAGATTTTATCCGTGGAGTAACCCGCATTGGGTGAACCATGTAAATTTTTGTGTCTCTATTGTGGATGGTGTTTTGTGCATTGCTTTGATTACTGCTATTAATACTGCTTTCTATACACTACATAATATTGAATTGAAAGTTGATTTGAAGGAAAAAGTAAAAAGCGGTCTTATACTGTTCACCCCCCCTCTCAGTATAAGCTTGTGTTATTCAAGGCTGTCCAACTTTTATGGCCGCCATAGTATTCTGCGCTATTCATCCTGAAATCCTCCACACAGATCTTTGTGCAGTCCGCTCCCTATAACCACCATGCCACAATCATTTTAAACCTTTTACGCCACTAAAAGCACCAGGAAAGGGACAAGTGTTCAGTTCGACAAGGCCCAAGATTTGAACCTTGGACCTCCACCCCTCTTATAGGGTTTGGATGAACCAATTGGTATACACCTCGGACCCAAAATTAATTAATGTTAATAGAAGTGATAAGGTCATTTAATTTCATATTTGAAAATTGAAATTTTAATATTTGATATTTATAAATTGAAACTACAATTTGAAAATTGAAATTAAAGTTTGGAGAGATAAGATTTTCTACTCCAAAAGAAATATTTGAATTTTCTTGAGAATTTACAAATTTGATTTCAAAAGCTTGATTTTCTAAAAATTTAAAAATTGATTGATTAAACTAAAATTTTGAGCAATAAGGACTTCTAGTTTAAAGGAGATTAATAAATCATGTCTAGTATAAATCATTGGTATATTGACTTAGAAGCAAGTAGGCATATGACTGGAAATAAATAATGGTTCAATACTTTTCAAGAGAAATATGAGAAACCAGTTGCCATAGATGATAATAAAACATATGAGGTCAAAGGAGTAGAAAATTTTGAAATCAATCTCTCTAAAAAAATGGTATAATTAACAATGTATTATATGTTACTAGGTTAACTACTAACCTACTCTTAGTATCTCAATTAATGGATCAAACTTAGTAATCGAGTTTAAAATAAAAATCTTATTACTATACAAGGAAAATGTATAGAATTTGGTTCATAAAAAATGGTATATTTTTCCTAGATATATTATCAAATGTAGCTCTATCAAGAAATATAGTAAACATAAAATAACTACGTCATAAAATTCTAGGACACATAAGTGCATCTTCTATAAATAAAATGAATAGACATCAGATAGTTGAAGGACTACCCAATATTTTATGGGAATTTATATTTTGCCCATAATGTCTTGTAGGAAACAACATAAAAAACCTTTTGAAATAAATAATCATAGAGCTTAGAATACAAATTTATGTAGACTAATTAACACCATTAGGCTTGGATGACATAGATATTTTAAAATATTTTTTTATGATTATTCCAAAAAATATGGGTGTATTTTATGAAGTTTAAATCTGAAATGTTTAGTTGTTTCAAACAATTCAAGCAATGGACATAAAAAAGGAAAATTGATCAAAAATATTTGTTTAGATAGGGGTGGGAAGTTTTTATCAAGATTTTGAATCATTTATAAACTTAAACAGTATATAAAGACAAATTGCTACAACATATTCACCCCAACAAAATGGTATTGCAGAAATAAAATATTGTTCAATAATGGAAATGATATGTTGCATGCTAAAAGAAGATCATATTGATTAATAGTATTGAGTGGAAGCTATTAAAACTATAGTATACATACAAAATAGATCACCCACAAAAATTCTAAAAAATGACACTTCTAAAGAAGTATGGCCATGGAGAAAACCTTCAATAGAACATCTAAGAATTTATGGTTGCAAGGCATATGTGCATGTTCCAAAGAAAAAGAGGATAAAATTATATGATAAAGAATGCTAGATATTTCTTGGTTATGATGATGATTCAATAGGATACAAAACAATTGATCCAATTACAAAAAAGAATCATATAAGCAGTGATGTAGTTTTTTATTAAAGAAAAAAAACTCTACTGAAGATGATACAAGTCTTATTCTAAATAATTTTATATGAAGAAAACTCATCAAATGAAGAAACATAGTTAGATATATTTAGTGAACCAATTGAAAATCCAAAACTCACAATGATACCTCAAAGAAAATAAGTAAAATTATGGAGAAATACACTTAAGGACTCAAATCTATAATGAATATCATATCTTACCAGTACAAGATCTCATACTCACTACATGGTAAGAAAAAATATGGGATTAATTAATTCAATAGTAGAACCCAAAACTACACAACTTGGTAAAAGACAACCAAAATGGAAAACAACCATGGAATCATAAGATGTAACATTAAAAAATAATAAAACATGGGATCTAGTAGATTTACCACAAGCAAATAAAGTGGTAGGATGTAATGGGTTTACAAATAAAACACAAAATAGATGGTTCACTTGAAAAATGTAGGGAATGTAGGACATGATTAGTTACAAAGGGATATACTCAAACAAAATGAATAGACAAGAATTAACTTTTGCACCTACAACTAGAATGAATGCTATTTGAATAATTTATGTATTAGGCACATAACTTGGATGGAAAATTCATCAAGTAGATGTTAAGAATGAATTTTTGTAATAGTAATCTTGAAGAAGAAGTATATATGACTCATCTAGAAGGTTTTTTTATAAAAGGATATGAACTAACTATTTGTAAATTGAACAAATATTTATATGGATTAAAACAAACACCAAGAGCATGGTATATTAAGATTAATAATCATTATATTTAACATAATTTTAAGAGAAGTACATCAAATTCTAGTCTTTATACAAAGAAGGTTGAAGTAGAAATAATAATTCTTGTAGTATATGTTGATGATATAGTAATTGTAGGAAGCCCAAATACTGATAGATGAGGTAAAAAGGATCTAATAAAATATTTTAAAATTACAAATCTAGGATTATTACATTACTATCGTGGTTTAGAAAATTTTCAAATGAAAAAAACACCCCAATAACACAAAGTATGCAAAGTCATTACTTGAAAAATATATAATGACAAATTATAAACCTAAAGACACAACTATAGAAAAAGGATTGCAATTATCAAGATATGATAAGACATCATTGGTTTTTGCTACTATGTATCAATAATTAATTGGAAGTTTTTTGTGTCTAACAAATACCAAACCGGATATTTTTTTTTTGTAAATTATATCTCTATATTTATGCAAGAACATAGAGAAAAATATTGGAAAGCTACGAAAATAATATTGCAATATATCAACAAAACTACATAATTTGGATTAAAATACAAAAGAAATGATACTTTATTGCTTACAGGGATATTCATATTCTAACTATACTAGATCTATAGATGACAAAAAATAAACATCAAGCTATATGTTCCATATTAGTTCAAGATCTACCCAGGTGTTGTAGGTGATTTGGAGAGGAGAGGGCAATCCTCTAAGGGAGGTCCCAGGTTCAAATCTCCACCCTACCAAAAAGCTGAATTGGGTATCCAAAATCCAATTGATAATGTTGGTGCGGGCAGGGTCGGGTGCGACTCTCGAGTGACTTTGACAATGTAGAACCCCCTGTTCATGGTCTCTCAGACGAAGGAGGCCCCGCAAGGGGTTTTTCACTAAAAAAAAAAAAGAGTTTAGGATCTATTTCTTGGTGTAGTAAGAAATAACATGTAGTGGCTCGTTCATCAATCTAAGTAGAGTATCATACAACAAGAGATGCAATATGTGAAACACTTTGGTTACAATACATATTATCAGATATGAGAATCAAAAGAACTCTAACACTACTACATTGTGATAATCAACGAGTTGTTAAATTAATAAAAATCTTGTGCTTCATGAAAGAACAAAAAATATTGAAGTACAATGTCATTTTGTCAAATATCATGTTCAACATGAGCATATTAAGCTAAAGCATGTTTCTATTAAAGAATGGGTTGCATATATTTTTATAAAATATCTTGGTCGAAACATGTATCAAAATTTTTAGAGTTACTTATGTACATAAACATGTCTTCAATAACCAAATAATGTAATACAAGGGGTGTTGGATAATATTACATTATTTGGTACAATGTAAATATTAGAATAGGGTTTGAGTCTATAGTTTAGGAGTGTGATTTATATTTTCCCTTTATGTATGTGTCTATGTGTAGGATGTGCACAAGTGTCATGTAATTATGTGTGCAAAGTTTACAAGAGTAAATAGAGAGTCAAGAGTCAAGTATACAAGTGGCAAGATGAGAAGCCAATACATGAGAGGTTTATCTTAAGCATGGAATAGGAAAATATGCATCTCCTAGATATGTGAGAAGATAAATAGATAAAGAGTCCAAGAGTCACATTTCTAAGGTTATACTATGGAGACAAAGCTCCATGCATTGTATCTAAGATTAAGTATTCAAGCATTGATAATATTGAAGGTTGTATACAGTTTGAGCAATTTTTTATTATACTAAACCTCTTTGTGGGTTTGAATCTCGCTCCTTGTCACCACTATAATGCCCAATTGCATCAAGTAAACCTTTTATGTAGTTGGCTACGCTGACACAACACATCCATCAGGACTATGGGGCCTAAGGGATTGGAATCCTGATCTCTATGCTCCTACAAAAGCATTTTAACCGTTGAACCAAGCCATCAAACCCAAAAAAAAATAAAAATAAAAAAATGTTTGAGCAATTCTATTGTAAGTTTTCTTCATGTTATTTCATGAATGAGACTGACCATTTTAATTCAAATTATTGTTATTTATATGAATATCAAGTTCTTTAATATTGGCCACTTAAATTGAATGCTCACATATTAAAAATCCTAAACATTGGGACCTATGATAACCTAGCTAAAAATCCAATAGTGTTTTAAAGGGAGTGGCCCCAAATATAAACCGTATAGAACTTATTAAAAATAATTATACTAATGATTAATTAATTTAACTCAGTTTAACTAAAGTCAATTAAAAAATAAAATCAAATAAAATCAAAGTTTAAATCAATTAAATTGAAATTAAAATTAAATATTAATCAATTAAAACTAAAATTAAGTCAAAGTTAATTATAATTTTAAAAATTTTAAACAAATCAAATAACAAATTAATTTTTTTTTTTGTTATTGAAAGCATAAGGGTTGAGATGGGAATGTGGTTGGATCAAGCCATGAGTCTTGGCTTAACTTGAGCTTGTGATAAGAGTATTTAAACAGATGTTGGGTTGGATAGTTGGAGTGAGGTGGCATACATGTTAAATGGAGGGAAGTAATGATAGAGATGATGTAGGGGCTTCCTTATCTATTTGGATTAGGGTTTTTTTCTAGTCTTGATGGCTATTCCATAGGATTTTGGCAACGAGTTCTCTCCCTTAGACTTTACCTTCATAGAAATTTTAGAATTAAAAGATTCAAATAGTAGATAAATGCCATACCCAAAGGAGGTCAAATTTCATCAAGAATCCTATACCAAGCCTTGTGGAATTGGATATTGAAATCATCCATCATCTCCACAGGTGCTCTTTTGATGGTTGTGAGTTGCTCGAGGAGAGATACACTATATACCTTCTCTTTGAACCTATCTATCAATAGGTCTACTAATTTATCCCAACTAGGGTTATGTGTAAGGGGTTGACCCCAAAATGTATTTATAAAAATTTGGCGAATCAGTTTCGAAATCCAAGCAAATAGTTTCCAAAAACATGTAGAAGGTTCACTATTATTAGGGGTAATGTTGGAAATTTAAACTTAAAATGGTTAAATTATTATAAAATTGGGGTGAATCAACCCAAAAAAAATTTGCACCCAAATTTTTTTGGCTAATGGGCCATGGTCAAGGATCCTAAATATTAGCCAATTCCAAATTTCAAAAATCCTAATTTTAGACAATTTGGTGATAAATAGTCGCTATGCATAACCCTAATCCCAACTCTTGACTAATTGAAGATTAAGAATGATGTACCATTCTTTAGATTTTATTTTGAATAAGGTAGTCAATAACCTTAGTGCTATGTCTTGTTATTCAATTAAATATACCATGCATAAGCTCACTAGGTGATGCAAATGCTCTATCGGGGCAATGACATATTTCCCCATGAAATAAGGTATGGACTTGAGTGATATTTCATAAATTGGATCCCATATAACTGATGCGGTAGGCTTAATTAAGGGACGTATATCATTCCACATTGAGCACCTTAGAGAAGGTTGATTCAATGGAGCTTCAATGTTGCATTTTTTGTTCTTCCTCATTTCTCTTAGATTCAAGAGAAATATTATCTCTTGTTGGTTAGCTCTAGAAAAAGACCTAGTGATAGGCTCTATGATCATAAATTTCTAGGTCCTTTCTCAAGAATGGATTCTCCTATAAGATGTACAAAATATCTAACACCTACATATGTAATATGAAATCAAATTGATAATGCAAATTATGTAACCATCATAACAAAAAATAGAGAAAATAAAGTGCTCTTCTCATTGATATTCAAAAATTGTCTTTACAAGAGGTTACAAAATATCCCTCTTAGGGATTCACTAAATTGATACAAATTACATCAAGAATCCATAACATAGGTATCTTCCAAAATATCATTTGTAATATCCAAAAACTGATTATGGAGGGTTTCTTAGCAACCTTCGCTTGATGATGCAAATATTGAGGAATCTTGAGATGATTTTGTCCTGTAGAAACATGATATCTACAAAAATGATCATTTAAGATATATTAGAAACAAATGTGAAGCCTCTAAGGTGTTGGCAATTTTGGGTACCTTGGGTACATTGCCTTTGCTCAAGTGTAGAAGTTGTCATTGATGTCAAGAAGCTCTTGAAGGAATTTGATTTAATGTCAGATTATTCGGAGCATGGACAGTGAGTTTCCAGGAAGATCATAGTAGCCCATTTGCAAAAGATCAAAGAAAAAGACAAGTAAGAAAAGGTATGCAGCAGACAAGAAAAACTGTCATGATTTCGCGACATGTTAGAGGAGAGAGAAAGTGCTGGAAAAACTATCGCGATTTCGTGACATGTTTGAGGAGAGAGAAAGAGCTGGCAAAACTGTCACGATTTCGTGACATGTTGGAAGAGAGAGAAGAATTAGGAAAAATTGTCACGATTTCGCGACATGTTGGCAGAGAAAAAGGCAAGTGGAAAAATTGTCACGATTTCGCGACATGTTGGCAGAGAAGAAGAGCAAGGTGGAAAGTGTCGCGATTTCATGACATGTCGCATTTTCGTGACTCGAAAAGTGTAGGAAGGCAGAGAAGGAAAAGTGTCACGATTTCACGACATATTGCAAAGAAGATTGTATGGACGGAAAAGTGTCACGATTTCGCGACATGTTGCAGGAGAGGGAGTCCGAAAGAAAAAGTGTCACGATTTCGCGACATGTTGCAGGAGAGAGAGTCCGAAAGGAAAAGTGTCACGATTTCATGACATAATGCAGAAGAGAGAGTCCAAAAGAAAAAGTGTCACGATTTCATGACATAATGCTGAAAAGAGAGTCCGTAGTGTGAATTGTCGCGATTTCGTGACAAGTTCGAAGAGAGAGAAAGTAGCAAGACAAAGTGTCGCGATTTCGTGACATGCTGCAAAACTTGAAGTGAGAACTATCACGATTTTGTGACATGCAGCAAAGGGAAGAGTCGAAAATGAGAACTATCACGATTTTGTGATAGGTTGCAAAGAAATCGTACGGATGCAGAAAGTGTCACGATTTCGCGACAGGTTGAGATGGCAGCATTCAGTTGGAGAAAGTGTCATGATTTCATGACAGGTTGAGATGGCAGCATTCAGTTGGAGAAAGTGTCACGATTTTGCGATAGGTTGAGATGGGGGCATTCAGTTGGAGAAAGTGTCGTGATTTCACGACAGAGACAGTAAACAAGTCTTCAATAGAAGAAGCGTCGCGATTTCATGACGAATTCAAGAAGGAAGAGCTCAAAGGCGAAAGCATCATGATTTCGTGACATGTTCCAGTTTCACGGGCGTAAGGCAGAGAAAAGCATAAGGCAGCGAAAGTGTCATGATTTCATGACATGTTCCATTTTCGCTAGTGCAAGCCGAGAAGAGTGCAAGGAAGCGAAAGTGTCACGATTTCGCGACATGTTCTGCTTTCACTGGTGCAAGCCGAGAAGAGGGTAAGAAAGTGAGAAGTGTCGCGATATCATGACAAGAGCTTAGTCAAAGTCGTCAAAGGCTAAAGTGTCATGATATCATGACAAAAGCCATAAGATAGTGTACGGTTGCAAAGGTGTCACGATATCATGACATGTTGTAGTTTCATGGCAGAAGCTACAGAAGAGTTGCAGAGGTAGTGAAGCCGACAAAGTTAAATTTGGGCCGACAAAGATTAGGGTTTGCAACCAACATAGTTTAGGGTGTGCAGCCGACTAAGATCAAGGTTTTAATCTTGAAAGTGTTAGTATAAAAGGAGGGCTGCTTGGAGAGTTAAGTATCGATTTTGTGTGTGCGTTCGAAGTGCGACGTTCGTAGATAGAGTGCAAAATTCGATAGCAGGGTACAAAGTGCATTTTGTCGAATCGTCTAAGTGAGAGAGATTGCAAGGAATCAAAGTGCATGAAGATGGTGCTGCTGTGTTTGTGAAAAGGAGCAGAAGTTGTTGGCGTTGCAATATTCGTAGATAGAGCGCAAGGGGAGAAGTTTGATCACCGATAGCTGAGTACCACTGTGATTGCGCAAGACAGTGCAAAGACTGGAGTTAGACAAAGTGTGGCTGTAAAAGCACAAGAAGTTGTGTATGTTGTGAAGCAGTCTGGGCAGGTTCTAGTGAGAACTTGCAAAGCAGATCTGAGACAAGTCTTGGTGAAGACTTGGGTGAAGATCAAGCAAGCTTTAGTGAAATCTTGTGAACCACTTTTGTGAACCAGATTTGAGGACCAGTTGAGGACAGATATTGGTGCAGATTCGAGGACATTTGTGCCAGACCGAAGGACTGTGTTTGGTGCAAATCAAAGATAGAGAACGAGGACATTTGTGCTAGACCGAAGGACTGTGTCTAGTGCAAATTCGAGGACCAGCTTGGTGATGATAGAGTTGAGGACAGAGGTCTCCAGACAGAGCAGGGAAGACAGGTGTCTTCTGTGGATAGAGTTCCATTTGCTAAGGGCAGCAGAGGCAGAGGTCTTCTAGAGGATCACCAGCCAGAACAGAGCTAGGGGATTGGTGTCTCCTTTGGGTTGGTGCCCATAAACTTTGTAATCGGGAAAGGTATTCCTCGAATTATGATTTGATAAAATTTAGTGAAATATTTTATCCGTGGAGTAGCCCACTTTGGGTGAACCACGTAAATTGTTGTGTCTCTTTGTTGATGGTGTTTTGTGCATTGCTTTGATTACGACTTTTGATTTTTCTATCTATACACTGCATATTTTTGAATTGAAAGTTGAATTGAAGGAAAAAGTAAAAAGTGGTCTTATACTATTCACCCCCCCTCTCAGTATAAGCTTGTGTTCTTCAATTGGTATCAGAGCGGGTGCCTTCAAAAATTTTAACAGCTTGAAGGAAAAGCTAGTAAAGAACACAATGGATTATTCAAGTGGCAATGCAGCACCTATTCTTGATGGATCAGATTTTTGTCTTTGGAGTGCAAGGATGAAGGTTCATCTAATGGCACTTGGTAATGAGGTTTGGGAAGTGATTGAAGATGGGTACACTATTCCTGAACATGGTCCTTATACTAAAGAAGACAGACTCCTACATCACAACAATTCAAAAGCAATGAATGCAATCCTGAAAGGCTTATAGAAAGCAGATCTCACCAAAGTGATTCACTACAAGACAGCTAGTGAAATGTGGAATCAGCTGAAAGTGGTTCATACAGGTGATGCAAATGTCCGAAAGGCCAAGTTGAGACACTTCAAAGGTATGTTTGAACAACTCCAGATGAATGATGATGAAAATATTAGTGACTACATGCTTCGTATGGATGAGGTTGTTAACTCCATGAAAGACTTAGGTCTTGAGCTTGCTGAAAATGATGTTTGTGATAAGATTTTAAGATCTCTTCCTAATAGATTTAGTGAAAATATTTCTGCTATTGAGGAAGCTAAATATTTGGATAAGTTGAAAAAGGATGAGCTCCATAGTATACTTGCAGCATTTGAGTTGAGAACTCAAGTGAAGGTTGATGTCAAGAAAGAGGCATCTTTCAAGGCTACCAAGAAATCCAAGGGTAAACAGCTTCAAGAGAGTGATGAGTCTTCTAGTGATGAAGAAGCATATTACAGCAAGAAAGGCAAGTTCTCTAGAAAGAGCAAAAGCATGAAAAATATAAGATGTTTTAATTGTGGAAAGTTTGGTCATTATGCTACTGACTGTACTGTTTCCAAGAATGAAAGTGATGAAGATAAACAGGATTCTAAGAGCAAGGAATCTGAAAAGCACAAGCATCACAGGAAATACAAAGATGAGCACAACAATCAAGGAAAGAGGTATTCTCGCAAGCACAAGAAGAGTTTCTACCTAGACAAAGCAAGTAAGTGTTCGAGTAGTGATAGTGAAAGTTCTTCGAGTGATGATGAAAATGAGATGTTGTTTATTTCAGAAAAAGAGGAAGAACCGAAACATAGATTCATTATCATGAAATGTCTTAGATGTGGAAATTTTGGTCACCTTGAGGATGATTGTACAAATAATGATTTGGTTTCCAGTATGTATGAGGATGCTTTAGAAAACTATAAGGAAGATGCATGTATGGTTTTTGAAGAGGGTAGCACCTCTAGCGATAAGAAAACTGAAAAAGGCTTTGATGATCCAGAAAGCAATCAAATAAAGGATCTTGAAAGTGAACTTTCTAATGCTCTAAGTGCTTTGAAAAAGGAAAGAAAGAAGAATGCTAGACTCAAGGATAAGTTAGATGAATGTTGTATGGAGAGAGATGATCTTACAGAAAGTCTTGACTTCTCTATGGCTAAGACACAAGAACTCAAGGACGAGTTAGAGTCTAAGATTCTTGAGTATAGTGAGTTAGAAAAGAAAATGGCTTCTTTGAAAGAGGAAACTAAAGAGTACAAGGATAAGCTTTACAGGTTTCAAGATAGCTCCAAAAAGGTTAAGTCACTCATCAAAGGTCAAAGAAAGACAACAGATAAAATAGGCCTTGGCTTTGTTAAGCCACGCAAGGAACAGGTTGGGGAATCTAGTAAGAGATTTCAAAAAGAAGAGAGTTCTGATGAGGAGAGTATTTCAGAGAAAGAGTCCATGGATGATAGATGCACAGAAACAAAAAATAGAATTCAGAATAAGAAGAAGAAGTTTTCGGGACCCATGAGGTCGAATAAAGGAAAATTTCACGGTAGATGTTTTGCGTGTTACAGGTTTGGTCACATGGCTGCACATTGCATGGCTCAAATGAAGAAGGTAAACAACAATTTTAGAAGTGCTAGTTTCTTTCAAGGATATTGCTACTCTTGTCAACAGTTTGGGCACAAGGCAGTTTATTGCAAGGCAAATAATAGAAACAGGTTTGGTCAGAACTGGTGGATTCAAAAAGTAGGTATGCCTAAAAGAAATAACTTTGTTACTTGTTATAAGTGCAACAATGAAGGTCACACAGCTAGACAGTGTAGAGCTGAACTTCCAAGGTACAGGAACAGAAACAGTAGTATGAACAGGTCCAAGGATCAAGGCATGGATAAGAACAGTGACAGGAACAAGAACAGGAATATTGACAAAGAGTTCAAGAGAAGGCCCGACAAGGAAATTGTAGACGCTGATGATGATCAGTGCCTAATGGGAGTTTTACTCCCACCCCTATTTTAATCACCTCATCAGGAGGTGGGGGAGGGACTAAGCTAAGAGGCTCATTCTTAGTCCCGAGCCCCAAAGGTGACCCTTTGCCATTGATGACAAAGGGGGAGAGATATGAGTAAGGGGGAGAGCTTCAAGTGAAGAGAAGAGCTTCAAGTCAGGGGGAGCAAAACTTCAAAGGCAAATTCTTAGTTGTGAGCATAGTTGGTTTCATTTTTGGCTCTTGAGATGTGTTTTCAGTAAAGGTTTGCCATCAATGACAAAGGGGGAGATTGTTGGCAATTTTGGGTACCTTGGGTACATTGCCTTTGCTCAAGTGTAGAAGTTGTCATTGATGTCAAGAAGCTCTTGAAGGAATTTGATTTAATGTCAGATTATTCAGAGCATGGACAGTGAGTTTCCAGGAAGATCATAGTAGCCCATTTGCAAAAGATCAAAGAAAAATACAAGTAAGAAAAGGTATGCAGCAGGCAAGAAAAACTGTCACGATTTCGCGACATGTTAGAGGAGAGAGAAAGTGCTGGAAAAACTGTCGCGATTTCATGACATGTTTGAGGAGAGAGAAAGAGCTGGCAAAACTGTCACGATTTCGTGACATGTTGGCAGAGAAAAAGGCAAGTGGAAAAACTGTCGCGATTTCATGACATGTTGGCAGAGAAGAAGAGCAAGGTGGAAAGTGTCATGATTTCATGACATGTCGCATTTTTGTGACTCGAAAAGTGCAGGAAGGCAGAGAAGGAAAAGTGTCACGATTTCACGACATATTGCAAAGAAGATTGTACGGACGGAAAAGTGTCACGATTTCGTGACATGTTGCAGGAGAGGGAGTCCGAAAGAAAAAGTGTCATGATTTCGCGACATGTTGCAGGAGAGAGAGTCCGAAAGGAAAAGTGTCACGATTTCGTGACATAATGTAGAAGAGAGAGTCCAAAAGAAAAAGTGTCACGATTTCGCGACATAATGCTGAAAAGAGAGTCCGTAGTGTGAATTGTCACGATTTCGTGACAAGTTCGAAGAGAGAGAAAGTAGCAAGACAAAGTGTCACGATTTCGTGACATGCTGTAGAACTCAAAGTGAGAACTGTCACGATTTCATGACATGCAGCAAAGGGAAGAGTCAAAAATGAGAACTGTCATGATTTTGCGACAGGCTGCAAAGAAATCGTACGGATGCAGAAAGTGTCATGATTTTGCGACAGGTTGAGATGGCAGCATTCAGTTGGAGAAAGTGTCGTGATTTCACGACAGGTTGAGATGGCAGCATTTAGTTGGAGAAAGTGTCACGATTTCATGATAGGTTGAGATGGGGGCATTCAGTTGGAGAAAGTGTCACGATTTCACGACAGAGACAGGAAACAAGTCTTCAACAGAAGAAGCATCGTGATTTCACGATGAATTCAAGAAGGAAGAGCTCGAAGGCGAAAGCATCGCGATTTCGTGACATGTTCCAGTTTCATGGGCGTAAGGCAGAGAAAAGCATAAGGCAGCGAAAGTGTCACGATTTCGCGACATGTTCCATTTTCTCTAGTGCAAGCCGAGAAGAGTGCAAGGAAGCAAAAGTGTCACGATTTCGTGACATGTTCTACTTTCACTAGTGCAAGCCGAGAAGAGGGTAAGAAAGCGAGAAGTGTCACGATATCATGACAAGAGCTTAGTCAAAGTCGTCAAAGGCTAAAGTGTCGTGATATCATGACAAAAGCCATAAGATAGTGTACGGTTGCAAAGGTGTCACGATATCGCGACATGTTGTAGTTTCATGACAGAAGCTACAGAAGAGTTGCAGAGGCAGTGAAGCCGACAAAGTTAAATTTGGGCCGACAAAGATTAGGGTTTGCAGCCGACATAGTTTAGGGTGTGCAACCGACTAAGATCAAGGTTTTAATCTTGAAAGTGTTAGTATAAAAGGAGGGTTGCTTGGAGAGTTAAGTATCGATTTTGTGTGTGCGTTTGAAGTGCGACGTTCGTAGATAGAGTGCGAAATTCGATAGCAGGGTACAAAGTGCATTTTGTCGAATCATCTAAGTGAGAGAGATCGCAAGGAATCAGAGTGCGCGAAGATGGTGCTGCTGTGTTTGCGAAAAGGAGTAGAAGCTGTTGGCATTGCAATATTCGCAGATAGAGCATAGGGGGAGAAGTTCGATCGTCGACAGCTGAGTACCGCTGTGATTGCACAGACAGTGCAAAGACTGGAGTTAGACAAAGTGTGGCTGTAAAAGCACAAGAAGTTGTGTATGTTGTGAAGCAGTCTGGGCAGGTTCTAGTGAGAACTTGCAAAGCAGATCTGAGACAAGTCTTGGTGAAGACTTGGGTGAAGATCAAGCAAGCTTTAGTGAAAGCTTGTGAACCATATTTGAGGACCAGTTGAGGACAGAGATTGGTGCATATTCGAGGACATTTGTGCCAGACCGAAGGACTGTGTTTGGTGCAGATCAGAGATAGAGAACGAGGACATTTGTGCTAGACCGAAGGACTATGTCTAGTGCAAATTCGAGGACCAGCTTGGTGATGATAGAGTTGAGGATAGAGGTCTCCAGCCAGAGCAAGGAAGATAGGTGTCTTCTGTGGATAGAGTTCCATTTCCTAAGGGCAGTGGAGGCAGAGGTCTTCTAGAGGATCACCAGCCAGAACAGAGCTAGGGGATTGGTGTCTCCTTTGGGTTGGTGCCCATAAACTTTGTAATCGGGAAAGGTATTCCCAGAATTATGATTTGATAAAATTTAGTGAAATATTTTATCCGTGGAGTAGCCCACTTTGGGTGAACCACGTAAATTGTTGTGTCTCTTTGTTGATGGTGTTTTGTGCATTGCTTTGATTACGGCTTTTGATTCTGCTATCTATACACTGCATATTTTTGAATTGAAAGTTGAATTGAAGGAAAAAGTAAAAAGTGGTCTTATACTGTTCACCCCCCCCCCCTCTCTGTATAAGCTTGTGTTCTTCATAAGGATGAGTCATATTTCATGATAATGCAAATGAAAGGAAATTCTTAAAAAAATAGAAAAAATACATATAAATAGAATTAAAATGTACTAAAATAGATTAGAAATAAAATTGAAATCTACTAAAACTGATCTAAAAAAATATAAAAAATTGAATCTCACACAAGACTGTAATTGGCTAAAATTATTGGCTCTGATAGTCATCATCGGGTCTTACGACACCGCTTATAGGTCACTATTAGATATATTGACCGCTGAACAATGATATTTTTCTTCATGCTTGGTGCAGGACGACATTCAATTTGTCCTGTAGATGGATTGACGTTCTTAGTGTGCTCTTGAGGAATGACTTAAATGTGGAAATTAACTCAAAATTAGGTTGAATTATTATGCACAATTATGATATTTGGCCTTCAAACTATCCAAAACTCCATTTATGGGTATGTAAGTGTCATATTGAGATTTGGGAAGCACTCTGTTGCATTAGCTTGATCTCAATTCTCTCTCTATTTTGATAGCACTTCATTGTAAAGATATCCAAGCATTTTTTGTATGAAGGAAATGCTCCATTTTATATATTTCCCTCAATTGTAATCTTGGCTTGTTGAAGAAGCCAAGATCAAGATTTAGTTAAGCTCAGGGATACGAGGTATCACTTCTGGAAGGTTCTTGTGCATAACCTTTGAATATCAACTACCTTGTAATATATTTGGCTTGGATCAGGAGCTTGAGTTTGTTACAAGCAAGGCCATCCTAGGGTGGACTATCTAGGTTTGGGGAACATCATAGGGTCTAGTGGCCACTTGAGGCCACTCCTGGGTATGACGGCCTAGGTTGAAAAGGACTAATTGCTACTATCTTAATGGTTATAACCACTATTAGGTCTTGGGAAGGCCCAAGATGATGTTGAAATATTTTCAACATTGCCTCCTTAGTCCTAAGTATTAAGTCCTAGTATTTAGTTTTAGTTTAATGTTTTGATTTACATATTTCTAGTTAATTTGATTAGCATACATTGAGATTTTGGCTTGGTTGGTCAATTTTTAACCATATTCCAAGATTAGTATGTTGTTAGGATAAGAGCTATCTTTAAGTTAGTTTGTTGTAATAAGTTTAAGAGGATTTCTCTCAACCACCATGTCTATTTTTAGTTCTTTCAAGAACTATAAAACTATGTAATGCATTGTTGATCACCATTGTTTCTCTTCACCATTGTTTCTCATTTGGTATCAGAGTAGGTTTTCTCAAATGGATCAAAAACTATGGAGAGTGGTGTGAAGATATCTGAAACACACACTTTGTCAGAGAAACTCAAGTGGCCAGCACTCAACAGATTTGCAAGGAAGAGCTCGAGTAAATCATTAATATCTCATGAATCCTGAGGTATTTGATTATGAAATTTTGAGGGTTGTTAGGTAATTGTATCAAGAGGATGCAATAAAAATTTTAGGTGATTTGGAGCTAATTTGCTGATTTTATTAGCATTTTTATTTTTTCAATAAAATGGTTGTATAAGGTGGAATACAGGGTATTTGCTTCTCAAATTTTGGGAGAAATATTATTTCAATAAAATAATAATTCAGAAAAATTTCAGATCATTGGGATCTGTATTTATTGATTTATGTGAATATTTATTTTTCCTTCAACAATCCTAGATCCGAAATTGTGATAAAAATGGAAAAAGTAAATGATCACATATTTTTCACCTTTGTGATTTTTCTTCTAAAATTTAGAGGGTTTTCATATTATTGTCTCAAGAATACAGAGTTTAATTTTCAGAAATTTTGGAGTTGTATGGATTTATTTATGTGAAGAACATTGAGGTTGTCTCAAAAATACTCTAAGATCTAGAAAGGGCAAAACTAAATTGATCACATATTTCTCATTTGTGTGAATTTGGATCTAAAATTTAGTGGATTTTTAGATAAGTATATCAGAAGTCTACAGGAAAGGAGTGGCTGAGAGCTAGGTGGAAGATTGATGAATGGTGGATTGCAGAATGGCCACCATGTATAAAGAATTGGAAGTACCCAAATTTTATGGAGATAATTATGCTATTTGGAGCATAATGATGAAGACCTTCTTTAAGGCTAAATACTTATGGGATATAGTTCAAGAAGGATATGAGGAACCCACTTGGAGTAAGCTACAAGGTGAGGAGATAAAAGAGAAGAAGGAGCAGTAATATGCAAATTGCTTAGCTCTTATAGATTTGAGGAGAGGAATGGGAAAGAATGTTTTTCCTCTCATAGCCAATTGTAGATCAACTACAATGGCATGGCAAGTGTTAAATGATGCTTATGGGTTTGATGAGGATACCCATAAATCCATGAGTGACAATCATGAAGATTGTTTAAGCAAGGAGGAGCCTTGCTTCCTTGAAGTAGTTTTTGAATTAGATCCTTTTGAAGGAGTTTTTGAAGAGTCTTGTAAAGACTCATATGAAGTCATGCTTTGTAATGGAGAATTATTTCTTGTAGAGGAAGGCCTGTATGTAGAAAACCAACAAGATGAAGAATTCTTCATGGAGGAAGCATATGTTGCTGAATTTTGTGATGAAAAGATAAGAAGAGGTGTGTATTCCTCAAGAGTACGAGGAGGAAGAAGAGGATTTGTTGTTGATAGAAGAAAAAGTGATAAAAAATATCTCATGGAGGAGATAAATGAAGATTGTATTATGGATAATGCACCTAAAATTCTCATGGGAGAGAATAAAGATGATAATAGGATCAACCAAAATTGTTGGCATGTTGATGGAGAAGCAATGTTTATGGAAGACCATTGTCTTGAAGACCATTCACTTGGAATGGATGTATGCTCGCTTGACAGAGAAAATGATGATCTCCTACAAGGAGAAGATAAAATTGTTAGAGTTCCTCTAAAATGGGAGAAGAATGTGAAAAATGAGATAGAAACAGAAAATGGAAATGAGATTGCTGATTTTCTTATCGTAATGGCAAAGGAAACATCACTCATGGATGAAGATCACTCACTTGGAGTGACTACATTGCAGAAAGAGAGTTGTCTTGAAAAGGCAACTATGTATGATTGCTTGAATGAATGGTGTTTCAACACACCAACATGGATTGAACAAAGGAGGAGAACTATTAATGAAGAGTTGATGGTTGATCTTGAAGCACCATACAATGAAGGAGAACTGCTACAAAATAGCTTTATGGGAAGCACCAAATATACTCATACTAAAGGTAATGTTTTTATGATTAATGATTTGTTTTTTGTGAACAAGCATGAAAAGAAAGGAGAATGTCTTCCAAAGGCATTATTGAGAGGTTATTATCTCATTGAGACAACTTTTATGAAGAGTCTTCTTGAAGAGAAGACAGTGATGGAGAACTTGGGTCACATGGATCAAAATGATGTGTTCAAAATTCCTTGGAAGAAGGATTATTGTAAAGTCATTGTTTTGAGAGAATATTTGTGTGAGGAGCAAATTTATGTTGCATATGTAGTTGGTCATTATATGGCCATATTTGTTGTGATATTTTTTGTGAAAATATGTGAAAGAGTTGTATGGTATAATCATCTATGTGAGATGATTAATTGTAAATACTCATGTGGAGTATTGTTTAGTGTTGAAGATGTAAAAGAAGATCAATATGTGAGAGCATGGTTTAAAGACCATAATGATAAATATGTAAGAGAGTGGTTGCTGAAAACCACAAGAGGAGATACTTTTGTTGAAGGGGGAGCTAATCAACAAAAGAAGGCACTCAAGCATTTGTAGGAAATCCCACATAAAGAGTGGAAGGAGTGCCACCATAAGTATTTTGTAAATTCTGATTTCTTGATTCAATATTGGAGGAAACGTAAGAGAAAAATTTTCTTCCAACTCGTGATGCTTAAAGAACTCTTGCATGAGTATCTTTAGCATCAAGGGGGAGAATGTTGGAATATTTTCAACATTGCCTCCTTAGTCCTAAGTATTAAGTCCTAGTATTTAGTTTTAGTTTAATGTTTTGATTTACATATTTCTAGTTAATTTTATTAGCATACATTGAGGTTTTGGCTTGGTTGGTCAATGTTTAACCATAGTCCAAGATTAGCATGTTGTTAGGATAAGAGCTATCTTTAAGTTAGTTTGTTGTAATAAGTTTAAGAGGATTTCTCTCAACCACCATGTTTATTTTTAGTTCTTTCAAGAACTATAAAACTATGTAATGCATTGTTGATCAATAGAACAATTTCACCATTGTTTCTCAGATGAGTCATATGGCCTACAAAGGTGTCCACATGAGTAGCCTCCTAAAAATGACATATTTTAGGTTTCTACAAATGCCCATTTTTGATATGCGTTGTGTGAAAGCACAACACTGAGAAAAACTAGACAACCTAACATCACATTGTAGGTTGATTGATGTTCATTGATCTAGTCAACTTTAGATACCTCAATCACAGAAAGAGCATGCATCACTGAATCATTACCTCCAATAAAATAGTAGGCTTAATTTGAGTAAAACTTTAACAAATATGGTAGGCATATGAGTAGCATTGTCAATCTATAAGAATCGTAGGTTAAGAATGCAAAATGTTTAGTTATAATTTTTGTTTTTTTCCCCCAAAAAATAGGGAAGATTATGATAAATGTTAGCAATGATTATTGGACGAATGCAATTTGCATGATTAAGTGTTGAATTGTTGATTTTGATTATGAATTATTTGACCATGACTACCCCCTCAAGCAACTAGTCAATGAGTAAATAGCAAGTGATGAAAGCAAAAAGTCGCTTGACCAAGATGAATTATTTGGAATGTGCAATATGATAACCTTTGTAAAGGGAAATTCCTTTTACAGCTATGATTTCAACCATTATTAATAACTGTACATCTCTATCCCATGGAGTAGTCCAACCACATGGGTTTCTTAGGGAATTAGGATGATAGCAATCCAATTTAAGCATGTAATGAATCACTATGTTCGATTATTTAATAAAATTTCATAGAAGAATGAAATGAAAACCTCATTCCCATGGAGAAATATGACCATAATAGCCTTCTTGGGGATTGAAGTGAAGAAATTTTTATTCATCAATGAATAATATGGTTCAAATGGCCTTATGGTAATTTACCCATCTTACTGAATTGCATGGATAGCAGGTCACTACAACCACCAAGTGTATAGGGTAAATTACTAGGTATGAGGTGCTTTTGGGATTATTTTTATTTGATTTTTTTGGTTAATTTACAATTTTTGATGAAAGTGGACCATTATATGTGATTAGATGTCCAATTTAAAGCTCATGATGTTGATTGAACGGATGCAATTATTGTTGATTTGGGGGCATACTAGGGTACAACAATGGTGATTTAAAATTTTTAGGGTTGTCGTAAGGTACAATGATGGTGCCAAAATGCGACCGTTCTACCCCACGACAGTCAACATTTTTGGAAAATATAAAAGTAAAATTTCCAAATTTTAAAATTATTATGACAGTTGGTAGTGATAAAAATGTGGGTTGTGAGTTGGAGTAGAGAGATATTGATGTAGAACGTTGTTGAACTTGCACTAGAGGATCATGATGAACCAGGAAGAGGCTTCAACAAGCGATGGAGGCAAAGCTCCTAAGGTAGATCTCTCAATTATTTTCTTATAAATTATGGAATTTAAAATGAACCTCACTAATTAATGGGTTAAGGAACCTCATTAAACTATAATAAATGAACCTCACCCTAGCTTAGAGATCTAGATTAGGCTAGCTTAGGAGGGTAGGTTAGAAATTAATTAATTTTTTTGCTTTTTTCTTAGTATGGGAAAGTACCCATCATAGGTGCCACTGTAGGGCCATCCTAGGGAGAAGCGTCTCCCCTTTGGTTGGAAAGGGGTCGTTAGGGGGTGCGGTAGATAGGTTTGACTCCAACAGTAAAAAATATGACCATTGGGGTGGCCATATTGGGGTCCAATGGTGGTGCCTAGAAGCCATCGGGGCCCAACGTGACCTCCAAAATTAGGGACTTTTTGAAACTTTTGTTGATTTTTCTGATTTTTTTATTGATTTGTAATTTTTTTGTATTGTATGTTGTTGGGTGTCATATTTTGACAATGCATGCTAGAGAGCCTAACCTATTCATTGACTTGCAGAGAGAGCTTTACCGCAATACTTGGGTATGGTTTGAGGTGATCGACCTCAAAAAGGTTGTGCACCTACTGATTGTGATGTCAGATCAATATTATCTTATGGCCATAGCTCATTTATGGGATAGTAGGACCAATATTTTTTATATCTTGACTAGTGAGATGATTGTTACCTTAGAGGATGTGTACATGATTTATCGAATCTCTATTGAGGACTAGCCATCACATATTCTCATATTTAGGATCAATCAAGGGTTCTATAATAGGTTTTTAGTACTAGTGCGGATGAGGCACTGGATGATATAGACCATGGTATAGTTTTAGTCAGTGATTGGTCTATTGATCATGTGTTCTCTAGGAAGCACGTAGTGGCCATGTACATTATCTCTAATGTACTATTGCTAGACTCCTTAGGAGTGAGGTTCCCTTGGAACCTCCTAGACATGGTGTAGGACCTCTTGGAGTGTAATCTAGAGTTGCCCATAATTATGGCATGGGAGAGCACTCTCTTGGTGCACCTATATGGAAAGTTATATGAGATACAACACCATAGTCATGTTGGATTGGGTTGTAGTCTATTGCTCTAGATTTGGGGCTAGGAGCACATCAGTATGGATAGACCTATCAAATTGCTAATGTCTAAAGTATATCTGGGAGATATAGATATAGGCTATGTAGCTCAGAAGCCATGATATCAGGATATTGGCCAGATCTAACCTCATGTAGGGTGATTAGTACACTATACTGAGTCATTGGAGTGACTCCAATACGATCAGGTGATATGGTGACCATATTTATATTACCTTGATTAGACAGAGGTGAAAAGATATCTAGTGAGGGTCATACATGGTAGATGGTTCATCGGATGCCACGTGATCGATAGAGTACTTCTATTACTCTTAGGTGACTCGATAATTTGGGATTCCTCAAGATGTGCTAGAGGATCCAATACTCTATCATCAACGTAACACAAAGACATAGTTTAAGCTACCTCAAGTGGGAGTATTATAAAATGAGGTGGACCCTATAGTGATAGAGATTGGTTTAGAGGATCTAGGGACCATCATAGAATATGATACCTAGTGGGTTACTTGGCTATGGTGGGGAGGTGGTGCTATGGTTAGGCCTACAACAATGATGGGGGAGGAGGGTGATGTAGACACATAAAACGTGTCATGTCAAGGATGACTACTCATATGGACATGCTACAAGACCATATGGAATATCTTGGATAGACTCCAAGATAGAGAAGTGGTTCTAATCACTCAATTTGGGCTCCTTAGCCTAATCAGTCTGAACCATAGCCCAGACCTACAGTTTACAACTAAACCATGTTTGAGACCTATGGTTTGCAGTCTAGACCATAGTTGTGACTTGCGGTATTAACTAAAGTTTAGTTGACCTTCAATTCAAGACAAATCAGTTGAAACGATCATTGGATCTAGAATAAGGTTGTTAGAGGGTAGAAGCTTTCATTTCAACTGTCCTAACCACCCCTTCTTGATCTTGGCTTCTCCAAGAAGCCACCCCCAATCCTAGGGCATCCTATAAATACCCCCTCCAAATGGGGAGAATATATAGATGATTTGTATAGTGAAGCACTGACGAATTATCGAGTGAGTGTAAATTGATCAAGAAAGAAATGAAGCCCTATTGGATTGCATACGAAATTCATGCATTCGAAGGCCAATTTTCTATTCATCCAATGATCAGTTTTCCATGGAAGTCCTAAGAGCCTAGGAGGATCAAGAAATGCAAATTCATGCAAACGAAGGCCCATCACAGTGATTCAACCACCAAACCTATCATAAGGACACCGAAGGTGACCCTTGAACATCAATTAGACAATGAGGTCAAGCCCACTGCCCTTGGAATTGAGGGTAAGCCTATCAGAGTGCTAACCACAACTATGAACCATGGTTTACAATGCAAACCATGCAACAGAGCTACGGTTTACAACAGACGTATAACTACCTTCCTATTTCTATTTCTATCTAGCTAATTAGGTTATATTAGTTATTTTTATGGTTTAATAGAATTTTAGCAAACTTCTGACTGTAGAATTAGGTTATATTTACTTCTTGTGTTTATGCTTCAATTAGGACTTAAATGCTTTCTTTATGCATGTTTATGCTTCATTTTCCATATCTGATCCATGCATAGTATAGGTGCTACTTTCCTTTACATTATTACATGAATATTGATTCACTTTGCATAGATTAGAAGCATTATTTATGTTTTCTTGATTATGCATGTTAATGGTGTCATTATGCAATTTACCTAAAAGGGCCTCATCATGAGAGGTTGCCTATATTTTTGAAATTCTTGTGTTGTTTCTTGACCACAGGTAATAGTTTCAAATGAGAGAAAACCTTCAAGTTCCTTCCCCATCATGAAAAAAAGGTCACCTCCACCCTAGAGTGGTTTGTGCCATTCTAAAAGGAATTTGGAAATCACACCTACCCTTAAGATGGAAAATAATTGTGCACTCCTATTGTAATATTGTATCAAAATGAATATCCCTAAGAGGGACGTACTTGTAATTGGATTTTGGATTTGAATAAAATGGAATAAAGTGTTTTCTTTCTTGGTTCATTTGTTGTCAATTTTGTTTTCTTGTATGCATGTTATATTTCATCATTCATTACAATAGGATACATCATCGAGTGTGATCCTTTTTGGTGGTTACAAAGGTGATCGCGGTGGGACCCTAAATTTTTAGGATCTGACTATGCTTTGTTGGTTTTTGCACTTGCAGGTACATACCACAGCTATCAACTGCGGCCCAACAACTGAACCACAGGTACAAGACATGATTTACAATCATAATCGTAGGTCAGACCTACGGTTTCTTGCTGAAAAAATAAACAAATAAATTCAAAATTTTAGACAGTGCAGGACTTGAGGTAGGTCCTATTTCCAAACCTCTATCGCTTTTCTACTCTCTGTGTTTTTACAGTTAGGTCAATTAAAATGTAAATTAGGAAAAGAACTAAAAAAAATGGTACATCAATTGTCCTAGTTTGCTTTCGTACTTTGCTTTCCATAGAAAGGCATTACTAGGAACAATGGACCTCTAATTATAGTCTGCCCTAGGCTACAATGTGCTTGATAGATATGCGTTGATGGTTTACATGTATGAGTCCCGATTAGTGACCATTTAACATCATAATGTGCATAGTCTTAAATATCATCTAGAGTAGCTTGCATTTTCTAAATTTGAAATGTTATTTCAATTGCATAGCATTTAGAAAATGAGCATGTGTGCTATATGATGCATTTATTTCATGCACATTAAAAGGAACCACACACACCACATTTCAATTAAACATTAGTGGCATTGGGCTCTCACATCCAACCCATTTTATTGATACCAATAGTGGATGTCATTACCACTTGGTTGGCTCATTTGAAATTGTATTATCGGGACTCGCTCGTGGCCAAGGTTGACCCAAGAATTGTCCTATCCATGCAAAATAGCACACACTCATCTTCAAAAGGGTGTATCACTATGCACGGTGTGTTGGGTGAGGGTTGGTATTACCTATGCTACCTAGATGAGTATGGACTTCACTACCATATTTGGTTTGTGCGAGTATATAGGTGAAAACATTTGAAGAATTTGAGTATAACATCAACTTTTGCAAAATATGATAAGAGTTTCTACAACTGATACAAAACATATTGAAAACACATAAAATAGTTTAGGAATAACTTTTAAATTTTAAAATGAGATAATAATTATTGTATACCTTGTTTGCTTAATAATAATACATTTAGACTCTAGGTACACAATGGTGGACACACAAGATGGTCGACAAAGGTCCAAAGCTAACATCGATGACCAACCCCTAACCAGTTCACAATAATACATGTCAAATCCTCAACCACATGAGCAAACTAAACGTAGTTCAACTAGCATTCAAGGAGATAACTTGACACGATGGGAGCTAGTAGAGCAAACCCCAAATAGAGGAGCTTCAGTACACTCCTATAGGCATAGAGTAGAATAGGAAACCTTCTAGCATGAGGGTGTTCCACTTGAGAGCCATTACCGAGACCGTAATGCATGTGCATCCATGGGATTTGCAAAAGAGTTTATTATGCATGGGACAAGATTGGTGTCCCTACGTACTAAGTGATGAGTGTCGTTGTTCATTCATCATTTAGTAATTATATGTGTCAATCCAGGGCGGTGTCCAAGGCTATATACGAAAGAAGGCTCCAACAGGTTAAAGATTAGTTCATTCAGAAAATAGGCTTTATTGATGGATCAGTTAGTGTTTGGGGGTTTGGTGTGACCTCTAACTCCTAGAATTGGAAATCAAATTGCAAAAGCTAAAACTGAATTAAAATTGCAGGAAATGAAAATTGCAGAATCTAAAATAACAGGAAGTGAAATGTTGCTAAATTGAAAGTGACAGAAAAGTAAATTGCAGAATTGAAAACACACACACAGTTGCAAAAAATTCAACTAATTACAAAGTTCACAATTATTTGAGCATGTTCTAAATCTAGAAAATCAAATTAACATCTATTGCAAAACTGGAGAATAACACAAATCTAGAAATTGCAGTGAAATGACAGAAATCTGGAAATTGCTGCAAAGCTGGAAAATGACAGAAATCTGGAAATTGCAGTGAATTATGGAAAATGCTGTCAAATCCTATTAAATGCTGAACACTATTCCAAACATGTTCTAAATACTATGGTGCACTTCTGAAATGAAACTAATTCTGCAAAATGAATGTTGACAGAATTCTGCTGATCTACTGCAGCAAGAAATCAGCAAGAATTTTCTGTCACTGTTGCCCTTCCTCTGATCCTGCAAGTGGCCCTTGCTTCCAGAACCAGAAGAGGGTGAAGAATTATACCAAGTAAATTAAATGTGCACTATCAACCATAAAATGCCAATAAAATCTGAAGAATGCACCTTTTATTCCATCTGAAACTGCATTACAGTAATGCAGGAAAAACCTGCAAATTATTGTTCTGCTACAAAGAAACTTCACTCTATGCTAATTTCGGTATTCTATTGCCTATCTATCTATATGCTCAACCATCTAGGAGCTTTCTTATTTATAATATAATGTTGATATGCTTGGTTACTGATTTGTAGGGATTTACAACTGATTGCATAACTGTTTCCTAGAATGCAGGAATTTGCTTTGTCAAAACTTTATCCATTCATCCTTGTTGGGCTGCATTTGTTGAGGAAATCATGTTAAGATGAGTTGGGACAACCTCCTGGTCAATTGCCAATAATTTCCTCCACTGATTTGTCACTTTTTGACCACTTTCGGTTGTTCCTACGCTATTCCCTATTCCTGTGCTGCTTCGGAATAACAGGCAGGTGACAATTCATTGCTTATCTGCGCTCCAAACGCATAGGGAGGAAGTTGTTGACCATTTGGATTGTTTTACCTTATCTTGTACACCCTTCTGCATTGGTGGCATGTGCTGGAGTGACTGATTCCAAGCCCTACTGTATATGTACAGCTGGCTGGAATTTGCATGACTGTGTCCTGCTTTTACCAAATTTCCTGCATTTTAGCCTTTTGACTTGTTGCTTCCATTTGCATCACGTGGCAGTGTTGTCAGGTGGAGAAAGAGTCATGCCTATTCTCCCTCAACTGTTTCCAAGCGTTTACCTCTTCTTTATTTGACAAATTCCATGCCTTCCTTCAAAGTGACAGGTGGCTGGAATTTGTATGGATTGTGACCTGCTTGTTTCCAGCTGCCAAAACATGCCCCAGATGCCCTTTTGGAGTGCTCATAACTTGTTCATCGTAACTCCATTTTTTACCAAATTATGTCCACGTGTTCTTGGTTATATGAACAACATTGGGTTTAATTTTCAACTCTTAATTCCTCAGAAATTACTCCCTGCATCGCTGTCAAGTTGGCCTTTAACACAGATTTTTACCAGCATTTCCAGCTGTCAAAAAGTGTGAAACTGCCATTTTGCAGGCCCCATAACTTCCAGGTTACTTGTCCATATGCCTTCAAATTTGGGTCATGTTTTCTCTATATTATGAAGTACCATTGGTATGAATTTGGTACCTTAACTCACTCTGGATCATTCCCAGTAGATCCACCAATGTTCCCTTTAACGCAGATTTGCACCTATTAACAACTCCAGAAAAGACTAAGGCATGAACAATGAGCGCATGAATGAACAATGAGCGCAGGAATGATGTAACCTTCATAACTTTTTATCTACAGCTCGGATTGACTTGCTTCAAAAAGCAAAGTTGTAGTTCTTGATGAGAGGAATCTGTTCATGCCATCAGAATGTAATTGCAATACATGTTTTATTTACTACCTAATCAACTGAAACAGTGCATAAAATGTTGAAAATAGTCAAAACAAAGGTATAATGTTCCAAACATAAAATCATGCAAACATGTAACAAATAACATATTCTAATCACTATTTGGCACTTTAACTTTGTCATATTTAATATTATGGCAGTTTTTATATGTCAACCATAGTGTAATAATGAGGCATTTCTAGGCCTCATCATTCCCCCCAACTTGAACTGATGCATGCCCTCATGCATCCTAGTAGGCCCTAGTAAGATGAACAACATACTTTTGCCACCTACTACCCGAGAAAGTTCTTACTGCACTACACCAAGCATTGTAGTTCCTGCAATTTTTTTTTTTTCTTTTTTTTTCTTTTCTTCCTTTGTACTTGTGGTAAAAAGGTGTGGGCCTTTTAGAGTGTTAGTTATACATCAAAAATTATTTTTCCATGCTATTTTTTTTTTGTTTTTGTCTGTTGTTGTTTTATTGCAGTAGTAGTAAAACAGAATTTTTAGGTGCATTTCGTCCTTCTCAGATTTATGAGGTATTGGTGGGACATTTTATTCTGAAATCTGCCCTACTAATAAAGATAAAATGGCTGTCATATCTGTCCCAAAATCAGGTTTTTCACAATTTTGAATTTCCCATGCAACTAAGGGCAAGAAGGGGGGTGTTTCTTGACATTTTGAACAACATGTTCCATTTTTTTTTAACTTGCCAATATTGTATGAACAGTTTATGCCAAATATTGATTATCATATACTAAATGCTAAATGCTTACCATGACTAAATGCAAGAAACACATACCTTACTAGTCTTGAAAATTTATCATCCACTTTACAAGTTGCTTCTCATGATGATTTTTTTTCTGAAATAAGAACAACATAGGTGCAATAGGTGAGATTTGTACAATGGTAGAACAATGATGGGTGGATCAACAAGGCAATGCATGCCGAAAAACCGGTTTTCATGCAAGCCAACTCAGCAGCGCCTCCGAGAAGGTTTTCACTACTGAATTATTCATTTTTTTTCTTCTCTTTTTTTTTTCATTTTTTTTTTATCAGAAGAGGCTGCCATTTCTGGTTTTCAACCAACTTCTTTTTTTTTTTTCTTATGTCTTGCTTGTGCCCATGAAGGAATTTCACAATTTTTCTTGAAATTGTGCCCGTGAAGGAATTTCACAAACAAGATTATTTCCTTCCTTTTTTTCGTATTTTTTTTTCAAGGCTAAAAAAAATATGATCATTTGGAAACCTTGTCAGAAGAGGAATCCTCTTCTATCATATGCAAATGTGACTGTGTGAAAGATTGAGCAAATTCCTTCTTTGTGAGTGGTTTATGGTACAACTGTAAAAGATGTCCATTCACCACTAATGTCCTTCTTGAATCATCAAGCTGAAGAAAGTTGAACAACTCCATTCTCAAACTCTTCTGGTTCATCCTTGTTGCTCTTAATGTGATCATCATGCCACATTTTCCATTTTTGTTGAATGAACTCTATTTGGTGAAGTGCTTCCAACCAAAGTTCATTAACCGCATTCAACTACGAAATCTATTTTTTTTGTACCTGCAACAACTCAATGCCAACTGCTAAAGATGCATAAAGTGTTAGTAGAGCATTAGGATGTTGGATCAATACATCAAACAAATTTACTTCCTGGTTTTTAGTCAACCAACTATTGTTGTTCAAAGGTTGTTTTGGCTGCATTTCAGTTTGTTTTGTACCAAGATGTTTTGAATTGGTTCTTGGAGAATGATGCATTAATGAATTAAGAGGACAATGATATGGTGGAAAAGAATGGAAAATCTGTGTATGTTTACCAAAAACAATTCTTAAAAGAATTAACTTTGATAAATGGAAAGGAAAAGATGAGAAAAAATGATGACATCCATGTGACAAGTGAAGAAAATTGTTTTGTATTGGAATGGATGACAAATTTTTAGAATTTTGTTTTTCATCATTCCATAATAATTGTTGAACAGTGATTGGTTCATCTTTAAAATCTGCATTTTGAACATTTTCATCAAAAATAAACTGTTTGGATGAATCCATCTCTTCTACATTATCCTTTACAACGATGGAGGCCAAAATTGAAATGTCCGTTTCATTTTCCTTATATGTTTCACGAAACCATGGGCATCCTAGACAATCATACTTAGGTGGACTAAGGTTTCCTGCAAGCAAGTTTACTCTTTTACCACCGACTTGTATGTTTTTAGGATATATTTTCTTCTTTTTTCTTGGTTTGTTAAAACATATTTCTTGAACAATTGTATTAATGATTGGCACATCTTTAATAGCTTGAAGTAAAGGGACTATAACATTTAAATGTTTTAATTCCCTTATCAAATCTGATTTCAAAGATGTTAGTTTTGATATTTCAAACTGTTCAAGATATGATTCTTTTTGTGGGAGATTTTCTTTTTCTTCTTCTTGTTTTAGTGTAGATTTGTTTTTATGTGCATTCATTTTAGCTCCTATTTCTACACTTGGTAAGTGGAATATGTTCAAGAAGTGGTTTTCCTAAACACAACTGATTTTTATGACAGTCACCAACATTTATTATGGTCTGTATTTTTTGATTTAGCCATAGAGACAGGGGTTACCTGTTTAACATTGTTTGGACTGACCACAGGTTGAGCTGAAAATAGAGGTTGTTTTTCATTTTGTTGTTGTTGTCCATGAGAGAAACTATGGGTATGAGTGGGCAATAAATTTGATTTTTGTGTTTGATAATGTTGCTGCCCTTTGTGCAATTTTTGTTGTTGTCCCCATTGATATCCTTGCAGTTTTGGCTGCAACCATGGTGGATGTGGTTGATTCCATTGTTGTTTCATCCATCCATGTTGAGACCACTCTTGGGAATATGCCCATGGTGGTTGACTCCAACATTGTTGAAGTGGACCTGAAGCATACCATGGCATATACCAAGGATTATTTCCCCAATGTATAGGAAATTGAGAAGCATTCCGATATGGAAACTTAAGAAAATTATCTCCTTGTCCTTGTCCTACAAAATTGAGTTTTTTCATAGGTTGAGGCTGTTTTTCAAAGACACTTTTGAGTTCTGGCAATAAACTACATTGATTTGTGGAATGTCCTTTTTGACAAATGCTACATGTAGTTGGTATAAATGTTTTGTTCAAAGGACAGTCATGAACAGAGTGTTGCTTCTCACATCTTGAACAATAGATAACTGAAGGTTCGAGTAGATTTACTCTTTTTATCTACTATTTTATCAAGATGTACAACAATATCAGCTTTAGCAAACTCTTTCATGCATTCTTTCAAATCATGTTTATCATTACCAATTCTATGTTTTCTATGCCTTGAATGAGAATAATTTTTGCAAAGTTTAATGATTTCTTGGATTTCAAGTGCATTTGCATCGCCTCTTCCTAAAATATCCAATGCATCCCGAAATTCATCTTGTAGTCCCCTTAAGAATATAATTTTGCACATTTCAGGTTCAACACTACCACATCTCTTATGAACAAAAGAAAATCTGTCTACATAATCTTCTAAGATTTCATTTTCCTTTTGTTTCATTTCAAGCAATTCATTGTTTTGATTCTTGACTTGACAATATTCTTGGTATCTCTCCAAAAATATATTTTCCATCTCATTCCAGGTTCTAATTGAATCAGGTGCTAAGGTGATAAACCATCGTAGAGCTGACTCTTTAAGAGTGGAAGGAAACAATTTGAGCTTTTGATTGTCGTTAGTGTAATCATGAGCTTGACACACAATTTTAAACTCAAACAAAAACAAATCAGGGTCTTCAGATGTAACTCCCTTAAAATTCGATAACATAGAAGGTGAAATGACCTTCATGGGAGCATTTTGATTAGGATCTAATTGGATGGGATTTTGAAAAGTTTTGGCAGGTGTACTAGTTGCACTAGGTTGGAGCACATTATTGGCTCTCCCTAGATTCTCTTGTGAGCCTACCCTTATAGGTTCCCAATCACAATTATATATCCTGTTAAACTGTCCTATTGTATGGATTTGTTAAGAAAAAAAAGTGTTGAACTATTGATTGTTCCTCCTTGTGATGATTTCTCAAAGGATCCTACAGGTCTGGACATAGATGATTGTAATTCTTTGAAAGTTCCAACAGTTTTGGGAATCATAAATTTGGACAACTTTGACATACTTTCAACCTCTTGTGAAATTTTTCTTCCTGTGGTAGGCAAAGGATTTTTCATACTTTGACATCGTGCTTTCACATCCTTTAACCTATTCATACTTGCTTGTTCTCTAAATGAACTGAAATGGAATTTACCAACAACTATTAATTATGCCAGTTATTACATTCAGATTTCACTCTGAAGTTCACAACTTAGCACACTAACAATTATTGGACTGCTTTCCTCTTCTAACAACACCTATCCCCGAAAATGGCACCAAAAATGATGAGTGTCATTGTTCATTCATCATTTAATCATTATGTGTGTCAATCCAGGGCGGTGTCCAAGGCTATATACGAAAGAAGGCTCCAACAGGTTAAAGATTAGTTCATTCAAAAAATAGGCTTTATTGATGGATCAGTTAGTGTTTGGGGGTTTGGTGTGACCTCTAACTCCTAGAATTGGAAATCAAATTGCAGAAGCTGAAACTGAATTAAAATTGCAGGAAATGAAAATTGCAGAATCTGAAATAACAGGAAGTGAAATGTTGCTAAATTGAAAGTGACAGAAAAGTAAATTGCAGAATTGAAAACACACACACAGTTGCAAAAAATTCAACTAATTACAAAGTATCTAGAAAATCAAATTAACATCTATTGCAAAATTGGAGAATAACACAAATCTGGAAATTGTAGTGAAATGATAGAAATCTAGAAATTGCTGCAAAGCTGGAAAATGACAGAAATCTGGAAATTGCAGTGAATTATGGAAAATGTTGTCAAATCCTATTAAATGCTGAACACTATTCCAAACATGTTCTAAATACTATGGTGCACTTCTAAAATGAAACTAATTCTGCAAAATGAATGTTGACAGAATTCTACTGATCTCATGCAAGAAATTAGCAAAGAATTTTTTGTCACTATGTTGCCCTTCCTCTGATCCTGCAAGTGGCCCTTGCTTCCAGAACCAGAAGAGGGTGAAGAATTATACCAAGTAAATTAAATGTGCACTATCAACCATAAAATGCTAATAAAATCTGAAGAATGCACCTTTTTATTCCATCTGAAACTGCATTACAGTAATGCAGGAAAAACCTACAAATTATTGTTCTGCTACAAAGAAACTTCACTCTATGCTAATTTCGGTATTCTATTGCCTATCTATCTATATGCTCAACCATCTAGGAGCTTTCTTATTTATAATATAATGCTGATATGCTTGGTTACTGATTTGTAGGGATTTACAATTGATTGCATAATCTGTTTCCTAGAATGCAGGAATTTGCTTTGTCAAAACTTTATCCATTCATCCTTGTTGGGCTGCATTTGTTGAGGAAATCACGTTAAGATGAGTTGGGACAACCTCCTGGTCAATTGCCAATAATTTCCTCCACTGATTTGTCACTTTTTGACCACTTTTGGTTGTTCTTGCGCTATTCCCTATTCCTGCGCTGCTTATTCCTGTGCTGCTCCGAAATAACAGGCAGGTGACAATTCATTGCTTATCTATGCTCCAAACGCATAGGGAGGAAGTTGTTGACCATTTGGATTGTTTTCCCTTATCTTGTACACCCTTCTGCATTGGTGGCATGTGCTTGGAGTGACTGATTCCAAGCCTGCTTGTATATGTACAGCTGGCTGGAATTTGCATGACTGTGTCCTGCTTTTACCAAATTTCTTGCATTTTAGCCTTTTGACTTGTTGCTTCCATTTGCATCACGTGGCAGTGTTGTCAGGTGGAGAAAGAGTCATGCCTATTCTCCCTCAACTGTTTCCAAGCGTTTACCTCTTCTTTATTTGACAAATTCCATGCCTTCCTTCAAAGTGACAGGTGGCTGGAATTTGTATGGACTGTGACCTGCTGTTTCCAGCTGCCAAAACATGCCCAGATGCCCTTTTGGAGTGCTCATAACTTGTTCATCGTAACTCCATTTTTTACCAAATTATGTCCACGTGTTCTTGGTTATATGAACAACATTGGGTTCAATTTTCAACTCTTAATTCCTCAGAAATTACTCCCTGCATCGCTGTCAAGTTGGCCTTTAACACAGATTTTTACCAGCATTTCCAGCTGTCAAAAAGTGTGAAACTGCCATTTTGCAGGCCCCATAACTTCCAGGTTACTTGTCCATATGCCTTCAAATTTGGGTCATGTTTTCTCTATATTATGAAGTACCATTGGTATGAATTTGGTACCTTAACTCACTCTGGATCATTCCCAGTAGATCCGCCAATGTTCCCTTTAACGCAGATTTGCACCTGTTAACAGCTCCAGAAAAGACTAAGGCATGAACAATGAGCGCAGGAATGAACAATGAGCGCAGGAACGATGTAACCTTCATAACTTTTTATCTACAGCTCGGATTGACTTGCTTCAAAAAGCAAAGTTGTAGTTCTTGATGAGAGGAATCTATTCATGCCATCAGAATGTAATTGCAATACATGTTTTATTTACTACCTAATCAACTGAAATAGTGCATAAAATGCTGAAAATAGTCAAAACAGAGGTATAATGTTCCAAACATAAAATCATGCAAACATGTAACAAATAACATATTCTAATCACTATTTGGCACTTTAACTTTGTCATATTTAATATTATGGCAGTTTTTATATGTCAACCATAGTGTAATAATGAGGCATTTCTAGGCCTCATCACTAAGTCCACTAGAGGATCTATGGCTCTACCTTATGAGTATATAAGGACTAGAGACCAGCCCATTCAGAGGTAGGCATACAAGCTCACTATCAAGCATAGAACTAACCATACTCCTATGCGTGGTCCACCATGCAATATCACCATTGATATATCAAAGGTGTGATATAATGGCACACCATCGCATGAGCAATGCCAGTCTAGGCAGTTAGAGAGTCTAGGTAGTGTTCTAGAGTAGCTAGGCTACAAGCCTTCTGCTCCACCCACTCGAACCTCGAGTGAGCATAGTGTGAGTGTCATCTGCACTACTAGAGAACATGGGTAGGATTCTAAGAGCCCTCATGTCACATACCCGCTATATATGCATGGTGGGTCAAAATATAGGACACACCACGAGGTCAATATCATCTTTACAGATAGAGACAAATGCGCAACACATCAGTCCGATGGGTATAGAACCCATAAGGTCACTCGTACAAAGCATGGATATCAAAGACCTCCCATGGTTGACCATATCGATAGATCACATCAACTAGCATCAAGGAAGAAATGCCAACTCCTATAAGACCAATTGGAGGATGCTCATCTAGAGAAGCAGTGTATCAAAAATGAAAATATTCAAGCATAAAGGCTCATAAAGTAGAGGTTATATGAGCAACGCATGCATGAAGAACGTATCCTTACCCAAAAGGAATGTGTGGAGTAGGAGGATCAGTTAGCTAGGTCTGGCCTATATCCTCAAGATGAGCATCAAGAGCATACACATAGGAAGTATTTTTCACAAGCTGAGATGCATCAAGATCATAGATATGCTCGTACTCATGTTAGTGCCAAAAAAAGGGAGTGGCTACTGTTGCTCAATAATCAAAGGCATATATAGCATGAAGCAGCAGCGGAAGATGGATATGAGCAAGAATATCTTGAAAGCTCCTGAGCTGAAGAGGAGGAAGAGCAATGCCCTCCATCTCGCACAAGGAATATAGTACCTCCTAAGCCACCTATGCATCAACTTAGGAAGGAGGACTTTTGGTCTTCAGAGGCCTATAAGGTCTTAGCCAAGAATATTAAAGCCATTGAGAGACAAGGTGCGGCTATTCAAAATATGACATTGAGGAAAATACATAACGAGCCTTTGGATCCTTCATTGCCTACTATAGCTTACCCTTAGAATTTTGATATGCCTAGGTTATACAAGTTCAAGGGTGATGAAGACACACAAGAACATGTAACGATATTTTTGGATGCTTATTTTTATATAGCAAGCAATGATGCATTATTATTGCACACATTCATCATGACACTTTTAGGGCTAGCCTGAGAGTGGTTTAATTAGCTAAATAAACACAACATAATGAGTTTTGGGCAATTATCTGATGCCTTTCTTAAATGCTATTCCTTTGGCATCAAGAAACAGGCCAAACTTTTTTATCTGGCTACGCTAGCTCAGCACGATGATGAGCCTATACAACAATACAAAAAGATATGGAGGATATTAATGGTGAAGTTGTCATTTCCTATTCCTACTATGGAATTAACTCGAATATTCATGAATATTTGTGCCAAGCACATCTCATTACTATTGCAACTGCAATAGTATCTTACATTCGAAGAGGCTTTGGTACAAGCCAAGGTGATTGAGGATATCAAGTTGCAGGAAGGCAGCTTGAAGCTCAAAAATATGAGAGAGGGACAAAATAAGAGTACCATAAATAAATAAGGCAAGCAGGACTACATAAATAAAGTGGTATTGAATCTCCAATGGGATGACAAGGGGAGCAGAAATAGAACTATCAGGCTCAACCTCCCCCTATGCAGTATGGCAAGTGCAATAACAACTACAAGGGCAAGAACAAAGAACAACACCCACCTCGCCATTTCAAACCATTGATGGAATCATTGATGATAATTTTCCATTAGTTATTTGAGGACAACGCAATTAGATTACTCGAAGTCAATATGATCGACCCCAATAAACCAAAACCAAAGGGGTTCCAAGATGATGAATTTTACATCTTTCATAGAGTGAAATATCATGACATTGAGGTGTGTTGGTCTTTAAAAAACCTAGTACAAAATATGATCGACAAGGGTGATTTTTTAGTTTCTCACAATCCGTAGGTGCTTGACAATAAAAATATGGGGATTTACAAGAACCTCTTACCGAATCATGAGGTGCTTCAGAACAACATTGGTCAGGTTAACCAAGTGCGAGTCAAACCACCTACCCAGGGGTTCGTAGGCATGGTCAATGTTTTCGCTAGGTATGGGAGATATGAACAACAAAATAAACCTCGTGCTCCCATTCAAATACAAGCCACATCGAATCAGTGGCCAACATAGAATATTCCATGCCCACCAACAAGACCGATGGTGACCATAAGGAGCAGGTTGGTCCAAAATCTATAGATAGCTCCTATGAAGTTGTCAATATATGAATTAATTCAGAAGTCCCCAAGACACAGGGAGACTCTTATAGACATTTTGAAGTCCATTGAAGTACATGCCTAGGATGCACAGGCATTTACCAATTTCGTGGGACATGTACAGTAGTGTCAGAAATTGATGATCCAATTTTACGATCATGAGATAAGGACAGTTTCTACAACTACGATTGACCCACATTTGCACATAATCACATGTGTGAATCACATACCATTTAAAAGGGTTTTGATCGATACTGGCTCATCGATCAACATAATAATGACCAAGGCATTGAGTCATTTACAGCTACCTAAATCACATATTGTGCCAACTACATTTACATTGAGAGATTTTAACGACGCACTATGCTCTATAGTCGACACAATTATCCTGCCCATATAGGTAGGTATGAATGGCATTTCAGTAATGTGTCATGTGATAGAAGGGGCCATGCAGTACAAAATTTTACTCGGTAGGCTTAGATTCGTGAAATGCGTTGTCACCTCGATACTACATAAGTGCATCAAATATATTTACGAAGGACTGGTTCACATAGTAGCTTTAGATGAGGAGCCATTTAAGTTTGTGAACCTAGTAGATTTGCCTGGGGTTTTCATACTCCTATCAATGCACTTGGATGTTCGATTGTCATCACCAATAAGGAAACTAGGAGGTAAACTGGTAGTGTAGGCTCAACCAATTCCATCTATGTCACACATATCAGATCATACCACTGCCACTTCCTTGAAACCATCAGCTTCAGTCATGCATTAGGATGACAAAAAATTGAAGGTGAAGAGAGGCAAGAAATAGAAAGAGCATGAGCCCGAGCCAATCATCGAGGACGTTTCCATTCCCATGGAAGTTGAGGAACCTCAAGACAAAGCCGAGGAGGCACCTCAACCTGCCTTGCATGCATCTTAAGTAGGTTCATTCACATCGTAGGTGATGGTACATCTCGCTAATACTAGATTAGGCAAGTACCTTATGCAAAATGTTACCTTCGAACCAATTCTGAAGACTGTGCAAGATATGGGCAGACCATCCACTCATAGCTATTCAGTTGTATCAATGGTTCCATTGGGATAGTTGCCTAACCAAACTAACTTCATCTATGCAGGGCTATATCATCTTCCAACACGAGAGCCCATGGATGAATATGACAAGGAACCTTTCACGACAAACGTTCATTATTTGTCTAATTCAAAGTATGCCATGCGTATTTTTGAGCTATATCATTGGCATGGATACAACCTTGGTCTCTTTGAACAAGGACAGAGGACTCCGTTGGAACCTTATTATCAGTTAGTCACTAACTAATTCAGTCTAGGATTATAGATATGTGGGCAGGATTATTTTCTTGTAGCATCCCTAGATCGTCTGTACCTCAGCATGGCATACGATGTGGATTTTAATCCATATCCTTCCAAATTCTAGAGGAATCATCCTATGATATCTACCATCACCATTGAGCCACTTGAAGGTCATTGTGAAGGGCTCATTGAGTAGACTGGGGTAGAAATGAACCCTAGAGATCAACTGGGACACCAAACCCATGATGCATTAAATGACACAAACATGCATAGGTGCAACCCTATTACTGTGAGCGATATCGAGTTAGGAGATCTTTGTAATGAAGATAGAGCAAAGTCCACCTCCGATATGAGTGTACCAGGCTATGATGCAGATGATGATTCCCCAAACGACAAAGAATCTAGGGATGAAGTCAAAGACGATTATGTAAGGCCTTTGTATGCACATCATCTATTGCCTATGGAATCAGTAGAGGATACAGAAGAGATCCTTCCAAATTTTGATCATTTAGGGAAAGAGACCAACCAAATTTTCTTGGTAGCGACGTACATAAGGTATAATTATTCAATTTTTTTGGATAGCGACGACAATATGCAAGAAGTGAGATTTATGAGACCTCATTTAGAGGAGTGCCCTCCAGGAGTGGGGGTGAATGAAGTATTATATTATGATAGTGATGAATAAGATGAGCTAGAGAGAGCCTACCTTGGTCCTCCTTATTTGCTTCACTGTCATCAACCCATCGACATCGATGAGGTTTATAGACAACTACATGTTGGTCCGCATCTGAGAGCAAGACGTTTAAACCTGGATCAAATCCATTAGTTGGTTAACCCCCTTCCATAGACCTACATGCAACTCTGTGAGCCAAATGATCCTATTTTGCATTCAATGCATAGGAAGGATCCGATTATTCATAATCCTCATAGGGAAGACCCTTTTGTGCCTATTCCATTAGAGCCAGATCATGGATATGAGGACTATGTAGATTTTGTATAGGTCAGTCTGTGTTGTCCTGGAGATAAATTCCATTACATAAAAATGGTATCCATTGATTTGACCACTCCACTCTGCAATCCAACAAATCCTTCTAAACTATTGTATCTTAAAAAATATTCTATTGACTGGTATCGTGTTGATTCACCCGTCGAGCCTGAGGATGTCTTCCCCAATGAATAAATGGTACAACCTTTCCATTTTCCACCAGGCTATGCATATGATGTTTATCATGCTAAAAATGCTTCTAACGCAGAACCACTCAACCCGGATGATGACATTCATTTGATTCCTATGCCTCACCAGCTTGAGGAGGGATCACATATGTCGATAGAGGAAACCTTTGAGGTGGATATCATTGATGATCCCACCAATGCAAAGAAGGTTAAATTTGGAGAGAGTCTCACTCCAGATGAGTGGGCCACCCTCATCCCTATGTTGAAGGAGAGACCAAATTTTTTTGCTTGGTAATATAAAGATATGCCAGGTCTAGACCCAAAATTGGTCATGCATAACCTTTTGCTAGATTTGACGAATAAAATGGTCAAGCAAAAGCTTAAGAAAATGCACCCAAAAATAGATTTAATGGTGAAATATGAGCTACAAAAGTTGTTAGATGTGGAATTTGTGATTTCATCGATTATACAGAATGGGTGTCCAATATGGTACCCATGGGAAAACCTTATGGAATAATATGTATTTGCACAGATTTCAGAGACCTAAATAAGGCAACACCCAAATATTCATTTCCATTGCCCAATATCGATGCTCTCATAGATGCAACTACAGGTCACAAAATGCTCTCCTTAATGGAAATTTTTTCTAGTTATAATCAAATTCGGATAAAACCTGAAGACCAACACAAAAACACATTTATAATTCCATGGGGAAAATTTTGCTATAAAGTTATGCCATTTGGCCTCAAAAATGCTAGTGCCACATATCAGTGGGCCATGACATACATTTTTCATGACTATATGCACAAAATTCTTGAATATTATATTGATGAATTGCTAGCCAAGTCATTGCTACGAGAAGAGCATGTAGAGGTCTTAAGGAAAGTCTTTGATCGCCTGATAGAGCACAACGTCAGGTTGAATCCTAAGAAGTGTGTATTTGGCATAACTTATGGAAAATTACTAGGGTTCATCGTCTCCAAGAGAGGCATCAAAGTAGACCCAGTGAAGATTAAGGCCATTTTGGAAATGCATCCTCCCACCAATATTAAGGAATTAATGAGCCTTCAGGGTAAGGTAGCCTCGATAAAGCGATTTATCGCTCAACTATCAGATAAATGTCGACCCATTAATTGAATGCTACATAAGGGGGTCCCATTCAACTAGGATGAAGACTGCAAGGTAGCCTTCACTGAGATAAAGCAATACCTAGAGATGCCACCAGTGTTATCTCCACCAAGGCCAAAGGTAACTTTTCTACTATATATCGCAATTGACTTTGCACTGGGAACCATGTTGGCCCAAAAGAACGTGCAAGGCAAAGAACAAGCCATATATTACATTAGTCAAACTTTGGTGAGCTATGAGCTTGGGTATGCATATGTGGAAAATTTGTGTTTAGCAGTAGTGTTTGCTACGAAGAAATTGTGACACTATATGTTAAGTCATACGACATATGTTATATCCAAACAAAATCCTTTGCAGTACATGATGAGTAAGACTTATCACAATACGCATACTACAAAGTGGATCATGATTTTAATGGAATTTAATCTGGAATTCATAAGCCAAAATTCCATTAAGGGATAGGTTATAGCAGATCAATTAGATGAGGCACCACTATCAAATAGTAGGTATCTAACAATTGAGCTTTCATACAATGCAGTATTCATCGTATCTGAAGCTCCCAAACCTGAAGAACCAGAGAAAAATTTTGATATGACTATGTTCTTCGATGGTTCAAAGTGTAAACAAGGGGGTGGTGTCGGAATAGTGTTCTTCACACTGCAAGGAGCTTCAATGCCCATGTTGTTCAAGTTGGATTTCCCGTGCACCAAAAAAATGCTAAGTATGAAGCCCTACTTTTAGGCCTCCACATAGCCATCACCATGAATATTAAGATATTGAACATCTTTGGATATTCCTTGGTCATATTAAATCAAGTCAAGGGGATTTTTTAGTGTTGGTGTCCTTTACTAAAAGCCTATAAAAATCTAGTTGACACATATTTGGCAAAACTGGAATGGTATGACATTGAGGCAATCCCTCGATCATCAAATAGGTTCATAGATACCATGGCTTCTTTGGGATATTTAATCCCTCAGAATCTATCTACTGATTTCACTACCATCCATGTCAATATGCTCTCTCATCCAGTAGCAGAGTGTGTAGCCTATGATAACAAATAATCAGTCAATATAATCAATGTAGAACCACAAGCTGAATGGTTCTATAGATCTGAAGATTTTCTTAAGAAGGCATCCTAGGGGTCATTAACCTCTCAGTGTCCTATGTATAGTGGTATTACCATTCATCACAGGGTTGTTTTTGAGTCTACATTTGCAAAGGTAAATACGTAGGGGGAGCAAGTCATCTTACCAGTCAAAGCTAATATTTATCAAAATTGGATGTCATAAATTAAAGACTTCCTAAAGCTTAGTATAATCCTAGAGGGATTGCCACATTCTACAAAGCAAACATAAATAGAAATTAGCCAAATATGTATTAATAGGAGACATATTGTACTAACGAGCTACGATGGAGTTCTCCTTCATTGCTTAGAGCCCCAAGAGGCATCATGGGCAATTTTGCAAGCCCATGATGGTACATGCAATGGCCATTTCAATGGCATGGCCATCATCAAGTGCATCCTTTGAATGGGTTATTATTGGCCCACTATGGAGAATGAGTGCAATGTATGTCAAGAAATGCGTTAAATGCCAACATCATGCTAATCTTACGAACTTGCCATCGCAGGCCTAACAACCCATTCAAGCGGCTTGGCTATTTTCTCAGTGGGGATTAGATCTTATAGGTAAGATCTCTCCTTCGTCATCAAGACAAAATATATTCATAATCATAGCTACTGAGTATTTTACAAATTCGATGGAAGCAATATCATTAACAACAACAATTGGAGCTCGTATAGCAGAGTTTATACTAGAGCATATCATAAGTCATTTTGGGATTCCATCCAAAATAATATTAGATAGTGGAAAGTCTTTCAAGAACAAAACTATGAGAGCTTTAACATCTAAATATAGCATAAAATATAGTTTTGTGACTCCATACTATCCGCAAGCAAACGGGTAGGTTGAAGCTTCAAATAAGATAGTGGTGGTCATCTTGAAAAAGATGGTACAAGAAAACCACAAATATTGGCACATCTATGTACCCCTTGCGCTTTGGGCTTATAGGACTAGTATTCAGACACCCACTCGGGCAACATCGTTCTCAATAGTATATGGAACTAAGGCCATTATACCTCTGGAATTAGAAATTCCAACACTGTGCATCGCATTGAAAGAGTTCATCAATGATGACACTGTGTAGCAAGCTTGACTGGATCAACTGACGCTACTTGATGAACATCGTGTGAATGCCTTGGAGCATCTTTGCATTTATCAGGAGTGACTAAAACGAGCTTACAATTTCAAAGTCCACCAAAGAGACTTTTAAGTTGGGGATCTTATCTTGAAAGAAAACCAACATAACTCTAATTTGCCGCTAGATATGCGAGACAAATTCATAGCTAATTTGCTAGGACTCTACATCATATCTAAAAATATTGGTCTGGGTACCTATCGACTAACATTGTTAGGGGGTGTTGAA
Source organism: Wollemia nobilis (assembly GCA_028583015.1). Taxonomy (NCBI): domain Eukaryota; kingdom Viridiplantae; phylum Streptophyta; class Pinopsida; order Araucariales; family Araucariaceae; genus Wollemia; species Wollemia nobilis. The sequence continues at coordinate 3,232,518 of JAQPPZ010002189.1, read as the reverse complement.
GATCCTGAGCCTCTTAAAATCATCCATATTAAGGTGTTGTATGCTTTAAGAGCATAGTAAAAGGCTCCGAGAGTTGCTTTTAACTGCTTAGCCATCAAAAAGCTCCAAAGGTATTTGTAAGCCTTTTGGTCAACCTCAAAAGCTTCGAGGATTTGGTCAAAATCATTCGGTCATCCCAAAAGGCTTCAAGGGTCCCTAAAATTGCTTGGCCATGTCATTCAAAAGCCTCGATGATTTTCCTATAATCGCTCGATCATCCTAAAAATCTCCAAAGGGATCTGTTGGCCCTTTGGTCAAATGCAAAAGGCACCAAGAGTTTCTAAAAAAATGCTTGGTCAAACCCAAAGGCTCCAAGGATTCTCAAAATATCTTTGTGATACCAAAACACCCCAAAGGTACCCATAATCCCTTTGGTCAATCCCAAAGGCTCCAAGGATTCTAAAAATCGCTTGGTCAATCTAAAGGCTCCAGAGGCATGTACTCATCGTTTGGTCAATTATGAGGCTCAAAACCCATAAAAATTATAAAATCAATAAAATCCAAGAAAAATGGTAAATCATAAAATCCAAAAACATTTGCATTTGCATTTAAATTTTGCATTTATACATGCATTCGTTGAATTACTGCATTGCATATAGGCATTCATCATCTGTTGCATTTTGTAATAGAAGATATTATGTTTGTAAGTCATACAAACGATGCCATGTTTGTTTTTAAATCATGCATCTCTGCATTTATCATAATCCATTATTCATGTGAGCAATTGTGTTTTTCAACACAACCTATAATGTCACTATGGATACATACTACGGTTTTTTGGTCACTCAGTCATACCTAGTGGTCTTATTAAGAGTTGGTAGAAAGCTTGCTTTGATTTTGTAGCAAAGGTTCAGTTAGTATAGCCCTTAGCATATCAGAATTCTATCACTAATTAATAAATTAAACAATCCTAACAAGGACTAGAGGAATATGAAATTCGTAAAGCAAGATCGGGTATCCTGAAGCAAAAATAGTTATTCTTGCTTATCCCTCTATGTGGACAGTATGGGAAATGTTGGAAGTTGGCAAAAGGACAGGTTAGTTCCCTATTCAGAATCCCTTGCTTATGATAAAATGAGCATATCCCAAAGAGATATCCCACATCAATCCTCATGATTGATATCCTAGATCAATATCATAGATCAAATCCCCAGAGTGATATCCCATATTGATATCATAAGATCGATATTCTCAATCGATATACCAGAAAAAAAATCCAAGTAAATCCCCCAAAGGAATTTTTTTGAAGAAAAGTATCAAATGTAAAGGCCAAAAAGTGAAGATCAAGTGAAGATCAAGTGAAGATCAGAAAACAGGCTTAAATCAAAGTTCAAAGTGAAGTTCAAAAGTGAGGATCAAATGAAGATCCAAAATCCAGTTCGAAGAGAGATAAAATGAAGATCCAAAGACACTTCAAAAAGAATATGGAATCGACTCCCTTGCTTCACTATATATGAGCAAGTATTGCAAAAATTGAAGGATAGAAAGGAATGAGCCTGAATCCCTTGAATTGTCAGCACTAATTTACCTTACACATGATGATATGTCTGACACATTAGTATCTCGCTTATGAACAAGAGCAATGTTTGAATGTGGAAGAGCTAGCTTCAAGTGTCCTTCATTGCCTAGTGGCTTAGTCCAACTAAAATCTAAACTTGATATTGGATAAGATATTTGTGGAACCCCTATCTTAGCAATGGGCTAAAATAATCTTGCCTAACATCGAGGAACGCTCGTGTCTTATCTTAAAATAATATTTTGTACACACAGGGATAATGAAAAGTTAGGGTCTATCCTAGAAGAAGCCTTTTATCTCAAAAGTTTAGTGTGGTTAGTATGCAACTTTTGATAAGTCTATTAGGGTTTTTGAGTCTCATGGAAAACCTCAAAAATTTCTCCCATAGCAACAAAGTGTTAAAAATTACAACCATATAAATCATCAAATTACAAAGTATTGAATCCATGATACATCATTATATAAAGCACAATCAACATATAGGATAGATACCGGATGGATATTAGAAATAATATTTAGACGACCACTAACTATATCATGCACATTTTTCAAATTTGCAAAATAAAATTGAATGACACATCATATCATTCACACAATAAACATCGCATACCATTGCATTTCATATATGGGTGATTAATTGATTACATTATTATCTTAAGGATTTTCAATTACATTCATGATTTTTATACATTTTGTGGTGTCATCCATTAGATTGGTAAACATATTTGCATGCATTTCTTATGTTTTAAGTTATTAAAGCATACAGGTTCATTTATATTAGATCAACATCGTGTAAATACAACATTACATACATTAGTGCATGAAAAGAGAGCAATATCAAATATGTATTAAGAAAATAACATCGCATCCATGTGCATCCATAACAAAAAGCACATCTAAGCATCTAGATAACTGCATATCATCATCATAAATTAAATAGATAGCTATTACATGTCATCCATACATCACATAATATAGCATTAGCATAACATAAGCATTGCATCCATGTGCATCACATAAAAATAAAATCACAAATAAATGAGTACACAATAATGAGCCATAATAATGATCATATCATATATAAATATGTGTGTATCAAAGTATATAGGGAGAACAAAAATACCCGTAGGCTACAAATGTGTAGGTCCTCAACCTTACACAAAAAATGAGATATATCAAAAATGTATCCTACAACGGTAGAGCTCTAGCTCTGATTTGCTTCCCCTATATTGGAGCTCTCACCACCTCCCTTAGTACTGTGCTAAGGAGCCTGCTCTGCCTGCTTCTCTACTATCTGATGTAGATCCTGTTGAGCACCATAAGTACCACATAGCCCGAAGAGGCCTAGAACTCATCCAACTACAACCTATGCAATGGGCACCTTTGTCTACCAAGATCTATGGTTGGGTGCTGCATTAGACTGCCCTACCTCCCTAGTCCTGGTATGACTACTGCCACCATGTGTACTAGAGGACCTGTGTGTCCTCTCGCTCTAATGGGTGTGATGGCTAGATCTAGAAGTAGATTGTCCTATAGTCCAAGATCTAGTCTACTGGGACTCTGTAATATATGGATCCTTAGGAATATCTGCACCTAGAATATGAATGTAGCCAACTAGTTTGTCTACCCGAGCAACCCTGGATGTGTGCCTATCATTGGCACTCATCAAAAAACCCTATAGGTACTATATCTCTACCATAGAATCTTAGACACCTAGTAGTATTGTTTTTGGTTCTGTCAGAGACCCCATAATTGCCTGAGAGGATGATGGATCCCCCATCTATGCCTTGAGTAGATCTCACTCTACCACTACCGCATCCCTCTATGCTAGTACCAATTCAAGAGCATAGGTGAGCTCACCAACCTAGGTCTCTATTGTAGTAGCCCAGGATATCAAGCTAGCAATTTGTTGGTCTACCTATGTTAATAGGTGATATCTATAGATCAACTATGCCTACAAAGTAGTGATAGTAGTGTTATGCTCCCTCTACTATATCTAGAATCGACTGAGCTAACTTAGCAAGTCAGCCACCTATGCTAAGAGTAGTCACTTTACACTGTAAAGAGGGACCTCACCCTCCTTGGGAGCATCCTCATCAAGATCAACCTTAGGAGCCTCTCTAGCGGTAGCCTCTATGCCTCAGACACCCTCTTTTCACTGGTGCATATTGCATCCGTCAGGATCTACCTCTGCTCTAGCTTGATCTGCCACTCGACCTAGAGGCCCTATCCCATACCAATAGAATAGAGACCACCATCCATCGTACTCAGACATGGTCACATCTCATTCAACTCCAGTATCTTGGAAGTCATCAAGAGAATCCCCTAGAGCTAGAGGATTAATCCATGGTAGATCCCTCTCCAAATCCAGGCACCTGTAAGAAAATAGGATCTTCGGGATGTCTTGCACCATGCCAAGCTATCGCAATACATGAGAGAAAAAATGGTACTCTCAGATATTAGCCTTTCGGCCGAGTAACCATCTATCATGGTGATACCATTGAAGTCACTCACCAACATTAGGCTAGTCAAGACACTCCATGTAGGGCCACCACTTGATATCATCTGGTCTAAGTCCTACAAATCGGGTAATATAATGTTGGACATCACCAACGTGGGTTATACTTTGGAAGCCCTCCTCCTCTTGAGGTTAGTATATAGCATAGCACTGATGATCATCATCAATCTTCATGATGTGTATGGGCAACTCCCCACGATGCTCTATCCTGATATGCTGCAAGTCCCAAATTTATAGAAGTAAACTATAGCTAATCCCCTTATGGCTCTGGTCGATGATCAGATATAGCTTGTGGTATAGCTGAGCCAGTAGAGTGCTCCCCCAAGCTAGGAGCAATGGTTTATGGATAGATCTTTGTACAACTCTGCGTATAGTAGCTAATATTTTCTAGGGAATCCTCACACATGAGGAGTCTAGAAGCACATATTGCACCACCAGGTGTATGAAAATTGCCTCACGCATAAAGAATACATTCTTCCCTTACTAGTAGCCAATATGGACCCCTCCATGGTCAATATCTCGCTGAGACTCCTTGCTCAGAGCACTGAAGATAGCATCAAATATGGACACCTTGACACTAGAGGTTAAGGAGACAATGGCCTTGCCATCAATAGAGATCCTAAAGATCCTATATACGTCCTCTAATGTCACTGTCATTTCACCTGTAGGTAGGTGAAACATGTTGGTCCACATATTTCAGCATCGGGCCAATGCAGTCAGATAGGATTGATCTACCTGAATAGTGGGTAGATCTAGTACGTAGCTAAAGTCAATAGCTTCAAACCACTCTCACTCACAATTAGTGATATCTCTATAGAGAGTCTTTAGAATATTAGGCTCTCGTGCTCTAGAGGTTAATATCTGAAATAAATAGCATAATATAAGGAAAAATCTAACTAAAACAAGCAAAAACATTTAAAAATGATCTAAAAATCATCAAAAATAGTAAACACTAATAAAATTGCAAAACATGTCATCATGCAGGCCTAAAAATTAAATTTGTCAATAAGACAGGTCATAAATGCATTAAATGACATTAATTACCTCTAAAAATTTAGAAAAGTTAAAAATTTTGCAAATTTTTCCTAAAGTTGGTGAACCACGGGTCAACCTTGCGGTCTGCATGCGGTCCAAAATTGACCGTTGGGATTTGAATGTTGATCGTAGCTAGCAGATGCGGTCCCCATTTGACCAATTGGTAATTGTATCTGGTACCTACGGTCTTCGATTGAGATCCGGTCGGGTGTGATATTGTGGCCAAAAATGCAAAAAAATTAAATCTAAGCTACCCTAGCCTAAGATGAGGTTCATTGCCAGCAGTTTAGTGAAATTGATTTTCCAATTACTTAATTGGGTTTAATTTAAGTGGTAATGGATGCAAGTTCTTGGTTTTTTAATTACCTTGCCCTCGCCTCGTCCGTCATGGCTAGAAGACGCTTGCACCCTGCCATCGTGCTGTGAGTCGATTTGTGGGTAAGGTCTGGTAGGTTTCAGGTTAGTTTTGATAGTTGTCATTGTTAGAGCTCTAGTTTGCAAGTCACTATCAAGGAATAATGAGAGACATTTGAAAATTGAGCATTTTATAGGCTTCTCATATTTCGTGCGGACCGTAGGCCCTAGCCATGGTTCCCAAATTTACAAATGGGAACCGTAGACCCTAGCTACGGTTTGCAACTAGTAGGTAATTTTGTAAAATCCCATGATAGGAAGGCTAAAAAGATAAATTAATGCATCCCATTGGGTTAGAAATTAATAAAAGCACATAAATTTGGAAATTTGGTGATAATCAAGCATCGGGATCCAATTAAAAACCAAAAATTTGGCTGATATTATAAAGTACATTCAATCGAGGTCATCGCTACGATAATCCTTTCATGGAGCGACACACCTCCCAGCCAAATAAATAAGCTCAATGCATAATTCAAGGTATTCAAAAAAATAAAATAAATTAAAACACCAAATGTGTCTTGTATTCAGTAATTTACCCTATACACTTAGCGGTTGTAGCGACTTGCACTCCATGCAATCCGGTGAGATGAGTAAATTACCATAAGGATATTTGGGGCAAAAATTATCATTTTTGATCTGATATACTTCTTTTCAATCCCTAAGAAGGCCTTCACGACTAGACTGTTCCATGGGAACGAGGCATTTCATGCCATTTCTTCTATGACATTTTTTTAGCAAATCATCAATAATTTGATTCAACACAAATCTGATTGGATTTGTATCAATTCGATTCCCTAAGACGGTTATTGTAGCCCGACTGATCCATGGGATAGAAGTGTGCAAATACTATTAACACTTGGAATCAAAAGCTAAACTAGGTCTAGCCAAGGCATTAATTTATTCAAATCTAAGTTTTTTCAGATCATCCATGGTGGTCAAGCGGCATTTTCAATTCATACATTGTCATTACCCTCATCGACTCATCGCTTGAGGGGATAGTCATAATATCAAATAATAATCAAAATCAACAAAAGATCCTGGAGATCATAGATCCCTTGATCTTGTCAAAATTGTGTTCGTCCTTGCGAATCATTGTCAACAACTATCATAAGCTTACCCCTTTACTTGGGGAAAATAGCAAATATGATAATTTGTTTGTATCTCGTCTCCTTTTGGTTATATAGGCCACTCCTATTGTAGCATAAAATGCTACCCGAATGATTGATGGTGAGTGTAATATTTTCAAGTTTAAGCCTCTAAAGAGTTGGAAGCAATGATTCTAGGATGCGCGTCCTTTTGCTGGACCTGGGGTATCTAATGTTGATCTGACTAATTATCATCATAGAACCTTTAACATCATTTTAGGAGGTCTATTTTTTCTCAGTGTTGTTCAATCTCACAACACATCTCAAAAGGGGCATTTGTAGACACCTAAAATGCATCATGTCGAGGGCGACTACTCATATGGACATGCTACAAGACCATGTGGAAGATCTTGGACAAACTCCAAGATAGAGAAATGGTTATAACCACTCAATTTGGGATTTTTGACCTAATCAGTCTGAACCATAGCCTAGATCTATGATTTACAGCTGAACTACGACTGAGACCTATGGTTTGTAGTCTAGACCGTAGTTGTGACCTACAATCTTAACTAAAGTTCAGTTGGCCTTCAATCCGAGCCAAATCAGTTGAAACGGTCATTGGATCTAGAAGAAGGTGGTTAGAGGGTGGAATCTTCCATTCCAAATATCCTAACCACCCCTTCTTGATCTTGGCTTCTCTAGGAAGCCACCCCAAATCCTAGGGCATCCTATAGATACCCCTTCCAAATGGGGAGAATATATAGATGAATTGTATAGTGAAGCACTGATGAATTATCGAGTGAGTGTAAATTGATCAAGCGATTAGCAAAGCCCTATTGGATTACATACAAATTTTGTGCATTTGAAGACCACTTTGCTATTCATACAACGATTAGTTTGCCATGGAAGTCCTAGGAGCTTAGGAGGATCAAGAAATGTAAATCCGGGTAAACGAAGGCCCATCATAGTTATTCAACCACCAAACCTATCAGAAGGACACCAAAGGTGACCCTTGAACATCAATTGGCTAAGGAGGTCAAGCCCACTACCCTTGTAATTAAGGGTAAGCCTATCAGAGTGCTAACCATGATTGTTAGCCACGGTTTATAGTGCAAACCGCATAGTAGAGCTGCATTTTGCAGTAGAGGTATAACCGCCTTCCTATTTCCATTTCTATCTAGCTAATTAGGTTAGATTAGTTATTTTTATGGTTTAATAGCATTTTAGTAGACTTCTGACTGTAGAATTAGGTTAGATTTACTTCTTGTGTTTATGCTTCAATTAGGACTTAAATGCTTTCTTTATGCATGTTTATGCTTCATTTTCTATATCTGATCCATGCATAGTATAGCTACTACTTTCATTTACGTTATTACATGAATCTTGATTCACTTTGCATAGTTTAGAATCATTCTTCACATTTTCTTGATTATGCATTTTAATGGTGTCATTATACAATTTACCTAAAAGGGCCTCATCATGAGAGGCTACCTATATTTTTGACATTCTTGTGTTGTTTCTTGACCACAGGGAATAGTTTAAAAGGAGAGAAAACCTTCAAGTTCCTTACCCATCACAAAGAAGAGGGCACCTCCACCCTAGATCAGTTCGTGTCATTCTAAAAGGCATTTGGAAATCACACCTACCCTTAAGAGGGAAAACAATTGTTCACTCCTATTGTAATATTGTATCAAAATGAATATCCCTAAGAGGTACGCACTTGTAATTGTATTTTGGCTTTGAATACAATGGAATAAAGTATATTATTTCTTGTTTCATTTGTTGTTAATTTTGTTTTCTTGTATGCATGTTATATTTAATCATTCATTACAATAGGATACACCATCAAGTGTGACCCTTTCTGGTGTTTATAGTTGGAGATGATGATGAGTAATGAGTGCATTATAGGATAGAGGGTAATTGGGATCAAGTTGCAAGATTTGTATAGGAAGCCCATGCTAAGGAAGAGGTTGATGAGGATGCCCCAAGTGATGATGTGGCCTAGTTGAGAGTAAAATTGTAGACTATATAGGCATAGCTACAAACTTCATAGGCACGATTGGTAGAGTAGGATACATCTCTTGCTATTGATTAGAGTTAGCTAATAACTGGGTAGTAGCTATGGTGAGGTTATGTTGAGGAGAGAGCTCTCCTCAAGGTCTAGGTGGATACAACAACAGTGATGATCGATTAGGTTACAATAGATAGGGACACTCTATGCACACAATTTACAATCGATATTGTAGATATGGATTCTAGGATAGTGGAATGGGATGCTCTTTAGGTTTATCTAACAACCATGACTATAGTTCAAGGTACACCTTCCACTATAGCCACTCATGGGCCAATGACATTCGATGGAGATACTAAGATCAGGAGACTACAGGGCCTACTAGATGAGAGTGTGGCCCAAAATGGATTAGATGCATCATATATTATTGCTCTAGAGACTTGGGTTAGTCTAAATGGGGGTAGTATTCCAAAGAGGTCAAAATTAGGGGGATCTAGTCACAGGTTAGCTCACCCATAGAGATCAGTGAATAGTGGTTCTAGGTAGCCTCATAAGGATGAGGCCAAGGGTGGAAGCAAGATTAGTGGTGTAGGGCCAACCTAACTAATCTTATGTGTGCTCTATATTTTTGAGAGTGCAAGGTTCAAGGACCCATTCTATTGTAGCCTATGGTAATTTTGTACCACTATGTACTCTATGTTCTACACACATATATATGATATCCTTTTATGGTTTATTATGTATCTTTATGGTTTTGATTTATGTTCATGGATGCATTTATGTATGTAATACCTATATGATGGTGTGATGATCTATACATGATATGCACTAATGATATACATAGGTTGATGATTTATGTATGATTAGATTTTGTGATCTAGATGTATTGAGGCACTACTATATATGCTTATATGGATGTAATTTTTTAATGTTAAATGCATGTTTAGATTTGTTCAATTGATTCTGCATTTAATTTTTTTTGTATGATATGGTGGATATGATGTGCATGTAATGCATCAATTTTATGTGGATGGTCTAATGTAAATGTACCTGTATGATTTAATCACTTAAAACATAATGAATGAATCTAATTTTTGTTTAACAAACTAATGGCAGACACCACAAAATGTATAAAAAATCATGAATTAAAATGTTAACTCTTTTCATAATATTAATCATTTATCCATGCATATATGAGATGAAATGATGTGATATGTAGGGGTTTTTCCTATAAGCTTATGCAAATTAAAAGGTATCTATCCTATTTTATGAACACCCCTTAAGATACAAAAGTTCATAAGGAAAATTGTGATTGTTTGATGAAATTATTTGTTGCTATAGGGTGTTTTTTGAGGTTTTCCATGAGACTAAAATACCCTAGTTGATTAATAAATATTTGTATAATTACTACACAAGACTCCTGAAGGATACAATCCTATTAAGAAGACCATGATATTTGATATCCTTGTGTGTGCAAAGTGAATATATTAGATGAGGCATAAGACTACCTTATTTCTAGGTAGGTTTCATGCAACCCATTACTATAATGAGGATCACCCTATGATCATCATGATCCTGAGTTTAGATGTAGTTATACTAGACTACTATGCAATACAAGTTGCCTAAAGCTAGCTCGTCCATAATATGACATTGATCTCTACAAAAGAAGGTTACTAATGTGATAGACATATCACCATGCGTAAGGCTACTCCATTACCAGGCAAGTTTCATTCAAACTATTATTGTAATGGAGCTCAACCCATGGCTTCTGAACACTAAATATTCTAGGGATTCAAGCTTGTTACTCTCTTATTTTATTTTAATTGCTTGGGATACTCACTCATGCTTAGTGGGTAAGGCCGCTATTTTTATTTTGTTTTTGAGCAAGGGATTTGCTTAGTGATGAAAATCACTGTTTTTTTTTGTATAGATTTGGAAATTTGCTCATTTTGTGAGAGCAAGGGATTGTGTAGGTAGGGGGGATCTTGTCATTTTGTCAATTCTCAACATCCTAGACCATGCACATAATAATATGACCAAGAAAAATATTTTTCTTCAGGTGCCAAGGACCACTTTATAGTGTCATATTTCCTTGTTCGGACTAGGATTGTTAATGTATATTATTGTGTTAGGATTTTGAGATATGCAAGGTACTATCAACTAGACCTTATCTTTTGTAAGTCAAGATAGATTTATATAAAATATAAATAGAGAAATAGGGATGGCTGAATGATCAGAAAACCCTAGTATATACCCTTTAGCAACTCATAAGTTGTTTTAAAAAACACAATTACTTACAAGGAAGGTATGAATTATAATGATATGTGGATTCATGATTGGCATATAAACATGGTGTCATTAGTACGAATGTAAACATGACTTGTCCTAAAATTATTTCAATGAATGAATATACCTAATGCAATTAAAATAATGAGTGCATATGATAGAATGCACGATAACATAATGTAATATTTTTGTGTTTTAATGTTTTGTACTATTTTTGTTTTTTGTGTTTTTTGATTTGTTTGGAATTTTGATGAATTTTGTTGTCTTTGTGATTTTTATTATATGTAATCTATGTATAAAATGCCTATAGACGAATAATATTGAGAGGTTAATGATATTCAAAACCTTCTAATAAATTTAGTCGATAAGTTTTAGGTCCTATCTTCTCTATTACGACGAAGTGAGCTAACCAATTAGCCATAAATTTATCTTGCAAATGAGGCGGCAAGTTTGAGTTATGTTTGTTCTCTTTAAGCACAAGATCCCTAAAATTAAATTATATTGGATGGAATTTAGTATTATAAGATCATGTAATATAATATTTATAAACACGAAGATGCTCAAGAGCATTCACTTACCTTTCATAAATAAGGGTTAGTTGATCAAGGTGAGCATATTATGAAGTGTTGTCATTGATGAAATATTTCAATGAGACTCACAACAATAGAGTTTCTAATTACAAGGGCATAATGGTCTTAGTACCATATACTAGTGAAAATGGGGTTGCCCTAGTGGGTTTCCATATGCTAGTGTGATAATCCCATAAAGCCAGAGGTAATTGAAGGTGCCAATCTTTATGATTCTCCTTGACGGTTTTCTTTAATATGGCCACTACAGTTTTATTAGAGGCCTCTACTTACCCATTTTATTATGGATAATATGGCATTGTAAAACTGTAATGAATTTTATATTTGTATGTCAAATCCCACACATATTTATTCTTAAATGATGTTCCATTATCCAATATGATTTTGGATGGGATACCAAAATGACATATAATATTATGGAGTATGAACTTTGTAATACGAGCTCCAGTCGTAGTGGTCAAAGGGATTGCTTCCACCCATTTTTTAAAGTACTCAATGGTCATTATAATGAATGTGTGCCATCCCAAATATGGAGGAGAGATATTTTATATTAGATCAAATCCCCACTAAGAAAAAGTCTAAGCCAAATGGATCGGTTGTAAGGCCTGAAATGGTAGGCGCGATATATTAGCATGATGTTAACACTTTATGCATTTCCTAATGTATACATAGCAATACTTATCCATCATAGGACAAAAATAGCCCATTATAAGGATGGACTTGATGATAGCCATGTTATTGAAATGGCCACCATAGGTACCATTATGAGCTTACAAATTTTCCCAAGCCGATTCTTGGGGCTCAAGACAATGAAGGAAGACTTCATCATAGCTTCATCAATATAGAATATCTCCTACCAAGACATATTGAGTTAATTTATATTTAAATACTCATTTTGTGGCATGCAATAGTCCCTGAGGGATACTACCAAGTTTCAGGTAATATTTTAATTGGACGTGCCAATCCTAGTAATATTGAGCTTCAACTATTTGAACAACTTATTCCCATTGTTATTCGTTATGCATAGATGTATATTGGAATATAACATTATTATGAATTGTAGTACCATTATTTTAAGGACCCTATTATATCAATGACCTTGAGGGTACCTATTTCAAAAAGTCTTGGGCTTTGTAGAACCACTCATGATTTGGTTCTATCTGAATCATGTCGACTGATTCTTTATTGTTTGGAGCCTCTCGCAACATCACTGATTGCAAGAGAATTTTGACATGGATGGTAGTAAAATCAGTGGAAGGATTCTAAAGGATTAAATATCCCAAATATACCATTGTGTCCACAAATAGATTATATGTACGAGAAACTGCCTCAATGTCGTACCAATCTAGTTGACCTAAATATGTGTCCATAAGCTCTTTGTAATATTTTAGGATGGGACATCTACATTGATAAATTTATTTCACTTGGTTTAATATGAGAAAGGATTCACAAAAGATATTAAGCTTCTTAATATTCATGGTGATAGCTTTTTGGAGGCCCAATATTAGATCCTCGTATATAGCGTTATTGTTGGTGCAAGGAAATTGAGTTTAAAATACAAGGGCATAGGAGCTCCTTGTGGCATGAAAAATACAATCCTTGTGCCACCCCCTTCCTCACATTTGGAACCATAAAAGAAAAAAGTAATATATTATCTAGTTCTTCGAGTTCAGGTGACTCAGATAATGCAAACACTGCATCATCAGGTAGTTCTATAATGAGAGGCTTATCATCCTAAAGAGGTGACTCTACTAATTGATAAGCTATGACCTATCATTTAATGGATTTAATGAACTTTTCTAATTAATAATTATCAATGGTTGTGATAATGAATGTGTTATAGCCTAAATATGGAGAAGAGATCTTCCCAATTAGATCAAATCCCCACTAAGAAAAAGGCTAAGTCGATTGGATAGATTACAAAGCCTAAAATGGAAGGTACGAGAGATTAGCATGATAATGACACTTTATGCACTTCCTAACATACGTGCAATAATCCTTCTCCATTGTGGGCCAATAATAGCCCATCATGAGGATGTGCTTGAAAATAGCCATGCCACTAAAATGGTCATTGTAGGTACCATCGTGAGCTTACGAGATTGTCCAAGTGGATTCTTGGAGCTCAAGACAATGAAGAAGGATTCCATCGTAGCTTTGATAATACAAAATATCTCCTAGCAAGACATATCGAGTCACTTTCTATTTAAATGCTTATTTTTGCGGTATACGATAGTCCTTGAGGGATACTACCAACTTTCAAGTAATATTTTAATTGGATGAGCCAATATTGGTAAGCTTGAGAGAACTAGGGATGGTTGAATGATTGGAAAACCCTAGTATATACCTTACAACAACTCATAAGCTATGTTGAAAAACACAATTACTTACAAGGAAGGTATGAATTATAATTATATGTGGATTCATGATTAGCATATAAACATGGAGTCATTCGTATGAATGTAAACACAACCTATCTTAGTGAAACTGCCATGGATGAAGATACCTAATACAATACAAATGATTAGTGTATACAATGAAATGTGTGATAACATAATGTAAGTGTTTTTGTATTTTAATGGTTTGTATTGTTTTTATGTTTTTATGTTTTCTAATTTGTTTGGAATTTTTGATGATTTTTGTTGTTTTTGTGATTTTTGATTGTTTCATGATTTAAGTATAAAATTCTTTTAGATGAATAATGTTGAGAGTTTTTTGATCTTCAACACCTTCTAGCGAGGTTAGGTGATAAGTTCTCGGTCCTATTTTCTTTGTTACGATGAAAAGACCTAACCAATTGGCCATAAATTTATCCCTTAGATGAGGCGGCAGATTTAAGTCTTGTTGGTTCTATTTAAGCACAAGATACCCAAATTTAAAGTCTAATATTATAAGCTTTTTTAATATAACATTGATAAAATTAGAGATGCTTGAGAGTAGTCACTTGCCATTCATCAATAAGGATCAATTGATCTAGATGAGCTTGTCGTGAAGTGTTATCATCGATGAATTCTTTCAATGAGATGCACAATGATGGAATTTCTAATTCCGAGCATATAATGGCCTCAATGCCATATACTAGAAAAAATGGGGTTTCCCCAATGGGTGTCCAAATGCTATTTTGTTAAGCCCATAAATATAGAGGTAATTAAAGGTGCTAATCCTTATGATTTTCCTTGATGGTTTTCCTCAATATGGTAACTACAGTTTTACTAGAGGTCTCTACCTGTCCATTTGCTTATGAATAATAGGGTATTGTAAAGTTGTGTTGAATGTTATATTTGGATGTTAAAGCCCACACATATTTGTTATTGAATTATGTTCCATTATCTAATATTTTTTTTGGATGGGATACCAAAACAACATATAATATTATGGAGTATAAACTTTGTAATACGAGCTCCAGTCATAGTGGTCAAAGAGATTGCCTCTACCCATTTGGTAAAATACTCAGTGGTCATGATAATGAATGTGTTGTGGCCCAAATATGGAGGAGAGATATTCCCAATTAGATTTAATTCCCACTGAGAAAAATGCCAAGCTGATCGGGTCGGTTGCAAGGCCTAAAATGGATGGTACAATAGATTAGCATGATATTGACACTTTATGCACTTCCTGACATACACACAACAATCCTTCTCCATCATATGGGCAAATAATAGCCTATTATAAGAATGTGCTTTATGATAGTCATATCGCTAAAATGGCCATCATAGGTACCATCGTGAGCTTACAATATTACCCGAGTGGATTCTTGGGGCTAGATACAACAAAGGAAGAGTCCATCATAGCTTCAACGATACAAAATATCTCCTAGAAAGATATATCGAGTCGCTTTCTATTTAAATGCTAATTTTTTTAGTTGCAAGACCTGAAATGGAAGGTGCGATATATTAGCATGATACTAATACTTTATGCACTTCCCGACATACACACAGTAATATTTCTCCATCATGACCTAATAATAGCCCATTTTGAGGATGTTCTTAATGATGCACCTTACCGGAGCCATAACTTGTGAACCGTACGCTTGTTTGCCTTGAAATTTAACAGGTGGTTTTGCATGCATTTTTTGCATGATGCTAATCTCTAATTCACCTCACCCTTCAAAAATCATGTTTTAAGGACCTAACTCCGACATCTAGTGTCCCAAAATTAGCTTTTAGAATAGGTTCCCGAGTTTTTGGGGTTTTTTTGGATTTTAGAATTTTATTATATTTTTTTTATACCTTAATTTGAGGCCTAATATTTTAAAGTAAGGTTCATTATTGTAAGAGGGATGTGTGCACCAAATTTGGGTGCAATCTGACTCATTTCTAGTTTTAGCAATTTTTAGAAAAAAGACATTTTAGGGTTTCTTTGGTTTTCGGTTGCTATATAATGGATTTTAATATTTTGGAGAAGCGATGTGAATTTAGGAATGAGAAGAATATTGATTTGCAAGTTTCTTCCATTATATTGCATTTGTGTTATGTGATTGGAGTCCATTTTTTTGGTCTCTTGTAGCTGAGTTTACACCACTTAATGATAGCCATCATGCTAAAAATAGTATCATTCGTAAGAATGTAAACATGACTTATCCTAATGCATTTGGAATGAATTAATATGCCTAATGCAATGCAACCAATTAGTGCATATGATGGAATGCATGATAACATAATGTAAATGTTTTTGTGTTTTAATTTTTTTTACTATTTTGTGTTTTTGTGTTTTCTTATTTGTTTGGAATTTTTATGATTTTTTTTTGTTTTGTGATTTTTATTAATTTTTTATCTATGTATAAAATTCCCATAGATGAAGAATTTTGAGAGGTTCAATCTCTTCAAAACCTTATAATGAAGTTAGGATATAATTTTTGGGTCCTATATTCTCTATTACAATGAAGGGACCTAACCAATTGGCCACAAATTTATCTCATAGATGAGGCAGAAGGTTTGAGTTTTGTTGGTTCTCTTTAAGAACAATATCTCCAATATTAAAGTCTCTTGGATGGAATTTAGTATTATAATATCATTTAATATGATCTTGATAAACATGAAGATGCTTAAGAGCATTACCACGTCGTTCATCAAGAAGGGTCAATTGATTAAGGCGAGCTTATCATGAAGTGTCATCATTGATGAACTCTTTCAATGAGATGCGCACCGATGGAATTTCTAGTTCCAAGGGTATAATTGCCTCAACACCATAAACTAGAGAAAATGGGGTTGTCCTAGTGGGTGTCTAAATGCTAGTTTGATAAGCCCATAAAGCTAGAGGTAATTAAATGTGTCAATCCTTATGATTTTCCTTGATGGTTTTTCTCATGGTGTGAGAGATTACCCCATGGCTTTTGAATACTGAATATTCTAGGGATTCAAGTTTGTTACCACCTTATTTTCTTTAATTTATTTTAGATTACTTTATCATGCTTAGTGGTGAAAACCAATGTTGATTTTTTTTTTTAGCAAGGGATTTGCTTAGTGATGAAAATCACTATTTATTTTGCATTGCTTCGAGAATTTTCTCATTTTGTATAGGAGCAAGGGATTTTTTGGGTATGAGAGAGCTTGTCCTTTTTTCAATTCTCAGCATTCTAGACCATGCACATAATAATATGAGCAAGGAAAACATTTCACTTAAGGTGAAAAGGACCACTTTGTAGTGTTATATTTCCTTGTTTAGACTTGGATTATTAATGTTTAAATTGTGTTGGGATTTTGACATATGCAAGGTACTATACAAACTAGACCTTACCTTCTAAAAGCCAAGATAGATTCCTACAAAATTTGAAAGGATAACTAGAGATGGTTGAATTATCAAAAAAACCTAATATACACCCTATAACAACTCATAAGTTGTGTTTAAAAACATAGTTACTCACAAGGAAAATATGAATGATAATGATACGTGGATTCATGATTGACATACAAACATGGTGTCATTCGTATGAATGTAAACACAACCTATCCTAGTGCAACTGACATGGATGAAGATACCTAATACAATGCAACTAATTAGTGTATACCATAAAATATATGATAACATAATGTAAATGTTTTTGTATTTTAATTTTTTGTATTGTTTTTGTGTTTTTATGTTTTCTGATTTATTTGGAATTTTTGATGATTTTTATTGTTTTTGTGATTTTTGTTTGTTTTATGATTTAAGTAATGCTTGTAGATGAATAATGTTAAGATTTTTGGGCTCTTCAACACCTTCTAATGAATTTAAGTGATAAGTTTTGGGTCCTATCTTATCTGTTACGATGAAGGGACCTAACAAATTGGCCACAAATTTATCTCGTAGACGAGAAAGTAGGTTTGAGTTTTATTATTTCTCTTTAAGAATAATATCCCCAACCTAAAATTCTCTTGGATGGAATTTAGTATTATAAGCTCATTTAATTTGATCTTGATAAACATGAAGATGCTCAAGAACATTCACATCTTATTCATTAATAAGGGTCAGTTAATCGAGGTGAGCTTGTCATGAAGTGTCATCATCGATGAACTCTTTCAATGAGATGTGGAATGTTGGAATTTCTAATTCCAATGGTATAATGGCCTCAACACAATCTACTAGCAAAAATGGGGTTTCCCCAATGGGTGTATGAATGCTAGTTCAATGAACCCATAAATCTAGAGGTAATTAAAGTTCCAATCCTTATGATTTTCCTTGACGGTTTTTCTCAAGGTGCGAGAGATTGCCCCGTGGATTTTGAATACTAAATATTCCATGGATTCACGTTTGTTACCCCCTTATTTTATTGAATTGATTTGAGATACTTTCTTGTGCTTAGTGGTGAAAACCAGTGTTGGTTTTTTTTTGTTTTGTTTTTCGAGCAAGGGATTTTTTGAGTGATGAAAATCATTATTTATTTTACATTGCTTCAAGAATTTGCTCATTTTTTATAGGAGCAAGGGATTGTTTGGGTAGGGAATATCTTGTCCTTTTGTCAATTCTAAAAATTCTAGACCATGCACATAATAATATAAGCAAGGAAAACCTTTCACTTAAGGTGACAAGGACCACTTTGTAGTGTCATATTTCCTTGTTTAGACTTGGATTGTTAATGTTTAGATTGTGTTTTGATTTTGACATATGCAAGGTACTATCCAAAGTAGACCTTACATTCTAAAATCCAATATATATTTCTCCAAAATCTAAAAAGATAACTAGATATGGCTGAATGACCAAAAAACCCTAGTATACACCCCATACCAACTCATAAGTTGTGTTGAAAACACAGTTACTCACAAGGAAAATATGAATGATAATGATATGTGGATTCATGATTGACATACAAACATGGTGTCATTCATATGAATGTAAAAAAAACCTATCCTAGTGCAACTACCATGGATTAAGGTACCTAATACAATGCAACTATTTAGTGTATACAATAAAATGTATGATAACATAATGTAAGTGTTTTTGTATTTTAATGTTTTGTATTGCTTTTGTATTTTTATGTTTTTTGATTTGTTTGGAATTTTTGATGATTTTTGTTGTCTTTGTTATTTTTGATTGTTTTATGATTTAAGTAACACTCGTCTATGATGAATATTGAGAGGTTGGATCTCTTCAACACCTTCTAGTGATGTTAGGCAATAAGTTCCTAGCCCTATTTTCTCTATTACGATGAAAGGACCTAACCAATTGGCCGTAAATTTATCCCTTAGATGAGGTGGTAGGTTTGAGTTCTATTGGTTCTCTTTAAGCACAATATCCCCACTTTAAGGTATCTTGGATGGACTTTAGTATTATAAGCTCATTTAAGGTGATCTTGATAAATGTGGAGCTTCTCAAGAATATTCACTCATTTTTCATCAAGAAGGGTTAATTTATCGAGGTGTGTTACAGTGTGAACGCATCCAAATGCAAAGCTACCAAGAAATGTCATGCTCCAGTGTGAACGTGCATGGGGGCTTGAAAATGTCGGCAAGGCTTTTTTGTTTTTTCTCTCCTCCTTCCCTATTTCTTCTCCTATATTCCCTCCCCTTATTCCTCCTTCCTATCTCCTTATCTCTCCTTCTTATCTCTTTCTCCTATCCCCTTATTCCTCCATCTGTTGCATTATTTAGTTCAAGAATCCACTATATATATATATGTAGCCAAAGGTTTGTTATTTTAATTAAGAGGAAATAAAGTTTTATTGCTGCATTTCAATACTCCCCCTCATTATCATATCAAAGCACCAGGCAGTAAGGTTGTTCGAGGAAGAGCAGGCTAGCACGTTGCCCGAGAAATTTATGGGAAAAAATTTGAGGCCAAGGCATTGATGGAGCGATAGGGTTGGTCGTGTGGTGAGGAAAGCTAGAGGATTCTAGCGGTATGCATATTGATGCTACAGGTGTTGAAGTGTAGGTGTTGACATGGCGACAACGCATTGGATGATGTGGTAGCCAGTAAGGCGATACATAGCACATGGTAGATGCTAGTGACATGGACATAGAGTAAGGGCGACACGTGGTGTAGAGTTCAAGTGGATATGTTTGCAAAGGAGGTGATGTGACAATGAGAGGTTGGATTCATTCATGGAAAAAGGTGTGAGGAGGATTTCTCGAAGGCAATCAACTCAATACTCATGACCTTGAGTATTAAAATGCCCACGTGGTCTTCATCCCAGTGAATGTGGCATAATTCATGCATAATTAAAAAAAAAAAACAAAGAGCAGCCCTACATGTTAAAACAAAGCTAGTGGTATTTGGGTTTATGTCAGACAAGTAGCCCGAGTGGCTAAACCTATTGCCTGTAGAGCGTCAGATCCCAAGTTTGAAACCCGACGGGAGGTAAAAAAATCAAAGTTTATTTTATTTTATTTTTTTTTTGTTTAGTCGCCAGCATCAGGAGATAAGGCACTGTGAGTGCCTTGGTGGTATTAAGTCAGATTGCGGGCGCGTTGGCAAGAACTCTCCGTCGGGACCCATCAGATTGCGAGTTCGACTCGCGTCACCAGTCAAAAATAAGGTTACATTTTTTATGAAAATTTGATTTTCCTTTTTAAAGGTTTATTTAAATATTCTTTTTTAAAGTTATTTAATATTTATTTAATAATTAAAATATTGCTTTTTAAATATTTTAATTTTTGAAGCAACTTTTGATTATTAAATAAAATTTTATTAAAATAGCTTTAAAATTGGATTTAGTAAACTTTACAAAGGAGAAAAGTTGATCCTATTGTCCTAGAGGCAAATTGTAAAATCACCCAAGGGGCTTAAAAAAAAACTTGCAAAATTGTGTAATAGCCTAAGAGGCAATCATTGTAAAAGAGAGGCAAAAAAAAGTTACAGGCAGCCTTCTGGAGTGCCCGTTTAGCATTGCCCCTTAGAACCCCATTCAAGTCAAAAAAAAAAATTGTAATAGCCTCAACGGCTGTAAAGGATTTAAATTTGTGAACCGTGAGAGTGAAAATTGTAATCTCAGAGGCAGTAAGGGATTTTTTTGTATTGATGCGTAGATGATCAGATCTGAAGAACACAAGCTTATACTGAGAGGGGGGGTGAATAGTATAAGACCTCTTTTTACTTTTTCCTTTATACTTCAAAATAGTAAAGCAATATACCCAAAGCAATATCAAAGCAATGCACAAAATCATCCACAAAGTGACACCAATTTTAACGTGGTTCACCCAGAATGCTCGGGCTACGTCCACAAAACTTTTCTCTAAAAGTTATCTCAAAGTTCTTTGGGAAACCTTCCCAATTACAATGTTTATGAGCCTCGGCTCAAAGGAGATACCTTCCCCCAATCTGAATTTATGAGCCTCTGCTCAAAGGGAGATACCTTCCCCCAATCTGAATTTATGAGCCTCTGCCCAAAGGAGAAACCTTCCCCTAATCTGAATTTATGAGCCTCTGCTCAAAGGAGATACCTTCCCCCAATCTAAATTTATGAGCCTCTGCTCAAAGGAGATACCTTCCCCTCTGCTCTGGATATGATCCCTTAGAAGATCAACTGTCTCTACCTCTTGCTAGCACGTGGAACTCCTTTCCACCGAAGACCTCCTACCCTCAATGCTTAGCCTAAGAGACCTCTGCCTTCTATGATCACGTCCACAACAGCTCAACAACCTGTACCAAACACAGTCAGTCTGTCTAGTACAAGTCTTCCTCTGTCTGTCAGATTTGTCCAACTCTTGAACAAATCAATCCTCTATCCACAAGCCTTCTCAAAGACTTGCCAAATCTGTCCTCGGGTTCTCTGATAGAACCAATGTACCTCTTTCCTCAAGTTCTCTGATAGAACTATCAATCTCAGCTCACAAGTCCTCTGCTAGGACCTATCCAAATCTGCTCACAAGTCCCCATCGGAACCTGTCCAAAACCTGCTCACAAGTCCCCAACGGAACCTGTTCAAAACCTGCTCACAAGTCCCCAATGGAACCTGTCCAAAACAGCTCACAAGTTCACCAAGAAAAAACTTGCTTAGCATGAACCCACAAAGAGAATTGTTAGAGACCCAATGTGATTCATCAACCTCATAGAAGCATAAAGAGAATTGTTAGAGACTCAATATGTTCTATACTTAACTCCCAATCTCAATCTCAAATCTCATAGAAACATAAAGAGAATTGTTAGAGACTCAATATGATCTATACTTAACTCCCAATATCAATCTCAACTCAATCTCAATCTCAAATGAATAAGATAGATGTAGTATGCTTTTCTCAAGAACATGAAACACAACCCAACAATTGCCAAACATGCAATATCTCATATAACAATGCTACTCATGTTCTTTCCACAACCAATATCTTTTCTCAACCAATTAGGGCTTTAACAACAATGCTTATAGACAAGGTTTAACCAACATCATTCAACTCAACATTAACCTTGAAGCATTCAACCAATCATCACAAGAAAAGGAAACAAGTAGAAATCCTTTTCCCTCCAAAGATATTTGAACAAAACAGCCACCAACACAATATCACCAAATGCAAAGAATAACTTGCTCAAATCAACTCAATGGAGTAAGCCCAATATCATGAATCAAGTAAAGCAATAACTTGATCAAACAACCTCTATGGAAGCAACTCAACCATCAAACTCAAAACAGCCAACCAAGGGTTCCACCAACTCAATGCAAGTAGCTTGACTCACAAATACAAACCCTAGTGCACAAAGCTTCCACTATCTCAAACCAGAAATTATGCATTCATCAAAAACTCTCCTTAAGGATAACAATGCATAAGTAGTCTTCAAAAAACCAGAAAATAGGATTTACACCCAATCAAAGAAAACCTAGTTGAAAACCTTTTCACTCCAACCTTATTTTAGAAAACATACACCAATCATACTCATAAGAAGAATGTGCCCATACCTTATTGGAGTAGAAGAAACTTGACCCTTAAAGTTGTCACCACACACAACCCTCAAACTTCCAACCAAGTTAGGGTTAGAACCAAGATAAATGAGCATATAAAAACTTTCCTTAATACACCTTTTAGCTTCTCTTCTTTTGAAAACAACCACCAAAGAAGTCAAAAAACAACAACCAAAACTTACACCTTATATCTCCATTTTAAAATTTAGCATAGCAAAATACTAATCTCAAAAATACAACAAAAGAAATATCCCCTTATTTCTCCTATGTCTTTTAAACAATGCTAAACAATGCCAAAAATTATATCAAGAAATTAATCACACCTTAGAATGGCTGCCCTTGAAGAATCCGAAAATCGCGGAACAAAATACGTTTTAACAAAAACGTGACTTAATCCATGCACAGCTCCCTCCGCGGGAATCGAAACGTAGACCTCCGCCTACGCAAAGCCCAAATGCAGCCTATGCTGCCACTAGCCCACAAGGGGCTAATGAAGTCTAAGACAGACTTCCTACCACTTCAACGAACAAGCACTTCGTAAGTTTTTCAAACGTGAGCTCTCTTCTTCTGCGGCGTCAACAGAGCATCGATCGCAGCCAAAAATTAATGCATTCGAAATTCTCAAGAGGAGTTAAACCTTAGGATCCTTCCCATATTTATAGTCCAATCGTGGACTTTAGAACACGTCGGTGGCAGAGAAACGTAATTTCAAATTTAATCGAAATTGCTTTCTAAAGGGTTTAAAAACCCTTAATTAATTTTAATAAATTAAGAATAAAAAAGGTTTAAAAACCTTTAAGTATTTTTAATAAATTAAAAATAATTTCTCCCTTAATTAATTAAATAATTAATTAATTAAAACCTTGAAGGGTTTTAAATAATAATTAAATAATAAAGAGAACCTCCATTGGTTTTAATAAAAACCATTTAACTTGGTTTTAATAAAAACCCTATCCAAAAACCTTATCCAATGGAATCTCTCCGGATTCTCTTAAGAATATTCTCTTGGAATATTTCACCTTTGAAGCCAACACATCCTCTTAACATTAATGCCATTTCCTTTTGACATCAATGACAACTCATAGACAAGGAGCTAGGATCTCAAACCCAAAATTGCCAACAATCTCCCCCTTTGTCATTGATGGCAAACCATGCTTCTCAACAACAAAAACTCAACATAAATAGCTCCCCCTGTCTTGAGGCTCTCACCCTTTGTCATCAATGGCAAAGGGTCACCTTTGGGGCTCGGGACTAAGAATGAGCCTCTTAGCTTAGTCCCTCCCCCACCTCCCCGATGAGGTGATTAATTCTGGGGTGGGAGTAAAACTCCCATTAGGCACCGATCATCATCAGCGTCTATAACTTCCTTGTCGGGCCTTCTCTTGAACTCTTTGTCCATATTCCTGTTCTTGTCACTGTTCTTGTTCTTGTTCTCATCCCTATTCTTATCCATGCCTTGATCCTTGGACCTGATCATGACACTGTTCCTGTTCTCGTATTCTGGAATTTTCAGCTCTACACTGTCTAGCTATGTGACCTTTATTGTTGCACTTATAACAAGTAACAATGTTATTTCTCTGTGGTAAACCTGATCTTTGAATCCA
The DNA here is from genome assembly GCA_028583015.1 of Wollemia nobilis. Lineage (NCBI taxonomy): Eukaryota > Viridiplantae > Streptophyta > Pinopsida > Araucariales > Araucariaceae > Wollemia > Wollemia nobilis. The sequence continues at coordinate 3,208,118 of JAQPPZ010002189.1, read as the reverse complement.
CCAGTTCTGACCAAACCTGTTTTGGCCAACCCTGTTCTGACCAAACCTATTCTGACCAAACCTGTTTTGGCCAAACCTGTTCTGACCAAATCTGTTCCTGTTATTTGCCTTGCAATAAACTGCCTTGTGCCCAAACTATTGACAAGAGTAGCAATACCCTTGAAAGTAACTAGCACTTCTGAAACTGTCATTTACCTTCTTCACTTGAGCCATGCAATGTGAAGCCATGTGACCAAACCTGTGACAAGCAAAACATCTGCCTTGAAACTTTCCTTTATTTGACCTCTTGGGTCCTAAAAACTTCTTCTTCTCATTCTGAATTCTGTTTTCTATTTTTGTGCATCTATCATTCAAGGACTCATGATCTGAAATACTTTCCTCATTCGAACTCTCTTCCTTTTGGAGTCTCTTACTAGACTCTTCAACTTGTTCCTTGTGTGACTTAACAAAACCAAGGCCTGTTTTATCTCGTTGTCTTTCTTTGACCTTTGATGAGTGACTTAACCTTTTTGGAGCTATCTTGAAACCTCGTAAAGCTTATCCTTGTACTCTTTAGTTTCCTCTTTCAAAGAAGCCATTTTCTGTTCTAACTCACTATACTCAAGAACCTTAGACTCTAACTCATCCTTGAGTTCTTGTGTCTTAGCTATAGAGAAATCAAGATTTTCAATAAGATCATCTCTCTCCATACAACATTCATCTAACTTATCCTTGAGTCTAGCATTCTTCTTTCTTTCCTTTTTCAAAGCACTAAGAGCACTAATAAGTTCACTTTCAAGATCCTTTATCTGATTTCCTTTTGAATCATCAAAGCCTTTTTCAGATTTCTTATCACTAGAGGTGCTACCCTTTTCAAAAACCATACATGCATCTTCCTTATAGTTTTCTGAAGCATCCTCATACATACTAGAAACCAAATCATTATTTGTGCAATCATCCTCAAGGTGACCAAAATTTCCACATCTAAGACATTTCATGATAATGAATCTATGTTTCGGTTCTTCCTCTTTTTCCGATATGAACAACATCTCATTTTCATTATCACTTGAAGAACTTTCACTATCACTACTAGAACACTTACTTGCTTTGTCTAGGTAGAAACTCTTCTTGTGCTTGTGAGAATACCTCTTTCCTTGATTGTTGTGCTCATATTTGATTTTAAGATTTGTATTGGCCTCTTCTAGTTGTTTCTTCAATGAAACAATCTCTTCTTCTTGTTTGCAACAAACAGTCTCTTTCTCATTGATCTGAGACCTGAGAGTTTCTTCACTCCTTTTGGACTCTTCTATTTGCAGCTTCAGATTGCTAACAACTTTGTTAGATTCCTCTTCATGTTTGTTGCATATATCGACTTTATTACTCATTTCTTCTGTCTGCATTCTTAAACCGTCAATTTCTTTTTCTAGCTTATTGCAATACTCTGTTTTCCTGGTTAATTGCATTTCGAGATCTTCAAAAATTTTCTTGTATTCTTCTGTTTGTACTTTCAAACTGGTGATTATATCTTCTGCATCCTCAACCTTTTTACTCAGAGCTGAAATTAGTTTATGTTTCCAATTTGCTTCTGCATCACTTCCTTCTTCATCACATTCCTGTTCTGAATCTGTTTCTTCACCAATTTTGAATGGATCATCTTCATCTTCACTGCTACTAAACCCATGGCAATGACGTTCATTATGACCGAGTTGACCACAAACAAAACATTCTCTACCTTGTGAGCAATCAGCTGCAAAGTGACCGGTCTTCCCACATCTGGTGCAAAACTTTATTAATATGGCCTGTTCTCCACTGTTTGATTCATCTCTTGAATCTATTTCCATTCTTCTTCCCAAAACAACAACATTGAGTTCATCTTCATTTTCTTTCATGACCATGTGTGTTTTCTTCTTCTTGTGTCTTATGGTTTTGCTTTTGCCTTTCCTTGCCATTTGTGTTCTTGTAAGATCTTCCTTCAAGTTGTTAAAATTTTCGAAGGCACCGGCTCTAATACCAATTGAAGAACACAAGCTTATACTTAGAGGGGGGGTGAACAGTATAAGACCTCTTTTTACTTTTTCCTTTATACTTCAAAATAGTAAAGCAATATACCCAAAGCAATATCAAAGCAATGCACAAAATCATCCACAAAGTGACACCAATTTTAACGTGGTTCACCTAGAATGCCTAGGCTACGTCCACAAAACTTTTCTCTAAAAGTTATCTCAAAGTTCTTTGGGAAACCTTCCCAATTACAATGTTTATGAGCCTCGACTCAAAGGAGATACCTTCCCCCAATCTGAATTTATGAGCCTCTGCTCAAAGGAGATACCTTCCCCCAATCTAAATTTATGAGCCTCTGCCCAAAGGAGAAACCTTCCCCCAATCTAAATTTATGAGCCTCTGCTCAAAGGAGATACCTTCCCCCAATCTAAATTTATGAGCCTCTGCTCAAAGGAGATACCTTCCCTCTCTGCTCTGGATATGATCCCTCAGAAGATCAACTGTCTCTACCTCTTGCCAAGCACGTGGAACTCCTTTCCACCGAAGACCTCCTGCCCTCAATGCTTAGCCTAAGAGACCTCTGCCTTCTATGATCACATCCATAGTAGCTCAGCAACCTGTACCAAACACATTTAATCAGTCTAGTACAAGTCTTCCTCTTTCTGTCAGATCTGTCCAGCTCTTGAACAAATCAATCCTCTATCCACAAGCCTTCTCAAAGACTTGCCAAATCTGTCCTCAGGTTCTCTCATAGAACCAATGTACCTCTGTCCTCAAGTTCTCTGATAGAACTATCAATCTCAGCTCACAAGTCCTCTTCTAGGACCTGTCCAAATCTACTCACAAGTCCCCACCGGAACCTGTCCAAAACCTGCTCACAAGTCCCCAACGAAACCTGTTCAAAACCTGCTCACAAGTCCCCAACGGAACCTGTCCAAAATAGCTCACAAGTTCACCAAGAAAAAACTTGCTTAGCATGAACCCACAAAGAGAATTGTTAGAGACCCAATGTGATTCATCAACCTCATAGAAGCATAAAGAGAATTGTTAGAGACTCAATATGTTCTATACTTAACTCCCAATCTCAATCTCAAATCTCATAGAAACATAAAGAGAATTGTTAGAGACTCAATATGATCTATACTTAACTCCCAATATCAATCTCAACTCAATCTCAATCTCAAATGAATAAGATAGATGTAGTATGCTTTTCTCAAGAACATGAAACACAACCCAACAATTGCCAAACATGCAATATCTCATATAACAATGCTACTCATGTTCTTTCCACAACCAATATCTTTTCTCAACCAATTAGGGCTTTAACAACAATGCTTATAGACAAGGTTTAACCAACATCATTCAACTCAACATTAACCTTGAAGCATTCAACCAATCATCACAAGAAAAGGAAACAAGTAGAAATCCTTTTCCCTCCAAAGATATTTGAACAAAACAACCACCAACACAATATCACCAAATGCAAAGAATAACTTGCTCAAATCAACTCAATGGAGTAAGCCCAATATCATGAATCAAGTAAAGCAATAACTTGATCAAACAACCTCTATGGAAGCAACTCAACCATCAAACTCAAAACAGCCAACCAAGGGTTCCACCAACTCAATGCAAGTAGCTTGACTCACAAATACAAACCCTAGTGCACAAAGCTTCCACTATCTCAAACTAGAAATTATGCATTCATCAAAAACTCTCCTTAAGGATAACAATGCATAAGTAGTCTTCAAAAAACCAGAAAATAGGATTTACACCCAATCAAAGAAAACCTAGTTGAAAACCTTTTCACTCCAACCTTATTTTAGAAAACATACACCAATCATACTCATAAGAAGAATGTGCCCATACCTTATTGGAGTAGAAGAAACTTGACCCTTAAAGTTGTCACCACACACAACCCTCAAACTTCCAACCAAGTTAGGGTTAGAACCAAGATAAATGAGCATATAAAAAATTTCCTTAATACACCTTTTAGCTTCTCTTCTTTTGAAAACAACCACCAAAGAAGTCAAAAACACAACAACCAAAACTTACACCTTATATCTCCATTTTAAACTTTAGCATAGCAAAAGACTAATCTCAAAAATACAACCAAAGAAATATCCCCTTATTTCTCCTATGTCTTTTAAACAATGCTAAACAATGCCAAAAATTATATCAAGAAATTAATCACACCTTAGAATGGCTGCCCTTGAAGAATCCGAAAATCGCGGAACAAAATACGTTTTAACAAAAACGTGACTTAATCCATGCACAGCTCCCTCCGCGGGAATTGAAATGCAGACCTCCACCTACGCAAATCCCAAACATAGCCTATTCTTCCACTAGCCCACAAGGGGCTAACGAATTCTAAGACAGACTTCCTACCACTTCAACGAACAAGCACTTCGTAAGTTTTTCAAACGCGAGCTCTCTTCTTCCACGACGTCAACAGAGCATCGATCGCAGCCAAAAATTAATGCATTCAAAATTCTCAAGAGGAGTTAAACCTTAGGATCCTTCCCATATTTATAGTCCAATTGTGGACTTTAGAACACATCGGTGGCATAGAAACGTAATTTCGAATTTAATCGAAATTGCTTTCTAAAGGGTTTAAAAACCCTTAATTAATTTTAATAAATTAAGAATAAAAAAGGTTTAAAAACCTTTAAGTATTTTTAATAAATTAAAAATAATTTCTCCCTTAATTAATTAAATAAATAATTAATTAAAACCTTGAAGGGTTTTAAATAATAATTAAATAATAAAGAGAACCTCCATTGGTTTTAATAAAAACCATTTAACTTGGTTTTAATAAAAACCCTATCCAAAAACCTTATCCAATGGAATCTCTCTAGATTCTCTTAAGAAGATTCTCTTGGAATATTTCACCTTTGAAGCCAACACATCCTCTTAACATTAATGCCATTTCCTTTTGACATCAATGACAACTCATAGACAAGGAGCTAGGATCTCAAACCCAAAATTTCCAACAAGATCTATCGGTTGTTACCATGCATTGTGCTCTCTTCTGCTAAGAGAGACCATTGAGTCATTTTATGAAAGAGTTCGGAGAGACGGAATGCAAGTTGTGTTCAATCAGTTGCAAAATATTGTCATAGCACACCATAGAAACCCTAATTCTAATTACAAGGCCGATTATGAGGATAACATATTTGGACAACGAGTGGAGAAGTCAAATTTAGTGGAAATCACACCCCAAGAACCAACCAGTGATAGTGATTCCCTTCAAATATTATAGCCAAAGTCAGTGGAGCCAATTTACCTTAAAATCATCCTCATCAGCGACGACGAGGACTTTATTATCGATAACTTTGGGAATCCTGTGCTTGAATATCCACAACAAGAAGATCAAGTAATCAGTGAGAGAGTAGAAAAAGCAATATTTGATTTGAATTTGTAATTGCTTTTATTTGTAATTGCTTGTACTAGACAAATCAAAGTTTGTTTCTAATCAGTATCCATGGCCTCAAATACTAGTCTTCCAATTCTAGAATTCAATGGAAGTGACTATGAATATTGGTCCATAAAAATGAAAACCTTACTCATTGGTAATGGTTTGTGGGACAGAACCCTCTCCTACTGACTGGACCACTTTAAGTGTTGTTGATAATAAAGATAGGAAAGAAGCATAGGAAAATAATTCCTCTACCCTGTATCATTTGCAAGCAGCCTTAGATAAAAGTATCTTTCCTAGAATTGCATCCTGTGTAATAGCTCAAGAGGCGTGGAAGTCCTTGAAAGAAGGCTTCCAAGTGAGTGATAAAGTGAAGCAAGTCAGGCTTCAAACTTTTAAAAGATATTTGAGAATCTTAGGATGCAAGAAGACAAAAAATTTGGTGACTACTGCATGCGAGTCAAAGCAGTAGTAGACAAAATGATCACTCTCAGAGATGAAATCAACCCAGATAATGTTGTGAATAAAGTTTTGAGAACACTTCTTCCAAAGTTGAACCATGTTGCAATTATCATTGAAAAATTGAAGGATTTGTCTGCACTATCCTTTGATGCTTTAATTGGTTCTCTAGTTTCACATGAAGAGAGATTGCAGGAATCTCCTTCAACTAGCTATAGAGGTGATGACAAAGCCTTCATATCTCAAGAAGGAAGAGGCCAAGGAAGAGGTCAATGAAGAGGCAGAGGTAAGAGTAGCCCAAGAAGTGGAAATCCAAATAGAGGAGGATATCCCAGCAGAGGTGGAAGTCAAAATAGAGGCAATAAGCAAAGTAGAGGAAGAAATCTAGGTCGAGGAAGAGGAAGTGACAAGTCAAAGAAGGTTTGTTTTAATTGTGGAAAACTAGGTCACTTTTCTCATGACTATTGGTCCAAATCCTTACAAGGCAACAATAGTAAAAGTAGTCAATATGGCCATTTAGGTAAATAGGAAGGGGCATATAATATATTTCTCTCTTATGGCCAATCAAATCATAATTTGAATGACACCTGGATCTTGGAAACTGGGTGTTACAATCATATGAGTGGTAAAGAAGAACTCTTTACTACAATTGATTCCACCTAAAAATTTTGCATCAATCTAGGATATGATAAATCATTGTCAGTTGAATGCATTGGAGCCATTGAGGTTCCAACACAAGAAGGCATAAAACAGGTGAATGGTATCTATTACACCCTTCAACTCCAACATAATTTTCTTAGTGTTGTCAAATGATGGAAAAGAATTATAAACTTATTTTTGATGAGGGAAAATATGTAATATTTAACAAGAATAGTGGTCATAGAGCCATCACATAGGTTCCAATGACCAATAATAGGTTATTTCCCCTAAATTTTGGCCATCCAGGGGGAGCTCAACTGGTGAACATTGCTATTGCAAATCCAAGTGTACTTTGGCACTTGCGATATGGTCACCTGAATTTTGCTAGTCTAAAATTGTTGACATCTCAAGCGATGGTGACCGGACTTCCTAAAATTTAGGATCACAAGGAGGTCTATGAGGGATGTGCTTTGGGAAAGTATGCCAATGCCAATTTTCCATGAGGACAAGCATGGAGGGCCAACTATCCACTTCAACTAGTGCATTCAGACATTTGTGGTCCAATGCAAACAAAAAGTCTTGGTAACAATTCTTACTTCCTTCTAATCATAGATGATTTCTCTAGAATGTTTTGGGTTTATTTCCTAAAAAACAAATATGAAGTGTTTTATTGATTCATTGATTTAAAAAAATGTAGAGAATCAAAGTGGATATCATGTAAAATGTTTCAGAACAAATAGAGGAGGAGAATACTCTTCCAATGAATTTTTGAAATTTTGTAAATAAAATGGGATAAAAAGGTAGTTCACCACTGCCTATACTCCATAGCAGAATGGTGTGGCAGAAAGGAAAACTACACCATTGTAGAAATGGCCACATAAATGCTTCAAATGAAGCATATGAGCAACATGTATTGGGCTAATGCAGTCAGAACTAGTGTCTACATTTGGAACAAGAGTCCTACTTCAAGTCTGAAGGGGATAACACCTTATCAAGCATGGTATGGCAAGAAACCAAATGTCAAACATTTCAGAGTTTTTAGTTCTTTGGCTTATGCACACATTCCTGATGAGAAGAGAAAGAAGCTTGATTCCAAGAGTCAAGCATACATTTTTGTAGGGTATTGTGAGTCCACCAAAGCCTATAGACTCTACAATACAAAGACTCGAAAGTTTGTTCTTTCCATGGATGTGATTTTCGATGAAGGGGGAGAATGGAGATCTCCAATATTTTTTATTGATGATGAGTCCCATGATGCAGGTTCTTCACAAATTCAGCATGTGTCACCCAAGAAAGGCAAAGACACACCCCCTCCAAGCCCAAGCAGATGTTCTACTTCAAGTTCATCAATAGCTTCTCCAAGTCCTTCTCCACAACGATAAATCAGTTATTCACCGATGGATATTTATTCTCCATCCAGAAGTAAGAGAACACTCCAACATCATCTGTCTTATCAGATGGATAATTTTTTTTAGAGAAGATATACTAGAAGTCAAGCTAGTGAAATGAGTTTATTTTTGCAAAGACTTGAAAATATGCATTTGTATGGAGATGATGACTCCCAAGAACCTCGGGGAGATGTAGTCAACTATGCTTTGTTGACTAGTGCACAGCTTGAACCTTCTCGTTATGAGAAGGCTTGTACTCAGAAGATATGGCAAGATGCCATAAAAGAGGAGATGACCTCTATAAAAACCAATGTTACTTGGGAGCTGGTAGAGCTTCCTAATGGAAAGAAATGTGTTGGATGTAAATGGGTCTTCAAGACCAAATTCAATGCTGATGGAAGTATTGAAAGACATAAAGTAAGATTTGTAGCAAAAGTATTCACATAGAAATATGGCATTTACTATGAGGAGACATTTGCTCCTGTAGCTAGACAGGAGACAATAAGAACAATTCTTGCTTTAGCTACCCACAAAGGATGGAAAATCCAACACATGGATGTAAACAGTATCTTTCTCAATGGGTATTTGACAAAGGAGGTTTATGTTGAACAAACTCAAGGCTTTCAAGAACAAGGTAAGGAGAACCTTGTTTATAAACTAAAAAAATCACTGTATGGCCTCAAGAAAGCACCAAGAGCATGGTACTCTCGCGTTGATGGCTATTTCAAGGAATATGGGTTCACCGAAAGCAAAAATGAACCCATTCTCTACTACCTAAAGGAAGAGAAAGACATCCTCATAGTTTTCTTATATGTGTATGATCTCATATTTAAGGGTACTAATGAAAAGTTGAATATGGAGTTCAAAAACTCCATGATGAAGCAATTTGAGATGAAAGATCTAGGTTTAATGCACTACTTCCTAGGCATGGAAGTTCATCAGATAGATTCATGAATCTTCATATGCCAACACAAGTATGCTCAGGATATGATCAAGAAGTTTTCCATGGAGCATTGCATAGTTGCAACTCTAATTGGACATGAGATCCAATTGAGCAAAAACTATGGAGCACCAAAGGTTGACATTACCACTTTCAGGAGCATGGTTGGGAGTTTGATGTTTCTCACCAACACAAGGCCTGACATCCAGTATGTTGTTTCTCTTATCTCACAATTTATGGCTAATACATCTGAGTTGCATTTGCAAGAAACAAAAATAATTCTCAGATATGTAAAGGTTACATGGGATTTTGAAATCCATTACCACAAATGTAAAACTGTCAAGCTAGTAGGGTTCAACGATAGTGATTGGGGCAGCAACATTGATTACAAGAAATCTACTTTAGGAAACCATTTTAGTCTAGGATCAAGACTAATTACATGGAGTTCCAAAAAGCAAACTATTGTAGCATTGTACTCTATAGAAGCTAAGTATATAGTGGTCACATATTATAGTACTCTAGCCTTATAGTTGATAAAAGTGCTAGAAGATATTAGAGAACAGCAAAGTGGTTCGACTAGAATATACTGTGATAACATAAGTGCCATTCAGTTGGAATTTAATCCAATCCACCATAGCAGAACAAAACACTTTGATATGAAGTATCACTTCATCCAATACATGGTGGAGCAAGAAATTGTTGAGCTTAAATTTTGCCACACTTTGGATAATATTGCATACATCTTCACCAAAGGCATGGCTAAAGCTCAATTTATAAATCTGAGAGATTTTCTAGTCATTCCTCTCAACTTTAAGGGGGAGAGTGTTACAGTGTGAATGCATCCAAATGCAAAGCTTCCAAGAAATTTCATGCTCCAGTGTGGACGTGCATGGGGGCTTGAAAATGTTGGCAAGGATTTTCTATTTTTTCTCTTCTCCTTCCCTATTGCTTCTCCTATATTCCCTCCCCTTATTCCTCCTTCATATCTCCTTATATCTTCTCCTTATCTCTTTCTCTTATCCCCTTATTCCTCAATCCATTATGTTATTTAGTTCAATAATACACTATATATATATATATACATGTATATATATATATATATATATGTAGCCAAAGGTTTGTTTTTTTTAATTAAGAGGGAATAAAGTTGTATTGCTGTGTTTCAACACTCCCCCTCAAGGTAAGCTTGTCACAAAGTGTCATCATCGATGAACTCTGTCAATGATATGTGCAATTATGGAATTTATAATTCTATATATTTATATATATATATGTAGCCAAAGGTTTGTTTTTTTTAATTAAGAGGAAATAAAGTTTTATTGCTGCGTTTCAATACTCCCCTTCAAGGTAAGCTTGTCACAAAGTGTCATCATCGATGAACTCTTTCAATGATATGTGCAATTATGGAATTTATAATTCTAAGGTTATAATGGCCTTAGTGCCATATACTAGTGAAAACGGGGTTGCCCTAGTGGGTGTCTAAATTCTATTTTGATAAGCCCATAAAGCTATAGGAAATTAAAGGTGCCAATCCTTATGATTTTCCTTAACAATTTTTCTCAATATGGCAACTACATTTTTATTAGAGGCCTTTGCCTATCCATTTGCTTACGGATAATAGGGTGTTGCAAAGTTGTGTTTAATGTTATATTTGTATGTTAAAGCCTTCACATATTTGTTCTTTAATGATGTTCCATTATATGATATTATTTTGGATGGGATACAAAAATGACATATAATATTATGGAGTATAAACTCTGCAATATGAGCTCTAGTCGTAGTGGTCAAAGGGATTGCTTCCACCCATTTGGTAAAATACTCAATGGTCATGATAATGAACATGTTATGGCCCAAATATAGAGGAGAGATCTTCCCAATTAGATTGAATCCCCACTGAGAAAAATGCCAAACTAATTGGATCGGTTGCAAGGCTTGAAATGGAAGGTGCAATAGATTAGCATGATACTGACACTTTATGCACTTCCTGACATATGCAAAAAAATCCTTATCCATAATGGACCAATAATAGCTCATTATAATGATGCACTTGATGATAGTCATACCGCTAAAATGGCCATTATAGGTAACATCATGAGCTTGCAATATTTCCCAAGTGGATTCTTGGGTCTAAAGACAATGAAGGAGGAGTTCATCATGAATTCAATGATACAGAATGTCTCCTAGCTAGACATATCAAGTCTCTTTATATTTAAATGCTCATTTTGCAGCATGTGATAGTCCTTGAGGGACACTACCAAGTTTTAGGTAATCTTTTAATTAGATGAGCCAATCCTGGTAAGCTTGAGCTTCAATTGTTTGAACAACTTGTTTCCATTGTGATTCGATATGCATAAATACAGATTGAAATACAACCTTATGATGAATGGTAGTACCATTATCTGAAGGACCCTACAAGATCAAGGACCCCCAAGGTTCCTATTTCAAAAATTCTTAGGATTTGTATAACCACTCGTGATTTGTTTCTATCTGAATCATGTGGACTGATTCTTTCTTGTTTGGAGCCTCACACAACATTGTTTATTGTGAGAACATTTTGACATGGATGGTAGTAAAATTTATGGAAGGATTCTAAGGGATTAAATATCCCAAATATGCCATTGTATCTATAAATTTATTAAATGTACAAGGGACTACCTCGATGTTGTACCAATCTATTTGAGCTAAATATGTGTCCACAAGCTCTTTGTAGGTTTTCAGGATGGGACATATACATTGATAAATTCCTTTCACTTGGTTTACTATGAGCAAGGAGTCACAAAATATTTTAAACTTCGTAATCTTCATGGTGATAGTTTTTTGGAGTCCCAATATTAGAGCCTCATATTCAACATTATTATTGGTGCAAGGAAAATCGAGTTTAAAAGACAAGGGCATAGGAGCCAGGGTTATGCATAGTGGTTATTTATCGCCAAATTGGCTAAAATTTGGGTTTTTAAAATTTGGAACAGGTTAATATTTGGGACCGTTGACTAGGGTCCATTAGCCAAAAAAAATTGGGTGCAAATTTTTTTTGTGTTGATTTGTACAAATTTAATAATAATTTGACCATTTTAAGTTTAAATTTCCAACATTGCCCCTTATAATAGTGAACCTTCTACATGTGTTTGGATACTATTCACTTGGATTTTGTAACTGATTCGTCAAATTTTTATAAATACATTTTAGGGCTGACCCCTTATACATAACCCTAATAGGATATCCTTATGACATGAAATACATAATCCCTGAACCACCCCCTTGCTCACACTTGGAACCATCGAAGAACAAAGTCAAATCTACTTTGTTATCTAGTTATTCAAGTTTAGGTGACTCAAATAATGCAAACACTACATCATCAGGTAGTTCTATAACAAGAGGCTTATCATTTTGAAGATGTGCCATTTATTAGCTATGACCTATCCTTTAATGGATTTTTTACTAATGAATTCAAGATCAAATTTTGTCAATAGCATGATCCACTTTACGGTTCGCATATTATGATATGTGTGACTCATCATGTACCTCAAAGGATTATCTTTGGATATGACATATGTGGTATGACTTAGCATGTAGTGGAAAAGCATTTTTGGTAGCAAACACCACTACTAAACATAGTTTTCAATGTATGCATACTTTAGCTCGTAACTGACCAAGGTGTGAATAATGTAATATATAGCATGTTCTTTATTTTATTTGTTCTTCTAGGCTAACATGGTTCCTAGGGAAAATTCTATGACTAAAATGTATTGTAAGAAAGGTACACCTGGTTAAAGTGGAGCTAAAATTGGTGGTGATTGTTTGATCTCAAAAAAGACCTTTTGATAGTCTTCATCCCAATTGAATGGACCCCCTTGTATAGTAGTTGATTCATGGGTTGACATATGAAAAATATGCTATGAAGCACTTGATGGATGCTAATTTTCCTTGTAAGCTTAGAAGCTCTTTGATGTTCGTTAGGGGAAGCATTTCTAGAATAGTTTGATCTTTATCTTATCGACTTTGATCCCTCTTTTGGAGACTATGAATCCTAGGAGTTTTCTTGATGTGACACCAAAAACACACTTCTTAGGATTCAACCTGACATTATGCTCTATAAGGTGATCAAATACTTTACGTAGAACTTCTACATGCTTTTCATGCAATAATGATTTGGTGAGAAAATCATCAATGTAATCCTCTAGAATCTTATGCATATAATCATGAAATATATATGTCATGATCCATTGATATGTGGCACTAGCATTTTTAAGACCGAATGGCATAACTTTATAGTAGAATGTTCCCCATGGAGTGGTAAATGTTATCTTATGTTGATCTTCGGGTTTGAACTAAATTTGATTATATCCTAAAAAACCATCCATGAGGCATAAAATCTCATGACCTACAATTGCGTCTATGAGAGTGTCTATGTTTAGAAATGAGAATGCATCCTTGGGCGTTACCTTATTAAGGTCTCTAAAATTTGTACAAATATGGATTCTTCTTTTAGGTTTGCTTACGAGTATCATGTTTGATACCCACTCTTGATAATCAATGGGTTGGATAAAATCTACATACAATAATTTTTACAATTCATTCTTCACCATTAAGGTGATGTTTGGATGCAAATTTATGAGTTTCTTATTGACCAACTTCATAGTGGGGTGTAAAGTAAGGTTATGAGTAACCAACTTTGGATCTAGACCCAACATGTCTTTGTATGACCAAGCAAAAATATCAAACTTCTCTATCAAAAGAGGTATGAGTATGGCTCGCTCCTCAGGAGATAGACTCTACAAATTTTACTTTATTAGGATTACTAGTATTGTTGCCAATATCCACATCAAAAGTCTCCCCGATTGAAATATGAGATCCCTCCTCAATATGATGAGGTGTACGGATTAGGTGGATGTCATCCACTATATTTGGGTGATCTATAATTTTAGATTTGACCTCGGCATTGTAGAAATCATGAGCATATCCTAGAGTGAAATGAAATGGTCACATTATTTCATCACATGGTAATAACTCCTTAGGAAATAGGGGAAACATGGCACTATCAAAGTCAATGACCTAAATATTGAGGTGCAATGACTTTGAAGGGTCACTTGGATTATGGAGTGGTGCAGTTAAATCAATGGAAATCATATTTATGGATGGTTGGTTATATCCATGACTTCAAGGGTAGGACATGTTGATTTTTGGTTGCTATAAATGCTCTAGATGAGGATTAGGAGGCATTGGAATCTCAAGGTCTAGTCTAGGGGTAGATAGAATAATTGGGTCCTCAAGCGGTAGCAGTTTTCTCTAGTTAGATGGAGTAGGAAACATCCTATGGTAGATTTCATCTATGTCTATAGGAGGTATAACAGGTTCAACATCTCTTGTAGAGTTTTTGGGATGGTGAAGGTGGTGAGGACCTAAATAGGTAATATCAGTTGCATCCTCATACTCATCATCTTTATCAATTCAATCATTTTTAGAAACATCTTCTAGTTTAGATTCCTCTTATACAATGGTATCATGATATATTTTAGGAGGTTTTATGGCAACCATAGTGACTATACAATGATCCTACCATAAATGCAAAGGATTGGGGTCAGTGTATTCATTCCAATAAATGTTCACCCCAAAGCATATGCTTAGGCATTGCAAGGAATCAGCTAGGAGTTCATCTGGCATGCATACAAAATACCCTAAACTAAAATTATACATAGCTAACTGGTACTATAGTTGGAAGGCTATTCTATGAACCTGGTCGTATAGACCTAAACCATTACCATACCAATGGCAATGATAGAAATATCTGAGAGTAAAAGTAGGGTTTGATATATAGTAGAAATGTCCTATAAAAGGTTCATCATCATTATTGACAATAGGAAATTGATTTGAGGCTTGGTAGAAACCTCCATATATGAATTTTTTTTGGTTAGGTGGTATGCCTAGGGGTACCACCATCCCAATGGGAAAAAATGGAACATGAGGTCTCCCCATGTCTTGTGCATACTCGATAATTGACACAAAAGTTACCTTTTGAACAAAATATTTCACAATCCCAAGGTTGACTAAATAGATAGTCACTTGAAGTGCAGATGATACCATAAATTATGTTGGTGATGTAGGTTGAGGCATATCATTCATCATATCGAGAGATTTTTCTTCCTTCATGGGATTTAGAATATTCATCATAGATACATTGGGGATGACTTCAGGATCATCTACCGTGGGTGCTTTCATATTTTTTTTGATCTTAGGATCGGATGAAGATGAAGGTTTATCAAAAGTAGCTACTAGTTTAGGTGACTACAATGGTGCTGAAGTAGATGGATCAACACACACTACTTTAGATTTGCACTCTGGATGCTTAATGGGTAAACTAGTTTTCATGTCCAGATGCATTGATGCTAAGACAAATTCCCTCAGATTACTAACCTGATTGATGTACTTAAAAGGTTCATCATCTGATGGGATGACATGAACATTTTTTTCATGAACATATTTAATGCATTGATACATAATATAAGGAATATACTTCATATCTCGGATCCAAGTAAAACCGAGCAATATGTTAGATTGCATCAGTCCCTTCAAAATATGGCATATCCCACCTGAATAGGCAAGACTATTGTGTTGATTGTTGAGCATAAAGCATCGTTGAATGCATATAATATAAAATTGGATGACACTATATCTAATATTAGGAGACTAAGATGCTCTAAAGTAATCATCATTATGATGTTAATCGATGATCCTGTATTGATCAACACTCACTTGTAAGGTTTCCAATTAATACAAGTGATCATGTGCAGTAGAGGATCCACTACATTAGCTGGAACTTGTTTTATTTCATGGTCATAAAAGGTGATCACAGGATATTTGTATTTCTAAACATGTCCCACAAAGTTAGTGAATGCATTAGGATCTTGGGGCTTAAGCTCAATGAATTTCAAAATATCCATGAACACCTCCCTATGTCTAGGGGATTGAACAATAAGCTATTAAATAGAGAGCTTGGCTTAGGTCATCTACAAAATTTGAGTAATCCTATTTCTAATGGTAATTATCGATTTTTTTGGTGGACTTGGCAGTGGATTTTGAACTGGCATTTGTTGGGGTGTAGCAGGTATTCAGATGAGAAACATAGGTGGCTCAGGTTGGTTGTACCTTCTATTTTGGGTTACTATGTTAATCATACCTATGAACCCATGTATTTGTGGATCCATATGTATCTCATTTACTTGCTCAGTTTGATTACCTTGGATCTCATGGGTGGGTAAGAGATCCTTGAATATTCCCATTTGTTAATTATCAAGTGTGAGAGGGTTATCAAATTGTAATTGATTCTTATCAAGCATATTCTATACTAGGTTTTTTAAACCATAGCACCCTTGGAGATCATGTCCATTTTGCCTATGATAAGAATAATATAAGTCCTCTATGTACCCCTTAGGCTTGGGGTGAGAAGGATCTAGCAAGAGGATTTTAGGTAATGTAATCACCTTAGCCTCACATAATCTATTAAAAAGGGATGCCAAAGACTCAAGAAATGGCATGTATGTACAAGGTGGATTTTTTTGTTGTCTTGCTCTTGATTCCATCAGTTCTAATCGTTATATTGCATTGGAGGGGGTTGAACTTGATAACTAGGCTATTGTTGTGATTTCTCTACTTTGGAAATATTTAGAACAATCTGATTCATAGGTGCTAGCTTTACCTAATACTGAGTGTTACAGGGATTCTTGTTCCATTATTTCTTATAGATTTTAATGTATCCCTCTTGGACCTTGATTTACTCAATAACTTTGGCTTGTACCAAAGCCTCGTCAGCTACAATTATAGTAAAAGAAATATATATTTTGAGTAACTCTTGCTAAACATTCAGGTTAGTTTTGAAATATGCATGGTGAAAGGTAGTTTGGACATTATCTTATACCACCTATTTTTGTAATCCATCACTGGCTAGTCATCGTATCGATGTAAGTTGAACAAGTCAGATAGGTTTTATTTCTTCTTGACTCCGAATAAGAAGCATTCGATGAAGGCATTCACTAGCTATTCAAATCTAGAGATGTTATACTGAGGTGGTTGGTTATACCACTCTAAGGCTAAACTAGAGAGTGTTATTATGAATGTTCTTAATAATAAAGCATCAATATTTTGCAGTTGAAAACACAAGTTCATGAAACTTGTGATATGTTCTTGTGCACCATCATCCCCTCTAAATTTGTATAGCTTAGGCATTTCAAAATGCTCAATGTAAGTGGGATAAGGCAATGAAAATTCTAGGGGATAATTGTACAATTTGTGTAATGTGGATTTTTCATAACCCACCCCCTACTTCTCTAGCAATTTAATTCACTCTATGAGGACTTTGTATGCCTACGATGAGATAATCTCATTCTTCCAAAGATATTTCTTGGGAGGAGGTGGTGGATGGTTCTTATTGGCTTGATATGGTAGATTTTTATCACCTACCATGTATTTGCAAGATATCTTAGGATATGTTTGATCCTGGTCATCTGCTTTCATCTTCTCGTAGACCTCATATTCTAGTGGGTTTATCTCTTGGTGCTATATTTATCAAAAATGATGCATAGAGGTATGAAGAGAAAAACTGTTAGTTGGCCTAGGTGGAAAATATTGTTGTATAGTGCACCTCATGTTGAGTTGTTACTTATAAGTACTAGGCATGGGTATTTCTTCCTAAGCTACCCTATGTGATTACTCTTCATGCAATCTCTATTCTAGGATCCTTTCCTCACATAGTCTATGTTCGTACAACCACTGGTGATGTAACCACTATTGTTATCCATGCTCATGATCTAAATGCTCTCGCTCATAGTATAAATAATCCAATTGATATTGGATCAATTTCTCCCTCTATCTAGTATTAGGATGAGGTAGCCGATATGTTTGATCTGTTGTATGTGGCATATGACTTCTTGTTTTGATACAAGGGGTTTCGGTAATTTTGGTTCATGTAGTGGGTGTGGAAACCCTCTTACCTCGATCAATCAAGGCTGCATTAACTTTGTGCTCGACCCTAGGGATAATATACTCATGTAAGTATGGTGCGGGTGTGTGATGTATTTATGTATAACACTCCCCTCATGTATGGGTAGGATGAACTATATATTCATCATGCCCACTCTTAGAATGAGAATGAGTAGAATAAGGTGCTATATAAGTTGCAATAGGGCCATACCTATCTAAGTGGTTTATATTATTACTTAACCAAGGATGGTCAGGAGGAGTATCTCCCCCATATTGACTAAGCAATAACATGTATTCTGCATTGAGCTTAGAGGGGTTTTTAGATCGATTGGGTACATGAATGTGTGTGATACCTCTACCAAGCCCCTCTATGGGTGGATTTTGTCTAGAAGAAACATGTTATGGATGAGATATTTGAAGATACTTATCTTGGTCACTAGGATGTCCCATAGGATCCCTCCTAATGGGGGTAACTCGATGCTTAGATCCCTCATGTGTGGAATTGTCTTTTCAACGACTATTAGAATGTTATTCAGGTAAAGGTGAGTCATTTGGGCTATATCAAAGGTGTTATAAGCCTTCATGTGTATTATCGGTATCCTCAGTTTGTATTTGGGTATGGCTTCATGTTGTGACCATTTTATGTTTATTAGGCATTCAATTAGGAAACAAACAAAGTAAACAAGATGGTTATCTCTTTTAAGACTTATTTGTATTTCCTAAAATTGGCTTGTGTGTTATGAATAATTGTTTTTATTACCTTTTTATTGTTTGAGTTTTTTATATTGTTGATGTAATACTCAAGTTAAAGGATTTTCCCCTGTATACTCTCACACACTAGCTTGGTGATGAAGTCTAAACTATGAAACCCACCAAAATTGGAGATGAATCCCAAATCTAATGAGGGAGCATAGGTCCTACTAGTCCTCACCCAGTTCACCATGGTCAACGATACACCTTTTGAAGAAGAATGTGTGCTATTTTCCATGGCTGCAATGGTTCTTGGAGTTAGCATTGGCCAAAATGGGGTTCGAATATCCATAATGCAAGCCAACAAGGTGGTGATGAAGGCCACTGTTGTTGGTCTTGATCAGCAGGAAGGTGTGAATTCCACCTTGTTGATGTTAAATTTGAGATGTGATGTGCGTGTGAGTTCCTTTTATTTCATACAAAAGGAAAATACAACATAAAGAAATCCTTAATTTTTCACTAATGCATGAAAGAACGTTTCAAATTTCCAAATATGTAAATAAAAAAAAATTAATTTTAGAAAATTTTAAATGTAACCCTAAATGGAATCAAACTTTAGACAAACAACATGCAAGAAAACCCTAACAAGCAATTAATTAGGGGCCATCTCTATGTCAGACGATCTGCATTAGAGGTTTCTCAAACACCATATAGGTCAAAAATGGGGACGACTATACCCTAGAGTGGCTAATAGTAGAGGCCACTAGACCCAGGATCAGTCATAGGCAGACCATTGGAAAATTGATAATTTCACTAGATTTCTCTACCAAAACTTGAAATCTAACTTTTTCTATAAAAAGTAGTAAATGCAAGTATAGTGATACTCGTAGATGTGGCCAAAATTCGATGAAGATGTTACAAAGTTTATTTTTTAACTCTACTCTAAGGTCATCATAGTGTAGAGCGGTGTATCTGCTAGCCATCATAGGGTATAATGATAGCTATTATGATCCATCGTAGCCTAGAGTAGCGGTACCTGTAAGTTCAAGAAAATAAGAAAAAAACAAGTTAGCAATAAATTAAGATATTGTGGAAGAAGTCCCACCATGATTGCCACTATAAGATGTACAAAATATCTAACACCTAAAAATATAATATGAAATCAAATTGATAATGCAAATTATGTAACCATCATGACAAAGAAATAGAGAAAATAAAGTGCCCTTCTCATTGATATTCAAAAATTATCTTTACAAGAGGTTACAAAATATCCCTCTTAGGGATTCACCAAATTGATACAAATTACATCAAGAATCCAATAATAGGTGTCTTCCAAAATATCATTTGTAATCTCCCAAAACTGATTATGGAGGGTTTCTTAGCGACCTCCAATTGATGATGCAAATATTGAGGAATCTTGAGATGATTTGGTCTTGTAGAAACCATATATCTACACACATGAGAAATTAAGATACATTAGAAACAAATGTGAAGCCTCTTATTATGATTCCCATTTCATGATAATTTAAATGAAATAAAATTCTTAAAACAGTAAAAGAAATGCATATAAACGAAATGAAAATGTACTAAACTAGGTTAGAAATCAAATTGAAAGCTACTAAAATTGATCTAATAAAAGATAGAAAAACAAATTTCATGCAAGGCCGTCATTGGATAAAATGGTTGGCTCTGTTAGCCATCATCAGGTCCGATAACACCACCTACGGGTTGCTATTGGACACAGTGACCACTGAATAGTGAGATTTTTCTTTGTGCTCGATACAGCTCAACAGTCAATTTATATTATAAATGGGTTGACGTTCTTGGTGCACTCTTGAGGAACAATTTATAGGTGGAAATTAAATGAAAATTGAGGTGAATTATGATGTACTAAAAATCTCAAAAAATCCATTAATGGGCATGCAAGCATCATATTAAGATTTGAGCAACACTCCATTGTATTATCTTGATCTCAATTATCTCTCTATTTTAATAGCACTTTGTTGTGAAGACATCCAAGAATTTTTTGGATGAATTACATGCTCCATTTTATAGATTTCCCTCAATTGCAATATTGGATTGTTTAAGAAGCCAAGATCAATATTTAGTTGGGTTCAAGGAGATGAGGCATCGCTTTTGGAAGGTTCTTGTGCATAACCATTCAATATCAGTTGCCCTATAATTAATTTGGCTCAACTCAGGGAATTTGAGCTTGTTATAGGTGAGGCCATCCTAGGGTGGAGTGGCTAGGCTTAGAGGACATCATAGGGTCCAACGGCCACTTGAGGCTGCTCATAGGTATGACGGACCAAGCTAAAAAGGACTATTTGTCCTTGTCTAAGTGGTTAGAACCACAGTTAGGTCTTGGGAAGGCCAAATATGAGTCATATGTCTTTAAAAGGTGTCCACATGAGTAGCCTCCTCAACATGACATGTTTTAGGTGTCTACATATCCATTTATGAATATGATGATTCAACAAGCCAAAATTCAGAGATTCCCACCAAAATATTGACCTCAATTTTTGTTATACAACTTCTTTAAAGTCTCCTATTTCAGCAAAGTAGCTAGGTGAATCTCCTAATCCTTCAATTCAAGATTGACTATGACATTAATTAGGTTCTAATTCATGTGTTTTATTTCTATATTATGAGGTAAACATGTTAATTTTATCCCACTGGGCATACCAAATGAATTATTGTCATCTCATAATATCCCTATCTATCAATGCGTCATCCTAATATATGTGGAACACCTACACCTTCCATAAAGCAACACAACATAAATAATTGTATATGAAGGGAATGCTTATGAGGTAACCTCTAGGGCTTTGTTGAGTTTGGATCCTCATCGGATTTGATCTTTGCATAATATTTAGATCTTGTAGGATTAAGTTTGTGTTCCCTATGGAAATGGAAATAAAAGACAAATAAAGTAACAAAAAGCATAAAATAGGAAAGTAAAACCTAAGCTATAGAGTCAATGCACAAATATTAAAGTTCCCCTTATGACTACATGAACAAGTTAGAAGTGAATATATTCACCACAGTCTAATAACTAGTATTTGAACACACTTCATTACACATAAACCAAAATTGAGAACACAATAAAGAAGTATGATAGAAAAAATTTAGTCATAGCTTCCATTCATGCATTAAATATTTACAAGGTATTTTATCTAAAGATGATCAAATGCTCCTTAGACAATGGCTCAAGGTTTGAGTCATGCTCATACAATTGAGGAGTTAAAAGGAAGACTCATAAGTCTAGATAAGAGGCACAAACATGCAAATCCCAATGACTTTACAATGATATTTAAAGGCCTATTTATAGGTTGTGATCGAAGTTTTTTTCTCTCCAAAACTCTATGAATTATTGTCTTCTCTATGGTTGAAATATTTCTATATCTATAGTTGGCAACTTCAGGGCCTCTAAATCTGGGGCTATTAATGTTGGAGACTTATGGGCCCTCAAATGGTAATTTTCTATGACCATCTCCAATCACTATGGTTTTGGGGTAGTTGTACCATTAAATTTTTGTTAGACCCCTCTCTAGGATATTTTTCATTCTAACATAGCTATTCTAGACTCCTTTACTATTGTATATTAGCAAGGTAGGCTTACCCATGTGGTGGGAGACTACTACAAATACCACATGGATAATTATAATATAATAGGCTAAAAAATGTAACTTTGGTAGCCTATGGTAGAATTTACTTAAATTTCACTCACACTACTTTTCCTTTTCTTATGAGCAGTCACCATGTATCTAGATTGAGGTAAGGATATTTCTTGACTATTGACAGAATTTCTCTAACTATGTCCCAATGCTTCCTTCTCTAGTTCTTGATTTGTGGTCATGTGTTTGGTCAAGGATTTGTTAGGAGCCATTTTTCTCTCATTGGTATTTTTTGATGGTTACAATTTCAGCTATCAAATGGGAAGTCAATGGCTTATGGGCCTTAAGGACCTTAGGCTATCTACTAATGGTAGAGAAGGAGCATTGACTATTGATGAGATATATAATGACTAGAACATCTTGAAATAGGTTTACCTCCCTTTGTATTGTGGAGGCAGTGCCTACCCATCCAATTGAAGATGGACTATGGCTTTTTATATTTTTTATTTGGTAGTAGAGTGAACCTTATATCTAAAATTTGACAACTAGTATCACTTTGATTTTAGTTTGCTCTTATTTGAAATAAAAGCCTCTTATGATCTTAAGACCAGATGGTTTGTGTGGTTCAATGATATAAAGTGCTCCAATATAGCATTTAAACATTTTTTAGCATAGGTATTAATTCATGGTCCATTATATTGGATGCCATAGAGCAATCATCCTTCATGGGTGTTGAATACTATATAACATTCTTACAATTGATCATCATAACTCTTCAAGAGGCAGGATATACAAAGGTTCATTATATACTTCATGTCCTCTAATATCTTCCCTCCTAGATCTCTAACTGTAATGACAATATGATGAATGTTGAGATGGGGTCCGCAAGGCCAAGCATATATGGGTAGTAACCAGATTTACAATCTATAGGGAATTCATATTGAACCAAAACCTTTTATATTGATGACACCCCCAAAAATGGAAGATCCATATTAGTTATCATTAAAAAGGCTCCTCAACTCTTTCCTTTGGTGGGGTTCAAATTTGATATCATTGAAAGGGTTACTTGTGGAAGTGAAGGTTACTTTTCATCCAAAATAGAAAATTGTCATGGTCACATAATATTGAGCCTTTTGTTCCTACTTTGAACCCTCATCATATGATTTCCTTGATCAATATCTTTATAAACTTGATGGTGGAAGACATGGGATGGCTGCTTATAGTGAATTCTCACTACAATCATGAATAAAGAGAGAATGAATTTTATGCCTTTATCATCAATCCTGATGCTAAAGAAGATATTTGAATACATCATAAAGAGGATGACCAACCTTAAAAATTACACTCATCAAACATAATGAATTTTTTTTTATAATTTAAACAATTATTGTTGAACATAATGTTGAAAAGATTAATGGTCTTCTTTCCACTATCACCTTCTTTGGAAATGTGGATATCTTCTTCCAACTTCTTGATATGAATGACATACTCATATTTACTCTCAATTTTTCCATGTTCACAGTAGCAATATCTACCTCAAACCTACTAACCTATATAGATTTAATACCATCACACATGTTTTAGAATATCTATAATATATCCTTAGGATCCAAGGTGTTCTTGTGTGGAAAATAGATCTTGTTAATATGAAGATCAATCATGTCAATATTCTCTTCCTTATTATACATAAAAAACAACTTACTCTTATTCGAATCAATGTTTAAATGGGCCTTATTCATATATTTGATAAGTTCATTGCTCTAGAGTATATATTCAATCTCAATTTTTTAGAGATTCAATATTTGACTTTTAGAGACTCAATTTTTATTTTCTAGATGGCATATTTAGGTCCATTGAGTAAAGGTACATGTTGATCCATGAAATTCCTATGAAAATATAGTCTGCTCATGTATTCATGACCAGAAATTATACTACTTATGCAAAGATCTCAAAAAGCATGTAATTTAGATTAAAAAACTCAAAATGCTTATGTATGTAAAATTTATGATCCTAGAGGTTTGGCCCAAAAATACATAAAATGTCACAAATTTTTTTAAGAATTTAAAATTTTGAAATGTATATTTAACAAATAAAAAGGTAACATGTGTCATTTACTAGGTGGATGATGTGCCAACTATGTGTTGTATATTCTTCCATTAGCATAGTAGTTTTGTGGACAAATTCTTTCTAAATATCATTTATTTGTACAATGAATGCCATTGAGATTCTAACTATGTAGACCATTGAATAGGATTTCATCAAATCATAATATACCATGTGTTACATTCCTAAGGCAATAGATAGCACATATATATCACATTTATTGTTGACAATGAAACGATAGGTGTGAAAGAAATTATGATGTATCTTGTTTTGTTATCATTAATTTTATATAAAAATATTGGTATCCACATCATTGATTATTTTATTTATTTGGGCCATTACCATATTGGTCATTTCCATGTTATCCACTTCCATATTAGCCACTAATATATAATCCACCATCAACTATTCCTTTACAAAGAATTGGGTATGGGATTTCAACCTTGGACCTAAAAAATCCCAAGACCTAACATAACCTCTATTAACCACATGCATTATGGTGGATATATACATCACCAAGGGTAGTGTGCCTACTTTTAGTAACTTCCTCTAAAGCTACCCAAACATAAATACTGTAAAAGGCCCTATGGGGATCAAACCCACAACATCTAGGTGGGAATGATCCTAACAAATGTATTTTAACATATTTATGGATGTATTTGAAGCTATAACGATATCCCATTTGATATTTATTTTTTCTTCTAAATCATTCATGTCATTGTATGAGTTTAAACCTTCTGAAAACTACCACATATACCTTTGAAAAGGTGAGGCTAGCTATCAAAGCACTACCATTTGGTGCAATAATAATGACTCATCCCTTTTAATAAGCATGTCATTATTTTTTCCTTATCATAGAATATTCAAAATAATATTATTCCTTTAAGCTTTAAAAGTTATAAAATGGAGTAAAAATATGATTCTTTAGACCAAAAAAGGAATACCCATAGGTAAAATTACCAAAACTATTGAAGGAAACCTTCCCTAAAATTTTCCAATGAATTTTAAAAAGCTAGTAATTCATCCATGTATACTATGGATTACACTATACAAACTTTTTCTAGAATGTAACCAATCAAGCCATCCTCTCTTTTCAATACAATAAAATATTTATCAGGCCATTTTAAAAAAATTTCCAAGTGGCTCAAATATGTTTTCCCTTCATGGAAATTTACACATAACTAGGGTCAATAAAAAATTATTTAGCCTCTTATTTTATTTAAAAATAATCATGCAACATATACTCTCAATTGTATTTCATTGATACCACAAAATATAAAGCATAAAATGAAATGGATATTTTCAAAAAATCCATAAAAGACGAGTCAAGGTTTGAAATAATCTAGAAAAATTCAATGTAGAATTTAGAGTACCCATATACTCAAGAAAAAATTAAAAAATGGATTGAATTTCAAGAGACAAAAGAGGAACTTATTGGTGGATATTTTTCAAAACAAAAAATATTGTTGTAATAGTGAGATCCTTGATATCTAAGCCCACTTAGTTTTTTTTTAACAAGAAAATTCAAAACTAAACTACTAATGGAATGTAGAGTTTCCACACCCTATGACTAAAAAATATTTTTTCCTTTGAATGAATATAGAAGAAAAATTGAATTTATGCCATTGAGTAATGGAGATTCACATGTGTTTTGATACCAAGTTGGATTTCACAATACCTTATATAAACAAATAAAATCAACATATTACCTAGAAATCATAATAACCTTACAAAATAATGCATGCATAAATAATAGTATCTATAAGAATCAAAATAATCTAACTAAAATGAAATAATAACACTTCAACTAATAAACAAATGATTTGTGTCAAGGGGTATAAATACCCAAATACAAGTGACTTTAGTTCAAGGTTAAAGAACCAAAAATTAGATTTAATAATAAATTGTTAAAATAAACCAACCTATATAAGGTGTATACAGTTCTAAAGGGCTATACAAAAGATATAATACAAAATCTAAAATTAATTCAATTTAAGTGTAATACCTATATCTATGAAAATCAGAACCAACAAAGAATCATCATTTTTTAAAATCGGTAAAAATTGAGAATCAATAAAAAAATCAGGGAAATAATTAGAAAAATAAATGAAGAAAACAAAAAATTACATTGAAATAAAGTTTTTTTCGTGCACATTACAATGAATTAACATTATGAAAATCAAATATTTCAATAAAATCAATAATTCATGTCAAGACATCATACAAGGTTCAAGCTTTAAATATACATAAAAGTGACAAAACACATCTTGTATTGCTTATAATATGAAAAGGTACAAAGTTATAAGTAACAAAAGGAAAAAAAAAATTCATTTTTTATATGTTTTCACATGAGAACAAGTAACAACAAAGTTACAATCACTTTTAAAAAAAAAGGAAAAAAACCTAAACCTTAAACCAAAAGTCTAGGATTTAGGGTTTAAAATAGAAACATTAACAACTAAACGGGCTTGCATACATAGTTATTAGGAAAAAAAATTTACTTGAAAAGAGGAGGAAAAAAAAACCTAAACCTAAAACCCTAGGGCCTAGACTAGGGTTTAGGGTTTAAAATTCAAATTCAAAGTTTAAAGTTTCAAATTCAAACATTAACAGTTGTAAAATGGGCTTGCATACATAGTTACTAGGCACCCATTTTTACTTAAAAATAGGAGGAAAAAACAAAACCCAAAACCCTAGGGCCTAGCTTAGGGTTTAGGGTTTAAACTTCAAATTTCAAAGTTTCAAATATTAACAACTAAAAAATAGGCTTAATACATAGTTATCAAGCAACAATACTTACTTTAAAAAGAATATTTTGGGTTTAAACTTTAAACTTTGAATTTAAAACATTAATAGCTAAAAAATGGGCTTGCATAAAAAACCCTAAATCGGTCACAACCTAAAAAGAAGAGAAAAAAAATTACCTTGTTCTTATTTATGTGTCTATAATAGAATCATAAGAGTAAGGAACTAGTAGGCAAAATCTAGTAAATATGAATTTGTAGTACTATGTAGGCAGATTTAGCTTCCAATTCATGAACCCTTAGTTCTTTCACCAAGAAGAGTTATACTTGGGATCCCAATGCTATAGTAAATATGAAAATAATTCTATCTTTTCATCCCAATATTTTGTAGATGCCAATACCTTCATTCAAGAATATAAGAGAGTATGCAATTGTAATGGCTTAACACCAAGGGTGCAATGGGTGGAGTACCCTTAAAAATTTATAGATGGTGTTGCTTTAAGATGGCAAGAGATGAAATAGGATGAGATCAAGAATTTATGAGATGCAATTAGTAAAAATATGATCAAGGAGTATAGCCCATGCAAAAAATATTTTGACTTGGTGATGGAGATAATGATGATCGTTCAAGGACATAAAAAGAAATTTCTTGACTACAATGCATGCACATAGGAACTTCAAAAGAACATGGAAGCCCAAATACACAAGGATAAATTTACTAATGGACTCATGCAAGGTGTGTATAACATGCTTTATAAGTGTTTTATTAGATATCTAGAGGTAACAATTAGTTTGAGGTTCAAGTATAAGCAACCTGCCGCTACCCAAAATATGTATGAGGTTGCTTAGTAGTAAGAGGAGAGTCTAGAGGAGGAATTAGTCCTAAGAGCACCAGTTGCTCTAGCAACTTCTAGCCATATTTTGTAACTAGTAGTACTAGTAGCAACAGTAAGTCCATCCTCCTCTACTCCTATATCTAAAGTAGAATATCTAATTAAAAATATGGGACAACGTAATCAATTTATTTCAAGGACATCAAAACTTAATGAGACCAAGCTATAGATAGAAGTGTTAGGAGTAATTTATCTAAGTTAGTATGCTATAAGTACAAGGAGAAATAAAATTACAAGATAAAATTCCCTAATAAGGTGTCTACTTTAGGAAGAAAAAGTATTAAGAAGGATAGAGATCTAATTAACATTGTTGATCTTGTTTCGGATAATAAAGAAGTCAATGTTATGGAAATGAAGCAAACTTATGATAGGATTCCTAGTGAAGAAAAATAGATTGAAAAGAAGAAATAAAAGACCAAAAAAATGTGAAGAAAAATAGGAGTTCAATATTTTCCAATATCAATAGGCTAGGCACCATACTTAATCATGAGGATTTTCTCAAAGAAAACCGCCAATGTCATGTATGGGAAGCTATTGATATTATTATAAAAAAAAGTGAAGGAAGTTATGTAGTAGACATAGTACTAGAAAATTAAGAAAATTCTAAATTACTATGCTTGATGTAGAGCTTGTCCATATGCTCCCAAAGCTAAAGTCTTATGAAAAGGTATTTCTATTTCTAATGTCATGGTAGATGATGGATCCATTGTTAATATAATGATAGAATCTACTTTGAAGATATTAGAAATAGAGATATATCATTAATTTAACTTAAATTTGTGGAGGGTCAAGGATTGTAATGATGAAGTCAAAAATCTCATCCTTATTCATCAGGAGATTATTTTTCAACACTCCTTTAGATAAACTAATAGGATGGCTAACAAGTTAGGCAATATTGGTGTCAACGTTGTCAGCTTGACCACTTGGACACATGACCTTCTGCAAGAGGTTGGCAACCTAGTGGAACATGAAAGAACATTGAATGTTGATGACTAATCAAATGGTTTTTTTTATTCTATTGTCATTCCACCGTGGCCCCCCTATTATGGTTTTAGCTTGGTTTTCCTTAGCCACGTGTGGGGGGTTATTTCAAAAACCATTATTAATACCTGACCAATCAACTATTATGTTGTATTTTTTTATCCCCTTTGGTATTCACATTTCCTTGACACTTGGTGCCATCGGTGCTAATGATATTTTGAAATTGCCCAAAATTTTCATCAACCTTTTCCAAGGAATTATCGCATTAAATCATAATCACCCAATTTCTCTCATAATCCTTGGTTTTGGCATCCTTGGTTCCACCTTCCAAGGTGAAAATTGCACCCCCACTGACCTTCTTCATCAATACCCTTTGTTCACCAATCACCTCTACCTCTCCTCTTGCACCTCCACCTCACTCCTCCGTATCCCTATTGGTTGTTCCCGCACACGCCTTTTGTCCACAAATCACCTCCACCTTGTCCTCCACACAATCACCCTGATTATTTGTATCCATTCCCTGGCCTACATATTGCTCATTATGCTTCTTGATCTCCACCATATCCATTTTCATCCCTTCACATGGCCCAATAAGAAGGTTTGTCCATCTAATCATAATATTTCCTCTACAACTTTTTCCATTTTGCATGGGAATCCTTACATCGGCATTTGCATTTCCAAAATATTCTAGATTTTTTGGTTCCCTATCCAAGAAGATAAGTTTCATAATCCCAATATGGATTTTCACTTGTTATTTCTTTATAGAAAGTCCTTTTCTCATTATTCCTTGCAAATATTCCCCTGTTCCAAATCGAAGTACCACATATCCCTTGCAATCATGAGATTTTTCAAGCCCTCCTCTGCTATTATGGACACCATGGTTGAGGCTATGCTCACTGAGAGATACTTCATGCCTTTATTCAAAAGCTTCATAGGATATGATTTCAAAATAGCCATAACTTTCCTGAATACCTAGAATAATGGCAAAGTTTTGATCTACGATAAAAAAATTGAAGTTGACATTAAGCTAATTATTGAGTTCATTGGACAAACAACAAGAGGGAGGTCCATTCGACACGAGAAGCACAATTGGGATGTATATCTAAAGTAAATAAAGGATAAATATGTATGCAATAAAGTAAGGATGAGAATGAATAGATCATAACTTCCTACCCTTGGAACAACGTGATCAAACCTATCATGAAATTTGTCATCGTTGATAATCCTAACAATGTTATCTATAGCTTTCACTTCACTTTTTGCAATCATTTTAGGTATGTTAATCTTGTGAACATACCTCAGTTCATTTTGAATTAAATTACTTACTCCATTGAGAACATTCGTAAAAAGAAGAGTGATGATCTTCCCTCACACTAGGGCCTTTTCAATGTCCTATATAATCATTAGCTTACCCATTGCCCCCAAGGCATTGTAATTCCTTATTTTCCTCACTGCAAAGGTAAACCTAGCCCCATCCCTACAAAGACTATCCAAGTTTAGGCTAGTCCATCCTCATCCCATTCCCTGGCTATGTTAGCCAAGAAACGTTTTGTTGTTGAGCTGGTCAAAGCCCTAAGAAAGAAAATAAAATTTGAGGCTCCTGAGAAGACCAAGATAGTTGTAAGATCATCTTCATGTTTGCAACAACTTGCATAGAAAAATAATAATTTGGTTTTATATTTATATGAGGAGGACAAGTATGTTTCTAATTTATGCCTAAAGCAATATATCATCAAATCAACTTCCAATTGCATCACCCACATTACGGACCTTCGCAATGCTCTGAATTTGTTATTTTTCAATAAGAAATTTTCTGAGGATGGTAACAAGGAAATTATTGTAGATGATGTCAAGGATGATGATAAGAAGAATGTTGCTTTTAACATTGTAGAGGATAATAGTGAGGATTATATCAAGGAAGAACCTAAGGACGCAGATGTTCAAGCTGAAGAGGAGGTTAAGTAGCATTTTGGATCATGGTTAGTTTTTGTTATAGGGCATCCTCATTATTTGTCCTTCCTCTTATCCTCCAGTTTCATTTTTCTTTCATTCCTATGGGACTATGATTCCCTCTTGTTCTGTTCTTAGATTTTTGCTATTTTTGTAATCGGGTTTTGGGATCCTGTCAAAACCTGCCTTAATGAAAATTTTTAAATTATATAAAAAAATTAACTTAAATTTGAGATCCTTTAATGAAGGAAAAGCAAAGCCGATAGTATTAGTATTTGATGTAGAAATTCTAATCATGTGAGTCACCTATACAGTAGATTTTCAATTCATGAAAGATAGTTCAATGGACTATCCAATGTTGTTAGGAAGACCATGGCTAAAGAAATACCATGCTCATAATTACTGGTATGAAGGATACATGATCATTGGTTAGGATACCAAGTGAGTGAATATTAATATGATACCTCAACCTCATATTGAGAACAATAGAATTAGAGAAATAAAGTAAAAGGAGAATCTTATACTATGATAGCATGAGTGAGTTAGCTATTGATAATTAAGAAGAAACTGAGGTGGAGGTCTTAGTAGTTAATATCCTTCTCGATGCTCTAGTAGATCACACACATAATTTTTCTAAGGAATAGGTAAAGAACAAACTATAAAAGTTACACTTTGAGGACACAATAGATGAACAAAAAAAAGGTATTACTTCTTGTTCTTCCATACATATATTAATTTATTCACTTTTAATCATAAATACATTCTTCGCCACTTCATGGGGTCACATTTTCTATTGAGTTATGTCATTTAGATTGTGCAATGTATAGACACTAAAATCATGTAAATCAGATAATACTACAAGTGTGCCACTTGCACCACTCTTATGGACATAATATGGCCACATTGGGAAACCCTCTAGGGTAACATAAGGATCCATAGCACTTTTTGGAAGGTCCCCATCAGTTTTGGGAGGTTTTGGGGCATATCCTTATGACCGTCTCACCAAGGGACGATCATATATGGTGACCATCCCACCTAGGGGCGGCCATCCAAAACCGTCCCTAGGTGGTACGGTCCCTAAAAATACACCCCAAAAGTAAAAGGGGTAGATAAATTGCAACCAATTACTACCATATTCTCTGCCCAATCACCAAAAATTGTTTGGTATCCTATCATGGATACCAGGAACTCCAAATTAGAGGCCCCAAATTGGCAACCTCTTCTACCAATAATTGCAAGGGTTTTGACAAGTGGGGGCACTTGCCTTGCATGCCAATACTTTCCTCTTTGTCCTAGATGCTCTATTTGGGTTATAAAATGAGGTGTTTTCACCCAATTTCAAGGAAAAATAGTTGAAGCATTTTATAATGAAGTGCTGCCCAATTCTACCCTCACCTTTTGCCATCACATTTGCCCTCACTTTGCCTTGAAATCTTCTTCATTTGAAGGAAATTTTATGGGAATAAAAAATCCACAAAAAAATTCCAAAATAGGTCATATTGGAGAACAATTTGACCCCATTTGTTGACACAACCTTTAGGACAGTTTCAAACCAGATCCCATTAGAATTGGTGATAAATTCCAAGCAGATTTGTAACCATCCCATATGGGAACGGTTAGCAGTAGCTATTTTAACCTATTAGGGAAGGTTATAAAATAGTAGTGAATTTTGAATAAATTCCACCATATATCATTTAGGAATGTTTAGAATAACCTTGTGTTCAAATTTGGTGAGATTTGGAGGTGTTTTGATGGTCCAATTGGAGGTTTCATTTTTGCAGGTCTAGTTGTCCCTATCAGGGACAATCACTATTTATGCTAACATTTTCCCTTTATTTTATGTTTAGATCCCTCCAAAACCATAAAGATAAAATCATGAATTATAGATAATTTGTATTTTTTTAATTTATGATAGATAAGTTTTGATTAATTCTAGATGCATGTTTTCTATGTTTTCAAGGTTTTAAATCTATAACGCATATGCTATTAACCAATTTCAATCCCTTGTGTGTAGGTATAGGTATGTTATACGTGAGTGAGGAGTTAAGATGCATACAAGGATAGGCCCAAGACTAGCTCTCGAGTGTGGGATGCAAAATGAACATTAAGGCACACCATTAATACCTTGCAAGGGATTAGATCCTTTGTATCTTGTAATATTGAAATGTATCAAGTTATAAAGCCCTCGAGGGGATGTATTGTAATCCTATTTGAATCCATGAAGTGAATAAATATAAGGAGAAATCCACCTATTTTATTGCACACTACTCTTAATTTTAGTAAATTACTTATTGTGCACTTTCCCTTTGAATGCTTTCTTTAATCTGCTTTACATTTCAATAAAGAGCCCTTAAGACATGCCATAAATTTTTCTTATTTAGTGGTAATCATGGTATTTGAGATTCTTTATCTCTCCCCTTTCAATATGTTTATTTTGACCTCCATTTTCTATTTTTTATGTTGCAGGTTTTACCTGTTCTTAGCATAAATGACCCCTTTTATGCTAGGTGACACAGGCAGGGATGACCATCTAGGTGACACAGCCAAGGATGGCCCCCAAACTGCTAATTTTCCCCACCTAGGACGGTTACAAAACTACAGGTTTTCTACAAAAATTTGCAGAAATAGCAAGTTTCAGGTCAAAAAAGACACCCCTTTGAACCTTCAATTTGCATATATACTATTTAAATTACTGAAATTTCAAAGTTTTCTTGTCTTTTGCATGCACTGGAAGGTTAGATATCATATTTCCAAATTTTTGAATTAATCAGATAAAGAAAAATGGGAAAAGGAACAGTATTTTGTATGCTTTTTGTCTAGTTTACTTGTTTGCAACTTACCAAAAATAAGGTTAAGTTCATATAGGTTATCAATTTCAGCAGTTTCCTTTTTATGCTACTAACAAGTCTAAAATAAAAACGTACTTTCATGCATTTAGTGAATCATAATTTGAATTTTGTATTATTTTATTTTAATATTTTAAAAGGAACACACACACACCATGATCTACTTAAACATTGGTGAGTTGGACTTCATTCCCAACCACTAATAGAGTACAATTACGGTGTGTTTCATCTTCATCCATTGAATCAAAATACCATGTACCCTATTTTTTGGCCAATACCGACTCCAATATATGTCCTAACCATGCAAAATAACACACATTCCTCTTTGGAGGGGTGTATCACT
The DNA here is from genome assembly GCA_028583015.1 of Wollemia nobilis. NCBI lineage: Eukaryota > Viridiplantae > Streptophyta > Pinopsida > Araucariales > Araucariaceae > Wollemia > Wollemia nobilis. The sequence continues at coordinate 3,174,157 of JAQPPZ010002189.1, read as the reverse complement.
GCGCACGGGGTGCTAGGTGAGGATCGACAGGATCTATGCTCCCTAATCGGGTATGGACTTCATCACCATACTTTGGTTGGTTTACGTGACTAGAATTTCATTTCCAATTGTTGAGTTGTGAGTGTATAGGTGAAAACCACTTAAAATTTTGAGTATTACATCAACAAAATCAAACATGCCAAGTATTTTCTTTACAAAGCAACACATCTTGAAACAACAACAAACAGTTTAGGGATTCACATCTAAATGACTTAAAAGAGATAATTATTTCTATGCTTGTGTGTTTCTATTATTTGTTTATTTCAAATTCATAAAAATGGTAAAGAAGATAAGAATATAGTAGTATAGAGTACGTAGCTATGGTACATACCCGTAGCCAAGCCCATTTAAGGGTGGAAGTTACAGGGAGTATGGAAGAGGACATACAACATCTTAGCCTAGATCCCAAGGACATGGTCATACCTCCTTGGAGACCATATACTCTTCCTGGCCCTAGAGGGGCTTAAAGGAGACCTATCCAATAAGGGAACCCTACATGGGGCACCCATACAGGTGATGGTCCCAACTTAGGAAACTATATCCCTAATCACCAAGTGGCAGATGAATGGATGGTTACTCCTAGAGTAGCAATAAGGGGACCTAGTCAACAAGGGACTCCCACACGGGGTACCCCCACAAGCAACAATCCCACTTTATGGAATAATTTCCATAATATATATGTCTCTAATGTATTCTTTCAAGAAGAGTCATCGTGCAATGAGGCACTTCCCAATAGAGCAATCCCATGCATTCATGTGCCTTCTCGGTCTACTCCTCACACTACTGCATAGGAGTATGACTTGTCACCTAAGGTAGGGTTGAATGATCATCTTATGATTTCAAAACACCCTTCTCCAAGGTGCCACAATCATGATGAGTATGATACTCACCACCATAGGTGACCTTATTATGCCTTACCTTTCCTTTTTTATGAGGGAAGACCTGAGAATCATCTAGATTATCCTCATTTAAATGTGTCAATGCAAGCACGTTGTGCCTCTGCACCAGTATATTATAAAGAACATCTATTTAGGGGTGAGCCTCAAATAAATGCAACCTCCCTCAATAAATGGAAAGTTGTAATAGATATCATGAACCCCATTGAATAAGATATATATCAAGGTAAATGTTCTAAAGCACTTAAACCTAACACAACTGATCAGATCAATCAGTTAGTAAAGAAGTATGCTGACCACCAGGACAAGTTTAATCAACTTAGGTCTAATGAACATCACTTAGATCTCTTAGATTAGTTATAGTAGTTAGATAAAGAAATACTTGAATGCCAAATTCAAGATACTTTGTGTAATGGAGCTTCTACTCCAAATACGCGTAGACAGGAGGCTTGCCCGAGGCAACCAAATTTCCAACAAGATAGGTCTCCTAGACCCAATCCAATGTTACCTCCTAGACCTCATAGGCATGAACATAATATATATGATAGGCTAAGCATATATCACCTTCAATAGGATTTTGTTCCTCCATGTAGGCCCATACCTAAAACACCCTATGGGGCTTACGATGACTTGGAAAAAAATGAGGATTATGTAGAAGCACCTTATGGAGGCATGGATGATGTCAATCAACCACCCCAACCTATGCTTAATATTCCTCATCCACCTCTACAAGTTCAAAATAAGGAAGAGGAAATCAAATCCTCAGATGCATATCAAGCTTTGCTTGCACACTTAGAAACTATAGAAGGTAAGATAGCTGGCAATGGGCTTCAAAAACCCACTTTGTGTCAGCTAAAGAATCAATCATTACACCCATCAATTCCTTCCCTGATTTATCCAGAACATTTCAAAATGCCAAAATTTGATATATTCAATGGGGGAGAATATGCTCAAGAGCATGTTACTAGATTTTTTAATATGTGCTTTAACATACAGGACAATGACGCATTTCTCCTCAGAAAATTTCTAAGTACCCTCTCTGGCCCTACCATTGAGTGGTTTAACAAACTTCCAAAACATAGCATCTATACATTTGAGCAATTTTCTAATTCATTTTTGGAATGTTTTACCTTTAACACCAAAATGAAGGCGACATTAATAGACCTCACAAGTTTAAATCAAACCGATGATGAGTCGACTACTGATCATGGAAACATGTGGCGAACACTTTTGGCTAAGCTACCTTATTTGTTTCCAGTGACTGAGTTAACTCGATTATTTTAAAAGAGTTGTTTAAAACCCATCTCCTTAATATTGCAATTACAAAAATACCCTACCTTGGAAGAACCTCTAGCACAGGATAGAAATATAGAAGAAATCAAAATCCAAGAGGGAGAAATAGCCAAACCTCACAAGAAGGAGTGAACAAAGAAACCTAAAAGTAGCTTGGCACCTGCAAAACTAGTAATGGTCAATCAAGTGGCCATAAATATCCCTGGGCCTACACAAGTGACACCTCCTCAAAAGGTAAACTATCAGGCCCAACCTCCTCCTATGAGTTATAATAGTAATGGTATTAGGGACATAACCAACAACGTCGCCCTAGACAACAATTTAATCCCTTTTCTAAATTCATGGATTCTCTATTTGATTGATTATGGGTTGCAAAAATGATTAATCTGCTAGATATCAAACCCATTAATCTGTAAATAGGCAAACCTAAGCATATGGGACATCGAGAGGATCAATATTGTAAATTTCATTGGCAAAGTGGCCATGATCTACCAACGTGCTATGGTTTTAAACACCTAGTACAAGACATGATTGAGAGGAATGAGCTTCAATTAGATGCTCCACTAGCCCCTACCAATCAATAGATGGGTATATACAAAGACCCATTACCAACTCACGAGGTACAGGTAGCACCTACTAAACTGATGAATGAGGTGAAGACAACACCCCCTGTCCATGGGTATGTTAGGATGGTGAGTATTATGACCAGGAATCAAAGATATCCAAGCCAAGTTGCACTAGATGAAACTTCAAGTGATGTTCCAACCACGTTGTAAACTACACCACCTGTAGTACAAGGCCTTTCATATAGGCCAACATTAACAATAAATAACAAGCTTGCATAAATCTTTAGGACAACATCAACATGATTGTACATCTATGAGCTAATCCAATAATCACATCCACATTGGGATGCTTTTATGGACATTCTAAAGTCAATAGAGTTGCAACCACATGATTCTAACTCCTTTATTGATTTTATGGGTCATGTGCAATAGTGCAAGAAACCAGTAATAACATTTCATGAGCATGAGCTTAAGGAAATAGCCAATGATGTGGTAGATCCTCCTTTGCACATAATTGCATATGTAAATAAGGTACCATACAAGAGAGTTATCATAGACACTAGTTCCTCGAGTAATATCATCACAACCATAGCATTAAAACATCTAAGATTACCAACATCTCATGTTGTTGCATCAACTTACACTCTTCACACATTTAATAATGTAATATGCTCTACCATAGGTACCATAGTCTTACCCATCCAGGTGGGGCACAAGACTATACCGATATTGTGTCATGTGTTGGAAGGTGATATGGCCTATAAAATTTTTCTAGGTAGACCTTAGATATAGGATATGAAGTGTGTCCCATCCATTGCACATCAATATCTCAAATACACTCATGAAGGGCAAGTGCACGTAGTCTCTACAGATCTAGAGCCCTTCAAATACTACAATATGGTGCAACAGATGCTAGAGTCAATATTACCTTTGAATCATGTAGATTTATGACTGAATGCACCTATTCAGGGTCTACCCATAACACCATCACCTTCCATTTCACCATCTACATCTTCATCCATACCATCCTCATCATCAATAGCTTCAAAGATGCCTTCGACATCATCAGATCCTCCATCGAGGAATATATCAAAAAGGGAAATTGATGAGAGCCCACCTCTAGTTTCCACCATATCCATAGAGGAGATTCCTTGTGTAGTAAAGGAGGAATCACTTCTAGAGGTTCACATTGAGTTACCTAAAATCTCACTTCCATCTCATCCACCTTCGCCATCCCAAGTCACAATGCATATGTCTAGTACAGGGATAAGAGAATATCTGGTAAGAAATGTCACAACAGTTCCATCTATAGAGATGATGCAAGATATGGGGTGACCTCGTCTTCCCATAGGTAGCATCATACCTCTTGGTATACCTACCAATCAAACCAATTTTGTATATGGGGGTTTATATTATGGAGCTCTACCAATTCCTTAGATATAAGAAGATGATGAACCCTTTTCTAAGAATGTAAACTATTTGTTAAATCTAGATTATGCATTGCAGTACTTAGATCGCTACAATTGGTATGGTTTTGGTTTAGGCCTATATGAGCAGGGTACCTATGTTCCATGTAATCCCCAAGATCAGCTATCTTATGATAAATCTGGGTTGGGACACAATAAGCCAGTACCATTGGATTTCCTCACAAAGAGTCTAGAACACCTATGTCTAGGTTATTAGGATAAGCTTGGAGACAATCCATATGCCAATCCGAATCACATTCATTCCTTGGGAGATTATTTCCCTATAGATATGGTATATCAAGTACTATCCAGTGATGTTTCCCAACCCCATGAAGTGGGGTAAATCTCACATACCTTGAAATATGACAGTGAGGAAGAGGATCAAGGTCCTCCTCATGAATGTATGAGTGATGATGAAGATGACTATGGTGTCTGTAGCACCCTAAAATTGGCATAGTTAAACCTTAGTAAAAAGATAAAAATTCAAATTTTAACCTCAAACCGCCCGTTACCTGCTTTCCTCGTTTTTCGTGCCATTTTTAGGATTTGTTTTGACCGTTGGACAATATCATCGTAGATTAGATGAAATCATCCCAGATCTGATGAATTCATCTGGAATAGAACGTCCAGACGATTTCATCCCAAAACCAAATTTTCATAATTAGCTTCTATTCCAACAGCCTCTCTAACCTGGGCAGAAAGCGTGTCTGCATAGTTAGAGTCTCCCCCGTTGGAGATCTCCCAAATTGGGATGATCTCCAACCTCCTAACCTCTCCCTAATCCTATATAAACTGGGATTTTCTCAGTTTATCCCCCTTGAACCTCCTAGATGACGGATTTCCCTACAAATTTGGTTCCTTATGCCTTAGAGCACCCTCACACTATTATTTGCATTTTGTATTTCATGTTTTCTTGCAGGAACTTTACTGTTTTTCAGTCGAAGCTAGCTCGGATCGTCGCATGCGATTCCAGGCGATTTCGAGGAGCGTAGATGATCTCGTATGATTGGAGGCGATCCCGACTGTAGTCCAGATTGGGGGCAATCAGAGTCCAGAGTTTGCATCTCTTTATTGTTTTCTGCATTTCTTTATACATTATCTTAGTTATTATGTTTATGCATCTTGGAGTTCACCTCATTTAGCATAACCGCATGATAAAGTTAAAATCAATCATTAAATCTACTGCATTTCTCTTATTTGTTATTTGAATCTATTATTTAGGCATGTTTGTTGTTATTTCTATCATTCTCCTTTGCTTCTGCAGTTGCATATTTGGTATTTTGTATCTATTTTTGTGATTGCAGGTTTCTGATGAATTCATCTGACGAATTCGTCATGATTGACGATGATCTCGTCTAATCTCAGATGATTACGTACGAGTTGAGACGATCTGGACTGCTACAAAACTCAGAACCTTCATCAAACATCCGAAATCAGGTATGTTCTGTTCTAGTTAGCATATTCTCTGTGTTTAGCATTCATTCCTATTTTTTGTATTCATCTAAATCAGCATTGGCATATAGAATAGTTTAGATTCATCTTGGCCAAACCTAGGAGTTGAATGATTAAAGTACAAAATGAACACATCAAACTCACTATCAACCTAGGTGTGGAAACTGCCACTCAAAAGTTTCCTGGTGAACCCACCATCCGTCGAAAATTCACCCTTATACCCCTCCCCCGAGAGGCGGGACCTTCAAAGGGCCTCTCAGTCCGAGGTATTGTCCCATCCTTCTCGCATCCCCCTTCTGGGCATGGATCCTATAGCCTGAAGGTAAGGATGCGAAAAATTTGGAGCGATACATTTTGGTGAACCCGACGTGAATAACATAGGCATATTTCTGATTCAAAAATATAAAAAAAAAATATATGTATACAAGAAAAAAAAAAAAAACAAAATCATCATTTCAAGTTTGTATGTTTTAGATTCAATTCTAAATAGTAGATACTAAATATTACTTTTAGAAGTACTAAAGAAACCATGAGTTTTTACTCAAATCAATATGAGCCCATCGGTAATGTTGGAAGAATTCAGCCAAATACATTTGTTGATTATGACCAACCTCATCCCTATTCAACATCACCTCCATCACACTTTTCTCATTTTTCATCATTACCCCAACAGGACAATCCCTTTTCCAATCCTCTTCATAACGATATTATCTATTCTCCCATATATCCATATTATGTCTATCAATCCACATACAATCCTCCTCCACCCTTTCAATATTCTTCTTTCAATACAACACATCCATTTCAACAAGAAAATACTTATTCTTCCAATCCTACCATGCACTCACATCATACTTCACAATCTTCCTATCATCATTCTACCCATAATAAAGAAAAGAGAGGTAAAAAACCATTAGGTCCTTTTATGACTGAACTCCTAAGGCACTTATCAAAAACCTCTCGAAAACCTTCATCACGTACATTTACAAAGCTCAATCAACCAATGGATATAATTCTCAAGCATTTACTTGATACAAATAAGATTGAACTCCCTTCCATAAGACAACTTGATGCCACAACAGATTGGTTTAAACCCGAGCTACATTGTGAATATCATAGAGTAGATGGACATATGACACAAAATTGTAAAGATTTAAGATGTGCAATTCAAGATTTGATTGATGAGGGTCTTTTTAATATAAAGGAATTACAATCTACAACTGATTATAAATCTCCAGTAAACAATCAAACTCCTACACAACAAATACCAATAATCAATCAAGACATGGGGATCTCCCAAGAACCCCTATTCAATTATCAACAATAGGAAACCAATCAAATATTGCATGTTAATGTGTCCCATCATGATGATATTACTAATATTGTAACAGAAACTACAAATGAGCAACCTCAAGTTCAATCAACTCAATCTGATATTCAAGATATGGATTCCTCATTTGACCAACCTTCAAAACTATCTTTGGCTCTAGAGAATGATCCAAAATGGAATGTAAGCATAGAAAGCTCATCTTTAGAATCAAAATCTCAATCTGAAATCCACTTTGATAGCCAACAACAAGTGATTAATCCTCAAGCAAAGATATCCCTTTTAGAAGTATTACAAAGTTCTCATAAGGAAACTTTGTTCAAGATACCTAGCCAACAATTTGTTCCTCATGATATTTTCCCTAAGAACATAATTAATGGTGTAAGCCCTCTTGAGGTTAACCATATTTCATTCTATGATGAGGAGATTCCTTCCTCTACTCCACAAGAAGACTCCTCTCTTTACATTACAGGATCTAGTAAAGAAACACCTGTTAAAACTATCATGGTAGATAATGGCTCCTCTCTTAATTTATGCACTTATCAATTATTCCAAAAACTCAAATTAAAGGAAGAAGATCTTAATGAATCAAATGTTATTGTAAAATATTTTAACAATGAAATTCAAGAAGCTCAAGGTACTATAATTCTTCCCCTTAATATTGGATCCAAGATCCTGGATACTTTGTTTTATGTAGCATATTGCCCTTCACCTTACAACCTACTTCTCAGAAGTCCTTGGATTCATACGATGAGGGTTGTCCCTTCCACTCTTCACCAATGTTTAAAGTTTGAACTTGCAAATAAAATTGTTACCATACATGGTGACCCAACACCATTTGAAGAATATTTAACGGTTGAAACATCAAGTTCTATACATTCTCCATTGTCACAATTACCTTCTATCCATCACTTTTCTTCATCCATATATGATCATCCTTGTTTACCAAATAACACCCATGCATATCTTTCACATATGCTCCCTCCATATTATCAAGACTTGGAAGATAGTGATAAGAATGAAGAACCTTCTTATCCTTCTGACATTTTATTTTGTAACATGATCAATTTTACACATATAAAAGTAAAATATTTTGCTACATTATTCTACATTATAACAAAGCTTTTGTTATCACTACCTTTTATTCATCACCTTTTGTTCTTACCTTCACCACAACCAAATTATCCTTCAAAACCTCCTTTGATTTTGAAGCAACCTTAGACATGCTATACTCAAATAACCTTGTATAGTGTATATAGATCATCTTGTATATACCACCAATTTCATAAATTAAAATCAAAATATAAAAACATCAAAATCATCAAAATCTTCAAAAACATATTTTATTTTCATACCTGTCAATTCTTGAAGTATTGCAGTTATATTTTCAATTATTTTGGATAAATTAGCATTTATTTGGAATCCCGCACTTTCACATTCACATGAATAAATATCTTGATTTTATTTTGTATGATTATTAATCTCTCTTATATCAAAGTCCACAGTTGAATTAAATAAAGTTTTGAGCATAGAGAACTGATCTTGTTATTTACTTGAACCAAATATATCTTTTCACATTAAAATGATTTCATTGCAAATTCAATATGATGCTACATAGTAAAAGTGGTTTCTTGAGCGAAAAGTTTCCCCTGCTATCCTATCATGCACATGGTCTAGAATCTTTGAGAATTGACAAAAGGACAAGCTCACCCCTACCCAGAATAAAAATCCCTTGCTCTACAACTAATCCGAGCAAGTATCCCTAGCATAGGAAGAAAAAGAAAAGTCAAAGAAAATGAGAAAAAGAAAAATATCATTTTGTACCATCGCAACAATATTTCAGCATTATCTCAAGTTCCAAGCAAAAATACAAAAAAAAAAAGAAAGAAAGAGAAAAGAAGAAAGCAAAAGAGAAAAAGCAAAAGCAAAATGCAATAAATCCCTTTCCCTACCCCTTGAAAAGAAAAGAAGGGTGAATGAGCTTGAATCCCTGGAATTCTCAATTATTCGAAAACTGTGAGGTAAGCCCCATAACAAGTGGTTTGTGCCCAACCCGCTTGGCCTTGGGTAATCCCTAGCGTGGTGATATGTCTGTCACATTAGCGACCTTCTTTTGTACAGACCTATGTCGGCTTATGGATTAGCTAGCTCTTGATAACCTAACTTACATAGTAGTCTAGTACGGTTACATGCATATAAATCATGGTCAACGAACATTCATTTGGTTAATTCAAATTACTTGTATCAAATTATCTTGCTCAAAATTGGTGAACGAACAATACAATTGCACACACATTTGTATTTGAGAGATTCTCTATCATTATGATAAATCAAGATCGGCAATGAACTCACATATGCACATGAGGGTTCCTTACAAATCTACATTTGTCTTTGAGATAATTTAAAATATTTCTGCAACTCTTTTGGAATAAATTTTATTCTTATTTCAGAACATCTGTTTAGTATAAAAACAATTACATACATTGTTTTCAAAAAATCCAAAATTCTTTTAAAACAACATATTACAAAATCTAGTAAATAAAGTCAAGTTATATATTATTATTTTCTGTTTATCAAAAATCAAAAATCAATCATGCAATAAAACTAAAATATCAATTTCTTCTTTGGATTTCGTGATGATGGTATAAGTCTATACCTATAATTCTATGCCTAGCGCAAACCATTGTTCTAATTTTATTTTCCCATTCATTTAAAAAAAAACAAACATATGACTTACATCATTATGTTACACAATTGTGCTTTAAAACGAACGAACACTTATTCTATTTCATGTCATTATGTCAACATTCAATTTTGCAACCATGGTATAATTTCTAAGGAATTATTCAAAATTTTATCACACTTAGGAATTTATGCCTAGCAAAAATCATATTTCTTTTAGTATCTCATGCATAATATTTTTATGAAAATCTGAAAACAAATCATCACCCCCATCATCACAACACAAAGTCTTAAGACAGTCTCTTAAGCATTCTTTTACTTTTAGCAATATTTCTATACTTGGGATTAGCTTGACGACCGAGCGAGCGGCGACTCCATGAAATGGTCTATAACAACGACAATGTCCTTTGAAATTATTGTTAGAAGTCCCTTTTATTTTTCATCAAATCACACCAAAACAACCAATTGTTTACATCAGATTATTTCATTTAAATTTTACAACATGACATAAAATTATAATATTTCTAAAATGACATAATTACATGAATCATCAATAATCAATTGCAAAATTCAACATTAAAGCATCATACAACATATACACAAGTCATATCATCAAAAATACCATATATATATCAACAAATTATGTACATCATATCAAAATGGATTGGTATGCCACAATCAATACGGCATACTCAATCCCTCAAAATATATAATAAAATGAATTAGGGTTTTACCCTATTTTTCTTAATTTTATTTAAAAACAACATTTTTTTAATTTTTGCTTTTTCGCATTTTTACCTCAAACGTTCGATTTGGGTAAAAACACGGAGGGGGCACCATAGTCAGCAGTCGTACGATTCGACCAAGAATCGTCGTCTAGAAAATTGAGTACATTTTTGCTTTCTCGTAAAACGGGAAGAACTCGTCTTTAACGCATTTTCTTCGGAAAATTCGCTAAAGAGGGGGCAAAATGTAGCACCCTAAAATTGGCACAGTTAAACCTTAGTAAAAAGATAAAAATTCAAATTTTAACCTCAAACCGCCCGTTAACCGCCCGTTACCCGCTTTCCTCGTTTTTCATGCCATTTTTAGGATTTGTTTTGACCGTTGGACGATATCGTCGCAGATTAGACGAAATCGTCCCAGATCTGACGAATTCATCTGGAACAGAACGTCCAGACGATTTCGTCCCAAAACCAAATTTTCATAATTAGCTTCTGTTCCAACAACCTCTCTAACCTGGGCAGAAAGCGTGTCTGTGCAATTAGAGTCTCCCCCATTGGAGATCTCCCAAATTGGGATGATCTCCAACCTCCTAACCTCTCCCTAATCCTATATAAACTAGGATTTTCTCAGTTTATCCCCCTTAACCTCCTAGTGACGAATTTCCCTGCAAATTTGTTCCTTACGCCTTAGAGCACCCTCACACCATCATTTGCATTTTGTATTTCATGTTTTCTTGCAGGAACTTTACTATTTTTCAGTCGAAGCTAGCTCGGATCGTCGCAAGCGATTCCAAGCGATTTCGGATGATCTCGTACGATTGGAGGCGATCCCGACTGTAGTCCAGATTGGGGGCAATCAGAGTCTAGAGTTTGCATCTCTTTATTGTTTTCTTGCATTTCTTTATACATTATCTTAGTTATTATATTTATGCATCTTGGAGTTCACCTCATTTAGCATAACCGCATGATAAAGTTAAAATCAATCATTAAATCTACTGCATTTCTCTTATTTGTTATTTGAATCTATTATTTAGGCATGTTTGTTGTTATTGCTATCATTCTCCTTTGCTTTTGCGGTTGCATATTTGGTATTTTGTATCTATTTTTGTGATTGCAGGTTTCGACGAATTCATCTAACGAATTCGTCAGATTGACGACGATCTCGTCTGATCTCAGATGATTACGTACAAGTTGAGACGATCTGGACTGCTACAAAACTCAGAATCTTCATCAGACATCCAGAATCAGGTATGTACTATTCTAGTTAGCATATTCTCTATGTTTAGCATTCATTCATATTTTTTGTATTCATCTAAATCAGCATTGGCATATAGAATAGTTTAGATTCATCTTGGCCAAACCTAGGAGTTGAATGATTAAAGTACAAAATGAACACATCAAACCCACTATCAACCTAGGTGTGGAAACTGCCACTCAAAAGTTTCTTGGTGAACCCACCATCCATCGAAAATTCACCCTTATACCCCTCCCCCGAGAGGCGGGACCTTCAAAGGGCCTCTCAGTCCGAGGTATTGTCCCATCCTTCTCGCATCCCCCTTTCGGGCGCGGATCCTATAGCCTGAAGGTAAGGATGCGAAAAATTTGGAGCGATACAGTGTCGCACCACTAAACTATTCTAGCTCAAATTATGAACATGAGTGAGTGTTCCCCTTGGATGACAAGGATGAATATTATCTTCATAAGTTATTTCCCGTCCAACATCCCATCTGATGCTAGCTCTTTCCATGCAAAGAGTAGGTTTTTCCTCTTTCACATAGGCCATCGCCGATTATTCCACTTCCACCAGAGCCACCCCCACAAGTTATGAGACAACATCAGGTCTCTAGACCCACTCGCCCTATAATGGGAGATCATGTATCCATCAACATGATTTCTATATATTTAACTACACCATTGATAGATCCAAATAACCCATCAAATCTATTGCATCTTGACATTGAGATAATTGACTTTGATCGAGGATATTCTACCCCATTGCCATCAAAGTATTGGCCTTGTGAGGAAATGTTACAACCATTTCAATTTTATCTAAGAACTACTTAGGATGTTTTTAAAGCTAAGGTTGATCTTGAATTTCCTATGGATGAATCAAATCCAACTAATGACATTCACTTAATTCCCACTCCATATCAATTGGAATATGGGTCTCATACGTCAATGGAGCCAACAATTAACAAGGATATCGGTATAGATACCGATAATCCCCATATTATCAAACTAGGGAAAGGTCTATCTCCATTTGAACAAGATAATTTAACAAGAGCATTGAAAGAAATTATAAATGCTTTTGCTTGGTCTTATAAAGACATGCTAAGATTGGACCCAAATCTAGTCACCATAATCTTACATTGGACCCAAAGATCAAACCAGTCAAGCAAAAGTTGCGTAAAATGCACCCAAAAATAGCCTTAATGGTGAAATATGAATTGCAAATGTTGTTGGATGTTGATTTCATCATCTCAGTAGACTATCGTCCATGGGTTTCAAACATGGTTCCCATCAAAAAGTCTAATGGGAGGATTTACATTTGCAATAACTTTAGATATCTTAACAAATCGAGTCTTAAGGATGAATTTCCCTTACCAAATATTGATGCATTGGTAGACGCTACATTAGGACATGAAATTCTATCCCTTATGGATGGTTTCTCTAGATATAATCAAATTTGTATTAATCCAAAAGACCAGATCAAAATGACATTAACAACGCCTTGGGGGACATTTTGTTATAGGGTCATGCATTTTGGCCTTAAGAATGTTGGCGCCACCTATAAATGAGCCATGACGTATATCTTCCATGACTGCATGCATAAGATTTTGGAAGATTACATGGATTACTTATTGGAAAAATCCCTATTGCTCCATGAGCATATCGATGTATTATGTAAGGTTCTAGATCGTCTCATTGAGCACAGTGTTAGGCTTAATCCCAAGAAGTGTGTCTTCGATGTTACATCTGGTAAAATTTTGGTATTCATAGTCTCCAAGTGAGACATAGAGGTAGATCCAACAAGGTAAAGGCAATATTAGATATGCCTCCCCCCATAATAATTAAGTAGCTACGTAGCTTGCAAGGAAATGTCACATCCATAAAATACTTCATAGCGCAATTATCGGATAAGTGTCAACCCATGAATAGGTTGCTACATAAGGGGGTCTCATTTCATTGGGATGAAGAATGTCAAAATGCCTTTGATGAAATTAAGAAATACCTAGATTCATCGCTTGTATTGGCTCCTTCATGACCAGGAGTGTCATTCTATTTATACATCTCAACTACTGAGTTGGCATTGGGCACCATGTTGTCCCAAAAGAATGAATTTCATAAATAATAGGCTACATATTATATTAGTCATACACTGGTCAGCTATGAAATCAAGTATGTATACATTGAGAAGCTATGCTTAGTAGTGGTATTTGCCACTAAAAAGCTACACCATTACATGCTCAATCATACCACGTATGTCATATCTAAGAAAAATCAATTGTGATATATGATGAGTCGAACATATCACAATAGTCGTATGATGAAATAGATAATGTTGTTGATGGAATTTGACCAAGAGTTCATTGGATAAAAATCAATAAAATGATAGGTCATAGTTGATCAACTAGCAGAGGCTCCTCTCTAGAATGACCAGCCTCTCAATGTAGAACTTCCTAATTATGGAGTGTTTCATATCTTAGAATCACCTGATTCTGTAGAGCCTGAGTCATAGGTGGACATAACTCTATTCTTCGATGGTCCTAAATGTGAGCAAGGTGGTGGTGTAGGTATTGTTTTTTTCACACCACAAGGGGCTCCAATACCTCTTTCATTTAAACTTGATTTCCCATGTACCAAAAATAATGTCGAGTATGAAGCCCTCATCATAGGCCTTCAAACGATAATCGCCATGAAAATAACTAAGTTAAATATTTTTAGCGATTCCTTTCTCATAATTAATTAGGTTAAAGGGATATTCCAGTGTAGGTATCCCATATTGCAAGCCTATAAAGCCCTAGTGAACAAAATTTTGGTACAATTTGAATGATATGATATTGAGGCACTCCCTCGGTCATCTAATCGTTTTGCAGATATAATGGATTCCTTAGGGTCACTAATCCCGCAAGACCCTTCAGATGATATTGCTACTATTCAAGTAAAAATGCTAGTGCAATTTGTGATTGAGCATGATGAGCATAATGCCATACCAATTATTCACATGATTCATATTGAGCCTTCACATGAATGGTTATCTCAACTACACAATTAGTTGGATCACGCCTGATGGGAGACTTTGTTCCCTTAGAATTCTTTTGATACTAGCACAACGCTATATCTTCAAGTTCATTCTCAATCATCATTCGCACGAGACGAACGTCAAAAGTATTACATGATTCATCATATTGAGTCTTCTTCAAAGTAATATTGGGTCATACAGATCAAATATTACTTACAACTGGGTAATATTCTTCCTAGATTGTCGCATTCTGCAAAGCGAGGATTTAAGAAAAAAGTGGAAAATATATCTTATTAGGAGACATAATGTATCATTGGAGATATGAGGGTATCCTCCTTCATTGCTTAGACTCACAGGACTCATCTTGGGCAATTGTCCAAGCACACGATGGTACATATGGTGGTCACTTTAGCGGCATAGCCATCGCTAAGAACATTCTTCGCATGGGCTATTACTGGCCAACTTTAGAGCAAGATTGTTGTGCTTTTGTAAAGAAGTGCGTAAAATGTCAACATCATGTAAATTTGACACATGTACCTTCATAGGCCTTACAACTGATTCAATCGGTTTTGCCATTTGCACAATGGGGGTTTGATTTAATTAGGAAAATCTCACCTGCCTCTTTGGGTCGTCACACGTTTATCATAATGGAAATCAAATACTTCACCAAATGGGTGGAAGTAATTTCCCTTACCATTACGACTAGACCTCGCATCATGGAGTTCATGCTACATAACATCATATGTCATTTTAGTATTCCATCCAAAATAATATTAGATAATGGAACACCCTTCAAAAATAAGGATGTGCATGTGTTAAAAAAAAAAGTATAACATAAAGCACAACTTTTCCACACCTTATTATCCTCAATCCAATGGGAAAGCAGAGGCATAAAATAATACAATAGTAGCCATCGTGAAGAATTTTTTTAAGGAAAATCATAAATATTGGCATAATAAATTACCTCTTGCCCTTTGGGCCTATTGCACAAGCATTCAGATGTCCACTAGAGCAACTCCATTTTTACTAGTGTATGGTGCTAAAGATAGCATACCTCTAGAGTTAGAGATTTCATTGATGTGCATTTCCATGTAGGAATTCATCAACAATGATTCCTCTAGGCAAGCTTGTTTATATCAACTAACGTTGCTTGATGAATGATATGTCAATGTCCTTGAGCATCTGCATGTTTATATGGAATGCATTAAGAGAGCTTATAACATGAAATTACACCAGAGAGACTTTCAAGTTGGACATTTAGTTCTAAAGGAGAACCAACAAAACTCAAATTTGCCATCCAATTTGTGGGACAAATTTTTAACAACTGGTTAGGTCCATTCATAATTACAAATCATATTGGACCTAGAACTTATCGATTAACATTCATCGAAGGAATTGAAGAGCCTGAAATAATGGATATTAGTCATCTGTGGCATTTTCATGCTTAGAGCACCATAAAATGCTCATAGGTGGTCCATGATCGTCTAGGTCAACCCAAAATGTCCCTAGGCGGTCTATGATCGTCTAGGTCAAAATAAAATGTGCCTGGGTCATATATGATTGTCTAGGTCAATCCAAAAAGCCCCAAAGGTGTCTATAAGCCATTTTGTCACCATAAAATGCCCCTAGGTGGTCTATGACCATCTAGGTCAACCAAAAATGCCCCTAGGTGGTCCATGACCGTCTAGGTCAACCCAAAATGCCCCTAGGCGGTCTATGACTATCTAGGTCTAAATAAAACATTTCTAGACAATCTAAGATTGTCTAGATCAATAAAATAAAAGCCCCAAAGGCATCTATAAGCCCTTTGGTCACCATAAAATATCCCTAGGTGGTCTATGACCATTTAGGTCAACCTAAAATTCCCCTAGGTGATCTATGACCATCTAGGTCAAAAGAAAACATTCCTAGGCCATCTACGATTGTCTAGGTCAATCCAAAAACCCCCAAAGGTATCTATAAGACCTTTGGTCACCATAAAATTCCCTTAGGCAATCTATGACCATCTATGTCAACCTAAAATACCCCTAGGTGGTCTATGATCATCTAGGTCAAACTAAAACGTTCTTAGGTAGTCTACGATTGCCTAGGTCATCCCAAAATGCTCCAAAGACATCTATAAGCCCTTTGGTCACCTAAAAAGCCCCAATGGCATTCATTAAACCCATTGGTCAACTTGTATATACATATATATCAAAAATACAAAAACATCATTAAAATCATCAAAATACAAAAATATTTCTTCATTGCACTTCATATAAATTGCATTAGGCATACTCATCATTACATTATGCATCATTCAAAATTGATCATACATGTCTAGCACCAGGTCTATACACTAGTCATCTGTTGATATCATTGTTATTATATGTCAATATTACCACTTGTTTACATTACATATACCATTTACATTTACACTCCATATTATATGTTTGTTTTTCATCACTTAGCCATTGTTAGTAAAACATAGTTAAGGTTTTTCGGTCACTCAGCCATATCTAGTTTTCTTTTCAAATTTGGGAGAAATCTATCATAATTTTTTATAAGGTAGAATCCTACTTAGATTATACCTTTGTATAAATCAAAATAACAACACATTTTCACATTAATAAATCCAAGTCTAGCACAAGGGAATATGAAATTACAAAGTTGTCTAGGTTGCTTTAAGCAAAAAAAATTATCTTGCTCATCCCCCTTGTGTGAATGGCTCAAAGATGCTGAGAATTGACAAAAGGAAAAGTTCCTTACTACCCAAAAATCCCTTGCCTCACACTGGGGCAAGTATCCCAAAGATAAAAATCAAACAATTATTATTATCACTTCAAAATATGCAAAAAGAAACAGTGATTATCATCACATTAGAAAAAGCAAAAATAAATAGTGGTTCTCACCACTACCAAAATCCCTTGGTCAAAAAACAAAAATGAGCAACTCCCTTGAAATATTCAAAACTAAAAGAAAATAAGGGAGTCTTGAAATTGAATCCATGGAATTCTCATCATTAAATAACCATAAGGTGATCCTCATTACAGGTTTGGTGGATAGCCTACTTGTCAATGGCGGTAGCCTTACGCATGATGATATGTCTGTCACATAAGAAAATTGCTTAGGTACAAATCAATGTTTGAATGTGGATGAGCTAGCTTTTTTTAGTTTATATTACCTAGTAGTTTAATCTAACCTATTACAAAACTCAAGATAATAAGACTCATAGAATGATCTCAAGTATAGATGGGCTGAATGAATCCCATTTGCCCTAGGGAAACATTATGTGTTATCATGGTAATGAACTCACATGCACACATAGGGATGTTGATTATCTTGGTTATCTTAGTAGATGTATAATTTTTCAAAAATTCTTGCATAGTTACTGTATAACTTTTGATTTGGTAACTAGAGTGTTTGAGTCTCCTAAAAAATACTAAATATATCATACCACATTACATTATTCATTCCATTTTACATCATGATATCACATGTTTTTCAAGTTAAAAAATCCATTACAGTGTCATAATAACATGAAAATAATAAAGATACATTTTGTACATTCTATGGTGCTAGCATATAATGTGTCAAATAGTCATCATAAATCCATTAGACAAAATTAAATCACATCATCCATTGCATTATGCATTCACATTGCATTTCACATCATCGCATCATCACATCATAAACAACATATATGCATACATGATAGCCATCCATCAAAAAGCATCATAAAGCATAGAATAGCATACATATCATAAAGCAATAAAATATGACATAATGATAAAAATAAGGTTATACACACACATATATATATATATATATATATATATATATATATATATATATATATATATATATATATATCCATATGTAAAAGCTAAAATTTACATCATAGTCCATAAGCTACCCGTAGACTACAATAAAAGTGAGTCATCAGACTTCACACTCCAAAAAGCCAAAAGAGTCAAAAAATAACCATAAGAGTCTACTATCCATGGTCATGTAGGACCAGCACCATGACTCTCTTCTCTACCCTCAGTAGGAGTCCATTGTGAGCTCCAAGATGTGCTACCTATAGAAATGTTCATCCTTTATGCAAAACTCATAGCCCTCATCCACACATATGACTATCCTATCTTGCTCCTCTGGCTATGCTGTGATCCAATGGCCAATCCTCGATATGGTATGCACCCTTAAGGCACACTTTCTTGTCCTCCATAATATCCATATAGGTCTGATCCTATTGACACTGAGTTTGATAGGTCACCACAAAAGCATGGAGATGCACCATTTCCTCCTACATCATGGCTACCTTACCACTACTGGACTCCCCATGCCAGGGCCCTGTACACCAACCTATGCTTGAAGAGTAGCTATCAAAGTTGCCTATCTCTCCATCTCAATATATGCACTCTACACCTGTGCCTATAGTAGAGCTCTCTCCTCTGAGAAATTCCATTGCACCCTACTGATATCACCCCATAACTATGTAATTGTAGCATATAATGTTGCTAACTATGCCTACATACCCTGATCTCCAAAGTCCTCCCCATAAAAGTCTAGTGTATATTGTACATCAATCAGCTCCACCTTATCCACTGCCATACGACGATGCATGAATCACTCACCTGTGTTTGCCTCCTCATCATCTGGAGACTCATCTTGACCATCCTCATTTGGAGCACCCCTAGATGCATTCGCTTCTCTAGTAGCTACAACCCCTCCTAGTGGTCTCTCTCCTCATCACTGACGTATGATCCACCAAGCATCATACTCCTATGTCATACTTGCATCATCCAACTCAAAAATTGCAAAAAAAGGATCTGACTCCTCTCCTAGATCCTCCACAATAGGCCATGATAGAGTCCTCTCATCCCCATGATGATGATAGATCATTGGCTCCCTAGGCAACCCCTGGCATAGCCTAAACTATCATATCACATGATCATAAGGGAAGTACTCTCTCTTTGTCCCATGTCACCATATCAACCACCTACCTCGTCGAATTTGACGTAGCTATCTCAACCTCCCTCCATGTGGGATAATACCTATATGGTATCCATATAATGTCTACCACTCTAAGCCATGCAAAGGCCTATACATAGTGCTCAATCATCGCATAGTGTCGATGGCTACAACCTAACTTATGTGACCTCTAATATAACACCCCATAACCAATCTCCCTATTCGGTAGCTCTTCTTAAGTCATCCATGATAGTCCCAATGGTCTCTCCACAACAATATGCTACCAACCCTAAACCTATAGTAGGAAGTTCTAGCCAAATCCCTTCTCATATAGCTACACTAACAAAGCAGGACCCCAAGCCATCACTATAGACTCATCCTCTATACACTCCACAAGAGTGAACACCAACTCTATAAGGTTCCATGGGAACCTAGCACCTGAATATTCAGGCAGTAACATGTTGTTGATCAATGTCATCAATAAAGCATGCTTAATCTTAAGCACATCAGCCTAAAACCATGAAACCACTAATATCCCTCCACTAAGAAGATCAACCACTGTATCCTCCTAGCGCGCCCCAAAGTACCTCCGCAGTATGGCCTCTCATCACTCTATAGGATTAGATACTATGTGATGCCCCTCTATTAGAAGACACGGTATCTGATATACATCCTCTAACGTCATTGTCATCTCCCCAATAGCTATATGGAAAGTATTAGTACAAGGGTCCCACAAATCTATCAGTGCGGTCAGATAGGCATGATCGCTCACTACGGGATATAACCACGTAACATGCTTTAGGCCAATGGCATCAAGACATCACTATTCCACAGTAGTCAACAAGTCTCTAGCAACCTGAAATAGATTCAAAACCCTATACCGAATCTTCACTATCTGATAATGTAAAATAACTTGTCAAAAATGTATAAAAATACTCTAAAAATACCCAAAAAATGCCTTAAAAAGGGCCCTTTTTGGCCCAATTTTTGGACATCCCACCTAGAAATGACCCCCAATTTGGTAAGCATCCCACCCAGCAACAGCCACCAGTGACCATCCCCTATAGGTACGGTCGAGTCATTTTGAACCCTAAAATAGCCCTAAAAACCCTAAAAAATATAAAAAACTAGCATAAAACCTTAATTTTAAGCATCTAAATCACAAATAACAGCTCAAATTCATACATTACGCTATTATTAAGGTTTCTTAAACTTGATTTATTTTGTATTATGAAAATTACAATAGAATTTACAATTTCACAATAAAATAGAGAAGAGAAGGAAATGTGTTCCATACCCGTTTTGCACCGGCTCCACCGCCCATCGCATCCGCTGGCTGGCTCATGTTGTTGGGTGGATATTTTGGTAGCACTATACTTCATAAAATCACTCTCCTACCTCTCTCCTCTCCAAATCCTCTAAGCACAACGCACAAATGAGTCTATTTACCCCATTTTGGGCTTATATAGCTCCAAAAGAAGCCGACTGCCCCTAGGTGAGATGAGCACATAATTGGATGGTTGTGCCATCCTAGGATGGTCATAAATAAGTGTACTCATACCCCCAAAGGATGGTCAATAGAAAATTTAATAAAAAAAACTTAAAAACCAAAAAATAAGGTCCAAAACCCACCAAAAATAAGGCAAAATGGTCACCAAATTAGCAGGGATCAAGATTACACCAACAACATTTATAGATGCATTAAAATTATGCATTTTATTCCCCAAGAATGCCACTTGCACCACTATTATCAACATCATATGGCCCCATTGTGCAACCCTCTAGGGTACCATAATGCTCCATAACACTTTTGGGAACGTCCCCAACATTTTTGGGAGGTTTTTGAGCATATCTTTATGATCGTCTCACAAAGGGATTGTCATAGATGGTGACCGTCCCACCTAGGGATGACCATACAAAATTGTACTTGGGTGGTATGGTCCCTAAAAAAACACCCCAAAATTCAAATGGGTATAGAAATGGCAATAAATTACTACCATATTCTCTGCCCAATCACCAAAAATTGATTGGGAGCCTGTCATGGAGACTAGGAACTCCCAATTAGAGGCCCCAAATGGGCAACATATTCTACCCAATCATGGCAAGGGTTGTGAAAAGTGGTGGAACTTGAATTTCATGCCAATACTTTCCCCTTTGCCCTAGATGCCCTATTTGGGCTATAAAATGAGGTTTGTTCACCCAATTTCAAGGAAAAAGAGTTGAAGCATTTTATAACGAAGTGCTGCCCAATTCTACCCTTGCCTTTTACCATCACATTTACCCTCACTTTGACTTGAAACCCTCTTCATCCGAAGTCAATTTTAGGGGGCATCCCAAATCTACTAAAACCATTCCAAAATCGGTCATATTGGAGAGTAATTTGACCCCATTTGCCAACACAACCTTTAGGACAATTTCAGACCAGATCCCATTAAAATTGATGATAAATTATAATAAAATTTGTAATCATCCCACCTGGGGATGGTTAGCAGTAGCTGGTTGCACCTGTTATGGATGGTTATAAAATAGTAGGGAATTTTGAGTAAATTCCACCATAGATAATCTAGGAATGTTTAGAATAACCTTGTGTTCATATTTGGTGAGATTTGGAGGTGTTTTAATGGTCCAATTGGAGGTTTCATTGTTGTAGGTCTAGCTGTCTCTATCAAGAATGGTCACTATTTTTTCTAACATTTTCCCTTCATTTTATGCTTATATCCCTCTAAAACCATCTAGATAACATCATTATTGAATTATAGATCATTTTTAGTTGTTTTAATTTATGATAGATAAGTTTTGATTAATTCTAGATGCATGCTTTCTATGTTTTCAAGGTTTTAAATCTATAATGCATATGCTATTAACCAATTTCAATCCATTGTGTGTAGTTGTAGGTATTCTATATATGAGTTATGAGCTAACAGGAATGGAAGGATAGGCCCAAGACTAGCTCTCGATTGTGGGATACAAAATGAACATTAAAGTACATCATTAAGACCTTATAAGGGATTAGATCCTTTGTATCTTGTAATGTTGAAATGTATCAAGTTATAAAGCCCTCGAGGGAATGTATTGTAATCCTATTTGAATCCATGAAGTGAATGAATACAAGGATAAATCCATATCTTTTATTGCACACTACTCTTCATTTCAGTAGATTACTTAGTGTGCACTTTCCGTTTGAATGCTTGCTTTAATCTACTTTTCATTTCAATAAAGAGCCCTTAAGGTGTGTCGTAAATTTTGCTTCTTCACAATGTACTTGTAACATTTCAATAGTTTATGAATAAGGTACTTGAAATTTATATTGGAACTTATATCAATTTTTTTCTAGATTTTTTTGTATTTTTAGAAGATAAATCATACAGCTTCTCTTGAGAAAGTATTTTAGTGGTTGTATTAGTCCGAGGTCTTAGATAATCCTAAAAATCACATATTTATATGCTCATATAGACACTTAAAACACGTAATATTGAGGAGGCTACCCATATGGAAATAGTTTCAGGCCATATGACTCACCTTGGGCCTTCCGAAGACCTAATAGTGGTTCTAACCACTCAATTAGGGACAATCTATCTTGTTCATCCTGGACCGTCATACCCAGGAGCTGCCTCTAGCAGTCGCTAGACCCTATGTTGGACCCCAATCCTGGTTAATCCACCTTAGGATGGTCATGCCTATAACAAACTTGGGCTCCCTGAGCTGAGCCAAATCAATTATAGAGCAATTTGCACATAATGATTAACCACGAGAAGTTTCTGAAAGTGATTATTGGGTTGCCTAGATTCTAACTGAATATTTATTTTGGATTCTCTTGTAAGCCATGATGGAAATTAGGAAATATTATAAAAGAAGCCCATGCCTTCATAAAAAATTATGATCAATTAGCCATAATGAAGTGATACCAATTTAAGTAATAGAGAGAACCTTCTTTTATATGCAATGGAGTGCTACACAAATATAACTATGAATATTACATGCCCATCAATGGATTTATTTGTATTTTTAAGGTCAAATACCAACATTATGCAGCCTAATTCATCCTAAAATCAATCCAATTTTCATGATTCAACTATGCTTCAAATAAAACAATACTTGAACATCAATTTAATAGATAAATTTGATATCACCCACACTGAGCATGAAGAACAAGCTCTCTATTCATCAGTCTCTTTGCCCTAAAGTGACCCGTAGGTTTACCCATTGTAACCTCTAATGGCTAACAGAGATAACTGCTATACCCTATGATGACCTCTCTATAAAATCTATTTTCTTTGTGTTTTCAATTATAGTAGCTTTAGCAGCACCTTATTTCTATTTTAGCATAGTTTTAGTACATTTTGCATGCATTCTTTTATCGTTTTAAGCATATTTCTTCTACTTTCTATTCATGGAAATGGACCTCATCCTGAGAGGTTCCACATTTGCTATTGATGTCTTGTAAGTGCTTTTGTGTGCAGGTATCAGGCCTTATCAAGAGCTCTTCATCATAAATATCCTTCAATATTTACATCATCAAGCAGAGGTTACAAAGAAACCCTCCATAATAAGTTTTGAGAGAGTAAAAACTTTGTGAATTACACCTACCCTTTTGGGGTTTTAATTTGTAATTTATATCAAATTGGTGTAATCCCTAAGAGGGATATTTTGTAACCGCTTTGTAAAGATAATTTTCAAATATCAATGAGAAGAGCACTATTTTGTATATTTCTTTGTCTCATGGTTACATGATATTATATTGTCAATTTTATTTCATATTACATGTTTAGGTGTATGGTTTTTTCTACTCTATAGTGGCGATCACAGTGTGGGACTCTTCCACATTTCATAAATTTATCGCTAACTACCTATTTCTTATTTTATTGATTTACAAGTACCATCGCTCTAGACTAGAACAACTCACAGGAGCCATCGTCCTACCCTGTGATGGCCAGTAGAGTTAATTGCTCTACCCTATGATGGCTTAAAAATAGAGTCAAAAAACCAAAGAGGTAGTAATTTCATCAAATTTTGGCTTCACCTGTGAGTATATATGTACTTTATTTTATTTCTTTTCATAGGAAAAAAAAGGATTTCAAGTTTTAATAGAGAAATTTAAATAAAATATTGAATTTGATATTTTTTGCCTATGATCACTCTTAGGTCTAATGGCCCTTGTTATTGGCCACTCCAGGGTATAACGATCCCTATTTTTGACTTCTATTATGTTATACAACCATTGTTTTAGACCATATTATACAGATATGGTCCCCATTTTATTTATTGTTAGGGTTAAAAGCACAAGATTATACTAAGAGGGGGGTAAATAGTATAAGATAAAACTTTTCCATTTTCAATACAAATGATAAAAACAATAATATCAATTGCAATAATGAAACAATGAACAAATCACCACACACATAAGAGACACTAATTTAATGTGGTTCACCCAATATGGGCTAAATCCATGAAGAAATATTGTTTATAAATTTCTCAACAAATTTCATGGGCACCAACCCATAGGAGACACAAATTCCCTATTATAATGTTCGTGGAAACCAATCCATAGGAGACACCAATCCCCTTGCTCATATTCATGGACATCAATCCACAGGAGACACCAATCCCTTCTCAAGTTTATGGAAACCAATCCACAGTAGACACCAATCTCCTTTGCTCTTATTCATGGACACCAATCCACAAGAGACACCAATATCCTCTACTTTAGTTCATGGATACCAATCCACAGGAGACATAAATCCCCTCTCAAGTACATGGACACAAATCCATAGGAGAAACCAATACCATCTCAAGTTCATGGACACCAATCCATAGGAGAAACCAATATCCTCTACTTTGGTTTTTGGATACCAATCCATAGGATACACTAATTTTCTCTACTCTAGTTCATGGACACAAATCCATAGGATACACTAATTCCATATCAAGTTTATAGACACCAATCCATAGGATATACCAATCCTCTCTCAAGTTCATGGACACCAATCCATAGGAGACACCAATCCCCTCTCAAGTTTGTGGAAAATTGACTCAGGTCTGTCCTCAAATATTTCTCATAAACCTGCTCACAAATGTTTCTCAAATATGCTCCAAAACTTACTTATAAAACTTGCTCAAATTTGCTTTAAAACTTGCTCATAAAACCTGCTCAAACCTACTCCAAAACCTTCTCATAAAACCTTCTCAAACCTGCTCCAAATATTATACACAAACAATCCTCATCTATTTCTAAATATTGCATACAAAACAATGCTCATCTATTCCCAAATATTGCATAATGATGTCATCAAGTTATTTATCTATTCTTCAATGTGCTTTCCTCAACTAAAGCAATTTAGATATATTCTACCCAGAATTCTCTTATCTTCATGAACATATAGATAATGATATGCACTAAAAAATACTCAACATGTTCTTCACATTCATTAAGTCTGTTGCTTCCACATGACTCAGATTTATTACATTAAAATGTAGCTCTAGTCTAGCACTTGATAACTAATCTTGTAAAAGTTGATTTGCACCTTTCCTTTCCTTTTGTAGATAGCTGAAAATGTCCTTATTTTCAATTGAATCCTTTCACACTATCCTTGCACTATGAGAAACTTTGAATTATTTTAAAAACCCTTCAATTTGTATGTGATTATACTATATTGCTTATTTCCACATTCACTTCAAAACCAATCATAATGCACATCCAATAATTCCTTATACCTCCCACACAAAAATATTTTTCTTCAAATAATAAACTCAAAACAACAAGCTCTCTTTTCTAACTCATTTCAATGCAATGTATTCAATAATTCCTTATACCTCCCAAACAAAAATATTTTTCTCAATTAATTTCAACCACCTTGAGAAGGAATTAATTTATCATACCTCCAAATCTGCTCAACAAAAATTCTTGCATGTGCAGTCAACTCACAACAGGTCAACAGGTCACCCGAACTACGTAGATATCCTCCAATCAATGGTTACACTACAAATCACTCATATTCTACCACATGTCTTGTAATATGACAGTGCCCTCCAACTAGGCGTGTCTTTATATGATGCACAAAGCGTATGCACCCTCCAACTAGGCATCATGGGCACCGTGAGGTGCTCACAATTCTCCTATTGTGCGTAGGCTCTTTTAAACTCCTTGATGTCCTTTGTAGGGTGGATATGGGTTTTAAATCCTCAACATAAATACAAAGTAAAACTCTCCCAACATGATGATGTTGATAACCTTTGCAAAAATTAAATAACAGATTTTAATTATCTCTTGCTTGTCAATGCACTTGCAAACCTTCTATGATGTCTTTGCTTGAATGGTAAATCCACAATGTCTACATTTGATGCTTATTGCTCTTTCTACTGCATGGGTCTCGTAGTCGTGATATCAAATTTATTGTCCAATATTTTCTTTTTGCTGCCACAATTTCATTTGCTTGCAATGCATTGGAATTACATAGACATTTGAACAACCACTACTTCTACCACTCTAAAAACCTTTGTCACCATCGTGTGCAAGTTATTTAATCCTTACAATTACTGGTTTCAGTATACTTTTTGTGTGTACGATTTTCAAACTCCCAATCACTGGACTCCTACCATGCACAAACCTTTGCCATTCTCAAACTCCCATCATGTGCAAAATTTCTTCAACTTCCAACAACTGGTCTTCTTCACAGGGTGTGCACTTCAATTATGCTAGAAATATCTCCTTTTCTTCCTTTTGGAAACTCCAATATATGTATATGTTGTGATGCCTCTTCCTCTACTTTGTAGCTGCCTGAAGCTATCACAATATTTATTATGATGGACACTATCTTTGTCTCCTCCTCAAGGACCACAAGCTTCTTCATCTCTAGTGTAGCGTAGATATTGATGGTTTTTCACTTGTGATGTTGCACTTTGATTTTTGGGATCTCCACATTCTACTCCTTTCTCACAATAATAATTTTGCTAGTTCCAAAATACCTTCACTCGATTGCACTCCATTTGCAAGTTCTCCACATTCTATGCCTATCTCTGATGCAGGAGCATCTAGTGGCCTCTGATGCAGGAGCATCCAGTAGCAGCAAAGCCATTTTTGAAAAATTGGCTAAGGAGGGAAGACGTCGTGATTTCGTGACATGTCACAAAATCGTGACAGAAGAAGAAGAAGAAGGCAAGGAGAAAAATATGTCATGATATCATGATAGAAAAAGTGTCGTGATATCGTGACACAAAGTGGAGAGAAGCCAACGGAGAAAACTGTCACGATATCACGATAGAAGATGTGTCGCGATATCGCGACACAAGTGGAGAACGAAGCCAATGGGGAGAAGTTGTCGCGATATCGCGACAACAAATGTGTCATGATATCGCGACACAAGTGGAGCAGAGGAGTCAGTGAGGAGAAGCTGTCGCGATATCGCGACAAAAAATGTGTTGCAATATCATGACACAAATGGAGCAAAGGAGTCAGCAAGGAGAAGTTGTCACGATATCGCGACAGGAAATGTGTCACGATATCGTGGCACAAGTGAAGCAAAGAAGTGAGCGAGGAGAAGCTGTCACGATATCACGACAAAAAATGTGTCGCGATATCGTGACACAAAATGGAGAAAGAAGCCAGCAGGGCCAACTATCGTGATATCGTGACAGGTTCCATAGGAGAAGCAAGGGTGCCAAGGATGTCATGATTTCGTGACCCAATCAGGCAAGAGGAGGCTGCAAGCAAAGATGTCACGATTTCGTGACATGTCATGGTTTCACGACCCAAAAGCAGAAGGAGAGTACGAAAGGCAAAGATGTCATGATTTCGTGACCTGAGGAAGAAAGAGAAATCCGAAAGCTAAGATGTCACGATTTCATGACCCGAAGGTAGGATGAAGAGCGGAATAGGAAAATTTTGTGACCTATAGAAGAGAGAGAAGGCACAGAGGAGAAGATGTCATGATTTCGTGACATGTCACAGTTTTGCGACCCACCAAGGAGAGAGAAAGCTAGGAGAAAGGAATGTCGCAATTTTGCGACAGGTCACAGTTTCACGACCAGAAGGCGAAGAAGGAGCCAAGGAATAAAGATGTCATGATTTCGTGACATGCTGCTTCACGACTCAGAAGGGACCGATGGTTACAGGGACCATTACAGAATGGGGTCATTGAGTGACACGTGGCAGCACGAAACAACACATGGCACCAAGGTGTAGTGAAGGCAGGCAAAGATGAAGAGTCATGCGGGAAGACAAAAATGACCAGTCATGAAATGGAAATGAAGGGTCATGCAGAGTAATCTGGTAGTGAACGGGAGTCGGACGACAGTTATAGGGGCCATTGCGAAATGCAATTATGGAACCGAACAATCGTGGCAGAAATGAAGGAGAATCCACCAGCTGGAAGATGAAGAGGCACACCAAAAATTATAAAAGGGCAAGCAGAGGCATGCACAAGGGGTTGGAAAATAGTTGCAGGTAGGGGTTGCAGATTCGAAGGCCAGAGGGTCATTCTGGCCCTGCTGCATTGTTTTTCTTCCAGAAGAGCTTAGGGTTCTTGGGTAGTGTAGATAGGCAGTTTGCACCAAGATCCATGGAGACAGAAGACCACGAAATAGATGTGTCGAGCGTGAGGCAGTTTCAGACTGTGTTTCCTTCCAGATAAAGCTCAGAGTTCCTAGGTAGTGTAGGCAGATGCACCGAACGTGAGGCAGTCTACACCAGGATAGTGCATGTTGAGGGCTGCGTGGAGAGCGGCATGAATTTCTTCTAGATGTAGGAGATTAATGGCTATGGCCATTGTTCTATAGTTGTTATTGTAGACTGCAGAGGGTCGAGGCCTCTATAAAAACCTAGTGAATGTAATGAGAGAGCATGGAGAGCCAGAGATTGCATAGTGAATGTAAACTACGCCTGCGGGCTAGTCTGTGTAACTGTATTTGAAAAATATTGAATGAAAATTTGAATTTTGATGAATGTAATTTTTGGCCCCCCATCAAGTGGTATCAGAGTGAGAAGTTCCTGAGTGTGCAAACAGATCCACCGAACGTGAGGCAGTTTGCACCAGGATCTGTGGAAGAATGGTGAGAAGATAGAGCAGAGTTTAAGCGAGCTGCAGAGGCAGGTACCCATTTGGAGATGTTGCAGAAGGCGGTGATCGAACAACATAGAAGTGAAGGTCACTTCTCCATAAACCTCGGGTGTCTGATGCAGGAGCATCCAGTGGCCTCTGATGCAGGAGCATCCAGTGGCAGTAGAGCCATTTTCAAAAAATTGGCTGAGGGAAGACGTCGTGATTTCGCGACATGTCGCGAAATCATGACAGAAGAAGAAGAAGGCAAGGAGAAAAATATATCATGATATCGCGATAGAAAAAGTGTCGCGATATCACAACACAAAGTGGAGAGAGGAGCCAGCGGAGAAAACTGTCGCGATATTGCGACGCAAGCGGAGAACGAAGCCAACGGGGAGAAGCTTTCGCGATATCGCGACAGTAAATGTGTCGCAATATCGCGACACAAGTGGAGTAGAGGAGTCAGCGAGGAGAAGTTGTCATGATATCATGACAGAAAATGTGTCGCGATATCGCGACACAAATGGAGCAAAGGAGTCAGCAAGGAGAAGTTGTCGCGATATCGCGATAGGAAATGTGTCACGATATCACAGCACAAGTGAAGCAAAGAAGTGAGTGAGGAGAAGCTGTCGCGATATCATGACAGAAAATGTGTCGTGATATCATGACACAAAATGGAGAAAGAAGCCAACAGGGCCAACTATCATGATATCGCGACAGGTTCCATAGGAGAAGCAAGGGTGCCAAGGATGTCACGATTTCATGACCCAATCAGGCAAGAGGAGGCTGCAAGCAAAGATGTCACGATTTCGCGACATGTCGTGGTTTTGTGACCCAAAAGCAGAAGGAGAGTACGGAAGGCAAAGATGTCATGATTTCACGACCTGAGGAAGAAAGAGAAAGTCGAAAGCTAAGATGTCGTGATTTCGTGACCCGAAGGCAGGATGAAGAGCGGAAGAGGAAGATGTCACGATTTTGTGACATGTCATAGTTTCGTGACCCGTAGAAGAGAGAGAAGGCACAGAGGAGAAGATGTCGTGATTTCGTGACATGTCGCAGTTTCGCGACCCACCAAGGAGAGAGAAAGCCAGGAGAAAGGAATGTCACGATTTTGTGACAGGTCACAGTTTCATGACCAGAAGGCGAAGAAGGAGCCAAGGAAGAAATATGTCACGATTTCACTACATGTTGCTTCACGACTCAGAAGGGACCGACGGTTACAGGGACCGTTACAGAAGGGGGTCATTGAGTGACACATGGCAGCATGGAACAACACATGGCACCAAGGTGCAGTGAAGGCAGGCGAAGATGAAGAGTCGTGCGGGAAGACAAAAATGACCAGTCATGAAATGGAAATGAAGGGTCATGCAGAGTAATCTGGTAGTGAACGGGAGTCGAACGACAGTTACAGGGGCCGTTGTGGAATGCAGTTATGGAACCGAACAGTTGTGGCAGAAATGAAGGAGAAGCCACCAGCTGGAAGACAAAGAGGCACGCCAAAAATTATAAAATGGCAAGCAGAGGCATGCACAAGGGGTTGGAAAATAGTTGTAGGCAGGGGTTGCAGATTCGAAGGCCAGAGGGTCATTCTGGCCCTGCTACGCTATTTTTCTTCCAGAAGAGCTTAGGGTTCCTGGGTAGTGTAGACAGGCAGTTTGCACCAGGATCCATGGAGACAGAAGACCGTGAAACAAATGCATCGAGTGTGAGGCAGTTTCGGACTGTGTTTCCTTCTAGAGAAAGCTCAGAGTTCCTGGGTAGTGTAGGCAGATGCGCCGAACGTGAGGCAGTCTACACCAGGATCATGCATGTTGAGGGCTGCGTGGAGAG
The DNA here is from genome assembly GCA_028583015.1 of Wollemia nobilis. Classification (NCBI taxonomy): domain Eukaryota; kingdom Viridiplantae; phylum Streptophyta; class Pinopsida; order Araucariales; family Araucariaceae; genus Wollemia; species Wollemia nobilis. The sequence goes on along the minus strand of JAQPPZ010002189.1, from coordinate 3,142,651 downwards.
CGACATGAATTTCTTCCAGATGTGGGAGATTAATGGCTGTGGTGGGTCGGGGCCTTTATAAAAACCCAGTGAATGTAATGAGAGAGCATGGAGAGCCAGAGATTGCATAGTGAATGTAAACTACGCCTGCGGGCTAGTCTGTGTAACTGTATTTGAAAAATATTGAATGAAAATTTGAGTTTTGGTGAATGTAATTTTTGGCCCCCCATCAATCTCACCATAAGTTCTTCACTGGTTCCATAAGTCCTTCACTTGTTTTCACTCTTTTTATTTGAAGACAAATATGAAGGTGCTTAAAAATCACACTCAACCAAAATTTTTGAACCATATACATGAATAATAATTTTGAATCTCAACCATAAGGGTCGACCCTTACATTATTTTTCAATTTATATTTAAATCCTTTGATTTAAATACATCCCACTTTTAAAACATTAATTTAATATTTAAATATTTAATTTAAATATTAAAGTATACATCACCACTTAATATTTTAAATGTACATAACCATTTTATTTGCTCAAGCACCTTTTGATAATATGACAACTCATAATTTCATCCTTGAATATATTTCTGTATTTGACATCATTGATAATATTGACAACTCACAATTCCATCCTTGAATATATTTTTACCTTTGACATCAATGGCAACTCAATATTTATAACAAGGGTTTGCTTGCTTTCTACCTGTCTAAAGGCTAACTTCATTTAGGGTTTGTACTTCAAATATTTTAAAATTGAATTGTACTTATTTAGAAATTTGAGAATTTGAAATGTATTTTATGCATTATAAAAATATCATTGATCGCTCCATGTTGCATATTTATTTTTGTATAAAATAAAAAGAACCCACACACCCCACATCTCAAATTAAACATTAGTGAGTTAGAATTCACACCCAACCGATGATCAAGACTAACAATAGTAGTCTTCATCACCACCTTGTTAGCTTTATTGTGGTTATTTCCAACCCATTTTGGCCAAGGCTAGTTCCAATAATCATCATAGCTAAAGAATATATCATGCATCTCTTTTTAAAGAGGTGTATCGCTGACCAAGGTAAACTGGGTGAGGAACTGGTAGGACCTAGACTCCCTCACTGGATTTGGACTTCATCATCAAGTCTTGATGGGTTTCACAACTTGGAATTCATCACTAGGCATATGTGTGAGAGGACACAATTGAAATCCTTTTAACTAAGTATTTACATCAACAATATCAAAAACTCAAACAATATAAAGGTAATAAAACAACAAATAAAAGTACACGAGATGGCTTAGAAAACAAAAAGAATATTTAAATGAGATAATCATAATGTATACTTTATTTTTTTCCTTAATGAATGCATAATAAATTTAAAATGGTCACAACATGTAGCCATACCCAGTCACAGACTGAGGCTATAGGGAATGCACACGAAGACCCATAATTCCTTTGTTATATCCCAATAGATTTACCATTACCTAAACAGTTTCCTAGCATCCATCACAGATATAATTCCATTCATGGGCGATCCAATCTTCGATATACCCCTACTAGGAGGACTCCTATGGGACCTCTCTATGATTGAGAATAGGATCTTCTTAGACCTCATCCATATCATGCTACTTATAGACAAGATACACCCATTGAGGGGCCAAGTATAGAGGTTGCATGAATTCGTGTACCCAATCGATATGCACTCCCATCATAGCATGGGGTAGGATACATGCTCTTACCTAATATATATGGGGTAGGTACTCCTCCTATTCACCCTCGGTTGAGTCATAAGTTGAATAATTTAGATAGGTATGACCCTAATTTAGCTCATAGAGCACCTTATTGCTTTTGCACTCATTCTGAGGATGGGCATGATGAATATTTAGTTCATCCTATTAATATATGCAAAGAGTATTCTACATGAACCTGACATACTCATATGCCTTATTTGCATGAGGAAAACACCCCTAGGGTCAAGCATAGAGTCAATGCAACCTTGATTTATCGAGGTAAGAGGGTAGCCATACCCACTACATGAACTAAAATAGACAAAACCCCTCATATTGAGATGAGAATTCATAAGCCTCATACACTGGATCAAACATGACCAACACCAATCAAAGAGAGCAATTGATCCAATTCTAATTGGATGATTTGTGTCATGAGTGAGATCATTTAGATCATGAACATGTATAACAGTAGAAGCTATACCACCAATGGTTGTACGAGCATAGATTACATGAGGAGAGAATCCTAGAACAAATATTGCATGAGGAGCAATCACATAGGATAACTCATGATGAAATTCCTATGCCTAGTACTTACCAAAAACAATTTAACATAAGGTACACTATGTAGCAACAAGATTTTCCCCCTAGGACAACTAACAACCGTCTTCCCACCTATATTTATCAGTCCCGGCCAAGATAGTGCCAAGCACAAAATCCACTGGAATATGAGATCTACGAAGAGATAGAAGTAGAGTACCAGGATCCTTTATCCTAAGTCATTTTGCGATGATGTGGCATATGATTACAATATTCCACCTTGATTAAAAAGGAAACTTCCACATTCTCCTTCCAAGATATACCTGTAGTAGAATGATATTATCTCATCTCATGCATACAAATTCCTCATAGAGTGAATTCAATCACTAGAGAAGCAACAAACAGGTTACAAAAAAACCATATTGCACAAATTGTACAATCAACCTCTTAATCCATTAGTTCTTTGTTATGCTTACCCAGAGTATTTCAAAATGCCTAAGATTGATAAATTTAGAGGGGACAATGATTCCCAAGAGCATGTCACAAGTTTTATGAACTTGTGTTTTTAGTTACAAGACAATGATGCTTTGTTGTTAAGAATATTTATGATAACACTCTCTAGCACAACTTTAGAGTGGTATAACAAATTACCTCGACATAGTATCTCTAGCTTTTAATAGCTAGCAAATGTATTTCTAGAATGCTTCTCCTTTGGAGTCAAGAAGAAGGTAAACCTAACTGACTTGTAGAATTTATATCAATTCGATGATGAGCTAGTTATGGACAATGGAAACAGATGGTGAAAGATGATGTTAAAAATTATTTTCACTGTTACTATTTTAGAATTAACACGGATGTTTATGAAAAGTTTCTCAAAGCACATATCAATTATTTTAAGTTGTAGCAATATCAAACATTCAAAGAGGCTTTGGTGTAAGCCAAATTTATTGGGGATATTAAGGTCTAGGAGAGAGACATAAAGCTCCATAAGGAGTGGAACAAAAATCCCTATATTAAATGAAATTGACTCAGGTTAATCAAATTATTTTAAATGTTCCTAAAGTGGAGAAAGTACAATAACAACCTAATTATCAGGCTCAACCCCCTCTAGTGTAATATAATAACCAATTCCAAAGGAATCAAGGATAGGATAAACAACATTATGCCCCTTACACACATATGCCACTGCCTAAGTATTTGACATCTCTCTTTAATAGATTATGCAAGGCTAAGGTGATTACTTTACCTAAAATTTGCTTTATATATCTTGCTCACTCAAAGCCTAAAGGGTATAGAGAGGATCTATATTGTTATTATCATCAGTAGAATGGACATCATATACATACGTGCTATGGTTTCAAAAATATAGTACAAAATATGCTTGATAAGAATCAATTACATATAGACAAACCTCTCACACTGGATAATCAATAGATGAGAATATTTAAATATCCCTTACCCACCCATGAGGCCAACGAAAACCAAACCATGTAGGTTAATGAGATACATACAGATCCACCCATGCATGGGTTCATAGGTATGATAAACATAGTAATATGTAATAGAAGGTACAATCAAGCCAAGTCAACTATGGCTCCTATTCAAATACCTTCTGGGTCCTAGAAAGGGCCAGCTCAAAACCTATTTCTAGGTCCACCATCACAACCAGTGATTACCATTAGAAATAGGCTTACTCAGAGCCTGTATATGGCATCAACCAAGCTCTCAATTTATGAGCTTATACAAAAATATCCTAGACATAGGGAAGTTCTCATGGAGATTCTCAAATCTATCGAGATTTAGCCCCGAGATCCTAATGCATTCACAAACTTTGTGGGGCATGTCTCAAAGTGCAAAGAGCCTATGGTCACCTTTTATGACCATAAAATAAAAAAAGTACTAGCCAATATAGTGGACCCTTCATTACACATAATCACTTGTATCAATAAGATACCATACAAGTGAGTGTTATGCCCAAGGTGAATTATCTCAAAATCCTGACGAATTATGCCCAAGGAGTCATGGTGAATTGCATTCATTTTTCACAAAAAAAATTTAAACGATGGCAATTTTTTTGTGTTGGGGGATATGAATATTGGTTTGCAAATTCTAGGAATGTACGAAAAATATAAAGAATTTATACCGATAGAAAAAGCTATGTCGATCACCCTATACCTATAGAATAGTTCTGTTAGGAAAAGCTATGATGATCAGTCTAAGATGATTGGTTATAGATATGATCGTTGAAAAATTCTAACCAATTGAAAATATATCAGTCATAAAATGATGATCGAGATTAGATATGTTGATGTGTTGCAACAATATCAATCAGTTACATCTATGTTGATCGGTTGTAACTATGTCAATGTGTTGCAATAATGCCAATGTGTTGCAAAAATGCTGATCAGTTGTAACTATGCCAATGTGTTGCAAAAATACTGATTGTGTTAGCATACTATTCTATTTGTCGCTATTCAGTATTTAGCGTACTGTTACAACTGTGTAACAGTTCCGTATTTTACATGGCATCAGAGCCAAGATGGAGGGAGCTGTGAGGACTGCGTTTTTCAGGTGGAAGAAGACTGCCGCGTTTTCTTTGTGCGAGTGAAAATTATTTTTCTAAATCACGCAATCGTGATTTAAAAAAAAAAAAAAATTCACAGCATCCCCCGGCCTGCCAGCGGCGACACAGCGCGGAGACTGCCGCGACAGAGCGCGGACTGTCGCGCGTCCGTGCGACAGCAGGCCTATCGCAGGCCCTTGTGACAGAGCGCGCGCAGGGCACCACGCGAGCAGGCCTGTCGCGCCACCCGCGCGTCCGTGCGACAGCAGGCCTGTCGCGCCACGCGACAGAAACTGCCGCGCAAGAGAGCGCGACAGAAACTGACGCGCAGGAAAGCGCGCGCAGGCCTGTCACGACCCGCGCGCGGCCTGCTACGCGAGGGGCCCCCGCCCGTCGCAGAGCGGGAATTTAAATTCCCGCTCGCGCGGGAAGTTGGAGGGGTATAAACCCCCCCCCCCCGCGTCGATTAGACGCAGGTCCCCCGCCCCTCCCCCCCCCACTGTGTCGATTAGACGCAGGTCCCCCCGCCCGTTTAAAAAATAAATAAATAAATAACTAGTGCGAAACCAGTGCGCAGCACCTCCCCCGGACGGCGTTTTTTTTTAAGAGGAGCGCCGGGAAGCAGAGTGGCGGGAGCTGCTGAGCAGGAGTTCGTGAGGCCGAAGAGGAGGACCATTCGGGTTGAAAACGGAGGAGGTTGCCAGATCCTTTCGGATCAGCCCGCTGGCTCACGTGGTCGTGAGCCGTGCGGTTAAGGCTCAGGGAGCCTGCAGGTCGGGGGTTCGAATCCCGCCGACTCCCCCAAAGGTATAAATTTTTTTTGCAAAGTCATTTTTAATTATTATTTTTTAATTAAAATTTTTAATTTTAATTATAGTTTTTTAACTTTATAAATTAAAATTTTAATTTTAATTTATTTTTTATAAGTTTTAAAACTATACAAATTAAAATTATTTATTTTAATTTTAAATTTATAATAATTATTAAAATGCTTTGTTAAAGAACGCATTTTTTAAGGGGGGATATTTTTTCGAAAAATCAAAGGGGGATTGAGAGTAATTTTATGAAAAAATAGCAATTTGGCATTGTAAAAGGTGCATTTTCGGCTGTGACCGACACCTTGTGGGTTATTCTTGTGGGCAGTTTTTTTATGTTGTATGTTGCATATTTCATTTTTTGCACTATAACATTAAAAACTTAAAAACAAACACTCCCTAAGTCCCCGGAATATAAAACCCATCTGTGCAATTTATTTGCACTGCAACGTTCGGTATTTGCGATACCTCTGGCCAGCACTTATAGGTAAAGCTTTCGTGATTTGGCTACTGTATCCGCCGCCTAATATAGATGCTATAACGACGTCTGAGCTTGTTCTCTATAAATCATCGGGGAGGAATAAGTACGCCATTTTTGCATTTTTTACTTCATCCACTACCCTTTATCGCACTTGTGTTTAGGCGTAAATCCTAACGAAGTATTCTTCATAGTGTTTAGGGGAAGTTACGCCCCACGCATGAGAAGAATCTTCTATGGTAGGTGCCATCAACAAGGCAATTCCCTTTCAATACCGCTTATGTTCCACGTATCGTATGATCTCTAAATTTCACCTATAGTCTCCCTCACATAAGGGCGGGTGATTTTTGTTGATCTTTCTAAATACCTATAGTTTCCCTCACGTAAGGGTGGGTATTTTGTACGATATATTGGCCTAGCAAAAGGTATATAGAAAGGGGGACCAATTTGGTGATATAAGGAACCTTCACTATGGCCGTTGTTGCAAAGTTGATGACTGATCCGCATCAGTTATTGAAAGGTCCAAATTATACACCATGGAAACATAAGATGAAGGCTATTCTCCAAATGGAAGATTTGTGGGATATTGTTCTTGGAGTAGCAACCAGGCCTTCACCAACAACGAAGATCCACAGGTCCTTCGACGGATCAGATTGCTTTTGACAAGAAAGACAGGTAGAGCAAAGGTGCTCATTTTGTTTTCTGTTTCAGATGAAGTGCAACCTCATATAGCTGATAAAGCAAGTGGTAAAGAGGCATGGGATGCCCTTAGAACCATCTATGAGGGGAAGAATGAATCCACCATTCTTCATCTTCAACAACAACTTCATAACCTGAGTTTGAGACAGGGTGAAACAGTTGAACTCTTTCTGTGCAGAGTGTCTGAGTTGAAAGAGAAATTGAGTTCTCTAGGAGATACTTGTGGATGAAAAGCTTCTCATTTCACTTGTGATGAGAGCTTTACCTTCTTCATTTGATATGTTGATAACCTTCATCCAGGTGTCCCAACGACAAATTACCTACATCGAGTTGGTCAATCTGCTCCAACAATAGGAGGCACGCCAACTTCACAAGGATGATTCTTCCAATACAACCCTATACACCAACAGGCAGGGTTCTAGGAAGAAAGGTAATGGGCAAAAAGGAGGCAACTTTCAGAAAGGAGGAAATTCTCAACAGGATATGAAAGGAAAAGGCAAACAACCTCAACAGAAGAAGAGGTTGTGCAAGATCTATGAGAAAGACAACCATGACACCAACAGGTGTTGGCATAAGAACAAGCAGAAAGGCCAAAACAAACCACAAAATAAGAACAAGAAACCCCAGGTGAATGTTGTTGTTGAAGAATCTGACTCAGATTTTGAATGGGCACACAAGGTGCTCATGACTACCACAGATTCCACACAGAGGGATCCTATTTGGTATGTCGATTCTGGAGCTAGTAAACATATGACTGGCGACAGATCGTGGTTTGAATCATTTATGGCCAAAGAGGGCAAACCTATCACAATTACTGATGATAAAACCTACAGGGTTCAGGGAGAGGGTATAGTTTCAATCACTCTTCCTGATGGCAAGTGTCAGATTGACAAGGTCCTCTATGTTCCGGGATTGGCCAACAATTTTTTGTCAGTAACACAAATCCTGGACAGAAATATGGTTGTCAAATTTCGTGTTGAGAATGGAAAGAAGTGTTGTACAATTACCAGGAAGGGTAAGCAGATTGCAACAACTTCATATAAGCATGGCTTATTTGCACTAGATGCTATCTCTACTCCACATGTTGCCATGACTTGTCTCTACCAAGGAGGCAACTTCCCTATGGCACAAGAGATATGGGCATCTTAGTTCCGGCTACTTACTTGAGCTCAGCAAGTATGAGATGGTAAAGGGTCTTCCTTCCCTTTCCGCCACATTTCCGAGTGTGCTCGATCGCTAGCAGGAAAGCAACATAGAGTACCATTTGAGAAGAGCTCTACAAGAGCAAGAAAACCTCCGGAGCTAATTCACACCGATCTATGCGGTCCTTTCACACCCAATAGTGTTGGAGGGAAGAGGTACTTTTAGTTATTCGTAGATGACTACTCACGAAAGATGTGGGTTTTCTTTCTCAAACTGAAATCTGAAGCTTTCGCATTCTTCCAGCAGTTCAAGAAATCCGTTGAGAAGGAGTCAGGAGCTTCTATCAAAACCCTCCGCTCAGATCGAGGGGGAGAGTTTACCTCTAATGAATTTTCTGCATTCCTAGATAAGCATGGGATCAAGAGACAGTTAAAAACTGCCTATACTCCTCAGCAAAATGGAGTTGCTGAGAGAAGGAACTGTTCTATCATGGAAATGGTTCGTTGTATGCTCACAGGTGCAACTCTTAGGCAACAATATTGGGCAGAAGCTGTCACCATTGTAGTGTATCTATTGAATAGGGCATCCACAAAGGCCCTAAAAGGAATGACTCCATAGGAAGCATGGAGTGGTCAAAAACCCTCCATATATCATCTACGTATTTTCGGATGTCAAGCTTTCATGCACATACCGAAAGAGAAAAGGAAGAGACTAGATGAGAAAACACTGAGATGTATTTTTCTTGGATATTCTGAGCACTCTAAAGGATATCGGTTGATAGATCCTTTGACCAAGAAAATTCATATCAGCAGAGATGTTGTCTTTGATGAAGCTTTCACATCATAGAGCACATCTACAGTACACCAGGATATTGTGGAACCTAAGGAAGAGGAGATTCCTTCGTCAACACAGACAGGAGGTCCTTCTACATCTTCTTCATCACCACCGAAGAAGAATCCTAAATGGTGTACAAATACAATCAGAGATGCAAATTTATCCACTCCTCCCAATTTGAATTTGGATAGACCTCGTACACGCAGTATGGCTCAAAAGGAAAGAGAAGCCAGAGAAACTGGTGAGGTTGATGATCTTTGTCAATATTTTGAGGAACTTTCTGTGACTCCAAGTAGAGAAGTTGAGGATATGGATATTGATGATGAGAGGGCATTCATGTCTACCATAGATAGTCTTGAACCTGCATCAGTGCAAGATGCTCTTAGTGAGCCTCAGTGGAAGGCCGCTATGGATACAAAGTATGAGTCTCTGATGAAAAATAAAACTTGGAAGCTTGTTGATCTGGCGCATGGAAAGAAACCTATTGGCTGCAAATGGGTATACAAAGTCAAGTACAAGGTAGATGGAACAATTGATAAGCATAAGGCCTAACTTGTTGCAAAGGTCTATGCTCAAAAGGAAGGCATCGACTATGAAGAAACTTTTGCACCTACTGCTCGGATGACCACAATTCGGGTTATGTGTGCTATGGTAGCACAATATGGGTGGAAAGTTCACCAGATGGATGTCAAAAGTGCCTTTCTTAATGGTGATCTCCAAGAAGAAGTCTATATGACTCAACCTAAAGGATTTGAAGTGGAAGGCCAACATCAGAAAGTTTGCAAATTGGTCAAATCCTTGTATGGTCTGAAACAAGCTCCTCGAGCTTGGTATATAAAAATGGACAATCACCTAATGTAGCATGGATTTAAGAGATGTTCGTCAGATGCAAACCTCTATTTCAAGAAATAGGGTTCTGAGATAGTGTTGCTTGTACTCTATGTGGATGATCTGCTCATTACAGGGAGTTCAGAAGATATGATCTCTACTGTCAAAAGAAATTTGTGCAAATCTTTTGAGATGACAGATCTCGGACTTCTCCATTACTGTCTTGGTCTGGAATTCAGCCAGAAGGAGCACTCCATCAAAGTGTCTCAGAAAAAGTATGCCAAGACATTGCTCGATAAATATTGCATGACTGACTGCAAGCCAATGGCAACTCCAATGGAGAATGGACTTCAGTTATCATGATATGATGACTCACCTTAGGTAGATGGTACTCTCTATCGACAGTTGATTGGGAGTCTCATATATCTGACCAATACTAGGCCAGATATCATTTTTGCTGTCAACTATCTTTCGAGGTTCATGCAGGAGCCAAAGACCACTCATTGGAAAGCAGCAAAACGTGTTCTTCACTATGTCCGTGGTACTATGGAATATGGCCTAGAATACAAGAGGAACAACAAATTATTCTTGCAAGGATACACGGACTCCGACTATTCCGGATCATTTGATGATCGCAAGTCAACTTCTGGATACATTTTTCATCTGGGATCCAGTCCTATCTCTTGGCACAGCAAGAAGCAACAGGTGGTTGCTATTTCTTCAATAGAGGTAGAATATCGCACTGCACGTGAAGCTGTGTGCGAAGTGATATGGTTACGTCGCATTCTGACAAGTATGGGCTATCCATCAAAATCTCCAATACACTTGTTTTGCGACAATCAAGGTGTTCTGAACCTCGTCAAGAATCTAGTCCATCATGAAAAAACAAAGCACATTGACACACAATGTAATTTCATTCGAGAGGAAGTTCCAAAGCACCGAATTCAGCTTCAGCACATTCCCACAGATGCTCAAGTTGCATACATTTTCACTAAGGCACTTGGACGTGTCAAATTTGAATTGTTTCGCAGCTCACTTTGTATTGCAAAATAATGTAAGGGGATGTTAGTAGTCTAGTATAGCTATTAGTTATTACATTACCCAAATAATGTAATAAAGGGGGATGTTAGCATACTGTTCTATTTGTCGCTATTCAGTATTTAGCGTACTGTTACAACTGTGTAACAGTTCTGTATTTTACAGATTGGTTACATCTATGTCGATCGGTTTACTGCTATGTCATTTGGTTGCAACAATATTGATTGATTACAACTATGTCAATTAGGTGCAGGAATTTTGATCGATTGTAGGAATGTCGATTTATTGTAGGAATTTTGATCAATTACATAAATGTTGATCGATTGCACCAATATCGATTGGTTGCAACAATATCGATCGGTTGCAATAATATCGACTGATTGCAATAATATCAATCAGTTGCAGGAATGACAATAAACTACAAAAATATCGATCAATTATAGCAAAAATAATCAATTACAATAATTTTGATGGGCTACAAGAATGTCGATCAGTTGCAACAATATCGATGCATTACATTGATGACGTTCGAATGCAAGTAAATCGATTGGTTGCAACAAAGCCGATCGATTGCAACAGTGTCAATGGGCTACAAGAATGACGATTGAATGCAGTAAAGCTAATCAGTTGCAAAAAACTTGATAATTTGCAGCAAAGTCAATCGATTGTAACACACCCAGTCAGTTGCAGCACACCTGATCATTTACATTGAATATGCAGTGCATTTGTGCCACATGTCAACCATATGTAAAACTATTGCATGCAAATGCTACGTTTCAACCATCCATGAACTGATTGCATGTAGAAAAGTCTATATAAAGATATAAACAGTCATTTTTTAACTTTTTTAACACAATTTTAACCATTTTCCTCCCATTTTAATATAGTTTTAACCATTTACCTTAAATTTTAATGGATTTTTAATCCTGTTTGAACCATTTTATGATACTTTCCATCAAGTTTAGAATACCTTCCTGAAGAACACAAGCTTATACTGAGAGGGGGGGTGAACAGTATAAGACCTCTTTTTACTTTTTCCTTTATACTTCAAAATAGTAAAGCAATATACCCAAAGCAATATCAAAGCAATGCACAATATCATCCACAAAGTGACACCAATTTTAACGTGGTTCACCCAGAATGGCTGAGCTACGTCCACAAAAATTTTCTCTAAAAGTTATCTCAAAGTTCTTTGGGAATCCTTCCCAATTACAATGTTTATGAGCCTCGGCCCAAAGGAGATACCTTCCCCCAATCAGAATTTATGAGCCTCTGCTCAAAGGAGATACCTTCCCCCAATCAAAATTTATGAGCCTCTACTCAAAGGAGATACCTTCCCCTCTGCTCTGGAAATGATCCCTCAGAAGATCAACTGCCTCTACCTCTTGCCAGCACGTGGAACTCCTTTCCACCGAAGACCTCCTGTCCTCAATGCTTAGCCTAAGAGACCTCTGCCTTCTATGATCACGTCCACAATAGCTCAGCAACTCTGTACCAAACATAGTCAGTCGGTCTAGTACAAGTCTTCCTCTGTCTGTCGGATATGTCCAACTCTTGAACAAATAAATCCTCTGCATACAAGCCTTCTCAAAGACTTGCCAACTTTCCTCGGGTTCTTCTCATAGAACCAATGCACCTCTGTCCTCATTCCAAGTCCTCTGCTAGGACCTGTCCAAATCTGCTCACAAGTCCCCACCGAAACCTGTCCAAAACTGCTCACAAGTCCCCACCGGAACCTGTCCAAAACTACTCACAAGTCCCCATTGGAACCTGTCCAAGAACTGCTCACAAGTCCCCACTAGAACCTGTCCAAAAACTCAGCAAGCTCACCAAGAAAAACTTTCTTAGTAGGAAATCACAAAGTGAATTGTTAGAGACCCAATGTGATTTGTCAAACTCATAGAAGCATAAAGAGAATTGTTAGAGACTCAATATGTTCTATACTCAAATCCCAATCTCAAAACTCAACTCAAATCAACTCAGCTCAATCTCAATCTCAAATCTGAAAACTCAACTCAATATCTGAAATGGATAGGATAGAATGTTTTCTTTCAAGAACATGAAACCCCAACAATTGCCAACTATGCAAAGAATCACATAACAATGATACTCATGTTCTTTTCACCATCAATTAGGGTTTCAACAACAATGCTCATCAAACAAGGTTTAGTCAACCAACACCATTCAACTCAACATCAACCTTGAAGCATTCAACCAATCATCACAAGAAAAGGAAACAAGTAGAAATCCTTTTCCCTCCAAAGATATTTGAACAAAACAGCCACCAACACAATATCACCAAATGCAAAGAATAACTTGCTCAAATCAACTCAATGGAGTAAGCCCAATATCATGAATCAAGTAAAGCAATAACTTGATCAAACAACCTCTATGGAAGCAACTCAACCATCAAACTCAAAACAGCCAACCAAGGGTTCCACCAACTCAATGCAAGTAGCTAGACTCACAAATATAAACCCTAGTGCACAAAGCTTCCACTATCTCAAACCAGAAATTATGCATTCACCAAAAACTCTCCTTAAGGATAACAATGCATAAGTAGTCTTCAAAAAACCAGAAAATAGGATTTACACCTAGCCAAAGGATACCTAGTAGAATACCTTTTCACTCCAACCTTATTTCAGAAAACATACACCAATCATACTCATAAGAAGAATGTGCCCATACCTTATTGGAGTAGAAGATAATTGAACCTTCAAGTTGTCACCACACACAACTCTCAAACTTCCAACCAAGTTAGGGTTAGAATAAAAAGAAATGAGCAATAATATAAACTTCCTTTATTACACCTTTTAGCTCCACTTCTTTAAACACAACCACCATAACATGCCAATAAATCAACAATCAGAGACTCACACCTTATACCTCCATTTTTAATTTTAGCATAGCAAAGAATAATCTTAAAAATACATCCAAAGAAATATGCCCTTATTTCTCCTAAGATTTTATTCAATGCTAATCACAAAAGCCAAAACTCATAAAATTTAATCACACCTTATAAATCGTTGTCCAAGAAACTCCGAATTTCGTGGCATAAAGACGTTTTAATAAAAACATGTGTTACTCTAGCAAAGCACCCCCGTGAGACTCGAAATGGCGACCTCCGCCAATGCAGCGCCCAACAGCAGCCTTCGCTGCCACTAGCCCACGCGGGCTACGAAGTTCACAAGTGAACTTCCCTCCACTTCACCCTCGAAAAAAACTCCCGAAGACTTTTCAACCGCACGTGCTTCTAAGTCTTCCTTCGATCGCAACGAATATAGAGCACAAACACCGCAAATTGCATTCGGGGAATTTTGAATTCATTAGCCTTCCAACCTTAGGAGTTGGAGAATAAATAGTCTCTTCGAAGACACCTTGACGTCGGCGGAAATAAAGACCATTTCGAAATTAATCAAAAGTCTTTTCAAAAAGGGTTTAAAAACCCTTAATAATTTCTCCCTTAATTAATTAAATAATTAATTAATTAAAACCTTGAAGGGTTTTAAATAATAATTAAATAAATAATAAAGAGAACCTCCATTGGTTTTAATAAAAACCATTTAACTTGGTTTTAATAAAAACCCTATCCAACTTGGTTTTAATAAAAACCCTTGCCAATGGAATCTCTCCGGATTCTCTTAAAAATATTCTCTTGGAATCTTCCACCTTTGAAGCCAACACATCCTCTTAACATTAATGCCATTTCCTTTTGACATCAATGACAACTCATAGACAAGAAGCTAGGATCTCAAACCCAAAATTGCCAACAATCTCCCCCTTTGTCATTGATGGCAAACCATGCTTCTCAACAACACCGAAACTCAACATAAACAACTCCCCCTGTCTTGAGGCTCTCCCCCTTACTCAAATCTCTCCCCCTTTGTCATCAATGGCAAAGGGTCACCTTTGGGGCTCGGGACTAAGAATGAGCCTCTTAGCTTAGTCCCTCCCCCCACCTCCTGATGAGGTGATTAATTCTGGGGTGGGAGTAAAACTCCCATTAGGCACTGATCATCATCGGCGTCTATAACTTCCTTGTCGGGCCTTCTCTTGAACTCTTTGTCCATATTCCTGTTCTTGTCATTGTTCTTGTTCTTGTTCTCATCCCTGTTCTTGTCCATGCCTTGATCCTTGGACTTGATCATGCCACTGTTCCTATTCCTGTATTCTGGAATTTCAGCTCTACACTGTCTGATTATGTGACCTTCATTGTTGCACTTGAAACACTTGACGATGTTGTTTCTCTGAGGTAAACCTGATATTTGAATCCACCAATTCTGACCAAACCTGTTCTGACCAAACCTGTTCTGGCCAAACCTGTTTTGACCAAACCTGTTCTGACCAAACCTGTTTGGCCAAACCTGTTCTGACCAAACTTGTTCCTGTTATTTGCCTTGCAATAAACTGCCTTGTGCCCAAACTATTGACAAGAGTAGCAATACCCTTGAAAGTAACTAGCACTTCTGAAACTATCATTTACCTCCTTCACTTGAGCCATGCAATGTGAAGCCATGTGACCAAACCTGTGACAAGCAAAACATCTGCCTTGAAACTTTCCTTTAATTGACCTCTTAGGTTCTGAAAACTTCTTCTTCTCATTATGAATTATGTTTTCTATTTTTGTGCATCTATCATTCAAGGACTCCTTTTCTAAAATACTTTCCTCATCAGAACTCTCTTCCTTTTGGAGTCTCTTACTAGACTCTCCAACTTGTTCCTTGTGTGGCTTAACAAAACCAAGGCCTATTTTATCTGTTGTCTTTCTTTGACCTTTGATGAGTGACTTAACCTTTTTGGAGCTATCTTGGAACCTGTAAAGCTTATCCTTGTACTCTTTAGTTTCCTCTTTCAAAGAAGCCATTTTTTGTTCTAACTCACTATACTCAAGAACCTTAGACTCTAACTCATCCTTGAGTTCTTGTGTCTTAGCTATAGAGAAGTCAAGACTTTCTATAAGATCATCTCTCTCCATACAACATTCATCTAACTTATCCTTGAGTCTAGCATTCTTCTTTCTTTCCTTTTTCAAAGCACTAAGAGCACTAATAAGTTCACCTTCAAGATCTACTTCACCTTCCTCTATATCTTCCTCTATTTGTTTGCTTTTTGAATCATCAAAGCCTTTTTCAGATTTCTTATCACTAGAGGTGCTACCCTTTTCAAAAACCATACATGCATCTTCCTTATAGTTTTCTGAAGCATCCTCATACATACTAGAAACCAAATCATTATTTGTGCAATCATCCTCAAGGTGACCAAAATTTCCACATCTAAGACATTTCATGATAATGAATCTATGTTTCGGTTCTTCCTCTTTTTTTGATATGAACAACATCTCATTTTCATTATCACTTGAAGAACTTTCACTATCACTACTAGAACACTTACTTGCTTTGTCTAGGTAGAAACTCTTCTTGTGCTTGTGAGAATACCTCTTTCCTTGATTGTTGTGCTCATCTTTGTTTTTCCTGTGATGCTTGTGCTTTTCAGAATCCTTGCTCTTAGAATCCTATTTATCTTCATCACTTTCATTCTTGGGAACAGTACAGTCAGTAGCATAATGACCAAACTTTCCACAATTGAAACATCTTATATTTTTCACACTTTTGTGCTTTCTAGAGAACTTGCCTTTCTTCTTTGTAATATGCCTCTTCATCACTAGAAGACTCATCACTATCTTGAAGTCTGTTTACCCTTGGAATTCTTGGTAGCCTTGAAAGTCTGCCTCTTTCTTGACATCAACCTTCACTTGAGTTCTCAACTCAAATGTTGCAAGTATACTATGGAGCTCATCCTTTTTCAACTTATCCAAATCTTTAGCTTCCTCAATAGCAGAAATCTTTTCACTAAATCTATTAGGAAGAGATCTTAAAATCTTATCACAAACATCATTTTCAGCAAGCTCAAGACCTAAGTCTTTCATGGAGTTAACAACCTCATCCATACGAAGCATGTAGTCACTAATATTTTCATCATCATTCATCTTGAGTTGTTCAAACATACCTTTGAAGTGTCTCAACTTGGCCTTTCTGAAATTTGTATCACCTGTATGAACCACCTTCAACTGTTTCCACATTTCACTAGCTGTCTTGCAGTGAATCACTTTGGTGAGATCTGCTTTCTATAAGCCTTTCAGGATTGCATTCATTGCTTTTGAATTGTTGTGATGTAGGAGCCTTTCTTCTTTAGTATTAGGACCATGTTGAGGAATAGTGTACTCATCTTCAATCACTTCCCAAACCTCATTCCCAAGTGCCATTAGATGAACCTTCATCCTTGCACTCCAAAGACCAAAATCTGACCCATCAAGAATAGGTGCTGCATTGCCACTTGAATGATCCATTGTGTTCTTTACTAGCTTTTCCTTCAAGTTGTTAAACTTTTTGAAGGCACCTGCTCTGATACCAATTGAAGAACACAAGCTTATATTGAGAGGGGGGGTGAATAGTATAAGACCTCTTTTTACTTTTTCCTTTATACTTCAAAATAGTAAAGCAATATACCCAAAGCAATATCAAAGCAATGCACAATATCATCCACAAAGTGACACCAATTTTAATGTGGTTCACCCAGAATGGATGGGCTACGTCCACAAAACTTTTCTCTAAAAGTTATCTCAAAGTTCTTTGGGAATCCTTCCCAATTACAATGTTTATGAGCCTCGGCCCAAAGGAGATACCTTCCCCCAATCAGAATTTATGAGCCTCTACTCAAAGGAGATACCTTCCCCCAATCAGAATTTATGAGCCTCTGCTCAAAGGAGATACCTTCCCCTCTGCTCTGGAAATGATCCCTCAGAAGATCAATCGCCTCTACCTCTTGCCAGAACGTGGAACTCCTTTCCACCGAAGACCTCCTGTCCTTAATACTTAGCCTAAGATACCTCTACCTTTTATGATCACGTCCACAGTAGCTCAGCAACTTGTACCAAAAATAGTTAGTCGGTCTAGTACAAGTCTTCCTCTGTCTGTCAGATCTGTCCAACTCTTGAACAAATCAATCCTCTGCATACAAGCCTTCTCAAAGACTTGCCAAATCTGTCCTCAGGTTCTTCTCATAGAACTATCAAACTCAGCTCACAAGTCCTCTACTAGGACCTATCCAAATCTGCTCACAAGTCCCCACCGAAACCTATCCAAAAACTGCTCACAAGTCCCCATCGGAACCTGTCCAAAACTGCTCACAAGTCCCCACTGGAACCTATCCAAGAACTGCTCACAAGTCCCCACTAGAACCTGTCCAAAAACTCAGCAAGCTCACCAAGAAAAACTTTCTTAGTAGGAAATCACAAAGTGAATTGTTAGAGACCCAATGTGATTTTTCAAACTCATAGAAGCATAAAGAGAATTGTTAGAGACTCAATATGTTCTATACTCAAATCCCAATCTCAAAACTCAACTCAAATCAACTCAGCTCAATCTCAATCTCAAATCTGAAAACTCAACTCAATATCCGAAATGGATAGGATAGAATGTTTTCTTTCAAGAACATGAAACCCCAACAATTGCCAACTATGCAAAGAATCACATAACAATGATACTCATGTTATTTTCACCATCAATTAGGGTTTCAACAACAATGCTCATCAAACAAGGTTTAGTCAACCAACACCATTCAACTCAACATCAACCTTGAAGCATTCAACCAATCATCACAAGAAAAGGAAACAAGTAGAAATCCTTTTCCCTCCAAAGATATTTGAACAAAATAGCCACCAACACAATATCACCAAATGCAAAGAATAACTTGCTCAAATCAACTCAATGGAGTAAGCCCAATATCATGAATCAAGTAAAGCAATAACTTGATCAAACAACCTCTATGGAAGCAACTCAACCATCAAACTCAAAACAGCCAACCAAGGGTTCCACCAACTCAATGCAAGTAGCTAGACTCACAAATATAAACCCTAGTGCACAAAGCTTCCACTATCTCAAA
This sequence comes from Wollemia nobilis, assembly GCA_028583015.1. NCBI lineage: Eukaryota > Viridiplantae > Streptophyta > Pinopsida > Araucariales > Araucariaceae > Wollemia > Wollemia nobilis. The sequence goes on along the minus strand of JAQPPZ010002189.1, from coordinate 3,124,064 downwards.
CCAGAAATTATGCATTCACCAAAAACTCTCCTTAAGGATAACAATGCATAAGTAGTCTTCAACAAACCAGAAAATAGGATTTACACCTAGCCAAAGGATACCTAGTAGAATACCTTTTCACTCCAACCTTATTTCAAAAAACATACACCAATCATACTCATAAGAAGAATGTGCCCATACCTTATTGGAGTAGAAGATAATTGAACCTTCAAGCTGTCACCACACACAACTCTCAAACTTCCAACCAAGTTAGGGTTAGAATAAAAATAAATGAGCAATAATATAAACTTCCTTTATTACACCTTTTAGCTCCACTTCTTTAAACACAACCACCATAACATGCCAATAAATCAACAATCACAGACTCACACCTTATACCTCCATTTTTAATTTTAGCATAGCAAAGAATAATCTTAAAAATACATCCAAAGAAATATGCCCTTATTTCTCCTAAGCTTTTATTCAATGCTAATCACAAAAGCCAAAACTCATAAAATTTAATCACACCTTATAAATCGTTGTCCAAGAAACTCTGAATTTCGTGGCATAAAGACGTTTTAATAAAAACATGTGTTACTCTAGCAAAGCACCCCCGCGAGACTCGAAACGGTGACCTCCGCCAATGCAGTGCCCAACAGCAGCCTTCGCTGCCACTAGCCCACGCGGGCTACGAAGTTCACAAGTGAACTTCCCTCCACTTCACCCTCAAAAAAACTCCCGAAGACTTTTCAACCGCATGTGCTCCTAAGTCTTCCTTCGATCGTAGCGAATACAGAGCACAAACATCGCAAATTGCATTCGGGGAATTTCGAATTCATTAGCCTTCCAACCTTAGGAGTTGGAGAATAAAAAGTCTCTTCGAAGACACCTTGACGTCGGTGGAAATAAAAGACCATTTCGAAATTAATCAAAAGCATTTTCAAAAAAGGTTTAAAAACCCTTAAATAATTTTAAAAATAATTTCTCCCTTAATTAATTAAATAATTAATTAATTAAAACCTTGAAGGGTTTTAAATAATAATTAAATAAATAATAAAGAGAACCTCCATTGGTTTTAATAAAAACCATTTAACTTGGTTTTAATAAAAACCCTATCCAACTTGGTTTTAATAAAAATGGGTGCCAATGGAATTTCTCCGGATTCTCTTGGAATCTTCCACCTTTGAAGCCAACACATCCTCTTAACATTAATGCCATTTCCTTTTGACATCAATGACAACTCATAGAAAAGAATCTAGGATCTCAAACCCAAAATTGCCAACACTTCCACTATATATTCTGATCCATATTCTCTTGTACACAATGAAATAACCCTATGGCATCCCCTATCACCCCTGGAATATCAAAAATTAATTTAAAAAGCCTTTTTTGCCCTCTAATTTCTACAAAAATTATCAACGCTGGGTTATGACATGTTGTGGATAATGGACTCTAGTATTTGGGGTCTAGTTTCAATGTCGCAGTTTGACACGGACACTAAACTACTAGAGAAGATAATTACAGATTACAACATTGATTCAAGCAAGATACATGTTGTCATTGACAAAAAAAACATCATTTTTTCTTTTGCAACCTCTAACATCACCATATTGAAAACATTGCTCCACACCAGTTATGATCACATCCAAATTTACATTAACTGATGATGAAAAACTCTACCTGGAGACCACCTTCAAAGTGCAATTGAAATATTTTCAAGGTATAACTGGATTTTTTTAATTTAAATTGAATTTAAATTCTAGTGTCTACAATTACTGATTTTGTTTTTTTTTGCAGTTACGACCACCAAGTCTAGAAGGGGTTTTATTGTACCATCCATTGAGAAAAACTTTCTTTGGGAATATTGTGAATTCTTCCTTTCCAGAATCATTCTATAAGGAAGACTGGTAGAAATTCTTATGTGGGCCTTGACATATTTGCTTTGTTGTATTACACACCAATAATTTAACTGGTCCACCTATGTCTCACATTGGATCATAATGGATATCTAGAATGTGATAACCCACGCTTCACCTTCACTGATAATAAGCACATGCAACTATATTCTTGCTTTCTTTTATAAATATTTTTATCATTTTTAGAACACTCAAGTACCAACTTCTTGGCACTCAACCCTAGCCAATGCAGCCATGACAAAACAACAAGTTTAGGTAATTTTTAATTAATATTGAAGTAATATTTTTTATTTTTCATATGTTTGTCATTTTTATAATTTTAACATTTTATACAAAACATAGAAAAGAGCATCATTTTCCTCTTCAAAGTGGGATGTTGCTTTTAAAGGTTATAATCTAGAGGAATCATGAGACTCCAAAACACCTGTGGAGGAAACAATTCCACCTCTAATAAAAATATCAACAAGGAAATGTGTAAGATCTAGTTCTCCTAATCCTTGACAACCTCCACCTACAACTGCACGTCCACTGCCAATGGGCATAGTTGTGCAAGAGGTCTCATCTTCGAGAAGTAAGTTTTACAGACTGCCTTAGCAAAATTTGTTACCAAATTTTTACTATTTTTTATTAAATTTTATTTTGTGTTTTCAGATGTACAATGCACCCATATTCCATTTGCATTCATGTCTATGCAAGAGGTCTCTTCTTCTATCGGTAAATGTTATAACCAATTTTGTAACCAATTTTCATAATCTACCTTCACAAATTTTATAATAAATTTTTATTTTGATGTTTTAAGTTCATATACAACAATTTTGTCATCAAAATCAACAGTCGATGCCAACCAATCCTCCACCATGCCAACATCAGATGTGAGGTCAATGCTTCCTGGGTGGAAAATACATTCTTCCATATAGACTAGAGAAAGAAGCAACACAATAATTTTCAAGATTCAGACGTATGTCTTTTGGTAATTTTAATTTTACAGGTGTACCAGAAACTTCTGGTGTTGGGTTGGATAATGTTCCACTTGATGAAGATTTATTTTTACAAGGTAACACACCCACAAATTTTCAAGCATCAAAACTATTTTGAGATCCTCAAAATGAAGGAGGGGAATGTCCAAGAAAATATCCTCCTAGGGAAACCATCACCTCTCAGGCTCATCTTATACCAGAGGATAAAAGAGTAAATATTTCTAAAAAAAAATTAGTTTCTGACAAAATTGAAGCAACTATTAAGGATTCACTACTTCCAGATATAACAAAAATAAAAAAATGGGATTATCAAGCCAAATTGTTGATAAAGAAAATTAATGTCCGATTCAAAAAAAAATTAAAATGAGAACTTTTTTTTGTAGTTTAAAATGAACCTGAAAAGATAGAGACTCTACTATTGTTGGTCAAATATCTGTCTAATTAACAAAAAATATGTTTGTGTGCCCTAGACATGGCCAAAATTGAAATGCTGGAGGAAAGGAATGTCCTCCGTGCCAATCTCCAGAAAGGAATGGATCCCTTACTAAATCCTACATTGGTTAAAGACTAAGGTTGCAGGAAAGAAATTACAAATTGCAGAAAGAGATGGGAAATAGGGCCACAAGTTGAAGGTGTGCGATTGGGGATATAATTAGCAGTAGAAATTCCTCCCGAGCATTAAAGCAACATATAATAAAATAAAGGTGGCTGAATTTACTTATAACCTTGCATAAACAACCTCTAGGATTGCATTACAAAACTCACTCCCTCACCAACAATGTTAAAATTTAGATGTGGAATTCAAACTAAACAACATATAATGAATATGAGCATAATATAGAAATGCATAAAAATAGAAAGAAATCACACAGAATATCACTTGCAAATTTTGAAGCCCTGTATCTTCTATTGATGCAAAGAAATTGAATAGTTTTTCTGTATAATGTCTAACCTCTCTTTTTACAATGAGAATTGAGTAGTATTTATAGAGGATTTTGCCTCTTTCATTAAATGGTTGTGGAGACAAAATGATCACAAATTAGGAACAATAGTGAGGAAAATCCTCCTTGGAAATATTGAAAACCCATACTTTCAATGCAGCAATCCAGATTCTAAGGAAATTCTTTTGGGAAATAAGCATTTCTGAGTGTCGGTGAATGAAAAACTGCAAGGCTTGATCATTGACTGGAGATATTCATTGTCTCAAAAATGTGTTTCTGTCTTGGAAATCATGAAAATTACATTTCATTGTTAATATTGCTTCTCTCTTTTCTCGATATCCACAATTGCATTTTCTCCTTGCCACAATTATTTAATACTTTCCATTCATCTACCTTGGGAACTTCTTGAAAACTCATGACTCCGTTGATAGCACATTTTTCCCGAACCAAAAAATAAGTGAATGCTAATATGCTCCTTCCATAGCACACATTGGTGAAGAGGGTGCATTTACTTGATTTAATGAAGGTATTCCTTTTCTAGTCACGACAACAATCATATTAGGTTCCTAGGAAGAAATACCTTTAATAGTTGTGTCCTCTTTTAAATAAATGTTCACCCTAAAAATAGATGAAAGGAGATATCGCCTTCCTCTTGGGGTGAACGCAAAATTTAATTTTCAACATAACTCATGTGCCTTCGCCTAAACTCAACATTTAGAACATGTTCACCCTCAGGAGGGGCGAATGGAGCTTTTGACCCTCAACAAGGTCGAACAAATTATTGACTTTTTAAACTCCATTCTTAACGATGTTCACCCGATTTAAATTTTTTGGTGCATTCGTCCCTCGGAGGATTGAATGGAGCTTTCGTCCCTCAATGGGGGTGAATGCGTTGTTGAATTGTCAACTTTGTACTTTTAAATGAGTTCATATATCTTCTTTAAAACTTGTCGAGATTTTTTGCTAAATATTTTCACAACCTAATATTTTTGTCGAATGCATCTCCAATCAATCAACACGGTGGGTAGGGGAACTTCTTAAACTCTTAAGGATGTTCATCCCAAAGTGGTAATAATAAGGTTTTCTCCCTAAATTTAGGGTGAACATGATTTTTCTGTCATATTTACCTCCAAAGACATCAATAGTTAGGCATTTTTTGAAACTTCATAATTTTTTGAACTTCTCTTCTTCCATGACGAGCACAAAAGAGCTTTTACCCCTTGGTCAGGGCGAATGCGTTTTAGCTAAAGTTCATCATATCTTCTCCTTTTACGTTTGCCTTGAAGTGAGGTGAACCAGCATTTCACCCATTGCTTGAGGTGAACACGATTTCCAGTGAAGCTCTCATATGCATGATTTTTATGATTGTTTTATGGCCAAGTCTCCAATATATTTCCCATTCATTTTCCTTAAGAAACCCATTATTTTCAAGCCAAAAGGATGTAGAAAAATAAAGAAGTGAAATAAAATCTAGCTAAAACATATTATGCTGGTTGCAATATGTAACACAATATTATTATACTTGTCGATATTTGTCAATTTTACATCAGTATAATTTCATAAAAATATCAATGTGGCATATTGCAAAATTGCCAATATTTTTGGTGGCTCATGGGGTATCTAGCTCGCATGGATGCAAGCTATCCCAAGCCTTTATCCATTGGGTTTCTACAGAGTAATTTTTTTGGATGCTTTAGCTGGTGCTTTTGATGTGGATGCCTTTCTTCACACCTCCTCTTCTACCTTCTCAGTAGCTTTAGATTTTACTGCTACTCAAAGTATGTCAGCCTACTTTGCTTCTTCTGCTGCTTTCTCTACTGGTGCGTGCTCAGTCGCTACTCGTTCCTCCTATTACTTGAGTATTTCATAGGTTACCTCATAGATTATGATTTCCTCCTCCTAAGCATGAGTGATAAAAAAATAGGGAATACTCAATGACTCATAAACAAAGTAGAGATTCTGGACGTCTTCCAGACTAAGGTACTTCACTCGCTTGGCTAGCTCAAATAGTGAAATCTCTATGCGAGTATACTTCTACATGAGAAATAGTACCTATGCTTATGTAATAGGTTCCTCTCATGCATTTATATCTAAGGTATCCTCAATGAAATTATTCTAGGCTACTGTCAATTGCTCTTTCAGTAGAGGTTCACACCATTCATCTGTAAAATATAGAAATCCCATATCGACAAGAGAATCAAAATGAGACATGGAAATAGTATGCTCCCACTCGATGGTATTAAGAATATTCTTGCCTTATATCACCAGGTCCATCCTTTGAAATTAGCTACGTAGTGTGACTTTGGCGACAGACCAAGTGTGATCCATTTCGCTCAGGGGGTGAATGTGTATGTTGGAATTAGCCAAGGCTTAAATTTTTACAACCGTCTCCATGTACGGATCCAACATCTCGTTAGTAGTATCTATCAACTACTACCCTATTTGAATCTATATTATGACTACCCATAAATAATGCAATACTTGAATTTATTGTGCTACCAACTTTTCATAGTTTTGGGCTGAATGAAATCACACCTCCTTGATACTTTTCAAAGAAAAACCTATAGCCTGTGTGGCCTTCTCCACCAATTGATTCTATATAGCCTCTAGATGCATTCAAAGTGCATGAATTTCTATCCTTACTACGTCTCTTTCCTTCAAGTGTACTCCTACCTATTGACGCAAGTGTTCATTCTCTATGGTTGTCCTCTCCTCTTGTGCTTTGCTTTTGGCCAAGGCATTTTTGAGTTTGATAATTTTATTTTCCTAGTAAAAATATTTTTTCTTATAATACTCGCCATGCAAGTATAACAAACTCATATCAAACTTTATGTTACCCATATTCTCCGTAGGATCAATCTTGATGAGGTCCTCTATGATAGTCTCACAAACATAATCACTCGACAACATTTATTCTTGTGGCTTCTGAACCAAGGGAGTGATTTTAGTCGTGTGAGCTTCCAAGTCGACTTGATCTAAGGAAAACTTATTGAGCGGTTGAGCTAGAGCCAGAGATTCTTTCTACCTTTTGCATTTCAACTATTACAACAAAATGAGATGCACCTGATTGATTTTTTCTATGTTAGGTTGTTTCAGTGTCACCTCAACGTCGGGCAGTGCTTGGAGCTCCAAAAATGGTGTGAATGGTATCAAAACTTTTGAGTGGTCAGGATCAAAGGAAGCAGATAATATGGCTAGAAGATGAGGGACTAAAACAATGGAATATATGGAGGAACTAGGTTTGGCTATAGTTTTTCTCACTCTAGGAGGATCCTGTGTACTTACAACCTCCATGAAAGTGGTAGCAGCAATGGAAGGGGAAGGGCACGAAAATGGGTTTGGCCCTGATGCATATGAACTAAAAGAAAGGGAGGCTAAATAAATGGGAAGATAAGGAGTAGTAGTGACTTTTGGAAGGGAAGAAGAGGGAAGCAAAATGGATATAGAGGGCATACCAAAAGGTGGATAGACTGACACAAAAATTGATGGAAGTGATTTGATAGTCACTACATGCTCCAAAGAAGAATAAGAAGAGAAATATGATGTATCTTCGTGTGGAGGTACCACATGCTTTGGTTATCAAAGCAATTGTGAAATAATTTCCTCTTATTGATTCCCCACTTCCTCCTCTATGTTCGCATTCTCTTTGACATCCACAACCTCCACCTGAGGACTCTCCAACTGTTGGTCTTCCCCTTATTCATGAATCATTGGGAACATTTGTGCAACCATCATCAGAGCCTCTATCACTGGTGGATAAGAAATAATAGTCGCTAAAACAACTAGAACTATAGAAACTACAGCCATCAAAACTTCAATAGTAGAGGAGGAAATGGCACCAGTCCTTGGTCTCTTCATAGCTTTGGGAAATGGGGGCACATCTTGGATAGTCTGATTCTTTGGCAAAGGAGCCTCCTCATTTTTTTGCTTCATTCACTATGATATTTATCTAAATATATATTTTTTTCCTCCTCTTATGGAACATCTTCTTCAACCGTCAGACATTCTTCTTTTGCATTGCTTTCACCATTTTCAAAATGTTGGAAGCTTCGAGGCAATATCTTAGTGAAAACAACAAGTTGATAGGAATAAAAAAACTCATTGTTGTTGTAAAAAAATACCTCATCCATATTCAACCCATAATGAGACGTTGTCTTTGCTCAGTGGATCCGCAATATCGACCAGTTTATAATTTTATCCTCAGACCATAAGGGTCGACTTTCTTTTACTTGACTAAACAACCTCGATAAGGAATCTAATTTTTGTACTTTGCTGGATTACATTAAACCTCTTGTTCGTAGTAGTCATGCCAAGGTGGGAGCATTATCATATCTTCAATATGCCTCTCCATGTCAAGCCCATCAACATTATTTCACTTTTTCTCAATGTCGGGATGAGGACAACAGTGAAATATATTGGCTTTTATTATCTCTATAAATTTTTCCAAAGGGTCATACCTCCAATATTACGGTATTTATATCAGCCCCATATCCTGGAGCGTTATCATGAGCAACCAATTTTCCCCTACCTGGTCCACCTCTATACTTCCGAACTTGAACGACATATTTCAAGTTATATTCTTATCTCAACCTACTCCATATACATCATTGATATAGTCTGGTTGGTGCACCACCTCCATAGTGAAAATATGTTTGGTGGAAAAATATGGCAGTAGGAACGACTTATCTATGAAGCCAAAAATTCTTATGACCATGCCCTGAGTAAGCATAAAGATATCTCCTTTTTATCCTGCAACTACTGCTTCTCTCAACTCTCGTGGAACTCTTTCACATGTGCCACAAAGTAGTTCTATTGCAGGCCCCAAAAATAAACTGTTGAAACTGTAAAATGACTCCCTATTGGATAAAGTGGAAGTCGACATATAAACTAGTAGAATTTCATCCTTCTAATCCATTTGTCTCATTATGATTAAAGAGAAGTGATGGTGTAGGTGAAATAAGAAATACGATGTCAAAAAATAAGTGTGCCTGAATGACATCTCTTCCCCATTTTGCAACCTCTCCAAATAAAAATCCAAATTTTGAGAAATAAAATCGACCCAATTGAAGTAAATCGGATTGGTGCCCTATCTCATAGCTAACGGAGAGTAAAATTCAACCTAGAAAATGCATTACGCTAGGGCTTACTACCACTTATGAATGGTAGAATTTGTTGGCAAACCATAAACCCATCCCAACATTGAATATATGTCCAGACTCTTAAATTTTATGACTAGCTTGGGCAAGTTTAAAAGTGGCTCCTTAATCAACTGCATCTCCATGAATTGATGCATCATTACCTGTGAGACATGTCTATCCTCCTGCTCATTGGTATGTAACTTCTTGATAATCATATAAGAATGAGGCTTCAAACCACAAGCAAAGGCTTCTTGTACTTCCTCTAAGGTGATGGTAAAAAGTATTTCTCTATTTACCCTCCACACCATCCTTTTAACTAGATCATAAAATCAAGTGATAAGTTGCACCAGCTCTGGACAAGGGTGTACGAGTGTATACAAATACCAAGATAGTTATGCATAAAATAACACTGTCAATTGGCTTCCTTATGTCAACCCCTGATTTACTGTAAACTCCACATCTTGTCGTAGTTTCTCCATGCCTTTGTGGGTAATTGCACAATCACTAATTTTTGCCATTGTGTTAGTGTATAGGTCCAAATAAACATTCTCATTCCTTTAGGTATTCTTGTATTTTGACCCTCCTTCTCTCTTCCTAGACTTACTAGGCTCTGATGCCTCTATCACCTCTTTACTTTGTTTTCCCATTATTTCTTTCTGATGAATGCTCTAATTTTTTCTGTAATCTCTGCAACAAGAGGCTTCCAAAACTACACTGCAGTAATATTTTTAAAAATTAAAATGATTTTTTTTACCTTTCTATTTATATAGAGTGATCTCCCAACCACCGTAATAAATGCTAAATTTTCCTTAGGCACTTTCATAAGAATGTGCATTTCATTTCCTCAACCAGGAATTATTTTCGATGCTCTAACGGTATCAACTATCATTAGTTGCAAGATTATTCTTGTAAAGTGTGCCCTTATTACCGTGTGGTTCCTTTGGAAATCATGCCCTGGTCATTAAAGTTATCTTGGGAAAATAACCTCACCACTTGTGAACCAATAGTCGCCTCTGCCTTCTATGGTGTGGGATCTCGTTCCTCGGGATCTTCAATTTACCTTCCAACACAAATATGGTCACACATTTTAAATTAAATACCTTCAGAATGTGCCTCAGCTTGCATGTGCACTTCTCGATATCTACCATGTGTCCAAGGGTGAAATCACTTTGAAAGAGTGATTTCAAAATAAAATACTTTCAAAAATTAATGGGGTGAAAGCATTTTGAGGCACACTTATTTTCCTTTTTTGGGTGAAATCACCTTGAGGGCACTCTATATCTTCTTCTGCTTCTGAAAAATCATTGGGATTTGAAGAATAATGAGGGTGAAATGTCTCTAAAGCACACTTTTAATTTTTATTTTTTTTCCTAAAAGCACTCTTCACCTGATTAATGAAAGTTGTATTGAATGCCTTCTTTTAAAATATCTTCTATTTTTCTTCTTTGCCCAATCCTGGAAAAAGTATGATTTTCTAGAAAAACACAATTGCTTTTAAGGCTTTTACCTCCTTTTAGATTTTTCTTTATTTTAATTTTGACAAAGGTAAAATTATATAACTCATGTTTTTTTGTTTTCCCCATTTTTTCCTTTTCTATTTTCATTGGCGCCTTATATCAATATTTAAGCTTACTCGCTAGAAAAAAAACCAAGGTGCATGCACTTTTCGCATTTAAAACCTTGTCGCTCCATTCACCAAAAGATAACACCTTTAATATCCTTATGATTACCTTTATATTGGTGGCACACATTTTAACCAACGTGCTCACCCTAATTAGGGGTAAACAGATGTTTCGCCCATTCTCTAAGACGAACGTGACTTTGACTATTTTTGTTGACTTGACACTTCTATTTTTTCTTTGTTCGTTCGCCCTCAAAGGGGGCAAATAAGGCTTTTCACCTCTTCATTGGGTGAAAGCGCCTGAAAGAACCTTTCATTAAATTTCAATTTTATACTCTAAAATGGGGTGAAAGTACATTACCTTTACCATGTGCCTCTGGTCACACAATGTGTTTGTTTCGAAGGCGCATTCTCAGCTACGAATTTCATAACATCATCCCTTTTGGCCAAATTTTTTCAACACAATAATGAATTTGGAGTGAAATTAATTTTCAAAAAATAACACTTATCTTTTATTTTTTCTCTTTGTCCCCTTTTTTTTATCTGTTATCATATAAAGCAAATAAAATACTAAAAATAAAATCTATACATATTTACAAGATGGTACCTCTTAAAATCCAATCATTGAATATAGGCCTTCAGATGAAGGCCATTTACTAGAATAGAAATATTCTAGCCATCCATATCCCGAAGATGGTATGCATTTGCCAAATTTACTGTAGAGTTCTAAAATGGGCCTTCCCAAATCGCATCAAACTTGTGGTGTTTCCTCGGCTTGGCCTAGTTCCCGTTTATTTTAAGAACTAAGTCTCCCACCTGAAACCTGTGCTCTGTTATCTTATTTTTGAACCACTTATGCATCATTTTGGTATGTTCGATGAAATATTGATATGCCTTTTCCCTGTCCTCATCCAAATGCAATAATTGGACCAACCTTACATTCATCTAATCATCCCCTTCATCTTCATCTTTGAATAACTGCAATATCCGGAGCATTGAAAGCTCAATATGAGAATTTAGGACTACTTATTTTCCATATACTAGGGATTAAGGGGAGGCTTTAATAGTATTTTTCACGTAGATGAAGTTTACCCATAGAGTGTGGTTCAAAACAAGTGCCAACTCCTTTTATTGCCACCTAGTGTCCTTTTCAAGATTCATAATAAATTCTTGGTTGTAGATTTAGCCAACCCATTTCCCAATGGATAATAGTTGGATGATGCTTTAAGGTAGATCCCATATTTACTTGGAAATTCAGTAATATTATCCCCAATAAATGGAGTTCCATTATCCATTACAATAGCATCTGAGATACCAAAATAGGTGATGAGTCCCTCTAGGAATGAGATGACCGTAGCTTGATCCACATTTTTGGTAGGAATAGGTTCTGCCCATCAGGTGAAGTAATCTATTGCTATCAGGTTAGATTTGTGTTCTTTGGAGGAATGTGGGTCAATGAATCCAATGAAATCAAGGCCCCACTATTGAAAGGGTACTTTAACTTGGATCGAGTGGAAAGGCAACAATCCTTTCTTAGTTTAGACAACATATCGATGACAATTATCACACTTTTGACTTACTTTATGAGCATCTATGAACAAAGTAGGCCAACAATATCCGGTTTAGATAATTTACAAAGCCATCGGCCTTCCTGCATAATGGCCACCAGAAAAGCCAGAGTGGAATTCTTCCAATATTTTCTCCTTTTCTGATTCCTTCACACATCTGAGGAGAACTCCATTGATATTCTTGTATAATAATCTACTTGGCAATAGGACATATTTAAGCACTTACATCTTGAACCTCTGATGCTATGAAGCATCAAGGTGTGATGTAAATTTACTAGTGGTAAAGAATTCAACAAGGTACTCTATCTAGTCACGATCCGTTATAGCACGATTTGCACAAATTTTTTCATCAATATCCTCTATCTTTACCATTGCCAATTATTCATATGCTACAATTTTGGCTAATTCTTGGCAAATAGCTCACCCAAAAACCAGTTTTTTTGGTTGAATCTCCATGTCGTACTCTTGAATCTTTGATACCCATCTTTATCTTTTGTCGCCTAGTTCCCCCTAGAGAATGAAGTTTGACATTTGGGTGTGTAACATAAATGATTGTTTTGCTTTATGAGATAAAATGCTGAAATTCCTTCAAATATTTCATCACTGTGTACACCTATTTCTTGATGAAATTATATTTCTCCTATTATGGTGTAATAACTTGGCTCAGGAAGGCAATTGGCTTTTCATATCTACCTTCTTGCTTCTTTGTGATAACTGCTGCATAACTCTCTTGTTTACCCACTGCATATAATATGAAATCCTTAGAATAATCTAGGTTGATTAATATTGGTGCTTGGGTAATCCTCTCCTCGATCACTCAAAAATATTATCTTCTAGCCTAAGTCCATTTGAAATCAACATTCTTTTTCAGGAGCTCAACCATCAGTTTCATTACCTGAGCAAAATCAAAAGTAAAATTTTGAATGAAATTTATCTGACTGAAGAATAACTATAAGTCTTTCTTGTTTACTAGAATTGGTAGTTTCATGAGTGCCTTGGCCCTTATGGGGTCAATTTCTAGTCCTTATTGTAAAATCACATGACCTAACAATTTATCTTCTTTGAAAACAAATATAAACTTCTTTCGGTTGATGGAAATCTCGAACTCCTAGTATTTCTTGAACATCTGCCTCAAATGAGAAACGTGCTCTTCTCTACGATGTGAAAATATGATCATTTCATCAAGATAGATCATAATAATTCTATTTAATAACTCATAAAAAGTGATGACCATGGCTCTATGGAATGTGGCACCAACATTTGAAAGCCTGAACGACATCCTTTGATAGATAAATTTGCCCCATTTGGTAGTGAACATCATTTTGTGTTGGTATTCATACTTTACCTAGATTTGGTTATAATCGGAGAAACCATCCAACAATTAAAGTATTTGCACTCCAAAAACCACATGAAGGATTTGATAAGTCTACAGTAGAGGGTAATGATATTTTAGTGATGTCTGGTTTAGGTTCTAAAAATTGATGCACAACCAGATATCTCCATTCTTCTTCCATACTGGCACTAGGTTTTCCACCCATGTTGAGTTTTTAATCAGATATATTATCTTTACTTCCAACATATTTAAAAATTTTGCCTTCATGAGGACATCAATATTAGGATTGAAATGCTGTTGTTTTTGCCAAAATTATTTTACTCCTGATTGTAGCTCAATGGTATGCTGGATCACGTTCTTGTCATACCCCTTCAAATCCTGATAGCTCCATGCAACAATGTTGGGGTACTCATAACACAAGTTCTTGATATCTTCCAATTCTTATGACGTGCAATCAGTTTCGATCTTGATGATCTTCTTGGGCTCCAAATGAAACTCCTTATATTCCTTTGAATCTACCTTGATCTTATGCTTCTCAGCCCTGTCATTTTGATCAAATAAGCCTTCTAGTGAAATCAGTCCCCTGGGAATGTGATTAGTCTTCAACTAAATCATTCCTTCCATATCCTCATCAACTAGTACTCTGTCATATGTGCTTGTAGCTTCCTTAATAAAAAAATTAACTATTTTCTCATCATTATCAAACACTTGCCAATAGAGGTTCTTATCAAGGACTGAGGGTCTATAGATTACCCTAACTATCTTGGGTTTTTTGACTACTTGCTCCACGGGAGAGTAATTTGCAACAAGATATGCCATAATATCAGCGTATTTATTTTTATCCCATGATATATCTTGAATGTTTAAGGTTGTGAAGGATTCAAATAAATCCTATACTTTTTTGCGATAAGATTTCAAGTAGTGCTACTTTGACACACACTTATTTGTGGTATGGTTGACAATGAGCTCAGAGTCACCAAAAATTTGTAGTTGTTTAATGTCCAAATTTTCAACCTTTTTCAAGCCAAGACACAACGCTTCATATTTGGCTGTATTATTCATGCAAATCCAAGTTAGTATATATGAATATGCATTTTGTAACCCAATAGGATATATCAAGATAATACCATATCCTGCACCATTCTTGCACCTGGCACCATCATAGTACAACTTCCATAATCGATCTGTAACATGGTCTAGGGACTCAAGGACCTTTTCTTCAATCTTCTCAAACTTGGTTATGGTATAACAATCGATTTCAGTTTCAACCATCGCATTGAAATCCATAAGTGAGAACTCATATTTGAGGCGAAGTTAACCTAGCGCTTCTTCTATCAAGTCGACTTCTTCTAATTCTTCAATCATCATGTTGACTGCGCCTGGATATTTTCTTCTTCCAACTTCTTGATATGAAAATTTGATGGCTTTTCATTATAAATGCATATTATCTTTCCTTTGAATGGAATTTACAAATGTGAATAGTCCAAGGAAAGTTATCCTCCCATCTTCATTGTGAACTCCCTCGAGAGACACATGTTGAAGTATGGCTCCAAGTCAACCACCACTACTTCTTGGATAATAGTAATTTGCAACATGTTATGTAGAAATATGGGGATATCCTTGATTACACCCATGGTTTTTACTGGAGTCCCATCCAACTGCAATACCCTAGGACTACTTCTTGTATATTCCATCACCATGACTTTTCATACTACCTTTGGCATAACGGTAGTTGCAACACCAAAATTGATCATATAGTTGTGCACAATCCATTGCTCCATTCTGAGTAACAAATAAAATGAGGTGGCCTATTCTTTCCAGTGGCAAACATAAGCAACATTTGAACCAACACTATCTGAGAATAACTTTTATTTTGATCCCTTGTAGTCTTGAGAGATTCTTACAGTAGGTCAACTTGCCCAGGTAATTGCAATTCATCGTATAAACTTACATTTAATAGAATATTCTTTATTTATTCCATGATGTTATAATTAGACATCATAGGAGCCTTTTATTCTATTCCCCTCTCATAATTTTACTAATACTATTGAGCGGATTCCACTCTTTTTCGCTTAGTCAATGACAGGTACCGAAGGTGCTCCTTGGCCTGTTCCTTCACCTCATTCTATTCTAGAGTAGTTGCAGGTTATGTAGTTGGTACCTTCATATTCACTTGAGCTTTCTTAGGCAGTAAATATTTCAACAAGATAGGGTCGTATTGCTTCGCTATTGCATTAGGCACTTTTTCATTTTGCACTTTTGGTTCTACAGGAACCTTCAATGGCTCCAACTCCACTAGATCTACAATCATCGACTTCTTTCTAGATCTCGTAAGAACTAAAACTTGTTCCAAAGAGGGTACCATGAAATTATGATTGGCCTCCATTTTCATATTAACTTGGCCACTAGTAGAAATTTTCACTAATATTTGTACATAGTTCAAATGAACCATGCATGTGTCTTCTCCATGAGGATCATTGCAATTTGAGCACCAGTATGTTTTTTATGATGTACTAGCCTCTTCATTTGCCAACACAATCATTTCCCTTTCAAGGCCCCTACTAGTGGTTGATTTCTCTTGTGTGATTTGTGATGTTTGAAATATCCTTGACAAAAAATCAGCTTTAGCTTACTTCTTCCTTACTTATGTACGTTCATTTGACATTGTCCTTATGGCTTAATTAGTCGACTTCACCTCTTGTAATAGCGTTGTGTAAGGATTAGGATTTGAGGACTTAGGAGATGGTAGTAAAGGTAGAGGTGTTGGTGGTGCAAGCAAAAGTAGTAGGACTGGTGGCACTGGCAACTCTAGAAATTGTGATGTTGTCAAAGCGGGTAGCTATGGAAATCTTGGAGCAAGAAGTTGTGGAATGGGAATCAAAGCGACTTGAGGTGGACCTGAGATCCATGAGGGCAATTGGTACATAGAAGAAATGGGCTACAAAAATGTACTTGAATACAAATTATATGGAAGGTCGAGAAGAATAGGCATGGTTACTTTCATAGGAAGCTTACCTATGGTGATCAAGTTTGATTTGGCCTTTTGCACCTGTGTGTACAACTCTGGGAATGTGTTTACATTGGTTTTTTGAACAACCATGCCAATGTCAGTGTTGAATGATCTAAGGTAGTAGAATGTAACTTATTTGTGCATGGTCCAAAGACCATCAGGAACTCTTTGCTAGCTTTGAGTGAACCTGACATTAAAATCAACTATCTCCTCTTGTGGATGTCTTTGAATCAGTGTAAACCAATGTAACAAGGAGAATTGGTCAGCTTGCTCATGAAAATTCTTGATTAATAGTTCCACCAATTGATCCCATGTGTTGATAGTGGTAGGTGGAAAGGATCATTACCAATACAATAGCTTCCCTCTCAGTGATAAAACCATCAACCTTACCATAATATATTCATCTATTATTCCATGGATCATAGCTAAAGAAGCCACATCCTGAATATGCTCATAAGCGGTTTTACTAGTACCATCATAGGTAGGCAAAGCCTTCAAAGATTCTTGAGGCACTGTATTTTGTGCTTGTAAATTCAAGGGTCCTAAGCTATTCCATGCTTGGAATTGCCTTGGATGTTTTTTCTACTATGGTGGTGGGTTCTAAGCCATGTGGACTAGTGTGTGTGGTTGATCTTGGGGAATGCTAGTAGCACTACTAACTGGACTTGTAGGGGCATAAAACACACTAGATAATCGTGAGGATGTTATGGAAACTATATGATATGTATGAGGTAATGATGATGTATGATATAAGGTAACTAGTTGAGGATGATCTCCTAACCTTTGGGTATCAAGTTTGTAAAATTCAATGAAATTTTTGATATTTTTGGCCTTTGATATCGTAATCATGAAGTACAACTTTCACTATCCTCATGTTTGGAGGTTTCTAAGTACAATCGAGTTGCCATATGTTCTAACTATACAACACGAAGGTGAACATTAGACCTTAATACTATTGAAAGTGGAACTTCTAAGGTCCCATCGGGCATGCCAAAAAATTTTGGTCAAATATCTACCTAATTAACAAAAACTATGTTTGTGCGCCCTAGACATGGCCAAAATTAAAATGTTGGAGGAAAGGAATGTCCTCCGTACCAATAACAAGAGAGGTATAGCTTTCTTAATAAATCCTATACTGATTAAAAATACTAAGATTATAGGAAGGAAATTAGAAATTGTAGAAAGAGATGGGAAATAGGGCCACAGACCGAAGGTGTAGGATTGGGAACAAACTTAGAAGTAGAAATTCCTCCCAAGAATTAAAGCAACATATAATAAAATAAAGGTGAATGAATTTACTTATAACCTTGCATAAACAACCTCCAATATTGCATTCCAAAACTCACTCCCTCACCATCAATGTTCAAATTAAGATGCGAAATTCAAACTAAACAGTAGATAATGAATATGAGCATAAGATAGAAATGCATAAGAATAGAAATAAATCACACACAAGATCACTTGCAAATTATAAATACCTGTATCTTCTATTGATGCAGAGAAATTGAATAGTTTTTTTGTAGAATGTCTAACCTCTCTTTTTACAATAAGAATTTGGTAGTATTTATAGAGGATTTTGCCTCTTTCATTAAATGTTCATGGAGACAAAATGATCATATATTAGGAACAATAGTGAGGAAATTCCTCCTTGGAAATATTGAAAACCCATCCTTTCAACACAACGATCTAGCTTCTAAGGAAATTCTTCCAGGAAATCAGCAATTTTGAGTACCGGTGCACAAAAATTGTAAGGCTTGATCATTTATTGGAGACATTCACTATCTCAAAAATGTGCTTCTGCCTTGGAAATAATGAAAATTGCCTTGCATTGTTAATATTGCTTCTCTCTTTGCTCAAGATCCACATTTGCATCTTCTCCTTGCCACAATTATTTAATTCTTTCCATTTGCCTACCTTGGGAATTTCTTGAAAACTCATGACTCTTTTGAGAACAAATTTCACCTAAATTGAATAATAAGTGACTACTCATATACTCCTTCCATAGTGCACATTGGTGAAGAGGGTGCCTTTCCTTGATTTAATAAATTGTATTCCCTTTCTAGTCACAGTAGAAATTATCTTTGGTTCCCAGGATATTACACCTTTAATAGTTGTGTCATTCTCTTTTAAATCAATGTTCGTCCTCAAAAGAGGTAAAGGGAGTTATCGCATTCCTCTTAAAGTGAACGTGAAATTTAATTTTCAACATAACTGATGTGCCTTCACCCGAACTCAAAATTTAGAACATGTTCACCCCTGGGAGGGGCGAATGGATATTTTGCCCCTCAATAGGGGCTAACAGACTGTTGAATTTTCAAATTTTGTTCTTAAAGATGTTCGCCAACTTTACCTTTTTTGGCATTTTCACCCCCCAAAGGGGAGAACAAATATTTCACCCCTCAAAAGAGGTGAATGCACTGTTGACTTGTCAACATTGCACTTTTAAATGCATTCGTTTCTCTTCTTTAAAACTTGCCAAGATTTTTTGTTGTCTTTTCACAACCTAAGATTTTTGTTGAATGCATCTCCAATCAATAAACACGGTTGGTGGGGATTCTTCTTCAACTATTAAGTATGTTTACCCCAAAGTGGGGCAAATAAGGCTTTCACCCCAACTTTGGGGTGAACACAATTTTTCCCTCATCTTGACCTCCAGAGACGTCAATACTTAGGCATTTTTTGAAACTTCATCATTTTTTAAACTTCTCTTCTTCCATGAGGAGTGCAAAAAGGCTTTTTCCCCTTGGTTAGGGTGAATGCGTTTTAGCCAAATTTCATCATATCTTCTCCTTTTATGTTCACCTCAAAGTGAGGTGAACCAACCTTTCACCCATTGCTTGAGGTGAACACAATTTCCAGTGAAGCTCTCATATTGACTATTTTTACAATTGTTTTATGGGTGAGTCTCCAATCTATTTTCCATTCATTTTCCTTAATACTGAGTTGATTAACTCATTGTATTTCATACGTTATCCAAAGGTTACATTTATAGTTCTTACAAAGTTTAGAACTAGTACAATATAGTTGGAGTTTACATAAATCATGAACAACAAATCTCCAATATACTCTCTAACTTAACATAGCTAATATTAATCTTAATCCCTATATGCTCTCAACAATTCTAAACAAACTTAGTTACATATATTCTCTCAATAGAGATATATCCTATATGCTATCAATAGAGATATATGCTAGACTTAAGCTATCAAAGTCCAACATTATCCCCCTTAAAGTTGAGAGGGCTGACAAGATAGTCTCTCAGCTTTATATACTAATATTTAGCAACTCCTTTGGTGAATATATCTACAATATCATAGCTCAACCACCTGTTTCTCCACCATGTATCGAATGAAATGATACTTAATATCGAATTGCTTTGACCTATTGTGGTGGATAGGATTATGTGCCAATTTAATGACACTCATATTGTCACAATACAATCTGGTAGGACCACTTTGTTTCTCTCCTATTTCTTCAATCACTTTTCTCAACCATAAATTTTGGGTACTAGCATTTGTGATTGCTATGTACTCATCTTCAGTAGATGATAATTCTACAAAAGTTTTCTTTTTGAAACTCCATGTAATTAGCCCTCATCCAGGACAAATAATTACTTGAATTAGATTTCCTATCATCTATATTTTTACCCCAATCACTATCTCTAAAGCCAAATAATTTTACAACATTACATTTGTGGTAATGGATCCCATAATCCAATGTACCCTTTACATATCTCAAAATTCTTTTAGTTTTTTGTAGATGAAGTTCATATGGATCAAACATATACCTTGAAACTAGAGAAACACCATATTGAATATTCGGCCTTATGTTGGTGATGAACATTAGACTCCCAACCATGCTCTTAAAAGTGGTCATGTCAACTTTTGGTGCTCCATATTCTTTGCTTAATTGGATCCCATGACTTATTGGAGTTGCAACAGACTTGCATTGCTCCATAGAAAATTTCTTTATCATGTCTAGAGCATATTTATGTTGACATATGAAGATCCAATTTTATATTTTATGTACCTACATTCCTATAAATTAATGCATCCAACCTAGATCCTTTATTTCAAACTCTTTCATCATGGAGTGTTTGAACTCCTCATTCATTTTATCACTACTACCCATGAATATTAGATCATCCACATATATGCACACAATGAGAATATATTTACCTTGTTTCATGTAGTAGAGATTAGGTTCACTTTTGCTCCTAGTGAATCCATACGTTTGAAAGTAGCCATCAATGTGTGAGTACTATGCTCTTGGTGCTTGATTTAGGCCATACAATGCTTTCTTCAATTTGTAGACAATGTTCTCCTTACCTTGTTATTCAAATCCTTGAAGTTGTTGCACAAAAACCTCTTCATTCAAGTACCCATTAATAAATGCACTCTTAACATCCATGTGTTGAATGTGCCACCCTTTCTGAGCAGCTAAGGAAAGTACTATTCTAATGGTATCCTGTCTAGCAATAGAAGCAAAGGTCTCCTCATAGTCAATTCTATACTTTTGAGTAAACTATTTTGCTACTAGTATTGCCTTGTGTCTTTCAATGCTACCATAAAAATTTAACTTGGTCTTATAAACCCATTTACATCCAACACATTTATTTCCCTTAGGAATATCTAGTAGATCCCATGTATCATTCTTTTTTATAGAGGTCATCCTCTTTCATGGCTTCTTGCCATACATCATGAGAACATGTTTTTTCATAACTAGATGGTTCTAGCTCTAAAATAGTAATTAAAGCATATTTTACAACATATCCCTTAGGATATTGGGAGTCTTCATCAATATACATGTGCAAATTTTCAAGTCTTTTCAAAACTTCATTCATCTCACTAGATTGACTTCTTGATGGTGAATCTATTTCCATTGACATTGGAGAAGAACTTGTTGATATTTGTGGAGAAAAACTTGGAGTAGAACTTGTTGCACTTGTTGGAGTAGAAATATTCTTTGGAGGAGGATTTCCAGTGCTTATTTTATTAATGGGTTGCACTTGAGAGGAGCTAGCATCTTGAGATCCATCATCAATAAAAAGTTTTTGATGACCCCATACTAGGGTTATGCATAAGGGGTCAGCCCCAAAATATATTTATAAAAATTTGGTGAATTAGTTTCAAAATCCAGGTGAATAGTGTCCAAATGCATGTAGAAGGTTCACTATTATTAGGGGCAATGTTGGAAATTTAAAATTAAAATGGTCAAATTATTATAAAATTGGGGTGAATCGACCCAAAAAAATTACACCTAGAAATTTTTGGCTAATGGGCCTTGGTCAAGGGTCCCACATATTAGCCAATTCCAAATTTTAAAAATCCTAATTTTAGTCAATTTGGCAATAAATAGCTGCTATGCATAACCCTACCCCATACTCCCCCTTCATCAAAAATCACATCTCTGTAAATTACAACTTTGTGTGTTTTTGGATTGTAGAGCCTATATGCCTTTGAATACTCGCCATACCCAATGAAAATACATGCTTGAATTTGGGTTCAAGTTTATTTCTTGTCTCATCAAGAATGTGTGCATATGCAAGACAACCAAAAAATTTGAAGTATTTTACATTTGGATTTTTTCCATACCATCCCTCATAGGGAGTGATCCCATATAAACTAGAAGTAGGACTCCTATTCAAAATGTAAACACTTGTTTTAACAGCATCAACCCAATACATATTACTAAGTTTCTTTATTTGAAGCATTGATCTAGCCATTTCTACAATAGTGTTTTTCTTTCTTTCAGCCACACCATTTTTTTGTGGGGTGTAGGTAGTAGTTAATTACCTTTTGATCCCACAATATTTACAATATTTGAGAAATTCATTTGAACAAAACTCCCCTCCTCTATCAGTCCTTAATATATTTACAACATACTCACTTTGATTTTCTACATTATTTTTGAAATCCTTGAAACATTCAAAAGCTTCATATTTAGTTTTTAAAAAATAAATCCAACACATTCTAGAGAAATCATCAATGAAAGTGAGAAAACAAGAATTGTTACGTAAGCTTTTGGTATTCATTGGATCACAAATATCTGAATGTACCAATTGTAGTGGATGGATTGCTCTCCATGCTTGACCTCTTAGAAAATTTGTTCTTGAGTTCTTTCCCAAATAAAATCCTTCACACACCTACTTATGCTCTTCAACTCTTGGTAAACCACACACCTTAGCTTGAAAAGTTAACAATTTCAAGCTTGCAAAATTAAGATGACCAAATCTCAAGTGCCAAAGCACACTTGGATTTTCTATGGCCACATTAGCAAGTTGGGCACTTCCTTGTTCTACAAAATTAAGAGGAAATAACATATTATTTGTCATAGGTACTTGTGTAACAACTCTATTACAATTGTTTTTTTCAAAAATTACACTTTCCATATTCAAAAACAAGCCTATAGTTCTTTTCCATTATTTGTCTAGCACTAAGCAAATTATGTTGTAGTTTAGGAGTGTAATAGATATTGTTCACCTTATTTGTGCCTTCTTTTGTTGGAGCCTCCATGGCTCCCATACCTTCAACTTGTAGTGCCTTGTCATCTCACAATTTTATCTTTGACTTGTTGGTGATATCCATTGTAGCAAATAGCTCTTCTTTGCCACTCATATGATTTGAGCAACCAATATCCAAAATCTAAGTTTCATTAAGATTTTGATCTAATTTTCCATATGTGAGGAATAAATTTGAAGAAGCTCCTTCCTCTTCTCCATAGTTTCCATATTGACCTCTCCCTTATTGAGAAGTCTTGGACCAATAATATTTAGCAAAGTGACCAAGCTTACCACAATTGTAACAAGATTTCTTTGATTTTTCACCTCCTCTTTATTAGGCGGTAAGAGCAATTCATAATTATCATTGATAATGAGAGATTATATACAATATGCTTACCACCTATAATAGTATAAGTTAGGAATAATATCCCCTTAATTATCTAACAATAAGATATTGTACTAACTAATAATCTATCCTAAAAACTATTTGCCAACAAGAAATATCGATAAAGTAAACTACTAACCTAGGATAGAAACAAACTAACCTAGGTAGAAAGTAAATGTAAATAAACTAATCTACTCAGGAGAAATTACATATTACCAAATAAGGTAATACTACTCTAACATCCCCCCTTATTACATTATTTGGGTAATAATATAATTGTCCCAATACAGTGAAGAAGAAGAGAAATGAAATAATGTTGGCTCTTGCTTTGTCTTTGGCTCTGGCTCTGGCTCATACTGCTAGCTCTAGCTCTAAGCGTATCTTTGGATTTGTACCTTTGGGTTTGTCTTTGGATCTGCCTATGAATCTACCTCTAGATCATTGCCTCTGGATCTAACTATAGATTTGCCTCTAGAACTTTGTCTTTGGGTCTGTATTTAGGTTTGTATCTGGGTCAGTGCCTTTGGGACTGCCACTTGGTCTGTCACTAGATTTACCTCATGGTCTACCATAGGTTTTAAATTTTCGATAGAATCCATACAACATTTCTTTCATCATGGTCCACTATGTGAGATCTATCCATCCACAATATATATGAACCTTGTTGGCCATTTTCACTTTGTACCAACAACTAGAAGAAGAGTGATTTGGACATCCACATGAATCACATGGATGTAATTTTCAACATCTAGTTGCAACATGTCCTATTTTTCCACAATGATTGCAACAATGTTTTTTAGGAGTTGCAAGAGATTTAGGGTTTACAAACATGGTGTTATTGGTACTTGCATGTCCATTATAGCCAAGGCCTTCATTATTTTCCCTAATATTTAGCATTATTAGAGTTTTAATGCCTTGTTACTATTTACCTAATCTCTCACCATTGAATCCCATTTTCTTCATCAGTTTGGATTCAAATCCTTTTTTGTGTTTTTAAAAAAACCTAATTTCATCATCTTCATCAATGCTTTTAACAATATGGTATTTATCACTATTGATGATATTATGGAGCTCATTTTTAGGAGGTTCAATTTTTAAGTCACTGGTGTCACAAGAAAAATCTACTACTGAGATGAGATCACCTGTGCTACAACTGATATCTACCATTGAAGGTAGGAGGTCACTTGTATCACAACAAGCATTGGCCACAATAGGCTCAAGGTCACATGTGTCACAACAAGCATTCACCACCATGGGCTGAAGGTCACTTGTGTCACTACAAGCATCGACCATTAGGGGTTTGACCTTTGTTTCCTCACTAATGTCCCTTTTCACTTTACGTTGAGCAATGTCAAGAGAAACCAATGACATGTATATTGCCCTTACAACACCAATAGGGATTAGAACACCATTTTTATGAATGTCTTCATAAGACATAAAATCATCGAGTATGGCATCTACACCACTACGTAGTGTGAGAAATGTGCCATCCTCATAAAAATCTATCTCGTCCATCTCTACTGGAAAGTAGGGACATTTAACTAATTTTTCAACATCATAAGTTGGTTTTGGGGTATTTTTATTCTTTGATCTACCCATATTTAAGGTGTCGATCACTACCGAAAATGCACCTTTTACAATGAAATTTTACAAAATAATTTGACTAAGGTGTCGGTCAATGCCAAAAATGCACCTTTACAAGATAATCCCCCTTGTTTTTGCAAAATTAATAATATAGATCCCCCCTGTGTGCAAAATAGGAGATGATGGATAAAAATTTTATCCCCCTTAGTACAAAAAAATTGCAATTATGAAGCCTCTTAGGCTTAAATTTTACAAATCTTGCCTCTGTAGACAAATTATGAAAAAATTTCACCAAAGTAATCCCCCCATTTTTGTTGCAAGTACTTCAAACAAATGAATTTTGTTATTTATGAAGCCTAAAAAGAGAGAATCCCCCCTGTATTATAAGAACTGCAAACAAAAAATTTTGCTATTTATGAAGCCTAAAAAGAGGGGTAATGTTGAAGACTGCTACTTTTTTGATTGGCATGACAAGATTTATCTCCCTTGGGGATGGATTTAATGTGCAAAATTTAAATAAAATTAATCAAAATAATTTAATTAATAATAAAATAATTTTTATTTTTATTAAAAAATCATTAAAAAAATATGATCATTAAAAAGAAAATATTAAATCACTCTCCTCTTCTATGCGCGAGGATTGATTACCACACAGTAGGTATCTAGAGTTTAATGCACTAGAAAGTGTCTACAAATGCCATTATACCCTTTATGATTGCAGATCATGGTTAGCATCGTCTGCACAAAAGCCTTATGCCATCATAAAATAAACTTAGCCATGATTAACCAATCCTCTACGATGGAGACCTATCAATAATGGCCACAGGATATTATGAAATTGTCCTCTTGTTAGCTGGTGAAGGAGTGCTCTGGTGGCTGGCTGCAATGCGTCTACAAATAGGTAGTCAACTATTGGTAAATACGACATCTTCACCATGAGATCTACACTTGAATCTCCTGATGCTGCTTTTAGTCATAGAAACACCACTACTGCTACTTCTTAAACTACCTATGCACGTATGGGGATATTATCCCACATACAGGAGTAGGAGAGTACTTCATGGCTTATAAAAAAATTCATGATTAACTTAATGACTATCAATTAGTAGTAGAACCTTCTCATGAGCTCCTTTTGTTCCACACTCCATGAAATTAACCTTCGCCATGTTGTTGTTGAGTCTAGGTCCGGTCCACTTAGGCAGATCTAAGGGGTCATTGCCATGTCACACTTATTCTTTTATAGGTCCCATGTTAGCCATTCACCCTCGTCCATCCTATCTATTTAGTGCAAGTCCAAGTCACCTCGCTTACCCCGTAGGGTTGTCATTATCACCACATTGGTGGTATTTTAGGTCATATCATAGGTTGTGCACACCATTCCGGTATGATATCCTATGTCCTCCAGTAGAGTATGCATCTAGGGTGGTCACAATCATCTACAGCTAGGTCAAATCCTTGCCACTGTCAAGTGATCAGTCCACCTACCTGTTAGCCATGCACAACTACGCGTCTGGTTCAAACCTTGTTTGGGATAGTCATGCACCTTGTTAGTTGCCTAGATCCCCTAATTTGTTGACCTCAATATAAATTTGAGTGTCTGGTCAAACCTCAATTGGCCTCGATCTACGATACAATGGCTCCATATTAGGTTGCCTTAGAGCATACTGGATTTGATACCATATTAGGCGGTAGGAGCAATTCATAATTATCATTGATAATGAGATATTATATACAATATGTTTGCCACCTAGAATAGTCTAAGTTAAGAATAATATCCTCTTAATTAGATAACAATAATATATTGTGCTAACTAATAATATATCCTAACAACTAATATCTACCGATAAGAAATGTCGGTAAAGTAAACTACTAACCTAGGATAGAAACAAACTAACCTAGGTAGAAAGTAAATGTAAATAAACTAATCTACTCTAGAGAAATTACATATTACCAAATAAGGTAATACTACTCTAACACTCTTCCTCTTTCTTGGTTGCCACCTCTTGATCTACCTCTTCCTCTTCCTTTACATTTCCTTTGGCATCTTCCTTGTGTATTACCATGAGTCACACCTTCCTTATATAAGAATATTTTTCATCACCTTCAAATCTTGATGATGTAGAACCATGTAGTCTCTCTTCATAGGACATCAAAGAACCAATTAGTGTATAAATTTTAGAGTAGACAAATATTTAGATCCTTCAATAATTATAGCAATATGGTTCCACTTATGAAGAAGTGTTCTCAACACTTTCTTCACAACCACTTCAGCTTTTATGTCTTCTCCAAGTGTCTCCATTTTGTTGACAACTGCTTTAACTCTCACACAATAATCACCAACTTTTTCATCTTCTTGCATTTTGAGATTCTCAAAATCTCTCTTCAAGGTTTGAAGCCTTAATTGCTTCACTTGATCGCTCCATTGATAGCTATATTTAAAGGCTTTCCATGCTTCTAGGGCTATTGAACAAGAAGCAATCCTTGGAAATATGCTTTTCTCCAAAGCTTCTTGGAGATGGTAGAGAGAAAATAAATTCTTCTTTTGGGCATCCTTCTTAGCAGTTTTATCAACTGCACTCAAGGTTGTCCAATCCTAAGGTTCATTGTAGCCTTCTTCTACAATTTCCCATAACCCTTTGACAATGATTAAGGTCTTCATATTGATAGACCAATACTAATAATCTAGCCCATTTAATTCTAGAATGGGAAGATTATTATTGGTAGCCATTGGTGCAAATTAGCAAAACTTGTAAACAACATCAATTCTAAACAGAATAAAATGCAACAGAAGATCAAAGGTTGTTTATTTTTTTACGTAATTTTTAATTGCTATGTGAAACCAACCTGTTCTCACCTCTCAAAGAAACACTTCACTTAGATTGGAGCTCACTACGATCAATTTAGCAAACTAGAAGAGAACAAAAATAAATTTCAACCACACTTTGAAATTTTAAAGCTCAACTACACCTTGTCACTTCAAATGTCAACTGTCACATCATTTTCGATGACACCTTGCTGATTGACCAACTACTATAGTGCTAACAAATTTTTTCTCTACTCAAGACATCAATATTTCAACATCAAATTCGATCAAGAAAAAAAATTGGTTATAACCTCTTCTACTTTGTGCGGATAGAGAGATGACTATTTTGTGACTACAATGTGCTTGTCACAAATAGAAATTGTTGTCACCAAATGTTGTTTCCATGTAGTGTATTAATATCCATATTTTACTCTTGTTCATAGTAGGTGTTTCATGACATTCCAAACAACACCAGTTCAAACGCGATGCTCCTTACAACGATCACAACAATAAATGATAGCCAAAAATGTGTCTTCAATAAATACACAATAATCACCAAGATGATGAAAGACGTCCTAATAGATATGGGTCTATTATGATCCAAATTTATGAGTTTCAAATAGACTTTATGTCTCAAATAGACCTCCACTCATGCCACTTCAATCATGCCACTTCAATCACATGTTGTATCCCAATCATGCATTGGCTTCCCAATTATTCCACAGGCAACTTCCTAATTATCAAAACGTTCAAAAATGAAGTCGCCCTTCTTTTTTATGAGATCATGATGACCTATGTAGCATTCAATAATGATGATCTGCATAGAATTCATAAGCATATTTTGGGTATTCTGCGTAGATATAGTGAGACATATTTCCTTTAGCATGTGAATATCCATGATGTCCACGTGATTTCCCTCCAGTGCATCTTAAAAAATATAATTTGAATCTATGCAATTCACCCAATGCACACCGATGAGCTTTCATCTCCACGCAGATCGCTACTCATGCCTTATCTACATATTTTATAGCATCTTGGGCCTGACATCTTGGGCATTCTTTCTGTGAACAATCTTCATGCCTTCACAACAATATTCATTCCTTCATAGTGAAGGCTTCCTTCCTTATATTGCAGACAACACAACGTCTACAAGATACATATCTAAAATCACATAATTCATGATGGGAAGATATTTTTCAATCCTCTTTGATGCTCTAATACCAAAATGATTCGATTAACTCATTGTATTTCATATGTTTTCCAAAGGTTACATTTATAGTTCTTACAAAGTTCAGAACTAGTACAATATAGTTGGAGTTTACATAAATCATGAACAACAAATCTCCAATATACTCTCTAACTTAACATAGCTAATATTAATATTAATCCCTATATGCTCTCAATAATGCTAAAAAACCTTAGTTATGTATATGCTCTCAATAGAGATATATCATATATGCTATCAATAGAGATATATGCTAAACTTAAGCTATCAAAGTCCAACAAAGACACCCATTATTTTCAAGCCAAAAGGATGCAGAAAAATAAAGAAGAGAAATAAAATCTAACTACAACATATTATATCGGTCAAAATATGTAACATAATATTATTATACTTGCCGATATTTACCGATTTTACATTAATATAATATCATCAAAATATCAATGTGGCATATTGCAAAACGGCTAACAACTACATCAAGAAAAATTCGGCATTGTGCAGGTTACTACATCTTACATACATGAAACTTTAATATTTATGTTGAACATATTGGAGAACATAAAATCTGAGGCCCGAGCTTATTATAATGAGTGGGCGTGTGATAATAAAAAGGTTGTTGTTGCTATAGCTGCAAAGAATGTTATTGAGGTTTGACTAATGTTTTAAAAAAATTGTTATTTTTTTTAAATGTAAATATCTGTTGACTACTTATTTTTCCTTTTGTAGGTAAAGTATGATAATCTCAAGAATAAAGTTCAAAACCTACAAGACTATCTTAGGATGACAAAGGATTTCTTAAATGCTTCTATGGCAATGAAAAAAAGATCTTGGAAAGTAGTTAGATAAAACAACGTTTTTCATAAAATAATTATCCTAAATGGATTGGATCATGATTTTCTACTAAAGGAGAAGGGTAAAGAAGTTCTTACACCAATATCTGAATATGTTGGGAAAGAGGAAAACACCCTACTCTAAGGATTGCAAAGTGTTTAGAATATCCTTGTTAGTTCTAGAGCAATTGAGAGTATTGTTACCTAGCCCGAGGGAGGAGCCATTGGAATGCAGAATGTGGAAGTCATGGAAGTCATGGAAGAGGAAAAAGAAGTGGAACAGGGAAAAGATGTTGAAGCCTGAAACTACTTTTGAAAATTTGATATTTCAAAAAGACAATTTTATGACATTCATATGTTTTCATTTGAAAACAAGACACTTGCTTTTATTAATCTACTATTATACTATTTACATTTATAATAGCATGTTATTTTCATCTCTTGAGTATTATGGAGTTTCAATTATGCTTGAGTTTATGAAGAATATATGTATGTATAGTTTTAGATTTTCATTTTATTCAAATTTATTCTTGTTGTGATATAAAAATGAGTATTATATTGTGTATTATGTTATGTTATTTTTATATTTTAATTTTCAAGTGATTGTACGAAGGATATATCTATGCATGGATTTAAATTTTCACTTTATTCATAGTTATTCTTGTTGTTGTATAAAAATGAGTATTATCTTTTGTATTATGCTATATAGTTTTTATATTTCAAAGTGAGTTTACGAAAGATACATCTATGAATGGGTTTAAATTTTCATAATCCATGTATTATGCTATGTTGTTTTTATATTTCAATTTTCAAGTGAGTTAACGAAGGATATATCTATTCATGGGTTTAAATTTTCATTTTATTCATAGTCATTCTTGTAGATATATAAAAATAAGTATTGTATTTTTGTATTATGCTATATTTTTTTTATATTTCAAAGTGAGTTTACGATGGATATATCTATGAATGGGTTTAAATTTTCATTTTCCATATCTAGAGTAATATGCTATTTGTATTTTGCCTTCTAGATTAAAAGCATACATACTAATGATACTAAGAAATATTTACTAGTTATGTATGCATGCATGGTTTACTCAAAGCTAAAGCATAAATCATAAAATTTTGTCAACATAGACAGTCAATAACACTTCTAGAGTCATAGCATACATACTAATGATACACACATACATACATACATTCAAAGTCAAAGCATAAATCATTATATTTTGTCAACATAGACAATTAATTCAATAACATAGCATCATTATGCATGCATGGTTTTCAAATTTTCAGTTTACTCAAAGCTAAAGCATAAATCATAAATTTTGACAACATTTACAATCAATAACATTAAAAAGAAAATATGTGAAATCGGTGAAAATAGAATGATTATATGATTTTTTTCAAATCATTGAAATTTTAAAATTGATAAAATACGAAAAATCATTGATAATATGAATTTTTTCAAATAGCTGACATTTAAAAATGATATCAAATATGGAAAATCATTGATAATATGAATTTTTTCAAATCACTAAAATTTTACAAATGATTTCAAATCCGAAAAATCATTGATTATATGAATTTGTCATATAATCATTAAAATTTCACATTTTTGGAAGCTGATACAAAGCCTTATCGACTTCTCCAAAAGAATCGAGAATCATTTATGAATTCTACATTTCCATAGTCTCATCTACACTACAATTTGAATCATTTTCATAATTATCAATAGTATTAGTGAGACCTCTCCTTTTTGCTAGGGACTTCCAATATGTCATAGCTCTCTCGTAGGGAAACTTACCCACCTCATATGATGACACATACATTCTCAATAATTTTCCAAATTTTTGTCCAACCTGTTACGAACTTTTGATTTAACAAAATATAGTGCACTAAAAACCCTTTTGTATTCAATATATCCCAAAACCATTATCTGACATAATTCATATAAAATAAAGTATTCACTTATAGTTTCTTGTAAGACACTACTTCGATACAATTTTTACCAAAAATGCATGATTGAACCAATCACATGTGGATTTTTGAAATGTGCAATTTGATTATCGATTGTTATTCCAAAATTGGTTGATTGTTATATTAGAAGTTATTTGTTTATAATACCATTGATTTTAATGTCATTTACTTCCACACTTTTAGAGAAATGTGTCATAAGATTACCCATATATTTTACAAACAACTCACTTCTACTACTATGCTCAAAACAAGGATTCCAGAATATGGGATTAAAAACAACCATGGCATCAAGTGTATCATCTCTTTGAAAATAATATGTTGTTTCACTTGTTAATGTATTTGTAATTCTTTTCAATTTATTCTTAGTGCTATCTAAAACCTCATCAAATCTAGAATGTGTTACGGGCACTTGTTCAACATCATCTATAAGTGTATCTAACTAATTTTCATAACGATATAAAGGAATCATATTTCCAAGGATGGTAATACAAAGATTATCATTGATGTTGAACTTTAAAAAGTTGTTAGGATCATTGAATTCAACTAATGTATTCCAACTATCAAACTTGGAATCCTCAAAAAATTTCCTAGATAAGTAAAACTTGTCAATAAGCATACATATTTGTTTTCTCATCCTGATGATATCAACAATATAAATTTCCCTTTTTTGTGTGATTTAAATCAAAGAATTCATTTCTTATAACAATGGAAGAATACCACATAATTTCAGAAGAGTTTCCAAGTTAGTCATATAAAATAACAAATATTTTGCCTTGTCAACATCCATATGATGTGTATACATAAACCCAACCAAGGATTGATATTCTAAAAAAACCCTTTTTGCAAGAAGAAATAGTGAAATCCACTTGTTGTCCATGTCTTCTAAAATTTTTTTGTCTTCAGTTACACCTAGATAAAACTGTTGAAACTCTACAAACCTTTTTGGACTACATGAAAAGTATGAGTGTATTTCACGGATGATATCTTCCACTTTGGCTACATTATCAAATTTACTCATAATTTTATATGCAATATTCATTCGATGAGCCATGCAATGAATGAGAATCACATATGGGTCAATTGATGTTTGAAGCCTAACACAAAGACCATTCATTTGTCCTTGCATTGTAGCTGCACCATCAGCTCCAACAAAAATTAACTTTGTAGTAATTTCATTTTCATCCATTCCAATAATATCCTTTAAACTGGTTACAACAACATTATAAATATTTTTCGTATTAAAATTTTCAATCATCTTATGTAGTGCTAGTAAATGATGTTGTCTCAAATGATTTTTGAATGTATAAACATGTATGCAAATCCAAGATGTGTTATCAATAGTTGTTACCTCGTCAATGGAAAGTGAAAAAAAATTGGCTTGTTTTACATTCTCTCTCAAGTCTTCGTTCTCAACTAGTGATAGATATTTTACTATTTCCCAACCACTTTGATTTGACCAATGTGAATTGGTAAGGTTCTATACATTGGCTAGTTGAAGTAGTTGCATAAAATTAGCAAAATCAAATATGGGTCGACCATTTTTTAGAATATTGTATACAATAACAAACTGAGTGTTTTGAGGCTAATACAGTCTTATTAATTTTTTAAAATTGGGTCTCGATAGTTCCACCCTTCTCAATGAGAGTTTGTTGTTGTTTCATTGTTTTTTTGTATTCAAGTACATATATCACATGCACACATTCTGATGCATCTTTCCAAAAATAAAAATTGTTAATTGTTCCATCACTTCATATTTCTTTGATGTAAACTTTCTCACAATGTTTTTCTATTGTGTCTTTCTTATTTTATAATAAATGATCCTTTACCAACTTCCAAGTACAAATAATGTATTTACACACTTTTTGTGTCTCATCTCACTCAATAAAGGGGTATAACCATACCCATTCATTTTTAAAATCCCTTCCAATAGTCCATTCGCTTATCTTTTGATGTTTATATTTTTGACTACAATATTCTCCAAAGGTTTACATTTTAATTGTACTGTTATTATTATTTTTGGTTGATGTGTCTAAATTAAACATCTCCAGAAGTAGTTATTGAATGTCGTTATTAGGAAAATTATCATGTGGTCCCATATCATTCGTTGGAATATCTTTGAGTGAATGCACATCAAGGTCTATAGCGTGTAATACATTCAATTTTTGGTGTTCTCTATCATTTTTTGATGTAAAAGGTACTATTTTAAAAAATTAACAGAATACAGTTTTAGAAAGCATTTAAAAAGAGGTAGATAAGTATACAACCATTTATCTATTAATAAAGAAAGATTTTATATTTAAGAATAATAGAGAAAAATTAATGATTTGATGGTAAAAGGTATTTGTACTTGCATGTTGTGTAGATATTGATGCCTCACTGCATTTTGATATTTGTATAAAATATTTCAGAATTATCTTTTTACCAGAATATTGGCCTCCCTTATTTCCATATTCAATAGGTGACATTGTATCTATAAGAAAAAACCTTTAGATGTTAGGAAATTAATATGAAATTTAAGGAAAATAACATACATCCCTCAATAAAAATTTGTGTTTCTTAGTAACCAAGGTTAAACTATAATTCCATAAAAAATCTATGAATCTTCAGATGAACCTACGCTACCCTATAGAATGACATAAAGACAAGAAGTAGTCTCTGAAAAGAAAAATACTCCTTACACACAATATGACATGAATACTTATAGACCACAGTTGTAGATAGTGCTTCTACACTACCTATGAAACATACTCTAATAGACAATAAGTAGTATCTGATAAGAAAAATTATCCTACCACACAACCAGATGACATGGATACGTGTATACCATATTTGCATATAGTGCACCTACAATACCTATAAAACTGAAGAAAAAGAGCTTTGGACAAAATAAGAGTGTAATAAGAATACTCTACATATTTTCACAGTCGCTAATCCTCTCAAACCAATTAGCCTATTGATACTGCCCTACAATGGATCAACTTAGGATGATAGACACACCTCTACAACCGATCAAATTTTATCGATATACTCTCCTCTACAAGTGATCAACTGATCATCCTATATCGATAGTATTTCCTCTATAAACGATTGGCTTATACCAATAAACACATCTCTGCAACCAATTTACCCATGTATATAGACACTTATCTACAACTGATTAGATTATTCCAATAGATACTTCTCTACAACCTATCAACTTATACCAATAGTCTCTCCTCTACAATTGATCAAATTATGCCAATAGACACATCTCTACAACCGATTAGCTTATGCCAATAGACTCTTCTATATAATCGATCGAATTATACCGATAGTTTATCCTCTACAACGAATTGGCTTATGTTGATAAATACATCTTTGCAACTAATTGTCTTATGCTAATAGAATCCTCTTTGCAACCGATCAACTTATATCGATAGACTATCCTCTACAACCGATTGAACTATATTGATAGACACGTCTCTATAACCGATTGGCTTATACTAATAGATACTTCTCTACAACCGATCAACTTATATTGATAGTCTCTCCTCTACAACCGATCACCTTATTCTAATGGACATATATCTATAACTAATTGGATTATGCCTATATACTCTCCTCTATAATTGATCAACTTATGCCAATTTACACTCCTTGACAAATAATTGTCTTATGGTGATCGACACTTCTCTACAACCTATAGGCATATGCCTATTGTTACTCCTCTATAATCGATTGGCTTATGTCGATCGATACTTCTTTATAATCGATAGTCATATACTGATTGACACCCCTCTACAACCAATCATCTTATATTGACAAGCTCTTCTATACAACCTTGTCAATTTTTTTGTTGTTTCAAAGCTATTTTTGAGTTAGAGCATTTTAGATGTATGTTTATATATACCCCCTATAGTATATATATGGGTAGTATATGAGGTGAATTGGGCATGAAAAACAAAATCATATATAATATGAAGGTGAATTGTTCATCAAATTGGGCGAAAGTGGTCAGAAAATTAAAATAAAAATAGGATAATAATTATAAATTGAGGGATAATTTACCCTAAAAAACTTCCACCATGTAAATTTTAGGCAAATGGACCCCAATGAAATGTTCCAAAAATAGCAAATTTTAATTTTTTTAAATCCTAAATATAGCCAATTTATGATATTTCATGCTTATGCATAACCCAGGTGGCATCTACTTTCACATTGTGAGCATTCAATGATGCACTATGCTCAAATATTGGATTTATAGTCTTGCCTATTCAGGTGGGACTAAAAACCATTTCTATAATGTGCCATGTGTTGGAAGGAGAGATAGTAATACAACATATTGCTCAGTAATCCCTAGATCCAAGAGATGAAATGTGTTCCTTCTATTTTACGTAAGTGTATTAAATATGTGCATGAAGTCTGGGTTCATGTCAACCTATCAAATGATGAACCATTTAAGTATGTCAATTAGGTTAGCAATTTGAGGGAGTTTGTATTACCGTCAATGCATATGGATCTTAGACCTAGTTCTCCCATTAAGTGTCCAGAGCACCAACCTAAAGCAACACATATTGATCCATCCACTTCAACACTACCACCATCACCTAAACTAGTGGCCACTTTTGATAAATTATTTTCATCATATGATCCTCAGATCAAACATAAGTTGAAGGTCCCCATGATGGATGGTCCAGAAGTCATACCAAATGTCTCTATGGTTGAGATTCTGATTTCCATGGAAGAGGAAGAGTCACTTGATATAATGGAGGACATGCCTCAACCTGCATTCCCTACTTCATCGATGAGGTCATCCACATCTCAATTTACTATTCATTTAGTCAACCCTAGACTCACTGAATACTTGGTATAAAATATCACTTTTAAACCAATTATTGAGTCCAAAAAAGACATGGGGAGACCACGTGCTCCTCCCTTTCCCATTGGAATGGATATTCCCCTAGGTATATCGCCCAACCAAACAAATTTCATATATGGAATTTCAACCAAGCTATAGATCAATCTCCTGTTATCAATCATGATAATGAACCTTTTATAGGAAACATCTACCACATGTGAAACCTTAAATTTTCTCTAAGATACTTCTACCATTATCATTGGTATGATTATGACTTAGGTATGTATGAGCAGGTTCATAGAACACCTTATCAATCATAATATCAATTGCCTTAAGATAGATTTAGTTTAGGTTATTCTATCCATGTACCAGATGATCTTCTAAAGTATTTCCTACAATGCCTAAACTTAGGCTTTGAGGAGGACATTAACTATAATAAATACGCCAACCCCTATCCTTCTCATTTTTTGAGGGATCATTTCCCAATAATAATGGTCGCCATATAGCCTCCTGAAACATATCATGAGACCAATCAAAAAGAGAAATCTAAAATAAAGGATATTCTTGAAAATGATTGGGTAGAGAAGATGATTAGTATGAGGATGAAACAAAAATTGCATACTCAAGTCCTACCTACTTTCATCATCTCAATAACTATACAATATATATTGATCCTACTAGACCCACTATTGACACATATGACATCTACCATAGGGTATTTCCTTCACCTAACTAGAGGTAGCTTCTCCTTCCTGAGGACCCAATCATCCGATCTACTCCTAGAGCAGATCTAGAGATCCCAATGCCTTCTAAGCCACATTTTGCATATCTAGAGCAATCAATAATAGATATGTCCTACCCCTACAATAATGGAGATCACCATCCATCCATAAACATGTTTTCCATTGATTTAACTGCACCACTCTATAATCTTAGCGACCCCTCAAAGTTATTGTACCTCAATATTCAGGCCATTGACTTTGATCATGTTGCACCGTTTCCATCACCTGAGGAGTTCTTCCAATGTGAATAAATGTTGCAACTATTTAATTTCACTCTAGGCCATGTATAGTATGTATATAATATTGATGTCAAATCTGATATGATAGACCATCCAAGCCACCGAATGACATCCATTTGATCCCTACACCTCATCAACTTGAGGAGGTATTCCACACGTCAATTGAGGATACTTTTAAAGTGGATATTAGCATAGATCCTAACAATCCTAATAAGTCAAATTCAAAGAGAGTCTATCTTCTGAGGAGTGTGACATCCTCATACCTATTTTGATAGAAAAGTATGACATATTTTCTTGTTCGGACAAAGACATGTCAGGTCTTGATATAATTTTTTTTACACATAACCTTACTTTATACCCCACTATGAAGTCAATCAAGCAAAATATTAGAAAGATGCACCTAAAAATCACCTTAATGGTTAAGGATAAATTATAAAATTTGTTGGAAATAAAATTTATTCAGCCCATAAACTATCCAAAATGGGTATCAAACATGGTACCCATAGGTAAACCTGATGGGAGGATCCGTATTTGCATAGATTTTAGAGACCTCAACAAGGAAATGCCCAAGGATATATTTTTGTTACCTAACATAGATGATCTCATAGACACAATTACTAGTCATGATATGTTATTCCTTATGGATGGTTTTTAGGCTATAATCAAATTTGGGTCAAACCTGGAGATCAACATAAAATAAACTTTACCACTCCATGGGGAATATTCTGCTACAAAGTTATGCCATTCGATATTAAAAATGCTAGTGCAACCTATCAATGAGTCATGACATATATTTTTTATGATTACATGCATAATATACTAGAGGATTACATAGATGATTTACTCACCAAATCTCTATTGTGTGAAGAGCATGTAGACGTTCTGTGAAAAGTCTTCAATTACCTAATAGAGCATAATTTTAGGCTAAATCCTATGAAATGTATTTTCAATGTCACATCAGGAAACCTCTTAGGATTTATAGTCTCTAAATGATGGATCGAAGTAGATCTCACAAATATCAAAGCAATTCTAGAAATACTTCCTCCCCATGAACATAAAAGAGCTTCACATATTACAAGGCAAAGTAGCATCCATCATATGCTTCATAGCGCAATTGTCAAGTAAATATCGACCCATGAATATACTACTACACAAGGGGTTCCCATTCAATTGGAATGAAGAATGTCAAAATACCTTTGATGATAAAAAATAGTACCTAGAATCACTACTAATTTTAGCTCCACCTCAACCAGGTGTGCCTTTATTGCTATACATTTCAGACATAGACTTTGCTTTAGGAACCATGTTGGCCTAGAATAACAAAGAGAATAGAGAACAAGATATCTATTACATTAGTTACACCTTGGTAAGTTAAGAGTTGAAGTATGCATACATAAAAAATCTTTGCTTAGCAGTGGTGTTTGCTACCAAAAAGCTTTGCTACTACATGTTTAGTCATACCACATATTTCATATAAAAAAATCATTTGTGATACATGATGAATCGTACGTATCATAATATGTGAACCCCAAAGTAGATCATGTTATTGATAGAATTTAATCTTGAATTCATCAGTAAAAATCCATCAAAGGTCAAGTTATAGCTAATCATCTAGCAGGGGCACCTCTTTAGGATGACAAGCCTATCATGATAGAACTATCTGATGATGTAGTATTTGCACTTTCTAAATCACCTGAACCTGAAGAATCAAAAAATAAAGCAGACATGACTTCTTTCTTTAATGGTTCCAAGTGCAAGAAAGGGGGTGGCATAGGAATCATGTTTTTCATGTCACAAGGAGTTCCTATGCCCTTATTTTTTAAACTCAATTTCCTTTGCACCAATAATAATGTTGAATACAAGGCTCTAATATTGGATCTCCAAACAACTATCACCATGAAGATTAAAAAACTTAATATCTTTGGTGACTCCTTACTCACTGTAAATCAAGTAAAATGTATATATCAATGTAGATGTCCCATATTTAAAGCTTAAAAAGAGCTTGTGGAAACATTACTAGCTCAACTAGAATGGTATGACATTGAGGCAGTCCCTCGTATATCTAATAACTTTGTGGATACAATGGATTATTTGGGATCTTTAATTGCTTATAATCCTTCTACTGAATTTACAACCATCCAAGTTAAAACATTGTTGCAATCAGTGATGTTGCATGAGGCTACAAACAATAAAATTTTAGTCGACGTGATTTAGATAGAACCAAATCATGAATGGTTCTATAAAGCATAAGATATTCTAAATTAGGTATCTTAGGGGTTCTTGATCTCATAGGATCCCTCAGTTAATGGTATGACAATTCATCATAAGGTTGTCTCCCAATATGCATGTGTGCATAATGAATTGTAATGGGAACATGTTGTTCAGTCAATTGAAGCTCAAGATTATCAGGATTGGCTCATCCAATTAAAATATTACATAAAACTTAGTTATATCCCTCAAGGATTGTTACATGTCATAAAATATCCTTTAAATAGAAAGCGACTAGGTATGTCTTGCTAGGAGATATTCTGTATCATTGAAGCTACGATAGACTCCTCCTTCATTATCTCAAGCCCTAAGAATCCACTTGGGTAATATCGCAAGCTCACGATGGTACCTACGATGGCTATTTTAGCGATATGGCTATCATCAAGAAAATACTTAGAATGGGCTATTATTGGCCCACAATGGAGAAGGATTTATGCATGTATGTCAAGAAGCACGTAAAGTTTCAGTATCATGTTAATATCTCACACCTTCCAGTTCAAGCCTTGCAACTGATCCAATCAACTTGGCCTTTTTCTCAGTGGGGATTTGATCTAATTGGGAATATCTCTCCTCCATATTTGGGCCATCACATGTTCATTATCATGAACACTGAGTATTTTACCAAATGGGTGGAAGTAATTCCTTTGACCACTACGACTAGAGCTCGTATTGCAAAGTTTATACTCCATAATATTATGTCATTTTGGTATCCCATCCAAAATAATATCATATAATGGAACATCATTCAAGAACAAAGATATGTAGGCTTTAACATACAAATATAACATTCAATACAACTTTGCAACACCCTATTATCCATAAGAAAATGGATAGGTAGAGCCCTCTAATAAAACTATAGTTTTCATATTGAGGAAAACCACCAAGGAAAATCACAAGGATTAGAATTTTAATTACATCTAGATTTATGGGCTTATCGGACTAGAATTTAGACACCCATTGGGGAAACCTCATTTTCACTAATATATAGTATTGAGGCCATTATACCCTAGGAATTATAAATCCATTGTTTTGCATCTCATCAAAAGAGTTCATCGATGATAACACTTCACAATAAACTCACCTTGATAAATTGACCCTTCTTGATGAATGACAAGTGAATGCTCTCGAGAATCTTCATGTTTATCAAGATCATATTAAATGATATTATAATAATAAATTCTATCCAAGAGACTTTAATGTTGGGGATCTTGTATTTAAAGAGAACCAACATAACTCAAACTTGCTACCTCATCTAAGGGATAAATTTATGGCCAATTAGTTAGGTCCTTTCATCATAATAGAGAAAATAGGACCAAGAACTTATCACCTAACCTTGCTAGAAGGTGTTGAAGAGCTCGAACCTCTCAAAATTCTTCATCTACAAGTATTTTATACTTATATCATAAAACAATCAAAAATTACAAAAACAACAAAAATAATCAATTATTCCAAACAAATCAGAAAACATAAATACACAAAATAATACAAAACATTAAAATATAAAAACACTTACATTATGTTATCATACATTTCATTGTATACACTAATTAGTTGCATTGTATTAGGCATCTGCATCCATGGCAGTTGCACTAGGATAGGTTGTGTTTACATTCATACGAATGACACATGTTTGTATTTCAATCATGAAGCCACATATCATTATCATTCATATTTTTCTTGTGAGTAACTGTGGTTTTCAACACAACTTGTGAGTTTCTATAGGTTGTATACTAGGGTTTTTCTAGTCATTCAACTATCTCTAGTTATCTTTTCAGATTTTATAAAAAGTTATCTTGGGTTTTATAAGGTAAGGTCTAGTTTGGATAGTACCTTACATATGTCAAAATTCCAACACAATTTAAATATTAACAATCCGAGTCTTAACAAGGAAATATGACACTACAAAGTTGTCCTTGTAACCTTAAGAAAAATATTTTTCTTGTTCATATTATTATGTGCATGGTCTAGAATGCTGAGAATTGACAAAAGGACAAGCTCTCATCTACCCAAAATCCCTTGCTCCTATACAGAATTAGCAAATTCCCAAAGAAATGCAAAATAAATAGTGATTTTCATCACTAAGTAAATCCCTTGCTCGAAAAAAAAACCAACAATGGTTTTCACCTCTAAGAATTAGCAAGTATCCCAAAGTAATTAAAGAAAAGAAGAGGGTAACAAACATGAATTCTTGGAATCTTCAATATTCAAAAGCCATGGGGTAATTTCCATAGAAATGGGTTGAATGAAACCCGCTAGCAATGGAGTAGCCTTATGCATGGTGATATGTCTATCACATTAGCAACCTTCTTTTGTACAAACCAATGTTAGAATATGGATGAGCTATCTTCTAGCGGATTGTATTGCCTAGTAGTCTAGTCAAACTGCATCCAAACTCAGGATCAAAATGACCATAGGGTGATCCTCATTATAGTAATGGGTTGCATGAAACCCACCTGGAAATGTGGTAGTCTTATGCCTCATCTAATACATTCACTTTGCACAGACAAGGATAATAAATATCTGGGTTTTCTTAACAAACTTGTATATTTTAGGAGTCTTGTGTAGTCATTATACAACTTTTTATCAATCATATAGGATTTTTGAGTCTCATAGAAAACCTCAAAATCCCCTCACAGCAACAATCATCTCATCAAA
Source organism: Wollemia nobilis (assembly GCA_028583015.1). Lineage (NCBI taxonomy): Eukaryota > Viridiplantae > Streptophyta > Pinopsida > Araucariales > Araucariaceae > Wollemia > Wollemia nobilis. Next base: position 3,081,497 of record JAQPPZ010002189.1, on the reverse strand, counting down.
CAATCATAAATTTCCTTATGAACTTTTATTTATTAAGGGGTCTTCATAAAATAGGATAGATACTCGATGAATATCAATAATGATATTTAGACGACCATTGACTATTTTATGCATATTTTTTAATTTGCAAAAGCTTATAGGGAAAGCTGATATATTTCACATAATCTATCTGACATATGAAAGTATAAATGTATAACTCTTATGATAAGGGTTAACAATTTAATTCATGATTTTTATACATTCTATGGTATCTGCCATTTAGTTTGTTAAACATAAAATTAGATTCATGCATTATGTTTTAAATGATTAAAGCATTCAGGTACATTTGTGTTAGATCATCCACATGAAATTAATGCATCACATATATATTTTATCCACCCTAGCATCTAAAAAAAATTAAATACATAATAAATCAAACAAGTCTAAGCATACATTTAACAAGTTAATATTACATTCATATACACATACATAGTAGTACAACCATACATCTAGATTACAAAATTTAATCATACATCCATCATCTAATTATGTCATGTCATTAGTACATCACATATATAGAATAACACATCATCATATAAGCATTACATCCATAAATGCATCCATAACATAAATCAAAACCATAACACATGATGAGGCATAAATAAAATATCTCATATATATATATATATTTATATATATATATATACCTTGAATATGAGGGGATAAAATCTAGCCAAGGTCACCATAATGATTTATTAATGCTCCACTACGAGCATGGTGTAATAAAACTCCTAGTTTCCTACTTCTAAGTAGGTTATAACTATTCAAAAAGAGTAATAAGAATAAAACAACATCCATTTCATTGATTTTATTTAACTTATTATTCCTACCTTTATCATTCAACAATACAAGGAAACAACCATCCATTCCTTCCATAATTATGTTCTTAATTTCAAACAAAAAACCTTAAGCAAATATTAAGCAACTTAGAAATTTTCAAAGCAATTTTGATATTTCTTTTAATATGCAAATCATGTTATGCATTTTTGTGATAGGGGTATTCATGCATGTTGCCTCCTAAAAAATTCCTACAATTTCACCCATCACATCATTTCTCCAAGGCAATATTTTCTCAGTGGTTAATTCTTTCTACCACCATGTAGAGACCTATTATTTCAAAATATATTTTTATTAGTAGAATCATATTCATATATAAAATCTAGGTTTTCACAAAGCCAAACATGTAATTATCCTTCACTCCAATCAAGATTACATTCAGTTTTTTGTACGTAACAAATATTTTGCATAATAAAACTGAAATAATCAACCATTTCATCCATAAAACATATAGCAAACATAAATTCATCAAAATGAAAATTTTGCCAAGGAGTGGGTCATGACATCATCCCCCCTTAGGCTTAACACAGTACTTTGTATTTTAAATTATAGCATCATAAAATAATATTTACACAACATTTTCAAATAGAAATGAAAAGTATTTTTTAATATCTGCTACTTTTTCCAGGTAGTGTTCATTTCAGTGTAATGGTCCCATTGGACTTTGCACTACTCCAAAGTTCCCTTTATAATTTATTTATATTGAAACTCAAGTATTATTATTGGTAGAACCTCGATATATTTTCGATTCATCATATACAAATTAGAAAAGTCCCATACATGCTCAAGGTTAGAAACATACTTTTTAAGCAAAGTAATATGAAAGGCTTTGTGAATCTTGGATATATTGGGTGGTAGGGCTAGTTGATATCCCATAGGACTAATCTTATTTAGGATTTTAAAGGGTCCTACAAAGTGTGGATCAACGTTTGTGGAATTGATAGCATTCTTCCTTGTTCTCACCATAAAAAACACTCTATCTCCCACAACAAACTCTCTTGATGATCTCTTAAGATCGGTATAACGTTTTCAATGATCTATCTATTCTTTCAGTATTTCTCTGATCACTTTTAGTTGTTGCTCCATTTCTTTGACCATTTATGGTCCAAGCACAATCTGATCCTCTGGATTGTCCCATGACAAGGGTGTCCTCCATATTCTATCATACAAAGTTTCAAATAGAGCCTTACCTATGGTCGAATGATGACCATTGTTGTAGGAAAATTCTACCAGATGCAAGTAATATTCCCAATGAGTTTTTCAATCCATACATTACATGCAAAACACATCTTCTAGCACTTGATTCACTCTCTTAGTTTATCCATCAGTATCTGAATAGTAATTAGAACTAATGTTCAATCTAGTACCAACGGCGTGATGCAAGGATTGCCAAAACTTAGATGTGAAATTTGGGTCCCTATCAGATATTATTACCTTTGGAAAACCATGAACCCAAAATATTTTATTGGTAAATCTATTAGCCACAACCACAACATCATCCTTGGTGTTCCTAAGTATAAAGTGTGCAACCTTGGCCAGTCTGTCAACCACTACTAGAATTGCATCATGTTGAAACCTATTCTTGGGTAATACCATGATGAAATCCATAAAAATCACCTACCATTTTTGCATAGGTACATCATATGTATATAATAATTTGTTCAAATACCTATGTTCTACTTTAAACTTTTGGCACTTGAGGCAATGAGCGATAAATTCAGTTATTGTCTCTCTTCATTTCTTGCTAGAAGAATATCTTTTTCATATTATCTCTCATATTTGCTCCTTCTAGGTAAGAAAAATATGGAGATATATGTGCTTCACTCATAATCATTCTTCTCAAATTCTTGGTCTCAAGAATTACTACCCTATTCTTAAAACATAATAAACCATCCTTGATGTCAAAGTCCTTGTTTTCATTAGGTTTCTCTTTCATCCTTTCCCAAATTTGGTTGTAGTATGCATCTTGATTTTGCATTTCCTTGACTTGTTCCATCAAGTCGACATGGATGCGAGACAAAATTACTATGTGTCTTCTCCTACTCAGTGTATCAACAACTTTATTCTCTTTTCCTTTTATATACTCAATGCCAAAATCATATTCAGTAAGGAATTCCATCCACCTCCTGTTGGACTAACCACCAGCGTCCCTCCTCGGGAATCGTGACATGGACTAACCGCCTCCCGTAGGTTAAAGCTCTGGCCTGTAGCGGCTACCTCAAGTTTGAGCTTTTGGTAGAACGGCAGGTTTTGCCTTTCTAACAATTGGTATCAGAGCCGGTCTCGGGTTTGATTCCCTTCGGGTAACGCTGGGGGGGGATTGTTGGACTAACCGCCAGTGTCCCTCCTCGGGAATCGTGACATGGACTAACCACCTCCCATAGGTTAAAGCTCTGGCCTGTAGCGGCTACCTTCAGTTCGAGCTTTTGGTAGAATGGAAGGTTTCGCATTTCTAACACCTCATATTCCTAGCATTAAGAAAATATTGAGTAAATATATATTGTAGACTCTGATGATCTATCCTTAAATTAAAGGGTTTACCAATTAGATAATATTGCCAACTCTTAAGATAAAACACTACAACTGCCAACTCTAAATCATGGGTTACATAATTAACCTCATATATTTTTATTTTACTATGAAAGCACTCCTCCCAAGCCTTCCAATGAAAGCACTCCTCCAAAGCCTTCCAATGATGTATCTGTACAAATAGAAATACGTTCTTTATGATCATGTATATTTAGTATAGGAGGCATGGTAAGATTTTTCTTAAGCAAACCAATGACTTCCTCACACTTATCTGTCCACTTGAATTCTTTTCCTTTTCGCTAAAGGTTAGTTATTGGTGAGGTGATCTTGGCATAGTCCCTCACATATTGCTTATAATAATCAGTTAAACCCATAAAGCTTCTAAATTCTATCACATTTGTAGGTGGTGGCCAATTTAGTGGGATACACTCGATTTGATCAACTCTTTCTCTAGTAACCATTGTAATTACACCTTCAATTCTTGCATTTCTATGGGATTCATTTTATAAGGAGCTCTATGTATGAGTTCTATTCTAGTTTTAAGCTCAATAGTACACTTAAATTACCATTCAGAGGGTAATCTAGGTAAATCCTCTAGAATAACATCCCTAAATTATTAAAGGATTGGGTTTTTCTTAATCATATCTTCCTTCTTTTCTTTTCTCAATTTTTTTTTATCTTAATAACATAGACCATTACTCCTTTCTTTATGGACTTATTTAGTTGCATTTTAAACAGGATTTGAGGTTTAAAATCCCCTTGTATACTATACATTCTACACACAACACCCCTATCATTTGTGTACTCAATTCATCTATCCTAAAATTTGAGTTCTACCTTGTGCACTTGCAACCAATCCATTCCTAGGATTATTTCAAAAGTATGCAGATGTGCTACGTATAAATATCCTATAGTTTTACCACTAGGTAATACTATTTATACCATAGGATATCATTTATCAATAAAGTATGTTTATATTAAACCATACTCAACCTTCCACCCATGAGCTAAGATTGCTAACCTTTTTGAAGAATCATCAACTAAAATAGGGAAATAAAACTATATGTAGCTCCACTAAATCAAGATTTTAACATTTTTATAAAATATCTTACCTCTAATCATTGGTGGCATGGCTTCTCCATCAATATTATAGTTTCCTATGGCTGCATAAATCTTGTGCATAGGATCCCTAGGTGTAGTTTCTAGGTACATTGGTTCTTTCCCCTTAGAATTCATTTCTATTATTTGTGGAAAGTTAGAGCATAATGCAGTCCTCTACAAATATAACATCCTTATTTCGGTCCTGGATGTTCTTTTCACTTTTGTCCCTCTTATGATTTTCTTGTAGATGGAGAATTAACTTGTCCCTATAATTATCTATTGTTACCCTTGCTATTATTTTGGTTCTTCCTCTGAAACCTTTTCCTAAACTTCCCTTTCTTCTTTTCATTTCCTTGCACCTGTTAAGAGTGATTCTTGTTTTTCTGTTTCTCTTCCCATTTTACAAAACCTGCACTATTTCTCTTTCTTAATACCTGTTTACCCTCTTCATCTAATATTTCATAATTGAATATGGGTTTGAGATATGTTTCAGACTCCCTGCTAAATCATAGGCCTTCTGCAGAGTTGTAGGTTCTTGCATATCCACTTCTTATCCAATTCTCAGGTCCCCTCACAATATGAACTTATTGATATTTATTTTTGCATTGTAATTAGGTACATATTTCATTAATTTGACAAATATTTGATAATACTTTTCCATTATCTTAGTTCCCTAATTCTTCATATTTCTTGGAATAGAAATGTTTCATGAGAAATCTATCTTTGAAGGCTTTTACAAACATTATCCATTTTAGTTCAACTACTACCTCAAGACCTAGTTCATCACTATATGCTTCCCACCAAGCTAAACCATCACCTTGCAAATGTAGTGTGGCATAAGATGTTTGAGTACCTGAAGAAAATTTCTTCATGTTGCAATATTTTTCTATTCCTTTCAATCAAGCCTCAAACTTGTCTTCATATTCCTCTCCATTAAATTTGGATGACTTTAAATGTTTCATTTCCTTGCCCATATCAGCCTCTAATCTAACCCTAGCTTGTTGTGCCTCGGTAAGAGGTTCATTCAGTTGATTCACTCTATGGTTTCTCGCCAGTGTTTATCGACTCAACACTACCTCCAATAATTTTTTTTGGGTTTCTATATGTTCTCGAAGTAAAGTCACTATCTCCGTAAGATTCTCATTACTGGGTTTTCCCTTTCCTCACTAGAGTCCCCTAAACCCACTTATGGATTCCTATTTCCATATTATTTTGTCATGTTTGCCTTGTCGATGGGACAACACTTCCTCTTCTTCTCTTCGGTGGCATTGTCCCTAGACACACACAAAAGAGGTAGTGAGAATTCATTAGCAATTAGTCCTTAAAATTTCTCCTCTTACTAAATATTTACCTAATATTCTCAAGTATGTTCAAGCAAATTTTACTCCTAATGGGTATTCTATTGGTAAGGTCAAATTCTTTTATAGATATGTTTTCTATTACATACAAACCTATTTTTTTTTACATAGTGAACCTATCTTACTATGAACCATGCTCTTATACCAAAATATCACCACCCAACTTCCCTCTCTATAAATTGAAGCACGAAATTTGTTTTTAATACTAACCATTTAAGGGTTTTTATAAATGCACTCATTCTTCAAATTTCCATTTCCCAATTATGAATAAATTTGTCTATCAATGTAAGATCGTTGATTTAAATATATACCAATCACTATACTTACATTAGTCCATCAATGTAAATATATTAGGTATAGTTAACACCTATCCTTATATTTACATACGCCCATTAATGTAAGCACTTAGTTGTATGGGATTCGCTCATTCTTACATTAGGTATAGTTAACACCTATCCTTATACTTACATAAATCCATTAATGTAATTACTTAGGTGCATGGGATTCACCCATTCTTACATTAGGTATATTTAATACCTATCCTTATACTTACATACATACATTAATGTATGCACTTAGATGCATGGGATTCACCCATCCCTACACTAACCCTTGTTCAACAAGGTAGTATACTAGGTGTTGACCCAACACTCTTCTAGTCATTTAGAAGGATCGTGATATCTATTACACTCCACATAGGTCCTTTTATATGGGTGATTATCACATCGACCAACTCTTTAAACCATTAGATGCACTAGATATTTCTATACCACTCATCCTCTAGAATCTCTATCCACTACAACTTGTAGTTACACTAAATCATGCATTACCTTTTTTCCATTAAGGCTTCTCTTGGTTATAACAACTCGTTTACCCACTAAATCTTCTAGGAGAGAAAAATTTCTTAAAATATACAAAACAAACAGTTTCGAACCCTCTTTAGACTAGCTAGCAATCTCTTCCAATAATTGGCAAACACATCCATGAATAATTAGGGTCTATTCTTATGAGGGCATCACTTCCTAAGATAAAAACACTATCTTTCTGCTATATATTAATTAAGATTCTTTTTGTTATTACGTGAAAGACTCAAATATGACACAACTTAATTAAAATCAATTAGCTAACGAAGTCCAATGCATCAACAAATCCACATTCTATTTAATTTCTAAACCACTTCATTAGTCCTTAGCACTCCATGATTAACAATGAGAAATTTTAATAATAAGAACAAAATCTAATTGAAGTTCAACACACTGACGATTACTAGAGATGAAGTAACCCATTGTCATCATTTGAATTAAATAACAACTCTTTGAACCTGGTTATGAAAATGGATAGACATAATTAAATATAATACAAGGATCCTTCACATAACTACAAAGCCATTAAAGACTTCGTTAGTTTTACAACACTCTCAATCATATACAATAGTAGGTCCCCATATTAAAGCTCAAGTATGAGACTCAGTTTCTTTTGAAGCATTGGAATAAGAAATAGAGCACTCCCAATATTCATAGCATGAACTGGATGACCCTTCTAAAGGAATATAATACTCCATATTTTTTATGCATAGCTCATTGTCCTCCTCTCCGATGCAACTTTACTATCGATAAAATACTACATTGAAAATGTGATCAGAGATGACACCATTTTTCCAAGGTTTTGCACACCTCATTTTGTGTAATATGTTTCCATAAATCATTCTTTAGTTTATATTAAACATGCAACATTCCAACAATAATTCAACTATTTAATTGTCTTTCTTTTCTCAAAATAATTGCATAAGTAAAACATAATCTTCCATTTTTTATTTCTCGACTAAAACTCAGATATTTTAAAATCAATAAATCTCAATCTATAAGTAAGTTACACACAACAACTACACATTCTCCAATAATAAATATAAAATTATTATCATACAAATCTTGCATATTTATCAACTCTTCTCTTCTCATACAATAAATAACTTTACAAGCACCATAGTTCCTTCCACAAAAATGACAAGACATTCATTACTACTAGAATTAAATAGAGAAAAACGAATACAATTTTAATAATATATTACACTATTCTATGATATATCCTATATAATTTCACTCAAAAGACTTCCTATGATATTTTTTTTTCAATGAAAGCATATACAAAAATATCCAGTAGTCCACTCAACAAGGATCATTTCATTTCAAACAAAGAAGGTAAATAGAAACCTCCTACTCTACAAAATGGATCCTCATTTACTTTAAACCACACAATCTACCCTACTCTAATTTTGAGAAGGTAAGCACAGTTTACAAACCAACATATCAACTATGTGAAGCAATCATTCATAAACTGAACAAAGCAATCTAAAACATGTCACTGAATTTCATCTAAAACACTTACATGTTTGATCAACACACTAACCCATATTTTATTTTACATACAGGAAAACAAAACCATAATCCTATAATTTCCCTTTCTTGGATACAAAATTCATTCCATTCAACTACTCTCATATACACATATTATTCTAAATTAAAAACATATAGCAAGTATACCGAGTTACCTCGTTTTCCAGCAAGTCTTCTTTGTTAGAGTTTTTACTAGAGTTCTTCTACCTTTCTCTATCCAAAAACATTTCCATTCAGTCACTCTTACATTTTTTTCTCTTTTTTCCAAAAGATAATGTGGACTCCCTCCAAAATCCTCCCGTCGTGTCCTCTTTTGGCATCCTCACTCTTTCTTCCATCCTTGTTCCTCAGCCAACTTACCGTTTAAATTTTACTCCTTTCCCCCACTCTCAACACCACCACTTACCTAGAATATGAGGGGATAAAATCTAGCCAAGGTCATCATAATTCTTTATTAATGCTCCACTACGAGCATGGTGCAATACAACTCCCAGTTTTCTACTTCTAACTAGGCTATAACTAGTCAAAAAGAGAATTAAGAATAATATAACATCCATTTCATTGATTTTCTTTAACTTATTATTCCTACCTTTATCATTCGGTAATACAAGAAAACAACCATCCATTCCTTCCATAACTATGTTCTTAATTTTAAACAAAATTCCTTCATAAGCAATTATTAAGCAACTTAGAAATTTTTAAAGCAATTTTGATATTTCTTTTAATATGCAAATCATGTTATGCATATTCATGATAGGGGTATTCATCCATGTTTCCTCCTAAAATATTTTGATAATTTCACCCATCACATCATTTACCTAAGGTAATATTTTCTCGATGGTTAATTATTTTTGCCACCATGTAGAGACCTATTCCCTCCAACTATGTTTTCATTAGCAGCATCATATTCATATATAAAATGTAGGTTTTCACAAAACCAAACATGGAATTATCCTTCACTCCAATAATTATTGCATTCTATTTTTTTTTAACAGAACAAATATTTTGCATAATAAAACTGAAATAATCAACCATTTCATCCATAAACCATATAGCAAAACATAAATTCATCAAAATGAAAAGTCTACCAAGGAGTGGGTCATGACATTTACATTGCTGGATATATTGGGGAAATATTTCTCAATAGGATCTTGGTAGACAATGGTTCCTACCTCAACATATGCAATTATAAGATTCTTCCAAAATTTTGGATTAAGGGAGGAAGATTTAACTAGGTCAGATATCATCAAAGCTTTTAATAATGAAAGTTTCTTGGACTTTTTATCTTGGTGGAGAATTTTAGTCTAAAATTACAATAATCCCCACATCCTCGAGATATGCTTGAGATATTCATTAACAACTTACAAGAGCATATTTCCTATGAATTAGAGATGATAGTTGTCACCTCTTTTGAATAAGCAATAGACTTAGCTAGGAGAATTGAGAAATACCTTATAAGAAGAGGTCAACTAAAACCTAGGAAAGAAGAAAAAATACCAATGAACACCAAATACAAAAACAAGCATGTAGTTGGTGATGGGGTCACTGGTAATAGACAAACCAATAATGTCAATATGACTAGTACCTTATAGAAATTAGTAATTAGCAAACCTCAATGACCCCCACCAAGAAACTTCACAAGACTCAACCAACCACTTTTGTTAGTCCTTAAACAACTCCTTGAGGCTAAGATGATTGAGTTTCCCAATATAAGACAACCTGATACAATGTCAACTTGGTACAATCATGACCAACACTATGAGTATCATAGGATGGACTAACAAATGATAGATCAATACAAGTGATTGAAGCATGTGGTTTATGACCTGATAGATGAGTATCACCATGTTATAGGTTATTCTAAACATGCTCTTAACCACCAACCTCCAACTCACCAAACACTAACTCATCAACAACCAACAAATAACCAAGATTTGGGGATATTCCTATCATGACCCTCCCTAGTTGACTTTATGGCACAAATAAAACAATGTATTAACCTATGATGTGGTGATACCTAGTTTGAACAATTAAACCAACTATATGATGTTTAGTTGATTTATAATGGCGTGTTATCACTAACATATTACCAAGTGTGTAGGATCAGGTAAACTCATAGGTGGAACATGTAGAATCACCCACCAAAAACAAGGGTACCAAAGACTAGGGGAAATCATGATTAAGGTACTCGAAGGTAACATGGATATATACCTTCATATAGGCATGCATTTACGGTAGGGATAATCATCGATGATTGATCACCTTGAGCTTTATTTGATAGCCTAGTAGCTATCATAAAATATATGGATAAGATAGGTGATTGGGTTGATGGAAAGATTCCCCCTTTGTTGTTTTATAAATTTGTTTACTCTTGGGTAGCTTAATGTTGGGTATACTATAGTAGAACAACTACAAAATGTATGTGGATGCATAAAGTAAACTATCATGTTGAATTGAAAGTAGAACATAATTCTTATGAAGGAAAGAAAATTAAATTTATATGCCGAATAAAGAATCCTTTAAATTAATTAATGAGGTTTTAATTAAACAATGTTTAATTCATTAGTAAACTTCATTGTAATTAATAAATGGGATTTATTTTAAATTAATTTAAAATGTTCATTTGTTTTTGGTAGATAAGATACTATAGCATTAATACCGGGTTTTACAGGTTGACCCAAAATATTTTACAAAAATCAGCCTAGGTTTGTTGATGAACATATCCTTACTAAGGATCCTATATATGTAAAATCTACATGCCACCAAAGCCATTACATCCAGTAAGGCACATAGTCTGTTATCAAAAAGGAACTTCCCATACAAAATTTTGGGTAAACCCTAAGAAAACACACATGCATCATAATTACAAAAAAAAAATAGACGCGGATCCCTTCCTTGAGACAATGGAGAAACAAAAAGCTACAGACACACATAGCAGAGTACTGAAAAAAAACTCCCAGGAGCTCTGTATTGACAGTTACTCTTAATAATTCTTTGGTAATTACTTTCTTTCGTATATGACATGCTTTGGTACCACATAGTGTCTTGGCCAATCAGGCTTGGAGAAGTGAACCTACTAGCTAGATTTATGGCAGTGGCTATCTTGTGGTCCACGTGGCTTTGGTTCGAAGTCTTATATTGTTGTTTCTTTCCTTCCCCATGATTATCAACCAACCTCAAATTACTAAGATGACTAGGAGCCATGTTACCTAACATTTTACTGTCCTCATTAGTCTTTTTGGTATTTCCAAGAAACATCCATGAAGACTGATAGCTCAGATAATTTGTATTGTGAGTCCAATTCAAAAAAGAGACGGGAATACTCCTAGCCTTCGAACTTATAGTGCCTTACCTGATGGTAAATTCAACTATCATTCTTGGAATTCTTGTTGAATAAGGTCCTCTACTTCACTTGAGACATCGTGTTCCAATTTAAAAAGTCCGTCACCATCGACACCCAAATTGGCCAGCTTATCAGCAATTTTGTTAGCTTCCCGAAAGACAAGTTGGGCTTTTATGTCCTATTTTTCTTGGAAAAGGATCCTAGCCTCTTCAAAAATTATTTTAATCCTCCAAGGAGGTGTTTTCCAATTATTGAGGAGATTTATAACATGCATAGAGTCTCCTTCTATGATAAAATTGTCTTCTAAGTCTTGAGTCATTTGAAGGCCTCTCCACATAGCTCTAGCTTCAGCTTCGTTGTTCGTCCTTTTTCCCAAATATTTGGAAAACGTAAGCATCATATTCCCATTATGATCTCGCACAATGCCACCAGTGCTTGCTCTACCATGATTGTCCTTAGTTGCTCCATAAAAATGTTCATTTTAATGATAATGGAAAATTCATTAAAAGATTTTAATTAATTGAAATAAATGAAAGAAAGTCCATTTAAAAAAATAAATATATTTTATTTTATTTAAAAAGCAATAATGAAATTGTTTAAATAAAATAAATATATTTTAGTGTTGATAAATATCATGTAAATGATATTTTATTTAAAAGTACCATTCTTCATTTTAAAACATAAATATCCCTTTCCACTTTATAGTGAAACCTATGAAAATAGTCTATGGGGCTACAAATTTCCAAAGGTGGAACTTATCGGAAAAGGAATGCATTGCCACCAGAGGATAGGGGACAAAGAATTGAAGAAAGGAGTCTTGAGGTTGAGCTTGGGGTTCAAGAAGTATGGCGGAAGGGCCACCTGGAGCAGAGAGGCACGTAAGGAGGAAGGGAGGAAAAAGGAAAGAAGGAAAGGAGAGCACGAAGGGTAGAGGACAAAGGGAGCATAAAGGAGAAGCAGACCAGGGACTGGGGAAAATGGAAGAATGCATCGTAAGAAAGGAGGAGAGGCATCCAGAAATCACCAGAATTCCATCTTCGTAGAAGTATTAAGGTTGGAGTGTTTTAAACTTTAAATCCATTTTTACTTGTGTTGGTATGGTGAAAAACCTGGTTATGCTCCCCTAGTTCTATTTACCTGTAGCGTGAAAATACATGGGAAAGGATTTGAAACACCTACGTCTAAGTCTAGTGTGAGCAATGTGCATTAGAAATCCACTATGTTTAAATAGTGAGCATTGTGCATTAGAAATCCACTGTGTTTAAATGGTGATCACTGTGCATTAGAAAGCCATTGTGTTTAAATGGTGAGCACTATGCATTAGAGAGCTAGTGTGTGTTTAAATGGTGAGCATTATGCATTATAGAGCCACTGCATTTAAATGGTGAGCATTGTGCATTAGATAGCCAGTGTGTGTTTAAATGGTGAGCGTCATGTATTAGAGAGCCACCATGTTCAAATGGTGAGCATTGTGCATTAGATATCTAGTTTATGTTTAAATGGTGAGCATTATGCATTAGATAGCCGCTGTGTATTATAGTGAGCATTGTATATTTTATGGCCAGCGTGTATTTAAATGGTGAGCATTGTGCATTAGGAAGCCATTGTGTGTTATAGTGAACGTTGTACATTTTATGGCCAGTATGTGTTTAAATGGTGAGCATTGTGCATATTCAAAGGCCACGATATATCGAAGGGAGCACTATGAGTGTTCGAGGGCACTACGTGTCTAAGAGCATTGAGGGAGTTAAGAGCGTTGTGTATTTGAGAGCATCATGCTCCAAGAGTGGGAACCCTATTTTTAGAGACGTCTGCTATAGTGGGAAAACCACTCATACTCCAAGAAAGAGCATTGCATTTGGGAGCACCACCTATAGGAAAATCACCTATGTTTAGAAAAAGGGGTTGGGTTTTAGAAAATACTGCTAATAGCGTAATACCATCCACCTTTGTGGGAACTCTATTGCGACAAAAGTAAAAGCATAGTATCTGGTTCTATTTTATTTGTATGCTAGGTTTTTTAGAGGTTGTTCAACATCCACCATGGAAGGCATTGGCCTCTGGTTGTAGACCTTGACTTAGAAAGGTGTTGTGTAATTTAATTAAACCGGAGCCTTTGTTTTATATAAAATATAATGAAGGATTTTAATTAAAATGGAGCCTTTGTTTTATGTGAAATATAATTAAGGATTTTAATTAAAATGGAGCCTTTGTTTTATGTGAAATATAATGAAGGATTTTAATTAAAAAGGAACCTTTGTTTTATATAAAATATAATGAAGGATTTTAATTAAAAGGAACCTTTGTTTTTTTTTTTTTTAAAGCAAAAAACCCCTTACAGGGCCGCCTTGGTCTGAGAGACCACGAAAATGGGGTTCTACACCGTTAAAGTCACTCGGGAGTCACACCCGACCCTGCCCGCACCAACATTATCAATTGGATTTTGGATACCCAATTTAGATTTTTGGTAGGGTGGAGATTTGAACCTGGGACCTCCCTTGGAGGATTGCCCTCTCCTCTCCAACTCACCTAAAACACCTGGGAGGGTTCTATAATGAAGGATTTTAAATTTAAAAGGAGCCTTTGTTTTACGTGAAATATAATGAAGGATTTTAATTAAAAAGGAATCTTTGTTTTATATAAAATATAATGAAGGTTTTTAATTAAAAGGAACCTTTGTTTTATGTGGAATATAATGAAGGCTTTTAATTAAAAAGGAATCTTTGTTTTATATAAAATATAATGAAGGTTTTTAATTAAAAGGAACCTTTGTTTTATGTGGAATATAATGAAGGTTTTTAATTGGAAAGGAACCTTTGTTTTATGTGGAATATAATGAAGACTATTAATTGAAAAGGAACATTTGATTTATATGAAATTTATTGAAGGCTTTTAATTGGAAAGGAACCTTTGATTTATATGAAATTTATTGAAGGCTTTTAATTGGAAAGGAACCTTTGATTTATATAAAATTATTGAAGGATTTTAATTAAAAAGGAAACCCTTTGATTAATGTTGATTATATTAGGAGTTTTTAATTAAAAAGGATGTAGATTTATTCTTTGAATTGAAGTTATGGGGCTTTGATTTAGGGAATGAAAAAGAATGATTGTTTTAAAGGTTAAAGGTATGGGACTTTAATGCTTTAAAACAGTAATTGGTTTGATTGGAAATTGTGAACTAAAAAAGATGTAGATTTATTATTTGAATTGAAGTTATGGGGTTTTGATTTGGGAATGAAAAAGAATTATTGTTTAAAAGGTTAAAGGTATAAGAATTTAATGCCTTAAAATAGTAATTGGTTGAATTTGAAATTGTGAATTGAAAAGGATGTAGATTTATTCTTTGAATTGAAGTTATGGGGATTTGATTTAGGGAATGAAAAAGAATGATTGTTTTAAAGGTTAAAGGTATGGGAATTTAATTCTTTAAAACATTAATTGGTTTGACTGGGAATTGTGAATTAAAAAGGATGTATATTTATTCTTTGAATTGAAGTTATGGGGCTTTTATTTAAGGAATGAAAAAGAAATGGATTGTTTTAAAGGTTAAAGGTATGGGAATTTAATGATTTAAAATAGTAATTGGTTTGATTGGGAATTATGAATTAAAAAGGATGTATATTTATTCTTTGAATTGAAGTTATGGGGCTTTGATTTAGGGAATGAAAAATAAAGGGATTGTTTTAAAGGTTAAAGGTATGGGACTTTAATTTTTTAATACATGAATGAATTTGATTGAAGTTAGACCTTGATCTAAATAGTACATGTTGGATGATTGTCTAAGGGAACTTGAGAGGTGAAAATAAAAGTAAAGGACCTTTTATAATATCCATTATGCATTAGATTGTTATAAACTTAATTGAATTTTGTATAGTTGCAATTTGAGAAAGTAAATGAATAGATACATTTAAAGGCATGCCTATCTTGAACAATGAGTATCCTGATCCCCTACTACCCTCAAATAACTAATAGGAAGCAAGAAGAAGCAAGGAGTTCAATGGAAACAGAGTATAGGTAATTGTATCTTATGTTGATTTACTTATGATAAAATAGACTAGAATTATGGGGAGATATCCCCAATGCATTTAATGTAATATTCCTTAAAGTAAGAAGGATTTACCATGTAATATTTAATGTGATAAATATTTATTGGTTTAGTTAAGGTAATTTTACTTTATTTTTGTATTTGGTTATATTATGTAGTTTATTCTCTTTTAGTGTTAATCATTATTTATTTTCTAGATGCTTAGCAATTACTTTTTGTTTTTTTGATATCTAGTTTCACTCTTGTTTGGTTTCTTATTATTATAAATCTAAGAGTAGAGTTCTAGGGTGAACTTAGAGGTGACCTAAGGGAATTAAGAACCCCTTAGGGTGAACATAACTAACCTAAGGTAATTGAGAACCCATTAGGGTGAACATAGGAGACCTAAGGTAATTGAGACCCCCTTAGGGAGATAAAGGACTAAGTTGTTAAGATATTACATCCGAGTTAATATAGCTCATAATGGAGACAATATAGATAGCTTAACTCATAATACTTGTAGCATACCTACACATAATGATTTGTGTATGGTATGGAGATGCATGTATACCTTCGATGGACTGAGGGTGATAGGTCTATCTCATCAAGATTTATTGGATATATGGGCTTATCTACAGTGACACATGGTACGCCTACAGAGAAAGACTTGTGATAGGGTACTTCATGAGATGTAGCTTCTAGGAAAACTTAGGAAATTTAAACTTTAGGTAAATACTAGTTGGGTTATGGGTTCATGAAGGGTTTATGTATCCCTCTCAATAAAAAAAAAACTTTTTCTATTTTTGTATTTTTTGTTTCTATGTTTTTGGGTCATTACATTTAGTATCAGAGCTCTAGTTACGAGGGTATATAGCTTCTATGTGTGCTAAAGGGAATTAGATGTATCCAATGAAGGCTTGCATAAGAAAAGGACTAAAGCTAGGATGATATAGAATACCCTATTTGCTAGAATCTAACGGGAATAACCCCAAGGTAGAGTGGATGTTAGGATGCCTTAGTATATACTTCAGTATCAATTACACATCCTAGCCTAGGATATTATCCTAGTTAGGTTGTTAACACATATAGCAAGAAAACTCTATATTATGGCTTGATTAGAAATACAACTTAAGATGAAATTGTAATATAATATTATTTATTGGATGGAATCAGGTTAAGATGCCACATAATACTATAAGAGGAAGGCCTACACCTAGATAAACTTGGCAAAGTAATTTTGAAGAAGAAAACTAGGATGGGGAACCAACAAGCCCCAATAGGGAGGTATAAGACCTCACCACTATGGTCACTACTATGTAGGATCATATTAGACAATTTTTAGGAACGGTTGAGAATCATAATTCACAAGTTCAAGGCTAAGAGATTGGTCTAAATAGTGGTCTAACTATAAAATAATTTCAAGCGAGAGCCATAGCAAAAAAGTAAATAGCTAGGGACATGAAAACATCAGCATATCTAATTTTGATGAAGAGGGCGATGGGGATGTAGTAGAAGCATGGCTGAGAGAAGTAGAGGTTCACTTTATAGTAAAAGGATACTCATAAAGAACCCAAAAAAATTGGGATATGATTAACCTAGAAGGGGCTACTCTGGAGTGGTGGGAAACTGGTGTAAAATCAGCTATAAGAGACCAACAAAATGGACTCCAATTACATAACACAAATGTAATAATGAAATAAAACTGCCAATTTATATTATTATCATTCCTAAATTCAAACCCCTTCTACAAAATATTACAATCCATCATATAGCAACCGAAAACCAAAGAAACCCAAAAAAAGTCTTTTTTCTAAAAACTGCTAAAAATAGATCTTTTCCTAAAAACTGCTAAAAATAGAAATGAGTCGGATTGTGCCCAAATTTGGTGCACACATCCCTCTTACAATAATTAACCTTAATTTAAAATATTAGGTCTCAAATTATGGTATAACAAAAGATAATAAACTTCTAACAGCCAAAAAACCCAAAAAACCTGGGAACCTATTCTAAAAGCTAATTTTGGGGTACTAGATGTCGGAGTTAGGTCTTGAAAATATGATTTTTGGAGGGTCAGGAACATCAGAGATGAGCCTAATGTAGAACATGCACATGGAACCACCTATTAAATTTCAATGTAAACAGGCGTACGGTTCACAAGTTATGGCTCCGACAAGGTGCATCAGAAACCCACTACGAGGAAACTAATATTGAACCCATTGATACTCCATGGGAAGAATTTATAAATATATTTAAGAAGATATTCCTAATAGAGCATTTATATATATTCAATTATGAAGAATTTTCTAGTATGAGACAAGGAACCAACATAGTAGAGGTGTACTATAAGAAGCTGGTAAGACTGTTCAAATATGTACCTGTTTATAATGAGAAAATATGGGTTCACAAGTTCACTCTTGGATTGGAATCTAGGTTAAAGCATGATGTAGACACATAGGAGCCTAAATCACTATAAAATACATATGACTTAGCAAAGAAAGTAGAGTCAAACTTATGTTATAAATACGACACCTCTATCCGAGCAAGCTCGATAGGAGCTAAAGAAGAGGAATAGTAATGGGTTTGTAAAATGGGAGGTTGAACAAGAGAGAAAGGCTAAGAACCCCAAAAATATTGAGAAGAAAACTTATGTAAATAAAAATAATTTCAAGAAGAACTTTCATAATAAGGATAACAAACCTAACACAAAACCTCAACCACAGAAGTCGCAAGCTCCAACTCTAGCAGTTAAGAGTGGGAATGAGAAACCTGAAAAATAGTAAGGACCCAAGGAAGGGTGCTACAATTTTTGAGGACCTCATTACTATAATAAGTGTCCATATCGAGCAGGTACTAGCATAGCTAATGCAAAATGGAAGGAATAGAAACATCGGATCTATGTCGTAATTGGGAAGCAAAAGCTAGAGGGAAAAGCCACCCATTTACTTGTGAAAGGTAAGGTTTTCAATAAGCAAGTAAATATTTTGATAGATAGTGGAGCCACTAATAGTTTTATTTCGTCTAGTCTAGCAAGGACTATGTCGGAAAGGCCTAGATATTTGGCTCAAGGGTGGAAGGTTGAGTATGGTTCTAGGCAGACCTACTCGGTGAACCAGTGTTATCCTATGGAATAAATTACTCTATCTAAAGGGACTACATAATGTTGTTTATATGTATCTCCCCTACATGCCTTTGATGTGGTCCTAGGGATGGATTGGCTATAGGCTCATAAAGCCTTAGTCAATTTTCAAGACCGATGGATTGAGTATTCATAAGAAGGCAGAAAGAGACTAAGAATTCATAGCAAACAAGGGGTGTTTGAACCTCAGATGTTGTCCGCTATGCAATTGAAGAAGGCCCTAAAGAGAGGAGGAATAGTGTATGTGGTAAAACTTAATGAAGTGGAAGACCATGAGAAAGGAGAAATACTAAGACAACATCCAATTTTACAGGATTTTCAGGATGTATTTCCAAAGGACCTACCTGGACTACCTCTTGTACAAGAATTTGACTTCACAATTGAACTTATGATGGGATTCAAACCTATTCATAGATCCCCATATAGGATGAATCCTACTGAAATGCAAGAACTAAAGGTTCAATTGCAAGGATTATTGGAGAAGGGTTTGATAAAACCAAGTGTGTCACCGTGGGGTGCACCAATTTTGTTCGTGAAAAAGAAGGATGGTTCGCTAAGATTGTGTATTGATTACAGGATGCTAAATAAGGCTACAATCAAGAATCGGTATCCTTTACCTAGGATTGAAGATTTATTTGATCAACTAAAGGATGCCAAGGTGTTTACTAAGATCAATCTGAGGTTAGGGTATCACCAGTTAAGGATTCATGAGGAAGACACTCACAAAATGACATTTAAGACTAGGTATGGGCATTATGAGTTTACGGTTCTACCCTTTGGACTAACTAATGCCCCAACTACTTTCATGAACTTAATGAATAGTGTGTTTCGAAGACACTTGGACCAGTTTGTCCTGGTATTCCTAGATGATATCCTTATATACTCTCGAGATAAATAAGAACATGATAAACATCTTAGGATCATGTTGGAATTGTTAAGGAAGAATCAAATTTATGGAAATCTGGCTAAGAGTGAATTCTATGTTCCAGAGGTATGATATCTTGGACATGTTATATCAGTAAAGGGGATTGTTGTGGATCCAGAGAAGATAGAGGCTATTCTGAATTGGCCACCCCCTACTAATGTGACTGAAGTGTGAAGTTTCATGGGGTTAACAGGCTATTATAGATGCTATATAAAGGACTACTCCAAGATTGTTGGACCCATAACTAACCTTCAGAAGAAGGGGAAGGAATTCAAGTGGTCAGAGAAGTGTGAGGTTGCCTTTGTACTACTAAAGCATAAGCTTACTACTGCACCAATACTAAAGGTTCTCGATCCTCAAGGGGACTTTTCAGTGTGCACTGATGCATCAATAGATGGGTTGGGTGGGGTACTCTCACAAGAGGAGTTAGTAGTGGCATATACTTCAAGGAAGCTCAAAAAACATGAAGTTAATTATGCTACGCATGATTTAGAGCTAGCTTTAGTGGTGCATGCTTTAAAGGTTTGGCACCACTACTTGGTGGGAAGGCCCTTTGAATTAAATATAGACCATCAAAGTCTGTAGTATATATTCACCCAACCAATACTCAATGCGAGACAGAGAAGATGGGTGGAATTTCTCACTGAGTATGATTTCGAGATTGAGTACATAAAAGGAAAATAGAATAAAGTAGTTGATGCTTTGAGTAGAAGGAAATATATAGCAACCATAACTAGAATTCACATGGACCTGATGGATCGAGTGAGACAGGAGCAATCTCAGGATGAGTATTGCCAAGGAATTCGAGTCAAGATGGATAGAGATCCTGAAGGAAATAAGGAATTTAGTGTGAAATATGAATTTCTGTGTTATAAGGGAAGGGTCATCATACCAAATATGGGCGATTTGAGGAACTTGATAATGCAATAAGCTCATAGATATCCTTATTCTGCTCATCTAGGAGGAGCCAAAATGCGAGAAAACATGAAAAGAGCCTTCTTTTGGGTAGGAATGAAGAAGGACATCACAAATTTTGTTGCTCGATGCCTCGAATGTCAGAAAGTTAAGGTAGAACACCAGCATCCTACAGGAAAACTATATTTGCATGATATACCTATGCAAAAATGGTAGGTTATATCTATGGATTTTATAGTGGGTTTACCCAAGACTCGGTACCAACATGATGCCATATTTGTAGTGGTTGACAAATTGACTAAGGTTACCCACTTCATACCAGGAAATACCAAGGATGATGCTCAGGTAGTGGCTAGAAGATTCATCAAAGAGGTATTCCGATTGCATGGATTTCTTGAGGTAATTATCTCAGATAGAGACTCCAAATTCACTTCTGAATTTTGGAAATCCCTTCATAGTGCAGTTGGTATGAAACTGAATATGAGTTTAGCATACCACCCTGAAATCGATGGCCAAACAAAGTGGGTAAACCAAGTTCTGGAAGATATGCTTCACATGTACTGCATGGATCACAAATATCAATGGGAATATTGTCTACCTTTGGTAGAGTTTACCTACAATAATGGACATCACTCCTCACTAGGAATGACACCTTTCAATGCCTTGTATGGGTGAAAGTGTAGAACACCATTATCTTGGGATAACCTAGAAGATCGAGTTGTGATTGGGCCATAAATGGTCAAGGTAATGGAAGATCAACTAAAGGAAATTAGGTAAAGGCTTAAAGAAGCTACGGATAGGTAGAAGAGTTATGCAGATCTAAAAAGGACTCCAAGAGAGTATTCTATTGGAGATAAGGTGTTCTTGAGGGTTAAGCCAAAGAAAAGTGCTATCAAATCCATGAAGTTGGATCCACGTTTTGTGGGGCCCTTTGAGATCATAGAAAATATCAGTATGGTTGCATACCGACTTGCATTACCACCTAATCTATCCAAAATCCATGACACCTTCCACATATCCTTGCTTAGAAAATATGTTTCTGACCTTGAACATGTGTGGGATGTTTCTAAATTGCAGATGGCAAATTCGGAGGCCATTGAAGTACTACCGATGAATATTCTTGAGTTTCGTTCTAAATATCTATGGAATCGGACTCTCGAACAGTGTAAGGTCCAGTGGGACCAGTTCTCTGAGAAGAATGCCACTTGGGAGAAAGTGGAGGTTATGTGAAAATATTTTCCCTTTTTGTTTGAAGCTATATGATGTAATAATTTTTACTTTCTATTAAAAAAATAAAAGGAAAACTGGAAACACCGAGGACGATGTTTAATTCTAGTGGGGGAGGATGTCATGACCCTCCCTAGCTGACTTTATGGCACAAAGAAAACAATGTATTAACCTATGATGTGGTGATACCTAGTTTGAACAATTGAACCAACTATATGATGTTTAGTTGATTTATAAGGGCATGTTATCGCTAACATATTGCCAAGTGTGTAGGATCAAGTACACTCGTAGGTGGAATAGGTAAAATCACCCACCAAAAATGAGGGTACCAAATATCAGGTGAAATGATGATTAAGGTACTCGGAGGTAACATGGATAGATACCTTCATATAGGTATGCATTGATGGAAGGGATAATCATCGATGACTGATCACCTTGAGCTTTAGTTGATAGCCTAGTAGCTATCGTAAAATCTTTGGCTAAGATAGGTGATTGGGTTGATGGAAATATTCCCTCTTTGTTGTTTTATAAATTTGTTTGCTCTCTACTGCATCATGGCTTGGGTAGCTTAATGTTGGGTTTTCTATAGGAGAACAACTACAAAATGTATGTGGATGCATAAAGTAAACTGTCATGTTGAAGTGAAAGTAGAGCATCATTCTTATGAAGGAAAGCAAATTAAATTTATATGTCGAATAAATATTCCTTTAAATTAATTAATGAGGTTTTAATTAAATAATGTTTGACTCATTGGAGCTCATTAGTAAACTTCATTGCAATTAATAAATGGGATTTCATTTAAATTAATTAAAAGTGTTCATTTTAATGATAATGGAAAATTCATTAAAATACTTTAATTAATTGAAATAAATGAAAGAAAATCCATTTAAGAAATAGATACCTTTTATTTTATTGAAAAAGCAATTATGAAATTGTTTAAATAAAAGAAATATATTTTAATGGTGATAAATATCATGTAAATGATATTTTATTTAAAAAGTACCATTCTTCATTTTAAAAATGTAAATATCCCTTTCCCCTATATAGTGTAACCTATGAAAATAATCTATGGGGCTACTAATTTCCAAAGGTGGAAATTATGGGAAAAGGAACACATTTTCACTAGAGGATAGGGGACGAAGCATTGAAGAAAGGAGGCTCGAGGTTGGGCTTGGGGTTCGAGAAGGACGATGGATGGGCCACCTGGAGTAGAGAGGCACGTAAGGAGGAAGGGAGGAAAAAGGAAAGAAGGAAGGGAGAGCACAGAGGGTAGAGGACAAAGGGAGCACAGAGGAGACGTAGACCAGGGACTGGAGAAAAGAGAAGAACACACCACAAGCAAGGAGGAGAGGCATCCAGACATCACCAAAATTCCATATCTGCAGAAGTATTAAGGTTGGAGTGCTTTAAAATTTAAATCCATTTTTACTTGCGTTGGTATGGTGAAAAACCTGGTTATGCTCCCCTAGTTCTATTTCCCTGTAGCATGAAAATCCATGGGAAAGGATTGGAAACACCTACGTCTAAGTCTAGTGTGAGAATTGTGCATTAGAGAGCCACTATGTTTAAATTGTGAGCACTATGCATTAGGAAGCCACTATGTTTAAATGGTAAGCTTTGTGCATTAGAGAGCCATTGTGTTTAAATGGTGAGCGATGTGCATTAGAGAGTCAATGTGTGTTTAAATGGTGAGCGCTGTGCATTAGAGAGCCACTATGTTTAAATGGTGAGTGTTGTGCATTAGAGAGCCAGTGTGTGTTTAAATGGTGAGCATTGTGCATTAGAGAGCCACTGTGTTTAAATGGTGAGTGTTGTGCATTAGAGAGCCATTGTGTGTTATAGTGAGCATTGTACATTTGATGGCCAGTGTGTGTTTAAATGGTGAGCGTTGTGCATTAGGAAGCCACTATGTGTTATAGTGAGTGTTGTACATTTGATGGCTAGTGTATGTTTAAATGGTGAGCATTGTGCATATTCGAAGGCCACGATATGTCGAAGGGAGCATTGTGAGTGTTCGAGGGCACTATGTGTCCGAGAGCATTGTGGGAGTTGAGAGCACTGTGTATTTGAGAGCATCGTGCTCCAAGAGTGGGAACCCTATTTTTAGAGACGTCTGCTATAGTGGGAGAACCACTCATACTCCAAGAAAGGGTATTGCGTTTGGGAGCACCGCCTATAGGAAAATCACCTATGTTTAGAGAAAGGGGTTGGGTTTTAGAAAATGTTGTTGGTAGCGTAAGACCATCCGCCTTTGTGGGGAACTCTGTTGCGATAGAAGTAAAAGCATAGTGCCTAGTTCTATTTTTTTGGACGCTAGGTTTTGCAGAGGTTGTTCAACATCCACCATGGAAGGCGTTGGCCTTTGGTTGTAGACCTTGACTTAGAAAGGTGTTGTGTAATTTAATTAAACTGGAGCCTTTGTTTTATATAAAATATAATGAAGGATTTTAATTAAAAAGGAACCTTTGTTTTATGTGAAATATATTGAAGGATTTTAATTAAAAAGGAACCTTTGTTTTATATGAAATATAATGAAGGATTTTAATTAAAAGGAACCTTTGTTTTATGTGGAATATATTGAAGGCTTTTAATTAGAAAGGAACCTTTGATTTATATGAAATTTATTGAAGGCTTTTAATTAGAAAGGAACCTTTGATTTATATGAAATTTATTGAAGGCTTTTAATTAGAAAGGAACCTTTGATTTATATGAAATTTATTGAAGGCTTTTAATTAGAAAGGAACCTTTGATTTATATGAAATTATTTTAGGAGTTTTTAATTAAAAAGGATTACCTTTATTATTTAATTGAAATTTATTGAAGGCTTTTAATTTAGGAAGGAACCTTTGATTTATATGATTATTGAAGGATTTTAATAGAAAAGGAACCTTTGATTAATGTTGATTATCTTAGGAGTTTTTAATTAAAATGGATGTAGATTTATTCTTTGAATTGAAGTTATGGGGCTTTGATTTAGGGAATGAAAAAGAATGATTGTTTTAAAGGTTAAAGGTATGGGACTTTAATGCTTTAAAACAATAATTCATTTGATTGGAATTGTGAATTAAAAAGGATGTAGATTTATTCTTTGAATTGAAGTTATGGGGCTTCGATTTAGGGAATAAAAAAGAATGATTGTTTTAAATATTAAAGGTATGGGACTTTAATGCTTTAAAATAGTAATTGGTTTGATTGGAAATTGTGAATTAAAAAGGATGTAGATTTATTCTTTGAATTGAAGTTATGGGGCTTTGATTTAGGGAATGAAAAATAAAGGGATTGTTTTAGAGGTTAAAGGTATGGGACTTTAATGCTTTAAGACATGAATGAATTTGATTAAAGTTAGACCTTGATCTAAGTAGTACATGTTGGATGACTCTCTAAGGGAACTTGAGAGGTGAAAATAAAAGTAAAGGATCTTTTATAATATCCATTATGCATTAGATGGTTAGAAACTTAATTGAATTTTGTATAGTTGCAATTTGGCAAAGTAAATGAATAGATGCATTTAAAGGCATGCCTATCCTGAACCATGAGTATCCTGATCCCCTACTACCCTCAAAGAACCAATGGGAAGCAAGGAGAAGCAAGGAGTTCAATGGAAATAAAGTATAGGTAATTGTATCTTATGTTGATTTACTTATGATCAAATAGACTAGAATTGTGGGGAGATATCCCCAATGTAGTTAATGTAATATTCTTTAAAGTAAGAAGGATTTACCATGCAAGATTTAATGTGATAACTGTTTATTGGTTTAGAGAAGGTACTTTTACTTTATTTCTGTATTTGGTTATATTATGTAGTTGATTCTCTTTTAGTGTTAATCATTCTTTATTTTTTGGATGCTTAGCGATTACTCTTTGTTGTTTTGGTTTCTAGTTTCATTCTTGTTTGGTTGCTTGTTATTAGAAATCTAAGAGTAGAGTTCTAGGGTGAACTCAGAGGTGACCTAAGGGAATTAAGAACCCCTTAGGGTGAACATAGGTAACCTAAGGGAATTGAGAACCCCTTAGGGTGAACATAGGAGACCTAAGGGAATTGAGACCCCTCTTAGGGAGATAAAGGACTAAGTTGTGAAGAGATTACATCTGAGTTAAGATAGCTCATCATGGAGATGAGATAGATAGCTTAACTCACAATACTCATAGCATACCTACACATAATGATTTGTGTATGGTATGGAGATGTGTGTATACCTTCGATGGACTGAGGGTGATAGGTCTAGCTCATCAAGAGTGATGGGATAGATGGGCTTATCTATAGTGACACATGATACGCCTACACAGACGAACTTGTGATAGGGTACTTCGTGAGATGTAGCTTCAAGGAAAACTTAGGGGATTGAAACTTTAGGTAAATACTAGTTGGGTTAGGGGTTCATGAAGGGTTCATGTATCCCTCTCCTTAGTAAAAAAAAAAAACTTTTTCTATTTTTTTATTTTCTGTTTGTGTGTTTTTGGGTCATTACACTTCCAAAATCCCCTATCCAACCATGAGCAACAAACAACCAATAAAGTGTCCTATAATAATGTTCCACAATCCTAAAAAAATACGATCAATATGATAGCAACAACCACAAGATAATAATATCATAACCAATCAACTTAACAACCCCAAGGACCAATATTTTCAACATCCAACCAACCCTTTAGACCATAGTTAGTCTTGTGGAATACCCAAAAGAAGAAAACAAGTGTAGATAAATCCACATTGGTCTTGAAACCTCAACCCTCATTTTTCTTCAACTTAAAATAGCAATTACCTAGCACACCAGCCAAGTTTTCCTTCTTAGATCTTCTATAGACCTCCTATTCATAGGTAATCCTTGGTCAAGCTTCTAAGCCAACAATCCATCCCGTAAGACCTTCCACCTAGAAATCTATCCAATGTTGTAGGTGCTCTTGGGATTAATCACATATATTTTTATGAAGATGATATTCCTACATTAACCTCTCAAGGGAATTCTTCCCTTTACATTACTAAATATATTGGAGAAAAGTTTCTCAAGAGGATCTTGGTAGACAATGGTTCCTCCCTCAACATATGTAGTTATAAATTCTTCCAAAATTTGGGATTAAGGGAGAAATATTTAACTAATTTATATATCATCAAAAAAAATTTTAATTAATACCAAGATACTTGTGGATTATATCCCTCCCCTTAGGGTAGGACCCAAGATCTTAGACACCTTTTTTATGTAGTATCATGCCCAACATATTTTAATATTATTATTGGATGCCTTTGGATTCATGCAATGAGGGTTGTATATTCTAATATCAATAAATGTATTAAGTACGAATTCAAAAATTATATTATCATCATCCAGGCTGAACCTCGACCATTCCAATATTGTTCAATGGTTGAGAAAACCCAATTAGAAGTCAACTTTTGTCCAACAGTTCCTCTTCACAAAATTTCATCATCTTCTTCTTCTTCTCCTAGGTATTATCCATCTCCAAAAATCACCAATAAGTTTAATAAATTATGAATTATTGAGGAACGACCAACCATTAATTCATCAAATAATCAAGTCAATCAATTAGGGCAATGCCCTATTATAGATATAGACAAGCTACCACCTTCACCTCAAATCATGGTTTTTTCCCATAAAAGGGTGAAGTAGTGCACATAGGAATGTGTACCTTTATCTAAGTGCTAACATCCCATGAAGAGAAGATATATGGTAACAATTACCATAGAGATAAACTTTTACCATTATTACCTATCCAATTATTACCCATTGCCTAAGCATATCCTATATAGTATGGTATATGAAGGTAAGGGCTTGGGGCCTCAACAAAAATGCATAAAAAGAGACTTTAGAAGTTGAAATTTGACCTAGAATATTTGGAATAGGCTATATCCATAACAAAAACCAACCCTTACCCATCTATGATGATCAATTCATAACCTTTTCTGAATTCATAGATCATCTAGGCTTAGAGTAGAGTGATGAGGATGAAGGATTCCCTTCTCCCTTCACCATGTTGTTTTGTAATGTTATAACCTTAATTAAACCTAAGTTTATCATGAATATGAGATAATATGCTAAGGGGGATACTCTTTATGATATGGTTCATAAATATATCCTCCATAATAGATTCTTCTTTGATGGGTTAGTCCCTTGTGTTGCCAATGTCCAAATTTATAGGTATAAGAGGATCCATTTCTTATGTCTCCCAAATACCTTTCACAACTAAGAGTTATCCCAACACATATTCATTATGAGGATGAATCTCACATCCTTATTGACGAGACCATATATGTATATATAAGAACCATAGTCTATCCCTATATCATCCAATTGCCATGTAGGTACCATGGCTACTACTACATCCCTTATCTCCTTGGAGTTAGAATATGATCAATAAACTATCATTATTAAAAAACTCCAAGAACCTACAACCCTTAGTTCTATTCAGATCCCCTTAGATATCCTAAACATAAAAGTTTCTCCATTTAAAACTTATTACACAAACATATTTAACTTTCTTAAATATGGCATAATTATTGATGACTTAGATCACAACAAGCAAAGGCTTTTGTGAAATAGAGTGTGTTTATTTATGATAATTGATGATATTTTATGTTGAAATTATTTTTAGGGTATCCTATTATGATTCCTTAGCTCTAATGAAGCCCAAATAGCCCTTACTAAAGCACATGAAGGGTCATGTGGAAACCATTTTAGCGGTAATGAAATTTCAAAAAATATCCATAGGATAGTATATTATTGGTCTTCTAGGGAAAAAGATGCATGTGACTATGTTCAACACTATGACAAGTGTCAATGTCATGACAACCTAATTCATGTAGCTTTTCAAAAAATTTAGGTTACTTCTTCCCCTTGGTCATTCTCCATGTGGGGATTGGAAATTTTTGATAAAAATCCCACATAACTTGATCATCACAAGGTTATCATCACAACAATATAATACTTCAAAAAATGGGTAGAATCCATACCCTTAGCCATAATGACTAGATTCCAAATATCTAAGTTCATCTTCAACTATATCCTTTGTAGGTATGATATTCCTTTAGTTACCATATTTGAAAATGGCACTCCTTTCAAGAATAAGGATATCCATAAATTTTTTTCTAAGTACAAGATTCAGCATGCCCATATTACCATCAGGGTAATGGTAAACCCAAAGCATCCAATAAGTCTTTAGTTAAAATAGTAAAGAACGGTTGAGACTGGCATATCCAAATTTACCTTACCTCATGGGCCTATCATACTAGCACACAAAATACTATAGGTGCAACCCATTATATGGTGGTTAGTACTATGGTAGCCTTCCCATTTGATCTAGAGGTCTTGTCTTTATGTATATTGTTACAAGATGCATCAATTGGAAACGCGTATCATTTAGATCATTTGAAAAAATTAGAGTTGGATGAAAATAATACCCATACCTTAGAGTATCTTTGAGCCTATATGAATAGGCTCAAGTGAACTTACACTAAGAAATTTTACAATTATTATTTTGAAGTTGAGGACCTCGTCCTCTAGGAAAACCAAAAGAACATTGTAAATCAGAAAATGAACAACACCAAAGAAATAGATAAAAACCAATATACAATATATTGCATAATGAATAGAGACAATATTTTTCTGATACAAATGGAGCCTTGATCTCCAATGTTTACAACATCATTTGGTATTGATACAAATGTTACAAATCTAGGGTTTAAAAACCCTAGTTTCAAATAATAACTAGTGTCTTCTCACTCGTATTCAATCCAAACAAGAGTTGTGGGTGGGCTTGTGTATCCCTACAAGACCACCATAGATTCAACAACTTCCAGAAAGATGATTCCTACACTTGCAAAGCAAAAAATAATAAAAAGATATTAGAAGCACTTGTAAGGGCTCCACTGTGTGAGACCCTCAGAAATTTAAAAACAACTAAAATACTAGATGCTACAGAATATAACTAAAAATAGGAAATATAGAAATATAAAATAAGTGAAAATAACTTCTTACCTTGTCAACATGCTAACAACGAAAGTAATGGCAAAGTGGCTGGGGGAAAAGGGCTTAAGGATTTATCTTTAGATCCAATAAGAGCTCTAAGGATTAAGGGATTAAGATTATCAGGTACTTAAGGCTTTCTAAGGGGTTTCCAAGGGTTTGATTCGTCAAAATGACTCATATTTTATAATCTACCCTTGAACATGTTAGGGTTTCAATGACACAAAATGAATGACCAAGATTATAACATGTTTGGGTAAGTGGAATGGATTAGGATGGATGGATGGTTGAGATTAAAACGTGGTGAATATCTAGGATTAATTTATATAAATATAATATATAAAATATTAATATTTATGCACATATTAAATAAATACATATAATATATATATATATATATATATATATATATATATATATATAATATTAATATTTATGCACATATTATATATATATATACATATATAATGGATGGTTGTGATTGGAAGACATGAATGGATGATAAGTGGATAGATTTTGGTGTCTACAAAAACTAATACTCAAATAGATATAAAGGCTAATTTTTAGCCCAATTGACAAGGACCCTTTGTCATAACAACCAAGTTTGGCTCAAAAGCTTATAACTTAGCAATGTTAGATGGTAAATATCTTAAAGAACCAATGAACATAATACACCTAAAAATATTTTATCCATGAATTCACATTTATTTTATCTTCTCTTCATATCTCTTCTCTGTCCATTGATTATGTTTCTCTATCATCTCTTCTTCTTCCACTTATTCTATGCCACCTTGCATTGGTTTATTTGCTCATACTGTATTATTTCTTGTCATACCTTGTAAGAACTATTCCATATACTCTTATTTTTACACTTATTCTTGTCGTATAGCTACTTCACTACTTGAACATATTTGCATTGACTGCTTGATAATATAGATTCTCGATGACTTCTTAATGATGGTAAATAATGACACCTAGTTAGGTTTAGCTATTATGCATTTGCACTCACAC
Source organism: Wollemia nobilis (assembly GCA_028583015.1). Classification (NCBI taxonomy): domain Eukaryota; kingdom Viridiplantae; phylum Streptophyta; class Pinopsida; order Araucariales; family Araucariaceae; genus Wollemia; species Wollemia nobilis. The sequence continues at coordinate 3,050,681 of JAQPPZ010002189.1, read as the reverse complement.
TAGGTCACTGAGGCTTAGTGTGAATCGCAAATCTAGGGAACATATTTTAATTTCTCTTATTGAGATGCTAATGATTACCTCTAGTTGTTATTATACATACATAATGTATTTTTGTGCTAGCAAGAAATTTGTTCTTATACATTTTTTACATTACTACATTTGTTGGCATAAAGCAAAGTTTATTTTCTATCTCATATATTCCTTGACCTTGAAAATACCAATAATAATTAAAAAATACCCATGTCAAGGGATATAATTATTTAGCTCTTGTATATCCTTTTCCCTTCGAAAGTTATCAATCATATTTTTCTCCAAGACAAAGGATATACACTTATTCCTCTTTCATGGTATATGCACATGTTATTTTGATCACACTTTTTCTTATTGATATTTTTATTGTTAATGGATCCTTGTAGGATAGGATAGATACCACATGAATATCATTTATGATGTTCATACAACCATTGACTATTCTATGCACATCTCTTAGCTATTAAAATTTCAACAAGGATACACACACACTATTTATTACTTTTTTCTTCTCTATATTCCTTCTATCTATCACATGCACACACATACCTTTGCTTTGCTTTGCTCAATCACTCATCCATCAGTGAGCACTACACCCCTATCAGATAATGCTCCAATTTTGACCATTAGTGAGCACTACATCCTTATCATATTACACTATACTTTTGATTATCAATGAACACTACACCCCTACATGATAACTTCATGGATGTCAATGAGCATATCTCCACCATGTTCCATTTTCAAGCACACATCCTTACTCTATATCAATCTACCTTCAATCACTAATGAGCACACACCCATAGCATTGATAATTCCATATTTGGTCACTAGCGAGCACACAACCATAGTAGGTATAACTCCATCCACTTGTTATCATTAGTGATCACTACACCCTTACAAGATAGCTTTATGTCCACTCACAAGCATCACACCCATGGTAGGTTTTGCTCCATATTTGGTCATTTTTAGCACACATCCTCATAAGGTTTTGCTCCATATTTATTCTTTGGTCACTCATATTTTTCTTGGATTATGTTGTTTGATCACACTAATCTATCAAATGATATAGTCTAAGCCCCTCTTTACTTTCTTTTGACCTTTTTGTGGATTTCTCCTTATTTTATATTATTCTTCCCTCTCTTTATCCTCTATTCTATATATTTTTATTCCCTCACTCTTCTTATCTACATCTAGTCATCTAATCATCATAAATTAGTTAAGCTCATTCATCCATTCATCATGCATTTATTAATTCATTAATTAATCCATCCATTCATCATGCATTTATTAATTCATTAATTCATCCATCCATTCATTCTTTATTAATCATCCAATAATGCATAATAAATTAATAAACACAATAAAAAATAATGCAACTAAGGTAATATGGTTCAAAAATTAGATTAAGTTGTTATATAGATGTGCCACAATAAAAATACGAGCACACTTGACCATTCCATAACCAAGAGAAGAATACCATACTCAAAATTGATATGTCATCCCAATCTCATCCCTAAATCTATGAGATAGAATTTATTGCTCTACCTGTTGGAGTTGGTCCCGATGGAGGTATGTTTACAAACCATGATATGGTTTGTGCCTAGGACTATGACCTACTATGAGATCATCAGGAGGACAATGAAGGCACCCTCTAATATACTGGGATATCCTATAAGTAGATTATTTCATAAAAATTATCCCTCCAAATTGATACCTATAGATCCTCTCTCATCTTCTACAACTCCTCTTATATTAGCCATATAGCCTAGTCTTGTTGGATTTCAAATATAATTATCATTCCCTATACATAAGCCTACTACCACTCCTACTCTAGCTAGCCCATCTCATCCTTAATGTTCCACCTCAACCCTCATTTCATCTCTCTTTGTAGTTTTTGCATCCTTCTCTATGATAGCTTGATCTCACTTTGCAATGATGTCACCTATAACACCCTACAAACCCTCTATCCTCTTGGAGTAGGTCCATTTCCCTCTACATGGGAACCGTATTAGCTTGCATTATATCCATATCTCTAGTTAGATCATCCTAAGATAGTGACCCACTAAGTCCCATTATCATAGTCATGGGTATGACTACTAATGCCCCCTCCCATCCTCTAAAACCTAAGGTATTTATGGTCATCCTTATGGCCATCACCATCTCCACCCTAACCTCCACCTACCTCTAACTTCACTCTACAGCCCATTTAGTGGCCTCTCAAAATTCAAATTGCATACCCCAACCCATGATCTAATGCCTCTACACTAGCACTAGTGGTGATATCCTCAAGGGAATTATGTTCTTGTACCATATCCTATAGCCAAGAAACCTATATTTATGTACATAATATCATCCAAGTCCTCCTCCATGAACCTCACCATATCAGGGTATCCTCTAACCCCTGATGGTTCCCTCTGTACCTGCATGAACCAATAGTCACCCAGCTCTATTACCTCCTCAAAGGTGTCAAACTATCACTACACATAATAAAACTAGAACAACTTGAGCTCATACTAATATTTTATCACCCACCTGATCCTCCATACACAAGCCAACTTGCAACCATCCTCTTCCCACCTAGGGTGTTAACACCATGGTTGCCATATGACCATCCAATCTTGTAGCTTGTCTATCACCCACCTCCATAATGATAGGATACTGATATACTACACATGATTGAAGTGTTAGCTACAATGGGCTTGGTGATGGTCTTGGTAGTTTCTATGATATCTTGACTATGATGTGCTCTTATGTACTCCCAACACCATGCTTAGAGCAATGTAGTACATATGATACTACCTTGTTTCTTGTACATGACATTGTATAATGACATGTATAAGAAGACTAGCACATAGGGGTCCCATGTGAATCTAATCTATTGATCTCGTATGTCTATTATAAATATTTCCAATACCAATGGCAAGTACCACATACTAGTGTTACACACTAAGAGCCCAACCACTACACCATAAAGTATAGTCGTGAGTGCTTCAACTCCATACTACTCTAGCATATCATCAACATGCAAGCCACTCTAGTGGATATCTTGCATCAGGTTCCCTATTAATCCTTGTAATGATGTATAATGCACCTACAATATATACACTTCCCTCTCCTTGACAAGGATCCTTAGGACCCACCACACATACTCCACTATGATGGTCATCTCCCTTGTTGATAACCATTTTAGATACCATCTCTCGATGAAAACTATCAAAAAATCTATATCTACCTCAAATAGAGGTATATTTTCTAGATGCAATAGCCCCATGGCCTATACATCATCCCTATTAGCCACTATGAGCTCCCTCACAATATCCTTTAGTGTATTCAGTTTCCACTCCCTACTCCCAAGCACCCCTTGCTACAAAATAAAATTCATAAAATTTAATTAGTTTCACATCATAATAAACTTCATAAAAATCATAAAATAATAAAACATCAATAATGTTAGCATTCTATAATTTATTTCCTCTCTCTACTTTCTTTCCTCTCTACTTTGTTTCCTATCTCTACATTCTTTCCTCTCTATATATTTTTCTTTTCCTTTATTTTTCTCTCTTTTTTATCTCTATTTTTCTTCTATTGAGATTTTGTTCTCCCTATTTTTAGAGAAAAAATTCATAGATTTATAGCTAGTAAAATTAGGTTTTTCCCATGCCTAACCAAATTTATAGAACCCATGAATTCATGTCGAGGTCGGCATGGCGATTCTTCCAAAAAATTGAAAAAAATCTAAGCTAAAATCTAGTCTAACCTAGTCTAGGGTATGCATTTGGGTGTATCCATCTTTAATCTGTCTTTGTGTTGGCTTTGCCTCTCATGATTTCTACATGGTGTGTTATAAGCACCATATATTATTTTTATCTAAAGCCCTTTTCCTACTTCATGCATGGTGAAAATAAATTTCATTTTCACCCTCCCCTCCCTTCCCCTTTTATTCCCCCTTTTTCTCTTTCCTTCTTTTGTTGTTTTTATGTTTTTGCTTCTTCATTCTTATGTATCTACCATTTTTATTTTCTTCAATAATTTTTCATTCCTTTTGAAACTCGAGGGGAACCCTGGCATTGGGGGCATTGATGTCATCACTGCCCCATAAAACATGTAAAATTTCATAGTGTTTGAAATGACACTATTTTTACACCATCCCTCTACCTAAACTTGCTACCCCTTTTAGTGTTCACCATTCTTAGCGTGCAGGCGTCTACAACTTTCTTTGACATATTTATTACTCCAAAAATACATCAAAGAGGAGGAAAATTGTAGACATGTAAAATTGACCTAGACAAATGAATCAATTTTCCCTTAGATACTTAGGCAGCCACTCAAAGTTGCTTCGTGCAATTTTGCACTTCCCACCCCTTAGTTTGTCCTTTTTTCCTATCCAATACTGACCATAAATTTGGTTAGGCTACCTTGGTGCCATCTAACCTCCAATAGTTATATTTCACACATTCATGGTCATCTCAAATCAACCACAATTTTGGTGCTTTAGGGTTTTGCCCTCAAAAATCTAAACCTTGCATCATAATTTTGCTTTTTTAATCCTAAACCTAGTTTTTTAATTTTACCACCTTCCCACCTTACTTTCAAACCATCTATAAAAAAAGGTGTTGAATTTTTTTTGGCTAATGTTATATTTGTGAACTCCCATCATCTTCTATTTGTGATATTCTATCCTCGACTTCATTTTATTTTACCTTCTTGTTATTACTAGCTACATTGGTGAGCAAGTGGGAAAGTTGTGATGGCATATTGAATTCAAGAAATATCTTCAAATCCATCAGAGAAAGGTAAATAGGCTTACCTCTTTGGTTTTTGCCTTGAGCCCTTAATTACTCTTTCATCTATGATTTTTTCTATAGTTAGATATTTGTAGTTCTGTTCCATCGTTCTACTTGCTTGTTTCTATTTTTAAATATATTCATTTATACTTTCTACATTAGATTCCATCTAGGCTCATATTTTTCTTTTTATTTTGTGATAGATTACATTTAAATTCAATATGTACATTTCTTTTACATTAGATCATATTTAAAATCATTATTTTGCATTAGTTTATATTTAGATTCATTTCATATACACCTGTTGCATTTTTATATTAGTACTTAGATCATCTATTTTGCAAATTTTTGTTTACATTCTCTTTCACTTAGAATATTTGCATATTTATTTGCATTATGTGGCATTTTTAGTTGTATTTATATTTTAATTCCATCATATCATTTGGCATTGATGTTTTGCATTTTCCTACACTTGAGGTATTTTCACTTTGCATTGTATCTTACTGTTAAAATGTATTTATATTGTTTATATTGTATTTAGTTGTCTATTTTTATTTATTTTCACTTCTTTATATTGATAACACCTTATTATATCATGTTAGATCATACTTGTATCTTCTCGTTACCAATTTTTCCTCTTATCACAAATTCATGGTTTATTTATAAGGGGCATGAATCCGATGAACTTGGAGAAACCCTCTATTTTTCCCTTATCTCTTTGTTATGAATTCATGGTCACCCTTTTTAGGGTGTAAATTAAGTGAGTGCATTACAAATTATGTTTTCATGCTTTACTTTTTGTTTTTCTTCTACAATCACAAATTTGTGGTCACCCATTATAGGGTACAAATTTAGCTATGATAGATTCAAGGGAAAGCCTATGCTTTCCTTCTTATATTTTTGTCATTAGTCTTGCATTTATTTATTTTATTCTGCATACTGTTAAAACCCTAGCTTCTCTTTTGCATGTTTTTATATCTCCAAAATTTAAAATACTCATTTTCTTTGCACAATCAGATGAATGGATGAAGGGGATTTTACTATTGTGCCTACAAGCTTAGCCTTCATAGCAGCTTAAGCAGGTCCCCAAGAACTAACCACTTTTTTTCTAGTTTCTATCTTTTTTCGTAGGTTTATTCAGATTCATGGTCATAGGATTTGAGGCATGGATTCAATGCAAAAACAAACATCAAGACAAGTAGGGTTTTGTTTAATATATTAGGTTGTTTGTTGTATGTTTTTATTTGTTTTTTTTTTTAACTAGTAAAGTAGAATAAACTTAAATTTAGTCACATTTAGAAAAATAAATTTTAGTTCATTTCAGATTAGAAAAAGGAAAATTTGATTTATTTTATCTTTTAGGCATTGAATAAAAATTGCATGTAGTTTGCATAGTAGGCTAACTTGTATGTGCATTATCCCTTGAACCCTTGCTTAAAAAAAAAAAATTTTATTTTCTTATGTTCTTAGGATTAGTGTACATACAAAAATAAAAATCATTTTAGGATAGTTTCTTGTTTGTCTACATATTTGTTTTCCTTCATCATTTTATAGTACTCTTAGTTTATTTCTAGTTTGAGACCAAACATAGGTGTATTCTAAATTAACACATCAAACCCTCCCATCCTAGACTTGGAGTGAGTCCTAAAATCACTCTTAGTGAAACCTTGAATCCCCCAAGGCCCCAAAGTGTGAGAGGCAATTTTTGTAGTTACCTCGGCTCTCAGCGGATCCATAGAGAATCGCCTATGTATGTTTTTCCTCCATAGTAAGTATATTGTGGTGGGATGACAAGATTCATAAGTTAGGTTGTTATCATTAGGGATATACGAATTATAAAATTATATTATCTTTCTTCTCTAAGCAACTATGAAAACAAAACTAAATAAAATTGAATTTACCTTCGTTTTACCATGTTTGAAACCTCTACCTTACTTGGAATGTTGCACAATAATTAGCACAAAATATGAGTGCTTTGGTATGAACTTCCAAAGAAGCAACCCATGATTTAAAACCCAACATTTGAGAAATAAGGGGAAATAGATCCTCTTTTTGAAACCCTTTCTCCTATTAATAATGAACAATGGGGAAGTAGTTTTTGAATCCATGGATCATGTATCTACTTTCCTATGAGGAAATAAGGAATATATGTAATCCATATTAAAGGTGGATGATATACCTTCTTCTACTATAGATGAAATTATTTTAGAACTTCCAAAACAACCTATATCCAATCCCTTGAATTGTTAGTATAAATACTCTATCATTACAACAACCATAGAAGGGAGGCAATCAAATATCTCATCTTCCTTTGGAAATTAGGGATATATACCTCCAAATATAGAGCCATTTATGCTAAATCACCCTATATCTTAGCTTTTAAGCATTCTACAAGTTCAAATGTGGATGTATTTATCAATATGCCAAATGCTTCAAATATGTTTTCTTATAATTCATTCTTTAACATGCCCATTCATGCTAGCTGCTAGTCACAAATATGCCTAAGTACAAGACATGATCACTTATGCGCCCTAGACTCGGTAAAAATTGAAATGCCAAAGGAAAGAGATGTCCTTCGGACCAATCTGCAGAGAGGGTTGGTTCCCTTACTGAATCCTACACTATTGAAGACTAAAGTTGCGAGAAAGAAATCGAAAATAACCGAAAGAGAAGGGAAATATGGCCACAGGCTGAAATTGTAATATTGGGGAAAGATTAACAATAGGAATTTCACTCAAGCACATGAATAACATATAATAAAATAGAGCAACCTAATTTACTTACAACCTTGCATAGATAACCTCCAGGATTGCATTCCAAAACTCACTTCCTCACCAACAATATTTAAACTCAGATGCAAAATTTAAATTTAACTAGCAGATAAGAAATACGAGCATAAAAGAGAAATGCATAAAATAGAAGGAAATCACACATACAATCACTTGCAAAATTAGAAGCCAAATATCTCTTATTTACACAGAGAACTTGATAAGTTTTCTTGCAAAAATGTCTCTCCTCCCTTACAATATAAATTTGATTAGTATTTATAGAGGTTTTCACCTCTTTCATTAAATACATTTAGAGGCAAGGTGTTAGCCACTCAGACACCAATAACATCAAATATCTCCTTGACAACAACAATGAACCAAAGAAAAAATGCCAAAGAAAATATCTACTAATTTTATCACATGGCATATCAGGCTTCAGCAGGAATCAACGATCTGATTTCATTCTCTATGGTGGCACCTTGGATATGCGTACCCATGAAGTGGTCGATGCCTTGAAAATAAACAATATTACACTGGATTCAAAAGCATCTACCAATTTTGATGATAATATTGCCACAAGAATTAACTTCATCAATATTAATCCATTTTCAAAGAAGATTTTCATTGAAAACATGAAATTTCACCCCAAAATAGGGCCTTCATCTTCAATTATCTTGAAATGAGATTTTTCTTGGAATGTGCACTTAATAATTTCATCCTATATAAAATGAAATTGTACCCCAATCTTTTTTCTTTTATTCCGACTTTTTTTGGGAAAATATTCTATTGCCATAAGTGGGGCCAATATTGGAAACTTGATTTTTTTGAAAATTAATGAGAACAAAGAAAGCAAAAGGCCTTTCGAAAAGCAAAAGGTATTTTAGAGAGTGAAAAGGCCATTTTGGAAAGCGAAAAGGCCATTTCGGACAAAAAGCATTTCAAATAAGGGAAAAACATTTTACTTTAATTGCACCCAAAATTACACCCATCAAAAATGTTCAATGTGTGAAAACACTCAAAAAACATTTTTAAGTTTTACTGGCAAATTTACAACAAAATTTCAATGTGGCAAAAATGCCGACATTTCTGGTGGCTCACGGGGTATTCAACTCGCCTAAATTCTATTGATCCCAGACCTTTATTCATTGGGTGCAGAGTCCTCACTATCAATTGCATCTGATGGTCGGCTACTGGTACCAACTTCGTCCTTCTTTTTTAGATGTGCCACTATAGATTCATACACTGCAATTGCATCAGCCCATGCATCTATAGTAATTTCCTCATGAACTTTGAGTGTATCCACAAGATATCAAAAAGTCTCCACCTTTTCTACATCAATATATTTAGCCTTTTGGCTGAGCTCCAATAATCCATACTCAATGCAAATGAATTTTCTCATCAATGGCAGTACATGCTCTTCAGTGATGGGCTCCTCCAAGTTATCAATATCTGAGGTATCATCCATGAAAACAACCCATAATGCATCCAAATATTTCTTCGCCATAATATTCCTCTGATCATCAACAAATATAGGAAAACCATTAGTTGCGATGGTTTCAAATTGATCCAAGGAAATGCGCCTCTCATGCTCAAATATATCCTGTAGTCTAAGAGCTTCTTTAAGTAGTTCCATTTTGGAGAAAAAACTATGCACAGTAATATTAGCACTTTCCCAATCATGGGCTATTTCACTCATTGGACGAAACCAAAGATCCATTTGAGTCATTGACTGAATCTTCATGGCCATTTCCAACTTTGGCTCTAAATATTGCTCTATGTTGTCCACTATAGGTCCGCCATATGAAACAACTACTTGTACCTCCTGAAGAAACATGAGAACTAATGTAGCCTTGATTTCCATCTTCCTACAATCATTCAACAATTGACTATGGGCTTCTTTAATATTATCCTTGGTAAGAGTCACGGATTGCATTGCTTTCACCGCCAACTAATTCTACAAGTTTTGAAGCTGTTATTGCAAGGCTTGGATCTTTAATTGTGCTTCTTTATCGAATGCCTGGAACTAAGTAGCTGCCTGTTTGATCTCCATGATTTCCTCTTCCAAACATATTGTCTGCTACTACCACTATTGAGATTTAGATTGTGTAGTATCTAGTTTGACCTTTTGTGCTACTAAGGCCTCCTCTAGCTCCTTGATATTTGCTTTAGCCTTGATGAAACAATACTTATAATACTCATATTGCAAGTAAATTGAACTTGATGCCACTTGTATGGTACCCATTTCCTCTACTAGATCCATATTTGTGAGGTCCTCGGTGATTGCTTGGTACGAATAATCAGTGGGAACCATTTCTCCTTGAGGTTTCTGAACTTGAGGAACCATTGTCACCATGTGCATTTCCATTGTTGCTATATCAAAAGTTACTTTCTTCATTGGTTTTTCCATGGCTAGCGCATCCTTTCTCTTGTGATTCTTCAACCATATTGAGGAACTTTGTCACACCCTACTAATTTTTTTTCTATCGAGCGCTCAAGTAACAACTCCATATCAAAAGCTAGTGGCTCATGTACTACAAAAATTAGGGAAGAAAAGAATGAGGTTTGTTAGGGATTGGATTCAACCACAAGGATGGAAGTGGAGGGTGCTTCAACCACACTTACTCGAAGAGGAGCTTGTGTGGTTATATATGAAATAGTATGAGAAGGCATGGAAGATGAATCTGAGGATAATTGAAAGAAAAATGTATTTGGGGCGGATGCAAATGAACTGAAAGAAAGGGAAAGGGATGAAATGGGTGAAACTAGGGAAGCACTGGTGACCTATGATTGTGGGATAGAAACAAGAATGGAAGAGGTGGATGTAGCAACTGGAGGTAAAGTAGACTTGGAAACTATAGATGGAAAGACAATGGTCACCAAATGCTTGTCAGAAAGAGAAGAAGAAAGAAAATGCATACATGCAGGCTCTAAAATTGATTGAGCCGATGGTGAAATATTATCCTCTCCTTCTGATCTTGCCTTATCCACATTCATATTTACTGTTGTCACCATTGGACCTGATTGTTCCAACTGAGCTAAATAACATATATCCGAAGAAACAATTGACTCAATTGTTGGTGAAAGAAACGATTTGGTGCTGAGCACAGAAAGGACTCCACTCCTGGGTTTCTTCACTATATTAGGGAAAGGGACTCTCATATCTGCACTTCTCTTCTTTTATGGAAGTTGCTCCTCTAACAAAAATTGCTCTTCTTATTCATCTTCAATAGTCATCCTCTCTTATTTTAATGCTTCCTCTTGTCTCACTATATCTTCTTCTCTATCTGGACCACTAATACTTCTAGGCACTAAATCAACAAAGAAGAGGGATGGTAATTTTCATATTGTTCATCATAGATCATTGAAAATGCATCATCCATAACCAATGGATAATTTACCTTGGGCTTATTTTGGTGAATCCTCATGATCCACCAGTCAGCAATCTTCTCATCAGACCAATCAGGCAATTTTATCTTCATTTGTTCAAATAGACCTGAAGGAGGAAATTGCTCTGGATGATTTTATAGATCATATTCAACCTCCATCTCATAAAAATTATGTCAGGGAGGAAGTGACATCATCTTATCCATATGCCATTGAAGGTCATGACCTTTGGGATTATTCCTTTGTTGTACGATGTATTATCTAGGGCAACAATGAGAAATCTTGGTCTTGATGTGACTAGAAAAAATATCCAAAGGATCATACTTTCATCGTTGAGGAAGCTCAATAAATACGTGGTCATAGAGAATCTAAGAAATTAATTCATTCTACCCACTCTAAGTAATTTTTATATCACCAAACTTGAAAGGCATAGCACATGTATTATTCTTTACCCGGCTTGACCCATAGGTATCATTGATGAAATCACTTTTTCGGGCTACTTCCAAGGCAAAAAGGTGTTCGGTTGTAAAATATGGCAGCATAAAAGGTTTTCCACTAAAACCAAACATTCTAACCACCACGCCTTGTGTCAGTAAAAATACATCGCCTCTTTTCTGATCAACCACTTCTACTTGCAAGACCCGAGGCACTCTGTTGCATACTCCATAAAGGGTCCTAAAAATTTCCTATTGAAGTTATAATAGGACTCCTTCAACAAAATTTGAGTCCATGAGTATACTGGCAATGCTTTTCCTGCTTCATATGTCTTATTTATCACTATGAAGGCAAAGTGAGAGTGCATATGATAGAAAAGATACCATGCCAAAAGAGAACAATTCCTGAAAGTAATGTCTTCTCCACTTTGTACCTTTTGCAATTGTGAGTGTATCCTCCATTCCAAAAAATCTGCCAAATCAAAGAAAATCAGGTTTGAAGTTGTTGTCATGGCGGTCAGAGTATAAAACCCTACTTGTGAAATGTGTTGCACCAATGACGCTTGCCACTTGTGCACTATGGAATTTGAAAATAGTCTCGTCAGCAATGCTATCATGGAATACAAATTTGGGCTCTTGAAATTATTTAATGGCGCTGGTAGTTTCGACAACTCTCCAAATCGTGGTGTCTTCAATAACTGGCTCTCCATGAATTTTTGCATGTGATTGGTGGATTGATACCTCTCTTTCTCTTCTTTAAAATTAAGCTTTTTGTGTGTGGCATAATATGGAGGTTGCACACCACAAGAAAATGCATCCTATATGGAATTAGCTAAAATACTGAATAAATCTTCTCCGTGGACATTTTGGACAGTTCTTGAATCAGCATTATAACATTGCACAGTTGCCCAAATCAGCTCGGGACATGGGTACATAGGTGTACACAGATACCACGAGATATGAGAATGAAATGATACGGTATGGGACTCTCAACATACATCTTTTGTGCAGCAAACTCGACATCCAAACATAATTTTACCGCTCTTTTGTTGGTGATATTGCAATCATTGATCTGCGCTAGGCGATCATCATAGGATTTTAATTCAACATCTTCATCCTTGTCCACTCGAGATTTTAACTACTTATTTTCGATTTCAGGCTTTTTTTGCACTTTCATTTCCTTGGCTTTCGTGGCTTTCTTCCCCATCTTCAACTTTCTTGGAATATGCAGCAAAGAACAACAAACCCTGGAGCAAAAGAAAGTGGCAAGACTTCTACACAGGAACTCTGCAAATGGTTTGCTTGAAAACGAAGTGTTGGCCTCCTTTTATAATTTTTCAAGTGTAGCCATTGGAAATCTTGCTAATTTTATGGGCACTGCATGCATTTGAATGATTTTTTTTTTATTATAGGAAAGCGTGATGAGAGGGCAGAGTGTACGACGTGGGGCGAAAAAATGGAAATATGTGGGGATGACGGGTAGGGCGGTATGGAAATGGAGTTTCGTGGAGAAAAAGAGGGGCATGAGGGTTTGAATGAAAGTGAGCGGGGTAGGAATGAAGTCAGTGTTTTTTGTGCCCGAAATGGTATTTTTGGAGGTGGAAATGGGTATGGCGGGACCCGAAAAGGGCAATTCGAGGAGGATGTCAGAAATTTTTGAAAAGCAAGTTAGTGTGTTTGTTTTTTTGTGTGGATGGAATGCTATTTTGGAACTGAAACAGGTTTTTCGGGATTCGAAAAGGGTGTTTCGGATGGAGGAAGTGGTAGTTTTGTTAGAGTGAAAAAATATTTCTTATGGTGTTTTTTTTTGGGAGGGGGAGCAAAACAGGTAATTTAGAGCCGAAACAGGCAAGTCGAAAACCAAAACAGGTATTTTGGGTTAAAAAAATATGAATTTTGGGAGAAAAGTTTTTTGTTTTTTTCTTTTTCGCTTTTAAAAAAAGAAAGCAAGAGAGGGAAAAGAGGTAAAAGAGGGATGGAAAGGTGAAGGCGAGAAAGCATGGGAGGGAAAATTCAAATTTTTTAATTTAAATTTTTGAATTTTGTGGGAAAAACGACAAGGATATATATTTTTTAATTTTTTTCTTTCTGTGGAAGGGAAGGGAAGGGGAAAAAAATAGCAGCAAAAAATGAGAAACAGGGGGTTCCAAGGTAAGGGCATTGCATGGATTGAAAAGGGCCAAAAAAAATGGAGCCTTTTATTTATTTATTTTTTTTATACCTCCAGAATTTTGGATCCTCTAAACACATCATCCCATTTGATTTTCTAGTTTCAATTTTTTCTAAGAACTACCTAATTAAGCATAACCTTCCTAGAGTAGCACTCGAATGGGTGACATCCTAGGAAGTCCCAGTATTTGACCACTTTTTCAATTTTATTTGTTTTTTAAATCAGAAGAAAGAAAAGACGTAAAAAGGAAAATATGTATATATTTACATCCACAATATCTATTTTCATTGATAATAGGCCTTCAAGTGAAGACCATTAACTGGAATTGACAGTGCATTACCATCCATATCTTGCAAATAAAAAGAATTAATTTGATTGACACTTGTAATCTGAAATGGACCTTCCCATATTACCTCGAACTTGTGATGTTTTTCAGGCTTTGACTTCTTTTCATTCCACTTCAATACAAGGTCGCAAACCTTAAATGTCCTTTCAGAAGCCTTTTTACCGAACCATCTCTTTGTCATCTCAACATGCTCTATGAAGGCTTGGTAAGATTTCTCTCTTTCTTCCTCCAACTGTAAAATTTGAGCCAACCTCATGCTCATGGGATCAGACTCATCATTTTCATCATCAATAAAATGCCAAGTTTGGAGGGTCGATAATTCAATATGAATAGGCAAAACAACTTCTTTACCGTATACCAAGGAATAAGGTGATGTCTTGACGGATTTTTTTATCGAGATGTGATTGTCCCATAATGCTTGGTTCAAAAGCAAGTGCCAGCTCCACTTGTTGTCGCCAAGGGTCCTCTTCAAAATTTTGAGCAGGTTCTTGTTTGTTGACTCAGCCAAGCCGTTCCCCTACGGATAGTAATTAGATGAAGTTTTTAAATAAATTCCTTACGTACCCACAAATTAACTAATTTTAGCGCCTATGAAAGGAGTTCAATTATCTGTTATAATTGCATCTGTGACACCAAAGCGAGTGATCAATCCCTCAAGAAAAGTAATGACCGTGGCTTGATCCACTTTCTTGGTTGGAATTGCCTCAATCCATCTGGTGAAGTAATCAATCGTAGTCAATATAAACTTGTGGTCATAAGATGAGTTAGGTTCAATAAATCCCACAAAGTCAAGTCTCCACTACTGAAAAGGTGCTTCTACTTGAATCAAACGAAGAGATAATGCTCCTTTTCTGACTCTACCAACATATCGCTGATAATTTTCGTAATGAGTATTTACTTTGTGAGCATCGAAAAACAAAGGAGGCCAAAAATAGCCTGCTCATATGATTTTTAAGGCCTTGTGCCTTCCCGCATAATGAACACCTAATAGTCTAGAATTAAATTCTTCTAAAATATTTTCTTTTTCGGAGTCCCTCACACACCTGAGAATAATTCCATCAATGTTTTTGTAAAATAGCCCTTCAAGCAACAAAGTATATCTGAGAGCTTGCAACCTGAATATATGACGTTGTGAAGCATCAACGCGAGATGGACATATACCTGAGTTAAAATAATTGATTAGCTCTTCGGTCCAATCAAGATCACTGGCAGTATGGTTTACACAAATTTTTTCATCTAGACTATCCTCATGCAACATATCTAATGACTCAAAAGCTGCACTTTTGGATAGTTCCTGACATAGATATCTCCCATGAAATAACTTGGTTGGTCAGATCTCCACATCATATTCTTGATTTTTTTAGACCCAGCATGCTCTCTTGTCTCCTAATTCTCCTTGGAGAATAAAATTTCTTACATAAGGGTGTATGACATACAAAACTGTTTTGCTATGAGAACCAAAGTGTCGAAATTTATTCAATGCTTTCATTACTACATATACTTATTTTTAAATAAAATTATATTTCTCTTGATGAGGAAAAATAACTTGAATCAAGAAATCAATTGGCTTCTCACCTCCATCCTCTTGTGGTTGTGTCAAAACTGCAACATAACTCTCTTGTTCGTCAACCGCATAGAGAATGAAATCTTTAGAATAATCAAGATTAATCAATACTAGAGCATGAGTAATCCTCTCCTTTATTTCCTTGAAAGCCTATTTTCTTGTGTCAGTCCATTTAAAATCAAAACCTTTCTTCAAAAGCTCAGTCATGGGTTTCATCACTTGAGCGAAATCAGCAATAAACTTATGAATGAAATTGATTTGACCAAAGAAAGATTGCAAATATTTTTTATTGGCTGACAATGGTAGCCTCAGGAGGGCTTTAGCTCTTGCAGGATCGATCACCAATCCTTATTGCGATATTACATGGCCCAAAAAATTCCCTTATTTGACATCAAATATGGACTTCTTAGGATTAATCGAGATCCCAAACTCACGACACTTCTCAAACACCTACCTCAAATGAGCAATGTGGTCTTCTCTACGACGTGAAAACACAATCATATCATCAAGATAGATTACAATAATCCTATTCAATAACTAATTGAAAGCAATGTCCATAGCCCTCTGAAAAGTAGCACTAGCATTTGAAAGTCCAAATGGCATCTGCTGGTAGGCGAAAGTACCCCACTTGGTGGTGAACGCTATTTTATACTGATCCTTGTCTTTCACCCAAATTTTATTATCCCTAGAGAAACCATCAAGCAATGAGAATATCTAGATGCTAGCTACTACATGAAGTATTTGATCGATTTGAGGTAGAGGGTAATGGTATTTTAAAGATGCATGGTTTAGATTGTGAAAGTCAACACACAACCGAATGTCTCCATTCTTTTTTTGTACTGGGATCAGATTAGCCACCCATGTTGAGTGCTTGATTGGATAGATTATCTTGGCCTCTAGCATCTTCAATAGATCCACTTTCATGAGGACTTCAATATTGGGATTGATAGACTATTGTTTCTAATAAAAAGGTTTTACCCCTTCTTGCAGTTATATAGTATGTTGGATCACATTCTTATCGTAACCCCTTAAATCATGATAGTTCTAGGCAAAAATATTTGGATACTCAAAATACAATTTCTTGATATATTCCAGTTCTTCTAGGGTGCCATCTATTCCAACCTTGATGAATTTCTCAGGATCCAAATTTAACTCTTTATAATCCTTTGCATCTATTCTAATCTTGTGCTTCTCAACCTGATCACTCTAGTCAAACAGACTTTCAAGTGTAATCAGTCTCCTAGGGATGTGATTATTTTTCAATTGAATCATCCCTTCTCTCTCTTATTTGGGAAGAACTCTATCATCAGCACTTGCAATTTATTTAAGTAGGAAATTTACTATCTACTCATCATTGTCAAACACTTGCCAATGAATATTTTTGTCAGGAACTGAGGGTCTATAAATTACCCTAACTGTCTTAGGATTTCTAACTACTTGCTCCACAGAGGAGTAGTTAGCACCAAGAGAGGCTAGAATATTTGTATGTTTTTTTAGCTCTCTCGAAATCACTTGAAAATTTAAAGTAGTGAAATAATCAAACAAGTCCCACACTCTATTATGATAAGCTTTAAAATAGTGCTACTTTGACACACACCTGTTAGTGATATTATTAATTATGAGTTCAGATTCACCAAAAATCTGTAGCTATTTAATACCCAACTTCTCAGCTTTCTTCAATCCAAGTCATAGTACCTCATATTCAGCTATATTATTTGTGCAACCCCAAGTTAGCCTATAATAATAGGTCTTTTTCAATCCTTCAAGAGAGATCAACACAACACCAGCTCTTGCACCATTCTTGCATCTGGCGCCATCAAAATACATTCTCCATAACTGATCAGCAATAGGATCAAGAGAATCAGGAACCTTCTCTTCAATCTACTCTGGCTTTGTAATAGTATAGCAGCCAGTATCCATTCCAACCATTGCATTGAATTCCATGAGTTAAAACTCATCCTCAAGGTGAATCTCACCTAGTGCTTCTTCCATTAAATCAACTTCTTCTAACTCCTCGGTCATCATGTTAACCGCTCCTGGGGAACTTTCTTCTTCCAACTTCTCAATGTGAAAAGGTAAGGGCTTCTCATTATGAATGTGAATATTATTTCCCTTGAATTGTATCTCCAAATGCGAGTAGTCTAAGGAAAGATATCCTCCCAGCTTAGTCGTGAACTCCCTCGAGAGGCATATGCTAAAGTATGGTTCCAGGTCAACTACTACCACTTCCTGGATGACCGTGATTTATGGCATACCATGGAGGACAATGGGAATATCATTGATCACACCTACTATTTTCATAGGTGTCCCATCCAACTGTAAGAATCTTGGAGAACTCCTTGTATACTCCATACCCATGACTTCACAAACTGTCTTTGGCATGACAATTATCGCAGCACCAGAATCAATCATGCAATTGTGCACTTTCCAACCCTCCATCCTGAGTGACAAATAGAAAGAGGGTGGTTTATTATTTCCAATGGCTAAAGTAGTCAATGCTTGAGAAAAAATTTTCTGGGTAGGGCTTTTCCTACTATCTTTCACAGACTTCAATGATTCTTGTAACATATCAACTTGACCAAGTAATTGTAATGCATCATAAATACTAACCTTAGCAGGAATCTTCTTCAACTCCTCAACAATGTTGTATGTAGATGTACCAAAATGATTTTTGGTAGTGGCCTCATATTTGCTCTGATATTGTTGTGTGGCTTCTACCCTCTGTATTTTAGTCAAATATGGGTACTTGAGATTTTCTCTAGCTTGTTCCTCTATTTCAGCTCTTGCCTGTAAAATTGATGCTTTTTCTTGTAATATGTCCTTCGCTTGTGGTGGTAAAATGTCTTTCAATAGAATAGGTGAATCTAGCTTTGGTGTTGAAGCAAGAGCTTTCATTTGTTTCTTCTCATCTTGCACCTTTGGGTCAGCAGGTACCCTTAACGGTTCCATTTTAGCTAGATCTACTGTAATTGACTTCTTTCCAGCTCTTGTGAGATCTAAAACATGTTCTTCAGATGGAACCATAAAATTGTGATCCATTTCGATAATCATGTTAACCTGACCTCTAGAAGATCTTGTAGCTAGTGTTTGCATATAGTTAAAATGAACCATACAAGTCTCCTCGCCATGTGGATCATTACATGTAGAGAACCAATATGTTCTATCTGTGGGGCTAGTTTCCTCATTTTTCAATACATTTGGGTTCCTTTTAGGGGCCTTGCTTGTTAAAGCCGCTTGTTCCCTGGTGATTTTGTTAAACTCACAATGACACTGAGAGGGGGGTGAATCAGTGTGATCTTTTAATATTTTAAACTTGCAATACTTAAAGCTGAAATAAAGCAAATTTAAACCAGATATAACAAGAGAGCATCACACACAACACAGATTTAACGAGGTTCACCAATGTGGCTACTCCTCAAAAATGATTGCTTGGACTACCATCCAAATCCAGCCTTTGCAAAGCAACAACTTTACAACTTATTTACCAGCACCAACTGGAAGGAGCACCAACCCCTCAATTTTTTTGCACCAACAAAAAGGAGCACCAACCCCTAATTCACCAGCACCTACTGGAAGGAGCACCAACCCCTTATGCCAAGCTGCAACTTGGACTTCAAAGAAAATAACAAAAAAATACCTTCAACCTTTTTGCAAACTGTCTGCTATTTCTGTACACTCTGCTTCTTCTGCGTAATTTCTTCGCACCACCAGTTTGCTTCTGTGCAACAGCCCCGCGCACTTCGCTTTAACACAAACAACTGATCGCTTCTGCTCCTTTGCGCTTTCTTGCTCTCAGTTCGCTCTCACTTCGCACTTAGATCGACATGACTCAACCTCTACAACCCGTGCACTTAATTCATGCAAATTCGATACACACTCTTCACTTTTTCAAACTCCAAAATAGCCCTCCTTAAATAATAGAAATTTCAATAATAAATCTTGAACTATAGTCGGCTGTAACCCTAAAGATCATCGACTGCAAAACCCTAAATTTCGTCGGCCCAGATTCAACTTTGTCGGCTTCAACCGCCTCTGCCGCCTCTGTCACTTTCTTGTAGCTTCTGCCGCGAAACTACAACATGTCACGATATCGCGACACCTTTTACAACCGTACGCCTTCTTATCCCTACTGTCGCGAAATCGTGACACTTTTGGCCTTTGTCTGCTTTGACAACATTTTTGTCGTGAAATCGCGACACTTCTAACTTTTGCTGATGTCATCCTCACTTCTGTCGTGAAAGCACGACCCTTTTTGCTTCAAGGCCTTCTTCTCTGCTTTTGTCGTGAAATCATGACATTTCTGGCACCGTACAATCTCTCTCCTCTTAGAGTCACGAAACTGTGACATGTCACGAAATCGTGACATCTTCATCCTGCTAGCTTCTTCACTTTGCCTGTCATGAAATCGTGACACTTTTTGCATCCGTACATTTTTCTTTCATCTTGTCGTGAAATCGTGATGCTTTCAGCTTTCGAAAGCTTTTCCTGCAACCTGTCATGAAATCATGATGCTTTTGGCTTCCGTACGCTTTCTCTACTGCCTGTCGTGAAATCGCGACACTTTTGGCTTTCGTACGCTTTCTTTTGCAGCTTGTCGCAAAATCGTGACACTTTTGGCTTCCATACGCTTTCTCTACAGAATGTCACGAAATCGTGACACTTTTCCTTCTCTGCCTTCCTACACTTTTCGAGTCACGAAAAATGCGACATGTCATGAAATCGTGACAGTTTTTCCAGCTTCGTCTCTGTCTTCCAACATGTCACGAAATCATGACAGTTCTGCCCGAACTTTCTCTCTCTTCCAACATGTCGCGAAATCATGACAGGTTCTCGCGAACTTTCTCTCTCCTCCAACATGTCAAATCCTGCTCTCCTACACTGTCATCTCTCTGAAACATCGATGCGACAGCTTTTTCCACCGCTTTGCATACTTTTTCTTACTTGTCTTTTTCTTTGATTTTTTGCAAATGGATCACTATGGTCTTCTTGGAAACTTACTGTCCATGCTCTGAATAACCTTTGAACTTTTGTACTCTGCATCTGAATGACTTCTGAACTGTTTGTCCATTGCATCATTAGATCTAACTGACTGTGTTGACAACAATGACAATACTCCTGCAACGCCTTGCTCAACAATCTCCCCCTTTGGAATTGTTGGCAACACCTGTGAAATTTCCTGTAACTCTTCTCCCCCTTTGTCAATAATACCAAAGGGCTACTGTAGACTCCCCCTGAGTCCATGCACACAATTCTCAGGCACAATTTGTTGCACTTAGCACAAATTATGATTATGAGCAAAAGAATAGCCAAATACTCGAATGCTCCCCCTGAGAAAGTGATCCCTGTAGCTAGTCACTTCTTGGGAAGTGTGACCACTCCCAATTTGTTTCGAAGGTACTCAAACACTTCCTTGGGCAATGGTTTTGTGAAAATATCTGCTACTTGTTCTGTGGTTGGGACAAAATCCAATTTAACCTCTCCTTCTGCAACTTTCTCCTTCAAAAAATGATACCGGATGGCAATGTGCTTTGTGCGAGAATGCATAACTGGATTCTTGGAGATGTTAATTGCACTAGGTGTTATCACATTTTACTGTTATTGGCTCACTGAAATTAATACCAAGATCTTTCAGAGTTTGTTTCATCCACAAAACTTGTGTACAACATGTTGCTGCAATATATTCTGCCTCAGTTGTAGATAAAGAAACTAACTCTTGCTTCTTACTATGCCATGCAACCAATCTGTCTCCCAGATAGAATGCACCTCCACTGGTACTCTTTCTGTCATCTACACATCCAGCCCAATCTGCATCTGAATATGATATAAGAG
Organism: Wollemia nobilis; assembly: GCA_028583015.1. Taxonomy (NCBI): domain Eukaryota; kingdom Viridiplantae; phylum Streptophyta; class Pinopsida; order Araucariales; family Araucariaceae; genus Wollemia; species Wollemia nobilis. The sequence continues at coordinate 3,029,369 of JAQPPZ010002189.1, read as the reverse complement.
TGAAGTCTTTACCTTTTGGATACCACAACCCATACTCCATGGTACCCTTGAGATACCGAAGAATCCTTTTTATCGTCGTCACATGAGTCTCTTTGGGATCGGCTCGAAATCTTGCTACCATGCAAACTGCCTACGAATATCAGGTCTGGTAGCTGTTAAATATAGTAAACTTCCAATCATTGATCTGTACATGGTTTGATCTACAGGTGGAGATTTGTCATCTTTACTCAACTTGCAGCCTGTTGTCATGGGAGTGCAAACTGGCTTACAGTCCTCCATTGTGAACCTTTTTAGCATCTCTTTCACATATTTGATTTGGGAAATGAATATGCCTTTCTCATTTTGATTAACTTGTAACCCAAGAAAGTAAGACAGTTCACCAATCATAGACATTTCAAATTCTTTTTGCATCTTATTTGCTAAGTCTTTACAAGATTCATCTTTGTTGCTGCCAAATATGATATCATCTACATAAACAACAAGAACAATGAGATGCCCACCTTCTGTTTTGACATACAGATTACTGTCCACCAAACCTTTCTTGAATCCCTGTTGAGAGAGATAGTTGTCTAGCCTTGCATACCATGCCCGTGGTGCTTGTTTTAATCCATATAAAGCTTTCTTTAATTTGTAGACAAGGTTGGGATCTTTACTAATTTGAAAACCATCTGGTTGTTCAATATAGACCTCTTCTTCAAGTTTCCCATTTAAAAAGGCAGATTTTACATCCATCTGATAAACTCTGAAGTTCTTGTGGACTGCTAAGGCCAGAAACATTCTGATTGCTTCTAGTCTGGCCACTGGTGCAAAAGTCTCCTCAAAATCAATGCCTTCAACCTGTGCATAGCCTTTACAAACCAGTCTTGCTTTATTCCTAATGACCTGTCCGTCTTCATTTAATTTGTTTCGAAATATCCATTTTGTGCCGATTACATTCTTATTTGCAGGTCTAGGTACTAATTCCCAAGTTTTGTTCTTTTCAATCTGATCTAATTCTTCATTCATTGCCTTCATCCAGCTATCATCTTTGCTTGCTTCATCTATGTTTTTGGGCTCAATGTTGGATAAAAGAGAGTAATTACTTATTACTTTCCTTCTTGTCTGAACACCAGCTGTGGGATCTCCAATTATTTGATCTCTTGGATGATTTTTCTGCCAGCTGCCTATTTTGAATTTCTTATTTTCTTGCACCTCTGAGTCATCAATTAAGTCATCTGAATCAAGTGTAGGTTTGTTTTCTGCTTCATTTACCTCATCTCCTTCAATGACTTCTTCATAGATTGGGTAGTTTTCTTCAAATTCAGCTATTCGTTCCCTACCTTCATCAAATTTGACATCGGCACTATCCACAATTTTCTTGAGTCTCTTGTTGTAGCATTTGTAAGCTTTGCTTTTTGAAGAATACCCAACAAAGACACCTTCATCTGCTCTATTTTCAAATTTCCCAAGATTATCATCAGTTTTTCTGATGTAACATTTATAGCCAAAAACTTTGAGGTGTTTTGCTGTTGCTTTTCTACCGAACCACAACTCATAAGGTGTTTTGCTTTCATGAGTTCTCAGCATGTATCTGTTTTGGATATATATTGCAGTGTGGACTGCTTCTTTCCAGAATCTGTCTGCTATTTTGTTTTCTGCCAGCATAGTGCGAGCCATTTCCTGTACTGTTCTGTTCTTTCTTTCTACCACACCATTTTGCTAGGGTGTTCTAGCTACTGAAAATTGTCTCCTGATACCATGTTTTTCACAGTATTCTGTAAATTCATCTGAGATGAATTCTCCTCCTCTATCTGACCGTAAACATTTGATCCTTTTCCCTGTTTCATTCTCAACTAGATGTTTGAAAGATCTGAACATTTCAAAAGCTTCTGTTTTATTTTTCAAGAAAAATATCCATGTCATTCTGGAATAATCATCGATACACAACATAAAGTATTTGTCACCATTTATGCTCTGTGTTCTCATGGGTCCACATAAGTCTGTATGTATAAGTTCCAAAGGTTTGCTAGTGTGATACTCTTTTGTTTTAAATGAGACTCTGGTTTGCTTTCCCTTTTGACAAGAAGCACAAATGCTATTTGAAGGTTTTCTAATGGCAGGAATATCTCTCACAGCCTATTTCGAGCTAACTTTTATCAGATTATCGAAGCTTATGTGCCCAAGCCTCTTATGCCACAGCCAGTTTTCTTCTTCCTATCCAATGAAACAAGTACCTTCTGAAGTTTTTGAGAGTGTGTACAAGTTGCCAGACGTCCTTGATCCAGTTGCTATCAGTTTTCCATTATTTGTTTTTCTGACTTCACAGCCTTGCTTCTTGAAAACTACTTCATGTCCTTTATCACAGATCTGACTGACACTTAACAAGTTGTGTTTCAGACCATCCACAAACAAAACTTCTTCTGACTTGATTTTCCCATCACTAATTCTAACTGACCCTTTTTCGATTATCTTGGCTCCATCATTATTTCTGAACTTTACAGAGCCACCCTCATATTTTTGTAATTTTTCAAATTTTTGTTTATCACCTGTCATATGACTTGAGCAACCACTGTCAAGAATCCATGGTACACATTTATTCTGAGCCTTGAAAGCTGTATGTACTATTAGAGATTCCTTTTCTTCCCTGAGTTGTTCTTTCTGTTTCCACTCTGTTTTGACTACGGTATTGGGCTCTAGCTTGGATTTCCCCTTTTCAGTATCTTGTGCATATCTTTCAGAAAGATTTCTATTTTGTTTTGTCCTATATGGTTGAACTCTTCTTTTTCGAGGTTGATTTGAAACAGAGATACTACGACAGTTTCTTGCAATATGCCCAAAGTTATGACAGTTAAAGCATTCTACTGCATAATTTATTAGAGGAGCAAAAGTATTTCTACTAGTGAAACTTCTTGGTCCTACATTATACTTGCAGTCTGCAATTTTATGTCCATAACCATTACATTTGAAACAAAAACCAGAAAAGTAATGATTGAACCTGAAAGAAGGTCTTTGCCAGGTTGTTGTAGGAGCCATAGATCTTCTTTTCTTTTGATGTGTGACCTTGGTAAAGCCATCATTGTCAGTTCTCCTTTCGGGCCTGGCATTACTGCTTTCTTTTGCATGATTTGTTTTTCCTTCATCAACCTATTTCTTATCTTCACTCCTTACAGATTCAACATTTCTGGCTTTTGGTCCGTTTGATGATTCTCCTTCAATAAAGCCCAGACCAAATTTGATGCCTGCGGGTCTTTGATCACTCAAGATTTTGTCCAGCTTCATCGAAATTTCTTCACGTTTGTAATGGCAGCTAATTTTTCGATCCAGCTCTTGTATCTGCATTCGAAGACCAACATTTTCTTCTTCTAGTTTACAACAGTAATCTATCTTCATGGTTACCTGAACTTCAAGATCTTCGAACATTTTCTTGTATTCTTCTGTCTGTATTTTTAAACTGGTTATAATGTCGTTTGCATCCTCAAGCTTTCTTGAAAGTTTTTTATTCTTTCTTTTCTCAGATTTCCATTCTACAAGAGCAGAAACCAGCTCACCTTCTAGATCAACTTCAGCCTCAGTTTTTTCAATGAGACACTTTAGAGTTCATACCTTCTCTCTTCTCTGAGTTTTTTGCCTCGTCTGATTTTTCTACTTCAAATGCCATGAATAGAGCTTCACTTGTTCCTTCTTCGAGTCCTCACTAGAGCTGTCCTCTGAAGAATTTGCATTCCTGGAGATAAAACTTTTCTTTTTGAAATTGCCTTTTCTGAAGTTTGTTTTCTTCCTCCATTCACTTCTTTCTTGATGCGAAGTTTCCTCACCTTTGTTCTTCTCATTGAGAGGACATTTGGTTGCAAAGTGTCCAATGCCTCCACAGTTGAAACATTTAAAAGGTAGCTTTCCTCTGTACTTTCCTTTGCCCTTTCTCAGTTTTTTGACAAAATTTGCTTCCATTTCATCTGAAGTTTCTTCTTCTTCAGACTCTTGTTTTGTATCTTTACCTTTTAGGGCTTTAAATGTTGCTTCTCTGTCTGTGGGATTAGACCTTCCTATTCTCATTTCATAAGCAGTCAAGGAACCATGCATCTCATCCATACTAAAGTGATTTAGGTCTTTAGCTTCTTCTATGGCAGAGACTTTAGAATCAAACCTTTGGGGAAGCGATCTTAAAACCTTTTTCACAATAGTAGCATCATCCAACTCTTCGTCGAGACCTCTGATTGAATTAGTGATTCCATTAACTCTCTGCATGAAGGCTTCTATGTTCTCATTGTTGGTCATTTTTAATGATTCGAATTGAGCTCGATGAGTTTGCAGCTTAGCTTCCTTGATCTTGTCATCTCCCTCATGAATATTTTCCAGTTTGTCCCAAACATCTTTTGTCGATTCACAATTTATGATTTTGACCAACTCACTGTCCACTAATCCACACATGATGGCATTTTTTTCTTTAGAGTCATTTTCAAAAGCCTTTTTATCGGTGCTATCGGTTGGAGCAGTGGCAGGAGCTGTGTAACCATTAACTACTGCATTCCAGATGTCAAATCCCAAAGCTCAGAGATATGTCTGCATCCTGATCTTCCAGAACACATAATTAGTTTCGTCAAACAATGGTGCTTTGTTTGAGGAGAAACCTTCACCACCTGCCATAGCGTCACTACCAGGATCACCCTAGCTGATTGAGCCTATTCAGGAACCTTGCTCTGATACCAATTGTTAAACTCACAGTGACACTGAGAGGGGGGTGAATCAGTGTGATCTTTTAATATTTTAAACTTGCAATACTTAAAGCTGAAATAAAGCAAATTTAAACCAGATATAACAAGAGAGCATCACACACAACATAGATTTAACGAGGTTCACCAATGTGGCTACTCCTCAAAAAATGACTGCTTGGACTACCATCCAAATCCAGCCTTTGCAAAGCAACAACTTTACAACTTATTTACCAGCACCAACTGGAAGGAGCACCAACCCCTCAATTTTTTTTGCACCAACAGAAAGGAGCACCAACCCCTAATTCACTAGCACCTACTGGAAGGAGCACCAACCCCTTATGCCAAGCTGCAACTTGGACTTCAAAGAAAATAACAGAAAAATACCTTCAACCTTTTGCAAACTGTCTGTTGTTTCTATACACTCTACTTCTTCTGCATAATTTCTTCGCACCACCAGTTTGCTTCTATGCAACAGCCCCACGCACTTCACTTTAACACAAACAACTGATCGCTTCTGCTCCTTTGTGCTTTCCTACTCTCAGTTCGCTCTCACTTCGCACTTAGATCGACACGACTCAACCTCTGCACCCCGCGCACTTAATTCATGCAAATTCGATACGCACTCTTCACATTTTCAAACTCCAAAATAGCCCTCCTTAAATAATAGAAATTTCAATAATAAATCTTGAACTATAGTCGGCTGTAACCCTAAAGATCATCGACTGCAAAACCCTAAATTCCTTGGCCCAGATTCAACTTTGTCGGCTTCAACCGCCTCTGTCACTTTCCTGTAGCTTCTGCCGTGAAACTACAACATGTCACGATATCGCGACACCTTTTACAACCGTACGCCTTCTTATCCCTACTATCGTGAAATCGTGACACTTTTGGCCTTTGTCTGCTTTGACAACATTTTTGTCACGAAATCGTGACACTTCTAACTTTTGCTGACGTCATCCTCACTTCTGTCGTGAAAGCGTGACCCTTTTTGCTTCAAGGCCTTCTTCTCTGCTTTTGTCATGAAATCATGACATTTCTGGCGTCGTACAGTCTCTCTCCTCCTAGAGTCGCGAAACTGCGACATGTCACGAAATCGTGACATCTTCATCCTGCTAGCTTCTTCACTGCTGCCTGTCGTGAAATCGTGACACTTTTTGCATCCGTACATTTTTCTTTCATCCTGTCGTGAAATCGTGACGCTTTCAGCTTCCGAAGGCTTTTCCTACAACCTGTCGCAAAATCGCGACGCTTTTGGCTTTCGTACGCTTTCTCTACTGCCTGTCACGAAATCGCGACACTTCTGGCTTCCGTACGCTTTCTTTTGTAGCTTGTCACGAAATCACGACGCTTTTGGCTTCCGTACGCTTTCTCTGCAGAATGTCGCGAAATCGTGACACTTTTCCTTCTCTGCCTTCCTGCACTTTTCGAGTCACGAAAATGCGACATGTCACGAAATCACGACAGTTTTGCCAGCTTCGTCTCTGTCTTCCAACATGTCGCGAAATCACGACAGTTCTGCCCGAACTTTCTCTCTCTTCCAACATGTCACGAAATCGCGACAGTTTTGCCCGAACTTTCTCTCTCCTCAAACATGTCACGAAATCGCGACAGTTTTGCCAACACTTTCTCTCTCCTAAAACATGTCGCGAAATCGTGACAGTTTTGCCAGCACTTTCTCTCTCCTGAAACATGTCGCGAAATCGCGACAGTTTTTCCAGCCGCCTGCATATTTTTCCTTACTTGTCTTTTTCTTTGATTTTTTGCAAATGGATCACTATGGTCTTCTTGGAAACTTACTGTCCATGCTCTGAATAACCTTTGAACTTTTGTACTCTGCATCTGAATGACTTCTGAACTATTTGTCCATTGCATCATTAGATCTAACTGACTGTGTTGACAATAATGACAATACTCCTGCAATGCCTTGCTCAACAGATTTGTGGAGGTTGAAATCTCATGGGTTGGAAATCTCTCTCGGATTGCTTTCTTTCAATAATTATGATTTTAGTACCCATTGCTCTTATAGCTGAATTAGCGGACTTCACTTCTTGTAAAAGTGTCGTATAAGGATCAGGATTTGAGGGGAAAGGAGGTGCTAGTAAAGGTAGTGGTGCTGGTGGTGCAGGTAATGCAAAAAATTGGACAGATGGAGGCCGTTGAGGAGCTGACAGGGCAAGTAATTATGAAAAACTAGAATTTGATTGTTATGATTCCAGGATAGAAGAGATCGGAGGGGGTGTCAAATTCCATGAGGGGATCGGATATATTGCCAGCATTGTCTATGAAAACATGATAGAATGAAGCTATTATGGGATATCAAGAATAATGGGCACGGTTACCTTTGAGGGAAGCCTACCTATAACAATCAAATCAGATTCGGCCTTTTGAGCTTATGTATACAAATCTGAAAACATGTTCACATTGGCTTTGCGCATTGCCATACCAATATCAGTGCTAAGCACTCTAAGGTAATATAATGTCGCTTGTTCACACGTAGGCCTCAAACCATCAAGAAATATTTCCCAAATTCATGCAAATCGGACATTAAAATTTATAATATCTTCTTGAGGATACCTCTGAATGGTGGTAAATTAGTGCATCAAAGAATATGGATCAACATGCTCATGGAAATTCTTGATCAACAACTCGAAAAACTGATCCCATGAAGTAATGATGCCAAGCTCCAATGATCTGTACCAATAGAACAATTTTTCCCTTAGAAAAAATACTAACAACTTAACCATCACATCCTCATCTAGAATGTCATGAATCATCGCCAAAGAAACTACATCTTGGATATGCTCATATGCAATTTTTTGAGTACCATCATAGGTCGGTAAAGCTTTTAATGCGGCTTGAGGAACCAGATTTTGTGCTTGCAAATTCAAGGCTCCCGAGCTATTCCATGTAGGGAACTGCCTTGGTGGCTACTGCTGTTGATGCAGATATGCCATGTGAATTGGAATATGAGGTGGGGGTGGAGGAACACTGGTGGCAGTACTAACTAGACATAAAGAAACATAAAACACACCAACTATTTGTGAGGATGTTGCGAATGACGTAAGTGACGGGGTGACAAACCTAGGGCTTTCCCCTAATTTTTGGATATCGAGTTCAAAAACCTCAACGGGGTTTCAAAATTTTCAGCCTTTGATCTTGTGATCATGAAGTATAGCTTTCACCACCCCATGTTTGGAGATTTCTGGATATGATCGAGTTGCCAAATGTTCTATTCATTCGATAGAAAAAAAGTGAACATAAAACCTAAATTATAATAGGAATGGACTCTTTTAAGTCCCACCAGGCATGCCAAAAACTTATGGGACAAGTGGGTTTGTCAAATTGAGTTATTTTTTGTCCCACCGACTATGGATCTTACTATGATAGAGATTGTCTGTCCCATCGGGCATGCCAAAAACTATTGTTCACAAATCTGCCTAAGTACAAGATATGATCACTTGTGCATCCTAGACTTTGCCAACATTGAAATACTAAAGGAAAGAGATGTCCTCCAAACCAATCTCCAAATAGGGTTGGTTCCCTTACTAAATCCTACACTATTGAAGACTAAAGTTGCGAGAAAGAAATTGGAAATAACCAAAAGAGATGGGAAATATGGCCACAGGACAAAAATGTAAGATTGGGGAAATATTAATAGCAAGAATTTCACTCAAGCACATGAATAGCATATAATAAAAGAGAGCAACATAATTTACTTACAACCTTGCACAAATAACCTCTAGGATTGCATTCCAAAACTCACTTCCTCACCAGCAATATCTAAACTCAGATGCAAAATTTAAATTTAACTAGCAGATAAGAAATATGAGCATAAAAGAGAAATGCATAAAATAGAAGGAAATCACACATAAAGTCACTTGCAAAATTAGAAGCCAAATATCTCTTGTTTACGCAGAGAAATTGATAATTTTTCTTGCAAAAATGTCTCTCCTCCCTTACAATGGAAATTTGATTAGTATTTATAGAGGTTTTCACCTCTTTCATTAAATACATTTGGAGGCAAGATGTCAGCCACTCAGACACCAATAGCAACAACTCTCTCCTCAGAAACAACAATGAACCAATGAACAAATTCAAAGAAAATATCAACTGATTTTATCACATGGCATATCAAGCTTCAGTAGGAATCAACAATCTGATTTCATTCTCTATGGTGGTGCCTTGGAAATTCATACCCATGAAGTGGTCGGTGCCTCAAAAATAAATAATATTACACTAGAATAAAAAAAATCTAGCAATTTTTATGATAATATTGCCACAAGAATTAACTTCATCAATCTTAATCCTTTTTCAAAGAAGATTTTCATTGAAAACATGAAATTTCACCCAGAAAAAGGGCCTCCATCTTCAATTAGCCTGAAATGAGATTTTGCTTGGAATGTGCACTTAATACTTTCATCCTATGTGAAATGAAATTGTACCCCAATATTTGTCCTTTTATTCCAACTTTTTCTAGGAAAATATTCTACTACCATAAATGGGGCCAATCATGGAAACTTGGTTTTTTTGAAAATTAATGAGAACAAAGAAATCAAAAGGTCTTTTGGAAAACAAAAGGTATTTCAGAGAGCGAAAAGGCCATTTCAAACAAAAAGCATTTTGGATTAGGGAAAAGCATTTTACTTTAATTGCGCTTGAAATTACACCCATCAAAAAGGTTCAATGTGTGAAAACACTCAAAAAGCATTTGTAAGTTTTACTGGCAAATTTACAACAAAATTTAAATGTGGCAAAAATGCCAACACTAGAATTCACTCTACTAATCCTTTTCTTCCAAATAATGTTAGAAATAATAATATTATGATCCCTTTTGGATCATTCCATCCAAATTCTTAGTATTATCCATTGGTTAATTCACAACCTCAATTTGTAACACCACAAGTTCCTTATCTTGGGTTCCAAGATATAAATACTAAGTTAGAATAGTTGGTTAAATAAAATTTAGAATTTAAGCAACAGTTGGATTCTATCCAAGGAGCCATAGGAAAGAAGTATTCCTATAAGGATTACTATAACCAACCTATAGATGCCTTTTTAGTCAATTGATATTATCCTCAAAACTTTTTAGCACTAAATTTTTACATGTATAAGGGAGAAGGTGACCCAAAATATCATCTTAGAGTTTTCCAAGATGCTTACCATGACATATCTTATGATGAATCATTGTTATTAAATATTTTCCCTAAAAGCCTTGGTGTTGAGGCCCTAGAAAAGTATATCCATATACCTTTCCACTCTATCAAGAACTTTGTTTACTTAGAAAAATATGTTCATCCAACATTTCTCTACCTATATCATAGAAAACTGCACTATAAATTATTCATATCAACTTGAGTAAAATGAGTCTTTCATTGAGTTCTTAACCATTTACCATTATTTATTTAGAAAAATATTTTTTCCCTCACCACAAAGAGATCTATTGTGTCTTTTCATACACAATTCACAAGAACAAGTTTCATATCCCTCAGAGATGACTCACATCTCATCCTTTAAAGATGTAGTAGACTTGGAAAAATAATAGAAGTTGCCCTTCAATGTAGAGAGAAATTGAAACCTAAGAAGGAGGAAAATTCGGCTTCTTCTAACACAAAAGAACAGTACAAGAACAAACATGTCATAGCTGATGGTGTAACCGATTATTGCCTTATCAATAATTCTAAAGTAGGTAATGTTAATACAACCACTTATTTTACAAAAAATAGTTGTAGCTAAGGCTCAATAAAATTATCAAAGGAATTTGATTAAGTTAAACCAATCACTATCCTACATGCTTACACAATTTTTAAACACTAACATGATATATTTACACCTAGAAGAGCTCCCAACCATAACAAGAAAAACTTCCTTTGTTCAATACTAATCAACAATGTGCTTTCCATTGCACAAATGGCCACCATACAAATAAATGTATCACTCTTGAGCATGTGGTATGATACATGATTAATGAAGGTCATATAGTGGTTAGTGGTCCTAAATAGGAACATCCCCTAATAAATATATGAGGATATTTCAAGATCCATTACCTAAACACAAGAAAAATGCTACCAATCATGTTCAATATAGAAAATTTCCCCTACCAAATCAAAACCTAGTAGGGATGATTTGAGTTAGCACCATTACTAGACAATAAACTAGAGAAATAGATCAACCTTCACGACCACCCTCTATTCCTCATTTGGTCTTGTATCCTAGATGTGTTGATCCTAAATAAATTCCATTGGTTATATAACACCAAGATAATGGTAGAAGACCCTTCAACCTCCAACAATAATTGGAGGATACACCATCCAAAATATCTATACTCGAGTTGTTGAGAACTTCATCGAGTCATAGGGAAAACCTATTTAAGCTTTTAAGTGAGCAAATTGTGCCCAAAAATGTTATCCCCAATGATTTGGCTAACATGGTAGGGTCCCTTAGTGAGAACCATGCAACTATATCCTTATTTAAGAATGACCTTCCACCCCTTCTATGCTAGGAGAACTCCCTTTGTACATCACATGTAACATTGATGAGCAATACATTAAAAGGGTCCTTGTCAATAATGGCTCAACTATAAATATTTGTAGCCTTAAGTTCATCAATAGGATAGGGCTTAACAAGGAAGATCTAGAGAAATCCAATATTTTCATAAAATCCTATGACAATGAGGATCATGAAGTTGCTAGAGTCATAGTTCTGCCATTGAAAGTGGGGCCTCACATATTAAACAAATTTTTTACGTGTTTCCCTTATGATTTGAACTACAATATCCTTTTAGGGTGACCTTGGATCCATGTTATGCAAGTCATCCCCTCAACTTATCATCAATGTGTAAAGTTTGAATATTAGGGTAGGTTATATAGCATTGTGGCTGAAAAATATCCTTTCACTTACTATCAAGCCATCTAGACAAAAATCCCAAGGGTTTACTTTTTTCCCTTATTGAATGCTCCTATTCTTCTATAGATGATGCATTAAAGTTTTTTCCACCTAAGGGAATAAGTACTAGCCAAGGAGCAAAAACTAGTAGCCAAGCCACAATAAAGGGTAAGGAAAAAGTTGAGGCTCAAGATATTAATCATATAAACCTCAATGATTAGCATAATAAGTTGTTATATTTAGACCTAGTTAGGCTACCCCCATCACCTCACACTTTAGGATTGCCCTCCAGAAAATGAATGGTGGTGCAAATAGGAAGTTGCAACTTTATTTTTATAGGGATAACCAATGAGGAAAGAATTTGTGGAACCAATCTATGACCCAATAGAGTGGAGGTATACCTCATGTTATCTATCCAACCTTTACCCTATCCCCAAGTAGATTCTTTGTAACTTTGGTTATCAAGGAAAAGGGCTAGGACCTCGTGAGCAAGGTATAAAATAACCTTTAGAACCTAAGGCTTGGATAGGATGTTGGGGATTAGGATACATCCCCAACCCCAATAAAAGGTCACCTTACCCTATTTTTAATAGTAGTGATGATGAGATGTTCCTATTCTCCCTTAAACCCCAAAGTTATATCACCTTGATGGAATAATTGGATTGGGATGAGGATTAGGATATTAAACCTTCTCCTTTTCAAATTTTTAACCTCTTTTAAAAATTTTCTCACATAAACATGATAAGAATTATGCATCCTGAGCTTATTGATGAAAATAGCCAAGAGTCCTATGAAATCCTTGAAAGTAGCCTTGGAAATTAGAATGAGTCAACTTTGACTCAAGCAAATGATAGCATTCCCCTTCAATCAATGAAAAGTCCCTTAGCAACTATCAATGATTATGAGGTGAAATTTTTACCACACAACCCTTCTAGGGATGCCCATGTAGATTGTCTTGATCAAGAAGATATCCCTAGTGAAGGGTCTCTTTCATTAATTGCACATCCCTCATAGTCATCAAACCTTGAGCAATGGACTTTAGGACCTGAAGAGCTTGAAAGCTTAGGGGTGTTACCTACCCCTCCATAGTTAGAAGATGAATCTCACATCTTGATAGAGGAAACTATTGACATCAACATAGGTTCCCAAGATGATCCAAATATTATAAAGTTAGGAAAAGTCCTAACCCTAGAAGAGCATGAAGAGTATACAAAGCTTTTGATGAAATTCTATGACATCTTTGCATGGTCTTATGTAGACATGCCTAGATTAGATCCATCCTTGGTAGTCCATCACTTGGTTGTTAAGCCAGATGCTAAACCAGTAAAGTAAAAATTAAGGAAAATGCATCTAAAAGTTGCTTTACTTGTTAAGGAGGAACTCCAAAAATTTTTGGAAGTCAAATTCATTAAGGCAATCAATTACTCTGATTGGATTTCCAACATAGTATCCATAGCTAAAAAGGAAGGTGTTGTGCATGTATCTACACCGACTTTTAGGACATAAACAAAGCTTGTCCCAAAGATGACTTTCCTTTGTTAAACATAGACATGATCATTGATTTCACCATAGGTTGTGGAATGTTGTCCTTAATGGATGGTTTTTATGGGTACAATCAAATTCAAATCACACTAGAAGACCAACCTAAGATAACCTTCACTACCCCTTGGGGGACCTTTTGCTATGAGGTCATACCCTTTGGTTTAAAGAATGCTAGAGCAACCTATCAACATGCAATGACATATATTTCATGATATGATGCATGATATCATTGAATATTATGTTGATGATCTTCTTGGATGATCTATAAAATAAGAAGATCATGTTAGAGACTTAAGGCATATCTTTGAGTGACTCAAAGAGTACAAAGTCCACTTAAAACCCTCCAAATGCATATTTGGAGTAACTTTAGGGAAGCTATTAGGATTTATAGTCTCTCAATGTGGCATTGAAGTAGACCCAGACAAGATATTTTCTATCACCAAAATACCACCACCTAAAACCCTAATCCAACTTTAAATCCTACAAGGTAGGTTGCAAGCTATTAGGAGGTTCATCTCTCAATTGGTGGACAAATGTCAACCCTTTTCCAAAATTTTGAGGAAAGGGATTGAATTCATTTGGGACAAAGAATTTCAAAAGGCCTTTGACACCTTGAAAATATATCTTCTATCTCTATCAATGCTTGTCCCACCTAATCCTCTTAAACCATTGTTGTTATACATAGTAACATTCATTCATGCCTTAGGTGCCATGTTGGCACAATACAATGATCAACATAGGGAAAGAGCAATCTACTATATTAGTAGAACCCTTGTTAGCTATGAAACTAGATACACTCCTCTAGAGAAACTATGCTTGGAAATAGTCTTCACTTCTCAAAAGCTAAGACATTACATGCTAAGTCACAAGATTTATATCATAGCTAAAGTCAATCCTTTATGATACCTTATGTCCAAGCCCTATCTCTTAGGAAGGACAACTAAATGGGTAATGGCCCTTAATGAGTTTGATCTTGAATTCATTGATCAAAATTCATTAAAAGGATAAGTAATAGCTAACCAATTGGCAATAACCCCTCTACCAACTAGTCACCCCATAGTAATCAAGTATCTTAATGAAATGGTATGTAGCCTTGAGGTAGCACAACAAGATTCCTAGACCCTTTACTTTGATGGCATACGATGTGTCAAAGGTGTGGGGGTAGGAATTATCCTAGTATCACCCCAATAGATTATCATCCCTTTATCCTTCAAGATTCAATTCTTATGTACCAATAACATGACTAAATACGAAGTACTTATCCTTGGGATTTGAGCAACCCTAGCCTTAAAGGTCACAACCCTCTCCATATTTGGAGATTCATAGCTAATCATTAACCAAATTAATAAATTTTATTAAACTAAAGATGATAAACTTAAACCATATAAGGACATTATGGATAAGTTAATGGTTGCCTTTGACAAAGTCACCATTGATATGATTCCATGCTCTAGTAATCATCAGGTATATGCAATGGCTACAACTACCTCACTCATGCCTCTAGAGCTAGAGGATGAATAAGCAACAATTGTCATCCACCAAATAAAGCAACTTACAACTTCACAGTCAAGTCAAGAACCCCTAGAAATTTTTATAATAAAACAAGCTCCTATCCTTAACCCTTGGTACAAGGATATTTACACCTTCCTCAAGAGTGGCACTTTGTTGAAGGGTCTAAATTAAAATGAACAAAAGAACCTAAGACAATGAGCTTGTAGGTTTGTAATAATTAGAGACATCTTGTATAGGCACTCTTTTGATGATATCCTTCTTAGGTGCCTAAATTTTGATGAAGCTAAGTGAGTCATTCAAGATGCTCATGATGGAGTATATGGTGGTCACTTCAATGGAAGTGCCATTTCTAAGAAACTCCTCTGAAATGGGATATTATTGGCCATCCATGGAAAAGGATACCTATAATTATGTGAAAAAATATGAAAAGTGTCAAAAACATGATAATCTTATCCATGCACCTTTGCAAGAGCTTCAATCCATGATATCTCCTTGGCCCTTCTCCACTTGGGGGTTGGATATCATTGGAAAGATAAACCCTATGTCATTCAATGGACATAAATTTATCATTACCATAATTGAATACTTCACAAAGTGGGTAGAGGCTATGCCCTTATCCTCTTGCACTAGATTTCAAGTTTCAAAGTTTATCCTAAATCAAATTCTATCATGGTATGGTATCCCCAACATGAGCATCTCAGATAATAACACTCCCTTTAAGAACAAGTATATTTCCAAGATTTGCACAAAGTTTAAAATTTAGCATAAATGGTTGACACCCTATTATCCACAAGGTAATGACTAGGTTGAACCACCTAACAAAACTTTAATAAAGATATCTTGGAAAAGAAATTATATTCCCTTTTAATTATCCATAAGGTAATGACTAGGCTGCAAATGCCATATTCCCTTTTGATTTAGATATTTTATCCCTTTAAATTCTCTTGAAGGACACTTTTCTTGGTTATGAGTATCACCATGTATGTCTTAGCCAATTAAAACTACTTTATGAAAAGTGGATCCATGTTCTAGAGAACCTACAGGTCTATCACAAGTGAATTAAGAAATCTTATGGAAAAAGAGTTTGACCTCATTCCTTAAAAATAGGTGAGATTAGTTCTCAAATAAAACTAGAAGAACACTAATGCCAAAGAAGACCTAAAAGGTAAATTTGAGCCTAATTGGCTAGGTCCATTCATAGTGACCACTAAATATGGGTTAGGTACATATCACCTGGCCATATTAGATGGTAAATAACATAAAGAGCCTATAAATATAATGCATCTAAAAAAATATTATGCTTGAATTTGCATGTTTTGCTTGCTCATGTGCCTAATTGCATGGTTGATTGCATGCATGGTTGCCTGTAAAACATTCTTACTTGCTCTCATGTGCCTGATTGCATGATTTATTGAGTTTACATGCTCATCCTATAACATCATGAGGGGGAGCCCATGATGAGGTGATGATGATCCTAGCTAGAAAATAGAGTCACTTGCATTGCATTTATAGTAGGTCACTAAGCTAGTAGACCTCCTTGATGACTCCTCAAAATCCTTCCTCATCCTCTTGATCTTTTAGAATATAGAAGGAATTTGCCACACTTCTTAAAATCAGTTGCCAATCATAGCATGACTACCTTTCAACACCTTGGCTTCTCCTTCTAGATTCAAAAATGTCTAGAGGGTTGCATTCCTAGATGTGCATTTCTTGCTTGATCATGTGCTTGTTAGTATCAACTACCTATTGCATAACCAAATGCTAATTCACTTGCTTGTGTTCATAAATTTTTTACTTATTTTTTTCTTGCATATAGAGTCAAGAGATTTTTCATGACCCATGATGATCCTAGTTAGGATAGATCACATTATATATTGCATTTTAGCTAGGTAGCTAAGGTAGCATATCTCTCTAGAGACTCTTTGGAATTGCACATCTCATCGCTTTCTCAACATATTCACAATATCATTGGAATACCCCTTCTCTTCAACTTGATAGCACTCTAATATAATTTTGATACTACAAAGCAAATTTATATATGGTATTCTACGCTAGCAAGTTCCTTCCTAAGAAATTCATTTTATCTCTTCTATCATATATCATATTTTATCAAAATATTTTTATATATCATATATTTCATCTCTATACCCAAGCAAAGTAGGTGATAAAATTATTTAATGACATACAAGTGCTTAAAATTCCTTAGGCATTCATCAATATTGAATAATTCTATGAAATATTTTTCTTCAGTGTATGGATCTATTAGGATTTTTAATATCATTAATGCTTCAATATTTTATCACAAATTATCATACACACTTTATCTTATCTATTAGACCACTCAAGATAGTTAATTTTATAGATTTAATGATTTTAAAATTTGTAATAAAACTTGCATGCATGCCAATCAATAGATCTTTAGTATTATGACCATCTCTCTTGGTCTAACATGATATGCATGAGATAAATAAAACCTCATAAAATACCATCTCCAAATATTTTATAGTTTGATTCATCCTTATACCCAAAAAGGAGGTAGGGTAGAATCATTCAATGCTTGACAAGTGTTTAGCATACCTACACACCCAACAAGTGAGGAATGATTCTATCAAACCTCCTTCTTTGGTATAAGGGTCTATCAAAAAATTTAAGTGATAACATAATATCATATTTTATTGAATCCATATTTATACCTAAGATAGATGAATGAAAGGATTACCCAATACTTGGAAAGTTTTCAATACACCTAATAATATTGGATAATTGGGTCAAATATCCTACCTTGGTATAAGCATCTATCAAAATTATCATACAACCTTCTTTTCCTATCAAAACCAGGGCAATATGATGAAGCATAATCATTGACAACCCTATATTATCAATTCTTAATCACAAGCACCAAAAAAACTTATTCTAAATCTTCCTAATAATTGATAATCTCACCTACATGATAGATTGCCTACATAGTTTGTATGATTGCATGTTGCATGTTGCATGTTGCATGTATGATTGCTTGCTTGATGAATTTAGAACTAGGGGATTTTGTAATGATGTGATGATGACAACTAGTCAGGTTAGCTCATATGCATTGCACTTGTACTAGGTCACTGATGCTAGAAAGTCCCTACTCTTGGGACATTGGTTTACCTTGTATATAGTTTTTCTTTCTCCATCGATATGTAATGATTTCTTCTATATCAAGAACCATGTGCTAGCAGATTTTTTTTTTCATTGTTTTTTTGTAATGCATATATCTCACTAACCTATGCTTTTTGAGGAGGGGATGATAAGAATTATTTCTTTATTAATGAATTTCATACATAAGCACGCAATATCAAAATAATTGACAAGAAATAACTCTCATCATATTCCTTCCTTGAAAGACATAAGCTATTAGTTTCTTATACCCATCTCAAAAATAAATATTCTTCTCAACCATGTCATATACATCATTTCATTTTTATAATTGGTATTGATTTTGCATAACTATTACTATCATGGTTACATGGTTGCATAGTTACATGATTGATTTATGCATATAAAATCAAGGGATTTTGTAATGATGCAATGATGACAACTAGTCAGGATAATATACACTTGTATTGCACTTGCACTAGGTCTCTGATGCTAATGGATCCATGCCCTTAGGATCACATGTGTGTTGTATGTTTGATTATTTTTTATTGCACATGATATATTTGTTTGCATGCTTGCATGATCAAGTAATATACATCAATTTACTCCATCGACTTTATCCCCTATAACAACTTTGAAAAAACTCACTATTTGTCAATCTATTGTTGAAAGACAAATTTATGGTTTACATCACTCGTATTCTACCAAATTTCCTTGAACACTCTTTTTGTGATAATAACATGTTTGCAAAATGAGTTAAACCCTATTATATTCACAAAAATATCTCTCATAAGGGAAAGTCAAATAAGAAGTCATCATTATGTAATAAATAAATTGAACTAGGTATACGATTATATGCATTGGATATCGAATGCTAGTGATAATTTCTTGAATTGCATATTGTCTTCTGTATTTTTATACTTACATTAATTATCTATGTTGTGATAGCAATTTAAATTAGTTCATGTATAAATTCATATTTTTATGATGAGAATTAGGTCTATTTTTAACCATTGACGAGTGTATAATTGAGGTGCACATACCATCCATTAGAATTAGTCCATAGTTCTTAAACATAATAACTTTACATGCTTCCATTTTTACACATATTTCCTAATCAATCATATCATAATAAAAATACCATATTATTTTCAAATGATATCTATCTCTCTTATGTCACAAGAAAGGATGGCTCTAACCTCTAACCTTCAATTATCTTAACTACTTCACTTGAGCCCACTTATTAGCACCTAACAAATAATGGATCTAAAAGATTCCATTCTATCACAATACCTAATGAGGGGATCAATAAAAACCTTGGATAAATTAATTTTATTTTATTTTGTTGAACTATAATGGGATGGACAATGAATCCTATTCTTACAAAACCTAGTAAAGTACTTGGAATAATCATATTTTTAAATATACCAAATGACAAATATCATGCGACATCACTATCACTTATGGAAAGATATCCTATGAAGATTGTGCTCATAAGGACTGGCTAAATAACCTTTACAATGAGGGGAATTAAATAAAATCAAAGAAATATGGATATAGAATTTCCAAAACACAACAATTTGGACATAGACTATCCAAAACACAATAATCATAAGGACATAGTTTGTCCAACATAGCAAATAAATATGGACATAGAATGTACAAAAGTAAATGTATCATAGCATGAATCATATGGACATAGACTATCCAAAATAAAATGTATCATAGCATTAATAATATGGACATAGACTATCCAAAAGCAAGTGTATCATAGCATTTATCATATGTACATAAATTGTCCAAAAGAAAAAAATACCATAACATGTATTATATGGACATTGATTATCCCTAGAATTTACTATATGGACATATACTATCTAAAGCATTAAAATATATTGACTTCTTAAAAGCAATAGCTCATCTAAGAACTTGTCCATTAATCTAGCTAAAAGAGCAACCACTTAGGGGTAAGCAAAAATCATAAGGACATAAATTGTCCAAAGGCATAAATTGCCTAAATATGATCAATAGTAATTGGGTAAGTGCTTGTCCATTAATAAGGATAATAAGTTATCCGCCCATGTAGAGGAGTTGGAGAGCAAGTGGGTAGTTAAACCTCTCTAGTTGCTTAGAGGCCCAGGTTCAAATCTCTCGCCTCACATGTTGCGGATATGTTATGTAATGGTTCCCTCGTGGTCACAGTCTGTTTACCCCTTGTGGCCACCACCAAAAAAAAAAAAAAAAAAAGGATAATAAATTACCTCCTAGGGGTTTATGATGCAAAAATATAAAATAAACATCAATTTATTAGGCACTTTTAAATGATATTATAAAATTGATGCTCTTTAATGAGCATTTTTTTGCACCTTTTAAGTGCCTCACTTAAAAGGGCAACAACACTTAACAAAAATGGATGCATGCAATAACATTTTTTTTCATAAACAAAATAATTTTACAAAAAATATTTCTCCTTTATTAACCTTGGGAAAAACCTCACGAAAACATCCCTATATATCCACAAACATAACCCACACTTACAATCATAAAAAATGAATCATTTCTAATTTTAATTGATTTATTCCAAAACCTCAATTTTGACATTAACACAACAATCAAAATTTTTAAAATCATGTTGAATATTTTCTAAACATTCCAGATCAACCTCAAGCTTATTTATCAACCTGGATTCATCTAATCACACCTATCTTGAAATTATGTCAAAATCATATCAACCATTTGACACTTGGAATTTTTCCAAATAAAAATAATTTTCCAAAAATTTTGAATCAAAGCTACAATAAAATATGCCTATTACATATATCATAAACATCTATGTCACTCCAAAATTACCATTTGTTCAATCATAAAATTAACATTAAATTTTAAATCACATCAACTCAACACATATTTTAACACACTACATCAATGAATGAATAATCAATATATATATATATATATATATATATATAATAATCATCCTTCATACATTAGTTTGGTGTACTGCAATCACTCAAAATTGTACATTCAGACTAAGACATTTAGCTTAGGAACCCAACAATAAAAATTGGTATCCTCATGACATTCATGATTGACAAAAATCTCAACAAATCCTAAAAAATTGAGGCTAACACTCAGACCCACCTTCGGTCGGATGAGCAAGAAATTACATAGGCTACTGAGAAGCCCTAGCTACTAATTTAACCCATGAGCAAGATCAATATTGTGTTCTAGTTTTCAATGGATATATCTAGTTTAGATGGATTTTTCATGGTAGAGGGCCTTGTAGTGGTCACTCCTCTCCACCAATCGAATAATTGGCTTGATCCTTGACTAACTGAGCCTATACCTAGATCAAATGGTTAGCAATGTCTTTAACAGTAATATCATAGCTCCCAAACCATGATATCATAGATATTTCTATAACAACATCATGGTACTTCATCATTTGTGTAATACCCTAGCCCTTCTAATACCTCTAGACTCTATCTTTATCTCTTTTAGACTGATAAGCATCCCACTATGCCAAGGTTTAGTATAGATAATTCTAAAACCCTATTCTCTTAGATATCCTCACCATAGAAACTAATGTAAGCTTGCACTTGAGCTTCACAATATCATCCTCTAATACCTATAGCCTCCTCTCCATCAAATATCTTTCATCTTTAACCCTCTCCTCTACCATCTTGTTAGGGCTTGCTTCAATCATGGAATCAAAGCAACAATGGGTTTAATTAGATATCGAGCATGTGTAGACCCATATATCTATTTCTATCACATTTGCTTTCTCACCACCCAAAAAATATGGTGTGTAATCAACTTAGGCCTATCCCATGGCCACTATAATACTGGAGTCACTCTCTTAGGAGGAATTTCCTGTACAAGTACCAATACCATGGTAACATCCTTGCATCATCCATTACTAAACTATGACTAGAGGATAATATACATCCTCCTCCCTAAATCCCTTAGGGTCTAGAGGATATCCAAAAACCAATCCCTTATACCTAGCAACCCACTAGTACCACAACTCCCCCATAATAGGGACCCCCTAGGGAAGGTTAATCTATTAGAGAATCTAATCTAGCTAGTACAATTTGAAATATCCATAAGCTCCTCATAGTCATATTATAATTATTACCTATCCCAACTAGAAGGTATCCTCCACCCACCTTAGGTGTTCTCTCCATGGGTAACATGTCACTTGATATCCCCATAGGTCATCAATGACTCATCGGGTTGCCATTAAAAACCCTCTAAAGGGCCTTCAAACTATATAATGGGCATGATCCCACTAGAATCTATTTATAACCTATGCATAATCCACATCTACCAAGATACCAAATGATTTTCTAATCTATAAATTCTCCTATGCCTACAATTGTAATAGTATGTAGCAAACCAAGCTTATCATCGCTATAAACCACCTAGTGAAGTGTCTAGTATAATTTGTGCAATTTGAAGGGTCCTTAGGCAAATAAAATCTACTAGTCCCTCACATGGATGATGATCTCACCCCATACCCAGTGTAACAACCTATTCTTGGTGTCTTTGATTAATAAACTAGAAGTCACAACACAAAGTATTGTTGTCAACTTGTTCAACTGACTTGCCTAAAATATGATATTGATGTCAATGTTGTATTACCTCAATCTAAACTATGGATCACTAGTCAACCTTTATAGTGCATGAACTCTATAATGGCTCCTAATAATATAAAGGCTCCTCAAATCAACACCTTTAGTATCTTCCATATATCCTCTAGTGTTACTAACATCTCACCTATCAACAACAAAAAAGTGACATACTCCAAAAACCATTGCTTTGATAATAATCTAAGCAAACCATGGCCTAACTCTATGGAGGACATTGTAACTAGATACACAATGCTAGCTGAATCTAAAAATACTCTATAGATAGGAGTCATGGAATCTAATATTGATATTAGAGTGTGATATTACTAATCTTGGAACTCTAAAATATATAGCTCTTGCATGCACAAAAACCATAATAAGAGTTATATTATATACAAAAAATCAATCTTTAATCCTCTTTATCTAACCTAAAATTTGGTATTTTTGAGCCAATTTTCCACCTAGGTGAATTTATCACTAGGTTGTGAATTCATAAGCACCTAGGACTTCATGAATTCACTACCTATCAAAGTGAATTCATTATGGAAAATTTATAACCCATGTGTAAATTCATCATTCATGATGCACTCCAAAAGGAAAAAATAAAAAACTCTAATATATGTAAAGAGCCCATACTTATAATTGGGCCCTTCTTGGCCGACCTACACCTCATACTAGTTCTATTTGTTGAACTATATGTCCCTATTGTGCCATCTTGCTAGTTCATTTGAATTTATCTAGAGCCCTTTTCTCCTTTTGCATGCAATAAAAATAAATTTTTACCTTGTTTGTTGCCTATTTTTACATTTTCTAGGGAAATTTTTTTGTTTTCGTTTGTCGTTTCCCATCCTATTCAAGTGCCTTTGGGACCTTATTTTATCCCTTAGAACTTTAAGGGGCATATAGGCTAGGGGAAAGCTAGTTTAGGCCTTTTCTTTAACCATGGCTTGCATATTACCCAATCAAAACCTTAGGTAAGTTTTTACATTTTTGCAAGAAAATATTTGTGTTTGACCCTACATAGATCAATTAGATCCTAGAAAATCTATTTTTCTAAACATTGGTAGCATCTACTACATTTTTTTAACACATTTATTAATATTTTTTAAATGCATCAAAAAGGGGGTAAATGTAGATACCTAGAATCAGATCACCCAACTAAATCAATACTAGCATAAATGCACAAAATAATCAACCTAGCCATGATGACTAGCTTAGCCCTATATTTGTTAGCCAAAACTCATCAATAGCAAATTTTCCATCTTAGATAAAATTTTCTAACCAACGAATTTGCTTCTCAACCCACAAATTCACACCCTATCACCCTATCGAATTTGACTTGCAATGATCAAATTTATGAATTTACTAGCTAAACAATTTTTTTTTATAGTAGAGTCATAGGTGGTGGATTCACATGTAATATACAACCAACATTTTAACCATACCTACAACATCTAATAATAGTGCAATGAGCTTTGAGCATCCTCTCTACCATGCCAAGAAATCAGTAGGTAGGGGAAGATGGTTAACATTCCTCCACTTTTCCAAATAAGCAAAAATCATGGGGGAAACCAATTTTACTCATCGTAGTTAGTCCACTCATCTCTAAATCAACCCCAATAAGTAGGATACCTCACTCCTCCCCTTTGTAAAACTCCTAGGAGGACCAATTTTATAAATTGACCTCTTGGGATAGTATTAGTATGACACTTTCTCAAGTAATAATTTTTGTTATAATTTTGTAAAGAGGAACATACCTCTCAAGCATCAAACTGCTGCTAAAACTTCCGCATGAAGTTATCTTCAAGTGATTGATTGATATTTGAAGAGAAGGAGGCAAAACACATGTAATTTTGGTTATACCCTTGACATCTCTTTTACCTATGTTCTCATTAACCATCATTATTAGCATTTTATATTTATTTGTTTTGTGTACATTCATCTATGTTTGATTAACATGTAATAAACATCTTGCATTATCAAGTGTTTAATAATACTTATAGGAATTTTAAGAGACCTACAAGATAGCATATCATCCTTAAGTATCTTTGAGAAACTATAGCAAATCCCTATAGCCTTTGTGCGCTATTGTTTTTGTTCTCATTTGTTAAAAGTGAATTTTCTTCATAGACTCTATTTATACAACATATTTACCCTAGATGGTTAGAATGTCAAGATTATGACCTAAAACCTTTCTAGCTACTTATGTTACAAAAAATAATTTACCACTTGTAACCAATTTAAGTGGTAAATTCATCCTTTCTATATCAAACCTCACATCCCCTAACCATCCCTACACCTACTCTATATAGCATATCTCCACATAGCTTCTTATCATTATATTGAAATCCTCTCTTTGGTTTTACCCTTTGTTAAATTTTCTCTATTATCTTAGCAAATCTATCTTTGAAAAAAATTGAGGTGATAGATTCATCATAAGTACTACATCATCCATCTCCAAGGGAAAAACTCAATTTTATTGCATATAAACACAGGGATTGGCTATGCAAATTAGTAAGTCTTACACTTCTTGTTATTTGGAAGACCCTCAAAATTTGATCCACTTTTTATCCTATCTATTTTGTAGGTTTTACGTATTTGCCAACTGAAAAATATTCTATGCAAAATATTCGTCAAGTGATAGATTCAAACATAGGTGGTGTATTCACGACAACCACTGGGATAGGTAAGTATAACCTTGTCCTCTTGTATTCATTAATAGAATAAAATATTTATTGATTTGGCTTACATTTTCTCCATTTTATATTTAGATAATCATGTGCAAATAGAAAAACAAAAAATAATCTACCATTTATCTTAGCATATTGTTTCTATTCCTTGTGAATTTAATCGGAATTGTCTATATCCTTGCATTAGGATAGTTTGTGTGATTTGTATCTTTCTTGCACCCTTACATTTTAAGAAAAATAAAAAAGAACTTTTTTATTTCTTGTAATGCCTATATAGTTAGCACTCATCAAAATGTAATTGCATATTTGATTAATACCCTATTTTATGGATATTTATTTTCATATTGCATTGCAGAATCATCATCTTGCATATTAGACACTACGATAGAACATAAATTTAAGTGTTTTTCAAGTTGAACACATAAAATAGATCTAGAAAAATATTTAAGCCCTCGATGAAATTGAAACCTCTCACCAAAAATAAAAACTCAAAAGTGCATAACAACGAGTAAGCAGTAGGGCTCTCTCATTTGAGTGTGGGAAACCATTGAGGCCAAAATCAAATAAAGGATAGTGCCTTTGAGTGGAGCTATTTTGGTGCCCCAAAGTCACCTTCTTAATCCAATAGACAACACATATATGTCTCGTATCGCTCCAAATTTTTTGCATCCCTACCTTCAGGCTATAGGATCCGTGCCCGAAAGGAGGATGGGAAAAGGATGGCGCGGTACCTCGGACTGAGAGGCCTTGCGAAGGTCCCGCCTCTCGGGGAGGTGTATTATGGTGATTTTTTGACGGATGGTGGGTTCACCAGGAAACGTTTGAATGGCGCTTTCCACGCCTAGGTTGGGAATGTGTTTGATGTGTTGAGTTTTATCTTTAATCATCCAAGTCCTAGGTTTGGCCAAATCAAACTAAGTTGTTCTATTGTGAAAGTGCAGATTTAAATGAAGACAAAAACAGATTTGGACAGAAAAATAGAAAGAACAAGATGGATTAAAGACCCATACCTGATCCGGATGTCTGATGGAGATTCTGATTTTTGAAGCAATCAGGATCGTCTGGAATTTGACAGGATCGTCTCCTATCTGACAGGATCGTCTGAGATCTGACGAATTCGTCAGAGACCTGCAAACAGAGAAACAGATGCAAAATACAGAGAATGCAACTATGATAACAGAGGGTAATGATGTAAAATGGCAGTAAGAACATTAAAATGATAATATCAAACTAAGACACGAATGCATTATAACGATCTAATGACAATTTATGCTTTTATTATGCATTAAAGCTACATGGGTGAACTCCAAGATGCAGGATAATAAAGAATAACCATGGAATTAACTAAATGCAGAATAATGCAACGGAAAAGAGTGGAGAAAATGCAAACTCTGGGCACTGATTGCCCCCAATGTGGACTACGATCGAAATCGTCTCGAATTGGGTCGAGATCGTCCGAGATTGTACGAGATCGTCTGAGACGAATTGAGCTTGCTCCGGCTGAAAAACAATGAAGTTCCCGCAAACAAACTTGGAAAAATACAAATGCAAACAAGTGATTTAAGATGGTCTAGTGCGTGTAGAATTCGAGTTACAGGGAATTTCAGCCAGGGGGATGCTAAGGGGAGGGCCTAGGATTAAATAGGCTTAGGATAGAGGTTGGGAGGTTGGAGATCATCCCAATTTGGGAGATCTCCAATGGGGGGGGTCTCTAACGGCGCAGACACGCTTCTGCCCGGATTAGAGACGCCGTTGGAACAGAGTCCAACTATGCACAAATCAGTTTGGGACGAGATCGTCTGGACGTCCTACGCCAGACGAAATCGTCCGATCTGAGGCGATATCGTCTTATCGGAGACGATATCGTCAAACGGACAAAACAAACTCTAAAAATGGCACGAGAAAGGAGGAAACGGGTTAAACGACGGTTTGGGAGCGGTTTTGGAGGTTGAAATTTGAATTTGAATATTTACTAGAGTAATTGTAATTATTAAGGTTTTACTGCGCCAATTTTAGGGTGCTACATTTTGCCCCCTCTTTAGCAAATTTTTCGAAGAAAATGCGTTAAAGATGAGTTCTTCTCGATCTACGAGAAAGCAAAAATTATTCCCATTTTTAGGCGACGATTCTTGGTCGAATCGTACAACTTACTATGGTGCCCCCTCCGTGTTTTTACCCAAATCGAACGTTTGAGGTAAAAACGCGGAAAAGCAAAAATTTTAAAATGTTTTTAATTGTGTTTTGAATAAAATTAAGAAAAATAGGGTAAAACCCTAATTCATTGTTACTGTTCATTTTTCTGGTTTTTAGAGCTCTGGAGACAAAAATGGTCGAGACAACATACAGATCGACAGAGGTCCGAGGCTACGGGTAAGAGTCTAAACTTAGTTTAGAATGCTTTAAGTTGAATTTACATGCTTTTTAGGTGAATTTTGAGCAATTTTTGAGCATCACGGCCATTTTTGGGCCGTCGACGTCGTCGGGACGAAATCGTCCCGATTTCGACGAAATCGTCTCAAGTTCGCCGATTTCGTCTAAGGGCGAAATCGACGAAAGGGGGACGATTTCGTCAAATTAGGGACGATTTTGGCTTGCGAAATTGAAGACGATATCGTCCAATAGTGGACGATATCATCATTTATATAAAATTGAACTAATTTTACTTGCATTATTAATTACTGAGTTTTTATTAATGATTTTTATTGTGTTGTTGTTTTTATGTTGCAGAGAGGATTACTAAAGAGCAGAGAATGGAAATACGGCGGGTTGAGAGATGACTTGGCCACTCTATCTCAAGCAAAGCGAGATCAGCTGGCACAGGTCGGCTTGCAGCATGTGGCAGAGATGCCACAAGTTTCTACAGATATGGGGCTATTGACGACCCTAGCAGAGAGGTGGTATCCGGGTTCTTCCTATTTTTGGTTATCGACAAGGGAGATGACTCCCACACTAGAGGATGTATGGAGGATTTTGAGGATCCCCATACAAGGATGACTGATCACTCCCACGGCCAATCAGGGCCACGCGATGATGCGACTGTGTGGCGATCCGAGCTTCGCCCTGGAGAAGGGCGGAGTGAACATCGAGTCATTGCGTCAGATGCCTAGGGCATCGAGACTCACACGGGTTTTGGCCGGGGTGGTAGGTGGACTTCTGCTGTGCCACCAGAGTGGATGCAGGGTACCATGGGTACTGGTAGATGTGGTCTGTGACATGAGAGACCACGGCTACAGGTTTGCTTGGGGCAGCTTTGTTCTATGCCGATTGTATAGGATCCTGCATGGGGTCGTGTACAAGGGCGGCCGATGTCTGGTTATGACATCACTTCTACAGGTTTGGTGCTAGGAGCACATTGCAGTGCGGAGGCCGATAGGGCTTCCATTGATAGGGGTTGATGGGGAGAGGCCCCGAGCTTTCTACTGGTGGCTCCGAAGAGGGTCACAACGGCGGATAGATCTACCGATGTCCCGGAGACTACTTGATGACCTTGTCTCCAACCAGATCACCTGGAGGCCTTGGAGAGATCATCCAGGGTGGGCCGAGGATGGACAGGAGCTGGCTCACATCAGGCGAGTCTACTGGCTGAGGATGGAGAGGGGAGAGGTGGAGCTCCATCGCTATGACCGAGTTTTGTGATAGTTCGGTCTACAGCAGGGGATCCCATCTCTCAGGGATTACGAGTTTTCTCGGACTGTTCGGGATAACACTACAGTTAGCGGGGCTCCAGATATGCAACGCTTCTGGAGTCAGGACGTAGATGATGCCCCCATTCAGCCAGTGGATGGGGACGATGTAGGGGTAGCCGACGGCTACGATGCCTGGTACACAGGCATCCGCCCTCCTCGGATGACGAGGGCTCAGGGTCCGATTCATGTAGTTGTGCATCGGATGGGGAGGCGATGCCAGGCGGCCATTGAGGTGGCCCAGGGTCACGATGGGAGAGAGCAGAGGAGACCACAGGCACAGTAGAGGCCATGGTAGTGGGAGAGGAGGGAGGAGAGACCCCCTTCTCCATAGAGAGAGAGGCCACCATCGCCCGATAAGGGCAAGGGTGTTGACACTAGGGAGAGCAACGAGATAACGACTCTCCGAGCGGAGACAGTCCATCTCTAGGCATAGGTGCAGACATTGTAGGATGAGGCTGCACGCCACCGAGCTGAGGTGACACAGCTCAGAGATGAGATTGCACGCCTCAGAGCACGGGGTGGAGGAGCGAGCACTCAGGAGCTGGCACGGTCGATTGCTCAGACCACGTTCTACCAGGGTATCTACTTCCAGATGGTGCCAGAGGGTCAAGGGTACAGCTGCCAGTCGACATTGCTGACCCGATCAGGATTGGGTCATCGAGGACTTCATCTCGATCGACAACTAGGACTCGTAGTACCACACATACTGCGATGGGGCCACCTCGTCCACCTCAGGGCGGGGAGGAGATGAGGCTGAGAGCTCGAGGGGTTCTCGAGGCTAGGCTACTGCATTGCATTGTACATATTGATATATAGTATTTATTATTTTTGATAGAGGATTGAGTATGCCGAGGTATAGATTGTGGCATACCGATCCAGTTTTGATATGATGTATATATATGGTTGATATAGATATAGATGAGATATTTTTGATCATATGACTTGTGTCTTATGTATTTTTATGATGCTTTTAATGTTTTGATTGATTGATTTGATGATTCATGTAATTACGTCGTTGGAAATATTATGGTTGAAATGTCATGCTTGAAAAATTTAAATGAAATAATCTGATAGAACAAATTGGTTGTTTGTGATGTGATGATTTGATAAAAAATAAAAGGGACTTTTAACAATAATTTCAAAGGACATTGTCGCTATTATAGACCATTTCATGGAGTCGCCGCTCACTCGGTCGTCAAGCTAATCCCAAGTATAGAAATATTGTTAAAAAGTAAAAGAGTGCTTAAGAGACTGCCTTAAGACTTTGGTGTGATGATGCAAATGATGATGATGATGGTTTGTTTTCATAGTTTCATAAAAATAGTATGCATGAAATAATGTTAAAATGATTTTTGCTAGGCATAAATTCCTAAGTGTGATAAATTTTTTGGATAATTCCCTAGGAATTATACCATCATTGCAAAATTGAAGGTTGACATAATGACATGAAATAGTGATAATGTGCATGCTTTTTGTCAAAAAACATAATTGTATAACATAATGATTTAAGTCATATGGTTTTCATGATTTTCAAATAAATGGGGAATAAAAATTGGTACAATGGTTTGCGCTAGGCATAGAATATGTAGGTATAGACTTATACCATCATCGCGAAATCCAAAAAGAGATAGTTTTATTGCATGGTTGATTTTTAATAAACAGAAAATATGAAGATGAGGACTTGCGCTAGGCATAAAATTCCAATTTTGGTTTTGGAACTATACCATCGTCGCGAAAGTCGACAATATATATATATATATATATTTTTTTTTTTTTTATATATATATGTGTGTGTGTGTGTGTGTGTGTGTGTGTGTGTGTTTTGATTGTATGGTTTTGAAAGAAATTTTGATTTTTTCTATTATGTATGTAGTTGTCTTTATACTAAACAACTGTACTTTAAAGAAGAAAATGAATTTATTCCAAACAATTTGCAAAAAAATATTTCAAAGTATCTTAAAGACAAAAGTTAGATTTATAAGGAATCCCATGTGCATATGTGAATTCATTTCCAATCTTGATTTATCATAATGATACACAAAATCTCTCAAATACAAAATGTGTGTGCAATTGCTATGTTCATTTACCAGTTTTGAGCAAGATAATATGATACAAGTGATTTGAATGAACCAAATAAGTGTTCATTAACCATGATGTAGATGCATATAACCATACTAGACTACTATGTAAGTCGGATTATCAAGAGCTAGCTAATCCATAAGCAGACATAGGTCTGTACAAAAGAAGGTCGCTAATGTGACAGACATATCGCCACGCTAGGAGTTACCCAAGGCCAAGCAAAGTTGGGCACAAACCACCTGTTATGGGGCTTACCTCATGCTTTTCGAATAATTGAGAATTCCAGGGATTCAAGCTCATCAACCCTTCTTTTCTTTTCAAAGGGTAGGGAAAGGGATTTTATTGCTTTTGCTTTTGCTTTCTTTTGCTTTCTTTTGTATTTTTGCTTGATAATGCTTGGAACATTGCTGTAATGATATAAAATAACATTTTTCTTTTTCTCTTTTTCTTGAACTTTGCTTTTTCTTTTTGTTCTATGCTAGGGATACTTGCTCGGATTAGTCGTAGAGCAAGGGATTTTTATTCTGGGTAGGGGTGAGCTTGTCCTTTTGCCAATTCTCAAAGATTCTAGACCATGTGCATGATAGGATAGCAGGGGAAACTTTTCGCTCAAGAAACCACTTCTACTATGTAGCATAGCATGGACATTACAAATATAATCATTTTATTGTGAAAGGATGTGCTTGGTTTAAGTAAATAACAAGATCAATTCTCTCGTGCTCAAACTTAATTTAATTGAATTTTGTGGACTTTGATATAAGAGAGATTAGTAATCATGCCGTATAAAAATCAAGATATTTATTTTTGTGTTTGTGAAAGTGAGGGATTCCAAATAAATGCTAATTTATCCAAAATAATTTGAAACATATAACTGCAACATTTGTAAGAAGATATATATAAATACTTTTTGAGAAGTTTTGAGAATGTTGACTCTCTCTTTCTTCTTTATGTTGTTTTGGTTTCGAAAGAGTCAAGAATATTGCTGTTTTTTTATTTTTATTATTATTTTTTTGTTTTTGAAAGAATTAACAAGTGCCATAAATAAATACAACAAGTAGTTTTGAATATTTTGATGATTATGAATGTTTTTGGTGTTTTTGAATTTATAAATTGAAAGAAATACAAGATAGTGATTTTGAAATATTTTAAACAAATATATACAAGGATGAAATGACCAAATTTATACATAGTAACGTTTAAGATGCAAAATGTTCATGGGTTCTTTAAGTTCTTTACCATCTAAGGTAGATAATTTGTATGCTCCCGATTCAAATTTAGCAGTGATAATGTATGGTCCAAGCCAGTTGGGCTCAAATTTACCTTTAAGGTCCTTAGTTGCATTAGTATTTTTTTATTTTCTTTTAAAACAAGGTCGCCGATCTCAAAGGATCGATGACGAACTTTTTAGCATATGATCTTTTAAGCTTGTTTTGGTAGGCACGGAGATGCTCCAAAGCATTGATGCATTTTTCATCTAGGAGTTCCAGCTGACCGAGTCTGACAGCTCGATATTCATCTCCTACTTCAGTATCTTGAAGTAGTAGAGCCAAAGAAGGAACTTCTAATTCAAAGGGAAAAACGGCTTCAAGCACCATAAACCAAAACAAAAGGTGAAGTTCCAGGGGGAGTTCGAACACTAGTTCGATAGGCCCACAAGGCTGGATATAACTGAATGTGCCAGTCATGGCCAGTTTTATTTACCAATATTTTGAGAATTTTGATTAAGGTTTTGTTAGATGCTTCTGCTTGACCATTACCCTGAGGATAATAGGGAGTG
This sequence comes from Wollemia nobilis, assembly GCA_028583015.1. NCBI lineage: Eukaryota > Viridiplantae > Streptophyta > Pinopsida > Araucariales > Araucariaceae > Wollemia > Wollemia nobilis. The sequence goes on along the minus strand of JAQPPZ010002189.1, from coordinate 2,996,744 downwards.
GACCAACGATGTTGAATCTTATATTTTTGGCATAATTTTTTAACATCTTTATTTTTGAAACAAGTTCCATTATCAGAGATGAGATTTGCAGGAATTCCGAACCTACAAATGATTTGATTAAAAATAAATTTAGAGACTTGTGTGCCAGTGCAGGAAGCTAAAGGCATAGCTTCAACCCACTTCGTGAAATACTCAGTGGCGGTTATGATGAATTTGTGTCCATCAGATGACACAGGATTGATTTTGCCAATAATATCTAAACCCCATTTTGAAAAGGGCCAAGGAGATGAAATAGCCTGTAGTTCTTGTGCAGGCGCATGGACAAGGTCAGCATGTTTCTGGCACTTGTCGCAATGGCGCACATAATCATGTGCATCATTCTCCATGGTAGGCCAAAAGTATCCTATCCTAAGGAGCTTTTTAGCAATGACACTACCACTGAAGTGTCCTCCACAAGATCCATCGTGGGCTTCACTCAAGGCTGATTGGGATTCTTCTAAATTCAAACATCTTAATAGGATACCTTCAAAAGATCTCCTATATAAAGTATTGCCAATTATTACAAATCGACTTGCTCGTCTACGTAATAACCGATGTCGGTTTCTATTAGAATTGGCAGGGAAAGTCCCATTTTGGAGAAAATCAAATATATTCGTATACCAAGGTTCAGGAGTAGTTTCATTGATTAGAAACACATCCAAAGGTTCTAAGCATGACTTATTTGAAGCGGGTTCTGGGAGTCGACGAATAATGATAGTGGCATATTCGTCATCTAACTCCAAGGGCAGGAGAGATGCAACTGCGGCCATAGCATCAGCCGCACGGTTGCAAGTTCGAGGAATAGCTTCCAAGGTAACTTGATCAAATAGAGACATTAATTGTAAAACATAGGCTTTATATGGGCACAGTTTATCATCTCTGGTCTGATAAACTTCATTAATTTGGTTTATAACAAGTTGAGAATCACCAAAAACTAACAGATGTTTAATTTTTAGCGCTAAGGCAGCTCGTAATCCAAGGATTAGAGCTTCATATTCAGCAGTATTGTTGGTGCAAGCAAATGTTAATTTGAAGGACAGAGGAATAAGATGTTTTTGCGGGGATATTAAAATAATACCCGCACCAGCCCCACTCATGCATCGGGCTCCATCAAAGTATAAGGACCATTGTTCAATATGGTCTGCCTCTAATTGAAGGCATTCATCAGGAAACTCAATGATGAGGGGATGGGTAGACTCTAAGGGTGCAACAGCTAATTGATCTGCTATGATTTGACCCTTAATAGACTTCTGTCCTATGAACGTGAGGTCAAACTCGCTTAGAGCAAGAACCCACTTGGTTGTGCGACCCGATAAATAAGGTCGACTCATGAGATACCTCAAGGGATCATATTTAGCAATGACATAAGTTTTTTGATTAAGCATATAATGGCATAATTTTTGCATAGCAAACATGACTGCTAGACATAGTTTTTCTAATGTTGTGTAGCGGGTTTCATAACTGATGAAGGTTCGGCTAATATAATAATTAGCACGTTCTCTCTTCGCATCATCAAGCTGAGCTAACATAGCTCCTAAGGCAGAATCTGAAGCTAAAATATACAGGAGAAATGGGCGATCAGGTCTAGGCGGTGAAAGCACAGGTGGGTTAAGGAGGTATTGTTTGAGAAGTTCAAAAGCTTCTTTACATTCGTCATCCCAATTAAAAGGGACATCCTTCTTAAGAAGTTTAAGAAAGGGACCGGTTTTGTCCGCCAGCTTATCGATGAAGCGACGGATGGCTTGAAGCTTACCTTGTAAACTTCGTAACTCAGATATATTAGTAGGTGCGGGCATATCACTGATAGCCGCAATCTTGAGAGGGTCGATTTCGATACCACGTAAAGAAACTAAAACCCCTAATAGTTTACCGGACTTAACTCCGAATATGCATTTGGCTGGATTTAATCGAATAAGATATTCTCGTAATCGATTAAAAACTTTTCTCAAATCATCTAAATGATTATCTTCATTAATAGAGCGAGCTATAATATCATCTACATAATCATGTAGGATATCATGCATCATATCATGAAAAATATAAGTCATAGCTCGTTGATAGGTTGCACCCGCGTTCTTTAAGCCAAATGGCATCACTTTCCAACAAAAGGTACCCCAGGGGGTAATAAAGGTTGTTTTAGCCTGATCTTCAGGAGCTATCCTGATCTGATTATAACCGGAGAATCCATCCATTAAGGACATCATCCCACTCCCGACAGTAAAGTCAATGATTTGATCCATGTTTGGAAGAGGAAAATCATCTTTAGGGCATGCAACGTTAATATCTCTAAAATCTGTGCAAACCCTAACTTTGGTGGCTTCTTTCTTGGTAACTAGGAACTACATTTGAGATCCATTCAAGCATAATCAATAGCTTGTATAAAAACAACATTCAGGAGTTTTTCTAACTCCCCTTTGACTAGCAAAGCCACTTTGGGATGCATTTTTCTAAGTTTTTGTTTAACAGGTTTAGCATCCGGATGGACCACTAGGTGATGCATGACTATAGAAGGGTCTAGACCCGGCATATCTTCATATGTCCAAGCGAAGACATCTTCATATTCTTTAAGGAATGCAATGTATTGCTCTTGTTTTTCTTGACTTAATTCTGATCCAATATTGATTATGTGAGGACTATCCTCAGTTCCAATATTAATTTTAATGACGTTTTCTACCTCCATGTGTAGATCTCTTTCAAAATTAGGTGGGGCGGGTGAAACGCCCAATTCTTGTAATTCTTGTAAGGTTAAGTTGGATAATTCATCTTGAGGATTAGTGGTCTCAAGTTGGGCTATAGTTGGTATAGAACCATCAAAATAAAATCCATTGTGTAACATCTCTTCAACGGAGACATCGTGGAAGATATCTCCTTCCAACTCCTCATCGGAGTCAGCAATCATTTCAGGGTAAGCTATGGATAGCATGTTACATGTAAATGGCTGATTTTTTAGAGGCAAATCATCACGCCTATCCAAATAATCTTGATAACATATGAGTTGATCATCATCTTCAAAAGGAAAGGGTTGACCCTTACTAGGAAATAGGCCCACACCACAGGCAAGTGTGCCACGGTTCTACCTCGAAAGGTTCTTTCATGCCATTTTGGAAAGGTCCCAAGCCTTTCCCTTTATATCCCATTTTAAGCATTATGGGTTTAGCTTTAATATATTCATTGGTAAAATAACATCGAGCATATCCCTCATGATGAGTTTTGATATTCCGAGGGATTCTTCCCAGCTCATATCCTTTATAAATGAAGGCACAACTCCCGACTTGGTAAGTACTTCCCATAGGTTGTGGGAGGCCCAAAGTACGAGGAGATGGCGGCAAGTTATTTAAAAGAATTGAATCTTGCATGAAAGCATTTGTTTTTTCTGATATTAAGATTGTGGATAAATCTGGTAAAAGTTCATCATAAAGAGCATAAGATGTAGAAGGATCATTCCCTATATCTTTAGATGTGGAAGGTATGATAGATGTTGATAATGTGGAAGTGTTAATAGATGGGTCTATAGGTTTTGAAATTATAGGGATAGAACATGAAGGATTGGTCGTGGATTGAAGATCTTTTTGAGGTTCTAGAGTGGTTTGTTTAGAAGATTGTTGATCTATATATGAGGGTGAAATGAATGGAGGGGAAATAGGTGAAGCTATGGGTGTGTGTTTCACAGTTTTAGATGAAAAATAAGAATTAGGATGTGTGGATGACAGAGCAGGGCAAAATTGCACTCCAACAGGTTCTGCCAAAGCACACATATCAAAGGGTCTAGGATCACCGTGGATAGTGACCAACTGATTTTTAAATTCGAATTTAACACATTGGTGTAAAGTTGATGGGACAGCCCGCATTGCATTGATCCAAGGATGACCCAAGAGTATATTGTACGATGCGGGGCAATGTACAATAAACATGGTGGTATCTAGAGTTCGAGGACCAACTTGCAATGGGATGGTAATAACTCCACACGTTTCTTGTGTTTCGTCATTGAAAGCTTTGATAATCATGTCAGTTTTTCTTCATTTCATCACTTCTAAAGCCAAATCGTTGGTAGAAGTCAAAAGTGCAAATGTTTAGAGATGAACCATTATCAATCAGGACTCGTTTAACAGACTACATCTCCAATTAGAGCAGTAATATATAAGGGATTATCCTTATGTAAACTGTGTTGTGGGATATCTTTATCCCGAAAGTCAATACAATCAACTTCTCGAGTGATGATAGTATTGGCCATGGCTTCAAGTTGAATATTTTGAGGTACCATCATTTGGCTTAATGTAAGCATCAACTCATCCCTATGGGTAGGAGAAGATCTTAATAAATCCAAAAGGGAAATTCTGGTCGTAGTATTGGATAATTGCTCATTAATATTGTAAGGGGGTTTAAGTTGAACATTGGAAGCATGATTCCCTTTATTGGGATTTTTCAAAACAAATGGAGCTGATCCATCATTCTGGTTTGGTTCTTGTTGAGAATTTTGAGCCTGTTGTCGGGTAACGACTCCAATGGTACCTACAATGTTATATTGAAGACGCTGAACTGGTCTCGGTTGAGCGTTTATGGCTTGTTCATTTGGGAGGAATTGATTAGAAGAGGGTCGAGTAGTAACTCTTCTAGGAAATGGTTCTTCTGGAACCATAGCATCCGTGATGGGTTGAATAGGATCTGATTCATTTTCAGAACTATTCGATTGGTTTGAAGTGATGTCTATTTCACTTTCAAGATCTCGATTCTATATCACTAGGATCCTGGAGTTTGAATATTATGTAGGGGCCTGGTTGTGACCATGGATAAAGTTGTGTCAAATTTTTGTAAATCATGATTAGGTAAATGTCCGCTAATAGTTCCTACATATCGGGTAGGAGGAGGAACATTATGATGTTCGATTTGATTGGCCACCTCTTTACCATGTCTTGGTAAAGGGTGTTGAAATATGTCTAATGATTGATTAGCATTTTGATTTTGATTTTGGGGAATGGTCTTTTGAGGATTATTAGGAGCATTTTGTTTAGGTTGGAAGGCTTGCACCTCCATTTCATTATTATCAATCAGATCCTCGTATTTTATGTTTCAACCTTTTACAAGCGTTGGTAGAGTGTCCAGGCCCTCTATGGAAATCACAAGTGTAAGTCAGCTCCGTATCCGGGTATAGTTGGATCAGGTTCCTGGATAGTCGGTAATTGGATCAAACCTCTTTCGAGTAATTGAGGTAAAATAGTTGATAATGGTTGATTCAATCTAGTAAATTCTCGAGGAGGCTTATCATGCGGTTTCAATATAAATTTTTTTGTTGTTTTCGTTGCATTGATATTAGCAACATTTTCACTGTCGTTGACTCCGTCACCTACAAATTGTTTGTTTTTATACTAATTTCTGGATGTTTTCTCATCATCCTTCTTCCTAAGTTGGCCTCTCCTAATGAGGGCATCTTCTACTCTTCGAGCTAAATCTATAGCCCGATCGAAGGTAGTTAAAGTAGCAGTTGATAGCTCATAAGATATTTGTTCTTGTAAATTATTAATAAAAATGTCCAACATTTCCCTATAAGGTAGCACAAAGTGCAGTGCCTCCATCTAGCTAAGAAATCGGCAAAACATTCATCCTTGTCTTGTTTTAAGTTGTATAAATCTTTAATGGTTACATGCCTCTCGATGTAGGCACTAAATTGATGGACAAAAGATTCAGTTGTTTCTTCAAAGTTTCTCAAAGAATGAGTGGGCAATTGATAGTACCACTCTAATGCCATTCCACCTAAACTTTTCGGGAACATTTTTAGTAATAGCAAGTCATCATGTGATATATCATGACATGCTATCCTAAACATGCGAAGATGCTCTATGGGATCTTCGGTTCCTTTATATATAGGCAGGATGGGCATGGGAAAATGCTTAGGGTACGGTTGTGCTACAACTATGGGATCCAAAGGTTGACTACATATCTCTCGATAATTGTACGAGGGACGGTAAGGATCTATCTCGGTCCATACGCGAAGCTAACTGTTTCACCATGGCTTCCAGATTACTAGTTTGCCCACCATATTGGTTCGGTAGGGCATTGATATGGGATTTGTGAGCATATGATGGAGGGACATGAAGATTAGATGCTATGTTGCTATTGTGTAAATTGTTGGTAGGAAAGGTGTTATGAAGGAATTTTGAAGTTGTATTATGTTGTATTCCAGATTGTTGAAAATTGGTGTTTGGCTTCATTTTAGGTTTTTGTTTACTTGAAGCATATTGATCAATAGTTTGGCGAAGTAAAGCAGTGAAGGAAGTTTTCTTTTGTGTGGGAATGATTTTAGGCTCAATAACAGGTTCCTTAGGAGGTTGGGTAACCTGTTGTTTTGGCATGTTCTGAATCATAGTGACCATATCTCTATTGGATGGTCCAACCTTATCACTTTCTTGATCAATGAAAGACAAGGGATTAGTGTGCACATCAAACATATGTTCCATGGCTGCTTGAGTGTCACTAATTTGCCCTTTATCAATACGAACTGCCATATTAAGAGCGCCAATGTTATTATTGAAAAATTTCCAGAAATGATCTAAGTTGTCAAAAGCAATAGTTCCATTCGGAGCTACTCTAGGGGATGAGGATCCATCCTCTTTAACATTTTCTTCTTGTTCATTGTCTTCACCTAGGTCATCTTCTCGGTTGATCTAGAGTTTCTCCTTCCGGAATTGGATCTTCATGAAGGACATTTGGGTTTCTAGTTTTATCTTCTAACCAATCTTCTTCTTCTCCTTCAGCTTTGTTTACCATTCCTAAGTTTAGGCATTGTGCTTAATTTAGATTTCAGAAAATATTTTATATATATATATATATATATATATATATATATATATATATATATGCAACAAGCTTAAGAGGTATATATTAATTATATACCTACTACAATATTTAAAATGAAAGGTTTTGGTTTTTGTTATGTTTTTTTTTAGTTTTTCTTGTTTTTGTAATAATATTGTAAAGATAACAAACAACACAATAAATGCAAGAACTAATACTGAAAGTAATGATCTAGTTTTCTATAAACAATTTATAAATATCATTAATGGGCTCGAGTTCTTCAGGAGTCATGAAGTGTTCTTCTTCAAATTGAAAATTTTCTTTCAAAAATTTAATGAAAAGAGCTATAGTGATATTATCTGTCTCAGATTCTGGTTGATAGAAGTAAAGCTCATGGCAATACTCTCGATATAACACAGCTCGAGGAACTCTATTCCATATTTCCCTATCCGTAAGAACAACCTCTTGGTCTTCTACACGACCTAGGAACTGGTGTATAATGGCTGCGTTCTCGAGGTATTCCTCGAAGGTGAACAATTCTGAAGACACAAGAGCTCTCCTATAAGCTAACCATCTATGGCAGGCTCTCTGAAGTTCATGATAAAAGACGAGTTGATGAGGATCCAGAATTCTATCTAGGACAAGCCTCTTGATTTGTTTAAGTTTTGTTGACCTAGATGAAATGACACTTAGTCTTCTATCAAGTTCGTCCCACAAAAGTTGATTTCTATCTGTTTTAGGCACACTAAGCACATAATTGATTTCTATGGCTGCCAATTGGTTTTCAACATTTATAGTAACTGCTAATATTTTCTTAGGAGCTACCATCTAAACATGATATGCAACTTATTAGTTTTAAATGATTTGAAATGCATCTTATGTTTTGGTTGTTTTATTTTTTGTTTTTTTTTTTGTTTTCAAAAGGTTTTAAATGCATTCACGTCGGGTTCACCAAAATGTATCGCTCCAAATTTTTCGCATCCCTACCTTCAGGCTATAGGATCCATGCCCGAAAGGAGGATGGGAAAAGGATGGCATGGTACCTCGGACTGAGAGGCCTTGCGAAGGTCCCGCCTCTCGGGGAGGTGTATTATGGTGATTTTTTGATGGATGGTGGGTTCACCAGGAAACGTTTGAATGGCAGCTTCCATGCCTAGGTTGGGAATGTGTTTGATGTGTTCAGTTTTATCTTTAATCATCCAAGTCCTAGGTTTGGCCAAATGAAACTAAGTTATTCTATTATGAAATGCAGATTTAAATGAAGACAGAAACAGATTTGGACAGAAAAATAGAAAGAACAAGATGGATTAAAGACCCATACCTGATCCGGATGTCTGATGAAGATTCTAATTTTTGAAGCAGTCAAGATCGTCTGGAATTTGACAGGATCGTCTCCTATCTGACAGGATCGTCTGAGATCTGACGAATTCGTCAGAGACCTGCAAACAGAGAAACAGATGCAAAATACAGAGAATGCAACTATGATAACAGAGGGTAATGATGTAAAATGGCAGTAAGAACATTAAAATGATAATATCAAACTAAGACACGAATGCATTATAATGATCTAATGACAATTTATGCTTTTATTATGCATTAAAGCTACATGGGTGAACTCCAAGATGCAGGATAATAAAGAATAACCATAGAATTAACTAAATGCAGAATAATGCAAAGGAAAAGAGTGGAGAAAATGCAAACTCTGGGCACTGATTGCCCCCAATGTGGACTACAGTCGAAATCGTCTCGAATTGGGTCGAGATCGTCCGAGATTGTACGAGATCGTCTGAGACGAATTGAGCTTGCTCCGGCTGAAAAACAATGAAGTTCCTGCAAACAAACTTGGAAAAATACAAATGCAAACATGTGATTTAAGATGGTCTAGTGCGTGTAGAATTCGAGTTACAGGGAATTTCAGCCAGGGGGATGCTAAGGGGAGGGCCTAGGATTAAATAGGCTTAGGATAGAGGTTGGGAGGTTGGAGATCATCCCAATTTGGGAGATCTCCAACGGGGAAGGTCTCTAACGGCGCAGACACGCTTCTGCCCGGATTAGAGACGCCGTTGGAACAGAGTCCAACTATGCACAAATCGGTTTGGGACGAGATCGTCTGGACGTCCTACGCCAGACGAAATCGTCCGATCTGAGGCGATATCGTCTTATCGGAGACGATATCGTCAAACGGACAAAACAAACTCTAAAAATGGCACGGGAAAGGAGGAAACGGGTTAAACGGCGGTTTGGGAGCGGTTTTGGAGGTTGAAATTTGAATTTGAATATTTACTAGAGTAATTGTAATTATTAAGGTTTTACTGCGCCAATTTTAGGGTGCTACAATGTCACATTTATTATTGACTATGTAAGTATAGGTATGAAGGAAATTATGATGTGTCTTGTTTTGATTGGTTGACATTCATTCAGTATGCAAAATTTGGTGTCCACATCATTGGTTTTTTTATTTTGGCCACTACCACCTTGGCCATTACAATTTCATCCACTTCCACATTAGACATTATTATATCATCCACTATCAAATATTCCTTTACAAAGAACTGGGTATGGAATTTTAACATTAGACCTAATAAAACCCAAGCCTTAACATAATCTCTACTAGGAAAATGTACAATAGTGGATATAGAAACCACCAAGAAAAATGCATACACATTTAGAATGTTCCTCTAAAGTAATCCTATGTCATGGTGTATACCAAAAATGCACCTCTAGTGTTGTATTAAGCTATTAAAGTGATGTGTTTTTAATGCCTTGATATGATAAAATTGATACTATGGGTGATCAAATTTTAAAAAATTATTGGGTTATTGATAGAAGCTTAGGTTCATTTTTTATCATACAATAGAACCTATTACATGTTGATGAATCCTAATTTTGGAGATTTTTGGGCCACTAAAACTTGAATATGCTTCAATTTAAGTATTTATTAATATGTCACGCACTAAAAATTTGAAAAAGATATTAAAAGATAAATTGAAGCATACTTAGCATGGATTAGTATTTTTGGTTTTTAATAAATTTGAACTATAAATTATATGAAAATTGGCGTTTTTGTATGCAATATTTTTTTTTTGTATATATATGGGATGATAGAAACATCTTGCTTTTTATGATTTTTTTAATTTTTTTTATAATATAGTTTTTTCTTAATTTTTTACTTTGAAGGGGTTTGTTTTTTTAATAAAACAAATTTAAAAATAAAATTATTAAAACTACTTAAAAATATTAAATTATATTTTTACAAACTAAAATACAAGATTTAACTAGTGAATTAATTATAACTTAAAAATATTATTTTCAATATTTTCTAGTCAATCTACATTTGGAAAAAATGTTAGTTTTTGTTTTAAATAGGGGTGTTAACATCATGGAAGTGTTCAATTAAATAAAAATCATCCAAACCATATTTAGAGAAACTGATATCTAACTAAAGTAATTTCCACCACCTTCATTTACACATATATGAAAATAGGAGTGAGAGGAATGCTAGAGCAATGGTTTTTTATATTGTTTATATTTTGTTAATTATTTAAGACCCTAGAATAATAAACCCATGATTTTATTTCTAATTATTCTTAAATATTATATTAATATAAGACTACATGTTGCAAAAGCTAAAGTATTCCCATTAATGCTTTACAAAAAAATGGGTATAAATTTGAGCATTTCCATTAGCACTTCTTTATCAACTTAGATATTTGCATCAGGACCAAACACCTCTATTCTTAAAAATATTTTTTATGGAATCTAAGGAAAATTTGGCAACAAGAAATTTATAGACACCCATATTCCTTTTCCATATTTAAAATTTTATCACTAACTACTTCAATTATACCAATGAAAATATAACATATATTTTTCTCAGACACATGCATGAATAGAATATTTGTGCATGGTTAGGAACTTTATTATAGATATATTTTAATAAAATGTGTAATCCTATAGTTAATATGTTTCTCTACCAATAACATTTACCTCAATTGGTCACAACTTCCTTCAATGCTCGATAAAAACACAACTATAGTTAATGTTTATATCATTTTGTATTTCATACTTATAATTATTCTTAAATTTATAGTTAGAGAAACTCCTTGAACATAATGGAACAATATAAAACAACACATTTCACCATCATGATCAATTTGTAAACTATTATCACCAAAAGTTTCTCTTTTTCTCTATGTAGCCTTTCAAAATATAGATAATTCCATTCTACATATAATGCATACTCATTATAGTCATCCTTGTCAAAATATTTCCATAGTGGTACATAAAATGAAGTAAAAGGACATAGAATCCTCACAAGGTTTGTGCCAAGAAACACTTGATGTATGAAAATTGGTACAATATTCCAAGAACCAATTATTCAAATTTTTAATGTATAACATTAGTTAGTTTGATGGCATGTTGATTTGGAAAATAGTTTAATTAATACAATATGCACTGTGTTCATTGATTAAATTTATTGAACTAAATTCTATATCTTAATCATTCTAACTATACTTGCTTGATGATAGTTATTACAAATATATGACTACTATGGTTGTGTTATTATATCAGTATTTGTTGATTGCGTCTTTATATATTTTCTAAATGTTAGTAATTCGTTAATAAATTTGGTTTATTAATATTCATAGAAAAAATATCAAAAATACATTCACATCATTACATTCTATTTCTTAATCATTTTTAATGTAAATTTAATGTGATACAACATATTAGTTCATTTGGAAATGTGGACCTCATCTTCTATGAAGACGTGTATTAGGCTCATTTTGTATAAGAAATATTTATGTTTGAGGACCAAATCATGAACAAAAGCTTGTTCTATATATATTTTGGAAGGACAAAATAAATTCTTATGAATTATACTACAAAATATGACAAACATATCAAAAATTCATCTTCATACTAGATAGGATGCATATAATTTCATAGACAATAAATGATTTTGTTTACATTAATAACATGTACACAATATTGTCATTAATTGATCCAATATTTTTATTCTTGTATTACAAGAACCATGATGTCATAGCGCATAATAAAAATGATATTGATGTCTTGTGGAAAGTAGATTACAATTGATGCAATTAATGAATATGATATTTGTTATGAAGGTGGCATAGGCTATGGTAATACAACCACACTACCTTCTTGGATTAACCTTAATCCAATAATGCATATTGGAATATTTATAGGTAAATATGGTGTACAATATGGTCTTATGAATGGTATAACTAGAATATTTAAGGCATATATGCCAATAAATCACATTGATTCCCTCTAGATCTAATCTAACAATATCAACATCAACTGGCATTAGTCTAGGCTACTAGGTATCATATACACATATAACATCCTAGAAGGTTGGATTCCCATATTATGACTACCAAAATTAATGGTAATGAGTAATAGGAAAATATTGTATAAAGCAATAAAAGCAATTCCTTATATTAGTAGTGTCAACAAAAATATTTTTCCTATTATTTGTTTGTGTACTTGTATAAGAATCATGTATAATATATTATGAAATAGTTTATTAAATAATATTACAACTTGATAGCTTGCTCAATATGCTTATGGTGCAGAGACTTCATCAATAAGGTTGTGGTAACCATAAAATAATGGTATTATAATAAAATGCTTATATGGAAGGAGTATAAAAAGAATATTGTGATAGGGTTAAGTCATAGTAAAATTAGTAGTAGTAAAAGTTGAAGTGTCATTGTCATGGTAAATTATCTTTCTCAAGTTGTCATAAGGAGATATGTTGTAAATAATAAATTCTATCGAAATCCAAGATAGTTAAAAGTACTTTTAGAAGTATTATGTAACTACAGAAAAAGTTCAAAAGGAAAATCTCTAAAAACACATGATATTTTGACTATTTCATCTAATTATAAAATATCATAGTAAAAATTTTAAAGGAAAATATTTAGAAACATGTGATATTTTGACTATATCATATAATTAAAATGTCCTAGGAAAAGACCAAGAAACATATAAAAAATATCTTGATCTTATGGGAAGAGTCAAAAAAATATCTCTAGAAATAATTTCCAAATATAGTTCTTCATGCATGTAATATACAACTCCCATGAGCCTCTAAATAGGGAAAAAATATTTTATGGGAGGCAAGTGGAGCAAGTGTGAGCTCATGGAAGTGATAAAGAGTCTAGTGTGTGAGTGAGAGCAAGCAACCCAAGATGGCTAGAGAAGAGTATCTCTTTGTCTAGATTACCGGAGTGAGAGTATGGATCACGATCATTGGGAAAGTCTTTAGAAGGTGGAGCCTAAACAAGAGGGTCATGTTTACTCACAAGGAAATTTTGTGAGCCTTCCATGTAATTTTAGAGTTTATATTTCTAAAAAAAACCTTTATTTTATTTGTAGCATATATCATGTTATCATCAATTACTATTTTTCATATTGTTATAATGTATTATTTTTAATGAGAGTTCTATGCTAGTATACCAACACCAAATGGATATTGTGTATCAATAACGGTGGTCATAGTAAGAGGAGGGCTCAATAAAATATTGTGAGTGTACCATATTTTGATATTTTTGGTTTCAATGTTGAGACCACTCCTATTTGGTGGTGGTGTTGCCTAAATATAAATCACTTTTTCTATGCTAACCCTAGAATTTACTATGTGGTAAAGTCTATTTATTAATATCATTACTAAATGTTACCACTAGTTGATATTCTTCTTATAGAACTTGTTTTTTGTACTCATGGGTGTTCTTATTTGGTAAAGTATGGTCAACAAGTGTATGTTTTGGTGATCTTGTGGATATTTTGTGATTATTACATAATAGCATACCATATGGTTTACCTTATTATTATTTATGTGTCTTTAATAGGGTTATAAGAGAAAGGAACTGGTAGGCAAAATATAGTAAATTAAAAATTCACAATACTATGCAGGCAGATTCAGCTTCCAATTCATGAGATTTTGGATCTTTAACCAATAAGAGTTATATCTAGGATCACAAGTCTATATTAAATATGGTAAAAATTCATGTATTTTCATTCCAATATTTTTTATGTGCTAATACATTTATTCAAGAATATAAGAGAACACACAATTTTAGTGTCTTAACAGAGAGAGAGCAATGGGTGGAGTTCCTTTCGATATTTTTTGGATGGTATTGCTTTAAGATGGTAAAATATGCAAGAGGATGAGATAAATAATAAATGGGATGTATTTAGTGAAAATATGACCAAGGAGTATAGCCCATGCCAAAAATATTTTGACTTGATGATTAAGATAACGACGTTGGTTCAAGGACCTAAAGAGAAATTTCTTGACTACTACACATGAGTGTATGAGCTTCAAAAGAATATAGAGGTCCAAATACAAAAGGAGAAATTGCCTAATGGCCTCATGGAAGGTGTGGATAACATGATTTGTAAGTATTTTATTGGTCTAGGGGAAATAATTAGGTCAAGGATCAAGTATAAGCAACCTATCACTACCCAATATACAAGGTTACAAAGAAGTAAGAGGAGAGTATGGAGGAGGAACTTGTTCCAATAGCACTAGTTGCCCTAGTAGCATGAGTAGCAACAATAATTCCATCTTCATCTACTTCTATAGCTAAAGTAAAATATCTAATGAAAAATATGGGACAACTTGTAATCAATTTTCTGCAAGGACATAAAAACTCAATGAGGCTAAGCTAGATATAGAAGTGTTAGATTGAATTTTTCTAAGCTGGTATGCATAAGTGCAAGGATGAAGGGTATTACAAGATAAATTTCCCTCGTAAGGCATCTACTTCAGGAACAAATAGTAATGACAAGGGCAAAAATCCAATTAACATTGTTGATCTTGTTCAAGATAACAAAGAAGAAGTAGATGTTATATCAATGAAATGGACTTATGATAGAAAACCTAATGAAGGAAAGGAGGCAAAACAAAAGAAATAATAGACCAAAAGAAGATAAATAAAACTAGAAGTTCTATATTTTCCAATATCAATAGGCTAGGCACCATACTTAATCATGGAGGCTTTTTCGAAGCAAACTGCCAATATTAGGTAGGGGAAACTACTAATATTATCCTTAAAAAAGTGAAGGGAGATATGTATTAGACATAGTACTAGACAAAAATGAAAGTCTAAATCACTATGTTCAATGTAGATGTTGGCCCATATGCTCCACAAGCTAAAGTATTATGCAAAGATATTCTTATTTCTAATGTCATGGTAGATGATGGATCCATTGTTAATATAATGATATAATATAATTTGAAGATATTAGAAATAGAGATATATCATTAATTTAACTTAAAGTTGAGATCCTTGAATAAAGGAAAAAAAAAGCTAGTAGGAGTAGCCTTTGATGCAGTAGTTCAAGTCATGTGGGTCACATGTATAGTGAAAGATGGTTCAATAGCCTATCCAATGTTGTTATAAAGGACAAGGTTAAAACAATCCAATGATCATAAATATTGGGATGAAGGTTACATGACCATTAGTTAGGATACCCAGTGAGTGAATATTAACGTGATATCTCAACCTCATAAATTAAGGAAAATAAAAGTAGTGATATAAATTAAGAGGAGAATAGTAGACCATGACTACATGAGTGAGGTAGATATTATAGATGAAGAAGAAACTAATGTGGATTTCTTAGTGGATGACACTCTTATGATATCCTAGTAGATCACACACATCATTTTTTAGAAGAATAGGAAGAGAACCAGCTATAAAAATTACACTTTAAAGACGCAATATAAAAACTCAAAAAAAGAAATTACTTCTAGCTCTTCCATATGTATATTCATTTGTTCATTTTTAATTATAAAGAGTTACAATAAGTAGATCTGATGAGGCATCAAATAGATTTTATTGATTATGAGATACCTATGAAGCAAATTCCATATCATTTGAATCCAAAAATTTCCAAGTCTGTCAAGGAATAGATAAACAAATTGTTGGATATAGGATTCATTTTTCTCATACACAACATAGAATGAGTGCCTCCAACCATGATTGAAATGAATAACAATGGGAAACTAATACCATTATGTGGTCATGATGTAATAGGGTGAGGTTCATTTCAATTTTATATAACTAGTTAAAAAAATAAATAATGGATGCAAATATACAATCACTATTGCTATATGATAAAAATAAAACAACTAAAATCCCTATCAATAACTTAATAAAAATATTTTAATTCCATCACCGATAGTATCTTGAGGTATTAAATTCACATCAAATTTAATACCTTAATCTATTTGTAAAGGTAGATCTCATGGCATTTGACTAACTTAGGCTAAGAATTATATTAACTATACACTTGCATATTTTATTAAAACACATATACAATAGGGTTACCAAAAACACTTAATTACTTTATTAATGTATACATCTAAGAAGGAAATTCATGAAACATTTACATTTGTACAATTGAAGCATTTGATTAGATCATGTACATATCACTTACACATTAAAAGTTATAGTCACATGGACAACCCTCAATAATCCACAATGACAAAAAAATATTCTAAATATAAATTGAGTGTTTGATATTTGTTTGTTCCAGTTTTTATGTCTCATTCATAGCCAACTATTGAAAATTAAAAATCTTTTATATTGCATCCCTTAAAAATTTTGTTCTAAAGAGTTTTAGGTATAACTCAAGAAATGTAATGTGTGGCCTCCGAATGATTAATATGACTCATAAATTTATTTATTCTAAAACTAAGTTGGGTTTTTCTATGCATCAAGATTTAATTATTTGTCAAGTGGATGGAATTTTCTTTTTTGTTCCATTTAATTTGTTGGATGAAGAACTATGTCTTGTATGCATTGCTTATATATTCATTTTATACTACCTTATGGTAGGTTCACTATTATTCTATTGCAATGAAAATTATCTAAGCTCAAGTTTTATCTTTTGGGAAAAGGACAATAAAGATTAAAATCCTAGGCAAAAATAAAAATCTTCCACAAAAAGGGTGATATATGATCTAAAAAATTTGATATCATGTTCAAATAAAATAGACACATGTTATGTAAGATTCATTGGATTTGTTGAGGTAATTAGTTATTAAGCTATTTGGTTTGGTTGTTTTGTAATATAATTATGCACATGAATAGAAATAGCATGGAAGGATGGATATTACGTAATAATGTAAACAAACTATTAAAAAAAATTGACGAAAAAACCTAAATTCATCCAATCACTTCAAAAAAAACAAAATAATAATAGTTTTTGTCATGTGTAATAGAATGAAACAACTTGTTCTCACCAATGGTAGATGTAAGAAGCAATGACACAATTGTCTTTACCTTATTATTGTAAGCTCTACAAAATTCCACATTGAATTATTGGATCCAATATCAAAATATAGAATAATATGTATGAAGGAGAAAAATAATCAATGCAAGAGAAATATATTATTAGATTAGACTTATGCGATTTTATTATATGATTTTCTACTTACCCAACACAATAGACCACTATCCATCCAATTTATAGTAACTCAAAGAGAAAAGTATACTTTGTATAAAATCATTCCCACTAATCTTCCATAGTAAACATCCAACCCAAGTCAAATGCCATATTTGTATTCCATTCCTCCAAACGTCACACCATCCAAATAGCACAAGAAAAACCCCTTTAAATCCATCATTGTCTTAGACTTGTACAATAAAACAACATAATCCATGTTCCCATGTAGTCATATGATATAATATTTATATTTTTTACATTCACCTATGATCTTTCAAGTCAAAAACGAAGTTGAGAAGTTTTTTTTAAATTAATATAATATTGAAGCAAGGTATATGATAATGATCAAATACTGTTTTTTGATAGTTATATCATAAGTAGAAATTATTGTCTTGCTTTTATTACCTTATAGTTTAAATACATTGACAACATAAAAAATGATGAGTGAATACTAAGGCACATTATTGTTCTCCAAAAGCAATTTTTTTGTCATAACATTTCAAGGGCTTGTGTTTCCTAACATTTTGTCTCTTGAAACTCAAAAGACTCTAAAGGATATGTGATATGAATGAACAAAATTTGATGGCTCAGATAGACTTAGACAATATTATATGGGCTTAGATGGACTTAGATGGACTCAGATAGGCTTAGATGGACTTGGATGAATTAGACAAAGGGTAGATGAGTGGACTAATGGACAATTGAGCTACAGATAATAGAATCAGGTTTACAAAATATCTAGCAACAATAGTGGTTTTTCACATCCCATAGCCTACATGATATTATTTGAACCATCACGACTCTTTCCCTATCACCAAACTTGTATATAACCGTACAATTTATTTCAAGAATAAAGCAATTGTAGTGGGCAATTAAATTTTCTCACAAATTATTTCTATCCAATAGATATATCTTCTCAAAGATTACCTTTTGTGTAATTTTATTCAAAATTAGTGAAAATTGTTATTCATATCGCAATCCTCTTTTTTGTTTTTGATTTTCAACTATAAATAATCCATTGTCTCTAGAATTTTGGATCAAATAGTATCAAAGCAATCTATTTTATGGGTGTATGATACCAAATATGAGATTAAGCTATCAAAATCTTGGGTTCCAGATGTGTGTCCCTTATGATTGTCTATCTAATCATCTCAAACAATCTTAGATGGTATAGAACACTGCAATAATAGATCCTTTTAAGCAACTAGTAGATGAAGCCCTTGAAAGATAAAAGAATTAGATGTTGGATCAGTTTTACCAAATTCTTGAGCAACTATCATATTTGTGTGCCATGACACAACCATTCAGTACCCCAAAATCATTCAAAGTTTAGGTAAACTTTGATATTCCTATATTTGAAGGAAAATTTAGTGCGAAAGAAATGAAGGATTAGCTAGATCCACTATCTACATATTTCTCTATAAATTGCTTCTTCAAGAAAGAGATCACTTTTGCCCTTCTAAAATTTTCAATATGAGTCTAGAATTGGTGGGATTATATAACAAGAACCAAGAAGATTCAAAATATACTACATGGTATTAGTTCATGAAAGCAATCAAGAATGAATATTACCTAGGACGCACTTATGAATATTTCTACAAATGATATAAAGAATAATATAAAGGTAAAAAAATGTCCATTCAAGACTATATTGATGCTTTTCATTAACTAACTACAAAACTTGGCATCCAAGACACTGAGATGTATCAAATTTTTATGTATTAAAACATGATACATTGGTACATACGAGAGGATATGGATTTATTTGAATTTAATATATTGATGAAGCATACTAATTTTACATCAAGATCAAGCAAAAGCACAAATGTAAAAACAAGAAAGAAGGTTATTTGAATGACAAGAATAAAAATACCAAAATAAACTAAGCAAATAAGGTCAAAAACAAAATAAAATATGGAATTTGAAGAAAGAGTCACAAGATAAGAAGCTCCAAAAGAACCAAACTAATAAATAGTGTGACTACCACAAGAGCAATTAAAATTCTATAGAATAATGTCAAGCAATTTAGTCTGTATTTGTTGAGACGCTACAGATCTGTGTAGGAGAGAATCAAGGAGAAGAGTCATGGTGAAGTTTTGAGATTAGATATCTCCATTGCTACATTTAAAAACTCCACATTGTAGAATTAAAGGTCGTAGAAGCCTTGATATAGAAGAAAAAGGCCACAAAAGCCTTGATACAGAAGAAAGGGCCACAAAAGACTAAATTTTGAAGAATACCCCAAAGAAGAGTTTTTGATCCAGAAGAAAACTCTAGAGAAGAGTTCCTGAAGAAGAATCCAGAGAAGAATCTATAAAATAGGAGATTGGTGACCTCCTTTACTGATTAAAGACTTCTTTATGAAGAAGCTGAAGAGATCCATAGAATATATCATTGGAAAAATTTAAGTCATGGAAGAGATAAAGAAGGACTAGTAAAGCCTTGTTGCTCATAAGAGAAGCAAATAATTTTAAATATACAATACGAATATCTCTTTACCAACACTTCCACAAGAATAATTTTGAAGGAAATGTCTCATTTGGAAGACCATAAAATCTATAATATTGAGGACCTTGGAGAGGTATCAAGGAGGAAAAATAAGAAGGCTTGGAGAGCCTTGTTGTAGTGCTCGTAGAAGCATCATCAAAAGAGTTCATAGAAGAAATCATTGGATAAATACACTAACAAGGAGAAGATCTTGATAGTGAAGGACTTGGGAAAATTGCTACCATTTGAAAACAAGCCAAAGAGGAGAATAATTTGGCAAAGAGTGTGAAATCCTGAAGATGAATCTGGTGAAGACCTCAAGATATTCAGAATCTTGAGAAAAAAATCTATTTTGAAGTCAGAGTTCAATAAGAATATTAAAGGAAGACTCGTTTAGATAGAACAAGCCTACCAAATCTAAGATATTTGGATATTGTATCACATATAAATAAGGCACATTTCAAAAGCAAGGATTTTTTGAATCTACTATATAAAATCAATGATCACTAGAAGGATCAAACCACCACAGTTTGGTGAAGCAAGAATCTATTTTGAACAACCAACAAGAAGCTACGAAATTCATTCATATTAAGGCAACAACTTGGTGAATCTAAACACCAAGATATACATCATATATAGAAGACATTAAAATTAAGCAACTTGGGTGCAATTAGTTGAACTTTAAATTAGGGTTCATTAACAAGTATCATTAAGCACCATATTTGGATTAAAGTTGCAAAAAAAGGGCTCATATTATAGTCTTCAAGAAGGTGCAAAATATAGTTTTTTAAGAGATTTACTTGCACATTAAAATAGGAGTTGGATGTATTTTGAAAGAAAGAAATATGTGTACTTATTATCTATCTAGAAAGTAAGAAGACTACATCCTACAACATTGATTGTAGTGAAAAATTACAGATTGTTTTTAAGGGTTCATTATAATTACTCTTAAGAATTGCAGAGATTTTTAATTGCATTGGAAACTACTTTAAGAGTTTATTTATAGGACCAATAAGGTGATATTATTGTTACCATTAAAGTGCATTTAGTTGGAGATATTGTTAATACATTTGTACTATACTAGTTAATCTTTAACTAGTTACTATCAAAAGGGTTAGTTTGTGTTTCTTGATTGTTAATATCAAGGATACGAAACCAGTAGATTATAAAAGTTAGATACTACTTGATGCACAAAACCTACAAAAATTCATGGTCCAAAGAAGCCACCAAAAATAGATTATATTCCTCCAAGGAGAGGATAAGAAATATACCACCAAAATCAATAAAAGAAGCTACAAATCAAGACTTGGTGAGTCTCATATTTGAGGTGTACTAAGGATTTATTATAGGTAAAAAATTAGTGTAGAAACTACTTCTTCAAAATCTTATATCTATGTGGTTATTAGCTTGGATTTATTACCAAATTAACCAAGCAAAAGGAAGAGTTGTCTAGAAAAGGAGATAACATCAAATAAACCCTTGCCTACAAGAAAGTCACCATTAAAACCAACAAAAAAAACTTGCAAAAGGAGGTGCAAAAATAAGGTATTCTATTACAAATTTTATTTACATTATCTTGCACCATAATATTCTATCCTATGTAGGAAAAAGGATAAGGTCTAAGTGTCATAAAGACATATTCTTCACAAGAAAGGAACATCTCAAAGCGATCGTAGAGAAGCATCATCCAAGCAAGGTCAAAAGAGCCTTCAAAGAGCTCACATCATCCATGGTTTGGACAACCACAATAAGCAACCTGTAAAGCATACATAGCATAGCACAAGGAGAATCTATCATCCACAAATGCATAAATACAATAGCTTGAAAGCAAGAGAAAATCAAAGCATAAAGAAAACAATACCCAAGATCTAGACGTACATCCACAAGAAGCATTCAAAATTACCATTGGATTGTCATAAAATTTCCATCGAAGTATTGCTCATTATCCTAGCTCAAAGAAACTCGACTTCCACAAAAGAATTACTCATTATCCCAGCTGGAAATAACTCTCATGCCAAGTGCCATCGAAGCATTAAGGAGGAAACACAAAAAAGAAAGAGTTGATAATATTATGTTAATAAAAGGAATATTGCAAGAATATGTTGAGGAATCAAGATGAAGGTACATGCAAAAGAGAAAATGTGCCACTTGTCACCATTGAAGAAACCCTAATGTCTTCCATATGAGCACTCAAAATAATGCTCAAATATCTCATGCTTGAAAGGAATAATCAAAGAGATAATTATACATGAAGCATTGCTTGTACTAGAAATAAGGTGACACATGTAACCAAGTCATATTAGCACTCAATAAATTATCTAATAGTCATCCTCCATACAAAAACACATATTACAAGTGTCAAAAGGAATCTACATCCTCCAAGCGTTGAATGAAACTACAATGATACTTGTCATTGGTCATTCTCTAAAAAATCCTCTTCATGTTTAAGGTACCTAAAACCAAGGAGGGAAGCACATTCAGAGGAAAAAAGAGTTGCAATATGTAATAAAAGAGAAAAGCATTTAAAGATCTTGGTCAAGACATTCAAAGCAAGTCAAATAAACCAAATTTGAGGGGCAACCATTCAAGGGTTGAAGCCAAGCAAGAATAAAAAATGACCATTGGTCATAGCACCCAAGAGAAGTATTAAAGATTGTTGTCATCCATGTTTGAATTCAACACCAGTTACTTAAGGTTTGCAACATTATAAAGGTAAGAATTTACCTTATTTTAATTTACTTTCATCAAAAGGAGTTATAAGGGTATAATATAAGATTGAAACTATAGGGAAATCAACCACATTTAGAAGAAAAATTAAAGGATAATTATTCACCAAAATAGCTTAATATTTGCAAATTAAAACATAGGAGAAATAAGGATTTCTACTTGGAAAAATTAAATTTCTATTATTGCATATATTATTGTTTTCTAATATTCCAAATTAGGGAGTTGTATGGAATACTACACCAAAATTAGATTATTGGAATTTAGAAACTTTAAAAGGCTATAAAAGGAAGTTCATAAAGGAATATCAAGGGTTGTAATTAATTCATATACTTGTATCAAAATCACATTAAAGGGATAAAATAAATCCAACCATTAGAACTTCATAAAATTAACAAGTGCTTAGTTCAATAGGAGAAATAAGAAGTAATAGAAGTTGATTTTTGTTATTTATAAAACTTTACAAAATCAACCCAATATTGAACTACTATTCCCAAAAAGCACTTTATCACTCATATAGCATATCCAAAATCACTAGGGATTCATAATGTATTCTACGAAACTTGATAATAAAAACATTTATCAAATTTTATAAAGTACCGAATTCATTTGGGAGTCATAAGGTTTCTACAAAACATAGATTCTACAAGGGTTTTATCAAGTCAAGTCCATAAACTCTAAACTAGGGATATATAATAACTCTACAAAACCTAATCCTTGAATAGGTTTATCAAATTAGATCATTTACTCAATTTTCTTGAGAAAGATATAGTATTCTACAAATATTAAGGAAACAAAAAGAATACTACACTTCATCTACTAGGAAGACATAAGGGAGTCTACTACAAAGGATTCATTAGAAATATATTTGAAACAGAAAAATCTAAAACTAAGAGATATGTCTATCTCAAGTAATATAGTTTACAATGATATGAACAACACTATTAGAAATTAAATAACAAGTGTCATAAAAATTAGAATCAAGAATTCACTTATAAAGTCTGAAGGAAACATAGACCTTACTTCAAAAATGATACATAATGAAGCTTTAAAAGATAAATTTAAAATTATGGAATATTATCTACATGCTTGACTCACTGAAGAAATTGATAATGGAAAGAATGATATTTAAATTCCATTAGCATATGGAAGCATATTATATATGGCACTACTTACATTCAAATGTTATAAGGATGAAAATATAAAATAGAGAGGATTGATAGAATTACTTAAACTAAAAATAGAAATGGATGAATCATCCTTAGAAAAGATATTTCAATCCTCATGCAGTATTAGTACTTCAAGATATATTAACACAAAATATTATCATGATGCTCTAAATTTATGTTCAGAAGCTTCTATACAGGACATGGAGAATGATAAAAAGGAAAAAGGCAAAGATAAAATACTCTTGCAAGAATCTAGTGATTGTACATCTACCTATGAAAGTAATGACTCAAATAAAGAAGAAGAGGAACCAATTCATGAAGGCATACAATGCAATGTGAATTAAAGATAATGCAAAGGACTAGATCAAGTTAAAGAATATCTAAAGACAAATATCCATATTGAATATTAAAATTCTTCAATATCCAAATAATGTAATACATGGGGGTTGTTAGAGTATATTACATCATTTGGGTTATGTAAATGCATCACCTTTGGTACATAGTTAGAGTAGGATATTACTTTAAGGGGGGAAGTTAGCTAGTTACTTCAAGCAATGTAATAAATGCATAGGTGTCAATGTGCAAGTTGTAATATGCAAGATGTCCCCTTGTACAACTAGGTAGAGTTTTGGCCAAGGAATCTATCTTCCTATATAAAGGGCCTCATAGTGAGTGATAAATGATATGAAATACATGAAGTTCATCAAGTTCATCATAGTAGAGAGTAGTAGATAATGGTATAAGTTCTTGATGGAGTACAATGTAGTTCTTTATCTTATATCAATGGAGTGACCACCATCTCCATATTACATTGTATTTTTACTTTCTATTTATAGTATATTTTAGTCATATTGTAGAATTCCATTCTTTTATATTTTCTACATCTTATTAGGACATGTGATAGATCTCTCCCACTGTATGTATCTTAAAAATATAACACTACATCCACTAAACCAATACATCCTTTGCCCAAGGATAAACGTAAACTAATTGTAATGGATAAACCACATGTGACTACGACTACCTCTACTAAACAAATTAAAGCATAGGAGCCACCTGAGGAAGAGCAAAAAATCACTCATAATTTTGGGTAAATGGTAAGCCTTGATATCTCATTGTTGATAGTGGAAGTTAAAAGAATTTAATTTTGTTGATACTATAAAGAATCTAAATTTGTTTGTGAAGCCTCACTCACAACCATATAACATTAGATGGCTAAATCGAGGGAGAGATATCCATGTCACTCAACAATTATTTTATCTTATGTCATCAAACCATTTAGAGATGACATTTTATGTGATATGGTTCCACTAGATTTTTATGATGTGCTCCTTGGCTAGCCATTCATGTGGTAGAGACATGATGTATATGAGTCAAGACCCTATAAATTTATCATCACTCTTAGGGGATAACAATGTAGGATACCATAGGTAACTCCATCCACCTTCATTTCTCTCATCAATGCTAAGAAATGTAAAAGGATGACTGAAAAAACAAAGCACTTTATTTTCTTGATGATCAATCCTTAATATACAAAGCAGGAAATTGCTACCATAGTGACCATACAATAATCACAAAAACAATGAGAAATGGACTAGGTAATTGTAGAATATGATGTCATATTCAAGTCATACATTGGAGTACCTCTCCATTGTGAGGTGAAACATTATATAAATTTGATTCCTAGTTCTCCTTTGCCTAACACTCTTGTTTATTGCAGACCAGTTCTTGAAAATGAAGAGATCAACAGATATATTCACTAGTTGATTAAAAAGGGTCATATTTGTTTGAGTTATTCTCCTTGTGATAGTCCATTTGTATTGGAACCAAAAAATAATGGCATGTAGAGACTCTACATTGACTAT
This sequence comes from Wollemia nobilis, assembly GCA_028583015.1. Classification (NCBI taxonomy): domain Eukaryota; kingdom Viridiplantae; phylum Streptophyta; class Pinopsida; order Araucariales; family Araucariaceae; genus Wollemia; species Wollemia nobilis. The sequence continues at coordinate 2,971,186 of JAQPPZ010002189.1, read as the reverse complement.
TAGGATCTAAACAAGATCACCATGAATAATTAATATCTATTATCTTGGATTTATTATCTGCTACATTAGCTACATGGTGAAATTTTCTTTACCAATATTGAGCTAAAATATAGGTACCATCAATTTCTTATTGAGCCCATAGATGTGTGGAAATGACATTCAAATATAATGGGGTTTTTTTTGAATGGTTGGTTATACCTTTTGGCTTTGCTAATGCACTCACAAATTTTATAAGAATGATGGATGATGATGAGGCTGTGAATTGCCTCATCCATGGACTATTTTTTATAACTTATAAACTCTTTGAAACACCTTAAGTTATGTTTTGATTTTGATTATGGTGATAGAATGCATTATGTATTAGTTTTTACATGTTTTAAATGTTGAAGAGCATATATTTTGTTTAACTATTTTTCTGTATTTTCTGACCTATTTTAGCTGAATTCTCGAAGAAAATTAGGATTTATTTGAAGTCGTAATAATAGGTTTTGATATTTCCTTAGTGTTGAAATAATTCCATTTGATTTTCCTACCATATAATCATTTAAAATGACCAAAAAGGCATGAAAACCTGTTCAAAATAATCTGACTATGTAAGAAATAGAATTTGATCATACAAATTCTAGCCAACTATGCATGAATAGCATGGCATGGAATTGGTCAACTCCAACATGCACCAACTGTGGAATAGATCTTTTGGGGACAAAGGGAGATTTTTTAGTCGGTAAAAACCACTTTCCTATACATCTTATGCATGGATAAGTGTTAGAACTATTACACTGCCTAATATTCTGGAGCAACCCCAAAATGAGTGAAGCAGGAACAGTTTTGGTCAAAATCATCCACAAACAAGTCAAAAAGGTGGTAAATGGTGAGACAAATTTGATTGTAGCTATATAAGAGGTTGTCTTGCCTTTTCCAGTGCATTTATTCCAATGGATGCAACCTAGAAAAAGAAATGGATAAGCTACAGTAGAACAATTTCACGAATTCTAGGAAGACAGTTCTAAAAATAGTTGTAAAATCCCTAAAAAAAACAACTGATATCAACATTGTAATAGAATAATATAAATAACCTAGCTCCCATTCGATTGATCATATAGGAGATATATGGATATATAGAAGAATTCAGGTATTGTAGCATTGTAAGTTTTTGTAGCAGAGTAGTATTTTGTAGGCTTTCTCCTGTACTACTGTAATGCTATTGCAGAATCAATAAAGGTGTAATTTCTTCATTATGTTGGCATTTTGAATTAATGTGTAAGGTTTATATAGTTTAGAACAAGTTCTTTTCACCTTCTTCTGGTTCAGGGAGCAAGGGTCACTTCCAGGTCCAGGAGAAGGGATCTCATTGACATGTTTTCTGCTCATTTCTTACTGTAATATATTAGTAGGAACCTCACAGTTTTTATTGCATGTTACTAGTTTTGTTAGATTGTATATGATGTTTGGTAATAATTAATGCATTTCAGTTGATCATCTAGGGTAGACTCATGCATCTTACAACATGCAACATTTTTTTTTTCCCACAATATTCTCATATTCTGGCATTTCCATTTTGCATCAAAGAAATTCTTGATGTTCCAATTTTGTGATATTTGATTACTATATTTTGAATTTTGTTACTGTAATTAGGTTCTCCTTTATGCAAAGTGTGATATTCAATTCTGCAAGTTTCATTTCTACATCATTTCATTTCTATCATTTCATATTTTGCAAATTTAGATAGTTTTCTTTTTCCTGCAAAGTTTCAATTCCTACAATTTCATTTTTGTAAGGGTAAATAGGAGTCAATTTTAGTTTATAGGATTTAGAGGTGACATCAAACTCCCAAACACTATTTGTTTCACCAATAAATCCATCTCCTGAATGAACTGATCCTTAAAATACATACCTTTTCCTATCGTATACAACCATTGGACAACACCCTAGATTGACAAGTATATTGACTAAATGATGAATAATTAATAACACTTATCATTTTTGGCACCGTTACCAGGGATACTGACAGAGTACAACAATCTACAGAAAAATACAGAATTAAAATGCAAAGCAAAACCAGAGATGAATTGTTCTTTCAAATAGCTTCAAAATATTTTTACAGATATATATTCCCGCAATCTGCGGTTTGCCAGCCCCCTCATTACAATTTCTCGGTTTTTATTGAGGTCCCGATCCTCTATGCTTGCAAGGTTGCCCATGACCTGCAATCGCCGCTTTGTCAGACTGTTCTCCTGAAATCGTTGCCTCATCCAGTTGCCCATGCCATGCAACTGTCGCTTTGTCGAATTTCAATGCATGCATGGCCGACATACTTGTCAAAATATTCCCCTGTGATTGTTGTCTCTGTTTTAATGCACGTGGTCATCCGCGTGTCTATTTCTTACTTGCCTTCTTGGCCGCGATATCGCGACGTAATTTCATTGCGACCTCTGTTTCTATTTTTGGTCACGATATCACGACATGTCGTGATATCGTGACATGTCGCGATATCATGACGTAATTTCATTGCGCCCTCCATTTCTATTTTTGGTTGGGATATCGTGACGTCGCGATATCACGACCGTTCCCCCTTTGAGCCTTGCTTTGGATTTTATGTCGCGATATCGCGACATCGCGATATCGTAATATCGCGACATCGCGACATTTCGCCTTCCGCATTCGATCCCATGCCTTGTGTTTTTCGCCTTTGAGCCTTGCTTTAGATTTTATGTCACGATATCATGACCATTCTACCTTCGGGCCTATGTTCAGCTTTTCTGTCACGATATCGCGATGTCGCGATATCATGACCATTCTGCCTTCAGGACTATACTTCGCTTTTCTGTCGTGAAATCGCGACGTCGCGATATCACAACCATTCTGCCTTTGGGCCTATACTCCGTCTTTATGTCATGATTTCATGACCCTCCAACTTCTGCCTTGTTCCTGCTAATTTTGGAAACACTTAGAAAAACAAATTTGATGCAGGATTGCTCTGCTGTCGCCGAATGCTCCTGCATCAGACACCCGGGGTAAATTGAGAAGTGATCCTCACTTTTGTTCTATTATGGGAAGACCCAGGCGATCAACCTCTATTTTTGATAGCCAAGTTGCATCTTCTACAGGCCTGCCCTTCCACTTTATCAAATATTTAGAATACTGTTTGTTCCTGGTGCTTCTGCCTTCACGAGTGTCTAATATTTCCTCGACCTCATCTGTGGTTGGGGTAGATGCTGGAATTTGCCATAACTCTGTACTTGGTGCCTCTGTACTCTCTCCCTCAAGGTATTCCACTAAATCTAAAATGTTAAAAATAGGTGAAATGTCAAGCCAACTTGGCAATTCCACTTCATATGCATTTCCTGAATCCCGTTTTTCCATTATTCTACATGGCCCAAACTTCTTCATCTTCAGTTTGTTATAGGTTTTGGCAGGAAATATTTCTTTCCTGAGATGGACCATGACTTCATCTCCTACTTCGAACTCTTTGAATCACCGCTTTTGGTCTGCTCTTGCCTTATATTGAGTATTCATTTTTATAATTTGTTTCTTTACTTCTTCATGCAGACTTTTCATATGTTCCGCAAAATTTCTCTGCCTCGGCACTGTACTTTTCCCCTTTTTCCAGTTTTCTCAGTTCAGAAACATTTCTTGGGCTATTTCCATATATGACCTAGAATGGAGATTTATTTGTGCTCTTATTGACAGAATTGTTATATGCAAATTTTGTCTGTGGAAAAACCAAATCCCATCCCTTGGGTTTATCTGCTATCAAGCATCTCAGTAAATTACCTAGACTTCTATTTACCACTTCTGTCTATCCATCAGTCTGTGGGTGGTATGCAGAACTGAATTTCAGATCTGTCTTCAACTTCTTCCACAAGGTTCTCCAGAAATACCCAACAAACTTTGCATCTCTATCAGAAACAATGCTCTTTGGCAGACCATGAAGTCGTAACACTTCCTTGAAAAATAACCCTGCTATGTGAACTGCATCACTTGTTTTTTGGCAGGGAATAAAATGTGCCATCTTGGAAAATCTGTCAACTACTACAAATACAGAATCATTTCCCCTCTGTGTTCTCGGCAATCCAAGGATGAAATCCATGTTGACGTCCTCCCATGGTCTTTCAGGTACAGGCAACGACTGATATAATCCCGTGTTCTATCTTTCGCCCTTTGCCATCTGGAATATTCTACAACTCTGTACAAAATTTTTCACATCTTGTTGTAGTTGCGGCCAATAGTAGTTTTCACTCACCAGGGCAATGGTCTTATCCCGACCAAAATGTCCAGCCAGTCCTCCGCTGTGTTTCTCCTTGACTAGGTTTTCCTGCATGGAACTCCTTGGAATGCATAATTGACTTATTCGGAACAACATTCCATCTTGGATTAGAAAATCCAACCACTTTGTCCTGTCCACAGTAATAGGTGCCAAGCAAGTCGTCCAGGATTCTACAAAATCTGGATCTTCAGGGTACAAACCCTTCAGTTCTTCAAATCCTACTACTTCCACTGTCATTTCAATCAGCAAATTCTGCCTTCTACTTAAGGCATCTGCAACTCTGTTTGATTTACCACTTTTGTGCTTCAGCACAAAGGTATAACTTTGGAGAAACTCAACCCACTTCAAGTGTCTCTGATTCAGTTTTGTTTGGCTGTTGATATACTGTAAGGCCTGATGATCAGTAAATAGAACAAACTCCTTTGGCAATAAATAATGCCTCCACTTCTTCAGAGCCTGAACCATAGTATAAAAATCTTGATCATAAACTAAATACTTTTTTCTGGCATCATTGAGTTTCTCACTAAAGTAAGCAACAGGTCTGCCTTCCTGACTTAGTACAGCCCCTATTGCACTACCACTGGCATCACAATCCACTTGAAATACCTTGTTAAAGTCTGGAAGTTCCAATACAGGTTGCTCTATGACCTTCTTCTTCAACACATCAAAACTCTTATCTGCTCCTAAGGTCCACTTAAATTCTTTCTTATCCCCTCATTGTTTCTGTAAGGGATGCACAAATGCTGCTGAAATTTCTAATGAATTTCTTGTAAAAGCTGGCTAGACCATGAAATGATCTAACTTCTGTTGTGCTTCTCGAGGTAGGCCATTCGATGATAGCTCTCACCTTTTTGGGTCCATTTTTAGACCTTCTCGCTGAGATGACAAATCCCGGTACACTAACTCTTTCTTTATAAAATTACACTTTTTTAGATTTATTAATAACTGCTCCTCCCACAGCTTCACAAAAACCCTTCTGATGTGCATCAGGTGCTCTTCTAGGGTTCTGCTAAATATTAATATATCATCTAAATAGACAATAACAAATTTGCCTAAAAATTCTTTTAGTACCTCATTCATCACCGCATGAAGGTACTTGGTGCATTGGACAGCCCAAATGGCATGACCAACCACTCATACAGACCCTCTCTGGGTCTTGAAGGCTGTATTCCACTCATCTCCTTCTCTGACACGAATCTGATGGTAGCCACTCTTGAGGTCAATCTTGGTGAAGTACTCCGCTCCACTTAAACAGTCCATTATGTCATCCATTCTTGGTAATGGAAATCTGTATTTTATTGTGATCTTGTTGATGGCTTGAGAATCTATACACATTCTCCACTCTCCATATTTCTTTGGCGCTAGCACTGCAGGTACTGCGCAAGGACTCAAACTTTCCTAAATCAGTCTTTTCTCCAGCAACTCCTGGACCTACCTGTTTAACTCAGTTTCTATAGGTGTCATTCTATGTGTAGCTTTATTTGGCAAGCTCGATCCTGGCACCAAATCTATATGGTGGCTGATCTTCCTTACTGGGGTTAAACCTTCAGGCACATTATCAGATACAATATTTGGAAATTCTTTCAATAGATCTAGGATTTCTGCTGGGGTATCTTTGCATTCATTCTCCCTAACTCTAGGAATTATTGCATAACACAAATGTTCATGCTTTAAATCATCTAAAAATTTCCTCCCGTCAACTAAGCAAATTTTGGCACTGCCACATACCTTTTCTTCCACCTCCTTCAGGGGTTTCAGCTTATGATGCGTTCCATTCTTTGTTATGGAGTAGGTGTTGGCACGACCATCATGAACCACGCACCTATCAAACTGCCATGGCCTTCCCAATAGCAAATGGCAAGCATCCATGGGCAGGATGTCGCACAAGACTTCATCACGGTAAGTCCCAATACTAAATTTCACCAGGAATTTCTCGTTGACTAAGACCCTATGGTCCTTCTGCAACCACGCGATACGGTATGGATGCGGGTGTCTCTTCCTCTCTAGTTGTAGATTTGTAACCATTCCTTCTGAAACCAGGTTATCCGTGCTACCGTTGTCAATAATAATATTGCAAATCTTACCCGCACATTTACACCTTGTGCAGAATAAGCTTTTCCTCTGATCTACGTCCTCCTTATTTAGAAGGACTCTCCTCATGATAATTGCTTCTCCTCTCTCTGCTTCTTTAGAATGTTCATATCTAACATCTTCATCAGTGACCGTGGCTCTGGCATTACCTTTCGGCCTCCTATTAATCCTTCCTTGTTGTTGTGGACACTCATATTGGTGATGTCCCTCTTCTCCACACTGGAAATAAGTTCCTCGAAATCTGCCTCTTCCCTAGCCACGTCCATCTCTACCCCTTCCCCTTCGGTAATCATTGTTCTAATTACGGGGGCGGTAGTTATTTTCTCCTCTTTGTTCCTGATTACTGCTAATTTCTCCATTATTCTGAGAATCTTCATTCTGTCTCCCGCCAGTTCTTCTACCAGTTCTTCCGCCATGACCTCTTCCTCTTTGCTTGTTCTCAAACCTCCTATTGAGCTTTTCTTCAACTCTTAGGGCAAACTGGTAAGCATCCTCGATGGTGGTCATTCTGACCAGACTTAATTCCTCTTGAATACTTGTTCGTAATCCGTTAATATAACGGGCTACCTTTTCCTTATTGGCTTCTAAGTGGCCTGTTCTGATCATAATTTTATGGAACTCTTTTGTATATTCTTTTACAAACTTGCTTGCCTCAAACCTTGCATTTTTTTAACAGGTCTAACTCATAATCATCGGGGATGAACTGCCTCTTCAGTTTTTCTATCATCCGTTCCCATTTTGTTATTCTTTCTTTTCCTCTTCTATTTCGCTCCAGCTGTACTCCCTTCCACCATATGTTGGCATGACCTTTCAGTTTGGTCTTAGCGAATCTGACCCTACCAGGGTCCTCTACTTCCTCATACTCGAAGTATTCTTCCAGATCATTGATCCAGTCGATCAATTCCTCCGGATCTAGGTTCCCGAAATATGTGGAAACTTCCATCTTCGACATTTTTCCAATCTGGGATATGGCTTTGTACAGTCTGGCTGATGCCGGATCTACTGCTTCCTCTTCTTCCTTAGGCTGGTCCTCTTCTCCGTCATCTTCCTCTTCACTACCTTCATCTCTTCTTAACCTCAGTCCTCTACGCATCTCTTCTTGCAAAGCTTGCATTTGCCTCTGCAAAACTCGGATTTCTTCTTCTGCTGTCGCCATGCCTCTCCCACCAATCGGGTTTCTTCTTGGAGGCATTCTGTTTACTCCTTCATGAGCCCTTCCACAATTCCTAGTGCAAACTGCCTCACTTTCGGCGATCTGCTTGCACACTCAGGAACTTCTGGCTCTGATACCACTTGACGGAGTACAACAATCTACAAAAAAATACAGAATTAAAATGCAAAGCAAAACTAGAGATGAATTGTTATTTCAAATAGCTTCAGAATATTTTTACAGATATATATTCTCGTAATATACGGTTTACCAGCCCCCCTCATTACAATTTCTTAGTTTTTATTGAGGTCCCGATCCTCTGTGCTTACAAGGTTGCCCATGAACTGCAACCACCGCTTTGTTAGACTGTTCTCCTGAAACTACTGCCTCATCCAGTTTCCCATGACCTGCAACTACTGCTTTGTCAGAATTTCAATGCATGTGTGGCCGACATACTTGTTAGAATATTCCACTGTGATTGTTGTCTCAGTTTTAATGAACATGGCTGTCTGCGTGTCTATTTCTTACTTGCCTTCTTCTTGGTCGCAATATCGCGACATGTCGCGATATCACGACGTAATTTCATTGCGCCCTCTGTTTCTATTTTTGGTCACGATATCGCGATGTCGTGACATTCCGCCTTTCACCTTCAAGCCCACGCCTTGTGTTTTTCGCCTTTGAGCCTTGCTTTAGATTTTATGTCACGATATCACGACGTCGCGATATCGCGACCATTCTGCCTTCGGGCCTATGTTCAAATTTTCTGTCGCGATATCGCGACCATTCTGCCTTCGGACCTATACTCTACTTTTCACGTCGTGATATCGCGACGTCGCGATATCGCGACCATTCCGCCTTCGGGCCTATACTCCGTCTTTATGTCATGATTTCGTGACCCTCCAACTTCTGCCTTGTTCCTGCTAATTTTGGAAACACTTAGAAAAATTTGTTTGATGCAGGATTGCTCTGCTGTCGTCGGATGCTCCTGCATCAGATACTTTAGGTGTTGTTAGGAGAAGCATAGCAGTTCAGGAACTGTCTTATTACAGGTAACAATCCTTGAAAATTGAATTCTAGTTCATTTAGTGGATGAGAATGGATGAATAAGCCAAGAGACAAAAGATGAAGGTTTATCAAAAATGGTTCTTTTCCACCAAGGTGTTCCTCACGATCAGGTGAAGATCTGCCTATGTATGAACTTCCTGAAAGACTTAAACGAGAATCATCTTCTTAATCAACTAAAATTTTAGGATCTTTGCAAGAAGAACTCTTAGAGGCACTTGCTTCTAGACATACCCATAGGGTTGATCCATCTAAACTAGTTGAACAAGTAAAAATTGAGGAAGCACCTATGGTATAACAAGGAGAACATGATAAGGAAATTATTGGTCATGATGCTGACAATCCTATTAGAACTTTTGAATACCCTATTCATCTGAATCCTACTTAGAATACTCCTATGAAAACAATTTCACCCTCAATATTGCCAATCATTAGGGAAATTATTTCTAAAGATCCTGATCAATTCCTGTTTGAATTCAAAGTTTTGTGTTAGACTTATGACTATGTCAATGACAACCAGAAACTAAATTTATTTCCCTCTACACTCAAATATGTAGCCTTACGATGGTTTATGAGCCTTGAAATGAATTCAATCCACACTTAGAAACAAATGGAAACTACATTTTGGATAAATATTAGGAGTATTGTAGAATGAGAAATAGGAAGGATGAGTTATTTTGGATTAGACAAGAAGAGGATGAAAACTTAGAATATTATCTTGATAGATTTACCTTTATTCAAAAGAGATGTGGTCTTGTGGAAACTGACTTATTAAAAACTATATTTCTGAGAGGTTTGTAGGATGATTCCAGAGAAGTATTGGATTTAATGGGAAAAGGAGATATAAATCAGCTTGAGATTAATGATATTGTAGAGTTATGCAAAAATTATTCCTGCACTAGGCAAAGAAGAAGGAAGCAGAATACTTGTAATACTGATATAAAATATTTGATGAAAGAAATGGCTAACATGAAAACTAATATTCTTGTACAATTAAATTCCGCATTAGGGGAAAGGAATTAAAAATCCAAATTTTCACCATCCCTGGCTATCTATTGTCCTAGATGCAGAAATAAGCATGCCCTACATGATTATCATTTGGATAGAACCTTTATCTCAACTATTTGTGGCATATGTTCAAAATAGCATAAAAATGATAGGTGTCATATGTTGCCTCACATGAAAAATGTTTTTTAAACTTAAACTAAATAACTCAATATTATTGGGCAGAGGCCAGGTGGTAAATTTTCACAATACCAACATACCCCTCATTTCCCTATAGGTTGGGGACACAATCCTTGGAATATGCCTTGGGGATATTCAGAACCACCTTCACAACCATGGAATCAATCTTAGGCATCTTCCCAATATTGGTCACATCCTCCATGTAATCCTGTTAATCCACCTTGGACACATAATCAATAATATGGACAAATATGGGGCCACAATACCCATCATATCAAGGGCAACAAAGGTATCAAGGGTAAACTCAAAACTTGTTGTTAGCTCCTAATGAGAACTTTCAAGGAAGAATACAACCTCAACAAACACATCCAGTTAAGCAACCCCCACTTCTAGCTTAGCCTGTGGCTAACCCAAATAATACCAGACAAGTAGCCCCTATGTATGGAGCTGAGTCTAAAGAAACTATTGTAGTTCATGTACTTGACTGTAGTAATTTTCAGTTACATTCAGGGAAAGTTTTACCTGACCCTACCCCACCCACCATTGAATAAATTTATGGAAAGAAAAAGTCTCCATGTTTAGAACCAATTAAAACAAAATAAAAATAAGAGAAACCAGAAAAAATTCAAGGGCAAAAGGAATCTTCTTCAAAAGTAGTGTCATACCCTAAAAGGTTTGATCATCTTGTCACTACTCCTGCATAATAATTGGTTATAGAACTTAAAAATATGTCTATCTCCCTCCCTTTGTTGCAAGCAATAAAGGATGTGCCCTTAATCAAGAAATTTTTTTGGGAATTGTGTATCAAGAAACCTGATATAAATAAGAAAGACTTTCTTAAAAATGTGCAAGTAGAAGGGAAGTTGGCTGACCTACTATCTGGAAAAATATTTCCTTACAAATATAGTAATCCAGGAAGTTCATTAGTCACAATTACTATTAGGCTAGTGCAAATTCCAAATTTACTAATTAATCTTGGAGCTACAATCAATGTAATGACCAAAGAAACGATGCAAAAACTACAGCTCAGTACTCTTAGTCCTACCACCACAGTTTTGGAAATGGCAAATAGGTTAGTTGCCATCCATAAGGGATCCTAGAAGATATTTCCATTGAATTTTCTTCCTGGGAATATCCTGTAGATTTCTTGGTATTGCAACCTAGAAATTTAGTTAATGGCTATCCCATAATTCTAGGACGACCTTGGCTTGCTACTACAACTGTTTTTATAGACTGTAGGTAAGGAGAAATGACTATAAAATGGCATTGACCTTAAGAATATTTCCCTATATCCACTAGCCCAACCTTCAACCAAATTTTTTGGACAGATATGGTATCATGAGTCTTATGAAGAACAAGAAACTATTACCACTTTGGCCATTGTAATAGTGAAGGAACACATTGAGGAAGTCAATTCATCAGAAAGGAAAATTTTTGAAGATGAAACTGTCCTAGTGAAAATATTATAGGAAGGACTTAAAGATGATAAAATTCTTGTCCATCGCCTGCTATGGAAGGATGAAGAACAAACTTCAGAATATCTATCACCTATTCCTATAAAATAAAGCTCTTTCACCCTGCCACATGGATGGCATCATCGTCTTCTTACCTCTTTCACATGTCCTATGCAAGGAATGATTCCATCCAACATCACTTATAAAATATATACCAGAGTATTTCATACTCTGCAGCCACATCACTGTCCATTAAATTTTTTAATCAACATATATGAAGCAGTCAATTATGTTTATCCAGGGATTAAACAAATTGAGATACAACCAAGGAAAGTTCTAAATATTAATAGTTGGCTGACTAATGAACAGGAAGCCAAATTATTTTTTGTTCTACATGAACATGTTTAGGCTTTTTCCTAGAGTTACAAGGATATAACTAGCATTCATATTGATGTATATGCACATAGGATATATAGTGAAGATGTCAAACTAGTGAAACAACCTCAAAGACGCCTGAACCCTGCTCTGAAAGATATTGTTAAAGAAGAAATTGAAAAACTTTTAGATGTAGGATTTATTTACCCAACTTCAAATAGTAAGTGGGTTTCTCCACTGGTAATTATTCCAAAGAAAAATGGGAAAATGAGAGTGTGTGTGGATTATAGAGAGTTAAATAAGGTTACACATAAGGACCATTTTCCATTACCATTTATAGACCAAGTGTTATATACCCTTGTTGGAAAGAATTTTTTCTATTTTCTTGATGGTTTTAGCGGATATAATCAGATACAAGTTGCACCAGAAGACCAGGAAAAGACTACTTTCACATGCCCTTGGGGAACATTTGCTTACAGAGTTTTGCCCTTCGGTTTGTGTAATGCTCCAACAACATTTGAGAGAGTTGTTTTGGCCATATTATCTGATTTAACAAATGAAAGTGTAGAAATTTGCATGGATGATTTCACAGTGTTTGGAGATAGTTTTGAGTATACCTTAGAACAAATTGAAAAGGTTTTAATATGTTGTGAAGCATACCATATATCTCTTAATCCTGAGAAATGCTTCTTAATGATGGATTAAGGTATTGTCCTTGGTCATCATATTTCCTCTTATGGGATCAAGGTTGATCCTAAAAAGGTGGAAGTCATCAAAAACCTTCCTCCTCCAAAAAATCAAATTTATGTAAGGAGTTTCTTGGGACACATTGGTTTCTATCATAGATTTATTGCCAATTTCAGTACCATAGTCAATCCAATGTTTACATTACTAACTAAGTATTCTGAATTTACTTGGTCTACTAAGTGTCAAAAATATTTTGAAGTATTGAAAGAAAAGTTAACAACTCCCCCTGTATTGAGAGGACCTAATTGGGAACTACCCTTCCATATTTAGATCGATGCTTCCAATACTGCTATTGGAGCTGCATTAGGATAAATTGAAAATGGGAAGCATTATGCCATTTATTACATCAGTAAAAACTTGACAAGAGCTGAAAATAACTACACCACCACTGAAAAGGAATTCTTAGCTATGATATATGCTATTAATAAATTCCGACACTATATCACAGGATATCAAGTATTCATCCATACAGATCATGCAACCATAAAATGCTTGATGAATAAAACTTTGGTTAGTGCAAGAATTTTTCACTGGTTAATACTGTTGCAGGAATTTGATATCACCATAGTTAATAAAACAGGAAAATCTAATGTGGTAGCAGATTTTCTGTCAAGGTTGCCAAATGCAGATACAAGAGAATTGGTTGAAGATACATTCCCAGATGAAAAATTGTTTGCTATTTTTGTACAATCTCCATGGTTTACAGATATAGCTAATTACTTGGCTACAGGAAATATTCCTCTTCACTTTACTCCTAAGAAAAAGAAACAGTTAATCAAGCAAAGTTCTTCTTTCAAATGGATATGAGGCTTATTGTTTAAATGTAGTCCTAACCATTTTTTACGCAGGTGTATCCACAAAGACAAATTATATGATGTCCTATAGGCATGTCATGATGAACCGTTAGGAGGATATTATTCAGTAAAAAACACCATTCAAAATATTTTGCGTACTGGTTACTACTGTTCATATTTACATAAAGATGTGAAAAGATATATCAGACATTGTGATGCATGAAAAAGGATGGGAAAACCTACCTTCACTAGTGAAATGCCATTACAACCTCAAATAGGAACATAACCATTTGAGATATGGGGGCTAGATTTTGTAGGACCCATTGACCCTCCTTCCCAAGGGAAAGTGCATATCTTGGTATGTACTAACTATGTAACCAAATGGGTAGAAGCTCATGCTTTTAAGCATGCTCGAGAAGAAAAAGTTGTTGATTTCTTGTATTCACATATTTTCTTGCATTCTGGGGCCCCACAATCCATCACCAAAGATCAAGGACCTCAATTTACTTTAATATTTATTGAATATTTCACTCAACTATATCAAATCAAGCACAAGAAATCCTCACCTTATCATCCACAATCCAATGGACATGTTGAAGTGAATAATAGGGAACTAGAGAAAATATTAACTAAAAACATAGCAGTCCATAGGAGGAATTGGTTGGACAAACTACCTGAAGCAATTTGGGCTTACAACACTACTTGGAAATCTACCACTGGATTTACACCATATGAATTGGTTTATGGTAAAAAGCCTCTTTTGTCTATTGAATTTGAGTTACTGACTCTTCGAAATGCTTTGGATGTAGGTATTGATTTATCATAGATATAAACGGACCAAATTCTCCAGCTTAATGCATTGGATGAACTACGAATGGATGCATTGCACCAAACTGATATGATCCAAGCACAATGAAAATTGTGGCATGACAGTCACATTCAGCAAAAAAAATTTAGTGAGGCGATTAGGATTTTTTGTTTGAATCTCGTTATGAAGACTATCCTGGAAAGTTGCAAACTAGGTGGCTTGGACCATATCATATTGAGGAAGTTTTTGAAAATGGAGTTGTCACCTATTGATGATTCATGACGAAAGTTGGTGGTTAATGGAAATTGTCTTCGAATATACCATAAACCACTAACTAAAGAGGAATTTCTCAAGCAAGTGAAAAACTTGGATGTACACATGTTGGAATAAAATAATTCTTCCACACCGGAATCAATAGAGTAACATGAAATAAATTGAAAAAAACAATAAAAAATAAAGAAAATTTTGATAAAAAAAAAAATACGAAAGTGAAAACCTTTTTGAGGTGCTTCTGAATTAGGCTTGCATGAAAATCAGTCTTTTGACATATTTGTCTTTTTGAAATCACAATTTGGACCCACCATCACTATTTTGTCTTTTCTCACAATCACTATTTCCCCTGTTTTCATATTACACCTATCTTAGTTAGTAGAACAGCCAGTTGGGACTCAACAGAAACAACCATCTGTACAAATGTAGATAAATGGTTATATCAGGTATGTGCCTTTTTCATTTTAGAACATTTTCAATATCTAGTATGTAGTTTATAATATCCCTAGTTAGTATATAAGGCATACATAAGGTTGATTCAAAAGTTATCCATCTGGTTCATGGAAAATACAGCTATGATATGATCATGAAAAGTTTTAGTCAACGTCTTCAAATGCTTCTTCATGATAATGCTCTAGAATGAGAATGTTGTTCATAAATGGAAACTGCAAAACCAGAAAATAGAAAGCAACTTTGGAATAAAAAACCTGTGCTCTAGAATTTGAACTAACATTACGCTTTAGAATGATTCAATAAACTCCAGAATGGGTTAAATGTAACACGTGTCCTCCTAAGTTTTATTACCATTGGGTTTAGAAATATGAAACAGAGAACGAAGTTTCAACTGTAGAGTTCAAGGCAGCATATGATTTCGAGGCATTTAAAAGTTTATGACACACGTATCAAGGTAAACTTTGGAAAGGAAACTACCATAAGATTTGTGATTCTACGTCACCTCAACCAAGCCGTAATAATTTAATGACACACAGTAAAATAGATCATTAAGGACTCCTCTGTGCAATAAAACTTTGCCATATGTCCAATTCAAGTTCTTAGACACGTTTCGAATTCGTACCTACACTACCACTATTTACTCTGCAAAGCCAAACATAAGCTTCAAACAAAATTGATCATTCCAAACTGAAGATAACTTCTATTATCAAAATTTTGTAGGACTAAAATACGCAGAGCACAAGAAATTTACAATGGGGGTAAGAAAAATAGGGCTGAACCAAAAAAATTTGAGTACTTGCAAAAGGATTTTGAGTCCCTGCGGATCTTCATGGAGGGTGGGTTCATGCCATTTCTGAGCAAGTTCGATGGATATTATGAAGGGTTGGCAACTATGTTCACCCAAAAATTCAAGAACAACCAAGTCCATATCAGTGGCATGACCATCTAGGTAACTCCAGAAATTCTTAGCCATATTACTGAAATGCCTTTGCAAGGAGTTTAGATTGTGAAAATTGGTAAAAGTACTTTAGTAGAAATTGTTAACCAGTTTAAGGAAGAAGGAGACAAACCAATTGAATTTTTAATGAGTAATAATGTCTACAAAGGAGTTAAACGGTCTAGCATACCACCTCCCTAGGATGATGTAGCTATGTGGGTTATTATATTTTTGACCTGTGATGGAAAATTTCCTATTCTGTCTAGGCATCATATCAGAATTTTAAATCATTTACGGTATGGTCATCCAAACTCGGAGGTCAAGATAAAAATTCCCTTATATCTTCACCATGAATTGAAAAATATGGCTAGAAAATACCAAGAAGGAAAGGGCACTCCCAAAAACCATGGGATCATCAAGCTCATATACAAACACCACTTTAGGGGAAATCCTAGGAGTTTTGAACTATTTTTCTCTGCATGAAAAGAATTTGAAGTTGAAAGCCCTGGATCTGAAGAATAGGTAGAGGTTGAAGGACCTGAATCTGAAGCAAAAATAGAAATTGAAAGTTCTAAACATGAAATTGAAACTGAATCCTCTAAAAAAGAATTTCCCTCCTCACCACAGGGACCTCCATCTTCCATGACCAGGAAGCAAAGGGAGAAATAGTCTAAAATTTATCGTTTAGGAAAGAGAAATGTAACTTTTTTTCCACTTAGTCCACTGAGAAATTTGGAAGTTCAAGTAGGGAAGGGCAGATGGAGAAGGAAACACTTGAAGCAGACCCTACCCTAGGATTGACAAGCTTTGTTCCGAGATCTACAAAGAAACAAAAACAACCTGCTCTAGGGTTACGGAGGTCCTCAAGACTTTGGAAATCTAGTGCCATGGAAGAAGATATAAAAGAAAGTGTAACAAAGCATATTAATTTTTCCTATGAAGACACATTGCAGGAAGAGGAATTCATGGAGGAATCTGAAAATACATATACCCAAGATGAATATACAAGTCTAGAAAATTTAGGAGTAGGCACAATAATAGATTTAGATGCAGATATGCCTACAATCCCACTTGTTGACTATTCAAATTCTGAAGATTCTGGTTTTGAAAAAGGATCCCTAAAAGAAGAGAAGAAACTGACATGCAAACTAAGTTACATGCTTCCATAATTGTCATCAAGACACAAATGGGTTGTATTGAGAAGCATGAGGCCTCCATTAAGGAAAAGTATGACCTCATTGCTAAATTTTGGTAGGAAATAGAAGCAGTAAAGGCTAGACTATCTATTCTAGAGCAACAGCCCCCTCGAGATGATTTTGAGAATGATTTGGCCAACATTTTGCTAGAATTAGCTATAGAACATGGAAATGTAGCCTTACCTAAAAGAAACTCACCCATAAGGGAAGCGGATACAGAAGGAGTGGTCACACAAAAAGCCCAACAGGATGAAGATAGAACAGAGCATGAAAATTTAGAGGCACTTATACAATATTATGAGGGCTTGCAGCAACAAGAAGAACAAGCAACAAAAATTGATGTAGGGATAGAAGTACAATAAGAGGTAAATCAATATTCCACTCAAGTTTCTATTGACTTGATTTCATTTGTTACACCTAAAGTGGAAATAGCAAAAACTGGGATACAAACATATTTATCCACTGTTGAAACAATAGAAGTAGACATACAAGTAAATATTATCCCACAGATGCAACCTATAATTAGGCCTCCAGATACAGTGACCTTAACAAAATACAATGAGGATATAACATATTGGATGGGGCAGTGTCATAAGCTGGAGACACAAATCTTGTCTTTAAAACCTCTGAAAGAACAACTAGAAGCTAAAAATGCAAACATCAGTAAGTTGCAGAAACAGGTACAAGAAACATGTCAAATTGTAGAGTGTTTAGTGTATTGTAGGATATCAACAAGATTCTATAGTTTGATATTGAAAGATAAATATCTTCTATGGCAATTAATGATAATTGCTTCTGCTCTTCCTCATAAGCTAGAAACTCCTAGAGATTTTTTAGAAACATTTTGGAAAAGTTTAGTAGCCCAACATAACCTGTTATGTGAGCTATTCCTACATAAATTCTTTTTACCAACTAAAGTGATATTATTGCCACACATATTTATAGGTGATATCCAATTGAGGGCTTTTATGTCAACATTGCAAAACCAAATTCACTAGAAACAGGAAAAGAAAGTAAGGAGATGGAGCTACAAGCAGTGTTACTCATTAGACCTATTTAGCGTAACCACAGAGATTCCACCTGCAAAAATTATACTTTTATGAGAGATACAAGGGGTCAAAAATATGTATATGGCAAATATTCAGAGGTATATGACTCATTTTTAGAATTTCTGTGTAGAATATTTTGCTGATGCTTTATTAGCATGCAAAAGTATATGGGGAGAATTACCCATATCACTACAAAAGAGGGAGCCCATCTCTCCAAAAAACATGTTGTGGTCAAGACGAAGAGCAAAAAGTATTATCCATATTATATTGGATGTAAAGGAACAATGGGCAGGTCTCAAGTACAGGAAACCAATAATCATCACCCATGTCCCTTATTTATTTGACAATGATCCTCAATCTGATGAACAATTCCAAGAATGGCTCAAAGAAATAAAGGAGAATCAAGGATATTATAATATTAGGGGAAGACTATGGAAGTATCATAAAATATATCTTGACATGGATCTCTGTGCCTCTATAGTTACATAGAATGCATGAGGACATGCATTATAACAGGTTGTGGAGGGGGGGGAAATGATGAGGTTGGAAATTGCCTCATCCATTGACTAATTTTGATAACTTATAAACTCTTTGAAACACCTTATGTTATGTTTTGATGCTGATTATGGTGATATAATACATTATGTATTAGTGTTTACATGTTTTAAATGTTGAAGAGCATATATTCTGTTTAACTATTTTTCTGTATTTTCTGACCTATTTTAGATAAATTCTCTAAGAAAATTAGGATTTATTTGAAGTTGTAATAATAGGTGTTGATATGTCTTTAGTACTGAAATCATTCCATTTGCTTTCCCTATTGTCTAATAATTTCAAATGACCAAAAAAATGCCAAAACCTGTTCAAAATAATCTGACTGTGTAGGAAACAAAATTTGACCATACAAATTCCAGCCAGCTATGCATGAATAGCATGGCATGGAATTGGTCAGCTCCAGCATGCACCAACTATGGAATAGGTCTTCTAGGGACAAAGGGAGACTTTTTAGTCAGTCAAAACCACTTTCCTACACATCTGATGCATGGATAAATGCTAGAACTGTTACATTGCCTGATATTCCAGAGCAGCTTCAGAATGAGCAGAGTAGGAACAATTTCTAGTCAAAATCATTCACAAACAAGTCAAAAAAGTGGAAAATGGTGAGAAAAAGTTGATTGTAGCTATATAAGGGGTTGTATTACCTTTTCCAATACATTTATTCCAATGGATGCAACCTAGCAAAAGAAATGGATAAGCTATAGTAGAACAGTTTCCTACATTCTAGGAAGACAGTTGTAAAATCCCTGAAAAACAACAACTCATATCAGCATTGTAATAGAATAATATAAATAACCTAGCTCCCATTAGGTTGATAATATAGGAGATACATGGAGATATATAAGAATTATGGTATTATGGCATTGTAATTTTTTGTAGTAGAGTCGTATTTTGTAGGCTTTCTCCTGCACTATTGTAATGCTATTGCAGAATCAATAAAGGTGTAATTTCTCCATTACATTGACATTTTGAATGAATGTGTAAGGTTTAGATAGCTTAGAACAAGTTATTTTCACCTTCTTCTAGTTTAAGGAGCAAGGGCCACTTCCAGGTCCAAGAGAAGGGATCTCATTGATAGGTTTTATGCTCATTTCTTGCTACAACAAATTAGCAGGAACCTGACAGTTTTTATTGCATGTTACTAGTTGTGTTAGATTGTATATGACGTTTGGTAATCATTAATGCATTTCAGGTGATCATCTAGGATATATGCATGCATCTTACAACATACAACATTTTTCTGTTTCCCACAGTATTCTCATATTTTGGCATTTCTAGTTTGCATCAGAGAATTTCTTGATGTTCCAGTTTTGCAACATTTTATTATTATATTTTGAGTTTTGTTATTGTAATTAGGTTCTCCTTTATGCAAAGTGTTTTTTTCAATTTTGCAAGTTTCATTTTTGCTATTTTCATTTTTCATCATTTCATTTCTGTCATTTCAGATTCTGTAAATTTAGATAGTTTCCTTTTTCTTGCAAAATTTCAATTCTTGCAATTTCATTTATGTAAGGGTAAATAGGATTCAATTTTAGTTTATAGGATTTAGAGGTGACATCAAACCCCCAAATACTAACTTTTTCACCAATAAAGCTATATCCTGAATGAACTGACCCTTAAACTACATACCTTTCCTATTATATACAGCCATTGGACACCGCCCCAGATTGACAAGTATATTGACTAAATGATGAATAATTGACAACACTCATTAGATGATATTTTGTGACCCTTTACAAACTCCTTTGTAGTCATGTATTTGGATGACATTCTCATCTATAACAATATATGTGAACAACACTTGCAACATGTGTAGAAAATGCTCCAAACTCTTTGGAAGCATAAATTATATGTAAAATTGGAGAAGTGCACAATTGGCATGAAGCAAGTCAAATAACTTCAGTACATTTTTAATGAATAATGTGTTATTATTGATCTTGAAAATATTCAAGTTATCCAATGGGGTTTTGTTCGAATGGTTGGTTATGCCTTTTGGATTTACTAATGCACTGACAAATTTTATAAGAATGATGGATGCTATTTTGTGACCCTTTACAAACTTCTTTGTAGTCATGTATTTGGATGACATTCTCATCTCTAACAATATACGTGAACAACACTTGCAACATGTGTAGAAAATGATCCAAACTCTTTGGAAACATAAATTATATGTAAAATTGGAGAAGTGTACAATTGGCATGAAGCAAGTCCAGTCCTTCAATACATTGTTAATGAATAAGGTGTTATTATTGATCTTGAAAATATTAAAGTTATCCAAAATTTTCCAACTCTAAAGACTCTCATAGAGCTTCATATTTTTTTAATCTTGTCAATTTCTATCACAGATTTATTTTGGGGTTTTCATATATTGCATGGCCATTACATAAGGTAACCAAACGGGATCCAAATTCAAGTTCCAATGGGGAGAAACACAATAGAGAGCCTTTGAGAAGCTAAAATCTCAACTATGCTCAACACCTATTATTGACCTACCCACCTTGAGGTAACCTTTTGAGCTAATGACAAACATATTAGACTATGCAATGGGACCTTATACAATAAGGCCACCTTATTGCATACCATAGTGAAACGTTCAATGAGAATATCATAAATTATAATACATATGATAAATAACTTTGTGTGATTGTTTAGGCCTACAAATAGTGGAAGCACTATATTATATGTAAACAAATGATCATTCAAATAAATCATAGATCTATGCAATTCATTTAGACATAGAGTAAGCTCAAGAATGAGAGGCATACAAAATGGACTACATATTTGCATCAGTTTCATTTGCTCACCCAACAAAAGAAGGGAATCACTAAATCAAATATAGATTGCCTAAGTTGACCACCCATCACAAAACTCACTACCATTCTTTATTCTTGTAGGTACAAGACATCCAATTGGTCGACCTTATATGGTGTCGACCTTGACTTTGTTGAAACATACTAAGCCATTTAGTTAGGTAAGCATATATTTTTATTTCTATATGTAGATTCATCTACTCTATCACATGAGATACATATATATGCCCTCTATAGAACAAACAAATATGGTATGAGAAATACACTTCAGTAGAATAGAATATCACTTTGGTGTGGAAAAAACTTTAGTCATTCTTCCAAAATACTTCTCTTGGCCAAATATGAGGAATGTTGTGGATAAATATGTCAAGTCTTGTACACATTATGCTATTACAAATCCATCCAACCAAAATCATGGCTTGTATACACCCTTGCCAATACCTAGCAAGTCTTGGAAATTTATCTCTATAGATTTCCTCTTTGGATTTGTCTATCTCCAAGCATAGAAATCAATGTGTTTTGTGGTGATTGATCAATTTCCAAAATTAATCTCATGATCACTTATAAGAAGAATGTTATAGTTAAAGAAACTACAAAACTCTATTTCAGCCATATATGGTTTTATTTTGGCTTACCAAAATCCATTATCTTAGATAGAGACAATAGGTTTTTAACTACCTTCTACAACACTCTATGGAAAATAATGGACACAAAGCTTACCCAGTCCACAAATTTCCATTCCCATATTGATGGGAAAATAGAAGTTATCAACAACTTGATCGTGTATATGTTGCATATATATGATTCAAAGCTTCCTAAAATATGGTAAAATAACATACCATACATTCAACATGGATATAATAAGGCTTCCCATAGATATACCAAACACAACCCCTTTTATCTATGTTTTGGTTTTCAACCTTTGGCACTTGTAGATGTGGTTTTTCCAATTTCACCCATGGACATCCCACCACATAGAGAAAGAGAAACAAAAAAAGTAGTGAAGTTTTTGGAGCATATTCAATATGTACAATAATAGGTTCATGACCTCCTTGACCAGATGAACATAAAGGAAAAGGAACACCATGACCAACATTGTACCCAATGCTCTTTCCAAGTTAGAGACAAGGTTTGGCTACAATGGTAGAAAGAACGTCTTGCAAGTCCATAGAGGAAAATTAAACCTCTGTGCTATGGAATTTATATCATCACTAAACAAGTGGGAGAGAATACCTTTAAGCTAGATCTACCACATTATCTTGATTTTCATCCTATTTTCAATATTGAGCTTCTGAAGTTGTATTACCTGCCTTTGGTAGACACTTCAACAATAATAGATAAGTTAGTGAATTAGGAGATCAACCCTAGAAGTCTTGCACCAATGGAGGAGGATCAGATAGTTGATACATGAACTAAAACCACCAAGAAATAGTCCACACAACTATACAAAGTTATATGAGCAAGTTAATTCAACCACCAAGCCAAGTGATTTACAAAGTCTCAGATAAAAAAGACACTTCCACACTTGATATTCAATATTGAAATAATGGGGACCATTACTTCTCAAGGAGGATTAAATGATCCAAACAGGTGGTCTCAAATGGCTTAGATGGACTCAAACAGGCTCATATGACTTGGATAGAGTTAGACAGGCTCAAATAGACTCAAATGGATTTAGATAGACTCAAACATGCTTGGACAGACTCAAACGTTTTAGGTAAAGAAATCGATGGATGGCCAAGGTACAGGTAACAAAATCTAGGGTAAGTAATGTCTAGCGATAGTAGTGGATTTTCTGCATCCCACAACCTACATCATTAAAAAAAAAAAAAAAATTAAAATTTTTTATTCCTTTAATATTTTCAAATATAAAATATGATTTTAAAATTTTATTCCTTTAATATTTTTAAATATAATAAACATGCAATATATTTTTAATTTAAATGCAACTGTGAACCGAGAGTGAGCTTCACCTTTTCTTATTTTAAAATGTGTTGCAAGGATGAACACGAAGTAAAGGACCTCACATCTTCTTATTTTAAAAAGTGTTGTAAGTGTTAACAAGAAGCAAGTGCCACATTTTTTTTATTTTAAAAAGTGTTGTGAGTGTTAACAAGAAGCAAGTGCAAGTAAGGAACTTACCTTTTCCTATTTTAAAAGTGTTGTAATTGTTAACAACAATTTTTTAGTGTTTCAATTTTTTTGAGAAAATTTAAAAACTAAAATATTTGTATTAAGAAAAATTAAATAACATGATAGAAAAACCATTTTTTAAAATATTAAAATATAAATCATTTCAACTATAAATCATTTTTTGTAAATATTAAAATATAAATCACTTTAACTATAATTTATCTCATGCACTTTATAAATACCTAATATAAAATAAAAAATGAAACAATAAAATGATCTCTTTCAAGCAAACAACCCCTCTTACGGCTCTAATATAAAATAAGAGCTACATCTTAGACAATAAAATTGTCTTTTTCAAATAGACAACCTTGATTAAGGCAAGAAGTGATCAACCACCATAAACATGAATCTATTAAATTTTAAGATTTATTTTTCTAAGGTTATATAGGAAAATTAGTTACAACTACATTATTTTTAGTAAGTAGAGTTTAAATCATATCAGCTATTTCTATCATACTTATTGCGTTTCCTTATTGTTGACTAGGGGTGAAGGGACCATCATCGCTGAGGATTGCAAACAGGTTGTCCAGAGGTTTGAACCTAAGTGTCTTCTTGATAAATGCGTGGCCAGAAAAGCACTTACCAATCCACCTATTGGTCGGGGACAATTTTAAGATTAATTGGTAAGTGTTTGGATTGGTAAGTGCTTGTGTGATCTTTGGGGTGCCATTTAGCAAAAGTAGTTTGATTTGAATCCTCTAAATGCACCCAATAAAAATTATAAGGGAGCAGCCCAAAAATTTGAACCATACTTAATAATTAAAAAAAAACTAAGTAATATAGGTCCGAGGTGTAGACCAATTGGTTCATCCAAACCCTATAAGGGGGACGGAGGTTCAAGGTTCAAATCTCGGGTCTCGCCGGACTGAACGCTTGTCCCTTTCCTGGTGCTTTCAGCGGCGTAAAAGGTTTAAAATGATTGTGGCATGGTGGTTATAGGGGCGGATTGTGCAAAGATCTGTGTGGCGGCTTCCGGGGCGGACAGCGCAGAATACTGTGGCGGCCATAAAAGCTGGACAGCCTTCCCGGATTCTCGGGGCGGACAGCGCAAAATACTGTGGCGGCCATAAAAGCTGGACAGCCTACCCAGATTCGTGGCGGCTACCGATTCTACCATGTAAATAAAAAAAAAAAAAAAAAAAAAAACTAAGTAAATATAGGGGATTCCTTTAAAAAATAAATTAAAATTCATTAATATAAAAGCTTCATTCATAGGTTGGTCATTTCCGGCATTCACCTACCCCTGTACCTCTCTACTCTTGGAAATTCAGATCAAATCTGACGTAAACGGTTCCTTCAGAACCATCATAGTTAGTCCATAATAACACATGAGTTGGGCTTTTATTAACACCGAAAAAAAGTTAGATGCAGTTCCGGGAATCTTAATTCGGACGCCGGTAGTTGCCTTCTATTGAAAGGAATATAAATTTGTATTATAGGATTAACCGGTGCCTAATAATCATATTTCTCCGAAAACAAATTACAGAAGAGCCAGAAGCCGGTGGCAGAATTTAGGGCAAGGGACTCTGACGTAAGCACTGATTCAATCAAACGTCAAATGAACGGCCACGATATAAAATGTAAGCAACGAGGCTTTATAAAAATATATATATATATATATATCACCCGGGGCCATAAAGACAGTTCGCCTACTTGCTTTCCTGAAATTGTAAGGCAGGAGGAAGCCATGTCCGGTACTGGGCTTTCTTCTACTTCTCATAATAATAAGTCTGTTAGGCTCTTTGGGATCGAGTTCGGGGGTGAATTGAAGCCTGATATAAATGGGTCGGCGGGTGAGGCCAGATATAGTGAGGTCTGTTTAGTAAACTGGGAAATGTTGTAATTTATTGTTTTTGGTTGTGCATCCACCGTTGAAGATTGTGGAAGGAAGGATTCGATGAGAGCGTGTGTAAAGGCAAGAGTAGTAGTGATAGTATAAACCAACCTTGGAGATCTATAGAGCTTCTGCTCATTTAAGATATACTACTGTATAGTTGGAGATATTAATAAAAAATATATGTTTTTGTTTTTCTAACAACTAAGAAGTTAAATGTATGTTAAATTATTATAGATTAATAGTTAAGAGAAACCAATTTAGGAGAATATAATTCTTTTACTTACGGTTTTATGGTATGAAATAAAAATAGAATGTATTAATATATGATATTTTTAATTGTTTATATTAGTTTGAGATAATTTTTTTTTTTATTATATATATAATTATATCGTGGTATTATAATAGCCTGGTAATTATGTATATATTGTTTGTTTGAGTTTCTTTATTAGAAGTCAAAGATGTTAATCAGTTGAGTTCATGTTATTTGATATATAATAATTAAACTTTAATTTTCTTATAATCTTATATTTTTTTATTGGTAAGAGGGGTTTTGAAAGGATTTGGTAACCTTTTACATAAAAGTTCTAGTTAGGAAAAATGCTTTCAACCATCTAAAACAAAAAAGAAAGCACCTTCTTCAAAAAATTAAGAAGAAAGACAAGAACAGATAGAAAAACCCTTGCAAGGGAAAAAGAGAAAGTCTTAATGAGCTCACGTAGAGCCTGCTCACGTATATGGGTAAAACAACAAATGACTCCATTTTATCATCCATCATGCAATAAAAACTTGCAGGAGGTGTTCATTGAAGATGGTGCGGTACAATGTCTCCATGTATGGCTCACAAAGACATTCTCCATGTTGAGCCACAAGCTCCACGTGCCCCGAACATTCATTTTGTCAAGGTGAAGCCATGCATGAAAGTGTATGTTGAAAATAGATCCTATGAACTTAGAAAAATTCCACAATTTGATGAAACCTCCAATGATGTGTCTTGAAAATACTATCCAATTTGAGGTGGATTCCCATAACATGGAGAAGATGTGGCTACCCAAGAAACCTAAATCCTGGGAAAAATCACAAAAGAGATACAGGCAAAAGATTTCCATCGACTAGGGGGGAGGAGAACTTTCATTCCAAATGGTGAGGTTAGGCAAAGAAACCCCCAGGTTAGCTAGAAATTCAACGACTTGGTTTCCTTCCCTAAAGACATGTTGGACAATGACATTAGGGGAAGATCTCAAGAAAAACTTTGCCTTAGAGATTAAATTTGAGATGTTCCACGATGTTGATTGGGTGCCTACAATGCTTCTAATAATGTTCATAGAGTCACCTTCGGCAATAAGGTTAGGGCAATTTATTTTGGACATAAGAGATAAACCTTGGAAGAGGGCTTGAGCTTTAGTAAAATGGTTGGTTTGGATGCAAATATTTTCTATAAAGGCTAGCAATATCTTCCCTATATGATCTCGAAAGATACCTCCTGCTCTAATCGGTCCTGGGTTGCCCTTGGAAACACCATCAAAATTATACTTGATCCATCCCAAAGGTGGAGGAGACCACTTGATAATCGAGTGATCAACCACAAAAGAGGGAGAGGAAAGATTATAGGAAGGGAGTTGGAGGGACTTGGCTAATTGAGCTTCACTCAGGGACTTTGGCCACCCAGTACCTTGAATAACAACAAAGATATTTTTAATCGATGTGTGGATAACTCTAGAAATAACATAGTTGGAATTATATAATCTTATTTTTTATTTTTAGTAAATTCATCAATATTTTAATTAAAAATTAAAAATATTTTAATTTTAGTATTATTAAGTAATAGTTTAATGTTAGAAGTTTTTTTTTTTTAATTTGTGAGATTATGAGATGAAGATACTAGATCCAAGATGTAGGTGAAGAAAACAAGCTACATAATAAAAATTATTAGCTTATTTTAGTTAAGAAGGCAAACACAAATATGCAAAATTATAATAATATCCTACAAGTCTAGAATTACAAATGAAAACTACATAAATTCTCCCATTCTACCATGCTCAAGTGTAAGCACATGATGGGTGATTATAATAAAATCCCAACAAGGAATATTATCAACAATATGACACATGACATCAATGAGTGAAAAAAAATTCAACACGATGAATGAGATCATTACACATATGTGAGAGATAAATAAGTCAACACAATATGAGATATCGTAACATGTGTGTGAGGTATAAATAATTCAACACGATATGAGAGATCATGACACATGTGTGTGGGATAAATAAATCAACACAATATGAGAGATCATGAGACATATGTGTGATAGAAAAATAAGTGAACACAATGTGATAAATCATAACACATGTGTGTGAGGAATGAATAAGTAAATACCTACATAGTGAATCTTATCCCAAGTGCTAGAATAACTAATGCTTAAAATAATAAAATGCACTAACACCCCATGTAAGTACAATATAGGTGGGTAGGTATAGATGGGTGCCAAAAAATATGTAGCCATATTAGGTACCCATGTACAAAATAATATCTCATAAGCAGAAAAAAGGATAAAACCCATAGGATCAAAACTCCTTCCCAAAAGAGAAAAATATTTACTATTTACTCCAATGTAGGATAATACTACAAATCAAGAACCTATTCCTAGATGCCAAGTAAAAGGTGTCAATGTAGTCTATGTATTTTTCCACAAGTTATACTTTGAAGTTATCAACAATTACATCAACAACATATTTTTTTGATAGATCCACTTGCATCAAACTAGTTTCCTTCCCTTAGGAAGGGGGATTAAGTCCCATGAATGACTCTTTATTAAGGAATTGAATTCTTCCTCCATTACTGAATCACTCAATAAAGAAACCTCTCAAAATTAATCAATAAAGAAACTCCTAATAATAATATTTGGCACATATAAATAGTATGATTACAATTTTGACTAAAATTTCAACAAATAGATGTATTTGAGAATATTGATCCAATACAATAATTACAATAAGGAAGTTTCTACAATGCAATACCTGAGAAAAATTGAATAGAGATCTAACAAGGACAATATGAGGAAACCCTTTAGGAGGCTAGATCTCTGCCACCCATGATGAGGGATATGGTAAAGATTGAGCAAAATATTGTAGAATACTAGATCCAAAAGTAAAATGCTATTTTTTAATCCCATTTATATTGGAAAAAAAGTAAAAAATAGAATATAAAATACTATTTTTAGTCATTTTTCTTCTAAAAAATAATAAAAAAATATATCTAAGATGACTTTAGGTCTAGGATGACCTTGAGATCTAAGATGATCATGAGTTCTAAGATGGCCTTGAGATCTGGGATGGTTGAAGATCTAGGATGACCATGGGAGTCTATAGGTGGGAAGTATTCAAGTATGCAATTCTAAGATGCGTGAAAGTTTGTAATGTGGGCTACTACCAAATCTTCAAAAATCATTTCTACAAAAAAGAAACTCCAAAAAATTGAATGAAGTTTAAAAAAAAATCCTTGAAGTGTATGATGACTCAACTACAAATGAACAAGCTTCTTATCTCCCTTAAGCTCTGATACCATATGAAATTTACCTATGGATTGATACAAATATACAAGATCCAAGATCTAGGTGAAGGAAACAGACTACATAAGTAATATGATAAGCTTATTCTAGTTTAGAAGACAAACATAACTATGTAGAAATATGATAATATTCTACAAGTAAATAATTACAAATGAAAACTACATATATTCTCCCATTCAATTAGGATCAAGTGTAAGCATTACATGGGTATTTATAGAAAAATCCCAACAAAGAATCTTCTCAACAATGTGACACATGACATCAATGAGTGACAAAAAATTCAACACAATGAATGAGATCATGACACGTGTGAGGGATGAATAAATCAACACAATGTGAGAGATCATTATGCATATGTGTGAGGGACAAATAAGTCAGCACAATGTGAGAGATCATGACACATGTGCGTGAGGGATAAATAAGTGAAAACAATGTGATAGATCATGACACGTGTGCAAGGGATAAATAAGTTAATATAATGTGAGATATCATGACACATACATGTGAGGGATGAAGAAGCCAACACAATATGAGAGATCATGACACATGTGTGTAAGGGACGAAGAATTCAACATAATGAGAGAGATTATGACAAGTGTGTTAGGGATGAATAAGTAAACACCTACCCATGCAAGCTTATCCTAAAATGCTAGAATAACCAATGCATAAAATAATAAAATGCACTAACATTTTTTTTTATTTTTTTTTAAATATACTTATTACTTTTAATGGGTTACATGGAATTAAAATGGGTCTCACATGTATTACATCATGACTATATAGTGGTATTACAACTTGGAAATTATGCATGTATCACTTGGAAATATTTGAACCTTGGTCTCATCCTTGAATATCAAGGAATTTAACCAATTGAGATAGTGTCATTTGATTGTTCATTGTTATTATTATTATCATTATTTTAATATTAAAGATGCAAGGCATAACTATTACAACAGGCTTCCACCCTCCCTATCATTTGAACCTAGGTCTTCAATATGGGAGCTCACTAACATACCAACTAATTTATCCCTATATGGACAATATCTATTCATTCCATGATATATCACAATTTTATTTTTTCAAAACTTTTCAAACAAGGGTTACATAGTGGTATAGTCTCATTGGAGGTAGGTGGTGGTGTTGTTGCTTATATAAATTACGTGGGAAAAATGATCATATCAAGAAACATATAACACATAATAATGGTATAATTGTTATTGTACTTAAAATCTATAGCATTTTATACAATGCAGAGCTAAATAGGGTGTTGTTACACGAGTTACCTCATACAGTTCCAATTTGTGTCTTCTAGAGAGAAAAATATGATTATGCAAGGAATTTTAAATGATACCATTTATCAAGATACATCTATAATGATGTTACCTTGGCCAAGCGTGAACTCTACTTGCACTTGAAAATCACAAAACATATAGATGTTGTTGTCATTGTTGTCATTTAGATATCATTATATTGCATGCATACAAGTATATGAAGGAGTTGTTTGAGCATATGACACAGGAGGATGTGTTTTAATATCATGTAATTTATTTATTGGTGTGCATAAAAGTAAAGGTCAATAATGTGTGAAGAGGACTAATGTCAAGTGGTGCACTTGCTAGCAACAACATGTTCTTCACTAAATATTTCTACAATACTATTGCAATTTCTGCAAATGGGTTGGAAGTGATTGATAGATGTATCCAAGAGCATAAGCATGATATTGATATTTGGAGCATAATTAATATATAATATTAGAGTAGGTGAATGAGACTAAATTGTGTACATAAAAACATGAACACTTTCTAAATATGTACATATAATGTTGAAGTGGACAAGAGTTGCATCTCACATAATGTTCTTTTGTTGTTTAATGGAGTGATTTTCATCAATTGAGTTGTTTGGAATATCTTAAGCTATGTAGGTCATATTATCATGATATTTTTGAATAATATGAATGGTGTTTCCTCAATATAAATTTATTGAATTAACATGAATAGAGAAGCGATCAATGGAAAATCTTGAAACTAAAAGTGATAAAGAAACAAGTATTAAGTGCCCATAGTACGTGGATCAAGATATGGTTGAAAATGAGATAAACATGAGTGGGACCAAGGTAATGGAGGTATCATAGATTGATAACCCCTTATATAACCATATTTAATCTACAAAGGTTTTTTATCACTATTTGTGTCGCATTGGTGACAATATGGTTGGTGCTACCAACTGTATATTATTTAGGGTTGTCTAGTACTTTATTGATAGTTGTGTTAGGTACGAAATTGTATTATGGATGAATTAAAGGAGTGGTTTCTATGGTTATCATGTCATAGGAAACTAGGATAAAGATAAAGTTGACTAGATCATATTTAGACTTTAGTGCTACTTGAAATTCGTATATACATACACAAGAATGTGGATATAGCTTGTGCTTATGTTCCTTTACAAGTTTAGAAAAAAATAATAGGCTATTATAATCTCAATGTTGTTATCTGCTAGATCAGGTTGAGCATGACCTTTTCCTAGATCATGTTCAAGGTTACTTTATAGTCCATAACAACGTCACCAAGGAACATCTTACTAGGTTTATGGCTCATCAATACCTTTATAGTCCTAGGTTCATCCATTGAGGGCTCGAGTCTTTTGGCTAGTTGTAGTTTTTGTTGACCACTTTCATACTCTACTATTTTTGTAGAATATGTAAGTATGTATAAACATATGTAATAACCATTAGTTTACAATTATGATTAAAGAGTAAATAATTGAAAAAAATATATAAACATATGAAATATGGGTTTGAGGGAGCACAACTAAGGCCCTAATGATTAATTCAACTATATCATGATCACTCTAATATGCATGTGTTTTAAAAGTATGCCATTGTAAGTCATGTATGTTTATCCATATATGATCAAATTGTGGCTTCATAAGGCTATGCTGTGGTTGTGGAAGGATATATGTCATTGACCTTCATGTGGTTCTATAGAGTTTTTATTCTCAAACTTGATTACAACATGTCAACATTGAAGCCTTTGATGATGATGATTCTACTATTGAATGCCTTGAAAGGAAATTGAATCATCAATGACAAAGAGGAGGTTGTCGACTACTATAATTGATTCAACATATATTCATAAAATTGCAAACTATAAATGATAACTATACATTCATTTTTCATGACAATGGGTTCTCTTCCAACTCTATGGATTTGTCTTGATTTCAACATAAGAATGTGCCTAGAGATGCATATGATAATACTATGGATATTATGAGTTTATATGAATTTGAACTATTTGTTATGGATACTCATGGTCATTTGCATGGTGTATGTCTATTATAATCATAATATGCAATACTACATCCAGTAATAATTGCTAAGGACATATTGTATATGTGCCTATTGGTTATGTGTATTAAAAATATGATTGCAATGAATGATTAATTTTATATACTAAAAAATTTCATTTTCATTTCTCATTTTTCTATTGTCTATAGTTGTTACATTTGAATTGTGATTTCAAATTTGACTTTAAAATTCTTGTGTTTTAGTAGGCTTAACTAGAATAATGAGTCTATGTTTTTTCATATGACAATGCCATATAGATGGACCCATACTTTTGCACCCCTTTAAAATAAAATGCAATCCCATAGAATATTAATACCTTAGATCTAGGTATTTTTCATGCTCATGCCAATGTCAAACTATGGAATGCTCATAATGTTTCCATGAGCCCTCATCTTACTATGGTCATTGTGATTTATGGAAAGTCTCTACTTAGTGTTGGTATGCTATCATAGTACTCTAGATGTTAGAACAACATGGAAAGTAGAAATTGATTGTAGAACAATATATGGCACAATGGAAACAGAAGGAACTTTAATAGAAATACAAACTATAAAATTATATGGAAGGCTCACTAGATTGCCTTATGAGAAAACACGATCCTATTATTGAGAATGCACCTCTTGTGGACTTACCCAACAACAATTATCCACATCCTCACTCTGATAATATTAGCCACACCTTGGGCAAATACATTCTCTTATCTAGCTAGCTTAGATGACTAGCTCTCACTCATACGCAATACTCTCTATTACTTTATTGAGCTCAAATTACTCCACTTGCCTTCCATAAGGTGGCTCTTCCCTATTTATAGGCTCATCGGAACTAGATATTATATGCATGGAGAAATATAGATGGACACATGGCAACACTTTTTAGTGATATCCTTTTTGGGATTTTTCCATAATGTCAAGATATTTTAGATATCTTTCTTAAACGTTTCCTAGGATATTTTCAATTACATGAGATTTTCCTATACTATCTTGTAATTACATGAAATAGTTAAAATATGATATGTTTTTAGAGTTTTTATTTTGGAAATTTTTATAATTACATAAGACTTCTAAAAGTATGTTTGACTATATTGGATTTCTCAAGATTTTACTATTTACAACATGTCTCCTTGTGACAAACATAATTTACCATGACAATGACACTTTTACTTTTATTATTATGTTTTACTATTTACAACTACATTTTACCATGATCTATCCCTATGAAATTATTCTTTTTATACTACTTCCATACAATCATTCTATTATAATACCATTATTTGATGATTGTTATAATCTTCTTGATAAATCTACTATAATTCAAGTGCCCTGAGCAAGCTATCAAGTTGTAATATTATTTGATAAGCCATCTCTTAATATATTCTACATGCTTCTTATACTACCACACATGCAATTAATATGAAAACACTTTATATCAGTATTTCTCCCACTCCTAGTTTCTACTCCGTCCTTGTAGTAGGCCTGATCTATTATGGAGGATGAATTATATTGATTTTACCATGGCTCACCAATTTTTGGATAGGGATATCATCTATTTTCTTAATCTTGTAGCTCCTATTTTTATGCACAACTACTATACGATATGGGCCCATATACATTGGTAGAAATATTTTATGCTTCATATTTTTGTGTCAAGCATTGTACATCATCATCAAGTCGTTGACTATGAACATGGACCACTTCAAATGTTTGTCCCAATGCTCTTTTTATTTCATCTATTTTATAATATGGTTATTTATTGCTTGTCACATTTATTTTAGTTGGTTTAGTTGTACCACCTGGTCCTTCATGTGTTCCCTTTAATTCTTCCTGTATCTTATCATTATCCATATGGTTGGAATATCATATTCTATGTGAAGGACAAGATCAATGCCATACATCCACTAGAATAAGATATACCCTATGGTTGACTTTATTATGGCCTATATATCAAATATTACATGAAATATTTTGTTTCATTTGTCAACTTGCAAAACTACATTGTTTGCAAGAATTTGACATATCACATGATTAATTTCTACCAACTATCCATTGGTACTTAGTTCATGTGCATTTACCTTCCTATGTGTGCTCACAAATTGAGTTATCAAGTCTTGCACCACTTTGTTTATAAAATGGATACCTTGATTAGAGATAATCTCATTGGGCATCCAAACATATTAATAATTTATTAATAGATGAACTATACAACTCCTTTCTCTATATCATGGTTCATTGATTGAGCTTCAACCTACTTAGATAATTTATTGTAATAATGATCTATTTTTTCCTTCATGTTGTTATAGTAAGTGATCCAACAATATCAATTCCCCACTTCTCAAAGGGACCAATAGGAAAGACTATGCATAGGGTACAGTTATCATCCTATGATTCTAGAAGGACTAGCACACTTTCCATATTTTTTAATATTCCATATAATATTTTGAGAGTGTTGGCTAGTGATATCCTACATCTAAAATCCTTCTTGTTGTAAGCTTCCTAGAGAAGTGTCCTCCACAAAGTACCAATTGTCTAGTTTCTAGTCCCACAGACATCGTCACACCACTATGATTGTGATTATGATTATGTTGATTATTATGATGTTGCTGCTGATGATGATAATCCCACCCCCAGCTATGATCCACTTGCTTCTCTGAACTTACAGGAGAGTTCATCCCATAAGTCGATCTGACGACACAACTTCAACTTCCTTTGTTTTTTTTTTCACCAAGAACGTATTTTACGTAGTAGCAACACAGATTGGACTTCTTCCATCGGGGAAACAAAATCCCAGTGGGTGGGTGGATAGTGCTTAATTTATGAAATCTTCTAATTAAATCTAGACCTTTTTTCCCTTCCTATTCAAACGTCAACTGGACGAGGCCTACAAAAACAAGAATTACATTCTTTCCATTTTTTGCTAAGGGTTTTTTTGGGGCACGTTTTTACAATATATATATATATATATATATATATATGAGTTGTGAGTAAACGGGGTAATGTGTGTGGTTATGATAAATATACTCACTAAATTAATTTTGTAAATGCAGATCCTAATAGCCCAGCAAAGTGTCATTGTTGTTCTTACCGCGGTGGTTGGTATTGTTGATCTACACAAAACTAGCAACACCAGCACCAGTAGCAAGTTGCTACGAAAACAAATGGGGGGGATCGATTTTGTACAAGACAAAAAATAATAATAATAACAATAAGAAGGAGAAGCATTGCGACTCGTAGTGTCGGCAATGACGGCAATGACAACAGTAGCAGGAGGTACGACAAATTTGAGCAAGTCTTTTGAGAAGACTTGAAGGTAAATTTGAGCAAGTTTTTTGAATAAGACTTGAAGGCATATTTGAGGAAGCCTTGTGAAGACTAGAGAGTATTATTTTGGTGATTTTCTCAAGCTTTGTGTTAAGGATTGGTGCAGATCTAAGAAGAGGTGATTTTCTCATGCTTTGTGTTAAGGCTTGGGGCATATCTAAGCATATGTGATTTGATCAAGATTTGTGTTAAGGCTTGGGGACAGATTTGAGATAGAGTTTGGTGTATATTTGAGATAGAGTTGAGATCAAGGTTTGAAGGTGGTAGAGTAAAGAGGACAATAGTCTCCAATGGATAGAGATCCATTAGCCAATGTAGTGGGGATAGATATCTTCTATGGAGAGATCCACAAGCTAGAGCAGTGGGAGCAGAAGTCTTATAGAATATCACTAGCCAGAGTAGAAGGGGAAAGAGTTCTCCTATGGATAGAGATCCAAAAAAAATGAACAAAGTGGCATGGTGTCCACATAACAAGAGCAAGGGGAAATATTTATCTTGTGGAGTGTGATCTATGAACCAGCTGGGAATATAGATTTATTCTGTGGAGAGAGATCCACAAACTAGTTGAGGAGATAGATTTCTCCTAGATTAAGTTCCATGAACTAGATAAAAGGGGAAAGAGTTCTCCTGTGGAGAGAGATCCACAAATTAGAGAATAGGGGATTGGTGTCTCCTTTGGATAGAGGTCCATAAACATTATAATAGGTAATTGATTCCAAAGAGTTTTTTTGAGAAAATTTAGTGAAAATATTTTATCCGTGGAGTAGCCCATATTGGGTTAACCACGTTAAATTGGTGTCTCTCTTGTGTGTGATGATTTATACATTGCTTTAATTACTTTTATTGATATTGCCATTGATAATATTTTATAATATTATTTGGGAAATAAAAGTAAAAGTTGATCTTATAATGTTTTACCCTCCCTCTCAATATAAGCCTATGTTCTTCAATTGGTATGAGATCGGGTTTCTTAGGAAGAGTTTAACAACTTGAAGGAAGAGGTTATAGGCACACAGATGGAATATTAGAGTGTATCTTCATCAAACAAGACACAATTATTTTATGGAAATAATTATATAGAAATGAGGACTTACTTGATGTCACAAGGGTATGAGACATGGCAAGCAGTTGAGGATGGATTCACACCTATATCTAATTGTACAACAGATAAATATGGTAAGCTCTTACATGTAAATAATGCAAAGGCTATGCATGCAATCCTAAGTGGGTTATGTGAAGCATAATTTATGAAATTTATGCATTGCAAATCAACAAAAGAGATTTGGAAAAAATTGAAGCAAGATTATGAGGGAAATAAAAAGGTCAAGATGGTAAAACTACAAAATCACAAGAAAATATTTAAAGATTTGAATATGGAAGAAGAGGAAGACATTGATACATACTTAATTACTGTGGATGAGATTGTTAATACCATGTGTGGACTTGGATTTAAAGTTGAAGAATATGATTTTGCTCAAAAAGTTATAAGGTCACTTCCTACAAGGTATGATGGAAAAGTTTCAGCTATAAAAGAGATAAAGGATATCGAGAAGTTGACTATGGGTGAGTTACATGAAATTATCATAGCTTATGAGATGAGAATAGTAAAGGCTCCTAAATCCAAGAAAGAGGTAACCTTCAAAGCATCAAATAAGGCAAAGGATAAGAAACTAGAATCAAGTGGTGAATCAACCAGTGATGAAGATTCTAACTATGGTAAAATAAACAAGAAGTACTCAAGAAAGAACAAAGGTATTAAAACAGTGAAATGTTTCAATTGTGGAAATTTTGGTCATTATGCATCTAATTTTCTAGAATCTAGAAGTAGTAGTAGTGAAGAGAAACATGATCATAAGAAAAAGGAAGCAGGAAAATCCAAAAATGAAAAGAAAAACATGTATGGTCAAAACAAGCATGAAAAGAAATTATTTCAAAGGCACAAGAAGAGTTTCTATGTTGATAAGGGAAGCAAGGCTTCAAGTGATAGTGATGGAAGATCCTTAGATAGTGAAGAAGAAGAAATTCTAATTTTGGAAATTGAAAAGGAAGCACTCATGTTGAAGATAAATTTGAAAAGTATGAAGACGCTCTTGAAGACCCGAAAGTAGAAAAGGATTAAAAAAATGAAGAGGAAGGTGTAGTAGATCTAGAAACAAAACTTATTGCTTCTCTCAAAGAATTGAAAAATTTTAGAAAGAAAAATTTAAAATTCAAGGCTCAAGTTCAAGAATGTGATGAAGAAAAATGAAATCTTATACAATATCTAACAAACTCAATAGCTAAGACAAGGAGATTTAAAGAAAAGTTAGAGGTAAAATTATTATAATATGAAAGACTAGAACATAAGGTAGCTTCACTAAGGATGGAAGTAAAATATTCTAAAGACAAGTTACACAGGTATGGGAAAAGTTCAAAGACCTTGGATAAGACTATTAATGCACAAAGAACTTCATCTATCAAAACAGGACTTGGTTTTGAAGAAGGACAAAGGAAACAAGAAAAAGGGTCAAGCTCAAGTTCACAAGAGTAAGAAGTTTCAAAGGAAGAGAGTGAAGGAAAATGTGGGACTTATGTGAATAGAAGCTTCACCAAGGAAGGAAACAAAAGGAATATGGATCATCATAGAGAAGAAAGGACTCAGAAGCCAATGGGTTCAAGGCAATATTTCTTCAAAGGACATTGCTTTTCATGTAATAGATTTGGTCACAGGGCTATGCATTGTAGGACTCATGGAAATAAGGAGTATGGTGTTACCAAGAGGAACTTCAAATATGGACATTTATTTCAATGTTATTACTACTCTTGTAATC
Organism: Wollemia nobilis; assembly: GCA_028583015.1. NCBI lineage: Eukaryota > Viridiplantae > Streptophyta > Pinopsida > Araucariales > Araucariaceae > Wollemia > Wollemia nobilis. Next base: position 2,932,915 of record JAQPPZ010002189.1, on the reverse strand, counting down.
GATTTGGGCATAAAGCAATTCAATGTAGGGTTCATGAAAAAAATGAGTATGGATTCACTAGGAGGAAATTTAAGACATTTGAACCTTTTATGAACTACAACATTAAGTGTTACAAGTGTAATATTATTTGACATAAGGCCAAGTGGTGTAGAACATATTTTCCAAAGACAAGTAGAAATAGGGACACTCAAAAGGATCAAATTTCATACTGGGAGTACTTTTACTCCCATCCCAAAATTAATCACCTCAAGGAGAGGAGGTGGGGAAGGGGCTGAGCTAAGAGTCTTATATTTGGCCCCAAAGGAGTCCCTTTGCCATTGATGTCAAAGGGGGAGATATTTGAGTAAGGGAGAGAGCATTCAGTCAAGGGGAACAGTTTATCAGAGGGAGTAGATTTGGAATCAAATGGTTTGGAAAAGGAGTTTTAGAAAAGGGTTGCCATCAATGACAAAGGGGGAGATTGTTAGAAATTTTGAGTAATTATGTTGTCATTGATGTCAAAATTTAGTTCATCTCAGTGCAAGGGAATTGATAAAAAGAGGATTAAAATATCTATATTTTAAGCCCAAGAGATTTGGTATAAAGCTCCACCTGGTTGACCAAAAGGTTATCTAAATATCCTGAAGGAAGGAAATACCTAAGCCCAAAGGAAATAATATTATAATATTTATTACTATAATATTAAAGTTGTTAATATAAAGCCTAAGGTTAGTTATAAAATAATTATAATATTTATATTATAATGTTTTATAACCCTAGTGGGTTTGGAACCAAGAATAAAGTTTAAATTATTGAACTCCATCGACATCCTAGCATGGAGACAAATTGGTATTTATATTACGAATTGTGGAGTTCAAAGACATAAGTTTTTTCGATGCATGTTGCGAGTGATTAATGTTAATTGTTGATGCAAGTTTTGTGAGCAAGGTGGAAGAAGGTTTTATTTTTAAAAGAAAAAGAAAGAGTATGGACGAATAAAGGGATAAGGTTGTATACCCTTATCAACAAACAAACGATTGGTCTAGAATAAGGCTTGGTAGCATTAATATGTTGGTGGATGGTAGATCCTACATTCGATTCCCAGTAGCAATAGTTTTTTTGTTTTGTTAGCAAGAAGGTTGAGCAAAGTTTAGATAGCACATGGTGGTATTTGTTTCTTGTGTGGATGGTTGGCCTAGCAGTAGCCCATAGGGTACTGAGGCGCTGGTGAATGATAGATCCTATGTTCGAGTCCCAGCAGTAACATTTTGCTCTTTTTATTGGCAAGAAGGGTGAGCAGGGTTAGAAAGCGCATTGTGGTATTTGGTCCTTGTGTGACGGTTGGCCTAATGGTGGCCCAAGGAGCACTAGTGCACTAGCAGGTGGCAAGCATTGTGTTCGAATCTTTGTGGTAGTGTTTTTGGTAAGCATTATTTAAATTTTGTAATTGCTAAGGTTAAGGATTAGGTGCATGTGGTTTAATTGATCATTGTGAGCGCTATTGGCCTTGGGATATATAAGGGAATTTTTTTGTTATTACATGAATTTATTTGTGAAGGAAATTACAATGAATTATTTTTGAAAGTGAACTATTGGATTAATAAGAATCCTTGTTAATTATGTTATTTAGAAGTTAAAAGGGAATTAAAAGGTGTACAAGATATTTTAATTGTTTGTAATTGTGCATACCTTTTGAAGGGTTTGATTTTATGAGTTGATGCTATATTTTGAGAAACCAAGAGAGTGGTTTGGAATTTCATCGGGAACACATATTGAAGGATTGCTAACTCATAAATAAGTGTTGTGCTAACCATATTATAGCTGAAAATGATATTGTGTGTGAGACATATTTTTGAAGACATATCTCCATAAGATCAAGAAAAAAGGTATGGGCATATCATTCCTTATTTAAGTTGTTTGGTTGAATGAATATTTCTGAAACATAAGGTGGAGTGAAAAGGATTATGTTGGACATTTTGAGTCCCTAAGTCAAAGTTGTCATTGATGTCACCAGATGAAGTCATAATTAATACCAAATATTTATACAAGAAATAAAGGGGATAAAATGGTTATTTTATATCCAGGAAGAAGGCCAAAGATCAAGTGAAATAGTGCAAAAGATAGATTTTAAAAAGGATTTATAATATTTATTTTATAAATTATTTAAATTCAATGAGAATTTAAATTTTATAAATAAATATTAAAGGTACTTTATCAAAGGTATAATATTATAATAATGGTTATTATAATATTAAATGTGCCATGGTGAAAACCCAAATAAAATATTTATAATTTTTATTATAATATTTTATAATGCAAAGAGTGGGTTTTATAAAGTCTAAAGACATCTTAATAAACCCAAAGGTTGGGTTTAAGACCAAAGGCATTCGAAGACTTTATGATCTTCATTGACGTCATAGAAAACAACAAGGAAAGCGTCGAAGTTTTCAAAGTAATGGAGGAAGCGTATAAATACTATGCCTAAAGTTTAAATTTATCATCCTTGCTCTAAAGTAAAAATATTGGCCTGCGAAAGTAAGAGCTCGTGAGTGTATGAGAGAAATGTGACATCAAAGTGTTTAAGGGAGGAAGCTTCGATTTTTGAAGTTGCATAAGACAACATGGTCTAGTGGCATTTTGGAAAGCATAAAAGCACTGGCTTGCAAGGGAATTCATGTTTGAATCACGACGGGTGCATCGTGAGGTGTGTTGAGTGAAGTGCCTACTGTGCATGTTATTTTTCCAAGGTGAAAGGAGAGGGTGGAGATTAAGAAGCACATGGTGCTTCATTAATCTCAACAAGCGCTTGGCTCATGCGGCATATTTTGCCACAATTAAGGCACTCATAGGGGAAACGTCAAGGGTTCAATTCCATCCAAAGGCAAAGGTAATATTTTGATTTTAATTTTAATTAAATGCCTACGTTGCAGGTATAAGTTTGTTTAGTGGTTGAGTTGGAAATGTTGCTTTGTAATAAATTTGTGGTAGTTGAGAATTACCTTTAGGAGTTATAATGAGAATTCTATTATTATTTTTAAAAGTCTTAAATTTCTATTATGGAATATTAGAAGATTAAGACTTTGTGGGTAGTATGTTATTTTTAATTAAGTTTTTTTTGTGATTATTGTGATGATATTGATTACTAATAAATTTGGAGTGATAAGGTGTAATTTTGATATTATTTTTGTGATATATATTTTTGAATAAAATTATCCTCTAACCCTTATTGAGATTGGTAAAGAAGTAATTGTGAGTGTGGCAGATTTGTGAGACCAACTACTTGTCAAACAAAAGGTATGGGAAAATTCCTTCTTGGTTGAGTTGATTAGGGTTTCCTTTTAGAAAGTGGTTGAGTTAATGCTTCAAGGTTTTCTGAATTAAGAGTTGTGATTAAAAACCTTGTCTTATTAGCATTATTGTTGAAGCCATTGGTTATGTGAAGAACCTCGGTTAGGTTTGAAAATAACATGAGTATCATTGTTATATGAAGAATATTTTATGAGCATTACTTTTGAAATGAGTTACTAGGCAAAGTACTTAGACTTGAGTTTGAAAATAACATGAGTATCATTGGTATGTGAGATTTTTTGTTGAGCATTGTTGGAAACATTTTGAGTTGGTGTGTACATGCTTGTACTAGGGTTTGAAAGAAAGAGTTGTTTCTTGAAGAGATTGGTTGAGTAGAGTTGATTAATCCTAGTCAAGTGGATGTATGAAGTGATTGATCAAGTTCCATAAAACAAACTATACTATATTCTGATTTGATTTGAGACTGAGTTTTGAGATGCTTCTATGAGATTGAGTTGATAAAGTGATTGAGTTTTGAGAATAGAACATATTGAGTCTCTAACAATTCTCTTTATGCTTCTATGAGATTGAGTTGAGAAAGTGATTGAGTTTTGAGAATAGAACATATTGAGTCTCTAACAATTCTCTTTATGCTTCTATGATATTGAGTTGAGAAAGTGATTGAGTTTTGAGAATAGAACATATTGAGTCTCTAACAATTCTCTTTATGCTTCTATGAGATTGATTTGAGTTGATAAAATGATTGAGAATTGAGTATAGAACATATTGAGTCTTTAACAATTCTCTTTATGTTTCTATGATATTGGACAAGTTCTGTGTGAGCTTTTTGAGTAGATTTGGACAAGTTTTGTGTGATCTTGTTGAGCATATTTGAGCAGGTTATGAGTGGACCTATTGAGTAGAGTTGTGCAGGTTTTGTGTGGACATGTTGAGCATATTTGATCAGGTTCTGTGTGGACCTGTTGAGCAGATTTGGACACGTTATTTGTGGACCTGTTCAATAGATTTGAACAATTTCTAGAGAGGACTTGTAGAGCAGATTTGATCAGGTTCTAGAGAGGCCTTATGGACATATTGGTGTGAGCTTTTGAGGAAGCTTGCAAAGAAAATTTGAGACAAGTCTTTGAGAAGACTTTAGAGAAGATTTTATTGATTTGTTCAGACCTTGAGTTAAAGTTTGGGGCAGATCTAGAAGAGTTGAGTCAAGCCTTGAATTAAGGCTAGAGGACAGAGATTGAAGATAGATTTGTGCTAGACCGACTGGACTATGTTTAGTACAGATTTGAGTGGACTTGTGTTAGATCGACTGGAATGTGTTTAGTGCAAGATTTGAGTAGAGTTGTGCTAGATTGACTGGACTATATTTAGTACAACATTGATATATAGCTTTGGATGTGATAGATTAGAGAGTACAAAGTCTCCATTGGATATATATCCATCAGCTAGGACATTAAGGATAGGTATTTTGAGTGAGGACAAGAGTCTTCAAGTGGAGAGAGATCCACCAGTCAGTGCAGTGGAGGTAGTGTCTTATAGAGGTTCACCAACCAGAGCAGAGGAGAAAGAGTTCTCCTATGGATAGAGATCCAAAAACCAGATTTAGGGGATCTACATCTTCTTTGGACAGAGGTCCATAAACATTGTAATTGGGAAGGATTCCCAAGAGATCATTTGAGAAATATTTATAAGAAATATTTTCTCCATGGACATAGCCATCTTTGGATGAACCAAATGAAATATGTGTCTCTATTATGTATGGTGTTTTATGTATTGCTTTGATTACTGCTATTGATACTGCTATATATACACTACATAATATTGATTTGAAAAGAAAAGTAAAAAGTGCTCTTATACTATTCACCCCCTCTCAGTATAAGCTTGTGTTCTTCAGATTATTTGATAAGCATAGTTGGAAATACTTGAATTAAGTGTTGAGACCTACTTTGTGCTCTTTGTTGAAATAAGTTGGAAGAACACTTGTTTAGATTTTGTGAGACAATTATGATTTATTGGTTGAATTTATGTGTGAAGTTTTTGAGCATTGGTCTTGAGTGATATTGAAAGTGAATGTGCAAACATTAGAAATCATATTTTTGAAAGTGACAGAATTAATGATTGAGTATAACTTATTGATCTATTTGCAAGTGCATATTATTCTCTATATGTTCCAAAGGTTAAACACATTATGATAGAATATGTCTAAACTACTTTAAGTTAAAGGAATTGCTTTGAATATTAGACAAAGCATTTGATAGCATTGTGTGCAAGATTTGAGATTGATTGAGTATATCTTGTAGACTATTGTGAGCATATGTTAGAGCTACTTTGAGCATGTGTTAGAGTAGGGTTTAGCATGTGCTAGAGAATATTTAAGCAAGTCTTTGAAAAATTTTGAGGACATAATTGAAGTAGAATTGTAAGCATGAGTTAAAGTTGTTTTGAGCATGTGTTAGAGTAGGTTTGATCATGTGCTAGAGCAGATTTGAGCAAGTATTTGAGAAGTCTTGAGGATAGAATTGAAGTAAAGTTATGAGCATATTATGAGAATATTGTGAGCAGATTTGAACAAGTATTTGAGAAGAATTGAAGGTAGATTTGAGCAAGTCTTTTGATAAGACTTGAAGGTAGCTTTGAGCAAGTATTTTGAAGAAGACTTGAAGGTAGATTTGAGTAAGTCTTGTGAAGACTAGAGAAATGTTTTTTGGTGATTTTTGCAAGCTTTGTGTTAAGGCTTAGGGTAGATCTAAGTAGAGGTTATTTGATAAAGCTTTGTGTTAAGGCTTGGGGTAGATCTAAGTAGAGGTGATTTGATCAAGCTTTGTGTTAAGGCTTGGGGATATATTTGAGATAAATTTTGGTGCATATTTGAGATAGAGTTGAGAGAAAGCTTTGGAGGTGATAGAGTAAAGAGGAAAATAGTCTCCAATGGATAGAGATCCATTAGCTAGTGTAGTGGGGACAAAGGTCTGCTATGGAGAGAGATTCAAAAGCCAGAGTAGTGGGGGCAAAAGTCTTATATAATATCACTAGCTAGAGCATAAGGGGAAATATTTCTCCTATGGATAGAGATCCACAAAACTAAAATAGAGTGGAGTGTTGTCCATAGAACCAAAGCAAGGGGAAAGTATTCTCCTGTGGATTGTGATCTATGAACCATATGGGAAGATAGAGTTATTCTATGGAGAAATATCCATAAACTAGTTGCGGAGATAGAGTTCTCCTGGATCAAGTTCCACAAACAAGAGAAAAGAGGAAAGAGTTCTCCTATGGAGAGAGATCCACAAATCAGAGCATAGGGGATTGGTGCCTCCTTTGGATAGAGGTACATAAACATTGTAATAGGGAATTGATTCCCAAGATATTTGTTGAGAAATTTTAGTGAAAATATTTTCTTCGTGGAGTAGCCCACATTGGGTGAACCATGTTAAATTGGTGTCTCTCTTGTGTGTGATGATTTGTGCATTGATTTGATTACTTCTATTGATATTGCCATTGATAATATTGGATAATATTATTTGGGAAAGAAAATTAAAATTTGGTCTTATACTTTTCACCCCCCTATCAGTATAAGCATGTGTTCTTCAAATATAAAATATATTATTGTGTTAAAATAGTGTTTTTTCTTCCAAGTTTTAAAAATATTGTTTGCTTCCTATTATTTTACAACATTAGAATCCATCTAGCTATTCTTTTTTACTGATTTTTTTTATTGATAATATACTTAAGGGAAACATGGTCTATAGCAACAATGAAATATTACCACAAAAGTATGTCCTAAACTTCTTGAAAGCAAAGATGATGAATAGTGGTTTCATCTCTTTAATTATATAATGTATCTCTACATTTATCATTGGATTACTTCTAATGTAAATAGGATGATAATACCCTTTATATTCTTGCTAAATTAGTGTGCTACCAAGTGCTATATTAGATACATGTGTGTAGACAATATACAAATTACTATAATCTAGATTCTTCAACACTAGAGTAGAGACTATGGCCTATTTAAGTTCCTAAAATGTAGCCTTATCTTCTTTTCTTAGTTCATAGGCTACTTAAGGATTTTTTTGAATGGTATTTCAATCCTTTAAACATTATTTATGAACCTCCTCTAATATCCCACATGGACCAATAATGATTGTGACTTACTCTGTTACTTAGAAATTACAACTCCTTAATTTTTGTTACCTTTACAATATCATTTACAATCTTTTTTTGGGAGATCCCATTATCCAATGAGACACCTATGGTGCATCTGAATATATATTTTTATGATTAAATGAGACCTTGGCCTCATCCAACCACTAACTACCATCTCAAGTGAATCTAGATGGTTTACGTTCCTTATAAAAATATAAAAATCATTTATAAAAACTTTGATGTAAGTTCCAAAATAAGGTTCAAATACCTTATTCGTCAACAATTGAGAAGTTACAAGTGCATTGAAAAACATAAGTGACATCACTCAATAGGAAAAATTTCCCCATGAAGTGATGAAGAGTGTCTTTAGTTGGTCTTTTTCTACAATGCAAATTTGATTGTATCCATTATAGCAATATGCAAAGCTATAACACTCTTGTCTTTCAACTTCATCCAAAATCTAATTTGATAAGAGGATATGATAGTGGTATTTCTTTGTATCCTTATTAAGATCCTAATAATAAACATAGGCCCTTGCAACAACTTAGAAATTATGCATGCATTATTTGACAAGATTCAAAATCAAGGTGTCCCCCTTGGAATTCAATGAATTTAGACAAATTAAGGTAATATCATTTGATTGCACACATTGTTTGTTGTTTATTGTTCTCTTTTTATTTTTAATGGTCTTGAAGTGATCATATCACAAATTTATTTCTAATTATCCTAAAATTTTATAATATCATGTGTTGTAAAATCTATAACATTCTAATTTTCCCTTTATACCAAAATAGATATGTGCTAGAGCATTTCCATTCATACTCCAATCCCAAATTAGTATTTTCATTAGGATCAAACACCTCTATTCTTTGGAATAGTTTTCTTAGAATATCAAACACCATTTGGGGTGATATCTTTATATATGCCCATACTCCTTTTATATATTAAAAATCTCTTGCCATTAGTCCCTAAAATTGAATGAAAATGTTCCACATGCATTAATGAAATAACCAAGTGTGGTCGATGAATCTATATTTTAGTAATGTTTTAATAAAATCTATAATTCTATAGTTAATATATTTATCAACCAACATCATTCACCTCAACCATTTATGTCTTCCTCAAGTGCTAAAAAAACAATGATAGTCAATGCTTATATCTCTTAATATTTCATCCTTATAATCATAATCATTCTTGATACTTGTTGATTCAACAACTTCCATTGAATAAATAAATTAATAAATAAATAACTCATCTCACTATCATAGCCAAATAAATGTGGTTGTATATCACTATCATCACATGTTTTTCCTTCTTTTTAATTAACCTTATAGAATAAATATACTCCCATCTTGCATATAATGCATGTCCATTATAGTCATTCTTATCAAAATGATTCCATAGTGGTAGATAAGCTAAGTTAGAATGATGTCAAATGCTCATAGAATTTATTCCATCAAACACTTAATGCATCAAAATTGATATCATTTTATAAGCGCATTCTTCAATATTAGTTTATATAATATTTGTTATTTTATTAGCATGTTAATTCAGAAAATGTTTTCATTAGTGTAATGTGCAATGTATTTGTTAGTCATATTTTTTTAACTAAATTATGTCTCTTATTTACTCTTACTTGACTTGATTGATAAAAACTATTTTAAATATGTCTACTATGATTGTGCTATTATGTTACTATCCATTGTTTATTTATTTTTATTTTCAAATGTTGTTAATTTGTTAATAATTATATTTTTTAAATATTTATAGAACCAAATTAAACATAATTTCACATCATTATAATGTAATTGTTAATCATTTTTAATATGAGACAACCCATTGCTTAGCTTAAAAATAGTTAAATTCTAAATTATGATGCATTTGACTAAAAATATTTCCACGAAGGTGTTATGGAATGAGTGATATTTAAGGTTCATAAAATATTAATATTATTATTCCGGTATATTAGAATAGTTATTAGATAAGCATATTTCAAACATTAAAGCTTATATTGATATTTTTATACTATGATAGGTGATCTCAATTTAGGATGGACAATGATAATAGAAGACCATGGTATAAAAAAAATGGACCTAGGAAAAATAATTGAAAAAGACCCATGGAATATGTGGATAGCAAGAGGGACTATAGTGACATAAATAAGAGGCTAAGAAAACTTGAGCAAGAGGTAAAAAAATATATCTGACAATATCCAACAATGATAATGACTTGAAGTCCATGGGGAATGGTGCCAAGTGGTAGGGATTAATAAATTCTATACCATATACCAAGTTTTCAATACCATGGATGAACCTTACAATTTTATTAAATGGCATTATCTCAATTGATTAAATTCCTTGGCTTTCAAATATGGATCTCAGGTTCAAATCTTACCAAGCAATACATGTATAATAGCCAAGCTTTTGTAATACCACTATGTGGTCATGATGTAATATGGGTGGAGATCGCTACATTCCAATATATATTATTAGGTAAAAATGATGAAAAACTTGAAAAGAAAATCATCATGATTATAGAGGGCATTGAATACCTTAGTTACCTTATTTAATAACTTTGCTACTTTTTTCAACTATGACAAAAATCCAAGCAATGGAACAAATTACACCATGATGTTGTACATTGTAAATAAGAATAGACATATTCTCCTAGTTCAATAGGACTATGCAATGCAACCATGATATAGCTAAAAAGAAAAGAAACAAGAAACAAGCTCATTACACTTACATCATGGTTTTGTACACATTGGATTTGATGAAAATGTGTGGCCCTAAGCAATAGGGGAATCCAATATAAACTAATTTTTCTCTTCATGCATAAGAATTTGTAATATGGTATATGCATATAAAAATTGTCATGTAGTTTTTAGTGCATAATATTTTATAGTATGCTCATAATATCAAATAGTATAGTATATTTTTCTTCCTATTCAACCATATTATAATGAATATTTGTTTTTTATCGGTAAACTAAAATTTCATTAATATAAGGGTTTTGGAAGGGACCCCAAAACCTTAGTACATCCAAAATAAAACTAAAGTAAAGCAGACATTACAACCAAAACAGTAAGCAGTACATACGGGAAATCTAATAAAATTAATGGGTAACCCATGGAACAAAAAATAGAAATCAAGCTGAATAGAGGGGATGATCCAATATCAGAGGCTAGACCCATCTATGGGAGAGACTCCAGCAAAGAAAAAGGGATCAATTGCCATCTGGGGTGATACGAGTCTCCTCTAAATCCCTAAAAATTATGTTGAGCTATGCATGGGCAGCTTCAAGGTCTCTAGCCACCTGCTGGAAAATTTTCCACTAGGATTTTACTATTTAAAAAGCCATGGAGAGGGTGGCCACTGAATTGGCCAGGTGAGTGAGCATCGTATAGCATAGTGTAGCCTCATCACCAACCTATTTTTCTAATCCCTCAATCCTTATGACATCTAACTTCAGCTCCACACGGATATAATCCTTAGTCACTTCACTGGACTTAGCTAGGGATGAGTCAATTTTCTTCACCAACTCATTGATTTTTGTAGGTGAAACTGAATACGTTTTAAACTTCTTCAGATGCAAGGAGACCCGTATGCAGGAAGGATTGGGTTTTTGAAGGAACATAGACATGGATCATTTAACAACTCCCTACTTGAGTTCAAAATAATCCAAGGTATCAATTTTAATCTTGGGAGTGGTAGGGGAGGAGAAACTAGGGTTTGAGTCATTTTTGGGGACCTCTTGGATGTGGGTTTCATTACTAGAACTATCGACAGACTTGGTAGGGGTAGGATAGGTGGGAAAAGGTGAAGGGGTAGGATGAGGGGGCTAGGAGGTATGGGATGAAAGGGACTAGTGAAATAATGGTGGTAGGGACTGGGAGAGGCAAGGGTGGGCTGGAAAGGGATGGGGGCAATGGTAATGAAGTCTCTTCTGGAAAAAGCATCAAGGGCATGCTTGTACAGAATGTAATGCAGGCCCCAATGGATGGTGTAGTGGGCCTTCCCATTTCTAATGTTGGTTACTGATAGTTCAATAGACCTATATAGATAATATGAAATATTGATTTTCTTCTTACCTCTTAGATGGTTCAAAATACAATATGGAAACTATGTAAGATTGAGTCTATTTTGTCAATTGTAAAATACTGAAAGACATGGATCATTACTAGATCCTAGGGACTAGGGATTTTTATCCTCTTAATGCCCCTGTCAATGGTGAGAAGTTCCTTACCTTTATCCATGAAAAACTTGAGCCTTATCACTGTCGAATACTTGTTTCAATGAATGCTCATCCTTATATTGATTGATGATCCTGTATCAATCAAAACCCACTTGAAAGGTTTGTGGTTTACAAACATAATGATCATGAAACCAAGATGGTTTCCACTATCAAAGTAGACCCACCGCTTCATATCATTACATGTGTAAACCATAAACCTTTCAAGTGGGTTTTTATTAATACGAGATTATCAATCAATATAATCATGACCAAGGCATTAACATACCTGAAGTTACCAAAGATGCATATCATACCTTCTGCCTTCACGTTGAGAGATTTTAACAATGCATTATGTTCAAATTTTGGCACTATAGTCTTACCCATTCAGGTGGGACTGAAGATCATCTTGGTGATGTGTCATGTGATTGAAGGTGCTATGTAGTATAACATACTTCTAGTATAGCCTTGGATAAGAGAAATGCATTGTGTCCCTTCCATTCTCCATCAATGTATCAAATACATGCATGAGGGATAGGTTCACGTGGTGCCTTCAGATGTAGAACCATTCAAATATGTGAACTTAGAATATTTATCGAGGGACTTTGTGCTCTCCTCAACACACATGGATATATGGCTAGCATCACTGATCAAATATCCAAGAGGATAAATTAAATAAGTGTGCGCCAAAACTACAACATCAGTATCTCAATGATCAGAGCACACGATAGCTGATTCTACTAAATGGTATGCATCCATAATGCATCGATATGATAAGAAGCTAAAGGTAAATATGGGCATAAAAGAGATAAATCAAGTGCCCAAACTAGTTGTTATCAAGGTTCCTACTCCCATGGAAGTAGAGGATGCTCAAGTAGAATTCAAAGAGGCACCTCAACCTACTTCACCTACATCTTCAACAGGGTCATCTACACCACAGGTGATCATTCATTTGGTTAATTTTGGATTAGGGGAATATATTATGCATAATGTGACATTTATGCTGATCATCGAGACTTCACAAGACATGGGCCGACCACAATCCCATATCCATCTCGTAGGGATAGTGGTACCATTGGGGGTACCTCCTAACTAAACCAATTTCATCTATGAAGGGCTCAACCATCTTGCATCTCACACTTTCATGGATGAGGATAATGATGAACCATTTACTATGAATTTTCATTACCTTTCTAACCCAGAGTATGCCTTACAATATTTTGAGCATTACCATTGGCATGGTTATGGTCTTGGATTATTCGAGTAGGGGCATAGGAGGCCTTATGAATTGTAGTATTAGTTGCCTACTGATAGGTTTAGGTTAGGATATTATATTGGAGGATAGGATGAAATACTCATCGTATCTTTAGACCGCTTGTACCTTAGTCTAGGGGGTTAAGTCAACTTAAATCCTTATCACCCCAATCCCTCCACCTTTTGAAGGGATAATCGATTAGTGTCTTACATCACTATAGAACCACCTAAAACATATCACAAAGAAATCTTGGTGGAGACCGGTCTAGAGTAGACCCCAAGAGACAACTTAAATGAACAAATCCATGATGTAGTCGATGACACAGGCATGCAAGTTCATATCACTAGCATAAATATAGATTCCAAGTCAAAAGCTCATGCTGACGAGGACATAGCAGAGTCCATATTTGAGATAGGTGGACTGAGTTGCATGTATGAGAGTGATAATGATTGTGAGTCCTTGAACAGTGAGCAATCTGAGGATGATACTGAGTTGTCTTACTTGGGCCCTCTTAATTTATATCATATTTAGAGATAGTCATCGAGGATGAGAAATCCTGCATGAATGATAGTAGTTATCGAGAGTGGGCTTTCATGGGGCCCCATATTCCTGATATCCCAGTACCAGTAGGTAGCAATGAGGGTTTTCATTATGATAGTGATGATGAATATGAAACAGAGAGCCTATTTGGGGCCTCTCTACTTACATCATCATAATGCACCATATAGATATGTACAAATATATCAATCACCATTCGTTCCTCAGAGTAAGAGCTCCTAAATTGGATAGGATTTATCATATGGTCCTCCCTGATCTACCAAAATTTAGATAGCTCCTAGAGCCTAAAAATCCTATTTACGAGTCTATCCATAGACCAGATCCAGATATCCCCATACCCCCAAAACCACATCTCAGGTATGGAAGTTATATAAATGTAGATTCACATGCACGTGGTCCTAGAGATATGATCCATTCCATCAATATGATCTCCATTGATTTGACCACTCCACTTCAAACCCAGTTGACCCCTGCAAACCATTACATCTTGATGTAGATTCTATTGATTGGGATCACATTGACTCACCACTAGAGCCTAAAGATTTCTTCCCTAACGAAGAAATGTTGCAACCTTTTCATTTTGTGCCAGGTTGTGCACATGATGTTTATCATGCTGAGAATACTTCCAATGTGGAAGTCATAATAGATGACATCCACTTGATCCCTACACCTCACCATCTTGAGGAGGGATCCCATATGTCAGTAGAGGAAACCTTTGAAGTGGATATCAATGATGATCCCATGAATCCTAGGAAGGTTAAATTTGGAGAAATTTTATCTCTTGATTAGCATGCCAACATCATCCCTCTACTGAAAGAGAAACTTGATATCTTTTCTTGGACTTCTAAGGAGATGTCGGGTCTAGATCTAAAATTGGTTACTCATAACCTTTTGTTGGATATCTCAAAAAATCCAATCAAACAAAAACTTAGGTAGATGCATCCAACAGTAGCCTTAATGGTTAAATATGAATTACAAAAGATACTGGATGTAGATTTTATCATTTCCATTGATGATTTACAATGGGTATCAAACATGGTGCCTGTAGGAAAACCTGATGGAAGGACCCATAGATGTATGGATTTCAAAGACCTCAATAAAGCAACACCAAAGGATTCATTTTCATTGTCGAACATAGATGCTCTCATATACGCAACTACAGGTTATGAAATGCTCTCCTTAATGGATGGTTGTTCTGGTTACAACCAAATTTGGATTAAACCCTAAGACTAGCATAAAATTATGTTCATAACGCCATGGGTAATGTTCTATTATAAGTTTATGCCATTTGTCCTTAAAAATTCTGGTTCTACATATCAGCGGGCTATGACATATATCTTTCATGACTACATGCATAAGATCTTGGAATATTATATCGATGACTTGTTGGAAAAGTCATTGTTGCATTCAGAGCATGCAAAGGTCCTAAGGAAGGTCTTCAATTGCCTGATAGAGCATAATGTCAGGTTGAATCCTAAGAAGTGCGTGTTTGGTGTAACTTAAGGAAAGCTCTTGGGATTCATCATTGCAAAATGAGGTATTAAATATGACCCAACAAAGGTCAATGCTATTTTATAAATGCATCCTCCCATGAATATCAAGGAATTAAGAAGCCTACAGGGAAAATTAGTGTCCATAAGTGATTTATCGTACAATTATCAGACAAATATTGACCCATGAATCAATTTCTACACAAGGGGGTCCCATTTAATTAGGACAAGGACTGTCAAGTAGCCTTTGCTAATATTAAGTACTATCTGATGATGCCACCAATACTAACCCCACCAAGACCAGATGTACCATTCTTGCTATATATATCAACAATTGATTTTGGATTAGGGACCATGTTAGCCCAAAATAATGTGCAAGATAAATAACAAGCCATATATTACATTAGCCAAACCTTGGTGAATTACGAGCTAGGATATACCTACATGGAAAAGTTGTGTTTAGCAATAGTATTTGCTACAAATAAATTATGGTATTATATGTTAAGTCATATGATGTATGTCATATCAAAAAAAAATCCTTTGCAGTATATGATGAGCAAGATGTATCCAAATACATGTACTGCAAAGTGGATCATGCTATTGAAAGAATTTGATTTGGAATCCATTAGCCAAAATTCCATTAAGGGATAGGTCATAGCTAATCAACTAGTTGAGGTGCCTCTAGAGAATAGTAGGCACCTCACCATAGAGCTACCTGATGATGCATTTTTTGCCTTATCAGAAGCACCTAGACCCGAAGAACCAGATAACAAAGCTGATATGACCTTGTTCTTTGATGGTTCAAAGTGTGAGAAAGGAGGTGGTGCACGAATAGTGTTGTTCACATCTCAAGGTGCTACCATGCTTTTGTCATTCAAGTTAGACTTTCCTTGTACTAACAATCATTCTGAATACGAAGCCCTAATCTTGGGCCTCCATACAGCTATCACCATGAAGATTAAAAGGTTAAATATCTTTTGTGATTCCCTTATCATTTTAAACCAAGTGAAGGGAATATTTCAATGTAGGTGTCCTATCTTGAAGGCCTACAAAGATCTTGTTGATACTTATCTAGCTCATTTGGAGTGGTATGACATTGAGGCAATACCTCATTCATCGAATAGATTTGCAGACACTATGGCATCTTTGGGATCCTTAATCCCTCAAAATCTATCTACCAATTTTACTACCATCCATGTAAAAACATTATCACACTCTATTGTACAAAATGAATCTTTGGATAATAAAGAGTCAATCAACATGATTCAGATAGAACCAAACCATGATTGGTTCTATAGAGCCAAATGCTTTCTCAAGAGAGCACCCTGGGGGTCATTGATCTCGTAGAGCCCTACGGGGAATGGTACCACCATTCACCATAAGGTTGTTTCCCAATCTACATTTGCAAATATAAAACCACATGGGGAACATGTTGCCTTGTTAGTTGAGGATGAGGTTTATCAGAACTGGATGTCACAAATACATAACTTCCTAAATATTTGTGTAATCCCTCAAGGATTATCACGTGTTGCAAAATACACATTTAAATAGAAAGTGACAAAGTATATCTTGTTAGGAGATATTTTATATCATCAAATATATGATGGAGTTCTCCTTCATTTTCTTGAGCCCAAGAAAAATCTTGGGCAATTTTGCAAACTCACGATGGTACGTGTGATGACCATTTCAATGACATGGATATTGTCAAGCGCATCCTTCACATGGGATATTTTTGGCCTACTATAGATAATGATTGCAGTGTGTATGTCAAGAAATGCATTAAATGTCAACATCATGCTAATATTGTGCAGTTGTCATCATAGGCCTTACAACCCATTCAAGCAGCTTGGTCATTTGCTCAGTGGGGTTTGGATCTAATTCGTAATATCTCTCCTCCGTCATCGGGCTGGAATACATTTATTATTATGGCTACTAAGTATTTTACTAAGTGGGTGGAAGAAATCCTGTTAATAATGACAACTAGAGCACGTATTGCTGATTTCATACTCACCAATATCATAAGTTATTTTGGGATACCATCCAAGATAATTTTGGATAATGGAACGTCATTCAAAAACAAAACTATGAGGGATTTGACATCCAAGTCCAGAATCAAACACAGTTTTGCGACTCCATACTATCATAAGGCAAATGAGCAAGTTGAGGCTTCAAACAAGATAGTGGTATCCATATTGAAAAATACGGTACAAGAACACCAAAAATATTGGCACATCCAACTACCCCTTGCATTATGGGCTTATAGGACTAGCATTCGGACACCCACTAGGGCAACTCCGTTTTCACTAGTATATGGCACTGAGGCCATTATGCCCTTAGAGTTGGAAATTCCAATGCTATGCATCGTATTAAAAGAGTTCATAAATGATGACACTGCGTGGCAAACTCACATAGATCAATTGATGTTACTTGATAAATGTCGTCTGAATGCTCTCAAGCATCTCCACGTTTATCAAGAGCACCTAAAACAAGCTTACAATAACAAAGTCCATTTGATAGACTTTGAGGTTGGTGATATTGTGCTGAAAGAGAACCAACATAATTCAAGTCTGCCACCAGAACTGCGAGATAAATTTGTGGCTAATTGGTTAGGTATTTATATCATCTTTGAGAATATTGGACCTGGGACATATCACTTAAAATCACTTGAATGTGATGAGGAGCCTGAACCTCTCAACATCCTTCATCTTAAAGTGTTATATGCTTAAAACCATAAAAAGGACCCAAAGGCATATGTAAGCCCTTTGGTCATCCAGTAAAAGGCTCCAAAGGCGTTTGTAAGCCCTTTGGTTGAATCAAAAAGTTATAAAATCTAAAAAAATGGAAAATATAAAAAATTCAAAATATTGCATTTCATTTGCATCATTGCATTCCATTTACGGCATGCATTTCATTTTGCACATGCATTTAATTTCGTATTACACTAGGCATTTCCATCCATCGTGCTTGCATTAGAATAAGTTATGTTTACAATCTTACAAACGACACCATGTTTGTGTTTCAATCATACATCTATGCATTATCATTTTCATATGTCACCCGTGTGAGTAATTGTGTTTTTCAACACAACCCTTCATGTTTCTATGAAGAATATACTAAGGTTTTTCGGTTGTTCAACCATGCCTAGAGGTCTTCTCAAGAGTTGGTAGAAATATTGCTTTACTTTTGTAGATGAGGTCTAGTTTTGATAGATATTAGCATATCAGCATTCTATCACTAATTAAAAATTAAACAATCCTAATTAGGAAAATGGAAATATGAAAGCTACAAAGCGGGACCAAGTATCCTGAGGTGAACAATTTATCTTGCTTATCCCCCTGTGCGAACGGTTCAGGAAATGTTGATAATTGGAAAAAGGACAAGTTTCCCCTACCCATATGAATCCCTTGCTTATGTCAAAAGAAGTAAAATCTCAAAAATAATTTTTTGAATCAAATCCTAGAGTTAAATCCCACAAATCAAGTCAAATAAAGTTCAAGTTTACAAGAAATCAAATTAGTATAAAATCCCTTGATCAAAGAAGAAAAATAAAATAAAAGTACAAAATAAACAGTGGTTTTTATCACTAAAAGAGAAGTACAAAATAAATAGTGATTCTTATCACTTTATATGAGCAAGTATCTTGATAAGTTGAAGAAAAGAAGGGAGTGAACTTGAATCCATGGAATTGGAAATACTACTGCACCTTACACACGATGACATGTCTGATACATTAACATCTTGATTTTGTGCAGACCAATGTTTGAATGTGGAAGAGCTAGCTTCAGGTGTACTGTATCACCTAGTGGTATAATACAACTAAAATCCAAACCTAGGATTGGATAGACATTTGAGGATCCCCAACATAGAAATGGGATGAATGAATCCCGCATGGCACTGGGATATGCTTATACCTTATCTAATATACTCATTTGTATACACAGGGATAATGAATAGTTGGGTTTGTCCTAGTGAAATCTTTATATTTCAGAATTCTAACATGGTCAGTATACAAATTTTGATAAGTCAACTAGGGTGTTTGAGTTTCATGGAACACCTCAAAAATTTCCAAATAGCAACAATCAAATTGTAATCATCAAATATAAATTTATTTTATGAGAGTATATTTATTAGAATGTTCATAATTTAGGTTAGATACTAGATGGATTTTAGAAATGATATTTAAATTACCACTGACTATGTTATCCATATTCTTTTTATTTACAAAAACTTATGAAATATGAACATAAACAATACATCATTGCATCTCACATATGGGTGCCCAATTGATTAAGTATTATAATAAGATATAGCAATTACAATTCATGATTTTTATACACTTTGTGGTGTCATCTATTAGATTGTCAAACTCATATTTGCATTCATACATTATGTTTTAATAAATTAAAGCATACATGTCCATTTCCAGTAAATCATCATCATGAAAAATTATGAAATACATACATGGCATGAATTATGTCATAACATCATAAGGTAAATGCATACAAGTATTGTAAATTAAATGTGCATTTAACATCCAATATTGCATTCGTATACATTCATCATTAGTCCATCCACACATGTATATTACTACATCTAATAATACATCACATATCTATCTAGTGCATGTCATACATACATCACATCATATAACATAAAATAAACATAACACATCAGTATTGCATCCATATGCATCTCATTAACATAAAATAAATAAAAACTACACATATAATAAGTCTTAAAATTTTGATCATATATATGTGTGTATCAAAAATACATAAACAATACATTGACATGTGTCAAAAATTCCCGAAGGCTATAACTGTGTAGGTCCTTGACCTTACACTCAAAAATGGTACAAACGTATTTGGCATAGATTTGTACTAATCAGGGCCTGCACCCCTAGTATGAGAGGCTCTGCCATCACCTCCACCCTCCCTATGAGTCCATATAGAGTTGGCACCTGAGGTCCTCTCTGATCTGTGTTACATGTGACTAGAGCAAGATGAGGACTTCCATGTCTCCCTAGTCTGCATCCTCGGATATCCTGAATCTATGGTCCTCTTAGGAACCTGACCCTTTAGTAGTTTGATTTCTCCCCTTAGATACCCTGAGTAACAATGCGAGATAAGTAGAAGAACTTACGTACCTCGAACTTACATCCAAGGAGCCATCTATATCTATGTGCCCATATTAGGTATTCATTAGCCTCCATCCATGGAGGGCAGTCTAGGTAGGAGTGCCACTCAATCTGGCCCACCTTCAGTCATGCAAATTTCCCAATGTTCTAGTCTAGGTCCCCTATGTGAGACCTAATTTAGAAGCCCTCTTGCTCGTGAGGCCAGCATGTTGCATAGCATTGGTGCACTCCCTCAATGGTGTCGATATCGAGTTTTAGGCCAATAGGGAACTCAATATTAATGTCCTACCACCCTAATATTTGAATAAGTAAGCTACAACTAATTTCCATTCGGCTCCTCTAAGTGATCTGGTACAACTCATTATAAAGTTGTGCTAGTAGGGCACTCCCCCATGATAGGATCAAGGACTGATTAGTGCTACTTTCCAGGACATATTGCATCTTATCCAAGAGGTTATAGGGTAACCTTGCTCTAGAAGTGTTAGGGAGCATGATCTACATAATCATATGCATGAAGATGGCCACTCATTGAGATAAGATCTATTGTGTGTACCAGTACCCAATATGGACCCCTACATGGTCTGAGTGTTGTTGTGACTCAACAGTGTGATCTTCAAAGATATGATCAAAGCCTACCACCTTATTCACATCTATTGGAAAATATGTGATGGCCTCGCCATCCATGGGGATTCAGAATATGTGATATACATCATCTAGAGTCATAGTTATTTCACCTGTAGGTAGGTGAAATGTGTTGATCCGCACATCCCAGCATCAGGCCAATGCAGTCATGTAGGCCTGATTGACCCGGATGGTGGGTAGGCATAGTACATAGCCAAAGCCCAAAACCTCGAACCAATCCTACTCTACCTAAGTTAGGGCACCATGCAGGTTATGAAGGATCTTTGATTCCCTCACCCTCGCAGTCAGAGTCTGGTCGAAAGTAGAATAATAAGGGAAAACTAATTAAAAATCAACCAAAAACATCAAAAAATGCCTTAAAAATGACAAACAAAATCATAAAATTGCAAAATCACATAAACATAAAAAAATACACTCAAAAAATTAAAAACAAATGGATAAAGTACTTTAAAAATCGAAAAAAAATCAATTAATTGCTTTTAAAACTAAAAAAAATGAATTTTTTTTAATTTTTCCTAAAGTGGTCGAACCATGGTTTAGACCCGTGGTTAGGATGGTAATCAATTTACTAACCATTGGGATTTTAATCCCGCCATGGTTTACAGTCGTGGCCCCAAATTTTTGATTGGGGACTGTGCCTTCCAGCCGCATCTAAGAAAAAAAACCTTTTTAAGGTCATTTATTACCCTAAGACAGGAGGAAAAATTAAAAACCCTCCCCTTAATCTAACCTAATTTAAACCTAACTAGGGTGAGGTTAATTACAAAAAGTTTAATGATGTTCATTTAACCCATTACTTAGTGAGGTTAATTTTAAACCGATAAAAGTAAATAATGGTCGAGGGTTTTGTGTGCTTCTACCTTAGTCACACCGGCTCCTCCAGGTTGGTCTGCCATTAGTTCAAGTGGTAGTGAGGTCGAGTTTGCGATAGTGCTTCGCATCAAATTTTATAATTCACCTCTCAGAGACCTCAGGTTTTACAAGCTATCAGTTGGAAAATAGCATCAAAAATGACAAATTTTTTTAAAATATTTCCTATTTTTCTCTTGACCACGACTGACACCCGTGGGTGCAGAATTAGGGATTTTCAACCATGGGTCGGAGCCGCGGCTAAGAAAATTTACAAAATTGGCTACTTTTACCAAAATCAGCTAGCAATCTACAATAAATGCTCCAAAATCCTATCGCGAGGAGTTTCAAAATGCTAAATTAAAAATACACATCTGACCAGAATTGTCAAAAATATTAAAAATAACAAAAAAATTAGATAAATCAAAAACAAAATACGCCTTGTATCTAGTGATTTACCCTCTACACTTTGTAGTTGTAGTGACTGGCATTCCATGCAATCCATAAATATGAGTAAATTACCATAAGGACATTTAGGGCAAACTTCATCATCATGGAATTTATATGCTTCATTTCAATCTCAAATAAGGCCTTTACAACTGGACTGCTCCATGGGAATGAAGTATTCATCTCAATTCTTATATGAAATTTTAGTAGATTATCACTAATATTATTCAACACGTGCCTAATTGGAATTTTTATCATTTCAATTCCCTAAGAAAGCCTTTGTGGCTAGACCGCTCCATGGGATAGAAATATATAATTACAATTAATAGTTACAATCATAGCTGATTAGGCCTAATCATATTATCAAATGCTAAATCTTAATTTTTTCAAGTCATTCATAGTGGTCAAGCAACTCGTCGCTTAATTTAATTATCATTACCCTCATCAACTCATCACTTGAGGGGGTAATCATAATCAAAGTCAATAGAATATCCCTTGATCTTGCCAAAATTGCGTTCGTATTATGAATCATTGCAATGACTATCATAAGCTTACCCTTTGCTGGGAAAAAAAGCAAATATAATAGTTTAGTTTGTATCTCTCTTTATTTTGGACACATAGGCTCAGAAACCTATAGTAGCACTAAAGCTACCTGAATTTCTAATGATGAGTGCAAGCTATTTCAATTTAATCCTTCCATCCAGTTAGAAGCAATGATTCTAGGATGCACATCCTTTTGCTAGACCTTGGGCATCTAATATTGATCAGAATAATGATCATCATCCAACCTATGACATTATTTTAGGAGGTCTATTTTTTGCTCAGCGTTGTTTGATCTCACAATGCATCTCAAAAGGGGCATATTTAGAAACCTAAAACGTGTCATGTCAAGGTGACTACTCATATGATACATGCTAGAATACCATATGGAAGATCTTGGATGGATTCTAAGGTATAGCAATGGTTTTAACCACTCATTTAGGTAGTTTGGTCTAATCAATGTTGGTCATGGTTAACACCCGCGGTTAATAGATTTTACCATACCTCCGAGTCACAGCTAGCCTCATAAATCAATTGGACCTTGGACGACCCAAAATTGGCTTCAAAATCCAATTGGTTGTAGATATGATCGGTTTGAGAGTGGAAAGTTTCGAAAACTTCCCTCCAACTGCCTCAACTGCCCTTTCTTGATCTTGGCTTCTCCATAAAGCAAAGACATGGCCTACTCAAATGCTATAAGAACCTATTGTAATTGGGAAATAGGAGAGATGAATCTTGAGTTGAAGAGTAGCAAAGCCCTATCGAATTGTATACTAACTTTCATACATTGAGAGGAACACTTTTGCTGCCCAATTCGAGATCAAATGGCATTTGGAACCAAGAAGTCTATGGAGGGCTAGGAGGAATCAAGAAACGCAATCGAGCCCATTCCATAACCGATTTGAACAATTCAATCGCCAAATATATTAGAGGACATCATGACTATCCTTGATCATCAATTCATCGAAATGAATTGATAAATCAAGCCTTGATTTGGAGAACAAGGACATTAAATCCTCAACCGCGGCTGTCATCCGTGGCTAACAATGCCAACCGTGCGATAGACTCGCGGTCAAGGTTTAATCCTCAATTTAGCTAATTTTAGCAATAGTTTACATTTTACTTATTTTATATTAGTTACATTTGATTTATATTTACTTTATTAGAGACAATTGTGCGGTAGAATCATAGTTTAAGGCTCTCTTTCCTTGCATTTTGTCATTTAAACAATTAGGGCAATAATTGCTACTTTTCATGTTTTCATGCTTTCAATGGTTTAATTAGGATATTATATGGATTGATATATGCTTCCTTTACATTATTGATGGTCAATTATCATGCTTAGAGTATATTTCTATGCTTTATGTACTTTATTGATTTCTAGCTTTCATGATAATATTTTGTATAATTTCCTTTAAAATCCTCATCAAGAGAGGTCTCCTTTGATTCTAATTACTTCTTGTTGTTTCTTGAACATAGGGTTAATAGGGTCTTGACATTCAAAGCAACAAATGCCTCTAATCATGGATAAGAAGGCTACATTTGCCTTAGAGCAGTTCGTGTCAACCTAGGAAGCTTGTGAATTACACCTACCCTCGCATGGGGACTTTTATTGATTGTAATAATTGTATCACATTGGGTATCCCTAAGAAGGATATATTTGTAACCGAGTTTCAATGAGAATTTAATAAAGGAAATCCTTATTTATTTTCATTTGCAAATTTGTCTATCTTTCATGCATTATGTTGATTTTCAGTCATTATTAGCTTAGGTGTATGCATCCTATATTGCTACACTAGTACAACAAAATTTGATGCTAATGCAGAGTTGACAACAAAACACTATGCCATCACTCTAGTCATTAATAGGGGGACCACATACATCAATCCTTCCTCATACCACAAAGCTAGATTTCCCAAAATTTGATGGAGGTAACCCCAAAAATTGGATATATAGGGTCGATCAATATTTCACCTTATATCAAATTTTGGAGATTCAGAAAGTTTGTATCGCATCATTTCACTTAGAAAAAATTACTACACAATGGTACCAATGGTATGAAAAAACAAAAGGTCCTTCCACATGGACTGATTTCAAAAAGAACCTAATGTTGCAATTTGGCCCTACCAAATTTGAATATTTTACAGGATCTCTCACCAAACTTTGCCAAACATATATAGTAAGAGAATACTAGGTATAATTCGAGAAATTGGAAAACCTTACATTAGGACTCGATGCATAATTCTTTAAAATTTGCTTCATCAGTGGCCTAAAATATGACATTTGAATGGAAGTACAAATGCAAAATCCTACCGATATGATGCATGCAATGGCCTTAGCACAAATGGTGGAAGATAAGATCAAAAACCAACATCGACTCAGAGACATATCTACAACAGACTCACAAAATACTTCCACCAACCAAAAACTAACTAAATTCATGCCAATTAAACACATTAGCCCAGAAGAAATAAAGTAAATAAGAGCAAAAGGCCTTTGTTTTCATTGTGATGAGAAATTCCTTTCGAATCACAAATGTATTACTCCCAAACTTTATATTCTATATGTGGCTATACCTAGTCAATCAACAATAGATGAAGAAGAAATCAAGGTCAAACTAGTGGAAGATATACCTGAAGATAAACCTCGGGGTCCATTAGAAATTTCCTTCAACACCCTCACCAAAAATTCATCCCCCCAAACAATGAAAGTTTCTGGTTCCTTTAAACAACAAAATATTATTGTGCTTATTGACTTTGGAAGTACACATAATCTCATCGACCCATGCATGGCAAAACAAACCGACTATTTTATTCATCCTTGTAATAATTTTGAAATCATGATCGGTAATGGGGAAAGAATCACTTGTAACAGGAAATTTTGCAATATTAAGCTCACCTTGGGAAATTACACTGTCAAACATGGTATGTATGCAATTCCATTAGGAGGTTGTGATATTATTTTAGGTGTGCAATGGCTACGAACACTCAAAATAATTTTATGAAACATTGACAACTTATGGATGAAGTTCACACAAAAGGATCACATATATATGCTTAAAGGGATAACATCTGGCCCTTCTCTCCTATCAAGCTCTCATCACATAGATAAAATGGTTCCTAGAGGAGGAAAGGCAAGGGTTTCCCATTTATTTTATCTCCAATCCATGACAAAGCCACCAACACTTCCACCTTCCTAATATCCTTGCTTGAGGAACAATGATATTAAAATAGTGTAATAACATGAGCACATATTACTAGTTAAATAGAGGATGAAGCTTCTCACTACGAGCTTTAAGGAAAAATCTCCTTTTAAGGAGGGTGGCATGTTAGGACCCTCCTCCTAACATAAAACTATTAATTATATTATATTATATTTATTAAGGGACATATCCCTTCATTTCACATATTTTAGATAGGTATAATTAGTCAATTCTAGAGGTGTCTCAAAGGCATCAAAGAACATTTATTTATTTTACTAATGGGTTTCTACTTTCAATCAATTGTGATTCATTATAACAATTATTTCCTTCTTTATTTTGCATTTTAATCCATATTTTCCTTATTGGTTTCATAACACTTGAGATTTCTTCCCAAGGCCTCGGCTAAAATGATGAATAGGCATGGTGATAGGGGGTCTCCTTGTCTGATCCCTCTACTACTTTTGAACTAACCTACTATAGACCCATTTATGATGACTGAAAACCATGATAAGGATATGCGCACTCTGATAAGATCAACCCACTATGGATGGAACGCAAACTTGAATAGGACTGCAAGGAGAAAGTCCCATGAGACTCAGTCAAACGCCTTGTTCATGTCAAGTTTGAGGAGAAATCTAGCTTTCCTGCTCTTAGAAATGGAATGTATCACCTCATGTATGGTAATGACACAATCAGTGATATTCCTCCCTTGGACAGTGCTTCTTTGATAGGGATCAATGATAAGGTGGGGACTTCCTGCATTCTAGTGGACATGGTTTTGGTCAAAATTTTATAAATTACATTGCACGGGATGATAGGCCAAAACTTGAATAGTGATTTATACTAAGATTTTTTTGGGAATAAGGGCCAGGAAGGTTGATTTCATGTCTTTGGGGATAACTTTAGCTCTTTGAATGAATCATATGGTAGAGCATAGATCGGGCCCCATGAAAAAATTGATGAGGGGAACCCATCGGGGCTCGGAGCTTTATCAAGCGACATTGAGAATAGGGCAGATTTGATTTTATCATCGAAAGGGTTGTAAGAGGTGTTGATTAAAATATTGCAAGATACTATTGGGGGTATGACAGATAAGGTTCTAGTAGGTGGAGTTAGAGCTAGGGTGGGGTGATTCAAGGAAGGATTGAAAATGGTTTACCACCTCAAGTCTGATCTCATGGATATTGGATGTGGAAGAACCATCCCCTATGGTCAACCCTCTGATCCTATTAGAGCTACAATGCCTAAGCATGGATGCGTGAAAAAAAATTGTGTTGGATTCACCTTCTTTTAGCCACTAAACCCAAGACTTCTACCTCTAGAAGGTTTCTTCTCTTGCCAGGATATTGTGATATTTTAACAACAATCTTCTTTCCTCATCCCTAGTGTTGATTTCAATGCTCCCTTGCTAGATTTGATTCTCAATAACTTGAAGTCTTTATTTGATTGCCTCTTTATTTTCAAAGATGTTACTAAAAATATCCTTATTCCAGATTTTAAGATTGGATTTAATGGTCCTGAGTTTGTTGGTAACTTGATAAATTATGTTTCCATGATAAGGGAGGCTCCACCATTCAGAGATGTGATACCTCAAATTAGGGTGTTGAATCCACATAGCTTTAGAGCATAAGGGGGTCTTGAATGAGGATTGATGGGCTACTTAAAAGACTATGGGGTTATTTTTTGGACCTATTTTGGGTAGAGAATCGAGGGTGGCATCTTCAAACAAGGGGATGAGTTAAAAGGAAATGAGGAATCTATCAAGCCTCAATTGGATATGCATGGTTTCGATTCTTCTATTGCTCCAATTTTACCTAGATTCTTTGAGGTGGATATCCATGAGCTCATTGGAGTCAACAAAATCATTGAATTCCTCATAATTTCTTGGAGATATGGATGTACCTCCTCTCTTATAAGTAGGGTAGAGGGGCGAATTAAAGTCCCCATCCAAGATCCATTGGTTAGAAAAAATATTTCTCATTTAGCTGAGAGTGTTCCAAAGGTTGGTTCTCCCAAGGGGTGAATTGGGAGCATAAATATTTGAAATAACCCAACTTAACCTTGTGTATTTATAGTAGAAAATAATATTCACAACTCTATAAAAAATGGAAAAGAGCCTTCCTTCCACCTATAAGGGATTCCATAGGAAAAAGATACCCCCAGATGCTCCTTTGGCTGGGATGGCAATAAAATATGCATTCTTCCAGATGTGTTTTGCTACTTTTTTGGAGTTGCTTTCTTCTAATTTTATTTCTTGCATTATTAATATGGTGGGTTTTATTTCCTTTCTCATTCATGAAATAAGACTTTGCTTGAAAGGGTTGTTAAGCCCTCTCACATTCCATGAGAGGATCTTCATTTAAGGTTCTTGGAGCTGGTTCTTTTTCCACATCTACCTTGGTGTGAGGTGGGTTTGGTTCTCTTAATTTTTTTCTTGAACTAATCTGGTAGGAGTTGGAAGAGAGTAGTTTGAGTTCCATTGGTGATCTCATCATCAACCTCTTTCCTTATTTGGTCATTGAAGGATGGACATCCTCTCTTTTTTTAACTACCCACATCAATGATGGCCTTTTTGGAACTCCAAGTGTTAAGGGGGCTCAGGGCTTCCTAGGAGTTAGTAACAGTAGACTGGGTGAAAGACAACTTGGTGGGGCTAATGGGATCATAGGAATGAACTCCTTTAAGCTTAGAAGATCTTTGGAGGGTTAGGGTTTTAGGCAAGATACTTAACTCAAAAGAGGAATAGGTATTAGGATTAGTCATGGAGGAGGAATGGAATCAATAGGGATTAGGGGAACCTAGTGAAGCAAACACCTTGGGTGGGATAGAGGTGTAAAAGGAGGTGGAGAGTTGGAAAGAGGTTTTTGGGGAGCTACAGGGAGTGGGTTGGAGGGTTTAGGTTTTTTGAGAAGTGTTAGGAGCAAAAAAGAGGGTTTTGGTTAGGAGAGGTGGTGGAGAGGAAGGCCCAAACTTAGAAGGATAAGGGGGTGCAAATGGCAAGGAGATAACAGGTTGGGATGGGAGGTCAAACCTGGCTTCAAGGTTATGGTCAAAGGGATCTATACAGGGTTATGCATAGCAGCTATTTATCACTAAATTGGCTAAAATTAGGATTTTCAAAAATTGGAGTTGGCTAATATTTGGGACCCTTGACCAGGGCCCATTAGCCAAAATTTTCTAGGTGCAATTTTTTTTGGGTCGATTCACCCCAATTTTATAATAATTTGACAATTTTAAGTTTAAATTTCCAATATTACCCCTAATAATAGTGAAACTTCTACATGTGTTTAGACACTATTCGCTTGGATTTTGAAACTGATTCACCAAATTTTTATAAATACATTTTGGGGTTGACCCCTTACGCATAACCCTAGATCCAGATCAACTACAAGTAAATCAGAAAGAATACCAAAGTGGTTTAGATAACCAAAGAGGGAACATACCTATTCTTTGAAAGAGATATTATATTGAGACACCACATTTTTGCCTTTCTCCTAGGTAGGGGAGTCTGTAGGGTGATTAATAAAAACAACCACCCTCTAAGGGATTATGATAGTTTGCAAATTGCACTTAGGTTGGTTTTTGGTAACAATAGACCTCTAAGAAGTTCTAGCTATGTACCGATTGCATCTAGCAAGAATGGATCCAACCTAGTGAGTAATCGGTTGAGGATTAGCATGTTGATATTCCTTGGAAGTGATCTCTTTCTGAGATTTGAGAATAGGACACAAATCTCTCATGTGTCCTTGGGTGTGACATTCAATACAAAATGCCAATTTATTATCATATTCCACTATTTGGTGCTTATGGAAGGAGCCACAAATGAGATTGATGTGGGTAGGTAGCTTAGATTCCAAGTTGGCATTTATGCAGATGCGAGCATAGATGAAGCGACTTCTAGCTTTAGTGGCTATATCAATAGCAACTATTTATCCAATGGTTCTGGCAATACTACAAAATATTTCTTCATACCAAAACTAACTAGTAATCCCAAAGAGGTAAACCTATATGGGAGAAAATTTAATGCTCTGGGTATCTGGGTCGAATTCCTTAGTCCACTTCATCAAAATAAACTTCTTTTTCCAAAGAACCATGGCCCTCCTATTAATATTTTGCTAGTGTCTTCCGTATTAATGAGATGGATTTATGAAAAGCCTCTTGGGTAGGTAATAAGTTCCATGCTACCGCAGGGGCACCACTTGGCATTGGCTCATATCCTAATGGAATCCATGTTGGGTCATCTCCCTATGAACTTTTTGATGAGGGATAAATATTCATTGTATATGAAGCTAGCCATGAGGCTTTCTGGGATAATGACACAATTTCCATTGGGAATGTGTACTTCACCAAAGGATATCACAAGATTTGAGCCACATAAAAATTTATCCATGAAAAAAATGGGGGGCAGTTGACCCTTCATGGGGCCCAAAAAAAATAGTTCTTTTATCTTTGGAACAGTTGCTATCGAGTACATGGGTCCCCTTAGGGGTAACGAAGTTAGAGGTGATGTCAAGACCAAAACTAGAAAAATCACCAGGACCACCACCACTATTAGGATTATTTGACATAGAGATCGCATCCTCTAGGGATTTGATCTTTGTTCCTCCATTAGGATCATCCGCAACTGGGTTCCTGCCTTTCAAAAATTCAAAACTCACATTTACAACACCTTACAGTTTTAGACAAAACAAAAAATATTTAACTGATTTAAATGTGATATGACATGTAGATTTTTATGTTTTATAAGGGTAATTATTTATGACAACTTATAAAGTTTCATATAGTAAAACCATTGTAAATGTTAGAAAAAATAAAATAAACTGATAAAATAACCATAGGAATAATTTCTACTCATTACAAATAAAATCAACTCACTAAGGATAAAATAAAACTATAAAATGGAACCATAGACCATTTTAAATATACCTTAAATAATAAACAAATGACATTATCTCAATTGGTTATATTTATTAACTCTTAAGGATAAGATATGGGTTTGAATATTGCCAACCAATACATGAATAATCACTAAGCTTGTTGTAATACCACCATGTTGTCATGATGATGTCATATGGGAAGGGCCCATTTTAATCCCACAAAAACTATTAAAAAATATACCTTTAATAATATGGACCAAATTAAATATGATTATATCAATTACAATTACAACCTAAAAACTTGTATTAGACACATGACATGTGATATCCATAGGTGTACCTTGTAAGGATATGATTATTTACAAACACAAAGCTACCCCAAAGTGATAAAACTATTAGGGGATGTATTTTTCATAGAATAGTTTACAACATGACTCAATGTAATGGTTGTAGTGTGGTATCTATTATGCAAGACAAGGTACCCATTATTTAATGCAACTACAAACATAAATCTATTGTGTGTCCTATTTTAATTGCAAGCACTACGAGTCATTACTACACACAAACATAACAACATATAGTGCCACTAGCATCTAGATACTTGTCACACAAGTGCTAAGAAATATTTTTATGATGGAAATAGGAGATGGTATAAGAATAGAGGAGATTAGTGTGAGTGCATTTGATTCTAAGTACATGAGTTGTATGTCTAAAATAATAGAGCTAATAATAAAGTTAGAATCTAATAGTTAGGTGTACATCCCCTAAGGTTGTTGATATATCTCTACTCATGGACTTGATCAAGATTACCTCTATCATAATTCATAATAATATGTAGGGTTTATTTATTTGAAGATATTTAACTAAGCTAATTATAGTTTATGACATAATTTTACTATCCATATTTCATGTAGCTATAACTTTATATTATATATTTATCAAACTGAATGAAATAAATTACAACCATGACGATCTCTTATGTTAAATCCAATAAGCAAATAACTAGTTCCTTTGTGACATGGTCTCTTCTATGGGATTAGGATTTATTTGATTACAACCATTATGTGCTTTACTAAATTTTACCAAGCTATGGCAATAGTTTAACCATACCTCTTTATAGGATAATTGTATCATTTGCACATATATTTGTGTCTTAGGATCTAAACTTAATATCTAAATAGAGAATATTGATAAATATATCCTAGTCTAAATTTCAAAGGGCCTTGATATGGTCATCCATGCTTTAATTTAAAATTGTTTTTGAGATTTTTCTTAATTAATGGAATAGTTATGTGTTATATCATATTTATCATACAATTTTGTTTCTTATTTCTTACAAAATAAATGTTGGTAGTATTGATTTAACCATCAACCAATAAATAATTTAGATATTGAGAGATAACATGGGTATCTAGGTGGATATACATAATTACTATTAACATAGAGGATGATTGATATCTTGAATACCCCATGATGAGCATGATATCCTTCAAGTTGTTTATTTTTTATAAAATTCAAAAGGACCTCATATGGACAATAAAATTTAGGGTATAGTTGGGTGAGATGACCATGACTGCTTTAGGGAAGGGAAGGACTTTTCCAAAAATATTGGCCATACCTAGAAGCTTGAGCATGTTCTTTGTTAACCTTTTGGAATATGAAAGGAAATCCTTATTGTCTCCATGACTAACTATAAGAGATATAGCATGTACAACATTGAACTCATGTGGATTAGAGACAACATAGGTCTTATTATCCTTTTCACCCAAACTAAATGGAAATCTATCATTATTATTCAAGATAGCAATTCTTCATCACACCTTTAGAATAAAATATTAATGGTGGTGAGGTCAAAGGAGGTAGAGGCAATAGTAGCAGAGTAAACAAGAGGAGTATGGATGTTCAATTGGGTTTGCTAAATTTAACAAATAGTCTCTAATCATGATATAGACAAGAACACATTATTTGATGAGCCCCTCCATATTGGTGGTGTTATCCATATGAATGTGGAGGTTTTTTTCCATGTCCTACATGAAGTAGAGATCCTTGATGGTCACCTTGGTTGTATTGGAAAATTTACTTTATAGTATCATAGGGATGGAGGCATGGACCCTTTACCCAAGAGACTCACATAGTTATCATGTTGAAGAAAATACTAAAATATTTATGTATAGTTAATAGAATCTAGAATGCCACTCTCACAATAGGCACTACAAGTATGTTGGATGCACAAGGACTAATTAGGTAAGAATTGTAGTATGACATGATAATGTACAATCATGGTTTTCTAAATATGTAAGGGGTCTACATAGAGGTTTCCATAGTAGAACTAAGTATAGTGGTCACATCACACACCAAGTTCTATGGGGCGTATGGGGTATTAGCCTTGAGTGTAATGAGAGGTGCCACAAAACATGGCCACAAAACATGTGTAATAAAGTATTAAAAATAATAAGTTTAAATTGTGTACACAACTACTAAGTCCTTTTCCTTATGTGATTACTACTACATTAATCACTTTCTATTTTATACATAACTCAAGCATTGAATTATATGCAATCATATGCATACCAATACAATAGAACAAATATTAGTTTATTTATGATTCAATTAAAGTATATTTATTCCTATATATAAACTACTAAAGTAACAAGCCATAACCCTAACTCTCAGGGTTTGACTCATCCTAACCCAAAGGTCCCAAGTAAAATAAATAAGGATAGCTAATGCGGATATATCAAGGTCATTATATCGATTTACCCTTTAAAAATATTTATCTCCAAAGCTAAAATGTTTTGGATAATGAACACCATTTCCCATGTTGTATATTATTCTGGAAGATCCTTCCATTTAATGAGTATTCCTTATAATTGTTGTATCCTGAGATTATTATCCCATGACTACAATGTTGCTTTAGGAGTAAATTTAATATAACCCTCTTCATCCAATTTGGAAGGTGTTTGTGGGATTGTATACTTTGAATATGTACTTATTTAATATATAAAACATAAAAATAATATGGAATTTTTATGTAGGTGGAAGCTTTAATTGGTATTACATGTCCTTGATTCAAGGAATCGCCTTATAAGGACAAAGTCAAATTATATTTTAGAACATCAAATATTTTTTTGTCTCCATAAAAATTATTTATTAAATTTTGTGAGTAAAATATGCATTCATGCAACATGTATTCACTATGTTCATTAAATGCATTCTTAACAATTTCATCCATGAGTGCATGCAACTAGTCTACCTTGTATCTCCCTAGTTTTTGAATGATAAATTTCAAGTTTCCAAGTCTTGCAAAAGCCTTTGTAATTGAATACATTATGGCTCCCTAATTAATTAGAAACTATAAAAATAAGAATGTTTACAAATTTAAAAATCCTAATTTTGAATTAGAATTCCTTATCTCTCCAAAAATAAATTATTTACAAATATTTGTGCCTTTGAATTTAAATTAATAATAAAGCAATATTTAAAATTTCAAATAACTTTTTAAAACCTCACAAACTTCAAATTAAATATCTACTTATTGTGGTTTGTGAGAGAAAAATTAGGAGCGAATAGAAAATAATATATATTGAACCTTAGAAAATTGAGATTACAGTAGTATTTATAATGGTAACTCCAAATGACTCTAGGGAATATAGGGAAGTTAGGAAAATAGGAGAAATATGGAGGAAAAGAGAAAGGGAAATAGAATTGGTTCACCTTGCCACCCTTACCGTCCAATCCGCCCAGTCAGCTACCGTCCAAGTCAACGTACCTGCCCAGTCAGCTGCCATCCAAGGAGGTAAAAGGGGTAAGATCCAAAGCTTACAGTTGAAACAAATTTTTACACCTTTTTACTCCTTTTACTAGCTTTATTTCCAATATTATCCCCCTTAAAGTTGAGAGGACTGACTATACAGTCTCTTAGCTTTATATATTGAGCTTTAGCTATACCTTTGGTGAAGATGTATGCAATATTATCCAGAGTGTTAAAATATTGAAGCTCAACTATCTGCTATTCCACCATATCTCGAATGAAGTGATACTTCATATCGAAATGCTTTGATCTACTGTGGTGGAATGGATTTTATGCCAACTGAATGGCACTTATGTTATCACAATACAGTCGATTTGGACCACTCTAACTTTCTCCAATATATTCAAGAACTTTTCTTAACCATAGGGCCTGAGTACTAGCATGAGTGATGGCTATATACTCAGCCTCAGTTGATGACAATGCTACAACAATTTGTTTCTTTAAAATCCATGTAATTAGTCCCGATCCTAGACTAAAAAAATTATCTGATGTATATTTCTTATCATCTATGTTTTTGTCCCAATCATTGTCACTAAAGCCAACTAATTTCATAGAATTACATTTTTTGTAATGGATTCCAAAATCCAATGTACCTTTTACATATCTTAAAATTCTTTTAGTTGCTTGTAAATGCAGCTCATATGGACTAGTCATAAACCTTGAAACTATAGAAATTGCATATTTAATATTGGTCCTGGTGTTGGTGAGAAACATCAGACTCCCAACCATGCTTCTGTAAGTGGTCATGTCAACCTTTGATGCTCCATCGTCCTTGCTCAATTGGATCCCATGTCCAGTTGGAGTTGCAACTGATTTGCACTACTCCATGGAAAATTTCTTGATCATGTCTCAAGCATACTTGTGTTGACATATGAAGATCCCTTTATTTTATTGATGCACTTCCATGCCTAGGAAGTATCACATTAAACCAAGATATTTCATCTTGAACTGTTTAATCATGGAGTTTTTGAACTCCATATTCATTTTATTGTTACTACCCATAAATATTAGATCATCCACATACAAATAAACTATGATAATGTCTACTCCTTGCTTTAGGTAGTACAGAGTTGGTTCACTTTTGATTCTAGTGAATACATACTTGCTAAAATAGCCATCAATGCATGAGTACCAGGCTCTTGATGTTTTATTGAGGCCATAAAGTGATTTCTTCAATTTGTAAATAAGGTTCTCTTTTCCTTGTTCTTGAAAACCTTGAGGTTGTTGAACATAAACCTCTTCTATCAAGTATCCATTCAAAAAATTACTCTTCACATCCATGTGTTGTACATTCCATCCTTTATGGGCTGCTAAGGAAAGAACTAATCTGATTGTCTATTGTCGTACGACAGAAGCAAATGTTTCCTCATAGTCAATGCCAAATTTCTGAGTAAAACACTTTGCTACTAGTCTCACCTTATGCCTTTCAATGCTTCCATCAGCATTGTACTTGGTCTTGTAGACCCATTTAAACCAAACACATTTTTTTACTTTGGGTAGCTTTACTAGCTCCCATGTATCATTATTGTTTATAGAGGTTATTTCCCCTTTCATGGCTTCTTGCCATACATTTTGAGTACATGCCTTCTCATAGCTAGCTGCTTCTAGTTGTGTACTAGCCAATAAAGCATAATTTACTACATCTCCCATAGGATCATGGGAGTCATCATCTCCATACAATTACAAATTTTGAAGTTGTTACAAAACTATATTCATCTCACTAGCTTGAATTATAGTGAATATTCTCTGGAAATTCTGATACAACATTTGAAAGGATGGTTGATTTTTTAATATTCTTCTGCCTCTTGATGGAGAGTCTCTGTCGATGTCCATCAGTGAAGAACTTACTGATCTCTATGGAGAAGTACTTGGAGTGTTTGTTGAAGTACTTTATGTAGTAATCTTGTATGGGATTTGAGGGGGTAGTGTACCTTTGCTTTTCTTTGGAGACACCTATTGTACCTGTGAAGAACTTACATCTTGGGACTCATCATCAAAAAAAAATCTTTGATGACCCCATTCTCCCCCTTCATCAAAAATTACATCCGTAGAGATTACAACTTTATGATTCTTGGGATTGTAGAGTCTATATCCTTTTGTAGACTCACAATACCCTACAAATATACAAGCTTGACTTTTTGGATCAAGCTTCTTCCTTTTATCGTCAGGAATGTGTACATATGCTAAAGAACCAAACAATTTGAAATGCTTTACATTAGGTTTCTTTTCTATACCACGCCTCATAAGGAGTGACACCATCTAAACTAGAAGTTGGACTTATGTTTAGAATACATACACTGGTTCTTATAGCCTCTGCCCAATACATATGAGTTAGATGCTTAGACTGTAGCATCGATCTCACCATCTCAAATATGGTGCGGTTTTTCCTTTTTTCCACACTATTCTGTTGTGGGGTATAGGAAGTCGTAAATTGCCTTTTGATCCCACTTGCTTTACAATATTTTAAAAAATATTTTGAGGAGTATTCACCTCCTTGATCTGTCCTAAGACATTTTACATAATTCCCACTTTGATTCTCTACATTGTTTCTAAAATCTATGAAGCAATCAAAAGCTTCATCTTTGTGTTTTAGAAAGTAAATCCAACACATTCTAGAGAAGTCATCTATGAAAGTGAGAAAATAAGAACTATTTTTGAGACTGTGTTTGCATTGGACCACAGATGTCCGAATGTACTAACTGTAGTGGATAGTTGGCTCTCCACACTTGTCTTGTCTGAAACTTCGACCTTGAGTGCTTTCCCAAAGAACATCCTTCACATACCTCCTTTTGTTCATTGATTTTAGGAAAACCTGTCACCATAGCTTGAGAAGTTAGAAGTTTCAAGCTAGCAGAATTAAGGTGACCATATAGCAAGTGCCAAAGGATACTTGGATTTGTTATAGCTACATTGGCAATTTTAGCTTCCCCTGGCTCATCAAAATTGAGAGGGAATAACCTATTATTGGTCATGGGAACCTGTGTTATGACACAATTATAATTATTCTTATAAAAAATAATACATTGTTCTTCATCAAATACAAGCTTGTAATTGTTCTCCATAA
This sequence comes from Wollemia nobilis, assembly GCA_028583015.1. Lineage (NCBI taxonomy): Eukaryota > Viridiplantae > Streptophyta > Pinopsida > Araucariales > Araucariaceae > Wollemia > Wollemia nobilis. The sequence goes on along the minus strand of JAQPPZ010002189.1, from coordinate 2,895,385 downwards.
TTTTTCCAATGCTTAGCAGATTGTGTTGGAGCTTTGGAGTGTAATATATGTCATGCACTTTCTTTAGTCCTTATTTGGTTGGAACCTCCATGGCTCCAATACCCTCTACTTGCAATGTCTTATCATCCCATAATTTGATTTGGGATTTATAAGTGGAATCGAGAGTAGCAAATAAATGTTCTTTAGCACTCATATGGTTGGAAAAAATAGTATCTAGAATCCATGTATCATTTAGATTCTATTATGATTGGCCATATGACACAAAAAATATTAGAAATATCATCTTCTTCTCCATAATTACCATATTGACTGCTGCTGCCTTGTGAAGATTTTGACCAGCAGTCACGAGCGAAGTCACTCAGCTTGCCATAGCTGAAACATGCTGATTTGGAATTGTCACTTCCTCACCCTTGATTGCCACTTTGTCCTTTATTTCCATCTTGATTCTGATTTAAACCTCTTTGTTGGTTGCCTCCTCTGTATAAGTTGCCTCCTCTATTGGAATTGCCTCCTTTGTTCTGGTTGCCTCCTCTATTGGAATTGCCTCCTTTGTAGTTGCCTCTACCTCTACCTATTTTCTTACCTCTACCTTGACCTCTTCCCCATCCTCTTCCATTATTTTCATTGGAAGTGAAGGCCTTATAATCACCTCTGTAGCTTGTTGAAGGAGTTTCAGGAAACCTCTCTTCATGTGACATTAACGATCCGATCAATGCATCGAATGTTAAAATGGAAAGATATTTTGATTCTTCTATTATTATGGCAATATGGTTCCATTTCTGTGTAAGAGTTCTCAACACTTTTGTTACAATTATCTCAGGCTTAATTTCTTCGCCTAGTGTAACCATTTTATCTACAATTGCTTTTACTCTAACACAATAATCACCGACTTTTTCATCATCTTTCATTCAGATATTTTCAAAATCTCACTTCAATGTTTGAAGCCTTACCTACTTCACTTGATTACTACCCTAGAATCCATAACTCAATGCTTTCCATGTATCTTGTGCAGTAGTACAAGCAACGATTATGGAAAATATGTTTTTCTCCAATGCATCTTGGAGATGAGAAAGAGCAAATGAGTTGCTCTTTTTCTCTTCTTTTCATGTTTTCTTGTCTATGGCACTAAGTTTTGTCCAATCTGAGGGTTTTGTGTAGCCCTCTTCTATGATGTCCCACAAACCTCTACCTATGAGCAAGGTCTTCATATTTATAGACCAATACTCATAGTCATAATCATTAAATTCTAGTATAGATAAATTGTTTTGTGAGGTCATAGTTACCAAAAAACTCTCTTTATTTCATGGTTACAATAAAGTACTTTTTCTATTTGAAAGAAGGAAAGAAGAAGAAGAAAGAAGGAAGAGCTTACAAATTTAAGTCAAATCTGACTTTTTCTACTCTATCATTGACTGCTTGTTCCTCTTGATGTGGGGATGCTATCTCTTGATTTACAAAGTTATCTGTCACTTCTTCTTCGTCGTCACTTATCTATATGATTTTTGGTGATTTTGGTTCTAGGATTTCTACTAAAATACTGTAGTGTGTGTACTCTGATTCTTGTGGTGTAGCTTGTATGGATTTTGATTATTCAAATTGACTCCTGAATGAGTGATATTCAAAATCTGCTTTGTACCCTGAGTCAGGATGTCTTTGATGTGCGATTACTACATTTTGGAGTTGACTAAACATAATGTTGAGTTTATAACCTCTTACATTTTCATCAAACCTTTCTACACCTTCTCTTGCTAGAATTGCACATAAGCCATGATAACATCCATTTGGTCTTATCATCAATGCCCTTCATAAAAAAAAAAAAAACTAAGCCTCTTAGGCTTATTACACACTCTTTCCTCTTAGGAAAGTTTAAACCTCTTTTACAATCTCTGAAATTTTTACAAAATGTGAAATTTACAAGGCTCCAATAATTGACAATATCAAACCTCTAGGGCTTTTACAATAAAAATTTTAAAATTTAAACTTAATAAAAAAATTAAATATTCATATTTAATAAAAAAATAACTTTATAATTATTAAAAACCTAAGTTTTAAAATAATTATAAATTAGTTTTAATTTTATTAAATTAATATTTAATAATTTTAAATATTCTAAAGTTTAAATGATAAAAAAAATTTAATAAAATTTATCCTCTAGCCCATTCAAACCCGTGACCTCTTGACTATCACAAAAATTTTGACCAATGTGCCATGGTGTCTATTTGAAACATAAAGGATCCACGATCCTTTTATATCTTGTGCTTCTCCGAGATTGAAAAAAAAAAAAGTAAAAACATTCGAACCTGAGACACCCTACTCACAAGTGCTCCTCGTTAGCCGCTTGAGCTACGCCTACAGTTGGGTATGAAGGAGGAATATTTTCTATTTGAAATGTAGTGAACGATGATTTTAATAAAAAAAAATGAAATTCTTTTGTCCCAAATTAAGCAAGATGGGGGCAAAAATAGGGTTTATAACCCTGGATGGGCGAGTAATGAAGCGATTGCCTTTGGGCAATCAATGATCACCCATTTTGCCTCATTTTGACCAACTGCTCCTCACCATGTTGCTCCCTTTGCTATCATGTTTCTCCTCCTCCTTGTGCCACGTGTTTGTCCATGTCAGCTCCTGAGTCGTCCTCTCACCATGTGTTGCTCTATGATAGGTCCTCCTGCGTCACTCCTATCTCCACATGCTTGTTGTGTTGGACTGCTCTAGAATTTGCCTTGATCCATGTGCTTCAGGCTTCTCTCACCTCAAGATACGTGCTACGGGCCCCACCTCGACCTCACTTCGGGCTGTGTGCTATGAGATTATCTCACCTCGGTCCTTGGGCCTCCCTCACGTCGATCCTCGTGACCTATTAGCTTTAGATCTGATACCATATGTGATTTGTGAGAGAAAAATTAGGAGCGAATAGAAAATAATATATATTGAACCTTAGAAAATTGAGATTACAATGGTATTTATAATGGTAACTCCAAACGACTTTAGGGAATATAGGGAAGTTAGGAAAATAGGAGAAATAGGGAGGAAAAGAGAAAGGGAAATAGAATTGGTTCTCCTTGCCACCCTTGTTTTCCAATCCACCCAGTCAGCTACCATCCAAGTCAACCTACCTGCCCAGTCAGCTATCGTCCAAGGAGGTAAAAGGGGTAAGATCCAAATCTTACAGTTGAAACAAATTTGTACACCTTTTTACTCCTTTTACTAGCTTTATTTACAACACTTATCACTCCAAATCTTAAATATGCAATTAAAGTAACTAAGGCTTTAATTAACCTATTAAACTCCTTATCACTCCTTTAATAAAATTAAACCTTAGGATAATTCAATAATTAATCATGAAATAATATTCTCTCCTCAACCTTAGAAATTTAAATATTAAAAATTAAACTTCGAATTATACCTCCTTAATAACACTTACTTTCAAAACATCTCCTAGAACTGTAATTTTCTAAGCGACTTGCTTATGGCTACGAATGTATCACTGACCTCCTATAGGCACTTGGAAGTTTCATTGTCCTCAATATGCATTGTCCTCTTAATGAGTGTTGTGCTCTCCAATGAGTTTTGTTCTATCCAATGAGAATTGTTCTCTCCAATGAGTGTTATTCTCTCCAATGAGTGTTGTTCTCTCTAGTGAGCATTGGTCTCATGATAATTGTCTCTCTAATGAACATTGTATCACTTCTCTCTAATGAGTTCTTGAGTGTTTCACTTCTTTGCCTTTGCTGGTGTTTCGAATGACTTCAAAAACTATTAAAAAGAACATGGAAGAGTTATTTCTTAATGGTACTCAAAAACATTTCTCCTTCTATTCATTCACCTGTCTATTATCCATGTGGCTAGTAAGGAGTTTACATGCTCTTAAACAACCATTTTAAAACCTTATCATTCCAATATTCAGTGCTTCAATTTTTTTTAATGTATTTTCTATTCTCTTATTGTAATATTTGACTTGAACGCATGCCTAATATTTTTAATGCTCGCATATTGGTGTTCTTTGCACTTGAGTATGATAGTTTTTGAATCTTAATACTTAATGTAAATAACCACATAATTGAAATTAAATATGCTATATAAATAACTCAATAAAGATGATAAATAACACAAGTATAACTCAGAAATACTCACAGAATAATCACATGAAAAATGCTCATGAAAATATCGATATAGAAAATAGGTCTACTAATGCATGTTATGTGCAATGTATTTTTTATACCAATTACAAAGGTTTTTCATAAATATATAATAGTATGTGACTCTTCATATGAAGCACTCTTGACATTCACTCTTCTTTAAAACTCTTCACTTTCCTATTTTAAGGACACATGTGCACTCTTACATAATGGATAATTGTGCACATCAACACTCACAACACTTTCACACTTAATTACATGATACTTGTGCATTTTCTACACATTATTACACTGCATGAAATATAAACTCACACTCTAATCTATAACACAAACTTAATATAATATTGTACCAAGGTGGTACATTGCCATGTTAAAATAATGTAATATACTCCAACACCCCATGTATTACATTATTTGGTTATTGAAGAATTTTCTCTTCAATATAGTCTTTATCTTTCAATTTACTTTGCATTGTATGCCTCCTTCATCTTGATCAGATTCCTTTTCTTCTTGCTTGTCTTCATCTTTAGTTTTAGCTCCATGTTCTTCAGTTTTTGTGTTTTCTTGAACTATCTTCTTATCATTGAATTCTTCTAAAAGAATTATCCTTTTGCCTTTGTTCTTTATATCATATGTCTTCTTTGGTATAGTGTCTTCTAAACATTCACTTAAAGCATCATGATAAGATATTGAATTAGATGAACTTGATGTAGCAATATTGCATGAAGAATGAAATATATTTTCTAAAAAGGATTTGATTATATTTTTATTTCCTATTACGAGATCAATCAACTCTTTTTGTTTCATGCTTTCTTCTTTGTAATATTTGAGTGTCAACAATGGCATGTATATAATTCTACCAATATCTAAAGGAATTATAATATCATCTTTTCCATTATCAATTTATTCAATGATCCTAGCATGTAGATAATATTCCAAAGTTTCAAATCTTTCTCCTATTGCTTCACTATAGATAAATTTTGTTGTTAGATCTATGATTCATTCAAATTTTGTAAGCAAATTTTGTATTCCAGTTTTATGACATTTGCTATTTCTTTTCTAATTATGTTTTCCATATCATTATCCATTTAATTATTTAAAGTAGACATCTTTATAGCTCCCTAGGTTTTTGAAAGATAGATATCTAAGTTTCTAACTTTTCAAGCACCTTTGTAGTTGACTACCTTATGTATCCCTAATTAAATAGAAAATAGAAAGTAAGAATATTTGCAAATATAATATTCCTAAATTTGAAGTAGAATTCCTTATTTCTCCAAAATTAAATTATTTGCAAATAACTCTATAGCTTTTGAATTTCAAAAATAATAAACCAATAAAGCTTTCAAGTATTAATTAACTCTAAAAAAATTCAAATTAAATATCCTAATGCCTACTTATCACTCCTAAAATTTAACAAGTAAATATGGTAATAATTACTCTACTTATCTCTCCATTAATCTCAATAAACCTTAGCAATAATAAATAACATTATAAACTCCTTATTCCTCCTTTTAACCTTAGCAATAATTTAAATAGGCTTTTGAAACCCTAATTACCTCCTTAAGGTGCATAGCTTGGTGGATGAACTCTGATGCTGTGTAATGTGCTTCCCTTGACTTTGAAAAAAGGTTGCTCATCTATAATTGTGCAAGGCTTTGGTGCATTCAAAATACTTTTTCCAATTTTAAATTTTCTTCTATGTGTTCAATTCACTTATATGACGCATTCAACTTCTTCTTTGTCCAATATCTTGGATTTTTCACTGCCTTGGAATGTGTGAGTATCAACCTTATGTAAAAATTATTTTTAAATAATTTCTCCCTACCAAGCGAATCATTCCAACATGGTAGTTTTATTATGTACTCAATAATTTCACCTTTTTTGTATTGGAAACATTAGTTGCATTCAACATTCAAGATGACACTTGGCACTTCAAATTAGGTCATATTCCAAAATGGAGTTTTGATGTTTACCTTTCAAATGAGCTCTAGTTTTTGCTTCAAGTTACTTGTTATGTCTCTTCCTAGTGCTTGGGTTTCTTGTTATCAATGACTAGATGCTCTCTTAGTTTTCTAGCTCTCTATTGGATGCTTAGCACTTTGAATTATTTTTTTGAGTGATGTTCTATCTGGTTTCAATCTCCTTTGATGGTGAACCTCCTCCTTTAAGGTGATGCTCTATTGAATTTATTTCAAATGTTTTAATCTGTGTTGTTGGCCCTAGTTTCATTGCTTGTTTGACATTTTTTATCCAATGTTTATCTATGGTGCTTCCTCAACAAAGATGCTACATTGCACATCTAAAGCACTATACTCCTACAAAATGGTATTCTTTTAATTATACTCTTGCACTTACACTTCTTTACTAATGTCACTACTACTTTAAACAATGGTGTTCTTTATATTTCATTTCAATATTGATGTTCTCTTTTCTACTTGTTTTTTAGTTTATAGATAATATATCAAATGTAACTTCTCCAAACGTAGAAAATTTTTCAAATCTTATATGATTATTTCTTAGAGCTCTCTTTATTTTATGTATTTTAACTTTTATCTCTAATAATATAATTTCTATACTACTTGGTGTAGGTTTAATGGTGATGAGACCACCCTGGATTCCAATCCAAAACTAAAATATTCACAATGCTTTAACTTCACTACCTCCTTTATGCTTTACATTGTCTCCATTACGCTAACACTCATTAAATTTGGATATGGAACTATTCTTGCTTACTATGACTCGCTTAAGCTATAACACTCCTCCTAAGTGGTGCTAGATGCTTCTTTATTTAACTGTTGTGTTCTATTCTCTTTCTTCTATGATGTTACCTTGAATATTTAAATTTTATTGCCTTTTTGTATTTCCCATTCTAATCCTTCTCTTAAGGTGTCTTTGTTGTCTATTCAAGCACTTCTCTAAGTGCTACCTTCATTGCTTGTTCTTGCACTTCTCTAGGCACATCTTTAAGGCTTGACATGGGCTTCTATGATGGCCCTTCTAATCTTGTTCTCATTGTAAATGAATAAATTTTTTTCTCTTCCTTATGTTGTACTTGTCTATATTTTCTTCTGATTTCTTTACTCTTTCCTTTAGAGTATGCAATCTTCTTCTCTAATTCTTGAGCCTTCAACTTGCTAGCACTTTTTTTATTCTACTTTAGCATTCTTAGATGCTTTACAGTACTAATGGAGATTATGTTCTTCACCTTAATATTTACTTTGCTAATAATTTCTTCCTTTGTTGTTTCACTTTGTTATCCTCTTCCATATATAGGTGCAATAAACTCAAGTGTTGGATCACTGGTGCAGATTCTCTCCAATATTAAACTTGCACTATGTTTTCCTCTTGAATACCTACAACCATTAATAATTTAAATTATTTAAAATACACTTAATCACCTTTAATATGCATCTTTCTCTATCTTGTATATGATTATAAACTTCTTTTCTTATAGTTTCTTTGCCCCTATGCTCATTTTTAATTTTGACCAACACTGCTTTATTATAAATGGGCTTGTCATAGAATGGTGACCATTATCCCAAATCCAATGAGATATTTTTGAAACTCATTTCTTTCTCTTGGAACTATTTTCTATCTCTTTCTATATATTCAATGTTTTTCTTGAAGATTTTAGTCTTTTTCTTAACCGAATATGTTGCCTTCTCTAACTTTAATTCTTTTGTCTTTGATGCTATTGTACTGCTTCACATTATTTCAATATTTTTCTTATGGCCTTCAAATGCTACCTTTCTCTTCAAATATGTCCTTGTGACATCCAAATACTTTTAATATTACCCTTGTGTCATTCACTCCAAATATTTTCTTCCTCTTTTGCCGTTCTAAATCTTATGACTTTGTTTTCCAATGTGGACTACCAAAATGCTTCCTTTGTAGTGTTATGTGTTGTCCTTTAGCTAGGACTATCTTCAAAACTTTTTGTTGTCTTAAATTCTCTTGAAGTCTTTTTCTACCTTAAATTTTTCTTTATCTATTAAAATTTTCAATAGGACCTATTTCTTGGGTCTCTTAATCTACATTCAATGGGACTTTTCTCAAGTCTCCTTTGTTTGCTTCTATAAAACCTCTTATATCTTGGGTCTTCTTAATTTTTCAATCTCAAGTTTTATCTCTAAGACCTAAAACTATGTTGTAGATTGCCTTCTATTCCAAATTTATTCTTGGAAAAGGTAATCTCAATCTATCTATCAAGTTCTATATTTGAGACCTGAAATACTTATCAGGATTTATATCTAAAATTTAAATGTAACTCAAACCAATCCATGCATGAATAAATCTAAAAACCTTCTATCAATCAAATATGAAAGCCTTCTCTATTTTTTGTCAGAAGCTTATCAAATCTAAAGATCAATTTTCACTATAGAAAAAATTTAGATAATATTTTCTAGCATTAATATAAAAATTTTATAAAAAAATTCATTAATATAAAGTAAAATAGCAATCACCAACTTTTCTTCTTGATTTGGTTCTCTAAAATATGCATGTTTAAATATTCATTGGTTGTCCACCAACCTAGTGGTATTAATTCTTGCCTTAATTGGTCTTTCTCTTAGCCAATGGAAATACTTGTCTTCACTGGTTTTTCTTATCTAGTGGTAATATCCTCAACTTCACTGGTCTCTCCTTGGCCAATGGAAATGTCCTTAGACTTTTTGCAACTTTTAAAAACATGTGCAAGAAAACTTGTTGTGGCTCTAATACCACTGATAGCTTTTGAAGCTTAATACTTAATGTAAATAACCACAAAATCAAATATAAAGTTGCAATATAAAGAATTCAATAAAGATGATAAATAACACAAATATAACTCGGAAATACTCATAGAATAATCACATGAAAAATGCTCACAAAAATACTAAAAATTATATAGAAAAAAGGTCTACTAATGCATGTTCGATACCAATTACAAAGCTTTATCATGAATATATAATAGTATGTGACTATTCATATGAAGCACTCTTGATATTCACTCTTATTTGAAACTCTTCACTTTCCTATTCTAAGGACACATGTGCACTCTTACATAATGGACACTTGTACACATCCACACTCACAACACTTGCACATTTAATTACATGACACTTATACATTTCCTACACATTTTTACATTACATAAAATATAAACTCACACTTTAATTTATGACACAAACCTAATATAATATTGTACCAAGGTGGTACATTTCCATGTACCAAATAATGTAATATACTCCAACAAAGTAACCAAATTTTTTCCCATGCACTATTTGGATTATGTAAAGCAACAAAAACCATGCATATAGTTATGTAACAATGTAAACAAATGACAAATGAAACTAAGTAACCATCAAGATAACAAGATAAATAAAATGGGATGCTCTTCTTATGAATAATATGAAACATAATTACAATAGATTCATCTTAGTTATTCGCCAATTTGATACACTATTACAATATGTAACCCCAAAAGGGGAAAAGATGCAATCCATAGGGTTCTTGCTCTTTCAAATCTAATTATAGAGGGTTTATTTAGAGACATATAATTTATGATGCCAAGAAAGAGGATCTTGGTGATGTATAGCTCCTAATTAAACCCATAACATACACATAAAGAAACTACAAAAGGATCAATAGTAATAAAAGCCTCTCAAGATGAGGTCTATTTCTTTATAAGTGAAAAATGGAAAGCAAATGAATGTAAATTGTTGAAAACGGGGAATAAATGCATGAAAGATTGAATGAAAGTACTACTAATCTATGTTAGAAATCAAATTGAAATCATCTAAGACTAATCTAACTAAAAAATATAGGTAAATTAAATGTCACCGCAAGGTCATCCTCAATCAGAATGGTTGGCTCTACTGGTCATCTTTAGCATTGGTGGTGACGCCTGTAGGCTGCTATTGAAAAAATAGGTAACCATATAGAGACTCTATTAGCTGTGCTCAATGAATGGTGATAGTCAATTTAAATTTTAAATTGATGGTCAAGGATCATTATGTCTGGAAACACAGTTTTATTGCGGAGTTAGATCAGTTTTATGATGAATTGATGATGAATATATTAGCTTTTGATGTAGCATGCAATGAGATATGACACACAAGATGCAAAATAAAATGACATAAAGCAAATCTACAAGATGACTGCAAATAATACATATATAAAAATTATGGTGGTGTTTACAAAATATCTTTGGAGGAAATGAACACTCCATGAATAGAGCTACTGCTCAAGAATGGGCATTGAGCATATTACACCCCACCAGATTACATCACAATGCTACATCATATCACTCTGACTCTATATGAATCTCTCTATGATCTATCTCACTATGATAATTATGATTCTCTATACCTATGGATATTTATATAGGAAATAGGTTCCCTGGCCAACACTCTATCTAGATGTGCAAGGGATATCTTGCACATGTGCAACTTGCACTTTGACCTTGTGCAGTTATTACATTGCACGAAGTAACTAGATAACTTACCATTAAAGTAATATAATGTCCTAAGTATGTATCAAGTTAAAGGTACATTTACATGATCCAAATTATGTAATAGAATCTATTTCTAACACCCCCCTGTATTACATTATTTGGATACTGAAGACTTTAATTTTCAATATGGATCTTATTCTGTTGATGTCTTTGATTCCTATGTAGATGCTTCAATCTCTAGATGATACAAAAATGATCTGAAGTTGTGGGTTATCCTTTCAATTTACCTTGCAATGAATTCCTCATTTAGATTTATCTTCATATTCATATTCTTTAGATTTGGTCTCCACATTATTTCCTATGTTTTTTTCTAATTTGGATTCCCTTGATGTCAGGCACTTTATATGAAAACTTGTTCTTATGATTTTGCATGTTATGAGTGGATTTGAATAGGTTCTTCTTCTCTCTTTTGTACTTATGTAAGACCTGCTTTTATGCCCTTTATAATTATCAACCTTGATATCAATGTTGGTAGATCCATATAAAATAAATTCTAGAAGATAACAATTTATTCTTTGTAGTAATATTCTTTCATAGCCCTTGTAGTATATGTATTTGAAATGACAGGCGAAATATGAGTGATTTACTCCATCACAGTATTTGCAAGGATAAAAGCTCCAACAATTTAACTTTTCATGACCATATTGGTTACAATAGGTGCATATTAGAGATGATCTGGTAACTTTGAAGTCTACTTTAGGAGCATCATATTTATCTATCTCTTTAATAAGATCTTCAAACCATATATGCACAATTGAAGCTATTCCATATTTTCCTTTTTGAATTAAATCTTGTTGATCAATTCTTTCCTATATTGAATCTATTTTGATGTTATATTCACTGGATGAATCTCCTTTCATGTGGATTTCAATTTCATGTCTTATTTCATATTGTATTGGTTCTTCCTTTTCTTGGCCTTTTTCATCATTGTAAACCATCAGATTTTTTATCCATGTTGGTATCTTCCTTATTCCACTTTTTAGTGTGATGCTTAGCATGCTAGTAGTCATTTTTGTATTCTGTTGGGATAGAGTAGACTGCCTTATGACTCCCTAGTTTGCTATGGATAAGATATTGTGATTTTTATAAATTATAGTTCAATATATAATTGATTTTGTAAAGGTTTTTAGATGGAAAAATCAATTCTTATTATCTCTTATTACTCCTATTGAACTAAGAATTGTTACCAAAGTTTAAAAAGGTAATAATGTTGGACCTTTTATATATTTTTTATAGATTTGAGACAATAATAATAATATGAATATCCAACCTTTGAAAAAGCTTTGATAAACCTCTCTTTATAAATAACCTATTGGGAATTAGGTTGAGTGTATCTAATTTTCCAATTAATTAATTTGAAGTAGTAGTCCTTATGACTCCTTAATCTTTGGATAAATTATATCACAATAATATTTTCAAATAATTATCATCTTCCAGTAGAAATACTTATTTCTCCTAGGATTTATATTGCAAATATTTTATATGATAAAGATTTAAATTTTGATGAATTGCTTTCAATTAATTAAATTCCTTTAGTCACAACCTTATAACTCCCAAGGAAAGAAAGTATATAATAATGGGAATTCAACTTTACCTTTCACAAAGAAATATATGACGTTGTTCTTGCTGATAAGCTAGGGCTGCATGTTGTTTCTATAGACGTTGTGACTGCACCCTCCAATGGATAAAATTGGAGATATACACATTCTAAAATAGGTACTACTTGGACTCTCGCTTTGACCTCACTTGGATTGAGAATTGAAGGCTCTAGCACCTTATTTCCATGTTGTAATTATGCATTGTGTTGTAAATGTTGTGATGAGAATTAACTTGTTGGATTGAGAATTGAAGGCTCATTTGCAGATATTTGTACACTAATAGTGTCTTTAAACACTTTGATTAATTTTTTTGTGTGCCCTTATCAAGAACACAAGCAATAATATTTTTTAGAGCAATATAATATTAAAAATCTAATAATTTTTTAATGCACTAATAATATCACCTTATTACTCCAATAAAATCTCAAAACTCATGCACTTAATCAATCTACTACAACTTAATCAAGAATAATCTGAAATGAATCTTCAAGAATTATTCTAAAATTTCTTTAACAAAAAGGTAATAGGAGCTAGTCTTCATTTTATTTTCCAAAGTAGATAATAGGTAGTTGATATATAGTTTAAAATTTCTGAAATCTAATAAACTACTAAAGTGCAAATGAACCTTAAAGAATCCTTTCTTTTGTACACCTTTTGAAGACTCTAATTTAATTTTCCCTTTTTCAACTCAATCTAGTTAAGGTGCTTAAACAAATTTGATAAGTAGTCCACTTAATGAATCTACTCACACCAATAGTTGCTTACCTTTTTTTGAAATCCATTTTCACCACTTCTGTAGAGAATGTAAATCTTGATGTCTATGAACACCAAGTTGTCTTAGATGATATCTTGCAACTCTTTCTGTAGGCTACCTTGAACAACTTCTTCTTCACCAAAATATGATCTCCCTTTCATGAGCCTAGAATTTTGGTGGCTTGTTCTCCTCTTGTAGTGTCCTTTTTGTTGTAGATGTGAAGAGATATTTGATTATGAAGTGGTGTCTTCTTGTTTTGAGAGGTAATCACTGAGAATCATGGATTTGGTAGGTTTCTTCTCAATATTATGTATGTCTTGAGATCTTCTAATATTTGGCACTCCTTGCCAAATTCTTCTTCTTGGTATTATTTTTGGATGGTGATAATTGTCCCAAATCTTTCACTATCTCCAATAGTGAATTTCTACAATGAGTTCTCCTTGGAAATCCTTTGATGAAGTCTTCAAAAAGGCTCACCAAGACTTTTACTGGATGCTCGTAGAGACCTCTCCAAGGAATTTGATTTTAAATCTCCTTATGGTATTCCTTGAGACCTTATCTTCAACCTTCTGCTTCTAGAAGTGTTTTTGGTGAGATATTCTCCTAGATATTTGATTTTTCTACCTTTGTATTCGAGCAGGACTCTACTAGTCCTTCTTCATCAATGAGATATTATCTTGATCTCTTTTGCTTTAGATGTTGGATTGATTATGAAGAAGATAATACTCCTAACATTCTTGTAGGAAGATTTCCCAACTCACTGAATTTTCCTATTCTTGCAACAAAATATTAGTACCAAAATCTACTTTTGAGTTAGATACTTTCTTCTAAATTCTTCTTCAAGATCAAGGATTCTGTGGCCTTTTTCAGTATCAAGGCTTCTGTGGCCTTCTTCAGTATCAATGCTTCAATGGCCTTTTTTAGTACCAAGGGTTCTATGGCCTTTTCTTCTATATCAAGGCTTCTATGGCCTTATCTTCTATATCAATGATGCTATGGCATTTTCTTCTTATGATGTTTATAATATAGCAATGGAGATATTCTATCTTTCAACTTCACCATAATTCTTCTCTAGAAGTTTCTTTTGTAGTATTTTTCTCTTGCAGTAACTAACCTCTACACTATGAAAGCACTCTGAATTTATGGTAATGAAGTTGAAATCTCCTAGCTTTCTATTGTAGGAGGTGTCCCAATCATCTGATAATCAATTCCCTACAATAAAAGAAACTCCAGGTCAATTTTTCTAGGTCTCTTATATGAGCTTCACTAGTTGGCACATCAAACTAGTGGATCAAATGTTGAGTCCTAGTCTTCACAAGTTTTCCCTTGAAACTTTGTGGAAAGACTCCAGCCATATGCAATATCAGTATTCCAAAATCTGATATTTCTTTCAGCCCAAATCTTGTGAATCTTTTTAATTCTACCACCTAGACTCTTCTGAGTATTTTTGGTAGTGACTAGTCCAATGGTGTGTTAGGTTGACAAAAAACTCAATATCAATGACAATGGTGATTTTTTTATTGACCTACCATAGCTATGATACCACTATTATCTTTTTATGCAACATGTAATGAGATATGACACACAAGATGCAAAATAAAATGACATAAAGCAAATCTACAAGATGACTGAAAATAATACATATATAAAAATTATGGTGGTGTTTACAAAATAGCTCTGGAGGAAATGAACACTCCATGAATAGAGCTACTATATTACACCCCACTAGATTACATCACAATGCTACATCATATCACTCTAACTCTATATGACTCTCTCTATGATCTATCTCACTATGATGATTCTAATGATCTATACCTATGGCCCTTTATATAGGAAATAGGTTCCTTGGACAAAACTCTACCTATATGTACAAAGTACAACTTGCACATGTACAACTTACACTTTGATACTTATTACATTGCATTTAGTAACTAGATAAATTCCTCTTAAGTAATCTAATATCCTAAGTTTGTACCATGGTAAAGGTATATTTACATGATCCAAATTATGGAATAGACTCTATTTCTAACAAAATAAATATGTAATTGGTACTTCAATCTCTCCAAATCTCCATTGTTGAATGTGTAAACATCATGATGCAATTTGGATAGCACTTCATTGCACCTCAAAGGATATCAATTCTCTCCTTAGTTTGATAGCACTTTGTTATGGCAATTGAAAATCCTATTCTATTTTTTTTATGAATTTTTTGAGCACCGTATATAGAACACCAAAATTGGCATCCTAGCTTGCTCAACAAGCCATGATCAAGATTCTATTGGAATTAGGTAGGTGAAGCGATGCTTCTAGAAGCTTCTGGTGAGTAACCGTTCAAGATTCATTACCTTGCAACATATTTTACTTGTCTAGGGTAGCTCGAGTTTTTTACAAACACATCCATATTCAATAGGTATGGCTCGATCAATGGCCACTATCGATAGGAACTACCCACTTACAGTCATTATCAACATCAGTGATGGTGAGGTCACCACTAGGAAAGACCATAGCCTAGCCTAAATAGGATTAGTTTGCCCTGTTTGAGTGGTTAGAACCATTTTTGTATCTTGGAAAGGTCCAATATGAGTTATATGACCTAGAAAGGTGTCCACATGAGTAGCATCCTCAACATGACACATTTTAGGTGTCTACAGATGCCCCTTTTTAGGATGCGTTGTGGGAAAACACAACACTAAGCAAAAACAAACAACCTAAAGTCACATTTTATGTTGATTTATGTTCATTTATCTTGTCAACTTTAGATACCCCAATCATGGAAAGAGCACACATCTCTGAAAAATTACCTCCAAAAGTGTATTAAATTTTATTAAAACTTTGATGAAATTTGAAGGTAATCAAATCATGTTGTTTAAGATACAAGGATCAATGGTCAGATTGACAAAGGTTTAGTTCAATACTTTTGCTTTCTACCCCTGTAAATAGGGAAGCTTATGATAGATGTTAGAAATGATTTATGGACAAACACAATTTGCATGATTAAGTGTTTAATTATTGATTTTGATTATGAATGTTATGATTATGACTACCCCCTCAAGCGATTGAAATGATGAGGAACATGGCAAGTGATGAAAGTGATGAGTTGCTTGACCAAGATGATTTATTTGGATAGTGAAAGATGATAAATGTTGTTAAGAGAAAGTCCTATTACAACAATGATTTCAACCATTAATAGTAATTGTACATCTCTATCCTATGGAGCAATCCATCCACAATGGACTTCTTAGAGAATTAATATGATAGCAATTTATTTTAAGCATGTGATTAATCACTATGTTTGATGATGAAATAAAAATTCATAAAAAAATGAAACATACGCTTCGTTCTCATGGAGCAGTCTAGCCGCAATGGCATTCTTGGGGAATGAAGTGAAAATTTTTCAATTCTTAAATGCATAATTTGGTTCAAATGGCCTTATGGTAATTTACTCATCTTACCAGATTGAATGGAGCACAAGTCGATGCAACTACAAAGTGTATAGGGTAAATAACTAGCCACAAGGCACACTTGAGATTTTGTTTTATTTAATTTTTTGTTAATTTTGGTGATTTTTTATTAATATAAACTGCTAGATATGATTAAATATCCAATTTGAAACTCATGGTGGTGTGAAAATGAGTGCATTTATTACTGGTTGATGGCCATCCTGAGGTACATTGATGATGACTTAAAAATCTTGTGGCCATCAACGGTTTCGATGGTCAAGCCAAAATGCAACCATTCTCAAAATGAGAGATAACCAATTTTGAAAAATATAAAAGTATTTTTGGCATTTTTAATTGTCATTGTTACCAGCTGGCAGTTGAGAATAGTGAGCTTTGAGAGAGGAGAGAGATATATTTGATGCAAAATGCTATTGATATTAAGACAAACTCACCATGGTAGATCAGCCTAAGGCATCCACTAGTGGTAGACCCAGAGCTCCTAAGGTAGAATCTCCATCTCATTCTCATGATTTGCAAAATTTAAAATGAACTTCACTAATTAATGGGTTAAATGAACCATATTAAACTGCAGGTAATGAACCTCACTCCTTAGTGTAGGATTTAGCTTATGTTAACTTAAGGGTAGATAACCTTTAATTTTTTTAGCATTTATGGGGTGAGAAATGACACTACATGGAGGCCACTTCAGAGCCATATTTGGCAGTAGCAACACCCGATTGGCTAAATGGGGGTTGTCAGCACTGTTGGCAGTGGGGTTTACATCCCAACAGACAAAAATATGATCATTGGTGGTGGTCATCAATGACATTGGCTACGACCATGGTGGTCATCGGTGTCGTGAGTGGCTATCAACCTTAGTCTTTATTTTTTATTTTTTGGTTGCTTTGTTTTATTTTTTAATTGTTTTGAGTGATTTTATTTTTTATTTTTTGATGAATGATTAATTATGTGCTTTGAATTATGTATTACTACATGTTAGACTTTGGCAGCTTAGGCTCGAGATCCCAATATATTCCTAGATGTATGACCATTGTTGGATGTTGATGACTGGAAGTGGTTTGAGATGATTGGCCTCAAACAGGTTGTGTGATTTTTGACTATGATGTTGGACCAGTCTTACCTTATAGCCCTAGCTCATCGATGGTATAGTAATACCAATACTTTCCATATCCTCATTGGAGAGATGACGGTTATATTGGAGTATGTCTACCATATTATCTAGATCTTGATATATGGCTTGGCTATCACTTCTTCTCCTATTGCAACTAAGGAGATGGTTGGGGAGCAAGTTTTTCATGGTAGAGCTACTGAGGCACTAGGGAACATAGATCATGGTGGGGTTCTAGTCTAGTATTGGTATGATTAGCACATTTTATCTCGATGCTAGGTAGTACTAATGTACATCATATATAATGTGCTACTACCTAACTTATCAAGAGAAATATTCCCTTGGAACCTCCTAGATATGGTATAGGAGCTAATAGAGTGTGACCTAGATCATCCAATTATCATGGCATGGGGAGCACATTACTAGCGTAATTGTATGATGAGTTGTATAAGATTACATAGTGAGGGCAATTTGGGGTGGGTTGTAGTCTGTTGATACATATCTAGGGCTAGGATAACATATGAATAGATCGATTTAACATATTAACATTAATTCTATATGACCTGGAGGAGGATGACTATTTCTATGCAAAACGGAGGCCATGGGAGGTAGAGACTAGTTAGAGTCAACTACATGTAGGTGGGCTGGCACATTATACAACATCATTGGAGGGACTACAATCCACTTATATCATATGGAGGCCCTCCATAGACTATCCTAATTGGACTTAGGTAGGGATATACTTAGCCAATGTGAGGCATGGTAGATGGCTCATGGGTTGCCATGGGAAGGAGAGGGAGTAATTCCATCATTCTCAAGTCACTAAGTAGTTTAGCATAGCCCAAGATGTGCCAGAGAATTTAGTCTTCTATAATCATTGAAATATGGATATATAGCTTACATCACCTCATATGACAAGTTTGGAAGAGGAGGTGGACCATCCTATTGATGAGACAAGATTAGAGGACCTAGATACCACTATTGAGTATGACACTTGGTGGGTCTCTTGGCTATAAAAGGTGGTGGTACTCTAGGTAGATATAGATAGGTGGTAGAATATGAGGGTGGTGATGAGGATGAGCAATAAATGCATCATAGGATAAAGGGTAAGTGGGGGAAGGTAGAAGGCTACATGGATGAGCCCTAGGATGAGGGGGATGCCCTAGGTGATGAGGTAGCATAGCAACAGGTATAGGTACAAAGGCTATTGTAGTATTTGTGGGAGTGAGATACATCTCTTTCTATGACTCAAATTTAGCTCAGTGTAGGGTATCATTAGTGGCATGGATATGTTAAGGAAAGGACTACTCTCCAGGCTCAAGTTGAGATAGCCATGGTGTTGATAGATACACTATGGGCCCAGCTAGTGACCAATATTACCAATGCAAATGCTCTTAGGGTATATCTAGCAGTCACTCCTATAGTTCACGTTACACCATCCACTCTAGTCAGTTAGGGACCAACAACCTTAGGTGGGGATATAGATATTAAGAGACTATGAAACATCATATTAGAGGATTCAATGCAGTGCAAAATATATTTAGTATATATCATTGCTCTAGATACTGAGATTAGGCTATGTGGTGGCACTATGACAATGAGGTCTATAGTAAGGGGCTCTCAGTAGAGTAGGCAAAGTGAATCTAGGTAGTCCTCAGTGCAGTCCAACCATAGGTCAGCTTCACGATCTGAGATATCGATAGGTTTTAGCTTCAAAGAGACTCATAGAGATGGATTTGAGGGTGGAGGTGACTCATGGGCAGTAGGCCTTGCTTTATATATCATGATGACTATATCATTTTTGAGTGTAAGGTTTGAGGACCTACATAGTTGTAGCCTACAAGAATTTTTGTAGCTTGATGTATTTATGACACACACACGCGCATATTATATATGATATCCTATTTTATGGCTTATTATGTGTCTTATGTCATTGCTTTTATGTTCATAGATGCATTTATGGATGCAATACCTAGATTATGATTTGGTTATGCTATATGTATGTGATGTATCGATGACATGCAATATGTAGATGATAAATGTTTGATTAGATGATATGATCTAGATGTGTAGATGCTCTACTATGTATGCTTATATCGATGCAATGGTGAATGTTAAATGCATTTTTAAATTTGTTTCAATTGTTTATGCATTTAATGTATGCTATATGATATGGTGGATGTAGTGTGTATGTAATGCATTAATTTCATGAGGATGGTCTAATTCAAATATACCTGTATGCTTTAATCATTTATAACATAAGGAAAGAATCTAATATGTGTTTAAAAAACTAATGTAAGACACCACAAAATATATGAAAATCATGAATTAAAATGGTAACTCTTATCATAAGAATTAGTCATTTAATCATCCATACGTGAAATGAGATGATGCAAGATAGGGTTATGCATAAGGGGTTGGCCTCAAAATGTATTTATAAAAAGTTGGTGAATTATTTTTGAAATCTAGGTGAATAATGTCCAAATGCATGTATAAGTTTCACTATTATTCGGAGTAATGTTGGAAATTTAAACTTAAAATGGTCAAATTATTATAAAATTGGTGCGAATTGATCCCAAAAAAAATTTGCACCCAAAATTTTGTGGCTAATGGCCATTGGTCAAGGGTCTCAAATATTAGCCAATTCCAAATTTTGAAAATCCTAATTTTAGCCAATTTGGCTATAAATAGTCATTATGCATAACCCTAATGTGAGATGTATGGGCCTTTCCTATAAGCTTATATAAATTAAAATATATGCATAAAATAGCTAGTGGTCATCTAAATATCATTGTTGACATACATCCGGTATCTATCCTATTTTATGATCATCCCTTAATAAACAAAAGTTCATAAGGAAAATTATGCATGATTGATGAGATGATTTTTTGCTATTAGGGGATTTTTGAGGTTTTCCATGAGACTCAAACATCCTAGTTGATTAATCAAAAGTTGTATAATGACTACACAAGACTCTTGAAAGATACAAGCCTGTTGAGAAGACCTAAATATTTGTAATAAAATGCACGAGAAGATTATCAATTTAATCATCAATCCAACATTAGGAATAGCTTACAAATAATAAGATTTAAGTAGGTTACAAAATAGGCATATTAACCACTTAGCTTAGGAAGTGCTAAAAGTGATTAAAATAGGTTATTCTAACAACCTAACTAAAATATCAAAGGATATTTTAGTTACTAACCTCAGTTAACCAGGAGTTAATTTATGAAACAGTAAATATCTTCTATTGTAAAAAGTAGATGTAATAATCTATATAGTATAATGCAATATACCACCTATTTTACCCTAACATACCCCCTTTATTACATTACTTTGATATACAAAGTCTACTTTGGAAGAACTCAAATTTGACACATCCAAGTGCCTTTGTGAAGATGTCAGCAACCTGTTTGTCGGTGGGAATGTATTGGAGCTTGATCATGTGTTTAGGAACTTCATCACAAATGAAATGACAATCTGTGTCAATATGCTTTGTGTGTTCATGATGGACTGGATTATTGACCAAGTTCAAAACACCTAAGTTGTCACAAAACATGTGAATAGAAAGTTTCTTTGGTAGGCCCATGGTAGCCAATATGGGACTTAACCATATCACTTCACACATAGCTCCATGTGTAGCGTGATATTTTGCCTCAATTGAAGATAAAGCAACCACCTGTTTCTTTTTACTATGCCATGAGACAGGACCCGATCCAAGATGAAATACATATCCTGATGTTGATTTTATATCATCTAGGAATCCAGCATAGTCAGAGTCAGTGTAACTCTGTAAGAAGAATGAGTTATTCTTCTTATAATCTAGACCATAATCTACACTACCTTGAATGTAGTAAAGAACCATTTTAGCTTCTTTTCAGTGAGAGACCTTTGGTTCCTACATGAACCGAGAAAGATAGTTTACAACATAAGTAATGTCTAGTCTAGTATTGGTTAGATATATGAGGCTTCTAATCATCTATCTATATAGTGTGTCATCTACCTGTGGTGAGTCATCATACTATGATAACTGAAGCCCTAATTCCATCAGTGTTGCTTTGGGCTTATAATCAGTCATACGATATTTTTCTACTAAAGTATTGGCATACTTTTTCTGAGTCACCCTAAGATGATTCTTCTTATGTTCTATCTCATGGCCAAGACAATAGTGGATAAGTCCAAGATCTGTCATATCAAATGAATCTTTCAAGTCATATTTCATGGTGTTAATAAATTTCTCTGAATTGCCATTCATGATCAAATCATCTACATACAGTACAAGAATCACTATTTTAGAACCTATGTTCTTGATATAGAGATTTGCATATGATGGACTTATCTTAAACCCGTGCTACAGTAGGTGACTATCCATTTTGATGTACCATGTTCTTGGGGATTGTTTTAGCACGTATAATTATTTGACCTGTTGCTCATGGCCTTCCTCAAAAAATCCTGGAGGTTGAGTCATGTATACCTCTTCTTTTAAGTCGCCATTTAGAAAGGCACTTTTTACATCCATATGATGTAATTTCCATCTAAACTGTGCTACCATAGCACAAAGAACTCGAATGGTGGTCATACTTGTAGTGGGTGAAAAGGTTTCCTCATAATCAAGGCCTTACTTTTGAGCATAGCAATTTGCCACAAGATGGGGCTTATGTT
This sequence comes from Wollemia nobilis, assembly GCA_028583015.1. Taxonomy (NCBI): domain Eukaryota; kingdom Viridiplantae; phylum Streptophyta; class Pinopsida; order Araucariales; family Araucariaceae; genus Wollemia; species Wollemia nobilis. The sequence continues at coordinate 2,873,167 of JAQPPZ010002189.1, read as the reverse complement.
TGTCTATGGTACCATCTGCCTTATATTTGATTTTGTAAATCCATTTACAGCCTATGGACTTCTTTCCTTTAGGCAAATCGACCAGCTTCCATGTTTTGATTTTAATGAGGGATTTATGTTCAACATCCATAGTTGCCTTCCACTGAGGCTAACTAAGTGCTTCATCAATTGTAGAAGGTTAATTTTCATCATATGAAGACATGTAAACCCTTTCCTCATCAATTTCCATATCATTTCCACTTTTTAAATCTCTATCAATAGAAAGCTCTTTAAAATCTGCACAAAGATCATCAACTGAAGTAGATGCTTCTGTCGAGACAGGATTCATGTCTTTGGATGATTGAGAGTGAGATCTGGTGGTGAAGTGAGTTTGGAATCTCTCATAGTACTTGTATACCATTTAAAAGGCTTTTTCTATTTTGGAGGAGAAAGTGGTTGTTGCTTCTCATCATCCAAGTATATTGATGTAGTGTTAGGTGTGAAAGCTTCATCAAACACTACATCTCTACTAACATGTATTTTCTTGGTGAATGGATCTATCAATCGATAGCATTTTTAGAATTCATCATATTCAAGAAAAATACATTGTAGTGTCTTCTAATCAAACTTCTTTATTTTATCCTTAGGTATATGCATAAAAGCCTTAAACTCAAATACACGTAGATGAGATATGGAGGGTTTCCTTCCACTCCATGCTTCATGAGGAGTCATACCTTCAAGAGCCCGTGTGGGTGCTCTATTTAGAAGATATAATGTAGTTGTTATAGATTCAGCCCAGTAAATGTGCTCAAGATTGGCTTCCTTAAGCATACATCGAACCATTTCCATAATGGAATGATTTATTCTCTCAGCAACTCCATTTGACTGAGGAGAATAGGATGTTGTCAACTGTCTTTTTGTCCCATGTTTCTATAAAAATGAGGAAAATTATTTTGATGTGTATTCCCCCCTTGATCTGAATGGAGGGTCTTTATGAAACATCTTGATTATTTCTCAACAAGCTTCCTGAACTGCTAAAAATAGTCAAATGCTTCAAACGTCAACTGCAAGAAGAAGACCCACATTTTTTGTGAGTGATCGTCTACAAACAATTGAAAATACCTTTTTCCTCTATAACTAGTAGACATAGTGTTGAGTGGTATTTTCACCCAATTGTGAAAGTACACTCTCCCTTAGGATTTGGGTTCCAAATCCCCTCTTGCAAAGAAGTTAAACAAACAACTTCTCCAAGGTCTCCGCTATATTAGCATTTGCATATGTGTATTAGTAATCTCAAATAAAGATATTCAATTTAAATGCTTGGAACACCTTAGTGATTGCAAGTAACTGTAAACAAGGGGCAATGTTGGTTTATTTTACCATGAAACTTTAGTGATTGTTCATTGAACCAAAATAAAGCAAATGTGAGTTGGCCCTCATATGACCACGATGTAGTGCTCAAATTACCCCTCTTTCGTAAAATTAGAATTTTTATGAAGAGAGGGTAATTTTAGGCTCAAAAAATGGAAATTTGTGAAATGCCATAAAACATAACTCCTTCAATGAAATTGGAATTTTCATGAAGGGAATGTCATCATAGGCTCATGAATGAAACATGAAACTAAAAAAATGAAATTCGACCCTAAAATGGAAATTTTCTATTTTCGGATTTTTTAAAATCTGTAATAAAACAACTTTCGATGAATTTTTAAAAATACTAAACAACTCCGAAAATGAAATTTCAAAGTGCGTATTGGAAGTATGAAGTATAACCTACGCAATGGTGAAATTATTTTTGGATTTTGAAATTTTTTAAATGTTTATTTTAATGCCTGAAAATTAAAAAAAGTTAAAATTTTTGGAAAAATAAAATGCAGAAAAATGAAAATGAAATGCAAAAAATGAAACATAAGATGCATTCAGTATGATGCTATCCTATTTCGACAAAACCGAAGATGTGAGGTTTTCATGCATGCAACCTAACCTATTGGACTTGCAAAACAAGCACAATCCGGATAAGCTAAGTGCTGGCTCCTAGGGTTTTAAATGAGGTTTTCAGATTTAAACATTCGCATGAAGCAACCAAGAAAACTTGCATAAACTCCATTTACAAGCCTAAAATCTGAAAAGGGGAAAAATAGACATTTAATCTTGCATGCAGAAAATGACTCCTTCTTTCTTGTCCATAAGATGCAACTTTCTGAAATTTTCTGTATTAAAAATTTGTCATTTTACAATAACAAAATTTTTTGGTTTTCCCAAACCAGTCCATGGAAGAAAATGACTCAAACAGGTCCAGAATGGCCCTCTTGCCTTCAAATCTGCAACTCTACTCGCAGCAGTTTCCAACCCCTCAAAACATCCTTGCCTGGCGTATTTAAAATTTTTAGGAAGCTTTTCGTTTCATTTTCCAATGGCTATTCATTTCACCTTCCCTTGTGCATGCATGTGTTTTGGTTTCCAAAAAGGCTTTTCATTTCTATTTTGTGGCCCTTCGTTTCATTCCCATGGTTTGGCTTCCTCTGTTTGGTTTTCTTCACTTTTCGTTTGATTTAAAAAAAACGTTTCCTTTTCTCCACATGGGCATGCGTCCGCTTCCTTCCATGTGTAACGACCATCTTAAATGATTTCAAATCATTAAAGATTCCTTATGTAACATTTTGTCTTATTCATTGGATTTTGTCCTTATGTGACAAATTACCTTATTCAATCTTTGATTTATTCCTTATAGGTCCACGTCATTATGCAGTCTTCAGTTTCACTATCCTGGTGTTCATCACTAATATCAGATGCACTGTCCACTACTCTGTTCCCTTGGAAAATGCAACATGTCGCGATATCGTGACACTTTTGTTTCTCTCTGCCCCTTTTGAGTCGCGAAAATGCAACATGTCGCGATATCGCGACACTTTTGTTTCTCTCTCTCCCTTTTGAGTCAAAAATGCAACATGTCGCGATATCGCGACACTTTTGTTTCTCTCTCCTTTTTGAGTCATGAAAATGCAACATGTCACGATATCGTGACACTTTTCTCTTTACATGCTATGACCTTTTTTGTCTTTAAATGCAACATGTCACGATATCGTGACACCTTTTCTTTCTTTGCTACGAAAATGCAACATGTCGCGATATCGCGACACTTTTCCTTTCTTTGCCGAAAATGCAACATGTCATGATATCGCGACACTTTTTCTTTTTTGGCCACGAAAATGCAACATGTCGCGATATCGTGACACTTTTCTTTCTTGTCTTTCTCTCTTTGCCGTAAAATGCAACATGTCGCGATATCGTGACACTTTTTTCTCTTCTCTTTGCCATGAAAATGCAACATGTCGCGATATCGTGACACTTTTTCTTCTTGTCTTTCTCTTCTCTTTTGGACCGTGAAAATGCAACATGTCACGATATCGCGACACTTTTCTTCTTGTCTTCTCTTCTCTTTGGCCAGAAAATGCAACATGTCGCGATATCGCGACACTTTTCTTTCTTGTTTTCTCTTCTTTGGCCGTGAAAATGCAACATGTCGCGATATCGCGACACTTTTTCTTTCTTGCTTTTCTCTTTGCTTTGGACCATGAAAATGCAACATGTCGCGATATCGCGACACTTTTTCCTCCTTGCGGTGTTTTGCTTTTTCTTTGATCTTTAGCATATGGGCCACTTCGGTCTTCTTGGAAAATATGCAAAAAGGTGGGTCCCCAATTTTGGGGTACGTTGTGGAGCAGCCACAACAAATGGCGACTCTATTGGGAAATGCTCCTGAGCATTTCGATGAGAACTCAACCTGAACACCTTCAAAACTCAAACACAAGCGTCAACAAATATCCCAAGAATGAAACTAGACGAGAAATACATGAAGCATTAGAATTATTAAGCATCAGCTCGGTGTGTGCAATGTGCTTCATTCCCTATCATTTGAAACTCGTTCAACTTTCCATTGTCATTTTCACTTATGATTCGTGCGTATGAGAAGTTATGGATGATTCCTGTAGGATTTAACGTATGGTGAAGATGCTAGAGATATAACAAGCTTTGCAAAGGCTCAAACTTTCTAGTACCATGAACAAACATATTAAAACTGTCAAATCCTCTTAGGACCAAATATGAGTATACTGAATTAATTTACTAGATCCCAAAGTTGGTTATGTGTCACTACCATTTTGAACCCATGTGCAAGTGTAAGTGAAATCAGAGCTTTGGGGAATAGGATTCCCAACCTAAGCGAGATGGGAATTTAACCCTATCCTTACTACTCTGATCTGGAGTTCATTACCTCATCTTGAACAAAATGATTTAACCTTGTTATGGATGAAACTGTCAGGCTAGCTCTGTCCGTTTGAGCAGTCAGTGGTCTTGCTTTTAGACAAGACATGTTGCCACGCATGAGCATACTCCACTGCCAGTCAGGCGTCTATAGCCCCGGTGGAGATCAACCCCATAATCCAGGATTTGACTTTACTTTTGATTTCTTGAACCTTGGGGATGACTACCCATCCTTGCAAGGGACATGTAGTACGATCCTTCCAATCCAATATCAATGATGCAATAAAAGTAGAATGAAAAATATTTGCTTTGGAACTTCAAGTTCTTGAGTGTAGATCATGCTTTTAATTTCTTAAAGCGTGATGGAGGCAAAATAGAAGCTTTGGGGAATCAGATTCTCAACCTAAGCGAGATGAGAATTAGACCCTATCCTTACTACTCCATGAAGATCAAATCAGAGCTTTGGGGAATTGGATCCTCAACCTAAGTTCGATGGGGATTTAACCCTATCCTTACTACTCTGATTTTAGGCTTTAAGCACTATAGGAGTGGTAAAAACCATTGTTTTAAGGATTATGTTGCATGATAGGACAGACACGAAATACTCCTTTCGCCTCACCTTTTCTTCCAAGTATGGTTTTGACCATTTTGCTCAAGATCCTCTTTAATATGTGTAGAACGTGCTTGGTTCAAGATAGTTCGGGCATCAGTTCCCAACCTTAGGATCCTTTTAATATATGTTATGTAATAACCCTAAGAGGATTCGACACCTTTTCAATGATTGTATTTGAAATGTAGATGCAAGCTGAGATGAAATGTATATGCAATGTGAAATGTAACATGAGATATGGATGAATGCATTGCTCTTTTTGAAATGCTGATGGAGTATACCACCTATTTTGCCATAATTTGTAAAACTGACAACTTCATGCATCACAAGTTCCAAACGATATTCTTTAATGTGTTTGCGATACTCGTGGAGCTTTCTGCAATACAATTCCGATGTTTCATATTCTCTTAGTCTTAGTCAACATTCATAAGGACATAAGTTGACATCTCGCTTTTTTTTTTTCAAGACAAACCAAAAGTGTCCAAAGGACCAACACACAAAACTTAAAACCAAAATGAGATCCAATCCAAAACCAAAACACGAAAACCAAAAGTATATACAAATGTACAATATAATACAAGATGGTGCAAAAGTTTGGATTATCATTTTCCCGGATCCCAAACCTGATTAGAATTCTTTAAAAGACATATGACGTGATACGCATACCAAGTTTTGTAGGAATCCAACAAAAACAAGATCAAACCAAACAAAGAAACAAACTTCCACTTGCCCCTCTCACCATACCAATTTGATTTAGTTTCATTAATAATCCTATGGTGGAGTTTCAAGTTTTCAAATTGATTAGACAATGATTGATATTCAATTCCTTTATGTCTATTCTTTAAGATGTCCATTCCGCACTTTGATTCATGGTGTAGAAATAAGCTTTCATTTTCATTCAATAAAGCCATAACATTAATAATATTTGAATCAAACCATTCATTAGGCAAACCTTCATTCGAATTTTGCATGGTGAAACCAAAAAGGTGAGATTTTACCTTTGGCATGTTTTCATTTGACCTTACTTGAAGAGGATTTGAAAATTCCTCTTTTCTCTCATGACATTCATCATCATGTAGCACTTGTTCTTTCTCCATGACTTGTTTATCAAAGGCACCAAACTTAGGTACCCAATTGAACATATGTCCATCCCTTTCAAACCATAAGTCTTGTCTATCTAGGGGTGGGTTAACTAACACATTTCCATGATCAATCACTTGGGTTGTTTTGGGTAACGTGAGATTTTCAATTGGATCATCAATGATATCAAACCCAAATGATTTAGGTTTTGTAATTTTCTCATTTTGAAATGGCATAATCATTGTAGCACAAGTAAGTGGATCAAGATTTTCAATTTCTTTTCCTTCAAAGGAATCTAAAGCAAATGACTCTCTTTCTTGATTCATGGTTGTAGAATCCTTATCATGTTCCAAAATTTGATGAGATTCGAATTCCTCTTCCAAAACTTTCTCAAATTGTACAGGATTTATAGTATCCTCATGTGAGGAAGCAATTGAGTTATCCTGCATATTAATTGACACAACAAGTTTGTTAGAAGATTTAGATTGATAATATTCTTCCCATTTCTTCCACGAATCATAGTAATCATCTTCCAATTTCAAGTTGTGACGCTCAAGTACTTCTTCTTCATCTTCTGATTCATCAACATGTTTCTCATCCAATTCATCTTCACCTTCCTTAGATGGTCCAGTTATTTCCAAAAGTGGGTTATCTCTTGAATTCAAATTGGTAAAGCTATCATAATCCAAATTTGTAACCCATGATTCAATTTTATCACAATTTGGAAGGTGTGGATCCTCTTGGTCATCACTTTCGAGAACATCATCCAAAGTGTCTTTCGAGAACAAGTGGTGAAATTCGATTATGTCTTCAACTTCATTTGTTGATTTTCTTTCAAATTCATTTTCAGCCACTTGTGATGGCTTAGGAGCTTCTATAATGGGATCGATTTTTGAATTCCGTGTCATATAGTTGCTCCAATCCTTTGCAAGTACATCTGACCAAATCATATCCACATAAGTTCGTTCATCCAAATCCTCCTTTTTGGGTAATGATTCTAGATATTTCTTTTCCAAAACAAGATGGTGATCATTTGATTCCAACTTCTTGTTACCCATCCATAGAATTTCTTCTCCAAAAACTTCATGCTCTTCAAGACTTTTCGAATAGGTATTTACTTCAACGTGAGTCACCTCAAAATCTCTTGTATCGCTTGAAGAAGCATAACATGAAACATCATTAAGATCGGCATTATGAATTTTCTTCCTAGGATGATTTGGATGCATACATTGACGTGCTCATTTTTGTGGTGGAACATGCCTACATACCTTCTTAACCACTTTCTTTTGCTCTTTTACTTTCGATACGAACTCTTTGGGTTGAGTGGTAGAAGTAGTAGGATTAGTTGGATTGATACCCATGGACAAAGCTTGAACATTTGTTGCAATGGTTCCATGGGTGACCACATGATTCTCTAATTGAGGCATAGTTGGATGGATGGAAGTACTTGTATAAGCACATGTGGGAGCATAAGTTGGTATGGTAGGATAAAGTTGATTGTAGGGAAAAACATTTGATATCAAATTTTGTTGTGCCCACGCTTGATTTACCATCGAGGTTTGATTGCAAGCCCCTAGTTGTCCTACCATAGTTGATTGCTCCATTCCATAACCTTGTGGCCTCAATTGTTGATCTACAATCATAGCTTCTGTGTAGGCCGATGCAAGATCAGTAACCAAGGGATTCATCCTAACAAATATGGCAAACAATGGATCCAATGCTCGAAAGTATATTTGAAGAGCACCACTTTCCTCAATAGTATAGGGAGAAATTAATCTCGCATAAAGCTTTCAAAACCTCAAGTTGAAACTTCTCACTGGCTCATTAGGTTCTCTTTTGCAAGAAGTAAATTGTTGATATATCGTGAGAGGATCAATGAGCAACCTAAATTGATTGATAAAATCATCTTTCAATTGAGTCCAAGATGTAATAGAACCAGTGGGTAAATTGATGTACCAATCATATGCCACCTCATCTAGGGTTCCAGGAAACATTCTACATGCCACATCCTCATGTTCGACATTCCATCTAACTAGGATATCCACATAGGCTTGAATATGTTCCTCGGCTAATGTTGGACCATTGTGTTTAAATTTGGGCAAACGTTTTTCTACGTTCTTGGGTAAATCATGAGAATCTCCACTAATGTTCAAAGGATTAACATGTATCCCATACCACGTTCCTGCAGATTGTAGCCATTAATGAAACTCAAAGAATAACTTCAAAACCAATTTGTTAGTCATGAATAAAAGAAGGAACCATGACAAAGCAATATTCTAAAAATGTAAATTAGTTTCTGATTCACCGAGATCGCATATGCGCAAGTGAAGAGCATACTCCTAGTGTTGTAGGCTTTCGGATTCACAAGATCGCATTACACGCAAGTGAAGAGCATAATACCGACAACAAATACATTTTAGACAAAATAATTCCTTACAAATAAGCATGAAATGACTAGCAAATATCAAACATGTAACGTATGAATAATCATGTTAGCATCAACCAAGAGATGTATCCATTAAAATCAAATGAAAGTAATTGCATGGAGACAACCTCGTTAGTCAAGACCAAAATTTTTCAAAATCAAATCAAAACACATTATTCCTGTATGAACAATCAAAAGCGTTAGAACAATGCATAGCAATTCATGTCCTCCTTTTAACACTACAAGGTTGTATTGTTAAAAGAGGGCTAAAGATAATAATCAATAGGGCATGAAATATTCAAAATTTAAATCCCTATAGCATTTAAATCACACTGAAATAAACCAATTCAGGCCCTCCTTCTAGCGCCAAAATGTTGAGTGGTATTTTCACCCAATTGTGAAAGTACACTCTCCCTTAGGATTTGGGTTCCAAATCCCCTCTTGCAAAGAAGTTAAACAAACGACTTCTCCAAGGTCTCCGCTATATTAGCATTTGCATATGTGTATTAGTAATCTCAAATAAAGATATTCAATTTAAATGCTTGGAACACCTTAGTGATTGCAAGTAACTATAAACAAGGGGCAATGTTGGTTTATTTTACCATGAAACTTTAGTGATTGTTCATTGAACCAAAATAAAGCAAATGTGAGTTGGCCCTCATATGACCACGATGTAGTGCTCAAATTACCCCTCTTTCGTAAAATTAGAATTTTTATGAAAAGAGGGTAATTTTAGGCTCAAAAAATGGAAATTTGTGAAATGCCATAAAACATAACTCCTTCAATGAAATTGGAATTTTCATGAAGGGAATGTCATCATAGGCTCATGAATGAAACATGAAACTAAAAAAATGAAATTCGACCTAAAATGGAAATTTTCTATTTTCGGATTTTTTAAAATCTGTAATAAAACAACAACTTCGATGAATTTTTAAAAATACTAAACAACTCCGAAAATGAAATTTCAAAGTGCGTATTGGAAGTCTGAAGTATAACCTACGCAATGGTGAAATTATTTTTGGATTTTGAAATTTTTTAAATGTTTATTTTAATGCCTGAAAATTAAAAAAAGTTAAAATTTTGGAAAAATAAAATGCAGAAAAATGAAAATGAAATGCAGAAAATTGAAAATAAGATGCATTCAGTATGATGCTATCCTATTTCGACAAAACCGAAGATGTGAGGTTTTCATGCATGCAACCTAACCTATTGGACTTGCAAAACAAGCACAATCCGGATAAGCTAAGTGTTGGCTCCTAGGGTTTTAAATGAGGTTTTCAGATTTAAACATTCGCATGAAGCAACCAAGAAAACTTGCATAAACTCCATTTACAAGCCTAAAATCTGAAAAGGGGAAAAATAGACATTTAATCTTGCATGCAGAAAATGACTCCTTCTTTCTTGTCCATAAGATGCAACTTTCTGAAATTTTCTGTATTAAAAATTTGTCATTTTACAATAACAGAAATTTTTGGTTTTCCCAAACCAGTCCATGGAAGAAAACGACTCAAACAGGTCCAGAATGGCCCTCTTGCCTTCAAATCTGCAACTCTACTCGCAGCAGTTTCCAACCCCTCAAAACATCCTTGCCTGGCGTATTTAAAATTTTTAGGAAGCTTTTCGTTTCATTTTCCAATGGTTGTTCGTTTCACCTTCCCTTGTGCATGCATGTGTTTTGGTTTCCAAAAAGGCTTTTCATTTCTATTTTGTGGCCCTTCGTTTCATTCCCATGGTTTGGCTTCCTCTGTTTGGTTTTCTTCACTTTTCGTTTGATTTAAAAAAAATGTTTCCTTTTCTCCACATGGGCATGCGTCCGCTTCCTTCCATGTGTAACGACCATCTTAAATGATTTCAAATCATTAAAGATTCCTTATGTAACGTTTTGTCTTATTCATTGGATTTTGTCCTTATGTGACAAATTACCTTATTCAATCTTTGATTTATTCCTTATAGGTCCACGTCATTATGTAGTCTTCAGTTTCACTATCCTGGTGTTCATCACTAATATCAGACGCATTGTCCACTACTCTGTTCCCTTGAAAAATGCAACATGTCGCGATATCGCGACACTTTTGTTTCTCTGCCTACCTGCCTTTTTGAGTCATGAAAATGCAACATGTCGCGATATCGTGACACTTTTGTTTCTCTTCTTTTTGAGTCGCGAAAATGCAACATGTCACGATATCGTGACACTTTTGTTTCTCTATTTTGATGAAAATGCAACATGTCACGATATCGTGACACTTTTTTCTTTTTGAGTCGTGAAAATGCAACATGTCGTGATATCGCGACACTTTTTCTTTCTTTCGTATCCTTTTTTTTCTTTTAAAATGCAACATGTCGCGATATCGCGACACTTTTTCCTTTCTTTTGACATGTAATATCGACACTTTTGCTTCTCTTCTTTTTGGCCATGAAAATGCAACATGTCGCGATATCGTGACACTTTTTCTTTCTTGTTCTTTCTTCTCTTTTGGCCATGAAAATGCAACATGTCGCGATATCGTGACACTTTTTTTTTTTTTTCTCTTCTCTTTTGGCCGCGAAAATGCAACATGTCACGATATCGCGACACTTTTTCTTTCTTGTTCTTTCTCTTCTCTTTTGGCCATGAAAATGCAACATGTCGCGATATCGCGACACTTTTTCTTTCTTGTTCTTTCTCTTCTCTTTGGCCGTGAAAATGCAACATGTCGCGATATCGCGACACTTTTTCTTTTTTCTCTTCTCTTTTGGCCGCGAAAATGCAACATGTCGCGATATCGCGACACTTTTTCTTCTTGCTCTTTCTCTTCTCTTTTGGCCGCGAAAATGCAACATGTCGCGATATCGCGACACTTTTTCCTCCTTGCGGTGTTTTGCTTTTTCTTTGATCTTTAGCATATGGGCCACTTCGGTCTTCTTGGAAAATATGCAAAAAGGTGGGTCCCCAATTTTGGGGTATGTTGTGGAGCAGACACAATACATAGGACCACACAAATTTGTGTGAACTAACTCCAAAGGTACCTTAGCTTAGAAAGAGCTAGGTTCAAAAGGTACTCTATGTTGCTTTCTTAATAAGCAATCTCAGTGCACTGGCAAAGTAGATGAAAGAGTAGATAGTCCTTTCACAATTTGATATTTACCGAGTTCTAGTAAATGCCCTAAGCTTAGATGCCCAAATATATTATGCCATAGAGAAGTGGCCTCTTTTGTGGTTACTTCCATTGCAGTATGTGTAGAGGTTATTGTATCTAAGATAAACAAACCATGTTTGTATGAACCTGTTGCTATATGTTTTTCTTTCTGAGTGATAAAGCAATGTTTCTTTTCTTTGTCCACTTTGAAATTGACATTCATGTTATTGTCTAGGATTTGTGGAACTGATAAGAGATTATTTTTCAATACTGGTACATAAAGAACATTTTGAATCTTACATTCTCCATTTGGAAGGGAGACATAAACACTTCCTTCTCCCTAAAATTGATAGTTCTAATTATCAAAAATGGTTACCGGTCTACCTTCTTGAGCCTCAAATGTCTCAAACCAAGACTTATAGCTAGTCATATGTTTACTAGCACTTGAATCTATGTACCAAACAATATCCTTGTGAGGGGAGTATGTATGTGTCATGAGCACTTTGTGTGCTCATTCAGATTCTAAACTAGAATCTTCAACGACATCAACATGTTCTTGTTGTTGTTTGTTCTTGTTCTTTGGTTTACCTTTGACCTTATTTTGTCCTTGTTTACTGGGTGGTTTTTTCTTAAACCAACATATTTTAGTTTCATGAGTGTATTTATTGCAAATTTTACAATATTGCTTCTTCTTCATAGTCTCTTTGCCTTTACCCTTGTCTTTGTTAGAATAAGATCCTTTCTATTGATTCCCCTTTTCCTTTCCATCTTTCCTGTTTGAGAAAAGTGTATTGTTAGATGCCTCATCTCTTTGGGGTTGATTAGCTTCCTTAGTTTGAAGCATATTTACCAACTCTACAAAATTCACTATCCTCCAAAAGACTTGTAGTGAAGTGATCAACATTTTGGAGTCTGGAAGAGCCCTCAAAATGATAGAGGTCATGACTTTGTCTTCCACTTTTTCTCCTAAGGTTTGCAATTTTGTTTTTATATTTGCCACTCTATAGAGGAATAGCTCTACTGTCTCTCCAAATTTCATATGAAGAGTATGAAGCTGAGTTTGAAGGTTAAGAATCGTTGATTGATTCTTTCCCTCAAAGATGGTAGCTAAGGCATCCCATGCCTCCTTACCATTTTTAGCTTCACTAATATGAGGTTGGATATCATCAGTAATAGCTAGCAAGATCAATAAGGAAAGTCTTTTATCATTTTTATCATATGCTATATGATCTACTCCTAGTGATGTGGGTCTAGAATCAGTGCCATCCACTATACCGCACATATCCTCTACAATTAAAATAGCTTTCATCTTAGTTTTCTAGGCAAAATAATTTGAATCTTTTAGTAGTTGGATTTCATTGAGATACTTGTTAATCATGGCCATGGTGAAGGTTTCAAATTTGATGTGACTAATATGACTTTATCTTGCATTATACCCTCAAAAGAGTATATGGAAGATTTTAATTTACTCTTTAAGATATTTAATGGAACCTGCCTTAACACCCTTAACAAGGGATGAAAATTTTGAGGATTTTAAGCCAAACAAATAGAGCAAATTAAAGGGGTAGTTTTTGGAAGACTTATAATTTTTCTCTCTAGGATATTTAATGGTAACTGCCTTAACACCCTTCAATAAGGATGGAAATTTTGAGGAAATTAAGACAAACAAAGAGAGTGAATCAAGGTGTTTGAATTTTTACCTTTCGATGGGGAGTAAAACTTAACTTGTTCAACTTGTGCAAGGTGTAGCACAATTTTAGTGAAGTTTGGGTTTATGAAATGCTCTTCAATGTTCTTATGATTGTTTAATTGCACACAAAAAACATGATGATTAGTGCAATAATAAAAAAAAAAGAGCAACCCAAATTGTTATCACTATAGGTGTCGAATGCAACCGAAAATGCACCTAGTGTAGTCAAGTTTAAGAAAAGTTGTCGAGTACAATCGAGAATGCACCTTTCTTACTATGAAATATCCCCACTTTTTATTTACAATTTTGCAAAAAATAGAATCACAAAAATATGACTTCTATCCCCCATTAATTTTTACAAAATTGAAAATTTGAGAACTCCTTTCAAGACAAGTCAACCCACGACCCACATTTGAAAGTATTCCAGACCAGTCAACACACGACTTTGGTTTATGTCTTCAACACTAAAGTATGAGGATCAAGAAAAAGGTAAAAAATATGTCTCAAGTTTACAACAAAAAAAATTTCAATTTTATGTCTTATATCTCCTTTGTGAAGGAGAAAACAAAAGCAAATTTTTTATTTTGTTGCAAAGTAAATGACCTATGTTTTTGCTCAATGTTTTAAATATATTTGTTTTGCAATAGAATTTTGATTTTCTATGTCTTTTTATCTCCAATATGTGTGAATAAAACTATAGAACTTTTAGGATTTATTGCAAAAAATATGTTGAATAAATAGAAAAAAAAAACTGCTATGTTTTGCAACCAAAAATAGGTGTATCTTTATCTCTTTATCTCCAAGTTTTGAAGAAAACAAAAGAATTTTCTGGCTATAGTTGCAAAAAATGGAAGGTTTTTATTTTGGTTTTGGTTTTTCTTTTTAAAAAAATTCTAAGTTTAAAATGCTAAAAATATTTTTAAAGATGGATATTCTTTATAATAAAGCAGTTTGGGGAAAAAAAAACAAACTGAAATAGTTCAAATTTGATATTTTTAATCCAAACTATACTAAATTATAAAAAAAAAAATCTAAAAAAATATTAAAAACATTATAAAACTTTTAGAAAAATAAAAAATTAAAAAAAAAACCAAAATTTGCTTGAATTTTTTTTTTAAATTTCTTCGCTCGGGCTCAAACACAGGATATCTAGGGCATCACAGAGTGCATATACCAGTAGGTTGCACAGTGGCTTTGAAAAAAATGACGATCTCCTTGTATTTGAAGAATTCCTACGAATAGAGGCTCTCAAAAGGAGAAAAAAAATCTTCTTCAACGTGGTGCACATGGGGTTCGATCCCCCAACCTAGCGCACTACAAAAATTCTATTTAACCACTGCACTCCGAGAATTGGGTAAGACTATCATCAAAGGAACTGCGTTTTATTTTGTAGCAGTCGTTGTTGTTTTTTTTTTTAAACTTAGGGACTTTAGTCCCACATGCAAGCGGATATGGGACCAAACTCGCTTGATAATCCCGAATGCGCACCATTGAACGTGATTGCCTTCGGGCAATCACATGCTACCAATATTTTTCTAGTTACCTGCCAGCAAAGACTACCACGTCGTCTGATTGCCATGTCACATGCCTCGATGCAAGCATCAGGACACATCAACTCGATAATAATATCTAGTCACCATGTTAGTAGTAGGTCAGCCATGTTAGCTCGAAACTCAGATCGAAGGTCCTACCAGGTGGCTGCCACATGGTAGATAGACAAAGGTGGTATGAAACTTTGATTAGAGCACCAAATATGTCATATTAGGCCCAGTCGCTTGTCAGGAGGGCTTTAGAGAGATCCAAGTGGTGATTTCGAGCAGATTGAGATGCTGCTTTGATCAGGCCAAGGATCCTGGATGATGCATGTAGGCCTAGTGGGCTTGCACATCATGTGCAGGTTCCACAGGGCTTCTACAAGTGGTTCGGTGGGCCT
This sequence comes from Wollemia nobilis, assembly GCA_028583015.1. NCBI lineage: Eukaryota > Viridiplantae > Streptophyta > Pinopsida > Araucariales > Araucariaceae > Wollemia > Wollemia nobilis. The sequence continues at coordinate 2,858,071 of JAQPPZ010002189.1, read as the reverse complement.
GCATAATGTGTGCAAGCTTGGTGGGCCTGCGCATCACGTGCGGGTCCTATAAGGCTTTTGCGAGTGTACATGGGGGCTAGCAGATGATTCTCCTATGATCAGGTCTAGTGAGCCTGTACACCACATGGGGAGAGGTTGGGATCCAAAAATGACTTGGGATGCATGCGAGGAGATAGTAGGCCTTGCAGTGTAGAAGAGATAGCAGGGAGGAGGCGACACAGATGTCAGGTTACTAGGTGGAACTAGTGATGCTCATGTTATCCACCCCAATGATGATACCAATGTAATAAAATAAATGAGAAGATTATCAATTTAATCATCAATCCAAAATTAGGAATAACTTACAAATAATAAGCTTTAAGTAGGTTACTAAATAGGCATATTAACCACTTAGCTTAGGAAGCACTAACGATGATTAAAATAGATTATTATAACAACCTAACTAAAATATCATAGGATATTTTAGTTACTAACCTTAGTTAACCAAGAGTTAATTTATGAAATAGTAAATATCTCCTATGGTAAAAAGTAGATGTAATAATCTATGTAGTATAATACAATATACTACCTATTTTACCCTAACAATATTCACTATCCCTATGTGTGCAAAGTGAATATATTAGATGAGGCATAAGACTACCTCATTGCTAGGCGGGTTTCATTCAACCCATTGTTGTAATGAGGATCACCATATGGTCATCATGATCCTAAGTTTGGACATAGTTAGACTAGACTACTAGGCAATACAAGCCACCTAAAGCTAGCTCATCCATAAGCTGACATTGGTCTGTACAAAATAAGGTCACTAATGTGATAGACATATCACCATGCGTAAGGATACTCCATTGCCAGGTGGGTTTCATTCAACCCATTGTTGTAATGGAGATCACCCCATGGCGGTTGAATACTAAATATTCTAGGGATTCAAGCTCGTTACCCCCTTCTTTTATTTTGATTGCTTGGGATACTTGCTCATGCTTAGTGATGAAAATCACTATTTATTTTACATTTTATTTTATTTTGGAGCAAGGGATTTTCTTAGTGATGAAAATCACTATTTATTTTGCTTTGCTTTGGGAATTTTGCTTATTTTGTATAAAAGCAAGGGATTTTTTGGGTAGGGGGGAGCTTGTCCTTTTGTCAATGATCAACATTCTAGACCATGCGCATAATAATATGAGCAAGGAAAACCTTTCGCTTAAGGTGACTAGGACCACTTTGTAGTGTCATCCTTCCTTGTTCAAACTAGGATTGTTAATGTTTAAAATTGTGATGGGATTTTGAGATATACAAGGTACTATCAAAACTAGACCTCATCTTCAAAAGCCAAGATAACTTTCTACAAAATCTAAAAATATAACTAGGGATGGTTGAATGACCAGAAAACCCTAGTATACACCTGATAGCAACTCATAAGTTGTGTTGAAAAATTTTTTTTTTTTTTTTTTTTTTTTTTTTTTATTATTTTTTTATTTTTTTTAATTTTTTTTTTTTTATAATAAATAAAAAACCTAAAAAGAGAAAAAATAGAGGTTTTGTCCTCTACAACCCTCCAAAAAAGGAAAAAGAATTGCCTAATTTTTTGTTAAAGGAAGGACCTAACCAATTGGAACAAATTTTTATGGGGTAATATTTTTGAGGTTGGGGCTCTTTATTATTGTAAGCTCATTTAAGATGATCTTGGTAAATATGGAGATGCTCAAGAGCATTCACTCAACGTTCATCAAGAAGGGTCAATTGATCTAGGTGAGCTTGTCGCGTAGTGTCATCATCGATGAACTCTTTCAATGAGATGTGCAATGATGGAATTTCCAATTCCAAGGGCATAATGGCCTCAATGCCATATACTAGCAAAAATGGGGTTGCCCCAGTGGGTGTCTGTATGCTAGTTTGATAAGCCCACAAAGCTAGAGGTAATTGAAGGTGCCAATCCTTATGATTATCCTTAACTATTTTCTTTAGTATGGCAACTACTATCTTGTTAGAGGCCTCTGCTTGCCCATTAGCTTATGGATAATAGGGTGTTGCAAAGCTATGCTAAATATTGTATTTGGATGTTAAAGCCCACACATATTTATTCTTAAATGAAGTTCCATTATCTAAAATGATTTTGGATGGGATCCCAAAATGACATATGATATTATGGAGTATGAACTCCATAATACGGGCTCCAGTCATAGAGGTTAAAGGGATTGCTTCCACCCACTTGGTAAAATACTCAGTGGTCATTATAATGAATGTGTGTCAGCTTGAAGATGGAGGAGAGATCTTACCAATTAGATCAAATCCCCACTAAGAAAATGGCCAAGCCGATTGAATCGATTACAAGGCCTATGATGGCAGGTGCGTAAGATTAGCATGATGCTGACATTTGATGCACTTCCTGACATACACACAATAATCCTTCTCCATTATGGGCCAATAATAGCCCATTCTAAGGATGCACTTAATGATAGCCATGCCACTAAAATGGCCATCACAAGTACCATCATGAGCTTGCAAAATCACCCAAGTTGATTCTTGGGGCTTGAGACAATGAAGGAGGATTCCATCGTAGCTTCATCGATACAAAATATCTCCTAACAAGACATATCTGGTCACTTTTTGTTTGAATGCTCATTTTATAGCATGCGATAATCCTTGTGGGATGATACCAAGCTTTAGGTAATCTTGTAATTGGGTAAGCCAATCCTGATAAGCTATAGCATCGACTAACTGAATGACTTGTTCCCATTGTGATTCGATTTGCACAAATGCAGATTGGGACACAACCTTATGGTGAATGGTAGTACCATTCTCTGAAGGACCCTACGAGATCAAGGACCCCTAGGATACCTTTGTCAGAAAGTCTCGTGCTTTGTAGAACCATTCATGGTTTGGTTCTATCTGAATCATGTGGATTGATTCATGATTATTTTGAGCCTCACGCAACATCACGGATTGTGAGAGCATCTTGACCTAGATGGTAGTGAAATCAATGGAAGGATTCTAAGGGATTAAGGATCCCAAAGATGCCATGGTGTCTACAAATCGATTTGATGTATGAGGGACTACCTCGATGTCATACCAATCCAGCTGGGCTAGATAAGTGTCCACAAGCTCCTTGTATGCTTTCAGGATAGGACACCTACATTGATATATTCCTTTGACTTGGTTGACTATGAGCAAGGAGTCACCAAAGATATTTAGCTTTTTAATCTTCATGGTGAGAGTTGTTTGGAGACCCAAGATTAGGGCCTCGTATTCAACATTATTGTTGGTGCAAGGGAAGTTGAGTTTAAAATACAAGGGCATTGGAGCTCCTTGTGGCATGAAAAACATGATCCCTACGCCACCCCCTTGCTCACATTTCGAACCATCGAAGAACAATGTCATGTCAACTTTGTTATCCGGTTCTTCGGGTTTGGGTGACTCCGATAATGCAAAGACTACATCATCAAGAAGTTCTATGACAAGAGGCCTATCATCCTGAAGAGGTGCCTCTACCAACTGATCTACTATTACCTAACCTTTGATTGATTTTTGACTTATGAATTCAAGATCAAATTCTATCAGTAGCATGATCCACTTTGTAGTACGTGTATTATGATATGTTCGACTCATCATATACTACAAAGGATTTTGTTTAGATATGACATACGTAGTATGACTTAGCATATAGTGGCGCAACTTCTTAGTTGCAAAAACCACTGCTAAACAGAGCTTTTCAATGTATGCATATTTCAGCTCATAGCTGACCAGGGTTTGACTAATGTAATATATCACCTATTCTTTGTCTTCTTTGTTCTTCTAGGCTAACATGGTTCCCAGAGCAAAGTCTATGGCTGATATATAAAGCAGAAAAGGTACATCTAGTCTAGGTGGAGCTAACACTAGTGGTGATGCCAGGTATTGTTTGATCTTAGCAAAAGCTTTCTGATAGTCTTCATCCCAATTGAATGGGACCCCCTTGTGTAGTAGTCGATTCATGGGTCAACATTTATCCGATAACTATGTGATGAAGCACTTTATGGATGCTACTTTACCCTGTAGGCTTCTAAGTTCTTTAATATTTGTTGGGGGAAGCATTTCTAATATTGCTTTGACTTTTTCTGGATCAACTTCGATCCCTCATTTTGAAATGATGAATCCCAAGAGTTTTCCTGATGTAACATCAAAAATACATTTCTTGGGGTTCAACCTGACATTGTGCTCTATCAGGTGATCGAAGACCTTTCTCAGGACCTCTACATGCTCTTCATGCAATAATGACTTGGCTAGCAAGTCATCAATGTAATCTTCTAATATTTTGTGCATGTAGTCATGGAAAATATATGTCATGGCCCGTTGGTATGTGGCACCAACATTTTTGAGGCCAAATGGCATAACCTTGTAGCAAAATGTACCCCATGGAGTGGTAAAGGTTATTTTATGTTGGTCCTTAGGTTTGACCTAAATATGATTATAGCTAGAAAAACCATCCATGAGAGATAACATCTCATGACCAGTTGTAGCATCTACAAGAGCATCAATATTGGGCAATGAAAATGCATCCTTTGGTGTTGCCTTGTTAAGGTCTCTAAAATCCGTACAAATATGGATCCTCCCATCAGGTTTTCCTATAGGTACCATGTTTGATACCCATTTTGGATAGTCGATGGGTTGTATGAATTCTACATCCAATAGTTTTTGCAATTCATATTTTACCATCAGAGTGATGGTTGGATGCATCTTCCTAAGTTTTTGCTTGACCAATTTCTTGGTAGGGTCCAACGAAAGGTTATGAGTAACCAATTTTGGATCTAGACTCGACATATCTTTATACGTCCAAGCAAAAATATTAGGTCTATCTATCAATAGAGGTATGAGGATGGCTCATTCCTCAGGAGATAAGCTTTCTCCAAACTTGAATTTCTTAGGATGATTGGGATCTGAGCTGATATCCACTTTGAAAGTCTCCTCTATCGACATATGGGACCCCTCCTCAAGCTGGTGAGGTGTAGGGATCAAATGGATGTCATCTACTGGGTTCAGGTGATCTACCATATCGGGTTCAACCTCAGCATTATAGACATCATGAGCACAACCTAGGGTAAAATGGAATGGTTGTAACATTTCTTCATTAGGGAAGAAATCCTCAGGTGATGGGGGTGAAGCAATGCGATCAAAATCAATGGCCTCAAGGTTGAGGTGCAATGGTTTTGAAAGGTCGTATGGGTTATGGAGTGGTGTGGTTAAATCAATGGAGATCATATTTATGGATGGAAGGTAATCTCCATGACCACATGGGTAGGACTCATCAACTGCTTGTTGCTCTAAATGTTCCTAGTCTGGACTAGGAGGCTTTGGGATTTCAGGATCCGCTTTAGGAGGAGATAGGACAATTGGGTCCTCTAGTGGAAGCAACTATGCTAGAATAGGTAGTTGAGGGAATACCCCATGATAAATATCATCTTCATTAGCAAGGGGTATTTTAGGCTCAATGGCTTCTACATGATTATTTAGGGGATGAAGGTGTCTAGGACCTAGATATGCCATCTCAGTTTCATCCACATATTCATCATCGATATTGACCCAATCAATTCCAAGAATGTTCTCTGAGTCAGCCTCGATAGATATGTTCTCGTGATAAACCAAAGGAGGTTCTATAGAAACCATAGTTATTGGATGATCATCCCTCCATAGATGTGAAGGGTTGGGGTATGCATAGGGATTCCAATCAATATCTTCCCCAAAACCTAAACTTAGGCACTCTAAGGATATGGCTAGTAACTCATCCTACCTATGGATAGAGTATCCTAATCCAAACTTATCGGTGGGTAATTGATATTATGGTTGATAAGGTGTCTTGCGACCTTGTTCATATAAGCCCAAGCCATTATCATGCCAATGGCAATGGTCAAAATACCTAAGTACAAACTTAGGGTTTGATAGATAATACACATTCCTTGTGAAAGGTTCATCATCATCATCATCGATAGGAGAATGGTCTATGGCTTGGTCAAAGCCCCTATAAATAAAATTGGTTTGATTAGGTGGTATCCCAAGAGGTACCACCATCCCAATAGGTAATGGAGGAATATGGGGTCTCCCCATGTCTTGCGTGGATTTGATTATTGGTGTAAATATGATGTTCTGAACCAAATACTCCGCTAGCCCAAGATTAACTAAGTGAACTATCACCTATGGTGTGGATGATGTAGTGGATGATGTAGGTGAAGTAGGTTGAGGTATATCCTCTTCTAGATCAGGTGAATCATCCTCCTCCATGGGAGTTAAAATATTTATTGTAGCTACATTGGGAATGACTCTAGGCTCTTCTTCTACCATGGGTGCCTTAAGCTTCTGTTTATCCTTTGGTTTTGATGATGATGAAGGCTTGTCAAAAGTGATAGTTAGCCTAGGAGATTGTGGTAGTGTTGATGTGGATGGATCAGCCTACACTAACTTGGACTTATGCTCTGGATGCTTAGTTGGTGATGTGGGTCGAATATCTAGATGCATGGATGGGAGGACAAACTCCCCCGATATATCAACCTGATTCACATACTTGAATGGTTCTTCATTCGAGGGGATGACATGGACTTGTCCCTCATAGATATATTTGATGCACTGATGCAAAATAGAGGGAACACATCTCATATCTCGGATCCAAGGATGCTCGAGTAAGATGTTGTACTGCATTGCACCTTCCAGCACATGGCACATAATTGATATGGTCTTAAGCCCTACCTGAATAGGTAGAACTATGGTACCAACTATGGAGCATAACACATCATTAAATGCTCACAATGTGAAAGTTGAGGTAACTATGTGTGACTCAGGAAGACTCAAGTGTCCTAAGGCTTTTGTTGTAATGATGTTAATTGAAGAGCCCATGTCAATTAACACTCGCTTGAAAGGTATGCGATTTATGCAAGTGATAATATGTAGTGGAGGATCTGCTATGTTAGTCGAGACTATCTTGATTTTGTGATCATAGAATGTGATCATAGGCTCTTTACACTTTTGGATATGCCCCATGAAATTAGTAAAAGCATTCGGGTTCTGGGGCTGGAGCTCAATGGACTTAAGAATTTCCATGAGGGTCTCCCTATGCCTAGGGGATTATTGTATGAGCTCATATATGGATAACTTGGTCGAGGTCATTTGTAGACTTTGAGTGAGCCTGGTTTGGATAGTGATCATCGGTCTTGTCGGTGGGCCTAGCAACTAATTTTGAGTTGGCCTTTGTTGAGGTACAGTAGGTATATGAATAGGAGCCACAGGTGGCTCAGGTTGATTGTATCTCTTGTTGTGGGTGATAATATTGATCATGCCAACAAATCCTTGTGTGGGTGGATCTATGTGTATTTCATTGACATGTCCTATCTGATTTCCCTTAGCCTCATGATGGGGTAAGGGTTCCTTGAATATACCCAATTGTTGGTTATCGAGAGCCAAAGGATTATCAATCTGTAATTGATCCCTATCTAGCATGTTTTGTACTAGGTTCTTAAAACCATAGCACATCTCAATGTCATGACCTTTTTGTCTATGATAGGGATAATATTGGTCCTCTCTATACCCCTTTGGCTTAGGGTGGTTTGGATCCAACAAGTGAACTTTGGGCAAGGTGAATGCCTTGGCCTCACATAGTCTATTGAATAAAGATGCCAAAGACTCAAGCAATGGCATGTATTGATGAGGTGGATGACGTTGCTTATCCTTACCCTAATTTTTATTGTACTGATTATAGTGCATTGGAGGAGGTTGAGCTTGATAATTTAGCTGTTGATTGGACTTCTCCACTTTTGGAATGTTCAAGACAACTTGATTCATAGGTGCTGGTTTCACCTGATGAGGGTGGTTGCACGTGTTCTTATTCCAATATTTCTTGTAGAGTTTTAGCTCTCCCTCTTGGACCTTGATGTCCTCTATTACTTTGGCTTGCACCAAAGCTTCCTCGAATGTTTGATACTATTGCAATTGTAGTAGCAATGAGATATGCTTAGAGTAAATTTTTGTGAACATTCAAGTTAATTTAGAAGTGGGAATGGTAAATGGTAATTTTGACATGATTTTTTACCATCTATTCCTATAATCCATAACCGGCTCATCATCATATTGACGTAGGTTTGACAAGTCAGATAGATTGGCCTTCTTCTTGATGTTGAAAGAAAAGTATTCAAGGAAAGCATTTGCTAGTTGTTCAAAGCTAGATATATTGTGCCTTGGTAACTGATTATACCACTCCAGGGTAGAACCCATGAGTGTGATAACAAATGTGTACAATAGTAAGGCATCATTATTCTATAGCTGGAAGCACAAGTTCATAAAACTCATAACATGCTCCTGAGCATCATCATCCCCCTTGAATTTATCCAACTTTGGCATTTCAAAATGCTTGGGATAAGTTGGCATGGGCACTGATGGATGGAGGGGTTGGTTATATAATTTGCTCAATATGGGTTTTTGGTAAACCACACCTTGTTTCTCAAGCGATTTGATTCACTCTGTGAGCACTTTATAGGCTTGTGATGAGATGATCTCATCTTCTTGGAGAGGTCTCCTAGGTGGGAGGTTTTGATTAGAATGAGTTGGCTGATTGTGATCATCATCCAAGTCTATGAAAGATGGTTCAGGATACACCTGATCTTGCTCCTCTACTTTTATCTCTTGATAACCCTCATATTCTGGTGGGTTTGGCACTAAGCGTTATCTTTGCCAAGAATTATGCATTGAAGTGTGATGAGGATAGTTCTCTGTTTGCCTATTAAGCAACTCTTGATGAAATGTAGAGCACCTCATGGTGTGTTGTTGCCTATAGGTACTAGGCATAGCTACTTCTTCTTGAGCTATTCTATGGGATTGTTCTTCATGTAGCTTTTGCTCAAGGATTATTTCTTCATGTAGTCGATGTTCATACATCCATTGGTAGTGTAATATTTGTTCTTGTTCATGTTTATGATCTAGTTCTTCATGTTCATGATGCAAATCCTCCAATTGGGATTGGAGTAATTGCTCTCTTTGGTGAGCATCAGGCCTGGGTAATCGATCTATGCGATCTATTGTATAGGGTCACTGACTTTGCAACTCTATGCAAGGGGATTTAGTGATTTTTGTTCTTTTTGAAGGTATAGCTACCCTCTTACCTCATTCTATTGAGGCTGCATTGACTCCATGTTCAACCCTAGGTGTATTTCCCTCATGTGTAGATGGTGTGGGTGTATTGTGTGCTCATGTAGAACACTCACCGTGGGCATATGTATGATGCACTATCCCTTCACTATGTGCACTCTCTGAATGAGAATGAGAAGACGAAGGGGCTCTATGGGTTGAATTTTGACCATACCTATCTAAATGATCTAACTTGTGGGTTTTCTAGGGTTGGCTAGGAGGAGTACCTCTTTCACCAATGCCAAGAAGTGGTATGTATTCCGCTCCATGCTCAGAGGGATTTGAAGATCTATTGGGTATGTGAATGTGTGCAACCCCTCTAGTGTACCCCTCATTGGGTAGATTTTTTCTATCAACATCATGGGATGATTGAGGTCTGGAAGTACCCTCATCATGATCATTAGGAGTTCTCACAGTAGTCCTCCTAGTAGGGGTTTCTTGATGAGATCCCCCATGGGTGGAATTGTCTCCACAGAGACTACTTGAATGTCGTTCAGGTAAAGGTTGGTCTAGTGGGCTATGTCTAAGGTGGTTTATACCTTCTTGTGCATTGCCTACCACCTCAGTTGTTAACTAGGTGTGGCTCCATGTAGTGACCATTTATTTTTTATTATCTCGTATGTAATTAAGAAATAAATAATGTATACAAGTGATTATCTCTTTTAAATATTAATTGTGTTTCCTAGAAAATTGGCTTGTGTGTTTTGATGTATTGAATATCTTACCACTTTCTTATACGAGTTTGAAAAATCGTTGATGTAATTCTCAAATGTTTAAGGGATTTCACCTGTACGCTCTCACACGCTAATTCGGTGATGAAGTCCAGATTGTGAAACCCACCAGGGTATGGAGATGAAACCCATATCCGATGAGGGAGCACAGGTCCTACCAGTCCTCACCCAGTTCATCGTAATCAGTGATACACCTTTCGAAGAAGAGTGCGTGCAATTTTTTATGGCTATGATGGTTCTTGGAGCTGGCCTTGGCCATGGTCGGGTTCAAAAATCATAATATGCAAGCCAAACAGGTGGTGATGAAGGCCATCGTTGGTCTTGATCAGTGGTTGGATGTCACTTCCAACTCATCTGATGTTAAATTTATAGTGTGAAGTGTGTGTGGTTCATTTTAATTGATGCAAAAGTAAATATGCAAGATACAACACTCCATGATATTCTCTACATGCATGAAAAATACGTTTCAAATTTAGAAATATGCAAGTAAAAATATTTTATCTTTCAGAAAATTGCAATGCAGATCTAAATGAGATAACCTTTAAGTAGGCTACAAGTAGGTAAACCCTAACACATAATCTATCAAGGGCCATATCTATGAAAAATGGTCAATAGTAGTGGTCATCAGACATAGAGTCGATCAAAAATCTGGTCATTGGATTCTAGGGTAGTGAGTAGTAGAGGCCATTGTTCCCAATAGTGGTGGCCAACAAACAAATAGAGATCTAAATTTTTTATTTTAAACTTTCTCTATGTTGTTTAATTAAATGCTATTCTATATTTTTTTAGAAAAATACAATAGAAAATAGGGAGAGAACCACTTACAGGTGAAGCCCTCGTTCGAAGAAGATGTTGCTAATTAGGTTTTTTGTGTTCTATTTTGAGGCTATCAAAGATCAAAACAATGGCGGTTCTGGCTATCAGAGCCAATGGTGGTGGCCACTATTAGCTATGCTTGCTCAGAATGGTGGTACCTACAATGCAAAAATAATAAGAAAACTCAAGTTAGCAATAATTTAGGAATGGTCCTGCACGTGATCGCCACTTGTAAAGCAACAAAAACCATGCATCTAACTATGTAACAATGTAAACAAATTGACAAATGAAATTAAGTAACCATCAAGATAACAAGATAAAGAAAATGGGATGCTCTTCTTATTAATAATATGAAACACGGTTACAATATATCCCTCTTAGGGATTCACCAATTTGATACACAATTACAATATGTAACCCCACAAGGGGAAAAGATGCAATCCATAGGGTTCTTGCTCTTTCAAAACTAATTATAGAGGGTTTCTTTAGCGACCTCTACTTTATGATGCCAAGAAAGAGGATCTTGGTGATGTATAGCTCCTGATTAGGCCTATAACCTGCACACAAAGAAACTACAAAAGGATCAATAGCAATGAAAGCCTCTCAAGATGAGGCCCATTTCTTGATAAGTGCAAACTATGGAAAGCAAATGAATGTAAATTGCTAAAAATAGGGAATAAATGCATGAAATATTGAATGAAATATACTGCTAATCTATGTTAGAAATCAAAATGAAAGCATCTAAGACTAATAAAACTAGAAAAGATAGGTAAATTAAATGTCACCGCAAGGCCATCCTCAATCAGAACGGTTGGCTCTGTTGGCCATCTTCGACGTCGGTGGTGGTGCCTATGGGCCACTATTGAAAATAGTGGCCACCAAATAGAGACTCTATTCTCTAAGCTCGATGAATGGTGATAGTCAATTTGAATGCCAAATTGATGTTCAAGGATCGTTGTGTCTAGAAACATAGTTTGATTACAGAATTAGCTCATTTTGATGATGAATAGAGATGTAATTGGTCCTTAAAGATCTCCAAAGCTCCATTGGTGAATGTTTAAACATCATGATGTGATTTGGGAAGCACTTTATTGCACCTCAAAGGATATCAATTCTCTCCTTAGTTTGATAGCACTTCGTTATGGTAATTGAACATTCTATTCTCTTTTTTTTTATGAAGTTTTAGAGTGCCTTAAATAGACCTCCCAAATAAGAATCTTATCTTTCTCAACAAGCCAATATAAAGATTCATTTGGGATGAGGTAGGTGAGGTGAGGCTTCTAGAATCTTTTGGTCAGTAACTTCTCAAGAACCATTGCCTTGTAACAGATTTTACTCGGTTCGGGTAGCCCAAGTTTGTTACAGATATAACCATCTTTAACATGCATGACTAAGTATGTGGTCACTATCGACAGACATGGTCCATTTTTGTTCATCATCAATTTCAGCGGCGGTGAGGCCATCGCTAGGAAATACCATGACCTAGGCTAAATAGGACTGGTTTTCCCTATTTGAGTGGTTAGAACCACTGTTGGATCTTGGGAAGGTCCAAGATGAGTCATATGGCCTGGAAAGATGTCCATATTATTAGCCTTCTAAACATGACATATTTTAGGTGTCTATAAATTACTATTGGCATTGTATATCTTCATTTCTTCGGTTGATGTTTGGATTTTTATGTCTCTTGTGCTTCTGAAAACCTATGAATGGAACTTCAGCCTTTGTACTCTAATTGATCTTTTGAGTGGTTTATGTACCTTTTTTTGAGTTTTCCTAGATACTTAGCACTTATTACAATGCTTCTCAATGCTTTTCTTCTACTGTAATGCACTAGGATTCAAGTGCAATACTTTTAATGCTTCAATTCTTGAGACTAACGTAGGCTATCAATTTTTTATTTGTGGAAAATTTCCCAATTGGGATGCCACTTTCAAGTAATTCCCAAGGAATTAAGGGTATCTATTCTACCAAAAATGTTGAGGGATCACATCTAAACTACCCCCTTTGACACAATCAAAGAGCATACCTAAAATAAATAAATAAATATGAACAAGGAAACACACAAAACACAAAAAACAACACAAAAACCATAAAAAACAAAATAGAACAAAAATAATACAAAACAAGAACACACACCAAAAAACTAAAAGAAAGAAAAAATAGATAACAACTTTGGTATAGGTTATTCAGGAAATATTTAATAGAGGAAACATAAGAATGATTAGTCTGAGCATGGGAACTAATATACCCTAAACAAACCAAAGATAAGCAAAAACAAAGTAAAAAGGAACTAGGTACCTCTAGTACTAGAGCCATATAGAGAAATGATAGAAATAAGAGCTTCCCTTATTTGTGAATCCCACTATCTGGGATGGTGGTCGTAGTAAGATAAAATCACCTTTCTCCAATGCTCAATTAGTTAAAGCATCAACACTTCTATTTTGTTCTCTGAACACATGATTGTATTCAAATTTCAAAAGCCCATATGGATTAATTGAATATTCTCAACAATTATTTTTACTCTCCAGTCAACCTTATGATTTTTAGAATGAGTCTTCAACATGTTAATCATGATTTAGGAGTTATATTCAATTAAAACATTTTTCCATCTAAAATTAACAACCTGTCTAAGGCCTCTAACGATACCATACCCCTAAACAAGGTTATTAGAAAGGATACCCAAATTCTAAACAAAAGTGAAAACTAAGGAACCATCTGAAAGTCTACCAATTCCTCTTGCACTATCTTTTCCAAGGTTCCCCTTAGAGGCTCCATCAGTATTGAATTTTCCAAAATCTATAGGAGGAGGTTTCCAATTCCTTATTCTATCCATATTTTGATTACTCACATTCTATTCAAGTTGGTTGCTCTTAAAAGAGTTAATCTTCAATATTTGCATCACTTGACCCCATATTTGGTGGGAGTTATAGGGGTGATTAAGGAGTTGTTGGATTAATTCAACTAAGTTGGCAATGGTATTTTTACAAATATAGTGAATGTCATTCCTTTCCTGATTAAAATTCCAATTATTTCTTTCCTTCCAGATATTCCAAGGTAGAATGGTAGAACCCATCAGAACTAACTACCTAATAAAATGATCAACATCCTCCTAATTAGGCAAATCCCTCTAAAATTATTCAAAAGTAAAAAATTGAACCACTATGAGACAAGTAATATGGTCATTCTCTTCCATAGATCAGAGGCCAAGGTACACTCAATACAAATATGGTCGATAGTTTCCACATTATCTCCACACATTTTGAATTTAAACAGACTATGAAAACCATGTTTCATAAGAGTAAGCACCATGTAATGCAATAAAATCCAGGTAAAGAACCTCACCTTAGGCTAGATATTTTTATCCCAAAATTGAGTAAATATATCATATGATTGGTTGGGATTATTATGGCATAAGGCCAAATAACCTTGAGCAATTGAATACTCACCCTTAGTAGTGTTTTTACTTCCAAAATATTCTTTATTATGGGACCAAGAGAGATATCTCATATGAAGGATGCTTTAGATGTATTTTATTTGCCTTTCTAGCATTTGAATAGGCTAGTCCTCAATAGGTGTCCAATATATACCAACCTCCAAATTACCAATATGGTACCAATATTAATTAGGTATCTTTATCCAGTTAGCACAATGAAGCTCCTCAATCCAATGCCTCCACTTAGGAAATCGAGTTATCAAAGGTTGGTGACCATCCAAAGAATCTATCCAAAAATTTACCTATTGACCATTATGAATGTTCCAGAATAAATTTTTCTTAATCAAATCCTCAACAGTCTTAAGAACTACTAAAATGGGAGAACCTTTGATAGGCAATTGATAGTGAATAAGGTCTTTAGGAATTATGTTCTTAGCATAATTAACACGAAGAGTTTTGGTCCAAAGAGCATTGGGATTATGAAAAATTCTCCAATTCAAATTAGAAGCTAAAGCCTTATTGTTATTAATAGTAGACCAAAATCCTAACCCCCATTCATTCTTGGGAAGGCATAAAGTATCCCATTTCACCAAGACCCATTTTATTTTCTTCTTAGTACCAGTCCATAGGAATTGATAATTGATTTGATCCAATTCTCAAATAATTTCCTTTGGGATATTCAATATAGTAGAAAAATAAATAGGTATATCTTGAAGTACAAATTTAACAAAGATAATTCTACTCCCAAATGAAAGCCACCTATTGGTTAACTTTCCAATTTTCTTCTTAACTCTATCCAACAACCAATTCTAGTATTTTTTCTATCTTTGAATATTAATAGGAATGCCTTAATAAGTGATCAAAATAGAGGTTTTCTTATATATTAATTTATCCAAGACCATATATTTCTATTTGGGAGAGTAGTGAAAGAAAATTACTATAGATTTATCTCCATTAATCAATTTCTTGGTAGCATTAGAAAAATAGTTGATGATTTTCTTAATTTTAGAAGCTTCCTTAAATGTAGCTTTACCTAATAGAATAGAGTCATCAAAAAATTGAATATCAAAAGCATGCCTAGCTCCATGACCAATGGTAACTCCCTCAAGGGGTCCCTTTTCTCTATTTTTGGTTATAGTCCTTCCCAAGCATTCAACAAGAATGATGAATAAATAAGGGGAGAGGGGGTCACCTTGCCTAATACCTCTGAAAGCTAGGAAAAAATAATAAGGTCTTCCAATGATAACAATAGAGTAGGACACCTAAGAGAGACATCCAATAGTCACATCCATCCAATGCTAAAATAAGTCAAATTGCCTCAAAAATTTGATAAGGAAGTTCCAATCAACTCTATCATAAGCTTTTGATAAGTCTAAACAAATGAAAATAGATGGAAATTTATGCATTTCCATGGAATGGATGGATTCTTGAGTCATAACTATATCATCCACTATTTTATGCCCTTATACATAACCCCCTTATTCAAGGGAAATAATCTTATGAAAAAGAGGCTTCAACCTTTCTACCATGATCTTTGTAATGATTTTGAGAACATTACATAAAGCTATAGGTTTAAAAGTTGATATATGATCTGCCTATTTATATTTTAGGACAAGATCTATATAAATTATATTGCTAATATTTAAAATTTCTTTGGATATCCTAGCTTCTTCCACCACCTCTAATAAATTAGCATGCATGATATCCCAAAAATATTGGTAGAAATCAATGGGAAAACCATCAAGATTGGGGTTTTTCCTTTTTGCATTTTAAAAACCACTTCTTGAAGCTCATTGATAGTAACTGGAGTAGTCAAAATAGAGTTCTCCTCATAAGTGATAAGAGTAGGGATTGCTTGAAGAATATTCTATTGAGAATCTGAGTCAAGAGGTGCAGTAGCAGAAATATTGAAAAAGTAATTAACAACAATAGATTTCATGCCATACCAAGTGTAGACAACATCTCCAGAATCATATTTCAAGGAAGAAATAAAGTTATGATATCTTTGAACTAGAAGAGACTTGTTTGAGCCCTTGGATCCTAGATTTTTGCTTCCATAAGAGTTATATATTTTTCCATTCCTATAATTGTGTTGTGAGTCTAATTTTATATGTACATTTACTCTCTATGAGGCCATCTAAACATATTTTCTTATTCAAATTTACAATTTGAGCAATCACTTTATATTTTTTTGTTGGACATCTCAAAACTCCTAGTTCCAAATTTTGATATTCGATTTAATGTATTATAAAATTTTAGAAAAATAGAACATCTTAGTCCCATACCTTGGTTTACCTTCCCTTCACCATTGCTACACTCAAGGTTTGAAGGAACTATCTGTAAGCCACATTAATTGAAATAAAAAAAGGCAAGAAACTCACATTGGTTTTCCAAATTTTTACTCTGACTGGATAGTGATTCAAACCCACATTGTTAAGAGTCTTCACCTAAATAATGTGACCATGGATTAAGAAATTATTAGAGAACAAGAACCTATCCAATATCTCCATGATACAATCTAAGCCTTACCTTCTGCTAGACCAAGTAATAAGGCCATTATCTAGTTGGATGTCCACAATATGAAGGTTTGCAATATATTCACTGAGGTCAGTGATCCTATCCAGATTTCTATTTCCCTTAATTTTATCATCCAAAGAGAGGATGGTATTGAAATAACCTATGATCAAGATCCAAGATTCAAGAAAATGAGAGATAATATAAGTTATATTTTTTCCACTATCTTATCTTTTCCTCCAAAGTAATTAGAGCATAAACAAGTATGAAAAACATAATTTGGTTAGAATATCTACTTTGAATAGCTACAACTAAAAGACCCCAACTGCCAAACATATGGTGAATAACTACTTCTTTTGAGTCCTAAAGGCAAGCAATGTCACCAGAAGCCCCCTAGGAATTGAGGAAAGCAAATTTTCTAGCTGGACAAAATTTACTAGCAATTGAATCCATTTCCTCTATTGACGTATTTATTTCCTAAAGGAAAACAATATGTGGATGGTTTGTCTAAATAATTCTTTAAATTTATTTTATTTTGAAAGAATCCCCTTGATTCCTCTAATATTCCAAGTGATGATATTCATTAATACTAGGGCTAAATAAATTGGTAAGGGCATTAATATTAACTTCCTCTATAAGTTTTTACCTTATTTTACTGTAGACACCTAAAATACGTCATGTTTAGGAGACTACCCATATGGACACATTCGTAGACCATATGAATCATATTGGACCTTTCCAAGAGCAAGCAGTGGTCCTAACCACTCAAAAGGGGTAGTTTAGCTACTATTATTTAGAGCAGTTGCCAAACCTAGCCATTGAACCTCAGAGCGACCACCTCTAGTCACTATCGACGATAGCGGCTAGGACTAAAATATGAACTACTATGAGGGATTACCCAAATCATGGGCAGTAATGACAGTTTGCATGCATTTCGAAGGGATCTCGGTGAGGAACTCCCAGAGTTCCTCCTGACTGCCCCTTCCATGCCAATCCAAGACTAAACCATCCCTCTGGGATAGTCAGTTGGCATGCAGATCTGGAGCTTGGCTTCCCCCAGGAAGCCAAGCCCTAGATCTAGACCTAAAACTAGGAAGCCTACATATGCAGACTTCCAAGAAGGCAAAATATAGAGAGAGTTCAAATTGTGTGCAACGGAGCCCTATCAAAATGGAGAGCCAATCTACGCCCCTTTGAGGAGCATTGGAGCATCATCCGACTGAGCCACATCCACGCATCAGTATTCAGATCCATCATTCCCAACTACCAACCAGTGTAGGAGACACACCTAGTGACCCTTGAACATCAATTTGAGTGAAGATATCGATGGTCATAGCCCATAAAATCTGAGGTAAACCTTTCGGGTCATGGTTGCTATCTTCGATAGTGGCCCATAGTCATAGCCACTCTGAGCAGCAGTGACTAGGGTTAGAACAGTCATTTTCTTTATTCTTAGCATTAGATCCTTAATTTTATTTGTTCTATTAGATAGTTGTAGCATAGATCTAGTTCTTTCATAGCATTTATATCAATATTTCTGAGATTCATGTGCGTATATGGCTTAGATTTACTATATTTCAGTTCTTATTATGCTTGCTTATTTGGTTTATCAGATTTGCTAACATAAAGCCTCATCTAGAGAGGCTACTCATGCTACTTATTGTGCTCTATTGTTTCCATGCACGTAGATACAGGTTCACAGGATCAGTTCAAGGTATCCAGAGCACGAGATCCCTCCAGGATGAAATCAAGAGAAGGAGGCATCTATAAGCCCTCGGATAGTTTGGTGTGCGATATCGGGAGGCCTACGGAGGTGCACCATCCCCTTGCGGGGGATACATTCATCGTTACTCCACTTGTAATATATTGTATCAAAAATGAGTATCCCTCAGAGGGACGTACATGTAACCGAGATCTAGAAGCATTAATAAAAGAATCTCTCTTTGCTTATTACTTTTCATGTTATATGTGCTTGTGTGCTTCTTCATTTTCATTTGATATAATAATATTGCAAGTAGGGTAAGTGTGGTGCGCGCTTCTCGGGGTCACACAGATGGTGATCATGGTGGGACCCCCACCAAGTTTTTATTTTTGATCATTTTATTAATGTTTTGGGTATTTTTCTATGTGTAGGTTTGGCCGCTCTAGTCGATAGTGACCAGCAGATCTTAGCCGCTCTCGACAATCAGTGGCCAATAGCAATCGCTCTGGTCGACAATGATCGGTAGAAAAAGTATAGTAGAGGGCAGCCATTTCATCATCAGACAAGGATTTGAGGTTGGTAGCATTCTCTGATTTTTTATCTTTCTCTGTCTACAACTTTTTTTTAGAAAATAGCAACTTAAATCACATTTTTTATTAAGGAAAAATAAGAAAATATGGAAGGAAATTGCATTTGAAGTTTTTTAGATTTTTTTTAGTTTCCTCTAGGCACTGCTAGGAACAACGGGCCTCTATTTTTAAGGTCTACCCTAGTCTCCAGCATGCTAGGCTTCTGTGTGTTTAAGTTTTCTTGCATGTGGCCCAACTAGAGGCCTTTACATCATAAAGTAGGAATTGCATCAAAGTCATTTAGATCAGTTGTAGATGCATTTTTTGAAATCAAAACATTCTTTTTAGGCATGTAGGGAAATAGTCATTAATGCTTTCTGATGCATAGTTTTCCATTAAATCTAAAAATAACCCCACACACCATGTATCATTTTAATGCTAGTGAGTTGGAGGTCATGACCAACCACTGGTAGAGATCAATGAGGTGGCTTTCATCTCCATCCGCTACCTCAAATCCCATGTACCCATTATTATTGGCCAATATTAGCTCCAAGATCCATCATAACCCATGGAAAATTTGCATGTATCTCTCTTTGAAGAGGTATATCATTGACTACGAGTGAATTGGGTGAGGACTAGGAGGACCTATGCTCCCTGACCATGTGTGGACTTCATTACCACACATTATAGGTTGGATTATATGGCTTAGATTTCATCACTAGGTTGTCGAGCTATGAGTATATAGGTGAAATCCATTTGAACACAAGAATACCATCCAATAAAATGCAAAATATGTGACATAAGGTCTTATTTATATACAATGCATCAAAACACACAAAATAGCTTAGGGAACACACATTAATCCTTAAATGAGATAAACATTTGTTTTCTTTTCTTGTGTGGTTTGAAATTAACATAAGAAGATAATTCATATTCATCATGGTATACACATGGAGCAACCACCCTCGATCCAACATCGAGGTAGAAACTGATGCTCCCCATAGTCATAGTCACACTAATGTTGAGCCACCCACCCATAGTGTCATTGGATATAGTTCAACAAGTCTTAGGGGTGACAACTCAACCCTTGGGGGACTCCTCAAGAAACCCTAATGAGAGAGCCATATCCTAGTTCCTCTCATGGTAGACATATGGAGGCCTCAAGGCCTTCATCATCACATAGACATACGGAGGCCTCAAGGCCTTCATCATCACATAGACATGAGGAGGCTTCAAGGCCTCCCTCATCACATAGATATGCGGAGGCCTCAAGGCCTCCCTCATTACATAGACATGTGGAGGCCTCAAGGCCTCCATTACATAGACATGAAAGGCCTCAAGGCCTCCATCAGTACATAGACATGCGGAGGCCTCAAGGCCTCCATCATCACATAGACATGAGGAGGCATCAAGGCCTCCATCATCACATAGGCATGCAGGGGCTGCAAGGCCCCAAACTTCACATGATACACTTAGGATAGATCAGCCCACTAAGGGGTAAGACATTAGGGCTACACCCAGTCATAGACCTAGGACATCCTATAGCCTCCCTGTAGATGGGAGGATACCCCTAGATTATGAGCTCATTGGTGCCAATGGGACTCCATGGGATCGATCATGGAGAACTAGATAACTTGATGAGTTGGATCGAGTTCCCTCAAGACCAGCTCTAAGAAGCATTGCTACCACACATTCTACTTCAGGAAGTTTGCATGTAGCATAACTACTAGGCACACCAATGAACCAGGGGAAGCTTCAAAGTGACCCCATAGCACATACACTACTTTCGACCATGGGGGTACACAACACATAACATAGTACATAGAACAAGTCACCCTGGTGGACAAGGGCAAGAACATAGTAGGAGCCTCTCTGAGAGGCCTATCCATTAGAACTCCTCACATGGAGTTAGAGAGGCATGAACCTTTAGTAGCAGGTTGGTCTGACCACATACGTAGGTTAGAAGAAGCATTATGCATTGAGCGAGAGCATGTGGAAACTCTCGAGCAAGAAGAATGAAGGAAGAGGTACCTACGCCTACATGAGCAATGCTTGAGAGAAGAAAGGGCTGAGCGTGAAGAGCAAGTCGATAGGCTAGCTCAGGCTGACTTACACATAGGTGGTGAGGAATACCAACATGATAGATGTGTCAATTCTCAGCATGAGAGATACACTAGACATAGAGATGAGCACACTCACCATGGCTCACAATATCAACAATACCTGGATCTTGAATAGACACAACTTAATGAGGAATATGTAGGGATGGAAGATCAGGAATAGACATATCTTGAACCTCCATCCATGGTTATGGGAGATGAGTACAGATACCCAAATCAGGCAAATACAAGGATTACCTCCTTTACCACCATGAGTAAACCTTTAGGAATAGGATATTATTTCCTTGAAGGTATACCAAATACTCATCGAGAGAGTCAAATCTCTTGAGAAGTAGGACACGGTTGGGAAAAATCCAACTTTGAGAAAAATACATAACCAACCTCTGTGCCCCTTAGTACCGAGTCCTGCATACCCTAGGCACTTTGAGATGCCTAGGCTAGACAAGTTTAAAGGAGAGGAAGATGTGCAAGAACACATTACAAATTTCATGAATGTGTGCTTCTATATTGAGTAGAATGATGCCCTAATGCTAAGAATATTCATCATGATGTTATCGAGTGCAGCAACTCAATGGTTCAATCAACTTCCCAAGCACAACATCATCAACTTTGAGCAACTGGTGAATGCTTTCCTTGAATGCTTCTCCTTCGATGTCAAGAAGAAGGTGAACCTATCCGATCTAGCCAACTTAAAGCAATATGATGATGAGCTAGTTATGGATTATGGGAATAGATGGAGGAAAATCATGGTAAAATTACCATTCTCCATTCCCACTAAAGATCTCACCCGAATGTTCACAAAGAGCTACACCAAACACATCTCGTTGCTATTACAACTATAGTAGTATGAATCATTCAAAGAAGCCTTGGCTCAAGCCAAGCTTATAGAGGACATAAAGGTTGATGAAGGAGACCTCAAGCTCTAGAACAAGGAGTGGAATAATGCCAATCATAATAAGAATCAATAGAAGCAGGCCAAGCCTACTCAATTCAACTAGGTCATTTTAAGTATGCCTAAGGGAGGCAATGGCCAACAACCATAAAACTATCAGGCTCACCCCCATCAGCTAATTATGACCCAAAGAACAACTAGGGCTAAAATAAGGAGCATCGATCACCTCGCTATTTCATACCTCTATATGAATCGATGCAATCGATATTTAATCAGTTGAGCGAGGCATAGAGAATCAGATTTCTTGATGCACAAATTCTTGACCCTAATCATCCCAAGCCCAAGGGATATAGGGAAGATCAATACTACCCATATCATAGAATATAGGGGTATGACATCGAGACATGTATCAGATTTAAGAATGTTGTGCAAAACATGATTGAGAAGGGTGAGCTAAAAGTTGACAACCCATTAGCACCCGATAATAGAGATATGGGTATATTCAGGAACCCATTGCCAAATCATGAGGCCCCTAGAGATCAGGGCACCCAAGTCAACCAAGTTCGGGTTGAGCCACCCACTCATGGATGCATCAAAATGGTTGAGATAGTCAATATGGCAACTAGGAGTTGGTGATATGGGCAACCATAGCCTCCAATGGCTCCTATTCATATCTTGATTGCACCTCGATAGAGATAGGTGCAAAATAATCCTCTAGGTCTACCAACATGACCTATGGTAACTATCTGAGTAGACTGGAACAAAATCTACAAATGACTCTAGCCAAGTTGTCAATTTATGAGCTCATACAATAATCTCCTAGGCATAGGGAGACTTTGATGGAGATTTTGAGATCAATCAAGCTCCAGCCCTAGAACCCAGATGCATTCACACATTTTGTGGGGCAAGTGCAGTAGTGCCAAGAGCCTATGATCCACTTCTATGATCATAAAATCAAGGTAGTACCTACTACCATAGCAGACCCACCTTTGCATATCATCATGTCAATCAATGACATACCCTTCAAGTGGGTTCTAATCGACATGGGCTCATCGATCAACATTATCATGACAAAGGCTATAGGGCACTTGAAGATCCCTAGGTCCAACATTATCTCGACCTCCTACATGTTAAGGGATTTCAATGATGCATTGTGCTCCATAGTAGGTATAGTCATTCTACCTATTCAGGTAGGGAAAAAGACCATCCCCATGATGTGTCACATGTTGGAAGGGCAATGCAATATAACATCCTTCTAGGGCATCCTTGGATAAGGGACATGTAGTGCATTCCCTCAATATTGCACCAATGCATCAAGTATGTGCATGAGGGACAAGTTCATGTGGTTCCATCCAATGAAGAGCCATTTAAATACATGCATCAAGTCGACTTGTCAAGAGACTTTGTCCTTCCATCAACACATCTGTACATAAGGCCTTCATCCCCGACCATGCATCTAAAAAACAAGAGCAAATCAGTGCGAGGTGACCCATCCACATCGACACCACCTCCTACATCTAAGACTACTGGCACTTCTAAAAAGCCTTCAACATCTAAAGCAAAAGATAATCAGAAGTTGAAAGCACCCCTAGTGGAGGAAGGACCTAAGGAACTTCCAACTATAGCAGCTATGGAAATTCCAAATCCCATGGAGGAGGAATATTCCTAGGATATAGCCGAGGAGGTACCTCAACCTGCCTCACCTACTTCATCAACAACATCATCTACACCATAGGTGATAGTTCACTTAGCCAACATAGGGTTAGGTGAATATCTTGTGCAGAACATGACTTTCATGCCTATTATTGAGTCTACACAAGACATGGGATGACCAAGAGTCCCAAATTTTCTAGTAGGGATAGTAGTTCCATTAGGGGTTCCCCCTAACCAAACCAACTTCATCTATGCTGGTTTGGACTATGCCCATACTAATTTTGATATTGAAGAGGATGAGGATGAACCATTCACCATGAATGTTCATTACTTTTCAAATCTTGAGTTCACTCTAAGGTACTTTGAGTAGTGCCATTGGCATGGCTATGGCTTAGGTCTATATGAGCAAGGGCATTGACTTCCATTCCAATTATAGTACCAATTGCCTACTGATAGGTGTGGTCTAGGGTATCAAATATAAAGTTATGATGATTCTTTGGTAGTAGCCCTAGATAGGCTAAGCTTAGGGTTTGGGGAAGACATTGACTGGAATCCCTATCAACCCCCTAGCAGAAACTACTTGGGTGATGGATGGGTGTCTATGGTCAATATCGCACCACCTAATGAGTATCACCCTGAATCCTCTCTTGAAGCATGCCCATCAGGAGCCATCCTATGGGAGGATGAGCCAATCCATGGATATGAGTGAGAGGAGTATGATTATGTCTCAAGTGAGGATGAAGATGAAGCCGGCCTGGCCTACCATGGGCCTCAATATGTTCAAAACCTCACTTGGTCTAGCCATGTAGAGAGTGGATTCATCTCAGATGAGAGTGGCTATGAGTTAGAGGACTCAATTGAGATGGCCTTCATAAGACATGCATACCAAATCATAGGGCCAATAGTAAATGCTAATGGATTCTTCATAAGCAATGATGATTATGAAGATGAGACTAAAATGGCCTATCTTAGGCATCAATAGGCAAGTCACCACCCAATTCTAGTAGGTAAAAATGAGGGTTTCTTCATAAGCGATGATGACTTTGAGGATGAGACTGAGATGGCTTATCTTGGGCCTCATCACTTACATCAAGTCAATTAGCTTGTTGAAAGAGAAGCGTTACTTCACACCATAGATCCTGACCTTCACTTCCTAGGAAGACCACCAAATCTAGATGTCATCTATCACATGGTCTTCTTGGATCCACCAACATTTAGAGAGTTGTTGCAACCTAATGATCCCATCATCTCATCTATTCATAGACCAGATCTTGAGATCCCCATACCCCCAGAGCCACATCTTGGGTATGGAAGGTAGATCATTAATGAAGAGTTTCACCCATGTGGTCCTGGAGATTTCATCCCATCCATCAATATGATCTCCATTGATTTGACCACTCCACTTCACAACCCAATAGATCCTTCAAAACCATTGTGTCTTAACTTAGATGCTATTGATTGGGATCATACTGATTCACCCCTAGAGCCTAAATATTTCTTCCCTAATGAAGAGATGCTACAACCATTCCATTTTGCACTAGGCTATGCACATGATGTCTATCACGTTGGTCTTGATTCTGATTCAGTGGGACCTATAAATCTAGTAGATGACATCCACTTAATCCCCACTCCTCACTAGCTTGAGGAGGGGTCACATATGGCAATAGAGGAGACTTTCAAAGTGGACATCAATGATGACCCTTCTAATCCAAAGAAAGTCAAGTTTAGAGAAAGCTTATCTCTAGAAGAGTAGGCCATCATTATTCCTCTATTGAAAGAGAGACTAAATCTCTTTGCTTGGACCTACAAAGATATGTCGAGGCTAGATCCAAAGTTGGTTGTCCACAACCTTTCACTAGACCCCTCAAAGAAACTGGTCAAGAAAAATCTCAGAAA
The DNA here is from genome assembly GCA_028583015.1 of Wollemia nobilis. Classification (NCBI taxonomy): domain Eukaryota; kingdom Viridiplantae; phylum Streptophyta; class Pinopsida; order Araucariales; family Araucariaceae; genus Wollemia; species Wollemia nobilis. The sequence goes on along the minus strand of JAQPPZ010002189.1, from coordinate 2,832,607 downwards.
TATGCATCCAACCATCACTTTGATGGTAAAGAATGAGTTGTAGAAACTATTGGATGTAGTCTTTATTGTTCCCATCGACTATCCAGAATGGGTATCAAACATGGTGCCCATAGGAAAACTTGATGGAAGAATCCATATTTGCATGGATTTTAGGGATCTCAATAAGGCAACACCCAAGGATTCATTCCCATTGCCAAACATAGATGCTCTTGTAGATGCAACTATAGGTCATGAGATGCTCTCCCTAATGGATGGTTTTTTTGGTTACAATCAGATTCAGATTAAACCTGAAGACCAACATAAAACCACATTCACCACTCCATGGGGAACATTCTACTACAAAGTAATGCCATTCGGTCTTAAAAATTTTGGTGCCACATATCAGTGGGCTATGACATACATTTTCCATGACTACATGCATAAGATCTTAGAAGACTACATCGATGACTTACTAGCCAAGTCATTGCTACATGAAGAGCATGTTGAGACCCTCAGGAAGGTCTTCGATCACCTGATTGAGCACAATGTCAGGTTGAATCCCAAGAAATGTGTCTTTGGCATAACTTCTAGAAAACTCTTGGGATTCATCATTTCTAAATGAGGCATCGAGGTAGACCCAACAAAGGTAAAGGCTATCCTAGAAATGGCCCCACCCATGAACATCAAAGAGTTGAGAAGCCTATAGGGCAAAGTAGCATCCATAAAGTGATTCATCACACAACTATCAGACAAATGTCGACCCATGAATCGACTGCTACACAAGGGGGTCCCATTCCAGTGGGATGAAGAATGTCAGCAAGCCTTTGCTAAAATCAAGAAGTACCTAGCAACACCACCAGTTCTAGCTCCACCAAGGCTAGATGTGCCATTCCTACTATATATATCCACTACCAATTTTGCTTTGGGCACCATGTTGGCTCAAAAGAATGTACAAGATAAAGAACAAGTGATATATTACATCAGCCACACCTTGGTGAGCTATGAGATAGGATATGCATACGTAGAAAAGTTGTGCTTAGCAGTGGTCTTTGCAACCAAGAAATTGCACCACTACATGTTGAGCCATACGACATATGTAATATCCAAACAAAATCCTTTGTAGTATATGATGAGCAAGACATATCATAATACATGTATTACAAAGTGGATCATGCTATTGATAGAATTTGACTTGGAATTCATAAGCCAAAAGTCCATCAAGGGATAAGTCATAGCTGATCAATTGGCTGAGGTGCCTCTTCAGAATAGTAGGCCCCTCACCATAGAACTTCTTGATGATGTAGTCTTCACATTATCAGAAGCACCCAAACTCGAAGAACCTAAAAATGAAGCTGACATGACTTTGTTCTTTGATGGTTCAAAGTGTGAGCAAGGAGGTGGTGTAGGGATTGTCTTTTTCATGCCACAAGGTGCTCCAATGCCCTTGTCATTTAAGCTAGACTTCCCTTGCACGAATAACAACACCGAATATGAGGCCCTAATCTTGGGTCTCCAAACAGCCATCACTATGAAGATCAAGAGGCTAAATATCTTTGATGACTCCCTCCTCATAGTCAACCAAGTCAAGGGACTATTTCAATGTAGGGATCCAATATTGAAATCTTACAAGGAGCTTGTTGACACCTATCTAGCCCAACTAGAATGGTACAACATCGAGGCAATCCCTCATTCATCAAATATATTTGTAGACACCATGGCATCTTTGGGATCCTTGATCCCTCAGAATCCATCTACTGATTTCACTACCATTCATGTAAAAATGCTCTCACACTCAATGATGCAATGTGAGGCTTTTGATAACAAAGAATCAATCAACATGATTCATATAGAACCAGACCATGACTGGTTCTATAAAGCCAAAGACTTTTTAAAGAAGGCACCTTGGGGGTCCTTGATCTCGTAGGGTCCTACGGAGAATGGTACCATCATTCACCACAAGGTTGTTTCTCAATCTGCATTTGTGCAAATCAAATTGTAGGAGGAACAAGTCATCTTATCTATTGAGGTTGTAGCCTATCAGGATTGGCTATCCTAGTTACAAGATTTCTTGAGGCTTGGAATTGTCCCATAGGGACTATCGCATGCCAAAATATGAGCATTCAAGTAAAAAGTGACAAGATATGTCTTGCTAGGAGGCATATTGTATCATCGAAGCTATGATGGAGTCCTCCTTCATTTCTTAGAGCCCCAAGAATCAGCTTGGGAGATTTTGCAAGCTCATGATGGTACATGCGGTGGCCACTTTAGTGGCATGGCCATTTTCAAGCGCATCCTTCGAATGGGTTATTACTGGCCCACCATGGAGAAGGATTATTGCGAGTATGTCAGGAAATGCATTAAATGTCAACATCATGCAAATCTGATGCACTTGCCATCTCAGGCCTTACAACCCATTCAGGCGGCTTGGCCATTTTCTCAGTGGGGTTTCGATCTAATCAAAAATATTTCTCCCCCATATTTAGGCCGACACACGTTCATCTTAACGGCCATTGAGTACTTCACCAAATGGGTGGAAGTGGTCCCCTTAACCTCGATAATCGGACCATGAATTACGGAGTTCATACTTCACAATATCATCTATCATTTTGGGATCCCCTTCAAGATAATCTTGGATAATGGTCCATCATTCAAAAATAAAAATGTGTGAGCTTTAACAACCAAATACAACATTCAACATAGTTTTGTGACACCATACTATCCATAGGAAAATGGGCAAGCAGAAGCCTCAAACAAGATAATAGTAGCCATCTTAAAGAAGATGGTGAAAGAGAATCATAAGGATTGGCATCTACAATTACCCCTTGCATTATGGGCTTATAGGACTAGCGTACGGATGCCCACTAGGGCAACACCATTTTCACTTGTATATGGCACTGAGGCCATTATGCCCTTAGAGTTGGAAATTCCAACATTACACATCACATTGAAAGAGTTCATCAATGATGACACTATGCGACAAGCTCACTTGGATCAGTTGACCCTTCTAGATGAACGTCACATCAATGCTCTTGAGCATCTTCACATTTACTAGGATCATCTAACATGAGCTTATAACAATAAAGTCCACCTGAGAGACTTTAAATTTGGGGATCTTGTGCTTAAAGAAAACCAATAGAACTCAAATCTGCCCCTGCACCTATGAGACAAATTTATGGCCAATTGGATAGGTCCCTATATCATCTTTGAGAATATTGGACCTAGGGCATATCACCTAACATCGCTAGAAGGTGTTGAGGAGCTAGAGCCTCTCAAAATTATTCATCTAAGGGTATTTCACACATAAGCACAACAAAACACAAAAACATTCAAATAAACCAACAAAATATCAAAAACATTCATAAATTTCAAAATCACAAAAACAATAGAAAATCGTAAAAACAAAAGGCTCCAAAGGCATCTTAAAGCCCTTTGGTCAAATCACAAAAAGCTCCAAAGGCATATTAAAGCCCTTTGGTCAAATCACAAAAAGCTCCAAAGGCATCTTAAAGCCCTTTGGTCAAATCACAAAAGGCTCCAAAGGTATCTTAAAGCCTCAACAAAGGATCTTAAATCTTTGGTCAAATCACAAAAATCTCAAAGGCATCTTAAAGCCCTTTGGTCAAATCACAAAAGGCTCCAAAGGCATCTTAAAGCCCTTTGGTCAACTCATAAAAAGCTCCAAAGGCATCTTAAAGCCCTTTGGTCAAATCACAAAAAGCTCCAAAGGCATCTTAAAGCCCTTTGGTCAACACACAAAAAGCTCCAAAGGCATCATAAGCCCTTTGGTCAACTCACAAAAATCCCCAAAGGCACCATAAGCCCTTTGGTCAACAACAAAACATAAAAGCACAAAAACAATTTAAAATCAAAAGTTCAAAAACATTTAGAATAATCAAAACTCAAAAACAATTGAAAGCATCAAAAATACAAAAACATTTGCATTATGCATTCGCACTTTGCATCCATATAGTTGCATTGCATTAGGCATGTTGCATCCATTGCATTTACATTAGGATAGGTTGTGTTTACAATCTTACAAATGATACCATGTTTGTACCTCAATCATGCATCTTCAAAATCCATCATCATCCATAACCCATGTGTGTAACTATGTTTTTCAACACAACCCCTCCTATTGCTATAAGGAATATACTAGGGTTTTTCGGTCACTCAACCATACCTAGTGGTTTTATCAAACTTTGTAGAAAGTTATCTTTGCTTTTAATAGATGAGGTTTGGTTTTGATAGCACCTGGTATATTTCAAAATCCTATCACTAATCAAAACACTAAAATCCTAGTTGGAACAAGGGAAATATGAATGTTGCGAAGTGGTACTAGGTATCCTTAAGTGAAAATTTTATCTTGCTCATCCCCCTGTGCGACCGGTTCGAAAATGCTGAGAATTGGCAAAAGGACAAGTTCCCCCTACCCAAAGAAATCCCTTGCTTTAATCAAAACAAGCAAAAATCCTGAACAAAGCAAAATTCAAAAACAAAATAAATAGTGATTATCATCACTACATAAATCCCTTGCTCAAAAGAAAACAAAAATTCAAAATAAATAGTGATTTTCATCACTAAGTATGAGCAAGTATCCCAAATAAATATGAAGAAAAGAAGGGAGTATTGAACTTGAATCCCTGGAGTTCTCAACATTGATGAACCGTAAGGTGATCCTTACACACGATGATATGTCTATCACATTAGCATCCTACTTTTGTACAGACCAATGTTTGCATGTGGAAGGGCTAGCTTTAGGTGTCCTGTATCGCCTAGTGGTCTAATCCAACTGAGTCCAACTTAGGATCAGGATGAACATTTGAGGATCCCCAATACAACAATGGGCTGCATGAATCCCGCCTGGCACTAGGGTATGCTTATGTTTTATCTAATATATTCATTTGCACACATAGGGATAATGAGTATCTAGGTCTTCATAACAAGAAATTTATCCTTCAGAAGCTCTGTATGGTCAGTATACAACCTTTGATCGAGTAACTAGGGTGTTTGAGTCTCATGGAAAACCTCAAAAATCCCCTCATAGCAACAAATCATTCCATCAATCAAATCATCAACTTTATTTATGAGGTTTTGTTCATTAAAGGGTGTTCATGAAATAGGATAGATACCGGATGAATGTCAACAATGACATTTAGATGACCACTGACTATTTTGGGTATATATTTTAACTTATAGAAGCTTATAAAGAAAGTACATACATATCAAATCATCTCATCTCATTAACTTGGATGTTTAAATAATTAATTCTTATTATAAGAGTTATTATTTATTCATGATTTTTATACATTATATGGTGTCATCCATTAGATTGTTAGAACACATATCACATAATACCTTATGTTTTAAGTGATTAAAGCATACAGGTTCATTTACATTAGATCATCATCATATTGCATTACACATATTGCATTCACCATATCATAACAACATAAGTTAGATGCATACAATTAGATCAAAATTAAACATGCATTTAAAAATAACATTGCATCCATATATACATCCATCATCATAATGCATCCACACATATAGATCATATCATCTAAGGCATACATTTATCATCTAGCTAAATGCATATCAATACATCACATCATATAACATAAGATCATAATACTACATTACATAAACATAAAAATCAAAAACATAAAAGTAAGTACACATAATGAGTCTCAAAAATGTAGATATCATATATATATATGTGTGTGTGTGTGTGTGTCCAATAAGTACATAAGGGTACAAAATTACCCATAGGCTACAACTATGTAGGTCATCTGACCTTACACTCAAAAATAAAGCTAGTACAATCAAAGTCATCGAGTTGCGCCTGCACCTCTAGCCTCACCTCCACCCTTGGCTCTATCCTTGTGAGTATAGTGGGAGCTAGTCCCTATGGTGTGCTCTATCTAGGTCTTGGTCCTATGGCTTGGTCACACTTACGACTACCTTGATGTGCTCCATGTGCTCTGCTGTGACCCCCTACTGTAGGTCTCTCCCAAGGAATGGCCCCTAGCATCCAGATTTGAGATCACAGAGTGATGATGTAGGTGGCATCTGATGCCATTTGATCCTTATTCTCCTCTATAATCACTTGTAGTTATCTCACCTTAGCTCTGAAATCCAAACCTGTAGGCCCCTACACAGTAGGAGTAGATGGTACAATTTGACCCCATGCGACATCTCGCTTGGCAGTAAGCTGTGCCAACCTGAGTCTGAAGCCCATAAATAGTGGAGTCCCACTATAGGATCTGGATCTGAGCTGACTGAAGCTCAGCCTCTACATGGTGTAGTTGAGCCTAGAGAGGAGACTCCTACTCCTTTAGAGCCAACTCCTCCTCTACCTCTGGAGCTACCTGCTCTTCTACTGCCTACTGCTCTATGGCCTATCCCTAGTCCTCTATTGGGACCCACACTTGGGTGCCCATCAGGATCCTCCCCCATAGCTACCTCATCTCTATCCCTACCCAAGTTGTCATTTCCATGCCAAAGCCATGTAATCCACCATTGGGTATACACCTCTATCACCCTAGCATTTGCTATACCCCATCCACTATTGGAGGGTCATCATACTCTATGACTATTGTAACCTAGGGTAGTGGAATATCCCTCTTTGTGGTAATGCCATATAAAGTCTGAAGAGGATGTCCTATTTCAGGCCAAACTATTGAGCACCCTAGAGTAGTGGAAGAACTCCTTGATGCCATCCTTGTGACCAATAACCCATCGATCATGCCGAGTCTAAGCTGTGAACTTCTACCTCCTCCTAGGTGGGGCAATCATGATAAGGTCTTCAAATAATATCCTGGTCCTATAAGCTAGTCAGAGTCATTGTATAATGGGAAATCTCCCCTATGAAGCATCGACTCTTGTGCTCCTCAAGCTCTCAGGACAACCTGCTATTGTAGCATTGAGCCACATATGATATATCAGTAATCTTGATAGGTAGTCTCTAGGTCCCCCGATGTGCTCCCATCCCAATTGAGGAGCAAGTGCAGTAATACTAGCTGATCTGATGATGTATAGTTATCATAGCACTATGAGATCCTTCCTGCATAATATGGTTGTTTCAGTTGACATAGCTAAGAGGTTCAGAGGTTTTTTTTTATATGTAAAAGAGAAATTTCCTCAATTTCTCACCATGAGGCACCTAAAAATGGGCCATTAATCATACCTATCGGTCCAAAACAATAAAAAATACATATAAAAAAAATAAAAATACCATAAAAATCAAATAACAACAAAATCTCAAGTGAGCCTCGTAATCAGTTATTTACTCTATACACTTGGTGGTTGCAACGACTAGCGCCCCATGCAATCCGATAGGATGAGTAAATTACCATAAGGCCACTTGGGGCAAATTGGTTATAGTGGAATTGAGAAGCTTCACTTCAATCTCAAAGAAGGTCATGTCGGTTGGACTGCCCCATGGGAACGAAGACTCATCTCATTTCTTCTATAACATTGTTTGAATGTAGTGATTCAACACAAGCTTAAATGGAATTGCTATCATCTTGATTCCCTAAGAATGCCATTATGGTCGGACTGCTCCATGGGATAGAGATGTACAATTACTAAAAATGGTTGGAACCACACCTAAGATGGGACCTACCCTATAACAACAAAGTAAACCTCTAAAAGGGTCCAAATCATTCATATTGGTCAAGCGACTCATCACTTATTTCATTGTCCTTCCCTCATCGACTCATCATTTGAGGGGGTAGTCATAATATCAACAATCATAATCAAAATCAACAAAGGATCACTCGATCATGAAAAATTACATTCGTCTTACGAATCATTACCAACAACTATCATAAGCTTACCCTTTGCTGGGGCAAAAAGCAAACATGATAGTTAAGTTTGTAGCTCTCCTCCTTTCGGACCTATAGTAGTACTAAAGCTACCCGATTGTCTGATGAACGAGTGCAAGCTTTTGCAAATTTAAGCCTTCCACCCTGTTGGAAGCAATGATTCTAGGATGCGCACCCTTTCTCATGACTGGGGCATCCAATGTTGATCAGATCAATGATCATCACACAACCTACAATGTGACCCTAGGTGGTCTATTTTTGCTTTGCGCTGTGTTTTCCCACAATGCATCCCAAAAAGGGGTATTTGTAGACACCTAAAATACGTCATGTTTAGGAGACTACCCATATGGACACATTCGGAGACCATATGAATCATCTTGGACCTTTCCAAGAGCAAGAAGTGGTCCTAACCACTCAAAAGGGGTAATTCTAGCCCATTCAGGTTTAGCCACTATTAGTCAAAGTGGCTGCCAAACCTGGCCACTGAACCTCAGAGTGGCCACCTCTAGTCGTTGTCGATGATAGTGGCTAGGACTGAAATGCAAACTACTGTAAGGGATTACCCAAATCATGGGTAGTAATGATAGTTTACATATATTTTGAAGGGATATCGATGAGGAACTCCCAGAGTTCCTCTTGATTGCCCCTTCCATGCCAATCCAAGACTGAACCATCCCTATGGGATAGTTAGTTGGCATGCAGATCTGGAGCTTGGCTTCCCCTAGGAAGCCAAGCCCTAGATCTAGACCTAAAACCAGGAAGCCTACATATGCAGACTTCCAAGAAGGCAAGAGGAGAGAGAGAGAGTTTAAATTATATGCAGTAGAGCCCTATCGAAATGGAGAGCCAATCTACGCCCCTTTGAGGAGCATTGGAGCACCATCCGGTTGAGCCACGTCCATGCATTAGTATTCAGATCCATCATTCCCAACCGCCAACCAGTGTAGGAGACACACCCAACGACCCTTGAACATCAATTTGAGTGAAGAGATCGATGGTCACAACCCATAAAATCTGAGGTAAACCTTTTGGGTTGTGGTCACTGTCTTTGATAGTGGCCCACAATCATAGCTGCTCTGAGTAGTAGCGGCTAGGGTTAGGACATTTGTTTTCTTTATTCTTAGCATTAGATCCTTAATTTTCCTTGTTCTATTAGATAGTTGTAGCATAGATCTAGTTCTTTCACAATATTTATATCAATATTTTTGAGATTCATGTGCGTAGATGGCTTAGATTTATTGTATTTTAGTTCTTATTATGCTTGCTTATTTGGTTTATCAGATTTGCTAACATAAAGCCTCGTATGGAGAGGTTGTCCATACTACTTATTGTGCTCTGTTGTTTCTATGCATTGATGAGGATTCATGTTTGATCACTCATATGACCCCTCTAGTAATTTCTAGTTAGTTTTGCATAGTTTATTTCTTGCAAATTAATATTGTAAGTGAGTATCTTTCTCACATGCACTTGTGGGCACTAGTTATCTTCTAGTTGTCACTTAGGAGTGTTAGTTAGGAAGTGTGAACTCAAACTAGGAAGTGTGTACTTCAAGATAGCTAAAAAGGATCTTATAGTTAGCATTATTCCTTTATCCTAGCTTAGAAAGTTATGTGCATTCTCCTTTTCACTTTTGTAGCTTATGGTTAAGCATATTGGATCAAATTCATTATTTGATGGGTTTGGTTATGTATTTTGGGCCAATAGAGCCTATAAATTGAATTGTAAATAATAGAACACTTAGTTGGATTTTCAATCCTTTTCATTGGTATCAGAGCCCTGGCTACGCTGTCAGACTGCTATCAGCATCCGGGTAGCATTTGGAGGCAGTCGCCACATGGGTGCTCGACCTTGGAGGTCGCACTACATTACCCACCATCAGGCTTGGAGCCTGACAGGCCAACCGTCGAGTGGATTAGATCCTGGTCCAGAAAACTTTGCAGGATTAGATCCTCAGGAACCGTGCCACTGCAACTGGCCAGCAGATTAGTGCCTCGAGAATAGTGCCACTGAAGTTTGGAGTTGCATGTAAGTCAGGGTAATTTATTGTAATTTTTAATTTTTACTATTCTAAGGTTGCATGTTAAATTTTGTTTTTATTAATTTAATTTTTAATAACTTGATTAAATTCATTAATATTTGATTAATTGAAATTTAATTTTTTAATTGAGTTATTTTTAAATTAATAAATTATAAATTGCACCTTAGGTTAGTTTAAAATTTCAAAATTTTGAGCCTTAGGAGTAAATTTTTAAAATTCAGAGGCACTCCATTGTAACAAGGAAAATTTCCATTTTTCCTTGATTTAGTGCTTTCTCATTTTTTTACTCCTGGCTTATACCCGGTTGAGCATGGCTTCTGACTTGGTTGCCCAAGTGGCAGAACTTGCCCATGTTGTAAATGCTTTAGCAGATAAAGCTAATGATACTACCATGGCAGAAGTCCTTGGTAATCTTGCCATGAAGGTAAATGACATTTCTATGCACAATGTTTCAACTTCTGCTCATGATTCTCGCCTGAAAGTTCATTGTGAAGTTCCATTTTTTTGATGGATCTAGGAACCCTGATGTCTTGAATAGTTGTATTCTTGACATGAGTTCTTGGTTTTCTTACTCTCAACTTTCAGATGATGATGTGGTTCCTTATGCTAAGCTAAAACTTTCTGGTTTAGCTAAAGTCCTTGTAGAAAGAAAAAGAGGTCATGATGAACTCACTACTTGGGATGAACTTGTAGACTGTCTGAAAACCAATTTTTATCCTTCTAATTATTCTAAGGATTTGGTAATTAGGTGGTTTCGGTTTAGGCAAGGAACTAATATGACTATACAAGAATATATTTTTCAGTTCAATAGGTATAGGATACTTGTGAATGTGGAGGATGATGTTCCAGCTTTGATTCTCAAATTTCAAAGTGGCTTGTTAGAGAATTTGTATAGGGAAATAATTTTTATTTCTATGGACACATTGGATTCGGTTTTCAACCAAGCGCAACTTGCAGAGGAAAATTTTAAGGTGCATTCACAGGCATTCCGTGCACCTGTTACTCAAGTGGTTGCAAACTCATCAAAAGGGAATAATTCTTTCTCACAAAAGAAGAATTTTGCTCAAAAGAAGAATGTTTCTTCTCCATCTCCTTCTTCTCCTTCCCCTTCCGCTTCTACTCCTTCTTCTTCTTCTAAACCTTCTTCTTCTTCTTCTTCTAAAAAGTTTTGTAACTATTGTAAGAAGAAAGGTCATGAAAAAGTTGATTGTTTTAAGCTTAAAAAGAAGAGTTTAGTCATTACTACTCAAGAGGAGGATGCTCCCAAAGGTCCCCTTGAGTTAGTAAGAGAGAGTAGAGTATACACGGAATTACGAGGTAAGCTTAATGAAGTTACCTTGGTAAATGTAAGTTCATCAGAGGGCACTCGTGATGCTTTGTTAATCACTCGAGCTCATTTGCTTCATAATTTTGCAACAGATTGTATAGTGGATAATGGCTCGCAGAAAAATCTAATTATGAGGTCCATTGTCAAACTTTTGAAGTTACCTATGGACCCTCATACTCAACCTTATTATTTGGGTTGGAAGGATAGTGGAAGAGGCTCAGAAATCACTCACACTCGCACATTAAAATTTGCACTTGGCCCACATTTCATAGATCAAGTCACTTGTGATGTGACTCCTATGGATTGTTGTGGGATTTTTCTTGGACAACCTTTTCAGTATGATAGGAGAGTTGTTTATGATTCTTTCAAAAGAACCTACACACTTCAAAAAGATTGTAAGTTCTTTCTCATTAAAAGCACCAACACTCCTAACATCATTCTAAGTTCCAAGCAAACAAAAAGAGTAATTAAAAAAGGTGGTGATGTTGCTCTAATTTTCATTCGCTCTCAAAACACTTCTACATCCACATCCATTCCAAAGCAACACTCTTCAATGGATAAAATATTGCAAAGTTATTCACACATATTTCAGGAGCCAAATTCTCTTCCTCCAATTCGCATAATTAATCACAACATTGAAATCATTCCTGGTTCTTCACTACCTAATGCACCCATGTATAGACAATCTATTTTGCAAAATGAAGAAATAAAAAGGCAAATAGAAGATTTGTTGTCTAAAGGTTTCATTAAGGAAAGTAATTATGCTTGTACCTCACCGATTTTGTTGGTTCTTAAAAAAGATGGCACTTGGAGATTGTGCATTGATTTTCGTGCTTTGAACAAAATTTCTATAAAGAATAGATATCCATTACCACACATTGATTATTTATTAGATCAGCTTCAAGGAGCTAAGTTCTTTTCAAAAATAGATCTCAAAAGTGGATATCATCAAGTGCGTATCCAAGCTGAGGATACATGGAAGACGACTTTTAATACGAAGATGGGCCTTTTTGAATGGTTGGTCATGCCCTTCGGTCTTACTAATGCTCCTAAAACCTTCATGAGGTTGATGAATGATGTATTTCATGATGTACTTGATAAATTTTTAATAATATATCTTGATGATATATTTATTTTCTCAAAAACTTGGGAGGAACACCTTAGGCATATCCAGAAAACACTTGATCTTCTTGCGAATAATCAATTATATGCCAATTCTTCCAAGTGTTCTTTTGGCAATACTTCAGTTTCTTACCTTGGCTATGTGATTAGTGAAAGTGGAATTTAGTTAGATCCCATAAAAGTTGATGTTTTACGTAAGTGGTCCCCTCCTACAACTCTCACTGAGTTAAGGAGTTTTCTAGGACTTGCGAATTTTTATCGCAAGTTCATTCCTCAATATTCCACCCTTGCAGCTCCATTGCATTATCTCACTAAGTCTAAAATTCCATTTCATTGGGAGAAAAACCAAGAAGTTGCCTTTGAGAAACTCAAAAAGAAACTTTGTACAACACTTGTGTTAACTTTACCTGACCTCTCTCAACCTTTTGAGATTGAAACGGATGCCTCTAAAGTTGCCTTAGGAGCTGTGCTAAAACAAAATTGTCATCCAGTTGCTTATCATTTAGAAACTTTTTCTGCTGCTAAGTTGAACTATTATACATATGACAAGGAGTTGTATGCATTAGTTCAAGCTATTAAGTATTGGAGACATTATCTTTTGGGAAAAGATACGATTAGTACACACTGATCATATGCCTCTCAAGTTTTTACAATCTCAAAGTAAAATTGAAGAATCAAGACATATGAAGTGGGCCTCTTACCTCCAACAATTTCACTTGGTGATCAAGTACAAAAAGGGGAAGAGTAATACTATTGCTTATTGTTTGATTAGGCCTCCTACCGCTCTTGCCTTAACAGTTATGTCCACTTCACACTTGGGATTTCAGACTTGGCCTAATCGGTATTCACGGGATCCTGATTTTGGGAAAATATTTGAGCAAGTGAGTAAGCCTTCTTCTTCCAATTTGCGTCCTTTCCAAGATTTTTACATCAAAGAAGGACTTCTTTACAAATTGGACAAGGTTTGTGTTCCTTGTGAGCCTAGAGTGTCACTTCTTAAGGAAGCTCATTCTACACTTTATGGTGGTCACTTTGGGAAGCACAAAACACTTCATCACTTGCAAAGATTTTTCTATTGGCATAAAATGTAGAGGGATGTGTTGAGATTTATCAAACAGTGTGTAGTTTGTTGTCGCTCAAAACCAGCTAACAGGAAGTTTAGCTTAGGCATGCCTTTGCCCATTCCTTCTCGTCCTTGGGAAAGCATTTCCATGGATTTGGTTAGTGGTTTTCCTATGACAGTGCGACATCATGATTGTGTGTTTGTGGTGGTTGATGATTCGATAAAATGGCTAAGTTTATTCCATGCCGCAAGACAAGTTCTGCAATAGACTTAGCCCAATTTTTCTTTGACAGCATTTGGCGTTCCTTTGGTCTACCTACCAGCATTATATCAGATCGTGATTCACACTTTTTGGGTCACTTTTGGCATTCTTTTTGGAAAATTTTAGGAGTTTCCCTTAACTTTTCCATCGCCTATCATCCGTAGTCAGATGGGCAGACTGAAGTGGTAAATCGTACCCTTGTGAAAATTTTATGAATCTATCATCACGCTTCACCAGCAAAGTGGGACTTAAGTCTCACTCATATTGAACATGCCTATAATAGGGTCCTACATTCTTCTATAGGTCACTCACCTTTCGAGGTTTGTATGGGATTTAAGCCCTTGGCACCTTATGAGTTACCTTTGTCTTTGCCTTCTCCTATAACTTCACATATTCAGAAAGAGCAATACAAGGCACACTCATTTATTCAGCACTTGCACAATATTCAATCAAAGGTGATTGAGATTTTGCAAAAGACATAGCAGCAATAGAAAAATGCCATGGATCGACATCGAATTCCTCATCCATTTCAGGTTGGTGACAAATTTTGGTTGCATCTTGACAAGCGACGTTTTACTGATAAGACTCATAGCAAAATCAAACCAATTTTCTATGGGCCTTATACTATTCTTCAGCAGGTGTTCGAGAATGCTTTCTGCCTTGATCTTCCTGCACACTTGGAAATTCATGATGTCATCAATGTAGATATTTTGAAGTTGTACTTTGACTCTACATTGGAGACTGCACCAGCTATCAGTCATCCTGTGGACGTGGTTCCTGATGCTTAGTTACCATTGGATTCAGATCAGATCTATGACACGAAGACTCGACAGACTTGCCAAGGGTCTACCACCTCATATCTTGTGGCTCGACGAGGACAGCTGCCGCATCAGGCTCGTTGGATTTCTTTTCATCAGATGTCCTGTGACTTTCCTACTCTTTTGAAAGCATTGGAGTCCAATGCTTCTATTGTGGGGAGGCATGATGAGGATTGATGTTTGATCACTCATATGACCCCTCTAGTAATTTCTAGTTAGTTTTGCATAGTTTATTTCTTGCAAATTAATATTGTAAGTGAGTATCTTTCTCACATGCACTTGTGGGCACTAGTTATCTTCTAGTTGTCACTTAGGAGTGTTAGTTAGGAAGTGTGTACTTCAAGATAGCTAAAAAGGATCTTATAGTTAGCATTATTCCTTTCTCCTAGCTTAGAAAGTTACGTGCATTCTCCTTTGCACTTTTGTAGCTTATGGTTAAGCATATTGGATCAAATCCATGATTTGATGGGTTTGGTTATGTATTTTGGGCCAGTAGAGCCTATAAATTGAATTGTAAATAATAGAACACTTAGTTGGATTTTCAATCCTTTTCATGCATGGAGATATAGATTCACAGGATCAGTTCAAGGTATCTAGAGTATGAGATCCCTCTAGGATGAAATTAGGAGAAGAAGGCATCTGTAAGACCTCAAAAAGTTTGGTTTGTGAGATAAGGAGGCCTGCGAGGGTGCACCATCCCCTTTTGGGGGATGCATTCATCGTTACTCCACTTGTAATAGATTGTATAAAAAAAGAGTATTCCTCAAAGGGACATACATGTAATCGATATCTGGAAGAATTAATAAAAGAATCTCTCTTTGCTTATTACTATTGCATTATATGTGCTTGTGTGCTTGTTCATTTTTATTTGATACAATAACATTGCAAGTAGCGTAAGTGTGGTGCATGCTTCCCAGGGTCACACATTATCGTATGATGTTGATTGGTCTTATGACCTACCTTTTGGTTGGAATCCATATTTAGTTTTCTTTTCCCTATTTCATTACTTACCCCAATTGAATTTGGGATGGCTTCTAACCACAAATAATGTGTGTACAAAGCCAAAGTGTTATTGGACAGTTCAACAAAGTCTATCTTGGGATATGTATTATTTGAAGTCTCAACATTTAAAATATTGTTTTCCTTGTTTATATTTCCTCCTTTTTTTCCTATTGAAAACCTTTGATTTGTTGGTTTGTGTTTGAGTCCTTCCCTACATCTTTAAATTGCATTTCTAAAATTTTAGCCTCCATTATTTCCTCTTCCTCACCTAGGACATAATTTGTGGAAATAATTTCAAACATATTAAATGATAACTTTGGTTGATCCTTCATAACTAGTGTTTTTTAGTGTTATTCTTCTTAGGCATTTGAAAACTTGCTAAGTTTGTATCATTTTTATTTTTATTTGGAATTTTATTTGGGTAGAAACTAGCTAAATGACCATATTCATGGAAAATTTTGCAACAAAAAGGAATTTTCTCATAGTCCACCACTTGCTCCCAAGTGCCCTCTCTAAATTATAATGATATATTTTCAATTAGGGATTTGCCAAAATACATTAAAACACAAATACAAGCATAAATAATGTGTTCAATATTTTGAGTATAATTAGCAATCATCATAAAAGTTCCCAAAGAGTTTCCAAATGAAGAAAAAATAGTTAGATTCCAAAATTCAACTAGGATGCCAAAGAGTCTAACCCACATAGGACCTATAGAAGTCATCTCTTCTTTAGATTTAAATTTCATATGCCAAGGCTTCATGAAAATCCTTGCCCTTACAAAGAACTAGGGACCCCTTTGAAATGTTTTCTCTCTATCTTCATTACTAGTAAATAAAACAAGAAAATAACCATTTTGATAAACATATATTTGTAACTCACCTTTTTTTTTCCAATTTTTTGCATCCCAAACTTTGAAAGTAGATAGTCTCAGATGAAAACTTAAGATATGGCAAATAAGTCCTCTTTTTCTAAATATTCTATGCTAATCTTAATGTCGCCCATGTCTAGCTTAATATTCAGAGTTCCATTAGTTTCCCTAAGACATCCCAACTTAGTTTTCCTAGGATCAATATTAGGCATTCTCAAAGGTTTATGGGAATCCCTAGTATTAATGTTAGCATTATGTTGAGGCTATCCACCATAGAAGGCATCCTTAAAATTCACTTTTGGGCCCAATTATTTGAAATACTTACCCTTAAAATGGGTTTCCATAATGGATTTGCTTTGGGGGTGTTCCTTAGTGCTGGATTCACTTGAGATTTGAACCATTTTTTGATTAGTTGCTTGAAACTTGTTTCGAGATCTCTTTAATCCATGCCTTGGATGTCAATGAAAGGTATGATTTTCACTTTTATTTGTGCAACAAATTAGAAGTCATTGTCAATCAAGTTTGCAGCATGAATATTTATTTAAATATATATTTCTAACCCATATTGGGTCCCCTGCAACATATCCTACTAAATTTTTGAGCAAAAACGATAAAAATATTAGCCGCTAGGACCCAAAGGCCTTGAAAAAAAACCTTTGGTGTCCCCTGCAATTTAGTTGTTTGCTTTAAAAAATCCTAAGTTTCTTTACAATACTACTACAAAAAAGTTTTTGATATCTTCAATACTGATGTAGGATATTGCTACTTAGAGTTGTTCTACATTTAGCCCTGCATTTGAATTAGGGTATGCTTCACTTTCCTTGTTTCTTGATGTTTGGCTATGAAGAACATGTGCTTATACTAAGAGGTGGGGGTGAACAATATAAGATAAAACATTTTGTTTTTTAATCCAAATGATAACATCAACAATATTAAAGTAGTAAATATCACACAAAGCATCACACACATGAGAGACATGATTTTTACATGGTTCACCCAATGTGGGCTACTCCACAGAGAAAATATTTCTTAAATTTTTTCTTAAATAAAATCTCTTAGGAATCCTTTCCCTAAAATGTTTATGGATCTTTGTCCAAAGGAGACACCAATCCCATAATCAAGTTAGTGGATCTCTATCTACATGAGAACTCCTTTCTCCTAAGATTTGACTGGTGATCTTCTAGAAAAAATGTTGACCCCACTACTCTGACTAATGGATCTCTATCTACTGAAGACACCTATCCTCACTACCCTAGCTAATGGATCTCTTTTCACTAGAGATTATCCTATTCTATACTCTGTAACCTCCAAATATCTATCTTAAATATGCACTAAACACAATACTTCGATCTAGCACAAATCTATCCTCAATATCTACCTCTAATCTGGCACAAACCTGTCCTCAAATCTATACTAAAATCTGTCCTCAAATCTGTCCTTAATCTCTATCTCTGATCTAGCACAAACCTGTCCTCAAATATATACCAAACTATGTCCTCTAATCTATCCTCAATTTGCATTCTAATATTTCCACAAAAGCTCCCATAAATCTATCCACAAATCTTCTCTAAGGCTTGCCTCAAATATGCTCAAAAATATCACACTAGAAATATTCCAATCTCATAGAAACATAAAGAGAATTTTTAGAGACTCAATATGCTTCTCATTCATCACAATGCTCAAACACTTTCAATCACTCTCTTAGAAACATATAGATAATTGTTAGAGACTCAATATGCTTCACATTCACCTCAATACTCAAACACTTTCTCAACTCAATTCAGAATATAGAATAATTTGTTTCACAGAACTTGAACAATCACTTCACACATTCACTTGACTAGGTTCAACCAACTCTACTCAATCAATCACTCAATAAAAATAATCTTTTCTCACAAACCCTAGTCCAAGCATATGATTACTCACTCAAATATTTCCAACAATGCTTTATCAACCACTATCACATACCAATGATACTCATGTTCTTTGCAAACCCTAGTTCAAGTTATTCAGTCAACAACTCACTTCAACAACAATGCTTATAAAACAAGGTTTTATAAACAAATCTTAATTCCAAAAAACTTTGAAGCATTAATTCAAAACACTCTCAACAATGCAAACCAAACAATCCTTTTCACTCCAACTTTCTATTCACAATTTTCAACAATCACTCACTAGGAAGAATATGCCCATACCTTTTGTTGGATGTAGAAGTGCCTTTAGAAAACCTGTCTTAATCACAATTTCTTCTTTTCAATTCCAATGGTTAGACACAACAATATTACTTCAACACTTTCCAAAATATTCCTTGGACATAAAACAATCACAACTCAATTTATGCCTTATTTCTCCCTTTTAAAACAACACTCATCATACCATACATAAATATAATTCCCTTGATACACCTTATAAAATCTAGCTTAAAATAATATCCAACACCATAAAATATCAACCAAACCAAGAACTTTCTTCAGCCGATCCACAATAATATTGGTAATAATTTTGTAACATTGCATAGGGAAATTGGACGAAAAGAACCCAAAGTTCTAGCATTTTCATATTTGGGAATAAGAGCCAGGAAGGTTGAATTAATCACTTTAAGTGTTTGCTTCTTAACTTGGTATTCCTTAACAACTTTTAGCAGATCAAAAGATAACACTTTCCAAAATTCTTACATAAATTCTATAGGGAAACCATTAGGTCCAGGTGTTTTACTTTTTTTCATTTGAAAAACCATCGCTTTAAGTTCCTCCATCGATATGGGGTCCATTAGCATATTATTCATATCATTAGAGATTGGACTAGGAATACAATCCAAAATAAGCCTCATATTAACATCATCATGAGGACCTTACTCAAAGAAAATAGAGGAGACAAACCTGATTGCTTCATTAGATATATCATCAAAGGATGAGATATTTTCCCCCTGATCATAAGTAAGTGATACTATAGCATTACCATTACTACGATCTTTAACCAAATTGTGAAAAAAGAGGTGTTTCCATACCCTTCCAACAATTAGTCAATCTGAGATTTTTTCTTCCAAAAAATATCTTCAATAAGCTCCCATTCAACAAGATGACTAGAAAGGGAAGCTTCCATTTCCAACAGATCCTTTGTCAATCCTTCATATTTAATTTAAAAAGTGATCTCCTCCAGGCTATCCTGTAGTTGCTTTTTCTTTTGAAAGATATTTCCAAAATAAAATCTATTCCATTTCCAGAGTTTGAATTTGACAAACTTGAGGCTTTTGAAAAAAGTAAACATAGCAGTTTCAAATTTGGGTTTCCCTTCAATCCACCACCTCTTCACATATTCATACAAATCCTTATCCCTAAGCCACATAAGTTGAAATTTGAAAGGTGGATTTCTTGGCAATATGAATCTCAAGGACTGAAAGAGGATGGGCTAGTGATCAAAGCCCCTCCAACCTAGAATATTTGAGAACGAAGTCCAACTATCATCAAAACAACCATCTAAAGTAAGGAACCAATCCAGTATTTCAAAAATAAAATTCGTTCCATATATTCTATTAGTCCAAGTAAAGATCCCATTTTGAGGCTTCACATCAACAAGATTAAGGAAAGAAATATTGTCCCACATCAAAGTAGAAGAAGGGTCCAAACACTCCACACCACCCTTATTATCCCCCAAGGACATGATAGAATTAAAATTCCCAGCCACAATTCAAGTATAATTGGGAGCAAGAGATCGAATGAATCTAATATGATTCCATAAGAGGAATTTACCTAATAAATAATTGGGGGTATACACATTAGATAGAAGAATAGAATATCCAGAAAAAAAGTAGGTAGTAACCATAGAGAGATAGTTCTTGCTATTCAAAAACCAAGATGGAGTTAAAATTTGAGGATCCCACAAATATGCAACACCACCCGCTGAACCATGGGCTCCAATAGCAAGACATTGACCACCTTTCCATATATTAGAGGCAATTCTAACCATATCTTCATAAGATAATTTTATTTTCTATATGAAAATAATATCAGGTCTATGATATCTGATCAAATTTTGAGTAGATTTTTGTCTAGGTTTGCTACCCAAACCCCTAACATTCCAATATATCACTTTCATTTTTGGGGAATAAATAAGTGAGAATCTAATGTATTAAAAACACCAGACTCAACTAAGGATTCCCCTATCAATTTCACTTTTTCTTGATCCTTATTTCTTCCTACTTTTACCACCTTCTCCACCCCACATTTTTTTATAGTTTTTGGGTGAATACCTAACACATAAGAAACTTTATTTTTTCCTTCCTCTCTGATAATCCTATCCTGGGAGGGTTCAAACCTAGTCTCATCCTCATTTCTCTCAATCAAGATTTTAGCCAAAGGGGAATGATCAAGAACTTTATCAAGACAATCCAACACCTCTTTGGATTTATCTTTATTTCCTACAAGAGGGTTATTAGGGACCACCCCTTCCTTATCAGAAGTTTGCATTTCAAAAGAAGGATTTAGGAAAGAAAAAGTACTTGGCTCTTGAATCCAAGCATCCATATCACCTCCATTCCAAACTTGCTACTCAACATGTGACTCCTCAAAAGTCTTAAGCACATCAAATCTGTTACCAAAACCTCCCTTCCCAACACCTTTATTCTAATGAAAAAAAGGCCTAGATATTGAACGAGACTTAACAAGAATAAATCCATAAGAATTGGGTATCTCATTAACCATAAGAGATTTTCATTTTGCCTTTGTACATGCATCTTGAAATTCATATGAAGAGGATGAAGGTTGAGAATTCACTTTCTTATAGTTTCTCTAAATATGCCCATATTCATGGCATATACGACATCAAAATGGTAGAGCTTCATAATCTAATTGTTGGACCTAAGACATGTTTCCTAGTTTAATCTCCAATGATTCAAGCAACAAATTATTTAGATATAGTTCAACATAGAGCCATGAAAAAAAAACAAATTTCCTATCCAAAGTTTGGTGTGACGGACCAACCGATTTTGCAATAATATCTATAATATAATAAATAATACTCAGCCTCCAATATTCCATAGGGAGTCATGGAAAATGGACCCACACAGGAATCCTAGAAGGCATCTTCTCCACTGGATCAAATCCTAAATTCTAGGGTTTGATAAATAATCCATACTGATTGTGAAAGTAAGGACCCCCCTCAAATACTTTACTATGATCTACCATACGGGAGAACACCACAATAAAATACCCATTAGCTGCAAGAATAATCTCCAAATCACCTTCAGGGCTCCAATTTCTCCTAACCCAATTTTCTAAAAAAGGCATAGAAATTTTGAGACCCATGAATTTGCAGATAAGCGCGTGCTTAGAAAAATATAAAACATCGTCCACAACATAATCAGGATTGATAACCAAGATAGGATGATATTTTATTTTCTCCAAACATCCATAATTCTTAAAACTTAGAAGTCAATAAATAAATTAGAAACAAGATCAAGGGTTGCATGCAACAAAAAATTCATGGCATTTGCATGATCATAAGAAGAGGCATCCTTATTCAAAACAACATATTTAAAATATAAATATCAGGGGTCACCAGGACCCCCTGAAGCTGCCATATCTAAAGCCAAACTACAAAACACCTTTCACCATCCAACACGTTGGTTTTCATGAACAACATACCAAACATAATGCTTAAGATTTTTTTTAAAATTAACTGAAAGGTCTATCTACCTTACTTTCTTGATGATGCCTTTAAGAAATCTATGCTAGAAGAAAAATAGTGTTGATGATGCCTTTAACACTAATTTTATTCTAGCGTATATTTCTTTTAGTTGAATCTATAGAGATATACTATTTCTCTATTTTCTAGCCTTTACAAACTTGTTGTCCTTTGATGTATGCAAACTTGTCTTTCAAATATTGCCTAGTCTATCTTCAAACCTTGTTGTCATGAAGCTTTACCTCAATATTCACTAGAAACTCCTTTAATGAGTCTCCCCTATCTCTTATAGGCTTGTCATAAAATAGTGATGATTATCCCAAACTTGATGTAGGAACTCTTTCTATAAAATATTCATTTTTTATCTTCTATCTTCTTCATACAAAACTTCTTCAGTCTTCTAGAGGACCTATTTGTTTGGGTCTCTTATTTTGAGTTTAATGGATTATATGTGACCTCTTCCCTTGGGTCTCCTATATCTGCCAACTCTAGGACATCTTACCTTGTGTCTCCTATCTCTATATTTTATTTTTATGGGATCAATTTCCTTAGGTCTCCTACCATTATCAACTATGGGACCTCTTTCATTGGGTCTCCTATCTTTACTTTATGTGGGACCTCTTTTCTTGGGTCTCTTATCTCTACCTTCTATGGTGTGAGATCAGACGCCTGTGCAGTCAAAAAAACGTACAAAAAATGCAGAGGATAAAAATTATTATTATTTATTTGAAGCACACCAACCTTATAACAAATACATATCCAATAATATATAGAGAAGGGAGGAGACGGTGAGTAAGAATAGGTCGGAGGGATAAGGTAGGTGGTTGGAGAAATAGAAGGGAGAAGTCAACGAAGGAGGGATAAGGGGAGAAGAGGAAATGAAGGGATATGGAGGAATAAGGGGAGGAAGGTGCGGAGGAATAAGTGGAAGAGAGATTTGGAGGGATAAGGAATTTGTCGACAATTTTAAAATTTTGCCGACAAAACCTAGCCAGTAGAAAACTAGGTGTTTTCACACTGGAGGCTAGAAGCTAGATTTTTCTAAGCCTCCTTTGTGATGACCCTATTCACATTTACAACATTCTCCCCCTTAAAGTTGAGAGGACTGACTACACAGTCTCTCAGCTTTACAAATTGAGCTTTAGTCATCGCCTTGGTGAAGATGTCCGCGACGTTCTCCAAAGTGTGACAGTATTGAAGCTCAACAATTTCATGTTCCACCATATCTCTGATGAAGTGATACTTCATATCAAAATGCTTCGTTCTGCTATGGTGGACAGGATTATATGCCAACTGAATGGCATTGATGTTGTCGCAGTAGATTCTGGTCGGACCACTTTGTTGTTCTCCAATCTCTTCTAGTACTTTCCTTAGCCACAAGGCTTGAGTACTTGCATAAGTAACCGCTATATACTCGCTTCGTTGAAGATAGCGCTACTACTATCTCGCTTTTTTGAACTCCAAGTTATTAGTCCTGATCCAAGACTAAAACAGTTTCCTGATGTTGACTTCCTGTCATCAATATTGCTACCCCAATCACTATCACTGAAGCCTACAAGCTTGATAGTGTTACATTTATGGTACTGGATTCCAAAATCCAATGTACCCTTCACATATCTCAAAATTCTTTTAGCTGCCTGCAAATGCAACTCATATGGGTTAGACATAAATCTAGAAACAAGAGATACAACGATACTGAATATCTAGTCTGGTGTTGGTGAGAAACATCAAACTCCCAACCATATTTCTGAAAGTTGTCACGTCAACTTTCGGTGCTCCATCATCTTTGCTTAATTGGATCCCATGTCCAACCGGAGTTGCAACCGGTTTGCAATGCTCCATAGCAAACTTCTTGATCATATCCTGAGCATACTTATGTTGACAGATGAAGATCCCCGTATCCGACTGATGAACCTCCATTCCAAGGTAGTAGTGCATTAATCCAAGATCCTTCATCTCAAACCGCGTCATCATGGAGTGTTTGAACTCCATATTCATTTTTTCATTACTACCCATAAAAATGAGATCATCCACATACAAACAAACTATGAGGATGTCTTTACCTTGCTTTAGGTAGTAGAGTGTGGGTTCATTTTTGCTCCTGGTGAACCCATATTCTTTGAAGTACCCATCAATGCGTGAGTACCAAGCTCTTGGTGCCTGTTTAAGACCATAGAGTGCCTTCTTCAATCTGTAAACAAGGTGTTCCTTACCTTGCACTTCAAATCCCTGTGGTTGCTCAACATACACTTCTTCTGTCAAGTAACCATTGAGAAATGCACTCTTAACATCCATGTGTTGGACTTTCCATCCTTTGTGTGCAGCTAAGGCAAGAACTGTTCTGATTGTCTCCTGTCTGGCTACAGGAGCAAAAGTCTCTTCATAATCTATTCCATATTTCTGAGTAAAACCCTTTGCCACTAATCTTGCCTTGTGCTTCTCAATGCTTCCATCAGCATTAAACTTGGTCTTGAAGATCCATTTACAACCAACACATTTCTTTCCTTTCGGAAGCTTCACGAGCTCCCAAGTGTCGTTGTTTTTTATAGAGGTTATCTCCTCTTTCATGGCATCTTGCCAAATCTTCTGAGTACATGCCTTCTCATAACTAGAAGGTTCAAGTTGTGCACTAGTTAACAAAGCATAGTTAACTTGATCTCCCCTAGGTTCTTGCTGGGATTCATCATCACCATACAAGTGCATACTTTCTAATCTGTGTAAAATAGATTCCATTTCACTAGCTTGACTCCTAGTATATCTTCTTGAAAAATTTTATCCAACATCTGAGATGATGGATGATACTGTAAAGTTCTCTTACCTTTGGATGGAACATAAATGTCCATTGGTGAGGAACTTACCGATCGCTGTGGAGAAGGACTTGGTGAAGCAGCTTGAATCGAAGATGGACTTGGAGGATGTGTGGGCGGAGACCGCTTTCCTTTCTGTGGGAGCCGTGGTTGCACCTCGTCGAGCAACTACATCAGTGGCTTCAACATCATCGAATATTTGGGGCTTACCCCACTCTCCCCCTTCATCAAAAATCACATCCCTTGAAACTACTATCTTTCGAGTCGTAGGATTGTAGAGTCTATAACCCTTTGTGTTTTCACAATATCCTACAAAAATGCATGCCTGACTCTTTGGATCCAACTTCTTTCTTAGCTCATCGAGAATGTGAGCATATGCCAATGAACCAAATACTCTGAAATACTTCACATTTGGTTTCTTACCATACCAGGCTTGGTAAGGTGTCTTCCCTTTCAAACTTGAAGTAGGACTCCTGTTCAAGATGTGAACACTAGTCCTTGTTGCATCTCCCCAATATGCATTACTCAAATGCTTTGTCTGAAGCATTGATCTTTCCATCTCCACAATGGTGCGATTCTTTCTTTCTGTTACACCATTTTGCTATGGAGTGTAGGCAGCTGTGAACTGCCTCTTGATGCCATGATGTTTACAAAAATTCAAAAACTGATTAGAGGAGTATTCTCCTCCTCTATCCGATCTAAGACATTTTATAGAATATCCACTCTCACTTTCAACTTTTGCTTTAAAATCAACAAAGCATGCAAATGCTTCATCCTTATGCTTCAAAAAATATATCCAACACATTCTTGTGCAATCATCAATGAAAAGTAGGAAGTAAGAGTGATTACCTAGACTCTTGGTCTGCATCGGACCACAGATGTCTGAATGCACTAACTGAAGAGGATAGCTGGCCCTCCATGCTTGTCCATGAGGAAATTTCGATCTGGCATGCTTGCCCAAGGCACACCCTTCACAGACTTCCTTACTATCTTGAATTTTGGGAAGTCCAGTTACCATTGCTTGTGAAGTTAGCATCTTCAAACTTGCTGAATTCAAGTGACCATATCTCAAGTGCCATAGGACACTTGGATTGGTAATTGCAACATTTGCTAACTTATTTCCTCCCGGCTGGCCAAACTTCAAAGGGAATAATCTATTCTTCGACATTGGCACTTGTGTAATGATTCTATTACTATTGTTTTTGTCAAAAATGGTGCATTTACCCTCATCAAAAATCAACTTATAATTCTTTTCAAGCATTTGACCAACACTTAAGAGATTGTGTTGAAGATGAGGTGTGTAATAGATATCACTTACTTGCTTGATGCCTTCTTTCGTTGGAACCTCCATGGCTCCAATGCCTTCAACTGCCAATGACTTGTCATCTCCCAATCGGATGCTGGATTTGTATGAGGAGTCTAACTTAGCAAAGAGTTCTTCTTTGCCACTCATGTGATTTGAACACCCAGTGTCCAAAATCCATGTATCATTCATATTTTGCTCTGTCTGGCCATAAGATAGAAAGAGATTTGAGGACTCTTCCTCTTCTCCAAAATTCCCAAACTGACTGCTCTGGTTGCTGCTGCTTCCTTGCGAAGTCTTTGACCAACAATCTCGAGCATAATGGCCAGGTTTGCCACAATTGTAGCAAACTTGTTTTGATTTGTCTCCTCCTTTTCCCTTGCCAGATTGTTTCCCTCTATATTGCTGTTGTCCTCCTCTATTCTCGATTTCCACCTCTCGTTGGATGATCCTCCTCTCGTTAGGAGTTCCCCCTCTTTGATTATTCCTGCCTCTCGCCTCTTTGTTGACCTCTCGCCACGGCCTCTACCTCTTCCTTCATGTTTTGCAAAAGCTTTCTCATCTCCTCCATAGCCGGTGGTAGGAGTTTCCCGTAACCTCTCTTCATGTGAGAGAAGTGAACCGGTTAATGCATCAAAAGACAATGTGGTTAAGTCTTTGGATTCTTCAATAATTATTGCAATAGAATTCCATTTAGGAAGAAGTGTTCTCAACACTTTCTTCACCATCATCTCTGGCTTAATATCCTCCCCTAGTGTGACCATCTTGTCGACTACGGCTTTCACTCGCACGCAGTAATCACCGACTCTTTCATTCTCTTGCATCTTGAGATTCTCAAAATCTTGTTTCAAAGTTTGCAGTTTTACCTGCTTCACTTGGTCACTACCTCTATAGCTTTCTTTTAGGGCATTCCATGCATCTTGTGCAATTACATAAGATGCAACCCTAGGGAAGATAGTTTTATCTAAGGCAACATGAATATGATAAAGGGCAAATGAGTTATTTTTTTGGGCTTCCTTTTTAGCCCTTCTATCAAGATTAGAAAAAGCTACCCATTCAGCAGCAGTTGGTTCTTCATAGCCTTCTTCTACAACATCCCAAAGGCCTTTTCCTATCAACAAGGTCTTCACTTTTATAGACCAGTAATCATAGTCGCTACCATTGAATTCAGGAATTGGCAAACTAGTATTTGCAGCCATTTCTGCTACTTAAAAGCAAACTTTGATTTCACTGAAATAAGCAATTACAAAGCAAAGTAATTCTCTTACTGATTGCTTGTTGTGAGACTCCCAATACTAGCTCTAGCTCTAGCTCTAGCTCTGGCTCTACTCTGGCTCCACTAGCTCTGGCTCCACTGCTCTGGCTCTACTAGCTCTGGATTTACTAGATTTGGCTTTGTTGGCTCTGGCTCCACTTCAATATTGAACCCTTAAACGGGGTTCCAAGGGGTAGCTAAACGGGCGCTCCGGAAGACTTCTCGTCACTTTTCCAGGTTCACAATATGCAAATTTTCAAGCCCCATTTTCACAAACCTCCTTTGGGCTAGGCGGACACCTTAGCCGCTTGACCACACGGCTCTGCTAGCAACAAAACAGGGCTGCTGCCCTTTTAATTTCTTCGGCAAATTTTTTTTTTTCCTTCGCATGAAGCTGGCGGGATTTGACCCTGCGTCCGCTTGCTGGATAGCGGACTGACTCAGCTGCTACACCACGACGGCTGGCTGAGAAAGGACAGGGCTTCCGCCATTTTAACTACCTCGGCGACAACAAAAATAAAAATAAAAAAAAAATTTCTTATGCGTAGGTTGTGGGACTCGACCCTGCGTCCGGCCGCCTGCTAGCGGACAGACCGTCCGTTGCTCCACGTCCCCCGGACGTGAAAAAAGAGGGAGAGCGGTCCCCTTTGTAGTCGTCGGTGGCAAACATTTAAAAAAAAAATATAGTGGGTTTTATCCCACATGCGCCAGGAAGCAGGCGCGCGAGGGTTTTTAACCTGAAACCCTCGCAATGTCTTTCGACTGCCTTCAGGCAGTCGATCCACAACCACAATATTTTAACCGGTGCTTCGACCAATCGTAATTTGACACTTCACTACCACATAGACACCTCGTTGCCACGTCGACCAATGCTGAATCGCCACATGGCAAAATTTTGTTTGCCTCGATCCGTGTGCTGTCGCCACGTGTCGCTACCTCGTGCCGCCATGTGTCGCGTCCAGTCAGCAATATACCTTAGGATCTGACCAATCATGCTCATGATCCTCGTCCTCTGTGCATACCTTGAAAATGATGCCTACCTTGGGAACCGTGCCCTATAGGTCAAACCTCAGCTGCTGCGTGCCTCGGGATCCATGCCCGAACTGGCACACTCTGGCTCTGATACCAAATGTGAGATCAGACGCCTGTGCAGTCAAACAAACGTACAAAATATGCAGAGGATAAAAATTATTATTATTTATTTGAAGCACACCAACCTTATAACAAATGCATATCCAATAATATATAGAGAAGGGAGGAGACGGTGGGTAAGAATAGGTCGGAGGGATAAGGTAGGTGGTTGGAGAAATAGAAGGGAGAAGTCGGCGAAGGAGGGATAAGGGGAGAAGAGGAAATGAAGGGAGATGGAGGAATAAGGGGAGGAAGGTGCGGAGGAATAAGTGGAAGAGAGCTTTGGAGGGATAAGGAATTTGCCGACAATTTTAAAATTTTGCCGACAAAACCTAGCCAGTAGAAAACTAGGTGTTTTCACACTGGAGGCTAGAAGCTAGATTTTTCTAAGCCTCCTTTGTGATGACCCTATTCACATTTACAACATATGGGACCTCTTTTATTGGGTCTCATATCTTTGTTTGATATGGATCCTCATTTTCTCAGGTCTCCTATTGTCTTCAATGGGACCTCTTCTCACAAGTTTCCTTCCTACTGCAACTTGAATCAATCCTACATGAAGAATTCCCTCGACCTTCAAGAAAACAAAGATGAAAGTCTTATCTATCTATTGTAGAAAGCTTCTCAACTTCTAAAGATCAATTTTTCACTGCAACAATATCTCAAATAACTTTTTCTAGCATTACTTAAGAATCCAAAATTGATGTCAAGGGATTTCTATCCTTGAAATTTTATATTAATTCTAGGGTTGGCTATGACCTGAATAATTAACCATATTCAAGTTGATTCACCCATAGGAATCTGTACCACCCTAAAAGCATACAACTAGGCTATTGCATCAATTTTACCAAGCATTAAAGCATGAAAAGACAAATAAAAAAGAATTTAATAAGAATACAAGGCTTATTTTATTAAATCATTGTCAAATCCCAGTTACAAGTATGTCCCTCTTAGGAATACCGAATTCCTTAATATAATTGATACAATGTTTTGAGCCCCTCAAAGGGGATGGTGTAATACACAGGCTCTTAATGTAGACACGAATTGCTCAAGGCTCAAGGAAGCCTTCTTATCACTCATTTTGAGGAATATGTTACCAAGAATTCTTTGAATATGCTTAGATCCTATAAATCTACATTCAAGAAACAACATAAAAGAATTAGAAGTAAATGAGGCCTCTCATGATGAGGCTTTTGAAAAGAATTTGCATAAATTATGAAAAATATAGTAATAAATCATGGAAACTTGTAAATATGATTACAAAACCTCTCAATTATTGTAAATAATGCTAAGAAAATAGTGAATCTAGCTATTCTAATGCATAATTTGCCATTAAAACTTCAAAGAGATCAAATATAATGAAACTAGTACAAATTGAAAAAACAAGAGAAAATAGAGCAATGATACCTTTAATTTCTACAATTAACCATGCAAAAGCATAAATGAAAGTTAATTTATGTTAGATCTACATAATTGCATGTTTAGAATGAAAATACTACGGTTAAAATGAGGGAAATTGAGTGTCAAACCCTTGCCACAGGTCTGAAGCACAACTGGCTCTGTTATCCGTGGATGAGGAGAAAATCCTCTTGCTCTTCTAATTAGGGCTTGAATCTCAAATTTCCCCCATGGAATTGATGATCAAGGATCACCTCTATGTTATAGAATAAATTGGTGGTGTATATTATTTGAACTTGTAGCGGAAGTGGTTCAATTAGGGATGAATAATCCTTCAAGCTCCTGAAACTTCCATAGCTTTGAATGCAGTCATGATTTCTAAATTGGTAGCATGTAGGCACTCCTCAAGGGTTGCAAAATGGCTCTCCAATCCAGCAGGGATTCATTGCATTCAATTGAAATATTCTCTAGAACACTCTCCCTAATTTGGAAGGGCGTCTTATAGCACTCTCAATTCCTAATATTGGATTACTTGGGAAGCCAAGATTAAGAACCAAGAGGTTGGAGCAGTTGGAAGGAAAAATATCAAAGTTTCCTTGCTCGAAACCACTTGAAATATGTTTCCAGGGATGTTGCAACTAATTTTGGCTTCACTCAGGAGTCCATGATAGTTGCAGATCTAGACGCATCTCTTAGGCACAACTAAATCTGCTAGTCATGGGTGTCAGCCGTACTTGACATATTAGTTGCGGATGCTATCCATGGCTAAGGCTGAGTAGGCCAAAGTTACCTAAATTGAGTGGTTAAAACCACTACTCTATATTGGAATGTTCCAAGATCATTCATATGGTCTATTAGGATATCCATATGAGTAGTCCCCTATGCATGACATGTTTTAGGTGTCTAAAAATACCCCTTTTGGGATGTGCTATGCGAAAGCACACCACTGAGCAAAAATAGATTGTCTAAAGCCATGTTTTAGGTCAAATGATGATCATTGATATGATCAACATTAGATGCCCGGTCCTACAAAAGGACACACATATTAGAATCATTGCTTCCAACTAAGAGAAGACTTAAATTTACAAAGCTTTCACGTATCCATGACGATCGGGTAGCCTAGCTACAATTATTTTTATAGGTGGAAAGCTACTAGCTTAACTGTCATATTTGCTTTTTGCCCCAAAAAAGGGTAAGCTTATGATAATTATTGGCAATGATTCATAAGATGAAAACAATTTGACAATATCGAGTGATATCTTGTTGAATTTTATTATGATTATTAATATTATGACTACCCCTTCAAACGATAAGTTGATGAGGGTAGGACATTGAATAAAGCGACAAGTTGCTTGACCAAGATGAATAATTTGGATGATTTAAGATTTTTACACTTTGTTATTATTTGGAAAGGCCTAATTTAGTCATGATTTCAAATGTTAATAGTAATTTTACATCCCTATCCCATGGAGCAGTCCAGCTACAATGGCCTTCTTAGAGAATAAAAATTATAACAATTCCAATTAGGCTTGTGTTGAATCACTATTGTCGATGATTTGCTGAAGATGTCAAAGGTGAAATGAAATGAATGTTTTTTTCCCATGGGGTAGTCCAGCTACGGTGGCCTTCTTCAGAAGTAAAGTGAAGCATTACAATTCAACGATGACTAATTTACCCCAAATGGCCTTATGGTGATTTACTCATCTTATCGGATTGCATGGAGTGCAAGTCTCTACAACAGCCAAGTGTGTAGAATAAAAGACTGGATATGAGGTGCATTTAAATTTTGAATTATGTGAATGTTTTTTTGTTATGTTTGAAAATTTTGAGGTTTTTGGCCTATTGAATATTTTTAATTTTGCATTTTAAAGCTCCTTAAGGTTAGATTTTGAGGGTATTTATTACTGGCTGCTAGTCGTGGTTGTTAGTCGTAGCCAGTTTTTGCAAATTCCTTAGCCACGACTCTGACCCATGGTCAACAAACCCTAATTCTATGCTCGTAGTTACTAGTTATGGCTGAGGGCCAAATTGAAAATATAAAATAAAAATATGTCATTTTGAAATTTATTATTTCCATTTGCCAACTGCTTATCAGAGAGTTATAAGAGAAGAAACTACAAAACTGACACGGAACACTGCTAAACCTTGCAATCTATTCCTATGGGTGACCAACCAAATGCATCCACCAGTGGCAGAGCCGGTGCTATAAAGGTAGCCTTCGAACCTCGCTTATTGAATTACCAACTTAAAATGAACCAAATTAATTAATGAGCAAAATGAACTCACTAAATTGTTGGCAACGAACCACACCCTAGTTAGGATTAGACTAGGCTAGTTAGTTGGGGGGTTTTATTTTGGGGTTTATGGGGTGGGAAATGACCTCGAAAAAGGATTTTATCATAGCCCTGGGTGGCAGCCGTGACTTCCAATTGGCAGATTAGGGGCCATGGATGACTTCAAATCCCAATGATAAAAAATTTAACCATTACCACCGATCGTGGGTGTCAGCCACGGTTGAGCAACTTTAGAAAAATAAATAAATAAATTTGTTGTTTTTGGAATTAATTGTTTTTTTTTCCAAGTACGATTTTGATTTTTTTGAACATTTTGAATGTATTTTTTATTGTTTTTGCCTTTTTGAAGGATTTTTTAATTTGTTTGTATTTTTAAGTGTATTTTTGATGTTTTTGTGATTTTAATTGAGCTTGTTATTATCTCCCTTCAAAATTTAACTGCAAGAGTGAGGGAGTCAAACCTCCTTCATGAGCTATTACCCAAGCTAGATGATATTGATCAGGATTGGTTTGCATTTATAGGCTTTGGCTATGTATTGTGGTTTTCTTCCATCTGGTTAATCAGGCCTATATGACTACCTTGGTCCACCGTTGGGATGCGAAGATCAACACCTTCCACCTGCCCATAGGTGAGATCACAATGGCCTTGGAGGATGTCTACCACATCTTATGTATCCCCATCGATGGCGAGGACATCACATATTTTCCCACTATGGCAAAGGATACAGTTTTTTGAAGGATATTCGATGCCAAGAGCGATGAGGCATAGGAGGACTCTGAGTACAATGGGGTGCACATCGATTACTAGTATCGAGAGCAAGTATTAGCACAATGACAAGCCATGCTGATGTAGCTCATCATGCAGGTTGTGTTGTCTAATACTACAGGAGCGAGGTTCCATTAGAACCTCTTAGCTAGGATACAAGACTTGTTGCCAGCACTACACAATATCAACTAATTCTATCCTAGGTGAGTGCTCTACTTGTGTGGCTCTATGAAGAGCTATACCAGATCACCCAATGGGACCATGCTAGAGTTGGTTGTAGCTCACTTATCCAAATATGGACATAGGAGCATATCACTATTGATACTTCTGGAGGACTATCACTATAGATTGGTTATATTGATGAGGATTCATAGTGCTACACAACATGCTGGCCTAGGGAGACCGAGGGCTTTAGGAGTAGGTCACGTGTACAGGATCTGTAGTACTATATGGATCACCTCATAGGGCTAAGGCCAGGGTAGGTTCTATGGCACCCCTACATGGACTGTCTTGCATGGAGGAGGTGGACCACTATTTGAGGTGGATACAATGCGAGAGATGGCTTCTTGGGTGTAATCCCAAGATACGTGAGTTCTTCTACTTCTCGCACATCACCAAAAAATTTAGGATTTATCAAGACATCCTAGTAGAGCCAACTATATATCACCACCTTAATGTGGAGAGAGACTTGGCCTAGCCTCAAGTGACTTCACTGGAAGATCATATACCAGGATTCAGGGCTAACAGATGTAGGGACCACAACGGATTATGATACCTAGTAGACTACCAGGGTATGGCAGGGTGGTGGCCCACTGGGCAAATCTAGGGATGAGGTAGGTGCAGAGTTAGCAAGTGAGGATCCTATGGGTTGACACACTTATCAGAGGATAAAGGGCAGATGGGGTAAGGATACAACATCAAAGGAGGAGCTCCAGGCTAAGGAGGAGGGCGAGGAAGAGCTCGATGGTGAGATGACTCATCTTTGAGCCTAAGTGGTTAGCTTGCAGTCCCAGCTACAGACGATGAGGATGTAGATCATGGAGAGGGATACCTCCCTTGCTACCTTATAGGCATATATGAGAGTAGTCTAGGATCAACTCATAGAGAGACAGGCATAGTGGTATGGATATAATGAGGAGACGACAGCTATCCAAGCACACATTACCACTACATATACAAAGATAGAGAATATCACTAGGCAGTGTGATATTCTTCGATCTTAGTTGGATGTTGTGACTATAGAGAATGACTTGCTCTAGTTGACGAGGGGATATCCCTCTACTTCTCAGGTTGCTCCTTTCACTCTAGCTGCATTGAGACTAGAAGGGTTGGATATGGATGTAGAGATTCGAATACTGCATACCCTCATCCAGGAGGGTACTAGGCATCATGCATCAAATGTAGTCCACATTTCTATGCTAGAGGGTGAGGTCATACTACATAGAGACATAGTGCTAGAAAGGTCCATAGCTATAGTTTCACAGCAGACAAAGACATAGGAGACTAGGCAGTCATCAACATCGCCTAGTCACAGGTCTCATATGTTAGAGAGGTCCACGAGCACCAACTCTAAGTAGATTCATAGGGAGGGTGGAGACGGTGAGGGGACTCAAATGCAGGAGACACAAACCCTATGCAATACAAGTTTTCAGATGTTTGTACCATTTTTGAGTGTAAGGTTTGAGGACCTACACAGTTGTAGCTTGCGGGTATTTTGACACATCTATGTACTCTATTGACACACACACACACACACACATATATATATATATATATATATATATATATATATATATATATATATATGATTTGAATTTATATTATGGCTCATTATATGTGTACACTTTTATTTTTTATGTTTATGAGATGCATATGGATGCAATGCTTATATGTTACGTTGATTTGATGTTATATAATGTGATGTACTGATGACATGCACTAGCTAGCTGATGGATGTATGACTAGATACTATGATCCAAATGTGTAGGAGTACTACTATGATGTATGCATATGGATGCAATGTTAGATGTTAAAGGAATGTTTAATTTGATTTACTTGTATGCATTTAATTTATGATATGATGAATGCAATGTATATAATGCCTTATTTACATGATGATGATATAATGTAAATGAACTAGTATGCTTTAATCACTTAAAATATAAGGAATGTTTTGGAAATTTTGAGTTAGTTGTGTTGTCATTGATGTCAAGAGTCAGTTTCAGTAATTAGTGCAAGACTTGGAAAAAGAAGGGTTAAAATATTTATATTTTAAGCCCAAGATATTTGGTTTAAGAGCTTCACATGATTGGTCAAAAGGATGGTTAAATACCATGAAGAAAAGGCCTAAAGGAAATAATATTATAATATTAAATGCGGTCATAAAAGGTCTAAGGGCGAAAGAGAAAAATACCTAGGCCTAATGGAAATAATATTATAATATTTTTATTATAATATTAAAGGTTAAACTAAAGCCTAAGGTAATTTATAAATAATTTATAATATTTATATTATAAATTAATTTATAAAAATAATATTATTAAAACCCAAAGTTGGGTTGGGCACAAATTTAATTTAAATTCATATTCCCCCACCGACGTTCGAAGGATAGAAGCATATGGTATAAATACCATAACACTTACCTCACAAAGGTAAGTCTCTGAATATTAATGCACATGCGAGAATTGGAAGTGGAATGCGAAAAAGTTCATGAGCAAAGGACAAAGAGGATTTTAATTTTTTATTAGCAGTCAAAACAATGGAGGACAAAGTGACCAAGGCACAAAGCCTTGTCACAAACATTTCGGTTGGGCTAGTGCCAAGACCTTGGTGTGTAAGGAATTGGAAATGCAGATGTGCTGCGTTTGAGTTTCGACGATGATGAAGGGACAAAACCTTTTTGGTTTTGGTGCTCGTGGAAGAGACAAAGTGCTCAAAGCACTTTTGCCTCTCACACAAGTGCCAAGCTCACATGACAGCTTGGCCATAGCTAGGGTGCAGGTAGTGGTTCGACCAGGGATAGAGTCCCACCAAGGAGCACGTGAGGTATTTAATTTATTATTAAAGCACATGGTCTATGGTCTATGGTCTATGGTTGCTTGGTGGTGCTATGTTGAAGCGCATGATTTAATTTTTTCTTGGTTAGCACTATTCGAAGAGCATAGTTTTAATTTGCATTGTGGGTGTGAGTTAAGAACGTGGTGTATTGGATTTAGTGAGCACCTAGGGAGTTAAAAGGAGGGTAAGGTAAAATATTTTTTACCTTAGACAAAAGGTGGTAAATAGTATTATTGAAGGTTAAAAGTAAATTGCATTATCTTGTTTTATAAAGTCAATTATTTTGGAAATGTAATTTTTTTTTTTTTTTGATAGGTAACGAAATATGTACAGCGGGTTTTTTTTAGAAGGATCCCAAAACCTTATTTACAATATGAGCCGAAGTAGTAAGCCGTACAACCAGAGTTGATTTCCCCAAACTGGGGCCCAGAAAATAGACAACACCAAAAAGGGCCTTGCCACGGGGCCCTGGAGCCTACAAACAACAAAAACCCCAACAAAACGGGGCGCAGCCGCGAACCTCCACAAAACCAAACCCAAGAAACAGAGCAAAAAACTGCGAAGACCAGGGTCTAGTTGTCCGGGCCCTGCCCGTCTTCAGCCTGCTCGGATTGCCGCTGCCCCTTTGCAACGCTTTCCTCCAGCCTGTGGCGGAGCTCAGACAGCGCCTTGGCGGCATGAGACGCTGCGAGGGCAGCCGTATTGAGAGAGCTCACCGCAGTGTCCAGGAGACCGTGAAGCGCCGTCTTCTGTAGCACGTCGTCTGTCTCGGAGCGTATCACCGAGGGCTCCGGGTCCTCTGTTTTGACGAACTTGGGGCTTTCAGAAGCCCGGCTGGGACCAGGGGAGGCCCTCTTGCGGCCAGAGCTCGGGGGAAGGGCCCCATCTGGGCCTTTGCTCGACGTCCTACACTTGCGTGTAGGCCTGCGGCGCTTCAGGGAGGGAGTAGCATCAGGGGCGGGGGAGTCTTTGGGGGACTCCGGGGGAGAAACACCTGACTCGGGGGCCGGGGCAGAGGCCAGGGGGGGATGGAGTGGAACTGAGGCTGGTTGGCCAAGGCATGCCGGTAAAGGACCGCCATGAGCCCCTGGTGCAGGGGCCGTGAATGGCTTTTGCGGGCTCGCTCGATGGTCAGGCCCAGCGAGTAAAGGAGGAAACGGGGGGTGCTAATGAGGGTGGCGCCGCGAAGGTGATTAAAAAAGCTGATGTGGAAGCTGAAGAGGCGCTGCTCGGGGTCGTCGCAGGTTATGTACTGCATAACCGGGACAATGGCGTCATCGAATGGTGCCGGCAGGTGAGATCGAAGCAAGTTCCCCCTATCCCACTGATGATCTGGAAACCGGGAAAGCTCCTCCTCCCAGTTATGCTTATCGCGTCGAACGACTCGGCCCTTCTCCTCGTGGTGCAGCCCAGTGACTTCTGTGAGGAAGTCCTTAGAAATTTTAAAATGCACGCCCTTAACAGTGACTTCGCCGTCGTTCCAAGAATCCAGAAAGGCCTGGGTAATCTCGTCATCGTGGCCGAAAAACTTGTTGAAGAAAGCAGTATAATTCTTGGCGTCGACGAAAAGGCGGGTAGGGCCGCTCAGCTCGAGAACAGAGGGCTCCAAAAAAATAGATCTGGACGCCATGAGGGATGAACTGGCAGGGTGGGGACACGGGGGCCAGAAAATGCCAGACCGGGGACGCAAGCACAAGGGAGGGGGAATGTGACAGCGGGATGGGACAGCGGGGGGATTAAAAAGACCTGGCGGGGGCTTGGGGAGGGGAAGCGCCGCCAACTTTGGGAAGTAGCGCGCGCGTTGATGAACGACACGACGGGGAGGAGGGTGACGGAGCGGATCAAGGATCTGACACGCGGGGGTGGGGCAGGCCCACAGCCGAGGCGCCATCTGGCGGATGCTGAGCGGAGGATCACCGGGGAAGAGCTGAGTCGGAGATAGCTTCGAACGGATTGCAGTGGCACGGGGAACGAGCGGTTTTGAAATCGCCGCGGGAAAAGTGGGGAATTCCGACATGCGAGAACAGGACAGACTGTCGGGGCTGCCAGCTGGCCGGCGAGGGTAGCTGACGAGGCCGGTGACGTGGGCCGCTGCGGGGAGGAAAAGGGTCCTAGCGCTGCCGGGGCCGCTATGCCTGGCACGGGGGCGGGAAGTACTGAACGACGGAGGCCCAGACCGGGAGGACAACGTCGCCCAGCCGTGGAGGAGATTAGACACCTGGCCAAATGACAGGATCGGGGTGGTCCTGGAGCGCAATTTGAACTAGGCCTGCAGGGAAGTGCGAGGTCCAGTTGGTGGATTCTCCAACGGTGATACCAAGGTTCGCCATGAAGTCAGCCGCCCTGTTGCCTTCCCTGAGAACATGTTGGAAGGTGTGATCAGGAAAACCCTGAAGCAGAAAGAGGGCCTCCCGGATGGAGTTCTGATAACGCCAGGAGCAGGACTCGGGCTGCTTGGCACCTCTAATAATGACTTGAGAATCCCCTTCGATAATAATTGGGGAGGGGCCCCGGAGAGCCGTCAGGCCATTGAGCATGCCAGCAGCTTCAGCAACGTTGTTAGTTTGTCTGCCTAGCGGGACCGCAAAGGCAGAGACTAGATTCCCGGAGCTGTCTCTGATAACCCCGCCGGCCCCAGAGGGACCGGGGTTGCCTTTGGAAGCGCCGTCGAAGTTGAGCTTGAGCCACCCGGGGGGAGTCCATCTGATCAGGGATCGGGGGGAAGGGGCGGGAGGGGAAGCGGGGGGGGAGATCTGGAAGCCGAGGGAGGAGAGGAGGGAGGCATCGCTCGGGCGCCTGGGCTCCGCAGAAAAGGGAAGGAAGCGGGAATTCTCGGAGGCGAAGGAAACCGCTTTGATTGCCAACCTCTGGGGGGAGCAGGCCGGGGCGGAGAAGGCACGCCGGTTGCGCTCAAGCCAAAGCTGCCAGAGTAAGTGGGGAAGGCAGGCCTTCCAGAGGAAGCGGAGGAGGGGATGGGCAAAGGGGGTGGGCCATTGGGACAGCAAGTCGGAGATGGAATTGGGGGCCACCCACTGAACGGAAAACTGGGAAAGGATGAGGCCCAAAGCTTCGGAAGAGAAGGCGCAGTTTAAGAAGAGGTGGTTGGTAGACTCCCACGCGGCGCGGCAGAGGAAACATCTGTTGGGAATTTGGAAGCCACGCTTGATCAGATTTTCGAGCGTGAGGATTTTGTTTTGGGCGGCCGCCCAGACGAAATGGCTGATTTTGGGGATCAATTTCTTGGCCCAGACCATCTGGGTCGGGAAGGTGGTAGCCCCGGGGGTTCTCTGAATATGGTAGGCGGACTTGACAGAGAAGATGCCGCTAGGAGAACCATGCCACACAATTCTGTCGCTGGCACCGAAAGAGGGAATGACTGTCGCACTGAGGATGCTTTGGAGTCTGGCAGCTTGAAGCGGGAACCTGGGGTCCAGGATGGGTTTCCAGGTGATCTGCCCCTGGCACAGGGCCATGTAATCAGACACTCTGGGCCCACGGCCCGCTAGCCCAGGCTTGAGAAGAAGGAGATCTCTGTCGGAGCTCAGGGCCTCGTCGAGGATCCATCTGTCCTCCCAAAAGTCAATCTTGCCGCCGTCCCCAAGGAGCCATCTGGTCCCAAGCTGAACGATGTCCCTGGTGGAGAGCAGGGCCTTCCAGAAGGCAGATCCGTCACGGGGCTGGGAATCCCCGAGGAAGGGGTGACTGTGATAGTATTTCCTCCGAACAATGCCGACCCATTCGTCAGGGGTATTGGTATGGACCTTCCAGGCATGTTTGGACAGAAGGGCCTGATTCATGGGAACCACCCGTCTGAGCCCGATTCCTCCCTCAGCCTTGGGGCGGCAGACAAGGGGCCAGGAGACCAGGGGAATCCTTTTTTTGTCTTCGCCTCCCGACCAGAGAAACCGTTTCTAGATTTGCTCGATGAGATTAGCAATGGAGGCCAGAATTTCGAAGACCGACATGAAGTATATAGGAATGCTTTGGAGAACGGAAGCCAAGAGAGTGGCTCTGCCGGCCTGAGAAAGGAGGTGGCCTTTCCAGGGGGCAAGTTTTCTTTGGATCCGCTCGATCAACCCACTCCACAGCCCTTTGGAGGACGCCCCTGTGAACAGAGGAAGCCCGAGGTAGGAGGAAGGGAGGGAGCCGGGGGAGCAGCCAAGGATCCGCCCGATTTTGAGTTGCCTGGCCACAGGGGTGTTGATGAAGTATATCTTACTCTTGCGCAGGTTGATCTTTTGTCCAGCCGCCTCCTCGTACAAAGCAAGGATTCTCTTGAGGGCCTTAGCTTGAGGGACCGAGGCCGCGGAGGCCAGAATGGTGTCGTCCACAAATTGCTGATGGGACACGGGGGGGAGATCCTGCGCCGGCCTGATGCCCGAGATAAGACCGCGGGTTACAGCATTCGAAATGGTGCGGCCCAGGGCCTCGGCCAGGATAATGAAGAGGATCGGGGATAGGGGATCACCTTGGCGGAGACCTCTGGAACTGGGAAAGAACCCGGTCGGAGACCCATTGACCAGGATAGAGAACCAGGGGGAGGACACGCACTTGCTGATGAGATGGACCCAGGAGGGATGAAACCCAAATTTGAGGAGGACTTTGGTCAGGAAGCTCCAGTCGACTCTGTCAAAGGCCTTATTCATATCAAGCTTGAGCAGGAAGTGGGCCTTTCTGGATAGAACATCTGAGTGGATAGCCTCATGCATGATGATGACCCCGTCGGTGATCAGCCTGCCTTTGACGGAGCTTCCCTGATAGGGGGAAATGATCAGGGGAAGGATGTCTTTGAGGCGGGTTGTCATGGCTTTGGTCAGAATTTTATAGAGGACGTTGCACAGGCTGATGGGGCGGAAGTCTGACAGGGACCTGGCGGCCTGGGTCTTTGGGATCAGGGCTATGAATGTAGAGTTGATGCCTCTGGGGATGGATCTGGCAAACTGCAG
Source organism: Wollemia nobilis (assembly GCA_028583015.1). NCBI lineage: Eukaryota > Viridiplantae > Streptophyta > Pinopsida > Araucariales > Araucariaceae > Wollemia > Wollemia nobilis. The sequence goes on along the minus strand of JAQPPZ010002189.1, from coordinate 2,791,660 downwards.
GTCCCGGATGGCAGCGCAAACGTCAAGGCCTACTATATCCCAGAAAGTCTGGAAAAAGTGGGGAGGAAACCCGTCCGGGCCCGGAGCCGCCTCAGCCTTCATGGAAAAGGTGGCAGCATGGATTTCCGAGTCCGACAGGGCCTGGACCAGTTTAGCATTAGCCGCGGCTGGGACGGACGTCGGGATGTGGGCCAAGAGGGAGTCGGCCGCCTCAGGGGACATAGGAGGACCATCGCCTAGGAGCTCTTGGAAGAAGCGGACTGCCTCGGCTTGGATGTCCGCTTCCTTGTTGATGATGCTGCCATTGGAGTCGACCAGCTCGACAATTCTGTTAGAGCCCCTGTTGCGAAGGGTCGAAGCATGAAAGAACTTTGTGTTAGCATCGCCATCTTGGATCCAAAGAGCACGCGACTTCTGCCTCCAAAAGGTTTCTTCCCTGGCTAGGACATTGTGGTACTCGAAAAGGGCAGTGCGTTCCTCCTCCCTGAGGCCAGGCTCTTGAGAACCAGCTTGGAATCTGGATTCAATGTCCTCAAGTTTATTTTTGATAGCCGCTTTGCTTTCGAAGATATTGCCGAACACTTCTTTGTTCCAAGTCTTGAGGTGCTCCTTGAGGCGTCTCAGCTTATGGGAGACCCGCTCGGTGGGGCGGCCAGGGGTAGGGGGAGCCCACCAGCAGCCGACCTGGGCCCGGAGGTCAGGGTGGTGAAGCCACATGGACTCAAACCGGAAGGGTCTCTTGGGGGGGGTCGGTGATCAGTCTCGAGGAGGAGGGGGCAGTGATCGGACCCAATTTTGGGGAGGGCCAAGAGGGAGGCGTCAGCAAAGGTGGGGAGGGCTTCCTTGGACAAGAACACTCTATCCAACCTAACCTGGATGTGATTGGGACCTGCTCTCTTATTGGACCACGTGAATCGGGCTCCCTTCAGACTGACATCCATGAGCTCGTTGTGGGCAGTGAAGGCCCCAAAATCATCCATGCTTTTGGTTCTGGCCTCTGTGCCCCCGCATTTGTCAGAGGGAAACAGGGGGCTGTTGAAATCCCCGGCCAGGATCCAGGGCAGGGGAGCGAAAGCCTCTCTCATCGAACTAATCTCCTGCCAGAGCCTTGCTTTCTCAACGGGACTGTTGGGAGCGTAGACGTTGGAAAGGATCCACGAACGCTTAGAGTTGAGGCAATGGATCAGGATGTTCATGATTCTGGGCGAGGAAGAAATGAGCCTTCCCTCGAAAGATCGGGGATCCCACATGCACATGAGGCCCCCGACTGAACCAGCCATGGGGGTGGAGAGAAATTCGCAGTCGCGCCAGGTAGAATGGGCTATTCGCCGAGCAACGACGTCATCAATCTTGGTCTCCTGGAGGAGGATGAAGGACGGACGGTGATCCCTTCGGAGTTGGCCGAGGATCCTATTCTTGGGGACTCCATTGAGTCCCCTAATGTTCCAGGAGATTAGCTTCATTTGGCACCCTTTTGGGGTCGCCTGCCCCCCTTTCCAGCCTGGGTGGGAGGTTTGGATCGGGTGTCATCCGCCTTGCGAAAGTTCGAGGCAGCATCAGGGAGCGTAGTCTGGGAACCGCTAGCGATATCATCCTCGGTGATCCTTGATCGTTGCTTGCATCGGGTGGGCCGTCCTAGTTTGCCTTTGGAACCAAAATCTATGGCAAAGGATCTGCTCTGGGTCCTCTTGGGGCTGACTTCATTTGACTCAGACGGAGAGTCGTCGTCAGTCTCATCATTAGATAGTTCGAACCCACAAACCAAAGGGGTAGGCTCCGGGAAGGGCTGGGGGGCCAGGGTCGAAAGGGGTTGGGGGGGGAAGGTTGGATCTCGAAAGGAGCCGGGGCTTGCGGAGCCAGAAGGACCTGCAGGGAAGGATCGGGGATCGGGGCCCCGAAAGGGTTGCTAGGGATCTCCGAGCTGGGCCCGAGGGCCTGGGGGCCCGAAGGGGAGACCTCCTTGGGGGGAGTGCTAGGGGTGGGACGGGAAGGATCCTGGGAGGGGGCCCGACCAAAACTGGGTTGGGGATTGGGAATAGGGCCTGCCGTCTTCCTGGAAGCCGGGCACTGATGAGGGAGGTGGCCTTGAGAGCTGCAAGAGGTGCAAAAGGCAGGTTTGTTTTCGTAGATCAGGGTTTGGCGCCAGAAGAAGGACCCAGAAGAGATAGTCACCGAGGAGGGGAGCTCAGATTCGAGGTTGGCGTTGGCACAGAACCTTGCATGCACCATGCGAGAACCGGCCTTGGTCGCAGGATCAAAAGCCACCAGATCTCCAACCGACTGAGCAATGAGCTTGAGGACGTCTTCACGCCACAGATGGAAGGGGAGGTCCGGGAGGCGGACCCAGATCGGGGCGAAGTTGATGCTTTGGGTGCTGGGGTGGAAGTCTACACCGTAACGTCTGAGAAAGAGGCTTTTGCGACCCAAGAACCAGGGCCCGCCCGACAGGATCTTCTCAGCATCCTCGTTGTTATTAAGTTTGATAATGAAAAAGCCTCTGGACAGGGCGACCAGCTGGATATGACCAGAGACCTTCCATCTGGTGGCCGCCCATCTGCGGATCGTCTCCATGTCTGGGCGCCCGCCCAGGAACTTCCCAACCAGAGATGATGAAGAATCAGAAACCAGGGAAGAGTAAACCTCCTCCTGGATGGAAATGTGAGAGCCTTGGAGGGAAAGCCCGACTCCCAGGGCCCGACCAGGAGATCTGTTGCCCGCCAGAACTTGTTGATAAGAGGGTTTATGCCCGCCCGGGGCCCGCCCTTGACCAGGGGCGGGGGGGGCCTTCCCAAAGCCTTCCGAGACGGGATCGCTGGATAAGGGCCGCGGGCCCAAAATCCCGACCCCACCGAACCCATCGCATCCTAGACCCTCGGCCGACCAAGCCGCCGATCCGCCTGGGCCCAGCCCAGGCCCCGGCCCGGGCGTACCTGAGCCCCCAGGATCTGGGCCCGCCCAAAAACCAATGCTCTGCGCTAGATCCGAATCCAGCCCTGCATCGGCATCTGTGCCTGTTGCCGTGCCTGCTGCCGCTCCTGCTGCTCTTGATGCCGCTCCTGCTGCTCCCGCCATCGAATCACCTCCGCAAATGTAATTTTTTGAGTAAGGAGACATAAGTAGGATTCTGGATTATTTCATGCATTAAATTTTTGAAAGGGGTTATAGTGAAACTAAGTGATTGAAATATTTCTTTGATAATTTTGGAGATAATAAGGTGTATTTGAGTCTTGTTAATTTTTGTAATGGTGAATTAATATTGAGGGAAATATTTGAGTGAAGATTTTTGCTATCTAACCATTGAGATTGACAAAGAGGTTGATTGTGATTGAGACAGGTTTTGAGGTCATTTCTCCATCAAATAAAAGGTATGGGCATATATTCCTTATGAGTGGAATATTGTTGGATTGAATATTGTGAAAAAAGGTTTTTGTTTGATAAGCATTGTTGAAAATGTTTGAGTGAGTTTTCACATGCATGATTGGTGAATGGTTGTGAGGAAAATTGAGTGTGAGATTGAGAACTATCTTGAACTAGGGTTTGTGAAAGATCATGAGTATCATTGTTATGTGAATTTGGAATCATCTTGAGTCAAGGGTTGAGTTCCATAGTGTGAGTTGTTGAAAGCATTGTGAAACACTTGTTTAGGGTTTGTAAGCAAGTTGTGTTTCATTGAATGGATGGTTGAGTGAAGTTTGATTGAGCATTATTGATTGAGAGCATTGGAGTGATAGTTCAATATTTGTGAAACAAATTATTCTTTATTTTTGAATTGATTTGAAAGTGAGTTTGAAAGTGATAGAGTGTTTTGTGAGTGTGAAACATATTGAGTCTCTTACCATTCTCTATATGTTTCTATGGTTAAACAAGATTCTGAGTGAAACTTGTTTGTGTGATTGAAGAGGTTTTCTAAAAGAGATTTAGTTGAGTTTTTATATGCAAGTTTTGCAATTGATTTGAATAAGCTTTGGTGGAAGCTTGTGAGCAGATTTGAGTAAGTCCTAGAGGGGACTTAAGATAGAGTTGAGTAGGATTTTGTGAAAGCTTAAGGATAGATTTATGTGATATTTTATAGAAGCTTACAATCATATTGGAAAAGTTCTAGTGAAGACTTATTGAGAATATTTGAGGTAAGTATTGGTGAAGACTTGTTGAGCAGATTGGACAAGTTCTAGTGAGGACTTGTTGGATAGATTTGAGGTAAGTCTTAGAGAAAAATTGAGAGCATATTGGAAAAGTTATTGAGAGGACTTTTTAGACAGGTTTGAGGCAAGTCTTTGAGAAGACTTGAAGAGCAGATATGATTAATTGATTTTTTCAAGCTTTGTGTTAAGGCTTGGGACTCTAACAAATTTGATTTGTGATTGATTCAAGCTTTGTGTTAAGGCTTGAGGATAGATTTGAAGAGAAATTTTGGTGTATACCTAAGGAAATATTTATACCAGACCAGAGACAGAGATTGAGTAGATTTGTGCTAGACCAAAGGACTGTGTTTAGTGTATATTTGAGATAGATATTGAGCATATTTGTGCTATACTGAAGGACTATGTTTAGTACAAATTAGAGACAGAGATTGAGAAAAGTTGAGAGTAAGCTTTGGAGGTGACAAAGAAGAGGATAATATTCTATAGTGTATAGATATCCATTAGCTAGGGTAATGAGGATAAAGTCTTATATGGAGAGATATCCACAAGCCAGTGTAGTGGAGGCAGTAGTCTTCTAAGAGGATCACCAGCTAGAATAGAGGAGAAGGAGTTCTCCCATGGATAGAGATCCATGAATGAACAAAGGGGATTGGTGTCTCATATAGATAGAGATCTATAAACTTGATTAGGATATTGGTATCTCCTTTGGATAGAGGTTCATAAACATTGTAATAGGGAAAGGATTCCCAAGAGATTTGTTGAGAAAATTTTAGTGAAAGTTTTTTCTTCGTGGAGTAGCCCACATTGGGTGAATCACATTAAATTGGTGTCTCTATTGTGTGTGGTGATTTGTGCATTGTGTATCGCCCAAATTTTTTGCACCCTTACCTTCAAGCTAAAGAATCTGTACCTGGAATGGGGATGTGAGAATTATGGGACAATACCTCAGACGGAGAGTCCCTTTGAAGGTCAAACCTCTCAAGGGAGGGGTATAAGGGTGAATTTTTGACGAATGGTGGGGTTCACTAGGAAACTTTGAGTGGCAGTTTCCATGCCTAGGTTGAGAATGGGTTTGATGTGTTCATTTTATGTTCAATCATTCAAATTCCTAGGTTGGCCAAAATGAATCTAAGCTATTATATATGAAATTTATGGTTTATATGAAGACAAAAAATATAAATGAATCCTAAATACAGAAAATATCTAAAATGGAGAAGAGTGCACCTAATTTCTGATGTCTGATGAAGATTTTGAAGCTTGTAGGAGTCTAGATCGTCCCAGATATGACAGGATCATTTGTAATTGTACATAATCATCCAGATCATAGGAGATCATCTAAGATCAGCCAAGATCGTCAGCGACCTGACGAATTCATCAGAAACCTACAATCATGAAAATAGACACCAAAAACCAAAAATACAATTGCAAGAATGATACAAAATGATAGAAATAGGAATATAAATGCTTAAATGATAAATCTAGATATCACATTAAAGGGGATGTAATGTTTTAATAATTTATTTTGAATTTTATCATGCAAATATGCTAAATGAGGTGAACTCCAAGATGTAGAACAAAAGTGAATTAATATAATGCACAATTAAATAAGAAAAAGAGATAGAGAATGCAAACTTAGGGCTCTAATTGCCCCCAATCCGAACTGTAGTCAAAATCATCTTCAATCATACGAGATCATCGTCGATCTTGACAGGATTGTCCAAAATTATGATTGAATCGCCTGCGATGATTCGAGCTTCCTCCGACTGAAACACAATGAGATCCTTCAATAAAACTTGAAAACACAAGTGCAAATGATGGGGGATAGGATGTTCTAACACAACAAAAACTAAAGTTGCAGGGAAATGATCAACCAAGGGATAAAATGGGAAAATACCAAGTTTATATAAGATTAGGGGGAGGTTAGGAGGTTGGGGATCATCCCAATCTGGGAGATCTCTAACGTAGGAATCTCCAACCGCACAGACACACTTTTGCCCGAGTTGGAGAGGTTGTTGAAACATAAGCTAATTATGAAAATTTGGTTTTGGGATGAAATCCTCTGGACGTTCTGTTCCAGATGAATTTGTTCGATTTGGGACGATATCGTCAGATCGGCGATGATATTGTCCAATAGTCAAAACAAATTCTAAAAATGGCACTAAAAATGAGGTGAGCGGTTAATGGGCGATTTCGGGGTTAAAATTCAATTTTTTTTATCTTTTACTAATTTTTTAACTGCGCCAATTTTAGGGTGCTACACATTGCTTTGATTATTTTTGCTAATATTGCCATTGATATATTGGATAATATTGTTTGAGAAAAAAAAGTAAAAATTTGTCTTATATTGTTCACCCTCCTCTCAGTAAAAGCTTGTGTTCTTCATAATGAATGCAATATGAGTTAACAATCTAATGGATGACACCACATAATGTATAACAATCATGAATGTAATTGATAAATCTTATCATAAGCCTTAATCAATTAGACATCCATATATGAGATGAGATGATGATATGTTGTTTATCTTCATAAGCTTTTGTAGGTTAAAAGATATGCACAAAATAATAAATGGTCATTTAAATATCATTAATGATATCCATATAGTATCTAACCTATGTTGTGAACACCCTTTAATCAATGAAATATCATAAAAAAAAAATTGATGATTGATTGATTAACGATATTTGTTGATATTTGGAATTTTTTTGGGTTTTTCACAATACTCAAACATGCTAGTTGACTTATAAAAAGTTGTATAATGACTATACTAGACTCCTGAAAGAAAAAAAATTGCTTTGAAAGACCTAGATATTCATTATCCCTATGTGTGCAAATGAATATATTAGAGGAGACATAAGACTACGTCATTGCCAGACAAGATTCATTAAGCCCATTTTTGTAATGAGGGTCACCAAATATCCACCCTTATCCTAGGTTTGGATTTAGTTGGACTAGACCACTAGGCAATAAATGCCACCTAAAGCTAGCTCATTTGTAAATTTCTTAGACCTACCCCAATGTTCTACGAGATTCATTCAGCCCATTGTTGTATTAGGGATCACTCTATGGCTTTTATTGTTGACTATTACAAGGATTCAAGCTCTTCACCCCCTTCTTTTCTTCAATTTTATTGGGATACTTTCTCATATATAGTGATGAAAATCACTGTTTATTTTATATTTTGTTTTTCTTTTATTTTGAGCAAGAGATTTGATTTGATTGTGGGATTTTGCTCTTTTTTGTAAGCAAGGTATTTCTTGGGTAGGGGGGAACTTTTCCTTTTTCCAATGATCAACACCCTAGACCATGTGCATCACAAGATAAACAAGTAACAAAATCTTTCACTTAAGGTGACCAAAACCACTTTGTAGTGTTCATATTTCATTGTCCTAATTAGGATTGTTAATGTGTTTGATTAGTGATGGGATTATGAAATATGAGAAGACCAATAGGTATGGATGAATGACTAAAAAACCCTAGTATATTCCTCATAGCAGCAGGAGGATTTGTGTTGAAAAACACAATTACTCATAAGGGTGATGGATGACAATGATGCATATATGCATGATTGAAATACAAACATGGTGTCGTTTATAGGATTGCAAACAAAACCTATCCTAATTCAAGGTAATATGGATGGAAATACCTAAATTCAATGCTATTAAATAATGCAAGTGCAAAAATGAAATGCATGATGCAATTTTTTTTGTATTTTTATGTTTTGCAATATTTTTGGATTTTATTGCTTTTTGATTTTTATGGATTTTGAAAATTTCCATGTTTTTTGAAATTTTGAATTTATGTGTGGAACTCCTTAAGATGAAGAATATTGAGAGATTCTAGCTCTTCAACACCTTCAAGCGATGTTAGGTGATATGGTCCAGGTCCTATCTTCTCGGAGATGATATATGGGCCTAACCAGTTAGCCACAAATTTATCTTGCAAGTTTGGTGGTAGGTTTGAGTTCTGTTGGTTCTATTTCAGTACAAGATCACCAAATTTAAAGTATCTCAGATGGAATTTATTATTATAAGCTCATTTTAGGCATTCCTGATAAATATTGAGATGCTTAAGGGCATTCACGCAACGTTCATCAAGAAGCGTTAGTTGATCGAGGTGAGCTTGTTGTGTGGTGTTATCATCGATGAACTCTTTCATTGCAAAACGTAACATTGGAATTTCTAACTCTAAGGGCATAATGGCCTTACTTCCATATACTAGTGAAAACATGGTTTCCCCAGTGGGTGTCTATATACTAGTCCTATAATACCATAATACAAGTGGTAGCTAATTATGCCAATCTTTGTGGTTCTCTTGAATAGTATTTTTCAAGATAGCTACAACTATCTTATTTGAAGCTTCAGCTTACCTTTTTTCCTATAGATAGTATGGAGTCACAAAACTATGTTGAATATTATATTTCCACGTCAAAGCCTTCACAATTTTATTCTTGAATGGTGTTCTATTATCTGATATTATTTTGGATGGTATCCTAGAACAACTAATGATATTGTGAAGTATGAACAAATAAATACATGCTCTAGTTGTTATTTTCAAAGGGATTGCTTCTACCCACTTTGTAAAATACTCAGTAGCCATTATAATAAATGTATGTCAACCCAATTAAAAGGGAGAGATCTTACTGATTAGATATAGTCCCCACTGAGCAAATGGCCAAGCTGCCTAAATGGGCTGTAAGGCCTATGATGACAAGTTCCTAAGATTAGCATGATGCTGAAATTTAACTCGTTTATTGACATACATAGTGCAATACTTTATAGTGGGCCAATAATAACCCATTCAAAGTATGTGCTTGACGATGGCCATGTCATTAAAATGGCCATCGTACGTATCATCAGGATCTTGCAAAATTACCCAAGCCTATTCTTGGGGCTCAAGACAATGAAGGAGAACTCCATCGTAGCTTCGATAGTACAAGATGTCTCCTAGTAAGATATACTTTATCGCTTTCTATTTGAATGTGTATTTCACAACATGTGAAAATCCTTGCAAGATTAAACCAAGCTTAAGGAAGTCATGTAATTGTGACATCCAATCCTGATAAGCTTCTACCTCGAATAACAATATGATTTGTTCTCCTTGTGGTTCAATATGCATGAATGCATACTGGGATACAAACTTGTGGTGAATGGTGGTGTCATTCCCCGTATAACCCTGCAAGATCAAAGACCCCTAGGACACCTTCTTGAGAAAGTCTCTGGATTTATAAAACCAATCGTTGTTTGGGTCTATATGAATCACGTTGATTGATTCTTTGTTATCAAAAGCCTTGTGCTACATCGTGGCTTATGAGAGCATCTTTACATGAATGGTAGTAAAATCAGTAGATGGATTTTGCGGGATTAAATATCCTAAAGATGCCATAGTGTCTGCAAATATGTTTGATGTATAGGGGATTACCTCGGTGTTTTACCGCTCTATCTAGGCTATATAAGTGGTAGCAAGATCCTTATAAGCTTTCATGATAGGACACCTACCTTGAAACAATCCCTTCACTTGGTTGATAATGAGAAGGGAGTCGTCAAATATGTTTAATATTTTAATTTTCATGGTGATGGTTGTTTGGAGATCCAGGATTAGGGCCTCGTATTCAACATTGTTATTAGTACAAGGAAATTCTAGCTTAAACAACAAGGGCATTGGAGCACCTTGTGGTGTGAAGAAGATAATTCTTGCACCAACCCCTTGCTCACACTTTGAACCATCAAAGAACAAATTCATGTCATATTTGTTATATGGTTCTTTAGGTTTAGGATATTTTGATAATGCAAAAATTACATCATTAGGAAGCTCTATGATGAGAGGCTTACTATCTTTGAGAGGTGCCTCTACCAGCTGATCAACTATGACCTATCCCTTGATGGAATTTTTGTTGATGAATTCCAAATAAAATTCTATCAGTAGCATGATCCACTTTGTAGTATGTGTATTATGATAAGTCTTGCTCATTATGTACTGTAAAGGATTTTGTTTGGATATCACATACATCATATGACTTAACATGTAATGACGCAACTTATTCATTGCAAATACCACTACTAAACACAACTTCTCCACGTATGCATACCCTAGATCATAACTTACCAAGGTGTGACTGATGTAATATATCGCTTGCTCTTTGTCTTGCACATTATTTTGGGCTAACATGGTTCCCAATGCAAAGTTAGTAGTCGATATATAAAGTTGAAATGGCACATCTAGTCTTGGTGGAGCTAGTATTGGTGGCATTGCCAAGTATTGCTTAATTTTAGCAAAGGCCTTCTAACAGTACTTATCCCATTTGAATGGGACCCCCTTGTGTAGCATTCGATTCATGGATTGGTATTTATCTGATAATTATGCGATGAATCGCTTTATGGATACTACTTTGCCCTGTAGGCTTCTTAGCTCTGTGATATTGGTGGGAGGACGCATTTCTAGAATGGTCTTGACCTTTGCTAGGGCGACTTCGATCCCTCATTTAGAAATTATGAATCCCAATATTTTTCCTAAAGTTATGCCAAATATGCACTTCTTGGGATTCAACCTAACATTATGCCCTATCAGGTGATCAAAGACCTTTCTAAGAACCTTTGCATGCTCTAAACGTAGCAATGAATTTACCAATAAGTTATTGATGTAATCCTCTAAGATCTTGTGCATGTAGTCATGAAATATGTATGTCATGGCTCACTGATATGTGGCACAGGAATTTTTGAGACCGAATGACATAAATTTATAACACAATGTTCCCAATGGAATTATGAATGTGGTTTTGTGTTGGTCTTCAAATTTAATCTGAATTTTATTGTAACTAGAAAAACCATCCATAAGGGAAAGAATCTCATGACCTACAGTTGCATCTATGATATCATCTATGTTGGGCAATGGGAATGAATCCTTTGGTGTTTCCTTGTTGAGGTCTTTGAAATTCGTACATAGACAAATTCTTCCATCAGGTTTTTCTATAGATACCATGTTTTATACCCATTATGGATAGTCGATGGATATAATAAACTCTACATACAATAGCTTTTGCAACTCATATTTAACCATTAAAGCAATGTTTGGATGCATTTTCTTGAGCTTCTACTTGACATGATTTTTAGAGGGGTCTAGCAAAAGGTTATGGGTAACCAATTTTAGATCTAGACCTGATATATACTTGTATGTCCAAGAGAAAATATCAGGTCTCTCTTTCAATAGAGGGATGAGAATGGCAAGCTCATCAATAGGTAGACTCTCTCAAAATTTAACCTTCTTAGGATTAGTGGGATCATCACTGATATCTGCATGAAAGGTTTCCTATACTAACATATGAGATTCCTCCTCAAGCTGGTGAGGTGTAGGAATCAGGTGGATGTCATCAGTTGGGTTTAAAGGTTCCACATCAAAATTATCCTTAGTGTTATAAACTATTGAGCATTTGAGGTGTTGTCATTGTTGTCAACACTTCTACTTTTTCTCCTAGTTGGCATCCTATTCATCATGGTGATTATGCTCTGCAGTTTGGGCAATGTTGCAAAATGTTGTGTGTATTTGAACACACCTTTTACGGAGACTTTGGAGGTATAATTTGTGGTTATTGCATATCTTATTTCTCTTGGTTCTATGTTTATGGCACATTTATTTATGTAAAGGTGATATAAGGTTGCATTTGTATTTTCTATGTGCCTTGGTGCTATATTGTAACATTCAACATTTATTTATTTCCACTATGTCATCTCCAAGTTCCTTGGAATGTGTTCCAAGACTTAGGAATGGAGGGAAAATTGATTTTAATTATTTTATAATGCATCATAAGGGTTAGGAATTATTTCCAATATTTATTGGAATTTATTTTGTGGTGCAAAAATGGAAATATGCTAATTGGGGTGTTCAACTTGGTGTGGGACCCACTTTATGACATCCGTCATAGTGGTGTAAGGAAAGAATATTTTGCTGCCCTATTTTTGTGGGATTTTGGAGATATGGGACGTGATAATTGCCAAATTAGTGTTTAGACACTTTGGAATATTATTTTTGTTGTGTAAGAGCATCTCCACTTTGATTGGCAGCTGGTGAGTGTGTGTAGTGGTGATGGCAACAATTTCTTTTTTGGAAAATTAGAAATTTCCTCAACTTGGGCATGATTTTTTGAGTGATTTTCTACTCATGGTTTTGGAAACCATTTATGGTTTCTCTCCATATCATTTATCTATAAATTCAGTGTTTGAGATGGTGGTATTATGGAGTTTTTGTTGAGAGTAACAGGGTGCTGTCGGAATGCTGCCAAAATTTTTGTAGAAGACATAAGTGTATAGATTTTAGCATGCAGGTTTGGGAACCTATTGTGGATGGAGAGAGAATAATTTTGATATGTTTATTGCAGGTGTTGGATCATATTTGACAGAAAAATCATTTTGCAGTGGTTGGGTGCACAGTTGGTTTGCAGCGGTGTTGTTGGTTTTGAGCTTGCAGGCTTGTTAGAGCTTGCTTTTACTGGAAGCATTTTTATGCTTTATTTTTCATCATATTATTATTATTTTGATCTGATATAGGTGGGTTGCAGCCCTCCTTCTGTTGTGGTAGAGAAACTTTAGTGTATTTCATTTTGAGGCTTGTTCTATGCAGTAGTCATAGCAAGCAATTCTCTTTGGGAGGTTTTTTACCCTTGTGGTTTTCCTCCGGCATATCATGTGTTGTGGGTTGTTTCTCTTGCATATATGTTGCTGCTATACATGAGTTTATTTCTGTTTTAAATAAGATTTCAAATTGGAAATTAAAGTTTTAAATTGCACAGATTCACCCCCCTCTCTGTGCCATTGTTATACTAACAATTGGTATCAGAGCCTGGTTGTCCTTTTAGCAGCTTAATCAGCTCGGATTGATTCCTGGTTCACAATGGCTAATAGGGATGTCAACACTGGCAAGGTGCCATACTTTTATGGGAGTGATTATGCATTTTGGAGTTACAATATGATGGACTATTTGGGTTCTCTTGGTATTGGTGTGTATCTTTCAGTTAAGAATGGTTATGCTTTTCTTGCTACAATTCCTACAGATCTTGATGCAATCAAAGAATATGAAAACAATATGAAGGCCAAATATACTATCACAAATGCTCTTGCACCAAGTGAATTGGTGAAGGTTATGGGTTTGCAAACAGCAAAAGAAGTATGGGATAAGTTGCAAGCTATTCATGAAGGTAATGACAAAGTTAAGGAAGCTAAACTTCAAATTTTTAGAGCTCAATTTGAGAGTCTCCGAATGGATGAGAATGAGGATATTTCTGCCTACATGCTTCGTGTGAGTGAGGTGATCACTTCTCTTAGAGGTTTAGGAGAGACTATCATAGATAGTATTGTTGTGAAGAAGGTTCTTCGTTCTTTGACTTCAAAGTTTGATTCAAAGGTTTCTGCAATTGAAGAAGCAAAGGACTTAAACAATCTCTCACTAGATGAACTACATGGCTCTCTTATTGCATATGAGATGAGAGTTGGTTGCAGCAAGTCTACTAAAAAGGAGAGTGCTTTCAAAGCATTCAAAAACATGAAATTGAATCCACAATCTGATGAAGAGAGATTCTCCAATGAAGAGCAAGCAAACTTTGTTCGAAAATTGAAAAGAGGAAAAGGGAAATACAATGGAAAGTTGCCATTGAAATGTTTTGAGTGTGGGCGCATTGGGAATTTTGCTTCAAAATGTCCTTACAAGGAGCACTTAGATGATGATGGTGAGAGTCACAAGAACAAGAAGGAGTACAAAAAGAAAGCTTCAAGATTTAGCAAGAGATTCTCAAGGAGAAAGGTTTTGATGACACATGAAGATAGTGATTCTTCAGATGAGAGCATAGATGATTCAGATGAAGAGGCTACTGAAGTCCTCTTTATGGCTATTGAAGACAAATCCAATATAAATGCAAACAAAGAGGATGATGAATCTGAAATTGATTTTGAGGAAGAGCTTGCAATAGCATTGGAACAATATGAAATTGAGAGAAAGAGAAACAAAAGGATGAATGAAAAGATCAAGGAGCTAAACAAACTCAATGAAGACTTGTTGATGCAACATGAAGAGTCAAAAAGATTTGCTGACCAAAATATTTCAGATTTAGAGGAGTCCAATAATGTGGCTACAAAAATGATACAAGACTTAAAAGTTCAAGTTGAAGAGTCCAAGAAAATAATAGATGATCTTAAGAATCGGGTATGTGAAAAATCTGATTTGTGTTGCAAACTAAAAGAGGAGATTGTTACTTTGAGAAAGCAACTTGAAAAGGCTAATTTGGATTTGAGCACTAATTTTAAATTTCAGAAAAGTTCTAATCAGCTTGATGAGCTTATTGGTAGTCAAAGATACACCAAAATCAAGTTTGGTTTGGGGTTTGATGAAGGTGAAAGTTCATATGTTGCCAAAGATGCAAAATCAGTTGGTGAAAGCTTGAAGAATGAGAAACCCATTGTAGAGAAACCCCAAGGAGATAAAAAGAAAGAAGAAAAGGTCTCAAATCAGACCAACAACAGAAATATGCCTTATCATACCATAAATATTAGCAATGATGAGTTTCAAAAGGTAAAACATCAAATGGGAAGAGCACCTAGAAGGAGTTTCAATTCATGGCATCAAGTTCAATACAAGTATACTCCTTCCTTTTCTGGTTATTGTTTTAAGTGCAATACTTATGGTCACAAGATGATGGATTGTAGGCTTAATGTTAGGCCTAAGAGCTTTGTTAGTCACAACTCATTTGCTCCTCTCATTGATTTTCATGTTGAGTGTTACAAGTGTAATAACTTTGGTCACATTGCTAGAGATTGCAGAACTATTTTTGTGACTAATCAAATGCGAGGATAGAAGTAGCAACAAGCCTCCAAAGGTGCAAAACAAGAAATCCATGATGCATAAAGACCATTTTCCCAAGAAGGCCGTGAGGTATGAGGAAGATAAGAAATCAGAAAACAAGCCCAAGATGACATGGGTTGAGAAGGGAAAGTCAAAACAGGAAGACATTACTAAGCATGATTCATTGATTGTTCAAACCGCTTTCAAGGCACAAAGAAAGGCTACATCTTGGATCATTGATAGTGGATGCTCTAGTCACATGACTGGAGATAGAAGGCAACTTACAAGATTGCAAGATTATGATGGTGGTTCAGTAAAGTTTGGCAACAATAACAATGCAAAGATTGTGGGTAAAGGTATGGTCAACATCAACAATGGTAAAATCACTTCTCATGATGTTCTTTTTGTTGATGGCCTCAAGCATAATATTTTAAGTGTTAGCCAAATGTGTGATAGTGGCAAAGATGTGATTTTTAAATCATATGGTTGTGAGATTAGATGTGCTATGAGTGGTAAAATATTGGCAAAGGCTACAAGAACTTCAGGAAATTTGTACAATCTTTGTAGTGCAAATGAGAAAACATGCTTCGTTGGACAAGTTGATGATAGTTGGTTATGGCACAAGAGGCTTGGCCATATTAACTTTGATAGCTTGGTTAAGATCAGCTCCAAGAATTCAATAAGACATCTTCCAAAGTTGACTAAGCCAAACAATAGCATATGCGCATCATGTCAACAAGGCAAGCAAACCAAATCACACTTCAAAACTAAGGAATATTCTACAACAAGGCCTTTGGAGCTTGTGCATACCGATGTGTGTGGTCCTATGAGGACTAAAGGAACTAATGGTGAGAGGTATTTCATTTTGTTTATTGATGATTATTCTAGACTAACATGGGTATCTTTCATGAAGGAGAAATCAGAGGCTTTTATTTGTTTCAAAGTGTTTAAGGCTATGGTTGAGAATGATACAGGAAAGAGGATCAAATGCTTGAGATCCGATAGAGGTGGTGAGTTCACTTCTAGTGAGTTTGATAATTTTTGTCATGAGCATGGTATTAGAAGACAACTTTCAGTAGCAAGAACACCTCAACAAAATGGGGTGGTTGAGAGAAAGAACAGAATAGTACAAGAAATGGCTAGAACAATGCTTAATGATTCACAGGTTGCAACTAGATTTTGGAAGGAAGCAGTGCATACAACAGTATACATACAAAATAGGTGCATGCTTAGAGTTCATAGCCATATGACACCCTATGAACTATGGACAGGAAAGAAAGCTTCAGTTAAGCATTTCAGAGTATTTGGGTCCAAGTGCTACATAAGGAGAGATAAGTACAATCTTGGCAAGTTTGAAGATAGAGCAGATGAGGGGATTTTCCTTGGCTACTCCACCAAAAGCAAGGCTTATAGATGCTTCAACAAGAAGCTTGGAAAAGTGGTAGAAAGTGCAAATGTGAGGGTTGATGAAGGACATGTTCCCAAAGTTGATCTTGAGGAGTCTTCACCATCACAGTTTGAACCATATGAGGAAGAAGAAGTGCAAGATGAAAACAAGCAAGTTTCAGAAGGAGAAGAACAAAGTGAAGCTACCAAGTCACCTCCAAAATACATCAAGAAGAATCATCCAATGGATCAAATCATAGGTGATCCAACACAAGGTGTGCAAACAAGGAGAAAATTGGTAAGACCAAATGAGCAAAGTCACTTTTCATTGTTATCACAAGTTGAGCCTAAATATTTTATTGAAGCTTCTAAGGATAATAGTTGGACTCATGCTATGGAAGAGGAGATTAATCAAATTGAAAAGAACAACACTTGGGAATTGGTTCCAAGACCAATGAACAAAAATGTAATAGGAGCCAAGTGGGTGTTTAGAAACAAGCTCAATGAGGATGGCAAAGTTGTTCGAAATAAGGCAAGATTAGTGTGCAAGGGGTATGCTCAAGTTGAAGGTATTGATTTTGATGAAACTTTTGCTCCTGTTGCTAGATTAGAAGCCATCCGAATGTTTCTTTCTTTTTCTGTTCATAAGAACTTTAAGGTTTATCAAATGGATGTGAAATCTGCTTTTCTTAATGGTAATTTGGAAGAGGAAGTTTATATGGAGCAACTTGAAGGATTTCAGCTTGGGGATGAGAACTATGTTTGCAGGTTAAAGAAGGCTTTGTATGGGCTCAAGCAAGCCCCAAGAGCATGGTATGCAAGGTTGGATAAGTATATTTTGCAGCAAGGCTTCCAAAAGGGTAAGGTTGATAGCAACTTGTACTTCAAAGTTGTTGATTCCCATCAGCTAGTGATTGTTGTTTATGTTGATGATATTATTTTTGGTGGAAGCAAAGATAGTATGTGTCATAATTTTTCTGCTGCTATGCAAAGTGAGTTTGAGATGTCTATGATTGGAGAGTTGTCTTATTTTCTTGGTCTACAAATTGCTCAACTTGATAGAGGCATTTTCATTTCACAATCAAAATATGTCAAGGAAATATTGAAAAAGTTTAACATGGAGGATTCTCAACCTGTGAGTACACCTATGGTAACCGGATGTAAGCTAAGTAAGGATGATGAGTCTCCTCTTGTTGATCAAACACTCTATAGGTCTATGATTGGAAGTTTATTATATCTAACTGCTTCTAGGCCTGATATTTTGCAAGTTGTTTGTATGGTTGCTAGATTTCAGAGTGCACCCAAAGAAACACATGTGAAAGCTGTTAAGAGGATTTTCAGATATCTCAAGGGGACTATGGAATTTGGATTATGGTATCCAAGAGGAAAATACTTCACACTTAGATCCTACACAGATGCATATTGGGCAGGATGTGTTGATGATCGAAAAAGCACTAGTGGTGGTGCTTTCTATCTTGGTGACATGCTTGTTTCTTGGCATAGCAAGAAGCAAGACTCAGTATCACTCTCTACTACTGAAGCTGAGTATATTGCTGCTGCCTCATGTTGTACTCAAGTGCTTTGGATGAAACAAATGCTTGTAGACTTGGGTATTCAGATTGGTGAGCCTATCTCTCTTCTTTGTGACAATACTAGTGCTATTAATATTTCCAAGAACCCAGTTTTGCATTCAAGGACTAAGCACATAGATATAAAGTATCATTTCTTGAAGGAGAAGGTTTCTAATGGTCTGGTTGCTTTGGATTTTGTGCCTACAAAGCAACAAGTTGCTGATATATTCACTAAGCCATTGCCTATGGAGACATTTGAGCATTTGAGACAACTCTTGGGAGTTGTTTCTTCTCCATCTCACTAGATATTTTTGTTGGTGCACATCCTCAGGGGGAGCTTCTTATGGTCTGATTTTATGCTCCTATTTCTGATATTTCATGTTCATATTTTCTGATGTATGCTTGAGGATGATGGTTGCAGAGTTTGGTGTTGTTCGGGTTGATCGGTTGTTGCCTAGTTGCTTGGCAACTTCTTGCAATTTGGTGAGATTTTGTTGGGTATCTCTTTGCTGTTGTAGCTACTATACTTTCATGTTGAATATCAGTTCATATCAGATATATATATCAGTTATTTTCACAACAGCAAGGTTTAGTATTGTTTGATGCATTCTATGGTACCTGGTTGTAGTGTTGTGCGAGCTAGTGGCACTGTATCTTGTGTAGAACTTCTTTGGGGTATCTTGTAATATTTCCCATTGATGTTTTCATCACTACACTCTGTTATTTCATATTCAAATCAGTTTAAAGTGTCTTGGTGCTTTGGTTCAGGGAGAGTTGTAATGTTTATCATGTTTTCAGATGCACTGGTTGCCCTTTGTCATTGATTGTCAAAGGGGGAGAGAGTTGGATAATCTGCTTCTTGTGCTCTTTGATTTCAGATCTGTATGGTTGGTGTTAGGGGGAGAAATTTGATGTTGTTTCAGGTGTGAGATATGTTGAAGAATGTTGCACTTCTTGGTTTGTGCTTTACAGGCTTTACAGGACCTTCTTGTTGCCTATTTCATGGTCTTGGTTGTTGTAGTTTATCTGCAGATTATTTGGTGTTGCCAACAATGCCAAAGGGGGATATTGTTGAGAATTTGAGGTGTTGTCATTGTTGTCAACACTTCTACTTTTTCTCCTAGTTGGCATCCTATTCATCATGGTGATTATGTTGTAGTTTGGGCAATGTTGCAAAATGTTGTGTGTATTTGAACACACCTTTTACGGAGACTTTGGAGGTATAATTTGTGGTTATTGCATATATTATTTCTCTTGGTTCTATGTTTATGGCACATTTATTTATGTAAAGGTGATATAAGGTTGCATTTGTATTTTCTATGTGCCTTGGTGCTATATTGTAACATTCAACATTTATTTATTTCCACTATGTCATCTCCAAGTTCCTTGGAATGTGTTCCAAGACTTAGGAATGGAGGGAAAATTGATTTTAATTATTTAATAATGCATCATAAGGGTTAGGAATTATTTCCAATATTTATTGGAATTTATTTTGTGGTGCAAAAATGGAAATATGCTAATTGGGGTGTTCAACTTGGTGTGGGACTCACTTTATGACATCCGTCATAGTGGTGTAAGGAAAGAATATTTTGCTGCCCTATTTTTGTGGGATTTTGGAGATATGGGACGTGATAATTGCAAAATTAGTGTTTAGACACTTTGGAATATTATTTTTGTTGTGTAAGAGCATCTCCACTTTGATTGGCAGCTGGTGAGTGTGTGTAGTGGTGATGGCAACAATTTCTTTTTTGGAAAATTAGAAATTTCCTCAACTTGGGCATGATTTTTTGAGTGATTTTCTACTCATGGTTTTGGAAACCATTTATGGTTTCTCTCCATATCATTTATCTATAAATTCAGTGTTTGATATGGTGGAATTATGGAGTTTTTGTTGAGAGTAACAGGGTGCTTCCGGAATGCTGCCAAAATTTCTGTAGAAGACATAAGTGTATAGATTTTAGCATGCAGGTTTGGGAACCTATTGTGGATGGAGAGAGAATCATTTTGATATGTTTATTGCAGGTGTTGGATCATATTTGATAGAAAAATCATTTTGCAGTGGTTGGGTGCACGGTTGGTTTGCAGCGGTGTTGTTGGTTTTGAGCTTGCAGGCTTGTTAGAGCTTGCTTTTATTGGAAGCATTTTTATGCTTTATTTTTCATCATATTATTATTATTTTGATCTGATATAGGTGGGTTGCAGCCCTCCTTCTGTTGTGGCAGAGAAACTTTAGTGTATTTCATTTTGAGGCTTGTTCTATGCAGTAGTCATAGCAAGCAATTCTCTTTGGGAGGTTTTTTACCCTTGTGGTTTTCCTCCGGCATATCATGTGTTGTGGGTTGTTTCTCTTGCATATATGTTGCTGCTATACATGAGTTTATTTCTGTTTTAAATAAGATTTCAAATTGGAAATTAAAGTTTTAAATTGCACAGATTCACCCCCCTCTCTCGTGCCATTGTTATACTAACAATTGGTATCAGAGCCTGGTTGTCCTTTTAGCAACTTAATCAGCTCGGATTGATTCCTGGTTCACAATGGCTAATAGGGATGTCAACACTGGCAAGGTGCCATACTTTGATGGGAGTGATTATGCATTTTGGAGTTACAAGATGATGGACTATTTGGGTTCTCTTGGTATTGGTGTGTATCTTTCAGTTAAGAATGGTTATGCTTTTCCTGCTACAATTCCTACAGATCCTGATGCAATCAAAGAATATGAAAACAATATGAAGGCCAAATCTACTATCACAAATGCTCTTGCACCAAGTGAATTGGTGAAGGTTATGGGTTTGCAAACAACAAAAGAAGTATGGGATAAGTTGCAAGCTATTCATGAAGGTAATGACAAAGTTAAGGAAGCTAAACTTCAAATTTTTAGAGCTCAATTTGAGAGTCTCCGAATGGATGAGAATGAGGATATTTCTGCCTACATGCTTCGTGTGAGTGAGGTGATCACTTCTCTTAGAGGTTTAGGAGAGACTATCATAGATAGTATTGTTGTGAAGAAGGTTCTTCATTCTTTGACTTCAAAGTTTGATTCAAAGGTTTCTGCAATTGAAGAAGCAAAGGACTTAAACAATCTCCCACTAGATGAACTACATGGCTCTCTTATTGCATATGAGATGAGAGTTGGTTGCAGCAAGTCTACTAAAAAGGAAAGTGCTTTCAAAGCATTCAAAAACATGAAATTGAATCCACAATCCGATGAAGAGAGATTCTCGGATGAAGAGCAAGCAAACTTTGTTCGAAAATTGAAAAGAGGAAAAGGGAAATACAATGGAAAGTTGCCATTGAAATGTTTTGAGTGTGGGCGCATTGGGCATTTTGCTTCAAAATGTCCTTACAAGGAGCACTTAGATGATGATGGTGAGAGTCACAAGAACAAGAAGGAGTACAAAAAGAAAGCTTCAAGATTTAGCAAGAGATTCTCAAGGAGAAAGGTTTTGATGACACATGAAGATAGTGATTCTTCAGATGAGAGCATAGATGATTCGGATGAAGAGGCTACTGAAGTCCTCTTTATGGCTATTGAAGACAAATCCAATATAAATGCAAACAAAGAGGATGATGAATCTGAAATTGATTTTGAGGAAGAGCTTGCAATAGCATTGGAACAATATGAAATTGAGAGAAAGAGAAACAAAAGGATGAATGAAAAGATCAAGGAGCTAAACAAACTCAATGAAGACTTGTTGATGCAACATGAAGAGTCAAAAAGATTTGCTGACCAAAATATTTCAGATTTAGAGGAGTCCAATAATGTGGCTACAAAAATGATACAAGACTTAAAAGTTCAAGTTGAAGAGTCCAAGAAAATAATAGATGATCTTAAGAATCGGGTATGTGAAAAATCTGATTTGTGTTGCAAACTAAAAGAGGAGATTGTTACTTTGAGAAAGCAACTTGAAAAGGCTAATTTGGATTTGAGCACTAATTTTAAATTTCAGAAAAGTTCTAATCAGCTTGATGAGCTTATTGGTAGTCAAAGATACACCAAAATCAAGTTTGGTTTGGGGTTTGATGAAGGTGAAAGTTCATATGTTGCCAAAGATGCAAAATCAGTTGGTGAAAGCTTGAAGAATGAGAAACCCATTGTAGAGAAACCCCAAGGAGATAAAAAGAAAGAAGAAAAGGTCTCAAATCAGACCAACAACAGAAATATGCCTTATCATACCATAAATGTTAGCAATGATGAGTTTCAAAAGGTAAAACATCAAATGGGAAGAGCACCTAGAAGGAGTTTCAATTCATGGCATCAAGTTCAATACAAGTATACTCCTTCCTTTTCTGGTTATTGTTTTAAGTGCAATACTTATGGTCACAAGATGATGGATTGTAGGCTTAATGTTAGGCCTAAGAGCTTTGTTAGTCACAACTCATTTGCTCCTCTCATTGATTTTCATGTTGAGTGTTACAAGTGTAATAACTTTGGTCACATTGCTAGAGATTGCGAGAACTATTTTTGTGACTAATCAAATGCGAGGATAGAAGTAGCAACAAGCCTCCAAAGGTGCAAAACAAGAAATCCATGATGCATAAAGACCATTTTCCCAAGAAGGCCGTGAGGTATGAGGAAGATAAGAAATCAGAAAACAAGCCCAAGATGACATGGGTTGAGAAGGGAAAGTCAAAACAGGAAGACATTACTAAGCATGATTCATTGATTGTTCAAACCGCTTTCAAGGCACAAAGAAAGGCTACATCTTGGATCATTGATAGTGGATGCTCTAGTCACATGACTGGAGATAGAAGGCAACTTACAAGATTGCAAGATTATGATGGTGGTTCGGTAAAGTTTGGCAACAATAACAATGCAAAGATTGTGGGTAAAGGTATGGTCAACATCAACAATGGTAAAATCACTTCTCATGATGTTCTTTTTGTTGATGGCCTCAAGCATAATATTTTAAGTGTTAGCCAAATGTGTGATAGTGGCAAAGATGTGATTTTTAAATCAGATGGTTGTGAGATTAGATGTGCTATGAGTGGTAAAATATTGGCAAAGGCTACAAGAACTTCAGGAAATTTGTACAATCTTTGTAGTGCAAATGAGAAAACATGCTTCATTGGACAAGTTGATGATAGTTGGTTATGGCACAAGAGGCTTGGCCATATTAACTTTGATAGCTTGGTTAAGATCAGCTCCAAGAATTCAATAAGACATCTTCCAAAGTTGACTAAGCCAAACAATAGCATATGCGCATCATGTCAACAAGGCAAGCAAACCAAATCACACTTCAAAACTAAGGAATATTCTACAACAAGGCCTTTGGAGCTTGTGCATACCGATGTGTGTGGTCCTATGAGGACTAAAGGAACTAATGGTGAGAGGTATTTCATTTTGTTTATTGATGATTATTCTAGACTAACATGGGTATCTTTCATGAAGGAGAAATCAGAGGCTTTTATTTGTTTCAAAGTGTTTAAGGCTATGGTTGAGAATGATACAGGAAAGAGGATCAAATGCTTGAGATCCGATAGAGGTGGTGAGTTCACTTCTAGTGAGTTTGATAATTTTTGTCATGAGCATGGTATTAGAAGACAACTTTCAGCAGCAAGAACACCTCAACAAAATGGGGTGGTTGAGAGAAAGAACAGAACAGTACAAGAAATGGCTAGAACAATGCTTAATGATTCACAGGTTGCAACTAGATTTTGGAAGGAAGCAGTGCATACAACAGTATACATACAAAATAGGTGCATGCTTAGAGTTCATAGCCATATGACACCCTATGAACTATGGATAGGAAAGAAAGCTTCAGTTAAGCATTTCAGAGTATTTGGGTCCAAGTGCTACATAAGGAGAGATAAGTACAATCTTGGCAAGTTTGAAGATAGAGCAGATGAGGGGATTTTCCTTGGCTACTCCACCAAAAGCAAGGCTTATAGATGCTTCAACAAGAAGCTTGGAAAAGTGGTAGAAAGTGCAAATGTGAGGGTTGATGAAGGACATGTTCCCAAAGTTGATCTTGAGGAGTCTTCACCATCATAGTTTGAACCATATGAGGAAGAAGAAGTGCAAGATGAAAACAAGCAAGTTTCAGAAGGAGAAGAACAAAGTGAAGCTACCAAGTCACCTCCAAAATACATCAAGAAGAATCATCCAATGGATCAAATCATAGGTGATCCAACACAAGGTGTGCAAACAAGGAGAAAATTGGTAAGACCAAATGAGCAAAGTCACTTTTCATTGTTATCACAAGTTGAGCCTAAATATTTTATTGAAGCTTCTAAGGATAATAGTTGGACTCATGCTATGGAAGAGGAGATTAATCAAATTGAAAAGAACAACACTTGGGAATTGGTTCCAAGACCAATGAACAAAAATGTAATTGGAGCCAAGTGGGTGTTTAGAAACAAGCTCAATGAGGATGGCAAAGTTGTTCGAAATAAGGCAAGATTAGTGTGCAAGGGGTATGCTCAAGTTGAAGGTATTGATTTTGATGAAACTTTTGCTCCTGTTGCTAGATTAGAAGCCATCCGAATGTTTCTTTCTTTTGTTGTTCATAAGAACTTTAAGGTTTATCAAATGGATGTGAAATCTGCTTTTCTTAATGGCAATTTGGAAGAGGAAGTTTATATGGAGCAACCTGAAGGATTTCAGCTTGGGGATGAGAACTATGTTTGCAGGTTAAAGAAGGCTTTGTATGGGCTCAAGAAAGCCCCAAGAGCATGGTATGCAAGGTTGGATAAGTATATTTTGCAGCAAGGCTTCCAAAAGGGTAAGGTTGATAGCAACTTGTACTTCAAAGTTGTTGATTCCCATCAACTAGTGATTGTTGTTTATGTTGATGATATTATTTTTGGTGGAAGCAAAGATAGTATGTGTCATAATTTTTCTGCTGCTATGCAAAGTGAGTTTGAGATGTCCATGATTGGAGAGTTGTCTTATTTTCTTGGTCTACAAATTGCTCAACTTGATAGAGGCATTTTCATTTCACAATCAAAATATGTCAAGGAAATATTGAAAAAGTTTAACATGGAGGATTCTCAACCTGTGAGTACACCTATGGTAACCGGATGTAAGCTAAGTAAGGATTATGAGTCTCCTCTTGTTGATCAAACACTCTATAGGTCTATTATTGGAAGTTTATTATATCTAACTGCTTCTAGGCTTGATATTTTGCAAGTTGTTTGTATGGTTGCTAGATTTCAGAGTGCACCCAAAGAAACACATGTGAAAGTTGTTAAGAGGATTTTCAGATATCTCAAGGGGACTATGGAATTTGGATTATGGTATCCAAGAGGAAAATACTTCACACTTAGAGCCTACACAGATGCAGATTGGGCAGGATGTGTTGATGATCGGAAAAGCACTAGTGGTGGTGCTTTCTATCTTGGTGACATGCTTGTTTCTTGGCATAGCAAGAAGCAAGACTCAGTATCACTC
This sequence comes from Wollemia nobilis, assembly GCA_028583015.1. Classification (NCBI taxonomy): domain Eukaryota; kingdom Viridiplantae; phylum Streptophyta; class Pinopsida; order Araucariales; family Araucariaceae; genus Wollemia; species Wollemia nobilis. The sequence continues at coordinate 2,766,346 of JAQPPZ010002189.1, read as the reverse complement.
TCTACTGCTGAAGCTGAGTATATTGCTGCTGCCTCATGTTGTACTCAAGTGCTTTGGATGAAACAAATGCTTGTAGACTTGGGTATTCAGATTGGTGAGCCTATCTCTCTTCTTTGTGACAATACTAGTGCTATTAATATTTCCAAGAACCCAGTTTTGCATTCAAGGACTAAGCACATAGATATAAGGTATCATTTCTTGAAGGAGAAGGTTTCTAATGGTCTGGTTGCTTTGGATTTTGTGCCTACAAAGCAACAAGTTGCTGATATATTCACTAAGCCATTGCCTATGGAGACATTTGAGCATTTGAGACAACTCTTGGGAGTTGTTTCTTCTCCATCTCACTAGATATTTTTGTTGGTGCACATCCTCAGGGGGAGCTTCTTATGGTCTGATTTTATGCTCCTATTTCTGATATTTCATGTTCATATTTTCTGATGTATGCTTGAGGATGATGGTTGCAGAGTTTGGTGTTGTTCGGGTTGATCGGTTGTTGCCTAGTTGCTTGGCAACTTCTTGCAGTTTGGTGAGATTTTGTTGGGTATCTCTTTGCTGTTGTAGCTACTATACTTTCATGTTGAATATCAGTTCATATCAGATATATATATCAGTTCTTTTCACAACAGCAAGGTTTAGTATTGTTTGATGCATTCTATGGTACCTGGTTGTAGTGTTGTGCGAGCTAGTGGCACTGTATCTTGTGTAGAACTTCTTTGGGGTATCTTGTAATATTTCCCATTGATGTTTTCATCACTACACTCTGTTATTTCATATTCAAATCAGTTTAAAGTGTCTTGGTGCTTTGGTTCAGGGAGAGTTGTAATGTTTATCATGTTTTCAGATGCATTGGTTGCCCTTTGTCATTGATTGTCAAAGGGGGAGAGAGTTGGATAATCTGCTTCTTGTGCTCTTTGATTTCAGATCTGTATGGTTGGTGTTAGGGGGAGAAATTTGATGTTGTTTCAGGTGTGAGATATGTTGAAGAATGTTGCACTTCTTGGTTTGTGCTTTACAAGCTTTACATGACCTTCTTGTTGCCTATTTCATGGTCTTGGTTGTTGTAGTTTATCTGCAGATTATTTGGTGTTGCCAACAATGCCAAAGGGGGAGATTGTTGAGCATTTGAGGTGTTGTCATTGTTGTCAACACTTCTACTTTTTCTCCTAGTTGGCATCCTATTCATCATGGTGATTATGCTGCAGTTTGGGCAATGTTGCAAAATGTTGTGTGTATTTGAACACACCTTTTACGGAGACTTTGGAGGTATAATTTGTGGTTATTGCATATATTATTTCTCTTGGTTCTATGTTTATGGCACATTTATTTATGTAAAGGTGATATAAGGTTGCATTTGTATTTTCTATGTGCCTTGGTGCTATATTGTAACATTCAACATTTATTTATTTCCACTATGTCATCTCCAAGTTCCTTGGAATGTGTTCCAAGACTTAGGAATGGAGGGAAAATTGATTTTAATTATTTAATAATGCATCATAAGGGTTAGGAATTATTTCCAATATTTATTGGAATTTATTTTGTGGTGCAAAAATGGAAATATGCTAATTGGGGTGTTCAACTTGGTGTGGGACTCACTTTATGACATCCGTCATAGTGGTGTAAGGAAAGAATATTTTGCTGCCCTATTTTTGTGGGATTTTGGAGATATGGGATGTGATAATTGCCAAATTAGTGTTTAGACACTTTGGAATATTATTTTTGTTGTGTAAGAGCATCTCCACTTTGATTGGCAGCTGGTGAGTGTGTGTAGTGGTGATGGCAACAATTTCTTTTTTGGAAAATTAGAAATTTCCTCAACTTGGGCATGATTTTTTGAGTGATTTTCTACTCATGGTTTTGGAAACCATTTATGGTTTCTCTCCATATCATTTATCTATAAATTCAGTGTTTGAGATGGTGGAATTATGGAGTTTTTGTTGAGAGTAACAGGGTGCTGCCAAAATTTCTGTAGAAGACATAAGTGTATAGATTTTAGCATGCAGGTTTGGGAACCTATTGTGGATGGAGAGAGAATAATTTTGATATGTTTATTGCAGGTGTTGGATCATATTTGACAGAAAAATCATTTTGCAGTGGTTGGGTGCACAGTTGGTTTGCAACAGTGTTGTTGGTTTTGAGCTTGCAAGCTTGTTAGAGCTTGCTTTTACTGGAAGCATTTTTATGCTTTATTTTTCATCATATTATTATTATTTTGATCTGATATAGGTGGGTTGCAGCCCTCCTTCTGTTGTGGCAGAGAAACTTTAGTGTATTTCATTTTGAGGCTTGTTCTATGCAGCAGTCATAGCAAGCAATTCTCTTTGGGAGGTTTTTTACCCTTGTGGTTTTCCTCCGGCATATCATGTGTTGTGGGTTGTTTCTCTTGCATATATGTTGCTGCTATACATGAGTTTATTTCTGTTTTAAATAAGATTTCAAATTGGAAATTAAAGTTTTAAATTGCACAGATTCACCCCCCCTCTCTGTGCCATTGTTATACTAACAATTGGTATCAGAGCCTGGTTGTCCTTTTAGCAGCTTAATCAGCTCGGATTGATTCCTGGTTCACAATGGCTAATAGGGATGTCAACACTGGCAAGGTGCCATACTTTGATGGGAGTGATTATGCATTTTGGAGTTACAAGATGATGGACTATTTGGGTTCTCTTGGTATTGGTGTGTATCTTTCAGTTAAGAATGGTTATGCTTTTCTTGCTACAATTCCTATAGATCCTGATGCAATCAAAGAATATGAAAACAATATGAAGGCCAAATCTACTATCACAAATGCTCTTGCACCAAGTGAATTGGTGAAGGTTATGGGTTTGCAAACAACAAAAGAAGTATGGGATAAGTTGCAAGCTATTCATGAAGGTAATGACAAAGTTAAGGAAGCTAAACTTCAAATTTTTAGAGCTCAATTTGAGAGTCTCCGAATGGATGAGAATGAGGATATTTCTGCCTACATGCTTCGTGTGAGTGAGGTGATCACTTCTCTTAGAGGTTTAGGAGAGACTATCATAGATAGTATTGTTGTGAAGAAGGTTCTTCGTTCTTTGACTTCAAAGTTTGATTCAAAGGTTTCTGCAATTGAAGAAGCAAAGGACTTAAACAATCTCCCACTAGATGAACTACATGGCTCTCTTATTGCATATGAGATGAGAGTTGGTTGCAGCAAGTCTACTAAAAAGGAAAGTGCTTTCAAAGCATTCAAAAACATGAAATTGAATCCACAATCCGATGAAGAGAGATTCTCAGATGAAGAGCAAGCAAACTTTGTTCGAAAATTGAAAAGAGGAAAAGGGAAATACAATGGAAAGTTGCCATTGAAATGTTTTGAGTGTGGGCGCATTGGGCATTTTGCTTCAAAATGTCCTTACAAGGAGCACTTAGATGATGATGGTGAGAGTCACAAGAACAAGAAGGAGTACAAAAAGAAAGCTTCAAGATTTAGCAAGAGATTCTCAAGGAGAAAGGTTTTGATGACACATGAAGATAGTGATTCTTCAGATGAGAGCATAGATGATTCGGATGAAGAGGCTACTGAAGTCCTCTTTATGGCTATTGAAGACAAATCCAATATAAATGCAAACAAAGAGGATGATGAATCTGAAATTGATTTTGAGGAAGAGCTTGCAATAGCATTGGAACAATATGAAATTGAGAGAAAGAGAAACAAAAGGATGAATGAAAAGATCAAGGAGCTAAACAAACTCAATGAAGACTTGTTGATGCAACATGAAGAGTCAAAAAGATTTGCTGACCAAAATATTTCAGATTTAGAGGAGTCCAATAATGTGGCTACAAAAATGATACAAGACTTAAAAGTTCAAGTTGAAGAGTCCAAGAAAATAATAGATGATCTTAAGAATCAGGTATGTGAAAAATCTGATTTGTGTTGCAAACTAAAAGAGGAGATTGTTACTTTGAGAAAGCAACTTGAAAAGGCTAATTTGGATTTGAGCACTAATTTTAAATTTCAGAAAAGTTCTAATCAGCTTGATGAGCTTATTGGTAGTCAAAGATACACCAAAATCAAGTTTGGTTTGGGGTTTGATGAAGGTGAAAGTTCATATGTTGCCAAAGATGCAAAATCAGTTGGTGAAAGCTTGAAGAATGAGAAACCCATTGTAGAGAAACCCCAAGGAGATAAAAAGAAAGAAGAAAAGGTCTCAAATCAGACCAACAACAGAAATATGCCTTATCATACCATAAATGTTAGCAATGATGAGTTTCAAAAGGTAAAACATCAAATGGGAAGAGCACCTAGAAGGAGTTTCAATTCATGGCATCAAGTTCAATACAAGTATACTCCTTCCTTTTCTGGTTATTGTTTTAAGTGCAATACTTATGGTCACAAGATGATGGATTGTAGGCTTAATGTTAGGCCTAAGAGCTTTGTTAGTCACAACTCATTTGCTCCTCTCATTGATTTTCATGTTGAGTGTTACAAGTGTAATAACTTTGGTCACATTGCTAGAGATTGCAGAACTATTTTTGTGACTAATCAAATGCAGGATAGAAGTAGCAACAAGCCTCCAAAGGTGCAAAACAAGAAATCCATGATGCATAAAGACCATTTTCCCAAGAAGGCCGTGAGGTATGAGGAAGATAAGAAATCAGAAAACAAGCCCAAGATGACATGGGTTGAGAAGGGAAAGTCAAAACAGGAAGACATTACTAAGCATGATTCATTGATTGTTCAAACCGCTTTCAAGGCACAAAGAAAGGCTACATCTTGGATCATTGATAGTGGATGCTCTAGTCACATGACTGGAGATAGAAGGCAACTTACAAGATTGCAAGATTATGATGGTGGTTCGGTAAAGTTTGGCAACAATAACAATGCAAAGATTGTGGGTAAAGGTATGGTCAACATCAACAATGGTAAAATCACTTCTCATGATGTTCTTTTTGTTGATGGCCTCAAGCATAATATTTTAAGTGTTAGCCAAATGTGTGATAGTGGCAAAGATGTGATTTTTAAATCAGATGGTTGTGAGATTAGATGTGCTATGAGTGGTAAAATATTGGCAAAGGCTACAAGAACTTCAGGAAATTTGTACAATCTTTGTAGTGCAAATGAGAAAACATGCTTCATTGGACAAGTTGATGATAGTTGGTTATGGCACAAGAGGCTTGGCCATATTAACTTTGATAGCTTGGTTAAGATCAGCTCCAAGAATTCAATAAGACATCTTCCAAAGTTGACTAAGCCAAACAATAGCATATGCGCATCATGTCAACAAGGCAAGCAAACCAAATCACACTTCAAAACTAAGGAATATTCTACAACAAGGCCTTTGGAGCTTGTGCATACCGATGTGTGTGGTCCTATGAGGACTAAAGGAACTAATGGTGAGAGGTATTTCATTTTGTTTATTGATGATTATTCTAGACTAACATGGGTATCTTTCATGAAGGAGAAATCTGAGGCTTTTATTTGTTTCAAAGTGTTTAAGGCTATGGTTGAGAATGATACAGGAAAGAGGATCAAATGCTTGAGATCCGATAGAGGTGGTGAGTTCACTTCTAGTGAGTTTGATAATTTTTGTCATGAGCATGGTATTAGAAGACAACTTTCAGCAGCAAGAACACCTCAACAAAATGGGGTGGTTGAGAGAAAGAACATAACAAGTACAAGAAATGGCTAGAACAATGCTTAATGATTCACAGGTTGCAACTATATTTTGGAAGGAAGCAGTGCATACAGCGGTATACATACAAAATAGGTGCATGCTTAGAGTTCATAGCCATATGACACCCTATGAACTATGGATAGGAAAGAAAGCTTCAGTTAAGCATTTCAGAGTATTTGGGTCCAAGTGCTACATAAGGAGAGATAAGTACAATCTTGGCAAGTTTGAAGATAGAGCAGATGAGGGGATTTTCCTTGGCTACTCCACCAAAAGCAAGGCTTATAGATGCTTCAACAAGAAGCTTGGAAAAGTGGTAGAAAGTGCAAATGTGAGGGTTGATGAAGGACATGTTCCCAAAGTTGATCTTGAGGAGTCTTCACCATCACAGTTTGAACCATATGAGGAAGAAGAAGTGCAAGATGAAAACAAGCAAGTTTCAGAAGGAGAAGAACAAAGTGAAGCTACCAAGTCACCTCCAAAATACATCAAGAAGAATCATCCAATGGATAAAATCATAGGTGATCCAACACAAGGTGTGCAAACAAGGAGAAAATTGGTAAGACCAAATGAGCAAAGTCACTTTTCATTGTTATCACAAGTTGAGCCTAAATCTTTTATTGAAGCTTCTAAGGATAATAGTTGGACTCATGCTATGGAAGAGGAGATTAATCAAATTGAAAAGAACAACACTTGGGAATTGGTTCCAAGACCAATGAACAAAAATGTAATTGGAGCCAAGTGGGTGTTTAGAAACAAGCTCAATGAGGATGGCAAAGTTGTTCGAAATAAGGCAAGATTAGTGTGCAAGGGGTATGCTCAAGTTGAAGGTATTGATTTTGATGAAACTTTTGCTCTTGTTGCTAGATTAGAAGCCATCCGAATGTTTCTTTCTTTTTTTGTTCATAAGAACTTTAAGGTTTATCAAATGGATGTGAAATCTGCTTTTCTTAATGGCAATTTGGAAGAGGAAGTTTATATGGAGCAACCTGAAGGATTTCAGCTTGGGGATGAGAACTATGTTTGCAGGTTAAAGAAGGCTTTGTATGGGCTCAAGAAAGCCCCAAGAGCATGGTATGCAAGGTTGGATAAGTATATTTTGCAGCAAGGCTTCCAAAAGGGTAAGGTTGATAGCAACTTGTACTTCAAAGTTGTTGATTCCCATCAGCTAGTGATTGTTGTTTATGTTGATAATATTATTTTTGGTGGAAGCAAAGATAGTATGTGTCATAATTTTGCTGCTGCTATGCAAATTGAGTTTGAGATGTCCATGATTGGAGAGTTGTCTTATTTTCTTGGTCTACAAATTGCTCAACTTGATAGAGGCATTTTCATTTCACAATCAAAATATGTCAAGGAAATATTGAAAAAGTTTAACATGGAGGATTCTCAACCTGTGAGTACACCTATGGTAACCAGATGTAATATAAGTAAGGATTATGAGTCTCCTCTTGTTGATCAAACACTCTATAGGTCTATGATTGGAAGTTTATTATATCTAACTGCTTCTAGGCCTTATATTTTGCAAGCTGTTTGTATGGTTGCTAGATTTCAGAGTGCACCCAAAGAAACACATGTGAAAGTTGTTAAGAGGATTTTCAGATATCTCAAGGGGACTATGGAATTTGGATTATGGTATCCAAGAGGAAAATACTTCACACTTAGAGCCTACACAGATGCATATTGGGCAGGATGTGTTGATGATCGGAAAAGCACTAGTGGTGGTGCTTTCTATCTTGGTGACATGCTTGTTTCTTGGCATAGCAAGAAGCAAGACTCAGTATCACTCTCTACTACTGAAGCTGAGTATATTGCTGCTGCCTCATGTTGTACTCAAGTGCTTTGGATGAAACAAATGCTTGTAGACTTGGGTATTTAGATTGGTGAGCCTATCTCTCTTCTTTGTGACAATACTAGTGCTATTAATATTTCCAAGAACCCAGTTTTGCATTCAAAGACTAAGCACATAGATATAAAGTATCATTTCTTGAAGGAGAAGGTTTCTAATGGTCTGGTTGCTTTGGATTTTGTGCCTACAAAGCAACAAGTTGCTGATATATTCACTAAGCCATTGCCTATGGAGACATTTGAGCATTTGAGACAACTCTTGGGAGTTGTTTCTTCTCCATCTCACTAGATATTTTTGTTGGTGCACATCCTCAGGGGAGCTTCTTATGGTCTGATTTTATGCTCCTATTTCTGATATTTCATGTTCATATTTTCTGATGTATGCTTGAGGATGATGGTTGCAGAGTTTGGTGTTGTTCGGGTTGTTCGGTTGTTGCCTAGTTGCTTGGCAACTTCTTGCAGTTTGGTGAGATTTTGTTGGGTATCTCTTTTCTGTTGTAGCTACTATACTTTCATGTTGAATATCAGTTCATATCAGATATATATATATCAGTTCTTTTCACAACAGTAAGGTTTAGTATTGTTTGATGCATTCTATGGTACCTGGTTGTAGTGTTGTGCGAGCTAGTGGCACTGTATCTTGTGTAGAACTTCTTTGGGGTATCTTGTAATATTTCCCATTGATGTTTTCATAACTACACTCTGTTATTTCATATTCAAATCAGTTTAAAGTGTCTTGGTGCTTTGGTTCAGGGAGAGTTGTAATGTTTATCATGTTTTCAGATGCACTGGTTGCCCTTTGTCATTGATTGTCAAAGGGGGAGAGAGTTGGATAATCTGCTTCTTGTGCTCTTTGATTTCAGATCTGTATGGTTGGTGTTAGAGGGAGGAATTTTATGTTGTTTCAGGTGTGAGATATGTTGAAGAATGTTGCACTTCTTGGTTTGTGCTTTACAGGCTTTACAGGACCTTCTTGTTGCCTATTTCATGGTCTTGGTTGTTGTAGTTTATCTGCAGATTATTTGGTGTTGCCAACAATGCCAAAGGGGGATATTGTTGAGAATTTGAGGTGTTGTCATTGTTGTCAACACTTCTACTTTTTCTCCTAGTTGGCATCCTATTCATCATGGTGATTATGCTGCAGTTTGGGCAATGTTGCAAAATGTTGTGTGTATTTGAACACACCTTTTACGGAGACTTTGGAGGTATAATTTGTGGTTATTGCATATATTATTTCTCTTGGTTCTATGTTTATGGCACATTTATTTATGTAAAGGTGATATAAGGTTGCATTTGTATTTTCTATGTGCCTTGGTGCTATATTGTAACATTCAACATTTATTTATTTCCACTATGTCATCTCCAAGTTCCTTGGAATGTGTTCCAAGACTTAGGAATGGAGGGAAAATTGATTTTAATTATTTAATAATGCATCATAAGGGTTAGGAATTATTTCCAATATTTATTGGAATTTATTTTGTGGTGCAAAAATGGAAATATGCTAATTGGGGTGTTCAACTTGGTGTGGGACTCACTTTATGACATCCGTCATAGTGGTGTAAGGAAAGAATATTTTTCTGCCCTATTTTTGTGGGATTTTGGAGATATGGGACGTGATAATTGCCAAATTAGTGTTTAGACACTTTGGAATATTATTTTTGTTGTGTAAGAGCATCTCCACTTTGATTGGCAGCTGGTGAGTGTGTGTAGTGGTGATGGCAACAATTTCTTTTTTGGAAAATTAGAAATTTCCTCAACTTGGGCATGATTTTTTGAGTGATTTTCTACTCATGGTTTTGGAAACCATTTATGGTTTCTCTCCATATCATTTATCTATAAATTCAGTGTTTGAGATGGTGGAATTATGGAGTTTTTGTTGAGAGTAACAGGAGTCGTTTGGAATGCTGCCAAAATTTCTGTAGAAGACATAAGTGTATAGATTTTAGCATGCAGGTTTGGGAACCTATTGTGGATGGAGAGAGAATCATTTTGATATGTTTATTGCAGGTGTTGGATCAGATTTGACAGAAAAATCATTTTGCAGTGGTTGGGTGCACAGCTTGGTTTGCAGCAGTGTTGTTGGTTTTGAGCTTGCAGGCTTGTTAGAGCTTGCTTTTATTGGAAGCATTTTTATGCTTTATTTTTCATCATATTATTATTATTTTGATCTGATATAGGTGGGTTGCAGCCCTCCTTCTATTGTGGCAGAGAAAATTTAGTGTATTTCATTTTGAGGCTTGTTCTATGCAGCAGTCATAGCAAGCAATTCTCTTTGGGAGGTTTTTTACCCTTGTGGTTTTCCTCCGACATATCATGTGTTGTGGGTTGTTTCTCTTGCATATATGTTGCTGCTATACATGAGTTTATTTATGTTTTAAATAAGATTTCAAATTGGAAATTAAAGTTTTAAATTGCACAGATTCACCCCCCCCCTCTCTGTGCCATTGTTATACTAACATAAACATCATGTGTGTAGCCTAGTGGAAAGTGAAACGGTAGTAACATTTCTTCATTGGAGAAGAAATATTCAGGCTCTATGGGTTAATCAATGTGATCTCAATCAATAGCCTCTATATTAAGACACAATGGTTTGGAAGTATCGGCTAGGTTGTGAAGTGGAGTGGTCAGATCGATGGAGATCGTGTTGATGGAATGGATTAGATATCCTGGACAACGTGTGTGCAATTCTACATTGTCAATTTTATTTGCATGCCCGATATGTGGCTCTAGGGTATGGTGATATTCAGATCCAGTCTATTAACAAACTATAACATGGTATCGTTTGGCTCTAAAAGCTGCATATATGTATGCGAACCAGGGAATACTATGCGATAAATCACATCTAAATTGGGTGATATCCCTCTAAGGAGTGGGTCAGGATAAACTCTTCGATACATCTCATCGATGTCGAATGGTTCATGATGACGACGTAAATAGTGAGGCCTGATATAGGCCCTCTTGGTCTCATCCTCATCATCACTATCATATATGAGTCCCTCATTCCTGCCTACTGGAATTGAGCATTGAGAAATATGAGGCCCAAGGTAGACCCTTTTTTGTTCCATCCTCATAGTCACTATCATCTATGAAGAATCCCTCATTCTCGCCTACTAGAATTGAATGTTGAGTAGTATGTCTAGGCCCAAGGTAGGCCATTTTTGTTTCATCCTCATATTATTCATTGTTTGAGGATTTCTCATCGTCATCACTCCCAGAGTCACAATTTGATTCATCGCCTTTGGAAATTGACTCTGCTTTAACTTCCTTAGAAGTAACTTTTGATTTAGTGTTTACTGTTAGGTACAGATTCTAGATCTGCATGCCAGTGTCATTAGCAACTTCATGAATTTCAATCTCCAATTCAGCCCTTGTAATGTCTTCTGGATTGATCTCTACCATGATGTTGTCATGATAGATCTTAGGTGGTTAATTAGAGATGTATTTCACTAGCCTATTACCCCTTCGCATGTAGGAAGGGTTAGGGTGATAAGGATTCCAATCCACATTATACCGTAAACTGAGGTTTAGATGATCAAGAGATGCTGCTAAAATATTGTCTTATCCTTTGATATGGTAGCCCAACCTAAATCTATCAGTTAGTAACTGATATTGTGGTTCATATGGAGTTTGATGTCCTTGCTTGAATAATCATAGACCATAACCATGCCAATGGTAATGTTCAAAATAATGCAAGGCAAACTCTGGGTTAGAAAAATAATGAACATTCATCGAGAATGGTTTATCATCATCCTCATCTATGGGCGTGCAATTGGAAAATTGGTCCAATCCTCCATATATGAAATTTGTTTTGTTAGGTGGCACCCCCTAGTGGTTACCACCGTCCTTATGGGAAAGTGATGGGCTTGAGGTTTTTCCATGTCCTATGTAGTCTCAATAAAAGGTATGAATGTCACATTCTGCAATATATACTCTGCTAGCCTAGTATTAACCAAATTTATGGTCACCTACAGTGCAGATGACCCAACAAAAGAAACAGGTGAAGCAGGCTGAGGTGCCTCCTCAGCTTCATTATGTATGTCATCTTCATCCATTGGACAAGAGACTCTAGTATTAGCTACTTCGGTATTTTCCTTTATATCTTTCTCACCTATTTTTTCCTTAATATCCTAGTCATTTCTAAGCATCGTCGATGCTACAGGCTTTGTCGAAGCTATTGTTGTATGTGCAGACGATCGTGGTGCTGATGTCAAAGTTCCAACACATACTTCCTTTAGTTTACCTTCTAGATGTTTTATGGGTGACGTTGGTCATATATCCAAGTGTGTTGAAGGGAGAATGAAATCTCTAGGTAAATCTACTTGGTTCACATATTTAAATGGTTCCTCATTGAAAGGAACCATGTGAACTTGTCCCTCATGTATATACTTGATACATTGATGTAAAATTGAGGGAACACAATGCATATCTCTGATTCGAGGTCTCCCTAGGAGGATGTTATATTGCATTGCACATTCTGTTATGTGACACATCACCGGGATGGTCTTTAGTACAACCTAAATGGATAAGACTATAGTATCAACCGTTGAGCATAGTGCATCGTTAAATGCTCTCAATGTGAAGGTTGAGGTTAAATGTACAATTTTGGCAACTTCAAGTATGTCAATGCCTTGGTAATAATAATATTGATGGACGAACCTATGTCAATCAATACCTATTTAAATGGTGTGTGACTAACACATAATTATATGCAACAGTAAGTCCACTATAGTAGTAGAAACTGTTTTAATCTCATGATCATGAAATTGAATCACCAACTCACTACACTATTGCACATGTCCCATAAAATTTGTAAATACTTCGAGGTCCTGGGACTAAACTTCAATAGACCTCAAGATGTCCATGAGTGTCTCCATGTGCTTAGGATATTACTGTATCAATTCATAAATTGGCAACTTTGCTAAAGTTGTCTATAGGCTTTGAACAAGCCTATTTCTAATGGTCACCACCGGTCTTATTGGTGGACCTAGCATATTGTTTTGTTCTGGCCTTTGTAGGGGTGCATATTGAACCTTGATCAAAGCTGTAGGTAGATCTGGTTGCTTGTACCTCCCTTTTCTTATGACAATATTTACCATTTTGACGAAGCCTACGTAGGTGGCTCAATCCGCACTTGGCTCACCTGGTCAACATTGTTCCTCAGAGGCTCGTGGTTCAAAAGAGGATTTTTGAAAATCCCCATATTTTGGTTGTCCCAAGCCTGAGGATTGTCGATAATTAGCTTGCATTTCTCGATCATGTTTTGTAACACATGTTTAAAACTATAACATCCTTCAATGTCATGTCCCTTCATCCTATGGTATGCACAATACTGATCATCCCTATACCCTTTCAATTTGGGTTGGTTAGGGTCTTGCAACTTGATCTCGGGTAAGTTGATAGTATTAACCTCACACACTTGATGAAAAATTGATGTCATTATCTCTGACAATGGTGTGAACTGGAGAGGAGGGTTTTGCTCCTTATTATTACCCTATTTCTTATTATTGCACTGGTTGTATTATGTAAGATGAGGTTGGGCCTGATAATTTTATTATTGTTGCCCCTTGTCCCATTTCTGTAGGTTTAATACTACTTGATTCACATGGGCCGGCTTGGCTTGGTGATTTTGATTATGAGTGTTATTCTTGTTCCAATATTTTTTATTTCGAAGCTTCAATTTACCCTCCTATAAATTGATGTCCTAAATTACCTTAGATTGTTCCAAGGCCTCCTCAAATGCATAGTATTGTTGCAGTTACAACAATAGCAAGATGTGCTTCGCACAGCTCTTTGTAAAAATTTGAGTTAGTTCCATCGTTGGAATAGAAAATGGCAATTTTGTCATCAATTTTCTCTATCTATTTCCATAGTTCATGATCATATCATCATCGTATTGCATTAGAGTGGCTAGATTGGACAGGTTTATCTTCTTCTTGACATCGAAGGAGAAGCGTTCAAGAAAAACATTAGCCAGATGCTCAAGACTGGTTATGATGTGCCTCCTGAGTTGGTTGAACCATTCCAGGGAAGAACCTAAAAGGGTCATGATGAAGGTCCTCAGTAAAAAAGCATCATTGCTTTATATCTAAAAGTACATATTCATAAAGCTCGTGACATGCTCTTCAACATCTTCATCTCCTTGAAAATTATCTAGCTTTGGCATCTCAAAGTTATCGGGATACGTTGGAGTAGGTACTAGAGGGCATAAAGATACATTATGTATTTTGTTCAAGGTTGGATTTTGATAAGTCATACATTGTTTCTCAATTGCTCTTACCTTTTCTACCAAGGACTTATAGGCCTTCGAAGATAGAATCTCCTCTTCCTTGAGAGGTCCTTGAGGAGCCTTTGGAGGTAGATTCTTATTCGGTCGAGGTGGAGGTAATGGCTCCTCCTCCTCTTCTACCAAGGATATCTCAGGATATTCATGTTCTTGCTCGTCTCCTGCTAATTCCTTGTACTAAGTATGCTAATTTCTTGTATTGAGTACACCCATGATGTTCAAGTGCTTGGCACTGCAACGTGTTTTAGATCGTGTAATGAGTATAATTTTCAATGTGCTCAGGGCACAATTTGGGTTGCGAAGTAGCTCGTTTGTGAATGCACTCCTTGTCTTCACTCTATGGACAAAAATTAGCGTGAGCCAATATATCCTATCTCTATGCATGATCCTTTTGGTCAAGGATGTGTTACTCATGCATGCACTACTCATATAGACATTGCCTTAACAATATTTGTCTTTGAGTGCCCTCATTTTTGAGGTGCTCACGCTTTATGCGCACATATTCCAATTGATCTTGGAAGATCCACTACATTTGCTTCGACACAAATTTTTGTGATCGATCTATAATATCGGACGTATGTGGTCTTTGGTGGTCTTGCTATGTTCAAGAAGATTTTTTGGTGTGAATCCCAACATACTTGTTTGTCATGTTTGTACCTTTTTCCGTATAGATGGCATTCACATTCTACTATTATCTATGATTTATGCTTGCATGGGTTGATGGGGCATGCATGCTATGAGAACGCTTAGAGCATTCCCTTGGTTCCTTTATGGTCCTACGTGTACTCTCATTGTGAGAACTTGTGGAGCAAGAATGTCCAGACGAGGGCTTACACCCTAATTTCCCTAGGACTCTATCAATACCATCAAGCTATATTGTCTTCCAAGGCTGATCTAGTGGTGTACCATTTACTTCAACTTTAGACATGTCAATCATGAACTTTTTGAGTTGATTATTATTTGGAGTTTGTGCAACCCCACGCTTTGAAGTGGCCCTCTCTTCCTACCCTTGATTGTGGAATTTATTACTACCTATCTTGGGATGGTGGGGGCCTTGATCCACCCTTAGATATATCTCTTAAGGAGTGTGCATTACCTCCTCTATCTGGGGTGTTCTGAATAGAATCCCTACATATTGAATTGTCCCCTCTAATACTCGTCGAACATCATTCAGGAGGATTCTATGGTTGACGGTTCGAAGCATTATTTTGTGTGTCTGGTGGAGCTTCGATTTTGACTTTGACTATGCACCGATGTCGGCCTCTTCGTGTATTAACCATAATGTGAATTATATCCTATGTAAATTTTAGAGAAAACAAAGCAAACAAGAATGATTATCTCTTTTAAAATTTCTTTGTGATCCCTAAATTGGTTTTAGTGTTTTTAGGTGTGTTGTATCATAAACTAACTCTCATCGTGTTTTCATATTTGTTGATGATATACTTGTTTAGTTTAATGGATTTCACCTGTATGCTCATAGCTCGACAACCGACAATGAAAGCCATAGTCATGTAAACCCCCCAAAGTGTGAAGATAAAATCCACACCCAGGTAGGGAGCATAGGTCCTACCGATCCTCACCCAACACACCATGCATAATGATACACCCATACAAAGAGGAATACGGGTTATTCTGCACGAATACAATGGATCTTGGAGTCGATAATGGCCAATAGAACAAGGTTCGTAGAATTTGAGCCAATGGATGGAAATAATTGCCACTGTCATTGAACTCTACTAGTGGATGGGTATGAATTCCATCTCACTAGTGTTTAAGTGTTGTGTGGTGTGTGTGTGTTCATTTTAAGCTTGTATGTAAATGAAAAATGCATCACCAAGCAAACATGCTCTTTCCTACATGCCTATAATAAAGATGTTTTAAATTTAGAAATATGCATGTATTAGCTATATGAACTTTAGAGAATGTAGTTTATATGATAAAATTGGCCTCTGATTGGGCCCCAACAAGCAAAATCTACACACAAATTTTAACTTCTAGCTACTAGTCTATGCAACAGGTAACAATGTTCACTGTAGGATAGAGTCGCAACCCAAAAAATTAGTTATAGTTGACAACATCGACTAAAAGTGCTAGCTGTTGTTGTCAGCCACTGCTGAAATATAGCATAAAATTTTCATTAAATTTTACCTCTTACAATTTTTCTAAGTGATCTACTTAGCTACTGATAGGCAAAAATGAAAAACAAGAAAATTAGAGGAACAAGATTACCTAGAAATCCTCATTTTATGGAGAGACAGGCTGCTTACTGTCTATATTTCTACTCTGCTGCTAGCTACGGTTGATAAACACAATTGAGACTATGCACTACGAGTGTTAAGCGTGGCTAAGCTGCAACATAGAAAAATAGAAAAATCAACAAATTATAGCATGATTTGCGGGGTTGTCATCGTGATCGCCATCTGTACCACCCTAAAAGCATACACCTAGGCTATTGCATCAATTATACCAAGCATTAAAGCATGAAAATATGAATAACAAATAATTGAACAAGAATGTAAGGCTTATTTTATTAAATCATTGTCAAATCCCAGTTACAAGTACATCCCTCTTAGGGATACTGAATTCTTTGATACAATTGATACAATGTTTCGAGCCCCTCAAAGGGGATGGTTCAATACGTAGGTTCTTAATGTAGACACGAATAGCTCAAGGCTCAAGGAAGCCTTCTTCTCACTTGATTGGAGGAATATGTTGCCAAGAATGCTTTGAATATGCTCAGATCCTATAAATATACATTCAAGAAACAACATAAAAGAATTAGAAGCAAATGAGGCCTCTCATGATGAGGTTCTTGATAGGAATTTGTGTAAATTAGGACAAATATAGCAAGAAAGCATGGAAAATTATAAATATGATTACAAAACCTCTGAATTATTGTGAATAATGTTAATAAAACATTGAATCTAGCTATTCTAATACATAATTTACCATTAAAACTTGAAAGAGATCAAATCTAATGAAACTAGTACAAATTGACAAAACAAGAGAAAATAGAGCAAATATACCTATTTCTACAATTAACCATGCAGAAGCATAAATGAAAGTTAATCTATGTTAGATCTACCTAATTGCATGTTTAGAATGAAAATAATATGGCTAAAATAAGGTAAATTGAGTGTCAAACCCTCACCACGAATGTGAAGCACAACTAAATTTGTTAGCCACTGTTGATAGCTATGACTAAGGACAAAATCCTCTTGCTATTATAATCAGGGCTTGAATTTCAAATTCCCCCTATGGAATTGATGATCAAGGGTCGCATCTATGTTCTAGAATGAATTGGTGGTGTAGATTCTTCGAATTTGCAATGGAAGTGGTTTAATTGGGGATGAAATATTTTTCAAGCTCTAGAAACCTCCATAGCTTCGAATGTAGTCATGATTTCCAAATTTACAACATGTAGGCTCTCCTCAAGGGTTGCAAAATGGCTCTCCAATCTGGTAGTGCTTCGCTACATTCAATTTAAAGCTTCGCTAGCACACTCTACATAATTTGGAGGGGGGTATTATAGCACTCTCAATTCCTAATATTGGCTTCCCTGGAAAGCCAAGATCAAGAACCAAGAGGTTGAAGCAATTGGGAGGAAGAATTTGGAATCTTACTCACTCAAAACTATTGAAATATATTTCCAGGACCGCTGTAACTGATTTTGGCTTGGCTTGGGAGTCCATGATAGTTGCAAAGCTAGTCACAGATCTTAGGTGCAACTAAATCTGTTAGTCATGGTTGTCAGCCACGGTTGACATCTTAGATGTGGATGTTATCTGTGGCTAAGGTCGAGTAGGCCAAAGTTGCCTAAATTGAGTGGTTAAAACCACTACTCTATCTTGGAATAGTCCAAGATCATTCATATGGTCTATTAGGATGCCCATATGAGTAGTCCCCTACACATGACATGTTTTAGGTGTCTATAGGATCTTAGTCTTGATATATTATCCTTCAAACTTGTGGATAGATCCTTGATGAGTCCTACTTTTCATAGGTTATCCTTCAACCTTGTGGAAATACTCTAGCCTTTTGCAACTTTCAAACCTTATGCAATTAAATTTATTGTGGCTTTGATGCCACTATTGGATTTTGAAGCCTTATACTTAATACAAAACTCACAGGAATATAATCACATGATCAAATATAATAAAGTTGCAATATAATGAAACAAATATAATAACTCAAAATATAATATCAAATAGAATAACACAAGAATAACTCAGAATACTCATAGAATAAAGGTCTACTAATGCATGCAATAAGCTATGTATTTTTTATACAAATTATAGTTTTTTGTCACAAATATATAATTGAATATGACTCATATGTTGCACTCTTAACCTTTACTCTTCTTTGTAACTCTTCACTTTCTTATTCTAAGGACACACATGCACTCTCACATAATGGACATTTGTGCATATTTACACTCACAACACTTGTACACATAATTACATGACACTTGTGCATTTCCTACATATTATTACATTACATAAAATATTAACTCACACTCTAATCTAGGACACACATAATTTAATAATGTATGAGATAACCGAATATTCTCCAACATTTACAAACAAATAATAAATTAAAAAAATAATCTAACATTAAATTATTATTTAATAGTAATAATCTTAAAATATTTTAAAATTTTAATGAAAAATATAATTAATTTAATAAAAATAAAAAATAAGATTTTTTTTTTTTTAGAGTTTAATTATCATATAAATTGTATAAAAATGTTTTATACAGTGACCATTGAAATGGGCTGCCATTTTCATTTCTTAGATTAGAATTTTAATAATTACTATTTTTAAATAAAATAAAATGAAAAATTTAATAAATTACCTCATCAAAATTCTATTTTAATTCATATTTAATATTTCTCTTCCATTATAATGATTCTTAAGCATTATTTTTATTTTTATTTTGGTTTGATACGAGAGTTGGTTACAACCACATTATTTTTAGTAGCCAAGAAATGCAGGGTTCAAACCATAAGGGCTGCATCTACCAAACCTATTCCACATTTTTATAGGAGAGTTGGTTACAACCATACTATTTTTAGTAGTTAGCAAATGCAGGGTTCAAATCATAAGGATTGCATCCACCAAACATATTCCACCTTGTTGTTTTATAGTCTGATGTAAAATGGACCACCAGATGCTCGAAATTCGTACAGTTACCACAAGGGTTGCGTCCACCAAACTTATTCCACCTCTTGATAGGAGAGTTGGTTACAACCACATTATTTTTAGTAGGTGGCAAATGTAGGGTTCAAACCACAAACACTTCATCCACCAAACCTATTCAAACTCATTGTTTTTTATAGTCCTATGTGAAATGGATGGACAAATGTAGGGCATTGTTTTTTATAGTCCTATGTGAAATGGATGGAAAAATGTAGGGTTCAAACCACAAGGGTTTCATCCACCAAACCTATTCCACCTCATTGTTTTTCTTATGTGAAATCGACCACCACGTGCTTAATATTTGTACAATTGTCATGAGTTTGACATGCACTCTAAGGATTCAGATTAGACTACTACCTTTGCAACATGCTTCCCCCAAGGTTTGAACAACGGGTGCTTACATTTGTCCCCTAAGGTTTGAACCACCGGGTGTTTAGGATTCGTACAGTTGTCCCCTAAGGTTTGAACCACCCTAAAGATTCGTACAGTTGTCCCCCAAGGTGCTCGGGGATTCATACGTGTGTACTCAAAAGATTGGGATCAGACTACTACCTTTACAACATGCTTCCCCCAAAATTTGAGTATAGGTCTTTTCTGTAAGTGTCCAACCAAATTAACACTTACCAATCCACCTAACCTTTGAAAGTAGTATTTTTCTTTTTTAATACAACAAAAATGTGAAGTCCTATACTTTGCATTAAGGTACGCCTCTTTTGCCTGCAATATGGGCGAAATAACTGTACCGAGTATTAAACATCATCCAATAATAAATCTCAAAGGAACGGGGGCACTAAAGAACTTCAAAATAGTTGGATTAAATTTTAAACATTATATAGTTTATCTCAAAGGAGCAGAAGTTCTATAGATTTCCAAGGTTGGTTTATACTACTACTCGTGCCTTTACACATGCTCTCACTGAATCCTTCCACAATTTTCAACGGCGAATGCTTCTCAAAGGACCAAAAACAATAAATTACAACATTTCCCAGTTTACTAAGCTTCTCAACAATCTACAACCGTAAAACATGGTTTTATTTCTAAATGCTGACAGAAGAAGAAAATCGAGATCAATTTTCAGAAGAGATCACAACCCTTGCAGACTTTAGAATTTGAATTATGAGATGAAGTTTATATATTATATTGTTTAAATAATCATATATTGTTTGAATGTGAAATGATTCTTATAAGAAAAATAATAATAATAATCTTTATAGGGAAAAATATAATAATAATAAAATGGCAGATGGACCATGCCCAACGCTTCACTTATTTTGAAGCGGAAAGGAAGAGAGTCGTAAGTGCAATACTGAAGGTGACCAGACTACCCCACTTTGTTGGAAACAACGTCCATAATTAATTATGATCTACATAATTAATTATGCAACGGTGTTAATGGTGATGATGTATATGACCTGTCCATAATTAATTATGATCTACATAATTAATTATGCAACGGTGTTAATGGTGATGATGTATATGACCTGTAATACAAACATATTTCTTGTAGAAGTCAACCGGCGTGCCAGCTGGTTACAGCTTTTTTTCGGTGTCAATAAAAGCCCAACTTAGGTGTTATTATGCACCATCTATCATGTTTGCGAAGGAACGACTGATTTTTGACAGATTTTTAATTATCATGTGAGCATCCAATGCTATGGACTTCAACGTTATTGTATATTAATGAGATTTACTTTATTATCTTTTTAATATAAATATTAGCAGTAATTTAGCTCTTTACAAAAAAACTCAAGGTTTTTACCATTACTATGTGCAAAGACATTAGTGAATGGCACGTAAGAGGTCACCTCTCATGAATCCAATTGACTCATTGAGTCTATGTAAAGAAAACCTAAACAATTATCCCCACAAAAATATTAATAAATATTAAAATTTAATAGTTTTAAGGGGACAACATTAAGGGCTTTGGTTTTATAGAAGGTTTAATGTTCAAACAGGATGGGTGTGTGGGTGTGTGGTGGGTGTTAATGATTTAGAAAGGGTCATAGTTGGAGGAGGTTATTCAATCCTATAAATTGGTTGTAGAAGTTTCTTACTCTAATTAAATAAAAAATATATATTAAAATTTAATAAATAAATAAATATATAATAATATTAATACATTTTAAAATTTAATAGATGGATGTTTATATATATTAAGATGTATTTAATGAATGTAGGTCACCTCCTCATCAATCCAATTGAGTCTCTGTAAAAAAAAAAAAAAGCCTAACAATTATCCCCACAAAATTTTTAACAAATATTAAAATTTAATAAATAAAAATATACGTACCACATAATGTGGTTAGTCACTTCTTGATAAGCTGCAGTCGTTTTACTTGAAAGTTGCAATTTTATTGCCAATAAAAATGTAGCCCTTAAGCATTTATAAAATAGATGAGATAAATTATAGTTTGAATGAATTTATTGTTGGAAAGTTTTAAATTTTTAAATATATGAAATAAAATTATACTATGTTTTATAAAAATTATTAATTTTAAAAAATATAATATTATTGATTTAGAAGAGAATTTTATTACCTATAGTTCTTACTTTATAAGGTCGACCGCTTAAGATAAATTACGGCTTGAGTAAGCTAATAGGTAAACAGTCTTAGTTTTTTATTTATTTAAACTTTTAAAGATAAAATTATATGATCCTTTATGAAAATTGTCAACTTTACTTTTAATTATAACATTCTCTTTAATCATAACATTCTAACATTCTTTAAAACATTCTCTTTAATCATAACATTCTAACATTCTTTAAATTAAATTTATAATTTAAATGTTAGTTAAAGACATTCCAATAAGCAATCAAGTGGTTGACGTGTTCCTTTCGTGAATTTCACTAAGATAATGCATTAGGTTAACGACGGACAATTATATCATTTTGCATGTGACGGACAATTATATCATTTTGCATGTATATTTTTGTTTCTTGATCTTTGATTACTAAATATTGGTACGTGCATTGTCTACGGCCTTCAAAGGTTTTAATATGGCCATTCATGTTTTAATTTAGAAAAATAAAAAATTATGTTTCTCTGAATTGAGGCTGCAATAAAAAGATTATAATTAAATCTTATGTTTTTTATAATTTAAAATAATTATTTTATTTTTTTGAAAAAAAATGAAAAACTTGTATTAATACAAAAAGCAGGTACAAAAAGGGAGAAAATGCATCCCAACCAAGAACCAAGAAGCAAGAAAACAAGCACAAAGTGCAAAAGGACCGCACTTTCCACCTCAAAGCACGAAAAGAAAGCAAGGCGCGAAAACCCGACATGTCGCGAAATCGCGACGGTCAAGCCAGCCGAGGCCGCGCCCGAGCAACCGGTCGCGAAATCACGAAATCGCGAAATCGCGACAAAAATAATTATTTTATTAAATTTTAAATTAATTTTAATTAATTATTAAACATATTTTAATTTTTAAGTATAATGATTAAAATTAATAACATTAAATAAAAAATATTATAATTTAATATTATTTTTTAATAGTTAATAATTTTAAGTTAATTATAGAGGCAGCATATAATGGTGGTGATACCATTTTTTTTATATATTAAAAAAAAAAAAAACTCTAAATCAAAATAATGATTAAAGTACTAATAAGGGGGTGGGTGTGTGTATGGCTATGAGTTTGACGATGTAAGTGTGTGAGGGGGTGAGTGTGTGTTTGGCCGCTATTGATAAGCTCAGTTCTCACCCTTATTAGAGGTCATGGTTATTGATAAGCTCAGTTCTCACCCTTATTAGAGGTCATGGTTGGGATGAGGAGCTCAGCTTTGGTCGTAAGAGTTTCTCAAACTAACTTCAATTGAAAAAATAAAAATAAATAAATGATTATTAAGGTTTTATGAAAAAAATTATATATTATAATTATGGAAGTTTATGTTTAACATACTATAGTTAAAAGATTATTGAAAATATATTATATGTTTTTTTAATAAGCTATGTGTGGCTTTTATTGGGCACCCCTCCCATCAAAATAACAAAATCGTATAGTTTCTATCAAGTCAATTAATCGATATCTAATTTGTCTTTTTACAAAAGATATTTTTCATTTTGTATTTTTGTAAAATATGTTCTTCATCTTAATCAAACTATTATATTTTCTCAATTATTTCTTTTGACATCATTTTATTTAAGACATAAAATCTCACTTAGTTACCTTCTAAAATTTAAATTTTGTTAATATGAAGATCAATATTGTAATTGGTTAAATTATCCGTTATTTGGTTTTCTTCTTTATAGATATCCTCATATTTTCAATGAAAATTTTTAACCAAATCCTCACATCTATTTTTGTTGATAGCATTAATGATAATTTTTTAATACCCTTCAGTTGAAATAAATTTCCATCATTTTTCAATTGTAGTTTTGATAAATGTAAGGAGTGCCCTAACTTCTACATATTCATTAACTAATGTTCCATATAAATCCAAGTAAGCTAGGAGAAATTTTTCATTATTATTTTGAAAAACACCACCTCTATTAGCTTTTCTTGGATTTTCTTTGGAAGCATCATCAAAATTAATTTTGATGAACTCAATTTCTAGATGGCTTGATTATCCCTACATTGAAGTAAATCCTTTATGTTAACTACATTATTGTAGATGATATTTCCATGTATATTTAATTCCTATAACTAAAATGTTATTACCTTTATTTTTGCACTTGAGACTTACGATGATGAGCATTGTAGTGATGAATCACTATAGCTTTTGATCACCAAGAAAAAGTGGATATTTCAAAGAAAACCCCAATCAAAAATATCCAATGATCAAAGGTCAGACCTCAAGAGCAAAAAATGCTCGAAGGTTAGAAGTTTCTAAATCGCAATTAGAAGACAAGGAGCAATTTTTTTGACAAAGATGATAGAGACAAAAAATCAGAAAGATCTGAAGTTAGGAGGTCTCAAGCAATGAATAAAACTCCTAAATAAGAAAATATTGATGTCCCGAAAGTCAAACCAATGAGGTGCACATTCTTTGAGGAATATCATCCTTTCCTACAAAGGAATGTCTCATATCTTTGTGAAAGGACAACAATAGTATGGGAGTCATGACAAAAGCAACTTATAGATCTAAAGTATTAAATAAAAAAATATTTTATGCTCAAATGATGAAAATTCTTAAAAATGGGTAGATGGCAATAAAGACGGTAGCTACTCATCCAAGGGCTTAGGGCTATTTGACATTCATGACTTCAAATATAGAGAAGTTAACAAGGATGGAAAATCAAATGGGACATGACTTAGCATCAAAAATGACAACCACCTTGGAATATTTGCATATTTTTTAAAGGAAAAATCCTCCCAATAGGAATAACATTAGCTTTGTAAAGGATCAACAAGTTTGCAATTATATTCTATTGTAAGTTTTTCCTTCATTTATTTTTGTAAAACAAATGAGCTCCTAAGTGGCTTGTGGGCAATCTCAAACCCCCACTTTTGGCACAATCTTTGTAAAATCATGCTTGCATATATATGTATACATGGGAGTCTATGTCAAATTTCTGGTATAACCATCTATGGACTCCTATTAACCCATGTTTGTGTGTATGTATTTGTTTATGAACTTTTACCTATTTTTGGGTCTTATTAAGTGTATGTGTGTATGAAGGACCTATATCTATTTTTGGACTAGTCACTTATTTTGGCTTTCCTATTAGATCCACTACGCATGCATATAACTAGTAACTATCATTCATGCTTCATTGTGTCGAGAAGGGGAAGTGTTCACCAATAACATATAGTGTTCAAGCCTATTTTTGTAGGAATATCTTATCAGATCTCTTGGCACATCACCATACCCTTTTTTTTGTTGAGTTATTTTATTTTTATCTTTTTCATCCTTTTTCTCTATGTTGAGTCAAAATGTGCCTTGATAATCACATCATAACAAGGAGCCAATATTGTAAAATCTTCTAAAGGCCCCTGATTGAGTTGAACCCCATGCTCTTTATCATGGCCCCATTGTGTCACTCCACACAAGGTATGATTGCCCCACCAAGGACAATCAAATATGACAACAATTTAATGGTATGCCTAATGGGACCCCAATGACACATAAGTGGTCTAAAGATTATAATAACGAGTAGGGCTTAGAATTGCTTTGGTTATTTGTTCGTTCTTACTTGTTGAACACCATAAGAAGCTAGTGTTGAAGATATCAAACCAAGGTTTGGGTGAAGATCTCAATCTACCTACTTTCTAGAAGCAAGAAGTTTCATTCACTTAGTGACTGCACTACAATCCAAAGAAATCATAGTTCTAATATGGTTACCCCATCTTAGAATTAGTCCCCTACCTAGGGATAAAAAAATATATTATGACCTCTAGAATGATCGGTTGTTTGGTAAAAATTACCACCATCACTACTAGAGATTTTGCCTGAATATATTGGTGAAGGCCTAACACCTCCATTAGAAAATCTACAAGAAATGGTTTTTATTGATCAGGTGCACAACATCACAAAGTAGGATGTGACCCTTAGGTTGATGGTGGGTTTACTGAAAGGAAAGGATGACCAGAAGTATAATGCTATATCTCCACATTCAATATCTAATTAGGATTACATTATTGCCTTAGTCGTGAATGGTTTCATAAAAGAGGTAGGTGGAGTGGAACTTGAGCCAAGCACTCCTTCCAAGGATGTATCAAAAGGGTAGATACAAAGCACCCTTTTTGAGGATAAAAGGATATCTACACCACCCCTAAACAACAAAATAAAATCTCAAAGGGGTCCCTCCACACACATCATGAAGGGCATGAGTCTACAAATCAACCAGAAGCTCAAGAGACTCATCATGAGGAAAATTTTGGGTTTGACCTCCTCTACCCTTCTAGTCACCAAGCAAGACAATGGGCAATTCCCATATAGGATGATCCTCTTTTTGAAGATACTAAGCCAAATTATATAAAGAACCTCTTATCCACATGGATGAAAGGACATAAAAATTTTGACCAACAAGTGGGGGCCTCAAGTACTAGCTTCATGGGGTGACAATCCTTCACCCAAGAAACTAGAGAAAAAGAAAGAAAAAGGACTTGAGTAGCTAGTGGGTAGGACTGGTGACTCCATGTCCAATGGATAAAGACCACTCACTTAAAACTATGTACATATATACTATAGGTAATCTTAGTTTTATGAGATAGTAAAAGTCTTTACCATCTATAGAATTTTCAAAAAGGAGGCTCACCCACTAAAAACCTTCACTTGCAAGGGAGACCTCACCTGGCTCTATGCCCAATGGACTAAGACACCTATTTTTTGGGTTCCTTATTTTTAGTAGGCTAAATATCCCTTGAGAGCTATTAGAATTGTAGTGATGAATCACTTAGGATTATTCATAAGGGGTCAGCCCCAAAATGTATTTTTAAAAATTTGGCGAATCAGTTTTGAAATCTAGGCAAATATTGTCGAAAAGCATGTAGAAGGTTCACTATTATTAGGGGCAATGTTGGAAATTTAAACTTAAAATGGTCAAATTATTATAAAATTGGGGTAAATCGAACCAAAAAAATTTGCACCCAAACTTTTTTGGCTACTAGGCTTTGGTCAAGGGCCCCAAATATTAGCCAATTTCAAATTTTAAAAATCTTAATTTTAGCCAATTTTGTTATAAATAGCCGCTATGCTTAACCCTAGTATCACTACACCTTTTGATTGGTGAGAAAAAGTGAAGGTTTCAAATAAAAACCCAATAAAAAAGGTTCTATGATAAGATATGAGGTCTCAAGAGCAAATAAAAGGAGGAGATGAGGCCTCAAGAGCAAATACAAGGAGTGAAAGTTTTGAAAATTATGCTAGAGACAAAAAGTCTTGAAGATCTAAATTCAAGTGGCCCCAAGCGATGAAGAAATACCCTAAAGAAGAAAATATTGATGCCCCAAAATTCAAACCAAGGAGGTGCATGTTCTTCGAGGAATATCATCCCTTCCTACAAAGGAATGTATCATATATTCATGAAAGGATACCATCAGTATGAGAGCCATGACAAAAGCAACTTAAAGATCTAAAGAATTAAATTAAAAAAATATTTTACACCCAGATGATGGGAATTCCCAAAATGGGTAGATGGCCATAAAGTTGGTAGCTACTCACCTAATGGTTGAGGGCCATTTGACATTCATGATTTCAAATACAAAGAAGTTCATAAGGATAAAAAATTAGACGATACATGACATAGCATCAAAAGTGGTAATAGCATCCACCTAGAAATATTTGCATGAGTTTTGGAGGGAAAACCCTCCCCTTGTAATCTATAAATAGGAATAACATTAGCTTTGTAAAGGATTGACAAGTTTGAAATTATATTCTTTTGTAAGCTTCCCCTCCATTTCTTTTTGTAAAAACAATCAACTCTTGAGAAACCTATGGGTAATCTCAAACCCTTGCTTTTGGAATAATCTTTGTAAAATATTACTTGCATATTATATATATATACATGATAGCCTGTGTCAAATTTTTGGTATAGTCATTTGTGGTCTCCTGTTGACCCATTTTTGTGTGTATGTATTTGTTTATTATATTTTACCTATTTTTATGTTTTATTAAGTGTATGTGTGTATGAGGGGCCTACATATATTTTTGTACTAGTCTTGTTTTTGCTCTCCTATGAGACCCACCCTCTTATGCATGCATATAACTGATGACTCTCATTTGTGCTTCATTGTGTCGAGGAGAGAAAGTTTTCATCACTGGAATATAGTATTCAATCCTATATTTTTGAAGATCTTAACATATATCTTAATGCATTGCCACCTCCTTTTATTATGTTGATTTGTTTTAATTTTATCTCTTGCATCAATTTTCATTTTGTTAGTCCAAGTGTACCTTGAAGATCACATCATAACAAGGAGCCAATCTTGTAAAAACTCCCAAAGGCCCCTAATTGAGCCAAATCCCATGCTTTTAGACATGATCCTATTATGTTTCTCCATGCGAGGTACAATTGACCTGCCAAGGATAATAAAAGACAACAACAAGCACCATGTTTAAAACGATTCTATAAGAGAGACAATAACACGATTCCAAACATGGAAGTGGTTTTAAAATTTATTTTTTAGAAATCATATTATTCCTTTTAAGCCACAAATTCAAACAAAAAAATTTAGGACCAATCCTCCATAGAATACATGAGCTTTAGCTTTTAAATAGTTAATCCAACATTTCATAAACTCTTTCAGTGTTGATGGAGCTAGAAAATATATTCTCACATATTTGAAAAAGTAGCACCAAATGGTGTAAACAAAAGGATAATAACAAGTAAATTACCTAATGTTTCTATATACTTATCACACAATGCATACTTAAAAGGTTCATGATATCCTCTTCTTTGTATACTCTCTCATGTAACAATCTTATTTTGAAATTTTAACCAAAGGAATGTTGAGGCCTTAGGCCCTAGGGAAGACCTCTAGTGACTAGAAATTCTTCCAAGGGAAATCATTAGGAGTAGAAAATTTTGATTGTTCTAAATCCTCATATCCTAAATTGATTGAGTTTCCACCATTTTTTTATAGATCCCAAACCAACTGATCCTTCCATAAAAAATAGACATAAAACTCTTGAAGCATATTTTGAAGCTCATATGCTATGTGTTTGAGTTCTTATCCTTCCGTTATATTACTAATATAAATCCATGAATTGGAGTTGTTATTCACATTAATATAATCTTTGATTGTGGACCTTTATAGGTTAGATATGCCCGAGCCAAGGATTACCATATTGAGTTAGAAATATGAGCATAAGTCTTCAACCAAGCAACAAACTAAATATTTGTAGAATACCATTCACTAATTGACTATAAAATATATTTCTTGCTCAATTGGGAACTATATAATATGAATTTTCATGTTGATAATTGTTTAAGTAGGGTCCATTTCATGTATAATTTATTTACATCAAGAGAACCTATATATTTTGAAAGTAATTTTTTTCCAGCTTTTTCCTTGATCTTTGTATAATCTCTAACCAAGTTTTACCTCTAAGTCCAAACTCGTAATTTTGTAATTCCACAAGCCTACCTATCCAATATTCTTTCCTTTGTAAATCATATCCCACTTACAAAGAGAAAACTTATTTTGTTTCCCACATCCTTTCCAAAGAAAATATCCTTGTATTTTATCAAATTTAGATGTCATACCAACTACAATATTGAAAGTGGCATTGTATATAAGGATGAGTTTTAGATTTTGAAGCTAAATACTTAAGGTAAAATAACCACAAGATCTAAAATAAAGTTACAATATGAAATATAAGATAATGGCACTATTCTAAATTTATAAAACTCATAAATAACTTCTACAACAACTCATAAAAATACAATTAAAAAATGCTCATGAAAAATATATTTGATACAAAATAAAGATCTCAAATACATCATACTTCCACACACTCTCACTATACATTCTCTCTTCACATACACACAAAGACACATATATAATGGATGTGACTCTTCATATGGACTACTCTTGGTGTTCACTCTTCTTGAGACTCTACACTTTCCTACTCTATGGACTCATGTGCACATGGACTATTATACATATTTACATTATTAAATACTTTGAACATTCTAATAATACTTGTGCATTTATTACATTGCATAAAGTAAATAATCACACTCTAATCTAAGACACACTCCTAATCTAGAAATGTACCCAAGGTGGTACATTAACATATACCAGATAATATTTTGATCAAGTAGATAATTAGCATCTTCATAAGATACTATCTTTTCTAAAAGAGCTTTAACTTCATGTTCTTTTGTAGGTTCTAAATCTTGAATTTCTTTAATCTCTTGAGCTAAGTGCCCATTTTTATTTACTTCTCTATATTTTAGATGCGGTTGACTGTATTGATTCTAAGAAGTATATTTATGCTGAAATTGTTGCTTATGTGGTCTATATTGATTCTAATATTGTCTTGGTTGAAATGACCTATTTGATTGGATTCCAAAATTTGTTTGATTCCCTTGATAATTATTTTTTGGATTGAATTAAAATAATTTGTACTATGTCCTTTTTTGCATACTTGAAATATCTATTATTCCATTTTGATTTATTCCTTGAGAATGAAGCAATATTTCCTTGTGGATTATCTTTTGAGACTAAGGAATTGTTAGTCATTTCATCTTTAATTGAATTCTCTACCTCATATTCTTGTATAATATTGACTAACTCATCAAATGATGTATCTTTACTTAGAATTTGTAAAGATGTGACTAGATGCTTGTAGCTTTCTTGAAGTGCTCTTAGATTAAATTGAACAAGAAACTTATCTTCTACCTTCTCTCCTAAGGTTAATATTTTACCTTTTATATCTGCCAATTTTATTAGAAATAATTCTATACTTTCACCACTATTAAATTTTATAGAATGCAATTGGATTTGAAGATTCAAGATAGTGGCTTTATTAATTTCTTCAAATATCTTAGCTAAAGTATTACAAGCTTTTGTAGAAGTTGTTGTTGAACTAATGTATGGTTGTATATCATCTGTAATTACAAATGTTATTATCATGAGTGCTTTTGCTTCATCTTCTTCATACTTTTGAATTTCTCTAGCATCTTCAATAGGTTTAGTTTACGCTCTTTTAACAATATCCCAAAGCTTTTTCTCTATCACAATTGACCTCACTTTGTTTCTCCTTGAAGTGTAATTAGGACTATTAAGAAGTTGAGATTATAAAAGAAAGAATTTATTTGTTGTCATGATGAGATTTGTAGACTACCTTATATCTCCCTAATTTTTTAATGAAAGACTAATGTCAATTTCAATATAACCTTCAACTTCTACTTCTTTAGTATGAATACATTATATTTTCCTAGGTATAAACGATGAACCACTAACTTTCGAGAAAAGTTTCAATTCTTCAAAACTCTAGGTTCAAACCCTTTTATCTCCCAAATTTCAAAAAAATATAATTTTCAAGATTCTAAATTTCACAAACCTATGTTGATGTTGAATTCCCTTTAAATCCAAATTCAAAATTTTAGAAATCTAGTAAAAAGATATTTGTAAATTTTATCTTCCTAATTTGATGTAGGAAACCTTATTTCTCCACATTTCAAAATATTTACAAATATGAAAAATGCTTCACAAAATTCAATAATTCAATTTATAAAACTTCTCAAAACTTGAAATTAAATTCTCAATAATTTTCCAAAAAATATTTCAAGGCTTCTCTAGATTTTCTAAAAATGACTAATAATGTTTTTAAGGTTTTAAATTTCACTTTTACATCTTATCTCTCCAATAATCAAGAAAATGAGTTAATTTTGTTATGACTCCAATATAATAATAACATTATCCAACCTTATAACTCCTAACTATTGAGCAAATAATCAAAATGTAAATAAATTGCTTTACCTCACACTTGAGGCACATAGATAACCAGTAAAAGCCATTTTACCTGCCCTAAAATGGTTTTTCTCAACAAAATTACTCCACTTTGTTGCACGTAAGGCTATTATATCCACTCTACTGCTCTTAGATCTAATATTTAATGAAGGCATGTAGTTGTTCTCTCATTTTACCATTAGACTTACCCATGCATTTAATGGATGCTATGAAATGCCTTATCTTCCTTCAATACCTATTAGTGATCTCTGTGCATGATCCCAAATGGCATACAATATATTTTGGGACTCCAAATATTTTTTACTTTCTTCACCCTATGTAACACTTTGCAGTGATGAAATTGGAACATTATTCTATCTTGGTCGATGATGTTATTGCTTCTTGGCATTACTCTTTCTTTCTTGATGGAATTATGGCATTATTCTTCCTTACTAGTGGATGGCTCTTTAACACTTGGATTTTCTTGTGATCCTTCAACTTGCCCTAAGAACACTTTGACAACTTGATACTTAGCTTTTTGACGTCCATCGACTGTCCTTTCAAATGCTCATTCTTACAACATTCATAGGCTATGCTTGTGCTCCTTACAATGGAGCTAATGGTGGTTGTTACACTTGCTCTCCTCCTCAACATGGTGGCTCCTCCTTTTACTTTCAATAGCTAATACTCTCATGGTGGTTCTCCACCTTTCAATGTGGTGGCTCTTCCTTTCACCATGGTGGCTCCTCCTTTCTTGTAGGGTGGTTCACTATCAAACTCGATGGATCTTGGATGCTTTCCCACTGTGCTACTATTGTAACTCTATCATGATAGTCTTATGCTAGGTCTACTCCAAAATACATCATTGTTCTTCAACTTCTAGTCTGCTTGTCCTCGTCCTTGATCGTTGTCTTCAAACTTGGTGGCTCCTCCACATGCTTGATAATTTATTCTTATATTCTCTCCTCCATTCAAGACTACAACTTGCTTTCTTTGATCCTTATACTATATTGCTCTCTTTTCAATATAGTAACTAGCTTATTATTCTCTTATTGACTTGTTATTTTTGTAGGTTTGATGCAAGTTCAATGGTGATAGCAAGCTCTAAATTTTGGCTTCAACTAGAAATTTAGCTTCTCCTTTTGTTATCTTTAATAATGATAATGGTGCTTATAATGCTTATCATAAACACTCTCCTTGAATGTTGCAACTATAAACACTTATTTGCAAACTTTTCCTTGGATTATAAAAACAACATATAGATTGATTTTTCCTTCTCCTTATTACTTCCTTTCAAACAATATTTAACTTTACTTTTTCTATTTGTATTTTGCAGATTATAGGATTATAATGATGCCTCCTTCCTTGTCTTGGAGACACTTAGCTTAGACTATATTTTGTTGACTTTAATAACACTAATATGGTACTTTCAAAAAACTTTATAATAAGCTAATTTGAATGCTTGAATAATGAACTTATATAGCACTAATATTACAAACCTCTTTGAACTCCTAAATCTAATCTCCTTGGTTATTTAATTCACATTTTTGTTGTCTTGAATGTATAATTTTTGCATATCGACTTCCTTTTACTTTGATGCCCCAAAATCAGCTTCTACCTTCTTTGAAGTATGTTGTTCAAATATTCTCTTTATCCTTTCAAAAAGGCTATTACATAATGCTAAAATTTTCAGCCTTTGTTCCTCTTCAAATGTTGTTTGAAATCAGTCTTCTTAATCTTCAACTTCTCTTATTTTGGAAACTCCAAATGTTGCCTTATTGTTGTCCAAAAAATCTACAATTTGTAACATCAATTGCTTCCAAATATTAATTTGCTTTGCTATCCAAATATATCTCAAATATGCCCCAAATTTCTTCAAATCATAGCTCTAATATCTCCCTCAAATGCTGCCTAATATTGTAGCCCAAATATCTTAAATTGTTGCTCCCAAAATCTGATTTCTTCTCCTATATCTTGTTGTCCAAAAATAGTCTCTAACTCCTCTAATCCACTACCTTAGTTTATTGTCAAGCCTTCCTTAAATTGGTTGTTCAAAGGTACTTCAAAATTTGCTCAAATCTTCTTCAATTTGTAGCTCTATGTCACCTTCATTTTTTTGTCCTGTGACCCTTCAACTTTTGTCACAAAAATCAACAATATTCTCCTCCATAAATCAGCCTTAAAATTCTTAATGGTTGTCTTAAAATTTATCAAATTGGTGATCTCTTCAATCCTCTTTCTTCTCCTTATATTTCCTTGAATTCTATCTTCAAATATGACCTCTTTCGCTAGCCTCTTTCTCAAGAATCTAAATGTCTTGAGGTCTTCAAAATATACCTTATCAAAATTTGGCAAACTTCTTACCAAATCCTTCTTCCTTTTGGGCTTGTTTTTGGATGGTGATAATTGTCCCAAATTCTTCTTTTCAAAATCTTCTCCTAATTGCAATCTTCTTTCTTCAATTCTTCTCCAATGGTCACTTATTAAACTTCTTCAATAGGGCCTCTCTGGCCTTCTTCTTTCTCATTCCAAATTTTCTTGAGACCTCTTCTCTTGGGTCTTCAAATTTTGCAACTCTTCAATTAGACCTTTTCTTAATCCTCCTCTATCTTCTTTTCCAAATCCTCAATAGGGACCTATTCCTTGGATCTCCTTCAATATTTATAATAAGCTAATTTGAATGCTTTAATAATAAAATTTTATAGCACTAATATTAAAAACCTCTTTGACCTCCTTCTAAATCTAATATCCTTGGTGATTTAATTCACCTTTTTTCTCTCTCGAATGTACAAATTTTGCATCTTGACTTCCTTTTACTTTACTGACCCAAAATTAGCTTCTACCTTCTTCAAATTATGTTGTTCAAATCTTATATTTCTCCTTTACAAAAGGCTATTATAAAATACTAAAATTTTCAGCCTTTCTTCCTCTTTAAATGTTGTTTGAAATCAGCCTTCTTGATCTTCAACTTCTCTAATTTTTGTAACTCTAAATGTTGCCTTGTTGCTATCCAAAAACTCTGCAATGTGTAACTTCAATTGCTTCCAAATATTCCTTTGCTTTTCTATCCAAATCTCTCTCAAATCTACCCCAAAATCCTTCAAATCGTAGCTCAACTATCTCCCTAAAATGTTGCCTAATATTGTAGCCCAAATATATTAAATTGCTACTCCCAAAATCTGATTTCTTCTCCTATTTATTGTTGTCTAAAAATAGTCTCTAACTCTTCCAATCCACTACCTTAGTTTGCTATCAAGCCTTCCTTCAATTGGTTGTTCAAAGGTGCTTCAAAATTTTCTCAAATATTCTTAAATTTGTATCTCTATGTCACCTTCAGTTTTTTGTCTTGTGACCCTTCAACTTCTGTCACAAAAGTCAACAATCTTCTCCTCCACAAATCAACCTTCAAATTCTTAATGGTTATCTTAAAATTTCTCAAATTGGTGATCTCTTAAGTCCTCTTTCTTCTCCTTAGCTGTTGTTGAATTCTATATTCAAATATGACCTATTTCGCTAGCCTCTTTCTCAAGAATTTTAACATCTTGAGGTCTTCAAAATATACCTTCTCAAAATTTGGCAAACTTCTTGCCAAATCCTTCTTCCTTTTGGGCTTGTTTTCGAATGGTGATAATTTTCCCAAATTCTTCTTTTCAGGAGCTTATCCTACTTGCAATATTATTTCTTCAAATATTCTCCAATGGACACTTCTTCAAATTCTTCAATAGGGCTTCTCTAGCCTTCTTCTTTCTCCTTCCAAATTTGCTTGAGACCTCTTCTCTTGGGTCTTCAAATTTTGCAACTCTTCAATTAGACCTTTTATGAATCCTCCTCTATCTTATTTACCAAATATTCAATAGGGACCTCTTCCTTGTATCTCCTTCAACCTTTAGTCTTCAATCTCTAATGTGACCTCTTTATTGGACCTCCTTAATCTTCTATGTCTACTCTTTTGCTGCAACTCAAAAACTAATCCCTAGATGAGAAAAGCACATAGAATTTCAGGCAATCAAAGGTGAAATTCTTCTCTATCTATTGTAGGAAGCTTCTCAACTTTTGAGAACTATTTTTTTGCAACAAAAACTTAGACAATAGCAATCAAATACGACCAAATTTTTAGAATTTTGAAATCAATAAACTTCACTAGTTATTCTCAAAACTAGTGGAAAGAAATCTATGTTGAGTCCTATTCTTCACGAGTTTTCCTTCAACCCTATGGAAAGACTCTAGCCAAATAGAAATCCAGAATATTCCCCTATCTATCAAACTTTTCAATGGGACCTCCTTCTTGGGTCTCTTAATATTATCAATGTCAAGGTCTATCTTCAAGAGTTGTAAATCTCCTTCTATTCTTTCATTGATTTTCCTTCAACACAGTGGAAAAAAACCATCTTTCCTGGTTTTCCTTTTCAAAAGGTAATTTCTTCAACTGCACTTGTTTCTCCTTAACTAATGGAAATCCCCTTTCCAACATTAAAAAATTTATGCAAGACAAAACCTTGATGTAGCTCTAATACCACTCTTAGCTTTTGAAACTAAATACTTAAAGTAAAATAACCACAAGATCCAAAATAAAATATGAAATATAAGATAATGACAATACTTTAAACATATAAAACTCATAAATAACTTGTACAACAACTCATAAAAATACTATTAACAAATACTCACGGAAATTATATTTGATCTCCAAAATCAGTATATACTACTACTCGTGCCTTTACACATGGTCTCATTGAATCCTTCCACAATTTTCAACGGCGAATGCACAACCAAAAACAATAAATTACAACATTTCCCAGTTTACTAAGCTTCTCAACAATCTACAACCGTAAAACATGGTTTTATTTCTAAATACTGACAGAAGAAGAAAATCGAGATGAGATCACAACCTTTGCAGACTTTAGAATTTGAATTATGAGGTGAAGTTTATATATTATATTGTTTAAATAATCATATATTGTTTGAATGTGAAATGATTCTGATAAGAAAAATGATTCTAATAAGAATAATAATAATAATCGTATAGGGAAAAAATAATAATAATAAAATGGCAGATGGACCTGCCTTACAATTTCACAAAAGGAAGTAGGCTAACTGTCTTCATGGCTCCGGGTTTTATTTATTTATTTATTTAGAGCTTCGTTGCTTACATTTTATATCGTGGCTACTCATTTGACGTTCGATTGAATTAGTGCTTTCGTCAGGGTCCCGTGCCCTAAATTCTGCCGTAATTTGTTTTACGCCGGAATGTGGTATAGATAGCTGTAAACTGTAAGAGGAAGAAGTCCTTATCAAAGTCAAGAAAAATATATGATCTGCATAATTATTAACACCCGTTAGGGATGATGTATATGACTTGTAATACAAATATATTAATTGTAGAAGTCAAGCGGCGTGCCAATTAGGATTCACGGAACTGCTTCCAACTTTTTTTCGGTGTCAATAAAAACCCAACCAAAGTGTTTTAATGCACCCAACAATTTTTTTTTAATTAAATGTGTGCATCTAATGCTATGTACTGAGTTAAGTTTATGCCCAAAATGACCTGCGACGTTATTGTATATTAATGAACTTTATTTTATAAATTTTTAAATATAAATGAGCATAGAAATAGTGAATTGAATTTAGGTTTCTAAAAAAACCCAACGTTTTTACTATTATTACGATGTACAATGAATGGACATATAAAAAAATAAAAATAAAATATATAAATGAATGGCACATACGACGGCACCCCTCCCTCATGAATCCAATTGATTCTGTAAAGAAAGCCTAACAATTTTATCATTACAGTATACCGACAAAAATATTAATAGATTTTAAAATTTAATAGATGGAATTTCATTTATATAGGTGTACGTGCCATAATGCGGTTTGCCACTTCTTGATCGAGGCAGTAGGCTGGGGTCGTTTTCCTTGAAAGTTACAATTTTATTGTCTATATAAAATGTAGCTCCAAACAAAAAATATTAATAAATTTTAAAATTTAATACATGGATTTTCATATATATATATATATAGGTGTACGTACTATAATGTGGTTTGTCACTTCTTGATAGAGGCAGTAGGCTGGGGTCGTTTTACTTGAAAGTTACAGTTTTATTATCTATATAAAATGTAGCTCTTACTCTATGATGAGTATTTATAAAGTAGATGAGATAAATTATATATCTTGAATGAATTTATTGTATGGAAATTTTAAATTTTTAAACATATGAAATAAAATTATATTTTGTGAAACAATATATATTTTTGATTGATAGTAGAAGGGGTTTTAAATGGTCTTGAAATTATTAAAAGACCATTTAAAACCTTAAATTCAGTGATAAGACATCAAGAAAGAATGAACTAGATTTTATGAATCAAGCATCCCCTCACAAGAAAAGGAGAACAAGAATCCTGTCATCACGTTCAACAATTCCATCCAACAAAGCATGTTATAGGACAACCCCTCATAACAACAGTGAGTTTAAGAAAACAACACTAGAAAATATCGGCCAACAAAATCCACAGCATATCAAAAAATAAACTTATACGGCTCACTTCTCTAGGCAACGGACCCACCAGATAGAAAACATCATAAATAATCACCAAGAAACCCACATATCCCATGGAGAAAACCACTTTTGGGGCATTTGGAAAGAAAAATATAAAACACCCAACACAACACCTGACAGAGAAAAAATGAAGATCCCCGATAAAAATGTGAGCATTGAAACCTGGGATTTGAATTGTCATCCTGCCTCACTTGAAAAAATTTACCAGAATAAAACTACCCGAAATGAAACACAACATGGAAACAAAACAAAACCAGCCAAAAAAGGAAATCTACAATAGAATGTCCCGGCTATAGAAAAACCCTCCAACACAAAAATCTGTGAAGGCAAAAACCCCACATATTCAGCAATCTAGCCGTCTACCCATCAACAAAGCTATGTTGAGGTTCCTTCAGCTGGGCCAACCTCCTTCCCTCAGCCCCCTACTAGGGTTCAAAACAACCAAAAGAGAAGAAATCATGATAGGAGACCACCCCACAACACCACTAGATGCTAAGATTCTTTAGCCAACCTAACCTGCTTCCCCCAATCCTCCAATTGTGGTTCCAACTGCTCAATCTTCCTCTCAACAAATCAACTGTAAATACAAAGTCAATCTACTAACTAAATTCACTATCCATAAAAACTAACTTTAAAATATCTTAAAATTATTTATAAGATAATTTTATTGTGTATATAAATTGTAGCTCTTACTTTATATTACATATTTATAACATGCACGAGATAAATTACAGCTTGAATAGACTTATAAGTAAAGAGTCTTAATTTTTTATTTATGTAAGGTTTTAAAGATAAAATTACATCATCTTTTATGAAAATTATATAAAAGATAAAAACTAACTTTAAAATATATAAAAAATTATTTTACTTTTATTTTTAATTATAACATCGTTAATTTAAAAAAGATAATTTTATTGTTTACATAAAATGTAGCTCTTACTTTATATTACACATTTATAACATGTACGAAATAAATTAATTACAGTTGGAATAGACTTATAAGTAAACAGTAATTGGAATAGACTTATAAGTAAACAGTCTTAATTTTTTATTTATTTAAAGTTTAGTAATTTTATGATAAGATGTAACGTTTTGTATGTTAAAAACAACAGTATTCTATAACTTTTATAGTTGTTATATCTTTGAGTTATCTATAGTTCTTAGTCTATTATGATACTATGAGCTTCTCATGTAATAGTTTATTTTAATATAAAATTCTAAATGTTTAATAGAAAATTAAATAAAATTTTATAATTTAAATGCTAGTTAAATACATTCCAATAAGCAATCAAGTGGTTGACGTGTTCACGAGGTTTATTTTAATATAAAATTCTAAATGTTTAATAGAAAATTAAATAAAATTTTATAATTTAAATGCTAGTTAAATACATTCCAATAAGCAATCAAGTGGTTGACGTGTTCCCTTTCGTGAATTTGACTAAGATAAACGACGGACAATTATATCATTTTGCATGCGTATTATGTTTCAGCATTTAAACTTGATCTTTGATTAATAAAGCCTTCAAATGTTTAAATGTGGTCAATCATGCTTTCATTTAGAAAAATAAAAAAAAAGGTTTTATGTTATAATTAAATTTTATGTTTTTAATAATTAAAACAAATTATTTTATTAGATTTTAAATTAATTTTAATTAATTATTAAAATATTTTAATTTTTAAATATAATAATGAAATTTATATAATTAAATTTAATAATGTTAAATAAGAAAAATATTTTAATTTAAGTTTATTTTTATAAAAAAATATAAATTTAGTAGTTAATAACTTTGAGTTAATTGTAGAGGCAGTATTTAATAGTGTTATTAATTTTTATGTATTAAAAAAAATCAAAATAATGATTAAAGTATCATGGCATGGGC
Source organism: Wollemia nobilis (assembly GCA_028583015.1). NCBI lineage: Eukaryota > Viridiplantae > Streptophyta > Pinopsida > Araucariales > Araucariaceae > Wollemia > Wollemia nobilis. The sequence goes on along the minus strand of JAQPPZ010002189.1, from coordinate 2,726,600 downwards.
AAGTGTGTGAGGGTGTGGGTGTGTGTATGGATGTGTGGTTGACCTCTATTGATAAGATCAACTCTCACCCTTATCAAAGGTCATGGTTGGGATGGAGATGCCTAGCCCTGAGCATCGGTCATAGGGGTTTTTCACACTAACCTCAATAAAAAATAAAAATAAAAAAATAATGATTAAATTTCATTGATAAAAGTATATGCTATAGTTATGGAAGTTCATGTTTAACATACTATAGTTAAAAAGCCTATTAAAATTATATTATATTTTTTTTTGGATGAAAAAAAATTATATTAAAATGGCTTAATCATACAAAAAAGGGTGAGTGGAATTAGCACACCCAAGCACACAACCAACACACTAACTATGTGCTAAACAGCTAGCAGAGCTACCAAAATAACTTACAAAAGTTCACAAGAAAACCAAACAGAGAACTGCATAAAAAAATAACTAATAGACTATGCATCATTGTTGTGTAGGGGCTAGAGGAACAAGATTCACTGCACAAGGAGCATTACCCCAATGATCAATAAGGTCCCGTAAGTGATGAAGCTCTATATTCATTTTTTCTACTTGCACTTAAATCTGCAACCAACGATCATATAAAACCTGATACTTATCAACAAGAGAAAAAGTAGAAGAATGCTCCTACTGGCTAAAAATCACTCTGTTGCGAGTTTTCCACAAATGAAAAAGAATCCTCACTCTAAAGATATGCCACACAGGAACAAGCTTCTCAGAAAACTCAAGTGGATCCCCTAACAAAATATTCACCCAAGAACAAGGACCTATCATATATGGTCTGAAAAAAGAGAAAATCCACTACCAAGCCTCTTGAGCTCTCACACAAGACCAAAACAGATGATGCACATCCTCCTCTACTCCACAAGATCTATAGGAAATATCATTCACACCCAAATATCTAAGCCTCTGACCAATAGGAAGCCCTTGAAACAATAAACTCCAAGAAAAAAAAACTTGCTTAGGTTCAAGATACTTTGCCCATAGTGTATTAAATCTAAGACTCCATCTGGACTGAAGAGATACTACATCCCACCTAGAATTAAGCTTCTCAGCCATAGGCACAATAGGGAAAGCCAAGAGTATCCCAAATGAGGTTTATACTTGGTGAGAGAAACATCTATGGACCAAGACCAATCAGTCCACCAAGGTTTTTGATAATATCAAAAAACTTTACCCCAAACAGATAAAGGAGTGGAATCAATAACAACCTCATAAGTAGTCTTATCAGCAGAAGATAAACCAAAAAAAATTCTAAAAATTTCCCAAGGTATCCAAGACCTTGAATGAAAATCCATGAAAGTAGATAATTTAGCAATACCTCGTTTATAAAAATTTTGAGCATGTATCCACTAGACTTGAGCAAGGGGAGTCCCCTACAAAGTGATGGTCGAAGACCACCAGACATTAAGCAAAGGTATTGAAGCCCCTAGCTTCCCCTTGTGACCTTTCCAAGAAATCAAGGGTTTAATGGCCTCCCAGGCCTTCCAAATGCTTTGCATAACAAAGGACGCATAAATATTTGTTGGAATAGGGGCTATAATAATGGTTTGCAAATAAAGCCATTTCCATACCTTCTTACCAAAAGGAATCCCCTGTGGAGAGGCAATGACGAATTAAAAGTTTCCAGGCTTCCTCTCCCTGTAAAGCTCTCACAATCCATTTAGCACAAAGGGAAAAGCCTTGTCACTGACAGTCAAACAATCCCATTCCTCCAAATTTTTTAGGAAGACAACAAATATACCAAGACACCCTATGAATTCCCTTCTTACCAACAACATTGGACCACATAAAATCTTGAAGCAACTTCTCCAATTTGGCAAAACAAGTCTTGGAAGGGACCCAGAAAGAAGAGTAATGCACATGAGTAGAGGCCAATACCTTGGAACAAATCTGAAACTTGTCAGCTAAGGATAATTTTTTGGTACACTAGTACAAAAGCTTCTTCTCAACCTTTTGAACAACATAATCCCACAAACGGGCAGGAGAACCCAAAAAAATAAAAGTAATACCCAAAAATTTAAAGGGTTCCCCAGGTTGAATCCACTTCCAAGGCTTATTAGCTAACCAGGTAGGCATATCTTTTCCAGACTATCTATAGCAAGAAGTTTTTATCCATTGAATATTAGAGCCAAAAGGCAAGCAGAATGTATGAAGACAATCTAAAGCATGATTAACAAAGATATCATCTTCTGCAATAGTCAAGAAAGAATCATCTACAAAATGACCATTAATCAACTGCTTAGGGGAGTAAGGGAGATAAATTCCCTTGATCAATCCTTAATCAGATATATGAGTTAGAATATAACCAAAGGCCTCAGCAGCAAGAATAAACAAAAAAGGCGCCAATAGATAACCTTGTCTAACAAAATGAGCTAATTGAATATTCTGATATTGTATCTTGTTCAGAGTTAACATAGAAGAGGTATATTTGAATAACATAAGTACAATCCTGATAAAATAAGGGTCAAACCCCAGAGCCTTTAGCATAGAAGTAATAAATAACCATTCTATTCTATCATAAGCCTTCTCAAAATCAATCTTAAGGAAAAGAACATCCTGACCAGAGGATCTAGCCCATTCCATCCCTTCCCAAATAGCAATAACATTATCCAAAATATATCTATTCTGAACAAAACTAGTCTACTCAGGCCTGATTATCTCAGGAAGAATAGGTTTGAGTTTAAGAGCTAAAGCCTTGGCAATTATCTTATAACTGACATTAAGCAAGGTGATTGGCTACCAATTAGAAATAAGTTCAGGGTCTCCCCCTTTTGGAATTAACTTAACATTACCTTTGTTGATGAGATTCCCCAATGACCCAGTAAGCATATCCTCTTTATACACTTGCAACAAATTAGAACCCACCAAGTCCCATCATTCTTTATAAAATTCACAAGGGAAACCATCTAATCTAGGTGCTTTATCATTTGCCATCTAAGACAGAGCCTGTTTGAGATCCTCTAGGGTTAAAGGTGCATCACAAAAATCTCACTGAGTTTGAGTAAGCTTAGTAGGTATGACTTGACAACAAGATTCTAGAGCTTGAACTCTATCATGGGTAAGGCCTTGAGAATAAAACACTCTTTTATAATTATTAACAAAAGCTCTAGAAATATCTTCAAGATATGTGAACCTTTGACCATCAACTTGCAGAGCAGTGAATTGGGTAGTATGAGCAGGTGGGTGAAGGCACTTGAAAAATTATTTAGAGACTTTGTCACCCACCTTTAAGCAATGCATCTTGGCCCTTAATTGTGCTCCTTTGGCTTCATACATATCAATTTTTTTAAGCTCATGTCGAAGTGCAGCCATGAAATATTGAAGCTCAGAAAAAAAAATATTAGCATCAAGCTGCACAGAAACTTTTCCTAATTTTGACTTTAAAACCAAATTAGCTTTCTTTGTCCTCTTGGATACTTCCACTCCCAAAGTGTGAATCAAAGAGGTGGTTCTAAAAATAGCAGCATTCCACCAAGAAACCCAACCAAAGTCACCAGAGGGTCTCGGAAGTAAATTCCAAATTCTATAAATATGAGACTTCATAGTCGCGTGATGAAGGAAGAAAACATTAATATAAAACTAGGTTTTAAATTGTTGGGGCTAATGATGAAAGGCTTCCATACAAAAAATAATAGGAGCATGATCAGACAAAATAGTACTTGGGATAACCAAAACAGGAGGTTGAGAAGGTGAAACCCTAGAAATTTTAAAAGTCTCACTGGAAGAGATCATGGCTCGATCAAGGCATTTTAACACCCTAGCTTTGCTTGCTTGAAAATTTGACCATGTAAACCATTGAGCTTCAGAAAAGTTAGCAGGAGAAAAATAGATATTAGGATCACTAAGACTCAGCTTATTTTTCATAAAATAAAAAGCTTCCTACTCCCTAGCACACCAGTGGTTAGGAGATAAACTAACTTTATCAGAAGGCTTTTCCACCATATTAAAATCCCCACACATCACCCATGTGGCAAGAGGCAAAGACAAATCCAACCACCACCACAAGGCACACCTTTTTGGAGCATTATTCGAAGTATAAACATTAATAACTCCAAATGATTTACCATGTAATTCCAAAAAATTCCAAACTGCTTAATTAGACGGATCCACTCCCCACATCACAATATTTGAGTGCCACTTTGGGGAAATAAAAGTGACAGCTCCACATGTCCCACTGGAATTATTCGTTACATGGAAAAAACCACAAGGCCACAAAAAATTACATATATACTATAGATTAAAATTAGAAACTTTCACTTCTTGTAAACACATCACATCAATATTGCCAATCTTATGAGTGACAAAAGTCATCTCACTGCAAATCATATATTTACACTGGATCTGTCAGTCCTCTTACATTCCATGAGAAGAAAATTATTAATACCTGTCAGTATGTGAAAGTTCCAGAACATCCTCATAGGCTCCCAACTGAAAAAGAGACTCGAAGGAGTTAGAAGCATACTGATCCTAACCATTCTAGTAAACATGAGAATCCTCCTCCATTTGGTGGTGCTTCTCATAATGTAGATTGTTTCTCGGAGGGCTATGTAAACGACGAACTTTATAACCAGACTGACCTTTTGATGAAGTTTTTTGGAAGGTATTAGAGACATATTCCTTCGGAGAGGTAGTAGAACTCGACATGGTCGTCACAACTTGAGAAAAATTTGGAGGAACCCAAATGGATTGCACTTCTGGAGGAGCAATAGGAGCTTGTCAAACAGAAACATCTTGAGGCACAGAAGTTGGTGGTGTGACAACAGGGGTAGAGTGTGACAAAAGGGGTTGTGAAGCACTCTCAGGAGCTTGAGACTATAATGCACTTTGGAAGCGATTTCATCGATTAACCACCTACCATTCCTCTTGCCCCCCTAGTAACCCTAGCTGTCTGAGCACTAGTTTTTGAGGCACCAGGTGCTTGAACAAAAGAATTATTAGGATCTAGAGGAGGATTTTTCTAGAATTTACCTGCCATAAGTGGGAAATATTTTATCTTATGGGCAGCTTACTGACAATGAAAGTAAGTATTCGGACGATTAATATAGGCCACCCTTTGTCTATGGGTATAATATCCAGCATTAATCTCAATTTCCTTAGGTAAATCCTTGGAAAGGTCAAGCTTAACGCATACCCTCCTAGTGGGTCGGGCTGAGAAGAAATGAGGAGGCTCAAAACAGATAAACTTTCCCAAGGGAGCAACTAGTTTATCTAAATAATTCCAAAAGGGAATGGGAATACCAGGGAACTCAACCCAGATAGGAACCTCCAGGGAAGATACCTTAGAAACAGTGAAATATTGTGTATAGGGTTGCAAAATAAGCAAGGAATTCCTAACCATCCAAGGTCCTTTAGCCAACATATTTTGTGCATGCATAGGGTCATCAAAGTGAAACAAAAAATACCCTTTGGTAAGATTCTAAACATTCGAAACCTTGACACCATAAGGACCCCAAACTTGGTTGACCTAGGTACAAAGCAAAGTATCATTGGGGATTCTACCCATAAAATACCCCACCAAGTGATGACATTCAAACCATTGACAAGCAGATTGAAATTCATGAGCAGGGATAACAACTTGAATAAGAGCGGCATTACATCTTGGTACATTTTTAAATTGAGCTCCGACAGTGGCAGGATCAACTGAGCTTGTCGATTGAGCGGTCGCCATGAGGTAAAGGGTAGAGCCACTGCCCGAGGCGATGGAAGAAAAATACGTGGTAGTATCTAAGGCCAAATCCTACACAAAAACTCCAGAAGGAGGGCACAGTATTCCTCTAGAATCCCTTGTCTGCAATTTCGTTCACCATCAAAACCCTAGCTCCTTTTATATGTTTTTTTTTTTTAAAGTTATGTGTGGTTTCTATTGGGCACCCCTCCTATCAAAATAACAAAATATTATATTTTCTATCAAGTCAGTTAATCCATATATAATTTGTCCTTTTACAAAAAATATTTTTCATTTTGTGTTCTATAAAATATGTTCTTCATAAAACTATTGTATTTTTTCAATCATTTTCTTTGACAACATTTTCTTTAAGATATAAAATCTCGCTTAGTTAGTTACCTTCTAAAATTTGAATTTTTTCAAGATGAACATCAACATTGCAAGTGGTTAAATTATCAGCTACTTGGTTTTTTTCTCTATTAGTATAGATATCTTCATATTTACAATGAAATTTTTTGACCAAATCCCCACATCTATTGTTGTTGATAGTATTGATGATAATTTTTTAATACCCTTCAATTAAAATAAATATCCATCATTTTTAAATTGCACTTTTGATCCATGTAAGGAGTGCTCTAGTCTCTACATAGTCATTAACAAAAGTTCCATATGATTCCATGTAATCCAGGAGAAATTTTTCATTATTATTTTGAAAAACACCACCTCCATTAGCTTTTCTTGGATTTCCTTTGGAAGCATCATCAAAATTAATTTTGATGAACCCAATTTCTAGATGGCTCCATTATCCCTACATTGAAGTAAATACTTTATGTTAATTACATTATTGTAGATGATCCTTCCATGTATATTTAAGTCCTATAAAAAAAATTACATTATTTTTATCACTTGATACTTACCATTATGAGCATTTTAGTGATGAATCACTACAACTTTTGGTCACCAAGAAAAAGTGGGTGTTTCAAATAAAACCTCAATAAAAAATATATAATGATTAGAGGTTAGGCCTCAAGAGCAAAAGAATGCTCAAAGGTCAGAAGTTTCTAAGTCGCAATCAAAATACAAGGAGCACAATTTTTGACAAATATGATGGAGACAAAAAGTCTGAAAGATCTAAAGTCAAGTGGTACCAAGCAATGAAGAAAACCCTCGAAGAAGAAAACATTGATGCCCTAAAAGTCAAACCAAGGAGGTGCACATTATTTAAGTAATATCGTCCTTTCCTACAAAGGAATGTCTCATATATTTGTGAAAGGAGAACAATAATATGGGAACCATGACAGAAGCAACTTAAATATCTAAAACATTAAATAAAAAATATTTTATGCTCAAATGATGAAAATTCTTAAAAATGGGTAGATGGCAATAAATATGGTAGCTACTTATTGACATGTAAAATTGACCCACTTGAGTGAGTCATTTTTCCTAGTCCCTCATAGAGGCCCTCCAACTTGTCTAAAACAGGTTTAGGCCTCTCTCCCCCCTCTTTCCTTCTTTTTTTCTTGCTCCGACGAAATCATGGTTGACCCTTACATGGCACGATTTTGCCTAGTTAGGGTTTTATCCTAGGAAACCTTAGATTTTTGTTTAACTTTCTTTGGCATCAACTTTTCCTTACTTTCCATGTCTATTCTTGTTTCAAATATCTTATAAATTGAGGGTTTGAAACTTTCTTTTTCTTCGACGATGCAAGCTAACAATCTACTTCTCTCCTAAGTGTTCTCTTTTAGCTCATGATTTCTAGATTTTTTTGAAGTAATATTACAAGATACAAATATATAAATTAATTAAAGCTTTTGATTTTATGGATATCTCTTATGTTGCACTAATTTGTGTGTTGTTTCCCTTGGTGGACAAGTGTTGAAGCCCTAAGGAGGAGTCTACCATCTTGAAGGTCTTTATCCTTTATCTATTTTTCACTACCACCATGTTGTTTTTGCTCTTTCTACATTTCACATATTCCTTAATTCACATTTATTGATAGTTTATGTGTATTGTTCTAATATAATTTTCTTCTACTATGAAATCATGCCTCATAATTGTAGTGTGTGATCTTGCCAGAGGTAATATCGCAGTCGCCCTGTACAAGGTATGATTTTACCAAAGCTAAGCTTGGGGGCATAAGTTCACCCCAAACCCTAGGGTTTCATTTAATGTTATGTTTAGGATATAAGTATGCAAATTACATTTTGTTTATCATTTTGTTATGTTGTATTATCTTCTACTTGTTCATCTTCCAAAAAGGTCAACTTTCACTTTTGCATTCTAAAGGTCGACTAAAAGTACCTAGGGGGCTTGACTGCTGCACCTCCAAGTACAATCATACAGTGACCTAAGTAGTCCCCCCAATGTTGATCATATTTTTTTGAGGGTTTTGTGAAGTTGTGTTTACAAGATAAAAGTTGTGGGATATTTCTAGACGTAATTTAAATCTGGGAACAACCATCGAATCAAATAATTGCCCCAGTATATAATTAGGTTGTTTGTTGGTTTTCCTTTTATTTATATCTATTCTATAATATAAGATCATAGGTGAAGCATTTGATTAAATTTCTAGATATCAAAAGAATAAGAGCATATAGTATGCATATAGGGTTTTAACCTTGTTTGTGCATCTCTATTAAACCCTTGCTCAAAGGATTTGCTTTGCAATCCTAGGGTTAGTAATAATTCAATTAGAGAATCATTCTAGGGTTAGATCTTGTCTTATTGCACTTGTATCTTGCATTGTTCTTTTCCTTTCCATAGTGCAGTTTTAAAAAGGCCAAACATAGGTGTATGTTGAATTTAACACATCAACATACATTCCACCCTGAATGTGGAGTGAGTCCTAAAACCATTCATGGTGAACCCTTCCCTCAGTTTCCCGCCTGAGTGTAGAGTTATAACATACCCCCATGGTTTACCTCAGCTTCCAACGAATCCAATTGATAATTATATGCAATAGGGTAGTTTTCCCCTTCTACATCTTTGGTGAACCCGATGTGAAAGCACATCTTAGTGACGAAATTAGGAAGCATATTCCTTGTTTGCTTTTATTTTGAAAAAATTTAAACAAGACTACTAAATTTTTTGCTTTACCTAGAAGAAAATTAAAAAATATCTTAAAATCTTCTTGTGTGTTTATTATTGGTCTTCTCCTTTATCCTTCCACTTCTTATAATGGCTCCATTCCTTAGAAGTCAGCGAAGGCATCTAGAGTCTGATCATGTTCCCCAAGAATATGATTGGATTGATAGAGAGAACCATAACATTGATATAGAAGAGCAATAAAATAATAAAATTAAAATAAACTATGATTCCATTGAAGCACTTGATGGGTGTTACATATTTAAACAATTTGAGCATGTTTGGGGTTTTATGAATTGTAATAAGGAAGACTTGATTTTAGCTATGGAGTGAAAATCTCAACTCGAAATAAGAGAGACTCCTCCTCAAACAGTCTCCCCTAGACATGTTCATAGTAGCCCTTTGTCTAAATTTTTGAATTATGATAATAGTGTCCATAAAACAACTTATACCACTACTGTAACCACCAACGTTGGGAGAAATCTACAAGTCCTTCTAACTAGTAGTGTCACTAAAAATTATTTTCAATTTTCTCCTCAATCTACTAATATCAACTATTTTACCTATGTTACAGCAAATATTACTTATCCTCTTGAGCAAGATACCACATATCACAATAGTATCAATACCTCTAACATAGGCCAAGTACCCATTCAACAACCTGCCTATCCCTTGGGGAACCTTGGGGCATTGCACAACAACAATTTTGAGGTACAAAATTTAACTAAATATAGTGAAACAATTGGTTTCAAGAATGGATGTGATTCAACCCCCTTGTTTCACCTACAACTATAGAGAAATGGGCAATCAGACCTTAAACCCTATTTTAGATGTTAAGCCTTATCCTAAGCATTTTCCCATGCCAATTTTACCTCTATATAAGGGAACAAAAGATCCAATTGATAATTTGAAAATGTTTAGAACAACTTATGATGATAGTATATATGATGACATTTTGTTGCTAAATATGATACCTAATATTCTTGGTGGCATGGCATTAGAGTGGTATTATCAGTTGGCCAACCATTATTTGAGAAATTTTGAAGAAACAATTGAATTATTTATGCAATAATTTGGTGCCTATGTTGAGAAGAATGTAACCATGAAATATGTTTACAATTTAAAACAAGGTAAAGAGGAAAGTTTTTTAGAATTTCAATCTAGTTGGAGGATTCTAGTTGGATTCTTGAGATATATATTACCTCCTCGAGACATGCTTGAGATATTTTTTGGAAATTTGCAAGAGCAATTATCTTATGCATTGGAAACTACAACTATCACATCTTTTTATCAAGCAATTAACCTAGCAAGAAAAGTGGAACAAGCTCTTATTAGAAGAAGATAGCTCAAAGTGAAAGAAGACAGGACCACTAAGAGTCAGTATAAGAACAAGCATTTGGTTGGTGATGGGGTAACATATAGTATACCTATTAATAGCATTATTAACAACCTATAAAATATGGTGCTTAGTCAATCCCCAAAACCTCCATGAAGGAATTTTACAAATATCAACATACCTAATAATATGGTCCTAAAGAAACTTTTGGAAGCTAATATGATTGAATTACCTCCTAAAATATTACAACTAATTGGTACAAGGTAGGTCAAAACTGTGAATATCATAGGGTAGAGGGACACTAGAAAAATTCTTTTAGAGGTTTAAGCATTTGTTTCAAGACCTAATTGATGAGGATCACCTTGTCATAGAAGGTTCTCGTCCACCAAATAACCAACCTCCTACTCAACAGACACCACCACTAATCAAGATGTGATATTCTTCCAATATCCCCTACCTAAGCATGTATAGTAGGAAACTAATAAAGTGAATGTGTCACCTCTCTATGATAATGTAGTTGGTATGATAGCAGTGACTACAAAGAAGCAAGATCAAGCTCAACTGACTCAACATTCTCGACAAGAGATAAGCTCTTTGTTGCCCATTATGGTTTTGAGGAATGATCAAAGGAAAAGTGTGGGAGTAAAAACCCCACCTTTAGTGTTGAAATCTCAACCTAAAATCTCCTTTGACATTCAGTAGTAGTTAGCAAGTACCCCAACCAAGACCTATATATTAGAACTCTTGCAAACTTTTCCTATTCATAGGGAAGATTTGTTGGAACTTCTAAGATAATAATATGTCCCTACAGACATTTTCCCTAGTGTTGTAGGCAATGTCGTAGGTTCCCTTGAGATACATCACATCACATTTTTGGATGACGATATGCCTTCCTTAGAATTATGATGGGATTATTTCCTTTACGTCACAACATTTATTGGGAGAAATTTTGTCAAACAAATCTTTATTGATAATGGTTCTTCTCTTAATTTATGCACTTATCAAATCTTTCAAAATTTTGGATTAAAATAGGAAGAATTAACTAAATCTGATATTATCATCAAAGCTTTCAACAACGAGTCCCAAGAAGCATGTGATATTGTGTCCCTTGCCCTTAGGGTTGGACCTCAAATCTTGGATACTTCGTTCTATGTGGTACCTTGACCTACATATTTTAATATTATTCTTAGAAATCCTTGGATCCATGTAATGAAGTCCATCCCTTCTACTTTTTATCAATTTTTGAAATTCAAATTCAAGGATCACGTTGTCACCGTTTTGAGTGACCATCATCCATTCGAACATTGTTTTATGGTTGAGCAAGCTCAATCTTATCTCAATATTTATCTTTCAGTTTCATCATCTATTTCTCCAAGTTTCTCATCTAAAACACCTATGCAACTCGAAATTCTAAAAGTAAGTGAGGAACCTCAAATCAAAGTTTCATTATGGGATAAAGTTAATCATTTTCTTCAAGAGCCTCTTTTGAATCTAGCCAAGATACCACCTTCACCATGGACTATGGGTTTACCTCATAAGAATGGTAAAGCTATACACATTGGCACATGTACCTTTATCTTCATAGGAATAGCCTTCCAAGAATAGACTTGTGGTAGCAAACCCTCTCATGTGGAGAATTATTTTACCTATTGTTACTTATCCAGTGATTACCCACTCCCAAAATAGGTCCTATAAAGCATAGGATATGTAGGTAAAGGTTTGGGTCCACAACATAAAGGCATTCAAAAGACTTTGTATGTTGATATTTAGCCTAGGAGGTGTGGCATAGGCTACATATCCAACAAAAACAAACCTTTACCATTTGATTATGATGATCACCTTAAGACTTATGCTGAATATTTATATCATCAAATATTAGAGTGGGGTGATGAGGATGAAGGACCCCCTTATCCCTATGATGTTCTATTTTGTAATATGATAAATTTTGTGCATTTTAATGATAAATTTTTTGTTTTTCAAAGAGAAATTTCTTCACCATCTTAAAGAGATCTTGTAAAATTAGGGATTGTCCCTCCTTTTGTTAATAAATATTGTTTTTTTAGGGTTTTTTAAGACTTTCATGCAAAGGCTACCAAAGAGAAATCTATAAAAAATACTCCTTGTGATTATGATCATCAGGTTGATCCTTATTCTAGAGCTTTTCTTGATGGATTAGTCCCTTGTACACCTATTCAATTGTTAATATAGGAAGCACAATTAGACTATGTGCTGACTAATTGTTCTGCTCAATAATAATAACATAACAAAAATAATAATATATATATATATATATATAATAAAAAATAAATCATTAACTTAGGCATACTTTGCATTTTCATCCATCCCATGTGTTTGCCTATTCATACTACATGTTTTCCTATCATACTTTGCATGGTTTACCTGACATTTCATTTTATTAGCATCTATGCTTGTCATAATTGCTCTTTTGCTTGTTCATATTTGCATGACAGCTCGATTATATAGTTTTCAGGGACTTTGCAACAATGGTACATTATGACACCTAGTTAGGTCATAGCTCACATGTATTGCACTCTTACTAGGACTCTGATGCCTAGCAAAGTCCCCAACCTAGGGCATTTTCTTCTTATTTTTTCCTCTTGTTTGTTATTTCCTTTCTCTTTTTCTTTTTACATTTGCTATTATGTTCCTTTACCTTGAACATTTTTTTGATGACCATAAATTTTACCTCAGGTCAAGGAAAACAACTCTTCCTTTCTTTTTACTCTTTTTTTCCTCTCTTTTCTTCTAGTATGTGCACACACTCACATCCTATATTTTTTAGTTGGCTTTGTTCACTCACATTTTGCAAATACCACACCCCTATTGGGTAGTACTTGCAAATACATATTGCACACACAACACACCCCATAGTGGATAGCTTCATGGTCATGAGTTATGGGTAGCCTCGATTCAACCATTTTTGAGCATACATCTTAGTGGGTATATCTCTTGATCATTTGTCCATCTTAGCGAGCACAACACCCATAGTAGATTTCAACCCACATCTTGACCATCTTAACGAGTACTACATCCATAGTGGGTATCACTCTACTTGTTCATCTTATTTTTCTTGATGTATGTGTGGATGGTCACACTGATATAATACAATCTATGCTAACCCAACCATCATACCTCAAGCCCCTATTTATTTTTTGACCTTTTTTCTTTTCATCTTCTTCTTCTTCCTTTTCCCTCTTCTTTTGTCTTTCTTTTCCCTTATTTTCAAAATCATACCTCATGTTTATGGGTCACAATTTTTCTCTAGCGTTATCACACTCCATGTTTATGGGGCATGATTTTATGTAGAGTAGTATTTTGTCCCTCTTTATTCCTTATTTTACTCTCCTCTTTTTTTGTTCCCCTTCTTCCATCCATGTCCTTTCCTACATTGCATTCACTCCATTGCATCCATACATGTTGCATTTTAGATCATATCATGCATAAAGAAAATTAAAAGGTAACAAAATTAAACACACCATAAAAAGGAAGCACATGAGCACACATAACACAAAAATCAACATGATATTAATCAAGAAAAAGAGAGATACATAGGGTTTTATAGTCGGTGTACCATGGTCCAAAACTGGTACACTTGACCATCACTAGGGATGCATACCACATTAAAAATTGGTATATCATCTCGATCCATTCCCTAGCTTTGGCATACTATCTCCTTTACTCCATCCATTGGAGGTGGTCTTGGTGGAGGTATGTTCATGTACTGTGAAACTATCCATGATCTTAATCAAGTTCGAATCAGTATCTATAGGGACAATGATGGTGGCACTCATTGATCCACAAAAACTACCTAGTAGTATACTATCCAGAAGAAGGTCACCCTTTGCACGATTACCTCCAACCTCTCCCATACTCTCTATAGCTCTACCTATAATAGGTAGATCCTATCGCTTTGTTGGCTGCTGCTAACCATAGCCATCCCCTCTACCCAAGACTGTTGATGCTCCTCATCTAGCTAGCTCACATCTCCTTGAATATGGTCTATATCTATTTGGGTCGTGTCCCTCTCCGTCTCTGTAGTTCCTAGTGATTTTTGTAGCCCCTCTATCCTCTTGGCCCTATCCTCTTAGATCAGATCCATATCCCTTTATATAATCGCTACCTATGCCTATAACACCTCTATCTCTCTCCCGGGGTCTCCTTGACCCATGGTCTCACTCAAGCCAACTGATGTGGAGTCCCCTTATATATCTCTTCTTAGTGTAGCCCTAGCTAGTGGGGACAACTTCGATCGCTCCCACCTCCCTAGTCCTTGCTATAGTGGTGGCAACTGCCACTAGCTCAACTTGAATTCATACCTATCTTCGCATTGGACTCTCTTAGCCCTACAACTGACTCTCCATGGTGTGTCAGGTGGCCTCCATCATTGCTAAATACATATGCTAACTCATAACCTGAAACCTTTGCACTAGTACTAGTGGGGAGATCCTTAATGGTATGACACCCATATACCATATCCAGTAGTAAAATGCCACCTCGACATCATCCACCCCTGGATCCACATAGAGTAGATCATTAAGGTCCTTCTTTTCCCACCTTACCACATCAAGGTCTCTTCTAAATCTTGATGGATCTAGGTACACCTACCTGTACTAGTTGTTGTGTGCCAAACACTAGTGAAATTGTCCTATTTTTGTCACAACACTTATTTAATTTGTCAATCCAGGGAACTTGTAAGCTTGTGAAGAATCACGACTAAGACTAGTCACACTACCACTTTGGAGATGATCCATTCAACTACCATTGGGGGGTGTTTGTATAATATCAATAAAACCATTCACCTTAATAATATTAATTCATAAATAATAATGCGGATAAAATAAACACACAAAGTGAAAATGCTTCTTATAAATAAACACACCTCTAAAATAACTAAACATAAACCTAATGCATAAACATACTACCATGCATAATGAAATTACATAAATAACTAAGAGGGGAGGAATACTGGCTTGGAGTGGGCCCGAGCTCTAGGAATATTTTGCCCGATGGTTCTCAAACAATGTGCTGTAACGAATGTTCACACTTTAGTATTTATGCAAGGGAATATTATATATATCAAATAATTTTACAAAAGAAGCTCTCCTTCCATAGGGAAGTCTGTGTGTTTATATACTACACACACAAAACTTCCTGCGATAGTTATGTTACAACAAGAATCTTAGTTTATCCTAAACTGAGACAATTTAGTTATTCCAACCAGAGCACAATAACAACTCTACGTCATTTTCTACTAATCGGATGATTTCCACTGTATTACGGTTCGACTTCGTGAGTAGTTACATGTTCAGCCACTCTGGTTGGGACAACTTTTTCAACTGCATTTTCTCACATATGACATGGAACGGTGATCAACAGGGTCCTTCTCCAGCTATTGGTCACACATATAATTCGGGCTTCGGCCTTGGTAAGGCGCCTAACTCGGTAAGGTGCTTTACTTGAGTAAGGTGCCTACCTTGGTAAGGTGCTTACTTTAGTAAGGTGCCTACCTCAGTAAGGCACCTACTTTAGTAAGGTGCCTACCTCAGTAAGGCACCTACTTTAGTAAGGCATCTAACTCAATAAGGCACATACTTCGATTTACCTTTATTTTATTTAGTAGAACCATGCCAGGTCCATGTAGGACCTTGACTGAGCAAAAGACAATGAAATCAAGGAAAATAGCTACACACAACACACTTCACACATGGATTAGATAATACACATGATTTTATTAAATACATACATAATACTTCATAAAACATATAACTCATGATATAATGTTGTGCAAAAATCGTTAATTCATATACAAAAATATGAGCATTTCTAATGCTCATTATCCCCCCATGCATAATATGTGCCACGCCCTCGTGGAACTTAAAACTGATAACTACCTCTTCTGTATAGACCACTACTTTTCATTTCCTTCTCTTACTGGTTGTCTTGACCTGTTCTCCCCCTTGAGGTTTTTGTTTCTACTGAGGGGCCCTGGTTTGTTGTGGGGCATCCCTATGTTGCATTGTCCTATGGCTATGTCGATGTCTGGGTTGGCCTTCATTCTATGTCAACCCTTTATTGTGTTGGCTCTATATCCTACTTGGAACAACACCTGTACTCATTCTGGCTACCATAGTCATCTATCCCCTTTGGAATGCTACTTCTACTTCCTACCACAAGTCAGTGTGTTGAGGGCACAATTCTCTAAAGGGAATATTAGAGTTGTCCCTCTTACATCTAACCATGTTTTCCTTGTAGAACTGAAGCTCCTCCTAGGTGAGGCCAATATTTTATATTGCTATTTATGCTGCCTCTACCTTCAGTCCATATACCCCCATCGTGCCAACCACTTCTTCATTTTAGAAGGCCTACCCAGCAACGATCCATATATGTCCTAAAATTGATCATCGTCAGTAGGATTTACACAAATACCTAGCCCTCGTACCTCCTTATTGGAATCTTTCCTAATTGCCTTTGCTTCCTTGAACTCCTTACGGAGCCATTCAAATTCCACCTTTCACTCAGGGAAGGCCTGCACACCTGCTTCCCATTCTTCATCGAAATGAAGGTTCAATTTTGTGAACGTCACCATGGAATTCCTTTTGGCCCTCTTGTGAGTCATTTGAGGGGCCTTCCCCTTTTATTTGTTAGGTATTATGATGGCCTGTGTGGGGAAGTATTTATGTCCCATGGAGGCTACCTCCCTATTGGACGACTCAAGGAGTTTTTCCCCCGATCGGAGTTCCCCTATGGTTGTTCCTTCTAGCACCTTCTTTCTAGTCCCTTTGGTGGTGGCTCATCATTTTTGGGTGCATGTAACTATGTAGAATACTCCTTAACCTCAACTTCAAGGGCTTGCCTGGATGGATCTTCATCATCATCGATAAAAATGATACGAGTTTTTATTTGAAGAACATAATTCTCCTATTCCTCTGCCACTATCTTATCTGAGGCATGCGAACCCTCCCCTGCTTCTAATTCCTCATCTCGAGCATTCGACATAAATGCCCTAGATGAGACTACTCTCTCTGGTGAGGTAAGAGAGTTCTTGGGCACTTCCATCACCCAATCGGTCTGGGTAGAGGCGTCCTACCTCTCTTTTGTCCTAGCCTGCAAATCCTTCAGTTTTTGGATCAATTTCTACATTTGGGCAATGGTGGCCTCCTATCTTTGGAATTTCATCATGGTCATCTCCTTATACTCCTTGAACAGTGCCTAAAATAGGTATTTCTCGCTCTTTTTGGCACGATCCTCCTCCAATGATGTCTCGGTCGATTGCTGCTCGCTTGTAGAAGGCTGCGGGTCCTACGAACTACGAGCGACCAAATTTTGCAAAGTTTGTGCCATGACACTGAGCTCTGTATCTTCTTCATATTTATCATTTGAGAGTATTAGGAATCATCATCATGTTCAATGTTCCCTACATTCTTCTCGGTGTTCTGTATTGGAGGGTTATGGCCTCTCTTCCATGAAAGTGGGCAGAGACCTCTACCCTTCCTTTGCAATCCTTGGTAAAAATTGAGGGTGTTCTTCTTCAAATGTTCCCCCCACTTTGGCATCGTTCCTTGGCTTTGTGATGATCTACTCTGATGCATCAGAGGGCTAAGTCCTAATCTCTTCGACTGTCTCCCTAAATTTGGATTCATGCCCTGCTTGGCCGCTGCCTGTTCTTGTACACTAGAGGGTTTGACCTCTATCATCGATGAATTTTCCCTATGCTCCTTTGCATGGCGTATCAGGGCTATAATTAGCTCATGATAGGCTAAGGCAAAAATTTCTCCTCTTTGGTACCTTGAAACCTCATCCTGTAGGACCTTCGCCAGATAAAACAGGATGTTTGTCTCCCTCCCGTGCACCAGGTGGCTTATGAATTACATGTGGTTCACATTTAGGTGTGAATACTTCCAAGTACTTGTGAAGTATCTTGCAACCTGCTCAAAATTTTTCCACAGGTGCATCAGGATATTCTACTTGGGAAGCCCCCTAGTTGTAGGGGACATTCTTGTGTCTGAGAAGTTACTCAACGCATTTCTTTCCCATGCCGTCCTTGTATGTGCATTCCCACGTAAGGGGGAGGCTAGTGACCTGAGCAATGTGCTCTGAGGTGACTAGAATTTCCAGTTCATGTAGCCTGACCACTTCTCCACTCAAGGAGGTGGAAAATTATTTGGCTGCCTCCACATATTGTTCCTAGATGACTAGGCAGTAGTAGTTCAAGAAATCCATCGCTTTGAATCGGTTGCGGACTTCCCCTCTTATTCCTTCAGTGTCACTGGGCTCCTACTTCTTAATCATATGGTTATTAGAAGGTCCTCCCATGGTGAATTCCCTGTTGATTTTGAGTTCTGTACTCATTAAGGCACCTTTTTATAACCTAAGGCACCTAACTATGGAAATTGTTCCATATTGGATTTAGCAGGTTATGCCACCTGAATTAATTTTTGGCATGACGTATTAGGCATGAGGGGTGATTTATTCGTTCTTGCGTCGTCATCATATTAGAGAGCATATAATACAAAAATTACATATATATCTAATTAAAATCATGCACATACTTGATTGGTCATTTCATGCAATGTGGAGTATACCAAATTGCCATTCGATGATGTTTTTCCCATGTGCTAATAACTTCTCTTTGGGTACTGCATTCCTGGTTCGCTTGATGTCCTACTATCGAAAGCACGATGGATCCTATTGATTCAGGTTAGGATGCATATCTCCTTGGCAGTTGGCCTTGGGACATGCAGAAATATTTCCCAATTATTTCAAAATATTTTTAGGCATTTTCGAATCTCTATCACTTTACATGATTGTATTGGCTCCTCGTACTGCCAAGTTACACATGTGAATTGAATTGGTCAAGGCACCTATTTTGAGTAAGGCACCAATAGGGCGCCTAACTCAGTAAGGCTCCTAACCCGGTAAGGCACTAGTAAGGTGCCTAACTCGGTAAGGCGCTAGTAAGGCACCTAACTCGATAAGGTGCTAGTAAGGTGCCTAACTTGGTAAGGCACCAAGGTAAGGTGCTACTTTGATGGTCATTTATGTATATATATATATATATATAATTTAATTTTTTTATTTTTTTTGATGCATTCAAGGGTGGCCCGGCTTGCAAGGTAAGGTACCTAGATTAATGTGTCGCTCCTCCTAGAGTAATGCACCAAGTAAGGCACCGCTCCTCCGAAGTAAGGCACCATAGTAAGGTGTCACTTCTCCCCATGTCTAATATTTGTCATGTCCTCGTGACAACAACCTCCCTACATTTTTTTTTGAGTCTGGTGCCTCCTTGGCAGTGTAAGTCACTGGTCCTCCTGAGTAAGGCATCGCTCCTCCTGAATAAGGTGCCAAAGTAAGGCACTGCTGCTCTTTTCAGAGTAAGGTTCCAGAGTAAGGCGTCGCTTCTCCTTCAGATTAAGGCACTAGATTAAGTCACCGCTACTCTTTTCAGAGTAAGGTACCATAGTAAGGCATCGTTGCTCCTTCAGAGTAAGGTGTCGTAGTAAGGCATCGATGCTTCTTCATAGTAAGGCACTAGAGTAAGGTGTTGCTCCTCCTAAGTAAGGCACCAGAGTAAGGCATCGCTGCTTCTTCAAAGTAACGTACCAGAGTAAGGTGTCACTACTATTTTAGAGTAAGGCACTAGAGTAATGTGCCACTGCTCCTTTAGAGTAAGATACCCCTTCCTTATTTTTTTAAAAATTCAGTGGTAGTTGACATGTCTTTTAATGTGAGGTTGATCAAGCCTTCCAAAATTCTCTTCATATTACGTCAGTGTCTTCCTAGTTTAGGCATGGGGATGTTTTATGAGGAATTTGGCATCCCCCCATGCCTGAACCATTGCTATCCTCCTAATGCACAGGTATGTGGATGTTGAGCCAAACTAGGCCTGGTTTTCCTAGATGCCTATTGTTCGAACAATCAGGTCATATCCCTACAAAAAGAAAACACAAAAAAGAAAAAAAATGTGCAGTTAAATGGGGTTCATGCCTGTTAGGCCTTGGCTCTCAGGATACCTGTAGCTTACATGCAGGTGTTGTTCCTACAAAACACATAGTAAGCTAAAAAATAGTAACCTATTCTAACTTATCTTTGGTGGATGTTCTAGTTTTCGCTAGCAATCCCTCAGATGTATAGTATGGTTGCACTCAGTGGCCATTGGCTGTAAGTATGGTGTTGATGTCGTCAATCGTCTTGACCCGTACATCACCATTCTTAATTATTTCCACCACTTTGTATAGTCTCATCCATATTTTCATCAGTTTCCCCTTTCATTCTTGGAACCTGGAGTCGTACAGTAGTACCCAGTCTCCTTTGAATTGTTTCTTTTTAATGTGGCGGTCATGCCATTGCTTCCTTTGCCTCTACACAATTTTTGTTCTCTGTAAGGCATCCATGTGAACTTCGTCTAGCTGATTTAGCTACCAAATTCATTCCTTTTGTGCATCGTCTAGGTTTAGATTTAATTCGACCATCGTTCTGAGTGTTTTAACTTTGAATTCGATGGGTATCATTGCATCTTTTCCATAGACCAACTGGAAGGGGGTAAAACCAGTGGTTGACTTCCACATTGTGTTATATTCCCATACTACCTCCAGTAGTCTTGCAGCCCAATCCTTTTTGTGTTGTTACACGGTCTTTGTCAAGATGTTTTCAATTTCTCTTTTAGTGACCTCTACTTGTCCATTCACTTGTAGATGGTTTGAGGCAGTCTTATTATGTCAAACCCTATACTGTTCCATGAGCTCTTCAATTAACCTAGATGTGAATTGGGGTCCATGGTCTTTTGAAATATTCTTAGGCACTCCAAATATCATAAAAATATGGGAGAACAAAAATTTGACGACCCTCCGCTCCTTGGAGTCTCTTAGTGCTTGGACTTTGACCCATTTAGTGACGTAGTCTGTGCAGACTAGAATGAACCTCCTTCCTATTTAATATGGGTTTATGGGTCCCATGAAATCCATGCCCTATTTGTCAAAGGGCTTGATGTGTACATGTGACTTTATTGCTAGATTTTTGAAGATGTTGTTGAAAGAATTTGGATTTTTGAAAACAATGTATGTAATTGTTTTTATACTAAACAAATGTTCTTTAAATAAGAAGATAAAATTATTCCAAAAAGAGTTGCAGAAATATTTTAAATTATCTCAAAGAAAAAATGTAGATTTTTAAGGAACCCTCATGTGCAAATGTGAGTTCATTACTAATCTTGATTTATCATGATGATACAAAATCTCTCAAATATAAATGTGTGTGCAATTGTATTGTTCATTCACCAATTTTGAGCAAGATAATTTGATACAAGTAATTTGAATTAACCAAATGAGTGTTCGTTGACCATGATTTATATGCATGTAACCGTACTAGACTACTATGTAAGTTAAGTCATCAAGAGCTAGTTGATCCATAATCCAACATAGGTCTGTACAAAATAAGGTCGCTAATGTGACAGACATATCACCACACTAGGGATTACCCAAGGCCAAGCGCGTTGGGCACAAACCGCATATTATGGGGCTTACCTCACAGTTTTCAAATAATTGAGAATTCCAGGGATTCAAGATCATTCACCCTTATTTTCTTTTCAAGGGGTAGGGAAAGGGATTTTATTGCTTTTTGCTTTTTTTTCTCTTTTTTATTTTTGTATTTTTGCTTGGAACTGAGATAATTTTGAAATATTGTTGCGATGGTACAAAATGATATTTTTCTTTTTCTCATTTTCTTTGAATTTTCTTTTTCTTCCTATGCTAGGGATACTTGCTTGGATTGGCTGTAGAGCAAGGGATTTTTATTCTGGGTAGGGGTGAGCTTGTCCTTTTGCCAATTCTCAAAGATTCTAGACCATGTGCATGATAGGATAGCAGGGGAAACTTTTCGCTCAAGAAACCATTTCTACTATGTAGCATCATATCAAATTTGCAATGAAATAATTTTAATGTGAAGAGATATACTTGGTTTAATTAAATAACAAGATCAGCTTTCTATGCTCAAAACTTTATTTAATTCAACTGTGGACTTTGATATAAGAGAGATTAATAATCATACAAAGTAAAATCAAGATATTTATTCATGTGAGTGTGAAAGTGCGGGATTCCAAATAAATGCTAATTTATCCAAAATTACTGGAAAAATAACTGCAATACTTCAAGAATTGACGAGTACGAAAATAAAATATGTTTTTTGAATATTTTGATGATTTTGAAGTTTTTATATTTTGATTTTAATTTATGAATTGAAAGAAACACAATGTGATTGTTTTTTGAAATTTTTATATGAATAACTAAAATGAAACAACATGCAAAACAACAATATATATAATGATGAAATGACCAAATTTTATGCATAATAGCGTTTGAGATGCATCATGTTCATAGGTTATTTAATATATTTACCATCTAAGGTAGCTAAACGGTATGCTCCTGAGCCAAATTTAGCAGTGATGACATATGGCCCAAGCCAGTTAGGTTCAAATTTACCTTTAAGATCTTTAGTTGCATTAGTATTTTTTTAATTTTCTTTTAATACAAGGTCACCGATCTCAAAGGATCGATGATGAACTTTCTTGAGGTATGCTCGTTTAAGCTTGTTTTGGTAGGTACGAAGATGTTCCAAAGCATTGATGCACTTCTCATCTAGGAGTTCTAGCTGACTAAGTCTGCCAACATGATATTCATCTCCTACTTTAGTATCTTGAAGTAGTAGAGCCAAGGAAGGAACTTCTAATTCAAAAGAAAAAATAGCTTCAGCGCCATAAACCAAAACAAAAGGTGAAGCGCCCGTGGGAGTACGAACACTAGTTCGATAAGCCCACAAAGCAGGATTTAATTGGATGTGCCAATATCAACCAGATTTATTGACCAATATTTTGAGGATTTTGATTAATGTTTTATTAGATGATTCTGCTTGGCCATTACCCTGAGGATAATAGGGAGTGGACCAACGATGTTGAATTTTATATTTTTGACATATTTATTTTTGAAACAAGTGCCATTATCTGAGATGATATTTGCAAGAATTCTAAACCTACAAATAATTTGATTAAAGATAAATTTGGATACTTGTGTTCCAGTGCAAGAAGCTAAGGGCATAGCTTCAACCCACTTCATGAAATACTCGATAGAAGTTATGATAAATTTGTGTCCATCAAATGACACAGGTTTGATTTTTCCAATGATGTCTAAGCCCCATTTTGAAAAGGGCCAAGAAGATGAAATAGCCTGTAGCTCTTGTGCAAGCGCATGGACAAGGTCAGCGTGTTTCTGGCACTTGTCGCAATGGCGCACATAATCATGTGCATCATTCTCCATGGTAGGCCAAAAATATCCTATCCTAAGGAGCTTCTTAGTAATGGCGCTACCACTAAAATGTCCCCCACAAGATCCATCGTGGGCTTCACTCAAAGCTGATCTAGATTCTTCTAGATTCAAACATCTTAATAGGATGCCTTCAAAATATCTCCTATACAAGGTATTACCAATAATTACGAAGTGACTTACTCGTCTACGTAATAACCGATGCTGGTTGCTATTACAACCTTCAGGGAAGGTCCCATTTTGAAGAAAGTTAAATATATCAGTGTACCAAGGTTCATGAGTAGTTTCATTGATTAGAAACACATCCAAAGGTTCTAAGCATGATTTATTTGAAGTGGGTTCCTAGAGTCGATGAATAATGATGGTAGCATATTCATCATCTAACTCCAAGGGAAAAAGAGATGCAACTGCAGCCATAGCATCAGCCGCACGATTGCTAGTTCGAGGAATAGCTTCCAAGATAACTTGATCAAATAGGGATAATAATTGTAGGACATATGCTTTATATGGGTGTAATTTATCATATCTGGTCTGATAAACATCATTGATTTGATTTATGACAAGTTGAGAATCACCGAATACTAATAAATTTTTAATTTTCAGTGCCAAGGTATCTCGTAATCCAAGGATTAGAGCCTCATATTTAGTAGTGTTATTAGTGCAATAAAATGTTAATTTGAAGGACAGAGGTATAAGATGTTTCTATGGAGATATTAAAATAATACCTGCACCAGCCCCACTCATGCATCGAGCTCCGTCAAAGTATAGGGACCATTGCTCTGGATGGTCTGCCTCTAATTTAAGGCATTCATCGAGAAACTCAATGATGAGGGGATTGGTAGACTCTAAGGGTGCAGCAGCTAATTGATCTTCTATGATTTGACCCTTAACAGACTTTTGTCCTATAAATGTGAGTTCAAACTCGCTTAGCGCAAGAACCCACTTTGCGGTGTGACCAGATAAGTACGGTCGACTCATGAGATACCACAAAGGATCGAATTTAGCAATAACATACGTTTTTTGACTGAGCATATAATGGCATAGTTTTTGTGTAGAAAATACGACTGCTAGACATAACTTCTCTAATGTTGTATAGCGAGTTTCATAACTGATTAAGGTTCTACTAATATAATAATTAGCATGCTCTTTCTTCTCATCGTCAATTTGAGCTAACATAGCTCCTAAGCCAAGATCTGAAGCATAAATATACAATATAAATGGGCGATCAGATCTAGGTGGTGAAATCACAGGTGGGTTAAGGAGATATTGTTTGAGGAGTTCAAATGCTTCCTAACATTCATCATCCCAATGAAAAGAGACATTTCTTAAGAAGCTTAAGAAAGGGTCATGTTTTGTCTGCCAAATTATCGACAAAGCGACGAATAGCTTGAAGTTTACCTTGTAGACTTCATAATTCAGATATATTTGTGGGTGCGGGCATATCAGTGATAGCCAAAATCTTGAGAGGATCAATTTCAATGCCACATAAAGAAACTATAACCCCCAATAATTTATCGGACTTAAATATGAATATACATTTAGCTGGATTTAGTCAGATAAGATATTCCCTTAACCGATCAAAGACTTGTCTCAAGTTAGGTAAATGATCTTCTTTGATGGAACGAGCTATAATATCGTCTACATAATCATGTAGAATATCATGCATCATATCATGAAATATATAAGTCATGGTTCGTTGATATGTTGCACCTGCATTATTTAAACCGAATGGCATCACTTTCCAACAAAAGGTCCCCCAAGGGGTAATAAAGGTTGTTTTAGCCTGATCTTCAGGAGCTATCCTAATCTGATTATAATCATAAAATCCATCCATTAGGGATATCATTCCACTCCCAACAGTAAAATCAATGATCTGATCCATGTTGGGAAGAGGAAAATCATCTTTAGGGCATGCAACATTAATATCTCTAAAGTTTGTGCAAACCCTAACTTTGGTAGCTTCTTTCTTAGTTACTGGAACTACATTCGAGATCCATTTAGCATAATCAATGGCTTGTATAAAAATAACCTTCAAGAGTTTTTCTAATTCCCCTTTGACTAGTAAGGCCACTTTAGGATGCATTTTTCTAAGTTTCTGTTTAATAGGTTTAGCATCCGGATGGACTACTAGGTGATGCATAACTACGGAAGGGTCTAATCCTGGCATATCCTCATATGTCCAAGCAAAAACATCTTCATAGTCTTTAAGAAATGCAATGTATTTATCTTGTTTTTCTTGACTCAATTTTGATCCAATGTTGATTATGTGAGGGTTATTGTTGGTTCCAATGTTAATTTTTATGATGTTTTCTACTTCCATGTGTAGATCTCTCTCAAAATTAGGTGGGTCGGGTGAAACGCCCAATTCTTGTAATTCTTCCAAGGTTAGTTTGGATAATTTGTCTTGGGGAGTCGGGGCCTCAAGTTGGGCTATACTAGGTATAGAGCCATCGAAATAAAATCCGTGATGTAATAGTTCCTCAATGGAGACATCATGGAAGATGTCTCCCTCCAACTCATCGTCGGATTCGACGATCATCTGAGGGTAAGCTATGGATAACATATTACATGTAAATGGCTTATTCATTAAATGCAAGGCATCACGTTTATCCAAATAATCTTGGTAACATATGAGTTGGTCATCATCCTCAAATGGGAAGGGCTGACCCTTACTAGGAAATAGGCCCACACCACATCGGGCGGGCCATGGTTCTACCTCAAAATGTTCTTTCATACCATTTTGGAAAGGTCCCAAACCTTTCCCTTTATATCCCAATTTAAGCATTATAGGCTTAGCTTTAATATACTCATTAGTAAAATAACATCGAGCATATCCATCATAATGTGTCTTGATATTTCTAGGTATTCTTCCCCAGTCATATCCCTTATAAATAAAATCGCAACTCCCAACTTGGTAAATACTTAACATAGGTTGTGGGAGGCCCAAGGTACAAGGAGAGGGTGGAAAATTATTCAATATAAGGGAATCTTGCATAGCAGTGTTCGTTTGTTTTGATATAAGAATTTTAGATAAATCGTGTAAGAGCTCATCAGTAAGAGCATAAGAAGTATAAGGAACATTTCCCACATCTTATGATGTAGAAAATATGCCTTTAGTGGATGTAGATGTTGTAGAAATGTTGATGGACGATTCTATAGGTATGGAAGTTATAGGAGTAAAACAAGAAGCATTGGTTGTGGGTTTAGGATCTTTTGGAAGTCCTAATGTGGTTTGTTCAAAATATGGTTGAACTATATGTAGAGGTGGAGTTGATGGAGAAAAAGTAGATGATGTTATGGGTGTGTGTTTCACACATTTATATGGATGATTAGAATTAGGATGTGTGGATGACAGAGTAGGGCAAAATTGAACTCCAACAAGTTCTACCAAAGCACACATATCAAAGGGTCTGGGATCACCATGAATGGTAACCAACTAATTTTTAAATTCAAATTTAACACACTGATGTAAAGTTGAGGGAACAGCTCACATCACATTGATCCAAGGGCGACCCAAGAGTATATTGTATGATGCAGGGCAATGTACAATAAACACGATCGTGTTTAAGGTTCTTGGACCAACTTGCAATGGTATAGTATAACTCCACACGTTTCTTGTGTTTCATAATTGAAGGCTTTTATGATCATATCAGTTCTTTTCATCTCGTCACTTCTAAACCCAAATATTTGGTAGAAGTCAAAAGTTCAAATGTTTAAAGATGAACCATTATCAATCAAGACTCGTTTAACTGCTACATCTCAAATTAGGGTAGTAATATATAAATGGTTATCCTTATGTAAACTATGTTGTGGTATATCTCTATCCCATAAGTCAATACAATCGACTTCTCAAGTTATGATAGTATTGGCCATGGCTTCAGGTTGAATATTTTGTGGTACCATCATTTGGCTTAATGTGAGCATTAATTCATCCCTATGTGTAGGAGAAGATCTTAAAATGTCCAAAAGGGAAATTATAGTTGTAGTATTTGATAATTGTTCATTAATATTATAAGGAGGTTTAGGTTGAACATTAGATACATGATTCCCTTTATTATGAACTTTCAAAACAAATGGAGTTGATCCATCGTTATGAGTTTGATTTTGTTGAGAATTTTGAGCCTGTTGTCTAGTAACAGCTCCGATGGTACCTATAATATTATTTTGTGGATGATGAATGGGTCTTGGTCTAGCATTTATGGCTTGTTCATTAGAAAGTAATTGGTGAGACGATGGTCGAGTAGTGACTCTTCTTGGAAATGGTTCTTCTGGAACCATAGAACTTGTGATAGGTTGAATAGGATCTGATTCATCTTTAGAGCTATTCGATTGATTTGAAGTGATTTCCATGTCACTTTCAGTCTCATATTCTGTATCACTAAGATCAGGTGTTTGAATGTTATATAGAGTTTTGGTCGTAACCATGGATAAAGTTGTGTTAAATATTTCCAAATCATGAGTAGGTAAATGCCCACTAATAGTTCCTACATATCGGGTAGGAGGGGGAACATTATGATGTTCAATAGCCACTTCTTTGCCATGCTTTGGTAAAGGATATTGAAATATTTCCAATGATTGATTGGCATTCTGATTCTGATTTTGGGGGATGTTCTTTTGAGCATTATTGGGAGGATTTTATTTAGGTTGAAAGGCTTGCACCTCCATCTCATTGTTATCAATTAAGTCTTGTATTTTATGTTTTAATATTTTACAAGATTTGGTAGTGTGTCCAGGTCCTCTATGGAAATCATAGTGTAAATCAACTCTGTATCCGGTTATAGTTGGATCAGATTCCTGGATAATTGGTAATTGGATCAAACCTCGTGCTAGTAATTGCGGGAGAATGGTTAATAGAGGTTGATTTAACCTAGTAAATTCTTGAGGTGGTTTATCATGAGGTTTCAATATAAACTTCTCTGTTGTTTTCGCAGTATTAACATTAGCAATGTTTATGCTATCAGTGACTCCATCACCCACCACTTGTTTATTCTTATATTGATTTTTGGATGTTTTCTCATCATCTTTCTTTTTAAGCTGACCTCTCCTAATAAGAGCATCTTCCACTCTTCGAGCTAATTCTATAGCTTGATCGAAGGTGGTCAAGGTAGCAGTTGATAACTCATAGGATAGTTGTTCTTGTAAATTATTGATAAATATATCCAGCATTTCCCGATAAGGTAACACAAAGTGTAATTTTCCTATCAACTATCTCCACCGAGCTAGGAAATCAGCAAAACATTCATCTTTGTCTTGTTTTAAGTTGTACAAATATTTAATAGTTACATGCCTTTCAATGTAGGCACTAAATTGATGAATTAAAGACTCGGTTGTTTCTTCGAAATTCCTCAAATAATGAGTGGGTAATTGATAATACCACTATAATGCCATTCCTCCTAAATTTTTTAGGAACATCTTTAGTAATAACAAGTCATCATGTGATATATCATGAAATGCTATCCTAAACATATGAAGATGCTCTATGGGATCTTCGGTTCCTTTGTATATAGGTAGGACAGGCATAGGAAAGTGTTTAGGATATGGTTGTGCTACAACTATAGGATCTAGAGGCTGACTACACATCTCTCGATAATTGTATGAGGGATGGTAGGGATCTATCTGGTCCATGCGAGAGACTAACTGATTCACCATGGCTTCCAGATTACTATTTTGTCCACCATATTGGTTTGGTGGTATTTGAGTGTATGATGGCGTGATGTAAGGATTAGATGCTATATTGCTATTATGCAAATGGTTGGTAGGAAGAGTATTATGAAGAAGATTTGTAGTAGCATTATGTTGTATCCCAGATTGTTGGAAATTGGTGTTTGGTTTTGTTTTGGGATTTTGTTGATTTGAGGTATGTTGATCAATAACTTGGCAAAATAGAGCAGTGAATGAAGGTTTATTTTATGTGGGAATAACTCTAGGCTTGGTAACAGGCACTCTAGGTGGTTGGGTAACCTGTTGTTGTTGCATGTTCTAGATTATAGCGGTCATATCCAAATTGGATGGTCCAGCTTGGTCACTTTCTTGATCAACGAAGGACAAGGGATTAGTGCGTGTATGATATATTTCTTCTAGGGTTGCTTGAGTGTCACTAATTTTATCCTTGTCCATATGTACTGCTCTATTAAGGGTACGATATTAGTATTGAGGAACTTCCAAAAATGTTCCATGTTCTCAAAAGTAACAGCTCCTTCCAAAGACATTTTAGGGGATGAGGATCCTTCCTCTCTAACAGTTTCTCTTTGTTCATTTCCTTCAGAAAACTCTTCTTCTTGTTGGTCTAGGGTTCCTTCTTCCTGAATTGGGTCTTTAGGAAGGACATTTGGTTTATTTACTGGTTTTCCTAACCAATCTTCTTCTACTTTAGTCTGTTTTCCATTCCTGAGTCTAGTCATTATGCTTAAAATTAGATTTTAGCAAATATATATTTATACAATAAGTTTGGGAGGTATATATTTTAATTATATACCTACTATAATACTTAAAAGAAAACGTTTTAATTTTTGTTATATTTTTGTTTTGTTTTTGTTTTTATGATAATATTATAAAGACAACAAACAACATACTAAATGCAAGAAATAATAATAATAAAATAATGGCTTAGTTTTCTATAAATATTTTATAGATGTCATTGATGGGATCAAGTTCATCAAGAGTCATGAAATGCTCCTCTTCAAATTGGAAATGGTTTTTCAGGAATTTGACAAAGTGTGCTATGGTGATGTTATCTACTTCTGACTCTGAATTGTAAAAATAGAGCTCATGGCAATACTCTCGATATAACACAGCTCTAGGAACTCTATTCCATCTCTTTCTATCCATAATAATGACCTCTTGATCCTCTATACGAGATAGAAATTTATGTACTACAACTACATTGTCGAGGTATTCCTCAAAGGTGTACAACTCGAAAGACACAAGGGCTCTTTTATCTGCTAACCACCTATGGAAAGCTCTCTAAAGTTCATGATATAAGGTCACTTGATCAGGATCCAGGATTCTATCTAGGACAAACCTCTTGATTTGCCTAAGTTCGGTTGATCTAGATGAAATAATATTCAATCTCCTATTAAGTTTGTCCCATAAAGGTGGGACTCTATATGTTTGAGATACTCTAAGCAAAGAAGTAATATCTATGGCTGCTAATTGATTTTCAACATTAATGGTGACAACTCATATTTTATTATAATCTACCATCTAAATGTGAAATGCAATCTTAATTGTTTATCTAATGATTCTAAATGCATTTTTTTTTTTTGATTGATTTCAAAAGGTTTTAATTTTTCACGTCGGGTTCACCAAAATGTATCGCTCCAAATTTTTCGCATCCTTACCTTCAGGCTATAGGATCCGCACCCGAAATGGGGATGCGAGAAGGATGGGACAATACCTCGGACTGAGAGGCCCTTTGAAGGTCACGCCTCTCGGGGGAGGGGTATAAGGGTGAATTTTGATGAATGGTGGGTTCACCAGGAAACTTTTGAGTGGCAGTTTCCATGCCTAGGTTGAGAGTAGGTTTGATGTGTTCATTTTGTACTTTAATCATTCAATTCCTAGGTTTTTCCAAGATGAATATAAGCTATTATATATGCCAATGTTGATTTATATGAATACAAAAAACATGAATAAGTGCTAAACATAGAAAGTATGCTAAATAAGACATAATATACCTAATTTCGGATGTCTGATGAAGATTCTGAGGTTTGTAGGAGTCCAGATCATCTCAAATATTACATTATCATCTGCAATTGAATAGAATCATCTCAGATCTCAGTCGGTCATCTAAGATCAGATGATATCATCGTCGATCTGACGAATTCGTCAGAAACCTGCAATCACAGAAATAGATACCAAAAACCAAAAATGCAACTGCAAAAGCAAGGGGAAATGATAGAAATGACAGTAAATTTACCTAAATGATAGATCCAGATAGCAATTAAAGGAAATGCATTAATTTAATAATTTATTTTAACTTTATCATGCATCTATGCTAAATGAGGTGAACTCGAGGATGCAGAAAATAGAATAAAATAAGTTAATGCATAAGGGAATGAAGAGAGAAGATAAAGAAATGCAAACTTTGGGCTCTGATTGCCCCCAATATGGACTATATTCAAGATCACCTCCAATCGTACGATATCATCACCGATCTATGACAAGATCGTCCTAAATCATATGGAATCGCCTACGACGATCCGAGCTTGCTCCGACTAAAAAATAGTAAAATTCCTACAAGAAAACTTGAAATACGTGATGCAAATGAAGGTGTGAAGGTGTTCTAATGCACAAGAAACTAAAGTTGCAGGGAAATCAGTCATCCAGGGGGATAAACTGAGAAAATACCAATTTATATAGGATTAGGGGGAGGTTAGGAGGTTGGAGATCATCCCAATTTGGGAGATCTCCAATGAGGGAGACTCTAACTGCGCAGACACACTTTCTGCCCAAGTTAGAGAAGCTATTGAAATAGAATCTAATTATGAAAATTCGGTTTTGGGATGAAATTTTCTAGACATTCTATTCCAGACGAATTCGTCAGATCTGTGATGATTTCGTCTAATCATCGACGATATCGTCCAATGGTCAAAACAAATCCTAAAAATGGCACGAAAAACAAGGGGAGCGGGTAATGGGCGGTTAACGAGAAGTTTTGGGTTAAAATTCAAATTTTTATCTTTTTACTAAGGTTTAACTACGCAAATTTTAGGGTGCTACAGAAATACATGCTCATAATTTTTTGTCCAGATAAATTCAGCATCCTTGGTCAAAAGGGTATGTAGCGGTTTGACGATTTTATTAAAATCGATGATAAATCACTTATAGTACCTGTAAGAGTCGAAGAAACTCCTTACCTCCCTCTATGTTTTTGGGCTAAGTAAGTCTTTGATGATTTATATCTTCTTGTGATCCACTTTAATCCCTTCTATCGAGAGATGATTCTCTGACACTATACCTTCCTGCATCATCATAAAACATTTTTCATTGCTAAGGGATAGATTATTTTCCTTGCACCTCTGGAGTACATGCTCCAAGTTTTTCATCACCTCTTCAAATGTTTCCTAGTAAACAATGAAATTTTCCATATATACTTTGACTTCTATGCCTATCATATTTGAAAATATTCTAAGCACTACCCTCTGAAAGGTGGTTGGTGCATTGCATAACCTGAAAGGTAGCACCCTGTATGCAAACATTCACCATGGGTAGGTGAACGTTGTCTTATCTTGGTCTTCCTCTACAATATGGATTTGGGTGTACCCATTGAATCTTTCTAGGAAGGAAAAATATTTTCTCCTGGATAATGTGTCCAGCACTTGGTCAATGAACAGAAGTAAAAAATGGTCATTTTTAGTCACCTTATTCAACGATCTGTAGTCAACATAGATCCTCCATTTCCAATTATTTTTAGGGACCACCACAAGTGGTGATACCCATTCACTATCTGAGATTGTGTAGATGAATCCAAACATCAAGATATTCTGTAACTCGATATTTACAATTTCCTTCATGGTCGGGTTAATACTTCTCTATGGATTTCTGACAAGGGTTGACTGTTCGTAGAAATAAATATGGTGAGTGCATACTTAGGGAATGATTCCTTGCATATCCATGTAATCCCACATGAATTATTATTGATGCCCTACTAGGAATTCTTTCAATTCTGCCAACTATGCGATGGTCAGCTCACTGCTGACATTCAACGTTCTGCCATGCTTGATGTCAATTTGTTTGGTGTGGTGGTCTCGAGCACCCACCAATGGTGACTCAAGAATTAGAATGGAGGACTCTTTATGGAATAACCTTGAGATGATGCCATCTTCCTTGGCTTCGTCTTCCACTTCTATCAATGCCATTACTGGCTGGAGCATTGATAGCTAGCTGTACTCCTAATTTTCTATTTTGTGTTCTCCCAACGCATCCACCGATTGGGCTAGGGGAGGGACTATTAATCTCTTGATGTTCTAGCCATCTGAAATGGTCATCAACCCATCATGGTAGCTAATGTATGCATCATTAGTAGCTAACCATGATCTTCTCATGATGAGTGAGTAACCACCCAATCCAATTTTGGATTACAACACTAAAAAGTCTATCGGATACTCCCATGCATCAAATGTTACTATGACATCATTGAGCATTCCTTATAGTACCACTGTGGACCGATCAACCAACTACAACACCATTTTGGTTAGCTTCAGGTCGGTCAGTTCTAGCATCTACATGGTGTCTTACGGTATTACGTTGATGGTTGCCCCCAGGTCGACCAATGTATTCGTCAGTGAGCATCATCCAATTTTTATCATTAATACTAGGCTGCTTGGGTCTGCATATTTAGGATCATATGCATTCCCCATCATCAAGTCGGTTAACTTTCCCAAGATTTTTATGGTCTACACTATTTTTCATCTTGATTTCCTTAGGCATATTTATTTTATTGCCTTAGTGTAGATGGGCACATCCCATATAGCTTGGAAAAGTGGGATAGTTACGATGAGATTTTTTAGGCTTGATAGAATATCAAATTCGGGCTATGTCGGCTTCTTTTGTTCTTGCAGCCGTTTAGGGAATGGGGCCCTTATCTTCTCAACAATATTTTCTTCCTCCACCTCTTATATTATAGGGGAGTCTTATACTTCCTCCTCCACTTCTACCAAAGAAGGCGTTGCTACTCCTAGCTGCTTTCCTGATCTAAGTTGTATTATATTACAACTAATATGGTACATCGGATACGTCTCTCCTTCCACCTAGTATGCTGACTGGTTTACCTTGTTGTTCAAGTTTACTCTCAATTGTGCTGGTAACTACGTAGGTCTTATCGTAGGCAAGGTCGATAAGCCTTGCTAAGGTGATCCCTACGCCATGTTCTGTGGAGACATATTCCATAGAACGTGGCTCCTCCACAACTGCTAATATGGCATGCACAACTACTAATTTTGGAATGTCATACCTAGAGGTATGTTTTTCCAGGGTGGTGTTCCCCACCATCCCATATTGGGTGGTGGCAGCTGCCCCTATGGCATATATGCTCCTCCTACATAAGGTGGTATCCCCATGGGCATGTTTTCCATAAGAGTTTGCTATAAATTCTACTAATTGCCCATGAAGTAGGCTTCAATTACATTGACATATTCTTTGGCACTGGGTAACTATGGGCACAATATAATTTTATGGTATTTTTGAGAAACCGCACATACTCTGACCTTATTTTCTGGGAAGGCATTCCTAGCATGCTTCCCTCTATATTTGGGGCAAAAATAGGTTAATGCTGCATAATTCTCATGTTCCTTCTTCTCCAACAGTAGTGTGTCCAGCTGCAAAGATATAGAGGATAGCATTTCACTTTTTAAATCCTCCATCATGTTGCCTATCTCCATTTTTATAACTGACGTGGTCACTTTAACTATTCTGGCAGTTGTCTTACCTCTCCTTTATGAGTAATTTTGGTATAATTGTTGAATGGCTTCCATCATGTGCTGGTAAATGTCTCCCTCAGATATCATAGTCAGTGCTTCCAGTGACTCATTTTTGTAGTCCCCTCAAGAATATACTTTTGAGGGATTTATCCCCTAGATTTGCATGAGGAGATCACTGCAGATTAAAATTAAATCTTTCCCAGTACTCTTCCAAGGATTCATCCTCTTTCTACGTCATGCTGAGGACCTCTTCTCTTGAATCTCGCACTCTACCAAAGTCTTGATATTGCTCTAGATAGATATTCTTCATCCCATCACATGCGGAAATATGTTTGTTCCCTGGCCTAATGAACCACCGTAGGGCTGATTCATCTAATGTTGATGGGAAGAGTTTCAGCTTTTGGGCATCCGATTTATAATCAACAGACCTGCACAATACATCAAATTTAAATATAAATAGGTTAGGATCTTCGGTTGGGTATCCGCTAAAGGTAGGTATATAGGAAAGGGAAATATTTTTCATTTTGGAGTCTCCTACCCCTTCCTCTATCAAGAAACTGAACCCAGATGAGACTTTCTCTTTTGTCATTTTTTAGGAAATGTGGTCTTTAATGTGGCTTCTATAGTCTCCAGGTCATTCAAAACTTTCTGAGCCAGGACCTTGAAGTCAGCTGACATTATAGTTCGATCCTCTATGGCTTTCCATAGTAAGGATTTCTCTAAGGGTGTCCTCTTAAATAACATGTTTACGATAAGTCACTCTTTCTTAGGTCACTGAGATGAGGAGCCAGTCTGCACAAAGTGAGGACTCTAACTCTAGTGGACTCCTAGCGATGAGTCGAGAGAATCTAATTCAAACTCTAAGTCTTCTACCGACTTCGATTGATTTGGTAGGCTCTATTTTATAAAATGACCATCTGGTCCTATTTTTCTTAGTGGACTCATACAAGGTCAGGTCAAAGGGCTTAAGGGGTAATGTGATTAGTCTAATAGTGACGCTTCCTTGGCAATAGTGCCAAAATATTTTATGCCAAAAACTGGTGAATTTATCCTATTTTTGTCACAACACTTCTCATTTAATTTGTCAATCCAGGGAACTCGTAAGCTTGTGAAGAATCACGACTGAGACTAGTCACACTACCACTTTGGAGATGATCCGTTCAACTACCATTTGGGGGTGTTTGTATAATATCAATAAAATCGTTCGTCTCTATAATATTAATTCATAAATAATAATACGGATAAAATAAACACACAAAGTGAAAATACTTCTTATAAATAAACACACTTCTAAAATAACTATATGTAAACCTAATGCATAAACATACTACCATGCATAATGAAATTACGTAAATAACTAAGAGGGGAGGAATACTGGCTTGGAGTGGGCCCGAGATCCAGGCAGATTCTGCCTGATGGTTCTCAAACAATTTTCTGCTAACTAACGTTTACACTTTAGTATTGATGGAATGGAATATTATATATATCAAATGTTTTTACAAAATAAACTCTCCCTCCATAGAGAATTCTATGTGTTTATATACTCACACAAAACATCCTATGATAGTTCTATTACAACAAGCATCTTGGTTTAGCCTAAACTGGGATAGTTCAGTTACTGCAACCAATGCACAATAACAACTCTACATTATTTCCTAGTAATCGAATGATTTCCACTATATTACAGTTTGGATTCATGAGTAGTTATGTGTTCGGCCACTCTAGCTGGGACAACTCATTCAACCACGGTTTCCCATAAATGATGTATAATTCAAGTTTCGACCTTGGTAAGGTGCCTAACTTGGTAAGGCACTTTACTTGAGTAAGGCACCTACCTTAGTAAGGTGTTTACTTTAGTAATGCGCCTACCTCAGTAAGGTACCTACTTCAGTAAGGTGCCTACCTGATTAAGGCACCTACTTCAATAAGGCACCTATCTCAATAAGGCACCTACTTCAGTAAGGCACCTAATTCAGTAAGGCACAAACTTCGATTTACCTATATTTGATTTAGCAAAATCGTACCAGGTCCATGTAGGACCTTGACTGAGCAAAAGATGATGAAATCATGGAAAATAGCTACATACAACATACTTCACACATGGATTAGATAATACACATGATTTTATTAAATACATACATAATACTTCATAAAACATACAACTCATGATATAATGTCACGCACAAACTATTAATTCATATACAAAAATATGAGCATTTCTGGTGCTCATCACTAATAGTAACCCAAGATAAAAATATCCTAGAGGATCCTAAAGTGCCAATGGACTCTATCAAATTAAAAGAGCTCTAGCTCTCCCTTATTTTTAGTGATCCACTTGATCCTTATGATCCTAGCTAGCTCCTCTACATCCTCAACCCATCCAAGGTGTAGACACCATGGTCACCATATGATCTTCAACCTTCACAACTCATATACTACCCACCTTTTTAGTGGTAGGCTCCCATCATATGTCCTTTGTACTCAATCAAAGGACTTGTATTATCTATATATTTTTGGTCACTTCAATCTAGATAATGGTCCTAGGAGTGCATATGGTCTTCGCACTACTATGTGCTCTTAGCTCCACACCTAGAAAAATGTCGTATACACTAGACCTATATGTCACTTGTACACGATATTATACAATATCCTGCATAAATGGACCAACACATGTAGACCCCATGCAAACCTCACTCTCTGGTCTTGCATGTCTACCACTATATCCACCATAATCTATAGCATATGTCATCTACTATTATGGCATATAAGTAACTTGACCACCATCCCACAAAGCATAGTCGTTAGAGCATCAATACCATATCACCCTACCATCTCATCCATTGATATTACACTCTCTCAGACCTAGTGGGTCCAGCCCCCTAATAACCTCTCTAGAGTGGTCTGTTATCCTCATGATCTATTAAATACCCTCCCCTTGATGGGGATGAATAATATGCACCACACATCATCTAGTGTGACGGTCATCTCCCTTGTGGGTAACCAGAAGGTAGATGATTCTAGGTACCATCTCTATACCAACATTGTTAGTAGTGCTTTGTCTATATCTACTAGGGGAATCTTCGCCAAGTGATCCAACCCCATTGCCTCTAGGATATCTCTCTATCGATACGAGGATATATAGCTTCACCTCTAGGGATCTCGATCACCACTCATGGCTCTCTAGTACATCATGTTGCATCCACAAAAATAATAATTTTTTTATCAGTTTTTTTGCACATAAATAAAAATAATAATAAAAATTTAAAAATTAACAAATTAAGTCAACTTGTTAGATTGCTTCACTTTATCTCTCACTTTTTTTCTTCTTCTCTCTCTTCTTTGCTCTTTTTTTTTGTTTTTCTTTTCCTCTTTTTCTTTTCTTTCTTCACTCACCTCTTCAACAAAATCGTGCCAATCTATCTTTAGACATGATTTTATCCTTCTTCTCTTTCTATAAAATTGCACCCCTTGTTCCTAAGGTGTGATTTTATGAAATCATACCCCATAATTCTAGGACATGATTTCATTCATAGCCATGAACCAAGGGGAAATCCTGATTGACCCACGAAATAACGCCCAAGTCATGCTCGATGATTTTTTATGAAAACAAAGAAAATTTTGAAACAATTCACAAAATATGGATGAAATCTACCCTAACCTAACCTAATATAGAGGTTTTAGTCCATACCTATTCCTGCTTCATTATTGTACCAGCTTCACCCTATGCAATAGCCGAACAGAGTATTGGAAGAGCCATATTTTTTTCTCTAGATCCCCTTTCTTCTATTTTGTGCAGTGAAAATGAATTAGGGTTTTCACCTTTTACCCCTTTTTTGCCTCTTTTTCTATTTTTTTCTCTCCTTTTCTTCCCATTTTCACCCTTATTTCTTCTATATCTGCCATTTCAAAATTTATTAGAAATTTGGCATTCCTTCCAAAACTCGAGGGGTAACCCTGGCCTAAGAGGCACTAATGTCCCTAATGCCTCAATTTGCATGTAAAATAAGAAAGTATTCAAAATAAAACCATTTTTGAACCACTTATTTTTTGTTTCTTTTCCTTCACTCTTAGGTGTCTACATATTTCTTTGATATATTTATTAGGTCATAAATGCATCAAAGAGGGGGTAACATGTAGACAGGGAAAATTGACCCACTTTAGAGAGTCATTTTTTCTAGACCCTAATAGAGACCCTCAAACTTATATAAAATAGGTTTAGGCCTCTCTCCCCCCTATTTCCCTCTTTTTTTATTGCTTCAGCAAAATCATAGTCGACCCTTACAAAGTGCAATTTCACCTGGTTAGGGTTTTATCCTAGGAAACCTTAGCATTTCATTTAACTTTATTTGGTGTTGGGTTTTCCTTAGTTTTCCTACACATTCTTGTTTCAAATATCCTATAAATTGAGGGTTTGAAGATTTATTTTTCCTTGATGATGCAAGCTAACAATCTACTTCTCTCATGAGTGTTCTCTTTTAGCTCATAATTTTTGGATTTATTTTGAATCAATTGAAGAAAATAGACTTATACTAAGAGGGGGGTGAACGGTATAATATGCAACCATTAAAAAAAATTTACTTTAGATAGCAATGGCATCACCATAAAATTAACCATCACAGAAAGAAACACACAAAGAAGAGCCATTTTAACATGGTTCACCCAATATGGGCTACATCCATAGAAATATTTTCACTAAAATATTTCTCAATCAAGTTCTTTGGGAAATCCTTTCCCTATTACAAATTTTATGAACTTCCTATCCAAAGGAGAATCCTTCCCCTCAAAAAGTATTTATGAGCCTCCTCTCCAAAGGAGAATCCTTCCCCTCAAAAAGTATTTATGAGACTCCTACCCAAAGGAGATGTCCTATCCCCTCAACATGTATTTATGAGCCTCCTACCCAAAGGAGATGTCTTATCCCCTCAACAAGTTTTTATGAGCCTCCTGCCCAAAGGATATGTCCTATCTCCCAAAGCTCTATAAATGATACTTCAGAAGATCACTACCTCTTTTGCCACGAGTAGGTGGAACTCCTTTCCACAGAAGATATCTTGTCCTCCTTGCTCTAGATCTAGAGACTTCTGTCCTCACTGATCACCTCCATAGTTGCTCATAAAACCTATACTAAACACAATCAGTCGGTCTAGCACAAGTCCTCTCAAACTCTATCACAAATCTACACCAAACTCAGTCCTCTGGTCTAGCATAAATCTGCTCTCAAATCTTTGTCAGATCTGTCCCAATCTTAAGCCAAAAACATGAACAAATAAATCACAACTGCTCACAAGTATTCACCAAGACTTCATCAAATATTTCCACAAGTTCTTCAACAAGAACCTATCAAAATCAATCCTAGCAAGCTCACCAAGAACTTGCCCAAATCAGCTCAAGAAATTTTACCAAGAAACTTGCCTAATGTGAACACACAAAGAGAATTGTTAGAGACCCAATGTGTTTCATCCAATCATATCAAATTAATCTCATAGAAGCATAAAGAGAATTGTTAGAGACTCAATATGTTCTATCCTTCAACTCTCAATCTCAACTCAAATAAATCTCATAGAAGCATAAAGAGAATTTTTAGAGACTCAATATGTTCTATCCTTCAACTTTCAATCTCAACTCAAATCAATCTCATAGAAGCATAAAGAGAATTTATAGAGTCTCAATATGTTCTATCCTTCAACTCTCAACAACCAATCAACTCAATTAGTGTTTCAACAACTTATAGCAATGGCATAAGCTTCTCACTCAAAAACCCTAAAGAAAACTTCAAATGCTTCCACTCTCATAAACTAGAATTATGCAATAACT
This sequence comes from Wollemia nobilis, assembly GCA_028583015.1. Classification (NCBI taxonomy): domain Eukaryota; kingdom Viridiplantae; phylum Streptophyta; class Pinopsida; order Araucariales; family Araucariaceae; genus Wollemia; species Wollemia nobilis. The sequence continues at coordinate 2,685,926 of JAQPPZ010002189.1, read as the reverse complement.
CATAAAATCATCATGATCTCATAATGCATAATAAATACTTCCACTTTCATAAAATAAGATACACTCCAAAAAAGGAAACTTAATTTAATCATTTTCACTCAAAATTTATTTTTACAAAAACCATCAATCAATAATAACCATGGAATAATGTGCCCATACCTTTACTTTGATGAAGAAGAAGAACTCAAAATATGTCACAACACTAACTCTCAATTTGCCACAAATTAGAGTTAGCAACAATGGAATAATGCACAATGATAAGAGTCCTAATAACACCTTATCACTCCAACTCATAAATAATTAAAACTCACAAATATACATATCAACAATATTCCTTTACACCTTATAACTCCTACTTAATATATCCAAAATAACTTCAACCTCAAAAATAATTACAAGAGAATATCCACTCAATAATTCCAAAGGATTTCTAACCCAAATATGACATTAAGCATGATTATTCCTTAAACCCTTATAACTCCTAAAATACATTTACTTCTAAATGCATTTACCACATAAAAATTAAGCATCAATAATAACAATGTCAAAGCAATATTTATATTTAACCTTATACCTCCATTCAATTACCAACAATAATTTGCCAATTCAAATCAAATATTCCACATTATCAACAAAAGATCTACCTTGGCCAAAAATCAATTCTCCAACATTAGGAGAAGTGTGGAGACACCAACATAAGCACCAAAGCGCTTCCTCCTCCAAACTCATGGCCCAAGGCAACTGATGTACCATGTGCACAATAATCCGTGACCAAAAATGAAACATGACTAACACAAATCGATCTCGACACCTCTGCCTAGCGAGCGCCTTCACTCCACTACCTCCGTCATTGAAGAACAAGTGCCCAATGAAACTTTCAAGTGCCACTAATCGTTTTACCTTCCATTTGATCGTAGAAATTAAATACAAACATATTTGTCTTCATCACAGGAGTACGAAATCGGAACTTAAAAATAGAGCAATACAAAACTCGAAAATCATAAAGCAATCCAAAATTGAAGGTCACAGAGCAATATGAAATCGAAGGTCATAGAGCAATACAAATTTGAAGGTAATCGCACAAATCGGAGGTGTATTGAACCTTAGGAATTAATGCCCTTTAATAGTCTTTTGCATCCCATGCAAGTTGACATCGGCACTCCTTCAAAAAAAATGACATCGATGAGGTAAGTCTTCTACATTGGCGTCCCTAAGTGTTGGCAATTTTGGGTACTTTGGGTTCATTGCATTTGCTCAAGTGTATAAGTTGTCATTGATGTCAAGAAGCTTTTGAAGGAATTTGATTTAATGTAAAATAATTTGTTTTGATGAAGGTTACGGCATGACAGGTTCAAAAGAAAGTAAGTTAGAAAAGTTTCGCGATATCGCAACATGTCACATTTTCGTGACTTAAGTAGGAGAGAGAAAGCATTTTAGAAAAGTGTTTCGATATCGCGACATTTCACAGTTTCACGACTCAAAGAGGAGAGAGAATATTCGAGTCAGAAATGTCACGATTTTGTGACATATTGCAAGGAAGGTTGTACGGACGAAAAAGTGTCACGATTTCACGACATGTTGTAGGAGAGAGAGTCCGAAAGGAAAAGTGTCATGATTTCATGACATAATGTAGAAGAGAGAGTCCGTAGTGTGAATTGTCACGATTTCATGACAAGTTCGAAGAGAGAGAAAGTAACATGAAAAGTGTCACGATTTCATGACATGCTGCAGATGAAAATGTTCCAAGTAAGAACTGTCATGATTTCGTGACATGCAGCAAAGGAAAGGTTTCGAAGTAAGAAATGTCATGATTTCGTGACATGTTGAAGAAAAATCATACGAAAAGTTGATAGCACCGCGATTTCACGACAGGTTGAAGAGAAAGCAAACAGATGCAAAAAGTGTCACGATTTCGTGACAGATTGAGATGGCAGCGTTCGGTTGGAGAAAGTGTCACGATTTCGTGACAAAAATAGAATGCAGGTCTTCTATAGGAGAAGTGTCACGATATCATGATGGAAGTAAAGACGAAGTCTGTAGAGGAAGAAGCGTCATGATTTTGCAAAAATTTCAAGAAGGAAGAGATCAAAGGCGAAAGCGTCATGATTTTGCGACAAATTCAAGAGAGAAAAGCACAAGGCAGCAAAAGTGTCATGATTTTGTGACATGTTCTATTTTCGCTAGTGCCTGCAGAGAAGAGTGTACGAAAGCGAAAGGTGTCATGATTTCGCGACATGTCATTTTTTTGCTAGTGCAAGCAGAGAAGAGTGCAAGGAAGCAAAAGTGTCATGATTTTGTGACAGAAATTGAAAGCAGGTCTTCTATAAGAGAAGTGTCACGATTTCACGACAAAAGCAGAAAGAAGGTCGACGAAGGGAGAAGTGTCGCGATATCGTGACAAAAGCAAAGTTGATGCTGAAAAAGACAAAAGTGTCGCGATATCGCGACAAGAGCTTAATTGAAGTCGACAAAGGATGAAGTGTCACGATATTGCGACAAAAGCCAAAAGAAAGTGTACGGTTGCAAAGGTCTCGCGATATCGTGACATATTGTAGTTTCGCAGAAGAATCTACAGAAGAGTTATAGAGGCAGTGAAGCCATCAAAGTTAAATTTTAGCCGATGAAAATTAGGGCTTGCAATCGACATAGATTAGGGTTTGTTTTTGGTATAACAACCGACTAAGATTAAAGTTTTCATCATGAAAATTCTGTTATAAAAGGAGGGTTTTTTGGAGAGTTGGAGAGTCGATTGAATGTGTTGTTGAGGTGCGACATTCACAGATAGTACGCAAAGCAAGAAGTTCGATCACTGAGAGCAGAGTGCAAATTCGATCGTAGTGTGCAGAGTGCATTTCGTCAAATCATTCTAAGTGTGAAAGATCGTAAAGGAGGCAGAGTGTGCGAAGACGATGCCACTGTGATTGCACAGAGGTGCAAAGGTTGAAGTTCGATCAAGTGCGGCTGGGATTGCATAGAAAGAGCAGAGGACTTGTGAACTAAGTTTCATAATTCTATCAGAGAACTTTAGGACGGAGGTGCATTGGTTCTTTGAAAAGAACCTGAGAATAGATTTGGTTGCTGAGCTACTGTGGACATGATCATAGAAGTCAGAGGTCTCTTAGGATAGGCATTGAGGACAGTAGGTCTTCGTTGGAAAGGAGTTCTACGTGATGGTAAGAGGTAGAGGTAGTTGATCTTCTGAGGGATCATTTCCAGAGTATAGGGGAAGGTATCTCCTTTGAGTAGAGGCTCATAAATTCTGATTGGGGGAAGGTATCTCCTTTGAGCAGAGGCTCATAAATTCTATTTGGGGGAAGGTATCTCCTTTGGGTCGAGGCTCATAAACATTGTAATTGGGAAGGATTCCCAAAGAACTTTGAGATAACTTTTAGAGAAAAGTTTTGTGGACGTAGCCCAACCATTCTGGGTGAACCACGTAAAAATTGGTGTCACTTTGTGGATGATATTGTGCATTGTTTTGATATTTCTGTGGGTATATTGCTTTACTATTTTTTAATATAAAGAAAAAAAGTAAAAAGAGGTCTTATACTGTTCACCCCCCCTCTTAGTATAATCTTGTGTTCTTAAATTGGTATCAGAGTAGGCGCCTTCGGAAAGTTTAACAGCTTGAAGGAAAAGCTAGTAAAGAACACAATGGATTATTCAAGTGGCAATGCAACACCTATTCTTGATGGGTCAGATTTTGGTCTTTGGAGTGCAAGGATGAAGGTTCATCTAATGACACTTGGTAATGAGGTATGGGAAGTAATTGAAGATGAGTACACTATTCCTGTACATGGTCCAAATACTAAAGAAGAAAGGCTCCTACATCACAACAATTCAAAAGCAATGAATGCAATCCTAAAAGGCTTACAAAAAGCAGATCTCACCAAAGTGATTCACTACAAGATAGCTAGTGAAATGTGGAAATAGTTGCAGGTGGTTCATACAGGTGATACAAATGTTAGAAAGGCCAAGTTGAGACACTTCAAAGGTATGTTTGAACAACTCAATATGAATGATGATGAAAATATTAGTGACTACATGCTTCGTATGGATGAGGTTGTTAACTCCATGAAAGACTTAGGTCTTGAGCTTGCTGAAAATGATGTTTGTGATAAGATTTTAAGATCTCTTCCTAATAGATTTAGTGAAAATATTTCTACTATTGAGGAAGCTAAAGATTTGGATAAGTTGAAAAAGGATGAGCTCCATAGTATACTTGCAGCATTTGAGTTGAGAACTCAAGTGAAGGTTGACATCAAGAAAGAGGCAGCTTTCAAGGCTACCAAGAAATCCAAAGGTAAACAACTTCAAGAGAGTGATGAGTCTTCTAGTGATGAAGAGGCATATTAAAGCAAGAAATGCAAGTTCTCTAGAAAGCACAAAAGCATAAAAAATATAAGATGTTTCAATTGTGGAAAGTTTGGTCATTATGCTACTGACTGTACTGTTCCCAAGAATGAAAGTGATGAAGATAAACAGGATTCTAAGAGCAAGGATTCTGAAAAGCACAAGCATCACAGGAAGAACAAATATGAGCACAGCAGTCAAGGAAAGAGGTATTATCACAAGCACAAGAAGAGTTTTTACCTATACAAAGCAAGTAAGTGTTCTAGTAGTGATAGTGAAAGTTCTTCAAGTGATGATAAAAATGAAATGTTGTTCATATCAAAAAAAGAGAAAGAACCGAAACATAGATTCATTATTATGAAATGTCTTAGATGTGGAAATTTTGGTCACCTTGAGGATGATTGTACAAATAATGATTTTGTTTCCAGTATGTATGAGGATGCTTCAGAAAACTATAAGGAAGATGCTTGTATGGTTTTTGAAAAAGGTAGCACCTCTAGTGATAAGAAATCTGAAAAAGGCTTTGATGATTCAGAAAGCAAACACATAAAGGATCTTGAAAGTGAACTTATTAATGCTCTTAGTGCTTTGAAAAAGGAAAGAAAGAAGAATTATAGACTCAAGGATAAGTTATATGAATTTTTTATGGAGAGAGATGATCTTATAGAAAATCTTGATTTCTCTATAGCTAAGACGCAAGAACTCAAGGATGAGTTAGAGTCTAAGGTTCTTGAGTATAGTGAGTTAGAATAGAAAATGGCTTCTTTGAAAGAGGAAATTAAAGAGTACAAGGATAAGCTTTACAGGTTTCAAGATAGCTCCAAAAAGGTTAAGTCACTCATCAAAGGTCAAAGAAAGACAATAGATAAAACAGGCCTTGGTTTTGTTAAGCCACGCAAGGAAAAAGTTGGAGAGTCTGGTAAGAGACTCCAAAAGGAAGAGAGTTCTGATGAGGAAAGAATTTCAGATCATGATTCCTTGAATGATAGATGCACAAAAACAGAAAACAGAATTCAGAATGAGAAGAAGAAGTTTTCAGGACCCAAGAGGTCGAATAAAGGAAAATTTCACGGTAGATGTTTTGCGTGTCACAGGTTTGGTCACATGGCTTCACATTGCATGACTCAAGTAAGGAAGGTAAATGAAAATTTTAGAGGTGGTAATTTATTTCAAGGGTATTGCTACTCTTGTAAATAGTTTGGGCATAAGGCAATTTTCTGCAAGGCTAATAACAGGAATAGGGTTAGTCATAACAGGCGGATTCAAACAATAGGTATGCCTAAAAGAAATAAAATTGTTACTTGTTATAAGTGCAACAATGAAGGTCACATAGCTAGACAGTGTAGAGCTGAACTTCCAAGGTACAAGAACAGGAACAATGGTATGAACATGTCCAAGGATCAAGGCATGGATAAGAATAGGAATGATAATAGGAACAGGAACAATGACAGGAATAGGAACGGGAATATGGACAAAGAATTCAAGAGAAGGCCCGGCAAGGAAGTGATAGACGCTGATGATGATCAGTGCCTAATGGGAGTTTTACTCCCACCCAAGAATTAATCACCTCATTAGGAGGTGGGGGAGGGACTAAGCTAAGAGGCTCATTCTTAGTCTCAAGCCCCAAAGGTGACCCTTTGCCATTGATGACAAAGGGGGAGAGATATGAGTAAGGGGGAGAGCTTCAAAGTGAAGAGGAAAGCTTCAAGTCAGGGGATAAAAACTTCAAAGGAATATTCTCAGTTGTGGGCACATTTTGTTAGTTTTTAGCTCAGTTGGTTTCAATTTTGGCTCTTGAGAAGTGTTTTTCAGTAAAGGTTTGCCATCAATGACAAAGGGGGAGATTGTTGGCAATTTTGGGTACTTTGGGTTCATTGCATTTGCTCAAGTGTATAAGTTGTCATTGATGTCAAGAACCTTTTGAAGGAATTTGATTTAATGTAAAATAATTTGTTTTGATGAAGGTTACGGCATGACAGGTTCGAAAGAAAGTAAGTTAGAAAAGTGTCGCGATATCGCAACATGTCGCATTTTCGCGACTTAAGCAGGAGAGAGAAAGCATTTTAGAAAAGTGTCACGATATCGCGACATGTCACAGTTTTGTGACTCAAAGAGGAGAGATAATTTTCGAAGTCAGAAATGTCACGATTTCGCGACATATTGCAAGGAAGGTTGTACGAACAAAAAAGTGTCACGATTTCGTGACATGTTGCAGGAGAGAGAGTCCAAAAGGAAAAGTGTCACGATTTTGCAACATAATGCAGAAGAGAGAGTCCGTAGTGTGAATTGTCACGATTTCATGAAAAGTTCAAAGAGAGAGAAAGTAACACGAAAATTGTCACGATTTCGCGACATGATGTAGATGAAAATGTTCCAAGTAATAACTGTCGCGATTTCGCAACATGCAGTAAAGGAAAGGTTTCGAAGTAAGAAATTTCATGATTTCGTGACATGTTGAAGAAAAAGTGTACGGAAAGTTGATAGCATCGCAATTTCACGACAGGTTGAAGAGAAAGCAAACAGATGCAGAAAGTGTCACGATTTCATGACAGATTGAGATGGTAGCGTTCGGTTGGAGAAAGTGTCACGATTTCATGACAGAAACAGAATGCAGGTCTTCTATAGGAGAAGTGTCATGATATCGCGACGAAAGTAAAGACAAAGTCTGGAGAGGAAGAAGCATCATGATTTCATGACAATTTCAAGAAGGAAGAGCTCAAAGGCGAAAGCGTCATGATTTCACGACAAATTCAAGAGAGAAAAGCACAAGGCAGAAAAAGTGTCACGATTTCACGACATGTTCTGTTTTTGCTAGTGCCTGCAGAGAAGAGTGTACGAAAGTGAAAGGTGTCACGATTTTGTGACATGTCATGTTTTCGCTAGTGCAAGCAGAGAAGAGTGCAAGGAAGAGAAAGTATCACGATTTCACGATAGAAATTGAAAGCAGGTCCTCTATAAGAGAAGTGTCGCGATTTCATGACAAAAGCAGAAAGGAGGTTGACGAAGGGAGAAGTGTCGCGATATCACGACAAAAGAAAATTTGATGCTGACAAAGACAAAAGTGTCGCGATATCGCGACAAGAGCTTAGTTGAAGTCGACAAAGGCTGAAGTTTCGTGATATCACGACAAAAGCCAAAAGAAAGTGTACGGTTGCAAAGGTGTCCCGATATCGCGACATGTAGTTTCACGACAAAAGCTATAGAAGAGTTACAAAGGCAGTGAAGCCGACAAAGTTAAATTTTAGCCGAAGAAAATTAGGGCTTGCAGCTGACGTAGATTAGGGTTTGTTTTTGGTATAACAGCCAACTAAGATTAAATTTTTCATCATCAAAATTTTGTTATAAAAGGAGGGTTGTTTGGAGAGTTGGAGAGTCGATTGAATGTGTTGTTGAGGTGTGACATTCACAGATAGTACACAGAGTAAGAAGTTCGATCGCTGAGATCAGAGTGCAAATTCGATCGTAGTGTGCAGAGTGCATTTTGTCGAATCATTCTAAGTGTGAAAGATCACAAAGGAGGTAGAGTGTGCGAAGACAATGCCACTGTGATTACGTAGAGGTGCAAAGTTTGATGTTCGATCAAGTGTGGCTAGGATTGCACAGAAAGATCAAAGGACTTGTGAACTGAGTTTGATAGTTCTATCAGAGAACTTGAGGATAGAGGTGCATTGGTTATTTGAGAAGAACCTGAGAACATATTTGGTTGCTGAGCTGTTGTGGACGTGATCATAGAAGGCAGAGGTCTCTTAGGCTAAGCATTGAGGACAGGAGGTCTTTGGTGGAAAGGAGTTCCACGTGTTGGCAAGAGGTAGAGGCAGTTGATCTTCTAAGGGATAATTTCCAGAGTAGAGGGGAAGGTATCTCCTTTGAGTAGAGGCTCATAAATTCTAATTGGGGGAAGGTATCTCCTTTGAGCAGAGGCTCATAAATTATGTTTGGGGGAAGGTATCTCCTTTGGGCCGAGGCTCATAAACATTGTAATTGGGAAGGATTCCCAAAGAACTTTGAGATAACTTTTAGAGAAAAGTTTTGTGGACGTAGCCCAACCATTCTAGGTGAACCACGTAAAAATTGGTGTCACTTTGTGGATGATATTGTGCATTGTTTTGATATTGTTGTCGGTATATTGCTTTACTATTTTGTAATATAAAGGAAAAATTAAAAAGGTCTTATACTGTTCACCCCCCCATCTCAGTATAAGCTTGTGTTCTTCACTAAGGGTTTAGAAACCCTTTCAATAATAATTATTAAATTAATAATTATTATTTTATTAATAATAAACTTAACTTAAAACCTTTTCAAAGGTTTGAGTTAATTTATTTATTAATAATCAAAATGGACTTTTAAGGTTTTTTCAAGGAGCAAAAACCTTTTCATTAAGCCAAGATGGTTTTAATAAAAACCCTTAATGAGTCCAGATGGTTTTAAGAAAAACCTTTAACCTTGTCACCATGGTTTTAATTAAAAACCCTTAAACAAACATCATGGAACTTTCAAGATATTTTTGGCACCAAACTCTTTTTGACATCAGCACAAATTCCTTTTGATATCAACACAAACTCCTTTTGACATCAATGACAACTCACAACCATGAAGCTAGGCAACATACCCAAAATTGCCAACAATCTCCCCCTTTGTCATTGATGGCAAACCACTACTGAAACCACTGCCAACTGTCAAAACTGAAACCAACTGAAAACCATCCTCTGAAGCTTTGCTCCCCCTGACTCAAGGCTCTCCCCCTTACTCAAATATCTCCCCCTTTGTCATCAATGGCAAAGGGTCACCTTTGGGGCTCAGGGCTAAGAATGAGCCTCTTAGCTTAGCCCCTCCCCCACCTCCTGTTGAGGTGATTAATTCTGGGGTGGGAGTAAAACTACTCCCAACTTCTTCCTTAAATACTCAAAAGTCTCTCTTGGAAGAGGTTTGGTGAAAATGTCAGCAATCTATTCCTTAGTAGGCACATATTCTAGCTTAACCTACTTGTCCTGAACCTGCTCTCTCAAAAAGTGATATTTGATGGGAATATGCTTTGTTCTTGAGTGCATTACTGGATTCTTGGAGATACTTATGGCACTTGTATTATCACACAATATGGAAATGGGTTGATCATGCTTTATTTTGAAATCCTCCAAGGTAGTCTTCATCCATAAAACTTGTGTACAATAAGCTACTCCTGCTATGTATTCTGCCTCTCTGTAGACAAGGAAACTAAAGGTTGTTTCTTGCTTAACCAAGCAACTAAACAATTCCCCAAAAAGAAAGCTCCACCACTGGTGCTTTTTTTATCATCAATATTGTCGGCCCAATATGCATCTATAAAAGTTGTGAGAGTGAACTTATCGCTCTTGGGATACCAAAGCCCAAGATCCATAGTGCCTTTCAGATATCTGAGAATCCTTTTTACTACCATAACATGAGTTTATTTTGGTGCAGCCTGAAACCTTGCAACTAGTCCCACTGCCTGCATGATGTCTGGTCTGGTAGTTGTAACATAAAGCAAACTACCAATCATGGATCTATACAACCTTTGATCTGCCTCTGGAGATTCATCATCCTTGCTCAACTTACACCCTGTAATCATTGGAGTACTAACAGGTTTGCTATCCTCCATACCAAACTTTTTCAGCATCTCTCTTATGTACTTGCCTTGTGAGAGAAATATTCCTTCTTCTGATTGGGCAATCTGAAGTCCTAAGAAGAAGGAAAATTCCCCAATCATGGACATCTCAAATTCACTCTACGCATATTGTTAGCAAAATATTTACACATTTTGGTGTTATTACCTCCAAAAATGATATCATCAACATAAACAACCACAATTAAGATATTATTTCCATCATTTTTGATATACAAATTGCTATCTGCCATACCTTTTCGAAACCTTATTTCTGAAGATACCTGTCAAGCCTCGAATACCAAGCCCTAGGAGCTTGTTTCAAACCATACAATGCCTTTTTCAATCTACACACAAAATCTGAATTTTTTGAAAGTAAGAACCCTTCTGGTTGTTCAATGTAGACTTCTTCTTCTAACACACCATTTAGAAAAGCTGATTTGACATCCATATGATAGACCTTGAAGTTTTTAAAACTTGAAAAATCCAAAAACATTCTGATAGCCTCAAGACGAGCAACTGGAGCAAAAGTTTCTTCAAAATCAATTCCTTCTACTTGAGCATAACCTTTGCAAACTAACCTTGCTTTATTTTTGACTACCTGACCATCTTCATTTAGCTTGTTTCTGAAGACCCACTTAGTGCCAATGACATTTTTATCTTTAGGTCTTGGAACAAGTTCCCAAGTCTCACTCTTCTCTATCTATTCCAATTCTTCATTCATAGCATTTATCCAAAACTTATCTGCATAGGCTTCACTGAGATATTTTGGCTCAATATGAGATAACAACGAAACATCTGTATGGGAATTTGAAGATATGATTCTTCTCCTTGTCTGTCTGACTTCTGGATTACCAATGATTTTATCCTTTGGATGGTGTTTCTGAACATATCTGGATGGAGTTTTAGGAAGGAGTTGTTGTCTTTCCTCTTCTTCTTTATCTGAATCCTCCCTGAATTCTTCTTGGCAATCTTCATCATCAATTTCCTGAACTGGTTCTCTTATCCCTATTTTCTCATCCACTGTAACATTTATGCTTTCCACAATAGTACAAGTTCTTTTGTTGTAGCATCTATAGGCTTTGCTCTTGCTGGAGTACCCAAGAAAAATGCCCTCATCACATCTAGGATCAAACTTCCCTAAATTCTGATCTTCCCTTCTGATGTAACATTTACTACCAAAAACTCTAAAATGTTTTACTGTGGCTGGTCTTCCTTTCCATAGCTCATAGGGAGTTTTGTGATGATTGACTCTTAACTGAGCTCTGGTGATAATATACATTGTTGTACTAACTACCTCTTTCCAAAAACCATCAGGAAGCTTTGACTCATTCAACATAGCTCTAGCCATATTTTCAATAGTTCTATTTTTTCTTTCAACTACTCCATTTTGTTGAGGAGTTCTTGCTACTGAAAATTCCCTCTTAATCCCTTGTTGCTCACAATAATCCACAAATTCATTTGAAGTGAATTCTCCTCCTCTATCTGATCTTAAGCATTTTATTCTTTTGTCTATTTCATTCTCTATCATTTCTTTGAAGGCTTTAAACTTGTCAAGGGCTTCAGATTTTTCTTTCAGAAAGGTAACCCAAGTCATTCTAGAGAAATCATCTATGAAAAGCATGAAGTAACTCTCTCCCTGTATACTCTGAGTTCTGGTGGGACCACACAAATTAGTATGAATAAGATCTAAAGGTTTGGATGACATGTACCCTTTAGCCTTAAAGTTGGTTCTAGTTTGCTTTCCATGTTGACAAGGACCACAAATAGTATTTTGGGGTCTTTTCAATTTAGGTAAGTCTCTTGATGCTTTCTTATGGCTAATGTTGATAAGATTATCAAAGCTCAAATGTCCCATTCTTTTATGCCATAGCCAACTTTCATCCTCTTGAGACAAAAAACACTTTTCCCTTTTTATCTCACTTAGCATGTAGAGGTTGTTAGGAGTTCGTCTTGCATTAGCAATGATTTTTCCATTCTCTACTTTCCTTATCTCACATCTATCATAATAGAAAGTCACCATATGACCCTGATCACAAAGTTGGCTAACACTCAAAATATTATGTCTCAATCCTTCTACATAAAGCACATTTTTAGTTCTGGTTTTTCCATCTAAACTTAGAGAACCCTTTCCACAAATTTTAGCTGATCTGTTATCTCCAAAGCTAACTGACCCTCTACTAGTTTCTTTGAGAACTATAAACTTTTATTTTTCTCCAGTCATGTGCCTAGAACATCCACTATCAAGGTACCATTTTTCTTCCTTATCTTGAGCATGAAGAGCAGTTTGAACTATCATAGATCTAGTTTTATTTCCATTTGTTTTCCTAACATTCACTTCACTAGATCTTTCCAATTTACACATTCTAGCTATATGCCCAAAATTATTGCATTTGTAACACATAATACTATCATCCATGAGTGGTGCAAAAGAATTAACATTTTTCTTAACATTGTCATTCACAATCCTAGTACAATGGATAGCTCTATGACCATATTTATTGCAAGAAAAACAATAGCCATGGAAAGTATTATGTAACCTGTTTGGAAGCCTTTGATGAGTGTTCCTTCTTTTGTGATCAACTCTTGTCCATTGCTCTCCTTTGTTTTCTTCTTTTCTGGTATCCTTTGGTTTTTGAAAGTTGACTTTATTTCTACTGGATGTTCCTGCTTCTTGGATATGGAGATCTTCTTCCCTTTGCTTTCCAAGAAAAATATTTTGTTTAAGACTCATCTGTTCAAGTCTAACTCTTAGAGAAACCACCTCTTCTTCAAGTCTCTCACATTCAACTTCCTTCCCTTTCAAAACCTCTGTCAAAACCTGCTCAACTTTCTTTCCTTCTTCAGCTAGGATCTTGAAGTCTGTGAGATTTTGAGATAGTTCTATTTTGGCCATCTCTTCTTCTTGATTTTGTTGTTTTAAAACAAAATTCTCTTCCCTGACTTTTTCTAGATTTCTTAGGGCCAAAAATAATTCCCCTTTCAAATAAAATTCAATCTCTTCATCACTTTTCGTGCTCATATGATCTTTCGAGGGATCCTTCTCCAAGATGTTAGGCTCTTCCTGGAGAGACCCACTCTGATACCAATTGAAGAACATAGACTTATACTGAGAGGGGGGTGAACAGTATAAGATGCAACCATTTAAAAAACTTTACTTTAGATAGCAGTGGCATCACCATAACATTAACCATCACAGAAAGCAACACACAAAGAAGAGCCATTTTAACGTGGTTCACCCAAGATGGGCTACATCCACAGAAATATTTTCACTAAAATCTTTCTCAATCAAGTTCTTTGGGAAATCCTTTCCCTATTACAAATTTTATGAACTTCCTATCCAAAGGAGAATCCTTCCCCTCAACAAGTATTTATGAGCCTCCTGCCCAAAGGAGAATCCTTCCCCTCAACAAGTATTTATGAGCCTCCTACCCAAAGGAGATGTCCTATCCCCTCAACAAGTATTTATGAGCCTCCTGCCCAAAGGAGATGTCCTATCCCCCAAAGCTCTAGAAATGATACTTCAGAAGATCATTGCCTCTTCTGTCGCTAGCAAGTGGAACTCCTTTCCATAGAAGACGTCCTGTCCTCCTTGCTCTGGCTCTAGAGACTTCTATCCTCACTATCACCTCCATAGCTGCTCATCAAAACCTGTACTAAACACAGTTAGTCGGTCTAGCACAAGTCCTCTCAAACTCTATCACAAATCTACACCAAACTCAGTCCTCTGGTCCAACACAAATCTGCTCTCAAATATCTATCAGATCTGTCCCAAGATTAAGCCAAAAGCTTGAACAAATCAATCACAACTACTCACAAGTCTTCACCAAGACTTCATCAAATCTATCCACAAGTTCTTCAACAAGAACTTGTCCAAATCAGTCCTAGCAAGCTCACCAAGAACTTGCCCAAATCAGCTCAAGCAAGTTTACCAAGAAACTTGCCCAATGTGAACACACAAAGAGAATTGTTAGAGACCCAATGTGTTTCATCCAATCATATCAAATCAATCTCATAGAAGCATAAAGAGAATTTTTAGAGACTCAATATGTTCTATCCTTCAACTCTCAATCTCAACTCAAATCAATCTCATAGAAGCATAAAGAGAATTGTTAGAGACTCAATATGTTCTATCCTTCAACTTTCAATCTCAACTCAAATCAATCTCATAGAAGCATAAAGAGAATTTTTAGAGACTCAATATGTTCTATCCTTCAACTCTCAACAACCAAACAACTCAATTAGGGTTTCAACAACTTATAGCAATGGCATAAGCTTCTCACTCAAAAACCCTAAAGCAAACTTCAAATGCTTCCACTCTCATAAACTAGAATTATGCAATAACTCATAAACTCATCATGATCTCATAATGCATAATCAATACTTCCACTTTCATAAAATAAGATCCACTCCAAATAAGGAAACTTAATTTAATCCTTTTCACTCCAAACTTATTTTTAGAAAACCATCAATCAATAATAACCATGGAAGAATGTGCCCATACCTTTACTTTGATGAAGAAGGAGAACTCAAAATATGTCACAACACTAACTCTCAATTTGCCACAAATTAGAGTTAGCAACAATGGAATAATGCACAATGATAAGAGTCCTAATAACACCTTATCACTCCAACTCATCAATAATCAAAACTCACAAATATACATATCAACAATATTCCTTTACACCTTATAACTCCTACTTAATATATCACAAAATAACTTCAACCTCAAAAATAATTACAAGAGAATATCCACTCAATAACTCCAAAGGCTTTCTAACCCCAATATGACATTAAGCACAATTATTCCTTAAACCCTTATAACTCCTAAAATACATTTACTTCTAAATGCATTTACCACATAAACATTAAGCATCAATAATAACAATGTCAAAGCAATATTTCTATTTAACCTTATACCTCCATCCAATTACCAACAATAATTTGCCAAGTCAAATCAAATATTCCACATTATCAACAAAAGATCTACCTTGGCCAAAAATCAATTCTCCAACCTTAGGAGAAGTGTGGAGACACCAACATAAGCGCCAAAGTGCTTCCTCCTCCAAACTCATGGCCCAAGGCAACTGTTGTACCACGTGCACAATAATCCATGACCAAAAATGAAACACGCCCGACACGAATCGATCTCGACACCTCTGCCTAGCGAGCACCTTCGCTCCACTACCTTCGCCATTGGAGCACAAGTGCCCAATGAAACTCTCAAGCGCCACTCATCATTTTACCTTCCCTTTGCTCACAAAAATTAAAGACAAATATATTTGTCTTCCTCATAGGCGTACGAAATCAGAACTTAAACATAGAGCAATACGAAACTCAAAAATCATAGAGCAATCCAAAATCAAAGGTCACAGAGCAATACAAAATCGAAGGTCACAGAGCAATACAAATTCGAAGGTAATCACGCAAATCGGAGGTGTATTGAACCTTAGGAATTAATGCCCTTTAATAGTCTTTTGCATCCCATGCAAGTTGACGTCGGCGCTCCTTCCAAACAAATGACGTCGGTGAGGTAAGTCTTCTACATTGGCATCGCTAAGGGTTTAGAAACCCTTTCAATAATAATTATTAAATTAATAATTATTATTTTATTAATAATAAACTTAACTTAAAACCTTTTCAAAGGTTTGAGTTAATTTATTTATTAATAATCAAAATGGACTTTTAAGGTTTTTTCAAGGAGCAAAAACCTTTTCATTAAGCCAATATGGTTTTAATAAAAACCCTTAATGAGTCCAGATGGTTTTAAGAAAAACCTTTAACCTTGTCACCATGGTTTTAATTAAAAACCCTTAAACAAACATCATGGAACTTTCAAGATATTTTTGGCACCAAACTCTTTTTGACATCAACACAAATTCCTTTTGATATCAACACAAACTCCTTTTGACATCAATGACAACTCACAACCATGAAGCTAGGCAACATACCCAAAATTACCAACAATCTCCCCCTTTGTCATTGATGGCAAACCACTACTGAAACCACTACCAACTGTCAAAACTAAAACCAACTGAAAACCATCCTCTGAAGCTTTGCTCCCCCTGACTCAAGGCTCTCCCCTTACTCAAATCTCTCCCCCTTTGTCATCAATGGCAAAGGGTCACCTTTGGGGCTCAGGGCTAAGAATGAGCCTCTTAGCTTAGCCCCTCCCCCACCTCCTGTTGAGGTGATTAATTCTGGGGTGGGAGTAAAACTACTCCCAAATTCTTCCTTAAATACTCAAAAGTCTCTCTTGGAAGAGGTTTGGTGAAAATGTCAGCAATATGTTCCTTAGTAGGCACATATTCTAGCTTAACCTGCTTGTCCTGAACCTGCTCTCTCAGAAAGTGATATTTTATGGGAATATGCTTTGTTCTTGAGTGCATTACTGGATTCTTGGAGATACTTATGGCACTTGTATTATCACACAATATGGAAATGGGTTGATCATGCTTTATTTTGAAATCCTCCAAGGTAGTCTTCATCCATAAAACTTGTGTACAACAAGCTACTGCTGCTATGTATTCTGCCTCTACTGTAGACAAGGAAACTGAAGGTTGTTTCTTGCTTAACCAAGCAACTAAACAATTCCCCAAAAAGAAAGCTCCACCACTGGTGCTTTTTATGTCATCAATATTTTCGGCCCAATATGCATCTGTAAAAGCTGTGAGAGTGAACTTATCGCTCTTGGGATACCAAAGCCCAAGATCCATAGTGCCTTTCAGATATCTGAGAATCCTTTTTACTGCCATAACATGAGTTTCTTTTGGTGCAGCCTGAAACCTTGCAACTAGTCCCACTGCCTGCATGATGTCTGGTCTGGTAGCTGTAACATAAAGCAAACTGCCAATCATGGATCTGTACAACCTTTGATCTACCTCTAGAGATTCATCATCCTTGCTCAACTTACACCCTATAATCATTGGAGTACTAACAGGTTTGCTATCCTCCATACCAAACTTTTTTAGCATCTCTCTTATGTACTTGCCTTGTGAGAGAAATATTCCTTCTTCTGATTGGGCAATCTGAAGTCCTAAGAAGAAGGACAATTCCCCAATCATGGACATCTCAAATTCACTCTGCATATTGTTAGCAAAATATTTACACATTTTGGTGTTATTACCTCCAAAAATGATATCATCAACATAAACAACCACAATTAAGATATTATTTCCATCATTTTTGATATACAAATTGCTATCTGCCATACCTTTTCTGAAACCTTGTTTCTGAAGATACCTGTCAAGCCTCGAATACCAAGCCCTAGGAGCTTGTTTCAAACCATACAATGCCTTTTTCAATCTACACACAAAATCTGAATTTTTTGAAAGTAAGAACCCTTCTGGTTGTTCAATGTAGACTTCTTCTTCTAACACACCATTTAGAAAAGCTGATTTGACATCCATCTGATAGACCTTGAAGTTTTTAAAACTTGAAAAAGCCAAAAACATTCTGATAGCCTCAAGACGAGCAACTGGAGCAAAATTTTCTTCAAAATCAATTCCTTCTACTTGAGCATAACCTTTGCAAACTAACCTTGCTTTATTTCTGACTACCTGACCATCTTCATTTAGCTTGTTTCTGAAGACCCACTTAGTGCCAATGACATTTTTATCTTTAGGTCTTGGAACAAGTTCCCAAGTCTCACTCTTCTCTATCTGTTCCAATTCTTCATTCATAGCATTTATCCAAAACTTATCTACACAGGCTTCACTGAGATATTTTGGCTCAATCTGAGATAACAACGAAACATCTGTATGGGAATTTGAAGATATGATTCTTCTCCTTGTCTGTCTGACTTCTAGATTACCAATGATTTGATCCTTTGGATGGTGTTTCTGAACATATCTGGATGGAGTTTTAGGAAGGAGTTGTTGTCTTTCCTCTTCTTCTTTATCTGAATCCTCCCTGAATTCTTCTTGGCAATCTTCATCATCAATTTCTTGAACTGGTTCTCTTATCCCTATTTTCTCATCCACTAGTAACATTTATGCTTTCCACAATAGTACAAGTTCTTTTGTTGTAGCATCTATAGGCTTTGCTCTTGTTGGAGTACCCAAGAAAAATGCCCTCATCACATCTAGGATCAAACTTCCCTAAATTCTGATCTTCCCTTTTGATGTAACATTTACTACCAAAAACTCTGAAATGTTTTACTGTGGTTGGTCTTCCTTTCCATAGCTCATAGGGAGTTTTGTGATGATTGACTCTTAACTGAGCTCTGGTGATAATATACACTATTGTACTAACTGCCTCTTTCCAAAAACCATCAGGAAGCTTTGACTCATTCAACATAGCTCTAGCCATATTTTCAATAGTTCTATTTTTTCTTTCAACTACTCCATTTTGTTGAGGAGTTCTTGCTGCTGAAAATTCCCTCTTAATCCCTTGTTGCTCACAATAATCCACAAATTCATTTGAAGTGAATTCTCCTCCTCTATCTGATCTTAAGCATTTTATTCTTTTGTCTGTTTCATTCTCTATCATTTCTTTGAAGGCTTTAAACTTGTCAAGGGCTTCAGATTTTTCTTTCAGAAAGGTAACCCAAGTCATTCTAGAGAAATCATCTATGAAAAGCATGAAGTAACTCTCTCCCTGTATACTCTGAGTTCTGGTGGGACCACACAAATCAGTATGAATAAGATCTAAAGGTTTGGATGACATGTACCCTTTAGCCTTAAAGCTGGTTCTAGTTTGCTTTCCATGTTGACAAGGACCACAAATAGTATTTTGGGGTCTTTTCAATTTAGGTAAGTCTCTGACTGCTTTCTTATGGCTAATGTTGATAAGATTATCAAAGCTCAAATGTCCCATTCTTTTATGCCATAGCCAACTTTCATCCTCTTGAGACAAAAAACACTTTTCCCTTTTTATCTCACTTAGCATGTAGAGGTTGTTAGGAGTTCGTCTTGCATTAGCAATGATTTTTCCATTCTCTACTTTCCTTATCTCACATCTATCAGAATAGAAAGTCACCATATGACCCTGATCACAAAGTTGGCTAACACTCAAAATATTATGTCTCAATCCTTCTACATAAAGCACATTTTTAGTTCTGGTTTTTCCATCTAAACTTAGAGAACCCTTTCCACAAATTTTAGCTGATCTGTTATCTCCAAAGCTAACTGACCCTCTACTAGTTTCTTTGAGAACTATAAACTTTTCTTTTTCTCCAGTCATGTGCCTAGAACATCCACTATCAAGGTACCATTTTTCTTCCTTATCTTGAGCATGAAGAGCAGTTTGAACTATCATAGATCTAGTTTTATTTCCATTTGTTTTCCTAACATTCACTTCACTAGATCTTTCCAATTTACACATTCTAGCTATATGCCCAAAATTATTGCATTTGTAACACATAATACTATCATCCATGAGTGGTGCAAAAGAATTAACATTTTTCTTAACATTGTCATTCACAATCCTAGTACAATGGATAGCTCTATGACCATATTTATTGCAAGAAAAACAATAGCCATGGAAAGTATTATGTAACCTGTTTGGAAGCCTTTGATGAGTGTTCCTTCTTTTGTGATCAACTCTTGTCCATTGCTCTCCTTTGTTTTCTTCTTTTCTGGTATCCTTTGGTTTTTGAAAGTTGACTTTATTTCTGCTGGATGTTCCTGCTTCTTGGATATGGAGATCTTCTTCCCTTTGCTTTCCAAGAAAAATATTTTGTTTAAGACTCATCTGTTCAAGTCTAACTCTTAGAGAAACCACCTCTTCTTCAAGTCTCTCACATTCAGCTTCCTTCCCTTTCAAAACCTCTGTCAAAACCTGCTCAACTTTCTTTCCTTCTTCAGCTAGGATCTTGAAGTCTGTGAGATTTTGAGATAGTTCTATTTTGGCCATCTCTTCTTCTTGATTTTGTTGTTTTAAAACAAAATTCTCTTCCCTGACTTTTTCCAGATTTCTTAGGGCCAAAAAGAATTCCCCTTTCAAATAAAATTCAATCTCTTCATCACTTTTCGTGCTCATATGATCTTCCGAGGGATCCTTCTCCAAGTTGTTAGGCTCTTCCTGGAGAGACCCACTCTGATACCAATTGAAGAACATAGACTTATACTGAGAGGGGGGTGAACAGTATAAGATGCAACCATTTAAAAAACTTTACTTTAGATAGCAGTGGCATCACCATAACATTAACCATCACAGAAAGCAACACACAAAGAAGAGCCATTTTAACGTGGTTCACCCAAGATGGGCTACATCCACAAAAATATTTTCACTAAAAGCTTTCTCAATCAAGTTCTTTGGGAAATCCTTTCCCTATTACAAATTTTATGAACTTCCTATCCAAAGGAGAATCCTTCCCCTCAACAAGTATTTATGAGCCTCCTGCCCAAAGGAGAATCCTTCCCCTCAACAAGTATTTATGAGCCTCCTGCCCAAAGGAGATGTCCTATCCCCTCAACAAGTATTTATGAGCCTCCTACCCAAAGGAGATGTCCTATCCCCCAAAGCTCTAGAAATGATACTTCAGAAGATCACTGCCTCTTCTACCGCTAGCAGGTGGAACTCCTTTCCATAGAAGATATCTTGTCCTCCTTGCTCTAGCTCTAGAGACTTCTGTCCTCACTGATCACCTCCACAGCTGCTCATCAAAACCTGTACTAAACATAGTCAGTCGGTCCAGCACAAGTCCTCTCAAACTCTATCACAAATCTGCACCAAACTCAGTCCTCTGGTCCAACACAAATCTGCTCTCAAATCTCTGTCAGATCTGTCCCAAGCTTAAGCCAAAATCTTGAACAAATCAATCACAACTGCTCACAAGTCTTCACCAAGACTTCATAAAATATTTCCACAAGTTCTTCAACAAGAACCTGTCCAAATCAGTCCTAGCAAGCTCACCAAGAACTTGCCCAAATCAGCTCAAGCAAGTTTACCAAGAAACTTGCCCAATGTGAACACACAAAGAGAATTGTTAGAGACCCAATGTGTTTCATCCAATCATATCAAATCAATCTCATAGAAGCATAAAGAGAATTTTTAGAGACTCAATATGTTCTATCCTTCAACTCTCAATCTCAACTCAAATCAATCTCATAGAAGCATAAAGAGAATTGTTAGAGACTCAATATGTTCTATCCTTCAACTTTCAATCTCAACTCAAATCAATCTCATAGAAGCATAAAGAGAATTGTTAGAGACTCAATATGTTCTATCCTTCAACTCTCAACAACCAAACAACTCAATTAGGGTTTCAACAACTTATAGCAATGGCATAAGCTTCTCACTCAAAAACCCTAAAGCAAACTTCAAATGCTTCCACTCTCATAAACTAGAATTATGCAATAACTCATAAACTCATCATGATCTCATAATGCATAATCAATACTTCCACTTTCAGAAAATAAGATCCACTCCAAATAAGGAAACTTAATTTAATCCTTTTCACTCCAAACTTTTTTTCAGAAAACCATCAATCAATAATAACCATGGAAGAATGTGCCCATACCTTTACTTTGATGAAGAAGGAGAACTCAAAATCTGTCACAACACTAACTCTCAATTTGCCACAAATTAGAGTTAGCAACAATGGAATAATGCACAATGATAAGAGTCCTAATAACACCTTATCACTCCAACTCATCAATAATCAAAACTCACAAATATACATATCAACAATATTCCTTTACACCTTATAACTCCTACTTAATATATCACAAAATAACTTCAACCTCAAAAATAATTACAAGAGAATATCCACTCAATAACTCCAAAGGCTTTCTAACCCCAATATGACATTAAGCACAATTATTCCTTAAACCCTTATAACTCCTAAAATACATTTACTTCTAAATGCATTTACCACATAAACATTAAGCATCAATAATAACAATGTCAAAGCAATATTTCTATTTAACCTTATACCTCCATCCAATTACCAACAATAATTTGCCAAGTCAAATCAAATATTCCACATTATCAACAAAAGATCTACCTTGGCCAAAAATCAATTCTCCAACCTTAGGAGAAGTGTGGAGACACCAACATAAGCGCCAAAGCGCTTCCTCCTCCAAACTCATGGCCCAAGGCAACTATTGTACCACGTGCACAATAATCCATGACCAAAAATAAAACACGCCCGACGTGAATCGATCTCGACACCTCTGCCTAGCGAGCGCCTTCGCTCCACTACCTCCACCGTTGGAGCACAAGTGCCCAACAAAACTCTCAAGCGCCACTCATCGTTTTACCTTCCCTTTGCTCATAGAAATTAAAGACAAACATATTTGTCTTCCTCACAGGCGTACGAAATCAGAACTTAAACACAAAGCAATACAAAACTCAAAAATCATAGAGCAATCCAAAATCAAAGGTCACAGAGCAATACAAAATCGAAGGTCACAGAGCAATACGAATTCGAAGGTAATCACGCAAATCGGAGGTGTATTGAACCTTAGGAATTAATGCCCTTTAATAGTCTTTTGCATCCCATGCAAGTTGACGTCGGCGCTCCTTCCAAACAAATGACGTCGGCGAGGTAAGTCTTCTACATTGGCGTCGCTAAGGGTTTAGAAACCCTTTCAATAATAATTATTAAATTAATAATTATTATTTTATTAATAATAAACTTAACTTAAAACCTTTTCAAAGGTTTGAGTTAATTTATTTATTAATAATCAAAATGGACTTTTAAGGTTTTTTCAAGGAGCAAAAACCTTTTCATTAAGCCAAGATGGTTTTAATAAAAACCCTTAATGAGTCCAGATGGTTTTAAGAAAAACCTTTAACCTTGTCACCATGGTTTTAATTAAAAACCCTTAAACAAACATCATGGAACTTTCAAGATCTTTTTGGCACCAAACTCTTTTTGACATCAACACAAATTCCTTTTGATATCAACACAAACTCCTTTTGACATCAATGACAACTCACAACCATGAAGCTAGGCAACATACCCAAAATTACCAACAATAATCTTACAATATGCCAAAAAATTGATTAAAGATTTTGATTTTGTGGAGATCTCTTCTGCTACACTAATTTATGTGTTGTTTCCCTTGGTGGACAAGTGTTGAATCCCTAAGTAGGAGTCTACCATCTTGGAGTTATTCATCCTTTATCTACTTTTTGCTACCACCAAGTTATTTCACTCTTTTTGTATTTCACATATTGCTTAATTTGCATTTATGTATATTTTATGGACATTGTTTTACTATAATTTTCTTCTGCTACAAAATCATGCCCCATAATTATAGGGCATAATTTTTCTATAAGCAAGGTCATGGTTGCCCTATATAGGGCATGATTTCATCAAATCTAAGCTTAGGGACATAATTTTACCCCCAAACCCTAGGGTTGTATTTCATGTTACATTTAGGATCTAATTATGCAAATTGTATTATGTTTATCATTATGTTTAGTTGCATTGTATTCTGTTTGTTCATCTTCTAAAAATGTTAACTTTCACTTTTGCATTATAAAGTTCAACTAAAATAATCTATGGGGCTTGACTGATGCACCTCCAAGTACAATAATACAATGGCCTAAGTAGACCCCCCAATGCTAATCTTATTTTTTGAGGTTTTTGTGAAGTTGTGTTTGTAGGATACAAGCTATGGGATATTTCTAGATGTAATTTAAAGTTGGGAACAACCACCGAATCAAATAAGTGCCCTAGTATATCTTTAGTTTGTTTGTTGGTTGTCCTTTTATCTATCTCTATTCCTGAATATAAGATCAGAAGTGAAGAATATGATTAAATTTGTAGGTATTGAAATAATAAGAGCATATAGTGTGCATGTAGAGTTTTAACGTTGTTTGTGCATCCCTCTTGAACCCTTGCTCAAAGGTTTTGTTTTGCAATCCTAAGGTTAGTAATCATTCAAGCAAAGAATCATTCTAGGGTTAGCTCTTGTCTTCTTACATATTGTATCTTGCATTGTTATTTTACTTTCCATAGTGTAGTTTTAAAAATTCCAAACATAGGTGCATACTAAAATTGACACATAAAAACACATTCCACCATAGACTTGGAGCTATACCTAAAACCATTTCTGGTGAACCCTGTTGGAAAATAAAATACTTGATATTATTCAATGACAAAGACCTTTATTACATAACAAGTGCATACAATATGATCCATTGGATCATAACTAACTAAGTTAATCTCAGCCACTCAAACTTATCCTAGTAACAACTTAGGATATATTATGATATACTCTAACACACCCCCTTAAGTGGTACTAGGACATCTCTAACAAAGAAGAAGTAATATGTGGAAGGAGGATGGAGAGGAAGATGTCCTCTTCAACCCTCCCAGGACAAATTCCATTAAAAAGGGGCCTGCATAGGATCCATGAGATGTCTCAAAAAAATAGAGAAGCCTCATCGTTGAACTGAATGAAATCCTTCTCCCAGACTAGTGCTTGTGACAATGAACAAGGCTATGAACCATGAAAATGAGTCACTAAAGAAAAAATCCCTTGAAACCAAAGTGTCCCACAAAAGGAGAGAGAGAAGATAGGATGGAGAAAGAACCACAAGAATCGCAAGGGTTGTCCAAGATGAATCTCGAAGCATAAATATGTGATTTCTACCTATATGAACGCAATGGGCTGATAGAAAGGTCCAAAACTTGTGGATAAACAACAAAACAAAGGGATAAAAAAATGAAGGGGCACCAATATAGCTATCAAATGTGTCCTTATGGTGACCTCCTCATCCTATTCGAATGAATGGGTAACCAGTTGCTACATCCACTAGGTGATATAGAGAAGATGACTAGATACTAGGATCATATAAAAAAGCCTTGGGAGTTTCGGGTATCGAGAGTGCACTCCATGATAAAACAAACTTTGAACTACAAAAAAGTATGAAATAATTCCAAAACTAAAAAAGGACACCACCATTGTTTTCGGCTTGAAAAAATGTTTTCGATGACTATAAACACCCCTATGATTGGATGTCAAATTGACTTTCATTCGTAGGAAAAACAATAGTCTTCTTCTTTTTCAGTCATAAGGGAATATTTTGGAATATAGCATCGTTAAAATATCTCTCGTAGGAGAATATACAGGGCCTTTCCACTTCTCAAGTGGAAAAAAATAGCTACCAATAAATGAGTTGGCAGTAGCTTTCTTGTAACTCTCAATTCTCCACATGTAACCATCGTTAACACCTCTAGGGTGCCCACATGGTATGCTTCAGTGGGGCCCCTTTTGCGGATCACCAATGCATTCCATTGGATTATGTGTACACATCACCAAAAATCTTATTGAACTTCTCCTCCTTGAACTGAATGCTGAAATGAACTAAGAGTCCTATCTGGCATTCACTACTCTTTTTGGGTTGTTTTCATGAAGTTATGCTCATGTACTCCTCAGTAACATTGATGGCTAAAAAAAACTCCATCCACTGCATGGTCAACTACAACAATATTTTTAGGTATTCACACTCTGCCTCCACCGTTGTTGGATGCCCCAAATATTTAATCGTCTTGGCCCGATCTCTCAATATGTTGTAGATTTTGGTTGCCATAACTCTAATTCCTAATAGTATGATGTGTTAATAAACCATAGAGGGAAGTACATGAAGGACATGGTGGCCAACCGAGTTTATCACAACCTGTAAAACAAAGGACTGAAGGTGTTCCTTGATAAAAAAAACATCCAAATCGGGCATAAATTAACACAATCTATAGAGCACACCATATGCGGGGCCTCAGATCATGTAGCCATTTTCTTGGCTAACTATGTGGAATCACCAACAATGTCACTTGTAGGCACTGCATCTCCCTCACATCCTCCACTGTAAACTCTAGCAATCAATTATTCAAAAATGGTAGAGGAAAAACAACCCACCTTCGACAAGATTGATCGAATATCACTACAAAGAATTCACACAAATACAACCATGTGAAAGTGATCTAGGATAAACTAAATAAGGACACAAAGACTATCAAATGCTATCGCATACCACCATGGGATATGTGGAAAAATAGGAATAGAATACTGTACATATTCTTTACATGAGAACAAAATCAATCTAAATATTTGTATCAAAATAGATTCTCATACTTCATCTTCATCATCGCCACCAATTACCTTCAGCTTGTCCATTATCTCTACCTTTGGTCAGAGATGGGATCCTCAGAGCTCTTCAATCCATACAACATAGAAAATTTTATCTTGGATGAGTTTTCCATTCATTTTACCCTTGGAATCGACGTCCACTTGACAGAGCGATGAACAGTCAGCATCGCTGGCGTAAATGACTCAATAAAATTGATAGAACTGCAATTCCCTACATTTTCATTTTCATACAAACAATCGCAAGGGATCTCATACTCCTCTAGTTCATAAAGTAATTCATCCAAAGAATTTTTTTTTCACCGCCACATGAGATTGAGCACCTTTGTATTCATCTATACACCCTCACATGACAGGGCGGCCGCAATGTCTTCAATAATTAAAAAGAGATGACGACAAGTAACAACGAGCACAGAGATTTTGAGCACTCTCCATAACTTACATGGAATAATTTGTTGCATCACCATGGAATCATGACCAAATATTTGATGCAAAGCAACATATCTATGGATATATAGCACATCAAAAAATTACGAAATCCAACCCCACAAATCTGATGAAATATACATGACATTGGGAAATTAAAAATATCATAGGAGGCTAAGAGACTAGCTGCACGATTTCTTTCCCGTCAACATCACTTCAAACACGCAATTACCAACAACTTGGATTGAACCAAAGAATGTGATGCACATGACCTCTCCATGAGAGACAATACCAAGTCGACAGGGTTAGTTGAAGAAGGCAAGGACGCACCCGACCACGATGGCATCAAACATGGAACAACGCTTGGTAGTATCCGCATAGGGATTTAGGTAGAACATCACTCGTTAGAGGTCTCCTATGTCATCTTTATCGATTATGAGGGATGATGAAATACTAAGGGTGACTAGGGTGGGGCTAGATTGCAATGTCAACTACGACCTCTTATACAAGTGCAGAGAAAAAATATTGAAGCGGTTGAATGTGCAACATTCTCCATATAATTCAAACAAACATATGCCTCATTCACTACATCATCCCTAAAAACTTCCTTATAGATACAGGTTCTCTGAACATGGATCAGTGTAGCACCAATCTGGTGTAGAAGTACCATATCCATTTTTCAATAGTGATAAAAAATAAGGGGACAAAAAAACAAAAATATGTTCTTCGCGCATAGCCTTCAGCTCTTTTAGACTGTAAAAAAAAGAATTAGGAGATCTTTTTCTCCTCTAAGGGCAAAAAAAACAAATTTCTACCTATGAGGATGATCAACATTTCTCAATTTGAACAATATCCTTTGGGCCTGCACTATCAAATTGGTGTGGGTAGCAAGCCAAAAATAATGACCTCCCAAAAACAAAATGCAATTTTTTCTCAATAACTTTCTAGTTTATGATCCATCAAAGGATGGAGAGCATACTCCCTCAGTATTGAAGAAAAAAAATGATGGGGAGGAAAAAAAATGTGAGGGGGGATTTCCATGAGGGAAATCCCCCCATGAGGGAAATCCTCCCTCAGGTTCACAAGGCAGGGAAAGCCTACTCTGATACCATGTTGGAAAATAAAATACTTGATATTATTCAATGAAAAATACCTTTCTTAAATAGCAAGTGCATACAATATGATCTATTGGATCATACCTAATTGAGTTGATCTCAGCCACTCAAACTTATCCTAGTAACAACTTAGGATATATTATGATATACTCTAACAAATCCTTCCCCTGGTTTCTTTCCTGAGTGTAGAATTATAACATTTTCTCATGGTTTACCTTGGCTCCCAGTGGATCCAACCAAGAATAATATGTAGTAGAGAATTTTTTCCCATCTAAACTACTCATCCAAGGGCTCAGGGCCATTTGAAATTCATGACTTCAAATATAGAGAAGTTCACAAGGATGGTTAAACAAATGGGACATTATTCAACATCAGAAATAACAACCACCTAGGAATATTTGCATGTGTTTTAAAGGGAA
Source organism: Wollemia nobilis (assembly GCA_028583015.1). Taxonomy (NCBI): domain Eukaryota; kingdom Viridiplantae; phylum Streptophyta; class Pinopsida; order Araucariales; family Araucariaceae; genus Wollemia; species Wollemia nobilis. Next base: position 2,657,953 of record JAQPPZ010002189.1, on the reverse strand, counting down.
AACCCTCCCAATAGGAATACCATTAGCTTTGTAAAGGATCAACAAGTTTGCAATTATATTCTATTGTAATATTTCCCTTCATTTCTTTTTGTAAAAACAGTCATATCCTAAGTGGCTTGTGGGAAATCTCAAACCCCCACTTCTAACACAATCTTTTTAAAATATTGCTTGCATATATATGTATACATGGGAGTCTATATCAAATTTTTGGTATAGCCATCTATGGCCTCCTATTGACCCATATGTGTGTGTATGTATTTGTTTATGACCTTTTGCATATTTTTGGGTTTTGTTAAGTGCATGTGTGTATGAGGGACCTATATCTATTTCTAGACTAGTCACTTGTTTTGGCTTTCCTATGAGACCCACAATTTATGCATGCATATAATTAGTAACTCTCATCGTGCTTCATTGTGTTGAGAAGAGGAAGTGTTCACAAATGACACATAGTTTTTAGGGCTATTTTTGTAGGAATATCTTAATGGATCTCTTGGCACATCTCCACTCCCTTTTCTTTTGTTGAGTTATTTTATTTTTATCTCTTGCATCCCTTTTCCCTTTGTTGAGTCAAAATCTGCCTTGAATATTACATCATAAGAAGGAGCCAACCCTGTAAATACTCCTAAAGGCCCCTGATTGAGTTGAACTCCATGCTTTCTATCATAGCCCCATTTTTTCACTCCATGCAAGGCATGATTGCTCCACCAAGGACAATTTTGGCATGCCTAATGGAACTATAGGCCCAAAATGGCCACATACTTAGGAAAATTTTGAAATTTTTTACCTAAGGCATGAAGTTCCCATTCCGCACATGTTTCAGTGTATATTGGAGTGGATCCACAACAAAGGTTCTCAATCCACCCAACACTTAGTGTATTTTCACACTAGGAGCAATTCCGCATAGTTTCTAATGTTTTTGGCTCCGGACTGGTGACATGTCCCGAATTCGCAAAAGTTTTTGGGGAAAGATGACGTCAACATAAAAAAGGTGTGGATTGGTGATCGCTTTGTATTTTTAACATCTTTTGAGCGGCTAAGTGTTGGAGAGCCCGATTCTGGGGAGCGCATAGAATATTTTTGCTCGGAATGGTGATAGGAGGTGGAAAGAAAAACAAAGGCATGCAAATTCATGACAAAGATCATTTTGACTAACTTTCTTTTGGATTGGTGACAAGCAACATTGTATACTAATGTTAGTGTAGAATGAAAGAAGAGTTACCTTTACACTGCGGTGGGTCCGGAATGGTGTTCTGAGTTAATACACTTGCTTGGGTCCAGAATAGAATCCACAAATTTTTTGAAGAAAATATGATGTCATCAACCTTTTTGTGCGGATTTGTGAATGCTTCATCGCCAACAAAAGAAAACAAAGGATAAGGAGCGGATTTCATCCCGCTTCACTTTTAATGAGTTTTTGTGCCGGATTGGCATTCCACAGGTTCTGAGGCATAAAAGGTGACATCATTAATTTTAAAAGCGAAATGGTATTTTGGTTCTTCCCCACCATTGTTCCAAGTATATTCCTTATCAAATCGTAGCCGTGCGATGGGGGAAGATCTACGATCGAGATTTTATCAATAATTTTGAAGTATATTAAGGTGATTTCTCATCGGATTCAAAACACAGTCAGTTGGAGGAGGAAGCCAAAGCATCGAGGGTTTCAAGAAAACAAGAACCAGATACGGTTGTAGATCGATGGCGATGAGGGGTTTCCAAGAAATATTAACGATGCAGATGCAGTCTCCAATGGCCAAAACTTCATTTGAAGTTGAACAACCAGCAAGTTGTAGAGGCTTTGAGCTGCCATGGTGGTCCACTTGCAACATATTTTGTGGAGGATGAACCAATAAGGAAATTCCATATAGAACTCTCTACTGAGCTGTAAATGATAAATATTTGTAATGTTTCTTAATATTTTTAATTATGAAAACTATAAATAGAGGTCGAACCCTCATTTTTAAGGGTTGGATCTAGTGTGTTTTCCTGCACTACTATAAATATTCCCAAGAGCTAATGAAAGGAGCATTACATTGATTTTTGCCCCAAATTTGTGTCTTCATTATTTGATATAAGAGGTTCAAATTCCTAAGTTATATTTCTGTAAATATTGAATGGTTATTTTGTTCTAGATTGATGGATTACTAACTACTAGGGTAATTGAAATCTACTTCTAATTAGATCTATATTGGTAGGGAGTGCATTTCTATAAAATATGAGTATTGATTAATTTTGTTATTTGGATTATCATTGTTTGGATATTGAAATTGTTGTCTGCAATATTTCTCTATTGTTCTTTAATGAATGAAGGTGCATTTGATTTGGGATAATGTTTATCTGAGTAATGTGCATTTAAATTGGTTTATGGGAGCTTTTTGTTGTAGTGACAATGTTGTTAGCCTATTTGTCCACTATTGTTCATATTTTCTAACCCTAATATCTTTCTCAACCCTAATCCCCAAAACCCTAAGTGAGCATAATTGTGTCAACACCCTTTTAAGTTGACAAGGAACCAGCCTACTCTGGAGGTTGGATCTGAAACCCTGTTTTGGTCCATCCAATGTTGAGTTTTGAGTTGTAGTTATCGGGTGCATGCCTGGATAGAAATTAGGAAGATAGATAGTCGTAGTATTGAGTAAAACTTGATGCAATTAAGTGCCCAATAGTTTTTGGCATGCCCTATGGGACCAGTTCACAAGGAACATGAAAACCCATCACAAGAGTTATTGTTTATCTCTACCCGAAGGAATCAAGATTTAGAGAATTGTCTTGTCCTTGCTAAGTGGAGAATAGTAAATTCACCTGGTGACTCCCTGGTCTGTGAGCCCAAAAAATAATCATCCCTATAGACCAGTGCCCTTTCATGTATACCAGGTCTTTCAAGAGAAATAATCCAGATTATTTCTTCTTGTATGAGTTACCTTACAGAGGGACAATTGTTATAAGGAGTTTGCATAGAGATTTTATAGAAGAGGAAGATCACCCTGAAGAAGATCCTGTAGTTAATCATAACCCTCCCCTAGTAGTAACCACACCTAGAAACATGGCAGCAAATGCAAATCAAAATTAGGGAAATGCACCACCTAATCAGCCCCTACAAAAATACCCCAGCTGGAACACAACTAGTCCACTTAGATTGCCCCAAATGCATGCCATTCCCCAAGCCGTATCCAAAGCTATACCCACTTATGATGGATCAGGGAAGACTGCATATGAGCACTATCAGGATATCTTAAATATGGCATCTATCCATGACATAAAAAATGAGGATGTTATTGTGAGGATCCTAGCCCTGTCTTTTAGAGGGAAGATCTTACATTGGTTTAGGACCTTTGAGGACAATACTATCACCTCATGGGCTGCATTAGTTGAACCATTCATAGAATAATTCAATGAATCTACTGATCCCTTCTCCCTGCTTAATCAGTTTACTTCTATGCAGAAGGGTCCCCAAGAATTAGTCTCAAATTTTAACTTAAGGTTTAGTAGAACCTGGAAAAGAATTCCCCCTACAACTAGACCAGCTACAAGCTTAGCCTATATGTACTATATCAGAGCTCTGGGATCAGATCTAGGTTTGCAAACCCAAAAATCTAGAATAGAGTATTTCCTCGAGTTTATAATGTTGTGGTTCATGCAAAGAATATTTTAATCAATGTAGGGAGATTACCCCCTAAGACTGCTTTGCCCTACAATCAAGAGACTGGCAGTTTCTAGGGTCAATCAACAACTACATCATATATGGATCCACCTCCATTGTCATCCCCATTTCCACAAATGACCCCCATTCCTTAGCAAAATCCCACATCCACTGCTATCCCTTTTCTTCCACTTCCCGCTCAGGTTTCTCAAGAACCCTCCGTTCTCCTAGACATCCAAAATACCTTGAAAACCCTTAGTAACAAGATGAATTCTATGGAAAAAAGATAAATGGAGAGATCTCAGCAAAGAAGGTTCCCATATATAAATAAGGATCAGAGACCTGGTCCTAGCAATATTTTAGGTATCAAAGTAAATGCAATATATGAAGAACCTAAATATTCTTTGGATACTACTCTTGCAAATGTTTGGTGCTTGGTGTGTAATGATCCACATGATTCACAATCTTGTGTTATGTACCAACATCATGTGCAAATGGCCATAGATCAAGCTGAGAGAAATCAAAAGGGGAGAGTGAACATGCTCTAGTAGCAAGATCATATCATGGTAGGGAAGGAGTTAGATGAGGATGGCCCAATCGTTGTCATGACAAGGTCTAGGAAGAAAACCTTGCAAGTAGATCCACAAAAAATGGGACAATTCCAAGTTCCATCCCAAAAGAGGAATGATCAGCTTCCCCAAAGCAGTAATACTTTTCCTATCCCTCAAGCTAAAGAGAAAGAGAATACAGACAGTCTTCCTAAGAGGTTGGAAAAGGAAACTGAAGGAGACCATATGAGGTCTAAATATGAGGTACAAGAAAGGCTTAGATTCCCCTCTATTACCAAAAGGTAAAGAATAGAAGCCACTCAATAGTATAAAAGAAAATATGGTGAGCCAAAAAGAAGGCCTGAAAAACCTACCCTGGCTAAGTCTGAGTATAATATTGTTGAAGAGATGAAAAATATTCCATAAAAAGCCAGTTTATATGATACTCTTTTCATTCCTGGCTAGATAGACATGCTTAAGGCTTCTCTCAACAAGTACCCATAGTGGAAACATGCCACCACAATTCTTAGTGTGCCCTCAGAGAAGAAAGAAATGTCCCCTGATGTTCTGAAAAATAAACCCCCTCCTTTCTATATCTCCTTGAGAATGGAAGGATGGGTGGTCCAAAATTGTATGATAGATTTAGGAGCATCAACTACAGTTATGCCTAAAGCAGTCTGTGAAGAGATGGGCATGGAGTATACTCGATCTTGTCCTAGAGTGTTACAATTGGATGGGACACCTGTTAAGACAGTGGGAGTCATAAAGGATATTTTAATGAGGCTACATAGAGCCCCTGAGGTGACAATAGTGCAAGAAATAGTAGTGGTTGATCTTGAACCTTATTTTGGGTTATGCCTTTCAAGGGAATTTACTGCAAAGCTGGGAGGATGTATGTATATGGATTATTCTAGTATGGTAATTCCTTTCAAAGGAAAGAGAATAAGGATAACACCTAAAAAGCCAATATCTTATCATATTGAAAGGATTGAGGAGGATATGTGCAATCTTACTCCCCTGGAAGAATTTGAGCTAGTTGAAATTTTTGAAGAGTTGGATATTGAGGATGAGTTGCCCTTCAGAGAATATTACAGTCAGTTTGGAACTGGTATGGGAACATATAGCATTTTAGTTGAATAAGATAAGAAAATCCCTACTATATCCAATCAATATCTGAGAGAAAAGAAAACATGGATCATGCACTTTGATGGTGCTAAATGCAGAAATGATGCAGGAGTTGGTGTGATACTACAGTCCCAATCAGAGGGGACAAATAGTTTTGCCTATAGACTAACATGGTCATGTATAAATAATGCTGCAGAATATGAGGCTCTATGCCTCAGACTAATACAGGTAGAAAGCATGGGCATTAATATTCTAAACATATATGGTGACTCTGAGTTAATTGTCCATCAGGTAAGAGAGAGGTGCAGTAGCAAGCACCATTACCTAAAAGTATACAAAAATAGGGTATGGGATCTAATGGAATCCTTTGATGCCCTAAAAATAAATTTTGTTCTTGGAGAAAAGAATACTTTGGAATATTCCTTAGCAATGAAGGGAGCTAACTTCAACCCTTCTGCAGACTATAGAATCAAGAAAGAAAAGGGAATCAAAATGATTTACAGACCTGCAATACTAAATAAGCAAATTTTTTGGCAGGTTTTTGAAAGTGATGAGCAGATAATTGAATTTATAGTAATAGAAGCATACCTCTCCACTATATAATAAGAGAATATAGAAGATATTGATCAACAAGATGTTATTCAATTAAGGAACAATCACATTCCTAGAGGGTTGGTCACCCTAGAGAGCTTATTTGACAATGAGGATAGAAAAAATACTAGAGCCATGAAATTCAATGAAAATTTTTATAAATAAGTTGAAGTCGATACTAAAAATAAGCTCAATGTTGGAGTTTGATGTTCACCAGAGGAAGTAGAAGATATCAAATCCTTATGCCTAAAATACCAATATATTGTGGCTTGGTCATTTGAATACCTCAAGGTTATATGATAAAAACGTTATCCAACATACTATTGAGCTAGAGCCTGATGCAAAGCCTTTTAGGTAGAAGCAAAGGCTAGTAAATCCAAGGATCGAAGCCATTATGAGAGAGGATCTCTTAAATTTATTAAAGGCTAAGATCATCTATCCAATAAAACATTCAACATGGGTAGCCAACTTGGTACCCATGAGGAAAAAGAATGGTGATATTCGTTTGTGTGTAGATTTCAAAAATCTTAACCAAGCATCTCTTAAGGATCACTATCCCCTCCCACAGATTGATCAAATATTATAGATAGTGGTAGGGGTAGAAAGGTTCTCATTATTATATGGCTTCTCTGGATACAATCATATTTGGGTGAAATTCTAAAGATGAAGATCAGTATAAAACAACATTCACCACCAAATGGGGCACATTTGCCTACCAGAGAATGCCTTTTGGGCTGTCCAATGTGGGAGCCACATTTTAGAGAGCCATGGATTATGCATTTGGGGAACTGATCAATAAAGTCATTATGATCTATTTGGATGGCATGACTATGTTTTCCCATGATAATCACAATCACCTAGCACACCTTGAGAAAGTTTTTCAAAAGTGCAGAGAATTTGGTATTTCACTCAATCCTAAGAAATCATTCTTTGTAGTACATGAGGGAAAACTGCTAGGTCATGTGGTCTCAAAAGAAGGTATGGCCATAGATCCAAACAGAATAAAATCCATTATTTCTCTCCCATTGCCTACAAATAAGAAGACCTTATAGTCCTTTTTGGGTCAAATAAACTTTGTTAGGAAATTTATTTCTCACTTTGCATAGAAAGTGAGGCCCATATCTAAGTTACTCAAGAAGAATTTCGAGTTTAAATGGACCAAGTTTAGGAAGTAAGCTTTTTATATTATCAAGCAATCCATTGCAATAGCCCCAATACTAGTAAATCCATATTTTAGTAAGGATTTTATCCTTTATGCTTATGGAGCTGAAGAGAGTTATGCCTCAGTGCTCACTCAAAAAGATGATCAAGGTGAGGAGCATCCTGTATTATTTTGGAGCTAGACACTCCATGACTACTAGGTAAAATATAACTTTATTGAAAGACAAGTATTTTCTGTGATGAAGTCATTGAAGAAGTTCAGGCAATACTTGGTCCAGAGTAAAATCCTGGTATATGTTGTTCATCCAGATGTAAGGAGCTTTATTCTATAGGGTGAACTAGGAGATAAAAGGGTTGGTTGGATTACCAAAATCTAAGAATATGATGTAGAAATACATCCCACCAAATTTGTGAGAGGTAGGGCCCTGTGCCAAGGTCTAACAGAGGTGGCATAATTAGCAAAAGTAACAAATTGTCAGATAGAATTGATTGTAGAGCCTGATTAAATTGGAGGCCTTTTTTTAAGCCGTACTTAGACCCACCATGTGAAATAGGTAGGTGTATGGGGGGCATTATCCCCCCCTACTACTATCGCCATGGGGGGTCCAAGGGGGTGGTGACAGGAGTAGGAAGGCTAATGCATATTGGTGATCACTTTGTATTTTTAACATCTTTTGAGACCCCCTAGTGGGGGTTTCGGGGGTAGAATGCTCGAAGCCAAAAATAGATGTTTTTTACTATATGAAAATCTGGACCATTTGTTATTAGGTCACAGATCAGAAGGTAGATTTTAGGCAGGCTTTTCACCCTAAAATTGTAATGCACTTTTATAAGAGGATGTTGTATGGTGACTAAAATGTAATGTTCTATGTGCGGCTGCATAATAGAGGGGTTTTTTGGATGGAATATAAGTCCTGGTTATTTTCTCTTTGGATGTAGCCCACATTGGGTGAACCACGTAAATTTGTGTCTATTGTGTATTGCATTATTTTCTTCTGTATTTTATTTCCACATTTTATTGCTTGTATTTTATGCTTTAATCCTAACATGCAATAAAATAATATCAGGTAGAATAAGTGCAGCCATGAGACTCTGATTGGGTTGGCCAGATGATTAAATACTTTCAAACTGGAGTATGCCCTCCAAATATAATTACATACCAAATAAGAAGATACAAGATTCAATATTTGAAATATGTATTATTGCCAGAAGGCTTATATAAAAGAAATTTGGATGGACTTACTGAATTGGGCTATCCAAAACTCTTAAGAATACTTAAAACTATTACCCACAAGGTAATGGACTTGCTGAATCTACCAACAAAAACTTGTTAGGGATTTTGAGGAAGTCACTTGAAGGGAATAAAAGAAGTTGGTACTTGTTGCTAGACCAAGATCTGTGGGTTTATAGGATTACTATAAATAAGTCCATTAAAACTTCCCCTTATGCTCTGGTATTTGGTAAAGAGGTAGTATTACCCGTTTATTTAAAAATTCTAGCACATAAGCTTGTAAATATAGAGTAGGACTCAGAGGAAAATCTAGTAAAAACCAGGCTGACCCACTTACTACAACTTGAAGAGAATAGAGCTCAGGCATATGACAATTTTCAAAATAATTCCTCATATATCAAGTAATGGTTTGATAAGAAGGCTAGATTCAAAAAATTCCAGGTTGGAGATTCAGTTCTCAGGTGGAATGTTGATAGAGAAAAATCGGGCAAACATGAAAAGTTTGATTCTTTTTGGGATGGCCCTTTCAAAATCGTGGAGGCCAAGGAGTCCAATGTGTTCCAGCTTGAAGATATAGAGGGGAAAATATAGCTGATTCTAGTAAATGGTTTTCATATCAAACACTGCTATGTTTAAAATATAAGATCGGTGTAACATATGTATATACATTGTATTATATTTCCCTTTCTTATTCACTTTGTATTTAGTTTTTTTTCTTTAACATTTTGAAAAGAGAAAAATATTTGCAAAAATGGCTAAGTGTTGATAAAGGATTTAGTGAGGTTTCATTTCATACGCAAATACACATAAAGTGTAGCAGAACATAGAGCATCTCTAATCCACATTGAAATGCATGAAGATCTCAGCAGAATGCAACCAATGTTATTGTCCACACGTGAAATGAGTTATTTGTCAGCTGAAACTAAACGTGTCTTCAATCCACTAGTTTTAGGACAAAGGTGAAGCGGAATGGCAATTTTGCAATTAGGCCACATGGAGAGGAAAGAGAGAGACCACATTTAATGCTAAAATATCTCACGCTTAAACCAAAGAGTAGCCAAAATGACACTACAAAGTGGTAACACAAGTTTAAATTTTTAGCCAATGAGATATCAAAACGTCAGTGGGTAGATTGCGTAGGATTTGAAAAGCATGCCAGTGGGTAGATTGCGTAGTAGCTACATTAATGGTGGAATACATGCATGCACCAGGAAATAAAAGAACCAAAGCACAAGCTACATTCATTCAGATACATACCATGTTCACAGAGGAGAAAAGAGCAAAATTATACTCAGAAACATTCACTCTAAAAATTAGAGAGAACGTAGTGTTGTTGTTAGTAAAATGACTTTCAAAGATATCCAAGAAGCTAAAACCTTAGAGAGGAGGACAGTGGGTCCATACATCGATAAATAAAAAGTTGTGGTAGATATCGAGCTAGTCCTCACAAAAAGAACAAGGCTCAGGAGGAACGTGAACGACAGATTCAAGAAAAGAGCATCTTTTTTGGTGGAAGGTAGATGTGTTGTGCTCTCTTACCTATCCTTTTACATTTGTGATTTCATTCACCTTTGTCCATAAGTAATAGTTGCAATAGTTAAATTATATGATATTATGGCCAAATTTGTGAATACTGCTAAAGGCAAAACCTTATTTAGCATCACCACTACATTCTTTTATGAACTCTTTGCTTTAGGATCAGAACCATCTGTAAGATCGAGAGAGTTTAAAGTGACCACCTAGATCAGTTATTACTCTTTGGATAAGCGAGCTAATTATGGTGAATATGTCAATATATGGGTTTATAAACAACTCAATACCAAGCCCAAGAAGAATTTTACTGAAGTCCCAATCCCCATTAAACAATTTTCAAACCCTGTACTATTTTCAATGTTGACCTACATGGAGGGTTTAGACTCCGATAGAATGGTGCATGGCTGGAAAAGTTTTGTAGCCTATTGTATTTCAAATGAAATAATGTATGAGGAAGGTGTGGAGGAAAAAGGGACTAGGGTTATCTTTTTTTACTGGCCAGCCTTCCTTGCCTAAAGGATACATGAACAATTTGTTAGAATGAAAAGGGGCTCTGATGCACCTAGTTTTAGGCATTGCTCAAGCCTTGTATGGATGTTTTATGTGGCTATTAAGGACAATATGCCTTAGATTTTGGTTAGGTACAAAACCAGTGATGGAAAACCCTTTTTGGTCTATTATTGCACAAGTCTTTTAAGGAGTAGTGAGTCTTTCTACAGATTCAACCTTGAATTCCTAGAGTCTGCATTAAAAATAATGTATGGAGAGTGCCCTAGACTACCATCTTTGGCTAAGAAAATTTTGAGAATAGAAGGTGCTAAAGAAGGAGAATGGTATCTTTTAACTAAGGGCATCATAATTAGATTATATGGATTCATGGGTAAACCTTTCCTCCTATCCCATTTTGTTACAGATAAGCTATTTACCTTGGAATATTTGAGGCAGGCATAATACATTGATTCAAATTATGGTTTTAGAAGAAAGAGAAAATATATGCTAACCAATCGCACTGTGGATGATATAACTATCACAAATAAGGGGTAGAGTGAGAAAATTGACCAATACCTAGATAGGTTAGGTCTATTTTATATTCCTCAAATATGGAGTTACGATCCTGATGATATTTTCACCAAAAGGAATGTAGCCCTAAATGGAGATAAAGCTTATAAATTTGATAAGAGGTCTAGATCCCATTTTGAACAGGGCAGAAATAATGATGAGACCACTCTTTTAGAGTGGAATATTTCAAAAATGGATCAACTGCATCCATGGCTAGATTTTTATGAGAAAATTATGGATTTTGATCCAGATAAGAAGAAGATCCATTAGCTGATATAGGCCATCATTCATGATATTAAGGAGAAAACTAGAAAGAAAAAGGACCCTCAACCTGATGAGGAAACTGCTAAATAAGTAGAAAAATGAGAACAATGAAATGTAGCAAAGATATCAGATTGGTGAAGAATGATAATTGAAATTGAAAAATCTAATTCCAGGTTTGGCATGAAGATCGATAATGAGTTTTCTAAAAGGTATGATGGAAATTTCAAAACTTGGAGGCCTAAGGACATAAGGAACATAGTGTTAATTGTGATGAAGTCACAAGCTGGTTATGAATCTTTCTCTCCACCCATAGACCAAGAAGCTCTAGAAGAAGAGTATGAAACTCCTTTGACAACATATGAGGTCTTGAAAACATTTCTCCCCACCACTGAACAAGTGGAAAATATTTCTAAGGGAGTACAACTTTTGAGAAAAATGTAATATTCAAATGAAAAAGTTGTTAGTACTCTAGTCATAGAGGTAGTGACTAGGTCTAAACACTTAGCTTTGGGGGGACAACCTCTTGATATAGATATTAACTAGAAAAATAAGGATGAAAGCTTCATATTTACACCCCTCACTTTCACTACCACAACATTAGTAGAATTGCATCCCATTTATGAGCAAGTGTTGCTTGAAGAAACAACACAAGAAAAAGTATATAAGGAAGATACATAGAGTGAGTTGTTTACCTTTCAATTGATTAATAGAAGAGCTAAAATGGAATATAAAGGGGTTTCTAAGAAAATATATGGATAAAGGAGAGGTTTTTAAAGATGTATTTATTTCAGCTGTACAAGAATTGATACAACAACAGTATCAGCAATATGCATAGACTAAACAAGAAAACCTTACATTTGTAGGTGAAGGTATGGTCTCTAATCCCTCTTCTCCTCTTCCTCCTCTTGAATCCCAAAGGAATTCTTCGTCCCATTCTAGTCAATAAAATGTTACAAAGGTACCTTCCCCCTCTCGTAGTCCATCCCATGTTTCATTGGTCACCACTGAGGTACAGGTTGTCCCTTCTCCCCCAAAGTTATACCAAATTCCACTTTCATCATCTACGGTTCCTACTTTATCATTTTCCATAATTTCACATTCACCATTGCAATCACCATCATAAAAGGATCAAATTATTCCAAGAACCCCCATTCATCTAGTTTTTAGTCTTGCTTCAATTTCTATGAGTTTACCAGTAGCAACCACAACAGTAGTTACCAAGTCAACTGTTGTTACGAAAGCTACTGTAAATACTTCCACACCACCATTATCAATGGTTGAGTCCACCCTTGCATTTATAGTGTCTTCATATACATTGGATACCAGTTATTCAAGTTATTTAACCTTGCCAAAGGAGCAGGCAACCACACAAAAAATAAATTATTTATGGGCAGAGAAGCTATCTAAGCCTTCTAGCAGGATGACTGTAAGAATAAGGAGCATGTATGTCGATCCATTATCAAGGCAAAGTATATCTAGGTCCATGGTCCCCCTTGTAAGAAATATTGAGACTAAGATGACTATCCAAGATTATCGAGTTGAAGAAGTAACAGAGGACATTGAGAAGCTTCCTGAAGAAGATGAGATGGTAATAGCCAGAGCCCACTTAGAGACCTTATATGTGAAGAATGATATATTCAAAGGGAAGGTGGTTAAACTAAAGAAATAAATTTCAAAATTTCAAAATACTATAAAAAATCAAAAGGAGGTGGTAAAGGATCTGGAAAAAGAGACCAAGGGCTGGCAGGAAAAGTTCCAAGAAGCTAATAAGCTCAACGAGCAATTAGGAGAGCAAAAGAATCTGAATGAAGAACAAGAAAAAGAAATTCAAAGTTTGAAACAATAGCTTCAAATTGAGACATCTAAGTCTTCTATATTTTCTAAAGCTAGACTAAAGAATATTAGAAAATAATTTCTCTCTGAGGTCCAAGAGAAATGTTTAGGGCTTCAACTTATCATTGACTACCTAGATGATGCTAGTCGCTTACTCCAGAATGTGCAAAAGGATTTAGATCAAATCACTGGAGAGCTACAACCTATGGTGATTCTATTAAAGCAAATGTACAAGTTGGTTGATAGTAGACTCAGTTATTCTACTAAGCCAATTATAAATAAAGAATGGAATCTTGCTAAAGTTGCTGCTAGAACCATGGTCAAGAAGCACAGGGTACTTCAAAAATTCTGGTTATTATTTAATAGAATTGAAGGAGTGATTAAATATGTGGTGGATGTAAACAAATAACTTATTTAGGTTGGTTTCAAAGGTTTTTTAATGGATGATAACAACTTGCTATCTGTGGTAGAGATTCAGAAGAGCATTGATAAAAATCTACAGGTTGAATCTAGAATTGACTCTTTGGAAGAGCCACTGAACCAAGAGCAAGCTGCTCAAATGATCATTGATTTTACCAGGCTAAGAGATCTCATGGAAGATCTAGTAAACATAGGGAAAGCTTCTAACTATGAAGATATTGGAGAATTGCAATATATTTACAAGAAACTTAAAGAAACATCAAACCCCTCTGAAGCAACATGGAATCAAGCTTTACACACTTTGAAGTTGATAATTCAAATACTTGGTGATAATTCTGGAGGAAGAAACAAAAAACAATCTTCTCCAGAATAAGAAAATGAATAAGAAGATGAATATGAGACCGAAGAAGATGCCCATCAAGAATAAGAATAGGATGGAACCACAACAGGATCGAAAGGGGTACACACTTAGTTCATTTTTTTTTTGTACATATGCAATTTTTTTGTATTTTTATTTTTTGCTCTGACATTGTAAGAAAAAAACATTAAATATATGAAGTCAAAGAGGCACAGAAAGCAACAAATTTTGTGTGAAGTTTTTTTTTTTTTTTAAGAAGACCTTATAATAGAAGTAGAGCTATGTCTTGTGAGAACAATAAATCAATTTTGTTGAATATGCATAGATATTGATGTTTCCTGCATAGTCTCAATATGAATGTTTATCCTCGAAAGATTTTCATAGAGTATTTTGAGGGTAATTTTCTTATTGAAATTATCCTTAGAGACATATTTTCAAAATAGTGGCAGTAGGCCCATATTTTTGGAATAGTGTCCATATGAACCTTTACCCTCTAAGCAGACTATTAGATTTTCAGAGGGTAGTGTTTATATGGAAATTATTCTTTAAAAGCATATTTTTGAATATGACCATTTTTTTACTCTTGAGACCCAATGGATAAGACTCTGAGTTCTACGGATTTGCAAGAAAATCCACTCGGGAGGCACTAGAATGTAGGCCCAAAATGACCACATACTTAGGAAAATTTTGAATATTTTTACCTAAGGCATGAATTTCCCATTCCACACTTGTTTCAGTATATATTGGAGTGGATCCACAACAAAGGCTCTCAATCCGCCCAAAACTTAGTGTATTTTTACACTAAGAGCAATTCCACGTAGTTTCTAATGTTTTTGGCTTTGGATTGGTGACACATTTTGAATCCACAAAAGTTTTTGGGAAATATGATGTCAACGTAAAAGGTGCAGAGTGGTGATCGCTTTGTATTAACATATTTTGAGTGGCTAAGTGTTGGATAGCCCGATTCTGGGGAGTGCGTATAACATTTTTACCCGAAATGGTGATAAGAGGTGGAAAGCAAAATAAATGCATGTGGATTCATGAAAAAGGTCATTTTGACTAACTTTATTTCAGATTGGTGACAAGCAGCATTGTATACTAATGTCAGTGCATAATGAAAGAAGATTGGTGATCGCTTTGTATTTTTAACATCTTCTGAGCCCCCCTAGGGGGGTTTCAGGGGTAGGGTCCCTGAAGCCAACAATATGTTTTTTACTCTATGTAAATTTGGACCATTTGTTATTAGGTCATAGATCGAATGGTAGATTTTAGGCAGGTTTTTGCCCTAAAATTGTAATGCACTTTTATAAGAGGATGTTGTATGGCGACTAAAATGTAATGTTCTATGCATGGTTGTGTAATAGAGGGCTTTTCTGGATGGAATATAAGGTTTGGTTATTTTCTCCATGGACGTAGCCCACATTGGGTGAACCACGTAAATCTATGTCTATTGTGTATTGCATTATTTTCTTCTATGTTTTATTTTTGTATTTTATTGCTTGTATTTTATGCTTTAATCCTAATAGACAACAAAAGAAGATTAGGTAGAAGAAGTGCAGGTAGGAGACTCTAATTGGGTTGGACAAATGATTAAATACTTTTAAACTAGAGTATGCCCTCCAAATATAAATACATCCCAAAGAAGAAGATACAGGCTATAGGATTTGAAATATGTATTGCTACCAGAAGGCCTATATAAAATAAATTTGGATGGAGTCCTAAAATTATTAAAATATGATCAGCAACAGAGGGTTATTGAAGAGTTACATGGAGGATCAACTGGAGGACATAACTTAGGTAGATTTACAACTTTAAAAATTATAAAATCTGGCTATTACTGGCCTATTGTATTTGCTGATACTTTCAGGGTTAGTAGGGCCTATGACAAATGTTAGTGATATGTTGGAAGGATAAGGAATGCTTCATTCCCCCTCATGCCAATACAAGTTGAAGAACATTTTTAACAATGGGGCTAGACTTCATAGGTATCATCAATCCTCATTCCTTGAAAAAGCAATAAGTTTATCCTAACTACCATAGATTACCTCACCAGGTGGGTGGAGTCTATTCCTACAAATAAATCAGATCAGGAACTTGTGATCAATTTTATGGAGAACTTGATTTCAAGGTTTGGAGTTCCACAAGCCTTGATGAGTGACAATGGCCTAGATTTCATAGGAGCCAAGTATATTGATTTTTCCAGCAAGTATGATATCACTCTTAAGAATACTTTAAACTATTACCCACATGGTAATGGACTTTTTGAATCTACCAAAATAAACTTGTTACGGATTTTGAGGAAGTTGCTTGAAGGGAATAAAATAAGTTGGCACCTGTTGTTGGACCAAGCTCTGTGGGTTGATTGGATTACTATAAATAAGTCAATTAAAAATTCCCCTTATGCTATGGTATATGGTAAAGAGGTAGTATTACCCATTCATTTGAAAATTCCAGCACTTAAGCTTGTAAATACATAGGAGGAGTCAGAGGAAACTCCAGTAAAAACCAGGCTGACCCACTTACTACAACTTGAAGAGAATAGAGCTCAGGCATATGAAAATTTTCAAAAGCATTCCTTAGTTTTCAAGGTATGGTTTTAAAAGAAGGTCAGATTCAAAAAATTCTAGGTTGGAGATTCAGTTCTCAGGTGGAATGTTGATAGAGCAAAACCGGGCAAACATGAAAAGTTTGATTCTTTTTGGGGCAACCCTTTCAAAATAGTGGAGCCCAAAGAGTCTAATGTGTTCTATCTTGAATATCTAGAGGGGAACATACAGTCGATTCCAGTAAATGGTTTTCATGTCAAACTCTACTATGTTTGAAACATAAGCTCATTGTAACATATTGTATTATATTTCCCTTTTTTTCTGCACTTTGTTTTCAGTTTTTTTTCTTTAACATTTTGAAAAGATAAAAATATTCACAAAAATGACTAAGTGTTGACAAAGGATTCAGTGAGGTTCCATTTCACACACAAATACACGTAAAGTGTAGCAGAACAATGATCATCTCTAATCCGCGTTGAAATGCATGAAGATCTTAGTGGAATGGAACCAATGTAACTGTTCACGCGTGAAATGAGTTATTTGTCAGTGAAAATTAAACTTGTCTTCAATCTGTCATTTTCAAGACAAAGGTGAAGCAAAATGAACATTTTGCAATTAGGCCACATAGAGAGGAAGGAGAAAGCCTGCATTTAATGCTAAAAGATCCTACGCTCAAACCAAAGAGTAGCAAAAATGACACCACAAAGTGGTAATGCAAGTTTGAATTTTTGGCCAATGAGATATCAAAACACCACCTTCAATCTACCAAAAGGAATGAGTAGAATTTGGAAAGTGTGCCAATGGGTAGATTGTGCAGTAGCCACATTAATGGTGGAAGACATGCATGCACTAGGAAATAAAAGCACCAAAGCACGAGTTACATTCATTCGAAGACATACCATGTTCATAGAGGAGAAAAAAGTGAAACAACACTCATAAACATTCACTATGAAAATTAGAGAGAACATAGTGTTGTTGGTAAAATGGCTTTTGAAGATACCCAAGAAGCTAAAACATCATAGAGGAGGTTACCCAAGAAGCTAAAACATCATAGAGGAGGTTAGTGGGTCCATAAATCGATAAAGTGAAAGCTATGGAAGATATCAAGCTAGTCCTCACAAAAATAATAAGGCTAAAGAGGAACGTGAATGATAAATTCAATAAAAGAGTAGCTTTGTCGATGGAAGGTAGATGTGATGTGCTCTCTTACCTGTATTTTTACATTTGTGATTCTGTTCACCCTTCTCCAAAATTAATAGCTATAATAATTAAATTATATTACCCCATGGCCAAAGCGGTGAAGAATTATAAAGGCCCAAAAAGTAGGAAGATAGACAACTACAATATTGAGTAAAACTTGATGCAATTCAGTGCCCAATAGGAATCTCAATAATACATAATTAGTATCAAAATTATAACAAGGAGTAGGGCTTAGAATTGATGAGGATATTTTTTCATTCTTGCTTATTGAAGCACTTCTTTACTCACTTTGTGACTCTGCTCTAGAATGAACACCAGAAGAAGCTAGTGTTGAAGATATTAGACTAAGATTTAGGTGAAGATCTCAACCTACCTGCTTTCTAAAAGCAAGAAGTTTCATTCACTTGGTGACTCCACTATAATCCAAAGGACCCATAGGTCTAATATGGTTGCTTGATATTAGGAGAAGTCCCCTAACTGGGGATAAAAAATCCTATTATGACCTCTGAAACCATTGGTTTTTTGGGAAAAATTCCTAGCATCACTGCTACATATTTTACCTAAATATATTGGTGAAGGTCCAACACCCCCATTAGAGAACCTACAAGAACTTATTTTTATTAATCAATTGCACAACATAACAAAGTAGTATGTGACCCTTAGGTTGTTTGTGGGTTCACTAAAAGTAAAGGATCACAAAAAGTATAATTATTTACCTCCACATTCAATCTCCAACTAGTATTAGCTTGTTGCCTTAGTCGTGAATAATTTTATAAAAGAGGTAGGTAGAGTAGAACCTGAGCCAAGCACTCCATCCAAGGATGTATTAAAAGAGGAGATAAAAAGCACCCTTCTGGAAGATTAAAATGAGATCTAAACCACCCCTAAAAATTAAGAGTGGATCTCAAAGGGGGCCCTTCACACATATCATGAAGGGCTTGAGTATACAAATCAACCAAAAGTTGAAGAGACTCATCATGAGGAGGAAAATTTTGGGTTAGACCTCCTCTACCCTTCTGGTCACTAAGTAGAAAAACATGTAACTCCCATTTGAGATACCTTCTTTTTTAAGAGATTGGGCCAAATTATCCAAAGAACCTTGTATCCATAAGGATGAAAAGACATCAAAGGTTTATCCAAAACGTGGGGGCCTTACCTTAGTGGTTTCAACCATAGCATTATTTTTAGCACCTACCTACATGGGGTGAGGAAGATACAAGAAAGTCTTAATTTCATTGGGGTGACAATCCTTCACCCAAGAAACTAGAGAAAAAGAAAGAAAAACTTTTTGTTGTCTTGAATTCTCTTGAAGTCTTTTTCTACCTTCAAGTTTGCTTTCTCTATTCAACTTTTCAATATGACCTATTTCTTGGGTCTATTAATCTACCTTAAATGGTATTTTTCTCAAGTCTCATTTTTTTGATTATATGAAACCTCTTTTCTCTTGGGTCTCCTTACTTTATTCAATCTCAAGGTTTATCTCTAAGACCTAAAACTATGTTGTAGAATGCCTTTTATTCCAAATTTATTCTTGGAATAGGTAAACTCAATATATCTATCAAGGTCTATCTTTGAGACCTGAAATACTTATCAATATTTATATCTAAAATATAAATGCAACTCAAACCAATCCATGCATGAAGAAATATTGCAACCTTCTAGAAATCAAAGGTGAAAGTCTTCTATAATTGTTGTAGGAAGCTTCTCAAATTCTAAAGATCAATTTTCACTATAGAAAAAATTTAGATAACATTTTCTAGCATTAATATAAAACTTCAATAAAACATTTCAATAATCTAAAGCAAAATAGCAATGGCCAAAATTTCTTCTTGAGTTGGTTCTCTAAAGTATACCTCCTTAAATATTTATTGGTTGTCCACCAACCTAGTGGTATTAATTATTGCCTTCACTAGTCTCTCTTAGTCAATGGAAATACTTTTCTTCACTAGTTTTTATTATCTAGTGGTAATATCCTCAAGTTCACTGGTCTCTCCTTGGCCAATGGAAATTTCTTTAGACTATTTGCAACTTTTAAAAACCTGTTCAAGAAAACTTGTTGTGGCTTTAATACCACTGATAGCTTTGGAAGCTTAATACTTAACATAAATAGCCACAAAATAAAATATAAAGATGCAATATAAAGAACTCAATATAGATGATAAATAACACAAATAAAAATCAGAAATACTCATAGAATAATCACATTAAAAATGCTCACAAAAATGCTAAAAATGATATAGAAAAATGTTCTACTAATGCATGTTATGTGCAATGAAGTTTTGATACCAATTACAAAGCTTTGTCACATAATATAATAGTATGTGAATCTTCATATGAAGCACTCTTGACCTTCACTCTTCTTTGAAACTCTTCACTTTCCTATTCTAAGGACACATGTGCACTCTTACATAATGGACACTTGTATACATCCACACTCACAACACTTGCACACTTAATTACATGATAATTGTGCATTTGTTGCACATTATTACATTACATGAAATATAAACTCACAGTATAATATATGAAATAAATCTAATATAATATTATACCAAGGTGGTACATTGCCATGTACCAAATAATATAATATATTCCAATAGAGTAAACAAATTTTTTCCCATACGCTATTTGGATTACTATTGACACTGTGTCTCTTCGTTTCTTTAGCTGATGTTTGGATTTTGACATCTCTTGTGCTTTTGCAAACCTATGAATGTCACTTCAGCCTTTGTACTCCAATTGATCCTGTGAGCGGTTTTTGTACGTTGGTTTATGTTTTTCTAGATACTCAACACTTGTTACAATGCTTCTCAATGTTTATCTTGTACTACAATGCACTGGGCTTCAGGTGCAATAATTTCAATGCTTTAATGCTTGATACTAATGTAGGCTATCATTTTTTGGTTTGTGGAAAATACCACAATTGGGATACCACTTTTGGGTAAGTCCCAAGGAGGTAGGAGTATATTTTCCACCAAAAATGTTGAGGGCTTGCACCTAGCCTACCCCGTTTGACACACTCAAATACCATGCCTAAAAAAAAAAAATAGAAACAAGAAAATACAAAAATATAAATAAAAACAAAAAAACAAAAAACACCAAAAACAACACAAAAAACACAAAAAAAAATAGAACAAAAATAATACAAAACAAAAAAACACACCAAAATACTAAAAATATGGAACAAATAGATAACAAATTTGGTCCTTGTATGCCAATAGACTATTCATGCAATATTCAATAGAGGAAATATAAGAACAATCAGTCTGAGCAAGGGAACTAAAATACCCTGACCAAACCAAAGAGAGGCAAAACCAAGTAAAAAGGAACTAGGCTAGGTACATCTAGTACTCGAGCCATCCAGAGAAAGGATAGAAAGAAGAGATTCCCTTATTTGTTAATCCCACTATCTGGGAGGTGGTTGTAGTAAGTAATATCATCTTTTTTCCAATATCCAATTAGCTAAAGCATCAACACTTCTATTATGTTCTCTGACCACATGATTGTATTAAACTTTCAAAAGTCCATATGGATTAATTGAATCTTCTCAATAATTCATTTTACTCTCCAATCAGCCTTATGATTCATAGAAGGAGTTTTCAACATGTTAATCATGACTTGGGAGTCATATTAAACCAACATATTTTTCCATATGATCTTAAAAACCTCTCGAAGGTATCTAAGGATACCATACCCCTCAATAAGGTTATTAGAAAGGATACCCAAATTCTCAACAAAAGTGAAAACCAAGAAACCATATGAAAGTCTACCAATTCCTCTTGCACTATCTTTTTTAGGGTTCCTCCTAGAGGCTCCATCAGTATTGAATTTTCCAAAAAACTTATGAGGAGGTTTCTAATTCCTTGTTCTATCCATATTTCGATTATCCATATTCCCATTTAAGTTGGTTGCCTTTAAAAGAGTCAATATTCAAACTTTGCATCACTCGATCCCATCTTTGGTGGGATTTCTTGGGGTGATTAAGGAGGTGTTGGATTAATTCAACTAATATGGCAATGACATTTTTCCAAATATAGTGAATGTCATTCCTTTCCTGATTAAAAATCCAATTGTTTATTTCCTTATAGATATTCCAAGGTAGAATGGTAGAACCCATCCAAACTAACTTCATAAACTGATCAACATCCTCTTGATTAGGACAATCCCTCTAAATTTGTTTGAAAGTAAGAATATTGAACAACTATGAGCCAAGTAAGATTGCTTTTCTCCTCCATAGATCAGAGGCTAAGGTAAATTCAATTAATATATAATCGAAAGTTTCCACATTCTCTCCACACATTTTGCATTTAAACGAGCTATGAAAATCATGTTTCATAAGTTGCTCACTAGAAAGCACTAGGTAATGCAATAAAATATAGGTAAAGAACCTCACCTTAGGCAAAAAATTTTGAGCCCACAATTGAGTAAATATGTCATATGATTGGTTGAGATTAATATTGCATAAGGCCAAATAACCTTGAGCAACTGAATACTCACCCTTAGTAGTGTTTTTCTATCCAAAAAAATATTTAAAATGGGACCAATACAGAGATATTATATGAAGGATACTTTAGATATCTTTTCTTTGCCTTTCTAGTATTTGAATAGGCTAGTCCTTAATAGGGATCCAATATCTACCAACCTCTGAATTACCAGTATGGTACCGATATTAATTAGCTACCTTTATCCAGTTAGCACAATGAAGATCCTCAATCCAAGGCCTCCAATCTGAAAATTTAGTTATCAAAGGTTGGTGACCATCCCAAGAAACTATCCACAAATTTACTTTTTGACCATTTTGAATGTTCCAAAATAACTTTTTCTTAATAAAATACTCACCAGTATTAAGAACTGCTAAAATGGGAGAATATTTGATAGGCAATTGATAGCGAACAAGGTCTTTAGGACTTATGTTCTTAGCATATTTAGCATGAATATTTTTGGCCCAAAGATCATTGGGGTTATGCAAAATCCTCCAATATAATTTAGTAGTTAAAGCCTTATTATTATTAATAGTAGACTGAAATCCTAACCCCCCTTCATTCTTGGGAAGGCATAAAGTATCCCATTTCACCAAGGCCCATTTTATTTTCTCCTTAGTACCACTCCATAGGAACTACTAATTGATTTGATCCAATTCTCAAAGAATTTTATTTGGGATATTCAACACAGTAGAAACATAAATAGGTATAGTTTGAAGGACAAATTTAAACAAGGTAATTCTACCCCCAAATGAAAGCCAACTATTGGTCCACTTTCCAATTTCCTTCTTAACACTATCCAACAACCAATTCTAGTATTTTTTTTATCTTTGAATATTTATAGGAATGCCTAAATAATTGATCGAAAGGGAGATATTATTATATATTAATTTATCCAAGACCATGTATTCCTATATATGAGAGTAGTGAATGAAAATTACTTTAGATTTATCTTCATTAATCAATTGTTGTTAGCATTAGAAAAATAGTTGATGATTTGCTTGATTTTAGAAGCTTCCTTAATTGTAGCTTTACCTAATAGAGTAGAGTAGTCAAAAATTTGAAGATGAAAAATAGACCTAGCTCCATGAGCAATGGTAACTCCCTCAAGGGTTATTTTTTATCTATTTTTGGTTATAGTCGTGCCCAAGAATTCAATACGAATTATGAATAAATAAGGGGAGACATGATCACCTTGCCTAATACCTTTGAAAGCTAGAAACAAGTGAGAAGGTCTTCCATTGATAATAATAGAATAGGAAACAAAAGAGATACATCCCATAATCTAGTCCATACAAACCTAAAAGAATCCAAATTACCTCAAAACTTTGATAAGGAAGTGCCAATCCACTCTATCATAAGTTTTTGATAAGTCTAAACAAATGAACATAGATGGAGATTTATGCATTTCCATGGAATGTATGGCTTCCAGAGTAAGAACTAACTCATCCAATATTTGATGCCCTTCCACATAATCCCCTTGTTCAAGGGAAATAATCTTAAGCAAAAGAGGCTTCATCCTTTTTGCCATGATCTTTGTAATGATTTTGAGAAGAACATTACATAAAGCTATAGGTCTAAAAGTTGAGATATGATAGGTCTAATGTTGGAAATTTTGAGTATATTGTTTTCATTGATGTCAAAGGATTGATGTCATAGGTTGATGACATTGGTTGTCATTGATGTCAAAGATAGCTTGGTATGGCAAAAAGATAAGGTTTATAAGTTGGTTAAATATGAAAGTTAAATTTCATCCCAATGCAAGGAAATTGATAAAAAGGATAAGATTATAATATTTATTTTAAATATTATAAGCCAAAGAGGTTTGGGACAAAGCTCTAAGTGTTTGGTTAAAAGGTTGAAGACCATAGTTTAAAGACCATGCATAAATCAAGTGGCTAAGGCTTAAGAAGAAATAATATTATAATATTACGGATAAATTTTTGAAGCCAAAGGTTTAATAATATAAAATTTATTATAATATTTTATATTATAATTTAAACCCAAGATGGGTTTTGGTGCCAATATTTTTAAAGTTTTCAAATAAAACCTATAAAGAACTGACGTCAAGAAAGGAATGAGAAATCCATATTAATATGGATTTAATTTATGCATTAAGGTAATTTGGTGATTTGAATTATATTGGTATTTGTTTTTCCTGCGTGTGCGAATTGTGAGAAAATAAAGGACAAATTTTAGTCTAAAAAAATGAGATTTCATGGTAAAATAAATAGAAGATCATGGGGTTTTATTATTAAACAGGTGGTTGGCCTAGTGGCAGACTGGGCAACACTAAGGCGCAGGGAAGGCAACAGGTCATGAGGTCGAAACTCGACAGTGATAGTTTTGATGTTTTGATAAGCAAGGAGGTTTTGCGAAGATGTTAAAACAAACAACGTGTATCTTTGGTTCTATGTGGGAAGTTGGCCTAGCGGTAGCCCAAGTGGCACTAGCGTGCTGGTAGGCAGGGGGTTTCGTGATCGATTCCCATCCACGACAATTGTGGTAAGCAAAATAATTTTTTTTATTAGTGACTAAGGTTGAAATAATAAGGGCCTAAGTTGTGCTTGATTATTGTGCACTATTGGACTTAGGAAGTTATAAGGGAAATAAATTTTTTATTTTTGCCATTGTTTTAGAAGGAAATAAAAGGGGCAAATTGCAATTAACTTTTGAAGTATTATTTTATGGAGTAATAAGGTGTAATTAGTGGTAAATCAATTTGTGTTGGTATTGTTGAAATATTGAAGTGGGAGATAAAAGGTGTATAATATATTTTTATTGTTTGTAATATTTGCTTTAATATTGAAGGGCTTGGTTCATAATTTGATGTTTTATTGAGAAATCAAGAGAGTTATAGAGCATTGGTTTGGAACATAATTGTGCACACATTTTGAGAATGTTTTCCAATATATGAAAAGGTGTTCTGCTAATCCTATTGAAGCTACAAAATATATTATTTTTGAGACAGGTATTTGAGGGCACATCTTCATCAAGCATTTTGAGGTATGGTGGTTCAACTTTTTATCTAGGTGGTTGTGTTTTGAGAAAGTAGTTTTGAGGTGGAGTTAAAAGGGTTGATTGGTATGCATTATTGAAAATATTTGAGAAAGGGTTTGTGAAAAAAAATGTGTATTCATTATCTGAATATTTTTGAAGCATTGGTTTGAATGTATTGAATGTATATGAGCAAGTTTTGTCAAGCAATTGTGTATTTGATTTGAAAATAACATAATGTGGAATTATATTGCATATATTTTCTTGTGTTCTTGAACAAGAATTATTGGTATAATATGTTTGAAGTATTATGATCAAGCAAGTGTTATGAGAAAATTTTGAGCATGTGTTAGAGTAGAATTAAGCAAAGACAGTAAGCAGACTAGAGCAGGATTATGAGTTGTTTGAGCAGGCCTCTTTGGGAGAAGGCTTGTGAGTAGTTCTAGGTAGATTTGAGGTAGTCTTGTGAGTAGGTTTAAGGTAAACTTGTGAACAGGTTTAAGGTAAATTTATGAGCAGGTATGAGATAGATCAGTATAGGAAATTGAGTAGATTTTATTAGAATGGTGAGCAATTTTGATCAAAGTTGTGAGAAAATTTGATCAGAGTTTAGCAGAGTTGAGAACATATTTTGAAATACACTAGTACAAAGGGGATAGGGTTCTCCTATGGATAGAGGTCCATAAATTAGAGAAGTTGGTACAGAGGTCTCTTGTGGATAGAGATCCATGAATTTGATCATAGGGTATTGGTGTCTCCTTTGAATAGAGGTCCATAAATATTGTAATAGGGATTTGGTTCCCAATATATTCATTGAGAAAAAATTATAAGAAATATTTTCTCTGTGGATGTAACCCACATTGGGTGAACCATGTTAAATCATATTGTAGATTAAAAATACACGCCAAACAGAAAGATAAAACCACAAGAATGGAATACAGGAAAGTTGCACAAAACAGACGATTTATATTAATCGATGGAGTTTAAAAACTCCTTTTTGAATACAACTGGGCCTGTAACCCTTTTTGTGATACAAAAATTACAAGTTATGCTAGGGTTCTCCGAAACCCTAGCTGGCACGAATGGTGGCGCTTCCGAAGAACGTATCTTCAATCCCAACAGAGTGAGTGGGCTTTGTCGTATCCCTTGCTTGGACCACTCCAGCTTAATCACCGCCATCAATAAACTGGATCTGTTATCAAAAACCTGCACACATTAACACTATCAAGGAGTTAGAAATTAATGAGAGGGCTCCACTGCGTGAGCCCTCAGAAACAATCTAAAACCCTATAAAAATGGAATGCAGGAAATCAATAACAGATTAATACATAAAATACGGCTACTTGCTTTAAACTAATTTATACCTGTTCTCTGTTAACGCAGCTAGACCAGGCGACACCTGGAAGTAATGTTGTTGTCAGAATAGGCTGCGGAAGGCGCCCTGGTGCACTCGCCGAACGCCCGCGTGCTTCTGGATCTGGATTACAGACGTCGGTCTGAGTCTGTGGCTGAAGGTAAACGCCCGTGGGCACTTGTTAAACGCCCGTGGGCACTTGGTAAACGCCCGTGGGCACTTGGTGAAGGGGTAAATGCCCGTGGGCACTTGCGACAGGAATGGGAGATTCTGCAGAATGCTGCAGAAGGAATGGCGGCGAAAGCGACGACGGAAACGGCGATAGATGCGGCAAAAGGGTAGCAGAAGAGAGGAGATAACAGTAGAAGAATTAGAATCAGAGATAGAAGTAGCAAAAGACCTAGGCGAAGAAGATAGGTAGAAGACATAGGGTTTGAGCCATCAAAGTGACTCGATTTATAATCCACTCTTAGGGCACACTTTAGGGTTTTAACGACACTTTGAACGTGTGGCTAAGATTAAAGCGGATCCAAGGGTAGAGAATAAATCTTGGTTGTGGAATGGATTAAGATGGATGGACGGATGAGATTAAATGAAGGATGGACGGCTCATATTAAATCACTTAAACTATTATTTAAATATATATATTAAAATATTAAAATATAAAATATATATATATAAATATTAATTTAAATAAATTTGGGGATGAAAAATGGCAGGAAAGGTGAAATTGGGCCAAATAATGGCGGGAAAGTGTGGATTTGGGCCAAATAATGGCGGGAAGGTGGATGACCGACATGTGGTTGACAGGAAGGTATAGATGACTTGCAAGTGGCTGGATTTTGGTGTCTACAGATGCTCCTTTTTGAGCCGCTTTGTGTGAAGACACAATGCAACACAAAAACTTAGGACACCCGAAAAGTCGGATCGGACGCAACTCTCTCTCAAGACTAAAGCACAACTTTGAAGACCAAAGAATAAAAGAATATTTAAAATTTATCAACTTACCCCCTCAATTGGCGAGCGAGAATGGTTCTCACGAGCCAATTGGAAGAAATTCGAAAGAAAATGAACCGTTTTTGCCCCAACGGTGAAAAAGGGGTTGGTGTATGAACCATCTGTTTATGTCCCAACAGAAAAAGGGGTTGGTGTACAAACCAGAAAAGAATATGATTGAAGACGATATGAGTGATGTGAAAGATGAACCGTTTTCTGCCCCAACGGTTAGAAAGGGATTTTTGCCAAATTTTAAATTCCATGATCATGTAAGATGAATTCCACTATAGGGAAGTTAGAAATTGATAACGGATGCCCCAACTCCTGTGGGTGAATCCATACTGTTGATGAAATTGCCTTGTTGGCGCCATTGATATGCAGAGATGCAATATGAAAGAGTCCAGAACTTCAGAGATGCTCCTAGTGACTGTATGGATAATTCCTCGGGTCGGAACCAATCAACCTAGGTAGCCTTAATCTCTAGCAAGACTCAAAATAATGATGATATTGAAGATTTGTCCACGTTTAAGGCCCCATGAACTAGGCCATCAATGACAACTGTTGAGCAAATTGATCTTGGTATGAGGTCACTTGAAAAGTAGGATACCCAAAATTGATTTCCAATTTTCAAACAGTGAAATAATTGATGATGATAAATGGTAAGTGTCCTTATGGTGGTTTAATCCTCTTACCGAATTGCATGGATGCAAATCGCTGCAATCGCCAAGGTGATAGAATATACCACTAGATACGAGGTTTACTTTAATTTAATTTGGCAAAAATATGCATGATGAAAGAAGAATGAATGAAATTGACGATAGATCAGAAGAATTGATGAATGTGGTTAATTTTGTGAAGGTTTTGAATATTTTTAACCCAATTTGTAAATCAATGATGAATGATGCGCTTTTTGAGCAAAATGACAAAATTTGTTTCCAAAACTGTTGTAACCTTCACAAAATGTTTTATTATGATAAGAAGAATGGATGGATGCAATTTGATGAAATTTGGAGGAGGTAAGCTTCAATTTTGTAAGTTTTGTTCTTTTATTCCATACTGACATCAAACGCCGGTATGCATTTGGAGGTGGCAGAAATGCCCGCCGGTGTTTGAATGCATCATGAAATGCCCCACTACGTCTGAATGCGCCATGAAATGCCCCACTGCATTTCAGGGCACCAAAACCAGCTATTTAAATAGTTTCAACGAGAATTTCGCTCATTTGTGCGTTCGAGCTTGAGAGAAGTGCGTCTGAGGGAGTGGAATGAAGTGAAGTGAAGTGAAAGGTTGTGTGAGAGGAGAGTGAAGCACGCGGGAGCTATGGCGGAGATGGGAGCGGACGCACCAGTGCAGCCAGCTGAGGTATTTGTTTATTTAAGCAAGTACTTTTATTTGTTTTTTTTTTTTTTTTTTTTTTTTTTTGCTTTTTTTTTTTTTTGAAACAAATTTGTAACCAATTTTTGTTTTGTTGTTTTGCAGCTTAGGGTGTTAGAGGCACGACACCGATTCTCCCCTATCATTCCGGGGATGAGGAGGTCATTGTCCCAGGAAGACTGGGAGACATTGGAAGCAGTAGGGCTAGCGGAGGCAGCCCGGTTGGAGGTAGTTCGGGCAGATGAGGGGTACCTCTCGGCTTTGGCCGAGAGGTGGGATCCAGATCGGGGGACGTTCCAGCTCCCGACTGGAGAGATGACGGTGACGCTTGAGGATGTATATCGCATCCTCAAGGTGCCCGTGGAGGGGGTGCGGGTGGAGGTTGGACGAGATAGGGCCACGGAGATGGCCAAGTTGTTTGGGGATGACTGGAGGGAGATCCGGACGGAGAGCGGGGGGATTCCTTACTTGGCCATGTATACGGCCAAGGAGTTGGTAGCGGTGGAGGCTCTAATGATGTTCGTATTGGCCAACATTGTGGCCCCGAATAGCACCGGGTGCAGGTTTCCATGGAACCTGATGGGTGTAGTGAGCGAGATGCTCACTAATAGGGTAGTGTATGCCTGGGCGCCCGTTTTATTGGTGCAGGTGTACCGGGAGTTGTATGAGGTTCAGAGACGGGGCCGAAGGGCCTAGGCTACAGTTTGGTTCTCCAGTGTTGGGGCTGGGAGCACTTCAGAGTGGCTCGACCGGAGGGGTTGCCATGTGCTTACTGGGACATGAGCCAGGCTTATGGTAGGAGATGGCTAGTGGCGGAGGAGAGACAACCGAGCCGCCCCGTGAGATCGGGGCAATGGTATAGGAGTTTATGGGCAGACTTGACAGATGCCCAAGTCATTTGGAGGCCCTGGCGGGAGGCGAGGTGGATCGGTGATGGAGAGCATCTGAGACGGGTGCGACAAGCTAGATGGGTAGTGGGTCGGGGCCACAACGAGGCGGAGTACATACAGATGTCTCGAGTGCTCCGCCAGGTCGGATTGAGACAGGATGTCCCCGGTGAGCCAGTGCGCTATCGGAGGCACAGATCAGAGGGGGATTTGCCGTGTGCCGAGCCATGGAGAGAGGCGACAGAGGACGATGAGGACATGGAGATCCCTGACGTGGATGACGTCGGGGTAACAGCTGAGTATGCAGCATGGATGGCCGCAGAGCCGAGGTGGGAGCCACCATTAGTGGCTGTTGGAGCTGGAGAGGACGAGGGAACCGTAGAGGTTCCCAAGCACAGGGAGGGTCCCCGCCTTCGAGCTGACAATCGAAGGCGAAAGGGGAAGATGGTACGGTAGGCATCGGGGAGCGGAGATGACGAGGAGGATGATGGCGAGGGCCTAGGAGAGGCCGCAGGAGAGACTAGAGAGGTACCCCCTAGCGGGCACGAGGATGATCTGGCACAACTGCAGAGCAGATAGCAGAGCGTGATGCTATGCTAGCGGTCCGAGATGAGAGGATAGCTCGGCTGGAGCAACAGGTTGCAGAGCGGGATGCCCTGATAGCTGTTCAGGAGGGGAGGATGGCCCAGATGCAGGCGGACTTGGATGGAGCGACTAGGGTGCCCCAGGATGACAGGGTGACGAGACTCCAAGCAGAGCTAGCGGAGCGAGAGCGACGACACGGGATAGACATATCTAGACTTAGGTCTAGGACTCGTTATATTGAGGCTCGGAGGACACATTGTTTAGGCATCACATTGTGTTGCCCGATCCTCCATCCTCTTCTCGTCTCTAGGCGTAGTGAGTCTAGGCACACCACTAGGTCTAGGGCTCCTACTAGGTCACAGGGGTCCTCTTTTGATGGTTAGCTTAGTGCTTAGATGCACTCTTTATGAGCCTTGGTGCTCTATTGTATTTTGTAGCCTTTTGGCATTCACTGTACGTTTTGATCTTTATACATATATATACATGGCTTTTATTTTTAGTGTTTTACTTTCTTTTGTATGAATGCCTATGTTTTTGTGATGCATGTTTTTATATGTTTTAATGCATATGTGATGGAATGGAATGCAAAGTTATAGATGATTAATGCGAGACTAAGTAAATGAAATATGCACTAAGAAGCACTCATACTTTTAGATAGTTAGATTTAGCCAACTGTTATCATAATTGTTTAATCAGGGGCACCGAACTTGGTGGCTTGTGAATGAATGACGTATGGAATGACATGAATATGGAAGAAGATATGGAGGTTGATATGGAAGAGAATATGGAAGACTGTTTTACAAAGACTCAAACATGCTAGTGGTATCAAACAAACTTACTAATACTGCCTAATTCAACTAGGACCAAATGTGTGTGCATGTGAGTTCATTAACCAAATCAGAAGCATGGTAGTGACTCTAGGCAATCAAAAACCTGTGTGTGCAAGTGTGTTCATTAACCTCATCTTGCATAAATTAGGTAACCCTGTTATGGAGAAGACCCCAAAGCTAGTTTGTCCGTATGAGCATTCTGAGGTCTCTCTTTGAGGAGAGACATGTCGCCACGC
This sequence comes from Wollemia nobilis, assembly GCA_028583015.1. Lineage (NCBI taxonomy): Eukaryota > Viridiplantae > Streptophyta > Pinopsida > Araucariales > Araucariaceae > Wollemia > Wollemia nobilis. The sequence continues at coordinate 2,626,707 of JAQPPZ010002189.1, read as the reverse complement.
AATGAGTATACTCCACTCGCCAGCCAAGCGTCTATAGCCCCGATGAAGGTTAACTCCATAGTCCATGTTGTTTTTGACCTTTGTAAGCCTTGGGGATGACTACCTATCCGTCCGATCGGACAAGTAGTACGATCCTTACAACTTATTTGGGATCAGTGGTGTGTGAAAAATGTTCATTTCCTTAGAGCTTTGGGGAATCGGATTCTCAACCGAAGTATGATGAGAATTTTACCCTATCCTTACTACTCTGTTTATATTTATATTTTGTGATTGCTTGTGATAGTGGTAAGAACCACTATTTTATGGACTATGTTTGCATGATAGGACAAACGAGGATTACCCTTTTCACTTCAAGGCACAACCCAAGGATGGTGTTATCTCTCTTTGACACAAGATGTTTTTAAGATGTGAAAATGTGATAGGTTCAAGACCGCTTTTGAAATCATTTCCCAATACTCAAGATTTTATTTAGTGTAATTTGTGATATGGCCCTAGAGAACTTTGACATGCATTTCCAAGTTTGCTTAAAACACTAGAAATGGTCGAGTGACTCGAAAACATTTTGGCAATGTAAATATGTGCAAATGGAAAATGGGTGTACGAATGACAATTCGGTTTGATGGATTTTATGAAGGTGCCCCAGATTAAGGCAACATGACTTTTGCTTGACCAAATTTTATATCCAAAAGATAGAATGGTCTCTAACATGATATGCAACTATGGCTGAAAATGAAATGTTATGGTTTTCAATGAGATGTATGCACATGAAATGCAATGTTTTTGAATGAGATGTATGCAACTAACAATGAAATGCAAATTCTTTTTATTTTATTTGTTTTTTTTTTTTTTTTACAAGCCATGTATATATGTACATATAAAATTCAAACTATGCGTAGAATGCCCTCAAGTGTATAACATTAAGTGGTTCGGGTTCTTCCTCTCCCTCTAAACTGGCAAGTCTATAAGTTCCATTACCCACTCTTTAAGTGACCATATATGGACCTAACCAATTAGCCGCGAATTTATCTCGAAGATGCGGCAATGCATTGGTGTTTTGTTGATTCTCTTTAAGGACAAGATCCCCTACTTGAAATTCTCTTAGATGAACTTTGGCATTGTAAGCACGTTTCAATCGGTCTTGATAAACTCGCAAATGCTCTAAAGCATTGATTCGTTTTTCATCTATGAGTGTGAGTTGATCAAGACGTGCTTGTCTAGCAATATCATCATCGATAAATTCCTGCAAAGAAATTCGCAAGGAAGGGATCTCGAGCTCAAGAGGCATGATTGCTTCAGCTCCATAGACCAAAGAAAATGGCGTTGCCCCAATGGGAGTTCTGATGCTTGTTCTGTAAGCCCATAATGCCAAGGGGATTTGTGTATGCCAATCTTTATGATTTTCTTTAACAAGTTTCTTAAGAATAGCAATTATGGTCTTATTTGAAGCTTCAGCTTGTCCATTGGCTTGTGGGTAGTAAGGAGTTGAGAAACTATGTTGGATATTATACTTTTCGCAAAGAGCTCGAACATCCTTATTCTTAAAAGACTTGCCGTTATCAGAAATGATTTTAGAGGGAATACCAAAACGACAAATGATATGGTGAAGTATAAACTCCACAATTCTAGGACCTCGTCAGATCGGTTAGAGGAATAGCTTCAACCCACTTTGTGAAGTATTCAAGTGGTCGTAATGATGAAAGTATGTTGTCCCGAAGAGGCAGTGAAATCTTGCCAATTAAATCGAGACCCCATTGTGAGAAGGGCCAAAGGCTTTGGATGGGTCAGTAAAGCTTGTGATGGTATATGGATTAAATTAGCGTGTTCTTGACACTTTTTACATTGTTTAACATATTTGCAACAATCTTGTTCCATAGTGGGCCAATAATACCCCATACGTAAAATACGCTTCGCAATGGCCATTCCACTAAAATGACCACCACAAGTACCATCATGGGCTTCAGCAATAGCTCTATGTGTTTCACCTGCTTCTAGACAGTGGAGGAGTACTCCATCATATCCACGTTTATACAACACATCCCCCAAAAGAACAAAACGAGCTGCCTTTTGCTTAAAGCAGCGGCAGGCAGTTCGAGACAAATCAGGTGGAAGTGTTCCAAACTTGAGGAAGGCTACTATCTCACTAGACCAAGGCTCATATGGATCCGAATGGATAAAGCAAACATCTTTTTCATCTTTAGACTCAGCACGGACAATTGCAGACTTAGAGATTGTGGAAATGATTAGGGGCTGTACCTCTCCAAGGGAGTCCTTTGGAATCAATGATCCAAGAGAGGCCATGGCATCCGCAAATCTATTAGTCGAACGAGGCAAACTAGTGATCTCATACCAATCAAACTTAGAGAGCAACTTCATTGCTACATCATGATAAAGCTTAATGGTAGGTTCTTTGGCTTGGTATTCTCCCGTAATTTGTTTAACCACGAGTTGAGAATCCCCAAATATCCGAATACGCTTAATACTCATAGCTATGGCTGATTGAAGACCTAAAATTAAGGCTTCATACTCTGCCGTATTATTGGTGCATTGGAAGTCTAGTTTGAATGATAAAGGGATGGGAATCCCTTGAGGTGTATGAAACACAACTCCAAAGACCTCGACCTTTCGCGCACTTAGAGCCATCAAAGAATAGCGTGATGTCAACATCTTCCTCCGGAATGATGTCCTCTTCTTGTTCAAGTGATAGCAAATACCGAATCATCTCGGGAGCTCAATAATCAAAGGATGATCACTAGGTAGTGGAGCTTCCGCAAGTTGATCGGCTATAACTTGACCTTTAACAGATTTTTGGCTAATGAATTCAAGATCGAATTCGGTAAGCAACATTATCCATTTAGCGGTACGAGTGTTATTATAAGTGCGAGACATCATATAACGCAGAGGGTTTTCTCTAGCTATGACATATGTTGTATGGCTAAGCATATAATGACGAAGTTTCTTAGTGGCAAAAACCACTGCTAAGCACAACTTTTCCACATAAGCATATCGGGTTTCATAGCTTACCAATGTTCGACTAATATAATAGATAGCTTGCTCACGATTTTGTTCATTCTTTTGTGCAAGCATTGTCCCTAAGGCAAAGTCCGTTGCGGAGATATAAAGGTTGAAAGGGACCCCCGGACGAGGCGGAGCTAAGACTCGGCGGAGATGCTAAGTATCGCTTGATGTCATCAAAGGCTTTCTGACATTCATCTGTCCATGAAAATTGTACCCCTTTTGTAGTAGGTGGCAAAATGGCCTACACTTATCAGAAAGTTGTGCAATAAAGCGACGGATTGAATTAATCTTTCCTTGTAAACTACGCAACTCCTTCAAATTAGTTGGGGGACACATTTCCATAATGGCTTTGACCTTGTTTGGGTCCACCTCAATACCTCGTTTAGAGATAATAAAACCTAGGAGTTTGCCCGAGGTAACACCAAAGACACATTTCTTAGGGTTCAACCTTACTTTATGCTCTAGAAGCCTATCAAAAACTTTTTCCAATACATCAAAATGCTCTTGTCGAGTTTTAGATTTTGCCAATAAATCATCCACATAATCTTCGATAATCTTATGCATATAATCGTGGAAAATATAAGTCATGGCTCGTTGATAGGTTGCACCTGCGTTCTTAAGGCCAAAGGGCATCACCCTGTAACAAAAAGTTCCCCAAGGTGTGGTAAATGCTGTTTTGTGTTGATCTTCAGGGTTTATTCGAATCTGGTTGTATCCTAAAAATCCATCCATGAACGAAAGCATTTCATGACCAGCACAGGTGTCGACAAGAGTATCAATGTTTGGAAGAGGAAAGTCATCCTTAGGACACGCTTTATTTAGATCTCGAAAATCGGTGCAAACACGTATCCCCCCTTTAGGCTTGCGAACGGGTACCATGTTAGAAAGCCACTCAAGATAATCAATCGGGACGACAAATTTAACATCCAGAAGTTTCTGAATCTCCGATTTAACTAGGAGGGCCACAGTAGGATGCATTTTCCTAAGTTTCTGTTTGACAGGTTTAGCATCTTTTTGTAAGGTGAGGTTATGGACAACCAAATTAGGGTCTAGGCCTGGCATGTCTTTGTAAGACCATGCAAATATCTCCTTCTTCCGCTTGAGTAGAGCAATCATTTGCTCTTGTTCCTCTGATGATAGACTTTTAGCCAGCTTCACAATTTGGGTGCCATCTTGGTCCGTACTAAGGTCTACATCGATAGTTTCTTCAATAGACATGTGGGAACCTTCCTCAAGCCGATGGGGAGTAGGGATCAGATTTATGTCATCTAAAATGTCATCAAGCTCCCGTGCCTTGCTCTCATCTATGTCTGCCTGGAAGACCTCTGGCTTAGAAGATGAAGGTGAATGTGGAGGTGAAGGAGGAATGTAGTTGGCGGAAGCCCTTAACAATTCCTCGGAAAGGATGAACTCTGAAATAGATGGAGGGGATGAAATCCGATCCATGTCAATCAGGCTTGGATTGATCGGGATTGGCTTATCCGGATCATATGGATTATGGAGCGAGGTGAATAAGTCTTCAAAATTCATTGTCAACTTATGAAAGAAAGAATGGCGGAATGGAAGGGAAAACCGGTGAAGACCTCGGAAGACCTGAAGTGCAAAACAACATAGTTTTTCAGTTTTTTTTTTTTTTTTTTTTGTATTTTGAGTTTTTTTTTTTTTTTTTTGTAGTGGTGAAAACCACTATTACACACATACATAAAGCAATAAAGTATTTTTATATATTTTGATTTTTTTTTTTTTTGGAATTTTCTGATTTTTTTTTTGTTTTTGGTAGTGGTGAAAACCACTATTTTAGTATATACATATAATACAGGTTTGGATTATGGCTTATGGATGTGGCGGAGGGGGTGGTTCACCTCGTTCTTGTGGAAGAAGCAAGCGAAAGATGGCCTCTTGGAGAGGAAACAATTAGAGATAAAACTCCGCCTTGTTTAGTGAGGGGAACAATGGGCGCCGACTCTTCTTCGTATTCATCAGCATTTGACATGACGTCAAATTCTTCATAGACTTCATCTTCGGATTCATCGGGTGGAGGATTTCTTCTTCCGAATTAAGATTAATGCTTTGAAAAGCTCGCTCAAAAGAAGAAAGGGATGGAAGTGGTTGGTAGCCCGCACTCAAAACGCTCAGTGGGTCTCTGATATGGCATATCGATGCGTTCAGTTACCCCTTGCTCGTATCGACCTAGGCCAAATTGCTGCCAATTATGTCTGTGGAAATAGCGAGAGGGAAAACCCTCCATCCTTTCAATATTGGCAGGGACCGGATGCTTGGGTTCTAGTATGGTGGTAGGACTAGAAGATGACTCTATTCCCCCATATACAAAATTAATGGAATTTGGCATAGAACCCATGTTATAAACCGATCCAATGGATAAATGTTGGTCATGTGGACGACCAAAATCTTTAACTGTTTGCACATTGAACGGTGTGATGTGGACATCTTGGATGGCATACTCACCAATACCTGCATCAATGAGATGGACCTTGACTTGGGAGGGAGATGGACTTGATGATGGAATAGAAGAATGTGGGATAGAAGAATTGGAAGGATTTGGTTGGGTTGATGCTTCACTGACTTGTGAAACATCAGCTGGTGATGGTTGGGAAGATGGAGGAATAATAGGTGATGTTGAAGAAGGTGTAGAAGAAGGGGGTAATGACGTGGAAAGAGATGATTGGTCATGGCCACATGTGCATGTGGTCACTGATGAAGAAGAAGGAAGATTAGTTGATGAAGAAAGTGGTGAATGAGATGGAATAGCGAAAGAGGAAGATGGTTGCGATATGATGGGTGGCTCCTCAGGAATGGGAGCTTTAGAAGAAGATGGTATAGAAGAAATAGATGGGGTCAAGAAAAGATGAGTGGATGGCAACACAATCTCATAAGGATTTGAGACATAGTTGCAATGTTTGAAGGGTTCCGTGTCAGCAGGTACACAATGAACCTGTCCCTCATATACATACTTCAGACATTGATGCAGGATAGAAGGGACACATCTCATCTCCCTAAGCCAAGGCCGTCCAAGCAATACATTGTATGCCATGGTCCCTTCCAAGATGTGAAACAAGGTATGCAAAGTTCGGGCCCCTACCTCAATGGGCAAGATAACCGTGCCAACCATGGAAGATAAAGCATCATTGAATGCTTTAAGAGTAAAAGTCGACTTTGTGATAAGGGATGGCGACAACTTTAGATGACTCAACGCCGATGTTGTAATGATATTGATTGAGGAACCGGTGTCAATTAAGACTCTCTTGAATGGCTTGTTATCGATCTTGGCCATGATATGTAGTGGAGGATCTATACTTTTTGTTGACATAGGTTTGATTTCAAAATCATAGAAAGTGATGGAGGGCTCCATGCATGTTTGAATACTCCCCACAAAGTTGTTGAAGGCATTAGTATCTTGAGTTTGAAGCTCGATTGACTTTAAGATTTCCATTAATGCCTCTCTATGCGGGGGAGATTGTTGAATGAGGTCATAGATCGATAACTTGGCAGAAGCCATTTTTAAACTGGTAGTTAACCGGCTACTCAATGACATGATGGGTCGTTGGCGTTGAGTAGAATGATTTAGCGGTTGTTGAGAAGTACTAGCACGTCGTTGGGTCACTCGTTACCCGAGGTGGACTGGGGTTTGTACAGTGTGGTCGTGGTTCAGCCCTGATTTGGTTGGTTCGCCCTTTGACCCCGGGTTACTACGTTAATAGTACCCACAAAACCTTGGTATTGTTGTACATGGTTGACTTGATTAGGAGGAGTTACCTGAGTTACTCCCCCCGAAGTTGTTGGAGCTTCCTCCCGATGTGGAAGGGGTGTTTGAAATATACCAAGATTTTGATTTTGTTGGGCTAAGGGGCTATCCAATTTAATGGCTCCAATCTCAATAAGATCTTGGATCACATGTTTGAAAGTCGTACAATTATTGATATCGTGCCTATTTTGCCTATGATAAGGACAAAATAGGTACTCCTTGTAATACTTCCCCCTTCTAGATGGGTCTAAAGGTTTAAACTCAGGTAAAGTTAATTGATTTGTGCTATATAACTTGTTGAATATGACCGCATATGGTTCATCTAAAGGTGTGAACTGTCGCTTGGGACGATTGTTTTGCCAAGGTCGAGTTTCCATGGTTGGCCCAATATTGGGAGCTGGTTGAGTAGGGGCGGGTACCGCATGATAAGCAATTGGTTGCGGTTGACTTTGCATTACTTGTTGTTGTTGAGCCATTACGGGCTGACTCGCCACCACTTGATTAACTTGGTTAACATTTGAGGTCAGTACTAGCTCTGTGCTTGTTTGTTTTGGCCATAATTATTATTTCGTTGTTGGCCCTTTTGTTGCCATTCTTTTCTACGGGGTTTTAAAACACCCTCTTGGACTTTAATTTCTTCTATGATACTTGCTTGGGCCAAAGCCTCTTCAAAAGTCCCGTATTGTTGTAATTGGAGTAACCAAGAGATAGGTTTTAGACAACTCTGGGTGAACATTTTGGTTAACTCCTCCATTGGTAGGGAGAATGGCAGTTTATTAATGATAGCCCTCCAACGGTTTCCAAAGTCATAAACAGTCTCATCGTCATGTTGCTTGAGCTTGTATAAGTCGGACTAATGAGACTCTCTTTTGTACATTCAGGGAGAATCGTTCTAAAAATAGATTAATCAATTGCTCGTAAGCATAAATGCTATGGTGAGCTAAATGATTATACCACTGTACAACATCTCCTCCTAATGTCTGAGGAAAAGTTCTGAGCATAAGAGCATCATTATTTTGGATTCTAAAGCAAGCATGCATGAATGAGCTCACATGTTCATGAGGATCCTCAGTTCCTCAAAATTTGTCAAACTTCGGTAATGTGAAATCAGTCGGATATGGTGGTGAAGGTACCGAAGGATGAATTGGTTGATTGATCAATGACCTTAGCGTAGGTTTCTGACTAAATGAGCCAGGCGCATTAAGCATAAGGTTGTCAATCTGTTGTTGCATAGCATGGAGTCGAGAATCTTCATTAAAATTTTGACTCGTTTGATGATTATGATGATGTAATGGAAGAGTGGAAAATTGATGAGATGGGATGAAATTGCCCGAATTAGGCGGTGTAGAATGGACATGTTGTTGGTATGGATGATACCGGAAAGAAGGTGATTGGGGTAGATGATGAACTGGACTGGGTTGGGAGAAAGGTGGGGTAGGAATGGACACCACCGAAGATTGGGGTACCCAGTGGGGCCCGAGCTAATAAAAGTCGGTCGGGTAGAAATTGGTTGGGGTGTAGGTTTTACTACGAAGGTGGTTGAGCATTTTGTTGCTGTTGTTGCAAAATCAATTTGTCGAGATACTCCTTAACCTTATTAATCTCTAACCCAAGGGAGGTGGGATGATTGGATGAAGGTGGAGGGCAGGCTGCCATGGTAGTCACAGAAGACTGCATAGCAAGGGCAATGAAGGTGGCTGAAGTAGGCGATACCTGGGAAGGAACAGTAGACTGTGTCCTAGGTAGGGTGAAACCATAAATGGTTTGGGAAGAAGAGGGTTGAAATTGGTTATGGTTAGAGGAGTTTCCACCAACTTCATAAAGAGAATTGGTGTACACCCGGCACATGGGGGAGAAGGTGGTCGGGAAGACACTACATTTGTCTCCAAAGGAGAACAATTGAGCATCCGGGAAGATGTTGGAGATGAAGCCGGCTGAACAGATACCACATTAGCCTCAAAAAAAGGGTTAGTGTAGACCTCGAGTGAAACCAACGGGTATGGTTGATGCAATATCCCGCTGAAAAATAGAATCTTGCATAGGGGAATCTTGGATTGGCTCAAGGACATAACCAGTGCCATCTCTTAAGTGAGTTTGCACTTGGGCCATATCAATGTGGGTAATATGACAGGAATTGTCTTCCTCCATGGGCATGGCCATGTGATAGACGGTAGAAGGACGTGAAAGACCTGCAGGCGAACCTGCCTGAAATTCACTAGGATAAGTGGCTATGTTGGTGGTGGGGATGTTTTGTGAATTACCCATTTGATTATTTAGATTTAACATTTTAGATTGATTCCTTGTTAAAACCATGAAGCAATAAATCTAAACAAATTCAAAAAAAGAAGAATGCAAAACTAGAATGATAAATTTACACTACAAAAATTATCGAAAACAATCACAACCTAGGTTTCAACCAATGTGTCTTACCTGCGGTTAATTAATTATTTTCTGATCTTAATCGTAGTAAATTTTAAGTGTCCGGTTTATGAGTTTTGCATGTGATCTAATCTTGAATTATTCACAAAAAAAGGTAAAAACTATGGCTAGGAACGGACAACGAGATTCTTATCGGTGATGAAATCCAAGCAAGTTTGCTCTGGGGTGACCTATGGTGTCTAAGGCAGAAGTTTAATGGATGGAGATGAATTCCACCGTCACTAAACTTCAAGCAATACCTGGTGATGAAATCCAGATATCACTGTTTTAAATGCAATATGAAAATGCAATGAATTTTTTTTTTTTTAATGTTTTAGTTATCTAATGTGTACATACAAGGCTATAAATCAAAAGTTCTAATGATCTAAGCAAGAGGCTACTGAAAACATGTCATTTCCTCTGAAGAAGTGGAGTACACCGTTTAAAACCCCCTGCCTACCAATGATATCGGATATCAAAGGAGCAACCGGAAGGTTCGTCCACTTCTCTGCCTTGGAATCACCCAATGGCAGGAGTACTATTGACATCCAATCAATAGTCCTACTTAGATAATTAAAACAAATAATTTATAGCTATTCTAACATGCAGCTAGGTATGCAAATTTTTTTTTTTTAAATGCAAGCAACAATCAATAATGCAATGCAAAGAAAAATGTAATTAAAAATAACTGTTCTTTTCCAGATTACTTAGTTTTTGTTCATTTTAAAGTAATGATCTGAAAAAGAAACAAAATATGGCAGAAAAACCAAAAACGTAAAAAGTACAACACTTACTTGGAAGCCTACGCTTTTTTGTAAACCGACTTCAAACGCCCACGGAGTCTGCACGAAGCTGAAACGCACCTCTGCGTTTCGTATTGGACTTCCGGACGCCCTCTGCGTCTACTACGTTTCTGCAAGCTCAGAAACCCTAGTTCATTGGAACAAGCGAATTTCACGATTTCTGGAACCTGCAAAATGAAACAGAAAACAAGAACAAATTAGTAAAGCAAGTATTTAAAAATATGAAACCCTAGGGGGTCCCACCGTGATCGCCATTTGTAGATTAAAAATACACGCCAAACAGAAAGATAAAACCACAAGAATGGAATACAGGAAAGTTGCACAAAACAGACGATTTATATTAATCGATGGAGTTTAAAAACTCCTTTTTGAATACAACTGGGCCTGTAACCCTTTTTGTGATACAAAAATTACAAGTTATGCTAGGGTTCTCCGAAACCCTAGCTGGCACGAATGGTGGCGCTTTCGAAGAACGTATCTTCAATCCCAACAGAGTGAGTGGGCTTTGTCGTATCCCTTGCTTGGACCACTCCAGCTTAATCAGCTGCCATCAATAAACTGGATCTGTTATCAAAAACCTGCACACATTAACACTATCAAGGAGTTAGAAATTAATGAGAGGGCTCCACTGCGTGAGCCCTCAGAAACAATCTAAAACCCTATAAAAATGGAATGCAGGAAATCAATAACAGATTAACACATAAAATACGGCTACTTGCTTTAAACTAATTTATACCTGTTCTCTGTTAACGCAGCTAGACCAGGCGACACCTGGAAGTAATGTTGTTGTCATAATAGGCTACGGAAGGCACCCTGGTGCACTCGCCGAACGCCCGCGTGCTTCTGGATCTGGATTACAGACGCCGGTCTGAGTCTGTGGCTGAAGGTAAACGCCCATGGGCACTTGTTAAACGCCCGTGGGCACTTGGTAAACGCCCGTGGGCACTTGGTAAATGCCCGTGGGCACTTGGTGAAGGGGTAAATGCCCACGGGCACTTGCGACAGGAATGGGAGATTCTGCAGAGTGCTGCAGAAGGAATGGCGACGAAAGCGGCGACGAAAACGACGATAGATGCGACGAAAAGGGTAGCAGAAGAGAGGAGATAACAGTAGAAGAATTAGAATCAGAGATAGAAGTAGCAAAAGACCTAGGCGAAGAAGATAGGTAGCAGACATAGGGTTTGAGCCATCAAAGTGACTCGATTTATAATCCACTCTTAGGGCACACTTTAGGGTTTTAACGACACTTTGAACGTGTGGCTAAGATTAAAGCGGATCCAAGGGTAGAGAATAAATCTTGGTTGTGGAATGGATTAAGATGGATGGACGGATGAGATTAAATGAAGGATGGACGGCTCGGATTAAATCACTTAAACTATTATTTAAATATATATATTAAAATATTAAAATATTAATATATATAAATATTAATTTAAATAAATTTGGGGATGAAAAATGGCGGGAAAGGTGAAATTGGGCCAAATAATGGCGGGAAAGTGTGGATTTGGGCCAAATAATGGCGGGAAGGTGGATGACCGACATGTGGCTGACAGGAAGGTATAGATGACTTGCAAGTGGATGGATTTTTCTCAAAAAGCGCATCATTCATCATTGATTTACAAATTGGGTTAAAAATGTTCAAAACATTCACAAAATTAACCACATTCATCAATTCTTCTGATCTATCATTAATTTCATTCATTCTTCTTTCATCATGCATATTTTTGCCAAATTAAATTAAAGTAAACCTCGTATCTAGTGGTATATTCTATCACCTTGGTGATTGCAGCGATTTGCATCCATGCAATTCGGTAAGAGGATTAAACCACCATAAGGACACTTACCATTTATCATCATCAATTATTTCACTGTTTGAAAATTGGAAATAAATTTTGGGTATCCTATTTTTTAAGTGACCTCATACCAAGATCAATTTGCTCAACAGTTGTCATTGATGGCCTAGTTCATGGGGCCTTAAACGTGGACAAATCTTCAATATCATCATTATTTTGAGTCTTGCTAGAGATTAAGGCTACCTAGGTTGATTGGTTCCGACCCGAGGAATTATCCATACAGTCACTAGGAGCATCTCCGAAGTTCGGACTCTTTCATATTGCATCTCTGTATATCAATGGCACCAACAAGGCAATTTCATCAACAGTATGGATTCACCCACAGGAGTTGGGGCATCCGTTATCAATTTCTAACTTCCCTATAGTGGAATTCATCTTAAATGATCATGGAATTTAAAATTTGGCAAAAATCCCTTTCTAACCGTTGGGGCAGAAAACGGTTCATCTTTCACATCACTCATATCGTCTTCAATCATATTATTTTTTGGTTTGTACACCAACCCCTTTTCTGTTGGGACATAAACAGATAGTTTGTAAACAAATCCCTTTTCTGTTGGGACATAAACAGATGGTTTGTACACCAACCTATTTTCTATAGGGACATAAACAGATGGTTCATACACCAACCCCTTTTTCACCGTTGGGGCAAAAACGGTTCATTTTCTTTCGAATTTCTTCCAATTGGCTTGTGAGAACCGTTCTCGCTCGCCAATTGAGGGGGTAAGCTGATAAATTTTAAACATTCTTTTATTCTTTGGTCTTCAAAGTTGTGCTTTATTCTTGAGAGAAAGTTGCGTCTGATCCAGCTTTTTCGGTGTCCTAAGTTTTTGTGTCTGCATTGTGTCTTCACACAAAGCGGCTCAAAAGGGGCATCTGTAGACACCAAAATCCAGCCACTTGCAAGTCATCTATACCTTCCTGTCAGCCACATGTCGGTCATCCACCTTCCCGCCATTATTTGGCCCAAATCGACACTTTCCCACCATTATTTGGCCCAATTTCACCTTTCCCGCTCTTTTTCATCCCCAAATTTATTTAAATTAATATTTATATATATATATTTTAATATTTTAATATTTTAATATTTTAATATATATATTTAAATAATATTTTAAGTGATTTAATCTGAGCCGTCCATCCTTCATTTAATCTCATTCGTCCATCCATCTTAATCCATTCCACAACCAAGATTTATTCTCTACCCTTGGATCCGCTTTAATCTTAGCCACACGTTCAAAGTGTCGTTAAAACCCTAAAGTGTGCCCTAAGAGTGAAATATAAATCAAGTCACTTTGATGTCTCAAACCCTATGTATGCTACCTATCTTCTTCGCCTAGGTATTTTGCTACTTTTATCTCTGATTCTAATTCTTCTACTATTATCTCCTTTCTTCTGCTACCCTTTTTGCCGCATCTATCGCCGTTTTCGTCGCCACTTTCATCGCCATTCCTTCTGCAACATTCTGTAGAATCTCCCATTCCTGTCGCAAGTGCCCACGAGCGTTTTATCCTTCACCAAGTGCCCACGGGAATTTACCAAGTGCCCACGGGCGTTTACCAAATGCCCACGGGTGTTTAACAAGTGCCCACGGGCATTTACCTTCAGCCACAGACTCAGACCGGCGTCTGTAATCCAGATCTAGAAGCACGCGGGCGTTCGGCGAGTGCACCAGGGTGCCTTCCGTAGCCTATTCTGACAACAACATTACTTCCAGGTGTTGCCTGGTCTAGCTGCGTTAACAGAGAACAGGTATAAATTAGTTTAAAGCAAGTAGCCGTATTTTATGTGTTAATCTGTTATTGATTTCCTGCATTCCATTTTTATAGGGTTTTAAATTGTTTCTGAGGGCTCACGTAGTGGAGCCCTCTCATTAATCTCTAACTCCTTGATAGTGTTAATGTGTGTAGGTTTTTGATAACAGATCCAGTTTATTGATGGTAGCTGATTAAGCTGGAGTGGTCCAAGCAAGGGATACGACAAAGCCCACTCACTCTGTTGGGATTGAATATACGTTCTTCGGAAGCGCCACCATTCGTGCCAGCTAGGGTTTCGGAGAACCCTAGCATAACTTGTAATTTTTGTATCACATAAAGGGTTACAGGCCCAGTTGTATTCAAAAAGGAGTTTTTAAACTCCATCGATTAATATAAATCGTCTGTTTTGTGCAACTTTCCTGTATTCCATTCTTGTGGTTTTATCTTTCTGTTTGGCGTGTATTTTTAATCTACACATATCTCTCATGTGTGTGATGATGTGTGCATTATTTACTACTTTGATATTATTATTGTTATCATTTGGGTTGAAAAGTAAAAAGTTTTATATTATATTGTTCACCCCCATATCAGTATAAGCTTATGTTCTTCAATTGGTATCATAGCGGGTTCCTTCGTGAAAAGCCTAACATCTTGAAGGAATATCCCACAACAACATACATGATCATAGAAAATGGAGAAGAAGCCATAATCAAAATGAAAGAGGGACTTATTTTTGCTATTAGAAACTTGGAAAGAGTTAGAAATAAGAATTCAAGTTTGAAGGCTTAAATTCAAGAGGATGGGGAAGCAAAAATGAAACTTCTACAAAATCTCATAGAGCTAAAGGTAAAAGTTTAATAGGTGAGGAAAATGGAAATGGATATGGCAGAACGGTTAAAGGAAAAAGAGTTGCAATGTGAAAGGTTGGAATCTAAAATTGTCTCTCTAAGAAAGGGAGTTGAAAATTCTAAATATAAGTTACAACAAGATATAAATTTAGGGAAACAGAAAGAGGATTCAAGCTCCAAAGGAACAAAGATATCAAATAAAGAAGAGCCCATGACCTATGCTAATGTATTGAAGAGAAAAAGCATCAAGAAGGAAGAAAACAGAGAAATATCATGGACAAAAGTCAATTACAGAAACAACAAAGGAATGATTATGTGATCACATCATTCAATGCAATATAATAGGTTACAAAATTTATTCCATGGCTATTGTTTTTCATGTAACAAATATGGTCATAGAGTTGTACCTTGCATGGTCAATGTGAGAAATAATGTTGATAGAAATTTAAATTTATTTGCACCTCATAAATAATAATATCATTTGTTATAATTGTAATAAATGGTGTAAAAAAGTATTTTTTGAATCAAGCAAAAAGAAGGAGGATCAAAAGGTTCAAAAGAATACAACCTCAAAATTTTGGGAAGAGAGAAAAAGAAAGAAAAGGAGAAGTCAATGTTGGTACAAACAACTCTTCATGCACAAGATAAGAGAAATCAGTGGTTTTTTGATAGTGGTTGTTCAAGTCATATGACAGGTGAAAAATTAAATTTCTTGCACTTAAAGAAATCAATGGAGGATCAGTAAAATTTGGTGATAATGGTTCAAAAAAAATTCTTGGGAAAGGAATTTTGAGTTTAGATAATGGAAATTCAAATACAGAAAATGTATTGTATGTTAAAGGATTGAAGCACAATTTACTAAGTGTAAGTCAACTTTCTAATGAGGGGCACACAGTTACCTTTCATCCAAATAGATGTGAGATTAGGAAATCCAAGATAGGAAAGCTTATTGTAGATGCTAGTAGAACTACAAACAATCTCTACATACTAAGTTAAATTAAGGGAGAAAAATATTTCTTATCACAAGAGGATGAGAGTTGGTTATGGCATAGAATAATGGGTCATATGAAATTTGACAACATAGTGAAAATAAGCAACAAATAGGCAGTCAGAGATTTACCCAAGATAAAAAGACCACAAAGCACAATTTGTGCACAATGTTAGCATGGAAAGCAAACAAGAACAAGTTTCAAGTCAAAAGAATTTACTTCATATGAACCATTGAAACTAGGACAAATATTTTACAAGGTGAAAGTTACTTCATGCTATTTATAGATGATTTCTCCATAATGACTTGGGTAGCTTTCTTAAAAGAAAATTCAGAAGCCTTTGAGAAATTCTAGGTATTCAAAGTTCTAGTAGAAAATAAAATAGGTAAAAAGATCAAGTGTCTAAGATCAGATAGAGGAGGAGAATTTACTTCAGGTGAATTCATAGAATTCTATGAACAACATGGGATAAAAATATAAAAATCAGAAGCAAGGACCCCACAATAAAATGGAGTAGTTGAAAGGAAAAATAGAACTATTGAGAATATGGCTAGAGCTATGCTAAATGAATCCAAGATTTCAGATGGGTTTTGGAGAGAGGCAGTTCATACAATTGTCTATATCATCAATAGATATCAGGTGAGAGTAAATCATCATAAAAATCCATACGAGCTATGTAAGGGAAGACCATATACTGTGAAGTATTTTAGAATTTTTGGAAGCAAATGCTACATTAGACGGGAAGAGAAAAATTGGGTAAGTTTGACTCAAGGTGTGATGAGGGTATCTTCCTTGGGTATTCCACTAAGATCAAAGCCTATAAATGCTATAATAAGAGGACACATACAATTATGGAAAGTATAAATGTGACAGTTGATGAACAAATAGGGTCAAAAGAACTAGCTCAAGAAATTGTATATCAAGAAGAAGAAAGTTGCCAAGAAGTAGGTGAAGAATCAAAATAAGATGAAGCACAAAGAACATCACCTAAGACTCCATCCAGGTATGTGCAAAATAATCATCCAAGAGATCTGATTATTGGAAATCCAGATGAAAGACAAAAAAGGAGGAAGATAATAGGAATAAGTGAACATGCAAATTTTTCCTTGTCTAAAATTGAGCCCAAGGATTTCAATGAGGCAAGAGAAGATAAATTTTGGGTCAAGGTAATGGATGAGGAATTGGATCAAATAGAAAAAAGTGAGACTTGGGAACTTGTCCCACGACCAAAGGACAAGAATATAATTGGCACTAAATGGATTTACAAAAATAAGTTAAATGAATATGGTCAGGTAGTCAGAAACAAAGCAAGATTGGTATGCAAAGGCTATGCATAGGTTGAAGGGATTGACTTTGATGAAACATTTTCTCTTGTTGCACGACTTGAGGCCATAAGGATGTTTTTAGCTTTCTCAAGCTTCAAAAACTTCAAAGTATATCAAATGGATGTAAAATCAGCTTTTCTCAATGGCTTCTTGGAAGAAGAGGTCTACATTGAGCAACCTGAGGGGTTCAAACTAAATGATAAGCTACATTATGTATGCAGATTAAAGAAGGCTCTTTATGGACTAAATTAAGCTCCTAGAGCTTGGTATTCAAGGTTGGATAAGTATCTTCAAGAATAAGGGTTCATAAAAGGAATAGCTGACAACAATTTATACATCAAAAATGAAGGAAACAACTTGTTGATTGTGGTTGTCTATGTGGATGATATCATTTTTGGAGGCAATAATGATAAGATGTGTCAAAAATTTGCAAAGAGTATGCAAAGTGAATTTGAAATGTCAATGCTTGGTGAGTTGTCCTTCTTCCTTGGACTACATATTTCACAATCATAAAAGGGTGTATTTCTCTCACAAACCAAGTATATAAAATAAATGCTAAAGAAATTCAAATTGGAGGATTGCAAACTAGTGAGTACCCCCATGGTTATAGGATGCAAGTTGAGTAAATATGATGAATATCTTGAGGCAAATCAGATATTGTATAGATCTATGATTGGTAGCTTACTATATGTCACAACTACAAGACCAGATATAATGCAGGCAATGGGACTAGTGGTAATATTTCAAGTAGTGCCAAAGGAAACACATGTACTGGAAGTAAAGAGAATTATTAGGTATTTAAAAGGAACTATGGATTTTGGAATTTGGTATCCCAGAAGTAACAACTTCACCCTCACAAAATATATACAGATGCAGATTGGGCAGGCAGTATTGATGGAAGAAAAAGCATAAGTGGAGGAGCATTCTTTCTTGGAGATTGTTTAGTCTCTTGGCTAAGCAAGAAACAAGCATCGATATCCTTATCCATGATAGAGGCAGAGTACATTGTACAAGTTACTTGTTGTACACAAGTTTTATGGATGAAACAAACTTTAAAATATTTTAAAATAGAGCATGATCATCCCATATCCATACTATGTGATAATACAAGTGCCATAAACATTTCAAAGAATCCAGTGATGCATTCAAGGACCAAGCACATTCCAATCAAGTATCATTTTTTGAGAGAATAGGTGATGGATAAGCAAGTCAAATTGGAATATGTTACTACAAAGGAATATATTGCAGATATTTTTACTAAGCCACTTCCAAAGGAAACTTTTGAGTATCTTAGAGGAAAGTTGGGAGTAGTCTTACTCCCATCCCAAACTTAACCACCTCAAGGAGAGGATGTGGGGAGGGGGCTAAGCTAAGAGTCTTATATTTAGCCCCAAAGGAGTCCCTTTGCCATTGATGTCAAATGGGGAGATATTTTAGTAAGGGAGAGAGCATTCAGTCAGGGGAGCAGATTTGGAATCCAATGGTAGGAAAAGGAATTTTTAGAAAGGGTTACCATCAATGACAAAGGGGGAGATTGTTGGAAATTTTGAGTATATTGTTGTCATTGATGTCAAAGGATTGATGTCATAGGTTGATGACATTGGTTGTCATTGATGTCAAAGATAGCTTGGCATGGCAAAAAGATAAGGTTTATAAGTTGGTTAAATATGCAAGGCAAAGTTCATCCCAATGCAAGGAAATTGATAAAAAGGATAAGGTTATAATATTTATTTTAAATATTATAAGCCAAAGAGGTTTGGGACAAAGCTCTAAGTGTTTGGTTAAAAGGTTGAAGACCCTAGTTTAAATACCATGCAGAAAGCAAGTGACTAAGGCTTAAAAAGAAATAATATTTTAATATTATAATATTAAGGACAAAAGTTTGAAGCCAAAGGTTTAATAATAAAAAATTTATTATAATATTTTATATTATAATTTAAACCCAAGATGGGTTTTGGTGCCAATATTTTTAAAGGTTTCAAATAAAACCTATAAAGCGCTGACATCAAGAAAGGAAGGAGAAATCCATATTAATATGGATTTAATTTATGCATTAAGGTAATGTTGTGATTCGAATGGTATTGGTATTCGATTTTCCTGCGTGCGCGAATTGTGAGAAAAGAAAGGATGAATTTTAATTTAAAAAAAGGAGGTTTCATGGTTGAATAAATAGAGGATCATGGGGTTTTATTCTCAACCAGGTGGCTGGCCTAGTGGCAGACTGGGCAACACTAAGGTGCAGGGCAGGTAGCAAGTCGTGAGGTTGAAACTCGATGGTGATAGTTTTGACGTTTTTCTAAGCAAGGAGGTTTTGCGAAGGTGTTAAAACATACAACGTGCATCTTTGGTTTTGTGTGGGCGGTTGGCCTAGCGGCAACCCAAGTGGCACTAGCACGCTAGCAGGTAGGAGGTTTCATGGTCGATTCCCACCCATGGTAGTTGTGGTAAGCGAAATAAATTTTTTTATTAGTGACTAAGGTTGAAATATTAAGGGCCTAAGTTGTGCTTGATTATTGTGCACTATTGGACTTAGGGAGTTATAAGGGAAATAAATATTTTATTTTTGCCATTGTTTTAGAAGGAAATAAAAAGGGAAAATTGCAATTAATTTTTGAAGTATTATTTTGTGGAGTAATAAGGTAATTAGTGGTAAATCAATTTGTGTGGGTATTGTTGAAATATTGAAGTGGGAGATAAAAGGTGTATTATGTAGTTTTATTGTTTGTAATATTTGTTTTAATATTGAAGGGCTTGGTTCATGATTTGATGTTTTATTTTGAGAAATCAAGAGAGTTATAGAGCATTGATTTGGAACATAATTGTGCACACATTTTGAGAAGGTTTTCCAATATATGAAAAGGTGTTGTGCTAATCCTTTTGAAGTTGCAAAAGATATTATTTTTGAGACAGGTATTTGAGGGCACATCTTCATCAAGCATTTTGAGGTATGGTGGTTCAACTTTTTATCTAGGTGGTTGTGTTTTGAAAAAGTAGTTTTGAGGTGGAGTTAAAAGGGTTGATTGGTATGCATTGTTGGAAATATTTGAGTTAGGGTTTGTGAAACAAAATGTGCATTCATTATCTGAATATTTTTGAAGCATTGGTTTGAATGTATTGAATGTGTATGAGCAAGTTTTGTAAAGTAATTGTGTATTTGGTTTGAAAAGAACATAAGGTGGAATTATATTGCATATCTTTTCTTATGTGTTCTTGAACAAGAATTCTTGGTAGAATATGTTTGAAGTATTATGATCAAGCAAGTGTTATGAGAAAATTTTGAGCATGTGTTAGAGAAGAATTAAGCAAAGACAGTAAGCAAACTAGAGTAGGATTGTGAGCTGTTTGAGCAGGCCTCTTTGGGAGAAGGCTTGTGAGCAGTTCTAGGAAGATTTGAAGCAATCTTGTGAGAAGGTTTAAGGCAGACTTGTGAGTAGGTTTAAGGTATATTTGTGGGCAGGTATAAGACATATTAGTATAGGCAGTTGAGAAAATTTGATCATATTGGTGAGCAATTTTGATTAGAGTTGTGATCAGAATTGATCAGAGTTGAGCAGAGTTGAGAACATGCTTTGGAATTCAACCAACACAAAGGGGATAGGGTTCTCCTATGGATAGAGGTCCACAAATTAGAGTAGTGGGGATAGAGGTCTCATGTGGATAGAGATCCATGAATTTGAGCATAGGGGATTGGTGTCTCCTTTGGACAGAGGTCCATAAAAATTGTAATAGGGATTTTGTTCCCAAGATATTCATTGAGAAAAATTATAAGAAATATTTTCTTCGTGGATGTAACCCACATTGGGTGAACCACATTAAATCATGTCTCTCATGTGTGTGATGATGTGTACATTATTTACTGCTTTGATATTATTTTTGTTATCATTTGGGTTGAAAAGTAAAAAGTTTTCACCCCCCTCTCAGTATAAGCTTATGCTCTTCAAAATAATCTTATGCAAAAGAGACTTCAACCTTTCTTCCATGATATTTGTAATTATTTTGAGAAGAAAATTACATAAAGCTATAGTTCTAAAAGTTGAGATATGATTTACCTCTTGAGATTTTGGGATAAGAGCTATATAAGTTTTATTGATAACCTTCAAAATTTCTTTGTCTTTCCTAGAATTCCACCAACTCTAATAAATAAACATGTATGATACCCCAAAATACTTGGTATAACTCAATGGGAAAACCATCAATATTAGGGTTTTTATTTTTTGTATTTTAAAAACCACTTGTTGAAGCTCATTGATAGTAACTCGAGCAGTAAAAATAGAGTTCTCATAAGTGATAAGAGTAGGGATCACTTGAATAACATTCTATTCAGAAGCTGATTCAAGAGGTACAATAGCACAAATATTGAAAAAGTAATTGTGTATGACCAAAAATGTGTGCACCCAAAATGTTGTAATTGCATAAACAAAGTAAAATTGATATTCCAAACACATAAATTGACAAAAAAAAAGGAATTTACAAGAAATGCCTCTATTATTCCATTAAAATCAATAATTTTCTGATTACAAGTAAGTCCCTCTTAAGGATAATCTTTTTTGATATGCAATTACAATTATTTCAATCCCCCTCAGGGGTGAAATGCACTATCAAGCCCTTAAGGTGACATGAACTGCTCTAAGGTGTAGTAGACCCTCTTCTTCATGTTGAGGAAGGAAATGAATGATTGTAGCTCCTTGTAAACCTATTTTCTATGATCAAGAAACAACACAAGAATGTCAAAATCATAGGAAGCCTCTCATGATGAGGCCCTTTAAAGACAAATAGCATGAAAATAGCATAATGACGTAAGATAAAGAAAATGCATAAACTATGCTAAAAAGTTAGCACAACTATGCATAATGATGTGGTAGATAATATCAAGATTGAAGGAAATATGTAAATGAAGAGCACAACTATCAATCTATGGAACCAATTACTTGAAATGAAGCATTATAACATGAAAAGGAACCATTAATGTCCATATAACTATGATGAAAACAAGTTAGCAAAAACACTAATCTATCGGTCAGAAGTCTCTAAAACTACAATTTAACCGTGCAAATGACTAATCTAATATAACTATATGGGCATAAATGAAAACAGTAAGGTGGTGATACCTCTGTTGCAAACCGCAACACTGATGCGTGGTCTGCACTGTAAACTGTGACTGAAAGCCATGGTTAGCACTCAAGTGAGTTTACCCTAAAAATCAAAGGCAGTGGGATTGACCTCCTTGTACAATTGACGTTCAAGGGTTGCCTTCGATATCCTTCTAACAAGTTTGGTGGTTGAATCATTGAATAGGGCCTTCATTTGCCCGAATTAGCATTTCTTGGCTCTCCTAGGTCCTTAGGGCATCCATGGCCTAATTCGTCAAAATGCTTGACAAATAAATAATGGGGATGGCAACAAGGCTCTCTCTATGCACTCAAGTGAGTCCACAATTTGACAGGGCTTCACTGCTTTGATCTCAAAAATGCACTCTCTCTCGATAATTTGACAGCGCTTCGCTATTCAAATCATCTATATCATTGCCCTAATTCTCAGGGGTACTTATAGAATGTCCCAGGGCTAGGGGTGGCTTCATGGAGAAGCCAAGATCAAGAAGGGGTGGTTAGGATAGTTATATTGGAATATTCCATCCTCTAACCACCATCTTCTAGAACAAATGGTCATTCAAATAGATTTGGCTCGAATGAAGGCCAACTGAACTTCAATTAAGACCACAGGTTATAGTTGCAGTCTAAACTGTAAACCGCAGGCCTTAGCCATGGTTCAGACTGTAGATCGCAGGTCTGGGTTACAGTTCATACTGATTAGGCCAATGATACCAAATTGAGTTGTTAGAAACACTACTCTATCTTAGAGTCTGTCCAAGATCCTCCATAATATGAGTAGTCATCCTTGACATGACACATTTTAGGTGTCTACAGATACCCCTTTTGAGATGCATTGTGAGATGGAACAACGCTAAGCAAAAATAGACCTCCTAAAATTATGTTGAAGGTTCTATGATGATCATTAGTCGGATCAACATTAGATGCCTCTTGTCCGGCAAAAGGATGCACATCCTGGAATCATTGCTTCCAACTTAGTGAGAGGCTTACATTTTGAAAAGCTTGCACTTGCCATCAGGAATTTGGGTAGCGTTTGATGCTACAATAGGAGTTAGGCCTATATAACCAAAAGGAGAAGAGATACAAATAAATTATCATATTTGCTATTTACCCCTAAAAAAGGGGTAAGCTTATGATAGTTATTCACAATGATTTGCAAGGACAAATGCAAATTTGACAAGATTAAGGGATCTATGATATTCTATTGATTTTGATTATGATTTGATATTATGACTACCCCCTCATGTGACGAGTTGATGAGGGTAATGACAATGATTAAAGCGATGATGTTGCTTGACTACCATGGATGATCTTAAAAAATTTAGATTTGAGCATAATAATGCTTTGGCTAGGCCTAATTCAACTTCTAATTCCAATTGTTAATAGTAATTTCACGTTTCTATCCCATGGAGCAGTCAAGCTACAATAGCCATATTAGGGAATAGAAATGAGGCAACTACAATTAGATTTGTGTTGAATCAAGTTATCGATTATTTGTTAAAATATGTCATAGGATACATGATATGAAATGCCTCATTCCCATGGAGAAGTCCAGCCATGAAGGCCTTCTTAGGGATTGAAAAGAAGTATATCAGATCAACGATGATAATTTTTCCCCAAATTTCCTTATGGTAATTTACTCATCTTTCCAAATTGCATGGATCGCAAGTCACTGCAATCGCCAAGTGTATAGGGTAACTTACTGGATACAAGGCGCATTTGGTGTTTTTAATTATTTGATTTTTGTTGTTAATTTTGATTTATTGATCGATCTTGGTGCTTTGAAAATCACCAAATTTTCAATATTGATTGATCTTTTTGAAATTTTATTTTTTAGGAGTCATTAATTTACCTTTTTAGACCTTCCCACGATAGGTTTTTAGTGAATTTAATTTTGGCTACAAATCGCGGGTACATCCTATGCTTGAATTTTTCAAATTTTTAGAACTGCGATTAGGGCCTGCAGTTGGAAAACCCTAATTTTGGGACCGCAGGTGTTAGCTACGGTTTGCCGAAATTAGGAAAACCTTTAAATAGTCGTTCCCATTTGAATTTGTCATTATTTTCAAGAAAGCAACTGCGTTATTGAGAGCTCTGAGATATAGGAGACACTCCCTGATATGGAATACTACCAAAACTCTTACATTTATCACACTTGATACCCCGATGGTGGATCCTGATCAGCCATTGACTAGCAAAGGTCACAGAGCAGGCAAGGTAATTCGAAATCAATTTCTCCCAATTCAATACCAATTAAAATCAACCACATTAAGTAATACGGTAAATGAACCTCACTAAATAGTTGGTAATGAACCCCACTAGATTAGGTTTAGTTAGTTTTAACTTTTTTAGTGAGACATGATAGGAAGCTACCCAAAATGGGTATTCTTCCTAGACCGCAGCTGGCATTTGTGGTTTCCAATGTCATATTGGGGACCACAACTATCAGTTGTGGTTCATATTCAAACTACAACGGTCATATTTTGACCATAGTAGGACCGGAGGGTTGACCCACGATTCGCAAACTTTAGAAAATTTTTATTAAATTTTTGCATTTTCTAAATTTAATTAGGTAACTAATGTTATTTAATGCATTTTTGACTTGCCTAGCTGATATTTTTGATTTTTATGAATGCCTTATGACATGTTCTTATTTTTTTATCAGTTTTTTAGATGTTTTTGACGTTTTTAAAGTCATTTTTAGCTGTTTTTGCTTGTTTTAAGCTAGAATTTAGCTTATATACTGCTTTTTTATTTTAAATATTGACCTCTAGGGCTTGTGAGCCTGATCTACTTAAGACTCTTTGTAGGAATATCACTGATGGTGAGCGTGCATGGTTTAGAGCCATCATATTCGTCTATGTATTAGATCTACCCACTATTAGGGTAGATCACACCTATTTGACTGTGTTGGCCCAACGCTAGAATGAACGGACCAACACCTTTCACCTACCTACAGGTGATATTACTATGACTTTAGAGGACATCTATCAGATCTTTAGGATCCCTATTGATGGTGAGTCCATCACCTCTTCCTATTATTAGAGGAAGGAGATTGTCTTTGATGCTATCTTCGATGATCAAAGCAAGGAGGCATAAGAGAAGATCAACCACGAAGATGTCTACATTAGATGCTAGTAAGATGAGCACGTTTTCTCAGTTTGCATGATGATATTCATGATCCTCATTGTATAGGTTGTGCTTCCAGACTCCTCGAGCACGAGGATTCCTTGGAACCTCCTGGCCAATGTCTGGCGAGTTATTCATAGTTCTACTACTCAGCCACTATGCCTAGCTTGGGGAGCACACTATTGTGCTAGCTCTATAGGGAGATGTACAAGATTACGAGTCAAATCCATTGAGTTATTAGCTACAACTTTGTAATAACCCTCCCTATCTAGTTCTCTAGGGGTTTGCCAATTCTTAACCTTTTTCGTGAATTTTTAATATACAAAATCACAAACACAGAGCAATCCAGAATTCTCGAAAATATTGCTTTATTCTTATATTAAAACTAGGGCACAAATTACAATGCAAATACCTCAAATGCTTGATGAAACCCTAGCTGCTCCGTACTCTATAAATGATGATGAAGGCTCAGCCCTTCTGATGTGAATACTGTGTGGTGTCCCAGCTCCAAATATTCCCTGTATAATCTCTGAATGACCCTGTGTGGTAACCCAACTCCAGAAGTCTTTAAAACTGAAGTCCAACTGCAATCCCTGTGTGGAAATGCCTAGATTGACCTGAGGGTAATCTTGCAACCCCGAAGCCAATGTCCCTGTAAGAGGTTGTCGTCTCTCACAAGCTCCAGAATCTCTGTAAATGGCTCTGCCAGAGAGTCCTCCAAAAACCAGAGAGAAAAATAATAATCTTCGCATATCTCCAAATGAACTCAAATCCTCCTTTTATCTCCTCCATAGGTCGACTTAGGGTTAGGTCACTTTTAGGGTGGGCAAATATAATTTTATCAATTTTTAATTCCACCTTATTTCTCCTTAATTTATTCACCCCCTTATGCCTAGGCTTAACGACTTTTTAAGTCGTCACTTAAAATGGCCCCTTTTAAGTATAAAATGATTTTATAATAAAATAAAGTCACTAACTTTACAAAATTAAATTAAATAATCACTTTATTAATTTTATCTTCGACCATTAAAATTTCCAACCTCTGCCCATCCGAATTGAAATCCGCGAATGGTTTTGGACACCCATTTCATTGAAGAATATCATTGCACTGTCTGTTGTCCACCGAAACCCTAAAAATGGACATGGCTAAAAATAGTAACTTTGATCAAACAAATCTCCGAATGAGCCCAAACGACCATCAATCAATAGCTCTCTGGGTACTGACAAAGATTTTGATATCTCCAATGGCTCCCCTCCATCCGACTTAGCCTACGGGAGCTCGTGTATAGGCTAATCTGCTCTGCACCTGACTGCGTAGAAAAGGGGACATTACAGTCCGCCCTTCCCAAAGATTGCTTGTCCTCAAGCAATACGTATACATACTCCAGTCAGATGCTACATCCCGGCTGAGATCACATCAAATCCCCTGGATCCCATAGCAACCTCAAAAAGGAACCGCCACGCTGACGCTGCGCCACTCTGATCATCACTACCCCTCTGACATGGTTAAGTGGCATAAGTCTCAACTACAATAGCATGATGAAATCTCTCTCCAGTCTGGCACTGACATGTCTATCTGAGCTGAGATGTAATATCATGTACCACGACATACCGAAGGAAACAACGTCATAGATTACTGCAAACACAATGCTGGAAGTGCCTCCATAGTCATCACCTAACCAGCTCAACTCGGCGTTCACACTCCTGGAATCTCCCAGATAATCCCATGTAGCCCAATCTACTGCAGTCAATGTAATATCCTCTGGAAATATGATGTCCCTCATCATACTCAACCAAGTAGGGTGTAAATGTATCTGTATAATTCCTGAAAGATCAACCACACTCCACTCTGGCAACTCAATAGGAAGCTCAGCCTCACCATCAAAACTGGTATGCCCATTATGACTGCACCCTGTGCCAAGTAACATCTCATGCATAGGTGACTCAACCAGGCCTATCTCTGCACTTTCACGGATTAAACTGACCCCTTGAGAGGGCACTGTGTTCAAATAAGAAGTAAGATACTCCATGTAATGCCAACCAAATTGCTGACCAACCTCCATCAAGTAAATGTTATGGCTGCCCAAAAAGCGAACAGCGACATATCTCTCATACCCATGATCAACTATCACCCATATAAAGCTCCTACCATCGCCCTCGATGCTCATCAATGCAAGCATACGATCCTGGGTAAGAGAACTCAATCCCCGATCATCATGATTAGGCTGGAAAATGCTCATGAAATCACTCTCAGACTCATGTCGAAATAGACACCCTGTCTCAAACAATGTATCCTCATGATCTATCACAGGAAAAGAATCAACACTCTTCATCTCAAAAAGAGGATTATCAAAAGATGTATCATGATCCATCTCATACAGCGGATTGTCAGTCCATGAGAAATTATTATCACTCTCGTGCTTATCACAGCCAATCCACTGATCCGAAATTGTGTAATCTAATCTCATGGGACAATGTGTTAAGTTATAGTCCTCCTGAATGCAATCTAGTTCGACAACAATCCGCCCAATCTCCCTGGCTCTCTCCTGATTCAGTTGTTCAGTGGATTCTAAAACAAAATTGAGTTTCAACTCTGTCTCATGCAATGAAAGACGAGCCTCCGACAAAGAGCTTCTAGTCTGCTCAAGCTCTTCAGTTAGCTGACTAGCTTCTTCTTTGCTCCCGTATGCACTAGGGGTCTCTTCAACAAGCTTGGCATAGTGATCTCTGTCTGCAAGAGTGCTCATGAAGTCTGACTTCATAGTTTCTAAGGCTGCCTTCAAATTTTGTAAATCAGCACTAGACTCATCATGCATTGAATTTTCATGGCTGTCCTGGTGAGATGAAATATCATCATAAGCTGATTTAAAATCAGCAACAACCTCAACTGTGTTATGATCTGAAAAATCATGTTTGTCTTCTTTTTCCTTCAATGTAATAAGAGTCCTTTCTGCAAGCTTGATGGAATGATCTCTGTCTGTAAGTAACTCCAAGAAACCTGATTTCAAATTTTCTAAAGCTTCTATGACTGTCTGCAACTCAACAATAGAGGTTACTCCTTCAACACCCTTCTGTCTCTTCTCAATTTGAGCCTTCCAACAAAGTTTTTCAATGACCTTGTAGGTGTTATCAAAATGTGTAAAGGCAGCAACAATCTTATCTTCACTAAGCATTTGATAAAAATCAGCTTCATGTAATAAATTTTCTAATTTGCCTTGTAAATCTTGACTCATAAAATCAGCTTCTTCTATGTTATCCACTTTGCATATTTCATGTTTTGAAGTTTGGGCAGCAACTATTTCAAAAGGAAATTCATCTCCACTTCCCAAAACTATAATAGTCTCAAGTTCATTTTCTAGGCCAGCACTCTGCTCAAGAGGAAAAACATCATCAATTGCAGCTTCATCTTTTAAATCTGTAATAGTCTCCATCACATTGGAAAAATCTCCTTCCAAAAACCTATTGATTTTGTCTACTTGAGATTTCAGTTGAGACTCATCCTCAACAACATTGATTCTTTCATCAAATTTGGGGTTTATAGAAACTTCATCATGAAAAACATCAACATGCATTAATGAACCGATGCTAGGAGATTCATCATACCTCATATCAAAAATCTCACAATCCTCACTGCATTGTTCTGAATGCATTTCCAAAACTGTTGTTCTGTCTTTTTCATCATCACTAAAATCATCCTGGTTCCCTGTTATGCATGATTCCTGCAAAAAGGCATTTTTTCCAAACTCAAGGGTCTCAACTTCACTACTGTCCTCAACTTGATTTGGCTGCAACAAGTCACTGTGTTTGTTGTTTCCACAGATGTGACCAAGAGTCCAAGCCTCTTGACATGTGAAACAACGTTGCTCTTTCCTAAGCTGATTCTTGCTGATTCGCGGAAGACCTGCAACCTGTGAACCATAAGAATCAACTTTCTTTTCTGTCAACTGCTTTTTCAACCTTTCTGGGGCAGCAAGCTCATCTGTTCCAGATTTTACTTCAGTTGATGAGTGTGGTCTCAACCACTCAGGATGCTCTAACAAAGTTGTTAGATTTTTCTGGTATGCCATAAAATTTTGCTTAAATTCATTCAGAGCTTTTTCAATTTTCACACTGAACTCATCATCAAGTGACCTCACAGGTACCTTCGGAAGGAAAGTAGGAAACTGCCTGTACATCCCTGAACGCGGGCAATATGTTATTTTACTATTCATCTCTGCACTCTGAACTGATCACAAGCCTTAACTGTAATATCCCCTACTGGATTTAACCCAACACATGCAATCTCGCACTCAGATTCAATTTTTCAAACAGTTTGCTGCTGATGGTGATCTGTAAAATCTGTTCTATTGTTTCCAGAAATTCTGATCTCTTATAGAGATTTTTCCCAAATACTTCCCTTACTATTCAAGGTTTTATTATATTGCAGCAGTAAGGTTCGGATATTTGCTTAAGCATTTGACTATCAGCTCATATAATTATTTATTTCATACATAATACCAGAACAACAGACATTTTTATCAAATAATGAAATTTATATGCAAATATACAAGGAGGCAAAGTCTAAATTATATTGCAGCGGTAACAATGCTGACCTGTGATTTGAGGGTGTTGAATGATACATCTAATTTCATAGATCCGTAGCTTCAATCCTGAGATTACATAACTCTATCAATCGCTGGAAATGGATGCTCAGGGAATTTATATGATAAATATTCCCAATTTATCCCGTGACAATCTATATTTATTACATGCAGCTGTATGAATGAAAATTGCGATGCCGTTATGTTTCCTTCAACTGGCGTTGCTCTGTTTCGTAAACAATCCACAAAATCCCTCTCTTCGTCATCAATTAATAATCCTTAATATCCATGTCGTTGAATGAGCTTCTGCCAGAAAAATAACATTTGCGGCTCCTGAATGTTCTAATGAAATATACGATGCCAAGGACAAATGTTATTATGTGAAATCCGAAATCCAACTTTAAACTTGCATAATCTCACTGCTGCGTGACCATTTCAAAGGGAGACACGACACCTAAAAAATAATCATCGGCTCTTTGTAAAAAATCCAACTTTGACGGCAGCAAAGGAAAACTCACACGGACTCCCAATAATAATAATGCCAGCAAATAGCCCTTAAATCAAACTGCACAACACTCTGAATATATATTTTGCAAATTTAATCGATGTCTCTAAAAAAAATTCTTGAAATTATCTACGCTGTAAAAACTCTGAAATTTCTCCAAATGTTGCTTGTGAACACAAATCCTCTAATTTCTGCAACTTTCACAATCTTGATAAACCAGAAATTTGTCTTCGAACTACCCAACAGGCTGGCAGAAAAAACCAGCTCTGATACCACTGTAATAACCCTCCCTATCTAGTTCTCTAGGGGTTTGCCAATTCTTAACCTTTTTCGTGAATTTTTAATATACAAAATCACAAACACAGAGCAATCCAGAATTCTCGAAAATATTGCTTTATTCTTATATTAAAACTAGGGCACAAATTACAATGCAAATACCTCAAATGCTGATGAAACCCTAGCTGCTCCGTACTCTATAAATGATGATGAAGGCTCAGCCCTTCTGATGTGAATACTGTGTGGTGTCCCAGCTCCAAATATTCCCTGTATAATCTCTGAATGACCCTGTGTGGTAACCCAACTCCAGAAGTCTTTAAAACTGAAGTCCAACTGCAATCCCTGTGTGGAAATGCCTAGATTGACCTGAGGGTAATCTTGCAACCCCGAAGCCAATGTCCCTGTAAGAGGTTGTCGTCTCTCACAAGCTCCAGAATCTCTGTAAATGGCTCTGCCAGAGAGTCCTCCAAAAAACCAGAGAGAAAAATAATAATCTTCGCATATCTCCAAATGAACTCAAATCCTCCTTTTATCTCCTCCATAGGTCGACTTAGGGTTAGGTCACTTTTAGGGTGGGCAAATATAATTTTATCAATTTTTAATTCCACCTTATTTCTCCTTAATTTATTCACCCCCTTATGCCTAGGCTTAACGACTTTTTAAGTCGTCACTTAAAATGGCCCCTTTTAAGTATAAAATGATTTTATAATAAAATAAAGTCACTAACTTTACAAAATTAAATTAAATAATCACTTTATTAATTTTATCTTCGACCATTAAAATTTCCAACCTCTGCCCATCCGAATTGAAATCCGCGAATGGTTTTGGACACCCATTTCACTGAAGAATATCACTGCACTGTCTGTTGTCCACTGAAACCCTAAAAATGGACATGGCTAAAAATAGTAACTTTGATCAAACAAATCTCCGAATGAGCCCAAACGACCATCAATCAATAGCTCTCTAGGTACTGACAAAGATTTTGATATCTCCAATGGCTCCCCTCCATCCGACTTAGCCTACGGGAGCTCGTGTATAGGCTAATCTGCTCTGCACCTGACTGCGTAGAAAAGGGGACATTACAGTCCGCCCTTCCCAAAGATTGCTTGTCCTCAAGCAATACGTATACATACTCCAGTCAGATGCTACATCCCGGCTGAGATCACATCAAATCCCCTGGATCCCATAGCAACCTCAAAAAGGAACCGCCATGCTGACGCTGCGCCACTCTGATCATCACTACCCCTCTGACATGGTTAAGTGGCAGAAGTCTCAACTGTAATAGCATGATGAAATCTCTCTCCAGTCTGGCACTGACATGTCTATCTGAGCTGAGATGTAATATCATGTACCACGACATACCGAAGGAAACAACGTCATAGATTACTGCAAACACAATGCTGGAAGTGCCTCCATAGTCATCACCTAACCAACTCAACTCGGCGTTCACACTCCTGGAATCTCCCAGATAATCCCATGTAGCCCAATCTACTACAGTCAATGTAATATCCTCTAGAAATATGATGTCCCTCATCATACTCAACCAAGTAGGGTGTAAATGTATCTGTATAATTCTTGAAAGATCAACCACACTCCACTCTAGCAACTCAATAAGAAGCTCAGCCTCACCATCAAAACTGGTATGCCCATTATGATTGCACCCTGTGCCAAGTAACATCTCATGCATAGGTGACTCAACCAGGCCTATCTCTGCACTTTCACGGATTAAACTGACCCCTTGAGAGGGCACTGTGTTCAAATAAGAAGTAAGATACTCCATGTAATGCCAACCAAATTGCTGACCAACCTCCATCAAGTAAATGTTATGGCTGCCCAAAAAGCGAACAGCGACATATCTCTCATACCCATGATCAACTATCACCCATATAAAGCTCCTACCATCGCCCTCGATGCTCATCAATGCAAGCATACGATCCTGGGTAAGAGAACTCAATCCCCGATCATCATGATTAGGCTGGAAAATGCTCATGAAATCACTCTCAGACTCATGTCGAAATAGACACCCTGTCTCAAACAATGTATCCTCATGATCTATCACAGGAAAAGAATCAACACTCTTCATCTCAAAAAGAGGATTATCAAAAGATGTATCATGATCCATCTCATACAGCGGATTGTCAGTCCATGAGAAATTATTATCACTCTCGTGCTTATCACAGTCAATCCACTGATCCGAAATTGTGTAATCTAATCTCATGGGACAATGTGTTAAGTTATAGTCCTCCCGAATGCAATCTAGTTCGACAACAATCCGCCCAATCTCCCTGGCTCTCTCCTGATTCAGTTGTTCAGTGGATTCTAAAACAAAATTGAGTTTCAACTCTGTCTCATGCAATGAAAGACGAGCCTCCGACAAAGAGCTTCTAGTCTGCTCAAGCTCTTCAGTTAGCTGACTAACTTCTTCTTTGCTCTTGTATGCACTAGGGGTCTCTTCAACAAGCTTGGCATAGTGATCTCTGTCTGCAAGAGTGCTCATGAAGTCCGACTTCATAGTTTCTAAGGCTGCCTTCAAATTTTGTAAATCAGCACTAGACTCATCATGCATTGAATTTTCATGGCTGTCCTGGTGAGATGAAATATCATCATAAGCTGATTTAAAATCAGCAACAACCTCAACTGTGTTATGATCTGAAAAATCATGTTTGTCTTCTTTTTCCTTCAATGTAATAAGAGTCCTTTCTGCAAGCTTGATGGAATGATCTCTATCCTGTAAGTAACTCCAAGAAACCTGATTTCAAATTTTCTAAAGCTTCTATGACTGTCTGCAACTCAACAATAGAGGTTACTCCTTCAACACCCTTCTGTCTCTTCTCAATTTGAGCCTTCCAACAAAGTTTTTCAATGACCTTGTAGGTGTTATCAAAATGTGTAAAGGCAGCAACAATCTTATCTTCACTAAGCATTTGATAAAAATCAGCTTCATGTAATAAATTTTCTAATTTGCCTTGTAAATCTTGACTCATAAAATCAGCTTCTTCTATGTTATCCACTTTGCATATTTCATGTTTTGAAGTTTGGGCAGCAACTATTTCAAAAGGAAATTCATCTCCACTTCCCAAAACTATAATAGTCTCAAGTTCATTTTCTAGGCCAGCACTCTGCTCAAGAGGAAAAACATCATCAATTGCAGCTTCATCTTTTAAATCTGTAATAGTCTCCATCACATTGGAAAAATCTCCTTCCAAAAACCTATTGATTTTGTCTACTTCAGATTTCAGCTGAGACTCATCCTCAACAACATTGATTCTTTCATCAAATTTGGGGTTTATAGAAACTTCATCATGAAAAACATCAACATGCATTAATGAACCGATGCTAGGAGATTCATCATACCTCATATCAAAAATCTCACAATCCTCACTGCATTGTTCTGAATGCATTTCCAAAACTATTGTTTTGTCTTTTTCATCATCACTAAAATCATCCTGGTTCCCTGTTATGCATGATTCCTGCAAAAAGGCATTTTTTCCAAACTCAAGGGTCTCAACTTCACTACTGTCCTCAACTTGATTTGGCTGCAACAAGTCACTGTGTTTGTTTTTTCCACAGATGTGACCAAGAGTCCAAGCCTCTTGACATGTGAAACAACGTTGCTCTTTCCTAAGCTGATTCTTGTTGATTCGCGGAAGACCTGCAACCTGTGAACCATAAGAATCAACTTTCTTTTCTGTCAACTACTTTTTCAACCTTTCTGGGGCAGCAAGCTCATCTGTTCCAGATTTTACTTCAGTTGATGAGTGTGGTCTCAACCACTCAGGATGCTCTAACAAAGTTGTTAGATTTTTCTGGTATGCCATAAAATTTTGCTTAAATTCATTCAGAGATTTTTCAATTTTCACATTGAACTCATCATCAAGTGACCTCATAGGTACCTTCGGAAGGAAAGTAGGAAACTGCCTGTACATCCCTGAACGCGGGCAATATGTTATTTTACTATTCATCTCTGCACTCTGAACTGATCACAAGCCTTAACTGTAATATCCCCTACTGGATTTAACCCAACACATGCAATCTCGCACTCGGATTCAATTTTTCAAACAGTTTCTTCGTTGATGGTGATCTATAAAATCTGTTCTATTGTTTCCAAAAATTCTGATCTCTTATAGAGATTTTTCCCAAATACTTCCCTTACTATTCAAGGTTTTATTATATTGCAGTAGTAAGGTTCGGATATTTGCTTAAGCATTTGACTATCAACTCATATAATTATTTATTTCATACATAATACCAAAACATCAGACATTTTTATCAAATAATGAAATTTATATGCAAATATACAAGGAGGCAAAGTCTAAATTATATTGCAGTAGTAACAATGCTGACCTGTGATTTGAGGGTGTTGAATGATACATCTAATTTCATAGATCCGTAGCTTCAATCCTGAGATTACATAACTCTATCAATCGCTGGAAATGGATGCTCAGGGAATTTATATGATAAATATTCCCAATTTATCCCGTGACAATCTATATTTATTACATGCAACTGTATGAATGAAAATTGCGATGCCGTTATGTTTCCTTCAACTGGCGTTGCTCTGTTTCGTAAACAATCCACAAAATCCCTCTCTTCGTCATCAATTAATAATCCTTAATATGAGGCACCAAATGAGGGTTGGGGTGCTCCATTGGATGATGCAGAGATGGTGGAGGTTGAGGATGCAGGCGGGGATTATGGGGTTCCAGACCATCCAGAAAGGTAGGACGTCCTGGAGCAATGGGAGCCAAAGCAGGCTGCTGTCCCGGATTCGCCGAGGCATCAGGTAGTGTCGGAGGACATGGAGGCAGGGTTGCGCATTGAGAATGCATGATTTATCGGGCTACTACGGAGGTGAGATGTTGAGCTGGGAGAGGCTTTGCAGGAGAGATATCTCTTGCAAACTTAGCTGGTGGAGCGGGAGAACGCATGGGCTACGTCCCACTGGTAGGAGGGGGATACCGATGCTGCACAAGAGAGGGATCTCTTGCGGATGCAGCTAGCACAACGTGATGATGTAGTAGCTTACTACCATCGGTGGGAGGTAGAGTGGGATCAATGGGAGGTAGATTTGCGGTGGTGGGAAGCATATTAACGTTGATAGGAGGTATATTGGCATTGACATAGGATGGATATGAAGGGAGAGATTATCTGCCTTGGTGGGAGATTACCTGAGCCTCCTGGAGGTGGCTCTTCGCATCGGACAAGAGACAGCGATACTGAGCAGTCAGCATCGTCTCGTCGCAGACGGCTAGATGAGGGGGGCACTAGTAGGTGTGATGCAGGGGCGAGTAGCAGTCACCCAGAGAGGTCACATAGGACCCACACCACATGGGGTAGTTCTCGTCGCACCGATCCTGTGTGATCATGGTGGCTGACGCCCTAGGCATGGGGGTTTTTGAGCTTTGTTGTTTTTGTGGCGAGGTCAGAGGATTGGTTCATTGTAGCCTGCAGGTATTTTTTTGATGATATATATATACAGATGATTCTATTTTTTTGGTTTTTATAAACTTTTCATGATGTGTCTGTCTGTTTATGCACATTGATTTATAATGATGGATGCATATGGGATTATGATTGCGATGTTGGTAATGATATGATGGATGCATATGGAATGAATGAAATGATGTGTTGATAACTTGTCGATGGTACCATAGATTGTACAAGATTTACTGGATTGTTGTACGTATGGGATGACTTTGTGGAATGACGTTGCATGTGACAACTATGTTTTTGTATTTTGTATTTTTTTTTTTTGCTAGTGGTGATGTATGGAATGAAATGGACCAGTTGTTTTTAAAATGTAGTTAAGATTTTCTGAGATTCAGATATTTTAACTAACTAGCCAAGACTGTACATTTATCTCGCAAGACTTTTGAACAAGGTATAAATCCGACTTGGAGGTTAACCAAGTTATTTCACATCCCTGTGTGTGCAATTAAGTTTATTTATGTGGTATTTGTCAAGATACCGCCAGTGCCAGATAGGCTATCAACCAAACCTGTACTAAGGAGCACCTAATTAGCTCCACTAACTCTATTGTTGTATTTAGCAAGATTAATCCATGAGACAATCGAAGATACCATAAGCTAGCTCATCCACATGCAAACATTGGTCTGCTCACACGCAAAGCTAATGTGACAGACATATTGTCATGCGGGTAGGATACCGCCATTGCCAGGTAGGCTGTCCATCAAACCTGTAATAAGGATCACCTAGATGGTTTTTGAATACTAAGAATTCCAGGGATTCAAGTTTAGGATTTTTATTGGCTCAATGGTTTAGGATATTTGCTCGTATACAAAGTGATGAAAATCACTGTTTATTTTGTTCTTTGTTTTTTTTTGTTTGAGCAAGGATTTTGAATAGTGGTGATAACCACTGTTATTTGATTTGGCTTTTGAGCTTTGTAAGGTTAAGCTGGTATGTTTGTGACTGGTGAATAACATTGATCCTTTTAGGCCTTGGGGATGACTACCCATCCTTGGCAGGGACGTGTAGTACAAATCCTTACGACTTTGGGAACCAAAGGGTAGTATGGAGATTATGAAGTAAGGGTATTGATCTTTTAGGCCTTGGGGATGACTACCCATCCTTGGCAGGGACATGTAGTATGAATCCTTACGACCTGAGAGACCAAAGGTGATTGTGATGATGGTGTTTTTGAATGGTCATTGATCCTTTTATGCCTTGGGGATGACTACCCATCCTTGGCAGGGACGTGTAGTATGAATCCTTACAACCTTAGGAACCAATGGTGATTTTTGAATTTTTGTTAGTGGTGAAAACCACTGTTGATTAGAAGGAATGAATGGGGAAGAGCTTGTCCTTTTGTCAATTCTCAGCATTCTTGAACCATTCGCACAGGGGATGAACAGGATAATTTTTCACCTATGGTACTCTACACTACTGTGTAGTTTTCATCTTACGTTCACACAACTTAGGAATTATTTTTTGTGTAAATTTGTGTAGGGATATTACATAACGAGGCGTGACCCAAGTAAAACTTTCCTGTGTAAAATCTATTTGAATTTGTACAATTTTTGGGTAGAAATTTAAAGACAGCTGAATGACGAAAACCCTAAATACATTAGGAGACAACTGACTTTGCTAAAAAGAGGGATGGTGTGATGCGGGATGTATGCATTGATAAAATTGATTTTATGTGAAAAATGAGAAAATTGCCGAGCAATTACAGTCTATGGTGCTTTTGACTTATATGACCTAGCAAATATGCAATGTATGGAGGTGATGCCTAATGCAACCTATTTTTTTTATATTTTGATATTTAAAAGTATGCATGAAATGTGTTGTTTTTTTTTTTTAATGATTTTTATTGTTTTTATTGGTTTTTGAATATTTGTGTTGACCAAGTGGTTATGGTAACCCATGGAGATTTTGGTTTGACCAAAGGGTTTATGGATACCTTTGGGGCATTTGAGGTTGACCAAGTGATTAAGGGAATCCTTGGAGCTTTTGGTT
This sequence comes from Wollemia nobilis, assembly GCA_028583015.1. Classification (NCBI taxonomy): domain Eukaryota; kingdom Viridiplantae; phylum Streptophyta; class Pinopsida; order Araucariales; family Araucariaceae; genus Wollemia; species Wollemia nobilis. The sequence goes on along the minus strand of JAQPPZ010002189.1, from coordinate 2,588,862 downwards.
TGACCAAAGGGTTTATAGACACCTTTGGGGCATTTTGGGATTGACCAAGCAATTGAGGGAATCCTTGGAGCTTTTGGTTTGACCAAAGGGTTTATAGACACCTTTGGGGCATTTTGGAATTGACTAAGCGATTTTGGAAATCCTTGGAGCTTTTGGTTTGACCAAAGGGTTTATAGACACCTTTGGGGAATTTTGGGATTGACCAAGTGATTGTGGAAATCCTTGGAGCTTTTGGTTTGACCAAAGGGTTTATAGATACCTTTGGGGCATTTTGGGATTGACCAAGCGATTGTGGAAATCCTTGGAGCTTTTATGTGGACTATGGCTCTCTAAATGTAGAATGGCCTCAAATGACTGATGTTCAAGGGTTCTAGCTCCTTGAGTCCTTCAAGAGAGGTGAGACGATATGTTCCAAGTCCTATCTTACTGTCAATCACATAAGGACCTAACCAGTTTTTCGTGAATTTGTCTCAAAGATGGGATGGCAAATTATAATTCTACTGGTTCTCTTTTAAGACCAAATATCCAACCTAAAAATCCCTTAGGTGAACCTTCATGTTATATGCTCTCTTAAGTCGCTCTTGATAGATACGCAAATGCTCGATAGCATGGATGCGTCGTTCGTCAAGCAATGTAAGTTGATCTAACCGGGCCTGCTACGCAGTGTCATCATCGATGAACTCTTGCATTGATATGCATAGCGAAGGGATTTCCAATTCAAGAGGCATGACAGCCTCGGAGCCATACACCAGAAAAAATGGAGTTGCCCCAATGGGCGTCCAAATGCTAGTGCGATAAGCCCATAGGGCAAGCGAGATCTAAATGTGCCAATCCTTATGATTATCTGCGACAATATTTTTGAGGATGGTGATGAGTGTTTTATTAGATGCCTCTGCTTGCCCATTTACCTACGAATAATAGGGTGTTGAAAAACTGTGCTGAATTTTGTACTTTTTGGTCAAAGCATGCACGTCTTTGTTCTTGAAGGGCGTACCATTATCCGAGAGGATCTTGGATGGAATACCAAAATGACAAATGATATTATGCAAAATAAACTCCGCAATGCGGGGTCCAGTCGTAGAGGTTAATGAAATTTCTTCCACCCACTTGGTAAAATACTTTGTGGCTGTAATGATAAATGTGTGATGACCCGATGATGTAGGGGAGATATTTTCGATTAGATCAAAGCCCCACTGTGAAAAATGCCAAGACAATTGGATCGGTTGCAAGGCCTGAGAAGGTATGTGTGTCAAATTGGCATGATGTTGACACTTCATGCACTTCTTTACATATGCGCAACAATCTTGCTCTAAAGATGGCCAATAATAACCCATGCGAAGAATGCGCTTTGCGATGGCCATACCGCTGAAGTGGCCATCGCATGTACCATCGTGGGCTTGGGTGATCGCCCAAGTGGACTCCTGCTGGTCCAAGCAATGGAGGAGGATTCCTTCATAGCTTTGACGATACAAAATGTCTCCTAGAAAGACATGTTTTGTTGCTTTCTATTTGAATGATCTTTTCGTGGCTTGTGTCAATCCAAGTGGGAGAGTACCTAACTTGATGTAATCCCTTAGGGGTGTGTACTAATCCTTCTGATTAGAAATATTGATGGTATGAACAACCAATCCCTCTTGAAGTTCATCCCGAGCAAAATCTGAGTGGGAAAGAACTTGTAAAAATAGCGTTGTGTTGCTACTAACAGAGGTAGGGGAGAACAAGGACCCCTAGTTGGCAAGTCAAAAAATCTTGGATTCGAGAGAACCTATCCAGATATGGTTCAATCTGGATCAAGTGGATTCTTGGCATGAGGTCAGAGCTTGCACACTCCATCGCAGGTTGTGATAATGTCTTGACCTGAATAGTTGTCATCTCATCGGAAGGGTCTTGCGGGATTAGTGACCCCAAGGAGGCCATAGTATCCACAAAACAATTCGATGATCGAGGGAGTGCTTCGATGTCATACTATTCAAGTTGTGCCAAAAAATTATCCACAAGGGCTTTATAGGCCTACAAAATTGGACATTTACATTGGAATATCCCCTTAACTTGATTGACAATTAACAGCGAATCACCAAAGATGTTCAATCATTTAATGTTCATGGTGACTGTTGTCTGAAGACCTATGAGCAAGGCTTCATATTCTACATTGTTATTGGTGCACATGAAGTCTAATTTAAATGATAGAGGCATTGGAGCCCCTTGTGGATTGAAGAATACAATGCTCGCACCACCTCCTTGCTCACATTTAGAACCATCGAAGAATAGGGTTATGTCAGCCTGTGACTCAGGCTCATCAGAATCTGGCGATGCTGAAACATGGAAGACCTCATCATCAGGTAGTTCGAAGGTCAAAGGCTGATCATCCTCAAGAGGGACCTCTGCCAGTTGATCAACGATGACTTGACCTTTTATGGATTTCTATCCAATGAATTCTATGTCAAACTCCATCAACAACATGATCCATTTTGCCGTGTGGCTACTATGATAAGTATGACTCATCATGTAATGGATTCTCCTTAGACACAACATACGTTTTGTTGCTTAGCATGTAATGGTAGCAAACACCACTGCCAAGCAGAGCTTCTCGACATATGCATAGTTAAGTTCATAAATGACCAAGGTGCGGCTAAGATAGTAAGTAGCCTATTCTTTGTGCAATTCATTGTGCTGGGACAGCATGGCGCCCAATGCCACCTCAGTAGCTGAGATGTATAAGTAGAACGACACTCCTGGTCTAGGTGGTGCCAATACTGGTGGTGAAGCCAAGTACTATTTAATGTCATCAAAGGCTGACTGGCACTCGTCATCCCAATGGAAGGCTACCCCCTTGTGCAATAATTTATTCATGGGTCGGCACTTGTCAGATAACTATGCTATGAAGCGTTTGATCGATGCAACCTTTCCCTGTAGACTTCTGAGATACTTGATGGTAGTTGGGGGAAGCATTTCAAGGATTACCTTGAATTTGTGGGGATACACCTTGATTCCTCATTTGGAGACTATGAAACCCAAGAGCTTTCCAGATGTGATGCCAAAGACGCACTTCTTAGGGTTTAGTCTGACTTTATGCTCAATGATGCGATCAAGTATCTTGCGTAAGTCATCGAGATGATTGGGGCGTAAAAGAGATTTGGCCAACAAATCATCCATGTAATCTTCCAAAGTTTTGTGCATGTAATCGTGGAAGATGTACGTCATGGCACGTTGGTAGGTGGCGCCAACGTTTTTAAGACCAAAAGACATGACCTTATAACAAAATGTCCCCCAAGGCGTTGTGAATGCCATTTTTAGTTGGTCCTCGAGATTGATACGAATCTGATTGTATCCCGAGAAACCATCCATGAGGGAAAGCATTTCATGGCCCATTGTAGCGTCTACCAATGCGTTGATGCTAGGTAAGGGGAAATCATCCTTAGGACTCGCTTTGTTTAGATCTCAAAAATTGGTGCATATGTGAATCCTCCCGTTGGGCTTCTTGACGGGTACCATGTTAGACAACCATGGTGGATAATCCATGCAGATGACAAACTGTGCATCCAAAAATTTTTGCAATTCATCTTTGACCATTAAGGCCACTGTTGGGTGCATCTTGCGTAGTTTTTTCTTTACTAGCTTGATTTTTGGATCTAGCGTTAAATTATGCATTACTAGCTGCGGGTCTAGCCTCGATATGTCTTTGTATGACCATGCAAAAACCTCCTTCTTCTCCTTGAGAAGGGCAATGTAATTGGCTTGCTCTTCGAGGGAGAGACTTACCCCCAGGTTGAGAATCCGTGGATTCATTGGATCTGTATCGATTTCTACTTCAGTTGTTGCCTCGACTAACATGTGGGATCCGTCCTCCAATTGGTGTGGAGTTGGGATTAGATGGATATCGTTTGCTGAATTAAGATCATCGTTAGGAACATCAGGTTCCTCTTCAGCATGGAAGACATCTTGAGTCTGTCCTGGAGTGAAATGAAACATCCCACCGCAAGGCCAGTACTATGATGGGGAGGGTGGTGTGTCAGCACCATCCCAATCTATAGCCTCTATGTCTAGATGCAATGACCGTGTTGGGTTGGTTGGATCATGGATGGGGGCAGTCAAGTCAATGGAGATCATGTTTATGAAATGATTGTAACCTCCATTACCATAGGTGTGATAACTCTGACATTCCAGATGTTCTTGATGCTTTGGATCTGGCTCTGTAGGCACTAGTACAAAGGGATCGGCCCTATGCATGGACATGCAGATATGGTCTGCCCTAGGCACTGATGGTTTGATAGGGTCTCTAGGTGGAAGATACTCTCTGTGTATCGGGAGTGGTGGGTGCAGTAATTGCTATAACTGTGTCGGGTTGAGGTGCCACCTATGTCTTGGACCTATGTGTAAGTGTTCAAACATGTCATTTATGCCTAAGGGATACTATTGTTGCATTTGTCGCATGTTGTTGAGATAGGCCATCTTAGTTGTTAGGAAAAAGGTAAGTGGAAATATTAAACCTTAATCATTAACCTTAGCATAGGAATACGCTAGGTTTATATAGGTTACAAAATAGACTAATTAACAATAGATCCTATGTCTACGCTAACAACTAACCTATCTGCCGTCCAAAAGGGAAATGACGGTAAGATAGACTACTAACCAAGGTAATTGGTAATAGTAACTACTAGTGGTAAAAAGTAAGAAATTACTTTTTACCATGTGGTAAATTATATCTACCTAGGTGAAACTTTAAATATTACCTAAATGAGGTAATAATTATAGTTACTAACATAGTAACTCTAACATCCCCCCTTATTACATTATTTGGGTAATACATACATATCCCTCTATACAACAATATTTGGGAAAAGTATATAACTGCCCCAATACAGTGAAGAAGATGTTGATCTGTTGGTTCTTTGCTCTATCACAGTACTCTGGCTGCTCCTAGGCAAAAAATGGGTCATTCCTCGCTTTGTCTTCATGCCAACGAATGTCCTTATGGTAATCACATCATCCAATCGATTTGCATGGGTAACCAGCCACTGCAATCGCTAGGTGTAGTAGAATAGATCACTTCATACAAGGTTCATTCATTTACAATATGAATTTGCAAAAGATAAGGTAGCTAAGGTGTCGGTCGCTGTCGAAAATGCACCCTTATAAGTTCCCCCCTTCTTGTTGCAAAACATAGTGTAATTAATTTCTGAAGGAAGTGTGACTAAGGTGTCGGTCGAAGCCGAAAATGCACCCTTATAAGCCTTCTTCCCTATTTACAAAAAAATCAGTGAAGAAAAGAAATGGATATCCCCCCTCAATTGCAAAAAGTATGCAACTCAAGAGTGTTGTGAAGGATTTTACAAATATTGCCTCCTAGACAATTTTTACATCACAAAAAGTCGCTCTTCTTTGTTACAAGTACTTCAAACACCTAGAATTTGCTATTTATGAAGCCTAAAAGAGGTACAAGCACCCCTTATTGCAAGGTCTTCAAACAAAATACTTATGCTATTTATGAAGCCTAAAAGAAGAGAGAGAATATGGTGTTTTTGCCCAAGGGACACATGTGTTTTCCCTCTACAAAACTGTTTTAGCAATTAGCACTCTGTGTGCTTTCTCTGAACCAGAATCAGAATCTGTATTAGACATCTCATTTGCAACATTGCCTTGGTTTTTATTTTGACCTTTTTCTTTGGGTGGCTTGTTCTTAAACCAACATCTCTTGGTTTGATGAGTGTCTGTGTCACAGATTTTACAATGTTGCTTCTTCTTCGGAACCTCTTTGGTTTTACCCTTGTCTTGTCTAGAAGAAGAACCCCTTTGTTGATTCCATTGTTTCTTACCACCTTGTCGTTTGTGTGAGAAAAGTGCATTGTTGGATGCATCATCTCTTTGGAATTGATTAGCTTCTTCAGTTTGAAGCATATTTACCAACTCGACAAAAGTTACTGTCCTACCAGAAACTTGTAAGGAGGTGATCAACATTCTGTAGGAGTCAGGAAGAGCTCTCAAAATGATTGAGTTCAAGACTTGGTCTTCCAACTTTTCTCCTAAGGATTGCAGCTTTGTTTTTAATTCTGCGACTCTGCAGAGGAATAGCTCTACTGTTTCTCCTGATCTCATATGTAATGTATGAAGCTGTGTTTGAAGGTTAAGAATCGTTGATTGATTCTTGCCCTCAAAAATGGTACTTAAGGCATCCCAAGCTGCCTTACCAGTTGTAGCTTCACTGATATGAGGTTGGATATCATCAGTAATAGCAAGCAATATCATTAAGGAAAGTTTCTTATCCTTTTTATCAAAGTCTATTTGATCTTGTCCAGAAGATTGAGGTCTAGTGACACTTCCATCCACTATTGACCACAAGTCCTCTACAGTTAAGATAGCCTTCATCTTAGTCTTCCATGCTGAGTAATTTGAACCTCTGAGCAGTTGGCTCTCAGTGAGATACTTGTGTATCATGGCCATGGTTTAGGTTTCAAATTTTTGGAGAGGACTAATATGATGCTATCTTGCACTATACCCTAAGAAAAGGTATAGAGAAGTTGTTTCAATTTGCTTTCTATAAGATATTTAATGGCACCTGCCTTAACACTCTTAGCAAGAGATGAAAAGTTTGAGGAATATTGAGCCAAACAAAATAGAGCAAATGAAACAAGGGAAGGATTTGTCAAACTTTTGATATTTGCTCTCTAAGATATTTAATGGCACCTGCTTTTAACACCTTTGTAAAAAGGATGAAAAAATTTGAGGTTTATTTAAGCCAAACAAAAGAGAGTCTTATCAAGGTGATTGAAATTTTTGACCTTTTGATGGGGAGTAATTACTTGTTTGAACCTATGCAAAGTTTAGCATGGTGTTGGAGTGAAGTTTGGGTGTTTGTGAAAAGCTCCTTGTAATGTTTTATTTTTGACCTTGTAATTGCAAAAAAAAATGTTTTTAGTGCAATAATCAAAAAAACATAAGAGCACCCAAATTTATATCACTCTAGGTGTCGGATTCCACCGAAAATGCACCTAGTACAAGCAATTTTGAAGAGAAGGTGTCGAGTAAAATCGAGAATGCACCTTTCTTTAAACTGAAATAGCCCCCCTTTATCTTTACAATTTTGAAAACTATAGAATTCTAAAAAAAATTCTATCCCCCCTTAATGTTTACAAAATGTAGAATTTAGAGCATATCTTTCAAGACAAGTCGACACACGACAAGCATTTGAAAGACCTTCCAGAACCAGTTGACACACAACTTGGTTTTCTATCTCCCGTAATTATTCAATACTCAAAAATAGGAGGTGCATCAGGATTAAAGGGTTCTCTAATCCTCATGGGACCATAACTACGATCCAAACCCTTCCAAGGATCAGTGTAAGTATTGAAACGGGGTAAGCTCCTTCTATGCTCTCTAAGCATACGACGAAAATGAGATCTTGTCGTCTGGCGTCTAAGTTCGTTCCTCTTTCGAATAACTCTTAGACGACGAAGGGCTTTTGTGATCCAAAGCTTTTTCTTCATGAGACAAAAATTTTGTTCTCTCAAAACAATTGATTAGAAAATTTTGGAGAAATTAAAAAATTATTAGAAGTCTCAAAGCTGCAAAAGAAATTTGTTTCAATGATTGTCTCTTGTCTCCCTCAGTTTGATTAGGAGAAAACAATACAAAACTTTTGCCTTCTCTTTTTTTTTTTTTTCAATGCATAATTTTAACTTTTAATTTAGTATAATTTAATTAATAAAAAAAATTCTGATAAAAAAATCACTTAAGGTTTTAAAGAAAATGATTTAAATAACAGAAATTATTAATTATTAATTAAAAAACTAAAAAAAAATTAAAAAAAATGCAAAAAAAATAAAAAATTACCTTACCAGCCGCCGCACCTTGCAAAAGGTTTGTTGATGGCGCCGTCGGGAGTCGAACTCCCGACCCCGCGGCTGTCAAGCGGCCGACTGGCGCTCCTGCCAGTCGGTCTACACCGCCCGATGAGAAGGGAAGGGAACTCCTTCCCTTTCTTCCCTCTCACGATGGGAGAAAAAAAATTTGAAAATTTTGATCCCCGCTGGGGATCGATCCCATGATACCGCGGGCGTTCGACTGGTGCTCCTACCAGTCGGGCTACGCCGCCCGACGGGAAGGGAAGTAATAAACTTCCCTTTTGGATTCCGTCGGCGGCGAGAAACCCAAAAAAAATTTGGGTTTCCCCGCTGGGAATCGAACGCGGATCGTCCGCGTGGGGAGCGTCCGAGGCTGGCAGAGTTTGCCAGTCCTCCTCCGTTGGCTGATCCGTCAGCCAAGCGTGAGGAAGGCTTCTCAAGCCTTCGACGCTTGTAAATTTTTTTTTTAAATCGTGGGACTTTATCCCACATGCGCCCTGCGGGCGCAATCTCGTTGTTTAAAAAAACAAACGCTCCCTTTGGTCTTTGATTGCCTGCGGGCAATCGGCCACGCGCAGGAACCTCTTTTGTCGATCGCTTCAGCCACGCGCAGGTCACCTCGGGCCACGTGCCACCTCGGGCCACGTGCCACCATGTCACCAGATCGGATCGCCTCGGGCCGTGTGCCACCACATCACCAGATCGGACCGCCTCGGGCCACGTGCACCCGTCACGGTCACCTCGGGGGCATCACGTGCGGGCCACCTTGAAAAATGTGTCGGATCTAGACTACGGGCTGCCTCAAAAAATGTGCCAGATCCAGACTATGGGCCACCTCGGGAAGCAAGCCGATCAGTCTGCGGGCCCCCTCAAAAAATGTGCCACGAAGTGTTGCGGGCAAATTCAGCGTAATGGCTCTGATGCCAATGTTAGGAAAAAGGTAAGTGGAAATATTAAACCTTAATCATTAACCTTAGCATAGGAATACGCTAGGTTTATATAGGTTACAAAATAGACTAATTAACAATAGATCCTATGTCTACGCTAACAACTAACCTATCTGTCGTCCAAAAGGGAAATGACGGTAAGATAGACTACTAACCAAGGTAATTGGTAATAGTAACTACTAGTGGTAAAAAGTAAGAAATTACTTTTTACCATGTGGTAAATTATATCTACCTAGGTGAAACTTTAAATATTACCTAAATGAGGTAATAATTATAGTTACTAACATAGTAACTCTAACATCGGTTTTGTCTTCATAATAACTGTCAGAGATCCAAAGGCCTTTGTTTGCTGCAACAATGGTTTGCGACAAATGAAGCTCATCTTGTTCGAGCAAATTAATGTGGTCCCATTGAGGTTGTTTCGCTCTCTATGGGGGGACTTGATTTTCTTGAGGTGGCCTATGCTCAATTGGATCATCCAATGGGAACATGGTCAGGAAGCTTTCTTGATAATATTCCATGGGAAGCATGTGGGAATGATTGCTTCTTAACTCAAGAGGATCCCAAGGTGCTACCTTGTACTCCAACTCATCATCCGAAGACCCTTCTTGGTCTTATTCATACCCTTCGTGGAGGTGATTCCTTGAATTGTCTCTCGTTGCGACCAAAGGGAAAGGGTTGTTGAGGTCAACAAGGTTGTTTTTGTAATGGGAAATAATCCCCCAATGTATAAGTTGTATTTGGATTGGCATATGGATCTGATGTCAACCCATACGTATTGCCTATCCCTAGGCCTTGCATGTTTTTGACCAAGATGTTTAGGGGCAAAGGGTGATTAAACCCTACTCTTGACTTGTTATAAGGCATTTGGTATCTAGGCTGGCACAAAACACGCACTCCTTGTTCATACCTGCCCAACCCATATCCATGCCAATTGCATTGGCTAAGATATCTCAAGGTGAAGTCTGGGTTAGACAGATAATTGACATCCTCAACAAAGGGCTCTTCATCTTCCTCTTCTTGTAGGGAAGGTTCAACGCCATTATCCAGGCCCCCATAAATAAATTTTGTCTGATTGGGTGGGTAGCCTAGAGGCACCACAGAGCCGATGGGGAGTCTAGGTCTCCCCATGTCTTGCATAGACTCAAGTGTAGGTGTTGCTATAATGTTTTGCACTAGATACTCCCCCAATCCTGTGTTGGTCATCTCAACTATGATTATTGGCGTTTGAGGGGGAGCGAATGGAAGTTCTTCCTGAGTCCACTCCATGTGGGGTGAACTAGGTGTCTCAACTTCCATTCTACTAGGCTTCTCTTCTGTCGAGATGTTGGAGACTAAGGGTGGTTCCTCTTCTAGGGGCTTCTTTCCCTTGTCCTTTTGTGTGGCCATCGTAGGTGGCATCGTTGTAGGAGGACCAGATGAAGAATATGGACTCGCCTGGGAATTTGATTGCCTTGGTAATGAAGATTCCTGTGTAATCGAACCCTTTTTAGATGGATTTAACTGAAAATCCAAATGCGTTGATGGAAGGGTCGACTGTGGCATTAGTTGCACTGAATTGCAATATTTGAAAGGCTCTAAATCCATGGGGACTACATGCACCTGTCCTTCAAATGTATACTTCAATCATTAATGAGCAATTGAAGGGACACACTTCATGTCCCGAATCCAAGGTCGCCCCAGCAAGATATTGTAAGACATCTCACCTTCTAATATGTGGCACAATGTATGAATGGTCTTTTGTCCCACTTGTATAGGTAGGACAATTGTGCCAACTGTCGAGCATATCGCATCATTGAATGCTCGAAGAGTATAGGTGGAAGGTACGATGTGAGAGACCGACAACTTCAAATGTTTTAATTCGGTAGTTGTAATAATGTTACTGGACGAACCAGTATCTACCAACACCCGCTTATATGGAATTCCATTGAACCACGCAATAATGTGCAGGGGTGGATCCACCACATCACCAACCACCGATTTTAATTCATCTTCTCTAAAGGTGATGACTGGTTTCGTACATTATTTCACATGGCCCACGAAGTTGTTGAAAGAATTTGCTTCGTGGGGATGTAGCTCAATTGCCTTTAATATCTCCATGAGAGCCTCCCAATGGGGCACCGATTGTTGAATAAGATCATATATGGATAGCCTAGCCGACGTGGTCCTTAGAATTTGAGTAAGTCTAGTTTGAATCGTGGCCACTGGTCTAGGCGGGGGAAGTTGTGTAGGGTTCAATTGAGGTTGTGACGTTGATGGAACTTATCTTGTGGCTGCCGCGGGGGTGGCTCCTGGGTATCTCTTGTTCCTTGTCACTATGCTTATCATCCCTACATACCCATCCATGGGGCAATTTTGTTGCACCTCGTTGATGTGAAGAGGTTTTTCTTGTGCATCATGTGTGGGCAAAGGGTCTCTGAAAATGCCCATTTGTTGGTTGTTGGGTGCTATGGGGTTATCCACTACCAATGTATTATTGTCAATGAGGTCTTGCACCAAACCTTTGAACTTCCAACAAGCGTTAAGGTCATTTCCCTTTCGTCTGTGGAACCTATAGTACAAGTCCTCCCTATACCCTTTAGGCTTTGGCACGTTAGGATCTATCGTTTGAATCTCTGGCAGATTAATCAAGTTTGCCGCTAACAAACGATCAAACAAGGAGTCCCTGGACTCTGTGTATGGTGTAAATTGCCGCCTAGGGCGACGCTGCTGATTTTGTTCCTACTTTTGGTTTTCTCTATCATAATTGTTTGGAGGCACCGCCTGATAGTTAGCCTTCTGAGGTTGTGTTTCTTGGGCAGGCTTAGGGGCGTTGATAGCAACTTGATTGACCACGACGGGTTTCTGTTGCATAGTCCTTGTTTTAGTGCTCTTGTTCCATTCTTTTTTCTTAGGCTTGGCAATTTTGCCATCTTGTATCTTGATCTCTTCAATGATTCTGGCTTGCACCAGAGCTTCTTCTAAAGTGGCATATTGTTGCAGCTGCAATAGCACAGAGATCGATCGCAAACAACTCTTTGTGAACATTTGAGTTAGGTCGGACATAGGAGGGAGATAGGGTAGCTTTGAAAGCAACGTCCTCCATCGGTTCCCATATGCCGCCATAGATTCCTCCTCATACTACTTGAGGCTAGCTAGATCGCTTAGTGATGCCTTTTTCTTTGTGTTGAAGGTGAAACGTTCTAGGAACGCGTCCACTAGCTGATCCAAGTTGCAGATGCTATGCTTTGGTAGTTGAGTAAACCAATCCAAGGTAGGGCCTGCGAATGTGGTTATAAATGTTCTTAATAGCAAAGCATCATTGTCCTGAATGCCAAAGCATTGGCTCAGGAATCGAGTCACATGCTCTTGGGCATCTTCCTCCCCTCTAAAGAGTGCCAACTGGGGCAGCTTAAAATGTTTGGGGTATGGAGGTGCCAGCACTGACGGATGCACAGGATGACTACGGAGTTGGTGTAAAGTAGGCTTTTGGGGCCCAAAAGTCTTGAGCTCCATAGTCTCTAAGTGTTCTAACAACATTTTGTACGCATCGGAGGACTTGATCTCCTCCTCCTTGGTTTGCTCCCACTGTGGGTTATGGGGAGCTTGAGGCCTTTGGAGGAATAGCTGGGTAGCACCCCTTCTGCCTTGATAGGACGTTTTAGCCTGCTCTTCTTCTTGTTCATAATCCTCATAAGCTTCTTGAGGAGTATCTGGCCTAGGCCTGTAAATATTAATGGGTTACCACGGAGGGTGCCCATCATAGTTTTTGGGAGCGGCCTCCCGCTCAGGTCTAGGAGGTCTTAGAGGCAGTGTTTGATGAGGTCGCAGAGACCTGTCTCGCACTAAGGGGTTGTGCCTCTCATACATCTCATATTTATGTGTGCGAGGTGCAGGGACCTTCTCAGGCACATTGTTGTGAAGCAATTCAGTTGTCTAACGCTAAATGCGCTCTTGGTAAAGGCGACACAAATGTTCTAATTGTTGTTGATCTTGCATGAGCCGCATGATTTGCACTTGGCGGGAGGCTAGTTTGGCAAATGCCAAGTCAATTTGTGCCACCGTTTCTTTTTTAGGAGGCCTAGATGCCTCTCTTACGTGTCTTTCTTGGTCATGGTGATTTGAGACCCCTATGGGCTACTTCCCTCTGTCGAGGTTAGTAGCATTCACTTAAGGCTCTAGCCTCAATGAGTGATCTTGATACATAGCGGGTGTGGACGTGCATCATTCCTGCGCTATGTATTGCTCTTGAGGAGCATAATGGTCTTCCTCACACTCTCTGTTATATGAATAAAAGGTGCGGGCAAAATTGTCTTGCCCTGTCTGTAGTGCCTAATACTCTGGATATGGTCTAGTGTTTCTAACAGTAATCAAGGGTAAATCAAGAGTAACAAAATCATATGGTTCCTCCTTGTGGACCCTATGTTGTTCAATAACTTCATCACTAGGTCACCCATAACGAGTTTCCAAGGGGGGCCTCATATCTAGGTCGAGTGCTACATGTAGGTTTTCCTCTTGAAAGGATCTTTGCTGAGTGGGGGTACCCCTCAAGGAGGTGTCTCTATGTTGAGTGGGTGTGCCCCTCAAAGGGGTGCCTCTATAGTCTTGTTCTGTAACGACATGGTGTGGACTAACTTGTGTATCCTGCCGCCAAGGCGGGATGACCAAGTCCTCAAGACTATACCGGAGGTGACTTGTCCCCCTTGGTGCATTCTCTGCAGCTTCTGTCCATGATCGAGCCCGGCTATGGGTGTACACCATGGTGATGTTTACCTAAAAATGCGTAGATTATTTTTTGGATTTTTCTTTTTTATGATTTTTTTTATATACTAAACAGAAAATAGCACACACACACAAGCAATGATTATCTCTTTTAAAGATTAAAAGTGTGCCCTAAATCTGGTTTAGTGTGTTTTGTTGTTTGTTTTTGAAATATTTTTGTGAAAACCATTTAAATGCAATTATGAAGGCTCTTATGACTCCCAAAATGGTTGCCCCTTCAATATACCATTGTCGGACCGATATACCAACCTCTCTATATACCCGCCCTTATGTGAGGGAGACTATAGGTACATGAGAGCAAATGATACGTGGAACATAGGCGGTACGAAAGGGGAATCACTTTGTTTATGACACCTACCATAGAAGACTTATCCTCATGCACTGGGAATCACCCCAAGCTACACTTGGTCAGCTTTCATCAGGATTTATGTCTAGCAATAGTCGCGATCGGGGTTATGGATGCAATATCTCAAGCCAAGGTGATGATGAAATCCACCGTTGGTCTTGCTCAAGGGTTGGGGTTTTACGACCAAATCCTTGTGTTTAAAATACCACGTGGTGTGTGGGGTTATTTTTAAATTGCAAAATTGAAACAAGTAAGAATTTATACTCTCCTATGCAAGCAAAAAATCAGAGAACAGAAAATAGAAAACATAAACTTGACAAAAGGTTTTTAAAACCCCTACCTCTTCTCTGCCTAAATCGGATGTCTCTGAATTTCTGCTTGAAACAGTCTAGCGTTTGAAAACTTGGTACCTGCAAGCAACAAAACAAGAAAATTTAATCAAAAATTTAATCTTTAAAATCAAAGGACACAGGTCCCACCGTGATCGCCATTGAAAGCACGAGGATACGAAAACAAAAAGGAAAGTGCCAAAATGGATGCTTTTAAAATCAAACTTAACGCTTATAGCCTATGTATTGCAAAGTGCATAAAAAGAAAGAGCATAGACGAATTGAAACAATATGAAAACAATATAAAACATGACCTTTTTTATTGATATGCTTTTTAGAGTTGTGTTACAATACGTCTCCTTCCTTTTTAGGGATAGGAGCGTCAAATAAGTTTCTTATTGCATCTATAAACAACAATTCTTCTTTTGTGTGCCCACATATAAGATGGGCGGACAAAAATGTTGTAGCATCTTGTGTGTATGGTTGTTCAATCCTTCCTGCTCTTCTGATGTCAAAAACCTGCGTTCAAAGAAACAAAAAATATTAGTAGCACCTGCAGATATAATAAAGCATGTATTTCCCAAGGCTTATTGTCAGTATATGCATGAAAATATTAAATCGATAATCAAATGACCTTGGATTGACCTAAAAATTTAACAGTAGCATAAATATGTTATCATAAGACCTCTGCAAAAATAACATTCAGGAAATTCCTCATAGATTTGTATTCGCTCTAGGGTGGGACGAATAGACCTGCAATAACCTGTCAGAAAGCACCCTCTTCAATGTCCTATCTCGGAAGCTCCAAATGACCTGCAAACTTGGTGTTAGCTAATTGGGGGTGTTTTGGGAAGACCCAAAAGGTTTGATTTCTCAAATTTTACATCTATCACCTATATTTTTCTGGTGCCATCTGCAAGTTAGTAAATGCGGGAAATGACAAAAACCTGGTCAAAATTGCTCAGAATGAAATGAAATTTGAACTGTAACCTATTTAGCATATCTAGAATAAAATGAAAAATAAAAACTAAAGAAATCTATCACATATTTCTAATCATCCCGGGGTGGGGCGAATAGGACTGTGATAGTTTGGGGAGCGCCCGGGGGTAGGACGCCCACCGTTTGGGACACTTTTTCAGCACCAATCCACTTGGTATGGGTCCAAAACTATTTATAGGGTGTTGTCAACAAATTTTGTGAGTTTTTATGGTCAAAAATTGGGTTTTGGGTCCGGATTCGTGTTTCCAATACTCACCCAATAACCTCCCTTTCGGATGAGAGATTAAGGATGTGAAAGCACAAATCGTAAGTAAGTATGTAAATTGGCAGCACTTCATTGCTCAAATGCTCCTTATTTGTATCTATTTTGGGTGGGAAAACTCCCCAATTTATATACCTTAGGGTCTCTTTGTTTAAATTACGCATGCAAGGGCGCTACTTGAGTTAATTGTCCTATTTTCAGAGAAAAGCTAGTTCCCTAATTTAGAATCTCCTTGCATGAGGTCTCTAAAATAAAGACATGCATGATTGAAGTCTCTCTTCTTGAATAAAATCTATTCCTCGCAATTGCATGGCCTGAAGCCTCAGTTAACTAGTGGAGTTGCCAAGGTTTGCCTTTTTTTCCAGTCAAACCTTCTATTCGCCTCACCCTGGGGCGAATGCTGCTATTCGTCCCTGGGTGGGATGAATGCCAATTTGTATTCGTCTCAGGGTGGGATGAGCAGAGAGCAAGGTGCCAAAAAGGTGCAAAATTAACCTTTGACCTTCCAAACTGCTTTTGGGAGTGGTTAGGACCACTGTTTGACCTCTAGGGGCTACCCTGGGGGCTGTTTGTGTTAATGCGATCAGTGCTTGTTGTCACATAATCGGATTGGTGTTGTTTTGGTGTCTACAAATTCATTCAGAGATTTTTCAATTTTCACACTGAACTCATCATCAAGTGACCTCACAGGTACCTTTAGAAGGAAAGTAGGAAACTGCCTGTACATCCTTGAACGCGGGCAATATGTTATTTTACTATTTATCTCTACACTATGAACTGATCATAAGCCTTAACTGTAATATCCCATACTAGATTTAACCCAACACATGCAATATCGCACTCAGATTCAATTTTTCAAATAGTTTACTGCTGATGGTGATCTGTAAAATATTTTCTATTGTTTCCAAAAATTCTGATCTCTTATAGAATTTTTTCCCAAATACTTCCCTTACTATTCAAGGTTTTATTATATTGCAGCAGTAAGGTTCGAATATTTGCTTAAGAATTTGACTATCAACTCATATAATTATTTATTTCATACATAATACTAGAACAGCAGACATTGTTATCAAATAATGAAATTTATATGCAAATATACAAGGAGGCAAAGTCTAAATTATATTGTAGCAGTAACAATGCTGACCTGTGATTTGAGGGTGTTGAATGATACATCTAATTTCATAGATCCGTAGCTTCAATCCTGAGATTTTATAACTCTATCAATCATTGGAAATGGATGCTCAGGGAATTTATATGATAAATATTCCCAATTTATCCTGTGATAATCTATATTTATTACATGCAGCTGTATGAATGAAAATTGTGATGTCGTTATGTTTCCTTCAATTGGCATTGCTCTGTTTCGTAAACAATCCACAAAATCCCTCTCTTCATCATCAATTAATAATCCTTAATATCCATGTCGTTGAATGAGCTTATGCTAGAAAAATAACATTTGCGGCTCCTAAATGTTCTAATGAAATATACGATGCCAAGGACAAATGTTATTATGTGAAATCCGAAATCCAATTTTAAACTTGCATAATCTCACTACTGCGTGACCATTTCAAAGGAAGACACGACACCTAAAAAATAATCATCGGCTCTTTGTAAAAAATCCAACTTTGACGACAGCAAAGGAAAAATCACACGGACTCCCAATAATAATAATGCCAACAAATAGCCCTTAAATCAAACTGTACAACACTCTGAATATATATTTTGCAAATTTAATCAATGTCTCTAAAAAAAATTCTTGAAATTATCTACGCTGTAAAAACTCTGAAATTTCTCCAAATGTTTCTTGTGAACACAAATCCTCTAATTTCTGCAACTTTCACAATCTTGATAAACCATAAATTTGTCTTTGAACTACCCAATAGGCTGGCAAAAAAAACTAGCTCTGATACCACTGTAATAACCCTCCCTATCTAGTTCTATAGGGGTTTGCCAATTCTTAACCTTTTTCGTGAATTTTTAATATACAAAATCACAAATACAGAGCAATCTAGAATTCTCAAAAATATTGCTTTATTCTTATATTAAAACTAGGGCACAAATTACAATTCAAATACCTCAAATGCTTATGAAACCCTAGCTGCTTCGTACTCTATAAATGATGATGAAGGCTTAGCCCTTCTGATGTGAATACTATGTGGTGTCCCAGCTCCAAATATTCCTTGTATAATCTCTGAATGACCCTGTGTGGTAACCCAACTTCAGAAGTCTTTAAAACTGAAGTCCAACTGCAATCCCTGTGTGGAAATGCCTAGATTAACCTGAGGGTAATATTGCAACCCCGAAGCCAATGTCCCTGTAAGAGGTTGTCGTCTCTCACAAGCTCCAGAATCTCTGTAAATGGCTCTACCAGAGAGTCCTCCAAAAAACCAGAGAGAAAAATAATAATCTTTGCATATCTCCAAATGAACTCAAATCCTCCTTTTATATCCTCCATAGGTCGACTTAGGGTTAGGTCACTTTTAGGGTGGGCAAATATAATTTTATCAATTTTTAATTCCACCTTATTTCTCCTTAATTTATTCACCCCCTTATGCCTAGGCTTAACGACTTTTTAAGTCATCACTTAAAATGGCCCCTTTTAAGTATAAAATGATTTTATAATAAAATAAAGTCACTAACTTTACAAAATTAAATTAAATAATCACTTTATTAATTTTATCTTTGACCATTAAAATTTCCAACCTCTGCCCATTCGAATTGAAATCCATGAATGGTTTTGGACACCCATTTCATTGAAGAATATCACTGCACTGTCTGTTGTCCATCGAAACCCTAAAAATGGACATGGCTAAAAATAGTAACTTTGATCAAACAAATCTCTGAATGAGCCCAAATGACCATCAATCAATAGCTCTCTGGGTACTGACAAAGATTTTGATATATTCAATGGCTCCCCTCCATCCGACTTAGCCTACGAGAGCTTGTGTATAGGGTAATCTGCTCTGCACCTGACTACATAGAAAAGGGGACATTACAGAGACTCCTCGAGCACGAGGATTCCTTGGAACCTCCTGGAAAATATCTGGTGAGTTATTCATAGTTCTACTACTCAGCCACTATGCCTAGCTTGGGGAGCACACTATTGTGCTAGCTCTATAGGGATATGTACCAGATTATGAGTCAAATTCACTGAGGTATTAACTACAACTTGCTGCTATAGATCTAGGGTTGGCAGCATATCTGGATTGACCGTACCGTGGACCTACCTCTCCATATCAAAGCCATTAACGATGTACATTAGTGCTATGCCACTATAGGAGGAGGGGTTTTGGAGTAGGACCCATGCTGGAGATACAGACTATTATATTGCATGATTTGCAATGCTCGGGCCAGATGACATTGAGTGGTGCTCCTATATGGATTGCCCTGATTGGACCGAGGTAGGCGAGTGGCTATGATAGGCTCACTAGGACAGGTGGTTACTCGGCCGTAAGGTCGAGATTAGAGAGTATTAGTTCTTCTCTCATGTCTTGTAGGACATTCTAGAGATTCCATTTGTGTATCGGCATCTCGTGCTAGAGACACATCTACCATGGATTCAACCTGTAGCTCTAGGAGATGAGGCTGATGACTTCCAAGAGTTTGGGGATGACACACCTAGGACCACCCCAACATATGACACATGGTGGTCCCTCCTACAATGGCAGGGGAGAGGGCCTCTAGGTAGGGTAGATGACCAAGCAGAGGTAGAGGCCGATCCTGATGGGCGTAGGGTGCGCCAAAGGATCGAGGGCGGATGGGGCATAGAGGCCACCATAGAGGAGGCTCCGTAGGTAGAGGTAGAGGAGGAGGAGGGGTTAGAGGAGGGTGAGGTGCCTCTTGATAGTGATGTAGGGGAGCTCCTCGCTCAGGTTGCCGACTTGTAGAGTCAGGTTGGGAGGTTGCAGACTCAGCAGTTGTAGCAGGACACATCTATCACCCTTCTAGAGGCGAAGCTAGCTCACAGGGATAGATAGATGGTAGAGGCTCAGGCATAGATTACAGCCCTCATAGCTCAGGCTACAACAGTAGAGTCATAGGTCGGTGAGCTCACTAGTGCATGAGATGTGGCACTAGCACAGCGAGGTGAGGCCATAGCAGAGAGAGCTTCTCAGGGCACAGAGGGGGGATCCTTCATCCTCCCATGCTATTATGGGACCTCCTGCTACACCATCAGCTATACTTCCAGGAGGTGGTGATCCCATGGCAGAGGTTAGGTGGCTCACTTCCCTCGTAGAGGAGGGAAATGACCTTTGCGATGCGAGGGCAGCTCGCATCTCCCAGCTAGAGGGCTTCATCAGATTGTGGGGCTTAGAGGTGCCAGAGGATAGACATGCTACTGGGTCTCAGAGGACCAAGTCTAGGACTTCAGGATAGTCCATGGTGAGCTCCAGCCAGTGGACGCATAGGATAGAGAGGACACATAGGTCCTCTAGCACACATGGAGGTAGCTCTCATAGGAGTCACAAGGAGACGGGTGCGACCTCTAGTCATAGGTCTAGCCACTTAGACATACCAGTATCCCATGTGCTAGGCCTCTTTGGGTTAGGTGGTACACAGGGCCCTTAGTAGGGCACACAACAGGCATTAGAGCCGACTGTAGAGCAGGCTCTAGGGCACAGGGCTGAGGGAGGCGGTGAGAGCTCTAGTTCAGGGGGAGCAGGCCAGAGCTAGGGCTCTACTAGATCTAGGCTACATTTTTGCATATGTACCATTTTTGGTGTAAGGTCTAGGACCTACACGATTGTAGCCTACGGGTATTTTGTACTCCTGATGTACTCTTGAGACACACACACACACACACACACACACACACACACACACACACACACACACACACATATATATATATATATATATGATTTGATCATTTATGACTCATTATGTGTACTTGTATATTTTTAATTTTCTGTTTATGTGATGCACATGGATGCAATGCTTATGTTAATTTGATGCTATATGATGTGATGTATGGATGACATGCACTAGATAGCTATTTAATTTATGATGATGATGATATGCAGTGATCTAGATGCTTAGATGTGCGATGTATGTAATGCATTATTTACATGATGGTGATCTAATGTAAATGAACCTGTATGCTTTAATCACTTAAAACATAAGGAATGAATGCAATTATGTTTATCAATCTAATGGATGACACCACAGAATGTATAAAAATCATGAATGTAATTGAAAATCCTTAAGATAAGAATTTAATCAATTAATCACCCATATATGAAATGCAATGAATGCAGTTGTATGATGCGAATGATATAATGTGTCATTCTATTTTCCTTTGCAAATTTGAAAAATATGCATGATATAGTCAGTGGCCGTCTAAATATTATTTCTAATATCCATCCGGTATCTATCCTATATCTTGATTGTGCTCTATATGATGATGTATCATGGACTCGATACTTTGCAATTTGATGATTTTATATGGTTTGCGATATTTGATATTTTGTTGCTATGAGAGAGATTTTTGAGGTTTTCCATGAGACTCAAACACCCTAATAGACTTATCAAAAGTTGCATACTAACCACACTAGACTTCTGAGAGTAAAAGGCTTTTGCTAGGATAGGCCCTAACTGTTCATTATCCCTGTGTGTGCACATGATTATTTTAAGATAAGACACGAGCATTCCCCGATGTCAGGCAGGATTCTTTCAGCCCATTGCTAAGATAGGGGTACCACAAATGTCTTATCCAATCCCAAGTTTAGATTTTAGTTGGACTAAGCCACTAGGCAATGCAGGACACCTGAAGCTAGCTCCTCCACATTCAAACATTGGTCTACCCACAAGCGAGATGCAAGTGTATCAGACATATCATCATGCGTAAGGTACAGTAGTGCCGATAATTCTAGGGATTCAGGCTCATTCCTTTCTATCCTTCAATTTTTGGGATACTTGCTCATATGTAGTGAAGCAAGGGAGTCGATTCCATCTTCATTCTGAACTATGTCTCTGGATCTTCATTTGATCTCTCTTCGAACTAGATTTTGGATCTTCATTTGATCTCCACTCGAACTTTGATTTATGATCTTCATTTGATCTTCACTTTGAACTTGATTTGAGCCTATTTTCTGATCTTCATTTGATCTTCACTTTTCGGCATTTACATTTGATAATCTTCTTCAGAAACCTTCCTTTGGGGGATTTACTTGGGAAAACTGTTTTTGGTATATCGATTGAGGATATCGATCTTATGATATCAATATGGGATATCAATCTTGGAAGTCGATCTATGATATCGATCTAGGGTATCAATCTTGAGGATTGATGTGGGATATCACTCTGGGATATTGCTCATTTTATCGTAAGCAAGGGATTCTGAATAGGGAACTAACCTGTCCTTTTGCCAACTACCAACATTTCCCATACCGTCCGCACAGAGGGATAAGCAAGAATAACTCTTTTCGCTTCAGGATACCCGGTCCTGCTTCACGACTTTCATCTTCCCCTAGTCCTTGTTAGGATTGTTTAATTTGTTGATTAGTGATAGGCTTCTGATATGCTAAGGGCTATACTAACTGAACCTCAGCTACAAAAGCAAAGCAAGCTTTCTACCAACTCTTGATAAGACCACTAGGTATGGTTGAATGACCGAAAAACCCTAGTATATCTCCATAGCAACAAAATAGGTTGTGTTGAAAAACACAATTACTCACATGAATGATGGATTTATGATAAATGCAGAGATGCATGATTTAGACACAAACGTGGTGTCATTTGTAAGACTGACAAACATAATCCCTCCTACTATGGAATGCAATGGATGACGAATGCCTATATGCAATGCAATAATGCAGCGGATGCATGAGTGAATGCAAAAAATGACAATGCAAAATTCAAATGCAAATGCAAATGTTTTTGGATTTTTATGCTTTACCAATTTTTTTTTATTTTATTGATTTTATAATTTTTATGAGTTTTGAGCCTCATATCTGACCAAACGACGAGTACATGCCTCTGGAGCCTTTAGATTGACCAAGCAATTTTTTACAAAATCCTTGGAGCTTTTTAGGATGATCGAGCGGTTTTAAGCAAACCCTTGGAGCCTTTGGGGTTTGACCAAAGGGTTTATGAGCACCTTTGGGACTTTTTGGGATGACCAAGTGATATTTTAAGAATCCTTAGAGCTTTTGGGTTGACCAAGCAATTTTTCAGAAACTCTTGGTGCCTTTTGATTGACCAAACTACTCACAAACGAGCTTGGAGCCTTTTAGGATGACCGGGGTTTTTAAAAAACCCCCGGGGGCTTTTGTCGGCTGGCCCAAGGGTTTTAGAGAACCCTTGGAGCCTTTTGGGAAGGGCATGCTGCCCTATATACCCCTAGTGTGTGTGCCATTTGATGACGGTGAGGGAGGTGCAATACCTCTAGATTCCTCATTTTTCCTTATCGAATTTGGCATGGCTAGTGGGAAAGGTATGCTACCTTGAAGACCCCCAACGTGCATGCTATTCACTGAAAAGTAATCAACTTGTTTAGGAAGAGTGATAGAAATCAACTCCCCCAAGTGAAGATCGGACCTCACTAGTGTGCCTATGCTTCGACATGGGTGAACGAGAGAACCATCCTCGTGGATCTCATCCCATTCTACTAGGTCTTGGATGACCCTCTTAAATGACTGGCAACCCCTAATGTCATGTCCATGCGCTCGATGATACACACAAAAGGGACCCCCATCAGGTGACCCAGTCTCGGATGCCCTATGCTTGACTTCAGGTAATATGAATGCCTGTGCCTCGTGTAACTTTTGAAACAAAGTTAGAGTAGTCATCTGAAATGAAACTACTCATTGCACTGGCCTATTGGGCTTATGAGGTGACTGACGACTCCGAGGTCACTCTTGAGGAGGTGTGACCTCCACTTCGGCATGTTGGGGCACTCTGAGAGAACCATCTACATGATAAACCCCCTTATCTATCATATTTTGCACCACACTCTTAAATTCATGATAATCTCGAATGCCATGACCCTCTATTCGGTGATAGAGACAATAGTGATGCTCCCTGTAACCCATAGGTTTAACTCTATTTGGGTTTAAAGGGATGACATCAGGCAAGGTGATGACCTTAGCCTCTTGCAACTTCTGAAAGATGTCTGACATAGACTCTTTTAATGGAGTCCCACTATGCTACGACTATTTTGGGCTCTTGACCCGCATTGGTTTGCTTTGAGAATCCAATGGTTGGGTTGGCCGCATGGGCTTTTGCTTTCGCTGAGGCTTTTCTTGTACTTGCACAGGAAGCGATTCGGCCTCAGACAAGGGTTGCTTTTGTAATTCTAGGTTTTCAAGCTGGTTCTTGATAAAATGCAATGCCTTATCTTGCTCATCCATTCGATGCTCCATCCATTCTAGATGGCTTAAAATGGATCGCAAGACTGACAAAGAGTTCATATGTATTTCCAATGACTGATTTGAAATACCTTTGTCATTTGAAGGAAATAGAAAAGTGGATGCTATGGATCCATTAGGTAATTGCAAATCACCTATTTCCTTCATTTGAGTTGATGTGGAAGCTTCTTGATGACACACTTCATCAATGCTATCCACATGCTCATGCCTATGACTCAGCTCAAGCTGTTGTTTCACTTCGTTGTGTTGAACTGTGTCAATTTTGGTACCCCCAATCTGATGTGAGGAACCTACTTGTTTGTGCTCTTGAGATGGTGCCATGAGAAATGAGTCAGGAGTGACTAATTTCAAAGGTTCTGGCCCTAGCAATGTGGAAACACCACTGGATTACCCCATCTCTGGCTCTATGTGATTAGGAATCACTTGATCTTCTGGCCTAATGTCGACCATTCCCACAAACTCGTGAGAAGACTCCACAACTGCATGCATCGTAGGTAATTCATCAACATACTAAGGTTGTCCTATTTTAGTCATGATAATTGAACCTTCCTCATACTCATACGATGTCTCTAGGATAGGATCCATAGGTAGAGACTCGATGAAAAGTTGACCTAGATCCTTAGTGGACTCTATGGTGGGCAACATCGTAATGCTGGCCTCTATAAGCTCTTCATATTCACCATCATCCTCATGAGAACTATCTGGTGACATGATGGATGAAGAGGGTGTGATACACTCAGGTGCATCCATGACCATGCTAGGTTCTTCCTCCTTGATAGGAGTGTGAAGATCCTCTAATGATACCTCCGAAGTGGCTGTGAGCAACTCCGTAAGGGCATTCATCAATCCTTCCTTGCTAAGCGGTGTCGAGAGTGCAGGGGTCGTAGGTGACTCCACAGGTGATAGCGGTGGGGATGGTAACTCCACCACCATCTGCAAGGCTACATCCAAACTTTGGATAGACTCATCCAATTTAACTTGCAGATGCATAGGCGCCTCACCAGGTTCCTATGGATGATCCTCAGGCTTATAATACTTGAAGGGATCTGGGTCCACCTCAACTACATGGACTTCACCTCCATGGGTGTACTTAATGCACTGATGCACTATTGATGGCACGCACTCCATGGCTCTTATCCACGGTCTTCCAAGTAGTAGATTATACTATCTTGATCCCTCTAAAATGTAGCACAATGTAGGAATAATATTTTGTCCCACCTCGATGGGGAGGACTATTGTGCCTACTGTAGGGGATTCCACATCGTTAAAGGCTTGCAATATTAAATTTGTTTCCTTGATGTGGGATGGTGGAATTTTGAGATGTTTGAACGCTGAGGTGGTGATGATATTAATCGATGATCCTGTATCCACCAACACTCGCTTATACACAATCTATTTTATCCTCACTATGATATGCAATGGAGGATCAGACTCCCTAATAGGGATAGGTTTGACTTCCTATTTATGGAAAGTAATCATAGGTTCCTTATATGGTGGAATAGACTGTATATGCCCCAAGGATTATGATGACTTTCGAGCATTGACACTGCTCACCTGTCGGACTTGACTACTCTCGACCTCACGCTTACGCATGGGATTCTTAGACATCTCTTTCTGTTGCTCTTCGATAACCCTAGGCATGTCTATCTATCTAGAAGAATGGCTATCTACTTGCTTAAGTGGTAACTCTTGACGATGCACTAGGTGCATCACGTTGACTTGTTGCCTAAGCACTCTAGGTATGAGCTTCTTTTTGAGAATTACCTCACATGATTGTTCTTCACGTGCTTTCTATTGGTAAATCCTCTCTTCATGTCATTGGAGCTCATCCAACCTTTGTTGATGCACTCTCTTTCTCTCTGTGCACTCACGCTCTAGGCGCTTACGCTCACGGTGTGCCTCCTCCAATTGGTCTTGGAGTAGTCACCTCTCATGGGCTACATGAGACTCAGATTCCCTATAGGACTGACTCATGGAGTATGATCCACAACTCTCTATCTCACTAGGTGGAGACCTAATGACGTGGGTTCTCACTGTATGTGAGGAAACCCCATGATCTGTATGGGTGAACCCCTTACGTGATGAAGGGAGCTCGCGATGACTCTCAGAATGTCATGCTAGGAGGATTGGATCCTCCGATGCATGATGAGTGTGATGCCTAGCAAGGAGGTGTGCAAGGTTTGAAAGCTCCTCAGGAGAACATCGAAAGCATTCAGAGCCTCTCCATGAACTCTCCGACTCATTAGCTCGTGATTGAGCTCTATCATGCCTAGTCGTCATGATGAACCGACTAAACAAGACTCGAGAGGTTTCCTCTCTTACTAAAAATTGTGGCCTCAAGGAGGGCCTTATCTTGATGAATTAAGCAATAAAGAAGCATACAAAGTAAACAATGTGATTATCTCCTTTACATTTTTAAAATTTGAGCCCTAAACTGTTTGATGTGTTTTCAATGATTTGTTGTATCAGTGTAGAAACTCTTATCGTGTTTTGCAAAACTTGTTGGATTTTATTCTCAGTTTAATGGCTTTCACCTGTACGCTCGTAGCTCGACAACTTGGCTATGAACTCCAAGTCACGTAATCCAACCTATAATGTGTGGTAATGAAGCCCACACACGGTCAGGGAGCACAGGTCCTCCCAGATCCTCACCCATTTTCCCCTAGTCAACGTTATACCCTTCGAAGAGAATACATGCAAATTTTCTAGGGTACGAAAGGTTCTTGGATCCGGTATTGGTCTAGTATCCAAAGGTTCATAGGATTTGGGCCAATGGATGGAAGTTACGCCCACCGTCGTTGAACCCTACTAGTGGTTGGATGTCAAGCCCAACTCACTAGCGTTTAAGTGCCAAGTGGTGTGTGTGGTTCATTTTATTGTACATAAAAGAAACGCATCATATAACACTCATGCTCATTTTCTATATGCTATACAAATGAAAGAACGTTTCAAATTCAGAAAATGCAAACTAATCTAGATGCTCTTTGAGACAATGCACATTACGATGATAATTGGCCACTAATTGGGCCTCACACATGTAAACCAAACAAGACACTCTATCAAGCATGCTGTAGCCTAGGGCGGACTGCAATCATAGGTCCGTTGTTCCTAGCAATGCCTTTCTATGGAAGTAAATGCAAAAGTAAACTAGGATGATTGATTACCCTTTTTTTAGTGGTTTTTCCTAATTTGCATTTGAAATTATACATGCTGTAAAAACATAGAGGAAAAAAATGATAGAGGGTTAAAAATAGGGCCTACCTCAGGTCTTGCAATGATTGGCTCTCTGATTTTTATTGTCTATGCTGTCAGCTGGAAACCATAGGTCTGGTCTACGGTTCTGACTATGGACCACGTGTTGAACCTATGGTTCAATTGTTGGCCCATAGCTGATAGCTGCGGTCTGTACCTACAAGTCAAAAAAGTCAAGAACACATAGTCAGATGCTATTTATGTGAAGTTCCATCATGATCACCTTTTGTACGACCAAAAAGGCGTGCACCCAAAATGTTGTAATTGCATAAACAAAGTAAAATTGATATTCAAACACATAAATGGATAAAACAAATGGAAATTACAAGAAATGCCTCTATTATTCCATTAAAATCAATAAGTTTCTGATTACAAGTAAGTCCCTCTTAGGGATACTCTATTTTGATACACAATTACAATTATTTCAATCCCCTCAGGGGTGAAATGCACTATCAAGCCCTTAAGGTGACATGAACTGCTCTAGGGTGGAGTAGACCCTCTTCTTCATGTTGAGGAAGGAAATGAATGGTTGTAGCTCCTTTGAAACTTGTTTCCTACGATCAAGAAACAACACAAGAATGTCAAAAGCATAGGAAGCCTCTCATGATGAGGCCCTTTAAAGACAAATAGCATGAAAATAGCATAATGACATCAAATCAAGAAAATGCGTAAACTATGCTAAACATATGCAAATAATATCAAGATTGATGGAAATATGTAAATGAAGAGCACAACTATCAATCTATGGAATCAATTACTTGAAATGAAGCATTATAACATGAAAAGAAGCCATTAATGTCTAAACTACTATGATGAAAACAAGTTAGCAAAAACACTAATCTATTGGTCAGAAGTCTCTAAAACTACAATTAAACCATGCAAATGACTAATCTAATCTAATTAGATGGGCAAAAATGAAAACAGTAAGGTGGTGATACCTCTGTTGCAAACCATAGCACTGATGCATGGTCTGCACTATAAACCATGGTTGAAAGCCATGGTTAGCACTCAAGTGAGTTTACCCTCAAAATCAAGGGTAGTGGGCTTGACCTCCTTGTCCAATTGATGTTCAAGGGTCACCTTCGGTGTCCTTATGACAAGTTTGGTGGTTGATTCACTGAATGAGGGCCTCCGTTTGCCCGAATTAGCATTTCTTGGCTCTCCTAGGTCCTTAGGGCATCCATGGCCTAATTCGTCATGATGCTTGACAAATTGACAATGGGGATGGCAACAAGGCTCTCTCTATGCACTCAAGTGAGTCCACAATTCGATAGGGCTTCGCTGCTCTTTGATCTCCAAAATGCTCTCTCTATTGCCTATTAATCTTTTTCCCTAATTCTGAAGGGGTACTTATAGGATGTCCCAGGGCTAGGGGTGGCTTCATGGAGAAGCCAAGATCAAGAAGGGGTGGTTAGGACAGTTGGATTGGAAGCTTCCATCCTCTAACCACCGTCTTCTAGAACAAATGGCCATTCAAACCGATTTGGCTCGGATGAAGGCCAACTGAACTTCAGTTAAGACCGTAGGTTACAGCTGCGGTCTAGACTGTAAACCGTAGGCCTTAGCCATGGTTCAGACTGTAGACCGTAGGTCTGGGCTATGGTTCAGACTGATTAGGCCAAGGAGCCCAAATTGAGTGGTTAGAACCACTGCTCTATCTTGGAGTCTATCCAAGATCCTCCATATGGTCTTGTAGCATGTCCATATGAGTAGTCACCCTCGACATGACGCATTTTAGGTGTCTAAAAATTTACAACAATAGAGTTCATGCCATCCCAAGTGTAGATAACATCTTTAGATTTATATTTTAGGGAAGAAATAAAGTTGTGAGATCTTCGAGCTAGAAGAGATTTGTAAAATAAATATGGGTTTCAATATCCTTCTTTGAGCCCTTGGATCCTAGATTTTTGCTGCCATAAGAGTTTTATTTTTTTACATTTCTCTAACTAAGTTGTGAGTCTAATTTCATTTGTACTTCTACTCTCTATGAGGTCATATAAACATATTTTCTTATTAAAATTTACAAGTTGAGAAATCACTTCATGTTTTTTTGTTGAACATCTCGAAACTCCTTCCAGTTTCAAATCTTGAGTTTGGATTTAATTTATTACAACATTTTGGTAAAATAGAACATCTTAGTCCCATACCTTGGTTTACCTTCCTTTCACCATTACTACACTCAAGGTTTGAAGGAAATTTCTGTAATCCACATTAACTAAAATAAAAAAGGCAAGAAACTCACATTGGCTTTCCAAATTTCTACCATGACTAGCCAGTAATTCGAACCCACATTGTTAAGAGTCTTCACCTTAATAATGTGACCATGGATTAAGAAATTATTAGAGAAAAATAACCTATCCAATCTCTCCATGATAAAAGCTAATCCTTGCCTTCTATTAGACCAAGTCATAAGACCATTATTTGGCTAGATATCCACAAGATGAAGGTTTGCAATATATTCACTCATGAGGTCAACGCTCCTGTCCAATTTTCTATTTCCCCTCATTTTCTCATCCAAAGAGAGGATGGTATAGAAATATCCTCTAATCAAGATTCAAGATTCAGAAAAATGAGAGATAATATAAGTTATATCCTTCCACTGTCTTCTCTTTTCCTCCATTGTAGTCAGAGCATAAACAATTATGTAAAGCATAATTAGGTTAGAATGTCTACTTTGAATAGCTACATTCAAAAGACCCCAAATACCAACCATATGGTGAATAACTACTTCCTTTGGGTCCTAAAGTCAAGGAATGCCACTAGAAGTCCCTTAGGAATTGAGGGAAGCAACTTTTCCAACTGGCCAGATTTTACTAGCAATTGAATCCATTTCCTCTATTGACATCTTTGTTTCCTCAAGGAAAATAAGATGTGGATGGTTTTTTTGAATCATTCTTCTAATTTCATTTTGTTTTGAAAGACTCCCTTTGAGTCCTCTAATATTCCAAGTGATGATGTTCATTAATACAAGGGCTAAAAAAATTAGTAAGGGCATTAATATTACCTTCCTCTACAAGATTTCTACCTTGTTTTACCATATGATATTGATTGGTCTTATGACCTACCTTTTGGTTGGAATCCATATTTAGTTTTCTTTTCCTATTTCTTGACTTACCCCAATTGAATATGGGATGGCTTCTAACCTCAAAGAATGTGTGTACAAATCCAAAGTGTTATTGGAAGGTTCAACAAAGTCTATCTTGGGACCTATATTATTTGAAGTCTCAATATTTAAAATATTGTTTTCCTTGTGTATATTTGCTCCTTTTTTTCCTATTGAAAACCTTTGATTTGTTGGTTCATCTTTGAGTCCTTCCCTGCATCTTAAAATTGCATTTTTAAAATTTTAGTCTCCATTATTTTCTCTTCCTCACCTAGGATATAATTTGTGGAAAGAATTTCAAACATTAAAATGATAACTTTTATTGATCCTTCATAACTAGTTTTTTTTAGTGTTCTTCTTCTTAGGCATTTGGAAACATGCTAAGTTTGTATCCTTTTTATTTTTATTTAGAATTTTATTTGGGTAAACACTAGCTAAATGACCATATTCATGGCAAATTTTGCAACAAAAAGGAATGTTATCATAGTCCACCACTTGCTCCCAAGTATCCTCGCAAAATTATAATGATATCTTTTTAGGTAGGGGTTTGTCAAAATACATTAATAAAAATCCAAGCATAAATAATGTGAGTTTTTGAGTATAATTAGCAATAATCATTAAAGTTCCCAAAGAGTTTCTAATTGAAGAAAAAATAGTTAGATTTCAAAATTCAACTAGGAGGTCAAAGAGTCTAACCCACATAGGTACTGTAGAAGAAATCTCTTCTTCAGCTTTAAACTTAGTATGCCAAGGCTTCATGAAAATCCTTACCCTTTTAAAGAATCAGGGACTCCCTTGAAATATGTTCTCTCTATCTTCATTATTATAAAATAAAATAATAAAATTACCATTTGGATAAACAAATACTTGTAACTCACATTTTGTTTTCCAGTATTTTGTATCCCAAAATTTGAAAGTAGATAGTTTTAGAAGAAAACCTAACAGATGGCAAATAAGTCCTCTTTTTTCTAGATCTTTTATGCCAATCTAAATGTCACCCATATCTAGCTTAACAATCAGAGTTCCATTAGTTACCCTAAGACATCTCGAATCAGTTTTCATAGGATCAATATTAGGTATTCTTAATGGTTTATGAGAAGCCCTAATATTAATGTTAGCATTAGGCTTAGGCTATCCACCATAGAAGGTATCCTTAAAATTCATTTTTAGGGCTAAGTATTTGAAATCCTTACCCTTGAAATGGATTTCCACAATGTATTTGTTTTAGGGGTGCTCCTTAGTGTTGGACTCACTTGAGATCTAAACCATTTTTTAATTAGTTGCTTGAAACTTGTTTTGAGATCTCTTTAATCCATGCCTTAGATGTCAAGAAAAGGTATAATTTTCACTTTTATTTTGTGCAGCAAATTTGAATTCATTTTCAATCAATTTTATAGCATGAAGATCTATTGAAAGATATATTTCAACCCATCTTGGGTCCCCAACAACATATCCCACTAAAATATTAAGAAAAAACAACAAATATATTAGTCGCTAGGGTGCAAAGGCCTCAAAAAATAACCTCTGGTGTTGCTTGCGCTCAACACAAATGAAACCCTTACACAGTTCACTTTCAAAAACCCTTAATTTCTTCTCAATACTATTGCAAAGTATTTTTTGACATCTTCGAGACTGACGTAGGATATTGCTACTTAGAGTTGTTCTACATTCAACCCTACGTTTGACTTAGGGTATGCTTCACTTCCCTTGTTTCTTGATGTTTGGCTATTTTAGAGTGATGTTCACTCAAAATAATGGTGCAAAACAATGACTTTCCTTCACCCTTTTTTTTTACCCTTCTACTGTATTCTTCATAACGTTCTTTTCATAAAATCATCATTACTAATGCTAACTTTTTTCCTTCATTTATATGTAGATGTAGACACCTAACTTTTACACTTAAGTGCAGAGGATTTCAAGAATCTTAATATACCTTAATTACTTGCAAGAACAATACTTTAACATTGGTTTCTTCTACTACACTTTTAGACATACCTTTAATGCTTTAGATTTTTCCTTGCTTTCTTGATTATGTCTTTAATATTGCATTTCTTATAGTGTTGCTTTCTTTAGTTGAATCTATATAATATAAGATCAAATAAAATAACACAAGAATAACTCAAAATACTCATAGAATAAAGGTCTACTAATGCATACAATAAGCTATGCATTTTCGATACAAATTACAATGCTTTGTCACAAATATATAATTGAATGTGACTCATATGTTGCACTCTTTACATTCACTCTTCTTTGTAACTCTTTACTTTCCTATTCTAAGACACAGGTACACTCTCACATAATGAATATTTGTGCATATTTATACTCACAACACTTGTACACAGACACTTACATTTTTTGCATATTATTACATTACATCACTCTAATCTAAGACACACCTAATCTAAAAATGTACCAAGATGATATACTGCCATTAAAAATAGTCTACTAACATTAAATTATTATTATTTAATAATAATCTTAAAATATTTTAAATGAAATAATAATTAATTTAATGAAAATAAAAAATAAGATTATAATTTTTTTTTTAAGTTTAATTATGATATAAATTATTTGATCATGTTTTATATAATATATAATGACCATTGAATTGTATTGGGCTGACATTTTCATTTCTTATTTTGATTAAATACTTAAAAAAAAAAAACCAATTCTATTTTGATCCATCTTCAATATTTTCTCTTCAACTATAACCATGCTTAAGCAGTATTTTTCTTCTTTTAGAACAACAAAAACTTCGAGGCCAAGTTCTTTGCATTAAGGTACGCCCCGTTTGCCTGCAATATGGGCGAAATAACTGTACTGAATATTAAACATCATAATCTCAAAGGAATAGGGGCACTATAGATCTCCAAAATAGTTGGATTAAATTTTAAACAGTATACAGTAGTATATTTCAAAGGAACAGAAGTTCTATAGATCTCCAAGGTTGGTTTATACGATCACTACTACTCGTGCTTTTACACACGCTCTCATTGAATCCTTCCAGCGAATGCACTACCAAAAACAATAAACTACAACATTTCCCAGTTTACTAACCTCCACTGTAAAACATGGTTTTATTTCAAAATCCTGACAGAAGAAAATCGAGATCGATTTTCAGAAGATATCACAACCCGAGACTTCAGAATTTGAATTATAAAATAAAAATTATATTTTATATTTTTGAAAAATCATATATAAAATAAATAACATAATAAAATAATAATAATAAAATGGCGGATGGACCATGCCCAACGTTTCACTTATTTTGAAGCGGAAAGGAAGAGACTCGTAAGTGCAATACTGAAGGTGACCAGACTGCCCCACTTTGTTGGAAACAACGCCCATAATTAATTATGATCTACATAATTAACGGTGTTAATAGTGATGATGTTTGTGACCTGTAATACAAACATATTTCTTGTAGAAGTCAACCGGCGTGCCAATTAGGATTCACGGAACCGCATACAACTGTTTTTCGGTGTCAATAAAAGCCCAACTTAGGTGTTATTATGCACCAATATTCATGTTTCCCAAGGAACAACTGATTTTTGACAGATTTTTAATTATCATGTGAGCATCCAATGCTATGGACTACAATGTTATTGTATATTAATGAAATTTACTTTAGCAATAGAAGTATATAGTTAGAGTATATAAGGTTATTTAATTTAAGTTAAAAAAAAAAAAAACCTCAAAAGGTTTTTACCATTATGTACAAAGATATTAGTGAATGGCACGTAAGAGGTCACCTCCTCAAAAATGGCACGTAAGAGGTCACATCCTCATAAATCCAATTGCTATGTAAAGAAAATCTTACAATTATCCCCACAAAAATATTAATAATAAGGGATATGGTGGGTTTTATTTTTTATTTTTTTTTTGAGGTTCAAGGTCCAAACTATCGTAGGTGGTGAGTATGTGGTGATTGTTTTAAATACTTTAGAAAGGGTCATAGTTGGAAAACCCTGCTCAATCCTATACACTGATTTGTCACACTAACCAAACTAATAATATATTAAAATTTAATAAATAAATATTTATATATATAATAATATTAATAAATTTTAAAATTTATTAGATTAATGTATTAAAGTGTACTTAATGAATGACAAGTAAGAGGCCACCTCCTCATGAATCCAATTGAGTCTCTGTAAAAAAAAAACAACCTAACAATTATCCTCACAAATGTTAGGTTGTGGAGTCTGATCTCGGTTAAATATGGAAAAATAAATTTTCTCTCTGTTTGGTAACTAGTTGTTTTTATGCATGGAAACTGATTTGTGGTAGAGAGATTGTGTGTTGCTTGTTGAACATAAGATAAAAGTGTGTGGATGACACTAGTCCGGTGTGATGGTTTAGAGCATGGTTACAACAATCTGGAGGAGTTGACATTCCTTGTTTGGCTTGAAGATGTTCTTTGGTGGATGCAACAACGATAGAGTTGTTGTGGATCAGTCTCCAAGTGGAAGATTGTTAGGTTGT
Organism: Wollemia nobilis; assembly: GCA_028583015.1. Lineage (NCBI taxonomy): Eukaryota > Viridiplantae > Streptophyta > Pinopsida > Araucariales > Araucariaceae > Wollemia > Wollemia nobilis. The sequence continues at coordinate 2,554,168 of JAQPPZ010002189.1, read as the reverse complement.
GGAGTCTGATCTCGGTTAAATATGGAAAAAATTAGTTTTTCTCTTTGTTTGGTAACTAGTTGCTTTTATGCATGGAAACTTTCTGAACTGGAAAAATCAATAAAAAAAAAACCATAATTGATGGATCTATCCTTGGTGTCTAATTCCAAGATAGAATCTATAAAATTAATGGTTGCATAGAAATCAATGTTATTTTTCAGCGTGTGATTTTTTGGGTTAATTATAGCATGCTTATTTTTTAGCATGCATGTAACTAAATTTCCTTATTTATGTAATACCTCCGGTAGAGAGGATTGTATCTTGTTTATGGGAAAGGCATAGGATTGTGCATCTCATGTAGAGAGATTAGGAAGCTTGGTGTAGAGCTTGATGCAAGGGTGTTTGCATGTGCATCTCTTGTTTAGAAAGCATGAATCTTGGTGTAGAGCTTGATGTAAGGGTGCTTGCATGTTGAATTACTATTAGAGTAATTGTGTGGAGATTTTGGTGTTTTGAAGAGGAATTTGCAGCTGGTTGTGTTGCAGGATTACTCCCTTCAGAGATTGTATTGGTGTTAATACAAAGGACTAGTGTTGGGTGAACCACGTTATATGTTGTGTTTTATGTTGTCTTTCATATTACGTTCTTCTTCTGTGTTGGCTGATAGTTTCTGCTATTACTTATTAAGTTGTTTGCTTCAAAAATCCCCTGCATGTTTATATAGTAAATCCTAACAACAAAAATATTAACAAATATTAAAATTTAATAAATAAATATTTTTATATATAAAAATATTAATAAATTTTAAAATTTAATAGATGAATGTTCATATATATTAAGGTGGACGTACCACACAGTCACTTCTTGATATGTTGCAATCGTTTTACTTGAAAGATACAATTTTATTGCCAATATAAAATGTAGCCCTTAAGCATTTGTAAAGTAAATGAGATAAATTATAGTTTGAATGAATTTAGTGTTTGAAATTTTCAAATTTTTAAATATAAGATAAAATTATATTATATTTTATAAAAATTGTTAACTTTAAAAATATATTAAAAATTAGTTTACTTTTATTTTTAATTATAATATTATTGATTTAGTAGATACAATTTTATTACTTATAGTTCTTAGGTTATAAAGTCGACCGCTTAAGATATATTACAGCTTGAGTAAGCTTATAGGTAAAGTCTTAGTTTTTTATTTATTTATGGTTTTAAAGGTAAAATTATATCATCCTTTATGAAAATTGTCAACTTGAAAACTGCTTTACTTTTAATCATAACATTCTCTTTAATCATAACATTCTCTAAAATTAAATTTATAATTTAAATTTTAGTTAAAGACATTCCAATCAGCAATCAAGTGGCTGACGTGTTTCTTTCGTGAATTTGACAAAGATAATGCATGAGGTTAACGCTGAAACTTGATCTTTGATTACTAAAATTGGTAAGTGCATTGTCTACGGCCTTCAAAGGTTTTAATATGGTCATTCATGTTTTAATTTAGAAAAATAAAAAATTATTGTTTTCTCAGGCTGTATTAAAAAGATTATAATTAAATCTTATGTTTTCAATAACGTAAAGTAATTATTTTATTACATTTTAAATTAATTTTAATTAATTATTAAAAATATTTTAATTTTTAAGTATAATGATTAAAATTAATATTATTATCGATGATGTGACTCAGGTTCAATCTCCATGGCATATAAAAAGTATTACTAAAAAAAATAATGACATTGAATACAAAAATTATTATAATGTAAGATTATTTTTTAGTAATTAATAACTTTAATTTAATTATAGAGGCAATATATAATGGTGTTACCAAAATTTCTATATATTAAAAAAAAACTCTAAGCCAAAATAAATATTAAAGTGCCACTGCTTGGGGACGCATGAGGTGGGTGTGTATGGCTATGTGTTTGGTCAAGAGGACGCGAGTGTGTGAGGGGATGAGTGTGTGTATGGTTATGTGTTTGGTCGGAGGATGCGAGTGTGTGAGGGGATGAGTGTGTGTTTCGCCCATATTGATAACCTTAGCTCTCACCCTTATTAGAGGTCATGGTTGGGATGAGGATGCCCAACCCTCAGCTTTGGTTGTAGGAGTTTTTCACACTAGAAAAAATAAAAATAAAAAAATTATTATTAAGGTTTTATGAAAAATAATTATATATTATAATTATTAAAGTTTATGTTTAATATACTATAGACAGAAGCTTATTGAAAATATATTATATGTTTTTTTAATAAGCTGTGTATGGCTTCTAATGGGCACCCCATTAAAATAACAAAATCTTATACTTTCTATCAAGTGAGTTAATCCATATCTAATTTATCTTTTTACAAAATATATTTTTCATTTTGTATTTTTGTAAAATATGCTCTTCATCTTAATCAAACTATTGTATTTTCTCAATTATTTTTTTGACATCATTTTCTTTAAGATATAAAATCTCACTTAGTTAACTTCTAAAATTTAAATTTTGTTAAGATGAAGATCAACATTGCAATTGGTTAAATTATTTGTTACTTGGTTTTCTTTTTTATAGATATCTCATATTTCTAATGAAAATTTTTAACCAAATCCTCACATCTATTTTTGTTGATAGCATTAATGATATTTTTTAATACCTTTCAATTGAAATAAATTTCCATAATTTTTCAATTGTAGTTTTGATCAATGTAAGGAATGCCCTAGCCTCTACATAGTCATTAACTAATGTTCCATATAATTCCAAGTAAGCCAAGAGAAATTTTTCATTATTATTTTGAAAAATACCACCTCTATTAGCATTTCTTGGATTTTCTTTGGAAGCATTATCAAAATTAATTTTGATGAACTAAATTTCTAAATGGTTCGATTATCCCTACATTGAAGTAAATACTTTATGTTAGTTACATTATTGTAGATGATCCTTCCATGTATATTTAATTCCTATAACCAAAAGGTTATTACTTTTTTTTTACACTTGATACTTACGATGCTAAGCATTGTAGTGATGAATCACTATAGCTTTTGATCACCAAGAAAAAGTGGGCATTTCAAAGAAAACCCCAATCAAAAATATCCAATGATTAGAGGTCAGGCCTCAAGAGCAGAAACAATGCTCCAAGGTTAGAAGTTTCTAAATCGCAATCAGAAGACAAGGAGCAAAAGTTTTGACATAGATGATAGAGACACAAATTTTGAAAGATTTGAATTCAAGTGGTCTCAAGCAATGAAGAAAACTTCTAAAGAAGAAAATATTGATGCCATGAAAGTCAAACCAAGGAGGTGCACATTCTTTGACGAAGATCATCCTTTCCTACAAAGGAATGTCTCATATCTTTGTGAAAGGACAAAAATAGTATGGGAGCCATGACAGAAGCAACTTATAAATAAAAAATATTTTATGCTCAAATGATGAAATTTTTTAAAAATGGGTAGATGGCAATAAATACGATTACTTAGACAAGGGCTTAGGTCTATTTGACATTCATGACTTTAAATATAGAGAAATTCACAAGGATGGAAAATCAAATGGGACATGACTTAGCATCAGAAATGACAACCACCTAGGAATATTTGCATGTTTTTTAAAGGGAAAATCCTCCCAATAGGAATAACATTAGCTTTATAAAGGATAAACAAGTTTGGAATTATATTCTATTGTAATTTTTCCCTTAATTTCTTTTTGTAAAAATAGTTAGCTCCTAAGTGGCTTGTGGGCAATCTCAAACCCCCACTTCTGGCATAATCTTTGTAAAATCATGCTTGCATATATTTGTGAAGAACACAAGCTTATACTAAGAGGGGGTGAACAGTATAAGACCACTTTTTACTTTTCTTTCCCAATCAATATTATGCAATGTAAAGATAGCAATATCAACAGTAGTAATCAAAGCAATGCACAAATCACCACACACAATAGAGACACCAATTTTACGTGGTTCACCCAATGTGGGCTACTCCACGGAGAAAATATTTCACTAAAATTTTCTCAATCAATCTCTTGGGAATCATTTCCCTATTACAATGTTTATGGACCTCTGTCCAAAGGAGACACCAATCCCCTAATCAAGTTCGTGGATCTCTATCCATAGGAGAACTCCTTTCTCCTTAGCTCTGACTAGTGATCTTCTAGAAGAACTGTTGCCCCCATTGCTCTGGCTAATGGATATCTATCCACTAAAGACTCCTATCCTCACTACCCTAGCTAATGGATCTCTATCCACTAGAGACTATCATCCTCTATACTCTATCACCTTCAAAGCTCTATCTCAAATCTACACTAAACACAATCCTTCGATCTAGCACAAATCTACTCAATATCTATCTTTGGTTTGGCACAAACCTATCCTCAAATCTGCACCAAACTTTGTCCTCGAATATGTACTAAACATAGTCCTTTGGTCTAGCACAAATCTATCCTCAATATCTATCTTTAGAATATAAAATTTCAAGACTATTAAATCAATTCAGAATATAGAACAATTTATTTCATAGAACTTGAACTATCACTTCACACATCCACTTGACTAGGCTCAACCAACTCTACTCAACCAATCACTCAATGAAATAATCCTTGCTCACAAACCCTAGTCCAAGCATATGAACACTCACTCAAATATTTCCAACAATGCTTATCAACCAATCTCACATAACAATGATACTCATGTTCTTTGCAAACCCTAGTTCAAGTTCTTCACTCAATCAATCACTTCAACAACAATGCTTATAAAACAATCTTCACAATAGCTCAACAACTCAATAAGGAAACCTAATCAAGTCCTTTTCACTCCAAAGTTGTTTTCCATAAAACCAACCAATCAACTCAATCAAGGAAGAATGTGCCCATACCTTTTTGCTTGATGAGAAGTAGACCACACAAATCTGCCACAATCATAAACACTTCTTTGCCAAACTCAAGGAGGTTAGATGTCAAAATATTACTCCAATACTCTCTCAAAAATATTCCTTGGACACAAAAATAATCAATGCTCAAATATACCTTATTTCTCCCTTTTAAAATTAACACTCCTCAAACCATACATAAAAATAATTACTTGGATACACCTTATCAACTCCAACTTAAAATAATATCCAACACCACAAAAATCACAACCAATCTTTCTAAAACACCTTTATTTCTTTTTCAAACCCTAAAACAAATAATATCAAAAATTTATTTTGCAATATCCTTATAACTCCCTAAAACCTCATATACCACATGAAATATGCAAAAATTAATTTTTAATACCTCAACAACCTTTTTCGACAAATTCGATACTCAAACTTTAATGCATACCTTATTATCCCTCAAAAGGGTTTTGACATGATTCGATCTATCGTCTCCCCAAGCGCCAAGCACCTTAGCACCTTGGAGCCCACCACATGGGCTAGAAGCACCCACGTGAAGGAAGCAAAGCTTCCTCCCCTTTCTACCAATATCCACCATGATTTCCAACCAAAATGTAAAATGAAAGATCCTCCGTGGGGATTCGAACCTGCGCCTGTCACTGCCCTAATGACTTGCCACTATCATGCTTGCCAACTACGCTACCGATAGTTGGTGACCAAGGCTCCCTCCTTGGTGTATGATGTAATCTCACCTTCTCTTAGCACTTTAAAAAAACACAAAGCTCTTTGTTGCACCCACGATTCACATAAACACATAGCATAAGATTTAATTCAAAAGCATTGGGAGCTTATGGTAAGGTGGGTAATCCTCCTTTTATACACATGATAAATGTTCTTCCCACGTCGGTGCTTAGAAATTCGATTTTAAATTTTAAATTAATTTTAATAACCCTCCTTAGGGTTAGTTAAAAATTAATATAAATTAATCTTATAATTAATATCAAAATTAATTAATAATTAATTTAAATAACTTTAAGTTAAGTAAATTAAATTATAAATTAATTTATAATAAAAATTATATTAATTAATTTATAATTAATTTAAAACTTCCCTTTATAATATTATAAAAAATATTATAATATTATTCACTTGGGCTTTTTGCACTTTAGACCATATCTGACGTCCTAAAATCGGGTCTTGATCAACTAAAACTAGAGAACCTAAAACTGATGTTGCCCACTAAAACTACCACTAACTGGTGCTAAAATATTGACATCAATGACCACTCACTCTTGACATCAATGACAACTTATCTACTCAAAATGTCCAACAATCTCCCCCTTTGTCATTGATGGTAACCCAAATTATTTTTACCAAAACTTGACCTTTTTCCTGTTCTGCTCCCCCTGACTCAATGCTCTCTCCTTAAACCAAATATCTCCCCCTTACTCAAATCTCTCCCCCTTTGACATCAATGGCAAAGGGTCACCTTTGGGGCTCGGGGCTAAGAATGAGTCTCTTAGCTTAGCCCCTCCCCCACCTCCTCTTGAGGTGGTTAATTCTGGGGTGGGAGTATTTCTACTCCTAGCAAGCACTGGTCTTTACCTTTATCCTCTTTCCTTCTCATCTGATCCTTCTGATTTCTTTGATTGTTCCTGTTCCTATTCCTATCCATGTCCACATTCTTTTTTTTTTTCATGTTCATATTCTTTATCTTCCTTCTTTCATGTTCCTATCCATATTCATATTCCTGTTCCTATTTCTGTTCTTGTTCATGCTTGATTCTGGAATGTCTGCTCTACACCATTTTGTTGTATGTCCATCATTATTGCACTTATAACACTTAATGTTATTATTCCTTGGAGGTGCAAATGTCTTGGGATTTCTCCTAGTGAAGCCATATTCTTTTCTGTTATGAACCTTGCAATTCATTGCCTTGTGACCAAACTGATTACATGAGTAGCAATACCCATGGAAAAGTTGTATGTTCCTGAAATTCCCATATTCTTGTCTTTCATGTGTCCTACACTGTGAAGCCATGTGCCCAAATCTGTGACATGAGAAACATCTTCCATTGAAGTTTCCTTGTCTTGACCTCATTGGTCTCTTAGTCTCTCTTAACCTATTCTGATTGTTGTTCCATATGTTTCTTCTTTGTGCATTGTTCCTTTCCTTGTTGAAATTTTTGTTGTCCAACTCATCCTCAGAAGTCTCACTTTCTCTTACACTTTCTTCTTCTGAAGTTTCTTCTTCTTCAGAACTTGAGGTTGACTCTTCTTCTTGTTTCTTTTGAGCTTGTTCAAAACCAAGACCTATTTTGTTTGTTGACCTTCTTTGTACCTTGATCATCTTATCTACAATATTTGAACTCTTTCCAAACTTGTGTAGCTTATCCTTGGATTTCTCTAAATCTTCCCTTAGTAGAGCTACTTCTTGTTCTAACTTTTCACATTCTAAGACCTTTGCTTCTAACTTATCCTTGAACTTCTTTGTCTTAGCCATTGACTTGTTTAGATCCTCTATAAGCTTTCCTCTTTCTTCATCACATTCTTGAAACTGAAATTCAAGTTGGGAGTTTTGCTTTCTTACCTTCTTTAAAGTTTTAAGAGCATAAATAAGCTCTCCCTCAAGATCAACTCCTCCTTTTTCTGATTCTTCCTCTATTTGTTTGCCTTTGTCAACATCTTCATTCTTTTTTGACTTGTCTTCTATAGGATCACCTTCTTCTTCTTCTAGTGCCATTAGAAGATTCTCTTCTGGTCCTTCTAGTGCATCCTCATATTCATCATCACTAAAACTAAAACCATCCCTTGTACAACTATCTTCAAGATGTCCAAAATTACCACATCTAAAACACTTGAGAATTATTGGTGACCTTTTCTTGACTTCTTCTTTTTCTTCAATCATAAATAGGACTTCATCTTTATCATTATCTGAAAAACTATTATCACTATCACTTGAGTACTTACTTGCCTTGTCTGCATAGTAGCTCTTCTTTTGTCTTTGAAAGAACTTCTTTCCTTGTCTGCTTTGTCCATCCTTGCCTTTCTTTTGGTACCTGTATTTTTCTGATTCCTTGTTCCTGTAATCCTATTTTTCTTCATCATTGTTATTTTTAGCTTCTTGACAATCAGTTGCATAATGACCATACTTTCCACAATTGAAACATCTAACATATTTTGCATCTTTAAATCTTCTTGAATCCTTATTCCTTCTACCATAATTAGCTTCTTCATCACTGGATGACTCATTGCTTGATTCTGACTTCTTACCCTTTGTTTTCTTAATTGCTTTGAAGGTTGCTTCCTTTCGATGATTAGGTTCCTCTTTTGTTCTTAACTCAAAAGTTGTAAGAATACCAAGTAACATATCTCTTGTCAAAGAATCACCATCTTTTGATTCTTCTATAGCAGAAATATTTTCACTAAATCTTTTTGGAAGAGATCTTAAGATCTTATCACAAACATCTGATTCTTCAACATTAAGTCCAAGTCCTTGCATGGCATTAACAACCTCATCTACTCGAAGTAGATAAGTACTAATGTTTTCCTCATCCTTCATTCTTAATTCTTCAAATTGTCCTTTGAGATTTTGAATCTTTGCCTTTTTGACACTTTTATCTCCTTCATATATGCTTTGCAACTTATCCCAAATTCCTTTTGCATCTTTACAATGCATAACTTTTATTGATTCTATTCTATGCAAACCTCTCAAAATTGCATTCATTGCTTTTGAATTGTAATGTTGTAGAAGCTTACCTTCCTTATCTGTAGGTGGATCAATTGGTGGTATGTATCCATTTTCAACTGCTTCCCAAATTTCATTGCCAAGTGCCATCAGGTGAATCTTCATTCTCATACTCCAATATATATAATCACTTCCATCAAAATATTGGTGTTGAATTATCTCGAGGACACATTCTTAGAATCCATTGTGTTCTTGAAAGCTTTTCCTTCAAGTTGTTAAACTCTTTCGAAGGAACCCGCTCTGATACCAATTGAAGAACACAAGCTTATACTGAGAGGGGGTGAACAGTATAAGACCACTTTTTACTTTTCTTTCCCAATCAATATTATGCAATGTAAATATAGCAATATCAATAGTAGTAATCAAAGCAATGCATAAATCACCACACACAATAGAGACACCAATTTTACATGGTTCACCCAATGTGGGCTACTCCACGGAGAAAATATTTCACTAAAATTTTCTCAATCAATCTCTTGGGAATCCTTTCCCTATTACAATGTTTATGGACCTCTATCCAAAGGAGACACCAATCCCCTAATCAAGTTCATGGATCTCTATCCATAGGAGAACTCCTTTCTCCTTAGCTCTTATTGGTGATCTTCTAGAAGAACTATTGCCCCCACTACTCTAGCTAATGGATCTCTATCCACTGAAGACACCTATCCTCACTACCCTAGCTAATGGATCTCTATCCACTAGAGACTATCATCCTCTATACTCTATCACCTTCAAATATCTATCTCAAATCTACACTAAACATAGTCCTTCGGTCTAGCACAAATCTGCTCAATATCTATCTCTGGTCTGGCACAAACCTATCCTCAAATCTGCACCAAAATCTATCCTCAAATCTGTACTAAACATAGTCCTTCGGTCTAGCACAAATCTATCCTCAATATCTATCCTTTAATTTTTACTAAACATAGTCTTTTAGCAAATACTATCCTCAAGCCTTAACAAGCTTGACTCAATCACAAATCAACTCTGCTAGATCTGCCCCAAACCTTAACTCAAGGTTTGAACAAATCAATCAACTCTGCTCACAAGTCTTCTCAAAGACTTATCTCAAATCTGCCTTGTAAGCTTCCACAAAATCTCACACTAATCTATCCACAAGTCCTCTCTAGAACTTTAAATCCAAATCTTAACAAGTCCTCACTAGAACTTGTCCAAATATACTCTCAATATGTATTGTAAGCTTCCACAAAAGCTCACACAAATCTATCCACAAGTCTTCTCAAAGACTTACCTCAAATCTGCTCAATAAGTCCACACTAGAACTTGTCCAATATCATAGAAACATAAAGAGAATTGTTAGAGACTCAATATGCTTCACATTCATCACAATGCTCAATCACTTTCAATCACTCTTTTAGAAACATATAGAGAATTGTTAGAGACTCAATATGCTTCACATTCACCTCAATGCTCAATCACTTTCAATCACTCTTTTAGAAACATAAGAGAATTGTTAGAGACTCAATATGCTTCACACTCACAAACTCTCAATCACTTTCAATCTCTCTTTTATCATAGAAACATATAGATAATTGTTAGAGACTCAATATGTTTCACACTCATCAATATTCAACCTCTTTCTCAAATCAATTCAGAATATAGAATAATTTGTTTCATAGAACTTGAACTATCACTTCACACATCCACTTGACTAGGCTCAACCAACTCTACTCAACCAATCACTCAATGAAATAATCCTTGCTCACAAACCCTAGTCCAAGCATATGAACACTCACTCAAATGTTTCCAACAATGCTTATCAACCAATCTCACATAACAATGATACTCATGTTCTTTGCAAACCCTAGTTCAAGTTCTTCACTCAATCAATCACTTCAACAACAATGCTTATAAAACAATCTTCACAATAGCTCAACAACTCAATAAGGAAACCTAATCAAGTCCTTTTCACTCCAAAGTTGTTTTCTAGAAAACCAACCAATCAACTCAATCAAGGAAGAATGTGCCCATACCTTTTTGCTTGATGAGAAGTAGACCACACAAATCTGCCACAATCATAAACACTTCTTTGCCAAACTCAAGGAGGTTAGATGTCAAAATATTACTCCAATACTCTCTCAAAAATATTCCTTGGACACAAAAATAATCAATGCTCAAATATACCTTATTTCTCCCTTTTAAAATTAACACTCATCAAACCATACATAAAATAATTACTTGGATACACCTTATCAACTCCAACTTAAAATAATATCCAACACCACAAAAATCACAACCAATCTTTCTAAAACACCTTTATTTCTTTTTCAAACCCTAAAACAAATAATATCAAAAATTTATTTTACAATATCCTTATAACTCCCTAAAACCTCATATACCACATGAAATATGCAAAAATTAATTTTTAATACCTCAACAACCTTCTCCGACAAATCTGATACTCAAACTTTAATGCATACCTTATTATCCCTCAAAAGGGTTTCGGCGTGATTCGATCCACCGTCTCCCCAAGCGCCAAGCGCCTTAGCACTTTGGAGCCCACCACATGGGCTAGAAGCACCCACGTGAAGGAAGCAAAGCTTCCTCCCCTTTCTACCAATGTCCACCATGATTTCCAACCAAAATGCAAAATGAAAGATCCTCCATGGGGGATTCGAACCTGTGCCTATCACTGCCCTAACGACTTGCCACTGTCGTGCTTGCCAACTATGCTACCAAGTTGGTGACCAAGGCTCCCTCCTTGGTGTATGATGTAATCTCACCTTCTCTTAGCACTTTAAACAAAATAAAAACTCTTTGTTGCACCCATGATTCACATAAACACATAGCATAAGATTTAATTCAAAAACGTTTGGGAGCTTATGGTAAGGTGGGTAATCCTCCTTTTATACACATGGTAAATGTTCTTCCCACGTCGATGCTTAGAAATTCGATTTCGAATTTCAAATTAATTTTAATAACCCTCCTTAGGGTTAGTTAAAGATTAATATAAATTAATCTTATAATTAATATCAAAATTAATTAATAATTAATTTAAATAACTTTAAGTTAAGTAAATTAAATTATAAATTAATTTATAATAAAAATTATATTAATTAATTTATAATTAATTTAAAACTTCCCTTTATAATATTATAAAAAATATTATAATATTATTCACTTGGGCTTTTTGCACTTTAGACCATATCTGACGTCCTGAAACCGGGTCTTGATCAACTGAAACTAGAGAACCTGAAACTGATGTTGCCCACTGAAACTGCCACTGACTGGTGCTGAAATCTTGACATCAATGACCACTCACTCTTGACATCAATGACAACTTATCTACTCAAAATGTCCAACAATATATATGTATACATGGAAGTATATGTCAAATTTTTGGTATAGCCATCTATGGCCTCCTATTGACCCATTTTTGTGTGTATGTATTTGTTTATGATATTTTGCCTATTTTTGGGTTTTATTAAGTATATGTGTGTATGAGGGACCTATATCTATTTTTGGACTAGTCACTTATTTTGGATTTTCCTATTAGACCCACATTTTATGCATGCTTATAACTAGTAACTCTCATTTATGCTTCATTGTATTGAGAAGATGAAGTGTTTACCAATAACACATAGTTTTCAAGCATATTTTTGTAGGAAGATCTTAGTAGATCTCTTGGCACATTGCCATCTCCCTTTATTTTGTTGAGTTATTTTATTTTTATCTCTTGCATCCTTTTTTCCTTTGTTTATTTCAAATGTACCTTGATAATAACATTATAATAAGGAACCAACATTATAAAAACTTCCAAAGACCCCTGATTGAGTTGAACCCCATGCTCTCTATCATGGCCCCATTGTGTTACTTCACACAAGGCACGATTGCCCCACCAAGGACAATCAAAGATGACAACAATTTAATGATATGGCTAATGGGACCATAATGAAACATAAGTGGTCTCAAAATTATAATAACGAGTAGGGATTAGACTTTATTTGGTTCTTTGTTCATTATTGCTTGTTGAACACATGAAGAAGCTAGTGTTGAAGATATCAAACCAAGATTTGGGTGAAGACTGCAATCTACCTACTTTCTAGAAGCAAGAAGTTTCATTCACTTAGTGACTGCACTACAATCCAAAGAACCCATAGTTATAATATGGTTACCTCATATTAGGAGTAGTCCCCTACCTAGGGATAAAAAAGTCTATTATGACCTCTAGAACCATCATTATTTGGAAAAAATTCCCACCATCACTACTAGATATTTTGCCTAAATATATTGGTGAAAGCCTAACACCCCAACCTACAAGAAATGGTTTTTATTAATCAAGTGCACAACATCACAAAGTTGGATGTGACCCTTAGGTTGTTGGTGGGTTTACTAAAAGGAAAGGATCATAAGAAGTATAATTCTTTACCTCCACATTCAATCATTAATTAGGATTAGCTTGTTGCCTTAGTCGTGAATGATTTCATAAAATAGGTAGGTAGAGTGGAACTTGAGCCAAGCACTCGCTTCGAGGATATATCAAAAGGGGAGGTACAAAGCCCCCTTTTGTAGGATAAAATGAGATCTAAACCATCCATAAAAAACAAAAACAAATATCAAAGGGGTCCCTCCACACACATCATGAAGGACATGAGTCTACAAATCAACCAGAAGCTAAAGAGACTCATCATGAGGAGGAAAATGTTGGAATTGACGTACTCTACCCTTCTGGTCACCAAGCACAAAAATGGGCAATTCCCATCTATGATGCTCCCCTTTATGAAGATACTAATCCAAAGTATCTAAAGAACCTCTTATCCACAAGGATGAAAGGACATAAAAGGTTTGACCAAAAAGTGGGGGCCTCACCTTAGTGGTTCCAACCATAGCTTTATTTTTAGCACCTACCTTCTTGGGATGAGTAAGCTAAAAGAAAGTTCTAGCTTCATTGAGGTGATAATCCTGCACCCAAGAAACTAGAGAAAAATAAATAAAAATAACTTAAGCAGCTAGTGGTTAGGGCTTGTGACTCCATGTCTAATGGATAAATACCACTCAGTTAAAACTATGTACATATATACTATAGGTGATCTTAGTTTTATGAGATAGTGAAATTCTTGACCATATATAGAATTTTCAAAAAGGAGGCTCACCCACTAAAAACCTTCACTTGCAAGGGATACCTCACTTGGCTCTATGCCCAATGGACTAAGGCACCTATTTTTTGGGTTTCTTATTTTTAGTAGGCTAAATATCCCTTGAGAGCTATTAGAACTATAGTGATGAATCACTTAGGGTTATGCATAAGGAGTCGGCCCCAAAATGTATTTATAAAAAATGACGAATCAGTTTTGAAATCTATGTGAATAGTGTCCAAACACATATATAAGGTTCACTATTATTAGGGGCAATGTTGGAAATTTAAACTTAAAATGGTTAAATTATTATAAAATTGGGGCGAATCGACCCAAAAAAAAAGTTTGCACCCAAACTATTTTCGCAAATATTAGCCAATTCTAAAATTTGAAAATCCTAATTTTAACCAATTTGGCTATAATTAGCCATTATGCATGACCCTAGAATTACTACACCTTTTGATTGGTGAGAAAAATTTAAGGTTTAAAAAAAAACCCCAATAAAAAGATTCGATGATCAGAGATGAGGTCTCAAGAGCAAAAAAAGTCCAAAGGTCAAATTTTTCTAAATCACAATTAGAAGACAAGGAGAGAAAGTTTTGAAAAAGATGCTAGACACAAAAATTCTTAAAGATCTAAAGTCAAGTGGCCCCAAGTGATGAATAAATCTCCTAAAGAAGAAAATACTGATGTCCCAAAATTCAAACCAATGAGGTGCATGTTCTTCGAGGAATGTTATCCTTTCCTACAAAGGAATATATCATATCTTTGTGAAATGATACCATCGGTATGAGAGCCATGACAAAAGCAACTTAATGGTCTCGAGAAATAAATTAAAAAAATATTTTACACCTAGATGATGGGAATTCCCAAAATGGGTATATGGCAATAAATTTGGTAGCTACTCACCTAATGGTTGAGGGTAATTTGACATTCATGACTTCAAATCCAAAGAAGTTCATAAGGAGAAACAATTATACGGGACATGACTTAGCATAAGAAGTGGCAGTAGCAACCACCTAGGAATATTTATATGAGTTCTGGAGGAAAAAACCTCCTCTTGTAATCTATAAATAGGAATAACTTTAGCTTTGTAAAGGATTGACAAGTTTACAATTATATTCTTTTGTAAGCTTCCCCTCCATTTCTTTTTGTAAAAACAATCAACTCTTGAGCAGCTTGTGGGTAATCTCATACCCTTGTTTTTGGAATAATCTTTGTAAAATATTGCTTGCATATATATATACATGAGAGCCTGTGTCAAATGTTTGGTATAGTCATTTGTGGCCTCTTGTTGACCCTTATTTGTGTGTATGTGTTTTTTTATGATCATTTGTCTATTTTTGGGTTTTATTAAGTGTATGTGTGTATGAGGGGCCTGCATCTATTTTTGGACTAGTCTTGTTTTGTCTCTCCTATGAGGCCCACCCTCTTATGCATGCATATAACTTATGACTCTCATTTTTGCTTCATTGTGTTAAGGACAGAAAGTGTTCATCACTAGCACATAGCATTCAATCCTATTTTTGAAGGAAGATCTTAGCAAATATCTTAATGCATTGCCACCCCCTTTTCTTTTGTTGATTTGTTTTAATTTTATATCTTGCATCAATTTTTCCTTTGTTTAGTCCAAGTGTGACTTGAATATCACATCATAACAAGGAGCCAATATTGTAAAAACTCCCAAAGGCCCCTAATTGTGCCAAACCCCATGCTCTTAGCAATGACTCTATTATGTTTCTCCATGTGAGGTGCAATTGACCTGCTAGGGAAATCAAAGACAACAACAAACACCATGTTTATAATGATTCTACAAGAGAGGCAATAACACGATTCCAAACATGGATGTGATTTTAACCTTTAATTTTTAGAAATCATATTATTCCTTTTAAGCCACAAATTCAAACAAAAAATGTTAGGACCAATCCTCCATATAATACATGAGCTTTAGATTTTAAATAGTTAATACAATATTTCATAAACTCTTTCAGTGTTGATGGAGCTAGAAAATATATTCTCATAAATTTTAAAAAGTAGCACCAAATGGTGTAAACAAATGGATAAGAACAAGTAAATGATCTAGTGTTTCTATATACTTATCACACAAGGCATAATTAAAAGGTTCATGATATCCTCTTCTTTGTATACTCTCTCCTGTAACAATATTATTTTGAAATGCTAACCAAAGGAATGTTGAGGCCTTAAGGAAGGCCTCTAGTGACCAAAAATTCTTCCAAGGGAAATCATTAGGAGTAGGAAATTTTGATTGTTCTAAATCCTCATATCCTAAATTGATTGAGTTTCCACCATTTTCTGATAGATCCCAAACCAATTGATCCTTCCATAAAAAAAATAGTTAAATAAAACTCTTGAAGCATATTTTGAAGCTCATAAACTATGTGTTTGAGTTCTTCTCCTTCCCTTATATTACTAATATAATTCCATGAACTAGAGTTTTTATTCACATTAATATAATATTTGATTGTGGACCTTTATAGGTTAGACATGCTTGAGCCAAGGATTACCACATTGAATTAGAAATATGAACATAAATCTTCAACCAAGAAACAAACTAAACATTTATAGAATACCTTTCATTAATTGACCATCAAATATATTTTTAGCTCAATTGGGAACTATATAATATGAAGTTTCATGTTTTTTTTTTTTTTTTAATTTACATGGTGGAATCGGTAGCCGCCACGAATCCGAGGCAGGCTATCCATATTTTATGGCCACCACAATATTCTGCACTGTCCGCCCTAGAAGCCGCCACACAGATCTTCACACATTCCACCCCTATAACCACCATGCCATAATCATTTTAAACCTTTTACGTCGTTGAAAGCACCAGGAAAGGGACAAGCGTTCAGTCCGACGAGGCCCGAGATTTGAACCTTGGACCTTCGCCCACCTTATGGGGTTTGGATGAACCAATTGGTCTACACCTCGGACCTAATATGAAGTTTCATGTTGACAATCGTTTAAGTAGGGTTCATTTCATGTATAATTTATTAACATCAAGAGAACCTATATATTTTCAAAGTAACATTTTTCTAGCCTTTTCCTTGATCTTTGTATAATCTCTAACCAAGTTTTACCTCTAAGTCCAAACTCATAAATTTATAATTCCACAAGCCTACCCCTCCAATATTCTTTCCTTTGTAAATAATATCGCACTTACAAAGAGAAAAATTAAATTTTTTCTCACATCCTTTCCAAAGAAAATATCCATGTATTTTATCAAATTTAGATGTCATACCAACTACAATATTGAAAGTGGCATCGTATATAGGGATGAGTGTTATATTTTGAAGCTAAATACTTAAGGTAAAATAACCACAAGATCTAAAATAAAGTTGCAATATGAAATATAAGATAATGGAAATATTCTAAACATATAAAACTCATAAATAAATTCTACAACAACTCATAAAAATACCATTAACAAATGCTCACAAAAATTATATTTGATACAGAATAAAGATCTCAAATACACCATACTTCCACACACTCTCACTACACATTCTCTCCTCACATACACACACAAAGACACATATATAATGGAATGTGACTCTTCATATGGAGTACTCTTGGCCTTCACTCTTCTTGAGACTCTTCACTTTCCTACTCTATGGACTCATGTGCACATGGACTATTATGCACATTTACATTATTAAATACTTTGCACATTCTAATAATACTTGTGCATTTATTACATTGCATAAAGTAAATACTCACACTCTAATCTAAGACACTCCTAATCTAGAAATGTACCCAAGGTGGTACATTAGCATGTACCAAATAATGTAATATATTCCAACACCCTCATGTATTACATTATTTGGTTATTGAAGACTTTAGTCTTCAATGTGGTCTTCATCTTGGTTCTAGAACTTGTATTCTTCTTTTATGTTTTCTTCATTCTTCTTCTTGTTTGTATCCTGATCAAGTAAATAATTAGTATCTTCATAAAATACTATCTTTGTTGAAAGAGCTTTAACTTCATGTTCTTCTGTAGGTTCTTCTAGTTCTTGAATTTCTTGAATCTCTTGAGCTAAGTGCCCCTTTTGATTTCCCTCTCTATATTGTAGTTGAGGTTGACTGTATTGATTCTGAGAAGTATATTGACGCTGAAATTGTTGCTTATGTGGTCTATATTGATTCTGATATTGTCTTGGTTGAAATGACCTATTTGATTGGCTTTCAAAATTTGTTTGATTCCCTTGATACTGATTTCTTGGATTGAATCTACAATAATTTGTACTATGTCCTCCTTTTTGCATACTTGACAATATCTATTATTCCATTTTGATCTGTTCCTTGAGAATGAAGTAACATTTCCTTGTGGATTATCTTTTGAGACTAAGGCATTGTTAGTCATTTCATCTTTAACTGAATTCTCTACCTCATATTCTTGTAGAATATTGACTAACTCATCAAATGATGTATCTTTACTTAGAATTTGTAAAGATGTGACTAGATGCTTGTAGCTTTCTGGAAGTGCTCTTAGAATCACTTGAACAAGAAACTTGTCTTCTACCTTCTCTCCTAAGGTTAATAGTTTTCATTTTATATCTACCACTTTTCTTAGAAACAATTCTATACTTTCACCACTATTAACTTTTAGAGAATGCAATTGGGTTTGAAGATTCAAGATAGTGGCTTTATTCTTTCCTTCAAATATCTTAGCTAAAGTATTCCAAGCTTCTGTAGAAGTTGTTGTTGAACTAATGTATGGTTGTATATCATCTGTAATTGCAAATGTTATTATCATGAGTGCTTTTGCTTCATCTTCTTCATACTTTTGAATTTCTCTAGCATCTTCAGTAGGTTTAGTTTTCGCTCCTTTAACAATATCCCAAAGCTTTTCCACTATCAAAATTGACCTCACTTTGTTTTTCCATGAAGTGTAATTAGGACCTTTAAGAAGTTGAGATTCTGAAAGAAAGAATTTATTTGTTGTCATGATGACACTTGTAGACTACCTTATATCTCCCTAATGTTTTAATGAAAGACTAATGTCAATTTCAATGTAACCTTCAACTTCTACTTCTTTAGGATGAATACCTTATATTTTTCCTAGGTATAAATGATCAACCACTAACTTTTGACAAAAGTTTCAATTCTTCAAAACTCTAGGTTGAAATCCTTTTATCTCCCAAATTTCAAAAAATATAATTTTCAAGATTCTAAATTTCACAAACCTATGTTGATGTTGAATTCCTTATAACTCCAAATTCAGAAATTTAGAAATCTAGTAAAAAGATATTTGCAAATTTTATATTCCTAATTTGATGTAGGAAACCTTATTTCTCCACAATTCAAAATATTTGCAAATATTAAAAATGCTTCACAAAATTCAATAATTCAATTTATAAAACTTCTCAAAACTTGAAATTGAATTCCCAATAATTTTCCAAAAAATATTTCAAAGCTTCTCAAGATTTTCCAAAAATGACTAATAATGTTTCTAAGGTTTTAAATTTCACTTTTACGTCTTATCTCTCCAATAATCAAGCAAATGGATTAATTTCTCTTCAACCTTAGAAAAATAATAACATTATCCAACCTTATAACTCCTAACTATTGAGCAAATAATCAAATTGTAAATGAATTGCTTTACCTCCCACTTGAGGCATGAAGATAACTAGTCAAAGCCATTTGACCTACCCTAAAATGGTGTTGCTCAATGAAATTACTCCACTTTGTTGCATGTATGGCAATTGTATCCACTCTACCACTCTCAGACCTAAGATTCGATGAAGGCATGTAGTTGTTCTCTCATTTTACCATTTGACTCACCCATGCATTTAATGGCTGCTGTGAAATACCTTATCTTCCTTCAATACCTATTGGTGCTCTCTGTGCACAATGCCAAATGGCATACAATATCTTTTGGCACTCCAAATATTTTCTATGTTCTTCTCCCTATGTAACACTTGGTAGTGATGAATTTGGAATGTTATTCTATCTTGGTCAATGATGTTATTGCTTCCTAGCATTACTCTTCCTTGCTTGATGGTATTATGGCATTATTCTTCCTTACTGGTGGTTGGCTCTTTAATGCTTGGCTTTCCTTTTGATCCTTCAACTCGCCCTAACAATACTTTGACTCCTTGATACTTGGCTTTTTGATGTCCATCGATTGTCCTTTCAACTGCTCATTCTTCCAACATTTGTAGACTATGCTTGTGCTCCTTGGAATGGAGCTAATGGTGGTTGTTACACTTGCTTCTCCTCCTCAACATGGTGGCTCCTCCTTTTACTTTCAATAGCTGCTCCTCTCATGGTGGTTCTCCACCTTTCAATGTGGTGGCTCTTCCTTTCACCATGGTGGCTCCTCCTTTCTTGTAAGGTGGTCCACTATCGAACTCGATGGCTCTTGGATGCTTACCCTCATGTGCTACTGTTGCAACTCTATCATGATAGTCTTATGTTGGGTCTACTCCAAAATACGTCATTGTTCTTCGACTTCTAGCCTGCTTGTCCTCCTCCTTGCTCGTTGTCTTCAAACTTGGTGGTTCCTCCACACGCTTGATGATTTCTTCTTATCTTCTCTCCTCCATTCAAGACTGCAACTTGCTTACTTTGATCCTTATACTATCTTGCTCTCTTTTCAAGATAGTAACTAGCTTATTATTCTCTTATTGACTTACTATTATTTTTGTAGGTTTGATGCAAGTTCAATGGTGATAGCAAGCTCTGAATTTTAGCTTCAACTAGAACTTTAGCTTCTCCTTTTGCTATCCTTAATAATGATAATGGTGCTTATAATGCTTATCATAAACACTCTCCTTGAATGCTGCAACTATAAACACTTATTTGCAAACTTTTCCTTGGATTATAAAAAATAACATATAGATTGATTTTTCCTTCTCCTTATTACTCCCTTTCAAACAATATTTAACTTCACTTTTGTTGTTTGTGTTTTGCAGATTCTAGGATGATAATGATGCCTCCTTCCTTGGCTTGGAGACACTTAGCTTAGACTATCTTTTGTTGGCTTTAATAACTCTAATATGGTGCTTTCAAAAAAATTTATAATAAGCTAATTTGAATGCTTGAATAATGAACTTTTATAGCACCAATATTACAAACCTCTTTGGCCTCCTTCTAAAGCTAATATCCTTGGTGATTTGATTCACCTTTTTGCTGTCTCGAATGTACAAATTTTGCAGCTCCACTTCCTTTTACTTTGCTGCCCCAAAATCAGCTTCTACCTTCTTCGAAGTATGTTGTTCAAATATTCTCTTTCTCCTTGCCAAAAGGCTATTACAGAATGCTGAAATTTTCAGCCTTTCTTCCTCTTCAAATGTTGTTTGAAATCAGCCTTCTTAATCTTCAACTTCTCTGATTTTTGCAGCTCCAAATGCTGCCTTCTTGCTATCCAAAAACTCTACAATTTGCAGCTTCAATTGCTGCCAAATATTCCTTCACTTTGCTGTCCAAAGCTCTCTCAAATATGCCCCAAAATTCTTCAAATCACAGCTCTACTATCTCCCTCAAATGCTGCCTAATTTTGCAGCCCAAATCTCTTAAATTGCTGCTCACAAAATCTGATTTCTTCTCCTATATCTTGCTGTCCAAAAATAGTCTCTAACTCCTCCAATCCACTACCTTAGTTTGCTGTCAAGCCTTCCTTCAATTGGTTGTTCAAAGGCACTTCAAAATCTGCTCAAATATTCTTCAATTTGCAGCTCTATGTCACCTTCAATTTTTTGTCCTGTGACCCTTCAACTTCTGTCACGAAAATCAGCAATCTTCTCCTCCACAAATCAGCCTTCAAATTCTTAATGGTTGTCTTCAAATTTCTCAAATCGGTGACCTCTTCAATCCTCTTTCTTCTCCTTAGCTCTCACTGAATTCTGTCTTCAAATATGACCTCTTTCGTTGGCCTCTTCCTCAAGAATCTGAATGTCTTGAGGTCTTCAAAATATACCTTCTCAAAATTTGGCAAACTTCTTGCCAAATCCTTCTTCCTTTTGGGCTTGTTGTTGGATGGTGATAATTGTCCCAAATTCTTCTTTTTAGGAGCTTCTCCTACTTGCAATATTCTTTCTTCAAATCTTCTCCAATGGTCACTTCTTCAACTTCTTCAATAGGGCTTCTCTAGCCTTCTTCTTTCTCCTTCCAAATTTGCTTGAGACCTCTTCTCTTGGGTCTTCAAATTCTGCAACTCTTCAATTGGACCTTTTCTTAGTCCTCCTCTATCTTCTTTCTCAAATCTTCAATAGGGACCTCTTCCTTGGGTCTCCTTCAATCTTCAATCTTCAATCTCCAATGGGACCTCTTTCTTGGACCTCCTTAATCTTCAATGTCTACTCTTTTGTTGCAACTCAAAAACTAATCCCTGCATGAGGAAAGCACATAGACTTTCAGGCAATCAAAGGTGAAATTCTTCTCTATCTATTGTAGGAAGCTTCTCAACTTTTGAGAACTAATTTTCTGCAACAAAAACTTAGACAATAGCAATCAAATACAACCAAATTTCTAGAATTCTGAAATCAATAAACTTCACTAGTTATTCTCAAAACTAGTGGAAAGAAATCTATGTTGAGTCCTAGTCTTCACGAGTTTTCCTTCAACCCTATGGAAAGACTCTAGCCAAATATCAATCTGGAATCTTCTTCTATCTATCAAAATTTTCAATAGGACCTCCTTCTTGGGTCTCTTAATCTTATCAATGTCAAGGTCTATCTTCAAGACCTATAAATCTCCTTCTATTCCTTCACTGGTTTTCCTTCAACATAGTGGAAAAAACTATCTTCCCTGGTTTTCTTTTTCCAGAGGTAATTTCTTCAACTTCACTGGTTTCTCCTTAACTAGTGGAAATCTCCTTTGCAACTTTAAAAAACATGTGCAAGACAAAACCTTGTTGTAGCTCTAATACCACTGTTAGCTTTTGAAGCTAAATACTTAAGGTAAAATAACCACAAGATCTAAAATAAAGTTGCAATATGAAATATAAGATAATGACAATATTCTAAACATATAAAACTCATAAATAACTTCTACAACAACTCATAAAAATACCATTAACAAATGCTCACAAAAATTGTATTTGATCTCTAAGGTCGGTTTATACTATTACTCGTGGCTTTACACGCTCTCATTGAATCTTCCACAATTTTTCAACGGTGGATGCACAACCAAAAACAATAAATTACAACATTTCCCAGTTTACTAAGCTTATCAACAATCTAAAACCGTAAAACATGGTTTTATTTCTAAATGCTGACAGAAGAAAATCGAGATCGATTTTCAGAAGAGATCACAACCCTTGCAGACTTTAGAATTTGAATTATGAGGTGAAGTTAACCATATATAAAATAAACAATACTTAATAATAACAATAATAAAATAATAATGGCAGATGGACCATGCCCATCGCTTCACTTATTTTGAAGTGGAAAGGAGGAGACTACGTGGATCACCGAACCATTTATATCAGGCTTCAATTCACCCCCGAACTCGATCCCAAAGAGCCTAACAGACTTATTATGAGAAGTAGAAGAAAGCCCGGTACCGGACATGGCTTCCTCCTGCCTTACAATTTCACGAAAGGAAGTAGGCTAACTGTCTTCATGGTCCCGGGTGATATTTTTATTATTTTTATATAAAGCCTCGTTGCTTACAGTTTATATCGTGACTGCTCATTTGAAGTTCGATTGAATGAGTGCTTACGTGAGGGTACCCTGCCCTAAATTCTGCCACCGGCTAATTTGTTTTACGCCGGAACGTGGTGTAGATAGCTGTAAACTGTAAGAGGAAGAAGTCCTTATCAAAGTCAAGAAAAACATATGATCTACATAACTAATTATGCGACGGTGTTAATAGTGATGATGTATACGACCTGTAATATAAACATATTTCTTGTAAAAGTCAACCGGCGTGCCAATTAGGATTCACGGAACTGCATCCAACTGTTTTTCGGTGTCAATAAAAGCCCAGCTTAGGTGTTATTATGCACCAATATTCATGTTTCCGAAGGAACGACTGATTTTTGACAGATTTTTAATTATCATGTGAGCATCCAATGCTATGGACTACAACGTTATTGTATATTAATGAAATTTACTTTATTATAATTTTAATATAAATTAGTAGTAGAAGTATATAAGGTTACTTTATTTATATATTAAATTTAGATTTTTTTTTAAAATAAGGTTTTTATTATTAAGTTGTATAAAGATATTAATGAATTTAATTGAGGTTAGTGTGAGAAATCCTTACAACCAAAACTTAGAGTTGGATATTTTCATTCCAATCATAATCTCTAATAAAGATGAAAGTTAAGACACCTCCACTATAATGAAAACCTAACAATTATCCCCACAAAATTATTAATATATATTATAATCTAATAAATAAATATTTATATATATATAACAATATTAATAAATTTTAAAATTTAATAGGTGGATGTTCCACCTCCTCATGAATCTTTAAAAAAGCCTAACAATTATCCCACACAAATATAAATAAATTTTAAAATTTAATACATAGATGTTCATATATATATATATTAAGGTGTAAGTACCATAATGTGGGTAGTTACTATGTATTTTCTAGCTCTTAAGCATTTATAAAGTAGATCAAATAGAGTTGAATGAATTGATTGTTGAAAAGTTTTAAATTTTTAAATATATGAAATAAAATTATATTATATTTTGTAAAAAATTTCAACTTCAAAAATATGTTAGTTTGTTTGTTTTGAAGATCTTCTAGTATTTGTACAAATTTTAATTATTGTATGTACTTTTCAGCTTTTAGAAATTCTAAGTATGCAATCAATAAGTAATCTAAAAGGGTGTATAAAATCTCTTCAATGGTAAGGTATACATTTTCTTCAGTTTTACTATTTAGTCTTAACATTGCATAGAAAAGGGTTAAATGCTTGGCATATCTATATGTATAAATGAAAAAATTAAACACCCTACTAAGTACTCCGAAAAAGTTGTTCTAGTATACCTTTGGTCTAGAGAATCCACGTTTGAAAAGTTTGAAAATAAGAAAAAAAATGTTACTCCAAATGATTCAGCATAGCAATTGTGTATGAGAGGGTTGAAATAAGGGCATTGAAGAACTCAACATAGTTATGCAAGAATAAAAGTGTTTTAAAACTAAAAAATAAAACTAAAAGAGATGAAAAAATGAACTACACATCATTTTAGCCCATTTTCCTATGTTCCTACAACAATATGGTACAAAACAGTGTATTTTGCCTATGTTTCAAAACATACAAGCCTAAAAATAAGAGTTCCAATAAGTACTCTGGAACATACAGGCTTGCAAATAGGTTGTAGGCAATGCTCTGAAACATTACAAGGTGTATTTTATCCATTCTCTAGAACATACAAGCTGAAATTAATATATTTTAGAAGATCTTTAGAACATACAAATTGAAAATAATGTATTTTGGAAGAGCTCTGAAACATACAAACTAAAAACAATGTATTTTGGAAGAGCTATAAATTTACAAGTTGAAAACAGTGTATTCTGGAAGAGCTTAGAAATATATAGGCTAAAAACAATGTATTCTAGAAGAGCTTCAAAACATATAGGCTAAAAATAGTGTATTCTAGAAGAGCTCAAAAATATACAGGCTGAAAATAGTGGATTCTAGAAGAGCTCCAAAATATACAAGCTGAAAATATTGTATTTTAGAAGAGTTGCAGAACATACAAGCTAAAAATAGTGTATTTTGGAAGAGCTCAGAAACATACAGGTTGAAAACAATGTATTCTAAAAGAGCTCCAAAACATATATGCTAAAAATAGTGTATTCAGGAAGTGCTCTAGAACATTGTAGGTAAGTACTTTGGAACATACAAAATTGTAGAAAAAGTGAAAAAATTTACAGATTGCTCTAAAACAATATGGTTGAAAAACTGCAATTGTTAAAAACCATAGATTGTTGAAAACTATGATTACTATAAATTATAGTTGATAAAACGAGAGATGCTGAAAAATACAATTGGAAAAAAAAACAAAAAATATTTTTTTACAGCAATTATAGTATTTTCAGCAATTACAACAATTTTTAGCATTTTTCACAAATTGCAACAATTACAACATTTTTAGCATTTTTCAAAAAAAATCAACAATTTTAGCAATTTTCATCAACTTCCGCATTTTTCAAAATTCCAACAAATTTAGCATTTTTTAACAATTTCAACATTTTTTAGCAATTTCAACATTTTTCAACAACTTCTACATTTTTCAGAAATTACAACAATTTTAGCATTTTTTTAACAACTTCAACTTGCAGAAATTTCAACATTTTTTCAGCAATTGGAGAAGTTTTAGCATTTTTCAACATTTTTAGTCATTTCAACTATTTCAATAATTTTAGATTTGGTTGGAAGAAATTAGATAAAAATAGAGGATGTTATTCAAAAAGCCATACCTGAATGTTGTTATGACCCATTAGGATGCATAAGGACATGCATTAGGATAAGCAAGAAGAATAATGATTCAATAAAATACCTTATTATTTTAGTGTTCTTACACAAAAAAATTATATATTTATGGTTATTTTGCATGATTTTAGCAATTAATTAACATGAACAAAACATAGTGAAAAATAAACTATCAATAAAGTTTTGCTAAAATATGATTGGTTGAAGTATTTGAAAGTTTTTCCTACCTTAGAAATGATTATTGGATGAGGTGGCACCATAAAACCATGCTACAACAAAAATAGGGTAAGAAAACCTACTAAAAATAGAATCTACAGGTTCAGCTCTGGAACATCTGGGTAGCAACCTGCAAGTTAAAAGACGATAAGTTGAAACACTTAATTTTGGTTTGAAATTGTCTTAGGAGCATGGTAAAAACTTAGGAGGATCCAACCAATCACTTGGAAGTGTCTCAACACCATTTTTCTAACTCATTTGCACCAAGCACATATTCACCCATATGTTCTCGAGTTGCTACAAAATTTCTTGCACTAAAAATATAATTGAGTTGACTATTTTAAAAGGTGCAAACGGTTTTCTAAAAAGTGAAATTTGGTATAATTATCCTTAAAATTATGTCAAAGCATCCCACAATAGATTGGACATGCAAAAAGCAAGGAGTTTCTCTATTCTAGCTCATTATCTTAAAGTTGGAAAAATCATTTAACTATAGAAGTTGCTGAAAATAACTTTTTGGTAGATTTATAGGGGAGGCAAATGAGGAAAACACATGGATAATTACAAAAAATTAAATATCACTTATTTATAGCACTTCCCCACAATTTGGAGGTGAGAACAACAGAACAACTGACTGCAAATAAGATTTTATCCCAATTCTAGGCTGAATTTGTTGTAGTAGGTCACTAAATCATAAATTGATAGTAAGAAAATTAGTTTGTATTTATCAACTATAGGGTGAGATTGTGAGATACATTTTATAAATATCTCCCCTTGTCTACATTTAAGTTAATATATAAAAGGCAAATAGGAAATAGACATAGCATTATTCTGAAATTATTAGCAACTTTTGTAAGAATAGTCTTTTGTCAAATAAAGTGTAGTCTTCATTTCAGCATATGTTTTATGCATGATTGGTTGATTAGAGCTTAGGAATTGGTAGTTTAATCCTTCCACTAGATCTAGGAGCAAGGGCCCACTCTCGGGACTGGTGGAGGGACATCTTTCACACTTTTGCAACTTTTGTAAATTTATTGTTTTTGTTGTCAAAAGTACAATTTTTAGTTTTTGCTATTATTTTCTATAGTTGAGTAAATGCTCTATTTTGTTTCCCTTTTTTCCCCTATTTTCATGAGTTAATGTTTTATGTGTTTTCAACTAGTTGACCTTTCTTTTTCTGTACTTTTCATTCTTGTTAACAAAATTTCCACTTAGCATTTTCATTAGAGTTTTTTAGCAGTAAATTTTATTTTTAGCATTTCCATAAAACATTAATTTTCAACATTTATTAATTAATTATTTTTCATTCAAGCATTTTATTTTTTGGTATTTCAATTTAGAAAACCTATTCTAGACTCATTTTCATTTAGCAAGTTTAAATTTTGTAAATTAACATAGTTTATTTTCTGCAAATATTTCTCACTTTCCTAGGATAGTCTGGTGTCTTGATATCTAAATTGTAGTTTTAGGATATCTAATGTATACAATCTTAGGATGCATCCCCGGATTTGACAAATTAAATTAAATTAAATGATGAACATTAAAGGCACTCATCATTGTAATGAGATTTATTATCTTGTACATCAACCTATTGATCCCTTTGTTCTCTCTCAAGTTAATCTTGTAGATGTTATTTTTGCTCTTCCATGGTCAACTATAGTAGTTTTCTTGAGGTATTCTACTATGTTAAAGGTTTTACATAATTTTTTGCATGCACCAAAACTTTGGATCCCTAAAAATTCTCCTTCCTTTGATGTTAATGACTAGAAATATTCTAGTATAGACTCATTCATGACTTTAGGAATCTGTGTAGAGTCTATGGCATGTGCTTGCATAGTATAACCCCCCTTTTAAATTATTTATACTCCATCTTTAGTCATATGGTATTCCTATGTTGGGGATTGTATTAGTTTCTTTTTTATATTGATTCTTAACATCATTGTTTCTTCTTGAGATATTAGGATTTTCTCATAAGGGTCATTTGTGTGTTGTCGCTAACAATTTCAAGTTTTTGTTGAGGCATTTGTCAAGACTATTAGGCTTCTTTTTGTATCCCTTCAAGGTTTTCAATAGGTCTTATATTGCATTATTATTCATGTGGGTAAGCATACTAGAAGTTATAAGTAAAGGTGATATTGGCTATGGTTGTGTGACTTGGCAATTTGGATGATAATGTAAAAGAGGATAGGGATATAGTGACCTAGATGGCAATTTTTATATTTGTATCAGGTCATTTTTGGCTATGATGGCTATTTTGTATACTTCTAGTAGGGAGTCTCCTCTCTATTATTTTATCATCAAATATATTTTAGGATTCAAATATCTAAAATAAAATGTGAGGTATGTACCTAGTGGAGGGAATTTGTTTTTGGGTATTTTATGCTAGAATTTTTGGAATCTGAGGTTAAAATATTCCATCGGTTCCATGGAAGATCTCTTGATGGCTAACAATTATTCCAAGAGTAATACCTCATTTATCTTTTCTTTCAATATCTTAACCAAAGCATTGCCAATATAGTTGAAACTAGCTATCAATCTAGATTGAAGTGTGAGATACCATTCTTAAGCCTTACCCCTAAAAGAAGTTGCTAGAAGTCTTAGAGATATGTTTTTCTCTAATATATTATGAATTGTGCATAGACTTACCACATGGTTCATATACTCAATGGGGGTAGTGAGATCTTCTCCAGTGAAATAAGTGAGAGATTTCAAAGGATATTGGGAAATATCATCCCATACTTCATGCGATGCTAGTGGTTCCAACAGACATTTATTATTCCAGGAAATAAATGTTCTTGCGGGGTGGAGAAGCCATATTATGGCCTACAACTCTTCTTCTTCATGAAATGGTTTTAGGTGGTGGCAACAAATTTTATCAAAATTTGTTAGCACAAAACCTGATCGAAGGTTCTTACTTTGTATTTTTTTTGTTCTTTATTTGAGTGGTCATTAGGTGAATGTAATTTTGTACTTCTTGCAAGTGGGTAGATTGATATTTTCACTAGAACCTCAATCTATTATCTTTAGTTATGACTTCTTCTAGTGTTAATTCTATAGTGAAGTCACCAAATGAGTTAGAGGTGCTTCAAAAAGCAAGGGTAGGTTCAAACCCCAACCAAGGCCACCCTAAATTATTGTTACAATTACAGGACCAATGATGTATCACTTGGGTTCCACCAAGCATACCTTTAAACTAGCATTATATTCAATAGTCTTGATAAGAACAATTGTGCCTCATGAGGAGTGACACAATAGTATCACAACCAAGGGCATAGGGTTTGGCTTAATTAGGGGCCTGAAGGAATTTTTACAAAAATGGATCCTTGTTGATATGTGATCTTTATGGCACACTTAGACTCAAAAGGGGTATAGACACCTAAAATATCTCATGTTTAGGATACTACTCATATGGGCACATTCGCACACCATATGACCAATCTTGGACCTTTCCAAGAACAAGCAATGGTTCTAACCACTCAAAAATGACGTTATAGCCCATTTAGGCTAGTAGTTGTAGACTAGAGAGACCAACTAGAAGTTGTAGCTAGCATTTGTAGACTAGAGTGGTCAACAATATTGACCATTGTAGGCTAGAACAGCCACAACTAGCTGCTACTAATGACAATGGCTAGCCCTAAAACATGAACTATCATGAGAAATCACCCAAATCATGGGCGATAATGGTATTTTGCATGCATTTAGAACGTATCTCAATGAGGAACTCCTAGAGCTACTCTTGAATGCCCCTTCTATGCTAAGTCAAGATTGAAACTTCCCTTTGGAAAAGTTAGTTAGCATACAGATTTGGAGCTTGGCTTCCCCAAAAAGCCAAGCCCTAGATCTAAACCTAAAACCTAGAATTCTATATATGCAAATTTATAGTAAGGCAAAGAGATATTTAAAGTTAAAATTGTGTGCAGTGGAGCCCTAGCATAGATCTGAATCTTTCACTACATTTAGATTAATATTCTTGGTTTCCATATGCATATTTCTTATATCTAATTTGTTTCAATGCATTTCATATTTATTTATCTAGATTATCATATGTTGTAACAAAAGGGCCTCATCTGGGGAGGTTGCTTGTTCTACTTATCATGCTTTATTATTTCTATGAACGTAGGTATAGGTCTATAGGATCGGGTCAAAGCATTAGGAGCATAATGATCCCTCCAAAAGTAGATCTCGAGAAGGAGGCATATGTAAGCCCTCGTACAATTTTGTGTGTGGGATTAGGAAGCCTGCAAAAGTGCACCACCCCTTTGCAAAGGGAACATTTTATCCACTTATAATTTATTGTATCAAAATGGGTATCCCTCAGAGGGTCCGAAATGTAACCATGTTTCAACATAAATAAAAGGATATTTCTTTGTTATTTTTGTATTATAGACATTTCATGGTATTTCATTTCATTTCAGTATAATATTGCAAGTAGAGTAAGGGGTGTGTGCTTCTCAAGATCGCACATATGGTGATCACGGTGGGACACCTGCCAAGTTTTTATTTTCTACTGTAGACACCAAAATAGCACCAATCCGATTATGTGACAACAAGCACTGATCGCACTAACACACACAGCCCCCAAGGCAGCCCCCAGAGGTTAAACAGTGGTTCTAACCACTCACACAGCAGTTTTGCAAGTCAAAAATCAATTTTGCACCTTTTAGACACTTTTTTGCTTATTCATCCCACCCAAGGACGAGTGCGAATTTGTACTTGTCTTACCCAGGGACGAGTGCGGATTAATACTTGTCTCACCCAGAGACGATTACCAGCGCTCGCTTCGGGGTGGGACGAACGCCAGGTTTGATCGACAAAAAGTCAAATCTCGGCATAAGACAACTCAGAACTACCACTTATATTTTCTTGCATGGCATAGGAGTGCGAGTGAGTTCTTTTGACAACTCATATATGCCAATTAACTCTCCCTTCACTGCATGGGAATGAGAGTAAGATTTTTAATACAACTCATATTTGCCACTTAGCTATCCCTTCATTGCATGGGAGTGCAAGTGAACTTTTCTAAAACATACAAAGACATGCACAAAGGCAGTTAAGAAGCCCTTAATCAAGAAGAAGTCTTCTCTTCACACAAAAAGAATTCATGCAAAGAAACACTTTTGCATGTTAATTCAAAGAGACTCCTTGGGTCTATAAAATGGTGAGTTTCCTCACCCAAAAGATATACAGAGAAGGAGCATTTTGAGCGACGAAGTGCTGCTAATTCATTTATTTGCGATTTGTGCTTTTAAAATCTATAATCTCTTAATCAAAAGAGAGGTTATTGGGTGAATTTTGAAGGCACGAATCAAGAACCAACACCGATTTTTTGACCACAATATTCTACCAATTTATCGACAACACATCACATCAGGTTTCGGACCCATCCCAAGCGGATTGGTGTCGAAACAAAGTTTCACCCATGGGTGGTTTGCCTTCGGGCACCCCCCGCTTTATTTCTTTTATAGTATTTAGCTAGTTTCATGTTTATGCTTTTGTTAAGTTTTCAGTTCATTTAGATTCATTTTAACCATCATTAGATTCATCTTTTATTTTTCATACACAGGTGCTACTGATTCTTTGTTTGTTTCTTTGAATGCAGATTTGCAGCATTGGAGGAGCAGCGAGGAATCAACCTTTACCAACGCAAGCGATGACAACGTTTTGGTTCACCCATCTTATATGTGGGCACGCGAAAGAGGGAATTCTAAAACAAAGTTGTAAAAGACCAACATTTAATGCTCCTATCCCCTAAAAATGAAGGAGACGCATTGTAACACAAATTTGCAAAGCATATCAATAAAAGGGCCGATTTTTATATTGCTTTAATATCTTGTGTTCATGTTCTTTCCTTTTACGCAGTTTTCAATAACATAGGATTTAAGTGTTATTTTAAGTTTCATTTAAATTGCATTTTTAGTTTATCCTTTTTGTTTTTGGAATCTCGTGTTTTCAATGGCGATCATGGTGGGACCTCTGTCCTCTATTTTTTTTAGGTTAAATTACTGATCTAAGATTGCTTGTTTTTTTACAGGTACCTATTTTTCAACATCGGACTGTTATTCGTCTCTGCAAGTGACGATTACAGAATTGGTATTCGTTTCACCCCAGGATGAATAAACTATTTGTCTCACCCTGAGACGATTACTGTTTTGATATTCGCTTCACCCAGGGACGAGTATAATTCTATGCAATTTTTAGAGCAAATCAGAGACATCCTGTTAGGCAGAGAAGAGGTAGGGTTTTTTTTAAAGCTTCTATCAAATTTTTGTTTTCCTGTTTTTTGGTTTTCAATTTTGTATGGCTCAAGGAAAGATTTCTTTTTCATTTGCCTGTTTCAATTTTTGCAAAGTAAAACAAACCCCACACATCACCTGGTATTTTAAACCAAGGCGTTGGTCGTAAAACCCCAACCCTTGAGCAAGACCAAAGGTGGATTCCATTATCACTTTGGCTTGAGATATTGCATCCATTACCTCGATCGCAACTGTTGCTAGACGTAAATACTGACGAAAGCTGATTGAGTGTAGCTTGGGGTGATTCCCAGCATGTGAGGATAAGTCTTCTATGGTAGGTGTCATAAATAGAGCGATTCCCCTTCCATACCGCCTATGTTCCATGTATCATCTACTCTCACGTACCTATAGTCTCCCTCACGTAATGGCGGGTATATAGAGAGGTTGGTATATCGGTCCGGCAATGGTATATTGAAGGGGCGACCATTTTGGGAGTCATAAGAGCCTTCATAATTGCATTTAAAAGTTTCACAAAATTTTTCAAAAACAAAACAAACAACAAAAACACACTAAACTAGATTTAGGGCACACTATTAATCTTTAAAAGAGATAGTCATTGCTTGAGTGTTTGTATGCTATTTTTTGTTTAGACAAAAAAAATCATAATTTTTTTTTTTGCATTTTTAGGTTAGCATTACCATGGTGAATACTCGTAGCCAAGCCCAATCATGGGCAGAAGCTGTAGAAAATGCACCAAGAGAGACAAATCATCTTCGATATAGCCTTGAAGACTTAGTCATCCCGCCTCGATGTCAGGGTACACCAGTTAGTTCACACCATGCAGAACATGGCTCTAGAGGCCCCTCCTTGAGGGGCACTCCAACCCATACAGTTATAGAACATGGTTCTAGAGGCCCCTCCTTGAGGGGCTCTTCAAGTCAGGCCTTCAATAGACGAGAATTTAGAACCCCCTCCCTAAGGGGAACTCATGAGCAACAAGAATCTTTTCAAGAAAATAACCTATATATACCACCTGGTCTAAGCACGAGGCCTCCTTTGGAAGTTCGTTATGGGTGGCCTAGTGATGAAGCATTGTCTACTGCTCTAGAACAGCAAAGGGTCCAAAATGAAGAACCATATGATTTTGTGGTTCCTAATTTACCCTCGATTAATGTCGGACACAGTAGACCATATACATAACATCAGGTTCTCCCGACAGGGCAAGATAATTCTGCCTGCACTTTTTATGCGTATCACAGAGAGAATGAGGAAGATCACTACATTCCTCAAGAACAGTATCCAGTGCAAAAACGATGCACGTCTGCACCTGCTTTATATCCAGATCGCTCATTGAGACCATAGTTTCAAGTTAATGCGGCCAACCTCGATAGAGGGAAGCAACATATAGGGGTCTCAGAGCACCATGATCGAAACAGATATGTAGGAGAGACATCTAGGCCTATTAAACAAGATACAATAGAACAAAATGACTTGGCATTTGCACAACTAGCCGCCCGCCAAGCACAAATCATGCGGCTTAGGCAAGAACAACAGGAATTAGAACATTTGTGTCACCTTGATCAAGAACGCATTCAGCGTCAGAAAGCTGAATTACTTCACAACCATGCACCTGAGAAGGCCCCAGTCCCTCGCGCACAGCAATCTAAGATGTATGTGAGGCATAACCCCTTAGTGCGAGACAGGTCTCCATGACTTCAGCAAGCACTGCCTCCAAGACCTCTTAGACCTGAGCGGGAGGCCATTCCCCGCAACCATGATGGGCATCCTCCGTGGGCACCCGTCCATGTTTACAGGCCTAGGCCAAACACTCCTCAAGAAGATTATGAGGATTATTACCAAGAAGAAGAGTGGGCTGAAATGCCCTATCAAGGCATTAGGGAGGCTACCCATTTATCCATCCAAAGGCCTCAAGTTCCCCGCAACCCACAGCAGGAACAAACCAAGGAGGAGGAGATTACGTCCTCCGATGCATACAAAGTGTTGTTAGAACGCTTAGAGACTATGGAACTCAAGACTGCTGGGCCCCAAAAGCCTACCTTATGCCAACTTCATAGTCATCCGATGCATCCATCAGTGCCAGCACCTCCATACCTCGAACATTTCAAGCTGCCTCAATTGGCACTCTTTAAAGGGGATGAGGATGCTCAAGAGCATGTGACGTGATTTTTGAGCCAATGCTTTGGTATACAAGACAATGATGCATTGCTATTGAGAACATTCATAACCACATTCGTAGGATCTACCTCGGATTGGTTTACCCATCTACTTAAAAATAGCATCTACAACTTGGATCAACTAGTGGACGCGTTCCTAGAACGTTTTTCTTTCAATACAAAGAAAAAGGTGTCACTCAGTGATCTAGCTAGCCTCAAATAGTATGAGGAGGAGTCTATGGTAGCCTATGGGAATCGATGGAGGACGGTGCTTTCAAATATGTCCTACGTCCCTCCTATGTCCGACCTAACTCAAATGTTTGCAAAGAGCTGTTTGCGATCGATCTCTGTGCTATTGCAGCTACAGCAATACGCCACTTTAGAAGAAGCTCTGGTGCAAGCTAGACGTATCGAAGAGATCAAGATACAGGATGGCAAAATTGCCAAGCCTAAGAAAAAAGAGTGGAACAAGAGCACCAAAATAGGGAATACGCAATAGAAACCCATCGTGGTCAATCAAGTTGCTATTAATGCCCCTACGCCTACCCAAGCAATACAACCTCCAAAGGCTAATTATCAGGCGGTGCCTCATAATAATTATGAGAAAGATAACAAAAAGCAGGATCAAAATCAACAACATCGCTCCAAGCGACAATTTACACCATACACTGAGTCTAGGTAT
This sequence comes from Wollemia nobilis, assembly GCA_028583015.1. Lineage (NCBI taxonomy): Eukaryota > Viridiplantae > Streptophyta > Pinopsida > Araucariales > Araucariaceae > Wollemia > Wollemia nobilis. Next base: position 2,518,772 of record JAQPPZ010002189.1, on the reverse strand, counting down.
TCCTTGTTTGATCGTTTGTCAGCGGCAAACTTGATTAATCTGCCAGATATTCCAAAAATTGATCCTAATGCGCCAAAGCCTAAGGGCTACAGATAGGATCTTTTTTGTAGATTCCATAGAAGGAAAGGGCATGACCTTAATGTCTGTTGGACGTTTAAAGGTTTAGTGCAAGATCTCATTGACAATCACACATTGGTAGTGGATAATCCCATTGCGCCCAACAACCAACAAATGGGTGTTTTCAAAGATCCTTTACCCACACATGATGCACAAACAAAACCTCTGCATGTCAATGAAGTGCAACAGAGTTGCCCCATGGAGGGTTATGTTGGGATGATTAGCATTGTGACAAGAAACAAGAGACACCCAAGAGTTGTCCCCGCTACAGCCACCAGGGAAGTTCCATCCACATCACAACATCAACCGAATCCTACACAGTTACCCCCGCCTAGACTAGTGGCCACGATTCGAACTAGACTTACTCAAAGTCTACGGACCACATCGGCTAGGCTCTCTATTTATGAGCTTATTCAAAAATTGATGCCCCATCGGGAAGCTCTTATGGAGATATTAAAGGCAATTGAATTGCAACCCCACGAAGTAGATTCGTTCAACAATTTTGTGGGGCATGTCAAACAGTGTACTGAACTAGTCATTACCTTTAGGGAAGATGAGCTGAAAATGATGACTAGAGATGTAGCAGATCCACCCCTGCATGTTATTGCATGGGTCAATGGGACTCCATACAAATGGGTGTTGATAGACACTGGTTCGTCCAGTAACCTTATTACAAATGCTACACTGAAACATTTGAAACTGCCAGCATCTCACATTGCACCTTCCACTTATACCCTTCGAGCATTTAATGATGCGATATGCTCGACAGTTGGCACAATTGTCCTGCCCATACAAGTGGGACAAAAGACCATTCATACGTTGTGCCACATTTTAGAAGGTGAGATGGCTTACAATATCTTGCTTTGGCAGCCTTGGATCCGGGATATGAAGTGTGTCCCTTCAATTTCTCATCAATGTTTGAAGTATACATTTGAAGGACAAGTGCACATGGTCCCCGTAGATTTGGAACCTTTTAAATATTGCAACTCAGTGCAAATCATGCTGCAGTCGACCCTTCCTTCAACGCACATGGATTTCCAGTTAAATCCATCTAAACGGGGTCCAACTAAGCAAGAATCTCCATCACCAAATCAATCAAATTCCTAGGCAGGTTCATCTTCTTCATCCATTCCTTCCACAACGATGCCACCTACGGTGGCCACTCCAACAGACAAAGGAAAGAAGCACCTGGAAGCGGAACCACCTTTAGTCTCCAACATCTCTACAGAAGAGACGCCTAATAGAATGGAATTTGAGATGCCTAGTTCACCCCACATGGAGTGGACTCAAGGAGAACTCCCATTCGCTTCCCCTCAATCGCCAACGATTACTATTGAGATGTCTAACACAGGCATGGGGGAGTATATCGTGTGCAATTTTGTTGCAATGCTCACACTTTAGTCTATGCAAGACATGGGAAGACCTCGACTCCCCATAGGCTCCGTGGTTCCTTTAGGCTACCCACCTAATCAAACAAATTTTATTTTTGGGGGCCTGGATCATGGCGTTGAACCTTCCCTAAAAGAAGAGGAAGATGAAGATCCCTTTGTGGAATATGTCAATTATCTGGCTAACCCAGACTTTGCATTACGATATCTTAGCCAATGCAATTGGCATGGATACGGGTTAGGCAGGTATGAACAAGGAATGCATGTTTTGTGCCAACCAAGATACCAAATGCCTTATGATAAATTAGGAGTAGGGTTTAATCACCCTTTGCCCCTCGATATCTTGGTGGAAAACATGCAAGGCCTAGGGATAGGCAACAAGGATGGGTTGGCATCAGATCCATATGCCAATCCAAATACAACTTATACATTGGGGGATTATTTCCCATTACAAACAAATAACCTTGTTGACCTCAATAACCCTTTCCCTATGGATGAACAAGGAGAAACCTCATGGACTCACCCACAAGGGGAAGATGGACAAGACCACGAAGGGTCTTCTGAAGATGAGTCGGAGTATGATCATTCGCATGAATATCCAATGAATGACGATCAGGAAAGCTTCTTGACGATGTTCCCATTGAATGATCCTAGTGAGTATAGGCTACCTCAACAACAACAAAATCCTTTGGACATAGATGACATGTTTGAACACTTACACATAAGTCCAAGACATAGGCGGCATTTCAACCTGGCGCAGTTATAGCAATTACTGCACCCGCAACTCCAGGCATATAGCGAGCATATTTTGCCTGGAGACCCCATCAAACCATCAGTGCCTAGGGCTGACCCTATTTGCAGATCCACGCATAGGGCTGACCCCTTTGTGCCAGTGCCTATAGAGCCAGATCCAAAACACCAAGAGCATCACAAATGTCAAAGTTGTCACATTTGCGGTAATGGAGATTACAATCATTTCATCAACATGGTCTCCATTGACTTGACCGCACCCATTCATGATCCAGCTAATCCAACATGATTATTGCATCTAGACATAGAGGCTATTGATTGGGATCATGCTGGCACACCACCATCTCCATCAGAGTATTGGCCTTGCAGTGAGATATTTCATTTCACTCCAGGACAAACTCAGGATGTCTTCCATGCTAAAGAGGAACTTGACGTTCCTAATGACGATCTTAATTCAACAAACGATATCCATCTTATCCCAATTCCACACCAGTTGGAAGACAGATCCCATATGTCAGTTGAAGCAACGACTGATGTAGACATCGGCACAGATCCAATGAATCCATGAATTCTCAAGCTGGGGGTAAGTCTTTCCCCCGAAGAGCGAGCCGATTATGTTGCCCTTCTTAAGGAAAAGAAGGAGGTTTTTGCATGGTCATACAAGGATATGCTAGGACTAGACCCACAACTAGTCACGCACAATTTAACGCTTGATCCAACAATCAAGCCAGTCAAGAAAAAACTATGCAAGATGCATCCAACAGTGGCCTTAATGGTAAAAGATGAGTTACAAAAATTGTTGGATGCCCAGTTTGTCATCTGTGTGGATTATCCGCCATGGTTGTCTAACATGGTTCCCGTTAAGAAGCCCAATGGGAGGATTCGCATATGCACTGATTTTTGAGATCTTAACAAAGCGAGTCCTAAGGATGATTTTCCTTTTTCGAGCATCGATGCGTTGGTAGACGCTACAACGAGCCATGAAATGCTTTCCCTTATGGATGGTTTCTCAGGATACAATCAGATTCGTATTAATCCTAAGGACCAACTAAAAACGGCATTCACAACACCTTGGGGGACATTTTGCTATAAGGTCATGCCTTTTGGCCTTAAAAATGCTGGAGCCACCTACCAACGTGCCATGACATACATCTTTCATGATTACATGCACAAAACTTTGGAATATTACATGGATGATTTGTTGGCCAAATCTCTTTTGCGCCCAGATCATATCGGTGACTTGAGCAAAGTCCTTGATCACCTCATTGAGCATAAAGTTAGACTAAACCCCAAGAAGTGCATCTTTGGTGTCACCTCTGGAAAGCTCTTGGGTTTCATAGTCTCCAAACGAGGAATTGATGTTGATCCAAACAAAGTCAAGGAAATCCTTGAAATGCGTCCCCCAACCACCATCAAGCAGCTCAGGAGTCTGTAGGGAAATGTTGCATCGATCAAGCGCTTCATAGCATAGTTATCTGACAAATACCGACCCATGAATAAATTATTGCATAAGGGGGTCACATTTCATTGGGATGACGAGTGCCAGTCCGCCTTTGATGACATTAAACAGTACTTGGCTTCGTCGCCAGTATTGGCACCACCTAGACCAGGAGTGACGTTCTATTTATACATCTCAGCCACTGAGGTGGCACTGGGTGCCATGCTATCCCGAAAAAATGAACTTCACAGAGAACAGGCTACATACTATCTTAGCCGCACCCTGGTCAGTTATGAACTTAACTATGCATATGTTGAAAAACTCTGCTTGGCAGTGGTGTTTGCTACCAAAAAGCTATGCCACTACATGCTTAGTAATAAGATGTATGTTGTGTCTAAGGAGAATCCATTGCGATACATGATGAGTTGTACTTATCATAGTAGTCGCACGAAAAAATGGATCATGTTGTTGACGGAGTTTGACATAGAGTTCATTGGACATAAATCTATAAAAGGTCAAGTCATCGTCGATCAACTAGCTGAGGCTCCTCTTGAAGATGATCAGCCTCTAACTTTTGAACTACCTGATGATGGGGTCTTCCATGTTTTAGAGTCGCCAGATTCTGATGAGCCTGAGTCACAGGCTAACATAACCCTATTCTTCGATGGTTCTAAATGTGAGCAAGGGGGTGGTGCAGGAATTGTATTCTTCACTCTGCAAGGTTCTCCAATGCCCTTGTCATTTAAATTAGACTTCCCGTGCACCAATAATAATGCAGAATACGAAGCCTTGCTCATAGGTCTTCAGACAGCAATCACCATGAACATTAAACGATTGAACATCTTTGGTGATTCGCTATTAATTGTCAACCAAGTAAAGGGGATATTCCAATGTAAATGTCCAATTTTGCGGGCCTATAAAGCCCTTGTGGACAAATTCCTGGCACAACTTGAATGGTATGACATCGAGGCACTCCCTCGATCATCAAATAGTTTTGTGGATACTATGGCCTCCTTGGGGTCACTCATCCCGCAAGACCCTTCTGGTGAAATGACAACCATTCAGGTTAAAACATTATCGCAATCTGTGATGGAGTGTGCAAGCTCTGATATGACGCCAGGAATCCACATGATCCAGATTGAACCATCTCTGGATAAGTTCTATCAAATTCGAGATTGTTTGATTCAAGCCAACTGGGGGTCCTTGTTCTCCCCAACCCCTCTTACTAGCAACACCACATTGTTTTTACAAGTTCTTTCCTGCTCAGCTTTTGTTCGGGATAGAATTCAAGAGGGATTGGTTGTTCATACTATCAAGGTTTCTGATCAGCAATATTGGTACACACCCATTCGGGATTACCTCAAGCTAGGTAATCTCCCACTTGGATTGACACAAGCCGCAAAAATATCATTCAAATAAAAAGCGACAAAACATGTCTTGTTAGGAGACATTTTGTATCACCAAAATTATGAAGGAATCCTCCTTCGTTGTTTGGACCAGCAAGAGTCCGCTTGGGCGATCACCCAAGCTCACGATGGTACATGTGGTGGCCACTTCAGCGGTATGGCCATCACAAAGTGCATTCTTCACATGGGTTATTATTGGCCATATTTAGAGCAAGATTGTTGCGCATATGTGAAGAAGTGCGTGAAGTGTCAGCACCATGCTAATTTGACACACGTACCTTCTTAGGCCTTGCAGTCGATCTAATCGGTTTGGCCTTTTTTGTAGTGGGACTTTGATCTAATTGGAAAGATCTCCCCTGCGTCATCTGGTCGTCACACATTTATTTTAACGACCACAGAGTACTTTACCAAATGGGTGGAAGCAATTCCGCTGACCACTACGACTGGAGCCCGCATTGCGGAGTTTATTTTGCATAACATCATATGTCATTTTGGTATTCCATCCAAGATCCTGTCAGATAATGAGACACCATTCAAGAATAAAGATGTGCGTGCTTTGACTACAAAGTACAAGATTCAGCACAACTTTTCAACACCCTATTATCCGTAGGCAAATGGGCAAGCAGAGGCGTCAAACAAAATGCTAGTCGCCATCCTCAAAAATATAGTTGCAGACAATCATAAGGACTGGCACATTCAAATCTCGCTTGCCCTATGGGCTTATCACACCAGCATTCGAATGCCCACTGGGGCAACTCCATTTTCGTTGGTGTATGGCTCCGAGGCAGTCATGCCTTTTGAGTTGGAAATTCCTTCCCTATGCATTTCAATGCAAGAGTTCATCGATGATGACACTGCGTGGCAGGCCCGGTTAGATCAACTGATTTTGCTCGATGAATGACGCGTTAATGCTCTCAAGCATTTGCGTATCTATCAAGAGTGACTTAAGAAAGCATACAACATGAAATTCCCTTTAGGGAATTTCAGGTTGGTGATTTGGTCTTAAAAGAGAACCAGCAAAATTCTAATTTGCCGTCCCATTTACGGGACAAATTCAAGGCAAACTGGTTAGGTCCTTACATCATTGATAGTAAAATAGGACCTGGAACATACCGGCTTGCCTCTCTTGAAGGAAGCAAGGAAACAGAACCCTTGAACATCATTCATTTGAGGCCATTCCACATCTAGAGAGCCATAGTCCAACCAAAAGCTCCAAGGATTACCACAATCACTTAGTCAACCCAAAAGCTCCAAGGATTACTATAATCGCTTGGTCAACCCAAAAGCTCCAAGGATTACTACAATCGCTTGGTCAACCCAAAAGCTCCAAGGATTACTACAATCGCTTGGTCAACCCAAAAGCTCCAAGCATTACCATAACTGCTTGGTCAACATAAATATTCAAAAATCAACAAAAACAACACAAACAAATCAAAATCCCAAAAACAATTGCATTTCAATTCCATGCATATTCAAAAAAAAAAAAAACCACAAAAACAAAAAACAATCAAAATTACAAAAACAATTGCATTTCAATTCCATGCATTCTCATAAAAATCAAAATACAAAAAAATAGGTTACATTAAGCATTGCATCCATACATTGCATACTTCGATAGGTCATACAAGTCAAAAGCACCATAGGCAGTCATTATTTGGCAATTCCATCATTTCCACATCAAATCCATTTTCATAAACGCATACATCCAGCATATCACCCTTTTATTTTAGCATCGTCAGTTGTCGCCTAATGTATATAGGGTTTTCGTCATTCAGATATCTTTAAATTTCTAGCCAAAACTGTACATAGTTAAACATATTTTACACGGGAAAGTTTACTTGGATCACGCCTTGTTACGTAGCATCCCAACACAAATTAACACATAAAAATTCCTAAGTTGTGTGAAGGAAAGATGAAACCTGCACCGTAATCCCGGTTACCATAAGCGAAATGGCTATCTTGCTTATCCCCCTATGCAAATGACCCTAGGAATGCTGAGAGTTGGCAAAAGGACAAGCATCCTCCCTACCCAATTCCCTATGAATCCCAAGTTCTCACAAGTTGCAAAAACATCAAAAATTTGCAAAACGTCAAAACATTACAAATTTGACATCTTATAGTGCACACATCAAAAGGCACAAACAATAGTGATTCTCATCACTCCATATTCAAATCCCTTGCTCAAAAAAAAAAAAAAAAAACAAATAAAACAAAAATAACCAGTGATTTTATCACTATAAAGAGCAAGTATCCCAATACACTTGAAGAAAAGAAGGGAGTCACACTTGAATCCCTAGAACTCTCAGCATTTCGACAGGTCATGAGGCAAGCTTCAGTATCGGTTTGGTCGATAGCCTATTGGTCACTGGCGGTAAACCTCCCACATGACGATATATCTATCACATTAACTTGTGTGCAGATCAATGTTTGCATATGGATGAGCTAGCTTATGGTATCCTAGATAACATTGCAGATTAATCTGACTTAATACAATAAAGGAGTTAGTGGAGATAATTAGGTGATCCTCAGTACAGGTTCGGTTGAAAGCCCATCTAGCACTGGCGATATCCTGATGAATAACACATAAACGAACTCAATTGCACACACAGGGATGTGAAATAACTTGGTTAAATTCAAGTCAGATTTAGACCTTGTTTAGAAGTCTTACGAGATAAATATACAGTCTTGGCTAGTTAGTTAAAAATATATGCATCTCAGAAAAGCTTAACTCTATTTTTCAAACAACCGATACATTTCATTCCATACATCACCATCCACAAATAGACAAAATACAAAAACAAAGTTTCCACATGCACAAGCATTCCACAAAGTTATCCCATTATTAGCAAGTCCAATCCAAATTTTGTCCAGTCTATGGTGCATCGACAAATCATCAACAAATCATTGCATTCATTCCATATGCATACATCAATGTAAAAACATGCACATCAAAATAAATCATGAAAAATGATAAACACCAAAAATAATCATCTGTATATATATCATAACAAAAATTGCCCGCAGGCTATAGTGCACTGGTCCTCGGACCTCGCTCCCATCATCCAAAATCTCAAAAACCCCCAGCCTAGGGCGTCGGCCACCATGATCATGTAGGATCGGTGCGATGAGAACTACCCCCTGCAGTATCAGTCCTCTAAGACCTCTCAGGGTGACTGCTCGCCCCTGCATCATGCCCACTCACACCTCCCTCATCTCGTCGCCTGTGTCGGGATGATGTCGACTGCTCCGTCCCGCTGTCTCTCGTCCTATACGACGAGCCACTGGCCGAAGGCTCTGGTATTCGCCCACCCAGGTGAATAATCTCACCCTCCATCTCCGATCGATGTCACCCCCAATCTGCCTCTCGTCGCCTCCACTCTGCCTCTCGCCTACGATAGTACGTGATTGCCTCATCGCGCTGTGCTAGCTGTACCCATAGGAGATCCCTCTCCCGTGTTGCATCCATATCCCCCGCCTACTGGTGAGATGTAGCCCCTATGCTCTCTCGCCCTGCCAACTGTGTCCGTAGGAGATCCCTCTCCTGCGTCGTCTCCGCAAGCTCTCCATCTCGCCTCTGCAATAACCCCGTCAGTCGCACTACCTCAGTGTGCAACCCCACCTCTGTCTCCTCTGACCTAGCCTACTGTGGAGCATCCTACATATTTGTTTGCTCCTCATCCCCAAACTCCTCTCTTGCATCTGCCACCTCCACCATATCCACATCAGCAGGAGCTTCCCAACCCTCTCCTGGTGCCTCTGCACCCTCTTCGCCTCTCGTTGCCTTATCTCCTCCCAATGGCCCCTCACCTCGTCACTGTCGAAGCATCCACCACTCCTGATACTCTGTCATCACTCTGACGTCATCCACGTCCGAAATTTCCAATACTGTATCTGACTCCTCCCCTAGCAACTCGAGGATCGGTGCAGCTAAGGTCCTCTCATCACTCCGACGTCGATAGACTATGGGTTCCCCAAGAAACCCCTGGCATACCCCGAACTGTTGTGTCACTCAAAGGTAGTGGAAGTACTCCTGCTTTGTCCCGTGTCGGCTAATCACCCATCTCCCCCTTCGGACCCGCTGAAGCCACTCATCAGCCTCTGGCCATGCGGGACAATCCCGATATGGCCTCCATACCACATCTTTGGGAGTCAGTCATGCTAATGCATCTCTGTAATGGTCCATGTCTCCCGCGAACCGTTGACTCTACCCCCGCTCCTTCGATCGATACCATAAAGCACCATAACCAATATCCCTATCCACCATGTCAACCCGGGTAGTCCAAGGTAGCCCTCATGGTCGCTCTATGACTATATGCTGCCAGGCCCAGCACTGCAACAAGTAACTGCAGCCGATTCCCTTTCGCCTTCGGTAGCTGACCTCATACAACTCATCATATAACTACGCCAAAAGCATCTGGCCCCATCTCATAATCATCGGCTCTGTCATCGGACAATCCACCAACTACCACACTACCTCTAATAGGTTCCATGGGAACCTCGCTCCTAACGAGTCTAGCAGGAGCATGTTGGAAATGAGGCTCATGAGTAGTGCATGCCTCACTCCCAACATTCCCCTCGCATACCAATATCGTACCAGAATCCCCCCAATCTGACAATCCAACTTTGCCCTCTCCAACAAGGTCATCCCATCCTCCTCCTCTCCATGTCCAAAATATCGGGTCAGTACAACCGTCTTCTGGCCTTGTGGAGTCGTCTGAATGGGAACCCCATCTATCGAAATCCATAGAATCCGATATACGTCCTCTAAAGTGACTGTCATCTCCCCTGTCGAAATATGGAAGGTGTTCGTCCGAACATCCCATAGGCCGATCAATGTTGTGATATACCCCCGGTCCGCCACAACTGCATCCAACCGAGCCACATGCTTGAGCCCTAGGGCATCAAGCCAATCCCAATCCTCAGCTGTCAATGCCTCGCGGGCATTAGAAAAAATCGTCGGCACCCGATGTCGACTCTTCACCACCTGCACATCACAGAAAACAATAAACATCAAAAACATGCATCAAATTACCATCACATGTACAAAAATGCATAACTATACAGTAACATCTTTCATTCACATGTACATCAAAAAAAAAAATAATCAAAATTTGACATGGTTTACCTACGGTTTTACCTACGTTTACCATTTTAAAACAAAAAAAAATTCATTCAGTTTTCATCTTACATTTCATCAAAAACAATAAAAATTTGACATGGTTTACCTATGGTTTTACCTAAGTTTACCATTTCAAAAACCAAAAAATTCATTCAGTTTTTATCTTACATTTCATCAAAAAAAAAAAAAATTGACATGGTTTACCTACGGTTTTACCTAAGTTTACCATTTCAAAACAAAAAAAAAAAAAAATTCAGTTTTCATCTTACATTTCATCAAAAACAATAAAAATTTGACATGGTTTACCTACGGTTTTACCTAAGTTTACCATTTCAAAACAAAAAAAAATTCATTCAGTTTTCATCTTACATTTCATCAAAAACAATAAAAAAATTTGACATGGTTTACCTACGGTTTCGACCTAAGTTTACCATTTCAACAAAAAAATTCATCCATTTTTCATTTTTAAATTTCATCAAAAAACGATAAAAATTTGACATGGTTTCCCTATGGTTTCGACCTAAGTTTACCATTTCAAAACAAAAAACAATTTATTCAGTTTTCATTGTACATTCCATTAAAAACGACAAAAAATTGACATGGTTTACCTACGGTTTCGACCTAAGTTACCATTTCAACAAAAAAATTCATCCATTTTTCATTTTTTAATTTCATCAAAAACGAACAAAAATTTGACATGGTTTACCTACGGTTTCGACCTAAGTTTACCATTTCAACAAAAAAATTCATCCATTTTTCATTTTTAAATTTCATCAAAAAACGACAAAAATTTGACATGGTTTCCCTATGGTTTCGACCTAAGTTTACCATTTCAATAAAAAAATTCATCCATTTTTCATTTTAATTCCATAAAAATAACACAAAAATTGGGCATGATTGACTAATGGTTTCGACCTAAGTTTTATCATTCACATCAAAAACAAAACATTTTTAACCATGGTTACCCTAAGGTGTTACTCTAAGTTTCATTTTGGGTTTATCCTATGGTTTTCCATCTAAGTTTCCATCGGTTTGCATCCACGTTTCATTTGGTTTCATTCATTCACCTTTTAATTTAATTAATTAGGGTTTCATGTTTTAAACAAACGACAAACAATAAAAACACATTTGCATTTTTCAAATTCAAACTCGAGGAGATAGTGCACTTACTGGTCTCGCCTCGGCTCCGCCGCTTGATGACCCGGTCTGTGCACTCATGATGGCTGGAAAATCTGGCAGCGCTTCGTGTTAGAAAATCTACCTCCTCCCTAGAGCTCCAATTTGCAATTGTTGAACAGTGCAAATGAGCCAAATCTGTCATTTTTGCATATTTATACTTTTTGCCAGCTGGTAATCGTCCCTGATCGGGATGAGCACTTTTCGATGCGCTCGTCCCACCCCAGGATGAGTACCACCGTGGCGCACTCGTCCCACCCTAGGACGAGTACCATCACGGCATTCGTCCCCCCCGGGACGAATAAAAAAAAAAACAAAAAACTAAAAAAAAATCAACAATAACCAAAACATAAAAATAACAAATGCCAACAAAACCACTAAAAATTGCCAAACAAAAGTGCTCTTGCACTTAACCTCTCGGCATAAGAAAACTGATGTCGAGATATACCTTGTCGTTATCCTACTCCCTAAGAAGGCTACCATAGCCGGACCGCTCCACGAGAAGACGGATCTTCGCCAATGTTAACCCCAAATGGCATCTCAAAATGGGTTCACACCTACCAAAAATAGGTCAAAACAATCGAGAAACTGCTCGAGCATGCTTAGCGGTAAACCATCTAAAGGCACCTTTGCACAAGTCATCTTGGGTCAAGCGACTCGTCGCTTTTCTCATGTCGGCCATTCCCTCATCGATTCGTCGCTTGAGGGGGTAGTCACACTTAGTTACCAATCAACATCAATATACCCAGTCTTGGAAATAACACACATTCAAAGGATCATTGCAAAATACAATCGCGCCCCTGCTTGGGGCAGTAAACAAGCAATTATCACCAACTGATCATATACTTGGTATTCGTGAATCATGAACTCAAGGTTCCCACAACAAAAGGTTGTGCCCTTTGCCTCTTCATGACTGATCAATGTCTAAGTTCAAGTAATACCTCATCGAACTGGGTTAATGCTTGATTTAAGTTCCTTAGCTCGTCAGAAGCAAGGATTCAAGAATGCGTGCCCTTTCCATACTTGGGGCATCAAGAGTTGGTTAGGTTACTGAGAAACCTTAATCATTAGTGCTTTGGTTATATATTTTTGCTCAGCATTGCACCATGTGCAGCGCTTCCCAAAAAGGGGCATCTGTAGACACCAAAACAACACCAATCCGATTATGTGACAACAAGCACTGATCGCACTAACACACACAACCCCCAGGGCAGCCCCCAAAAGTTAAACAGTGGTTCTAACCACTCACACAGTAGTTTTGCAAGTCATAAATCAATTTGACACCTTTTAGACACTTTTTTGCTTATTCGTCCCACCCAGGGACGAGTGCGAATTTGTACTTGTCTTACCCAGGGACGAGTGCGGATTAATACTCGTCTCACCCAGAGACGATTACCAGCACTCGCTTCGGGGTGGGACGAATGCCAGGTTTGACCAACAAAAATTCAAATCTCGGCATATGACAACTCAGAACTACCACTTAGCTTTTCTTGCATGGCATAGGAGTGCGAATGAGTTCTTTTGACAACTCATATCTGCCAATTAACTCCCTTCACTGCATGGGAATGAGAGTAAGCTTTTTAAGACAACTCAGATTTGCCACTTAGCTATACCTTCATTCCATGGGAGTGCAAGTGAGCTTTTCTAAAACATACAAAGACATGCACAGAGGCAGTTAAGAAGCCCTTGATCAAGAAGAAGTCTTCTCTTCACACAAAAAGCATTCATGCAAAGAAACACTTTTGCATGTTAATTCAAAGAGACTCCTTGGGTCTATAAAATGGTGAGTTTCCTCACCTAAAAGATATACAGAGAAGGAGCATTTTGAGCGACGAAGTGCTGCTAATTCATTTACTTGCGATTTGTGCTTTTAACATCTATAATCTCTTAATCAAAAGAGAGGTTATTGGGTGACTTTTGAAGGCACGAATCAAGAACCAACACCGATTTTCTGACCACAATATTCTACCAATTTGCGGACAACACATCACATCAGGTTTCGGACCCATCCGAAGCGGATTGGTGTCGAAACAAATTTTCACCCGCGGGTGGTTTGCCTTCGGGCACCCCTCGCTTTATTTCTTTTATAGTATTTAGCTAGTTTCATGTTTATGCTTTTGTTAAGTTTTCAGTTCATTTAGATTCATTTTAACCATCATTAGATTCATCTTTTATTTTTCATACATAGGTGCTACTGATTCTTTGTTTGTTTCTTTGAACGCAGATTTGTAGCATTGGAGGAGCAGCGAGGAATCGACCTTTACCAACGCAAGCGACGACAACATTTTGGTTCGCCCATCTTATATGTGGGCACGCGAAAGAAGGAATTCTGAAACAAAGTTGTAAAAGACCAACATTTAACGCTCCTATCCCCTAAAAAGGAAGGAGACACATTGTAACACAAATTTGCAAAGCATATCAATAAAAGGGCCGATTTTTATATTGCTTTAATATCTTGTGTTCATGTTCTTTCCTTTTACGTAGTTTTCAATAACATAGGATTTAAGCGTTATTTTAAGTTTCATTTACATTGCATTTTTAGTTTATCCTTTTTTTTTTCGGAATCTCATGTTTTCATCTACCAAATGACTAACTCAGGTTTTTTAAGTGTAGGTTTAGCTGCTCTAGTATATATTAGTCCACAGTCTTAGCCATTCCTGCTAACAACAGCCATAAATTAGCCACTCTAGTCAATAGTAGCTAGCAACCAAGTTTAACAAAGCTCAAAATTTTTATCACTGGAGCAGGATTTGAGGTTGGTTCAACCTCTGTGTTCTCTATTATTTTTTGTTTGCATTTGTTTTCCAAAAACAACAAGCATAAACATATCCTAAGTAGGGAAAAACAAAGAAAGTGAAAATAAATTTGCATTTTAAGTTTATTAGATGTATTTAGTTTCTTCTAGGTGCTGCTAGGAATAGTGGGCCTCTTCTTTTAAGGTCCAACCTAGCCTCCAGCATGCTAGGATTTTATGTGTAATATTTCTTGCATGTGGCCCAACCAGTGGCCTCTCATTCACAAAGTAGGAAGTATATTGCATGGAAAATTATTTAGATTAAATTAAATATGCATATTTTTGAAGATAAACGTTATTTTTAGGAATATAGAAAATTAGACATGAATGTTGGTTGATGCATCACTTTCTATTTCAAAATACATAAAAGAACCCCACACACTTGCACGTTCTACAAAAATGTTGGTAAGGTTGAATTTCATCACCAACCCCTAATTTAGACTGGTGACACTAGAATTCATCTCCTTCCACCATCTTACCCCTTAGAGGTCCTTAGATAGAATAGAGGATTCCTTTTTAGTTGGAATTGGTCACTTATGTTCAAGTTATCTCCCAATATTGGGACGATTGTTGAATCAGAGTGGAAGAGCTAGGAGAACCCCCCACTGGGATTTAAGCATTGTACCCTAGAATCTTTTGAGAAATCATGCTTGGCACTAGTGTTCGTAGTCCACTTTGATTAAGTTCCCTCATTCTAAGTCCAAAATATGAACAAGAAATCAAAAGCAACAACACATCTGAAACACACTAAAACATGTTCTTAAAATACATATTTAATCATTAAAAGAGATAATCATATTGTCTGCTTTGTGTGTTTCTTTATTTCTGGGGTAATTAACCTAACCCTAAATTTTAAAATAAATTTATAACACTTACAACCTTTTTTGAAATTAAAATTTCACAAGGTCGTGGTCAATACACAAGACAATTCTCGATCCAATACTGAGGTTGCATCCAATGCACCAGAGGGCTCAAACCGCCCTAGGGGCAGCACACCTACCCAAAACATATCTAAACAAAATCTAGGTAGTCTCAAGGAAGACAACACCATTCATCAAAAATCTCACCAAGAAATCCCTCTTAGGAGAACTAGCACCAGATATTCTTGTGACCTAAATGATAATACTTACAGATCCACCACATCTCATTACACTGAGAGTTCAAATCATCCCAATGAGGAGCGAGATAGAGGGAAGAGAGTTGCCAACCTTGTTGCACAATTTGATCTAGACAAGAACCCTCACACAGAGTTGCAGAGTCATAGACCTAGCACAACAAATTGATCAAATCAGTAACATGGGTCACATGTAATTCAAGGAGAACAAATACTCCAAGATCAATTGGAGGAGTTGGATCGAATTTATTTGAGGCTGAATCTCATAACCATATCCACAAAACATTCTGCATCTAGAAGCTCACAAACCATAACTTCTAAACGCACCACTCAACCCAGGGAAGCTTCAAAGCAACCCTACAGTTTACATGTAGCATCCGACTATAGGGACACTTATCAACATATAGAATACACAAATCAAGTTACACTAGCTAGCCAAAGTAGAGAAACAACATAAACCTCTTTGAGGGACATGAGAATAAAAACTACACAAAATGTATCAGATAGATATGAACCTTCTCTAACAATGCAATATGACCATGTGCGATAGTTAGAAAATGCATTGTGCAAAGAGCGAGAGCTAGTGGAAGCTCTTGAGCATGAAAAAAAAAGGGCTTTTGTGCCAATATGAGCAACATTTAAGAGAACAAGCTGAGCAGATAGCTTGTATCAACCTACAATAAAATGGTAATGATCACTAAAGAGATAAATGTTCCGACTCACCAAAATAAGGGCACATTAGGCAAGAAGAAAGCCCACAACGAAACGACCACTCAAATCATGAAAAAAATCCAACTGGTGGGGAAAGGGTAAACATGATAAATCAGGATCAAACACATCCTAAAGTCCCTCGTAGGAGGGAATAGAATAGAACAAGTCAAGTGAATAAAGGGTTCCCTCAATTATCACCATGAGTGGGCTTGCAAGAAGAGGAACTCTTTGCCTCAAAGGTATTCCAGGCACTCATTTAAAATATCAAATCCTTTGAGAAATAAGATACGGCTGGTCACCAACCAACACTGAGTAAAATACACAACCAGCCATTGTGCCTATCAGTCCCTAGCCCAGCATATCCTAAGAACTTTGATATGCCTAGGTTAGAAAAAATTAAGGGTGAAGAGGATGCACAAGAGCATGTTACCAACTTCATCAATGCATGTTTTCATATTGAAGATAGTGATGCTCTTATGTTAAGAACCTTCATTATGATATTTTTGGGTGCTGCCACTCAATGGTTCAACCAATTACCCAAGCACATCATATCCAGTTTTGAACAACTAGTGAATGCATTATTAAAATATTTCTCTTTTGGTGCTAGGAAGAAGGTGAATCTCTCAGACCTGGAAAACCTAAAGCAGTATGATGATGATCCAGTCATATATTATGGGGATAGATGGAGAAAAATCATGGCAAAGTTATCATTTTCCATCCCGATCAAAGAGCTAATCCAAATGTTCACAAAAAGTTGCACCAAGCACATCTCGTTACTATTGAAACTACAACAATATTATACATTCAAAGAATCCTTGGCTCAAGCCAAGTTTATTGAAGATATAAAGTTGTAAGGAGACCTAAAGCTTCGTAGTGAGAAAGAATGGAATGAGAGCACACAACATCAACCCCAATAGACTGACCCTATGCACGTAAACTAGATTGTGTTAAAAGTTCTAAATGCAACACAAAGCCAACAATAAGAAAACTATCAGGCTCAACCTCCTACTGTGCATTACAACCAATGCAACAGGAATCAAGGCTAGGGTAAATAAAAAAACCCTCACAACTATACGCATTTGCCTGAATCCTTGGCATCAGTTTTCAACCACCTTCTCGAGACTAAGGTTTTAAACTTACCTAAGGGGTGCATCCTAGATCCTAATTTCCCCAAACCTAAAGGGTAGAGGTAAGATATCTATTATGTTTATCATCGATAAAATGGCCATGATATCCAGTATTGTGTTACATTCAAGAATGTAGTGTAAAATATGTTGGATAAGAATGAATTGCAGAACATCGACATATTCAAAAATTCTCCTCCCAATAATGGATCCAAAAACAATCAAGTTTAGTATGTCAAAGAGGTGCATATAGCCCCACCATATGAGGGTTTTATCGGTATGATCAATACTACAACAGGAAGCAAAATATGCTTTGATCAACCCAACATGCCAAAAAATTCAACTAAAGCTGATAATCTATCACAATACATACCAACAATGAGTTCAACTCACTTACAAAAGGACCCTATTATTACCTTTAATAGACAAGAGATTAATCCAATCTCTAAGGATGAACCCGATCCTCCACTACACATCATAGTAAACATCAATAAGATTCCATACAAGAGAGTCTTGATTGACATTGGGTCATCTATCAACATCATCACAGCTGCAGCCTTGAAGCATTTAAATTTACCACCATCATTCATTACAGACTCAACATTCACATTGAGGATATTCAATGATTCTACTTCCCCAAAAATTGGCACAATAATCCTACCTATACAGTTTGGGATAAATACGATACCTACATTGTGATATATCTTGGGGGGTGACAGATAGTATAACATATTTCTAGGTAGACCATGGATGAGTGATATGGAATGCATACCTTCCATAGTGCACCAAAACCTAAAATTCATACATCAAGGACAAGTGTATGTGGTCCCCCATGATCCTGAGCCATTCAAGTATTACAAGAAGTTCGATGAGACACAAGAAAAAGTGCCTTCTCAAGAGTTTGTGGCAAGGGTCAATAGTAATATAGAGGACCAAGTATCTCTAAAGTAGATAAAACAAGATGTGGTGCAATCAGATGTTGCTACATTGAAGGGATCAAAACCATTGGCATCAGTCACCCTTGATTCACTTCTCATGTTGTCTCATCAAGAGAAAAAACAAGTTTCCCTACCACATCAGATTGGGGATACTGAAGCTGGCATAGTTCAATACTACGAAGTGAAATAGAATCATGAACTAAGTCATAAACATGAGCATGTGGATACCACTATCGAAGTGGATTATAATGACACCTCAACACCTCCTTTTGTAGAAAATGGTATTTCAAACCAATCACTAGAAATACACATGAGCGCTTTATCAATATTGGAGCATATGTAAAATCACCTCTATAATATGGAGGCACAAATTGAGAAAAAAAATGAGGCGTTGCACTTTATCATGAACCAGCTTAAGATCCTAGAATTATAAAATCAATATTCATATGAGGCCAAGCTACCCGCTTTACGACCATAAAAAAAGCCTCAACTAGAGCAAGCACTAGCTCAACAGCCTCGACAACCAAGCAAGTATCCCCCATTGCCTGAGCTTACATTATTGATTTTTAATTGGTTAATTACCACAAATGCCATCACCCTACCTGAGGTCCAACCTTTAGATATAAATCATTTGAAACCCTAGATATATGAGGAGGATGAGCATTGTGTATACCATAGACAAAATGGACATGAAATTCATGTATGTCAAGGTTTCAAAGCCATAATACACAACATGCTCAACAAAAAGCAACTTCAAATTGTCAACCAACAAGTGACCATAGTCAAAAATCCATATCTTGCACCAAAAAGGCAAGAAGAGCCCCCTGAGCCAGCAAGTGACATACCTAGGGCTCAACCTGGTTCTCATACCAGGCTTAAGTGTGCTAAATGCTCAAAACAACAACACTACACTTGGACTACTTTAAAAAAATCTATGTCTGATATTTTTCAAAAACTACGAGAGTCTAAGACCATCACCTTACCTAACATAAACCCTTTATACCCAAATAGATCTAAATATAAGAGTTATAGGGAGGACCATTATGGCATTCGTGATTGCCAAGTATTCATACATGTAGTTCAATATCTCATAGATAGTGGAGAATTTCCCATAGATGGTTCATCCACAGAATCCCAGCCTACCAAAATAGAGGCTATATCATCCCAATTAAGATCCCAAGGTCATTCGTAGCCTCGTAGGCCTAACAAGCTACCTCAGTAGGAGGTAACATTTGAAATACCTAATGTGACTATTTCAAAAGTTTTACAAGGCAAATGCATTTGTATTTCTTAAGGTCAAGCAAAGAGCACCCAAGCATGGGTCCACTAAGGAAAACCTCTATTATATGTATCATCGTATAAATGGGCATGACATCCATAGTTGCCATTCATTTCAAAATGTGGTCCAAGGTCTATTATAATGAAATGAGCTCCACGTAGATGGTTCACTCATTTCATCTCATCAAGATAGGGGAACTTCACAGAGGTACGTGCCTCAATTGGGAGAGTTGATTTTTTTCATGCTTCCTAAGCAAGATGAATACATTATAGGAGGCAACAAGCACACTAGGGGTACCTAAGGTATCATACCTTCCCCTTTCAAAACCAACGAAATATCCAAAACATTCATAAATTTTGAAATCACAAAAACAATAGAAAACCAAAAAAATAAAAGGCTCCAAAGGCATATTCAAGCCCTTTGGTCAAAAAAAATAAAAGGATCCAAAGGCATCTTAAAGCCCTTTGGTCAAAAAAACAAAAATCTCCAAAGTAATCTTAATGCCCTTTGGTCAAATCACAAAAGGCTCCAAATGCATCTTAAAGCCCTTCGGTCAAATCACAAAAGGCCCCCAAGGTATCTTAAATCCCTTTGGTCAAATCAAATCACAAAAGCTCCAAAGGCATCTTAATGCCCTTTGGTCAAATCACAAAAGGCTCCAAAGGCATCTTAAATCCCTTTGGTCAATTCATAAAAGGCCCCAAAGGCATATTCAAGCCCTTTGGTCAAATCAAATCACAAAACTCTCCAAAGGCATCTTAAAGCCCTTTAGTCAAAAGAAAAACTTAAAAGCATAAAAACAATTTAAAATCAAAAGTTCAAAAACATTCATAATAATAAAAACTCAAAAACAATTGAAAGCATAAAAAATACACAAACATTTGCATTATGCATTTGCACTTGCATACATATAGTTGCATTGCATTAGGAATTTGCATCCATTGCATTTACATCTAGTAGGTAGTGTTCACAATATTACAAATGATACCATGTTTGTACCTCAATCATACATATTCAAAATTCATCATCATCCATCACCCATGTGTGTAACTATATTTTTCAACACAACCCCTCCTATTGCTATAAGGAATATACTAGGGTTTTTCGGTCACTCAACCATACCTAGTGGTTTTATCAAACTTTGTAGAAAGTTGTCTTTGCTTTTGATAGGTGAGGTTTAGTTTTGATAGCACTTGGTATATCTCAAAATCCTATCACTAATTAAAACACTAAAATCCTAGTTGGAACAAGGTAAATATGAACACTGCAAAGCAGTACTAGGTATCTTAAGGTCAAAAGTTTATCTTGCTCAACCCCCTATA
Organism: Wollemia nobilis; assembly: GCA_028583015.1. Taxonomy (NCBI): domain Eukaryota; kingdom Viridiplantae; phylum Streptophyta; class Pinopsida; order Araucariales; family Araucariaceae; genus Wollemia; species Wollemia nobilis. The sequence goes on along the minus strand of JAQPPZ010002189.1, from coordinate 2,498,096 downwards.
TGACCAGCTCGAAAATGATGAGAATTGGAAAAATGACAAGTTCATACCTACCTAAATAAATCCCTTTATTTAATAAATATGAGTAAAAACCTCGAACGAAGCAAAATAAAAAAAAAATCCAAAAACAAAGTTAATAGTGATTATCATCACTACATAAATACCTTGCTCAAAAAAAAAATCAAAATAAACAGTGGTTTTCATCACTAAATCATGAGCAAGTATCCCAAATAAATATGAAGAAAAGAAGGAAGTATATGTTGAGCAAGGTGCAGCAACAGTATTGTCATTGTTGTCAACACGGTTAGATAGATCTGTTGATGCAGTGGATAGGAAGTTCAAAAGCTATTCAGATGCAAAAGACAAGAGTTCAAAGGTTATTCAGAGTATGTACAATGATTTTCCAAGAAGACCGAAGTGGCCCATATGCAAAAGATCAAAGAAAAAGACAAGTAAGAAAAGTGTCACGATATCACGACATATACAGCAGGCAAGAAAAACTGTCATGATTTCACGACATGTTGGAAGAGAGAAAAAGCAAGAAAAACTGTCACGATTTCATGACATGTTGGAAGAGAGAGAAAAAGCAAGAAAAACTGTCACGATTTCGTGACATGTTGGAAGAGAAAAAGGCAAGTGGAAAAACTGTCACGATTTCACGACATGTTGGAAGATAAAAAGGCAAGTGGAAAAACTATCACAATTTCGTGACATGTTGGAAGAGAAAAAGGCAAGTGGAAAAACTGTCGCGATTTCGTGACATGTTGGAATAGAAAAAGGCAAGTGAAAAAACTGTTGTGATTTTGTGACATGTTGGAAGAGAAAGAGAAAGCAGGAAAAAGTGTTGTGATTTCGTGACAAGTTCGAAGAAAGAGAACAAGTAAGAAAAGTGTCGCGATTTCGTGACATGTCGCATTTTCACGACTAAAATAGGAGAGAGAAAGTAAGTTTGAAAAGTGTCACGATTTTGCGACATGTCACATTTTCACGACTAAAATAGGAGAGAGAAAGTAAGTTTGAAAAGTGTCACGATATCACGACATGTCGCATTTTCGCGACAAAAGAAAGAGAAGAAGCATACGAAAGCAGAACTGTCACAATTTCATGACAAAATCAGAAAGCAAGACTTCGGAAGTAGAAGTGTCGTGATTTTGTGACAAAAGCAAAGAAGTAAAGTACAAAATCAGAAGTGTCATGATTTCACGACAAAAGTAAAGAAGAAGACTTCGAAGGCAGAAGTGTCATGATTTCGTGACAAAAGCAAAGAAGTAAAGTACAGAAGCAGAAGCATCGCGATATCATGACAAAAGCAGAGAAGAAGACTTCAAAGGCAGAAGTGTCATGATTTCACGACAAAAGCAAAGAAGCTAAGTATGGAAGCAGAAGTGTCGTGATTTCGTGACAAAAGCTAAGTTGAAGACTACAGAGGCAGAAGTGTCGCGATATCGTGACAAAAGAAAAATCGAAGTCTATGGAAGCAGAAGTGTCGCGATATCGCGACAAAAGAAAAGATGAAGTCTGCAGAGGCAAAAATATTGTGATATCGCAACAAAAGAATAGAGAAAGCATACGGAGGTGAAAGTGTCACGATATCGCGACATGTATTTTCGTGGTCCAAAGCTAAGATAAAGAGCAAGGAGAAAAAGTGTCGCGATATCGTGACATGTATTTTCGTGGTCTGATGCAAAGAGAAATAGCAAGGAGAAAGTGTTGCGATATCACATGTAGCATTTTTGCGGTTTAAAGCAAGGAGAAAGAGAGAGAAAGAACAAGTGTCACGATATCGCGACATGTATTTTTGTGGAATTTACAGGGGCATTTGAAGTCGATGAAGACCAATGACAGTCGACTAAAATTAGGGTTTATAGTTGTTATGAAAGCCGACAAATATTAGGGTTTTCATCATAAAAAATAGTGTTATAAAAGGAGGGTTGTTTGGAGAATTGAAGAATGTCAAAGTGTGTGAAATATGGTCATTGTGTGCAGAGAGAAAGTCATGTCGAATCATGCTAAGTGCAAAATTCGCAAAGAGAGCAGAGTGCGCAAAAGGGAGAAGACGATCGTGAAGTTTGACTGTAACAAAGAAAAGTGTGCGAAGTGATTGCGTAGAGAGAGTAGAGTGCACAGAGAATGCAAAGGTGAAGAAGACCAGTTAGGGTCTTGCAAAAACAAAGGTATCTTACTATCAAACTTATAGATTCAAATTGAAGTCCAAGTTGTAGCTTGGCATCAGGGGTTGGTGCTCCTTTCTGTTGGTGTAGATAAATAAGGGGTTGGTGCTCCTTCCAGTTGGTGTTGGTAAATCAAGGGTTGGTGCTCCTTTCTATTGGTGCAGATAAATCAAGGGTTGGTTCTCCTTCCAGTTGGTGCTTTGCAAAGGCTAGATTTGGATGATAGTCTAAGCAATCAATTTTTGAGGAGTAGCCACATTGGTGAACCTCGTTAAATATTGTGTTGTGTGATACTCTTTTGTTATACTTGTTGTATCTAGTAATAATTTTTAATTGTTGCGATATTAAGAGTTGTAAATTTAAGTTTATAGAGCTACACTGATTCATCCCCCCCTCTCAATGTCATTGTAATACTAACAATTGGTATCAGAGCTAAGTTCCTATACAAGCTTAACCGACTAGGGTGATCTTGGAAGTAACACAATGGCAGGTGGTGAAGGCTTCTCATAAAACAAAGCACCATTGTTTGACGGATCTAATTACGTGTTTTAGAGAATTAGGATGCAAACATATCTCTATGCTTTGGGATACGATATCTTGGATTCAGTAGTTAGTGGATACACAATACCCATCACTCCTCCAAAAGAGGCTGACGAAAAGAAACTGTTTGAAAATAACTCAAAAGCAAAGAATGCTATCATGTGCGGATTAGCAAACAGTGAACTAGTAAAGATCATGAGCTGTAAAATGGCAAAAAAAATATGGGACAAACTGAGGAGTATTCATGAAGGAGACGATAATATCAAGGAGGAAAATTTATTAACACATCGAGCTTAGTTTGAAGCATTAAAGATGAATGACGATGAAAACATTGAGGCATATATTCTGAGAGTTAATGGAATCATTAATGCAATCAGAATACTCAGCGAGGATATCGAAGACTCTGCCATCGTGAAAAAGGTATTAAGATCTCTTCCTCAAAGGTTTGATTCTAAAGTCTCAGTGATAGAAGAAGCTAAAAATATAAATTATTTTAGTATAGATGAGATGTATAGTTCTTTGATTGCATATGAGATGAGGATAGGAAGATCTAAACCCACAGACAGAGAAGCGGCTTTTAAAACCCTTAAAAATAAAAATGCAAAACAAGAATCCAAGGAAGAAGAGACATCAGATGAAATGGAAGCAAACTTTGTTAGAAAACTAAAAAGGGGAAAAGAAAAATACAAAGGAAATCTATCGCTTAAATGTTTCAACTATGGAGACGTTGGGCATTCTGCGACTAAATTTCCACTTAATGAGAAGAACAAAAATGATGAAGGATCGCACCAAGAAAAAAATGACTGGAAGAAGAAAATGAATTTCAGAAAAGGCAACTTCAAGAAGAAAAGTTTCATCTCCAGGAATGTCAGTTCATCAGAAGATAGCTCCAATGAGGATTCTAAAGAGGAAACAGGTGAAACTCTTTTTATGGCATTTGAAGAAGTAAAATCAGAAAAGGAAGGAGTGAACTCTGAAGTATGTGTGAAAACCCTGAGGATGAAGTAGATCTAGAAGGTGAGTTGATCTATGCACTTGAAAAGTGGAAAATAGAGAGGAAAAAGAAAAAGAAAATTTCAAAAAAACTTGAGGATGCAAACAAAATCATAATCAGTCTGAAAGTACAGACAGAAGAATACAAGAAAATATGTGAAGATCTCGAAGTAAAAATTACCATGAAAATAGATTATTTTTGCAAACTAGAAGAAGAGAATGTTGGTTTACGAACATAGATAGAAGATATGAATCACAAAATTAGTTGCTATCACAAATGCAAAGAAAGTTCTATGAAGCTAGATAAGATTATAAATGACCAAAGACCTGCAGGCATCAAATTTGGTCTGGGTTTTGTCGAAGGAGAATCATCAAATGGATCAAAGTCCAGAAATGTAGAATCCATAAAGAATGAAGATAAGAAACATGTTGATCAAGGAAAAACGTCTCATGCAAGAGAAAGCATTAATTCCAGGTACGAAAGGAGAATTGACAATGATGGATTCACCAATGTCACACATCAAAGAAGAAGAAGACCTATGGCTCCTACGACAACATGACAAATACCATCACCCAGGTTCAATTATCCTTTCTCTGGTTTCTGTTTTAAATGCAATGGCTATGGACATAAAATCTCAGATTGCAAATATAATGTAAGACCAAGGAATTTCACTAGTAGAAATGTTTTTTCTCCTCTGATGAATTATATAGTAGAATGTTATAACTATCATAATTTTGGGCACATTGCAAGAAACTGTAGAACCACATTTACATCAAATCAGTTTCAGGGAAGAAAATTTCAACCATACAGGATGAGTCAAAATAGAAAGCTTCCCGAAAAACATGCTCAAACTACTGATAAGGGAAAGGCAAAACAAGAGCCCAAAACTACTATCAAAATGGAGTGGAAAGAAAAAGAGTGACTTAAGGAAGAAAAGGAATCCTTAATCGTACAAACAACATTTAGAGCACAGAATAAATATGTACCATGGATACTTGATAGTGGATGCTCCAGTCATATGACAGGTGACAAACATAAATTTAAGAAGTTACAGAAATATGAAGGTGGTTCAGTAAAGTTTGGAAATAATGATGGAGCTAAGATAGTTGGCAAAGGTTCAATTAAAATTAGTAACGAAAAAATTAAGTTAGAAGAAATATTTTTTGTGGATGGTTTGAAACATAACTTGTTGAGTGTAAGTCAGAATTGTGATAAAGGTCATGAAGTAGTTTTTATGAAGCAGGGTTGTGAAGTCAGAAAAACAAACAGTGGAAAATTAATAGCAACTGGATCAAGGACATCTGGCAACCTATACACACTCTTAGATACTTTAGAAGGAGCTTGTTTTATTGGATAGGAAGAAGAAAATTGTTTGTAGCACAAGATACTCGGTCATATCAGTTTTGATAATCTAGTAAAAATCAACTCAAAAAGGGCAGTGAGAGATATTCCCACCATCAGCAAACCTGCAAACAGAATTTGTGCTTCATGCCAAAATGGGAAGCAAACTAGAGTCACATTCAAAACAAAAGAGTACTACACAAGAAAACCTTTGGAACTAATACACACTGATTTATGTGGACCCATGAGAACACAAAGCATAAATGGTGACAAATATTTTATGTTGTGCATTGATGACTATTCCAGAATGACATGGATATTTTTCTTGAAGCATAAATCAGAAGCTTTTGAAAGGTTCAAGAATTTCAAAAACCATGTTGAGAATGAAACAGAAAAGAGGATCAAATGTTTAAGATCAGATAGAAGAGGAGAATTCATTTCAGAGGAGTTTACAAAGTACTGTGAAAAATACGGTATTAGGAGACAGTTTTTAGCAACCAGGACACCTCAGCAGAATGGAGTGGCAGAAAGAAAGAACGAGACAGTGCAGGAAATGGAACGGACTATGTTTGCTAAAAGCAGAGTAGCAGACAGATTTTGGAAAGAAGCAGTCCATACTGCGGTGTATATCCAAAATAGGTACATGTTGAGAACACATGAAAGCAAAACTCCTTATGAGTTGTGGTTCGGTAAAAGGGCAACAGCAAAATACCTCAAAGTTTTTGGCAGCAAGTGCTACATCAAAAGAACTCGAAGATAATATTAGTAAGTTTGAATATAGAGCGGATGAAGGTATTTTTGTTGGTTATTCATCAAAAAGCAAAGCTTACAAATGCTACAACAAGAGGCTAAAGAAAATTGTGGACAGTGTCGATGTTAAATTTGATGAAGGTAGAGAACGGGTAATTAGCTATGAAATGAACTACCCAATTTATGAAGATGTTATTGAAGGAGATGAGGAAAACAAAACGAAAAAGATACAAAAAATTGACTCAGATGATTTAAGTTGTAATTCAGAAGTGGAAGAAAATAATAAATTCAAAACAGGTAGCTAGCAGAAAAATCATCCTAGATTGCAAATAATTGGAGACCCCAAAGTTGGTGTTCAGACAAGAAGAAGAGTAGTAACTAACTACTCTCTATTATCCAGCATTGAGCCCAAAAATGTTGTTGACGTAAGCAAATATGAAAGTTGGATGAAGGCAATAAATGAAGAATTAGATCAGATCGAGAAAAACAAAACTTGGGAGTTAGTACCTAGACCTGCAAATAAAAATATAATCGAAACTAAATGGATTTTTCGAAACAAATTGAATGAAGACGGACAGGTAGTCAGAAATAAAGCAATATTGGTATGTAAGGGTTATGCACAAGTTGAAGGCATTGACTTTGAGGAAAATTTTGCACCAGTAGCTAGACTAGAGGAAATTAGAATGTTTTTGGCTTTGGCAGTCTACAAGTATTTCAAAGTTTATCAAATTGATGTGAAATTAGCGTTTTTGAATGGGAAACTTGAAGAAGAGGTTTATATTGAGCAACCAGATGGTTTCCAACTTGGTGATGATCCCAACTTGGTTTGCAAGTTGAATAAAGCATTATATGGCTTAAAACAGGCACCCCGAGCATGGTATGCAAGGCTAGACAACTATCTCACTCAACAAAGGTTTAAAAAAGGTATGGTGGATAGTAATTTGTATGTCAAAACAAAAAATGGGCATATTATTGTTCTTGTTGTATACGTAGATGATATCATATTTGGTAGCAGCAAAGATGAGTCATGTAAAGATTTAGCAAATAAGATGCAGAAAGAATTTGAAATGTCAATTATTGGTGAACTTTTGTATTTCCTCGAGTTGCAAGTTAATCAAAATAAGAAGGCCATATTTATTTCTCAAGTTAAATATGTGAAAGAGATGTTAAAAAAGTTCACAATGGAGGATTGTAAGCCAGTTAGCACTCCCATGACGACAGGTTGCAAGTTGAGCAATGATGACAAATCTCCACCTGTTGATCAAACCATGTATAGATCTATGATTGGAAGCTTACTATACCGATGACTACTAGACTAGATATTTTGCGGGCGAGTATGCATGGTAGCACGATTTCAGGCTAATCCCAAGGAGACTCATGTGACAGCAATGAAGAGGATTCTTCGGTACCTCAAGGGTACTATGGAGTATGGGTTATGGTATCCAAAAGGTAAATACTTCACCCTTATTTCGTATTTAGATGCATATTGGGCAGGATGTGTAGATGATAGAAAGAGTACCAGTGGAGGTGCATTCTATCTTGGAGACAGATTGGTCGCGTGGCACAGTAAGAAACAAGAGTCAGTTTCTTTATCGACAGTAGAGGCAGAATATATTGCAGCGACAACATGTTGTATGTAGGTATTGTGGATGAAACAAACCTTGAAAGATCTTGGTATTAGCTTCAGTGAGCCAATATCAGTTAAGTGTGATAACACTAGTGCCATTAACATCTCTAACAATCTGGTTATGCATTCACGCACAAAACACATTGCTATCAGGTATCACTTTTTGAAGGAGAAAGTTGCGAAAGGTGAGGTTAAGTTGGATTTTGTTCCAACTATAGAGCAAGTAGCAGATATCTTCACAAAACCATTTCCCAAGGAATTTTTTGAGTACCTTTGCAATAAATTGGGAGTAGTCACACTTCCCAAGAATTGACTAGCTACAAGGATCACATTCTCAAGGGGAGCATTTAAGTATTTGATTATCTTTTTGCTCATGTTCATGATTTTTGGTAAGTGTAATAAATTTTACCTGAGAATGTTGTGCATGGACTCAGGGGAAGTCTGCAGTAGCCCTTTGGTATTATTGTCAAAGGGGGAGAAAAATTACAGGAAATTGCACGTGTTGCCAACAATTCCAAAGGGGGATATTGTTGAGCAAGGTGCAACAACAATATTGTCATTGTTGTCAACACGGTCAGATAGATCTATTGATGCAGTGGACAGGAAGTTCAAAAGCTATTCGGATGCGAGAAGACGAGAGTTCAAAGGTTATTTAGAGTATGTACAGTGATTTTACAAGAAAACCGAAGTGGCCCATATGCAAAAGATCAAAAAAAAATACAAGTAAGAAAAGTGTCATGATATCGCGACATATACAACAGGCAAGAAAAACTGTCATGATTTCGTGACATGTTGGAAGAGAGAGAAAAAGCAGGAAAAACTGTCGTGATTTCGCGACATGTTGGAAGAGAGAAAAAGCAAGAAAAACTATCATGATTTCGTGACATGTTGGAAGAGAAAAAGGCAAGTGGAAAAACTATTGCGATTTCATGACATGTTGGAAGATAAAAAGGCAAGTGGAAAAACTATCACGATTTCTTGACATGTTGGAAGAGAAAAAGGCAAGTGGAAAAACTGTCGTGATTTCATGACATGTTGGAAGAGAAAAATGCAAGTGGAAAAACTGTCGCGATTTTGCGACATGTTGGAAGAGAAAAAGGCAAGTGGAAAAACTATCACGATTTCATGACATGTTGGACAAGAAAGAGAAAGCAGGAAAAAGTGTTGCAATTTCGCGACAAGTTTGAAGAAAGAGAACAAGTAAGAAAAGTGTCATGATTTTGTGACATGTCGCATTTTTGCGACTAAAACAGGAGAGAGAAAGTAAGTTTGAAAAGTGTCACGATTTCGCGACATGTCACATTTTTGCGACTAAAATAGGATAGATAAAGTAAGTTTGAAAAGTGTCACAATATTGCGACATGTCGCATTTTTGTGACAAAAGAAAGAGAGGAAGCGTACGAAAGCAGAATTGTCACGATTTCGTGACAAAAGCAGAAAGCAAGACTTCGAAAGTAGAAGTGTCACGATTTTGTGACAAAAGCAAAGAAGTAAAGTATGAAAGCAGAAGTGTCATGATTTCATGACAAAAGAAGAGAAGACTTCGAAGGCAAAAGTGTCACAATTTCACGACAAAAGCAAAGAAGTAAAGTATGGGAGCATAAGTGTCGCAATTTCACGACAAAAGCAAAGAAGAAGACTTCGAAGGTAGAAGTGTCATGATTTCGCAACAAAAGAAAAGAAGCTAAGTACAAAAGCAAAAGTTTCATGATTTTGCAACAAAAGCTAAGTTGAAGACTACGGAGACAAAAGTGTCATGATATCATGACAAAAGAAAAATCGAAGTCTATGGAAGTAGAAGTGTCGCGATATCACGAAAAAAGAAAAGACAAAGTCTACGGAGGCAGAAATTTCATGATATCGCAACAAAAGAATAGAGAAAGCATACGGAGGTGAAAGTGTCATGATATCATGACATTTTGTACTTTTGTGAGCCAAAGCTAAGAGAAAGATCAAGGAGAAAAAGTATCGCGATATTGCGACATGTATTTTCGTGATTCGATGCAAAGAGAAAGAGCAAGGAGAAAAAGTGTCGCGATATCGCGACATGTAGCATTTTCATGGTCCAAAGCAAGGAGAAAGAGAGAGAAAGAAAAAGTGTGAGGATATCGTGACATGTATTTTTGTGGCATTTACAGGGGTAGTTGAAGCCGATGAAGACCGATGAAAATCGACTAAAATTAGGGTTTACAGTTGTTATGAAATCCGACTAAGATTAGGATTTACAAATGACTAAGATTAGGGTTTTCATCATAAAAAATATTTTTATAAAAGGAAGGCTATTTGGAGAATTGAAGAATGTCGAAGTGTGTGAAATACGGTCATTGTGCGCAGAGAGAAAGTCATGTCGAATCATGCTAAGTGCAAAATTCGCAAAGAGAGCAGAGTGAACAAAAGGGAGAAGACGATCGTGAAGTTCAACTGTAACGAAGCAAAGTGTGCGAAGTGATTGCGAAAAGAGAGTAAAGTGCGTAGAGAACACAAAGGTGAAGAAGACCAGTTAGGGTCTTGCAAAAGCAAAGGTATATTACTGTCAAACTTATAGATTCAAATTGAAGTCTAGGTTGTAGCTTGGAATCAGGGGTTGGTGTTCTTTTCTATTGGTGCAGATAAATAAGGGGTTGGTGCTCCTTCCAGTTGGTGTTGGTAAATCATGGGTTGGTGCTCCTTTCTATTGGTGCAGATAAATCAGGTGTTGGTGCTCCTTCTATATGGTGTTGATAAATTGATTGTAAAGTTGGTGCTTTGCAAAGGTTGGATTTGGATGGTAGTCCAAGCAGTCAATTTTTGAGGAGTATCCACATTGGTGAACCTTGTTAAATCTTGTGTTGTGTGATGCTCTTTTGTTATACTTGTTGTATCTAGTAATAAGTTTTAATTGCTGCGATATTAAGAGCTATAAATTTAAGTTTATAGAGCTACATTGATTCACCCCCCCTCTCAATGTCATTGTAAGACTAACAATATAGAACTTGAATTCCTAGAATTATCAGCATTACCGAGCCATAAGCGTGACGATATGTCTATCACATTGGCATATCGCTTTTGAACATACCAATGTTTGCATGTGGAAGAGCTAGCTTTAGGTGTCCTGCACTGCCTAGTGGTTTAATCCAATTGAGTCTAGCTTAGTATCAGGATAAATATTTGAGGATACCCAATATAGCAATGGGTTGAATGAATTTCGTCTGGCACTGGGGTAGGCTTATGTTCTATCTAATATATTCAATTGCACACATAGGGATAATGAGTATCTAGGTCTTCATAATAGAACTTTATCCTTCAGAAGCTCTGTATGGTCAGTATGCAACTTTTGATCGAGTAACTAGGGTGTTTTAGTCTCATGGAAATCCTCAAAAACCCCCTTATAGCAATAAATACATAAAGGCAAATCAAACATATCATATCATCACATTTCACATTTTGAATGCTTAAATGATTAATTCTTATGCTAAGAGTTATTGTTTACATTCATGATTGTTATACATTATATGGTGTCACCCATTAGATTATTAGACTCATATTACATTCATTCCTTATGTTTTAAAAGTGCTTAAAGAATATAGGTTCATTCACATTATATCATCAGCATAATACATAACACATTTCATTTACCATATAATAACAACATGAGGTAGATGCATACAATACACAAAAATTAAACACATCCACATATGCATCCATCATCATCATCTAGATCATACCATCTAAACCATACATTCATCATCTAGCTAGCACATGCCATCAATACATTTCATACATTATAGCATAATCAAATCATTATCTAGGCATTGCATTCATCATTGCATCCATAACATAAAATCCGAAACAAAAATATTTTCTAAACATCAACTGGGGCATTATTGGTATCATATCTCCCCTAATCAACAATCAACCCTTTGATCAACCCAAAAAGGTCCAAAGGTAGCATAAGCCCTTTGGTCAACTCAAAAATTCCCAAAGGGTATAAGCCCTTTTTCCAACTCACAAAAATCCCCAAAGGTAGCATAAGCCCTTTGGTAAAAAACAAAAGGCCCCAAAGGTAGCATAAGTCCTTTGGTCAACTCATAAAATTCCCCAAAGGTATCACAAGCCCTTTGGTCAAAAACAAAAGCCACAAATGTAGCATAAGCCCTTTGGTCAAATATAAAAAGTCCCAAAGGTGGCATAAGCCCTTTGGTCAACTCACAAAAATTCCCAAAGGTAGCATAAACCCTTTGGTAAAAAACAAAATGCCCCAAAGGGCATAAGCCCTTTGGTAAAAAAAAATGCCCCAAAGGCATCACAAGCCCTTTGGTCAAAAACAAAATGCCCCAAAGGCATCACAAATCCTTCGGTCAAAAAAAAAAAGGCCCAAAGGCATCATAAGCCCTTTGGTCACCTCACAAAATACCCTGAAGGTATCACAAGCCCTTTGGTCAAAAAAAAAATCCCCAAAAGGCATAAGCCCTTTGGTCAAAAATAAAAATCTCCAAAAGGCATCACAAGCCCTTTGGTCGAAAACAAAAAGCCCCAAAATGTATAAGCCCTTTGGTAAAAAACAAAATAACCCAAAGGCATCACAAGCCCTTTGGTCAAAAAAAAAATCCCTTTGCTCAACTCACAAAAGGACCCAAATGGAATAAGCCCTTTGGTCAAAAAAAAAATTCCCCAAAGGCATCACAAGCTCTTTAGTCAAAAACAAAAGCCCAAAAGGTAGCATAAGCCATTTGGTCAAAAACAAAAAGGCCCAAAGGTGGCATAATCCCTTTGGTCAACTCACAAAATTCCCCAAAGGCATCACAAGCCCTTTGGTCAACTCACAAAATGCCCCAAAGACATCTTAAATCCCTTTGGTCAACTCACTACCCCTAACAACTGCATGACTAGGGCATCCAATATTGATCAGATCAATGATCATCACACACGCTACAATATGGCCCTAGGTGGTCTACTTTTTTTACTTCACACTACGTTTTTCTCACAGTGCATCCCAAAAAGGGGCATCTATAGATACCTAAAACATGTCATGTTTAGGAGACTACTCATATGGGTACATCCACACACCATATGACCAATCTGAGACATTTCCAAGAACAAGCAGTGGTCTTAACCACTCAAAAGGACATTCTAGCCCATTTAGTAGTTGTAGCCTAGAGTGGCCAGCTAGCAACTATAGCTAGTAGCTATAGACTAGAGAGGCTAGCAATCTTGGCCGCTATAGGCTAGAGCAGCCATAGCTAGCCACTACTGATGACAAAATATAGCCTTAAAACATGAACTATCATGAGGGATTGCCCAAATCATTGGTGGTAATGGTAGTTTGCATGTATTTCGAAGTGATATTGATGAGGAACTCCTAGAGTTCCTCCTTACTGCCCCTTATATGCCAAGTCAATATTGAAACTTCTCTTTGGGACAATCAGTTAGCATGCAGATTTGGTGCTTGGCTTGCCCAGGAAGCCAAGCCCTAGATCTAAATCTAAAACCTGGAATTCTATATATGCAGATTTCTAGTAAGGTAAAGAGATACAGAAAGTTTAAATTGTGTGTAGCAGAGCCTTGTCAAAATGGAGATCCAAGCTATATCCTTTAGAAGAGCATTGGATAACCATCTGACTAAACTACGTTCACATACAATTATTTAGTTTTATCATTTCTAATCATCAATCAGTATAGGAGATACACCTGGTGACCCTTGAACATCAATTCGAGCAAGGGATCAACTGCCATAGTCCATAATATCAAAGGTAACCTTTAAATCAGAGGTCGTTATCTTTGACAGTGGCCCATAGTCATAGCTGGATTGTAAAATGGTTGATTCCTTTACTCTTATCATTAGATATTTATTTTTCATTATTTCATTTACATAGCTTTAGCATAGATCTGAATCTTTCATTGCATTTAGATTAATATTCTTGGTTTCCATATGCATATTGCTTATATCTCCTTTGTTTCAATATATTTCCTATTTATTTATCTAGATTATCATATGTGTTAACAAAAGGGCCTCATCTAGGGAGGTTTCCCATTCTACTTATCGTGCTTTGTTGTTTTTGTGAATGCGGGTATAGGTCTACAGGATCAGATCAAAGCATTAGGAGCATAAGGATCCCTCCAAGAGCAAATCTAGAGAAGGAGGCATCTGTAAGCCCTCGTACAATTTCATGTGCAGGATCAGGAAGCCTACGAAAGTGCACCACCCTTTTGTAAAAGGAACATTTTATCCACTTGTACTTCATTGTATCTAAATGGATATCCCTCACAGGAACTGACATGTAACTGGATTTCAACATAAATAAAAGGATATTTATTTGTTATTTTTGTATTATATGTCTTTCATGGTCTTTCATTTCATTTCAATATAATATTGCAAGTAGAGTAAGGGGTGCATGCTTATCGAGGTCACACAAGGGGAAAGGGATTCAAGATATAAACTAAAACAACTCAACCAAAAAAAGAGTGACAATGTTTCAAAATATTTGCTAAGATCGTTCTACACAACAAGCCTAAACACTATGTGTCATTGGTGAACTCTTCCTCTCTCCAACATAGTTAAACATAGATGAGAGACATCAACATAAGCATGCATAAAGAGGTGGTTCCATAGGAATCCATAGATGGATGATCCAAAAATTTATGTAGGTCCCTCACACATACATACATCAACAAAATCCAAAGCGGGTAAAGACTATAAGCACACACACACATGTATAAATATATTTGTATAAAGTCGTAGATGATTGGTCTAAAAATTGATGTAGACCCTCCATATATATGCAAATAGTACAATTATGAATATTGTGCTAGGAGCAAGGGTTTGATTTACCCACAAGCCACTTAAGAGCTTACTACTATATAGAAGGAAATGAAGGGAAAGCCTACAAAAGAATATAATTACAAACTCATTGATCCCTTTTACAGTCTATGCTATTACTATCTATAAGTTACATTAAGGAATATTTCCCTCTAAAATTACCTACAAGTGGAACTAACAATTCTAGCTACATCTAAGGATCTTGAACATTAAATGAGGTATCCCTAGGTCATATATGTCAAAACTAGGACTACCAACACTATGCTTCCCTTAGATAATGTTTGATCCATTTAGTTAAAATGTCATTTGGTAGGTGGTATTCATCCTTCCATGCAAGAATACATTAACTCAACATACCTACTTTTGCCATAGTTCCATGCACTTTGACTTGACTGAGATATTAGTGGTAACTCCAAAATTTTGGTTCACTCCTTGGTTATTTTAAAATCTAAAGTCTACCCATAGGTTTTTCAAGACTTTTGTTGTTGACGCTTGATCAAAAATCACAAAATATTTGATAGCAAAGTTACCTTAATAACTTAATTCACTACAAGACAAAAAGTTGAAGTGGTCCCTCTTTAATGTCAATGGCTTAATGATGGTGAACAATATTTGACACAAAAATAGAAAGCATACAAATTTTCTACCAACATATATGGACCCCTATCAGATAGCAGTTATGCATGACAATATGACCTACAAGCTTAAGGAATTAGATGGAATTCCTATCAAAGAATGGTAAACCATGATAAACTCAATATACTTCATCCTCTAAAATATGTCAACCCTACTCTAGTGATGGAGTAGAAATATCAATATTTACAAAATCATATTATTTGCATGTGTGGCAGTATAAGGAGCATGTAGAATATATTATGATATTGCTTATAAAAGAAGATTATGTCTTGATAGCTTGCTTGAGATATTTCTAGTATAGTAGCTTCATCAAGAAGGTTATAGAAATTATAAAATAATGGTACTATTGTTGAGGAATATTACATTATTTAGTACATGCTAATATATCCCCATGGTACCTTCATGGTACATTTGTAAATATGTAATAGATTACAATTGAGTTTATAGTTTAGAGTGTGATTTAAATTTCCTCTTTTATGTAAGTTTCTATCTGCAGGAAATGCACAAGTGTCATGTAAGTTAGAGTGCAAGTGTAGAATGAGAGAATGTGCACAAGTGTTATGTATGAAAGAGTACAAATATATAATGTGAGGATGTTCACAAGTGTCTTAGATTAGGAGTTCATGTAGGAGTGTAATAATTATGTGGATGTGTGCAAGTTTCTTAGAGTCAAGAGTCCATGAATTCTTGTATGTAAGTGGCAAGATGACAAGCCAAGAGTAATCAGACTTGGCATATGGAGAGCAATAGTCAAATACTTGAACAATCACATTACTATGGCTATATTATGGATATAATGATCCATGAGAAAGTAATCTAATAAAATACAAGTAATCCAAATATCATTTTATAGGGTTATAACAAGAAGCAAAGGAATAAAGCTTGTATACATTTTGAGCAATTAACATTGTAAATTTTATTCATGCATAGTTCATGAATGATTCAGGTCATTTAAATTCATATTTTAGTATATAAATAAATGTTATTTGCTTTATTATATAGGCCTTGATATACATATTAATTTTCTCATATATTCTACTCTTAATATTATTATTTTAACTTTTAATATTATGGCTATTTTGAATTGGGACCTATGATATTTTATGATAGTAAGGCTTAAAAAGCCAATAAAACTATCAAATCTAGAGTTTTTTGAGCCACCATTATTAATTAACTTTATCCAATTTTGATAAAGTTAATTTAGAGTCTATCCACTTTGAAGGAAGTGCATACTTGGACTCTAATTTTTAAAGGTCTTATTGAGTAGAATATTGAGGGGACTAGGATTTAGTCACCTTGATTTATAGGCTAGGGTATTTCCACTCGGTTGAAGAAAAACCAATGAATACTAGGACTTAACTAGATTGATAGAAAGGGCCAAATTAGAAAAGAATTTGGACATTTATAGAAGAATCCAACTTAAAGAAAATTTTGAGATATAATTTTGAATATTGAGGATTATATATTGAAATATTGAGGTAAAACCAACTCCAAATATAATTGGTCATTCAAGGATATTCAATGCCACCCTGACATTGATATTGGTTTCTTTAGTAAGGAGGAGAATCATATTGGATTCTTAGGTTTGACCTGAGAAATTGAATATTTTAGATTGAAATAAGAGTAGCAAAGATTAAGTTACAAAATATTGAGAAGCTTACTATAGATATAGAGAAGAATTTTAGCTTCTAAGTGTAGAAAGAAGCAACAATATAGAGAAGAAGATAGCAAAGATCAAAAGGTCTACATTGAAGTAGAAAGGATCATATTGAATAAGAAGGCTAGAGTATCCTCTATTAAATAATATGTCCAAGAGACCTATATTGAATAAGAAAAGGCCAAAGTAGCCTATATTATAGAATAGGTCCAATAAAGACATGCATTATTAAATAAGGCCAAAGAAGCATGTATTGGAAAAGAAGGCTAGAGAAGCCTATATTGAAGAAGGTCCAAGAGAGAGACCTAAATTATTGAATAAGGCTAGTGTAGTCTATATTGAATATTTAAGGCACCTCCATTGAGGAGAAGAGAGAAACATTATTGAAAAAAATATAAACTTGCATTATTGAAAAGAAAGCAAGAGAAGACTGCATTATTAAAGAATCTTAAGGGAATATTCACAAATGACCTATGTACATACATACGTAAGGTATTTTCATAATCATATACAGAGTTAAAAAAAAATCAATGTAGCAAGAGAAGGCTTAAAAATTTATTCTAAGGATATACAAAGTAGAGAAAAGCATATAGAGTAGCTAGAGGAAAGCATACATAGCCAACGAAAGCATAAGTTAGAGAAAGCACACATTATATTCAGTGCTTAAAGAAAATATTCTATGCTAGAATAAGTTGCTAGAGTATCCAAAGCAACAACAAAAAAAGAAGGTTGAGGCAGACCATCCAAAGGAACAACAAGCAAAAAAGGTAGAGATGAATCAGTCATCTACATCAAGGCAAACTAGTCACAAAGGAATAGTATAAGTAGAAGGTAAAATAGCCACCTAAACCAAGCTAAATAAATCCTTCTAAGGAAGAGGTCACCCAAGATAAATCAACACCAACCACCTAAGGGAGAATGCACCAGTCGATGTAAACCAAAATTACCTAAGATAAAGGTAAAGTGAAACACACCATAGAAGTGAACAATGAAGCAACCAATTGAACATGAGAAGATTCAAAATGTAGGAATGCTCCAAATAACCAATGAAGCAATAGTTTATTGTGATATGAGCCAAATGAAAGGCTCAAGGAGAAATGAACCACCTACAAAAGCACCTACAAAGTGAAAGGTAGAGTCAATATGAAAGCTCAAGGTGAGGTGAATCACCTGTAAAACTAATAGATGGACAAAGTAAGTACAAGTAAGAGAAATGTTATATTGCTTATGAATGATAACATTAGGGCAATGAGAATTTGACATTATCATAGTTTTTATTCTAGAATCAAGCATAGCAATAATCTCATCAGGCATCTTTAGGTAAATGTCATTACGTTACATTCAATGCTAAACATTTTTTAATCGAATTAATAATTTTCAAATAGTATTTAGCACTAAGGTTATAAAATAAGGAGGAATACGGATTAATTTAAGTTCTTTAATTATTTTATTTTTGAAATATTTAAAGAAGTCAAAAATTAAGAAAGTAGGAGATATAAGGAGTTAATGATTTTTTAGTTATTAGTATTTGGAGGAATTTTTGAAGTTTTTTGAAGGTTGATCGTTATTTAAAATTTTTAGAGCTTTTAGAAAATTGAAAAACTTTAAATTATTGAAATTTGGAGTATTATAAATTTTGAAAATTTGCAAATTTAATAAGGAGTTAAAATTTTGTCTACATCAAAATATTAGAAAAATTTAGAATTTGCAAATTTCATACTTGAATTGTTTTTAACATAGGATATATAAGGATTTCAACTTAAAAGACATAGGATGGATAAATGGTAAAGAGGAACTTTTCAACATAAATGATATCATCAAATTGCAAAACCATACTTTATGATAGGAAAATTTCAAAAACAAAATTTGTATAAAAAATAATATTTTTAATACAACGAGCAACATCATAAAAGAGTTATTAAAAAATATGATCAAAGATGTAAGATAATATCACTTGAGTCTCATCAAAAAGTACAAATGGAAAAACATGTTTAGTATATAGACTCAAGATCTAGTCATCATATGACTAGAAACTTACATTGGTTTGAATCTTTAGAATTCAGAGATAATATCTTTCTAAAAAATGTAGATGATAAGATATATTAAGTTCAAAGAACTGGTAGAGTAATACCTAGCATTTCTTTTTTATATTTTGTGCTACATAATGTTTTATATGTTCCTATACTATCAACCAATCTTATCTTAGTTACTCAATTGGTTAAAAAATTAAATTAGTTGAATTTAAATATATAAATAAACATAGAAAATGCATCATCAAGTATCTTGTTAGCATAATGTATTATTTGCATAGTTTATTACATCATTGTGGGATGGTAAAATAGCGCTCATAGGCGCTCTCCAAGTTAAGTGGTTTCACAACCACTTTGGTGGTTCCATAACCACTTTAGAACCGCCAAGAATGTATATTTATTACCATATATTTTCAATACAAACTACTACACATTTTGTAACATGGTACCATAGCAAGGATGAACCAAGCGAGTAGAGACAAGGCAAGTGGAGAATAGCATAGACGAGGGCATGCTTCCCTATACCAGGCGAGTGGAGACAAGGTGAGTGGAGAGCAGCGTAGCCAAGGGTATGCTTCCCAAGGTTGATCTGACCAAGACTAGACCCTCTTCCCTGACACAGATCTGACAATTGCAGAGGACGTATGCTAGGAGAACATCATAGCCTAGGGCATGCTTCCCAAGGTAGATCAGACCACCTAACTATATTTTTGATAGAGGACGTTGATGGTAGATCAAACCACCTGACTAGACCGTTGATAGAGGACGTTGATGGCAGACTAGACCATTTGACTAGACCGTTGATAGAGGATGTTTACTTCTGACCAAGGATACATGGCAGTGATATGGCAGAGGACACATGGTAGTGACATGGTAGATAGGGTGTTGCACATGGTTTGAGGTGGCAAAATATCATAAGGAGAGAAGTGACCGCCCATAGGCAGTCAACTTCTAATGAGTGTCTTGCTATTTTTAAACTTCTAGTGAGTGCATCGACTAATGCATGTGGGATAATTCCCACAGATTTGTTTTAAATATTTGGTTTGAGGTTCAATACAAAGGGAAACTTGTCATTTCCCCTTTCAACGCGCCTGGTAGCATGATTGTTCTAGTGTGCTTCTTTGTGTGGATGAGTTCCACATTTTGAATCCCATCACGAATGTTTTTTTGCTTGTTGACAACATTGCTTGCTGCCCATGACAAAAAATTATTGCCCATACCCAGAATTTGTTGCCCACACAAAAAATGGTTGCCCACAAAATATTGCTTGAAAAGTTGCTCAAACATTGCTGAATGTTGCTTGACAACATTTTTTTTGCTCACCAGAAAGCATTTTTAGGCACAAGGAGGGGCTATTTTTTGAGGTATTCTTGAATACTTCATTTTTTTGCCCTTTTCCATGCAGTTTTTTATTAGAGCTATAAGTTGTGTATATTGGATTTGGAAGTGTCCATTTTTTTACTCATTTTTAATTTTGCAAAAAAAAAGAGGGATTTTCTAAGCATTTATTTTTGCAAAATTCTAAGACAAAGGAGGGAATAAACTTGAAAAAAAATTGCATTGTAATAGGTGCATTTTCGATGGAAACCAACACCTCAAGTAGTGAAATTTGTGGGTATTTCTAATTGTTTTTTTTTGCATTTAAATTTTCTATTTTTTTGCATTAAACAATCACACAAATAAAGTAAAATAAAAGACCCCAAATTTATACACCTATTTATGCAATTTATTGCATAGCAACATTCGACATCTACGATACCTCTGGTCCACACTTACAAGTTATGTTGTCATGCTTGGACTATTGTATCTAACGCCTAATATAGTTGCAAAAATGATGTTTAAGCTTGTTCTCTATTAATAATCAGGGAGAAATAAGGTAAACTAGTTATGATATTTTCTCCATTTATACCCTAATCGTTATTGTTGTTAGACATAAATCCTGATGAAGTGATTTCCAAAGTTTTTAGGGGAAGTTACGCCCCACGCATAAGGAAAGACCTTCTATGGTCAAAAGTGTTTAGGGGAAGTTACGCACCACACATGAGGAAATATCTTCTATGGTAGGTGTCATAAAAAAAATTATTCCCTTTCAATATCACCTAAGTTCCACGTATCGTTCTACTCTTATATATACTTATAGTCTCCCTCACATAAGGGTGGTTATATATAGAGGAGTTTCGGTATAAATTTTGGGTAGGTATAATGAAAGGAGGACCATTTGGTGTTATAAGTAACCTTCATAATGGCCACTATTCACAAATATCTCTCACATTCACAGTTGTTGAAAGGTTCTAACTTCACACCATGGAAGAATAAAATGCGTGTTATTATTCAAGTGGAATATTTGTGGGGTGTAGTGACTGGAACTATCAAACACCCTACAACAATAGGGACATATCAAGATGCTTTTTATAATAAGGACAAAATATATCTCATGTTTATTCTTCTTGATACTACAGATGAGGTCCAACCTCATATTTGTGATGCCAAAACTAGTAAGGAATCTTGGGGTGCTTTGATTACTATTTATGAAGGTAAAAATCAATCCACTATTCTACACCTTCAAACTCAACTACATAACTCAATATGAAATCTAGTGAGACAGTTGATCTATTCCTATGCAGAGTGGCGGAATTGAAATCCAAATTGAAAACTATGGGATAACCAATGGATGATACTCTCTTGACATCTATCATCTTGAGAGCATTGCTCGAGTCCTATAAGATGTTGATAACCTCTCTTAATGTATCTGGAAGATAATTTTATTTTGTGTAATTGGTTAATTTACTTTAAACTAAGGAAGCAAATCAATTTCAGAAGGATGAAGTTCCATATAATTCTCTCTACACCAAACAAGGAGGTAAGAAACAAGGTCAGTTTCAAAAAGGAGGATCTTCATCAAAGGGAAAATGGAAACAACGTCAGCAGAATGACACACAATATTATAATATTTGTGATATGAATAACCATGACACCAACAAGTTTTGGTTTAAGAACAAGCAACATAATGACCTATCTCATAAGAAGAAGGGAAAAGGGAAAAAAAACCATAGAAAAATAATAAGCAATGCAAGGGGCATGTTTCTTATGCTGAATCAAATTTAGACTCAAATTCTATAGAATTAGATTCAGACTCATAATCTGAAAGAGCACACAAGGTTCTCATGACTCATACTTCATCTTCATAGATAGATGTTGTATGGTACATTAATTCAAGTGCTAGTAAGAACATGATTGGCGATAGATCATGGTTTGAGATATTTGAGGACAAATAAGGTAAGCCAGTAACAATTGCTGACAATCAAGTATACAAAGTGATGGGTGAATGTGATGTTTCTGTCACTCTTCCATATGGCAATTTTTATATTGAAAAGGTCCTCTATGTTCCTAGATTGATTAATAATTTATTGTTAGTCCCTCAGATGTTGGATCAAGATATGGATGTTGTGTTTCATGTTGCAAAAGGATAAAATAGATGTTTTATAACTAGAAAAATAAAACATATCACAACCAGATAATACAAGAATGAATTATTCATTTTATATGCCATTTCAACACCTCATGTTTCCCTAGCAGCAACTATAAAG
Organism: Wollemia nobilis; assembly: GCA_028583015.1. NCBI lineage: Eukaryota > Viridiplantae > Streptophyta > Pinopsida > Araucariales > Araucariaceae > Wollemia > Wollemia nobilis. The sequence continues at coordinate 2,475,970 of JAQPPZ010002189.1, read as the reverse complement.
GAGGCTACTTCTCTATGGCACCAAATATATGGGTATATCAGTTTAGGATATTTTCTCAAGTTGAGAAAATATGATATGGTGAGAGGACTTCTCAACCTTTCATCCACACTACTAGTTTTCTCAGATTTCTTAGCAGGAAAGCAACACCGAGTACCATTTGAAGTTATCTTTTCACGAGCTAAGAAACCTTTGGAGTTGGTATACACTGATATGTGCGGTCCTATGCCAACCAGCTATGGTGGAAAGAGGTATTTTCAATTGTTTGTATATGATCACTTAGGAAATATGTGGGTTTTCTTTCTTTAATTGAAGTCAGAGGTATTTCTATACTTTCAACAGTTCAAGAAACTTGTCGAGGAGTCAGGATGTTCCATCCAAACACTCCGCTAAGATCAAGGGGTGGAATATATCTCCAAGGAATTTTTGTCATTTCTAAATGAACATGGTATTAATATACAACTGACTACAACCTATACTCCATAGTAAAATGGAGTTACTGAAAGGAGGAATTGTTCCATTGTGGAAATGGTTCGATGTCTTCTTGTAGGGGCACATCTTGAGCAAAGGTATTGGGCGAAAGTAGTAAACACAACATCATACTTGCTAAATAGAGCACCCAAAGGATTTCTACAAGATAAAACTCTACAAGAAGCATGGAGTGGTAAGAATCCCTCCATTTCTCATCTAAGGATTTTTGGATGTAAGGCGTTCATGCACATACCAAAACAAAAAAGGAAAATTTTAGATGAGAAGACCCTGAAATGTATCTTTCTTGGTTATGATGATCATTCCAAGGGATATCGATTGATAGATCCTATGACCAATAAGAAACATATAAGTAGATATGTGGTATTTTATGAAGCTTTCACATCAAATAACACTTCTACAATTGTATACCTTGAGCAATATGAGCCTAAAAACAAGACTCCACCTCCTCTGAACAAGATTTCAAAATGGTATACAAGTACATTGAGAGATTCCAAGTTGACATCACTTCCATATCTACCTCTAGATTGACCTTGTACTCGCAGTATGACTTAGAATATGAGAGCAAAAGCATCAACTTCAAAGGTTGACAAGTTTTATCAACAATTTTATGAACTATATGTAGATGTAGAGGAATATAAGGAGACAGATATGGTGAATGAAAGGGTATATATGATAGCATTGGATGAAAATGAACCCACAACAGTTCTAGATGCACTTAGTAAGCCTCAGTGCAATGCTGCTATGAAATTAGAACATATATCTCTCATGAAAAATTATACGTGGAAGCTAATAAATCTGCCTTCCAAAAAGAATCCCATAGGTTGCAAATGGGTATTCAAATTAAAGTATAAGGCATATGGTACTATTGATAAGCATAAAGTCCATATTTTTGCAAAAGGCCATGCTAAAAAAGAAGGCATATATTATGAAGAGACTTTTGACCCTACTACAAAAATGACTACCATTCGAGTACTTTGTGCCATGGCAGCTCAGTTTGGGTGGAATTTACATCATATGGATGTAAAAAATGCTTTCTTGAATGGTGATCAACAAGAAGAAGTGTACATGATCCAACCAGAAGTATTTTTTGTTGAAGGACAAGAACAAAAAATTTGTAAGTTGATCAAATCCTTGTATGAGCTAAAACAAGCTCCTCGATCTTGGTACATCAAAATATATAGTCACCTAGTGCAACATGGTTTTCAAAGAATTACTTTAGATGCAAATATCTATATCAAGAACAATGGTTCTGACATAGTGATTTTGGTGCTATATGTAGATGATCTGATCATAATAGGGAGCTCTGACAGTATGATTGATGCCGTAAAATATGCTTTGAAACAATATTTTAAAATGACAGATCTAGGAATTCTTCACTATTGTCTTGGTTTATAAGTGACTCAAAAAAAGAATCATATCCAAGTAGCACAAAAGAAGTATGCCAAGACATTGATTGATAAATATCGCATGACTAATTGTAAGTCTAAGGCAACTTCAATGGAGACTAGACTTAAGCTATCAAGATATGACAAATCACCATAGTATAAGGTACTCTCTATCTCCAACTAATTGGAAGTCTCATATATCTGATAAATACCAGGCCAGATCTTAGTTTTGTTGTAGGTTATCTTTCAATGTTCAGGCAGGAACCAAAGGTAAGTCATTGGAAAGCAACAAAGAGATTTCTTCATTATATCCATGGTACTATAGATTTTGGCTTGGAGTACAATAAAAATAGAAAATTCTATCTACAGGGATACACAGACTCAGATTATATCGGATCTATAGATGATCACAAGTCAAATTCTGGATACATTTTTCATCTTGGATCTGGTCCTGTCTCTTGGAATAGTAAGAAGCATCAAGTGGTTTTTATTTCTTCTACAAAATCAAAATATTGCACAACCATTGGAGTAGTCTGTGATATAATATGGTTAAGTCACATTCTTACAAACATGGGTCTTCCAAAGAACCTTCCACTTCATTTTTTTTGTGACAATCAGGGTGTTTTGAATCTTGTCAAGAATCTAATATTTCATGATCACACAAAACACATCGACACTCTATGTTATTTAATTCGCAATGAAGTTCCAAAGAATCACATACAACTCCAATACATTCCCATTGATGAGCAAGTTGCAGACATTTTCATCAAGGCACTTGCACGTGTCAAATTTGAATTATTTTGCAATGTTCTTTGTATTTGCCAATAATGTAATAAGGAGGTATGTTAGCATAATGTACTATTTTTATAGTTTATTACATCATTGTGGGATGTTAAAATATCACTCATAGGTGCTCTCCAAGTTAAGTGGTTTCACAACCACTTTGGTGGTTTCACAACCACTTTGGTGGTTTCATAACCACCTTAGAACCGACCGAGAATGTATATTTATTACCATCTATTTTCAATACAAACTACTACGCATTTTGTAACAGTATCAAAACAAAACTGAAGCTACAAGTTCAATCAAGAATGATATATACCTTATATTCAACTAAATTTTCTCAACAAATTATTAAATGTCTATCTCAACATGGATTTAATGATAAATTACACAAGTTTTTAGAAATACAATATACAACGCAGTAGGTCCAATAGAGTCCAAAGTTTTCCTACAAAAATTAGTGGATGAACCTGATATTCAAGATGATGAATAATATTATAGAGAAGAATAGATTCATTAATAGTGCAAGGTCACTTGAAGAATAAAGATAAATACAAAGACCAATATTGAAGACTAAAGTCTTCAATAACCAAATAATGTAATGCATGGGAGTGTTGAGGAATATTACATTATTTGGCACATGCTAATGTACCCCCATGTTACCTTCATGGTATATTTATACATATGTAATATATTAGTATTGAGTCTATAGTTTAAAGTGTGATTTGTATTTCCTATTTTATGTGTCAATCTCTAGGAAATGCACAAGTGTCATGTAAGTTAGAGTGCAAGTGTAGAATGAGAGAATGTGCACAAGTGTTATGTATGTAAGAGTATAAATATGTAATTTGAATATGTGCACATGTTTCTTAGAATAGGATTTCATGTAGAAGTGTAAGAGTCATGTATATGTGTGCAAGTGTCTTAGAGTCAAGAGTCCATGAAGAGTCTTGTATGCAAGTGGCAATATGACAAGCCAAGATTCATAAGACTTGGCATATGGAGAGAATTATTCAAGTACTTGAAGAGTCACATTACTATGGCTATATTATGGACACAATGCTCCATGAGAAAGCAATCCAATAAAATCCAAGAAATCTAAATATCATATTAGAGAGTTGTAAAAACAAGGAATAGAATAAATATTGTACACATTTTGAGCAATTAATATTGTATGTGTTCTTCATGCATATTTCATGAATGTTTCAGGCCATTTACATTCATATTTCAATATAGAAATGAATTTTATTTGCTTGATTATATAGGCCTTGATATACATATTAATTTGCTCATATATTCTACTCTTCTTCTTATTATTTTAACCTATGATATATTGTGGTAGTAAGGCTTAAAAAACCACTAATTATAATAGAATCCATGTATGGAATGAGTACAAAAAGAATATTTTGACAGGGGTAGGTCACAGTAAAAAGTAGCAATAAATAGTAAAATTAAAATTGTCATTGTCATGATAAACTATCTTTGTCAAGCGTCTTCGTCACAAGGAGATATATTGTAAATAGTAAAATCGATAGTAAAAAGTAATTTTATAGGTATTATGTAATTATAGAAAAAGTCCAAAATAAAAAACTCTAAAAACATATGGTATTTTGACTATTTCATTTAATTATAAAATATCATCGATAAAATCCAAAATAAAAATCTCTAGAAACGTATGATATTTTGACTCTCATTTAATTAAAAATATCCTAATAAAGTTCAAGAAATATATCTAAATTATCTTGATATTATGGAAAGATCTCGAAAAGAATATCTCTAATAAGTATAGCTAGTTTCCCATCTATAGTTATCTATGGATGTAATATCTAGTTTCCATGAGCCTATAAATAGATAAGATACCCTTTATGGGAGGCAATTGGATCAATTGTGATCTAAATGAAGTAATAGAGACTCTAGTGCATGAGTGAGAGCTAGTAAGCTAAGCTAGTTAGAGAATAATGTTTATTTGTGCAAGGTGTGACCAAGATTGTTAAAGTGAGGGTGTGGAGGATGGTTGTTGGGCAAGTCCATAGGAGGTGGATGCTCAACAGAAGGATCAATTTTGTGAGCCTTTCATATAATTTTGCAATTTGTATTTCTAATAAAGTCCCTTCTCTTTCCATTATGTTATATATTTTCTTATCAGCAAATACTATTTTTCATGTTGTTCTAATATCTTCTTATGAATGAGAGTACTATGCTAGCATACCACCACTAAGAAGAGACTATGCACCAAATACAATTACCATAGTAAGAAAAGGTCTCAAGAAAGTATTGTGAGCATTCCATAGTTTGACACTGGCATGTGCATGAACAATTTTTAGATCTAAAAATTAATATTCTATGGGACTACATTTTATTTGCAAGAGGTACAAAAATTTTGGGTCCATTTATATGGTATTATCATGTGTAAAAATCATAGACTCGTTTTTCTTTTTAAGCCTACTAAAATACAAGAATTTTAAAGTTCAATTGGAAATTACAGTTTAAATGCAGTGACTATAGACAATACAAAAATGACAAATTATGAATAATATTTTATAGTATATACATTGAATCATTCATTGCAATTGTATATCTTAATATACATAGCCTATAGGTACATATACAAGATACCTTAGCAATTACGACTGGATGCAGTCTAACACATTATGCTTATAGGAGACATACACCATTCAAATGACCATAAGTATCTATAATAAATAGTTCAAATTCATAGAAACTCATAATATTCATAATATCATCATATGCATTACAAGATACATTCTTGTATTGCAATTAATACAAATCCATACACTTAAAATAGAACCCATTGTTATAAAAAATGAATAGTTCTCATTTATAGTTTGTAATTTTATGAATGTATGTCTTGAATCAATTATTGTAGTCAACAACCTCCTCTTCATTATTGATGATTCAATTTTTCTTCAAGACATTTAATATCATCAAATACTTTAATGTTGACATGTTGTATTCAATCTTGAAAGCGAAGACTCTATAGAGCCGCATGAATTCCAAGGGCATATATCTCCTTCCACAACAACACCATAGCATTATGAATCCTCAATTCGATCACATATAGATAAACATATAGGACTTAGAATGTCATACTTTTAAAACACATGCATATTGGAGTGACCATGATATAATAGACTTGATCGATAGATCCTTAGTTGTGCTCCCTAAAACACATATTTTTTTTATTTTTTCAATAACTTACTCTTTAATCACAACTATAAACTAATAGTTACTATTACATGTGTTTATACATACTACCATATTATGCAAAAATAGTAGAGTATGTGGGTGATCAACAACAACCACAACTAACCCAAATACTCAAGCTCTTAGTGAATGAACCTATGAGTATAGAGGCCCTAATGAGCCACAAGCCTCGTAAGGTGTTCCTTGGTGACATTATTGTGGACTATGAAGTAATCTTGGACATGATCTAGGAAAAAATCATGCTCTATGATGGCCTAATAGATAGCAACATTGAGATGATAATAGCCCTATTAGTTTTACCTAAATTTTGAAAGACACATAAGCACAATCTATATACATATTTTTGTGTATGTATATAGGAATTTCAAGTAGCATCAAAGGATAAATATGAACTAGTAAACTTTATCTATATCCTAGTTTTCAATGACACAAGAATCATAGAAACCACCCCTTTACTTTATCCATGATTCAAGTTCATATGTAACACAACTATTAGTAAACTACTCGCCAACCCTAAACCATATGCAATTGGCACCATCACCCCTATTGTCACCAATTCCACACAAATTGGTGATCAACAAGTGGGAAATTAATATTTGTTGCTTTCTCACTTTTATTTTTTGTTTTTCCATTGCTTGCTTCTTTATTCATATCAATTCAACAACTTTATATTGAGGAAACATCAATCCTATTATTCAAAAATATCATGAGAAGATAACATACATAGTTTAAGATATTCCAAACAACTCAATTGATGGAACATCACTCTATTAAAGAAGAAAAAACATTGTGTGAAATGTAACTCTTGTCCAATTCAACATTAAATGTATATATTTAGAAAACACTCATTTTTTTATGTATACAATTTAGTCTCATTCACCTACTCTAAAATTATCTATTAATGATTCTCCAAATATCAATGACGTGCTCATGGTCTTGGATACATGTGTCAACCACTTTCAACCCATTTGTACAAATTGAAAAAGTATGGTAGAAACCTTTAGAAAATAACAAGATGTTACTAGCAAGTGCACCACTTTCCATTAGTCCTCTTCACACATTATTGACCTTTACTTCTATGCACCCCAAAATACATAAATTATACGACCTTACAACACATGCTCTCATACCATATGCTCGAACAACTCCTTCAAATGCTTGTATGTATGCAATAGAGGACTATCTAAATGACAAGAATAACGATATATATACTTCATGATTTTCAAGTGTAAGTAGAGTTCACTCCTAGCTAAAGAAACATCATTATACATATATCTTGATAAATGAGACCATTTAAAAGTCCTTGGATAATCATATTTTACTCTCAAGAGGACACAAGTTGGTATTGTATGAGGTAACTCATGTAAAAACATCTTATTTAGCTCTGTATTGTATAAAAATGCTATTAATTTTATGTACATAAAATTAATAAAAGCATTAATAAAAGCATTATTGGATATCCACCCTTCTTAGGTGTTATATGTTGCTCTCTATGATCAATTTTTCACATAATTAATAAAAGCAACAATGCCACCACCTACCTTCCTATGAGACTATGCAATCCTTGTTTGAAAAGTTATTTAAAAAATAAAATTGTGAAACATCATGGAATGAATAGTTATATTGTCCATATAGGAACAAATTAGTTGGTATGCAAGTGAGCTCCCATCTCAAAGACCTAGGTTCAAAATATGGTAAATATGATCTCCCATTGTAATGGTTGAGCCTTGCATCTTCAATATTAAAATAATGATAATATTAATTACAATGAACAATAAAATGATAATATCTCAACTCGTTGAATTTCTTGGCTTTCAAGGATGAGACTAAGGTCAAAACCTTAACAAGTTATACATGTATAATTTCCAAGTTGTTATAGTACTACTATATAGTCATGATGTAATACCGATGAGACCCATTTTAACCCATTTTAATCCCATGTAACCCATTAAAAAATAACAAGTATATTTAACAAAACAAATAATAATATTCTAACATTAAACTATTACTTAATAGTAATAATATTAAAATATTTGTCCCACATGGCAATGCAACTATTCAGGCTTTGGCTCTTCTTTGAGAGGTCCAAGGTTTAAATTGTGGCATGGTCGAGCGAGTGTGTGAAGGGGTGGATGTATGTATGACTGTGTGTTTAGCCCGTATTAGCTCTCATCCTTATGAGGGGTCATGGTTGGGAGGGGAATGCCCAACACTGAGCATTGGTAGTAGGGGTTTCTCACACTACCCAAACCAAAAACAATCTTAAAATATTTTAAAATTTTAATGAAAATATTAATAAATTTATTGAAAAAAAAAATATAGAGTTTAATTATCATATATTGAATTGCATGGATTCAACTGATTAAATTCTTTGAATTATTAATTAAAAGATTAATAAATTTATTGAAAATAAAAAATAAGATTATAAAAACATATAGAATTTAATTATCATATATCAAATTACATAGAATCAACTGATTAAATTCTTTAACTTGAATGAAAGATCAAAATTTTTTAACAAACAATATATACATAATTACTAACTTATTGTAATATTAAATATAATAATTTCAATATCATATAAAAAATTTAAAAATATAATAAACTAATATTCTATTATTATATAATAATAATTTTAAATAAATTATTCAAATAGTTATATTCTCATAAAACTTTTTCTCTTAATCTATAATAATTTAATGATATATTACTTCGTAGTTGTGAGAAAATCTAAGACATCTTTTTCTATTAATATTTTTCTCTTACTACCTCATAAATTTCGTTTAGTTCCTATGCTCTTTTTAAATAAACATATTTTATGTAATGACCATTGAAACATTTTCATAGAATTTTACAAATATTTATAAAAGTATATAACTAAAACTTTTAATAAATTAATTTTGATCAATTTTTAATATTTCTCTTCCATTGTTAACATTGCTTAAGCAGTATTTTTCATCTTCTTTTACTTCAATAAGAACTTCGACGCCCAGTTCTCTGCAATAAGGTACGCCCTATTTGCCTCTAATATAGGCGAAATAATTTTACATGCAATTGTCAACGGTGGATGCCCCCTATTTGCCTCTAATATAGGCGAAATAATTTTACATGCAATTGTCAACGGTGGATGCCCAACCTAAAACAATAAATTATAACATTTCCCAGTTTACTGACCTTCTGTACAATCTAAATGCTGACAGAAGAAAATCAAGAAGTATTTTCAAAAGAGATCACAACCCTAGTGGGGTTTAATTTTAGAGACTTTAGAATTTTAATTTCAATTTAAGTTTTGAATCTTAAGAATCTTCAAGGTAATATAGTGTGATCTGATAAAGCCTCCAACTACCTTACAATTTCAGGAAAGGAAGTAGGCTAACTGTCTTCATGGCCTTGGGTGATAACTTTTTTTTTAATAAAGCCTCGTTGATTACAGTTTATATCGTGACCGTTCATTTGACGTTCGATTGAATCAATGCTTACGTCAGGGTCCACTTCCCTAAACTCTACCACCGGCTTCGGTCTCTTCCGTAATTTGTTTTCACGCGGGAATGTGGTGTAGATAACTGTAAACTGTAAAAGTTAAGGAAGAAGACCTTATCAAGAAAAATATATAATTTGCATCGGATTTTGGGCTTGCGATTACGACTCTTTTCCTTGAAGATTCTGGTTCAAATTAAGATGGACTGTGTGGTTCAAACTAAGGTGAAAGTGTGTTTCTGGTTGTATCAAACAAAAGAGGATGAAAGTTCCAACCTCCTCAATACTTGGTGATCTTCTTCATAATCTTAAATCCTCATGTCTAAAAGCTATAAACTACATTGTCACTTTCAAAACAGTAGAAAAAACCTTTGAGTAGTTTATGAATTTTAATATTTGTCATACTTTTTATCAATAGCGTAGTAGGTTTAAAGGTGCAAGTCTTTGGTTCTACTTATATGGAATTCCTCGCCTCTATTAATATTTAATGGTGGCATGTGGGGTAGTTGGCCCTCTTACTTTCTAATTGTACATCTGATATTTTTCATATATACACGGTTTATTTTCAATGGCATATTTCTATAATGAAATTTTTATTTTTTATTAATTTATTTATTTTTATTGCATAGGAGAGTTGGTTACAGCTATTATTTTTAGTAACTGACAAGTGACGAATTCAAACCACAGGGACTGCTCCCAATAAACTTATCCATCTCATTCTTGTTGACCCGGGATGAGGTCGTTTGAATTCCTACCGTCGTCAGTCTTGCACGCACTCAGAAGATTTGGAACAGACTACTACCAAAGTTTAAAACTAAATCTCTTCTAAGTAAATGTCCCCACACCAACACTTACCAATTCACTAACCCTTAAAGATCTTATAATAAAATTTCTTTCTATTAATTTCTTTCCTCCTCTTGTCTACAAGAATCCCATCGCATTTGAAACGTGGGATGGAGTGGTATTGACGTTTGAGAATGTCCAAGGGTCGACGTTCAATAGTTGTTGAGCCAGCTTGGTCGACCTTTCAGAGCATCAAGAGTTCAACTTAAAATTACCAACTTATGGCAGGGACCAAATGTAACTGTTACATATGATAAGACTAACACGATGGTAACAAATGCACAAGTCATATGATGATGATAAAAATGAAATGCAAGTACTACAAATTATATAATTTGTAACCACCCAAGTACTATGTAAATTATATAATTTTCTACAAGTATTACATATTATATAATTTCCAACAACCCAAGTACTATAAATTATATAAACTTATTAATGATAACAACCAAATACTCATTCAATAATGAATGAGTGATGGTTATGGATGTATTGTAGCTTTCCAGGTTAAATTGAGGTTAATTTTGTTTCCTTCTATGTCAGGGATGTTTAAGTCTGCACTCCATAATATCTTTTCAGTCATGTTGTCCTTTTTGTTTAGTTCTGTTCTGTTGTGTTGGATACGTGGCCTATGTGACATTCACAATTATAGTCTTATTTGGAATATGTTTAATTATTTTTCCTTTAATAGAAGGTACCTTATGCAAATTTATTTTGCTTTAATAGAAGGCAACCGACGTGCCAACTGTTTTTCGGTGTCAATAAAAGCCCAACTCGGTTGTTATTATGCACCAAGTCTTCTTTTTATGAAGGAGACAGTTTTTTTTTAACATGTGTGAATCTAATGCTAACCACAGTGGTTGGTGACTTCTTGCCTTGATCAAGATTCGTCGTATCTTAATCCGCAGCGGTAAGAGGGGGTCGTTTACTTGAAAGAGACAATTTAATTGCCTACATTAAATGTATGTCTTACTTTATACGTGGGGAGTTTTAAATTTTTATTTATTTAAGTATCAAAATAAGTGGGATAGGGTTATACCATATTTTATGAGAAGAAGAGGTATTAAAATGTAAAGAAATTTTAACATTATTTTATGTAAATTATATTTTTTTAAATAAATTAAAAATATTTTTTAATGATATTTTTATAAGGTATTTAGTAGTCAACTAGTTATAGAAGTTTAAGTTTAATTATTAGCTTATTAAAAATATATTATAGCTTTTTAAATAAGCTATGGGTGACTTCTATTGGTACGCCTTTCATCAAAATAACAAAATATTACTCTCTATCAAGTCAATTCATCTTTTTTTTTTTTGGATTTATAGGGAAATTGGTAACTCTAGGGCATCTGGGATAACCATTCCAGGGCATCGAACTAGGGTAACCAACCAGCAATCACTGGGTCGTTACCATCCAACCTATCCCCTTTTGGGTATGCAATGGTTTGAACTTTGAAATTGTTTAGGATAAATACATGATTTTTAGAGGGGCTTGGACCCCTATCAACAAGGTGGGTGTAGAGGAATGGAGCCCTGTCGACCTCTACCAGCACATAGGACATTCCCAGCAACACGTACATAGGACATTCCAAGCTACACCGTATATCTGCAATATGGAGGCAAGGAGAATGGAACCTAGGTCGGTCTCTACCAGCACCCAAGACTTTCACCAACTGGGTCAACTTATCATTTTTATTAAGAGATAAAGTCTAACTCGTTTAGCTACCTCATAAAATTTAAATTTTGTCAAGAAGAAGATTAAAATTGTAATTGGCTATATTATCTAGTACTTGGTTTTCTTCTTTACAGATTTCTTTGTATTTTCAATGTAAATTTTTTAATCAAATTCCCACATCTATTTTTTTTTATAGCATTAATGATAATTTGTGAATACCCTTCAATTGAAATAATTTCCATCCTTTTTCAAGTGTAGTTTTGATCAAAGTGTAATTTTGATCAATGTAAGGAGTGCCCTAGCCTCTACATAGTCATGTTCCATATAACTTCAAGTAAGCAAGGGGGATTTTTTTTCTTTATTATTTCAAAAAATACTACCTTGATTAGCTTTTCTTGGATTTTATTTGGAAGCAAAATCAAAATTAATTTTGTTGAACCCAATTTTTTGAACTTTCTATTTTACCCTGCATCGAAGTAAATCCTTTATGTTAACTACATTCTTGTATATGACCCTTCCATGTATATTTAAATCCTATAACCAAGAGGTTAGTACATTTTTTCTGTACTTAAGACTTACCATGATGAGCATTGAGCATTAAAATAGTTTCAAACTTGGAAATGATTTTAACATTTATTTTTAAAAATTATATTATTTCTTTCAAGCAATAAATTCAAACAAAAAATGGTAGGAGAAATCCTCCATATAATAAATAAAGCTTTAGCTTTAAAATAATTAATTTAACATTTCATAAATTATTTCAATGTTGATGGAGCTAGAAAACACATTCTCATATGTTTGAAAAAGTAGCACCAAATGGTGTAAACAAAAAGAAAATGAACAAGTAAATGATTCTATGTCCTTATCACAAAAGGCATAACTATAAGATCCATGATATCCTTTTCTTTGTATACTCTCTCATGTAACAATATTTTTTTGAAATGCTAACCACAAGAATGTTGAGGCCTTAGGGAAGGCCTCCACTGATCAAACATTCTTCCAAGGAAAATTATTAGGAGTAGGAAATTTTGATTACTCTAAATACATTGATTTTCCACCATTTATTGATATATTTCAAAATAATTCATCCTTCCATATAAAAATACACAAATAAAACTCTTGAAGCATATTTTGAAACCCATATGCTATGTGTCTCAGTTCTCCTTCACTTATGTTATTAATAAAAATCTATTATTTAGAGCTATTATTCACATAATATAATCTTTAACTATGGACCTTTACAAGTTAGACATGATCAAACTAACACTTGCCACATTGAATTAGAAATATAAGTATAATTCTTCAACCAAGTGCACCTAGGGGTGTATTGCAATAGTTCGGGCTTTGGTTCTTCTTCAGGAGGTCCAAGGCTTAAACCATGGTGTGGGCGAGTGTGTGAGGGGGTGGGTGTGTGGTGGATTTGTGTTAAATTCCCTATTGATAAGTATAGCTCTCAACTTTAGGAGGGGTCATGATTGGGAGCAAACTGCTTAGCCCTGTACGTAGGTCATAGGGGTTTCTCACAATAACCAAATCCAAAAAAAAAGTCTTCAACCAAGCAACAAGCCAAATATTTTTAGAATGTCTCACTAACCATAAAATAGGTTTCTTGCTCAATTGGGAACTATATGATATGAATTTTCATGTTGAGAATCAATTCGGTAGGGTTCGTTTCCTGAATAATTTATTTACATCAGGAAAACCTATATATTTTTGAAATAACACTTTTTCCTAATCTTTCCTTCATCTTTGAATAATGTCTAACCAAGTTTTACCTCTAAGTTCATAATTAGCGGGTATTTCTTTGTCTAAGAAATATGTCTAATCTTTCCTAATCTTTCCTTCATCTTTGAATAATGTCAAACCCTAAAATATCCATAATATTTCATTGTAAATCTAGGGTAGTGTTAATAAAAAATATCATGGATTTTGTAGTATTAGCCAACTATCTAGTAGCCTTCTCATAGCAAAATAATATTGATTTAAACTTCATAGTACCATTGACCAAGGGATGACCTAAAAGAAAATGATCATCAACAATTTGAAGATGATATTCAAAGGGACCATTTGTTGCAATTAGAATACCTTTGAATTATTCCTTTATTTCTTCCTTTGAGAAAGCTCTCCCTAATACTTTTGCAAGAGTACTAAATAGATAGGGAGATAGTGAGCCATCCTAGCATAGTCAATGGGATGAATCAAATTATCCAATATGTGATTCATTGATTAAAATAGGATATTCTAGAGAGCTATAAAAAAATATAATATATTCACATCAATCTTTATCAAAACCATTTTTTAAAGTATCATGTAGAAAACTCAAACAAATTTTATCATATATTTTATTCATCTTGAATTTCATAAGCATACCTAGATTTTTCATGGAATGAAGAGAGTATATGGAATCCTATGCAATAATTACACCATAAATAATTTTTTGGCCACAAAAAAAACCATTGTGTTCCAATAAGATTAATGCTTTTCAATCTATTTGCTATTTTTTTAAATAGTCTCATAAATCATATTGGAAGGCCTATGAGACAAAACATATCAAAATATTGTCTTATATTTCTTGGGAACCAACGTAATAAAGGTGGAATTTATCTTACTTAATATAAATTTTCTTTTTTTGGAGCCTCTTCAATCACAACCAACATATCACTCATAAAAAAATCCTAAGATTCTTAAATAAAAATTGTAGGAAATCCATTGGGGCCAAATGCCTTGTTAGGATGGAAAGAGGAAATTGACTTATTAATCTATTTATAGAGATAATTCTCATCAATATATATATATATATATATATATATATATATATATATATATATATATATATATATATATATATATATATATATATATATATATATATATTGATTTGTAACCCCCTAGCATATCCGCAACATGTGAGGGGAGAGATTTGAACCTGGGGCCTCTTAATTTCAACTGGATAGTTTTAACTACCCACTTGCTCTCAAACTCCTTTACATGAGCAAATTCTCATCAATATTTTATTTTTCCATTGTGTTATAATTGATGAAATATTTATAAAATCTTATCTTAAGCCTTTTTATCTTGTACAACATCTGACAAAATATCTTTGAAATAATTTATTGCTTCCTTCTTGATATCTTCTTCTTCATCAATATTTCTTCCATCTGGAGTTGAAATATTTTTTATGTAATGAAGAGGAATTTCTATGTTGGCTATAGCATGAAATAATTTGGTATTTTTATCTCCTTCTTCAAGTCACATCTCACTAGATTTTTGGGACCAATATAACTATTTTTAAATATATTATGATGATATAAAAGAAATTATTTTTCTTACATATAAGTATCATAAACCGCTATATTGATTTATACTATATCTTGTAAATTTTTGTGCTTGGATGCACTTTCCTCATTTTCTTTAAATATTTAATCAAAATATTTGGCATTTGAAATATTCATTTAGCCCTTCAGGTATTTCATCTTTTAAACAAGCATGTACATACATGATCCTTTAAAAATGCATCCCGCTATAACATAACCATCTTGAAGAAATTAGGGTCTTGGAGCCATATGGATTAAAAGAAAAATATCTTTCAATATCCATCATTGAGTAAACCACATATCAAGAGAATGGATTTTTATCTAATCCTACTTGTAACAAAATGTCCAAAGAGATTGTATACTCTATTTATAAACATGTGTTAGATAACAAAGTACTATCCAATATTTTTCTTATATGAATTTACACAATCCAAAATTAGGAGTATTGAAAAGTTCTACCAGATCTAATATTCAAAATTAGACGATAGAAGAGCAAAAAATAGTTGCTAGTTTGGTAGGTAGGGTTATGCATAGTGGTGAATATTTGCAAATTGGACGAATATTAGTATTTCCAAAATTTGAAATTGGCGAATATGAGGACCCTCGACGTCAGCCCATTCACCTAAAATTTTCGGGATAAATTTTTTCTTAGGGTCAATTTGCCACAATATATATCCAAACATAGGCATATTTGTACTCGTTGGAAAACTCTTTTCAAGCTTGATCTAATGGTGGTGTTTTTATAAAGATATAAGATTATTTAATAGGTAAAAAATAACCCAAGGATAAATTTACATTTTAGGGCTTCAAATACCCCAAATTTTAGTATGAAGATGCTCGATTTGATTTTCTTAGGATTCTCCATGATTCACCATGATTTTTATTAGGATTCGTCATTTTTTACAAGTAGATTTTGAGTCCAACCCCTTATGCATAACCCTGTCGGTAGGTTTAGGGGTGGGAAAATCGTGTTTTTTGCATTAACATCGCCTTGAGGTAGTGTTAGTTCACCCTTTTTAATGGCTACCACTCATAAATTCAGTTCAATTTATTCTGATTTTGCTGAAGAGCTCAATGGCACTAGGGAAATGTTCGCACAAGTTCATTTCGAAAGTGTATCATGAGGTAAAGGCCCTGTCCTTGAAGCTGTTATTCTTTTGCATGAACATCATATAGCTTGTGAATGGTTTTAAAGTCATACCTTGGTGGGTTATTGTATCGCTCCAATTTTTTTGCATCCTTACCTTCAGGCTATAGGATCCGTGCCCAAAAGGAGGATGGGAAAAGGATGGCACGGTACCTCAGACTGAGAGGCCTTGCGAAGGTCCCGCCTCTCATGGGAGGTGTATTAATGGTGATTTTTCGACGGATGGTGGGTTCACCAAGAAACGTTTGAATGGCAGTTTCCACGCCTAGGTTGGGAATGTGTTTAATGTGTTCAGTTTTATCTTTAAACATTTGAGTCCTAGGTTTTGGCCAAATGAATCTAAGTTGTTCTATTATGAAAATGTAGACTAAATGAAATACAACAAACAGATTTGAGCAAAAATAGAGAGAAAAATCTAAATTAAAGAGCCATACCTGATTCGAAAGTCTGATGGAGGTTCTGATTCTTGAAGCAGACAGGATCGTCTGAAATTTGACGGGATCATCTTTGACCTACAGGATCGTCTGAGATCTGACGAATTCGTCAAAGACCTGCAAATAGAGAAATAGACACAAAATACAAAAAATACAGCAATGCTAATAGAGGATAATGATGTAAAATGACAATAAGGATGTTAATAGATAATCTCAAATTGAAATGCAAGTAAGTTGCAACACTTTAATAGCTAATCATGACCTTATTATGCAATTAAACTACATGGGTGAACTCCAAGATGCAAAATAATAAAGAATAATCATAAGATTAACTAAATACAGAATAATGCAATAGAAAATAATGAGGAAATGCAAACTCTGGGCACTAATTGCCCCCAATGCAGACTGTAGTCTAGATCGTCTCGAATTGGTGCGAAATCATCTTGAATTGAACAGGATCATCCACGACGAACTGAGCTTGCTCCGGCTGAAAAATACTAAGGTTTCTGCAAATAAATTTGGACAAATATGGAGGCAAATAATAATTTAAGACGGTCTAATGCATGTAGAACTTGTTTTACAAGAAATTTCAACCAGGGGGATGCCAAGGGGGAGTCCTAAGTTTAAATAGGCTTAGGAGGGAGGTTAGGAGGTTGGAGATCATCCCAATTTGGGAGATCTCCAACGGGGAGGGTCTCTAACGATGCAGACACGCTTCTGCCCGGATTAGAGACGTCGTTGGAACAGAGGCTAATTGTGAAAAATTAGTTTTGGGACAAGATCGTCTGGACGTCCTAGCCCAGATGAAATCGTCCGATCTAAGGCGATATCGTTTGATCGACGACAATATCGTCAAACGGTCAAAACAAACTCTAAAAATGGCGCGAGAAAGGAGGAAACGGGTTAAACTATAGTTTAGGAGCATTTTTGGGGTTAAAATTTGAATTTGAATATTTACTAGAGTAATTGTAATTATTTAAGGTTTTACTGTACCAATTTTAGGGTGCTACATTTTGCCCCCTCTTTAGCAATTTTTCGAAGAAAATGCGTTAAAGGTGAGTTCTTCTCGATCTATGAGAAAGAACAAAGTATTCCCATTTTTAGGCGATGATTCTAGGTCGAATCGTACGACAGCTTACGATGGTGCCCCCTCCGTGTTTTTACCCAAATCAAACGTTTGAGGTAAAAACGCAGAAAAGAAAAAATTTAAAATGTTTTTAATTGTTTTTAAATAAAATTAAGAAAAATAGGGTAAAACCCTAATTCATTGTTACTGTTCATTTTCCTAGTTTTTAGAGCTCTGGAGACAAGATGGTCAAGACAGTGCACAGATCAACAGAGGTCCGGCGTGGGCTACGGGTAAGGGTCTAAACTGAATTTAGAATGCTTTACTTTAGACTTTCATGCTTTTTAGATTAGATTTGATTGATTTTTGAGAATCACGGCCTTTTTTGGGCCGTCGACGTTGTCGAGACGAAATCATCTCAATTTCGCCGAAATTGTCTCGATATCATTGATTTCGTCTAAGGGCAAAATCGATGATAGGGGGATGATTTCGTCCAATAAGGGACGATTTCCTCATGTGAAATCGAAGACGAATTTGCTCAAATTGGGGACGATATCGTCCAATTGTGGACGATATCATCATTTATAAAATTGAACTTAGTTTGACTTGCATTTTTAATTAATGATTTATTAATGATTTTTATTGTTGATTTTGTTTATGTTGTAGAGAGGATTACTAAAGAGCAAAGAATGGAAATATGGCGGGTTGAAGGATGACTTGGCTGCTCTATCTTAGGCAAAGCGAGATCAGCTATCTTAGGTCGGCTTGCAGCATGTGGCAGAGATGCCACAGGTTTCTACAGATATGGGGCTATTGATAGCCCTAGCAGAAAGGTGGTATTTGGGTTCTTCTTGTTTTCGGTTACCGATAGGGGAGATGACTCCAACACTGGAGGATGTATGGAGGATTTTAAGGATCCCCATACAAGGACGGCTGATCACTCTCACGGCCAATCAAGGCCACACGATGATGCGACTGTGTGGTGATTTGAGCTTTGCCTTGGAGAAGGGCAGAGTGAATATTGAGTCGTTGTGCCAGATGCCTAGGGCATCTAGACTCACACGAGTTTTGGCTGGGGTGGTAGGTGGACTTCTGTTGTGCCACCAAAGTGGATGCAGAGTACCATGGCTACTAATAAATGTGGTCTGTGACATGAGAGACCACGGATATAGGTTTGCTTAGGGGAGCTTTGTACTATGCTGGTTGTATAGGATCCTTCATGGGGTCATATACAAGGGCGGTCGATGTCTGGTTATGACATCATTACTGCAGGTTTGGTGCTGGGAGCACATCACGGTGCGAAGGCCGATAGGGCTCCCATTAACAGGGATTGACTGGGAGAGGCCCTGAGTTTTCTACTGGTGGCTCCGAAGAGGGTCATAGCGAAAGATAGATCTGCCAATGTCTCGAAGACTACTAGATGACCTTGTCTCTGACTAGATCACCTGGAGGCCTTGGAGAGATCATCTAGGGTGGGTCGAGGACGGACAAGAGCTGGCTTGCATCATACGAGTCTACTGGCTGAGGATGGAGAGGGGAGAGGTGGAGCTCCACCGATATGTCTGAGTTTTGAGGTAGTTTGGTCTACAACAGGGGATCCCATCTCTTAGAGACTACAAATTTTCTCGGACTATCTGGGATAACACTACAGTTAGCGGGGCTCTAGATATGCAGCGATTTTGGAGTCAGGACGCAGATGATGCCCCCATTTAGCCAGTGGATGGGGACGATGCTGGGGTAGCCGACGGCTATGATGCCTGATACACAAGCATCCGCCCTCCTCGAATGACAAGGGCTCAGGGTCTGATTCATGCAGTTGTGCATCAGATGGGGAGGCGACGCCAGGCAGCCATTGAGGCATCATAGGGTCATGGTGGGAGAGAGCATAGGAGACCACAGGCTCAGCAGAGGCCGCGACAATGGGAGAGGAGGGAGGAAAGACCCCCTTCTCCATAGAGAGAGAGGCCACCATTGCCCGATAAGGGAAAGGGTGTTGACACTATGGAGAGCAACGAGACAGCGACTCTTCGAGTTGAGGTTTCCTGCCTGTGGGCTCAGGTGCAGACATTGCAGGATGAGGCTACATGACTTAGAGCTCGGGGTGAAAGAGCGAGCACTCAAGATTTAGCACGCGCTATTGTCCAGGTTACATTCTATCAGGCTCTATATTACCAGGTGGTGCTAGAAGAGCAGAGGGTGCCATTACCAGCTCATATTGTAGAGCCTATCATGATGGGGTCATCTAGGACATCATCATGATCGACATCTAGGACTCATGGCACCACACGGACTACGATGGGGCCACCTCCTCCACCTCAAGTCGGGGGAGGAGATGAGGTTGAGAGCTCGAAGGGTTCTCGAGGCGAGGCTACTGTACTACACAGAGATTGTATATTTGATTGAGAGGATTGAGTATGCCAAGATGTAGATTGTGGCATACCAATCTATTTTTGATATGATGTACATATATTTGATATATATATATATATATATATATGAGATATTTTTTGATCATATGACTTGTCTTATGCGTTTGTATGATGCTTTTAATGTTTTGGTGTGATTGATTTGATGATTCATGTAATTATGTCATTGAAAAATATTATGGTTTAAATGTCATGCTTTAAAAATTTTAAGTGAAATAATCTGATGTAACAAATTGTTTGTTGTGATGATAATTTGATAAAAAATAAAAGGGAGCTTTAACAATAATTTCAAAGGACATT
Source organism: Wollemia nobilis (assembly GCA_028583015.1). Lineage (NCBI taxonomy): Eukaryota > Viridiplantae > Streptophyta > Pinopsida > Araucariales > Araucariaceae > Wollemia > Wollemia nobilis. Next base: position 2,455,406 of record JAQPPZ010002189.1, on the reverse strand, counting down.
ATCGCTATTATAGACCATTTCATGGAGTCGCCGCTCACTCGATCGTCAAGCTAATCCCAGTATAGAAATATTGTTAAAAAGTAAAAGAGTGCTTAAGAGACTGTCTTAAGATTTTGGTGTAATGGTGCAAATGATGATGATAATGGTGATTTGTTTTTAGATTTCCATGAAAAATATTATGCATGAAATAATTTTAAAATGATTTTTGCTAGGCATAAATTCCTAATAAATTTTTTGGATAATTCCCTAGGAATTATACCATCATTGCAAATTTGCATATTGACATAATGACATGAAATAGTGATAATGTGCATGCTTTTTAAAAACATAATTGTATAACAGAATGATTTAAGTCATGTTTTTATGATTTTAAATAAATGGGGAATAAAAATTGGTACAATGGTTTGCGCTAGGCATAGAATATGTAGGTATAGACTTATACCATCATCGCGAAATCCAAAGAAAAGGTTGATATAATAGTTTTATTGTATGGTTGATTTTTAATTGTTGAAAATAAATAGAAAATATGAAGAGGAGGACTTGCGCTAGGCATAAGACTCCCATTTAAGTTCTGAACTATACCATCGTCGCGAAAGTCAACAATATATATATATATATATATATATATATATATATATATATATATATATATATATATATATATATGTTGGTGTGTGTGTGTGTGTGTGTGTGTGTGTGTGTGTGTGTGTGTGTGTGTTTATTGTATGGTTTGAAAGAAATTTTGATTTTTGATTATGCATGTAGTTGTCTTTATGCGAGAAAGGAAAAATGAAATTATTCCAGACAATTTGCAAAGATATTTCAAAGTATCTCAAAGACAAAAGTTAGATTTATAAGGAATCCCATGTGCATATGTGACTTTATTTCCAATATTGATTTATCATAATGATACACAAAATCTCTCAAATACAAATGTGTGTGCAATTGCTATGTTCGTTTACCGGCTTTGAGCAAGATAATTTGATACAAGTGATTTGAATGAACCAAATAAGTGTTCATTAACCATGATTTAGATGCATATAACCATACTAGACTACTATGTAAGTCGGATTATCAAGAGCTAGCTAATCCATAAGTAGACATAGGTCTGTACAAAAGAAGGTCGCTAATGTGACAGACATATCACCACGCTAGGAGTTACCCAAGGCCAAGTAGGTTGGGCACAAACCACCTGTTATGGGGCTTACCTCACAGTTTTTGAATAATTGAGAATTCCAGGGATTCAAGCTCATCAACCCTTCTTTTCTTTTCAATGGGTGGGGAGAGGGATTTTATTGCTTTTGCTTTTGCTTTCTTTTGCTTTTCTTTGGCTTTTCTTTTGTATTTTTGCTTGATTTTTGAGATAATGCTTGAATCATTGCTGATAAAATAACATTTTTCTTTTTCTCTTTTTCTTGAACTTTGCTTTTCTTCCTATGCTAGGGATACTTGCTCGGATTAGCTGTAAAGTAAGGGATTTTTATTCTGGGTAGGTGTGAGCTTGTCATTTTGCCAATTCTCAAAGATTCTAGACCATGTGCATGATAGGATAGCAAGGGAAACTTTTCGCTCAAGAAACCACTTCTACTATGTAGCATAGCATGGACATTACAAATATAATCATTTTATTGTGAAAGGATTTGCTTGGTTTAAGTAAATAACAAGATCAATTCTTTGTGCTCAAACTTTATTTAATTGAATTTTGTGGACTTTGATATAAGAGATATTAGTAATCATGCCAGATAAAAATCAAGATATTTATTTTGTGTTGGTGAAAGTGAGGGATTCCAAATAAATGCTAATTTATCCAAAATAATTTGAAATATATAACTACAACATTTGTAAGAAGAAATATATACAAATGCTTTTTGGAAAGTTTGAGAATGTTGACTCTCTCTTTCTTCTTTATTTTGTTTTGGTTTCGAAAGAGTCAAGAATATTGTTGTTTTTATTTTTATTATTTTTGTGTGTTTTTGTTTTTGTGTAAACAGTTTGATATATTTTTAAAATAAGACAACATGCAAAATATGTACAAATGATGAAATGACCAAATTTTATGCGTAATATCACCTAAGATGCATAATATTCATAGGTTCTTTTAAATATTTACCATCTAAGGTAGCTAATTTGTATGCTTCCGATTCAAATTTAGCAGTGATAATGTATGGTCCAAGCCAATTGGGCTCAAATTTACCTTTAAGGTCTTTAGTTGCATTAGTATTTTTTTTATTTTCTTTTAAAACAAGGTCGCCGATCTCAAAGGATCGATGACAAAAATTTTTAGCATATGATCTTTTAAGCTTGTTTTGGTAGGCACGGAGATGCTCCAAAGCATTGATGCATTTTTCATCTAGGAGTTCCAGCTGACTGAGTCTGCCAGCTCGATATTCATCTCCTACTTCGGTATCTTGAAGTAGTAGATCCAAAGAAGGAACTTCTAATTCAAAGGGAAAAATGGCTTCAACACCATAAACCAAAACAAAAGGTGAAGTTCCAGTGGGGGTTCGAACACTAGTTCGATAGGCCCACAAGGCTAGATATAATTGAATGTGCCATCGCGGCCAGATTTATTGACCAATATTTTGAGAATTTTGAGTAAGGTTTTGTTAGATGCGTATGCTTGACCATTACCCTGAGGATAATAGGGAGTGGACCAGCGATGTTGAATCTTATATTTTTGACATAATTTCTTTACATTTTTATTTTTGAAACAAGTTCCATTGTCTGAGATGAGATTTACAAGAATTTGGAACCTACAAATGATTTGATTAAAAATAAATTTAGAGACTTGTGTGCCAGTGTAGGAAGCTAAAGGTATAGCTTCAACCCACTTCATGAAATACTCGATGGCGGTTATGATGAATTTGTGTCCATCAGATGACACAAGATTAATTTTGCCAATAATGTCTAAGCCCCATTTTGAAAAGGGCCAAGGAGATGAAATAGCTTGCAGTTCTTGTGCAGGGGCATGGACAAGGTCAACATGTTTCTGGCACTTGTCGCAATGGCACACATAATCATGTGCATCATTCTCCATGGTAGGCCAAAAGTATCCTATCCTAAGGAGCTTTTTAGCAATGACACTACCACCGAAGTGTCCTCCAAAAGATCCATCGTGGGCTTCACTCAAGGCTGATTTGGATTCTTCTAGATTCAAACATCTTAATAGGATACCTTCAAAAGATCTCCTATATAAAGTATTGCCAATTATTACAAATCGACTTGCTCGTCTACGTAATAACCGATGTTGGTTTCTATTAGAATTGGCAGGGAAAGTCCCATTTTGAAGAAAATCAATTATATCTGTATACCAAGGTTCAGGAGTAGTTTCAGTAATTAGAAACACATCCAAAGGTTCTAAGCATGACTTATTTGAAGCGAGTTCCTAGAGTTGACGAATAATGATGGTGGCATATTTGTCATCTAACTCCAAGGGCAGAAGAGATGCAGCTGCAACCATAGCATCAGTCGCACGGTTGCTAGTTCGAGGAATAGCTTCCAAGGTAACTTGATCAAATAGGGATAACAATTGCAAAACATATGCTTTATATGGGCACAATTTATCATCTCTGGTCTGATAAACTTCATTAATTTGATTTATAACAAGTTGAGAATCACCAAAAACTAATAGATGTTTAATTTTTAGCGCCAAGGCAGCTCATAATCCAAGGATTAGAGCTTCATATTCAGCAGTATTATTGGTGCAAGCAAATGTTAATTTGAAGGATAGAGGAATAAGATGTTTTTACGGGGATATTAAAATAATACCCGCACTAGCCCCACTCATGCATCGAGCTCCATCAAAGTATAAGGACCGTTGTTCAATATGGTCTGCCTCTAATTGAAGGCATTCATCAGGAAACTCAATGATGAGGGGATGGGTAGACTCTAAGGGTGCAGCAGCTAATTGATCTGCTATGATTTGACCCTTAACAGACTTTTGTCCTATGAACGTGAGGTCAAACTTGCTTAGAGCGAGAACCCACTTGGCTGTACGACCCGATAAATAAGGTCGACTCATGAGATACCACAAGGGATCATATTTAGCAATGACATAAGTTTTTTAACTAAGCATATAATGGCATAATTTCTACGTAGCAAACATGACTGCTAGACATAGTTTTTCTAATGCTGTGTAGCGGGTTTCATAACTGATGAAGGTTCAACTAATATAATAATTAGCACATTCTCTCTTCTCATCATCAAGCTGAGCTAACATAGCTCCTAAGGCAGAATCTGAAGCTAAAATATATAGGAGAAATGGGCGATCAGGTCTAGGTGGAGAAAGCACAGGTGGGTTAAGGAGGTATTGTTTAAGAAGTTCAAAAGCTTCTTTACATTCGTCGTCCCAATTAAAAGGGACATCCTTCTTAAGGAGCTTAAGAAAGGGACCGGTTTTGTCCGCCAACTTATCGATGAAGCGACGGATAGCTTGAAGCTTACCTTGTAAACTTCGTAACTCAGATATATTGATAGGTGCGGGCATATCAGTGATAGCCAAAATATTAAGAGGGTCAATTTTGATGCCACATAAAGAAACTATAACCCCTAATAGTTTATCGGACTTAACTCCAAATATGCATTTGGCTGGATTTAATCGAATAAGATATTCTCTTAACCGATTAAAAACTTTTCTCAAATCATCTAAATGATTATCTTCATTAATAGAGCGAGCTATAATATCATCTACATAATCATGTAGGATATCATGCATCATATCATGAAAAATATAAGTCATAGCTCGTTGATAGGTTGCACCTGCGTTCTTTAAGTTGAATAGCATCACTTTCCAACAAAAGGTACCCTAGGGGGTAATAAAGGTTGTTTTAGCTTGATCTTCAGGAGCTATCCTGATCTGATTATAACCGAAGAATCCATCCATTAAGGACATCATCCCACTCCCAAAAGTAAAATCAATGATTTGGTCCATGTTTGGAAGAGGAAAATCATCTTTAGGGCATGCAATGTTAATATCTCTAAAATCTGTGCAAACCCTAACTTTGGTAGCTTCTTTCTTGGTGACTGGAACTACATTTGAGATCCATTTAGCATAATCAATAGCTTGTATAAAAACAACATTCAGGAGTTTTTCTAACTCCCCTTTGACTAGTAAGGCCACTTTGGGATGCATTTTTCTAAGTTTCTGTTTAACAGGTTTAGCATCCGGATGGACTACTAGATGATGCATGACTACGGAAGGGTCCAGACCTGGCATATATTCATATGTCCAAGCGAAGACATCTTCATATTCTTTAAGGAATGCAATGTATTGCTCTTGTTTTTATTGACATAATTCTGATCCAATATTGATTATGTGAGGATTATCCTCAGTTCCAATGTTAACTTTAATGATGTTTTCTACTTCCATGTGTAGATCTCTTTCAAAATTAGATGGGGCAGGTGAAACTCCCAATTCGTGTAATTATTTTAAGGTTAACTTGGATAATTCATCTTGAGGAGTCGTGGCCTCAAGCTGGGCTATAGTAGGTATAGAACCATCAAAATAAAAACCATTGTGTAACAACTCTTCAACGGAGACATCATGGAAAATATCTCCTTCCAACTCCTCATCGGAGTCAGCAATCAATTCAGGGTAAGCTATGGATAGCATATTACATGTAAATGGTTGATTCGTTGGACACAAAGAATCTTGTTTAGCTAGATAATCTTGATAACATATGAGCTGATCATCATCTTCAAAAGGGAAGGGTTGACCCTTACTAGGAAATAGGCCCACACCACATCGGGCGGGCCATGGTTCTACCTCGATTGGTTCTTTCATGCCATTTTGGAAAGGTCCCAAGCATTTCCCTTTATATCCCATTTTAAGCATTATAGGTTTAGCTTTAATATACTCATTAGTAAAATAACATCGAGCATATCCATCATGATGAGTTTTGATATTTTGGGGTATTCTTCCCCAATCATATCCTTTATAAATAAAAGCACAACTCCCGACTTGGTAAGTACTTCCCATAGGTTGTGGGAGGCCCAAAGTACAAGGAGATGATGGCAAGTTATTTAAAAGAATTGAATCTTGCATAAAAGCATTTGTTTTTTTTTATATAAGAATTCGAGATAAATCAAGTAAGAGCTCATCAGAAGAAGCGTAAGATGTAGAAGGATCATTCCCTATATATTTATATGTGGAAGGTATGATAGATATTGATAATGTGGAGGTGTTAATGAATGGGTCTATAGGTTTTGAAATTATAGGGATGGAACTTGAAGGATTGGTTATGGATTGAAGGTATTTTTGAGGTTCTAGAGTAATTTGTTTAGAAGATTGTTGATCTATATATGAGGGTGAAATTAATGGAGGAGAAATAGATGAAGCTATGGGAGTGTGTTTCACAGTTTTAGATGAAAAATAAGAATTAGGATGTGTGGATGACAAAGCAGGGGAAAAATTGAACTCCAACAGAGTTCTGCCAAAGCACACATATCAAAGGGTCTAGGATCACCATGGATAGTGACCAACTGATTTTTAAATTTGAATTTAACACATTGGTGTAAAGTTGATGGGACAACCCGCATTGCATTGATCCAAGGACGACCCAAGAGTATATTGTATGATGCGGGGCAATGTACAATAAACACGGTCGTATCTAAGGTTCTAGGACCAACTTGCAATGGGATGGTAATAACTCCACACGTTTCTTGTGTTTCTTCATTGAAATATTTGATAATCATGTCAGTTTTCTTCATTTCATCACTTCTAAACCCAAATCATTGGTAGAAATCAAAAGTGCAAATATTTAGAGATGAACCATTATCAATCAGGACTCTTTTAACGACTACATCTCCAATTAGGGCAGTAATATATAAGGGGTTATCCTTATGTAAACTATGTTGCAATATATATTTATCTCAAAATTCAATACAATCGACTTCTCTAGTGATGATAGTATTGGCCATGGCTTCAGGTTGAATGTTTTGTGGTACCATCATTTGAATTAATGTAAGCATTAATTCATCTCTATGGGTAGGAGAAGATCTTAATAAATCCAAGAGAGAAATTTTGGCTATAGTATTGGACAATTGCTCATTAATATTGTAAGGAGGTTTAGGTTGAACATTGGAAGCATGATTCCCTTTATTAGGATTTTTCAAAACAAATGGAGTTGATCCATCATTCTGGTTTGGTTCTTGTTGAGAATTTTGAGCCTGTTGTCTGGTAATAACTCTGATGGTACCTACAATGTTATATTAAGGACTCTGAACTGATCTCAGTTGAGCGTTTATGGATTTTTCATTAGGGAGGAATTGATTAGAAGAGGGTCAAGTAGTAACTCTTCTAGGAAATGGTTCTTCTAGAACCATAGCATCTGTGATAGGTTGAATAGGATCTAATTCATTTTTAGAACTATTCGATTGGTTTGAAGTGATTTCCATGTCACTTTCAGTATCTGATTCTATATCACTAGGATTTGGAGTTTGAATATTATGTAGAGGCCTGGTTGTGACCATGGATAAAGTTGTGTCAAATTTTTGTAAATCATGATTAGGTAAATGTCCGCTAATAGTTCCTACATATCGGGTAGGAGGAGGAACATTATGATGTTCGATTTGATTGGCCACTTCTTTACCATGGTTTGGTAAAGGATGTTGAAATATATCTAATGATTGATTAGCATTTTGATTTTGATTTTGGGGAATGTTCTTTTGAGCATTATTAGGAGCATTTTTTTTAGGTTGGAAGGCTTGCACCTCCATTTCATTATTATCAATCAGATCTTGTATTTTATGTTTTAACCTTTTACAAGCATTGGTAGAGTGTCCAGGTCCTCTATGGAAATCACAGTGTAAGTCAGCTCTGTATCCGGGTATGGTTGGGTCAGGTTCTCGGATAGTTGGTAATTGAATCAAACCTCTTTCGAGTAAGTGAGGTAAAATAGTTTATAATGGTTGATTCAATCTAGTAAATTCTCGAGGAGGTTTATCAGGAGGTTTCAATATAAATTTTTTTGTTGTCTTCGTTGCATTGATATTAGCAACATTTCTGCTGTCAGTGACTCCGTCACCTACAACTTGTTTATTTTTATATTGATTTTTGGATGTTTTCTCATCATCTTTCTTCCTAAGTTGGCCTCTCCTAATGAGGGCATCTTCTACTCTTCGAGCTAAATCTATAGCCTGATCGAAGGTAGTTAAAGTAGCAGTTGATAACTCATAAGATATTTGTTCTTGCAAATTATTAATAAAAATGTCCAACATTTCCCTATAAGGTAGCACAAAGTGCATTTTTCCTGTCAACTGCCTCCATCTAGCTAAGAAATCAGCAAAACATTCATCTTTGTCTTGTTTTAAGTTGTATAAATCTTTAATGGTGACATGCCTCTCGATGTAGGCACTAAATTGATGGACAAAAGATTCAGTTGTTTCTTCAAAATTTCTCAAAGAATGAGTGGGTAGTTGATAGTACCACTCTAATGCCATTCCACCTAAACTTTTTGGGAACATTTTTAGTAATAGCAAGTCATCATGTGATATATCATGACATGCTATCCTAAACATGCGAAGATGCTCTATGGGATCTTCGGTTCCTTTATATATAGACAAGACGGGCATGGGAAAATGCTTAGGGTACGGTTGTGCTACAACTATGGGATCCAAAGGTTGACTACACATCTCTCGATAATTGTACGAGGGATGGTAGGGATCTATCTGGTCCATGCGAGAAGCTAACTGCTTCACCATGGCTTCCAGATTACTAGTTTGCCCACCATATTGGTTCGATAGGGCATTAATATGGGATTTGTGCGCATATGATGGAGGGACATGAATATTAGATGCTATATTGCTATTGCATAAATTGTTAGTAGGAAGGGTGTTATGAAGAAATTTTGAAGTTGTATTATGTTGTATGCCAGATTGTTGAAAATTGGTGTTTGGCTTCATTTTAGATTTTTGTTGATTTGAAGCATATTGATCAATAGTTTGGCAAAGTAAAGCAGTGAAGGAAAGTTTCTTTTGTGTGGGAATGATTTTAGGCTCAATAACAGGTTCTTTAGGAGGTTGGGTAACCTGTTGTTTTTGCATGTTCTGAATCATAGTGACCATATCTCTATTGGATGGTCCAGCCTTATCACTTTCTTGATCAACAAAGGACAAGGGATTAGTGTGTATATTAAACACATCTTCCATGGCTGCTTGAGTGTCACTAATTTGTCCTTTATCAATACGAACTACCATATTAAGAGCGCCAATGTTATTATTGAAAAATTTCTAGAAATGATCTAAGTTATCAAAAGCAATAGTTCCATCTGGAGCTACTCTAGGGGACGAGGATACATCCTCTTTAAGATTGTCTTCTTGTTCATCTACAACAAGCTCATCGTCTTGCTGGTCTAGAGTTTATTCTTTCGAGATTGGATCCTCAGGAAGGACATTTGGGTTTCTTGTTTTGTCTTCTAACCAATCTTCTTCTTCTCCTTCAGTTTGTTTACCATTCCTAAGTTTAGGCATTGTGCTTAACTTAGATTTCAACAAATATATATATATATATATATATATATGCAACAAGTTTAAGAGGTATATATTAATTATATACCTACTACAATATTTAAAATGAAATGTTTTGGTTTTTGTTATGTTTTTTAGTTTTCTTGTTTTTTTTTTTTGGTTTTAATAACAATATTATAAAGATAACAAACAACACACAAAACACAAGAAATAATAATAATGAAAGCAATGATCTAGTTTTCTATAAAAAATTTATAAATATCATTAATGGGATCAAGTTCTTCAGGAGTCATGAAGTGTTCTTCTTAAAATTGAAAATTTTCTTTCAAGAATTTAATGAAAAGGGCTATAGTGATATTATCTGTCTCATATTATGGTTGATAGAAGTAAAGCTCATGGCAATACTCTCGATATAACACAGCTCGAGGAACTCTATTCCATATTTCCCTATTCGTAAGAACGACCTCTTGGTCTTCTACATCACCTAGGAACTGGTGTATAGTGGTTGCGTTCTTGAGGTATTCCTCGAAGGTGAACAATTTTGAAGACACAAGAGCTCTCCTATAAGCTAACCATCTATGGCAGGCTCTCTGAAGTTCATGAAAAAAAATGAGTTGATGAGGATCCAGAATTCTATCTAGGACAAGCCTTTTGATTTGTTTAAGTTGTGTTGACCTAGATGAAATGACACCTAGCCTCCTATCAAGTTCGTCCCACAAAAGTTGATTTCTATCTGTTTCAGGAACACTAAGCATAGAATTGATTTCTATGGCTGCTAATTGGTTTTCAACATTTATAGTAACTGCTAGTATTTTCTTAGGAGCTACCATCTAAACATGATATGCAACTTATTAGTTTTAAATGATTTGAAATGCATATATATATATATTTTTTTTGTTTTCAAAAGGTTTTAAATGCATTCACATCGGGTTCACCAAAATGTATCGCTCCAAATTTTTTGCATCCTTACCTTCAGGCTATAGGATCCATGCCCGGAAGGAGGATGGGAAAAGGATGGCACGGTACCTCGGACTGAGAGGCCTTGCGAAGGTCCCACCTCTCGCGGGAGTTGTATTAATGGTGATTTTTTGATGGATGGTGGGTTCACCAGGAAACGTTTGAATGGCAGTTTCCACGCCTAGGTTGGGAATGTGTTTAATGTGTTCAGTTTTATCTTTAAACATTCGAGTCCTAGGTTTTGGCCAAATGAATCTAAGTTGTTCTATTATGAAAATGTAGACTAAATGAAATACAACAAACAAAATTGAGCAAAAATAGAGAGAAAAAGCTAAATTAAAGAGCCATACCTGATCCGGATGTCTGATGGAGGTTATGATTCTTAAAGCAGACAGGATCGTCTGGAATTTGACGGGATCGTCTTCGACCTGTAGGATCGTCTAAGATCTGATGAATTATTCAAAGACCTGCAAACAGAGAAATAGACACAAAATACAAAAAATGCAGCAATGCTAATAGAGGATAATGATGTAAAATGACAATAAGGATGTTAACAGATAATCCCGAATTGAAATGCAAGTAAGTCGCAACACTTTAATAGCTAATCATGACCTTATTATGCAATTAAACTACATGGGTGAACTCCAAGATGCAAAATAATAAATAATAATCATAAGATTAACTAAATACATATTAATGTAGCAAAAAATAATGAGGAAATGCAAACTCTGGGCACTGATTGCCCCCAATGCAGACTACAGTCGAGATCGTCTTGAATTGGTGCGAAATCGTCTCAAATTGAATAGTATTTTCCATGAACTGAGCTTGCTTCGGCTAAAAAATACTAAGGTTCCCTCAAATAAATTTGGACAAATATGGAGGCAAATAATAATTTAAGACGGTCTAATGCACGTAGAACTTGTGTTACAGGAAATTTCAACTAGAGGGATGCCAAGGGAGAGTCCTAAGTTTAAATAGGCTTAGGAGGGAGGTTAGGAGGTTGGAGATCATCCCAATTTGGGAGATCTCCAACAGAGATGGTCTCTAACGGCATAAACACACTTCTTCCCGGATTAGAGACGTCGTTGGAACATAGGCTAATTATGAAAAATCAATTTTGGGACAAGATCGTCTAGACATCCTAGCCCAGAAAAAATTGTCCGATCTGAGGCAATATCGTCTGATCGACGACGATATCTTCAAACGGTCAAAACAAACTCTAAAAATGGCGTGAGAAAGGAGGAAACGGGTTAAACGGCAGTTTAGGACTGGTTTTGGGGTTAAAATTTGAATTTGAATATTAACTAGAGTAATTGTAATTATTTAAGGTTTTACTGTGTCAATTTTAGGGTGCTACAGTTATTTTCTAAGTCGTATCCCATATGATACCCTTATTCGCTCTTGGGTTTAGCATGTCTGGGGCCCATATGAAGTCAAAGTGGAGAATGTACAAAAACCTACCTAAAGTTATTTCCTTTTTCATTTTTCAAACCCAAATAAGGGTTCTATCTAGGGGACCATGGACTGTCCATAATTCTCTGTTGATTCTACAACCCTACTCTAGGGATTTCCAAGTTAGTGACCAAGCTACACTAGAAGTCTCAATGTGGGTTGAATTCCCTGGTCTTCTTGTTTCCCTTTGGGGTTTTTTGTAGACTTTAGCTACCCCCTTAGGTAAGTTTTTTTGTATTGAGCCAAAAAATTTATTCTCTGCTTGACCCACTAGAAGGATCTATATCAAAGTTGACCTTACCAAGGATTTGTAGGAGTTTATTGATATCAAGATCGGGGACCAATCCTTTAGGCAAAGAGTTGCATATATCAATTTGCTCAATACCTATTATCGGTGTTAATTTACAACTCACAAAATTTGGGAGTGCCTTATGATGGAGTGAAAATATAAGGTAAATCCCTCGCCCACTCAAGTGGCTCCCACTAATGGCTCATGGGGAAAACTAAAGAATGGACTACTATTTCTAGAATGAAACCCCATGGAGATAAGAAGTAGGAGGTTTTAATTTCCACTGCACAATCTACCCCTACTTCTTGAGATATGTAAGCTTCTACTGAAGATGTTTAGACTCTTATTGATATGGCCCCTTCAATTTTTGGCATGCAACCCCCAGTTCCACCAGTGTCTCAATCTCTTTGGTCAGGCCCTTATTTTGCCTTAGTGGTGGTGGTTCCATATAATTCTTTGGTGGAGGAGGGTTGGGCCTTTAAGGTCCACCACTCTCACATACCTATTCAAAATAACAAACATCGATAGCTAAACATTGATGCTTTCCATGCAACCTCCAAATCTTATGAATCGCTTGAAGGTTTGGGTGATGCAGAGGATGTCATGGAGATCATGCATCCTAAAAAATTCCAAATATTTTCTTCTCATTGAATGTATGAGGACTGAAAGATCTGGTCAGAAAATATTTGGTCCAAAATGAGATGTCAAATGTTTCTCGAGTGCATGGAAGCCTCGATTTTTTATGTGTTTAAGAAGTTAAGATTTTTTATTTCAATATGTGGTGTGCATGTGAGTTTTTATGGCCACTAAGTGCCTATTTTTCCATGAAGAATTCCCCGAGAAAAATAGGAGCCATCACTATCCTTGTGCCTTAATTACAAAAGAATGTTGTGACATGGGGTGTTGACCCATACAATAAAACTATCTAGATTTTGATTGATATCTGTGAAAAAATGTTTGAGGTGGTTAATATATGTATGCCTTGAACATCACTTCTGATCTATGTGAGTTGTGGAGATGGCTTGCCATGAATCTACCATTTGCCACTTGGGTGCTCTGTGGATATTTTAATAGGGTGGAGAAATCTTCTGACAAGGTAAGTCATGCCTTGATGTGATGGTGCTTAGGTGAAAGGGAAGCTTGGTTTTTTATGAAAAAAAAACTTTACCTTTATGACCCTAATTCTTGCTTCTCACATTCTGACTTCCCTCAGGCTCTTTGGTACACCTAGTCCAATTTCTAGGCTTCTTCTGCTAGGGTTTTAGAAATATTGGATAGAGCCATTATTTTTTAGTGTGACAACTTTCAGTTCTCCCATATTTTTCCTTCTTCACCGTATGTGTTGACTTTCCATGGTACTACATTGTATGATCATTCACCTATTTTATTCTTGGTGGTAAAGTTAAACTTTCAACCTAGAGTGCATTCTTCATAGTTTTACCTAAATGTTTCTTTTTTGCATAGCTTTAGCATGAAAGCTCATATATGTTGCATTTGGAATTTGATTCCTAGACCTGATGGTATTTATGAAAGGATTGAGTGGTGGAATGCTTCCATTCAATGAACCACTAAGATGTTGTGAACTTTAGGCGTTGAAGTTGCAAAGTGATGAAAATAGGTAAATTCTTCCTTGTAGAGTGAGCTATCCAAAGCCTATCTTAGTCTTGAAGCCTATCCTTTCAGCTCTCTTGCTCAGTCCCAAGTTTTTTCAATTCGACATGAGCTAAAAAAAAATTATTTGTATGAAGCCAAGGGTGCTCAATGGCGTGCTCAAATGCATTGGATCAAAGTGGGGGACAAAGTGACCAAATATTTTTTCAATGCCTCAGACCTCCTACCTAGTATTCCTAGTTTCAAGCCATTCAAGTTGATGGGTAGATATTCACAAATATTTCAAAATTTGTCAAAGCCTTTGTTTCACATTATCAAGGTGTTTTTTCTTATCAATCCCTTGATGATGCTAGAAGGTAAGATCGTGTTGATTGTATCATTGTTATCCCTAACAAGCTTTCTCCTAAGAAAATGATATTTTATGAAATTCCTCTTTCTTTGGAAGATCTAAAAAATGCCTTGTCACTCATGGCCAATGATAAGGTACCTAGTCTTGATGGCTTCCCATGTGATTTCTACAAAGAATTATGGTATATGCTTGGTTCTGATCTCCACAAAGTGTATCTTGAAGTCCTGCAATGTGGTTCACTAGGTTCCATTATTAACAAAGGTAATGTTAAATTTATTCCAAAGTCTAGAGACATTGATCTCATCACTAATTGAATGTCGATCATCCTGCTTAATGTGAGCTATACGATTATTTCTAAAGCACTTGTGCTTAAGCTTAAATCTCTACTTCATTTCAGTATCAGACCTAAACAAATTGGATTTTTTTAAGGAAGATACATTCTTGATAATGTTCTTATTTTTTTGGAAGGTATGGAGTGGGCAAGAAATTATGAACAAGATGCTTATTCATTAATATTGACTTTGAGAAATCATATGATAATATGGAGTGGTACTTCATCATTGCCATGCTTCAAGCTTTGGGCTTTGGGTCAGTGTTTGTGAGCACCATTCTTATGTTATTTCAAGATGCTTCAGCTATTATTACTTTGAATAATAGTCAATCTCAGTCAATTTATCTTGGTCATTCTGTAATACAAGGGTTCCCTCTTGCTCCATATCTTTTCATTCTTGCTACAGAGGCTTTTGGCTATTTTTGGTCCATAAGGTGGATCAAGAATTAATCAAGGGTATTGCTCTCCCCAATTATAACCGTTAATTGGTCAATGGTCATTTTTTTGATGATTATTTTTTAACGCTTCGAGAATATGAGAAATATCTTTCCTCGGATATTAGTTTCTTAGAGGTGTTTTATCTATCCTCTAGTTCTTCTATTCAATGGAAAAAAAACCTCCTATTTTCAGTAATTTCAATTCCAGCTTCCATGTTGGTTGCATCATTTCCAATGGACTTGGATTTAGTCGGGTGAGGTGTTTAAATTTCTTGGATTCCTTTTGTGTTTCATGGTTCCTCTACTCAATTGTGGCAGTATTTTATTGAGAAATTGGACAAGAAGCTTTATTACTGTACTAGTAAGAAACTTTCTCTATCAGGAAAATTTAAGATTTGTTCTAATGTTTTAGCCACTACCCATGTCTATTATTCGTCTTGTTGGGTTCCATCCAAATTTTGTTATAAAAATCTAGATAAGCTTTTGAGAGATTTCTTGTGGGCCAAAGACTCTGTCAAATGAGGTTTTCATTGGGTAGCCTAGAAAATTTATTGTTTTCCCAAGGACTATGGAGGCATGGGTTTGTTTTATTATCATCGATAAGGTTTTTCCCTTTGTTATAAATGGATCACCCGATATTTAATTGGGGATGAATCTTGGAAAGTGTTGGTCATACATTGCATTTCTTTTGGTTTTCTTCAGGGGAAGAAAATTTGGAAAGAGGTGGGATTGCAATCCATTCTTACTGTCCCTGTCCCTATTAAATTTAAAGGTTCTTTTGTCATTTAGAGTATTTGGAAAGCCTGGGAAGCTTTAAAATCTTGGATCAGTTGGAAAAGAATATTTTTGCAAAGTAGGTGCCTTTTTGCCTTCCATGAATATTTGGTGGTCTTTTGTTATCACTTGATAGGGCTCTTACCTGGAGCCGATGTAGTGGGTCAGATCGCAGAGGTTGTATAAGTATTGTATTACTTCTATTTTTTATTTCTTCTCCCGACATACCAGGATTTGGATACCCTAAGAAATTTTTCATCAAATTCACAATTTAAATCTTGGTGATAGAGATACTTATGAGGTGGTTATTGATAGTATTCCATTTTCTATTTGGTGCAAACTACATAAGCATTTTTAAAAAACCTAGTGTTCAGATTGGTGCTAGCTTGTGAAGCTTCCTGTTTTACAAAATAAAGCTCATCTATGTTACAAATGGCTTACCCTACAAGTTCCAATGGTTGATAAGCTCACTATGATATGGGACTTAGTCTCTCTTCCCTCCCGATGGAATAAGAGGTTTTAGATTGCTTGGGCTACTTATATTGAACCTAAATAGAGTTTTTTTGCTTGAAGCCTCTTGCACCAGGGGTTGTCTATTGGAAATAGGCTCAAGCATCTAGGTGTTCATAATCCCATTTGCCCAGTTGGCAAACATGCAAAATATTTACTATATGTTTTTTAGTTTTTTGATTGGGCTCAGTCAGCTTGGGAGTGGATTATTAAATTTTTAGACCTTTTATGCAAGAGGATTTTACGTGGGTGCATGTTATTTTGGGTGACCTTATTGATTTTTCCTTCAACTTGGGTGTTGTTTGGAATATTTTTAGAATTGGTACCATGTTTTATCTTTGGAAGTCCCAAAATAGAGTTGTTTTTTCTTAGTAAGATGTTAGGCATGTCTTCTCTGTTGTTGATAAATATACTATATTATTTGATTGTTGGTTATAGATTCAAGTAAAGGTTGAAAAATTACATGTGGAGATGCAATACTTACATTGGTGGAATGCACCTTGCACTATGAGTCGCGTGCCTCTTACTTCCCCTTCCAGGTCCTAGTTGTCGACTCACCGAGGGACCCATCATTGACCATAGCCCTATGCTACCAGAAACTGGTCCTATCCCCCACATACAATGTAAATGTGGATAATCTAGAGCTAGAGACCCATCTCATCTAGCCTCTAGTTGGGATGTTAGGCCTCTTGAGCAAGATGATACCCCTGGTTGGGGTGAAATTGTACCAAATGTATAAAATTTTACTGTTAGTGGTATTATTGTTGATGGTTGGGGGGATCCAACTTCTTCAGCCGTTGAATGGACTTATGACATTATGGAGTAAAACTTTAGGCCTTCCACTTGGCAGTGATTTCTAGGCTCCTTTCTTTCTGAATGCATATTTGACACTATTTTGGTTGTTGTTATCTAGATTTTTATGGACTATTTCTAAAAATATTATGTAATCCTAACCACGACGGTTAGTGTGTTGGTTTATGGGGTGTGATAATACCTCCCACCCTTTTTGTATGATTAGATATTATTTTATTAAAATAATGGCTTTTTCATCCAAAAAAATCTTGAAGGAGTAACATACCAAAGGCCATTTGAATTAACAAATGAAACAAAATATTGTATTTATTTAGACCATTTAGGAGTATAAATCCTTATTTTTCAAAGGAGATAGAATTATGTTGAAGCCCCCAAGAAGAATCCATAGATCAAAGTATAAATCATCATTGCATTTGACAAAAATATGATGAGGTTATTCCAACATATTTTATAAGGAGTAACTATAGTTGGATCATATACATTTACTATCCCAAATTTGATATTTTATTATTTTCTTCAAAATTAACTAGCAACCCAATTAATTTTTGCCTTTATAAATTATCCATCTCATTTGTTCGTATGCTATATTGTGGCAATAGCTCTGGAAGCTCCTATAGATGAAATTGTCAAAAAATCGCCCCAATTTCCAAATACTATTGAATGAATCCTTACATTTCTTGTTACTAAATTTTGTTTCTTGTATTTAAAAAAAAAATTAAAACATAAAAGATCTATTAATTTTTCTAGGGATCTTATTCATACTCCTAATACTCCATGATGTCATTTTTAGCATCACGCCTTATTTTTATTTGTAAGCTTATCGTTACTTCTTGTTAACACCTATAACATTTATTTTTGGTTTTCCAAATTGATATCTCTTTCAATTTCCTTTTCTATTTCTTCTTTTTCTTATGGTCTTCCTCTCATTTTTTAATTCCCACCCACACTTCCATTTTCATTAATCTCTTTTATTTATCCATACCATTCACAGTGATAATTCTATTCTAATTTTTTTTGCTACCCTAGAGAATTTGAAATATAAATAATGATATCACAAACTCTTTTTTCTTTATGTTGCAGTTGTTGCTCAAGAAACCCTAAAGTACAAGAATGATCCTTCATAGGAATTACTTTCTTATGTAGCTCTTAAAACCCTAGACATTGCCTTGAAAACCCTAAAGTATAAGAATGATTCTCCATAATAATTACTTTCTTATACTAACTTAGAACCCTACGTTTCAATGGATATCCTCCATACTCATTTATTTTTATTATGTTTCTCTTGAAACCCTAAAATGTAAGGGATAATATCTATACTACTTTCATGTTTATTGCAACAAAAAGGATTTTATACAACTTGAGTAAAATGAAGATGATTTACCTAGATTAACTTTGATATCTTTCATTTGCTTTGATTTAAAATTAACCTCCTCATATTTTTGTATACCTTTAACTCCAAAATTTGAATTTGTGGCATTATACTTCCTCGTACCTTGTGTCGTTTATTTTTTCTAATGGTTTATCTATAATGACCTTCATCACTTAATTATGTAGAGGGGTGTTTTTTGATATTTTTTGGGAGTAGCATATCCTTTCTTCACATAAATTCTGCTGTATATTCTCCTTACCTCATATAGAAGTTTGTCTCATGCTCAAAATTTTCCATATCTTTCTCCATTGTTTTCACTTCGTAATCTCTTGTTGTGTGTCCAATATCATAATATTTGCAACATCAAAATGCAACATTTTCATAATCCACTTTTTGATCCCATTCAATTACTTTAGTCTTAATGCTAATGGATTATAGCAAAAATCTTGAAATATCAATGACAACACATGTTTAGGTGTATAACATATACCTTCACTCCTTAGTAGTTGGTCCCTCATAGATGAATTCCCCAAGAGTATTTCCAATATTCTTTAAGAGCTCCTTATTAATAAAATAATATCCAAGGAAGACTATGGACTGACATCATGAGGATAAAATATATTCAGGAGGAGGAACCAACAACAATTTTTAAGAATAACCAAATCCAAGGTGGCTCAACAATATGGAACCATATCCATCAAGGCATAGACATCATAAGGGGAGGAACACATCAGAGGATAGGAAATGAACTAAAGTAAACTTCGAGGAGGACAATTGGCTTGATTCAGGACCTTTGGATAAAGACCAATATTTAGAGGAACTTAGAAGAAATCTTCAAGCTAAGTAGGGCACCTCCTTCAACTCCTATATAATGAAGGAAAAAAGAGTAATAATATAGAGAATCAACATGCAAAACATCAATCTAAGACACAAGGCATAATACTTCCATGCCAAAATAAAGTAATTTTAGATCCTAGATTTAGAGAAATAAAATCAATTGTTGTGGACCAAGTTAACTATGGGTCATTATACAGTTAAAAGTGGTTACATTGAGATGCTAGAAATACCTTAAACAAAAGTCTCCTAGAGGAATATCTAGAACAAAAAGTGCATTCCCAAAATGAAAATCTTTACTTGGCTTATGATCCAAATGAAAATCTGTAATTGGTACAACGTGACCAAGAGAGGCTTCCGGGGACCCAACATATGTTACCTCTATAAAAAGAATGAAGAAATAATTACTCATATCTTTTTGAGGTGTTCCTTATCTAAAGAAGTGCTAGATCAATGGTTGAGATAAATTGGTTTCAATTGGGTAATGTTTGAGGATCTTATTGACTAGTGGATCCAATGGAATCCTCCTAATAAGGAGAAAAAATAGCTTTGGAACATTGTCATCCCAACCTTTTTATGGTGCATATGGATTGAAAGAAATAGGAGAATATTTAAAGATAAATTTAGGAATACGACTATTATCTTCAATCAACTCCTAGTGAGGATAGAGGAGACTCTCAAGCTTAGGGGAGTCATCCACCACTCCTTTAAACACCCTCAAGTAGCATAATATTTAAGGCCTAGCATATTCTAACTCTATTTTGGCCCTCCCTGGAGCTATCCAATAGTAGATCCACCAACATGTGTCCTATCACTAGGAATTAGGTAATATAGGTCTCTTGTGTCTGGATAGAACATCAAGACCCAATTTTCAATGATGAAAATGGAAATCCCATGGTCAACTGACAATAATCCCTTATGAGTTCAACTTTGATAAACTTCTAGAGGTAATACCCCCTGGTCGATAAATGAAAGAAAAGTTTTTAGCAGTGAAATGAGATCCAAAGTTTCAATGCATATCTGGTTTTTTTTACAAGCTTAATATTTCATTGTAAAGGGTGAAAGCCTATTTCAACACCCTTTTCTTTAATCACCTAATAAGAAAATAAAAATAGCTAATATCAATATCCAAAAGTCTAATCCATATCAAAAGCCTTTTAATAGTTTCTACCTCTAGAAAAAACTCTCCCTCCATGGTATTAAATATAATACATCTCTCCCCTAAAATATGGACCACTAACCATTAGTTTATCCCTAATTATTGAACTAGAGAAGATGATAAGGAAAATTCCTTTTAGCAAAAAAATCATGGAGTATTATAAATTTGATGTCCACTTCCACTTCCAATTGATCTAGTTTTGAATATTTCAAAAACCTAGCTATAATCCATGGGATATACATACTAAACCTTTTCTTTTGTCCCAATCTGCCCATTAGGACTTCCCAAAAGACACTAATTGATTCGAAGGATCAATTAATACTTTGATTTCAATATTAACCTAACCTTATTAATGTTGCCTAACATTAATAATAGGGTCTAATTGATAAATCTAGAGGATGGTAAACCCTAATTATCCTATAAAATCCCTAATTAAAACTAATTACACTCTACCAGGTTAATTTGAAGAGTTTTGGAATGCAATTGGGATTTTGTAAGGTTTTGGAGAAATTAAATAAGGCTTTTGTGAATTTATATTTTACAAAAATACAATTAGGTGTCCACAAAATTTATCCAATTTAAATTGGACCCAAAAGAGCAATGTCATGATTTAATAATAAATATATATTTTACTAATGGATGAACTATTATTCCTCCCACCATGACTACTTCTAAATAGTAATAGTGTTGACATTGCAGTTGCACTAATAAAAAGGGAAGGTCCAAATTGAACAAGGTACTCCCACCTTATCTCCTCTTATCCTCTCTCCAAATTTTTGAATAATAAAAAGGGATTTCACTATTTTTGGTTGACTTCAAAAAAGACACCCTTTAATATTTTAATAATGAATCACCTTCTTGCTCATGAAGGAAAAAAAGTTGGGAAATTATAAAAGGGGAGACAAGTGATCGAAAAGGGATTGAAAATCTTGGGCTTAGGGAGTATGCTCTCTACCTTGGTAGATTAGAAAGCAAAAATCTTTGGGAGAGTACTTAGTTCTTAATTAGAGGCATTTTCCAATATGAGGGACTTTAGGAAGCAACCATGTTGGGGAAGCCTAATTAAAAAAAATATATTTGGAAGGAGTCTGGGAGAAGCTTGGCAGGGTGAGGTACATGGAGGGAAGTTTGAAGGATTCTATGGTGAAGGATTTAGAGTCTATTCATGAAGGATACATCGAATAGAGTCGATTATATGCAGGTTGGACCCTAAATTTGCAATAACTTGTATGTGCTTTGCATATTTGATTTCTACCTTCGTTATATTTAATATTGGGTTACTTTCTATATATTTAATATTGGGTTTGGGAATCCCTTTGTCTTGTTAATAAATTTATACATCGATATTGTTGCTTCCATACCATACCAAGGTATATTCCAAAGTATTTGATGGGTAAATTAAACAATTGATTTAATTGCTCTTCTGATTGAAAACGAATAGATTTTCTATTAATTTTAAGAAGGCTAAGGTACTATTTCCTAAGAAAAATCATTTGACCTAAGGGCCATCACTTACAACCTCTACTGGTTATGAGAAACCCCATCATCACCAGTGAAGTCTATGTGACCATCACTTGGTGGTTATTAACACCACAAGTGCGATTACTCTTTTATCATGCATATCACCCACAACCGGATGAATGTGGGATACCAATTTTTACTTTCCTTGCTGATGAGTACAATTTTATATCAATAACATATTTCCTCCAAACCTAGTCAATTCTATGATGACATAGAGATAAATTGTAATTTCTATAGTGATTCTATGACGAGTTTATTATCGTCTATAGCCTGGGTGTAAAAATCACCTCAATACCCAAATAATATCTTTGAAATAGGAATTCTTCCCTTTGATTCTAGGTTGGATATTTCATATGGATGTAAAATATATTCGACATGCACTTGGTAATAGAACCAAGATTCGATTTGTATCATCTTTTACCCATGGCTAGAGTGATTAGTTTAAGGCATGGTTCAGGTATATGACAATCTTGAGTAAAACTTGTTTATATTAGCATGGGTATAAGCCTCAATGGGTAAAATATTACCATTCATGATATTTAATAACATTCTCAAGTTCATATAATTTAGAACATGGTAATCAATTCACACAATTTTATGTTTTCCCTTTAGACTATGCTATGAGGTTCTTGATGAGTCATATTTTATTTTCTAAATTAATAGCCAAAGGTCCTCCATGTACAAATCTTATGTCCATAACCTGTGTTTGATGAAATACCTAAGTCAACCTTATTATGAAGTATTCTCCTTTGGTTGTATATGGCGTCAGGTTAATCCTTTTTACCTATTTTCTACTCTTCAAAAAATGAGAAACCTAGAGACCTAATCGATTGTCATCAACCATTCCATTCTCATCTTCGCAACAATATGTTAATATTTAATTTAGAAGGTATACCCAAATAACCCCCCCTTCATGGTTATTAATGTTTACTAGGAGGTATTCTTGATGAAATTGTCAAGTGCTATTCACACTAGGGTGAGTATCGGGTGAAGGCTGACTACAAACTTCTTAGCTATCCCACATGTATTATGTAGATGATGTAATGTTCCATATAAGAAATATTTATCCCTTTTAGAGTTAACTAGTTAGGTTGGTTTGAATTTACCCCCAAGTCGGATGATGACGATCACATTTGACATATGTTAAATTATTTTTGACACATAACCCCTCTTGGAATTATTGGATAGAATAGTGAAACATGTTAGTGGGTATAGGTTTTGACCACACGAGAATCAATGACATTGGTTTAACCAATTTCTCAACTTGTCACAAAATCATCCTCCTCAATCTAATTAAGGATGCTTAATTTCAATCATCTCTAACTAAGAGGATAACGTGGAGAAAACATAGAGGGTAATTTGAAAGAAAATTATGAAGGAGGAAACCTTACAAATCAGATTATACTTTTGAAGATGGTTTAACAATATGGGGCTGTAAACTGAATTATACCTTTGGAATAATTTAAGATGTTATAAGTGATAAAATGGTCACTACTCAAAGCTCCAAAATATTAAGGATGTCATAAGGGAATTGTTAGTATTTTAATCTAACACCATTACTAAGTATCTTAATGTAAAGTAAACCCTACATTTTTTATGAGGATGAGTAATATAGTCTCAATTTGAATGTTATCTGAAGAATAATTTTGGTAGAGATTTTATGGTGACTCTAGTTTTCAAATTCAAATTGATGACCAAATTAGTGAGAACTAGAATGTAACCTTGTTTAATAGGTTATAAGACAAAGGAGATATAATTTGTTTGATAGATAATAAGGAAAATTTATTGATTAACTATTGTGCAATTTTGTTGATAGACCGCAAATTAGCGTAATCTTGTTTGATAAAACACAAAGAGAAAGTAGTGTAATATTGTTTGATAGATTACAAGATAAATTTAGATAAATTTGTAGTATGACCTTATGGATGTGATGAAAATTATAGTATGAGGAAAATTGTGGCCAACTTTGGAACTGTAGTGTAACCTTGGGAAAAAATATATTACAAATTTGTGGAAATTCATAAGGAGTTGGTTTACTATACTAAAATATGTCAATTGATTCCTTTAGGATTAATGAAAGACAATTATGAAAGTACCTCCTATGCGCATTGGGAAAGAATAAATAAGAAATACATTCTTAAAGAAAGGGTTTCCTATTGTAGTTGATTTGAAATGCATTCGGTGATGAACGCACTAGAGAAATCATTTGGTGGAGGTATGGATAAGTTATTCATTATTGATATATTATGATTGGAGATGTAGATGTAAGCATGATTACCTAATGAACTCTTCTAATGTAAGTTAGAAGGAAAAAAAATACATTCCTATTGAAATAGACAGGAGAATTCCCAAAAGCGCGGTATGTTTGATTACCCTCTAGTCTTAATAGGAGGATTGGCCACTCCTATCCAAATGATAGACATCGACCATGTTGATTTCTATGAAGTGCAGCCTTGGACTTACTTGGGTATTCATATTTAAGAGAGCCACATGGATATTTTGCTAAAGTAACCCCTTGATCATATACTTAGCTATGTTAGCTATAAATATTCCTAAGAATGTTGGGTATTAAAAGTTAACTATGGAGAGACAATACATAGGGTAAGTTTTGGAAAATATAAAGATAATATTCCTTTTAGAATTGCAAATGGTAATAATAGCTTGCGATGAGGTAGGATTCTAGATAAAATTAGGGGACCAACAAAAGAATGCTTTTTTTATTCAATGTTACAATACACTCATGGTTTTGACTAGAGGATATGGTGAAGGAAATGGTGGAACCATTGGAAAATCAACATAATTAAACATGAAAACCATCCAAATATCACCAGAACCATCTTCTAACATGATACCATGATATGGCAAATGAGAGCAAGGATGGAGAAACTCCATAATTGAACTCACCAAAAGGATAGTTTATGGGGATCATATCTCCACAAAGCAGTATCCTGACTCCGTAGAAAATTATGCCACTCGACCACCTTGGTGGTGGTCAATTTTAATAAGGCATTGTACACTATTTAAATAAGGAATTACCCCCTACATGATGCATGTGATATTATTATACACACATTATAACCTAGGGGGAAGAGACTTTAACTATTGGCTTAGGAACACAAACCCCCTCTGTTGTATATAAAAGGAAATAGAGTTCTAGTTTTAAGATATTTGAAGGAGTAATGTTGTAAAGAATAGCCACATGTATATCAAAACTAGTTAGGATAAACTTACAGAACCAACAAAGGTGTAGTTTTTGAAGATTATGATATCATAGGAAAACTTCCTGGAAGATAGGAATAACTTTTCAAATTCAAGTAACTCATAGGATATTTTGTATGAAGCAAACATGCATCTAGTTTAAGTAAATGATCTAGTATATAAGCACACTTAGAGGTAGTTTCTTTCATAACATAGGAATGACTATAAATTGTGTCAAGTGATGAGATGAATTGATAACTAAACTCAAATTAACATAAATTTAAATTATTATAAAATAAATGATCATGATCAAGGTTTTGCGATGGTCCCTTACATACATGTAGAAGCAACCGAGACATATGGAAATAATATACTAATGGTTACAACTTCTAAAATTGAGGCGTATAGGTAAACACTCTCTCAGTCAATGGAGCCTCCAAAACGGCAATGATAAGACATCCTGAGGCCACATTAATGGGACACACATAAAGAGGATATACGACCATAGGTATTTTGGAAGGATAAATTATTACCCTAAAAACTAAAGAAGAAGTGATATGGGATCGGTGATATAGGACATACATGTCAATCAATACATGATCAATGATGGAGGTTGAATAGAATTTGAATAATCAAGGTACTTTCGATTAGATATTTGATCAAACTCAATGTATCATAAACTAACAACTAGCTAAATATTTGGGAGAACCAAAGACACTTTATTCTGTAAGTATTAAAAAAGCAAGATCTATACTCATGGAATGCAATATGGTAGCACTTAAGTTGGGGTTGGCATTGCTATTTATTGGTACAATGGGAACAATCACTATAGTAATTCTTATGATCATAATCCTAGTTATTGCCGATATGTTGGTACATACTCTCTAAAGAAAGGAATTGGATTTTGGTGGTGCTGGAATGAGTCAAGGAGACAATGTAGTTACAATAAAATATGTGGTTATATAGGAAGCTAGTAGAACAACTAAGAACAACCAATATTTTGTTAAAGTAGAGCTTCCTGAATACCTAGTACAAAGAGAGCAGGCCCAAGAAGATTTATAGGCCCAATAAATGATGAGACTATATGTTGAGATAGATGCAACCATAACAAAATGGGATAGGCCCATATAAGTGGAAGCACAAATAAATGATTGGAGAGCTAGGAAAATGGTAGATTTATACATAGAAAATGCACAACTATACCAGGTAAGGGATGAATACAATATTGCATTTCTAACTACCTATTTTGTGGCACTAGTGAGATGTGGAGTAATCATCCCATATCTGCCAACAACTAGAGCACAATGTGGGTAAGGGGGAACCATGCGAGTAGCTCAAACAATGATCCAGGGTAGAGGTTGGGTGACCTCTAGAGTATCTATCCCAACACCTTCTCTAGTTGAAGGCTTAAGTCCACCATAGAATAGTGATGAGACCGAAAGGTAGTAGCCTTAAGGGCTACAAAAATGGCTGAAAGCCACAAATTGTATATTATAAGAATGATAAATATAACTCAAGTGGTTTATTTTTATGTAAATATGTATCCTTGAAAATTTTTATACAATGAGTAAATTAGATTATTGGAAACATGGAAATTTACTCTGATGGCATTTCATTAAGAAATGGATTGAATGACCCCAATACTTGAGTATTTTTTTCCTTATTCTGAGTGGTGGATCAAAAGGTTCCAAATAGCAAGTACATTTTGGAAGGTTCTAAGTAGGAAACCTTGGACTAAATATCCTATCAGGCATGTTGACCTCTTGATTGTCATCTACAGTGACTAGTTCTCAAGTGAGGAATGTCTTGAAGGGTAAGAAGGGGAATTTTGGGGTGCTTTTATGTGTGAATCCAACAAAATTAATGAAATAAAATATTTTTTTAGTAAAATTAACCTAAATTAGCAATATTAGGCACAAAATTTTTGGTTGATATTGGAACACTCTTAGGAGGTATGTAACAACCCCAATTGTTACCACAATTATATATATATATATATATATATATACATATTCCTCTTTCATGAGGCAAGGGTCATAATCATGAACTAAGATAGAATAATTTCTTTTTGGATTGTAAGTTATCAAAGCAAATAACATCAATAGATATTAATACTTGATCATAGTCACTCTTGAGTAGAAGTGATCAGCTTCTACGAAACCCTCATACCACTCGGATATGAGAACGCTGGCCAAGCGTTAGGTTTTATCCCTCTTAAAAGGGAAATCACCCTTAACCATACGGTCCACCAAGACTAGTATATAGGTGAATACCTTGAATATGGAAACCCATCATAATGAAATAACCTCAACAATGATTATTCCTAAATCTTAGATCCAACCCACATCTTCTCTATGGGGTTACTAAGATAACAAAATCACTATACATGATTAACCCATAGAATCCTTGGAATGTCATCTTAAGCATGATTATATAATCTTATTCCTCTTAAGGTTTATTTTTCCATCCGCTTATTTAGGCATACCTTCTATTATATACATGAATCAATTAATTTCATTAAAAAGGGCATTATTTAACCATCATGGGAGTACCTATTCCTCATGTACATTCATTTATCAACTCATAACCCAATTAATCCTTAAGGAGTAGAATCCATTACTTTATGATTCTTAAGACTATAGCACACATGCAATATCCAATTGAGAAAGATTTACATTCCATTACATTCTAATTTTTGTGTCCATACAACCATCAAATACATCAAGTGCTAGTTGTTGAAAGGTAAAGCTAGCTAACTACATCATTCATAATTACCCAATAAATTCCAAAAAATAATTGATATAATCATATATCATTAATTCATCAACATATTAAATTTAAGCATACATTCCTTCCATCATAGTACACATTGACATAATCTAAGAATTGCATAACTGTATCATCAAGCATTTAACCATATCATACACTTAAATCATTTTCATTTTGAAGTAATGCAAGATGCACATGATTTAACATATCAAACCACAAATAGAGTGACACATTGTTTATCCTGGGAACCCTCATGAGAAATAAACCTAGCCTCAAAAATATGTACTTTCCTCATATTCATAAACTTAAGATGTGTAATATTACAGATATAGAAGGGCCACTATGCATCCCTTTAATTTTATTATACATGGTAAGGAATACAACCGTTCCTTATCAAATTCATGATGCAATTAAGGAATTTTCCTAATTCCCTTCTCTAAGTCATCATTGTATTATTAAGGTATTTCCCATACCAATAAGGAATCCATCTGTCCCTTTAAAATCATAATGCAATTAAGGAATCTAATGATTCCTTCCTCTAAGCCATCCTAAGAATTTTTATTTTTTTATGATAATCATCATAATCTTATTTTGGAGAAGTCGTATTGATGTTAGAGAGAACCATATAAGTTCACTCAAGAATGAATTTCAAATTCATTCTACTTAATTGACACAACTTCAATCCATGAATTAAAGTCCCATACCTTCAATTCATTAATAGACCATTCTTCCTAAATTAATAATTTAAGATAATAATTTAAATTATCTATCATTTCATAATTATATCTTGTTGTAACAACCCATGCCAGCCACCTTTCTCATTAATATTATGCCAATAAAAGTAATCCCTCATAGGTTTAGCATGGGTAACATAAAGCTCATTATACTAAAGCTATTTCCTGTTAGTCTTACAATGACACTGAGAGGGAGGGGTGAATCAGTGTAGCTCTTTAATTTTAAATATATAGCTCTTAATAACAAGAACAATTAAAACTTATTGCAAGATACAACAAGAATAGCAAAAGAGCATCACACAACACAATATTTAACGAGGTTCACCAATGTGGCTACTCCTCAAAAATGACTGCTTGGACTACCATCCAAATCTAGCCTTTTCAAAGCAACGACTTTACAATCAATTTACCAGCACCCACTGGAAGGCACACCAACCCCTTATTTATTTGCACCAACAGAAAGGAGCACCAACCCCTGATTTACCAACACCCACTAGAAGGAGCACCAACCCCTTATGCCAAGCTACAACTTGGACTTGAATTATGAATCTAGAAGATTAACAGAAAGATACCTTCGCTTTTACAATATCCTGACTAGTCTGCTTCACCTTTTCGAACTCTACGCACTTTACTCTTCTTGCAAAATCACTTCGCACAATCTATTGCATCACAGTCAAACGATTGTCTTTTCCCTTTTGCGCTCTCTACTTCCTTTACAATTTTTGCACTTAGCACGATTCGACATGACTTGCACTCTGCACACTACGATCGAAATTCACACTTATCAACTCCCTTAACTCTTCAAACAACCTTCCTTTTATAATAACATTTTCATGATCAAATCCTAATCTTAGTCGGTTGTAAAACCCTAATCTTAGTCGGTTGTAAACCCTAATCTTAGTCGGCTGCAAACCCTAAACTTAGTCGGCTGCAAAGGTCTTCGTCAACTTCAACATAACCGCAAAGATACAACATGTCGCGATATCATGACAATTTTTCTCCTTGCTCTTTCTCTTGGCTTTGGCCCGTGAAAATACAACATGTCGCGATATCACGACACTTTTTCTCCTTGATCTTTCTCTTAGCTTTGGCCCACGAAAATACATGTCGCGATATCGCGACACCTTTTTCTCTCTCCTCCTTTTCTTTGCTTAGGCCCGCAAAAATGCAACATGTCATGATATCGTGACATATTTTTCTCTCTCCTCTTTTTCTTTGCTTAGGCCCACAAAAATTCAACATGTCGTGATATCGCGACATCTTTTTCTCTCTCCTCTTTTTCTTTTCTTAGGCCCACGAAAATTCAACATGTCACGATGTCGCGACATATTTTTCTCTCTCCTCTTTTTCTTTGCTTAGGTTCGCAAAAATTCAACATGTCATGATATCACATCTTTTTCTCTCTCCTATTTTTCTTTGCTTAGGCTCGTGAAAATTCAACATGTGATATCGTGACACTTTCACCTCCATACACTTTCTCTACTCTTTTGTCACAAAATCACGACACTTTTGTTAATCTGCCTGCCTGCCCTTCTTGAGTCATGAAAATGCGACATGTCGCAATATCATGACAGTTCTGCTTCTGATGTCTTCTTCTCTTCTTTTGTTGCAAAATCGTGACACTTCTGCTTCCGAAGTCTTGCTTTCTACATTTTTCATGAAATCGCGACACTTATGCCTTCGAAGTCTTCTTCTTTGTTTTTGTCGCAAAATCGTGACACTTCTGCTTTCGTACACTTCCTTTCTTTCTTAAGTCGTGAAAATGTGACATGTCATGAAATCACGACACTTCTTCATTCTCTTCCTTCCTGCCCTTTTCAATTCGTGAAAATGTGACATGTCACGAAATTGCGACACTTTTCTTACTTGTTATCTTTCTTCGAACTTGTCACGAAATCGCGACACTTCTTCCTGCCTTCTCTTTTTCTACCAACACGTCATGAAATCATGACAATTTTTCCACTTGCCTTTTTCTCTTCCAACATGTCACGAAATTGCGACAGTTTTACCTACTTTCTCTTTCTCTTCCAACATGTCACAAAATCATGACAGTTTTTCCACTTGTCTTTTTTTCTTCCAACATATCGTGAAATCGTGACAAATTTTCTTGCTTTTTCTCTCTCTTCTAATATGTCATGAAATCGTGACAGTTTTTCCCACTTCTTCTCTCTCTTCCAACATGTCATGAAATCGCAACGGTTTTTGCCTTCTGTATATGTCACGATATCATGACACTTTTCTTACTTGTCTTTTTCTTTGATATTTTGCAAATGGGGCACTTCTGTCTTCTTGGATAATCATTGTACATACTATGAATAACATTTGAGCTCCTATCTTCTGCATCTGAATAGCTTCTGAACTTCCTATCCACTGCATTAATAGATCTATTTGACTACATTGACAACAATGACAATACTGTTGCTGCACCTTGCTCAACAATATCCCCCTTTGGAATTGTTGGCAACACATGTGCACTTTCTTGTAACTCTTCTCCCCCTTTGACAATAATACCAAAGGGCTATTGAAAACTCCCCCTGAGTCCATGCACAACATTCTTAGGCACAATTCATTACTCTTAGCAAAAATCATGAACATGAGCAAAAGGATAATCAAATACTTAAATGCTCCCCCTGAGAATGTGATCCTTGTAGCTAGTCAATTCTTGGGAAGTGTGACCAATCCCAATTTATTTTGAAGGTACTAAAAAAATTCCTTGGGCAATGGTTTTGTGAAGATATCTGCTACTTGTTCTGTAGTTGGAACAAAATCCAACTTAACCTCACCTTTTGCAACTTTCTCCTTCAAAAAATGATATCTAATAGCAATGTGCTTTGTGCATGAATGCATAACTAGATTCTTGGAGATGTTAATGGCATTGGTGTTATCACACTTAACTGATATTGGCTCACTGAAGCTAATACCAAGATCTTTCAGGGTTTGTTTTATCCATAATACCTGCGTACAATATGTTGTCACTGTAATATATTATGCCTCTGATGTCGATAAAGAAACTGACTCTTGTTTCTTACTATGCCACATGACTAATCTATCTCCAAGATAGAATGCACCTCCACTGGTACTCTTTCTGTCATCTACACATCCTGCCAAATCTGCATCTGAATACAAAATGAGGGTGAAGTATTTGCCTTTCGGATGCCATAACCCATATTCCATAGTACCCTTGAGATATCGAAGAATCCTTTTTACTACTGTCACATGAGTCTCCTTGGGATTAGCCTAAAATTGTGCTACCATACATACTTCCTGCAAAATATCTGGTCTGGTAGCTGTCAGGTATAGTAAGCTTCCAATCATAGATCTGTACATGGTTTGATCAACAGGTGAAGATTTGTCATCTTTACTCAACTTGCAACCTATCGTCATGGGAGTGCTAACTGGCTTACAATCCTCCATTGTGAACTTATTTAACATCTCTTTCACATATTTAACTTAGGAAATAAATATGCCCTTATTATTTTGATTAACTTGCAATCCAAGGAAATATGAAAGTTCACCAATCATTGACATTTTAAATTATTTATGCATCTTATTTGCTAAGTCTTTACATGAGTCATATTTGTTGCTACCAAATATGATATCATCTACATATACCACAAGAACTATAAGATGCCTATTTTCTGTTTTGACATACAAGTTACTATCCACCATACCTTTCTTAAACCTTTATTGGGTGAGATAGTTGTCTAGCCTTGCATACATGCTCGGGGTGCCTGTTTTAATTCATATAATGCTTTCTTCAATTTGCAAATGACGTTGGGATTATCACCAAGTTAGAAACCATCTGGTTGCTCAATGTAAACCTCTTCTTCAAGTTTCCCATTCAAAAATACTGATTTCACATCCATTTGATAAACTTTGAAATTCTTGTAGACTGCTAAAGCCAGAAACATTCTAATTGCCTCTATTCTAGATACTGGTGCAAAATTTTCCTCAAAATCAATGCCTTCAACTTGTGCATAACCCTTGCAAACTAATATTGCTTTATTTCTAACTACATGTCCATCTTCATTCAATTTGTTTCAAAAAATCCATTTAGTTTCGATGGTATTTTTATTTGCAGGTCTAGGTACTAGCTCCCAAGTGTTGTTTTCTCTATCTGATCTAATTCTTCATTTATTGCCTTCATCCAGCTTTCATATTTGCTTGCATCATCAACATTTTTGGGCTCAATGTTGGATAGTAGAGAGTAGTTACTTACTACTCTTCTTCTTGTCTAAACTCCAACTTTGGGGTCTCCAATGATTTGCTCTCTAGGATGATTTCTCTGCCAGCTACCTGTTTTGAATTTCTTATTTTATTCCATTTCTGAATCACAACTTAAATCATCTGAGTCAATTTCTTGTATCTTCTCTATTTTGTTTTACTCATCTCCTTCAATAACCTCTTCATAAATTATTCTTGATCTGATCTAATTATTCATTAATTGCCTTCATCCAACTTTCATCTTTGCTTGCATCATCAACATTTTTGGGTTCAATGTTGGATAGTAGAGAGTAGTTACTTACTGCTCTTCTTCTTGTCTGAACACCAATTTTGGGGTCTCCAATTATTTGCTGTCTAGGATGATTTTTCTACCAGCTGCCTGTTTTGAATTTCTTATTTTCTTCCACTTCTGAATCACAACTTAAATCATCTGAGTCAATGTCCTGTACCTTATCCATTTTGTTTTTCTCATCTCCTTCAATAACCTCTTCATAAGTTGGGTAGTTTGTTTCATAGCTAATTACTCATTCTCTACCTTCATCAAATTTAACATCGACATTGTCCACAATTTTCTTTAGCCTTTTGTTGTAGCATTTGTAAGCTTTGCTTTTTGATGAATAGCTAACAAAAATACCTTCATCCACTCTATCTTCAAACTTATCGAGATTATCTTCAGTTCTTTTGATGTAGCATTTGCTGCCAAAAACTTTAAGGTATTTTGTTGTTGCCATTTTTCTAAACCACAACTCATAAGGAGTTTTGTTTTCATGTGTTCTCAGCATATACCTATTTTGGATATACACTATAGTATGGACTGCTTCATTCTAAAATTTGTCTGCTACTTTGCTTTCAACCAACATAGTCCATGCCATTTCCTGCATTGTCCTGTTCTTTCTTTCTACCACTCCATTCTGCTGAGGTGTCCTGGCTGCTGAGAACTGTCTCTTGATATCGTATTTTTCACAGTACTCTGTAAACTCCTCTGAAATGAATTCTCCTCCTCTATATGATCTTAAACATTTGATCATCTTTCTTGTTTCATTTTCAACTTGGTTTTTGAAAATCTTGAACATATCAAAAGCTTCTGATTTATGCTTTAAGAAAAATATCTATGTCATTCTGGAATAATCATTAATGCACAACATAAAATATTTATCACCTTTTATGCTTTGTGTTCTCATGGATCCACATAAATCAGTGTGTATTAGTTCCAAAGGTTTTCTTGTGTAGTATTCTTTTGTTTTGAAGAGACTCTAGTTTGCTTCCCCCTTTGGCATGAAGCACAAATGTTTTTTGCATGTTTGCTGATGATTGGAATATCTCTCACTGCCCTTTTTGAGGTGATTTTTACTAGATTATCAAAACTAATATGACCAAGTCTTTTGTGCCACAACCAATTTTCTTCTTACTGTACAATAAAACAAGTTCCTTTTGAAGTCTCTGAGAGCGTGTACAGATTACCAGATGTCCTTGATCCTGTTGCTATCAATTTTCTACTGTTTGTTTTTTTGACTTCACAACCCTGCTTCATAAAAACTTCATGACCTTTATCACAAATATGACTTACACTCAATAAGTTATGATTTAGCCCATCCACAAACAAGACTTCTTCTGACTTAATATTTCCATCACTGATTTTAACTGAGCCTTTGCCGACTATCTTAGCTCCATCATTATTTCCAAACTTTACTGATCCACCTTCATATTTCTGTAACTTCTCAAACTTCTGTTTGTCACCTGTCATATGACTGGAGCATCCACTATCAAGTATCCATGGTACATATTTTTTATGTGCTTTAAATGTTGTTTGAACTATTAAGGATTCCTTTTCTTCCTTGAGACGCTCCTTTTCTTTCCACTCTGTTTTGATAGTAGATTTGAGCTCTTGTTTTGCCTTTCCCTTATCAATAGCTTGTGCATGTTTTATGGGAATTTTTATATTTTGACTCATCTTGTTTGATTGAAATTTTCTTCCTTGAAACTAATTTGATGCAATTGTACTTCTACAATTTCTTGCAATGTGTCCAAAATTATGACAGTTATAGCATTCTACTGTATAATTCATCAAAGGAGAGAAAGCATTTCCTTGGTGAAATTCCTTGGTCTTACATTATATTTGCAGTCTGAGATTTTATTTCCATAGCCATTGCATTTAAAATAGAAGCCAGAGAAAGGATAATTGAACCTGGGTGACAGTCTTTGCCATGTTGTCGTAAGAGCCATAGGTCTTCTTCTTCTTTGATGTGTGACATTAATGAATCCATCATTGTCAATTCTTCTTTTGTGCCTCACATTAATGTTTTCTTTTGCATGAGACATTTTTCCTTGATAAACCTGTCTATTGTCTTCCTTATTTATGGGTTTTGCATTTTTGCCCTTTGATCCACATGACGATTCTCCTTCGACGAAGCCCAGACCAAATTTTATGCTTGCAGGCCTTTGGTCATTTATGATCTTATCCAGCTTCATAGAACTTTCTTCACGTTTGTGATAACACTTAATTTTCTTATTCATCTCTTCTAGCTGCATTCTTAAACCAACAATTTCTTCTTCTAGCTTGCTGCAATAATCTATTTTCATTGTTATTTGCACTTCGAGATCTTCGGATATCTTCTTAGATTTTTCTATCTGTACTTTTAAACTGGTTATGATTCCATTTGCATCTTCAAGATTTCTTGAAAGTTTCTTATTATTTTTCTTTTCTATCTCCCACTCTTCAAGTGCAAAGGTCAATTCACCTTCTAGATCTACTTCAGCCTCAAGGTTTTCACCACAAACTTCAGATGTCACTCCTTCCTTTTTTTATTTAACTTCTTCAAATGCCATGAAAAGATCTTCATTTTTTTCTTCTTCAAACTCTTCACCGGAGCTATTTTTTGATGAGCTGACATTCTTGGAGATGAAATTTTTCTTCTTGAAGTTGCCTTTTTCTAAAATTTGTTTTCATCTTTCAGTCACTTCTTTCTTGGTGTGATCCTTCATAATTTTTGTTCTTCTCTTTAAGTAGACATTTAGTTGCAAAATGCCCAACCCCTCCATAGTTGAAACATTTAAATGGTAGCTTCCCTATGTATTTTTCTTTTCCCTTTTTTAGTTTTCTAACAAAGTTTGCTTCCATTTCATCTGATGTCTCTCCTTCTTTGGAATATTGTTTTGTGTTTTTATTTTTAAGGGCTTCAAAATCCGCTTCTCTGTCTGTGGGTTTAGATCTTCCTATCCTCATCTCATATGCAGTCAAAGAACCATACATCTCATCTATACTGAAATAATTTAGATTTTTAGCTTCTTCTATCACTAAGACCTTAGAGTCAAACCTTTGAGGAAGAGATCTTAATACCTTTTTTACGATGGTAGAGTCTTCGATATTCTCTTCGAGTCCTCTAATTGCATTAATGATTCCATTAACTCTCATCATATATGCCTCAATGTTTTCATTGTCATTCATTTTTAATGCTTCAAACTGAGATCGATGTGTCTGTAACTTGGCCTCCTTGATCTTATCGTTTCCTTCATGAAAACTCCTCAGTTTGTCCCATATCTCTTTTGCCATTTTATAGCTCACGATCTTTACTAGTTCACTGTCTACTACTCCACTCATGAGAGCATTCATTGCTTTTGAATTATTGTCAAATAGTTTTATTTCGTCAGCATTTTCTGGAGGAGTGATGGGTATTGTGTATCCACTAACTACTGAATCCCAGACGTCATATCCCAAAGCACAGAGATATGTCTGCATCCTAATTTTCTAGAACGCGTAATTAGATCCATCAAACAATGGTGCTTTGTTTGATGAGAAGCCTTCACCACTTGCCATTATGTTACTTCCACGATCACCCTAGATGGTTAAGCTTGTACAGGGACTTAGCTCTGATACCAATTGTTAGTCTTACAATGACACTAAGAGGGGGGTGAATCAGTGTAGCTCTTTACTTTTAAATTTATATCTCTTAATAACAACAACAATTAAAACTTATTGCAAGATACAACAAGAATAGCAAAAGAGCATCACACAACACAAGATTTAATGAGGTTCACAAATTTGGCTACTCCTCAAAAATGACTGCATGGACTACCATCCAAATCCAACCTTTGCAAAGCAACGACTTTACAATCACTTTACCAACACCCACTGGAAGGAGCACCAACCCCTTATTTATCTGCACCAACAGAAAGGAGCACCAACCCTTGATTTACCAACACCCATTGGAAGGAGCACCAACACCTTATGCCAAGATACAACTTGGACTTGAATTATGAATCTAGAAGATTAACAGAAAGATACCTTCACTTTAACAAGATCTTGACTAGTCTGCTTCACCTTTGTGAACTTTGCACACTTTGCTCTTCCTGCAAAATCACTTCACATAATCTGCTGCATCACAGTCGAACGATCGTCTTCTCCCTTTTGCACTCTCTACTTCCTTTGCAATTTTTGCACTTAGCATGATTTGACACAACTTGCACTCTATGCACTATGACCGAACTTTGCACTTATCAACTCCCTTAACTCTTCAAACAACCTTCCTTTTATAACAACATTTTCATGATCAAATCCTAATCTTAGTCAGCTGTAAAACCCTGATATTAGTCGGTTGCAAACCCTAATCTTAGTCGGCTGCAAACCCTAAACTTAGTCAGCTGCAAAGGTCTTCGTTGGCTTCAACTTAACCATGAAAATACAACATGTCGCGATATCATGACACTTTTTCTCCTTGCTCTTTCTCTTGGCTTTGGCCCATGAAAATACAACATGTCGTGATATCACGACACTTTTTCTCCTTGCTCTTTCTCTTAGCTTTGGCCCACGAAAATACATGTCATGATATCGCAACACCTTTTTCTCTCTCCTCCTTTTATTTGCTTAGGCCCATGAAAATGCAACATGTCGCGATATCGCGACATCTTTTTTTCTCTCCTCTTTTTCTTTGCTTAGGCCCGCAAAAATTCAACATGTCGCAATATCGTGACATATTTTTCTCTCCTCTTTTTCTTTGCTTAGGCCCACAAAAATTCAACATGTCACGATGTCACGACATCTTTTTCTCTCTCCTCTTTTTCTTTGCTTAGGCCCACGAAAATTCAACATGTCACGAAATCACGACATTTTTTTATCTCTCCTCTTTTTCTTTTCTTAGGCCCGTGAAAATGCAACATGTCGCAATATCGCGACACTTTCACCTCTGTACACTTTCTCTACTCTTTTGTCGTAAAATCGTGACACTTCTGTTAATCTGCCTGCCTGCCTTTCTTGAGTCACGAAAATGCGACATGTCGCGATATCGTGACACTTCTACTTTTGAAGTCTTCTTCTCTGCTTTTGTCGTGAAATTGTGACACTTCTACTTCTGAAGTCTTGGTTTTTGCCTTTGTCGCAAAATCATGACACTTCTGCCTTCGAAGTCTTCTTCTCTATTTTTATCATGAAATCGTGACACTTTTGCTTCTGTACACTTCCTTTCTTTCTTAAGTCATGAAAATGTGACATGTTGCGAAATCATGACACTTCTTCATTCTCTTCCTTCCTGCCCTTTTCGAGTCACGAAAATGCGACATGTCACGAAATCATGACACTTTTCTTACTTGTTCTCTTTCTTCGAACTTTTCACAAAATCGCGACACTTCTTCCTGCCTTCTCTTTTTCTACCAACATGTCACGAAATCATGACAGTTTTTCCACTTGCCTTTTTCTCTTCCAACATGTCGTGAAATCATGACAGGTTTACCTGCTTTCTCTTTCTCTTCCAACATGTCATGAAATCACGATAGTTTTTCCACTTGTCTTTTTTTCTTCCAACATATCACGACAGTTTTTCCTGCTTCTTCTCTCTCTTCCAACATGTCGCAAAATCGTGAAAGTTTTTTTTGCTTCTCTCTCTTCCAACATGTCGTGAAATCATGACAGTTTTTGCCTTCTGTATATGTCATGATGTCGCAAAACTTTTCTTACTTGTATTTTTCTTTGATATTTTGCAAATGGGACACTTCGGTCTTCTTGGATAATCACTGTACATACTTTGAATAACCTTTGAGCTCCTATCTTCTACATCTGAATAGCTTCTGAACTTCCTATCCATTGCATAAACAGATATGTCTGACTGTGTTGACAACAATGAAAATACTGTTGTTGCACCTTGCTCAACATTTCCTTTGATCATATACAAACCAATAGGGGTCTAATTCCCCATTGAATACAACATATTAATCTATTCAATTGATTCTCAATTGTTATCAAACTTGCTTCCTAAATTTGATCCAAAATTCATTTCATTACTTTTCAAATCCTATCAATTATCTTCCCAAAAGTGATCTAAAGATGCATCAAATATCCTACACAATTTTTATATTTTAATCCAAGGTTAGCTCTCAAATCAATTCATTTCCATAACTAGATCCCAATATGTATTCAGTTATTTCATCCTGTAGCACCCTAAAATTGGCGCAGTAAAATTGTAATAATTATATTCACCTTAGTAAATAATTTAAAATTCAAATTTAACCTCCCAAACCGCCTGTTAACCACTGGGAAATTCGTTTCCTCCTTTTCCACACCATTTTTAGAGGTTGTTTTGACCGTTTTACGATATTATCGCCGATCAGACGATATCACCCTAGATTTGACGATTTCATCTGGACTAGGACGTCCAGACGATCTTGTCGCAAAACTAATTTTGCAAAGTTGGAATCTGTTCCAACGGGTCTCCAATCTGGGCAGAAGCATGTCTGCGCCATTGGGACCCTCCCCCCATTGGAGATCTCCCAAATTGGGATGATCTCCAACCTCCTAACTACTCCCCTAAGCCTATTTAGTCTCTAGGATTTTCCCTTCCCAACCCCTGGCTGAAAATTATCTACAAGTTAACTCCATTCACGTTAAAACATCCCTATTTTCCATTTGCACTGGTCCCATACCAATTTTATTGCAGGCACATCACTGTTTTTCAGCTGAAGCCAACACCTATCGTCATCGATGAACCTGTTCAGATCGGAGGTGAACCTGTCGAATTCGAGGCGATTTCGTACTGATGCGAGACGATCTTGACTTTAGTCCGTATTAAGGAAATCAGTGCCTAAAGTTTGCATTTCTCAACCTTTTCTCTGTCATTTTATTCTGCAAATTAAATAGTCTATTCAGTGTTTTATGTCATTTTGCATTTGGAGTTCACCCATTTCGATTAAGTGCATAATTAAATCCTAATTATTATCTAATTAGCACGATTCATTTTTGTCTCTGTGTTTAAGTTTTAGTTTGATAACATTGCTGCCATTTTATATCATTTCCCTTTGTTAGCACTGTAGTACCTTTTGTATTTTGCATCTATTTTCAGTTTTGCAGGTCTCTGACGAATTCGTCTGACAAATTCGTCAGATATCAGACGATCGTGTCTGATTGCAGACGATTTTGTCGAATATCTGACCATCTAGACTGCTTCAACATCAGAATCTTCTTCAGACATTCGGATCAGGTATTCCTCATTTGTATTCTGTAATCTCTCTATTTTTCTGTCTTTAAATTTATTTTCTGTATTCATTGAACTTGCATTTTCATATAGAGTAATCTAGATACATTCGGCCAAACCTAGGATATGAATGCTTAAGGTTAAAAATGAACACATTTAAACACATTCCAAAACCTAAGCATGAAAACTACCGTCAAATGTTTCCTGGTGAACCCACCATCCATTGAAAAATCATCAAAATACACCTCCCTTGAGAGGTGGGACATTCGCAAAGTCCTCTCAGTCTGAGGTACCACGACATCATTTTCCCATCCTCCTTACGGGCGCGGATCCAATAGCCTGAAGGTAGGGATGCGAAAAATTTGGAGCGATACATTTTGGTGAACCCGACATGAATGCATCATAACCTTTTGAAAAACAAAAACAAAAAAACAAAAACATCTATAGAACAACTAAAACATAGATGCATTTTAAAACATTCAATTTTGAAAACATGTTTAGATGGTAGCTCCTAAGAAAAGGTTAGCGGTTACTATAAATGTAGAAAATCAATTGGCAGCTATAGAAGTTAAGTTTGTCCTTAGTGTGCCTGAAACAAGTAGAAATCAATTCCTGTGGAATGAACTTGATAGAAGACTTAGTCTCATCTCATCTAGGTCCACACAACTTAAGCAAATCAAGAGGCTAGTCCTAGATAGAATCCTGGATCCTCATCAATTAGTTTTTTATCATGAACTTCAGAGAGCCTGCCATAGATGGTGAGCTTTAGTATCTTCAGAGTTGTTCACCTTCGAGGAATACCTCGAGAACGCAGCCATTGTGCACTAGTTCCTAGGTTGTGTAGAAGACCAAGAGGTTGTTCTTATAGATAGGGAAATATGGAATAGAGTTCCACGAGCTGTGTTATATCGAGAGTATTGCCATGAGCTTTACTTTTATCAACCAACATCTGAAACAGAAAACATCACTATAGCTCTTTTCATCAAATTTTTAAAAGAAAACTTTCAATTTGAAGAAGAACACTTCATGACTCCTGAACAACTCGAACCTATTAATGATATTCATAAATTGTTTATAGAAAACTAGATTATTATTTCAGTATTATTTCTTGCATTTATTGTGTTATTTGTTGTCTTTATTATATTGTTTCAAAAAAAAAAAAAACAAAGAAAAACTAAAAAAACTAAAAAAATCAAAAACTTAGCAAAAACTTAAACATTTCATTTTCAAATATTGTAGTAGGTATATAGTAAATATATACCTCTTAATTTGTTGCATATATATATATATATATATATATATATATATATATATATATATATATATATATATATATTTGCTAAAATCAAAACTTAGCACCATGCCTAAACTTAGGAATGGTAAAGAAACTTTAGGAGAAGGAGAAGATTGGTTACAAGATACAACTAAAGACCCAAATTTCCTTCTTGGAGATTCAAATCCGGAAGGAGAAACTCTAGGTCAATCAAACGAAGACTTAGGTGAAGATAAGGAACAAGAAGGAAGTGTTAAAGAGGATGGATCCTCATCCCCTAGAGTAGCTCCAAATGGAACTATTGCCTTTGACAATGCAGAGCATTTCAAGAAATTTCTCATGGATAACATTGATGACCTTAATGTGGCAATTCGCCTTGATAAAGGGCAAATTAGTAACACTCAAGCAGCCATGGAATATATTTGCAATATGCGCACTAATCCCTTGTATTTCATTGATCAAGAAAGTGACAAGGCTGGGCCATCCAATACGGATATGGTCACTATGGCTCAAAACATGTCAAAAAAATAGGTTACCCAACCTCCTAAGGAGCCTGTTATTCAACCTAAAATCACTCCCATACAAAAGAAACCTTCCTTCACTACTTTATTCCGCCAAACTATTGAGCAATATGGTTCAAGTAAACAAAAACCTAAAATAAAGCCAAATATAAACTTTCAACAATCCGAAATACAACATAATCCAACTTCAAAATTCCTCCATAATACTTTTCCTACCAATACTTTACACAACAGTAACATGGCATCTAATCTTCATGTTCCTCCATCATATGCCCATAACACTCATGTCAATGCCCTACCAAACCAATATGGGGGGCAAACTAGTAATCTGGAAGCCATGGTGAAACAATTGGCTTCACGTATGGACCAAATAGATCCCTAGAATCCCTCGTATAATTATAGAGAGATCTGTAGTCAACCTTTGGACCCCATAGTTGTAGCTCAACCATACCCTAAGCATTTTCCCATGCCCGTCCTGCCTATATATAAAGGAATCGAAGATCCCATAGAGCATCTTCACATGTTTAGGATAGCATGTCACGACATATCACATGACGACTTGCTATTACTAAAAATGTTCCCCAAAAGTTTAGGTGGAATGGCATTAGAGTGGTACTATCAATTGCCCACTCATTATTTGAGAAACTTCGAAGAAACAGCCGAATCATTTGTCCATCAATTTAGTGCTTACATCGAGAGGCATGTAACTATTAAAGACCTATACAATTTAAAACAAGACAAGGATGAATGCTTTGCCGATTTCTTAGCTAGATGGAGGCAATTGACAGGAAAACTGCACTTTGTGCTACCTTATAGGGAAATGTTGGACATTTTCATCAACAATTTACAAGAACAGATATCTTATGAGCTATCTACTGCTACTTTAACTACCTTCGATCAAGCTATATATTTAGCTCGAAGAGTAGAAGATGCCCTCATTAGGAGAGGCCAACTTAGGAAGAAGGATGATGAGAAAACATCTAGAAATCAATATAAAAACAAACAAGTTGTCGGTGACGAAGTCACTGATAGCAGAAACGTTGCTAATATCAATGCAATGAAGACAACAGAAAAATTCATATTGAAACCTCCTGACAAGCCTCCTCGAGAATTCACTAGATTAAACGAACCCTTATCAACTATTTTACCTCAATTACTTGAAATAGGTTTGATCCAACTACCAGCTATCTGA
Organism: Wollemia nobilis; assembly: GCA_028583015.1. Lineage (NCBI taxonomy): Eukaryota > Viridiplantae > Streptophyta > Pinopsida > Araucariales > Araucariaceae > Wollemia > Wollemia nobilis. The sequence goes on along the minus strand of JAQPPZ010002189.1, from coordinate 2,412,167 downwards.
GAACCTGACCCAACTATACCCGGATATAGAGCTGACTTGCACTGTGATTTCCATAGAGGACCTGGACATTCTACCAACGCTTGTAAAAGGTTAAAACATAAAATACAAGATTTGATTGACAATAATGAAATGGAAGTGCAAGCCTTCCAACCTAAACAAAACCCTCCTAATAATACTCAAAAGACCATTCCCCAAAATCAAAATCAAAATGCCAATCAAACTCTAGACATATTTCAACACCCTTTACCAAGACATGGTAAAGAGGTAGCCAATCAAATCGAACATCATAATGTTCCCCCTCCTACTCGATATGTAGGAACCATTAGCAGACAATTAACTATTCAGGATCCTCAAATATTTGACACGACCTTATCCCTGGTTACGACCAGGCCCTTACATAATTTTCAAACTTCGATTCTAGTGATATAGAATCAGATAGTGAAAGTGAACTAGACATTACTTCAAACCAATCGAATAGTTCTGAAAATGAATCAGATCCTATTCAACCCGTCACAGATGAAATGGTTCCAGAAGAACCATTTCCTAGAAGAGTCACTACTCGACCTTCTTCCAATATATTCCTTTCTAATGAAGAAGCCATTAATGCTCAACCGAGACCAGTTCAACGTCTTCACTATAACATTGTAGGTACCATTGGAGTCGTTACTCGACAACAAGCTCAAAACTCTCAACAAGAACCAAATTAGAATGATGGATCAGCTCCATTCATTTTGAAAAATCCCAATAAATGGAATCATGTTCCTACTATTCCATCTAAACCCCCTTACAATATTAATGAGCAATTGTCCAATACTACGACCAGAATTTCCCTCTTAGATTTATTAAGATCCTCTCCCACCCATAGGGATGAGTTGATGCTTACATTGAGCCAAATGATGGTACCTCAAAACATTCAACCTGAAGCTATGGCCAATACTATCATCACACGAGAGATTTATTGTATTGACTTTCGGGATAAAGATATCCCACAACATAGTTTACATAAGGACAATCCCTTATACATTACTGCTTTAATTGGAGATGTAGCCGTCAAAAGAGTTTTGATTGATAATGGATCATATCTAAACATTTGCACCTTTGACTTCTACCAACGATTTGGCTTTAGAAGTGATGAAATGAAGAAAACTGATATTATTATCAAAGCTTTTAATGACAAAACACAAGAAACGTGTGGAGTTATTACCCTCCCATTACAAGTTGGCCCTAGAACCCTAGAAACAACCGTGTTTATTGTACATTGTCCAGCATCATACAATATACTTTTGGGTCACCCTTGGATCAATGCCATGCAAGCGGTCCCCTCAACTTTACACCAATGTGTTAAATTTGAGTTTAAAAATCAGTTGGTCACTATCCATGGTGACCCTAGACCCTTTAATATGTGTGCTTTGGCAGAACCCGTTGGAGTGCAATTTTGCCCTGCTCTGTCATCCACACATCATAGTTCTTCTTTTTCATCCAAAACTATGAAACATAAACCCATAACTTCACCTATTTCCCTTCCTTTAATTTCATCCTCCTATATAGACCAACAACCCTCTAAACAAATCATTTTAGAACCTCAAAAAGATTTTAAATCTACAACCAATCCTTCAAGTTTTATCCCTATAAATTCAAAACCTATAAACACATCTATCATACCTTCCACAGCTAAATACATAGGTAATAAGCCTTCTACATCTTATGCCCTTTCTGATGAACTCTTACCAGATTTATCTACAACCTTAATATAAAAAAAAATGAATGCTTTCATGCGAGATTAAAACCTTTTAAATGACTTACTGCCATCTCCTCGTAATTTGGGCCTCCCACAACCTATGGGAAGTACTTACCAAGTCGGGAGTTGTGCCTTAATTTATAAAGGATATGACTGGGGAAGAATCCCTCGGAATATCAAAACTCATCATGAGGGATACACTCGGTGTTATTTTACCAATGATTATATTAAAGCTAAACCCATGATGCTTAAAATGGGATATGAAGGGAAAGGCTTGGGACCTTCCCAAAATGGCATGAAAGAACCTTTTGAGGTAGAACCGTGGCACTCGCCTACTGTGGTGTGGGCCTATTTCCTAGTAAGGGTCAACCCTTTCCTTTTGAGGATGATGATCATCTCATATGCTATCAAGATTATTTGGATAGGCATGTTGATTTGCCTATTAAAAATCAGTCGTTTTCATGCAACATGCTGTCCATAGCATACCCTAAAATGATTGCTGACCTCGATGAAGAATTGGAAGGAGATATCTTCCATGATGTCTCTATTGAAGAGATGTTACACAATGGATTTTATTTTGATGGTTCTATACCAACTATAGCCCAACTTGAGGCCACTGATCCTCAGAATGAATTATCTAAATTAACCTTACAAGAATTACAAGAATTGGGTGTTTCACCCGCCCCACCTAACTTTGAAAGAGATCTACACATGGAGGTAGAAAACGTCATTAAAATTAATATTGGAACTGAGGATAATCCTCACATAATCAATATTGGATCAGAATTAAGCCAAGAAAAACAAGAACAATACATTGCATTCCTTAAAGAGTATGAAGATGTCTTCGCTTGGACATACAAAGATATGCCAGGTCTAGACCCTTCTGTCGTCATGCACCATCTAGTGGTCCATCCGGATGCTAAACCTGTTAAACAAAAACTTAGAAAAATGCATCCCAAAGTGGCTCTGCTAGTCAAAGGGGAGTTAGAAAAACTCCTGAATGTTATCTTTATACAAGCTATTGATTATGCTAAATGGATCTCAAACGTAGTTTCAGTCACCAAGAAAGAAGCTACCAAAGTTAGGGTTTGCACAAATTTTAGAGATATTAATGTTGCATGCCCTAAATATGACTTTCCTCTTCCAAACATGGACCAAATCATTGACTTCACTGCCAAAAGTGGGATGATGTCCTTAATGGATGGATTCTCCGGCTATAATAAGATCAGGATAGCTCCTGAAGATCAGGCTAAAACAGCCTTTATTACCCCTTGGGGTACCTTTTGCTGGAAAGTGATGCCATTTGGCTTAAAGAACGCCGGTGCAACTTATCAACAAGCTATGACCTACATTTTTCATGATATGATGCATGATATCCTACATGATTATGTGGACGATATTATAGCTCGCTCTATTATTGAAAATAATCATTTAGATGATTTAAGGAAAGTCTTTAATCGATTACGAGAATATCTCATTCAATTAAATCCAACAAAATGCATATTCGGAGTTAAATCCGACAAAATATTAGGGGTTTTAGTTTCTTTACGTGGTATTGAAATCAACCCTCTCAAGATTGCGGCCATCACTAATATGCCCGCACCTACTAATATATCTGAGTTACGAAGTTTACAAGGTAAGCTTCAAGCCATCCGTCGCTTCATCGATAAGCTGGCAGATAAAACCGGTCCCTTTCTTAAACTCCTTAAGAAGGACGTCCCCTTTAATTGGGATACGGGAATGTAGAGAAGCTTTTGAACTTCTCAAAAATACCTCCTTAATCCACCTGTGCTTTCACCACCTAAATCTGATCGTCCATTTCTCCTCTATATTTTCGCTTCAGATTCTGCCTTAAGGGCTATGTTAGCTCAACTTGATGATGAAAAGCGATAACGTGCTAATTATTATATTAGCCGAACCTTCATCAGTTATGAAACCCGCTACACAGCATTGGAAAAACTATGTCTAGCAGTCATGTTTGCTACACAAAAATTACGACATTATATGCTTAGTCAAAAAACTTGTCATTACTAAATATGATCCCTTAAGGTATCTCATGAGTCGACCTTATTTATCGGGTCGCATAGCCAAGTGGGTTCTTGCTCTAAGCGAGTTCGATCTCACATTCATAGGACAAAAGTCTGTTAAGGGTCAAATCATAGCAGATCAATTAGCTGCTGCACCCTTAGAGTCTACCCATCCCCTCATCATCGAGTTTCTAGATGAATGCCTTCAATTAGAGGCAGACCATCCTAAACAATGGTCCTTATACTTTGATGGAGCCCGATGCATGAGTGGGGCTAGTGCGGGTATTATTTTAATCTCTCCGCAAAAACATCTTATTCCTCTGTCCTTCAAATTGACATTTGCTTGCACCAACAATACTACTGAGTATGAAGCTCTAATCCTTGGATTACGAGCTGCCCTAGCGCTAAAAATTAAACACCTTTTAGTTTTTGGTGATTCCCAACTGGTTATAAACCAAATTAATGAAGTTTATCAAACCCGAGATGATAAATTGTGCCCATATAAGGCCTATGTTTTACAATTAATGTCTTTATTTGATCAAGTTACCTTGGAAGCCATTCCTCGAACTAGCAACCGTGCAGCTGATGCTATGGCCGCAGCTGCATCTCTCCTGCCCTTGGAGTTAGATGACGAATATGCCACTATCATTATTCGTCGACTCCAGGAACCCGCATCAAATAAGTCATGCTTAGAGTCTTTGGATGAGTTTCTAATCAATGAAACAACTCCCGAGCCTTGGTATATAGACATATTTGATTTTCTTCAAAATGGGACTTTCCTCGCCAATTCTAATAGAAACCAGCGTCGGTTATTACGTCGATGAGCAAGTCGATTTGTAATAATTGGCAATACTTTATATAGGAGATCTTTTGAAGGTATCCTATTAAGATGTTTAAACTTAGAAGAGTCTAAATCAGCCTTGAGTGAAGCCCACGATGGATCTTGTGGAGGACACTTTAGTGGTAGTGTTATTGCTAAAAAGCTCCTTCGGATAGGATACTTTTGGCCTACCATGGAAACGAATGCACATGAGTATGTGCACCATTGTGACAAGTGTCAAAAACATGCTGACCTTGTCCATGCACCTGCACAAGAGCTGCAGGCTATTTCATCTCCATGGCCCTTTTCTAAATGGGGCTTGGATATTATTGGAAAAATCAATCCTGTGTCATCTGATGGACACAAGTTCATCATAACCGCCACTGAGTATTTCACGAAGTGGGTTGAAGCTATGCCTTTAGCTTCCTGCACTGGCACACAAGTTTCTAAATTTATTTTTAATCAAATCATTTGCAGGTTCGGAATCCCTACCAATCTCATCTCTGACAATGGAACTTGTTTAAAAAATAAAGATGTTAAAAAATTATGTCAAAAATATGAGATTCAACATCGCTGGTCCACTCCCTATTATCCTCAGGGTAATGGTCAAGCATAAGCATCTAAAAAAACCTTAATCAAAATTCTCAAAATATTGGTCAATAAAATTGGCCATGACTGGCACATTCAATTATATCCAGCCTTGTGGGCCTATCAAACTAGTGTTCGAACCCCCACTGGAACTTCACCATTTGTTTTGGTGTATGGTGCTGAAGCAGTTTTTCCATTTGAATTGGAAGTTCCTTCTTTGGATCTACTACTTCAAGATACCGAAGTAGGAGATGAATATCGTGCTAGCAGACTTAGTCAGCTGGAACTCCTAGATGAAAAATGCATCAATGCTTTGGAGCATCTCCGTGCTTACCAAAACAAGCTTAAAATATCATATTCTAAAAAATTTCGTCATAGATCCTTTGAGATCGGCGACCTTGTTTTAAAAGAAAATCAAAAAAATACAAATGCAACTAAGGACCTTAAAGGTAAATTCGAGCCCAATTGGCTTGGACCATACATTATTACTGCTAAATTTGAATCAGGAGCATACAAATTATCTACCTTAGATGGTAAAGAACTTAAAGAACCCATGAATATTTTGCATCTTAAACATTACTATGCATAAATTTGGTCATTCTTCATCCTTGTATATATTTGTTTTCAAAATTTTTTATATATTTCTTTCAAATTTATAAAAATCCAAAAACATCAAAAATATTCATAATCATCCAAAATCTTCAAAACTATCTATTGCATTTATTTAAGGCACTTGTTAAATTTTTTCTGCTCAAAATCAAAAATAAAACCAAAAATCAAAATAATGATACAAATATAATAACAGCTATATGCTTGAAACCAAATAAAATAAAGAAGAAAGAGAGAGTCCACATCCTCAAAAATTTTCTCAAAAGTGTTCATATATATTTTCTTACAATTATCGCAGTTATATGTTTTAAATTATTTTTGGATAAATTAGCATTTATGTGGCATCCCTCACTTGCACACTCACAACAATAAATATCTTGATTTTATCTGGCATGATTACTAATCTCTCTTATATCAAAGTTCACAAAATTAACTTAAATAAAGTTTGAGCATGGAGAATTGATCTTGTTATTTACTTAAACCAAGCACATCTTTTCACAATAAAATGATTAAATTTGTAATTTCCATGTTTTGCTACATAGTAGAACTAATTTCTTGAGCAAAAAGTTTCCCCTGCTATCCTATCATGCACATGGTCTAGAATATTTGAGAATTGGCAAAAGGACAAGCTCACCCCTACCCAGAATAAAAATCCCTTGCTCTACAGCTAATCCGAGCAAGTATCCCTAGCACAAAAAAAAAAAAAAAAGAGAAGAAAAGTTCAAGAAAGAAAAAAAGAGAAAAGAAAAATGTTATTTCAGCAATGTTCCAAGCATTATCAAGCAAAAGAAATACAAACAGAAAAATAAGCAAAGTTCAAAAGAAAGCAAGAAAGCAATAAAATCCATTTCCCTACCCTTTGAAAATAAAAGAAGGGTTGATGAGCTTGAATCCCTGGAATTCTCAATTATTCGAAAACTATGAGGTAAGCCCCATAACAGGTGGTTTGTGCCCAACCCGCTTGGCCTTGGGTAACTCCTAGCGTGGTGATATGTCTGTCACATTAGCGACCTTCTTTTGTACAGACCTATGTCTGCTTATGGATTAGCTAGCTCTTGATAATCCGACCTACATAGTAGCCTAGTATGGTTATATGTATCTACATCATGGTTAATGAACACTTATTTGGTTTCTTCAAATCACTTGTATCATATTATCTTGCTCAAAACTGGTAAATGAACAATGCAATTGCACACACATTTGTATTTGAGAGATTTTGTGTATCATTATGATAAATCAAGATTGGAAATGAACTCACATATGCACATGGGATTCTTTATAAATCTAACTTTTGTCTTCAAAATAATTTGAAATATTATTTTTGCAACTTGTTTGGAATAAATCAAGTACAGTTGTTTACCATAAAGACAACTATATAATACAAAAATCAAAAATTTCTTTCAAAATATACAATCAAAAACATAAACATATATATCTGGTTGACTTTCGCGACGATGGTATAGTTTCAAAACCAAAATTGGAATTTTTATGCCTAGCGCAAGTCCTCCTTTTCATATTTTTTGTTCATCAAAAATCAATCAGGCAATAAAACTATTTTTTGGATTTTTGTGATGATGGTATAAGTCTATACCTACATATTCTATGCCTAGCGCAAACCATTGTAACAATTTTATTCCCCATTTATTAAAAATCATGAAAACCATAAGACTTAATTCATTATTTTACACAAATTATGCTTTTCAAAAGCAAACACATTTTCATTATTTCATGTCATTATGTCAACCTTTTGCAATGATGGTATAATTCCTAAAGAATTATCCAAAAAATTTATCACACTTAGGAAATTATGCCTAGCAAAAAAATCATTTGAATATCATTTCATGCACAAACATTTTTTATGAAAATCTGAAAACAAACCATCATCATCATCATCATTTGCACCATTTCACCAAAGTCTTAAGACAGTTTCTTAAGCACTCTTTTACTTTTTAACAATATTTCTATAAATGGGACTATCTTGACGACCGAGTGAGCAGCGACTCCATGAAATGCTCTATAATAGCGACAATGTCCTTTGAAATTATTGTTAGAAGTATTTTTTTATTTTTACATTTCATTACAACAAATCAATTTGTTACATCAGATTATTTCATTTAAAATATCATCACATGACATTCAAATTATATCTCCAATGACATAATTACATCCAATCATCACATTAATCAAACATTAAAAGCCTCATAAACATACACAAGACACAAGTCATATGATCAAAAATATCTCATCTATATCACAAATATATGTACATCATCAAAACTGGATTGGTATGCCACAATCTGAACCTCGGCATACTCAATCCTCTATCAACAAAAACAAATATAATACAAATACAGTGTCTATCCCTCTAGCCTCGAGAGCCCCTCGAGCTCTCTGCCTCATCTCCTCCCTCGCCCTGAGGTGGACGAGGTGGCCCCATCGCAGTCTGTGTAGTCCTCTTCCTCGACTGGGACTTGGTCCTCGATGACCCGATCCTGATCGAATCTACGATGTTAGCTGGCAGGGGTAGTATGTCTGTATCTGGCACTAGTTGGAAGTATAGTGTCTGGTATAATGTCAACTGGGCGATAGCCCGTGTCAACTCCCCAGAGCTCGCCCCTCTGCCCCATGCCCTGAGGCATGCAATCTCATCCCACAGCTGTGACACCTCAACCCGGTGTTGTGCAGCCGCATCCTGTAGCATCTACACCTGAGCCTGTAGATGATCTCTCTTCGCTTGGAGAGTAGCCATCTCACTACTCTCTCCTGTGTCCACACCCTTGCCATTATTGGGCGATGGTGGCCTCTATGGAGTGGGGGTCTTGCCTCCCTCCTCTCCCTCTCTCTCTGTTGTGGTCACTCTTGTGCCTGTGGCCTCCTAGCCTCTCTCCCGCCGTGACCCTGGGCTACCTCCATCGTCTCCTGGCACCGCCTCCCTATCTGATGCACAACCGCGTGGATCGTACCCTGTGCCCTCGTCATCCGAGGAGGGCAGATGCCTTCATACCAGGCATCGTAGCCATCGAATACTCTTGCATCATCCCCATCCACTGGCTGGATGGGGGCATCATCTGTGTCTTGGATCCAAAACCGTTGCATGTCTGGAGCCCCGCTAACTATAGTGTTATCCCGGATAGTCCAAGAAAACTCGTAATCTCTAAGGGATGGGATCCCCTGTTGTAGACTGAACTGCCACAAAACTTGATCATACTTATGGAGCTCCACCTCTCCCCTCTCCATCCTCAACCAGCAAACTCGCCTAACGCGAGCTAACTCCTGTCCGTCCTTTGGACACCCTGGATGCTCCCTCCATGGCCTCCAGGTGATCTAGTTCGAGACTAGGTCATCCAGTAGCCTCCGAGACATCTGCAGGTCGATCCGTCATTGTGCCCCTCTTCGGAGCCACCAGTAGAAGACTCGGGGCCTCTCCCATCAACCCCTATCATAGGAAGCCCTATCGGCCTCCGCACCGTAATGTGCTCCCAGCACCAAACCTATAGTAGCGATGTCATGACCAAAAATTGGCTGCCCTTGTACACGACCCCATATAGGATCCTGTACAATCGGCATAGTACAAAACTACCCCATGAGAACTTGTACCCGTGGTCCCGCATATCACAGATCACATCTACGAGCATCCACGACACCTTGCACCCACTCTGGTGGCACAACAAAAGTCCACCAACTACTCCAGCTAGAACCCATGTGAGTGTAGATGCCCCAGGCATCTGGTGCAGTGCCTCGATGTTAACTCTGCCCTTCTCTAGGGCGAAGCTCGGGTCACTGCACAGTCGTCCCATAGCGCGACCCTGATTGGCCGTAGGTGTAATCAGCCGTCCTTGTATGGTGATTCTTAGAATCCTCCATACATCCTCCAAAGTGGAAGCCATCTCCCCTGTAGGTAGCCAAAAACATGAAGAGCCCGGATACCACCTCTCTGCTAGGGCCGTCAGTAGCCCCATGTTCGTAGAAACTTGTGGCATATCTGCCACATGTAGTAAGCCGGCCTATGCCAGCTGATCCCGCTCTGCCTGTGTGAGAGCGGCCAAGTCATCTCTCAACCCACCGTATTTCCACTCCCTACTCTTTAGTAATCCTCTCTACAAACATAAACAACAAAACAACAAGCAATCATCAATAAACAATCATTAATCAATAATTCAAGTAAATCAATAATGCAAGCTAAAAATTTAATCTTGTGCAATTGATGATATCGCCCACTATTGGACGATATCATCCCAAATTTGAGCATAATCGTCTCCAATTTCGTAGTTCGAAATCGTCCCTAATTTGACGAAATCGTCCCCCTTTCGATGATTTTGCCCTCGGGCAAAATTGTCAAAATTGAGACGATTTCATCGAAATCGGGACGATTTCGTCCCGACAACGTTGACGGCCCAAAAATGGCCGCGATGCTCAAAATTCATCTAAAATCTACCTAAAAAGCATGTAAAATTAAATTAAAGCATTCTAGAACAGTCTGGACTCTTACCCGTAGACCGCGCCGGACCTCTGTCGATCTGTGCGTCGTCTCCACCATTTTTGCTTTAGAGCTCCAAAAACCAGAAAATGAACAGTAAAAATGAATTAGGGTTTTACCCTATTTTTCTTAATTTTATTCAAAAATATTTTTTTGCTTTTTCGCGTTTTTACTTCAAACGTTCGATTTGGGTAAAAACACGGAGGGGGCACCATAGTAAGCTGTTGTACGATTTGACCAAGAATCGTCGCCTAAAAATGGAAATAATTTTTTCTTTCTCATAGATCGAGAAGAACTCATTTTTAACGCATTTTCTTTGAAAATTTCGCTAAAGAGGGGGCAAAATGTAGCACCCTAAAATTGGCGCAGTAAAATTGTAATAATTACATTCACCTTAGTAAATAATTTAAAATTCAAATTTAACCTCCCAAACCGCCCGTTAACCGTCGAGAAATCCGTTTCCCCATTTTTTGCGCTATTTTTAGAGGTTTTTTTTATCGTTTGATGATATCGTCGTCGATCAGACGATATCGCCCCAGATTTGACGATTTCGTCTGGACTAGGACGTCCAGACGATCTTGTCACAAAACTAATTTTGCAAAGTTGGAATCTGTTCCAACGGGTCTCCAATCTGGGCAGAAGCATGTCTACGTCATTGGGACCCTCCCCCGTTGGAGATCTCCCAAATTGGGATGATCTCCAACCTCCTAACTACTCCCCTAAGCCTATTTAGTCTCTAGGATTTTCCCTTCCCAACCCCTGGCTGAAAATTATCTGCAAGTTAACTCCATTCACGTTAAAACATCCCTATTTTCCATTTGCACTGGTCCCATACCAATTTTATTGCAGGTACATCACTATTTTTCAGCTGGAGCCAGCACCTATCGTCACCGATGAACCTGTTCAGATCGAGGCGAACCTATCGAATTCGAGGCGATTTCGTATTGATGCGAGATGATTTCGACTGTAGTCTGTATTAAGGCAATCAGTGCCTGAAGTTTGCATTTCTCAACCTTTTCTCTGTCATTTTATTCTACAAATTAAATAGTCTATTCAGTGTTTTATGTCATTTTGCATTTGGAGTTCACCATTTCGATTAAGTGCATAATTAAATCCTAATTATTATCTAATTAGCATGATTCATTTTTGTCTCTGTGTTTAAGTTTCAGTTTGATAACATTGCTACCATTTTATATCATTTCCCTCTGTTAGCACTGTAGTACCTTTTGTATTTTGCATTTGTTTTCGATTTTGCAGGTCTCTGACGAATTCGTCTGACGAATTCGTCAGATCTCAGACGATCTTGTCTGATTGCAAATGATTCTGTCAAATCTCAGATGATCCAGACTGCTTCAACATTAGAATATTCTTCAGAAATCTGGATCAGGTATTCCTCATTTGTATTTTGTAATCTCTCTGTTTTTCTGTCTTTAAATTTATTTTATGTATTCATTGAACTTGCATTTTCATATAGAGTAATCTAGATACATTCGGCCAAACCTAGGATATGAATGCTTAAGGTTAAAAATGAACACATTTAAACACATTCCAAAACCTAGGCGTGGAAACTACCGTTAAATGTTTCCTAGTGAACCCACCATCCGTCAAAAAATCATCAAAATACACCTCCCTTGAGAGGCGGGACCTTCGCAAAGTCCTCTTAGTCCGAGGTACCGCGACATCCTTTTCCCATCCTCCTTCCGGGCATGGATCCAATAGCCTGAAGGTAGGGATGCGAAAAATTTGGAGCGATACACATCCTCTATCATAAAGTTTACATGAATGCGTTTGTAAATTATTATCAAAGTTTTTCCAAAATTTGATCCAACATAATCTCGAATTATCTTGCTAATTTGGTTATCAAAATTCAATCCAAATATTATTCCTCTTATCTGCAAATTATACCAAATTTACCTATAAGATTTTCTTTAATAATATTCAATTAATTTCTCAAAAGAGGGAAACCCCATAAATTCCTATAAATCATCTAGCATCAAGGTATATCTCTAAATAATTTACTTTTCTAATCCCAATCAACATGAATGTCATTCCTTTGATTGTTAGGGATGTTTGGAAGAGTCCCATACCTCTTCCTGGATGGACACCAATCCAATCCTTCCAAAACTAGAAGATCATCCATTCTTCTAGTGGATTCCATTCATTAAAAATTTCATAATAAATCATAGTATGTATTTTACATACAAAATCTATAATTTCACTAAAATCATTACTTCCATTTACTTCTCACATTTAACATAGAAAATCACATATAAGATCTATAACTTCATTTAATATCATTTGATTTCTAAATTTAATAAGAAATCCCAATAACATTTGATTTTTATATAAAATCATTTAACTCTAAAATTGAAAAACTAATATTTACAAAACAAATGTTATAAAGGGAGAATTAATGAATCTAAATTCATACTTCATAAGTTCATTCAGTTAAATATAAGAAAATAGAATGATACCTAATCATTTTCCCAAATATTTCAACGATGTACAATCTATAGAGTTTTTCCACAAGTCTCATAGTGTTCAATTAGAATACTCATAAGGAAATATTTGGTTTTGATAGCTAGCAATACCATTTCAAGATATTCAATTTTAAAATTGTCATATTCTAAAGCCATCCTTTTAATTTATCTGAGACCCTATATTTTACAAAAAAGGTTTCCATATTACATAATTTATCCTATTATATGAACCAGAACCAATACTTTCAAAAAGGAAATTAAATAAATCCCTTTACATCTAAAATTCACTTTCTATTCCTAAATATTGTATTTTAACTTCAACTAAATTACATACAAGTAATCATGAGATTTCCATGTTTTATAGAACATTCCAAAAAACTAATAAATAAGTGAATCATATCAGATACAGCTTAACGATATAAAGAAATTTTCAAAATTAATTGAAACTATTTTTCATAGGATTTAGCATATAAAAATTATATGATATAAAGAAGCTTATTTAAGTCTATGCTTTGGAAGGTTAGATATATAAGTACATAGCCAGTGACCAATATTGTTATGACGAAGGCTATATTAAGGAGTCGATGACCTATTTAAGTCAGAAAACACTTCTAAATTTGCACATAGTATCATTGGATTCACGACAAATTGGGATAGATAAACTTAATTAGACATAAGGGTTTTGATATTTAGTTAGATAAGTGCTGGATTTGATTACGTAGGTGAAATAATCCAACTATATTTTTTCATTTTAAAACTCCCCTATACATCATGCATTTGTAGAAACAGCTTCGGTTCCAATAGGGTAATAACCAAAACATGCAGCGTAGACAGATACAACTAATAGAGAAAGTTTTAAAGTGGAAAGAAATTCCAACATAGCATTATATTTTAATGGAATGGTCCCATACAAAAAATAAGATATACAATACACCAAAATTGTAGCCATGAATGATTCTATCATTAAATAAAATTATAGTGAGGAGGGCATAATACACAGGTGCTTCCATAGTGGATAGAAGGAATTCATCGGCACAGGTTATAATCCACCTAGCACTAATATCGAGGTTTTATTTAGCTTTCATTCATAACAGAGACCATGTAGAGCTGGATTTAACATTGAAACCATCAATGTTTGAACTAGACAACGACTATTACTACTACCATTGCACTCATAGTTGTGGGGATAGCGGTTTTGATTAGAGAACTGGTTGAAGTACTTGACACAGATGATTGCTCACCCAAAATCATGGATGGCTTACATTCATTGATTACATATCCTATTATGGCAGGTATGACTATATACATTTCATTAAAACAATCATCGTATAAATACATCATAAAAATTATATCATTCGTTCAATATAAAGAAAACAAATTACAAGCAATACAATTATTGTTGTGTAGTATCTTTAAATTTTGAATATCGTGGGTGCAACAAATAGAGAAGGAATCAAATTATCATCATGGCTTGAGTTCACAATAAGTCATAATCTCTCAATCACCCAGTCCAAGGAGTTTAAATGAATTTTAAGGAGAAATATTTAGACTAGCAAAGATGATTACATTATTAAAGTGAAACCTATTGTCATGTTTCACAGACAACTTTTCAATGGTGAAAAGCAAACAACCCATAAACCATTTAAAGCAAAACCAAATAGCATAAGGATGAAATAGATTCTACCTAAAACTCCAGTAGATTGGTGACTCTTATTGGATTTGTACTTCTTCTCTAGCTTCTCCAATCCAGCATAACATCACACCAAATACATAGTATAACCTCTTTTTTCTCAATTTCAAAGGTAATTTATGACTTTATTTCTTTCAGAAAAGATGCTTCTAAATATATATTATTTTAATGGAAATAGAATCCATAGATATAATAGAAAAATATTATCCACCATTTCAACCTTCCCAAAGTAGCCATGTGAAGGAAAGATTTATTATTTAAATCTACAAGGTAGTTTTTTTCTTTTCATGTTTTAATCCAATTTAAAATTGAAAAAGCTCATAAAAACAAACTACCTAATTTCCTTCTAAAATAGGATCAAATAGATCCAACAAGCATGCTCAAAAAAATAAATCCTTTACTTTAAAAATTGCTCCATTTAAATATTTCACAAAATCATTGCATGATATTCTTTTCAATATTTTCTAGAATAATTTGTAAAATGCAAAACATTATTAATGTGCATTTTCAAAGTAAAATTCAATTAAACCAATCTCGTACAAATTAATCATGAAATCGAATATAAATCACACACAAATGGCATACAAGCACTCGATGCATGTGCCCAGTATCCCCATCACCGTTTTTCCTTTGATTACGCAGGACATTTTTTAGAGTAATACTCAAGTAACACCGCCACCAGGGAGGTAATTAGTGATGATAGGAATATGAGCTTTACCTGTTGAGTTGTCATAGTCATCATTTCCCTTCTCAAATATTGGTAGTCAGTCTTCCACATATGAGAATAAATGTTCCTACAATCAAGCAATGCAACATTATTTTCTTTTGAAAAATACAATGTAAATATATTAAGCATTAAAACCAGCTATCATTACATAATTAGCATCTTAAAAATAGTCCTCCAATGTGGAATGTTACAAGGTATAAATAGGGAATCTATCCTTAAAAAAGAGTGTGGGATCCTCTCTTAAAATTGAAGAGATCATGTTCCAATGCCTCGTATGACCCCTTATGCAGAGTAAGTGTGGTCATAGGTATTATTAGTGGATGATAATATGTTTGATATGACACCTTACATGGAGTAAGTATGGTCATAGTTATTATCAGTGGATGATAATATGTTTGATATGACACCTTACATGGAGTAAGTGTGGTCATAGTTACTATCAATGGATGATAGTATGACTATGATGATACCTTACATGGAGTAAGTGTGGTCATAGAAACTATGAGTGGATGATAGCATGTTGTGGAAAATAATATGTATAATATGGGACCTTACAGAAAGTAAGTGTGACCATTGTGATCAAATATTGATAAAAATTTTGAATGACACCTTACAAGGGGTAAGTGTGGCCATGGATATCAATGACATTGTAAGCATAGTAAAAAATATCATTGCTATTGCTAATGGATTTTGTTACTCAGAGACTACATGTGTTCAAGTTATTCTCCTCCCACTATTGAGCCACTGGTGAATAAAATTTCAAGAGAAAAGTGAACCCTCCACATTATGTGGGTCTTAAGAAGTGTACCTTAGACTCTTTTCAGGATTACACTTGACTTTTGTATTTCTTGAGGTATGAATATTTCAATAGGATAATTAAATATGTGTACCAAGGAATATCAAGGATGATGCACTGGTGGTGGAAAATGAGTTTGCCAAGATTATTTCAAGATTTATGGGCATATTGAAGTGATATTTGTGAAATTATGTCTTTATATTTGATGACACTTATTTATATCAGGATAACTCATAAAGAGGGCTATCAAGGCATAGTGTAATACTCTTATGTGAAAGTCTTTGATTAATCTAACTAGACATATTATGTCTAACTTATTTTAAAAGCATAATTTCATGTCAAATATTCTACAGTTCTATTGTTGCAGTACTATGTTATCATTGACTATGCAATGATAGATGTTTTGATGATTTGATTTTATGATGAAAATTACGTATTGATTATGTTTTAAATACTTAATATTGATGTAATATGGATGTTTTATTGCTTTAAGTATATGGTACTACTAATATTTTGTGTACTTGTAGGTCTAGGTATCCTTGTGGATGGAAGATGTTTCTTACCATCAGGAATGAGACACTGGAAATAAGGAAAAGGATGATGGTTCTAATTGTTTTGTAAAGAACTAATGCTAGTTTTATTGAGTTTCTACAATAACTAAGCTAGGAACTAATGAGAAACATAGAGGACTATGTTTAATACTAGATGGGAGTATGTCATAGCCCACCCATTAGGACTTTCCAAAAGACACTAATTGATCTGAAGGATCAATTAATACTCAAATTTCAATCTTAGCATAACCTTACTAATGCTACCTAGAATTAATAAAAGGGTCAAATTGATAAATCTGGAGGATGGTAAACCCTAATTATCCTATAAAATCCCTAATTAAAAATAATTACACTCTACTAGGTTAATTTGGAGAGTTTTGGAATGCAATTGGGATTTTGTAAGGTTTTGGAGAAATTAAATAAGGCTTTTGTGAAATATTAATTTGTGAATTTATATTTTAGAAAAATACAATTAGGTGTCCACAAAATTCATCCAATTTTAATTGGACCCAAAAAAGCAATGTCATGATTTAATGATAAAAATATATTTTACTAATGGATGAACTATTCTTCCTCCCACCATGACTACTTCCAAATAGTAGTAGTGTTAACCTTGCAACTGCACTAAAAAAAAGGGAAGGTCCAAAATGAACAAGGTACTCCCACCTTATCTCGTATTTCCTCTCTCCAAACTTTTAAACAATAATTAGGAATTTCACTATTTTTGGTTGACTTCAAAAAAGGCACCCTTAAATATTTTAATAATGAATCATTTTATTGCTCATGAAGGAAAAAAAGTTGGGGAAAATTATAAAAGGGGAGACAAGTGATTGGAAAGGGAGGGGAATTCTTGGGATTGGGGAGTATGCTCTCTACCTTGGTAGATCAAAAACCAAAAAGCTTTGGGATACTACTTAGTTCTTAATTAGAGGCATTTTGCCAAGATGAGGGACTTAAGGAAGAAACCATGTTGGGGAAGCCTAATTAAAAAAAAAAGTATCTAGAAGGAGTCTTGGAGAATTTTGGTAGGATGAGGCACATGGAGGGAAGTTTGAAGGATTCTATGGTGAAGGATTTGGAGTCCATTCCTGAAGTAGACTTTGAATAGATTCAACTATATGCAGGTTTGGCTCTACTTTTTTAATAACTTGTATGTGCTTTGCGTATTTGATTTCTACCTTTGTTATATTTAATATTGGGTTACCTTCGTTATATTTAATATTGGGTTGGGAACCTCTTTTTCTTGTTAATAAAGTTATACATCGATATTGTTGCTTCCATACCATATCAAGGTATCTTTTGAATTATTTTATGGGTAAATTAAACCATTGATTTAATTTCTCTATCGTTCGAAAACAAATAGATTTTTTATTAATTTTAAGAAGGCTAAGGTACTATTTCCTATGTAAAATAATTTGACCTAATTGCCATCACTCACAACATATATCAGTTATGAGAAACCCCATCATCACTAGTGAAGTCTATGTGACCACCGCTTGGTGTTTATTAACATCACAAGCACATGTACTCTTTTATCCTATGTATCACCCACAATTGGAAGAATGTGGGATACTTGTTTTTACTTTCCTTATCGATGAATATGAGTGTACATAAATCACATGTTTCCTCTAAACCCAATCATTTCTATGATGGCATAAAGACAAACTATAATTTCTAGAAATGATTCTACGATGATTTTATTATATTTATGTACTTGGGAATGGAATCATGAGTCGATTTATATTATATTTTACCCATGGCTAGAGTGAGTGGTTTGAGGTATGGTTCGGGTATAGGATAACCTTGAGTAAAACTTGTTTACATTAGCATGGGTATAAGCCTCAATGGATAAAATAAGGCCATTCATGATTTTTAATAACATTCTCAAGTTCACACAATTTAGAACATGGTAATCGGTTCACTCAATTTTATGTTCTCCCTTTAGACTATGTTATGATGTTCTTGATGAGTCATATTTAGTTTTCTAAATTAACAACCAAAGGTCCTCCATCTGTAAATATTATGTTCAAAACATGTGTTTGATGAAAGACCTCAGTCAACCTTATTATGAAGCATTCTCCTTTGGTTTTATATGGTGCCAGGTTAATCCTTTTTACCTCTATTTTTCTCTATAGAAAATGAGAATATTATTAATGGTAAACCCTAAATAACATTCCATTATCGTATTTGCAAAAATGTTTTAATATTTAATTTAGAAGGTATACCAAAATAACCCCCACTTTAAGGTTATTAATGTTTATTTGTAGGTATTTGTTATGATGCCATCAAGTGCTATTCGCACTAGGGAGAGTATCAAGAGAATGTCGACTATGACCTTATTAGCTATGGTTCCACTTATATTATGTGGATGATGTAATGCACCATATAAGAAATATTCATCCCTTTTAGAGTTAACTAGTTGGGTTGGTTTGAATTTACCCCCAAGTTAGATGATGACGATTGCATTTGACATATGTTAAATTGTTTTTGACACATAACCCCTCTTGGAATTATTGAATAGAATAGTGAAACATGTTAGTGGGTACAGGTTTCGACCACATGGGAATCAATGACATTGCGTTTGACCAATTTCTCAACTTGTCACAAAATCATCCTTCTCAACCTAATTAAGGATGTTTAATTTCAATCATCTCTAACTAAGAGGATAACATGGAGGAAACCTACATTTTAGGGTTTGAACCCAATTAGAGGGTAATTTGAAAGAAACCTATGAAGGAGGAAACCTTCCAAATCAGATTATACTTTTGAAGATGGTTTAACAATATGGGGCTATAAATTGAATTATATCTTTGGAATAATTTAAGATGTTATAAGTGATAAAATGGTCACTACTAGAAGCCCTAAAATATTAAGGATGTCATAAGGGAATTGTTAGAATTTAAATCTAACACCATTACTAAGTATCTTAATGTAAAGTAAATCCTACATTTTTTTATGAGGATGAGTAATATAGTATCAATTTGAATGTTATCTGTATGACCAGGAGATAGGTAGGTTTAATCAAATTGATAATTGCATTAACATTAGCTTTAGGAATAAAGCATTCATTTAAATAGATTACAAAATAGAAAGAAAACTAATCTCTCTATATCCACGCTAACTGAACGCTAACGTAGGTAGAGTGTTAGGTTTAGAACTCTTACCTAGGATATTTAGGATTAACCATTAGATATTTAAGACAGTAAATATCTACATGGTAGAAAGTAAAAAGTAGAAAAGTAAATGTAATAATCTACCTATGTAGTATAATGCAATATACTACCTATTTTACCCTAACATCCCCCCTTTATTACATTACTTTGATATACAAAGTTTACTTCGGAACAACTCAAATTTGACACGTCCAAGTGCCTTGGTGAAGATGTCAACAACCTGTTCATCGGTGGGAATGTATTGGAGCTTGATTCTGTGTTTAGGAACTTCATCACGAATGAAATGACAATCTATGTCAATATGCTTTGTGCGTTCATGATGGACTGGATTCTTGACCAAGTTCAAAACACCTGAGTTGTCACAAAACATGTGAATAGGAAGTTTCTTTGGTAGGCCCATGGTAGCCAAGATGCGACTTAACCATATCGCTTCACACACAGCTCCTCGTGCAACGTGATACTCTGCCTCTATTGAAGATAAAGCAACCACCTGTTGCTTTTTACTATGCCATGAGACAGGACCAGATCCAAGATGAAATACATATCCTGATGTTGATTTTCTATCATCTAAGGATCCAACATAGTCAGAGTCAGTGTAACTCTATAAGAAGAATGAGTTATTCTTCTTGTACTCTAGACCATATTCTACACTACCTTGAATGTAGTGAAGAACACGCTTAGCTGCTTTCCAATGAGAGGCTTTTGGTTCCTGCATGAACCGAGAAAGATAGTTTACAGCATAAGTAATGTCTGGTCTAGTATTGGTCAGATAGATAAGGCTTCCAATCATCTGTCTATATAGCGTGCCATCTACCTGTGGTGAATCATCATACCATGATAACTGAAGCCCTGATTCCATCGGTGTTGCCTTGGGCTTGCAATCAGTCATACGATATTTTTCTACTAAAGTCTTGGCATACTTTTGTTGAGTCACCCTAAGATGATTCTTCTTCTGTTCTATCTCAAGACCAAGACAGTAGTGGAGAAGTCCTAGATCTATCATATCAAATGACTCTTTCAAGTCATTTTTCATGATGCTAATCATTTTCTCTGAATTGCCGATGATGATCAGATCATCTACATATAATACAAGAATCACTATTTCAGAACCTGTGTTCTTGATATAGAGATTTGCATCAGATGGACTTCTCTTGAATCCGTGTTGTAGTAGGTGACTATCCATTTTAATGTACCATGCTCTTGGGGCTTGTTTAAGCCCATATAATGATTTGACCAATTTGCAAACTTGTTGCTCATGGCCTTCCTCAACAAATCCTGGGGGTTGAGTCATGTATACCTCTTCTTTTAAGTCACCATTCAGAAAGGCACTTTTTACATCCATCTGATGTAATTTCCATCCGAACTGTGCTGCCATAGCACAAAGAACTCGAATGGTGGTCATCCTTGTTGTAGGAGCAAAGGTTTCCTCATAGTCAAGGCCTTCCTTTTGAGCATAGCCCTTCGCCACAAGATGGGCTTTATGCTTGTCTATGGTACCATCTGCCTTATATTTGACTTTGTAAACCCATTTGCAGCCTATGGGTTTCTTTCCTTTAGGCAAATCTACCAGCTTCCATGTTTTATTCTTGATGAGGGAGTTATGTTCTGCATCCATAGCTGCCTTCCACTGAGGCAGTCTAAGTGCTTCATCAACTGTAGAAGGTTCATTTTCATCAAATGATGATAAGTAAACCCTCTCCTCATCTATTTCCATATCATCTTCCCTTGCTAACTCTCTATCAATAGAAAGGTCTTGAAAATCTGCACAAAGATCATCAACTGAAGTGGATGCTTCAGTATTTTCTTGTTGAGTCATGCTTCATGTTTTTGGATGATTGAGAGTAAGATCAGGTAGGGAAGTGAGTTTGGAATATTTTATTGTGCTCGTATACCATTTGGGAGGATTTTTCTATTGTGGAGAAGGAAGTGGTTGTTGCTCCTCATCATCAAGGTATATTGATGTAGTGTTAGGTGTGAAAGCTTCATCAAACACTACATCTCTGCTGACATGTATTTTCTTGGTAAATGGGTCTATCAATCGATAGCCTTTTGAGAATTCATCATAGCCAAGAAAAACACATGGTAGGGACTTCTCATCTAATTTCTTTCTTTTCTCCTTGGGTATATGCATAAAAGCCTTACACCCAAATACCCGTAGATGAGATATGGAGGGTTTCCTTCCACTCCATGCTTCTTGAGGAGTCATACCTTCAAGAGCCCTTGTGGGTGCTCTATTTAGAAGATATACTATAGTTTGAACAACTTCAGCCTAGTAAATTTGCTCAAGATTCACTCCCTTAAGCATACATCGAACCATTTCCATAATGGACCGATTTCTTCTCTCAACAACTCCATTTGACTGAGGAGAATAGGTTGTGGTTAACTGTATTTTTATCCCATGAGTCTATAAAAATGAGGAAAATTCCTTTGATGTGTATTCCCCCCCTCGATCTGAATGGAGGGTCTTGATGAAGCATCCTGATTCTTTCTCAACAAGCTTTTTGAATTGTTGAAAATAGGTAAATGCTTCAGACTTCAATTGCAAGAAGAAGACCCACATCTTGCGTGAGTGATCATCGACAAACAATTGAAAATACCTTTTTCCTCCACAACTAGTAGACATGGGACCACACAAATCTGTGTGAACCAACTCCAAAGGTACCTTAGCTCGAAAGGAGCTAGGTTCAAAGGGCACTCTGTGTTGCTTGCCTGACAAGCAATCTGAGCATATTGGCAAAGTAGATGAAAGAGTAGGTAATCCTTTCACCATTTGATATTTACTGAGTTCTAGTAAATATCCTGAACTTAAATGCCCAAATATCTTATGCCATAGAGATGTGGCCTCTTTCGTGGTTACTGCCATTGCAGTATGTGTTGAGGTAAGTGCATCTAAGACAAACAAACCATGTTTGTATGAACCTGTTGCTATCGGTTTTCCTTTCTTGGTGATAAAGCAACATTTCTTTTCTTTGTCCACCTTGAAATTGACATTCATGTGATTGTCCAGGATTTGTGGAACTGACAAGAGATTATTTTTCAATCCTGGTACATAAAGAACTTTTTGAATTTTACATTCTCCATCTGGAAGGGAGACAGAAACACTTCCTTCTCCCTGAACTCGATAGGTTTGATCATCAACAATGGTGACCGGTCTACCTTCTCGAGCCTCAAATGTCTCAAACCAGGACTTATCGCCAGTCATATGCTTACTAGCGCCTGAATCTATGTACCACACAGTGTCCTTGTTAGGGGAATCTGTATGTGTCATGAGCACCTTGTGTGCTCGTTCAGAGTCTGAACTAGAATCTTCAGTTGCAATGTGTCCCTGTTGTTGTGTATTCTTGTTCTTTGGTTTACCTTTGCCCTTCTTGTTTCCTTGTTCATTGGGCGGTTTGTTCTTAAACCAACATCTTTTGGTTTCATGAGTGTCCTTGTCACAAATCTTACAATATTGCTTCTTCTTCTGAGTCTCTTTGCCTTTACCCTTGTTTTTATTAGAAGAAGAACCTTGCTGTTGATTCCACTTTTTCTTACCACCTTGTCTGTTCGAGAAAAGAGCATTGTTAGATGCCTCATCTCTATGGAGTTGATTAGCTTCTTCTGTTTGAAGCATATTTACCAACTCGACAAAAGTCACTGTCCTTCCAGAGACTTGTAATGAAGTGATCAACATTCTGTAGGAGTCGGGAAGAGCCCTCAAAATGATAGAGGTCAAGACTTGGTCTTCCACTTTTTCTCCTAAGGATTGCAGTTTTGTTTTCAATTCTGCCACTCTACAGAGGAATAGCTCTATTGTTTCTCCAGATTTCATATGAAGAGTATGAAGTTGTGTTTGGAGGTGAAGAATTGTTGATTGATTCTTCCCCACAAATATGGTTGTTAAGGCATCCCATGCCTCCTTACCATTTTTAGCTTCACTGATATGAGGTTGGATATCATCAGTAATGGCTAGCAAGATCATTAAGGATAGTTTTCTATCCTTTTTATCAAATGTTGTTTGATCTGCTCTTGCTGATTGAGGTCTAGTTTCACTTCCATCCACTATAGACCATAGATCCTCTATAGTTAAGATAGCTTTCATCTTAGTCTTCCATGCAGAATAATTTGAACCTTTGAGCAGTTGGCTCTCAGTGAGATACTTGTGCATCATGGCCATGGTGAAGGTTTCAAATTTGATAGGATGAAGATGGTTGTATCTTGCACTATACCCTCAAAAGAGTATATGGAAGATGTTTAATTTGCTTCTATAAGATATTTAATGGCACCTGCCTTAACACCCTTAACAAGGGATGAAAAGTTTGAGGATTTTAAGCCAAACAAATAGAGCAAATTAAAGGGGTAGGTTTTGAAAGACTTCTGATTGTGCTCTCTAGGATATTTAATGGCACCTGCCTTAACACCCTTCAAGAAGGATGAAAATTTTGAGGTAATTAAGCCAAAAAAGAGAGTAAATCAAGGTGTTTGTAGTTTTGGACCTTTGGGTGAGGATTATTTAAAAATTTGACTTTGTTTAACTCTGTGCAAGATGTAGCACGATTTGTAGTGAAATTTGGGTTTTCAAGTGTGAAGTGCTCTTCAATTTTTATGATTGTTTAATTGCAAAATGATGTATAGTGCAATAATAAAAAAGAGAGCAACCCAAATTATTTATCACTATAGGTGTCGGATGCAACCGAAAATGCACCTAATGAAGCCAATTTTTGAAAAAGGTGTCGAGTACAATCGAGAATGCACCTTTATTATTCTAGAAAATCCCCCCTTTGTCTTTACAATTTTGCAAAAAATAGAAGCACAAATGTAACTTCTATCCCCCCTTAATGATTACAAAATTGAGAAAGCAAGCACTCCTTTCAAGACAAGTCGACACACGACCCGCGTTTGAAAGGCTTCCAGACCAGTCGACACACGACTTGGTTTTTGTTTTCAACACTCAAAAATTGGTGGTGCATTAGGATCAAAAGGCTCACGAATCCTCATGGGACCATAGCTTCTGTCCAACCCCTTCCATGGATCAGTATAGATAAGTGAGTGAGGTATAGATCTACGATATTCATGAAGCATACGACGAAAATGTGATCGTGTTGTTTGCCTTCGTAATTCGTTTCTCTTTCTGATGATTCTTTGTCTACGAAGAGCTTTCCTCACCCAAGATTTGATCTTCATGAAAACTTAGAAGAATGATGAAAAATCAAGGAAATTTTGATGAAATTGTAAGCAACAAAATGTGTCTTTGGTTCTTGTCTCTTTATCTCCACATGCGGAGAAAACTAAAGAACAACAATGGTTTAGTTGCATAAGGATTTTGGCATTTGTATTATAAATTTAAATGCTATATAT
Organism: Wollemia nobilis; assembly: GCA_028583015.1. Taxonomy (NCBI): domain Eukaryota; kingdom Viridiplantae; phylum Streptophyta; class Pinopsida; order Araucariales; family Araucariaceae; genus Wollemia; species Wollemia nobilis. Next base: position 2,387,154 of record JAQPPZ010002189.1, on the reverse strand, counting down.
ATAAAAATTTTAAAGCTTTTTAAAAGAAAATTTAACATAAAAGTTTAAATAAAAAACATCAATTTAATAGTTAAACAAAATTGATATAATTTATGAAAAACTAACATGAAAAATTCTAATTTAAAACACTAAAAAAAATAATTTTAAGCATAAAAATTTAAATAAAAATATTAATTTAGGCCAAAAACTATGAAATTTTCATCAAAAAAAATATTAACTTGCTTATGGCAGGTTCGGGAGTCGATCCGTCGACTCCTGTTGGCCTAAGGCATCCGCCTTGGCCAACTTACCAAGCCCATGGCTTGGTTCTCAGGCTGCGAAGCCTGAGATTTAAAGAAGCCCATGGGCTTCTTTGGAAATAAGTGGGATAAATCCCACATGCATCCTGTAAAGGATGCAGAGGCCTTTAAAGGCCTCAACAAGCACTTATGCTCATGATTGCCTTCGGGCAATCGAGTTCGGGCCTCCTTTTATCGGCAGCCACGTGGCACGACAAGGGAGGTCCACGTGTCAGGTCGAGTCCCACGTGTCAGTCAGGTCCACGTGTCAGTCCAGTCCATCCCGATCAGATGCCAGGTGGCACGTGGCCAGAGTGCCACGTGTCACCTAGCTGTTGGTCGAGTCAGATCTGCACCACCTCGGGGTGCATGCAGGTCTACGGTCTGAGGAACGTGAGGGTGCTCCTACCCTCGAAGCGTTCCCTGCTTCGGGATCCATGCCATGGGATACGTGAGGGCGCTCCTGCCCTCTAGGCATTCCCACCATGGCCTCGGGATCCATGCCCAAAAGGCCACGGGGAGTGTGAGGGCCGCCTGCCCTCGTACGCTCCCGTGGTGGGGACTGCGGGCCCGCAGGTGGTCGCGATCCGCGTGGGGACGAAAAATTCCCCACGGGTTGCGATTACGACCAGGGTCAAAATGGCCCTACGTCGGGATCTATGCCCTACGTTGGGATCCGTGCCCTACATCGAAATCTGCGCCCTACGGGATTAATAAATCCTAACAACAAATAAAATGCCAAAATAAAATAATCAAAACCTAGCTTAGGAGTATTAAAAAATGGGCGTAGGAAATAATTAAGGGTCACCAAATTTGGTGTCGTATTTCCTCGCTCTGTCAAACTCCTCGCTCCAGCTCTGGTACCAATGTGACCAGGAGATAGGTAGGTTTAATCAAATTGATAATTGCATTAACATTAGCTTTAGGAATAAAGCATTCATTTAAATAGATTACAAAATAGAAAGAAAACTAATCTCTCTATATCCACGCTAACTGAACGCTAACGTAGGTAGAGTGTTAGGTTTAGAACTCTTACCTAGGATATTTAGGATTAACCATTAGATATTTAAGACAGTAAATATCTACATGGTAGAAAGTAAAAAGTAGAAAAGTAAATGTAATAATCTACCTATGTAGTATAATGCAATATACTACCTATTTTACCCTAACAATCTGAAGATTAATTTTTGTAGAGATTTGATGGTGACTCTAGTTTTCAAATTCAAATTGATGACCAAATTAGTGAGAACTAGAATGTAACCTTGTTTAATAGGTTATAACACAAAGGAGATATAATTTGTTTGATAGATAACAATTTTTTTTTATTGATTAACTATTGTGCAATTTTGTTGATAGATTGTAAATTAGCGTAATCTTGTTTGATAAAGCACAAATACAAAGTAGTGTAATCTTGTTTGATAGATTACAAGACAAATTTGGACAAAATTGTAGTATGAAATTATGGATGTGATGAAAATTATAGTATAAGGCAAATTATGGCCAAAGTTGGAACCATAGTGTAACCTTGGTAAAAGATATATTACAAATTTGTGGAAATTCATAGGGATTTGGTTTACTATACTAAAATATGTCACTTTATTCTTTGACGATTAATGGATAGGGAATCCATTATTGAGGAAATTATGGGGTTTCCTATTGTATTTTATTTGAAATACATTCAGTGATGAATGCACTAGAGAAATCATTTGGTGGAGGTATGTATAAGTTATTCATTATTGATATATTATGATTGGAGATATAATCTTGAGGAATGGCTCTTACTCTTTATATACTCTAAATAATGTATATTTAAGCATGATTACCTAATGAACTATTCTAATGTAGTTAGAAGATCTTATTGAGGGTTGAATGTTTATCAACCTTGGAGAATGAATGTGGGATTCATTCTCGAGGGAATTATGGGGTTACCTCTTTGATAATTGATGATACTTATCCTTAATATGAACCCAATAATCATTCATAAACATGTAGATATAAGAACTTGTGGGATTCTTATATATTGCATTGATGGCTTACAGAAAGGAAATGTGTAATTTTCTTATTTGCATCATGATTTGAAATAGGAATTAATTAGTGCCTTTAATTGTGTTTTAGAAAAAGGACCTGTGGGATGCCTTTCTATACTTGTATTTATAACATCTTAAGTTTATGAAATGAGAGAGGAAACATATTTGGAGGTTGGGTTTATTCTCCATGAGGGTTCCTAAGATATATGTTGTGTACCTCTATTTTGTGGTTTGCAATTGTTGTTATGCATGGATGTCATACTTGCTCTCTAATATGATGTTAATTAGTTATATTGTGGATATTGAATGATTCAAGATATAAATGTTAATGAGATGATACATTTAAATTCTTACAAGATGATCACTAGAGTGTTATATGATGCATGGTTTTGTTATCAAGTAGAGTTCCATAAGTGAAAATGGTTTATAATTGTACTTGTTATTAGATCTAATAATGAATTATGCCTTTGATTTTCTAGTGAATGGCTATTTTTATAAGATGCAATGGTTTATACTTTGTTTCATGTAATAGTCTCAAAAAGAGTAGAACAACCTTTATGCACTAATATATGCATGGTATTCCATTGCAAAAGAATTGTATGCTAAACAAAATAGGAAGTAAGATTGATATTACACTAAGATTCCTATTGAAATTACAAATAGAAACAATTAAGAAATAAACTAATAAATTTCATGATGGAATGTAAGGTTAGATAGGATCTGGTCTCTCCTATCATGAGAGTTGACACTGACCATGTTGTAATTCTCTCAGACATTCGCTATCCTGATTGATGTTGGTTGTGAACTTGATATGATAGATATGTTATGTATATATAAAAAAAATTATATCTTAAGTGGGATTGGTAATTTGGGGTTGTTACAATTGGTATTAGATCCTAAGCTAGCTAATGGACGCTAATGATAGGTCTAGACTAGTAAATATGTGGTCTTTGTTAAACTTTGGGATTAAAATTCCATTATAAATCTATAACTATCCTTGATGGACTCTAAACTAATAAACTCTTAGTAATGAAATAATAAGTGCTTGGAGGCTACTAATGTGTAAATATTTTCTTCCATGCTTGAGTTCACTAGTGAAACATAATGGGAGAGCGAGGGAATATCCCAAAACTTGTGGAGTACCCAAGAGATCGTTGAGAAATGGTACTTGGAATTTGTAGAATTGAGATAAGCCTCTTCATTACTAAATTATTGTGTGATAAATATATTTAAGAATGATCAAGTGGGGGAGAAACTTGAATTTTATCTCATATTGTGAAGATTAAAATTTGAATAGAGCAAGTAAGGTTAAATGGTAGACATTGGAGTGTCTATGAGGGTTTGTGTTATAACCCCATTAACTTCCATTATGAGATATGGAGAGAATGTTAAGCATTGCAAATAATTAATGTTCTATATTTAAGGTAGGATGTTTAATCATCAAGGCATACACCTAATGTACAAGTTGAAATAGACCTAACATGATACCAACTTAAGCTAAAAGTGAAAAAGGCATTCCTATTGAAATAGATGGAAGAATTCCCAAAAGCATGGTATGTTTGATTACCCTTCGATATTAACAGGAGTATTGGCCACTCCTATCCATAGGATAGACATTGAAGACGTTGATTTTTGTGAAGTGCAACCTTGGACTTATTTGGGTATTCATATTTAATAAAGCCACATGAATATTTTGCTAAAGTAACCCCTTGATCATAAACTTAACTATGTTGGCTATAAAGTTTCCTAAGAATATTGGGTATTAAAAGTTAACTATGGAGAGACAATTCATAGGGTAATTTTTGGAAAATATGAATATAAGATTCCCTTCAAAATTGCAAATGGTAATACTACCTTGCGATGAGGTAGGAGTCTGGATAAATTTAGGGGACCAAAAAAATAATGTTTTCTTTATTCAATGTTACAATACACTCTTGGTTTTGATTATACATTATGGTGAAGGAAATGATGAAACCATTGGAAACTCAACATAATTAAACATGGAAACCATCCAAATATCTCCAGAACCATCTTCTAACATGATACCCCAATATGAAAAAGGAGAGGAAGGACAGAGAAACTCCATACTTGAACTCACTAGAAGCATAGTTTATGGGGATTATATCTGATCTCCACGAAGTAGTATTTTGACTCTATAGAAAAGCATGCCACTCGATCACTCAGGTGGTGGTCAAGTTTAATAAGGAATTGTACACTATTTAAATAATGAACTTTCCCCAACACGATGCATGTGATATTATTATCCACACAGGATAAATTTGGGGGAAGAACCTATAACTATTGGATTAGGTACACAGACTCCATTTGTTGTATATAAAAGGAAATAGAGTTCTAGTTTTAAGATATTTGAAGGAGCAATGTTGTAAAGAATAGCCACATGTATATCAAAACTAGTCAGGACAAACTTACAGAACCAGTAGAGGTGTAGCTGTTGAAGATTGTGAGATCACAAGAAGACTTCATGGAAGACAAGTTTTACCTTAAAATTCAAGTAACTCAAGATATTTTTTATGAAGCAAACATACATCTAGTTTAAGTAAACAATCCAATACATAAGCACACTTAGAGGTAGTTTCTTGCATAACACAGGAATGACTGTAAATTGTGTCAAGTGATGAGATGAGTTTATGATTAAACTCAACTTAACATAAATTTGAATTATTATCAAATAATGACCATTATCAAGGTTTTGTGATGGTATATTGCATACTTGTAGATGCAATTGAGAGAACTAACAACAATATAATAATGGTCACAACTTCTAAAAGTAAGGTGCATAGGTAAACATGCACTCGGTTGATGGAGCCTCTGAAAGGGTAATGATAAGACATCCTGAGGCCACATTTATAGGACACATGTAAAGAGGAGATATGACCACAAGTATTTTGGAAGGAAAAATTATTAACTTGGAAACTAAATAAGAACTAAGATGGGATCGGCGATATAGGACATACACGTCAACCAATAAATGACCAATGGTGGAGGTTGAATAGAATTTGAATAATCGAGGTACTTTCAGTCAGATATTTAATCAAACTCAATGTACTGTAAACTAAAAACTAGCTAAACATTTGGGAGAACCGAAGACACTTTATTTCATAAGTATTCAAAAAGTAAGAGTTCTACCCATGGAATGAAATGGGGTAGCACTTATGTTGGGGTTGGCATTGCTATTTATGGGTACAATGGGAACAAGCCCCATAATAATTCTTATGATCATACTCCTAGTGCTTGCCGATATGTTGGTACATACTCTCTAAAGAAAGGAAATGGCTTTTGGCCGTTCTAGAACAAGTCAATGAGACAATGTAACTATAGAAAAATATGTGGTTATACAATATCTAGTAGAATAAATGAAGGAACAACCGATAATGTTGTTAAAGCAGAGCTTCTTGAACAACTAGTACAAAGAGAGTAGACCGAAGAAGAATTATGGGTCCAATAAAGGATGAGACTAGATATTGAAAGGGATGCAACCATAGTAGAATGGGATAGGCTAAGATCAATGGAAGCACAAATAAATGAATGCAGAGCCAAAACAATGGTAGCTTTATACATAAAAAATGCACAACTATGTCATGCAAGGGATGAATACAGTAATACATTTCTAATTACCTATTTTAGGGCACTAGTGAGCCATGGACTAATAATCTCATATTCACCAGCAGCTAGAGCACAATGTGGGTAAGGGAGAACCACATGAGTAGCTCAAACAATGACCTAGGGTAGAGGTCGGGCAACCTCTAGAGAAGTTGTCCCAACACCTTCTCCAGTTGAAGGTTTAGGTCCAACACAAAATAGTGATGGGTCTGAAAGACAGTAGCCTTGAGGGATACAGAAATGGTTGAAAGCCACCGATTGTATATTATAACGATGATAATTATAACCCAATGTGTTTTTGTTTATGTAAATATATATCCTTGAAAATTTTTATACAATGAGTAAATTAGATTATTGGAAACATGAAAATTTACGCTGATGGCATTTCATTAAGAATTGGATCCAATGACCCCAATACTTGAGTCTTTTTTTTCTTATTCTGAATGGTGGCTCAGAAGGTTCCAAATAGTAGGTACCATTTGGAAGGTCCTAAGTAGAAAAACTTGGACAAAATATCCTATCAGGCATTTTGATTCCTTGAGTGTCATTTACAGCAACCTGTTCTCAAGTGAGGAATTTTTTGGAGGGTAAGAAGGGTATTTTGGGGTTCTTTTATGTGTGAATCCAACAAAATTAATGAAACAAAATATTGTTTTAGTAAAATTAACCTAAATTAGCAAGATTAGGCATGAAAGTTTTGGTTGAGATTGTAACACTCTTAACAGGTAAAGATAGGAAATATATCCTTAAAGAAGAGTGTGGGATCCTCTCTTAAAATTAAACATATCATGTTCCAATTATTGGTATGATCCCTTACATGGAGTAAGCGTGGTCATAGGTATTATCAGTGGATGATAATATGTTTGATATGACACCTTACATGGAGTAAGTATGATCATAGTTATTACTAGTGGATGATAATATGTCTGATATGACACCTTACATGGATTAAATGTGGTCATAGTTACTATTAGCTAATGATAGTACGGCTAGGATGATACCTTACATGGAGTAAGTGTGGTCATAGAAACTATCAGTGGATGATAGTATGTTATAGATAATAATATGTATAATATGGCACCTTACATAAAGTAAGTGTGACCATTGTGATAAAATACTAACAAAACTTTTGAATGGCACCTTACAGGGGGTAAGTATGACCATGGATATCAATATGACATCGTAAGCATAGTAAATATGATCATTGATATTGCTAATGGATTTTGTTACTCAGAGACTACATGTGTTCAAGTTCTTCTCCTCCCACTATTGAGCCACTGGTGAATCAAAGTGGAAGAGATAAGTGAACCCTCCACATTCTATGGGTCTTAAGTGGTGTACATTTGGCTCTTTTGAAGATTGCACTTGACATTTGTATCTCTTGAGTTATGAATCTTTCAATAGGATAATTAAAGATGTGCACCAAGGGATATCAAGGATAATGCACTGGTGGTGGAAAATGAGTTTGCCAAGATGATTTCAAGATAAATGGGTATCTTGAAGTGAGATTTGTGAAATTATATCTTTATCTTTGATGACACCTATTTATATCAGGATAACTCATAAAGAGGACTATCAAGGCGTAGTGTAATATTCTTTTGTGAAAGTCTTTGATGAATCTAACTAGACATATTATGTCTAACTTATTTAAAAGCATAATTTCATGTCAAATATTTTGTAGTTCTAGTGTTGTAGTACTCTGTTATCATTGACTATGTAGTGATCGACGTTTTGATGCTTTGATTTTATGATGAAAATTATGTATTGATGATATTTTCAATACTTAATGTTGATGTAGTATGGATGTTTTATTACTTTAAGGATGTATTACTACTAATATTTTTTTTGTACTTGGAGGTCCAAGTACCCTTTTGGATGGAAGATGTTACTTACCATCAGGAACGATACACTGGAAATAAAAAAAGGATGATGGTTCTAATTATTTTGGAGAGTTTTGGAATACAATTGGGATTGTGTAAGCTTTTGGAGAAACTAAATAAGGATTTTGTGAAAGAGTAATTTGTGAATTTATCTTTTACAAAAATACAATTAGGTGTCCACAAAATTTATCCAATTTTAATTGGACCTAAAAGAGCAATGCCATGATTTAATAATAAAAATATATTTTACTAATGGATGAACTATTCTTCCTCCCACCATGAATACTTCTAAATAATAATAGTGTTAACCTTGCATATGCACTAAGAAAAAGGGAATGCCCAAAATGAACAAGGTACTCCCACCTTATCTCCTATTGTCCTCTCTCTAAATTTTTAAACAATTAAAAGGGATTTCACTATTTTTGGTTGACTTCAAAAAAGGTACCTTTCAATATTTTAAGAATGAACAATTTTCTTGCTCATGAAGGAAAAGAAGCTGAGAAAAATTATAAAATGGGAGACAAGTGATTGGAAATGGAGGGGAAATATTGGGCTTAGGGATTATGCTCTCTACCTTGGTAGATCGAAAACCAAAAAGCTTTGGGAGAGTACTTAGTTCTTAATTAGAGTCATTTGCCAAGATGAGGGATTTTAGGAAGCAACTATGTTGGGGAAGCCTAATTGAAAAAAAAATGATCTAGAAGGATTCTTGGAGAAGGTTGGCAAGATGAGGCACATGGAGGAAATTTTGAAGGATTCCATGGTGAAGGATTTAAAGTCCATTCTTGAAGGAGACTTCGAATAGAGTCAACTATATGTAGGTTTGACCCTATCTTTGCAATAACTTATATGTACTTTGCATATTTAATTTCTATATTTGTTATATTTAATATTGGGTTACCTTCATTATATTTAATATTGGTTTGGGAACCCATTTTTCTTGTTAATAAATTTGTACATAAAAATTGTTTCTTCCATACCATACCAAGGTATCTTTAGAAGTATTTGATGGGTAAATTAAACCGTTGATTTAATTGCTCTTTTGATAAAAAATGAATAGATTTTCTATTAATTTTAAGAAGGCTAAGGTACTATTTCCTAAATAAAATCATTTGACCTAAATATCATCACTTACAACCTCTACCGGTTATGAGAAACCCCATCATCACCAGTAGAGTCTATGTGACCCCGCTTGGTGGCTATTAACACCACAAGCATGGGTTCTGTTTTATCCTACATATCACCCACAACGAGATAAATGTGGGATACCTATTTTTACTTTCCTTACCAATAAATACGGGCATATATCAATCACGTGTTTCTTCCAAATCCAATCATTTCTATGACAAAATAGAGACAAAATGTAATTTCTATCAGTGATTTTATGCCAAGTTTATTATCATTTGTAGCTTGGGTGTAGCAATCACCTCAAAACCTAAAGAATCTCTTTGAAATAGGGATTCTTCCCTTAGATTCTAGGTTGGATATTTTGTATGGATGTAAAATACTTTGATATACACTTGGGAATGGCACGTGGAGCTGATTTGTATTATCTTTTACCAATGGCTAGAGTGAGCGGTTTAAGGTATGGTTCAGGTATAGGATAAACTTGAGTAAAACTTGTTTAAATTAGCATAGGTTTAAGCATAAATGGGTAAAATAAGGCCATTCATGAGGTTTAATAATGTTTTTAGGTTCACACAATTTAGAACATGGCAATTGGTTCACCAATTTTATGTTACCCCTTTAGACTATGCTATGAGGTTCTTGATGAGTCATATTTTTTTTCTAAATTAACAACAAAAGGTTCTCCATATACAAAATTTATGTTCGTAACATGTGTCTGATGAAAGACCTAAGTCAACCTTATTATGAAGCATTCTCCTTTGGTTTTATATGGTGTCAAGTTAATCCTTTTTACCTTTGTTTTGCTCTTCAAAAAATTAGAAACCCGAAGACCCAATCGATTGTCATCAGCCATCCATTCTTGTCTTCGCAACAACGCGTTAAGATTTAATTTAGAAGGTATACCAAAATAACCCCTCCTTCATGGTTATTAATGTCTACTAGGAGGTATTCTTGATGATGTTGTCAAGTGCTATTTGCACTAGGGCAAGTATTGGGAGAATGTCGACTATGACCTTCTTAGCTATGGTCCCACATGTATTATGTGGATGATGTAATGCACCATATAAAAAATATTAATCCCTTTTAGAGTTAACTAGTTGGGTTGGTTTGAAGTTGCCCCCAAGTCGGATGATGACGATCACATTCGACATATGTTAAAAAAATTTCGACACATAACCCCTTAAAAAAATTTTGACACATAACCCCTCTTGGAATTATTGGATAGATTGGTGAAACATGTTTGTGGGTATAGGTTTTGACCACGTGGGAATCAGTGACATTGGGTCTGACCAATTTCTCAACTTTTCACGAAATCATACTTCTCAACCTAATTAATGATTCTTAATTTCAATCATCTCTAATTGATAGGATAATGTAAAGTAAAACTACATTTTATGGTCTGAACCCAATTAGAGGGTAATATGAAAGAAACCTATGAAGGAGGAAACCTTTGAAATAAGATTATACTTTTGAAAATGGTTTAACTATATGGGGCTATAAATTGAATTATACCTTTGGAATAATTTCAGATGTTATAAGTGATTAAATGGTCACTGCTGGAAGCCCCAAAATATTAAGGATGTCATAAGGGAAATGTTAGTATTTTAATCTAACACCATTACTAAGTATCTTAATGTAAAGGAAACCCTACATTTATTTATGAGGATGAGTAATATAGTCTCAATTTTAATGTTATTTGAAGAATAATTTTGGTAGAGATTTTATGGTGACTCTATTATTCAAATTAAAATTGATGACCAAATTAGTGGGAACTAGAACGTAACCTTGTTCAATAGATTACAAGAAAAAGGAGATATAATATGTTTGATAGATAACAAGGATTTTTTTTTATTAACTATTGTGCAATCTTGTTGATAGATTGCAAATTAGTGTAATCATTTTTGATAAAGCACAAAGACAAAGTAGTGTATTGTTGTTTGATAGATTATAAGACAAATTTGGACAAAGTTGTAGTATGACCTTATGGATGTGATGAAAATTATAGTATGAGGCAAATTATGGCCAAATTTGGAACCATAGTGTAAACTTGATAAAATATATATTACAAATTTGTGGAAATTCATAGGGAGTTGGTTTACTATACTAAAATATGTCACTTTGTTCCTTGAGGATTAATGGAAAGGGAATCCATTATTGATAAAATTATAGGGTTTCCTCTTGTAGTTGATTTGAAATGCATTCGGTGATGAATGCACTAGAGAAATTATTTGGTGGAGGTATGGATAAGTTATTCATTATTGATATATTATGATTGGAGATTTAATAGTGAGGAATGGTTATTCCTCTTTATATACTCTAAGATGTAAGCATGATTACCTAATGAACTATTCTAATATAGTTAGAAGATCTTATTGAGGTTTGAATATTTATCAACCTTGGATAATGAATGTGGTATTCATTCTCGAGGGAATTATGGGGTTCCCTCTTTTATAATTCATAAGACTTATCCTTAATATGAACCCGATGATCGTTCATAATCATGTAGATATAATAACTTGTGATATTCTTATGTATTGCATTGATAAATTAGATAAAAATTATGTGCAATTTCCTTATTTGCATCATGATTTGAAAGAGGAATGAATTGATGCCTTTAACTGTATATTTGTTTTAGAAAAAGGATTCGTGGAATGCCTTTCTATACTTTTATTTATGACATCTTAAGTTTATGAAATGAAAGGAGAAAAATATTTTGGATGTTGGGTTTATTCCCTATGAGGGTTCCTAGGATATATGTTGTGTACCTCTATTTTATGGTTTGCAATTTTTGTTATGCATGGATGTCATACTTACTCTCTAATATGATGTTAACTAGTTAGATTGCAGATATGGAATGAGTTGGGATATAAAATTTATTTATTTTTCAATGAGGTGATACATTTACATTCTTATAATATGATCACTAGAGTGTTATATGATGCTTGATTTTATGATCAAGCAGTGTTTCATGAGTGTAGATGGTTTATAATTGCACTTGAGGTTATTATATCTAATAATGAATGATGCCTTTTTTCTTCTAATGAATGGCTCTTTCAATAATATGCAATATTTCATACTTTGTTTCATGTAATAGTCTCGAAAAGAGTAGAAAAATCTTTATGCACTAATATATACATGTTATTCCACTACAAATGAATTGTATGCTAAACTAAATAGGAAGTAAGATTGAAATTACACTAAAATTCTTATTGAAAATACATATAGAAACAATTAAGCAAATAAACTAATAAAAATCATGATGGAATGTGAGGTTAGATAGGATCTGGTCACTCCTATCACTAGAGTTGATACTGACCATGTCGTAATTCTCTTGGACACTCGCTATCCTTATTGATGTTGGTTGTGCACTTGTTATGAGATATGTTATGTATATATATATATAAAAAAATTATATCTCAAGTTGGGTTGGTAATCTAGGGTTGTTATAGTTGGTATCATACCCTAGGCTAGTTAATGGACTCTAATACTAGGTCTAGGTTAGAAAATATGTGGTCTTTGTTAAACGTTGGGAATAAATTTCCATTATAAATCTATAATTATCCTTGATGGAATCTAAATTAATAAACGCTTAGTAAGGGAATAATAAGTGCTTGGAGTCTACTAATGTGTAAATATTTTCTCCCATGCCTAAGTTCACTAGTGAATCATAATAGAAGAGTGAGGGAATCTCCCACAGCTTGTGGAGTACCCAAGAGATCGTTGAGAAATGGTACTTGGCATCTGTAGTATTGAGCTAATCCTCTTCCTTACTAAAGTATTGTGTGATAAACAAATTTAAGTGTTAGTCTTACAATGACACTGAGAGGGGGGGTGAATCAGTGTAGCTCTTTAAACTTGAATTTACAGATCTTAATACAACAGCAATTAACACTTATTACAAGATACAACAAGAATCACAAAAGAGCATCACACAACACAAGATTTAACGAGGTTCACCAATGTGGCTACTCCTCAAAAATGACTGCTTGGACTACCATCCAAATCCAGCCTTTGCAAAGCAACAACTTTACAATCACTTTACCAGCACCCACTGGAAGGAGCACCAACCCCTTATTTATCTACACCAACAGAAAGGAGCACCAACCCCTGATTTACCAAGCACCTACTAGAAGGAGCACCAACCCTTGATGCCAAGCTGCAACCTGGACTTGAATTATGAATCTAGAAGATTAACAGAGAGATACCTTTGCTTTTACAACACCCCGACTAGTCTGCTTCACCTTTGCGATCTCTGCACACTCTGCTCTCTCTACGAAATCACTTCGCACAATCTACTGCATCACAGTCGAACGATCGTCTTCTCCCTTTTGCGCACTCTGCTTCCTTTGCGAATTTCACACTTAGCACGATTCGACACGACTTGCACTCTATGCTCTATGACCGAACTTCACACACATCGACATCTTTAATTCTTCAAACAACCTTCCTTTTATAACAACATTTTCATGATCAAAAACCCTAATCTTAGTCGACTATAAACCCTGATCTTAGTCGGCTGCCAACCCTAATCTTAGTCGGCTGCAAACCCTAATCTTAGTCGGCTGTCATAGGTCTTCGTCGGCTTCAACTCAACCACGAAAAAGCAACATGTCACGATATCACGACACTTTTGCTTACTCTCTCTTTCTCCTTGCTTTGGTCCCAAAAATACAACATGTCGCGATATCGCGACACTTTTGTTCTCTCTCTCTTTCTCCTTGCTTTGGACCACGAAACTACAACATGTCGCGATATCGCGACACTTTCGCCTCCTTGCTTCTCTTCTTGGCTTGTACCCACGAAAACTCAGCATGTCGCGATATCGCGACACTTTCGCCTCCTTACTTCTTTTCTTGGCTTGTACCCGCGAAAACATAGCATGTCACGAAATCACGACACTTTCGCCTCCTTACTCTTCCTTTTTACTTTTGTCATGAAATCGTGACACTTCTACCTTCTTGCTTTCTCTCTCCTCATTGAGTCGCGAAAATGTGACATGTCACGATATCGTGACACTTTCTCTCCTTTGCTCTTTCTCTTGCCTTCTGGTCATGAAAATGCGACATGTCATGATATCGCGACACTTTCTTTCCTTTGCTTTTTCTCTTGCCTTCGGGTCACGAAAATGCGACATGTCGCGATATCGCGACACTTTCTTTCCTTTGCTCTTTCTCTTGCCTTCTGGTCGCGAAAATGTGACATGTCGCGATATCATGACACTTTCTCTTCCATACTATCTTCCTTGCAATATGTCATGAAATCGCGACACTTTTTCTACTTGCCTTTTTTCTTTCAACATGTCACGAAATCGTGACACTTTTTCTTCCGTACTATCTCTCTTGCAATATGTCATGAAATCGTGACACTTTTTCTACTTGTCTTTTTCTCTTCCAACATGTCATGAAATCGCGACACTTTTTCTTTCGTACTATCTCTCTTGCAATATGTCATGAAATCGTGACACTTTTTCTACTTTTCTTTTTCTCTTCCAACATGTCATGAAATCGCGACACTTTTTCTTTCGTACTATCTTCCTTGCAATATGTCACAAAATCGCGACACTTTTTCTACTTGCCTTTTTTTCTTTCAACATGTCATGAAATCGTGACACTTTTTCTTTCGTACTATCTCTCTTGCAATATGTCACAAAATCATGACACTTTTCTTACTTGTTCTTTTTCCTTCGAACTTGTTGCGAAATCGTGACACTTCTTCCTTCTTTCTTTTTCTTCCAACATGTCACGAAATCGTGATAGTTTTGCTTGCTTGCGCTTTCTCTCCAAACATGTCACGAAATCATGATAGTTTTGCTTTCTTGCGCTTTCTCTCCGAACATGTCACGAAATCGTGACAGTTTTGCTTTCTTCTCAACATGTCGCGATATCGTGACAGTTTTTCTTTCTTGCTCAACATGTCGCGATATCGCGACAGTTTTCTTCCTTGTGATTTTCTTTGGATTTTTAGCATATGGGCAACTTCGATCTTTTGGAGAATCACTGTACATATTCTGAAGAACCTCTTAACTCCTGTCACCTGCATCAACCGATCTGTCTGACTGTGTTGACAACAATGACAATACTGTTCCTGCACCTTGCTCAACAATCTCCCCCTTTGGAATTGTTGGCAACACACATGCAATTTCCTGTAATTCTTCTCCCCCTTTGACAATAATACCAAAGGGCTGCTGCAGACTCCCCCTGAGTCCATGCACAACATTCTCAGGCACAAATTAATGCAGTTAGCAAAAATTTCAAACATGAGCAAAAAGATAATCAAATATATACATGCTCCCCCTGAGAATGTGATCCCCGTAGCTAGTCAATTCTTGGGAAGTGTGACCACTCCCAATTTATTGCGGAGGTACTCAAAAACTTCCTTGGGCAATGGTTTTGTGAAGATGTCTGCTACTTGTTCTATAGTTGGAACAAAATCCAACTTAACCTCACCTTCTGCAACTTTCTCCTTCAAAAAATGATACTTGATGGCAATGTGCTTTGTGCGTGAATGCATAACTGGATTCTTGGAGATGTTAATGGCACTGGTGTTATCACACTTAACTGATATCGGCTCACTGAAGCTAATACCAAGATCTTTCAGGGTTTGTTTCATCCATAATACCTGCGTACAACAAGTTGTTGCTGCAATATATTCTGCCTCTGTTGTCGATAGAGAAACTGACTCTTGTTTCTTACTGTGCCATGCGACCAATCTGTCTCCAAGATAGAAGGCACCTCCACTTGTACTCTTTCTGTCATCTACACATCCTGCCCAATCTGCATCTGAATACGAAATAAGGGTGAAGTCTTTACCTTTCGGATACCATAACCCATATTCCATAGTACCCTTGAGATACCGAAGAATCCTTTTTACTGTTGTCACATGAGTCTCCTTAGGATTAGCTTGAAATCGTGCTACCATGCATACTGCCTGTAAAATATCTGGTCTAGTAGCTGTTAGGTACAGTAAGCTTCCAATCATGGATCTGTACATGGTTTGATCAATAGGTGGAGATTTGTCATCCTTGCTCAACTTACAGCCTGTCGTCATGGGAGTGCTAACTGGCTTACAGTCCTCCATTGTGAACTTTTTTAACATCTCTTTTACATATTTAACTTGAGAAATAAATATGCCCTTCTTACTTTGATTAACTTGCAACCCGAGGAAATACGATAGTTCTCCAATCATTGACATTTCAAATTCTTTCTGCATCTTATTTGCTAAATCCTTGCATGACTCATCTTTGCTGCTGCCAAATATGATATCATCTACGTATACAACAAGAACAATAAGATGCCCATTTTCTATTTTGACATACAAATTACTATCCACCATACCTTTCTTGAACCTTTGTTGAGTGAGATAGTTGTCTAGCCTTGCATACCATGCTCGAGGTGCCTGTTTTAAGCCATATAATGCTTTCTTCAACCTGCAAACAAAGTTGGGATCATCACCAAGTTGGAAACCATCTGGTTGCTCAATGTAAACCTCTTCTTCAAGTTTCCCATTCAAAAATGCTGATTTCACATCCATTTGATAAACTTTGAAATTCTTGTAGACTGCTAAAGCCAAAAACATTCTAATTGCCTCTAGTCTAGCTACTGGTGCAAAAGTTTCCTCAAAATCAATGCCTTCAACTTGTGCATAACCCTTGCAAACTAATCTTGCTTTATTTCTGACTACCTGTCCGTCTTCATTCAATTTGTTTCAAAAAATCCATTTAGTTTCGATGATATTTTTATTTGCAGGTCTAGGTACTAGCTCCCAAGTGTCATTTTTCTCTATCTGATCTAATTCTTCATTTATTGCCTTCATCCAACTTTCATCTTTGCTTGCATCATCAACATTTTTGGGCTCAATGTTGGATAGTAGAGAGTAGTTACTTACTACTCTTCTTCTTGTCTGAACTCCAACTTTGGGGTCTCCAATGATTTGCTCTCTAGGATGATTTCTCTGCCAGCTACCTGTTTTGAATTTCTTATTTTCTTCCATTTTTGAATCACAACTTAAATCATCTGAGTCAATTTCTTGTATCTTCTCCGTTTTGTTTTCCTCATCTCCTTCAATAACCTCTTCATAAATTGGGTAGTTCGTTTCATAGCTAATTACTCGTTCTCTACCTTCATCAAATTTAACATCGGCACTGTCCACAATTTTCTTTAGCCTTTTGTTGTAGCATTTGTAAGCTTTGCTTTTTGATGAATATCCGACAAAAATACCTTCATCCGCTCTATCTTCAAACTTACCAAGATTATCTTCAGTTCTTTTGATGTAGCACTTGCTGCCAAAAACTTTGAGGTATTTTGTTGTTGCCCTTTTTCCGAACCACAACTCATAAGGAGTTTTACTTTCATGTGTTCTCAGCATGTACCTATTTTGGATATACACTGTAGTGTGGACTGCTTCTTTCCAAAATATGTCTGCTACTCTGCTTTCAGCCAACATAGTCCGTGCCATTTCCTGCACTGTCTTGTTCTTTCTTTCTACCACTCCATTCTACTGAGGTGTCCTGGCTGCTGAAAACTGTCTCTTAATACCGAATTTCTCACAGTACTCTGTAAACTCCTCTGAAATGAATTCTCCTCCTCTATCCGATCTTAGACATTTGATCCTCTTTCCTGTTTCATTCTCAACTTGGTTTTTGAAAATCTTGAACATATCAAAGGCTTCTAATTTATGTTTCAAGAAAAATATCCATGTCATTCTAGAATAATCATCAATGCACAACATAAAATATTTGTCACCATTTATGCTTTGTGTTCTCATGGGACCACATAAATCAGTGTGTATTAGTTCCAGAGGTTTGCTTGTGTAGTACTCTTTGGTTTTGAATGTGACTCTAGTTTGCTTCCCCTTTTGGCATGAAGCACAAATGCTATTTGCAGGTTTGTTGATGGTTGGAATATCTCTCACTGCCCTTTTTGAGGTGATCTTTAATAGATTATCAAAACTGATATGACCGAGTCTCTTGTGCCACAACCAATTTTCTTCTTCCTGTCCAATAAAACAAGTTCCTTTTGAAGTCTCTGAGAGCGTGTACAGGTTACCAGATGTCCTTGATCCTGTTGCTATCAATTTTCCACTTGTTTGTTTTTCTGACTTCACAACCCTGCTTCATAAAGACTACTTCATGACCTTTATCACAAATCTGACTTACACTCAATAAGTTATGTTTCAACCCATCCACAAACAAGACTTCTTCTGACTTAATCCTTCCATCACTAATTTTAACTGAGCCTTTGCCGACTATCTTGGCTCCATCATTATTTCCAAATTTTACTGATCCTCCTTCATATTTCTGTAACTTCTCAAATTTTTGTTTGTCACCTGTCATATGACTGGAGCATCCACTATCAAGTATCCATGGTACATATTTATTCTGTGCTTTGAATGCAGTTTGTACGATTAAGGATTCCTTTTCTTCCTTCAGTCGCTCTTTTCCTTTCCACACTATTTTGATAGTAGTTTTGGGCTCTTGTTTTGCCTTTCCCTTATCAGTAGTTTGAGCATGTTTTTCGGAAGCTTTCTATTTTGACTCATCTTGTATGGTTGAAATTTTCTTCCCTAAAACTGATTTGATGTAAATGTATTTCTACATTTTCTTGCAATGTGCCCAAAATTATGATAGTTATAACATTCTACTGTATAATTCATCAAAGGAGAAAAAACATTTCTACTGGTGAAATTCCTTGGTCTTACATTATATTTGCAGTCTAAGATTTTATGTCCATAGCCATTGCATTTAAAACAGAAACTAGAGAAAGGATAATTGAACCTGGGTGATGGTCTTTGCCATGTTGCCGTAGGAGCCATAGGTCTTCTTCTTCTTTGATGTGTGACATTGGTGAATCCATCATTGTCAATTCTCCTTTCGTGCCTGGCATTAATGCTTTCTCTTGCATGAGACATTTTTCCTTGATCAACCTGTCTCTTAGCTTCATTCTTTATGGATTCTGCATTTCTGGCCTTTGATCCACTTGATGATTCTCCTTCGATGAAACCCAGACCAAATTTGATGCCTGCATGTCTTTGGTCATTTATGATCTTATCGAGTTTCATAGAACTTTCTTCACATTTGTGATAACAACTGATTTTCTTATTCATCTCTTCTAGCTGCATTCTTAAACCAACAATCTCTTCTTCTAACTTGTTGCAATGATCTATTTTCATTGTTATTTGCACTTCGAGATCTTCGAAGATTTTCTTAGATTCTTCTATCTATACTTTTAAGCTGGTTATGATTCCATTTGCATCCTCAAGCTTTCTTGATAGTTTCTTATTCTTTTTCTTTTCTATCTCCCACTCTTCAAGTGCAGATATCAACTCACCTTCTAGATCTACTTCAGCCTCAAGGTTTTCACCACAAACTTCAGAGGTCACTCCTTCCTTTTCTAATTTAACTTCTTCAAATGCCATGAAAAGAGCTTCATCTCTTTCTTCTTCAGACTCTTCATCGGAGCTGTTCTCCGATGAACTGACATTCTTGGAGATGAAACTTTTCTTCTTGAAGTTGCCTTTTCTGAAATTCGTTTTCATCTTCCAGTCACTTCTTTCTTGGTGGGATCCTTCATCATTTTTGTTCTTCTCTTTAAGTGGACATTTAGTCGCAAAATGCCCAATGCCTCCACAGTTGAAACATTTAAATGGTAGCTTCCCTCTGTATTTTCCTTTCCCCTTTTTCAGTTTTCTAACAAAGTTTGCTTCCATTTCATCTGATGTCTCTTCTTCCTCGAACTCTTGTTTTGTGTTTTTATTCTTAAGGGCTTTAAAAGCCGCTTCTCTATCTGTGGGTTTAGATCTTCCTATCCTCATCTCATATGCAGTCAAAGAACCATACATCTCATCTATACTAAAATAATTTAGATTTTTAGCTTCTTCTATCGCTGAGACTTTGGAATCAAACCTTTGAGGAAGAGATCTTAGTACATTTTTCACGATGGTAGAGTCTCCAATATCCTCGTCGAGCCCTCTGATCGCATTAATGATTCCATTAACTCTCAGCATGTATGCCTCAATGTTTTCATCGTCATTCATTTTCAATGCTTCGAACTGAGCTCGATGTGTCTGTAATTTGGCCTCCTTGATCTTATCATCTCCTTCATGAATACTCCTCAGTTTGTCCCATATCTCTTTTGTAGTATTACAGCTCATGATATTTACTAGTTCACTGTCTGCTAATCCACACATGATAGCATTCTTTGCTTTTGAGTTACTCTCAAATAGTTTCTTTTCGTCATCCTCTTTTGGAGGAGTGATGGGTATTGTGTATCCACTAACTATTGAATCCCAGATGTCATATCCCAAAGCATAGAGATATGTCTGCATCCTGATTCTCTAGAATGCGTAATTAGATCCGTCAAACAATGGTGCTTTGTTTGATGAGAAACCTTCACCACCTGCCATTGTGTTAGTTCCAAGATCACCCTAGCCGATTAGGCTTATACAAGAACTTAGCTCTGATACCAATTGTTAGTCTTACAATGACACTGAGAGGGGGGTGAATCAGTGTAGCTCTTTAAACTTGAATTTATAGATCTTAATACAACAGCAATTAACACTTATTACAAGATACAACAAGAATCACAAAAGAGCATCACACAACACAAGATTTAACGAGGTTCACCAATGTGGCTACTCCTCAAAAATGACTGCTTGGACTACCATCCAAATCCAGCCTTTGCAAAGCAACAACTTTACAATCACTTTACCAGCACCCACTGGAAGGAGCACCAACCCCTTATTTATCTGCACCAACAAAAAGGAGCACCAACCCCTGATTTACCAGCACCTACTGGAAGGAGCACCAACCCCTGATGCCAAGCTGCAACCTGGACTTGAATTATGAATCTAGAAGATTAACAGAGAGATACCTTTGCTTTTACAACACCCCGACTAGTCTGCTTCACCTTTGCGATCTCTGCGCACTCTGCTCTCTCTATGAAATCACTTCGCACAATCTGTTGCATCACGATCGAACGATCGTCTTCTCCCTTTTGTGCACTCTGCTTCCTTTGCGAATTTCGCACTTAGCATGATTCGACACGACTTGCACTCTGCGCTCTATGACCGAACTTCACACACATCGACATATGTAATTCTTCAAACAACCTTCCTTTTATAACAACATTTTCATGATCAAAAACCCTAATCTTAGTCGGTTGTAAACCCTGATCTTAGTCGGTTGCCAACCCTAATCTTAGTCGACTACAAACCCTAATCTTAGTCGGTTGTCATAGGTCTTCGTCGGCTTCAACTCAACCACGAAAAAGCAACATGTCGCGATATCGCGACACTTTTGCTTACTCTCTCTTTCTCCTTGCTTTGGTCCCAAAAATACATGTCGCGATATCACGACACTTTTGTTCTCTCTCTCTTTCTCCTTGCTTTGGACCGCAAAACTACAACATGTCGCGATATCGCGACACTTTCACCTCCTTGCTTCTCTTCTTGGCTTGTACCCATGAAAACTCAACATGTCGCGATATCGCGACACTTTCACCGTCGTACTTCTTTTCTTGGCTTGTACCCGTGAAAACACAGCATGTCGCGAAATCGTGACACTTTCGCCTCCTTGCCTCTTTTCTTGGCTTGTACCAGCGAAATCATAGCATGTCGCGAAATCGTGACACTTTCGCCTCCTTACTCTTCCTCTTTACTTTTGTCACGAAATCGTGACACTTCTACCTTCTTGCTTTCTCTCTCCTCATTGAGTCATGAAAATGTGACATGTCGTGATATCATGACACTTTCTCTCCTTTGCTCTTTCTCTTGCCTTCTGGTCACGAAAATGCGACATGTCATGATATCACGACGCTTTCTTTCCTTTGCTCTTTCTCTTGCCTTCTGGTCATGAAAATATGACATGTCACGATATCACGACACTTTCTTTCCTTTGCTCTTTCTCTTGCCTTTTGGTCATGAAAATGCGACATGTCGTGATATCACGACACTTTCTCTTCTGTACTATCTTCCTTGCAATATGTCATGAAATCGCGACACTTTTTCTACTTGCCTTTTTTTCTTTCAACATGTCATGAAATCGCGACACTTTTTCTTCCGTACTATCTCTCTTGCAATATGTCATAAAATCGTGACACTTTTTCTACTTGTCTTTTTCTCTTCCAACATGTCATGAAATCGTGACACTTTTTCTTCCGTACTATCTCTCTTGCAATATGTCATGAAATCGTGACACTTTTTCTACTTGTCTTTTTCTCTTCCAACATGTCGTGAAATCATGACACTTTTTCTTCCGTACTATCTTCCTTGCAATATGTCACGAAATCGTGACACTTTTTCTACTTGCCTTTTTTTTTTTCAACATGTCACGAAATCGTGACACTTTTTCTTTCATACTATCTCTCTTGCAATATGTCGTGAAATCGACACTTTTTCTTACTTGTTCTTTTTCCTTCGAACTTGTCATGAAATCGCGACACTTCTTCCTGCTTTCTCTTTTTCTTCCAACATGTCATGAAATCATGACAGTTTTTCTTGCTTGCGCTTTCTCTCCAAACATGTCACGAAATCGTGACAGTTTTTCTTGCTTGCGCTTTCTCTCCAAACATGTCGCGAAATCATGACAGTTTTGCTTGCTTGCGCTTTCTCTCCGAACATGTCACGAAATCACGACAGTTTTGCTTTCTTCTCAACATGTCGCGATATCGTGACAGTTTTTCTTTCTTGCTCAACATGTCGCGATATCGCGACAGTTTTCTTCCTTGTGATTTTCTTTGGATTTTTAGCATATGGGCAACTTCGATCTTTTGGAGAATCACTGTACATATTCTAAAGAACCTCTTAACTCCTGTCACTTGCATCAACCGATCTGTCTAACTGTGTTGACAACAATGACAATACTGTTCCTGCACCTTGCTCAACATTAAGAATGATCAAGTAGAGGGGAAACTTGAATTTTATCTCATATCATGGAGATTAAAAGTTGAATAGAGCAAGTAAGGTTAAATGGTATACATTGGAGTGTCTATGAGGGTCTATGTGATAACCCCTTTAACTTCCATTGTGAGATATGGGGATAAATTCAATCATTGCAAAGGATTAATGTTCTATATTTATGGTAGGATGTTTAATAATCAACGCATACACCTAATGTATGGGTTGAAAGAGACCTAACATGAGACTAGCTTAAGCTAGAAGGAAAAAAGGTGTTCCTATTGAAATAGATGGGAGAATTCCCAAAAGTACGGTATGTTTGATTACCCACTGGTCTTAATAGGAGGATTGGCCACTCCTATCCATAGGATAGACATTGACCATGTTGATTTCTGTGAAGTGCAGCCTTGGACTTACTTGGGTATTCATCTTTAAGAGAGCCACATGGAGCTTTTGCTAAAGTAACCCCTTGATCATAAACTTAGCTATGTTAGCTATAAAGTTTTCCTAAGAATATTGGGTATTGAAAGTTATCTATGGAGAGATAATCCATAGAGTAAGTTTTGAAAAATATGAAGATAAGATTCCCTTCATAATTGCAAATGGTAATACTACCTTGTGATGAGGTAGGAGTCTAGATAAAATTAGGGGACCAACAAAAGAATGTTTTCTTTATTCAATGTTACAATACACTCATGGTTTTAACTAGACGTTATGGTGAAGGAAATGGTGAAACCTTTGGAAACTCAACATAATTAAACATGGAAAACATCCAAATATCACCATAACCATATTCTAACATGATACCTTGATATGGCAAAGGAAAGCAAGGATGAAGAAACTCCATACATGAACTCACCAGAAGGATAGTTTATGGGGATCATATCTGGTCTCCACTAAGTAGTATCTTAATTTCACATAAAAGTATGTCACTCAACCACCTAGGTCGTTGTCAAGTTTAATAGGGCATTGTACACTATTTAAATAAGTTTGTAGACCCCTCTGTTGTATATAAAAGGAAATAGAGTTCTAGTTTTAAGATATTTGAAGGAGCAATGTTGTAAAGAATAGCCACAGGGATATCGAAACTAGTTAGGATAAAATTACAAAACTAGTAGAGGTATAGCTATTGAAGATTGTGAGATCATAGGAAGACTTCTTTGAAGATAGGAGTTACCTTCGAATTCAAGTAACTCATAGGATATTTTTTATGAAGTAAACATGCATCTAGTTTAAGTAAACGATCCAGTACATAAGCACACTTAGAGGTATTTTCTTGCATAACATAGGAATTATTGTAAATTGTGTCAAGTGATGAGATGATTTGATGACTAAAATCAAATTAACATAAATTTGAATTATTATCAAATAAATTACCATGATCAAGGTTTTGCGATGGTACCTTCTATATGTGTAGATGCAATTGAGATAGTTGGCAACAATATAATATTAGTCACAAATTCTAAAATTAAGGCACATAAGTAAACACACACTCGATTGATGGAGCCTCCAAAAGGACAATGATAAGATATCTTGAGGCTGCATTAATGGAACACAAGTAAAGAGGATATACAACCACAAGTGTTTTGGAAGGAAAAATTATTACCTTGGAAACTGAAGAAGAACTAAGATGGGATCAGTGATATAGGACATACACATAAATCAAGACATGATCAATGGTGGAGGTTGAATAAAATTTGAATAATAAAGGTACTTTTAATCAGATCTCTCATCAAAATCGATGTACTGTAAACCAATAACTAGATGAACATTTGGGATAACCGAATATGCTTTATTCCATAAGTATTCAAAAATAAAGAGTTCTACCCATGGAATGCAAGATAGTAGCACTTATGTCAGGGTTGGCATTGCTATTTATGGGTACAATGCTAACAAACCCCATAGTAATTCTTATGATATTACTCCTAGTGCTTGCTGATATGTTGTACATACTCTCTAAAGAAAGGAAATGTCTAGTCGTGGTGTTGGAACGAATCAATGAGACAATGCAGTTACAGGAAAACATGTGGTTATGTAGGAAGCTAGTAGAACATTTGAAGGAGCAATTGATATTGTTGTTAAAGTAGAGCTTCTTGAACAACCAGTACAAAGAGAGAAGCCCAAGAAGATTTATGGATCCAAGAAATGATGAGACTAGATACTGAGAGGGATGCAGCCATAGTAGAATAGAATAGGCTCAGATCAGTGGAAGCACACATATCTGACTAGAGATCCAAAAAAATGGTAGCCTTATAAACAAAAAATGCACAACTATGTTAGGCAAGGGATGAATATAGTACTACATTTCTAATTACCTATTTTGGGGCACTAGTGAGCCATGGACTAATCATCACATATTCGCCAGTAGCTAGAGCACAACGTGGACAAGGGATAACCACACGATTATCTCAAACAATGACCTAGGGTAGAGGTTGGGCGGCCTCTAGAGTAGTTGTCCCAACACCTTCTCTAGTTGAAGGCTTATATCTAGCACAAAATAGTGATGGGTTCGAGAGGTAGTAGCCTTGAGGGATACAAAAATGGCTGAAAGCCACCAATTGTATATTATAAGGATGATAATTATAACCCAAGGCATTTTTGTTTATGTAAATATGTATCCTTGAAACTTTTTATACAATGAGTAAATTAGATTATTGGAAACATGGAAATTTACTCTAATGGCATTGCATTAAGAATTGGACTGAATGACCCCAATACTTGAGTCTTTTTTTTCTTAATCTTAGTGGTGGCTCAAAAGGTTCCAAATAGAAGGTACCGTTTGGAAGGTCCTAAGCAAGAAAGCTTGGACTAAATATCCTATCAGGCATGTTGACCCCTTGAGTGTCATCTCAGTGACCAATTCTCAAGTGAGGAATGTCTTGGAGGGTAAGAAGGGGTACTTTAGGGTGCTTTTATGTGTGAATCCAATGAAATTAATGAAATAAAATCTTGTTCTAGTAAAATTAACCTAAATTAGCAATATTAGGCATGAAAGTTTCAATTGAGATTGGAACACTCTTAGGAGGTATAGATAGGGAATCTATCCTTAAATAAGAGTGTGGGATCCTCTCTTAAAATTGAAGAGATCATGTTCCAATGCTTGGTATGACCCCTTACACGGTGCAAGTGTGGTCATAGGTATTATCAGTGCATGATAATATGTCTGATATGACACCTTATATGGAGTAAGTATGGTCATAGTAATTATGAGTGGATGATAATATATCTAATATGACACCTTATATATAGTAAGTGTGGTCATAGTTACTATTAGTGAATTATAGTATGACTAGGATGACACCTTACATGGAGTAAGTGTGGTCATAGAAACTATCAGTGGATGATAGTATGTTGTGGATAATAATATGTATAAAATGGCACCTTACAGAAAGTAAGTGTGACCATTGTAATCAAATAATGATAAAACTTTTAAATGGCACCTTATAGGGGGTAAGTGTGACCATGGATATTAGTATGATATCGTAATCAAATTAAAGATGATCATTGCTATTGCTAATGGATTTTGTTACTCAAAGACTACATGTGTTCAAGTTCTTCTCCTTCCACTATTGAGCCACTAGTGAATCAAAGTGGAAGATCTAAGTGAACCCTCCATATTCTGTGGGTCTTAAGTGGTGTACCTTAGGCTCTTTTGAGGATTGCACTTTATATTTGTATCTCTTGAGGTATGAATATTTCAATAGGCTAATTAAATATGTGCACCAGGGGACATCAAGGATGATGCACTAGTGGTGGAAAATGAGTTTGCCAAGATGATTTCAAGATATATGGGTATCTTGAAGTGAGATATGTTAAATTATGTCTTTATTTTTTATGACATCTATTTATATCAGGAAAACTCATAAAGAGGGCTATCAAGGCATAGTGTAATATCATTTTGCAGAAGTCTTTGATGAATATAACTAGACATATTGTATCTAACTTATTTTAAAAGGATAATTTCATGTCAAATATTCTACAATTCTATTGTTGAAGTACTCTATTATCATTGACTATGCAATGATAGATGTTTTGATGCTTTGATTTTATGATGAAAATTATGTATTGATGATGTTTTCAATACTTATTGTTGATGCAATATGGATGTTTTATTGCTTTAAGGATATGGTACTACTAATATTTTGTGTATTTGTAGGTCTAGGTACCCTTGTGGATGGAATATGTTGCTTACCATCAGGAACAAGACACTGGAAATAAGGAAAAGGGTGATGGTTCTAATTGTTTTGTAAAGAACTAATGCTAGTTTTATTGAATTTCTACAATAACTAAGCTAGGAACTAACGAGAAACACAGAGGACTATGTTTAATCCTAGGGGGGAGAATTTCACAGCTCACCCATTAGGAATTTCCAAAAGACACTAATTGTTTCGAAGTATCAATTAATACTCAGATTTCAATATTAATCTAACCTTACTAATACTGCCTAACAATAATAAGAGGGTCCAATTGATAAATCTAGAGGATGGTAAACCCTAAATATCCTATAAAATCCCTAATTAAAACTAATTACACTCTACCAAGTTAATTTGGAGAGTTTTGGAATGTAATTTGGATTTTATAAGGTTTTGGAGAAACTACTTAAGGCCTTTGTGAAAGGGTAATTTGTGAATTTACTTTTTACAAAAATACAATTAGGTGTCCAAAAATTTTATCCAATTTTAATTGGACCTAAAAGAGCAATGTCATGATTTAATAATAAAAATATATTTTACTAATGGATGAACTATTCTTCCTTCCACCATGACTACTTCCAAATAGTAATAGTGTTGACCTTGCAATTGCACTAAGAAAAAGGGAAGGCCCAAAATGAACAAGGTACTCCCACATTATCTCCTCTTATCCTCTCTCCAAATTTTTAAACAATAATAAGGGATTTCACTATTTAGGTTTGACTTAAAAAAAGGCACCCTTTAATATTTTAATAATGAACCATTTTCTTGCTCATGAAGGAAAGGAAGTTTGGAAAAATTATAAAAGGGGAGACAAGTGATTGGAAATGGAGGGGAAATCTTGGGCTTAGGGAGTATGCTCTCTACCTTGGTAGATAAAAAACCAAAAAGCTTTGGGAGAGTACTTAGTTCTTAATTAGAGACAATTTGCCAAGATGAGGGACTTTAGGAAGCGACCATGTTGGGGAAGCCTAATTAAAAAGAAAAAAATGATCTAGAAGGAGTCTTGGAGAAGCTTGGCAGTTGAGGCACATGGAGGGAAGTTTGAAGGATTCTATGGTGAAGGATTTGGAGTCCATTAAGGGGACTTCGAATAGATTCAACTATATGTAGGTTTGACCCTAGCTTTGCAAAAACTTGCATGTGCTATGCGTATTTGATTTCTATATTTGTTATATTTAATATTGGGTTACCTTCATTATATTTAATATTGGTTTGGGAACACCTTTTTCTTGTTAATAAATTTTTACATCGATATTTTTGCTTCCATACCATACCAAGGTATCTTCTAAAGTATTTGATGGGTAAATTAAACCATTGATTTAATTGCTCTACCGATCGAAAACAAATAGATTTTCTATTAATTTTAATAAGGCTAAGGTACTATTTCCTAAGTAAAATTATTTGACCTGAGGGCCATCACTTATAACGTCTACTGGTTATGAGAAACCCCATAATCACCAATGGAGTCTGGTTGTTATTAACACCCCAAGCGTAGGTACTCTTTTATCCTGTGTATCATCCACAACCGGATGAATGTGGGATACCTATTTTTACTTTCCTTACTGATGAATATGGGCATATATCAGTTCTATGATGGTATATAGGCAAACTGTAATTTTTGTTAGTGATTCTACGACTAGTTTATTATCATCGACAGCTCAAGCGTAGCAATCACCTCAAAACCCAAAAAATATCTTCGAAATAGTGATTCTTACCTTTGATTCTAGGTTGGATATTTCGTATGGATATAAAATACTTAAATATGTACTTGGGAATGGAACCAGGAGTCGATTTGTATTATCTTTTACCCATGGCTAGAGTGAGTGGTTTAAGGTATGGTTCAGGTATAGGATGGCCTTGAGTAAAACTTGTTTACATTACCATGGGTATAAGCCTCAATGGGTAAAATAAGGTCATTCACAAGGTGTAATAACATTTTCAGGTTCAAACAATTTAGAACATGACAATCCGTTCATGCAATTTTATGTTCTCCCTTTAGATTATGCTATGAGGTTCTTTATGAGTCATATTTTATTTTCTAAATTAAAAAGCAAAGGTCCTCCATCTACAAATATTATATTCAGAACCTATGTCTGATGAAAGACCTGAGTCAACCTTATTATAAAGCATTCTTCTTTGGTTGTATATGGTGGCAGGTTAATCCTTTTTACCTTTGTTCTGCTCTACAGAAAATGAGAAGCCCGTAGACCCAATCGATTGTCGTCAAAAATTCCATTCTTGTCTTTGCAACAACGTGTTAAGATTTAATTTCTAAGGCATACCCAAATAACCCCCTTCATGGTTATTAATATTTACTAGGAGGTATTCCTTATGATGCCATCAAGTGCTATTTGCATTAGGGTGAGTGTTGAGAGAAGGCTGACTACGACCTTCTTAGCTATGGTCCCACATGTATTATGTGGATGACGTAATGTGCCATATAAAAAATATTAATCCCTTTCAGAGTTAACCAGTTGGGTTTGTTTGAATTTGTCCCCAAGTCGGATGATGACGATTGCATTCGACATATGTTAAATTGTTTTCGACACATAACCCCTCTTGGAATTATTGGATAGATTGGTGAAATATGTTAGTGGGAACAAGTTTCGATCACACAGGAATCAATGACATTGGGTCTGACCGATTGCTCAACTTGTCACAAAATCCTCCTCCTCAGCCTAATTAAGGATGCTTAATTTCAATCATCTCTAATTGAGAGGATAATATGAAGGAAACCTACATTTTAGGGTTTGAACCCAATTAGAGGGTAATTTGAAAGAAACCTATGAAGCAGGAAACCTTTGAAATCAAAATATACTTCTGATAATGGTTTCACAATAAAGATTAAGGATGTCATAAGGGAAATGATATTACTTTAATCTAACACCATTATTAAGTATTTTAATCTAAAGGAAATCCTACATTTATTTATGAGGATGAGTAATATAGTCTCAATTTGAATGTTATCTAAAGAACAATTTTGGTAGATATTTGATGGTGACTCTAGTTTTCAAATTTAAATTGACAACCAAATTAGTGAGAACTAGAACGTAACCTTGTTCAATAGATTAAAATACAAAGGAGATATAATCTGTTTGATAGATAAAAAGAAAAATTTGTTGATTAACTATTGTGCAATCTTGTTGATAGACTGTAAATTAGCATAATATTGTTTAATAAAGCACAAAGACAAAGTAGTGTAATCTTGTTTGATAGATTACAAGACAAATTTGGATAAAGTTGTAGTATGACCTTATGGATGTGATGAAAATTATAGTATGAGGTAAATTATGGCTAAATTTAAAACCATAGTGTAACCTTGGTAAAAGATATATTACAAATTTGTTGAAATTCATAGGGAGTTGGTTTACTATACTAAAATACGTCACTTGATTCCTTGAGGATTAATGGATATAGTATCCATTCTTGAGGAAATTATGGGGTTTCCTCTTGTAGTTGATTTGAAATACATTCGGTGATGAATGCACTAGAGAAATTATTTTGTGGAGGTATGGATAAGTTATTCATTATTGATATATTATGATTGGAGATTTAATATTGAGGAATGGTTATTCCTCTTTATATACTCTAAGATGTAAGCATGATTACCTAATGAACTATTCTAATATAGTTAGAAGATCTTATTGATGGTTGAATGTTTATCAACCTTGGAGAATGAATATGGGATTCATTGTCAAGGGAATTATGGGGTTCTCTCTTTGATAATTGATGAGACTTCTCCTTAATATGAACTGATGATCATTCATAAATATGTAGATATAATAACTTGTGATATTCTTATGTATTGCATTGATGGCTTAGAGAAAGGAAATGTGTAATTTCCTTATTTGCATCATGATTTGAAAGAGGATCGAATTGGTGCCTTTAATTTTATATTTTTTTTAGAAAAAAGATCGGTGGTATGCCTTTCTATACTTGTATTTATGACATCTTAAGTTTATGAAATGAGAGGAGAAACTTATTTTGGAGGCTGGGTTTATTACGCGTGAGGGTTCCTAGGATATATGTTGTGTACCCCTATTTTGTGGTTTGCAATTTTTGTTATGCATGGATGTCATACTTACTCTCTAATATGATGTTAATTAGTTAGATTGCATATATGGAATGAGTTGGGATATAAATTTTATTTATTTGTCAATGAGATGATACATTTATATTCTTATAATATGATCACTAGAGTGTTATATGATGCATGATTTTGTTATCAAGCAGTGTTCCATAAGTGAAAATGGTTTAGCACTTGTGGTTATTAGATATAATAATGAATGATACATTTGCTTTTATAATGAATGGCTATTTAAATAATATGCAATGGTTTATACTTTGTTTCATGTAATAGTCTCGAAAAGAGTAGAACAATCTTGATGCACTAATATATGCATGGTATTCTACTGTAAAAGAATTGTATGCTATGCCAAATAGGAAGTAAGATTGAAATTACACTAAACTTCTTATTGAAATTACAGATAGAAACAATTGAGCAAATAAATAAATAAACATCATGATGGAATGTGAGGTTATATAGGAGCTGGTCACTCCTATCATGAGAGTTGACACTGACCATGTTGTAATTTTATCAAACACTCCCTATCCTGATTGATGTTGGTTGCGAACTTGATATGATAGATATGTTATGTATAAAAAACTCTATCTCAAGTTGGGTTGGTAATCTAGGGTTGTTACAACTTTTAAGGATCATTATGTTATGCTTTATCATATCATCCTTAATAATCACTTTTGATGTAATATTTTGTATAGGGATAGGGTTTTTTATAGACTCACTCTTCCTCTTGTTACCAAATAGGGAATCCTTATTTCTTGTTAGGACTTTCAAAAATATATATTTTTTGTCATGTTACCTAGATTTCCTTCATAGTAATCCTTTAGTTTTTTAATTTTTCCAAATATTTGGAACAAAAAAAAGGTAATGCTCACACCTTGTTTGTCCTTACTTTGTGTTGGCACCTAAAATACTTGCTTTTCAAAATAAGAAAAGGTAAGTCTCACTACTACTTTACACTTACATTTAAATCCAAAATATACTACATGTATGTTATATTTTATGTTTATAAATAAACCAAAGGAATAGAATCATGTTGATTATCATTATATTTAAATTATTACTAAGATGTTCTCATATGTATAGTTAATTTTATTTTATTTACAAAGTATTTAATAATTTCTATAGTCTTGAAGAAATAATATAAAAAATATTATACTATTTATACTAAAACTAAATTTAAGTAAAAAATGAAAAAAAATATCGAATAACAACAATTTATGTTTTCATCTAACATAACAAAATTAATTTGTATTTTGACCAATTTTAAAATACTCAATGGGTTAGGTCCGAGGTGTAGACCAATTGGTTCATCCAAACCCCATAAGGGGGCGGAGGTCCAAGGTTCAAATCTCGGGTCTCACCGGACTGAACGCTTGTCCCTTTCCTGGTGCTTTCAGTGGCATAAAAGGTTTAAAATGATTGTGGCATGGCGGTTATAGGTTCGAACTACACAAATATCTATGTGGCGACTTTCGGGGTAGACAGTGTAGAATACTGTGGTGGGCATAAAAGTTGGACAGCCTGCCCAGATTCGTGGCGGCTACCAATTCCACCATGTAAAAAAAAAATACTCAATGGTTTTTCAAGTTAACTTGCAAGTGGACCTTCAAGGTTATTTAAATATAAAATGTTTAAATATAATGTTCGTCTTTGTAGGTAAAATCATTAGTAGGGTTAGGATAAAAGGTTCAATCAAATGGTTAGATTTTTCTCAAAAGAGGACCTAAAGAGGGATTTTTTATAGCTTTCTAGACATGACATCTTATTGAGCTTCTTTAATAACATATTTAATGGGAATAATTTAATGATGTATTTATTAAAGCTAAATCCTTGTTAAGGTAAGGAAATTTGTACATGAATATGTTACATAGTCATCGTTTCCTAAGAGTGAAGTTTGTGTCCTTTAGATTTTTTCGAGTGTCAAGAGATAAAATTTTAGGCAAGGCAAGACCTTGAAACTTTGTAAAAAGAACATTGCTTTGGGAGTACAATGATGTACCTTAGTATTCACTCAATTTTTATTCTTCCAATGTGTTTAAACTACAAGGTAACAAAATCAAGACAATAATTTCTATTTATGATATAACTATCAACAAACATATTTTGATCCTTATCATGTACCTTCTTTAAATTTTATATTGATTTTTAATTTAGAAAACCTTCTCAACTTAGTTTTTTGTTTGGAAGATCATAGGCGAATGTTAAAAATGTGAGTATTATACCAGATGATTACATGGGTGCATGGATACCCATTATGTAAGTGTAACTCATGTTGTTTTATTGTACAAGTATAATATAATGATGGAGTTAAAGGGGTTTTGCTTGTGGTATTTAGATGGTGTAATTTTTGGAGGAATGGAATGCAACTGTGACATTATACTTGGGATGGATGTTTACTATGGAAGGCCAATGAGAATGATTTTAAATGGAGTATACCTTATTATTTGAGTTACTATAAATTGGATGGGTATTGGTCTTTTGTGTTGGGTAAGAAGAAAATTATATAAGCATATCATATAAGATTAATCTAATAATGTATTGCTCTTACATTGATTATGTTTTTTCTTTATAAAATATTATTCAGTATTTTGATATTGGATCTAATAATTCAATGTGGAATTTTGTAGAGCTTACAATAATGAGGTAGAAAAAATTGTTTTATTGCTTCTTGGATCTATTATTGGTGAGAACAAGTTGTTTCACAAAACATATTATTGTTTTGTTATTTTTTGAAGTGGTTGGATGACTTCGGGTTTTCTTGTTAGATAATTTTTTTAATAGTCTATTTACATTATTATGTAATCTTATTCCTTTCATGTTAGTTTTATTTATGTGTGTAATTATATTACAAGACAACCAAACCCAAATAGCTTAATGACTAATTGCCTCAAAAATTCCAATGAATCTTACATAACATGTGCCTATTTTAATTGAATATGATATCAAGTTTTTTAGATCCTATGTTTCCCTTTTTATGGAGGCTTTTCATTTTCACCTAGGCTTTTAATATTTTTTGTCCTTTTTCGAAAAGATAAAAGTTGAGCTTAGATTATTTTCATTGCAATTAGAATAATAGTGAACCTACCATATTGTAGGGGTAAAATGAATATATAAAAAATGCATACAAGATATTGTTCATCATCCAATGAATTAATAGAATTATAAGAAGAAGATATCCACTTGAAAAATAAGTAAATCATGATGCATAGAATATCCCAACTTAGTTTTAGAATAAATAAATTTATGAGTCATATTAAATCATTTAGGGACCACACATTATATTTCTTGAGTTATACCTGAAAATATTTAGCACAAAATGTTTAAGGGATGCAATACAATTTTTTTTAATTTGCAATAGTTGGCTAATAACGAGACCTATCAAAATTGGAACAAAAAAAAAAACACTCAATTCATATTTAGAATATTTTGTTGTCATTATGGATTATTAAAGGTTACCCATGTGACTATGACTCTTAATGTGTAAGTGATATGTACATAATATAATAAAGTGCTTCAATTGTACAAATGAAAATGTTTCATAAATTTCCTTCTTAGATGTGTGCATTAATAAAACATTTGAGTTTGTTTGGTAACCCTATTGTGGATGTGCTTTAATGATATATTCAAGTGTATAATTAATATAGGGTCGTGCACTATGGAGAGGGCTAGATATTCTTAAGGATTATAAAGGAAACCTTTTTATTGAGGGATATTCTTTGAACATTATAAATGTTCTTAAAAAAACAAGGTGTCCTTTTGGAATATCAGAAATATTGTTCAAGAAGCTAAGAAGTTGTCCCAAAATTTCAACGATATCTCTATCAACCATGTGTACTACGAAGTTAACAAACCTGTAGATATTCTTGCCAATTGGGGAGTTACCCATAAATCTCTGTCTATTTGGAAAGAAAGCTTTCTCCAAGAAGTTTTAAATGCTACTAATAATGATTTGGTTTGAAAGTTGTGGTCACAGGTTTTGGCGAGTCAGCTTCTCCAATGTTGACTCTACCCTTTTTAGCATGATGTGTTTCTTTGGTTCCAATTATTATGGTGGAAGTTTTTTAATTAGTGTGACTCTCGGCCTTGCTATTTGTTCTAGAATTTGGTTCTCTCGTTTTCCTTACATGAAGTATGCAATGTATCAAGATAGGCCCTATCAGTGGTTTTACCTCATGGTTGTCTTCTCCAAGCATGTCAAGTCCCTAAGTAGGTCTAGGTTGTACAATTAGATGTTACAAAATAATGTCAATATGCATCAAGTCTTGAGATGCTTAATTTTGTCTTGTGAATTTTGAGATTTATTATTTCATTCATTTGGCACTCCCAATCCCATCCTAGCCCTATAATGTGCGAAGTCTATCTCGTGCCATGCATTTTTTTTTGGTTTTGGTTCCCTATGGAGAATTATTACGTGTTCTACCAATCACACCAACTCAGCTTCCAAAAAGGGCATCTATTGTACCAAAAATTTCTATATTTACATCCTTGGTCTGTTTCAATCCATTATCATTTGGTTTTATTTGCCGTTGTGTGTTCTAGGCAGTAAGAAGCTTATGTGGTCTTCCTTTCTCCTTAGTCTTGTTAATATAGGCCTGATTGAGCCATCTACCCTTCAGCTTGATCCACTGTCTCACACATTTTTGAAAACTCATGGTCTCATTCCATTTTTAAGCAAGTTCAAAGGGGTGAGCAAGGTATCACTTAAGCATTTGTTATTTCATGGA
Organism: Wollemia nobilis; assembly: GCA_028583015.1. Classification (NCBI taxonomy): domain Eukaryota; kingdom Viridiplantae; phylum Streptophyta; class Pinopsida; order Araucariales; family Araucariaceae; genus Wollemia; species Wollemia nobilis. The sequence continues at coordinate 2,351,329 of JAQPPZ010002189.1, read as the reverse complement.
ATAATAGTTATGTTGTTGTGTGTAACCTCCATTTTAGAGTTAATATTAATATTATGGCTAAGGTGATAGAACTACCGATGAAAGGGCAAGTGATGTGAAGAGATCATCATAATTGGGAACTTGAGATCCAAGGTTTCCCAAATCATTCAAATATTTTCAAGTGGAAGGGTGTTGTTGATCATGAGTAATTGCCTACATCCTGGTCTATAGTGCCTATTATAGTTTTTATGGATCTTTTGCAAGTTTCCCCTGTGCATATTTTTGTCATAGCTCCTTCACAAGTTTTTAATATAGTTACTTCTCTTAAGAAACCCCTGCGTGGGTATTTATCGAACTATATTTTTATTTTTTTGATGGCATACATCCATCCTGCCTTCTCTGTTGTTGTTTGGACATTTTTCTTCAGGTTTTTACTGGCCAATATGTAGGCTTGTGTCATCTTATGCTATTGGTTTAGCTACAATTTTATGTATTTGGGTTTGGGGCCCATTTAAACCCTGGACTTAATCAGTTTTACCTACCCCAAAAAAGTATAATTCTTAGCCTAAGTCATGTCATAGGCCATGAGGTGTACCTTTGCTAATAGTTTAAGATATTAAATCTAGTGTGCTCTTAATACCTCAAGATACTATGGTTGATGGCATTAAAATATTTTTATTAAGTTATTCATAGAGATTTTGGTTGTTTCATTTTTATCATATAGCAACATTGATTGCATGTTTGCATCCACTATTTATTTTTTTAACTAGTTATATAAAATTGAAATGAGCCTCATCATATTACATCATGACCACATAATGGTATTACAACAACTTATCAATTATACATGTATTGTTTGACAAGATTCAAAACCAAGGTCTTCCCCTTGAAATTCAAGGAATTTAACCAATTAAGGTAATACCATTTGATTGCGCAGATTGTTTGTTATGCATTTTTCTCTTTTTATTTTTAATGATCTTGAAGTTGTCAACTCACAATTTTATTTCTAATTATTCTCAAATATTATACTAATATAAAAGCATGTGCTGTACAATCTAGAGTATTCCCATTTTCCATTTATACCAAAATGGATATGTGCTAAAGCATTTCCATTCATGCTTCAACCCCAAATGAGTATTTTCTTTAAGATCAAACACTTCTATTCTTTGGAATATTTTTCTTAGAATCTAGAAAACCATTTGGGATAAGATAGTTATATATGCCCATACTCCTTTTCCATATTCAAAATCTCCTATCATTAGTCCCTTTAATTAAATGGACATGTTCCACATGCATTAATAAAATAACATGTGCGGTTGTTGACTCAATTGTAGAAAAATATTAATAAAATATATAGGCATATACTATATATATTTCTCAACCAACATCATTTACCTCAATCACTGATGGATTCCTCAAGTGCTTAATAATAAAAAAATGATAGTCAATTCTTATATCCCTTCATATTTCATCCTTATAATAATAATCATTATTGATACTTGTTGGTTCAAAAACCTTCCTTAAACATAATAAAATAACACAAAATAACTCACCCCACTATCATGATCAAATAAATGTGATTATATATCATTGTCATCATATGTTTCTCCTTCTCTTTGATTAACCTTCTAGAATAAAGATACTCCCATCTTGCATATAATGCATGCTCATTATAGTCATCCTTATCAAAATGCTTCCATAGTGGTAGATAAACTAAATTAGAAGGATTTCAAATGCACATATTATTTATTCCATCAAACACTTCATAAATCAAAATTGATTCATCTTCTTTATTTATTATTTTTATATATAATATTAGCTATTGTTATAAGAATGTTAATTTAGAAAATATTTTTATTAGTGTAATGTGCAATGTGTTTGTTAGTTATATTTGTTTAACTAAATTATGTATCTTATTTATTATTACTTGACTTGATCGATAACAACTATTATAAATATATATCAATAATGATTGTGCTATTATGTTGCTATCTATCTTACTTTTAATTTTTTCAAATGTTGTTAATTTGTTAGTAATTATAGTTTTTAATAACTATAGAACCAATTTAAATAGAATTTCACAACATTATAATGTAATTGTAATAATTTTCAATATGTGAGAACTTATTTCTTAGCCAAATTATAATACATTTGACTAAAACTATTTCCATGGAGGTGCTATGGAATGAACGATATTTAAGGTTCATAAAAATTTAAGATTATTATTCAAGATATATTAGAATAGTTATTGGATAAGCATATTTCAAACATTAAAGCTTACATTGATATATTTATGCTATGATAGGTGATTTCAATTTAGGATGGACAATGATAATAGAAGTCCATGGTTTGTAAGAAATGGACCTAGGAAAAATAATTGCAAATGGCCCTTGGAATATGTGGATAGCAAGTGGGGTTGTAGTGACATAAATAAAAGAATTAGAAAATTTGAGCAAGAGATCAAAAAATTAGTCGAGTATGTCAAACAATGATAAATTACTTGAAGCCCATGGGGTTTTGTGCCAAGTGGTAGGGAGTAATGGGTTTCATATTATAGACCAAGGTTCCAATCCCATGTATGAAACTTAAAATTTTATCAAATGGTATCAACTCACCAAATACGACCACATTTTGAAGATAGATGAAGTGGATAGAAGGAAGATTACAGGTGGAATTTAAAAAATTTACCAAATAAGAGGATCTGTGGATATTCTACAAGAAATTTTTACAGAGCTAACAACGATGAAGGTCTTGAAGTGCATGTGTTGCTTGACCCATGTCTATTTTTACATGACCACATCCTTATTTACCATGTGGTCCAATATAATATGGGAACCCATTTTTTATTTCTCCAATACTTTGTAGAAGCCATTGTATTTTTTATTTCTCCTCACATTTTTTGAATTCTATTTTATTTTGTTTTCTAGTGCTTTATATCCTATTACCTTTTTCCACTCAACACTCATGCTTTCATATCCAAATTTATTTTTTATTGCCACATATCATTTTTAGCTTGCTAAAGAAATACTATCACAAGGACATGGGCTAAGCTTAGACTCAATAGTCTCTTAGTCATCTCTTTTTACCACCAAGACTCTATTTTATTTTTTATCCTTCTTCTTTAGCATATATTTTTTATGCTATCTTGTATTATTTATGGTCCATATTCTTCTTTTCTCGTTTCGATAACAATTTCTAAAGAAATACCTTTTTTTTTTATACCATAGGATCTAAGAATTCCCAATATTTTGTAGAATAAAAGTGCTCTATTTTCTTTAGTGCATAAGACAAACACGATGTGCAATCCTCTATGAAGATGGTCTTTCTTCTAAGTTGTGATCATGATAGTTGGTGAATTTGATTGTGAGATTTTCCTCCATAGTATGTTTGATGAAATAAAAGGGCTCTATGAATTCGTTAAGTGTGGCCATCTACCAAGTGTCTGTTACCAACTTGAGTGCCATGTGCCTATGAATTTCTTCAATGTGGCTCGATGCTTGTAAACTTACATGTCGGTAAGCTGTACACATAATACCTGCAAACTATGTACACTTTCAATGAAATGAAAACAGTCCCATCTATCAACAATCATCATTTCCATTAGTAGTCACTACTCAGTAGTCTTTATATCATCTTATTTTGAAGTTCATATCGTATCCAAACAAAATGGAACAATTTTCACTTCAGTTTTTTTTTTTTTTTTGAACGTAGACAAAATATGATATAGATACCTAATTGTCCTTCTAAATTGTATACAAAAAGCTTCCATTTGAACCTTATAAGAAGAGACAACAGTTATAAAGCTTCTCTTTTAACTTTACTGATTTTAACCACCAGTGATATAAGAGTCCATCTTAAATATTATTGATGAACACCGGTAATAACTAATGTTCACCACAACGAAAAAGGGTGGCATTTTCTGCACGTAGGCTACGATATATTCATCTTGTTTATTTTTGAGATAATTTGCTGTCATTCTAATTCAATTTTAGTGTATTCCATCACTTATATGTTATCATTGAACTAATGCTCTATTGGCACCTCCATTAATATTTTCTTCTCAAACTCGTTCAAAATTTTCAATGATCATGAGATGTTGCAAAAAGACATCCCTAGGATGAAATCCATGAATAGATAGAAAAAAATATTTTGAATAGACAAATCCCTCGTTCGTTCTCCATGTTTGGCAGAGTATGAGCACAATAGATATTATCACCCATAACTTAATCGATGTGTTTTAGAACCGACTACTGTGTTTGACATTCGTTCGCAACACAGGAGTGTGAGAGCTTGTAAGGAAGAACTTTTTCATGGCACTTAGAATTTAAGGGAAGCCAAATGTATTTTTGTTTTTAATTTCTTATTTTATGTTTGAGCAGTCATCTAGCTTGGCAGTGTGGTTGGTGTGGTATGTAGTTGGCCTACAATTTTTGGACCGAGTTGCTACTAGATTTCATCTTTGAAGTGGAGAGATCGTTCATCATCACTGGTCTCTTGGTTTGGATGGTCACCGTGGGCTTAGGCTTTGAACATGGCTTTGATGATGTGATTCCCATAAAGCCTGTGGTTCCTCACATTTTTAAACACATATATTTTGTTATATCTCAGGCTCGATTTCCCTTTCGAAGAAGAGTAATCTTGAGTTACTGATGAAAATCTACCCAACAAAACTCTAAAAGATAGCATTGAATTTGAGATGGATGCTCACAAAGCTTTATATTCTATCCATTATCTGTGATTTGTTCCAGGTTTTTGTGAATCGAATTAAAGACGTGAACCAGTGTTTTATACTGTCCACATTTTTCAAAACCAAAAATTGATGATGAAAGGATTCATACTGAATGTCACTAAGAATGAATGACAGTGCATGGCATTGGTCCTCACATGTAGATTCAAAAAATTTTGACAAGTCCTTCACTTTATGTGCCCAATTGTTTGAATTACCATCAAACCGAGCGACCATTTCAATCAAATAGAAAGGATAGTAATGGTACTTGATAATTTTTAAATACGAATTTAACTACAGCTAAAAAATTCCACAAAGAAGGATCATTGACACTACATAGGAAATGGGAAATGGCGGAGGTGGCCATGGAGGCGGACGGGCAGGGCTGCATTCCTTAGATTTTGTTTCTTTTGCTTTTGCAATCTGAAATTCACCTACAACTAATTTGGAGCTATGAGAATACTCAAATGTAACCTCACTGGAAATGATGTCCTTCACGAAGATTGGACCTCCTAAATTTTTAGAAACAGTTTTAGTAGCACCAGGTGAAGGAGAGAAATAAGGAGCTTTAGTGGATGTGAGTGCAATGGAAATAACTTTATGATACTGAGCACCTTGAGCCTCTATTTTGTTTGCATAGGTGATACTAGGTTAGATTCCACTTTGATATGCATTGTAATTTTTAGAAACTTTCGTTTCTTCCTCTGCATTAAAAAGAACATTGCAAACAACATTGGAGATATTGCAAACAATATTGGAGATATTTTTAGGGTTTGGATTTTTTTCGTTCTTGGGGAGTGCAATGGGTACCCTCTAGGATTCCTTGGTTATGGGCTCTTCCTCCACCTGGGATTCCATGGCTATGGGATCCTCCTCTACTTGAGATTCCATGGCTAGGGTCTCCTCTTGCATTTCCATTAAATATTGTATAATATGATCAGAACGTTCCATTTGTTTTTTTTGTTTTTGTTCAATCATTCTTCTAATTTTTGCAATGTCATTTTTCATTTCCTTGACCAATATGGTTGGATCCATAAGGCTTTGATACTAGATGGTAGGAACCTAGGGTTCCTAGCACATAAATTGATAAATAAATAAATAATAACCTAAAACTAAAATAATCGCTTTTGGATTGTCGGGAAGTCCCTTCAATGTTTTAATAAATGTTTTGTATAATATTTCATGGATATATTAAATGATAGAATCACATAGTGTCTTATACCCCTTTAGGGTTATGAGTGAAGAGTCACCATGCTTCCTAACCCTAACCCTAATATTATAATAATATAATAATTAATATAATTAATTAATATATTATTTATTAATATAACCATAGGATAACATGTATTATTATTATTATTAATTAATGTTAGGATAGTATCCTAACACATCATCTGGATGAACTATATTCATTTACTAGGACTATGTGGACATATTCTAGCTTGGAAATAAAATAAATACTTTTCCTTGATGACCTATAATTTTTTCTAAAATATTGTATGCTAGTGGACCTGAGAAATAAGTGCCATATGGACATCACTAAAACTTGTCTATAGATGTCATTAAAAAATGAAGACAAAAGGTAGGCCCTACCTATAATAACAATAAGGGATCTCTATTCAATGAAATCTAAGGTACACAAAAAGTACTATGCTTCTTTTCAATTCATGAAATAAGTAGAAGAGTTGGTCGTTTGAAAGAAAGTACAAATTTTTTTTAAGGGGTTCAAGGATCAAAACCTACTAGGACATTTTTTTATTGTTTTATTTTTAAAAAATGAAGAAGAAACGAAATAAATTGAAAGAACGAAGAAAAAAATGATTAAAAACAAAAAAGAGGTCCATGTTTTTAAATCAAGTATCTTCAAGAGGATATAAGAGCAAAAGTTTTTTTATGAGTCAATATTTTTTTTAAATCCTTTTAAAATGTCTTATTTAAGTTAAATTATGTCAAGGTGAGTTGTAAGGTATGAATCATCATTTTGTGGAGTGTGTGATTTTTCATTAACATAAGGTAAATTCAAGACTCATGTTGTAAGAGTAGTGTCTAATGATGTATTGCAAATATCAAGTTATTATGTCTTAGTGTTTTTGTGTCTAAGTGTGAAAAGAATCATAGATGTAATTAGTCAGAGGTCAAGGTTTTATATTGAAAAGGTGAGGAGCCATTGTATTTTGGGTGTCAAAATAGTTTATAATTTGTCAAAAGAGCTTTTTTAAAAGGTTGGTCTATGGTCAATAAGCATTGTACACAAGTCAACCATATGCTTTAATACACTCACAATGTTTGATATAAACAACACCTTTTGCTTGCATTTACAAGTAAAGCTATTGTGTTAAGATACTATGTTTATAGCCTAATATAGCTGTCATAATGACGTTTGGGCATTGACACTATAAATTGTAGAGGAAAAATAAGGATACTATATTATTTGTTATTCTTTCCTCTCCATTTTTTACCCTATTCATCACTATTGTTAGATATAAATCCTAAACATGAGATATTCCAAGTGTATAGAGAAGTTACATTTATGTACAAGTATTTATATTTAAGTAGGTGTCATTGGTAGGAAGAATCCCTTTCAGTACTACTTTGGTACCACATATAATTCTCTTTCACATAACTTAAGGTCTATCTCACATGTAATCACAAGCTTCTTGCATGTAGTGACATGTATATAGGAAGGGTGGGTATATAGAAAGGATTGATATATCAAACTATTGGTATATATAAAAGGGACCATTTTGGGAGATATAAGAAACCCTCACCATGACTATATCAAAAAAATTCTTATATAATTATAGATGCTCAAAGGCCCAAATTTTGCATGTTGGAAGACAAAGATGAGGACCATCTTAGTAGTTGAGAAACTTTGGGACATAGTCACCAAAGAAGAAAATTGACTTAAGGATATTACAACAAAATAAAAGTTTGATGAGGGAGATGCCAAGGTGCTAATGCTCATCACTCTTGGTGTAGTAGATAAAATTCAACCACACATCAGTGAAGAAAAAACATCAAAAGCATGGGATATGTTGCATTATATTTTATGGGAATAATGAAACTATAATTTTTCACCTTTAGTACCAACCTAGGCATTGAGGGTTTAGGATGGAGAAAGTATTGATAAATTCATCTGTAGAATTGTGGAATTAAAGGTAAAATTGAATACTATGGGGGAAAATATAGAACATAAGCTTTTAGTACCCATTTTACTTAGATATCTCCCTAATTCATATCGAATGATGTTCACTTATTTGCAAGTATTAAATAAAAGGGTGTTCTTTGATGAATTGGTAAATACGCTTCAACAAGAGGAAGCAAACAATCAATTAAGTGACCAATTATCAAACAATGAACTCATATCTAAAAAGAACCCACAAAATAGTCGTATGTCTTCACCTTCACAAACACAATTGTGAAAGACAAAGGAGGTGTTATAATATTTGTGAGAAAGAATGACATGATATAATTTTTTGTAGATACAATTCTATTATTGGAATAAATCAAGCCCACAAGCCTCCTCAAAAGAAGACACAATTCAAATCATATCACAAGAAACAACAAGGGATTTTTTGCAAATAAAGAAACAAAATCTGATTGTGAACAAAATTTTGAACTAGGACACAAAGTACTAATGACCAAAGTAATAACAAAACCAAAGGATATTTTTTATTTATTGATTTAGGTGCCAAAAAACATATAACTGGATATATAATATGGTTTGATTACCTACAAGCAAAATATGGGAAATTAATCACTATTGCTAATGATAAGACTTATTATATTAAAAGAATTGTGAATGTTCCTGTCAATTTTACTTATGAAAAATACACAACCAAGAATGTGATATATGTAGCCAAACTAGAAAACAACTTACTATCTCACAAATATTGGATCTAAATATTGCAATTGAATTTAGGCTTGTAGATGACAATGAGTGTTTCATCATAAAAAATGGTGAGTTTATTGCAACTGGTTTGTATAAGAATGGTTTGTTTGCCCTCAATGTCATATCATCTTCTAATTTTGTACTATTTTCTACCATTGTCTGATTTGAATATTGTTGAGTATAGTAATTTTTATGTTAAATATGAGCATCATCATCTCACGCTCAATCTTGTTGACCATGTTGTTGAGGTCCATAATGATGATGAATAATTTGTGTGTTTAAACAATGTTGGTAATAGTGATGTTGAAAAAGGCCATGTTGGTGAAGAACATAGCGATGCTAAAGAGATTGGGTGTTTTGAAAAGCAAACCAAAGGAATTGGTTCAAAATTAATTTAAAAAGGGGTTATAATGGCACATGATTGGGAAGAAATGAGAAATTCATAAGCAAACCCATAAATCCAAACATAAGACCTAAGAATTAAAGCCTCAGTTTTCTCGATTAAATAGAAAGTGGTGAGACCAAGTTTGTAAAAAGAGAAACCTATGCAAAGAATGAAACTCCTAGAATAAATTGTTGTAGTCATTGTGGATGATCTAGACATGTGACAACTAGGTGTTGGAATTTGCATCCTTGTGGGATTTATGATGGAATAAGCTAGAGCTAGAGCTAGTGCTATACCTAGAGAAAGAGCTAGTGCTAGATCCAAATCCAAACCATAATTTCATTACCCTCCAAATTAAGGAAGGTAGTCATTTTTATGTAAAAGATGCATTTTCAGTTATGATTGACACCTTCAAATATTTATCATACCAAATAATGTAATAAAAAAAGGATAATAGATACCTATTACATTATTTTATGATATTAATAATCATTACATGTTAATTAATTAACATACCTCATGAGCGGTTAAGAAAAGTAAAAAATGAAAGTAAAACATCAAAAATATCTTGAAACATCCAAAAAAAAAAAACATACCATTGTGTATATACGTATAAAAAATAATGAAAAATAATATTCTTGTTTAATATCTTATCATTTTGAAACTCTAAAAACTACTTACTTTAGAACCCAACACCACACTCTGATAATTGATATAATTTTTTTTTTTATATTAATATTAATTTTTTTTATTCATGTTGCGGATATGTTGTAATAATTAAATTTTTTGAATGTCCATAAATACTCACATAGTTTTATTTAATAATTATTATATATATATAATAATTATTTATTACATATATTTTACTATTTATTATAAAATATAGTATTTTTAGTTATTCTAGTACAAATAACATACATATTTATATACTTTATTTATATATATTTATTTAGTTTTTTTGTGTGAGAAACCCCTACCACCAACACATAGGGCTAAGCAGTCTCCTCCCAACCATGACCTTTCGTAAAGTGGAAAGCTATGTTTATCAATAGGGAATTTAACACACAACCACCACAAGTTATGCCTATTAGTAGGGAATTTAACATATAATCACCACATACCCACATAAACTATGCTTATTAACAGGGAATTTAACATATAATCACCACATACCCACACACTAGCTCCTATAGATTTGAACCTTAAACCTTCAAAAAAACTATTACACTGTTCCCCTGAAATTATTTATTAAAAATTTTATTGTAAAATAATTTTTAAAGTTAAGTCCGTTCTAAAAAAAAAAGTAAAATAAAATAAGCTTGGTGTTTCCATAAAAATTTTGACTGTAAACTAATTTTTAAAGTTAAGTACGTTCTAAAAAGCAAAATATTTTTGGTGTTGACTATGGAATCCTTATTTATGTAATCTTAAGTTACATTGCATGTATAATCATAACATAAAATTGATTTTATGTTATTATTAGAAACCATGCAACTTACTCGTATAATAAAGTAGTTATCGATTTTTAACGTGTCAATAAATAAATAAATAAATAAATAAATAAATAAATATATATATATATATATATATATATATATATATATATATAATCTCGGGCGGATGCACAACCACAAGCAACTAAAGCCATGCTTAAATTAAGATATGTTAATTTGTCTCTCCCTCTTAATTTTGTTTGAGATAGTAGTTCCTAAGAACAACACGTTCTTAAAAACTAATCTCTTTATTTTCTTTCTTTATTATTGTTTACATATTTTTATTTAATTGCTTTATATTTATTTTTATATAACCTTGAAAGTATCAAGATATTATTTCATAAAAAAATTTCTTTCTTTTATTATTGTTTACATTTTTTTATTTAATTGCTTTATATTTATTTTTATATAACCTTGAAAGTATCAAGATATTATTTCATAAAATTTTAAAATAAATTAAAGTGAATGAGTGTTGAAAATAACATGTTTTATTTTGGATTAGGTTATTCTGAGAAACTTTTTATGACCTACCTACAGGGCTAAGCAGTCTACTCCCAACCATGACCTCTCCTAAAGTTGAATGTTATACTTATCACTAGGGAATTTAACACAAGGCCACCACACACCTAGCCCCTCACACACTCGCCCACGCCACGGTTTGAACCTTGGACCTCTCGAAGAAGAACCAAAGCTCGAACTGTTGCGCTGCAAATATTACTTCATAATTTTTTTAAAATAAATTAAAGTGAATGATTGAAGTAAAGTTACTTCTTTTCTTCTTTCTTTTTCCTTTTTTGATTATATTAGAGGAATCAATAACATGTTACAATTTTCTACACCTCTGTGTGGGTTCGAATCTCGCTCGTTGTTGCCACTATAATCTTCAGTTGCATTAGGGTAAACTTTTTGCGTAGCTGGTGATGTTGACGCGACACGCCTACCAGTACTACGGGGCCCAAGGGATTGGAACCCTGGTCTCTGCACTCCTATAGAATTGTTTTGACAGTTGAACCAAGCCCTCAAACCCAAAGTAAAGTTACTTTTAATATTTATAAGGTTATAAATTTTATGGGATTATTTTTATAGTATATGTTTACAAAAATATTAATAACTAACTTTGTAGATACAAAAAGTCTAGTCTTTTTCCATATAAGATAGGGATAGACTATGTTAGTTTTTAGGTAGGATGATATTGAGTCATATAAGTCGAGGATTTTTGTTTCCTTTCTTCTTTCAATTGTTACTTGTCTATCACCTTTTATTCTTGTTTTTGTTTGTTAACTTTTTTAAAAACTCAAAATAAGGATAGAGAAATGTTTACAAGTGTCTCTCAAAGCACACATTATTAAGTTTAATGGTAACAAGATCACCATTTTAAGTGGCGATCATAGTCATTGATTATTTTTTAAATATTTTCAATGTGCGATCATGATCCTCACATTTTTTTACACCTAGGGTTAAGATGACATGTTGTTTGGACCAATAATTACAATTTTATGGCTTCAAAAAGAGTGTAATTTAGTTTTTTGCCTCAAAAATAAAATTATTATTTTCATCTACTATAAATACCCATTTCATATCCTTATTTTCTCACCATATCATTACTATCTTACCTTATCATACATTCAATTGCTCTTTGTTATTGCTAACGATACTCTAAATTTTTTTACCTCTATTGCTTTGAAGACACATGACCTTCTTACTCCCTCGTTCTCTCTCTTGTCCTTGCAGGTACAACCAAAACCATCATATACTAGTTTGTTGCCTTTCATAGAGGAGACAAGATGGTCTACTAGGATTTGTATTCAAATATTGAAATTTGTCACTTAATGAATAGTTTCCAAGGCGCATCAATTCCTCTACATTCATTTTACATATGATATCTTCTATTTTCATTGTGATGATATTGCAAGTAGGATAGAATAGAATTGGGTGTTGGACCAGTAGGATGTTGGATAAAGTTTCATTAATAAAAATGTAAATTTATATAATGAACATAAGGTGGTTGGTTTTTTTTTTTTTTTTAAGCGAAAAACCCCATGTTGAGCCGCCTTGGTCTGAGAGACCACAAACAGGGGGTTCTACACTGTCAAAGTCACCCGAGGGTCGCACCCAACCCTGCCCACACCAACATTATCAATTGGATTTTGGATACCCAATTCAGATTTTTGGTAGTGTAAAATCACCAGGTGGTTGGTTTTTATAACAGACTATCAACCACCTATTTGAGTGCAACTCTCAAATATCTACCCTAATTATATTACATGATGTAATAAATTCCTAACATTCCCTCTCTATTACATCATACTTAAACATGGGTAAGAATCAACAACTAAAAGAGTTCAAAAATATCATAGACTAGGACACACATATTAGTCCATGATTTACATCATTATGAATAGGGATAAATTCAACTTCTCATATTAAAGGGACTGGCCACATTGGACTCAATCAAGGATAGAGACAAACACAACTATCTAGGATTTTATATCATAAATAGATAGAAACACACATGTTATCCATCTACACAATTGCAAATAGGGACCTACTCATCTATCTACAAACCTTTGTGTTTAGGAAAAAACTCAACCAATCATAGACACAATACTTTACTTATGAATAGGGACACACACAACTATTCATAAAATTATATGTGAATTGGGACACACACTACTATCTACAAAACATAGCATCTTCACTTTTATTAAATGAAGTATTATATCCAATAAACAATGAAGTCTAATTTGATCTTCAAAATGGATCATAGTTGGGTCAACCATATGACCCCTCTCAAGTTGAATTTTGTTTTAAAATGTGATATTTAAAATTCTTTAGCGTCTTTCTTTAATAGGATAGTTTTAATGGGCTCAAATTTTTTGATGAGTATAAATATGTCTATCTTTTGTAATAGGAGAGTATGCAAAAATAATTAATTCTGCATTATATTTTAACTATCCACCTCTTCATTTCACCATCACTTCTTTGTCATATGAATGGTTTAATTGTTAAATCAATGTCTTTAGAGAATGTTTTAAACCAAATTATTGTCTCTCCTACAAAATATTTATAAGTATAATAAGACAACTACAAATCTGCCTCATCCTTCAACAACCAATTGCAAATTGTTATGTCTCCCTTCAAGATAGATATATCACAACAAACATTGGTGTTCTCCTTTAATGAGGTCAATTCTTAAAATTGAATCTTTAGGAAATATTCTATCAACATTCAAAGGTAACAAAAGAATATTCCAAATCATTGCCTTGAAAAAGCATGTGGAATTTTTTAAATTAATTAATTAAAATATTTTATCCTCCTTTCCATTTTTTGACAACATGTTCTTTAAATATAACATATTAGCACTTTCTCCCTGGTAAATCATAGGCAACAAGTATTTTTTTACTTTAGGGCACAAGCCTTCAGTCAACAACACTTAAATGGAAGTTAATTTTCATATGGCTCATTCATTGATAATACAACAACTTCATTATAGATATCCCTCTTACATCTTTATATGACCTTATTGCTAGCTAGATAACTCAGTTAATAGATAGTAGGGTCAAAGTTCACTTCAGAAAACCTTTTTTCAGATGGAAATATTAAATTTTACCTCCAACAACATCTTATGATGGCAACTCTAGATGGTTCTTCTAAACAACAAGTTATATAATGACACCAATGTCTTCATATGATGATTATTCTCTAGATGGTATTTGTAGATCTAGATGAGAATTGCTCTCCAAAAATTAATTTTTTTTTATATGAAAACTATTCTCTAGATGACAATTCGAGGTGGTAACTCCAAACAATTTTTCTAGATGACATATCTAGAGGATAGCCCTTGGTGATAGCTTTATATGGTAGCTCTAGATGATAGATCCAAATAATAGCTCTAAATGGTAGGGTCAAAGTTCACTCTAGACAACCCTTTTTTAGATAATAACATTAAATTTCACCTTAGACAATAATTTTTTATAAAAATAATCCCAAATAACTCTTGTAGACAATAGGTTACATGACAACACCAATGTATTTAGACAATAACTCTTCTCTAGATGACATCTCTTCTCTATATGATAGGTCCAACTCCATATGATAGTTGTTTTCTTGATGATAACTTTTATCAAGATGAAAATTTTTCTCCAAATGATAACTCTAAGCAGAAACCCCAAATGACATATTTAGATGGAATCTCTAGATGATAACTCTAGACAATTGATCTAGATGGTAGCTCTAGATGTAGGGTCAAAGTTCACTTTTGATGATAATTTTTGGATGATAATATTAAATTTCATCTTAGATGATAATATCTTATGATGAGAAATATAGATGGCTCTTTTACAAATTAACTTACATAAAAACACCAATGATTTTAGATGACAACTCTTCTCTAGATGGTAGCTCTAGTTATAAATGATAATTATTCTCTAGATGACATCTTTTCTCCAAATAGTAGCTCTTATCTATATGATAACTCTAGGTGGTAAATCTATATGGAAGCTCTAGATGGTAGATCTAGACAACAACTCTAGGTGGTGGTTGTAGATGGCAACTCCAGATGATACCTCTAGGTGGTTACTCTAGACAAAAACTCTAGATGACAACCCAATTTTTTTTTTTATTGAGTAAATACTTCTTATACATATACATATCCGCCGTGGATGACAACCCAATTTTATGATGGAATGATCTTTAGCCAGTAACAATCACATACAATTAGTCTCACTCTATCCTTGAGCATATTCGATATGAACAAGGGTATAAATATAAAGATAATGATTGCCAAAATTATCTCCTATTCTAGACAACAATTTCTTTGATTTAACTCATTCAAATGGTCTAGTTGCCCTAGATATTCTATTACTTCCATGCAATAAACAAGAAGCTAGAACTCTAAGCAACGAAACTAAAAGTATTAAAAAAATTGTCTTCTTCATACTATTTTTGTAGGATAACAATTGATATTACTTCTAATGACACTAATTTTGTCTTGTTTTCTATTATTGCCTCCATTCTAGTAAATAATATTTATGTTCCTCATAGTATTACCTTCAGTCAATGACCAAATTCTCATACAATATCTTTATTCAATTTCACATAACAATAATTTCGAGATACCTTCTCCTAGAAAGGCCAGTAAGGTGACTCCCTCTAAGGAGTCAATGCCTGAGAGTACCGATCCTTCGTTAGCAACTTTCCTTCAAGACTTTATCCTCAACCACGTCGCCAGCATAGTTGTCACCTTGTCAGCAATTATTAACTCATCCAAGGTGACATGGTCACTCTACAATTAAGTTGCAAAGGTGATGAATGAAGCCCATGGGCACCTCAAGACTCTATTCAAGGAATTTGATGGTCCTACGAATGCCAACACTGAATTTTAATGCTACAGTTTTTTGGTTCTATTTTGGTATGGGTCTCCCTCTTGGGACCACCTCTATATCCTTGCTTTTTATTTTATTGGGATATTCCCTATGGGATCTCCCCATTTGGTCCTTCATTTATTTGTAAGGTTGGCTTCCCTCTTGTGGATTCACTCTTTGCTTTGGTGGCTTGGGTCTGCTAACCTGTCGGTGATTGTCTTTTTTGTAAAAGGTTTTGGGGATTTTCAAAACCCACTTTTAATTAAATCATCTTACCTATCAAAAAAAATTCACATAACAACACTTCAAAATATCTTCCTCTAAAAAACATCTTATAAACTTAATATTTTATTTTGAATGCTCTAGGAATGATGAGATATTTGGCACCATATGTTGGATAAGTAGGGTGCTAGACAAAGTTTCATTAATAAAAAATATAAATTTATATAGTGAATGTGAGGTGGTTGGTTTGGATAACTATCAACCACCTATTCAATTGAAACTCTTGAATATCTAACCTAAATATATTACATGATGTAATAAATTCATAATAGTGAGTCATTTATTATGCTTATTTCATAAATGGTATGTTTCTTGATGCCTTGGGTGCCATGTATTGTTTTTTATTGCATTAGAATTTACCCTAGCTTATGTTGATTGTGGATGATCTTAGTGTAATATGTTCTTGAATGTATTCTTTTAATTTCTACTTAGATCAAGATAGTTCTGAGTTTGCTTTTATAATTAGTGTTTTGCTATCTTGGTTTAAGTATTTAGTATATCTTGTAGTAATTCTAGTAATTTTATTTTTTTTTTGAAAAAATTGAAAAAAGCTTGCATTAAAACAAATTACAGTTACAAGAGGGAGAAAGGGCATCCCAACCAAGAGCAAAGAGACCAGAAGAACAAAGGGCGCGAAAACGCGACATGTCGCGAAATCGCGACACCTAACCTAACAACCGCCGCGCCACAACAACCAGTCGCGATAACGCGACATGTCGCGAAATCGCGACATGTCGCGACATCGCGACAAAAAGCGCCGAAGCCACAACACTCAAAAAATGTCGCGAAATCGCGACAGCACAGCACCAAATCACCCAAACGCCAAAAACGTCGCGAAATCGCGACGAGAAAGCCTGAAGGCACCTGCTCCCCGAAATTGTCGCGAAATCGCGACGAGTTCTCCTTTAATCAGCAACTTTGAGAAAGTGTCGCGATATCGCGACGACTTTTCCTTGAAGCCCCAGTTGGCCGGAAGTGTAGCGAAATCGCGACAAGAATTCCAATGGGCGCCCCATCCGCAAAAGTGTCGCGAAATCGCGACATGTTCTCCCCCATGGTGCCCTTTTCTTAAACTAGTCGCGAAATCGCGACGTTTTTCCTTCATGCAGTTTATTCTCCAGAACTGTCGCGAAATCGCTACAGGTTTGCCCCTTTGCTTCCTTTCCTTAAAAATGTCGCGAAATCGCGACGGGTTATCCTTTGGGAAGCTTTTCACAAAAAAGGTCGCGATATCGCGACGGTTTTTCCACTTAGCGTAATTTTGCTCAAAACGTCGCGAAATCGCTACAGGTATGCCCCTTTGCGTCCTTTCCTCAAAAAAGGCACGAAATCGCGACAAATTTTCCTTAGAGTAGCTTTTCACAAAAATTGTCGCGATATCGCGACGGTTTTCCCCTTCACGCAATTTTTCTCAAAGCGTCGCGATATCGCGACACTTTTCCTCCAGCAGCAAAACCAACCAAAAAGGTCGCGACATCGCGACACCTTCTCATCAAAGACCGCGACGACGCAACAAGTCACGAAATCGCTACAATTTTCCTCCCAAGGCCGCGGCAACAAAAAGGGTAGCGAAATCGCTACAGTTATCCAGGATAGGTCGCGACAGAGCAACATGTCGCGAAATCGCGACAGATTTCCAAACAAGGTCGCGACGGCGCAATATGTCGCGATATCGCGACAGAAACTAACCTTAGTCATTTTTGAGCTCATGGATGCAGGGATCGTTCCAGACCACTCCGAATCTCTTCATCTATCATAGGCATATCACTGTGCAGCTGAACACCTACCTCTTTCTCGGCACCCATCTTCGCAAGGAAGTCGGCTACCGTGTTCGGATTTCTACTCACATACACGGGGATAACATCATCTAACTCCCTCCATAACTCCTTGATTTGGGATATCAACATCCGCGAGTCTCCGGGCTTTTAATGAGAAATTCCGCAAGCAATCTAGAGCGCCGATCGGGACTTGAGAATCCGATTCAAGAATTATCCTCCGGTAACCACTGCTATGACCCAGGATAGACGCTGACTTAATGGCAAAGGCTTCGGCTTCATTGTTCGTGGCTCTGCCCAATCCCTGCAATTCCCAGTAAAGAACCGCACTCGAGTGATCCCGACAAACAACACCAATTCTTGCGTTGCCCGGGTTGCCTTTTGCAGCCCCATCGGTATTGATCTTGATCCAGCCTACGGGGGAGGTTTCCAGCATGCTCTGCCTTGCCTCTCATGTCCCTCAACCCCCTCTTCGGGATGCCCAAGAGTAGCTTTGATTCTCTTCATTAACAAAAATAGCAACGGTTTACGTGACTTTGCTCCAGATGACCTGCCAAACGCCGTCAATCGAGGAGAAAGTGTTTCTAAAGATCCGGGCGTTTCTCTCCAACCAAACTTGCCACCAAATGAAGAGAAAGCCTAACTGCCAGCCAGTTCGGAGAGCTATGGAATTGAACCTGCCCCTTTTCCATTTTTCCCAAATATTGGTACGGTTGAGAACACCATTAGCCTGGAGTTTAAATTGAGAGAACCGGCGTTCCCAAATCGATGAGTAAAAGGGCACTCAAAAAACAAATGATCTGCGGTTTCCTCATGTTGGAGGCATAAAGCACATTGAGAGGGGCCATTGAAACCCCTACGTGCGAGATTGTCAAAGGTGAGAAGACCATTATGCATAAGTTGCCAAGCGAAGAAATTCACTTTCGGCCAACCCTTTGAATGCCAAATCCTTCTCCAATGCTTGAGCCGGAAAAGAGTGTGGGGGAGGCTCGGGGAGGATCTCTTCATATCCGGCCTTAGCCGAGTAGACCCCAAGGCTTCCATAGCCCCGAGGCTAATTCATCTTCCTCATCCTTCCCCGTGAGGAACCTTTACGACAAGATTTTTTTGCGGGATGGGCGCCAACTCCGGAGAGACGATGATTGGCCACTCCTCCCACCGCTTAAACTTTTTAAATTTATACCCCCCCAATTGGTGGTAAGAAGATAATTATCAATATGGATCCAGCCACAGGGCTTCTAAGGCGGTCATGATAGGTTGTAGCTCGGGGAACATGACAATAATGGGCGGATGTTGGTCCCAAGAGTCGGTCCGAAAGCTTGAGCCTTGTCTCCTCTCCCCACTTTCCAGAATAATTGATCTTTGATAATCTGGGACCCAAGCTTGAGAGTCTGCCACACTAAGGATCCAGTACCTTCCAAGGGAAAGCGACCCACCTCATTGGGATGAACATGCCCCAAATATTTATTGGAAAGAATTCTGCTTGAAGAGGGAGGATGGGTGAGAAATCCACCTCCAATACAGTTTTCCAGCCAAAGCTCTGTTATTAAGCATAGAACTTCTCAAGCCCAACCCTCCTTTGTCCTTAGGCTGGGTAACTTTGTCCCACCCAACCAAGGCCCATTTTTTCTTCCCTTTTGCGCCTTCCCATAAAAATCTTCTAGCCATTTTGTCCAGCTCTTTCCAGATGGTATGAGGGGCAGCCAGTATTGAGAATTTATAGATCGGCAAAGCCTGTATAACCGACTTCAGGAAAGTTAATCTACCCCCGTAGCTTAGCCATTTATGGGCCCAATGATTCATTCTGTCTTTGATGCCTGCCAAAAGATTCTTCCAGATGTCAATTTTTAACTTTTTGAAATGAAGGGGAACGCCCAGGTAAACAATTGGAAGAGAAGTCCTTGTGAAGCCCAGGATCTCAATAACACGCTCCTGTAGCCGTTGGTCAAGATTGAAAAAGACCACTTTGGACTTCTTGACATTTAGAACCTGATTTGAAGCCCTTAGGTAGAAATTCAAAGTATCTCTGATTCCTCTAGCTTCCCGAAGAGTGGCCGCACCAACCAGGCCGGTATCGTCCACAAATTGCAAGTGAGTCAGAGTTTCCTCCCCAACCTTGATACCAGAAAGCAGACCTTGTTGCCTTCTCCTCAGAAACAGTCTGCCCAAACCTTCAGCCAAGAGAAGGAAGAGATAGGGAGAACAAGGGTCTCCCTGGCGGAGACCACGTGTGGCGCCGAAAGGATGCGAGGGAAGGCCCTTGATGAGAACAGAAAAAGAGGGAGAAGAAACACAACTCATAACCCAATCAATCCATTCTGAGAAAAGCCAAAGGCAGCCATCATTTTCGACAAGAAGCACCACTCCACCCGGTCATAAGCCTTGGACATATCCGGTTTAATGAACATTCCTTTGTTGCCCGAAGTTTGCATTGAATGGATGGCCTCCTGGGCCAAAACCACCCCATCCAAGATTTGTCTTCCCTCAACAAAGCCCCCCTGTTCAGGAGAAATGATGCTATGAAGAAGGGGTTTAAGCCTCTCAGCCATTATCTTAGTGATGATTTTGTAGATCACATTGCATAAAGCAATAGGCCTGAAATCAGAGATATGAGTCCCCGCTTCCCCTTTTGGAATTAAAGCTATGAAGGTGTGATTGATCGCCCAGAGCATTCTTCGATTGGATCTGGATTCCTCGATATGACCAGAACATCCTCCTCCAAGGTGTCCCGAGAAAGCCTAAAAAATTCAATAGGAAAGCCATCCGGACCGGGAGATTTTCCGGTACTCATACCAAAGACCACATTTCTCTGTTCATCCCTTTCAATGGGTCTAAGCGGGGCACGATTGTCCTCTTCGAGAGATAATAGGAGGAATAACATTAAGAACTTCGTTACGAGCCTCAACATCTTCTTTGCATACTTTCCTTAAAAAGTTTAGAAAAGTAATCGATAGCATGGGAATGCATGCCAGGAAGAGTATCGAAGACATTTCCATGTTCATCTTTGAGAACTTCCATATTGTTCATCTGTCTCCTAGCACAAGCCGACCGATGAAAAAATTTGGTATTTCTGTCCCCCTCTAATAACCAAGTATTTCTAGCCCTCTGTTTCCAGTATATCTCCTCTTGGTTGTCAATGTCCTCAACCGCTTTACGCGAGTTCATCATCTTCAAATTTGAGTTGCTCGGTAATTGATCCTTCCCTAAAAAGTTTCCGAACCTCCTCCCATCTAGCCACCAAGGGGGCCCTTTGGGGCCCGGAAATCCGACTTGTTTCCTTTCCTCCATTGTTTCAATTGAATTTTGACAAATTGAAGGCTGTTTATGAAATTTGAACATTCTTGTCCCAAAAGGTGGACGGCCTTACGTCCCACCATTGAGTAATTTTCTGTCGAAGGTCCTCCTTTTGTAACCAAAAATTCTCAAATTTAAAAGGCCTATGGTGCTGCCCTCTCGAAGTCCCTCCCTCAAGCAAAATGGGAAAATGATCCGAAATAGGGCCCTCCAAAATCTGGAACTTAAAAGTCCATTTAACAAAAGCCTCCTCCGAGACCAAAAAGCGATCTAACTTGACCTTCCTGCTATGTGGCTCCTTTCTCTTGTTTGTCCAAGTGAAAAAAACACTAGGGCCTTGAACGTCCACTAAATTAAAGGCCTGAACTTGGGCAATCAGAAGCCGGTCCCCTGGATCCAAAACAGGGGTGCCACCTTCCTGGTCCCGAACAGATAATTTTGCATTAAAATCCCCTGCAATAATCCAGTCATAACACCCCCTGTATGCTCTCATGTTGTGAACAGCGTCCCATTGGAGCCTCTGGCCATCAATATCTTGGGCCCCATAAAAGTTGGTTATAAGGACCAGCTCGGAATTGAAGTTATTTACGAAGAGAGAAGTAAGTACACCCCGCAAGCTATATGTTCTAAAGCGAGTCCAGGACCGAGAGGGTTCCAAAGGGTAACAATTCCACTGAAGCTCCTTGGGCGGCCACGTCCATATACCCGGCTCCCTGATTTTAGTAGCAGTTTTACTCATAATATCTAAAGACATTTTGGTCTCTGAAGAAGCAAAAAGTCCGTTTTACAGTTTTCTAAGAGTCTTTGAGCAGCAGATTGATGGGTTCTATTGTTTAAACCCCTAACATTCCAAGATTGAATAATCATTGAAAACCTTGAGAGCAGTAAGAATCAATGGTCCTCACCAATCCTCCATTGATTAGCTTATCTCCTTGCGTTGTTAGTAGTTCCTTATTGGATTTTCTTCCCGCTCCTTGAGAGTTATTGTTTCTAGATCTCTTTTCCACCTAGGTAATCCCTAAAGCAGGCCTTTCTCTATTTTTATCTGCATTTCCCATGGTGACATCTTTGATAGCCGGGTTGTCTTTGGGGAGTGTATAACCAATGCCCCTGGATTCTCGATTGCGAGGTTCTCGAGTGGCACGATCCCTGTTCTACTACGGGGAGTGAAGGAAGGAGAAACAAGAGGTGGAGTGTTGACATTCTCACCATTCCCAACCACTCCCTCCATAGATTGGTCCTCCTGATCCACTAATGACTTAAAAATTTCATACCGATTGTTTGGCTTGAGTATGCCCTGCTCCTTGCCATTTTCTTTTTGTTTCTCTTTCGTTTCACCTGTTCAAAGCCATCTTGCTGAGCATCAGGACCTGGAGAATTGCTAGAGGGTTCATTGACCGGACTGGACTTACCCTCTCTAGGGCGGTTTGACATTCCGCTCGGAGCCTCCGTTTTTGTGCTCACTACGTTTGGGCAGAACCTTGCCAAATGTCCATGCTTATGGCATACTCGGCACTGAAAGGTAGGGCCTCATAGTCTAGGCTGCTTGGATCCAGGGTACTCCTGCAAGCTCAAGTTCCACCTCAGCTGGTAGAGGCTGACTAATGTCCATCTCTACACATATTCTAGCAAAGACAGCAGTATTACCCTCTATGGTATCTTTGGAGACTCCCAAAAATCTGCCTAGGGAATTACCTATTAGTTCCAACACTGCTCACCCCAAAACTCCATCGGGAGAGCGTACAGCCGGATCCAGACCGGGACGGCCGTGGGTTCGATGCGGGGGTCGAAACCCACTCTCCAGGGTTGGACAAATAACCCTGTTGGTCCGTGGTTTCTCTTTTCCGATTCAAATGCTCTGTTTCTATCCGCTAAAGAAGAGAAACTTATGATGAAATACCCATTGCTTATAGGCCATAAAGAGTACTCACCGTGTGGCTCCCAGTTACGGCGAACCCAGGTATGCAAAAAATTCGGTGTGGGCCGGATGCCCATGAATTTGCAGATCAAGTCGTGATTAGCTCGGTAGACGATTGTATCTTCGACCGGCATTGGTTCTATTACAATCTTAGGCCTGGAAGTGGATTGCGGGAGGCATCCATTAACGCGGTGAGCATTTGGGCCATTGGCAACATTCTTGAGTATCGTTTGAAAAGCATTCCGCTGAGCTCCATCAGTGGAAGGCGAGGGATTATCTTTCAACTTCTCAGCATATGAGGTCTTTCTCCCAGCGGGAGAAGCGGAGGAGACCCCATCGGGCCCTCCCGGGACCACTAATGAACCTTCAGATGAAATCAAAATCAACCCCCCAATGCCCCAGGCAAGATCTTCGGGCCAGAATCCCTCGAGCAACACCAGACGCCGTCACAGAAATTTTCTCACCAAATCGCTAGAGCTCGTTTCGTCTTAAGAAAAATATGGGTAGATAATTCTAGTAATTTTATAAGATATCCTTTTTTTTCCAATATTTTTGTGAACTTGATATGGAATTTGCATTCTAATTGTTTATCTTCTATTTTTTAGCCCCTAGGATTGGGTAGGCTTATTGTTGTAGGTTATGTGTTGGCTATTGATTTTTTCTAAAAGATGAATAGTTCTACTTGATGGATTTTTAAGCCTTAATACTACCATAAATATCATAGGATCAAATATAATATAGCCACAATATAATAAGATCAATATAATAATATGAGTAGAATAATATGAGCAAATTAATATGTATATCAAGGATTATAATAAATCAAATAACATTCAATAATATGCTAAAATATGAATGTAAATAGCCTGAATCATACATGTACTAAGCATGTAGAACAACTTACTATATTAATTGCTCAATTGTATGTAACCTTTAGTACTCCTCTTTCTCTTACAAAATTATATGATACAAATGATATCTTCATATTGTGATATGATCTATGGATTACTATCTCCATAATATAGTCATAGTAGTATGACTCTTTGGATACTTGACTATTCCTTTCCATATGCCAAGTCTCATGGCTCTTTGTTTCTCTACTTGAAACTTGAATACTTTATGAAAATGATCTAACCAAAAAGCGTGCACCCATCTACTGTATTATATCATATTCAATCATTCAAAGCATAAAAATGACAAGATTGCATAGATTCAACAAAATAAGTGTTTCTTGTATTAATAATTGCAAAGAATCCCGATTACAATCATGCCCCTCTTAGGGTCACCCAAATGATGATACAATTAATACAATGCCAAAGCCCTCAATAGGGTAGGCGCACTAATGTTGCTTTTCAACTAGTCACAAACTACTCTAGGGTGGAGTTGCCCTCTTCTTCGCGTTGAGGAAGGAACTTGATGGTTGAATCTCCTTCGAATCTATTCCCTGTGATCAAGAAACAACATAAAAGTGTCAAAAAGATAGGCAGCCTCTCATGATGAGGCCCTTTTAGGAAAAATGCATAAAGATACCATTAAGCATGTATAATCAAGAAAGCATGAAAAGCACTTCTAAACTATGTTAATTGGATCAAGATTTATGGAATTGCATAAAGAAAGATAACAACTACACTATGCATGGACCAATTATGTGAAATAAAGCATGAAAGTGCATAAAGAATCCATTAATGTCCTATTTGATGCTTAACACAAAGAAACTATTCTAACCTAATTCTACCGATCAAAAATCTGCTAAACTACAATTGAACCATGGAAATAGCTAAACTAAGCTAACTAGCCGGACAAAAATGAAAAAGGTAAGGCGGTGATACCTCTATTGCAAACCATAGCTCTGATGAGCGGTCTGCACTGTAAACCATGGTTGAAAGCCATGGTTAGCAATCTGATAGGTTTACCCTCAATTTCAAGGGTAGTGGGCTTGACCTCCTTGTCCAAATTGATGTTCAATGGTCACCTTCGGTGTCCTCAGACTGATTTGGTGGTTGATTCATTGTGAAGGGCCTTCGTTTGCCCGAATATGTGCTTCTTGGCTCTCCTAGGCTCCTAGGGCATCCATAATGCAATTCATCATGAATCTTGGCAAGTAGGTAGGGGATAAGTGCAATAGCTCTCTCTTAGTATACTCGGTTGAGTGTACAATTCGATAGGGCTTCGTTGCTCAAATCTCCAATGCTCTCTCTTCATAGTTTGCCCTAATTCTGAGGGGTACTTATAGGACTACCCAAGGGCTAGGGGTGGCTTCATGGAGAAGCCAAGATCAAGAAGGGGTGGTTAGGATAGTTGGAATGGAAGCTTCCATCCTCTAACCACCGTCTTCTAGATCAAATGGTCATTCAAACCGATTTGGCTTGGATGAAGGCCAACTGAACTTTAGTTAAGACCATAGGTTACAGCTATGGTCTAGACTATAAACCGTAGGTCTCAACCATGGTTCAGCCTGTAAACCATAGGTCTGGGCTGCGGTTCAGACTGATTAGGCCAAGGAGCCCAAATTGAGTGGTTAGAACCACTTGCTCTATCTTGGAGTCTATCCAAGATCCTCCATATGGTCTTGTAGCATGTCCATATGAGTAGTCACCCTCGACATGACACGTTTTAGGTGTCTACAGATGCCCCTTTTGAGATGCATTGTGAGATCGAACAACGCTGAGCAAAAATAGACCTCCTAAAATGATGTCGAAGGTTCTATGATGATCATTAGTCAGATCAACATTAGATGCCTCTTGTCCAGCAAAAGGATGCGCATCCTGGAATCATTGCTTCCAACTGGGTGAAAGGCTTACATTTGAAAAGCTTGCACCCTTCTCATCTCATTCGGTGCAGCTGATGCATTCCATAGGTATCTTCTGACCCATAGATCCGAAAGGTGGAGAACAACAAGCAAATTCATATTTGCTATTTACCCCAAGCAAAGGGGTAAGCTTATGATAGTTGTTGACAATGATTCACAAGGATGAATACAATTTTGACAAGATCAAGGGATCTACGATCTCCGGGATCTTCTATTGATTTTGATTATGATTTGATATTATGACTACCCCCTCAAGCGATGAGTCGATGAGGGTAATGACAATGATTAAAGTGATGATGTCACTTGACCACCATGGATGATCTGAAC
Organism: Wollemia nobilis; assembly: GCA_028583015.1. Taxonomy (NCBI): domain Eukaryota; kingdom Viridiplantae; phylum Streptophyta; class Pinopsida; order Araucariales; family Araucariaceae; genus Wollemia; species Wollemia nobilis. The sequence continues at coordinate 2,325,086 of JAQPPZ010002189.1, read as the reverse complement.
AAATTTAGATTTGAGCATATTAATGCCTTGGCTAGGCCTAGTTCAACTTTTGATTCCAACTATTAATAGTAATTGCACATTCCTATCCCATGGAGCAGTTGGGCTATAATAGCCATCTTAGGGAATCAAATTGATACAAATCCAATTAGATTTGTGTTGAATCAAATTATTGATGATTTGTTGAAATATGTCATAGGAGACATGACATGAAACGCCTCGTTCCCGTGGAGAAGTCCAACCTCGAAGGCCTTCTTAGGGATTGAAAAGAAGCATATCAGATCAATGATGACAATTTTACCCCAAATGTCCTTATGGTAATTTACTCATCTTGTCGGATTGCATGGAGCACAAGTCGTTACAACTGCCAAGTGTATAGGGTAAATTACTGAATACGAGGTGCATTTGGTGTTTTTAATTATTTGATTTTTTTGTTAATTTTTATTTTTTTGAATTGATCCTGGTGCTTTGAACATCACCAAATTTGCAATATTGATTGCTCTTTTTGAAAATTTGATCCAATGGGAGTCATTAATTTACCTTTTTAGACCTTCCCACGGTGGGATTTGACTAAATTTGCTACCAGTTGCAAACCATGGCTAGGGTCTGCGGTTCCCAATTACAATTTTGGGAACCATGGCTAGGGCCTACGGTCCGTCACAGAATAAGAAAAGCTTATAAAAGGCTCAATTTTCAAATTTCTTTCATTATTCCTTGATAGTGACTTGGCAATTGGAGAGCTCTGATAGTGACAAGTGAAAACTGACCTAAAACCCTATCAAACTCTACACCCACACCCTACACACCGCATGATGGCAGAGCACGGGCAAGCTTCATCTAGTCGAGGTAGAGGTGAGGGCAAGGTAATTCAAAACCAAGACCTCACATCCATTACCAGTAAAATTAACCTCATTAAGAAATGGGCTAATTGAACCTAATTAAACTGTTGGTAATGAACCTCATGCTAGATTAGGCTAGTTTAGGCTTTATTTATTTTTATTTATTTTATTTTTAACCGTAGAAAATGATTGGGCGAGATCTCAATCGGAGACCGCAGGTACCAGATGTGGTTCCCAATTGATCAATTGGGGACCATAGTTGCCAGTTGTAGTCCGCATTTAAAATCCCAATGGTCAATTTTTGACCGCATGCGGACCGTAGGGTTGACCCATGGTTCGCAAACTTTAGGAAAAATTTATCAAATTTTTAATTTTTCCAAGGTTTAATAGGCAAATAATGTCATTTAATGCATTTTTGACTTGTCTAAGTGACATTTTTAATTTTTATGACTGCCTGATGACATGTTTTTGTATAATTTTTAGGTCATTTTTAAATGTTTTTGCTTGTTTTTAGTTAGATTTTTCTCTTATATTATGCTTTTTATTTCAGAGGTTGACCTCTAGAGCTCGTGAGCCCGACATCCTTAAGACTCTTCATGGAGAGCTCACTCCTGGGGAGCGGAGATGGTTCGGAGCCATCGACTTCGGCTACGTCCTAGATCTACCCATGATTAGGGTGGATCAAGCTTACTTGACTACATTGGCCTAGCGCTAGAATGCACGGACCAACACATTTCACCTACCTATAGGTGAAATGACTGACCTTGGAGGACATCTATAGGATCTTCAGGATCCCCATTGATGGTGAGGCCATCGTCTCTTCTACTTCTGGGGCCAAAGGGCCCATTTTTTATGCTATCTTTGGTGATCGGAGCTAGGAGGCTCAACATAGTATCGATCATGGAGGAGTCCATATCGGATACTAGTAGGGGAAGAACATCTTCTCTATGTGTGAGGTCATTTTTATGCACCTGGTGGTGCAAGTTGTTCTTCCAGACTCCTCGAGCATGAGGATTCCTTGGAACCTCCTAGCCACTATCCGAAGAGTGGTTCAGAGCTCAATGGATCAACCATTATGATTGGCCTAGGGGAGCACCCTGCTCTGCTAGTTATATAGAGAGTTATATTAGATCATTGATCAGAGCCATCGAGGCATTAGCTATAACTTGCTACTTTAGATTTGGGGCTGGTAGCACATCAGGATAGAGCATCCTAGAGAGCTACCACTACACATCTCAGATATTGATGATGACCACTAGTGCTATGCTACCTATTGGCCTCATGAGGAGGAGGGGTTCAGGAGTAGGACCCATGCTGGTGACATCCAACATTATATTACATGGTTTGCATCACTCAACCCTGATGATATTGAGTGGTGATCGTACATGGATTGCCCAGCATGGGCTGAGGTGGGTGAGTGGCTTCGATAGGCTCATAGAGATAGGTGGCTACTCGGTCGGAAGGCCGAGATTAGAGAGTATCAGTTCTACTCTCGCATCTTGCATTAGTTTGGGATAGTGTAGGACATCTCGGAGATCCCATTCGTGTATCGATGCTTGGCTTTAGAGCGGGATCTACCATGGATTCGACCTCCGGCTCTAGGGGATGAGCCAGATGACTTTCGGGAGACTAGGGTTGATAGGGCTACTACCACCTCAGCATATGATGGATGGTGGTCCATGCTTCGGTGGCATGGATCGGGGCCTCTGGGTAGAGTGCCAGACTAGGCAGAGGTAGAGGTGGATCCTGATGGGCGTAGGGTGCACCAATAGATAGAGGGTGGATGGGGCATAGAGGCCACCATCGAGGAGGCTCTTGAGGTCGATCCAGATGATGAGGCTCTAGAGGAGGGTGAGGTCCCTCTTGATAGTGTAGAGGGGCTGCTCCTGGCTCAGGTTGTTGACTTGCAGAGTCAGCTTGGTAGATACGTTATGTAGTAGATGGAGCGAGACACCACTATTGCCACTCTATGGGCATAGCTGACTGATAGAGATCATAGACTGATCTAGGCAGAGTAGCAGATCACTAGCCTGACTACATGGGCTATGACAGTAGAGGGGAGGGTCCAGGAGCTCACTAGTGCATGTGATTTGGTAGAGGTATGACTGGGTATAACTATAGTAGAGAGGGACTTGGCCCAGGCTCAGAGGGGAGATCCTTCATCTTCTCATGTTGTCATGGCACCACCCGCAGCACTAGTGCTAGTGCTACCTAGTGGCCATGATCCCATGTCAGATATCTAATGCTTACAGGCCCTCATGGAGGAGGGCAATGATAGACATACTAGTAGGGTAGCCCGTATAGACCAGTTAGAGGGTTACATCAGGTTGATAGGTGGGTAGGTCCCAGAGGATTCTCATGCTACAGGGAGTCAGTGGACTAGATCCAGGACTACAGGGTAGTCCACAACTAGCTCTAGCTAGAGGACTCATAGATCAGAGAGGACACATAGGTCCTCTAGCACACATGGTGGCAGCTCACACAGGAGCCACAGGGAGATGGGTGAGACTTCTAGCCATAGGACTAGCCACCTGGACATACCAGTCTCTCGTGTGCTAGGCCTCTTCGGGCTAGGTGGTACATAGGGCCCTCAGTAGGGCATACAGTAGGGACCAGAGTCGACTACAGAGCAGGCTCTAGGTCATAGGGCTGAGGGAGGTGGTGAGAGCTCTAGTTTAGGGGGAGCCGGCTAGAGCTAGGGCTCTTGTCAGATCATAGCTACATTTTGCATATGTATCATTTTTGGTGTAAGGTCGAGGACCTACACGATTGTAGCCTATGGGAATTTTGTACTCATCTGATGTACTTTGAGACACATATATATATGATATGACTTGATCATTTATGGCTCATGATGTGTACTTGATTTATATGTTTTTATTTTATGTTTATTTGATGCACATGGATGCAATGCTTATGTTAATTTGATGCTATATGATGTGATGTATGGATGACATGCACTAGATAGCTATTTGATTTATGATGATGATTATATGCAGTGATCTAGATGCTTAGATGTGCGATTTATGATGGATGCAATGTTTTCTCTTAACACATATTTGATATTGCTTTATTGTATGCATTAATGTATGTAATGATTTATTTACATGATGGTAATCTAATGTAAATGAACTCTGTATGCTTTAATCACTTAAAACATAAGGAATGAATGCAAATATGTTTATCAATCTAATGGATGACACCACAGAATGTATAAAAATCATGAATGTAATTGAAAATCCTTAAGATAAGAATTTAATCAATTAATCACCCATATATGAAATGCAGTTGTTTGATGCGAATGATATAATGTGTCATTCTATTTTCTTTTGCAAAATTTGAAAAATATGCATGATATAGTCAGTGGTCATCTAAATATTATTTCTAATATCCATCCAGTATCTATCCTATATTTTGATTGTGCTCTATATGATGATGTATCATGGACTCGATACTTTGCAATTTGATGATTTTATATGGTTTGCGATATTTGATATTTTGTTGCTATGAGAGAAATTTTTGAGGTTTTCCATGAGACTCAAACACCCTAATAGACTTATCAAAAGTTGCATACTAACCACACTAGACTTCTGAGATAAAAGGCTTTTGCTAGGATAGGCCCTAACTGTTCATTATCCCTGTGTGTGCACATGATTATTTTAAGATAAGACACGAGCGTTCCCCGATGTCATGCAGGATTCTTTCAGCCCATTGCTAAGATAGGGGTACCACAAATGTCTTATCCAATCCCAAGTTTAGATTTTAGTTGGACTAAGCCACTAGGCAATGCAGGACACCTGAAGCTAGCTCTTCCACATTCAAACATTGGTCTTGCCCACAAGCGAGATGCAAGTGTATCAGACATATCATCATGCGTAAGGTATAGTAGTGCCAACAATTCTAGGGATTCAGGCTCATTCCTTTCTATCCTTCAATTTTTGGGATACTTGCTCATATGTAGTGAAGCAAGGGAGTCGATTCCATCTTCATTTTGAACTATCTTTGGATCTTCATTTGATCTCTCTTCGAACTGGATTTTGGATCTTCATTTGATCTCCACTCGAACTTTTATTTATGATCTTCATTTGATCTTCACTTTGAACTTTGATTTGAGCCTATTTTCTGATCTTCATTCGATCTTCACTTTTCGGCATTTACATTTGATAATTTTCTTCAAAAACTTTCCTTTGGGGGATTTACTTGGGAAAACTATTTTTGGTATATCGATTGAGAATATCGATCTTATGATATCAATATGGGATATCAATCTGGGAAGTCGATCTATGATATCGATCTAGGGTATCAATCATGAGGATTGATGTGGGATATCACTCTGGGATATTGCTCATTTTATCGTAAGCAAGGGATTCTGAATAGGGAACTAACCTATCCTTTTTCCAACTGCCAACATTTCCCATACCGTCCGCATAGAGGGATAAGCAAGAATAACTCTTTTCACTTCAGGATACCCGATCCTGCTTCACGACTTTCATCTTCCCCTAGTCCTTGTTAGGATTGTTTAATTTTTTTATTAGTGATAGGCTTCTGATATGCTAAGGGCTATACTAACTGAACCTTAGCTACAAAAGCAAAGCAAGCTTTCTACCAACTCTTGATAAGACCACTAGGTATGGTTGAGTGACTGAAAAACCCTAGTATATCTCCATAGCAACATTATAGGTTGTGTTGAAAAACACAATTACTCACATGAATGATGGATCATGATAAATGCAGAGATGCATGATTTAAACACAAATGTGGTGTCATTTGTAAGACTGATAAACATAATCCCTCCTACTATAGAATGCAATGGATGATGAATGCCTATATGCAATGTAGTAATGCAGTGAATGCATGTGTGAATGCAAAATGAGAATGCAAAATTCAAATGCAAAATGCAAATATTTTTGGATTTTATGCTTTACCAATTTTTTTTGGATTTTATTGATTTTATTATTTTTATGAGTTTTGAGCCTCATATCTGACCAAACGGTGAGTACATGCCTCTAGAGCCTTTAGATTGACCAAGCAATTTTTAGGAATCCTTGGAGCTTTTTAGGATGACCGAGGGTTTTAAGCAAACCCTCGAAGCTTTTGGGGTTTGACCAAAGGGTTTATGAGTACCTTTGGGACTTTTGGGATGACCAAGTGATCTTTTAAGAATCCTTGGAGCTTTTGGGTTGACCAAGAAAGTTTTAAAAACTCTTGGTGCTTTTGATTGACCAAAAGTTGTTTTGAGTGAAAAGGGATGCCTTTGGGGCTTTTTGATTGACCAAACTACTTATGGTAGTGTTTGGAGCTTTTTAGGATGACCGAGCGGTTACAAGCAACCCTCAGAGCCTTTTACTATGCTCTTCAAGCATAAAATACCTTAATATGGATGATGTTGAGAGGTTCAGGCTCTTCAACACCCCCTAGCGATGTTAGGTGATAGGTACCCGAACCAATATTTTTAGATATGATGTAGGGTCCTAGCCAATTAGCCATGAATTTGTCTCGCATATCTGGTGGTAAATTAGAGTTCTGTTGGTTCTCTTTCAAGACAAGATCCCCAACTTCAAAGTCTCTCTGGTGGACTTTGATATTGTAAGCTCATTTTAGTCACTCCTGATAAACGTGGAGATGCTCCAGGGCATTCACGCGATGTTCATCAAGTAGCATCAGTTGATCCAATCGAGCTTGCCATGCGGTGTCATCATCGATGAACTCTTTCAATGCGATGCGCAACGTTGGAATTTCTAATTCCAAGGGCATAATGGCCTCAACGCCATATACTAGTGAGAATGGCGTTGCCCTAGTGGGCATCCGAATACTAGTCTTGTAAGCCCATAATGCAAGGGGTAGCTGGATATGCCAGTCTTTGTGGTTTTCTTGGACCATATTTTTCAAGATGGCCACCACTATCTTATTTGAAGCCTCAGCCTACCCGTTTGCTTGCGGATAGTATGGAGTCACAAAATTGTGTTTGATTCTATATTTAGATGTCAAAGCTCTCACAGTTTTGTTCTTGAAAGATGTTCCATTATCCGATATTATTTTGGATGGAATCCCAAAATGACTTATGATATGCTCCAGTATAAACTCTGCTATACGAGCTCCAGTTGTCATTGTTAAGGGTATTGCTTCCACCCACTTTGTAAAATACTCAGTAGCCATGATTATGAATGTATGTCAGCCCGATGATGGAGGAGAGATCTTGCCTATAAGATCTAATCCCCACTGAGCAAATGGCCAAGCCACTTGGATGGGTTGTAAGGCCTACGATGGCAAGTGCGTAAGATTAGCATGATGCTGGCATTTAATGCATTTCTTGACATACACATTGCACTCCTTCTCCATAGTGGGCCAATAGTAGCCCATTCGAAGGATGCACTTGATGATGGCCATGCCACTGAAATGGCCACCACATGTACCATCATGAGCTTGCGAAATCACCCATGATGCCTCTTGGGGCTCTAAGAAATGAAGGAGAACTCCATCGTAGCCTCGTCGGTACAAGATGTCTCCTATTAAGACATATTTAGCCACTTTCTATTTAAATGTGTGCTTCACGACACAAAAATCCCTCTGGGATTATACTAAGCTTCAGGAAGTCTTTAATTTGTGACATCCAATTTTGATAAGCCTCAGCTTTGATTGCTAAGATGACTTGCTCCCCCTGCGTATTTACCTTTGCAAATGCAGACTCAAAAACAACCCTATGGTGAATGGTAGTACCACTCCCCATAGGACTCTGAGAGGTTAATGACCCCTAGGGTGCCTTCTTAAGAAAGTCTTCAGCTTTGCAGAACCATTCAGCTTTTGGTTCTACACTGATCATGTTGACCGATTCTCTGTTATCATAGGCTGCATGCTCTACTGCTGGATGCGAGAGCATCTTGACATGGATGGTAGTGAAATCAGTAGATGGATTCTGAGGGATTAAAGATCCCAAAGATGCCATGGTATCTGCAAACCTATTTGATGATCGAGGGATTGCCTCAATGTCATACCATTCAAATTTGGCCAAATATGTGTCAACTAGATCTTTATAGGCTTTCAGTATGGGACATCGACACTGAAAAAGCCCCTTGACTTGATTTACTATGAGCAAGGAGTCACCAAAGATGTTCAATCTCTTAATATTCATGGCGATGACTGTGTGGAGGCCCAATAGTAGGGCTTCGTACTCAGCATTGTTGTTGGTGCATGAAAAATCCAACTTGAATGACAAGGGCATTGGAGCTCCTTGTGGCGTGAAGAACACTATTCTGGCACCACCCCCTTGCTCGCACTTTGAACCATCGAAGAATAGAGTCATATCAGCATTGTTCTCTGGTTCTTCGGGTTTGGGAGCTTCATATATGATGAAGACTACATCGTCCGAAAGCTCAATTGTTAGAGGCCTACTATTTGATAGTGGTGCCTCAACTAATTGATCTGCTATGACCTATCCCTTAATGGACTTCTGGCTTATGAATTCTAGATCAAATTCCATCAATAGCATGATCCACTTCGTAGTACGCGTATTGTGATAAGTCTTACTCATCATGTACTACAAAGGATTTTGTTTGGATATAACATATGTCGTATGACTTAACATATAATGTCACAATTTCTTTGTAGCGAACACTACTTCTAAACACAATTTTTCCACATATGCATACCCGAGCTCATAGCTCACCAAGGTTCGACTAATATAATATATGGCCTGTTCTTTGCCTTGCACATTCTTTTGGGCTAACATGGTTCCCAGTGCAAAGTCAGTTGTCGATATATATAGTAGAAAAGGCACCTCTGGCCTTGGTGGAGCTAGCACTAGTGGCGTCGCCAGGTATTGCTTTATTTCAGTGAAGGCTGCCTTGCAGTCCTCATCCCAGTTGAATGGGACTCCCTTATGTAGCAGTCGATTCATGGGTCGACATTTATCCGATAGTTGGGTGATAAATCACTTTATCGAGGCTACCTTGCCCTGAAGGCTCCTTAATTCCTTAATATTGGTGGGAGGACGCATTTCCAAAATGGCCTTGACCTTCGCTGGGTCTACTTCGATGCCTCTCTTAGAGATGATGAATCCTAGTAATTTTCTAGAAGTTATGCCAAATACGCACTTCTTAGGATTCAGCCTGACATTGTGCTCTATCAGGTGATCGAAGACTTTCCTTAAGACCTCTGCATGCTCTTCTCATAGCAATGACTTGGCTAACAAGTCATCGATATAATCTTCTAGAATTTTGTGCATATAGTCATGAAAAATGTATGTCATGGCCCGTTGATATGTGGCACCAACATTTTTGAGGCCAAATGGCATAACTTTATAGCAAAACGTTCCCCATGGCGTTATAAACATGGTTTTATGTTGGTCTTCGGGTTTAATCTAAATTTGATTGTAACCAAAAAAACTATCCATTAAGGAGAGCATTTCGTGACCTGTAGTTGCATCTATGAGAGCATCAATATTGGGCAATAAAAATGAATCTTTGGGTGTTGCCTTATTTAGGTCTCTAAAATCCATGCAAATATGGATTCTTCCATCGGGTTTTCCCACGGGTACCATATTGGACACCCATTCTGGATAATCGATGGAGATCACAAATTCCACATCCAACAACTTTTGTAGCTCATCTTTCACCATTAAGGCTACTATTGGGTGTATTTTTCTAAGCTTTTGCTTGATCGACTTCTTCGTCAGATCTAGCGAAAGGTTATGCGTAACCAATTTTGGGTCTAGACCTGGCATATCCTTGTACATCCAAGCAAACAAATTTGGTCTCTCTTTCAGTAGAGGGATGAGGGTGGCCCGCTCATCTGGAGTGAGACTCTCTCCAAATTTAACCTTCTTTGTATTGGCGGGATCATTACTGATATCCACCTCAAAGGTTTCCTCTATTGACATATGTGATCCCTCCTCAAGTTGGTGAGGCGTAGGAATCAGATGGATGTCATCAATCGGGTTGATCGGTTCCACGTTGGAAGTATTTTTGGCATGATAAACATCATATGCATAGCCTGGTGCAAAATGGAAAGGTTGCAACATTTCTTCATTGGGGAAGAAATCCTCAAGCTCAACGGGTGAATCAACATGATCCCAGTCGATAGCATCTTTGTTAAGATACAATGGTTTGGATGGATCTACTGGATTGCGGAGTGGAGTGGTCAAATCAATGGAGACCATGTTTATGGAATGGAATTGATCTCCAGGACCACATGGACCGACTTCTACAAAATCTATGTAGTCCTCATACCCACGATCTGGCTCTAATGGCACAGGCACAAAGGGGTCTTCCCTATGAGGACTATGAACAACTGGATCCTCCCTATGCACTGAATGCAAAATAGGATCATTTGGCTCATGGAGCTCCATGTAGGTTGGTGGAAGGGGATTAACCAACCGATGAATTTGATCCAAGTTTAACCGTCTTGCTCTCAGATGAGGACCAACACGTAGCTATCGATAGACCTCATCAATGTCGATGGGTTGATGATGGTAACACAAATAAGGAGGACCAAGGTAGGCCCTCTCTAGCTCATCTTCTTCATCACTATCATAATAGAATCCTTCATTCACCCCTACTCTTGGGGGGCACTCTGGCAAGTGCGGCCCCATGAATCTGACCACTTGATCATTGTCATCACTATCTGGATAGACCGGATAATTATATCGTAAGTGTGACATCACCAAGAAATCTAGCTCTGCTTCTTCCCCTGAATGATCAATGTTGGGAAGGATCTCTTCGATAACTTGTATCGACTCAATAGGCAATAGATGACGTGCATGCCAGGGCCTCTCATAGGCACCTTCGACTTCATCCCCAGATTCATCATCGTTTGAGGATTCCTCATCTACATCATAACCTGGTCCACTCATATCGAAGGTGGACTCTACTCCATCTTCATTACAAATATCTCCTAGCTCGAGATCACATACAGTAATGGGGTTACACCCCTGCACATCTATGTCATCGACTACATCATGGGTTTGGTGTCCCAGGTGATCTCTGGGGTTCAGTTCTATCTCAGTCTACTCAAGGAGCCCTTCATGATGATCTTCGAGTGGCTCAACGGTGATGACAGATATCATAGGGTGATTCCTCTAGAATCTGGAAGGATCCAGATGATATGGATTAAAATCCACATCATCCACCATACTAAGGTACAGATGATCTAGGGATGCTATGAGCAAATCATCCTACCCTCGTATCTGTAACCCTAAATCGAACCTATCAGTGACTAACTGATAATGAGGTTCCAACGGAGTCCTCCATCCTTGTTCAAAGAGACCAAGGTCGTATCCATGCCAATGATATAACTCAAAAATATGCATGGCATACTCCGGATTGGATAGATAATGAACGTTTACAGTGAAAGGTTCATCGTCATCTTCATCCATGGGCTCTCACGTTGGAAGCTGGTCTAGCCCCGCATAGATGAAGTTAGTCTGATTAGGTGGCTCTCCCAATGGAACCACCGATCCAACCGGGTAACGATGAGTGGATGGTCGGCCCATCTCTTGCATAGTCTTCAGAATCGGTTCGAAGGTTACATTCTACACAAGGTACTCACCTAATCTGGTATTGGTGAGATGTACTATCACCCACGGTGTGGATGACCCTATTGAAGATGTAGGTGAGGTAGGCTGAGGTGCCTCCTCGACTTTGTCTTGGGGTTCCTCAACTTCCATAGGAATGGGAACCTCCTCGATGATTGGCTCGGGCTCATGCTCCTTCTCTTTCTCACCCATTTTTACCTTCAACTTCCTGTCATCCCGATGCATGACTGATGCCGATGGTTTCAAGGAAGTGGTAGTGGTGTGCTCCGATCTATGTGACATAGATGGCATTGGTTGAGCATGTACTACTGGTTTACCTCCTGGTTTCTTTATTGGCGATGACGACCGAACATCCAGGTGCATTGATGGGAGTATGAAACCCCTAGGAAAATCTGCTAGGTTCATGAACTTAAATGGTTCTTCATCCGATGCCACTACGTGAACCTATCCCTCATGAATATACTTCACACACTGATGCAATATCGAGGGAATGCAACGCATTTCATGAATCCAAGGCCTACCAAGTAATATGTTGTACTGCATGGCCCCTTCTATCACATGACACATCATAGAGATGGTCTTCAAGCCTACCTACATGGGTAGGATAATTGTGCCAATAGTCGAACATAGTGCATCATTAAATACTCTCAATGTAAATGTAGTGGGCACAATGTGTGATTTAGGTAGCTTCAAATGACTCAGTGCCTTGGTCATTATTATGTTGATCGATGAGCCGATATCGATCAAGACCCTTTTAAATGGCATGTGATTAACACATGCGATTATGTGCAATGGTGGGTCAGCCATGGTTGTAGAAACTATCCTTATCTCATGATCATAAAATTGGATCATCGGTTCTTGACACTATTGTACATGTCCCATGAAATTAGTAAATGCCTATGCATCTTGGGACTGTACTTCAATGGACCTCAAAATGTCCATAAGAGTCTCCCTGTGCCTCGGGGACTATTGTATTAGCTCATATATTGACAACTTCGTAGGAGTTGTCTATAGGTTTTGGACCAACCTGCTCCTTATGGTCACCACCGGTCTTGTTGGTGGGCCTAGAATATTCTGCATCGATCGTTGATTCGGCATGGCTTGTATTTGAATGGGAGCATGAGGTTGATTCTATTGTTCATATCTCCCATGCCTAGTGACAATGTTCACCATGCCTACGAACCCTTGGGTAGGTGGTTCGACTCACACCTGGTTGACCTGGCCAACGTTGTTGTGAGGTACCTCATGATTTGGCAAGGGGTTTTTGTAAATCCCCATATTCTGATTATCGGGCACCTACGGGTTGTGCGGCACTACAAGCTCACCTTTTTCAATCATATTTTGCACCATGTGTTTGAAAGTCCAGCACACCTCAATGTCATGGCCTTTCGTTCGATGAAAAATGCAAAATAGATCTTCTTGGTACCCCTTTGATTTGGGTTGATTGGGGTCTACCATCTTAATTTTGGGTAATCTAATTGCCTTGGCCTCACATAGTTGATGGAAAATCAATGTCAACGATTCTGTCAATGGTGTGAACTAGTGAGGTGGGCGTTGATATTTGTTCTTGCCCTTATAATTGTTGTTGCGCTTGTCATATTGCGTAGGAGGAGGTTGGGCCTGATAATTCTATTTTTGTTGCCCCTTGTTCTCCCTCTAGAGATTCAACACCACTTGATTCACATGGGCCTGCTTGCCCTGTTGTTTTGTGGCACTCTTCTTTTGTCCCTCTCTCTTGTTCTTGAGCTTCAAGTTGCCTTCCTACAACTTGATGTCCTCAATCACTTTGGCTTGCGCCAAAGCCTCTTCGAATGTAGGATACTATTGCAACTGCAAGATTAATGAGATGTTTTTGGCACAACTCTTCATAAACATTCGGGTTAACTCTATGGTAGGAATAGGGAATGGCAACTTCACCATTAGTCTCCTCCATCTCTTTTCGTATTGCTCTATTGGCTCATCATCACGCTGAGCTAGCACAACCAGATCAAAAATATTGGCCTATTTCTTGATGCCAAAGGAATAGCATTCAAGAAAGGCATCAACTAATTGCTCAAAACTGGTTATGCTATGTTTCTTTAGCTGATTGAACCACTCTCGGGCTGGACCAAAAAGTGTCATGATGAACGTATGCAACAACAATGCATCATTGCTTGCTATCTAAAAACAAGCATCCAGAAAGCTCGTGACATGTTCCTGTGCATCTTCATCACCCTTAAACTTGTCCAACCTAGGCATATCAAAATGCTCAGGGTAAGCTAGAGTAGGCATCGAAGGATCCAAAGGCTCATTATGAATTTTCCTTAATGTCAGATTTTGAATAGTCGTGCCTTGTCTCTCGATGGCTTTGATCTTCTCGGCTAAGGCCTTATAGGCCTTCAAAGATAGAAAGTCCTCCTCCCTAAGTTGACATGGAGGTGGCTTAGGAGGTATTGTCTTCCTCGTACGAGATGGAGGGCATTGCTCTTCCTCCTCCTCAGCTCGAGAGCTCTCAAGATATTCTTGCTCGTATCCATCTCCTTCTGCTTCTTCATGTTACCTCTACCTCTGATTATCGAGCGGTGGTGGCCGCTCCCTCTGTTCGGCACTAGCATGAGTACGAGCATCTCTTTGCTCTTGATGCATATCATCTTGAGACAAAGCCTTCCTATATACATACTCTCTATGCTCATCATGAGGATATAGGCCAGCCCTAGCTAACCTATCCTCCTACTCCACGCGCTCCTTCTAGGTAAGGATACACTCTTCGTGCATGCGCTGCTCATATAGCCTCTGTCTAATGAGCCTCTGCTTGAATATTCTCATCTTCAATGCACTGCCTCTCTAGGTGAGCATCCTCCAATTGATCTTGGAGGAGTTGGCATTTCTGCTTCGATACCAGTCGATGTGATCTATCGATCTGATCGATCGTGGGAGGCCTCTGGTATCCTTGCTCTGTACGAGTGACCTTGTGGGTTCTGTACCCATCGGACTGATGTGTTGTACCTTTGCCTCTATCTGTGAAGATGACATTGGCATCCTACTATGTCCTATACTATGAACCACCATGCGTAGATAGTGGGTGTGTGACATGAGGGTGCTTAGAAGCCTCTCCATGCTCTCTAGTAGTCCTGACGACACTCACGCTATGCTCACTCGGGGCACGAGTGGGTGGAGCAGAAGGCTTGTAGCCTAGCTACTCTAAAACACTACCTAGACCCTCTAGCTATCTAGACCACCATCGCTCATGCGACGGTGTGCCATTAGCTCCCACCTTTGATATATCAATGGTGATCTTGCATGGTGGACCACGCATGGGAGTATGGTTAGACCTATGCTCGATAGCGAGCCTATCTTCCTACCCCTGAATGGGTGGATCTCTAGTCCTTCTATACTCAGAAGGTGGAGGCATGGATCCTCCTATGGACTTAGTACGTAGGGGCACCAACCTGGTCCCCTGCACAACAAACTCTTCGACCGATCCCATGGATGCACGTGCAGTGCGGTCTCGATAATGGCTCTCGAGTGGAGCACCCTCATGCTGAGAGGCTCCCTATTCTATCCTATGCCTAGAGGAGTGTACTAAAGCTCCTCTATCTGGGGTATGCTCTATAGGCTCCCCTCATGTCGAGTTATCTCCTCTAATGCTTGTCGAACGACGTTCGATTCGCTCATGTGGTTGAGGAATTGACACGTGCTGCTATGAATTGGTTAGGGGTTGGTCATCGACGTTAGGTTTAGACCTTTGCTGACCACCCCGTGTATCCACCATTGTGTACCTAGCATCTAGATGTATCTTTTATTATTAAGCAAACAAGGTATACAATAATGATTATCTCGTATTAAATTTTGAAAGTGAGTCCTAAACTGTTTGATGTGTTTTCAAGATTTGTTGTATCAGTGTAGAAACTCTTATCATGTTTTGCAAAACTTGTTGGATTTTATTCTCAGTTTAATGGCTTTCACCTATATGCTCACAGCTCGACAACTTGGCTATGAACTCCAAGTCATGTAATCCAACCTATAATGTGTGGTAATGAAGCCCACACACGGTCAGGGAGCACAGGTCCTCCCAGATCCTCACCCATTTTCCCCCAATCAGCGTTATACCCTCCGAAGAGAATACATGCAAATTTTCTAGGGTACGAAAGGTTCTCGGATCCGGTATTGGTCTAGTATCCAAAAGGTTCATGGGATTTGGGCCAACGGATGGAAGTTACGCCCACCGTCGTTGAACCCTACTAGTGGTTGGATGTCAAGCCCAACTCACTAGCGTTTAAGTGCCAAGTGGTGTGTGTGGTTCCTTTTAATTTGCATGAAAGAGAAATGCATAAGACAACATTCAAATGATTCTTCTCTATATGTAATGCAAGAAAAAAAGAACGTTTCACATTAAGAGAGTATGCATGATTAATTTCATATGATATTCAGACAATGCATACTAACTATGAAATGGCCATTGATCGAGCCTCAAGCAAGCAAACAGAATACAAAAGACATCCTAGCACGTTGGAGACTAGGGTGGACTACACTCAGAGGTCCGCTGTTCCTAGCAATGCCTAGTAAAAACCTAAAAATGAAAGACCTAAGGACTTATGCGCATATTGCCAATTATGTTGTCTTTCCTAATTAGTCAAATTCATTTTGCATTCTGGAATTTAACAGATAGTGAAAATAGATACAAAGAGTGACAGTGGGACCTACCTCAAGTCCTCATCTGAATAAGCTTTATCCCTCTACTATTTGTTGTGTCTATTGGAAACCGTAGGTCTGGTCTACGGTTCTGACTATGGCCCATGGGTTGAACCTGCGGTTCAATTGTTGGCCCATAGCTGATAGCTATGGTCTATACCTACAAGTCACAAAAACCAAGAACACATAGTCAGATGCTTGAATTGTGGAGTTCCACCATGATCGCCTTCTGATCTAACCAAAAAGCGTGCACCCATCTACTGTATTATATCATATTCAATCATTCAAAGCATAAAAATGACAAGATTGCATAGATTCAACAAAATAAGTGTTTCTTGTATTAATAATTGCAAAGAATCCTCGATTACAATCATGCCCCTCTTAGGGTCACCCAAATGATGATACAATTAATACAATGCCAAAGCCCTCAATAGGGTAGGCGCACTAATGTTGCTTTTCAACTAGTCACAAACTGCTCTAGGGTGGAGTTGCCCTCTTCTTCGCGTTGAGGAAGGAACTTGATGGTTGAATCTCCTTCGAATCTGTTCCCTACGATCAAGAAACAACATAAAAGTGTCAAAAATATAGGCAACCTCTCATGATGAGGCCCTTTTAGGAAAAATGCATAAAGATACCATTAAGCATGTATAATCAAGAAAGCATGAAAAGCACTTCTAAACTATGTTAATTGGATCAAGATTTATGGAATTGCATAAAGAAAGATAACAACTACACTATGCATGGACCAATTATGTGAAATAAAGCATGAAAGTGCATAAAGAATCCATTAATGTCCTATTTGATGCTTAACACAAAGAAACTATTCTAACCTAATTCTACCGGTCATAAATCTGCTAAACTACAATTGAACCATGGAAATAGCTAAACTAAGCTAACTAGCTAGACAAAAATGAAAAAGGTAAGGTGGTGATACCTCTGCTACAAACCATAGCTCTGATGAGCGGTCTGCACTATAAACCATGGCTGAAAGCCATGGTTAGCAATCTGATAGGTTTACCCTCAATTTCAAGGGTAGTGGGCTTGACCTCCTTGTCCAAATTGATGTTCAATGGTCGCCTTCGGTGTCCTCGGACTGATTTGGTGGTTGATTCACTGTGAAGGGCCTTCGTTTGCCCGAATATGCGCTTCTTGGCTCTCCTAGGCTCCTAGGGCATCCATAATGCAATTCATCATGAATCTTGGCAAGTAGGTAGGGGATAAGTGCAATAGCTCTCTCACAGTATACTCGGTTGAGTGTACAATTCGATAGGGCTTCACTGCTCAAATCTCCAATGCTCTCTATCCAAGATCCTCCATATGGTCTTGTAGCATGTTCATATGAGTAGTTGCCCTCAACATGACACGTTTTAAGTGTCTACAGAACATTTAATTAATAATACTTGCGCACCTAAATATGTCTCTTACACTTCTATAACTTGCACACTCTAATATAAGACACTTGTAAAAATATTTACATTACATATTTGCACTCTTACATATAAGACACTTGTGCACATAGACTCAACTTAAACTTGCATACTAACTCACATGAAACTTGTGCATTTCTTGCACATTACAACTTTACATGACACTTGTGCATTTCTTGCACATTCACACTTACATAAAGGGGATATATAATTCACAATATAAACTATTACTCAACTCTAATATATTATTTACATATGTACCATGAAGGTATCATGGGGGTACATTAGCATGCACTAAATAATGTAATATACTCCAACATCCCCCTATATTACATTAATTAGTTATTGAAGACTTTAGTCTTCAAATATGGCTTTTTTCTGTCTTCAATCCACCTCTTTCAAATTAATATCTAAACATGCAATATGATATTTCTCTTTGTCTTTGAATTCATATTTCCTATTAGCCTTCCTGATGTGATTTCTTCTCTTCTTCTTTCTTCTTTGTCTTTGTACCTTCATTTGTGGTATACCTTATGATATACCTTCTAAACATTAAGTTAGTAAATCATCACAATAATACAACCTTGATTTCACTGATTTCTCATTGAAGCTAACATAAGATTCATTTAAATTATATTGTAGACACCTAAAACTCACACATAATTGTACATAATAACCTATAGTCATACATATTTCCTGTGTAGATAGGGGTGAGTACATTCTTGGGATGGAGTGATGACAAGTCAGTAGTAGGCCCAAGCAATGGTTATACAAGCATATAAGTTCAATACCTTAACTCTGCTAGTAGACGTCTAGGTCTAGACATTGGATGAGCAGGGCTAGATGTCAGGAATAGTCACCAAGGTGCCAGACGCCAGGTAGGGTTCAGCCGTCAGGCTATTCTAGATGTCAATCTTAGGTCTAGACGTCATGTAGTACTAGATGTTAGGCCTTGGGTCTAGACATTAGGTTGCCCTATACATCAGGTGCAGGGGGTGATGGCTAGCTGTATGATGGCTACCAGATGTCAGGGCTAGATGTCAATTATCTGGTTCAACATGTAATCTCAAAAACCTACAAATACACCCTATTTATGCCTACTCCAGCACTTGCTCTCAACAATCCTTAAGGTATTAAACCTACAATGACAATTAGTATAGAAATACCTATAAATACTCCATTAATATGTATCATAACCTACAACTCGTCACACAATCACCAATTCACCATACATGCAAAAAATAGAACAACATAACAACCTTTTTGTATTACGTAGAATGAATAGCATACAGTGCTTACAACATGGACAGGATCTCTTACAAATGTTTGAAAGGGGGGTTAAATAGGTGCAGGAAGTTGGTTTCCCCAACCAATTCCTATAATTGCCCTCAACCATTTCCTTAATACAATTCTTAACTTGCATTTAGACGTCAACAACTTAGTTATGCCTAAAAACACTAACTAGAAGTCTAATCCACTCGTCTAGTACTAACAAGCATGACAATTGTTTTTTCGTGTAGCGCCATATGTATTTACATTAAAATTTGATTCAATTAGCTATATTTTTTTAGAAATAAAAACATAATCCTAAAAAAAATGCTTATATACATTGTAAAATTGTTGATGGATATGCAAGCCAGCCCTAAGGTCTAGAATTTTTGTCTAAATCTATCCTCCCCTTCGAATAAGTTGATATCCTCAGTGGATTTCTCTACTCTGCTCCTGAGGTTACAACATCTATAGGGGTTTAAAACTGTGGATTAGCAACCTGCAAATCCTGGGTGTACTCCTACAGTTATTTTCGGTAGTGGTCTCAATTATCCTTGAGCCTCTTTGCATAGTTAAAGCATTTGGCCCACCCTACTCCCAAAGTGTTAGCTTAGTATTCTATATTCTTTAGATTGGTCATCAATTCTATCTCTCTTATTTGAAAGATCTCTTTCCACCACTATTCTAAATTTGGTGTAGCTGTTGCACCCTTTTTTTGTTTAGCCAACTACAGTTCTACTTGTAGAGATACCTTTTCTTGCTGCTAGGTCTCCCTTTCCTGAGTTCAATTCGCCATTTCCTGAGCCCAATCCTGTTTCTGCTGGATCCTGGTGATTTAAAATGCTTCTACTTGCTTAATCAACATTTCCTTCATAGTTTTTAATTAAGCTATTTATGTTGATGATTCAGCTAACTTATAGGTCTTTTACTCTGAATCAACCTTCAGTTATTTCAAAGCTTGACCCAACCTTTGTATATATTATTGGACTTTTTGCATTCAGTTCATTCCTTCAATTAAGAGCTTGTACTTGGCTAACAAAGCCTCTGTTACTGAATAACACAAGCTTATACTAAGACTAGGGGGGTGAATAGTATAGCGCCCACTTTTTACTTTCTTTCTAAACCAATATCAATTAGTATCCTCAATTGCAATAACCAAATATAGCAGTGTGCATTAATAACATAGATAGCAATAGTAAGCAAGTGCACAAATCATCACACACAATTAAGACACAATATTTAGCGTGGTTCCCCCAATGTGGGGTAGTCCACAAGATATTATCCTTATAATATTTCATAAAGAAATAGGGATCCTTATCCCAATACAAATAATTACTTTGATCTTCTCAAAGCTAGGCTGTCCTGATCTGCTCGGATGGGCTCCACTGATCTGCTCAACTAGGATATCCACTGATCTGCTCATTTAGTCTCTCCAATAATCTACTCAACTAGGCTATCCACTAATATTATCAACTAGGCTATCCAATTATCTGCTCAGTTAGGCTCTCCACTGATCTGCTCAGCTAGGCAACTGGTGTTGATGTGTTTTCTATTTTTGTCTTATCTCTTTCACTGCTCACAAATATGCCTCAATGGCTTCTCACAAGGCTCAAACAATCCTGCTCAAATATTGTCCCAAATCTGTTCTCAAAGCCTTCACAAAAGGCTCAAACAATCATGCACAAAATCTATCTCAAATTTGTCTAGAAATTCTATCCCAAAAGCCTTCCCAAAGGCTCAACCAATCATGCATAAAAGCTATCTCAAATCTATCCAGAAATTCTGTCCCAAAAGCCTTCCCAAAGGCTCAACCAATCATGCACAAAATTTGGCTCAAACCTATCCAAAAATTCTGTCCCAAAATCCTTCCCAAAGGCTCAACCAATGACTCTCAAGTAGCACTCAAATATCAAACACAAATCAACGAAGGTAAGGCTCAATGATGAACTCAACAATGGATAACAAATTAATGATGAAAATACTTAACAATGTGCTCAATAATGAATGGTAATGTACTCTTCAATCAATGACAACAATGATCCACAATGATATCAACAATGTATGACAAATGATATCTCAAATGGATGACAACAATGCTCAATAATGTACTCTCAAATGGATAACTTCAATGCTCAACAATGTACTCTCAAATGTATGGCAAATTATCTCTCTAATGAAAACCTCTCCAAGTAATAAAAATGAGGACATCAACCAACCAAGGACAATCTCCAAAAGTGATAGCGATAGTGTATCGCCCAAATTTTTTGCACCCTTACCTTCAGGCTAAAGGATCCATGCCCGAAAGGGGGATGCGAGAAGGATGGGACAATACCTCGGACGGAGAGGCCCTTTGAAGGTCGCGCCTCTCGGGGGAGGGGTATAAGGGTGAATTTTTGATGGATGGTGGGGTTCACCAAGAAAATTTTAAGTGGCAGTTTCCATGCCTAGGTCGAGAATGGGTTTGATGTGTTCATTTTATATTCAATCATTCAGATTCCTAGGTTGGCCAAAATGAATCTAAGCTATTCTATATGAAATTTTTGGTTTTATATGGAGACAACAAACATAAATAAATCCTAAATATAGAAAATATCTAAATGAAGAAGAGTGCACCTGATTTTTGATGTCTGATGAAGATTCTGAAGCTTGTAGGAGTCCAGATCATCCCGGATATGACAGGATCATCTGTAATTGTACAGAATCATCCAGATCATAGGAGATCATCTGAGATCAGCCGAGATCATCAACGACCTGACGAATTCGTCAAAAACCTGCAATCATGAAAACAGACACCAAAAACCAAAAATACAATTGCAAGAATGATACAAAATGATAGAAATAAGAATATAAATGCTTTAAATGATAAATCCAGATATCAAATCAAATGGGATGCAATGTTTTAATAATTTATTTTGAATTTTATCATGCAAATATGCTAAATGAGGTGAACTCCAAGATGCAGAATAGAAGTGAACTAATCTAATGCACAATTAAATAAGAAAAGAGATAGAGAATGCAAACTCAGGGCTCTGATTGCCCCCAATCTGAACTGTAGTCAAAATCATCTGCAATCGTACGAGATCATCGCCGATCTCATCAGGATCATCCAAAATTGTGGTTGAATCACCTGCGACGATCCGAGCTTCCTCCAGCTGAAACATAGTGAGATCCTGCAATAAAACTTGAAAACACAAATGCAAATGATGGGGGATAGGATGTTCTAACACAACAAAAACTAAAGTTGCAGGGAAATGATCAGCCAGGGGGATAAACTGGGAAAATCCCAAGTTTATATAGGATTAGGGGGAGGTTAGGAGGTTGGGGATCATCCCAATCTGGGAGATCTCCAACGTAGGAATCTCCAACCGCACAGACACGCTTCTGCCCGAGTTGGAGAAGTTGTTGAAATAGAAGCTAATTATGAAAATTTGGTTTTGGGATGAAATCGTCTGGACGTTCTGTTCCAGATGAATTCATCCGATTTGGGACGATATCGTCAGATCGACGACGATATCGTCCAACGGTCAAACAACTTCTAAAAATGGCATGAAAAATGAGGTGAGCGGTTAACGGGCGGTTTCGGGGTTAAAATTCAAATTTTTTATCTTTTACTGAGGGTTTAACTGCGCCAATTTTAGGGTGCTACATTTTGCCCCCTCTTTAGCAAATTTTCTGAAGAAAATGCGTTAAAGACGAGTTCTTCATGCTTTACGAGAAAGCAAGAATTTATTCCATTTTTTAGACGACGATTCTAGGTCGAATCGTACAACTGTTTGCTATGGTGCCCCCTCCGAGTTTTTACCCAAATCGAACGTTTGAGGTAAAAGCGCGGAAAAGCAAAAATTAAAAAAAATGTTGTTTTTAAATAAAAATAAGAAAAATAGGGTAAAACCCTAATTCATTTTTACTGTTCACTTTCACTGTTTCAGAGCTCTACAGGCGAAATGGTGGAAACGACACACAGATCGACAGAGGTCCGACGCGGGTTGCGGGTAAGGATCTAAACCTAGTGTACTATGTTTTTAGCTTGATTTGTTTAATTTTTTACTTGAATTTTAATTATTTTGGGGCATCATGGCCGTTTTTAGGCCGTCGACGACGTCGGGATGAAATCGTCCCAATTTCGTCGAAATCGTCCCTAAATCACCGATTTCGTCTGAGGATGAAATCGAAGAAATAGGGGCGATCCCGTCCAATAAGGGGTGATCCCCAAATTGAAGAATCGGAGACGATTTCATCCTATTAAGGACGATTTTGCTAAATTTGGTACGATATCATCCAATAATGGGCGATATCATTTTTTTATGAGATGAAACTGATTTTAATTGATTTTAATGATTATGTACTAATGATTTTTGTTGTTTTATTGTTTATTTTGTAGAGAGGATTGCTAAAGAGTCGAGAGTGGAAATACGGGGGTCTCAGGGATGACTTAGCTATGCTCGATCAGGCCGAGCGAGACAGACTAGCAGAGGTCGGGCTGCAGCATGTGGCAGAGATGCCACAAGTTCCTACAGACATGGGGCTACTGACAGCCCTAGCAGAGAGATGGTATCCGGGGTCATCCTGCTTTTGGCTATCGATAGGGGAGATGACTCCCACTCTAGAGGATGTATGGAGGATCTTGAGGATCCCCATACATGGGCGGTTCATGACTCCTTCGGCCAATCAGGGCCATGCCATGATGAGATTGTGCAGTGACCCAAGCTTCACCCTAGAGAAGGGCAGAGTGAACATCGAGGCTTTGAGGTAGATGCCTAGGGCATCTCGGTTGACCCAAGTTTTGGTAGGGGTGGTGGGTGGCCTTCTTCTATGCCACCAGAGTGGATGCAGGTTACCGTGGCTCCTCTCAGATGTGGTCTATGACATGAGAGACCATGGATACAGGTTTGCTTGGGGTAGCTTTGTACTATGCCGCTTGTATAGGATCCTTTACGGGGTCGTATACAAGGGAGGTCGATGTCTGGTGCTGACATCGCTACTACAGGTTTGGTGCTGGGAGCACATTACGGTGCAGAGGCCGGTAGGGCTTCCACTGATAGGAGTTGATCGAGAGAGGCCTCGAGTTTTCTATTGGTGGCTCCAGAGAGGGTCACAATGGTGGATAGATCTATCGATGTCCCGGAGGTTACTAGATGACCTCACCCTAGATCAGATCACCTGGAGACCATGGAGAGAGCATCCAGGGTGGGCAGAGGATGGACAGGAGTTGGCTCACATCAGGTGAGTCATCTGGTTGAGGACAGAGTGGGGAGAGGTAGAGCTCCATCGCTATGACCAAGTTTTGAGGTAGTTCGGTCTACAATAGGGGATCCCTTCTCTTAGGGATTATGAGTATTCCCAGACTATGCGGGATAATACTACATTGAGTGGGGCTCCAGACATGCAACGGTTCTAGAGTCAGGACGTTGATGATGCCCCCATTCAGCTAGTGGATGGGGATGATGTGAGGGTAGCATATGGGTATGATGCCTGGTATGCAGGCATCCACCCTCCTCGGATGATGAGGGCATAGGGTCCGATGCATGTTGTAGTGCAATGGATGGAGAGGCGGTGCCAGGCTACCATCGATGCAGTGAGGGGTCATAGAGGGAGGGATCAGTGATGACCTCCTTAGGAGAGACATTGAAGAGTACCACAGGCTCTAGAGAGACAACAACTAGAGAGGAGGGAGAGACTCCCTTCTCAGTAGAGGGATAGGCCACCATCACCCGATAAGGGCAAGGGTGTCGAGGTGGGGGAGAGCAATGAGATGGCGGCTCTCCGGGTGGAGAATGCCCACCTACGAGCTGAGGTGCAGACTCTCTAGGATGAGGCTACATGGCTCAGGGCTCGAAGTAGAGGGGCAAGCATTCTGGAGCTGGCATGGGCTATTGCATAGACCACGTTCTACTAGGGGTTGTACTATCATGTGGTTCTAGAGGGGTAGAGGATACCGCTGCCAGCCAGCATTACGGAGCCGATCAGGATGGGGTCATCGAGGACATCATCATGATCGACATCGAGGACCCATGATATAGCATGGACCTCGATGGGACCACCTCCTCCACCTCAGGGTGGGAGAGGAGATGAGGTTGAGAGCTCGAGGGCTTCTCGAGACTAGTTGCTCATTGGTACATAGACCATATATTTTTGAGAGGATTGAGTATGCCAGGGTATAGATTGTGGCATACCAATCCATTTTGATATGATGTATAGACTTCTTGATATATATATATATATATATATATATATATGTTCTTTTTGTGATATGACTTGTGCATATGTTTTATGATGCTTTAATATTTTAATGGTTGATTGATTATTCATGTAATTATGTCGTTGAAAATATTATAATTTTATGTCATGCTATAAAATTAAATGAAATAATCTGATGTAAACAAATTGGTTGTTGTGGTGTGATTTGATGAAAAATAAAGTGACTTCTAACAATAATTTCAAAGGACATTGTCATTGTTACATGACCATTTCATGGAGTCGCCGCTCGCTAGGTCATCAAGCTAATCCCGTTATGAGAGAAATATTGCTAAAAGTAAAAGGGTGCTTAAGAGACTTTCTTAAGACTTTGTGTTGTGATGATGAAAAATGATGATGGTGATGATTTGTTTTCAGATTTCCATAAAAATATTATGCATGAAATATTAAAAATATGATTTTTGCTAGGCATAAAATTCCTAAGTGTGATAGAATTTTGAACAATTGCCTAGGAATTATACCATCGTCGCAAAACTGAATGTTTGACATAATGAAATGAAATAGAAAAGTTTTCATTCTTTTTTAAAGCACAATTGTGTAACATAATGATTTAAGCCATATGCTTTTATGGATTAAATAAATGGGAGATAAAATTATAACGATGGTTTGCGCTAGGCATAGAATTTGAGGTATAGACTTATACCATCATCACGAAATCCAAAAGAAGAAATTGATGTAATAGTTTTATTGCATAGTTGATTTTTGATTTTGAGATAAAAAATGAGGACTTGCACTAGGCATAGATTCCAATTTAGGTTTAGGAACTATACCATCGTTGCGAAAGTCGAAAATATATAAATGTGACTTTATTGCTAGATTTTTGAACATGCTTTGAAAGAAATTTTGGATTTTTGAAAAGAAATGTATTTAATTGTTTTTATGCTAAGCCAATATTCTCAAGTAAGAAAATCAAATTATTCCAGAAGATTTGCATAAATATTTTAAATTATCTCAAAGACAAAATTTAGATTTATAAGGAACCCCATGTGCATATGTGAGTTCATTGCCGATCTTGATCTATCATAATGATACAAAATCTCTCAAACACAAATGTGTGTGCAATTGTATTGTTCATTTACCAATTTTGAGCAAGATAATTTGATACAAGTAATTTAAATTAACCAAATGAGTGTTCATTGACCATGATTTATATGCATGTAACCGTACTAGACTACTATGTAAGTCGGGTCATCAAGAGCTAGCTGATCCATGAGCGGACATAGGTCTGTACAAAAGAAGGTCGCTAATGTGACAGACATATCACCATGCTAGGAGTTACCCAAGGCCAAGCGGGTTGGGCACAAACCACCTGTTATGGGGCTTACCTCACAGTTTTCGAATAATTGAGAATTCCAGGGATTCAAGCTCATTCACCCTTCTTTTCTTTCAAAGGGTAGGGGAAGGGATTTATTGCTTTTTGCTTTTTCTTTTCTTGTTCTCTTTTTTTTTTTTTTGTATTTTTGCTTGACACTGAGATAATGCTGAAATATTGTTGAGATGGTACAAAATGATACTGAAACAATGCTTCTTTTTCTCATAATTTTTCTTGATTTTTTTTTTCTTTTTCTTTTTCTTCCTATACTAGGGATACTTGCTCGGATTGGCTGTAGAGCAAGGGATTTTTATTCTGGGCAGGGGTGAGCTTGTCCTTTTGTCAATTCTCAAAGATTCTAGACCATGTGCATGATAGGATAGCAGGGGAAACTTTTTGCTCAAGAGACCACTTCTACTATGTAGCATCATTTTGAATTTGCAATGAAATCATTTTAATGTGAAAAGGTGTACTTGGTTCAAGTAAATAACAAGATCAGTTCTCTATGCTCAAAAATTTATTTAATTCAACTGTGGACTTCGATATAAGAGAGATTAATAATCATACCAAATAATATCAAGATATTTATTCATGTGAGTGTGAAAGTGAGGGATTCCAAATAAATGCTAATTTATCCAAAATAACTGAAAATATAATTGCAATACTTCAAGAATTGACAGGTGCAAAAATAGAAGATGTTTTTGAGGATTTTGATGATTTTGATTTTAATTTATGAATTAAGATAATACATAATATTACTATTTTTGAAATTTTTATATGAATTACTAAAATAAGACAATATGTATAATATATACAGTGACGAAATTACCATATTTATGCATAATAGCGCTTAAGGTGCATAATGTTCATAGGTTCTTTAAGATCTTTACCATCTAAGGTAGCTAATCTGTATGCTCCCGATCCAAATTTAGCAGTGATAATATATGGCCCAAGCCAGTTAGGCTCAAATTTGCCTTTAAGGTCTTTAGTTGCATTAGTATTTTTTTATTTTCTTTTAAGACGAGGTCATCGATCTCAAAGGATCGATGATGAACTTTCTTGAGATATGCTCGTTTGAGCTTATTCTAGTAGGCACGAAGATGCTCCAAAGCATTAATGCGCTTCTCATCTAGGAGTTCCAGCTGACTAAATCTGCCAACATGGTATTCATCTCCTACTTCAGTATCTTGAAGTAGCAGAGCCAAAGAAGGAACTTCTAATTCAAAGGGAAAAACAGCTTCAGCGCCATAAACCAAAACAAAAGGTGAAGTGCCCGTGGGAGTACGAATGCTAGTTCGATAAGCCCACAAAGCAGGATATAATTGAATGTGCCAATCATGGCTAGATTTATTGACCAATATTTTGAGGATTTTAATTAATGTTTTATTAGATGCTTCTGCTTGGCCATTACCCTGAGGATAATAGGGAGTGGACCAACGATGTTGAATTTTATATTTTTGACATAGTTTCTTTACATATTTATTTTTGAAACAAGTTCCATTATCCGAGATGAGATTTGCAGGAATTCCGAACCTACAAATAATTTGATTAAAAATAAATTTGGAAACTTGAGTTCCAGTGCAAGAAGCTAAGGGCATAGCTTCAACCCACTTCGTAAAATACTCGATGGCGGTTATGATGAATTTGTGTCCATCAGATGACACAGGATTGATTTTTTGATGATGTCTAAGCCCCATTTTGAGAAGGGCCAAGGAGATGAAATAGCCTACAGTTCTTGTGCAGGCGCATGGACAAGGTCAGCATGTTTCTGGCACTTGTCGCAATGGCACACGTAATCATGTGCATCATTCTCCATGGTAGGCCAAAAATATCCTATCCTAAGGAGCTTCTTAGCAATGGCGCTACCACTAAAGTGTCCCCCACAAGATCCATCATGGGCTTCACTCAAAGCTGATCTAGACTCTTCTAGATTCAAACATCTCAGTAGGATACCTTCAAAGGATCTCCTATATAAGGTATTGCCAATTATGATGAAGCGACTTGCTCGTCTACGTAATAACCGATGTTGGTTTCTATTAAAACCTTCAGGGAAGGTCCCATTTTGAAGAAAATTGAGGATATCAGTGTACCAAAGTTTAGGAGTAGTTTCATTGATTAGAAACACGTCCAAAGGTTCCAAGCATGATTTAAT
Source organism: Wollemia nobilis (assembly GCA_028583015.1). Classification (NCBI taxonomy): domain Eukaryota; kingdom Viridiplantae; phylum Streptophyta; class Pinopsida; order Araucariales; family Araucariaceae; genus Wollemia; species Wollemia nobilis. The sequence goes on along the minus strand of JAQPPZ010002189.1, from coordinate 2,296,636 downwards.
TGAAGCGGGTTCTTGGAGTCGATGAATAATGATGGTAGCATATTCATCATCTAACTCCAAGGGTAAAAGAGATGCAGCTGCGGCCATGGCGTCAACCGCACGATTGCTAGTTCTAGGAATAGCTTCCAAGGTAACTTGATCAAATAAAGATATTAATTGTAATACATATGCTTTATATGGGTACAATTTATCATCTCTGGTCTGATAAACATCATTAATTTGATTTATAACAAGTTGAGAATCATCGAAAACTAATAGATTTTTAATTTTTAGTGCTAGGGCTGCTCGTAATCCAAGGATTAGAGCCTCATATTCAGCAGTGTTATTAGTACAGGCAAACGTTAATTTAAAGGATAGAGGTATGAGATGTTTCTATGGAGATATCAAAATAATACCTACACCAGCCCCACTCATACATCGGGCTCCATCAAAGTATAAGGACCATTGCTCTGAATGATCTGCCTCTAGTTTAAGGCATTCGTCAGGAAACTCAATGACGAGGGGATGGGTGGATTCTAAGGGTGCAACAGCTAATTGATCTGCTATGATTTGACCCTTAACAGAACTTCTGTCCTATAAACATGAGTTCAAACTCGCTTAGCGCAAGAACCCACTTTGTTGTGCGACCAGATAAATAAGGTCGACTCATGAGATACCGTAAGGGATCAGATTTAGCAATAACGTATGTTTTTTGACTGAGCATATAATGGCATAGTTTCTGTGTAGAAAATATGATTGCTAGACATAACTTCTCTAATGTTGTGTAGCGGGTTTCATAACTAATTAATGTTCTGCTAATGTAATAATTAGCACGCTCTCTTTTCTCATCATCAAGTTGAGCTAACATAGCTCCTAAAGCAAAATCTGAAGCAAAAATATACAAGATAAATGGGCGATCAGGTTTAGGTGGTGAAAGTATAGGTGGGTTAAGAAGATATTGTTTGAGGAGTTCAAATGCTTCCTGACATTCATCGTCCCAATGGAAAGAGACATCCTTCTTAAGAAGCTTAAGAAAGGGTCTAGTTTTATCCGCCAGCTTATCGATGAAGCGACGGATAGCTTGAAGCTTACCTTGTAGACTCCGTAATTCAGATATATTTGTAGGTGCGGGCATATCAGTGATAGCCGTAATCTTGAGAGGGTCAATTTTGATGCCATGTAAAGAAACTATAACCCCTAATAATTTACCTGACTTAACTCCGAATATACATTTGGTTGGATTCAATCGGATAAGATATTCCCTTAACCGATCAAATACTTTTCTCAAGTCATCTAAATGGTCATCTTCTTTAGTAGAATGAGCTATAATGTCATCTACATAATCGTGTAGTATATCATGCATCATATCATGAAAGATATAAGTCATGGCTCGTTGATAGGTTGCACCTGCATTCTTCAACCCGAATGGCATCACTTTCCAACAGAAAGTTCCCCAAGGGGTAATAAAGGTTGTTTTAGCCTGATCTTCAGGAGCTATCCTGATCTGATTATAACCAAAAAATCCATCCATTAAGGATATCATTCCACTCCCAACAGTAAAATCAATGATCTGATCCATATTGGGAAGGGGAAAATCATCTTTAGGGCATGCAACATTAATATCTCTAAAGTCTGTACAAACCCTAACCTTAGTAGTTTCTTTCTTAGTTACTGGAACTACATTCGAGATCCATTCAGCATAATCAATGGCTTGTATGAAAATAACATTCAGGAGTTTTTCTAACTCCCCTTTGACTAGTAAGGCCACTTTAGGATGCATTTTTCTAAGCTTCTGCTTAACAGGTTTAGCATCCGGGTGCACTACTAGGTGATGCATAACTACAGAAGGGTCTAATCCTGGCATATCTTCATATGTCCAAGCAAAGACATCTTCATATTCTTTAAGAAATGCAATGTATTTATCCTATTTTTCTTGACTCAATTCTGATCCAATGTTGATTATGTGAGGGTTATCCTCGGTTCCAATGTTAATTTTTATGACATTTTCTACTTCCATGTGGAGATCTCTCTCAAAATTAGGTGGGGCGGGTGAAACGCCCAATTCTTGTAATTCTTCCAAGGTTAGCTTGGATAATTCATTTTGAGGAGTCATGGCCTCAAGCTGGGCTATACTAGGTATAGAGCCATCAAAATAAAATCCATTATGTAATAATTCCTCAATGGAGACATCATGAAAGATATCTCCCTCCAACTCATCGTCGGATTCAGCGATCATCTCAGGATAAGCTATAGATAGCATATTACATGTGAATGTCTTATTCATTAAACGCAAGGCATCACGTTCATCTAAAAAATCTTGGTAACATATAAGTTGGTCATCATCCTCAAATGGGAATGGCTGACCCTTACTAGGAAATAGGCCCACACCACATCGGGCGGGCCACGCTTCTACCTCAAAAGGTTCTTTCATACCATTCTGGAAAGGTCCCAAACCTTTCCCTTTATATCCCAATTTCAGCATTATAGGTTTGGCTTTAATATATTCATTAGTAAAATAACATCGAGCATATCCATCATAATGAGTTCTGATGTTTCTGGGTATTCTACCCCAGTCATATCCCTTATAAATAAAGGCACAACTCCCGATTTGGTAAATACTTCCCATAGGCTGTGGGAGGCCCAAGGTATGAGGAGATGGCGGCAAATTATTTAAAATAAGGGAATCTTGCATAGAAGCATTCGTTTCTTCTGATATAAGAATTTTAGATAGATCGGGTAAGAGTTCGTCAGTAAGAGCATAAGAGGTAGAAGGAACATTCCCTACGTCTTTTGATGCGGAAAATATGACTTTGGTGGATGTAGACGGTGTAGAGGAGTCGATAGATGGGTCTATTAAAGGTATGGAAGTTATAGGAGTAGAACAAGAGACATTGGTTGTGAGATTAGGATCTTTCTTAGGTCCTAATGCGGTTTGTTCAGAAGATGGTTGAGCTATATGTGAAGGTGCAACTGATGGAGAAGAAGTAGATGACTTTGTGGGTGTAAGTTTCACACGTTTAGATGGATAATGAGAATTAGGATGTGTGGATGATAGAGCAGGGCAAAATTGAACTCCAATAGGTTCTACCAAAGCACACATATCAAAGGGTCTTGGATCACCATGAATGGTAACCAACTGATTCTTAAATTCGAACTTAACACATTGATGTAAGGTTGAGGGAACAACTCGCATTGCGTTGATCCAAGGACGACCCAAGAGTATATTGTACGATGCAGGGCAATGTACAATAAACACGGTCGTATCCAAGGTTCTTGGACCAACCTGCAATGGAATGGTAATAACTCCACATGTTTCTTGTGTTTCATCATTGAAAGCTTTTATGATCATATCAGTTCTTTTCATTTCCTCACTTCTAAACCCAAATCTTTGGTAGAAGTCAAAAGTGCAGATATTTAAAGATGAACCATTATCAATCAAAACTCGTTTGACTGCTACATCTCCAATTAAAGCAGTAATATACAAGGGGTTATCTTTATGTAAACTATGTTGAGGTATGTCTCTATCTCGAAAGTCAATACAATCAACTTCATGAGTTATTATAGTATTGGCCATGGCTTCAGGTTGAATGTCTTGTGGTACCATCATCTGGCTTAATGTGAGCATTAATTCATCTCTATGTGTAGGAGAAGATCTTAAAAGGTCCAAGAGGGAAATTCTAGCTGTAATATTTGATAATTGTTCATTAATATTATAAGGAGGTTTAGGTTGAACATTAGGTGCATGATTCCCTTTATTAGGAACCTTCAAAACAAATGGAGTTGATCCACCATTCTGAATTTGATCTTGTTGATAATTTTGAGCCTGTTGTCTAGTAACAGCTTCGATGGTACCCACAATATTATTCTATGGATGATGAATGGGTCTTGGTCTAGCATTTATAGCTAGCTCATTAGAAAGTAATCGGTGAGACGATGGTCTAGTAGTGACTCTTCTTGGAAATGGCTCTTCTGGAACCATATAACTTGTGATAGGGTGAATAGTATCTGATTCATCTTCAAAACTATTCGATTGATTTGATGTGATTTCCATATCACTCTCAGTCTCGTATTCTGTATCACTAAGATCAGGTATCTAAATATTATATAGAGGCCTGGTTGTAACCACGGATAAAGTAGTGTCAAATATTTCCAGATCATGAGCAGGTAAATGCCCACTAATAGTTCCTACATATCGGGCAGGAGGAGGGACATTATGATGTTCAATTTGATTAGCCACCTCCTTACCATGTTTTGGTAAGGGATGTTGAAATATGTCTAATGACTGATTGGCGTTCTAATTCTGGTTTTGTGGGGTGTTCTTTTGAACATTATTAGGAGGATTCTGCTTAGGTTGAAAGGCTTGCACCTCCATCTCATTGTTATCAATCAAGTCCTGTATTTTATGTTTTAATATTTTACAAGAGTTGGTAGTGTGTCCAGGTCCTCTATGGAAGTCACAGTGTAAATCTGCTCTGTATCCGGGTATAGTTGGATCAGGTTCTTAGATATTTGGTAATTGAATCAAACCTCATTCTAATAATTGTGGTAGGATAGTTGATAAAGGTTGATTTAACCTAGTAAATTCTCGAGGAGGTTTATCAGGAGGTTTCAGTACAAACTTCTCCGTTGTCTTTGCAGCATTAACATTAGCAATATTTCTGCTATCGGTGACTCCATCACCCACAACTTGTTTATTCTTGTATTGATTTTTGGATGTTTTCTCATCGTCTTTCTTTTTAAGCTGGCCTCTCCTAATGAGAGCATCTTCCACTCTTCGGGCTAAGTCTATAGCCTGATCGAAGGTGGTCAAGGTAGCAGTTGATAATTCGTAAGATAGTTGCTCTTGCAAATTATTAATAAAGATGTCCAACATCTCCCTATAAGGTAACACAAAGTGCAATTTTCCTATCAACTGTCTCCACCTAGCTAGGAAATCAGCAAAGCATTCATCTTTGTCCTATTTTAAGTTATACAAATCTTTAATGGTCACATGTCTTTCGATGTAGGCACTAAATTGATGAACAAAAGACTCGACAGTTTCTTCGAAATTCCTCAAAGAATTAGTGGGTAATTGATAATACCACTCTAATGCCATTCCTCCCAAGATTTTCGGGAACATTTTTAGTAATAACAAGTCATCATGTGATATATCATGACATGCTATCCTAAACATGCGAAGATGCTCTATGGGATCTTTGGTTCCTTTATATATGGGAAGAACAGGCATAGGAAAATGTTTAGGATATGGTTGTGCTACGACTATAGGATCTAAAGGCTGACTACACATCTCTCGATAGTTGTACGAGGGATGGTAGGGATCTATCTGGTCCATGCGGGAAACTAGTTGTTTCACCATGGTTTCAAGATTACTAGTTTGTCCACCATATTGGTTCGGTGGGACAGAGGTATGGGATCTATGAGTGTATGATGGTGTGACATAAGGATTAGATGCTATATTGCTATTATGCAAAGTGTTGGTAGGAAGAGTATTATGAAGGGGATTTGTAATAGTATTATGTTGTACCCCAGATTGTTGGTAATTGGTGTTTGGTTTTGTTTTGGGTTTTTGTTGATTTGAGGTATGTTGATCAAGAGCTTGGCGAAATAGAGCAGTAAATGAGGGTTTCTTTTGTGCGGGAATGACCCTAGGCTTGTTAACAGGCACTTTAGGTGGTTGGGTAACCTGTTGTTGTTGCATGTTCTGGATCGCAGCTACTATATCCAAATTGGATGGTCCAGCTTGATCACTCTCTTGTTCAATAAAGGACAAGGGATTAGTGCATGTGTGAAATACTTCTTCTAGAGTTGCTTGAGTGTCACTAATTCGATCCTTGTCCATATGGACTGCTCTATTAAAAACACCAATATTAGTGTTAATGAACTTCCAAAATTGTTCCATGTTTTCAAAAGTGATAGCTCCTCCCGGAGACATTTTAGGGGATGAGGATCCTTCCTCTCTAACAGTTTCTTCTTGTTCATTTCCTACAACAAGCTCTTCTTCTTGCTGGTCTAGGGTTTCTTCTTCCTGAACTTGGTCCTCAGGAGGGACATTTTGGTCAGTTAATGGTCTTCCTAACCAATCTTCATCTTCTTCGGTTTGTTTTCCATTCCTAAGTCTAGGCATTGTGCTAAACTTAGGTTTTAGCAAATATATATATATATATATATATATATATATATATATATATATGCGGTAAGGTTGAGAGGTATATATTTTAACTATATACCTACTATAATACTTTTAAAAGGAAAATGTTTTGTTTTTATTTGTTTTTTTTTGTTTTGTTTGTGATTATATTATTATTTTACGAGAATAAAAATAACAAACAACATGCTAGTTGCAAGAAATAACAATAGTAAAAAGAATGACTTAGTTTTCTATGAATAGTTTATGAATATCATTGATAGGGTCAAGTTCATCAGGAGTCATGAAATGCTCCTCTTCAAATTGGAAGTGGTTTTTCAAGAATTTGACAAAGTGTGCTATGGTAATATGATCTACTTCAGACTCTGACTTGTAAAAATAAAGTTCATGGCAATACTCTCGATACAACACAGCTCTAGGAATTCTATTCCATCTCTTTCTATCCATAAGAACGACTTCTTGATCCTCTATACGAGATAGAAATTTATGTACTACAACTACGTTCTCAAGGTATTCCTCAAAGGTGTATAATTCTGAAGACACAAGTGCTCTTTTATCTGCTAACCACCTATGGCAAGCTCTCTGAAGTTCATGATACAAAGTCACCTGATCAGGATCCAGGATTCTATCTAGGACAAACCTCTTAATTTGCCTAAGTTCTACAGATCTGGATTCAATAATACCTAATCTCCTATCAAGTTCATCCCACAAATATTGGGCTCTATTTGTTTGAGGTACTCTAAGCACAGAAGTAATCTCTATGGCCGTTAATTGATTTTCAACATTTATGGTGACAACTCGTCTTCTATTATAATCTACCATCTAAATATGATATGCAAATTTAACTGTTTTCTAATGATTCTAGATGTTCTTAATAATGTTTTTTTTTTGGATTGTTTTCAAAAGGTGTTTTAGTTTCACGTCGGGTTCACCAAAATGTATCGCCCAAATTTTTTGCACCCTTACCTTCAGGCTAAAGGATCCATGCCCGGAAGGGGGATGCGAGAAGGATGGGACAATACCTCGGACGGAGAGGCCCTTTGAAGGTCACGCCTCTCGGGGGAGGGGTATAAGGGTGAATTTTTGATGGATGGTGGGGTTCACCAGGAAACTTTAAGTGGCAGTTTCCATGCCTAGGTCGAGAATGGGTTTGATGTGTTCATTTTATATTCAATCATTCAGATTCCTAGGTTGGCCAAAATGAATCTAAGCTATTCTATATGAAATTTCTGGTTTTATATGGAGACAACAAACATAAATAAATCCTAAATACAAAAAATATCTAAATGAAGAAGAGTGCACCTGATTTCTGATGTCTGATGAAGATTCTGAAGCTTGTAGGAGTCCAGATCATCCCGGATATGACAGGATCATCTATAATTGTACAGAATCATCCAGATCATAGGAGATCATCTGAGATCAACCAAGATCATCAATGACCTGATGAATTCGTCAGAAACCTGCAATCATGAAAATAGACACCAAAAACCAAAAATACAATTGCAAGAATGATACAAAATGATAGAAATAAGAATATAAATGCTTTAAATGATAAATCCAGATATCAAATCAAATGGGATGCAATGTTTTAATAATTTATTTTGAATTTTATCATGCAAATATGCTAAATGAGGTGAACTCCAAGATGCAGAATAGAAGTGAACTAATCTAATGCACAATTAAATAAGAAAAGAGATAGAGAATGCAAACTCAGGGCTCTGATTGCCCCCAATCTGAACTATAGTCAAAATCATCTGCAATCGTACGAGATCATCGTCGATCTCGTCAGGATCGTCCAAAATTGTGGTTGAATCACCTATGATGATCCGAGCTTCCTCCGATTGAAACATAGTGAGATCCTGCAATAAAACTTGAAAACACAAATGCAAATGATGGGGGATAGGATGTTCTAACACAACAAAAACTAAAGTTGCAGGGAAATGATCAGCCAGGGGGATAAACTAGGAAAATCCCAAGTTTATATAGGATTAGGGGGAGGTTAGGAGGTTGGGGATCATCCCAATCTGGGAGATCTCCAATGTAGGAATCTCCAACCGCATAGACACGCTTCTGCCCGAGTTGGAGAAGTTGTTGAAATAGAAGCTAATTATGAAAATTTGGTTTTGGGATGAAATCGTCTGGACGTTCTGTTCCAGACGAATTCGTCCGATTTGGGATGATATCGTCAGATCGGCGACGATATCGTCCAACGGTCAAACAACTTCTAAAAATGGCACGAAAAATGAGGTGAGCGGTTAACGGGCGGTTTTGGATGAATTCGTCTGGATGTTCTGTTCCAGACGAATTCATCCGATTTGGGATGCTATCGTCAGATCGACAATGATATCATCCAATGGTCAAACAACTTCTAAAAATGGCATGAAAAACGAGGTGAGCGGTTAACGGGCGATTTCGGGGTTAAAATTCAAAATTTTTATCTTTTACTGAGGATTTAACTGTGCCAATTTTAGGGTGCTACAGATAGGTTCTCAATAATATCTTCCTCATGCAATGTCAATAAGCTCTCAAGAAACAAGCACAACTCCCTCAAGCAAAGAGCTCTCAAATAGCCAACAATGATCTTCTCAAATGAAAGAAAAATGTATCCACAAGTGACTAGCAAATGATCTCCTCAATGGTCTCAAATAGTGGCAATGGACTTAGCAAATAACCAACAATAATCTCCTCAAAGCAATAGCAAAAACCTCCTTAATAATGACAATACTCTCAATGAACTCCACTAAAGCAATCATGGAACTCAAACATCAATTTTATCCATAAAATTGATTTTATAATCCATCCACTTCCTCTCAATAGCCACGACACATAATCAAGCAATTTATCTTCAAATTCAAACCCTAACTCATGTGCATGTCTTCTAACTCAAGGTAGCAATTAAATAGGTCTCAAGTTCCTAGTTTAATTTCATAATTAAATTATCCACTAGGACATATAACAAGTTCAACACTTTTCAACCTTATGACTCCCTAATTTCATTAACACATACAGAAAGCACCTATGCTTTTATTTTTAATTCCACATGTTATAACTCCACATACATCAATCACAAATATTTATTTCCACACCTTATATCTCCCTAATCACACACAATAATAACAAATATTTAATTCTACACCTTATAACTCCCTAATCCCATTAACACATACAACGAGCATTTATTTCCCTAAAATCCTTATGACTCCCTAGTTATCATAGAAATAATTTTAATGCACCAAAAATTTGGTAATAACAAATATTACCATGTGCTGGAGATAAGTACCTTTATTCAAAATTTGCTGCCTTCACAACCTTTGAAATCGATAATTCCTTTGCCAAAAATCAATGCGCCTTCACACCTTCACGAAATTCGAACTATGTTCCTCTTGCCGAGCGCTGTGAGGCGATTACCATGTGGGCGTCAACCCACATTGGGATTTAATCCCAAACACCTAGCTTATCCTGCGCTTCGAATCTGAAAACCCGAATTGCCTTTCTCAGCAAAATGTTTTGCCCCTAGCGGGATTCGAATAGTAAACCTGCCTTGTGTAAAGTTCATGTGTTGCCAACTGCACTAAGTATTCCTCTATAACATCACTTTCTTCGCTGCTCCAATTTCGACGACTCTCTCTCATGCACTATGTCAAGTCCTAAATAATCAAAGGTTTTTACCTTTTATTTATATGCACCTCCATGCCTTCGAATGACGTTGGAAAATATTTATTTATATCCCCAACCTTTGCATGTCGATGGATAATATAATACAACCTTAGAACTTAGAATTATTAAATAATAATTTAATAATTCACCTTTTAACTTTGAATTGGGATATCTCCTTCATTCTTTTGAATTTCGTCATGAAACTGCTTGCACCTAGGTTTTATTGGAAAACCTTTTCATCCATCATAATTTGGAGAAGTCTTAGCATAGTGGTTTTAATGAAAAACCCTTTCCAATGGTTTTAATGAAAACCCTTTCCATTGGTTTTAATAAAAAACCTTTCCATCGGTTTTAATAAAAACCCTTGCCATTGGTTTTAATAAAAACCTTTACCATTGGTTTTAATAAAAACCATTAATATAATATTTTAAAAATTAAATATTATATGCCTCTTGTGCCACAAAACCCTGTAAATATCAATGCTCTCCAAAATATCATAAATTATTATTTATGAAGTGCTTTTGCCACCAAAACTCAATGTGATCCATGTGACATCAATGACAACACAAAACAACTCAAATTACCAACAATCTCCCCCTTTGTCATTAATGGCAACACCTCTAATGCAAATCACCACAATCACTGCAAAAGCCATTTCTAAAAATAAAAGCTATTTTCCCTAATTCAATACTCTCTATGGAGGCTACTCCCCCTATCTCAATGTTCTCTTTGGATACTGCTCCCCCTATCTCAATGCTCTCTTAGGAGGTTGCTTCTCCTAACTCAATACTCTACCCCTTACTCAAATCTCTCCCCATTTGACATCAATGGCAAAAGGTACACCTATGGGGCTAAAAGATATGACTCTTAAGCTTAGCCCCCCTACCACCTTCTATTTTGAGGTGATTAATTTTGAGGTGGGAGTACATTTACTCACATATTACATTGTTCCTTTCCTTTGTCAACTTCCTTCCAAATCTTTTTGATATCATTTTCTTGAAGAGTTACTTGGTCTTCCTAACTTGAACCTGTTTGACCTTCTTGCCTTGAAACTGCTTGACCTTCTTACCTTGAACCTATTTGGAATTGAGTCCTACACCATATTGCAATATGTCCAAATTTATTGCAATTAAAACACTTGATATTGTAGCCTTTGGATGGTGCCCATATCCTGAATTATTTCTTTAAATCATTTTCATATCCATTCCTTTCCTAAACCCTGTATTGTGAAGATTTTTTTTCATAATCATATTGACCATGACCTCTGAATTGTACAGCTCTATAATCAAAACCATATTGCTCATTTCCTTTGCACTGAGAAGATCTATGACCAATATTTTTATATAAGAAGCAGTGTCCCTGAAAACCATACCTTCTTCCTTTGAAGTTCCTTCTAGAAAAATAAAACTTCTTTGATCCATAGAACCTATAGTGTATAGCCCTGTGTCCAAATCCATTAAAATAAAAAAATGTCCTTGAAAAGCCCTTTTTTCATGCCTTGGTTCCTCATACCTTTCTTGACCATTATCCTTGTGATCATATTTGACTTGTGCATTGTATCCTTGATCCTTCTTTGTGGTATCCAAATATTCTTCCTTAAATTCTTCCTTGCTTTCTTTTTCAAGAATTTATTTGCCTTTTGAACTTGATTCACTTATCTCAAAACAAGATCCAAATTGGATATTTGGATCCATAGGATATTTGGAACTTTATTCATCTTTCTCTTCATTTGTGTCCAATAGCAAACTGGCATCCATCTCTATTGTCTCTAAAATACATGTTTCCTTCTCAGTGAAAATATATTGACCTTTTGAGTCATGTGATGGATCAAACTTCTAAAGTATGGAACATCTCAATTATTTTAGATTCTCCTTAACCTCTTGTAGTTGCTCATGGATATCATTGAAGTCTTATTTTAGATCAACTGAGACATATGTCTTTCTTGAAATATCCTCTTGTTTAACTTCTTCTATTTGGAGTGGAAGTTCTTCTTCTACTTCTTTTATCCCATAGAAAAACCCTTCTTCATCTTCATTGTCATTGAGATCATTATATTCTTCTATAGAAAATAAACTCTAATGAATCCTTTGTCTTTTCATGTTTCCTTGGTATATCATTTCATCTTCACTATCACTAAAGCCATTGCAATATCCTGATCTGTGATCTCGTTGACCACACACAAAGATTTTTTCTCTTTCACCTTATATTCCTAAGAATATAAGTTCTTCCTTTTCATCATATGAGATATCTCTATCACTGTTATATGAGCCATCATTTGCTTCCTCAATGTAGAAAATTTTCTTAGTCTTACAAATACTTTTCTTCTTCTCATGCTTGATTTGCTTGTACATGTCATCTTTGTCATGCTTATGCTTTCCTTCTTATTTTATTATGTGATACTATTTTTCATCATCATAATTTTTTTCATGTGGAAACTTGTTTGCATAGTTACCATAATCACCATACTTGTAGCATTAGAATTTCTTCATATCCTTGTAATTCCTTGATTCCTTTTTCCTTTTGATGAAGTTAGCTTCCTCATAATTATCTGAGTCTCTATCTGTCTCTAGATCTATCCCTTTATTTTTTTCTAAATCTTTTAATACAATTTCTTTCTTTGTAGCCTGATGCTTATCTATCCTCATCTCATAAGCTATGAGAGTTCCTTATAGTTCTTCCATTGTTAGCTTGTCGATATTCATTGTTTCTTCTATCGTTGAAAACTTTACATCATACTTCATGAGAAGTGATCGCAAAACCTTTTGAGTAACATATAATTCTTTCATCTCAAATACTGGGCCTATCATGGTGTTAGCAATCTAATCAACTCGAAGTAAAAACTTTACAATATCTTTATAATATTCCATTTTGAATTCCTCGAATCTTCTTCTATGAGTTTGTATTTTTGCCAACTTTACCTTGGAATATCCTTCATAGGTATTTTGCAACTTGGTTCACATTTCATTATCTGAATTACATACCATGACCTTTACAAAATCTGTCTCACGAAGCCCACTTAGAATACAATTCATTACCTTTGCATTGATCTCAACCAATTTCCTAATAGTCTTATCTGTCTCAGGATCACCTTCAACCTTATACTCTTTTGCAACCATCTGCCATACCTCATATCCCTATGATATCAAGTAGTTATTCATTCTCATGCTCCAAAAAGCATAATTGTTATCGTCAAATAGTGGAGCCTTACTTGTATATGATCCATTCTATGAAGCCATCTGTGTTCTTGTAGAATATACCCTCAAGTTGTTAGCCTTTTCGAAGGCACCTGCTCTGACACCAATTGAGGAACACAAGCTTATAATGAGAGGGGGGTGAACAATATAGCGCCAAATTTTTACTTTCTTTCCAAACCAATATCAATTAATGTCCTCAATTGCAATAACCAAATATATCAGTGTGCATTAATAATATAGATAACGATAGTAAGCAAGTGCACAAATCATCACACACAATTGAGACACAAGATTTAATGTGGTTCCCCCAATGTGGGGTAGTGCACAAGATATTATCCTTATAATATTTCATAAAGAAATAGGGATTCTTATCCCAATACAAATGATTACTTTGATCTGCTCAAATTTAGGATGTCCTGATCTACTCAGGTGGGCTCCACTGATCTTCTCAAGTAGGCTATCCATTGATCTGCTTAGTTAGGCTCTCCACTGATCTACTCAGCTAGGCTATCCACTGATCTACTCAGTTAGGCTCTCCACTGATATGCTCAGCTAAGTAAATGGTTTTGATGTATTTTTTATTTATGTCCTATCTCTTTCACTGCTCACCAATATGTCTCAATGCCTTCTCACAAGGCTCAAACAATCCTACTCAAATACTATCCCAAATACGTTCTCAAAGTCTTCACAAAAGGCTCAAACAATAATGCACAAAAGTTGTCTCAAATCTGTCCATAAATTCTATCCCAAAAGCCTTCCCAAAGGCTCAACCAATCATGCATAAAAGTTGTCTCAAATCTGTCTAGAAATTCTGTCCCAAAAGCCTTCCCAAAGGCTCAACCAATCATGCACAAAATCTGTCCAAAAATTCTGTCCCAAAAGCCTTCCCAAAGGCTCAACCAATGACTCTCAAGTAGCACTCAAATCTCAACCACAAATCAATGAATGCAAGGCTCAATGATGAACTCAATAATGGATAACAAATGAATGATGACAATACTCAATAATGTGCTAAAAAATGAATGGCAATATACTCTTCAATGGATGACAACAATGATCCACAATGATCTCAACAATGTAAGACAAATGATCTCTCAAATGGATGACAACAATGCTCAATAATGTACTCTCAAATGGATATTATCAATGCTCAACAATGTACTCTCAAATTTATGGCAAATGAGCTCTCTAATGAAAACCTCTCCAAGAAATAAAAATTAGGACTTCAACAAACCAAGAACAATCTCCACAAGCGATAGCAATAGGTTCTGAATAATATCTTCCTCATGCAATGTCAATAAGCTCTCAAGAAACAAGCACAAATCCCTCAAGAAAAGAGCTCTCAAATAGCCAACAATGATCTCCTCAAATGAAAGACAAATGTATCCACAAGTGACTAGCAAATGATCTCCTCAATGGTCTCAAATAGTGGCAATGGACTTAGCAAATAACCAACAATAATCTCCTCAAAGCAATAGCAAAAACCTTCTCAATAATGGCAATACTCTCAATGAACTCCACTAAAGCAATCATGGAAGTCAAGAATCAATTTTATCCATAAAATTGATTTTATAATCCATCCACTTCCTCTCAATAGCCAAGGCACATAATCAAGAAATTTGTCTTCAACTTCAAGCCCTAACTCATGTGGATGTATTTTAACTCAAGGTAGCAATTAACTAGGTCTCAAGTTCCTAGTTTAATTTCATAATTAAATTATGTACTAGGACATATAACAAGTGTAACACTTTTCAACCTTATGACTCCCTAATTTCATTAACACATACAAAAAGAACCTATGCTTTTATTTTTAAATCCACACCTTATAACTCCACATACAACAATCACAAATATTTATTTCCACACCTTATATCTCCCTAATCACACACAATAATAACAAATATTTAATTCTACACCTTATAACTCCCTAAGCACATTAACACATACAACAAGCATTTATTTCCCTAAAATCCTTATGACTCCCTAGTTATCACAAAAATAATTTTAATGCACCAAAACTTTGGTAATAACAAATATTACCATGCACTGGAGATAAATACCTTTATTCAAAATTTGTTGCCTTCACAACCTTTGAAATCGATAATTCCTTTACCAAAAATCAATGCGCCTTCACACCTTCATGGGAGTCAAAATTTGTTCCTCTCACCTAGTGTTGTGAGGAACTTACCATGTAGGCGTAAGCTCATGTTGGGATTTAATCCCAAACACCCAACTTATCCTGTGCTTTGAATCTGAAAACCCGAATTACCTTTCTCAGCAAAATACTTTGCCCCTAGCGGGATTCGAACAACGAACCTGCCTTGTGCAAAGTTTGTGCACTACCAACTACGCTAAGGAGTCCTCTATGATGTCACTTTCTTCGAAGCTCCTCTTTATATGACTCTCTCTCATGCACTATGTCAAGTATTAAATAATCAAAGGTTTTTACCTTTTATTTATATGCACCTCCATGCCTTTGAATGACGTCGACAAATCTTTATTTATCTCCCCAACCTTTGCACATCGGCGGATAATATAATACAACCTTAGACCTTAGAATTATTAAATAAAAATTTAATAATTCACCTTTTAACTTTGAATTGGGATATCTCCTTCATTATTTTGAATTTCGTCATGAAACTTTTTGCACCTAGGTTTTATTGGAAAACCTTTTCATCCATCATAATTTGGATAAGTCTTAGCATAGTGGTTTTAATGAAAAAACATTTCCAATGGTTTTAATAAAAACCCTTTTCATTGGTTTTAATTAAAAACCTTTTCGTTGATTTTAATAAAAACCCTTGCCATTGGTTTTAATAAAAACCTTTACCATTGGTTTTAATAAAAACCATTAATATAATATTTTAAAAATTAAATATTATATGCCTCTTGTGCCACAAAACCCTGTAAATATCAATGCTCTCCAAAATATCATAAATGATTATTTATGAAATGCTTTTGCCACCAAAACTCAATGTGATCCATGTGACATCAATGACAACACAAAATAACTCAAATTGCCAATAGTGACTTCTCGTTCCATGGTATCCTTAACTAAATTTACATGTTTTATTACTTCACCCAGCCAAATCAATAGATGTGTGAGGAAATTTAGTTATGTGTAAAGTATCAGTAATTCTAGCATGACTTCCACTTGTGTGCCCTTCAGAGGGTTTTTGCCATGGTCACAAACATATACCTATTTCGGTTCCAGATAAATATTAGGTGTCTTTTCTGGCAATGTTTCCATGTCCTCCATTGTTTGCACCTAGACAGTGGGTAACAACCAAGGTTGCCTCATATAAATATCTGAGATATCTTTCCTCCATGGACCTTGGGCTTCCTACTTAACCAATATTTTCAGCTCCTCCTCAACCATGCATTGCCACATTTTCCACTGCTCCATGCATGCACCGTTGAACTGCAAGCTAAGGCTATTCATAACTTTACCCAATCTATCAAAACATATTGCTGCTAGTTCATCCATTTCATCCAAGGGTCCATAAAGTTTGGTACTTTGAGGAGAATTTCCTGAGACCAAGTGTCTATCTGGTCCTCTTCCTATGCAATCCCTTTGCCTCTCTCCTCATGGTGAACAGGTGGTCTTTTTATTACTGTCTCCTGTACAAGACTCTTGCTGCCCTGTCCTCCTTGTTCCTCCAATTTTTCTAAGTCTACTACCTCTGGGGGTTGTTTTCCTTTATCTGTAGGGTTTTCTTTTGCTGCACTCCCTACCGTTTCCTCCATCCCTACTATTTTTCCATCCTTGGATTTTCTGCCCATGTAACCTATAGTAGTAGGTCCTCCTCTACCCCAAGGTTACTACTAAGTTCTAGAGGTTTTGATGTGCTTGTTTTCCTAGTAGCTTCATCAAATATAGCATCTACTGAGAATGTGCTCAAAGTAGCTGCTAGCAAGGTTAGCCTTGCCAAATCTAACTCTGTCAGATATGGTGATCCAATGCGGGCTATATACTTAGCCTTATCTAAATATTCAGTGGGTCTAACCCATTCATATGTACTGGTCCTAGCTACCAGATTATGAAGGGTTGACGGTACAAACAATTCTTCTTCTTGTGGTAGTTGATGCTTCTCCCGACTCCGTACTATCTCCAAATTCTCAGCTATCTTCTGCAAAGCTTCCTATGAGAGAGCTGGGGATGGAATGTCAAATTGCCCCTTCTTCTTCTTCTACTTAGGCTCTTCCAGATATTGAGCCTATTTCTATTTGTGTGGTTCCTTTTCCTAAACTTGTGTTGCTCTCCTATCCTCTGCTTCCAATGCCACCACCAACTTCTCTTGAATTGGTTTATGTGAAATCTGTTTGACCCTTAATTTCTTTGTTGGTGTCATTTTCTTAGTTGGTTGGGCCCCTATCCACATGCAAATAGATGGTGCTATGGGTGGAAGTTGCCTTGGAGCACCAAAATATGGGATCGGGATCTCTGCTTTTCTTGCCACATCCAAGATCAAACCAATGGCATGAAAAGTAAGAAAAATTCTTGGTTGTTATCATAAGAAAATCCTATATCTACATTGATAGATATGTTTCCCAATCATATTGTATGCCTTGCACTATCCCTTACAGATACAAAATCAACCATATGGGAAAATTTAAGCTCTACTGATCTCCTGATAACCTTACTATTATTACATTCATGCCTACTTCCAATCCATCATTTTAGAGTTGTCCTTGCTTGATCCCTATTCCCCTATTGAAACTTAACATAGATTTTGCCTCTTCCCTGGTCGAAGTTGTGACATTCATGATCAATTCTTGTGATCTCTTTGGATCCACCCTTTCGTTCACCATCGACTTGCCTTTCCATGGGAGTCCAAAAGTGCTCTGGAAAATTTTGGGGGAAATATACTATTAGTGTAGAATCGACTATTTCCATGAAACTGCTATGTTTCCAAACATCATATGTTTCCAACATTTATAGCAGGTATTCTTTAAAAATTGCCTTATCAAAATGCGTAGCCTATAGGATGAAGTGCATTCTTGCCTCCTTCAACTTTCTCTTTTTTGGGTGGCTATCTGGTGTATTTTCCCACCATTGGTGATAATATTCTCCAGTTGGGCATACCCAAGTGATATCCTCCACTACTACGGGTACCTTATTTCTCGTATTCATCTCCTTATTCTTACAGGTTGCTACTTCTACCACTTCTCTTCTACTCTGACTCTAACCTCATTTCGTACTTTTGTTGTGCCCTTTAATTTCAATATCCTACTGGTGCCCTAATGTCTTTGTGGCCACTGATTATGGTTTTGGCTCACTACAGACTAGAATATTCCCTAACCTCTGAGCCATCAGTCTTAGTCTACCTCCTAGCCATCCAGTTCCCACAATTATCAAGTTTGTTAGACATCAGGTTGCATAGTCATCCAATTGTGTGGCCCTCAGGTGTTGCCAGACATTTGGTTATGTAGCCATCAGGTGGTAGTAGACATCTGGTTGTGCATCCATCAAGACCAGGGGATGATGCAGCCATCAGGTGGTAGTCATCTGGTAGGTGGACTAAAGCCGTCGGGTGGATTTTATGTGGTAGCCATATGGTAGGTGGACTGTAGCTGTCAAGTGGCAATCGTTAGGAGGACTACACCCATAAAATGGGTTGGTTGTCTAGAAACCATCAAGTCAAGTTTCAACCGTTAGGTGGGCTACCATCATATGGATAGGTGCACCTGTAAAATACCAACCGTCTACTCTTTGCTACCTACTACCACCTCTACTACTCTTAAATCACCACACCTTATTTTTTCTCTATTCTCCTTCTTACCTGAGTGATGTTGTAAATGAGGATCTTCCCCTCCTTTTATAGTTACCCACAACCATTATGCAACCACCACCTTGCAACTAACTTTGTGGATGCACGACATGTCAGCCAACTAGATGTCTAGGTGTCCCTTCTTTTGTCTTATCCCTATTTTGTCTTTTCTTTATTTTTTCTTTTCTCTATTTTGAATTTTTATTTGACTTTTTCAAGTTTTCTTATTTTATTTATTTATTTTTTCTATATTTTTTCAAAATTGTATACGACGTCTCCATTTTAATGTCGATGGGTGAACTGCATGGTCAAGACAATACACATTTCCCATGCATATGATATCTCATTTTTATGATGATAGCTATTTCTTCCTAAAATATTAAAATCATCATCACTATAACTATTTATTTCCTCCATCCTATGTCGTATTCGATGATTATTCCATATTGTGGGAGTTCCCGAGTGTGACTATGGTTGTTATCTTGTCCTATCCCATGGCATAATGCACCAGTCTTGTTGTTCTATTTCTTCCATCGGATACCTTATTTATGGCTCTAGGGAATGATTCATGTTGGTCCATTGCCTGGCATTATCATTGGCTTGTTCATTCCTTTTTGATATCGTATTAGTTTGTTACATCCATTGTTCATCCAATCGAACCTCTCCATCCTTTGGGCTAGAAATATTATTCTCTGCTACTTCTTCTCGATGGCTATTATTCAGGTTCAAGCATTCTAGGTGGGTAGGCACCAGTGGAACTCATTCAGTCCTCTCATCATTATGTAAAATTATTAAAAAGTCATCCATATATTTATATATCACCCTATCTTGTATCTACTGATCAAGCTCATGTGGCCTGGGCTATTGCCATATTTGTTGTTCCTTGTTTTGGTGGTGATGACTAATTCCTGTACCTCCTCCTCGACCTCTATAGTTTCTTGCAACTGCTCGTGCTTGATCCCTATGCTCTAAATTGGGGTTTCTATCCCAATTTCTCCTTCTGTGGACCTGGTTACTTCGTCCTCGACCTCTTTTCGATCAAATATCTCTAATGTTGGGCTACTGTACTCCTAGCTACCCGAGATTCGGTTGGTACCTCGGTCGTTCTTGATGACGTCTTTAGTTCCTACGAGCTCACTGAGATGGACCTCTCGGTCTATTCTTAGGAGCATGAAGTAATGGGTTGGCTCTGACTAGGTTTCCATATGGGCCTTGCGGTCCAAACTAAGAACCAGTCAACCTATTGGTAGTTGGAGGGAAATTTCTTCCTCTCAAGCTACTAGGACGGAGGTCAACCATGCTCCTCCCTTGGTCATGTGCTCTCGGTATTCCTTGTGGTCTCTTGAAGGTACCTAAATTGTCTCAGCTACGGGCCTCATTTGTGGGTTGTGGTTCTGGCTCAGGTGTTAGTTGTTGCAAGATCCTCAGTCTCCTATCGGCTCTCATCAGTCTTTGCCTCCATATTCTTTGCTCAAATTGTTGTTGCATGGTACAATGAGCTAAATTCTCCTGGTACTCCTCTGAAAATATTGAGTCGGTACTTGAGTCATTTCCATCTCCTACCATGTTGAGTGGCCATACTAAAGTTTCTTGAACCCTTTGCTGCAATCTTTATACTTCTCTTCTATGCTGTCATAAATCTAGTGCAGCCATTCGATACCTAGCTACCTCCTCCCGTTCAGTTGGGCATCTCATGGCTCCAGCATAAGGTGTTCTCCATGCACAAGGTGGTGGTATTTATAGTATAACATCCTTTTTCAATCCTCCATTGTATTCATATTGTGGACTGAGTGAAGCATCATCTTCAATTATCTATGCAATTTCTAGAAATCTAACACCTGCATGTCGACTACGATCTTCATCCCTTTATCTTCTATTATATGGGTTTTGCGATAGGTTGTGGTCACTGTTTGAGTCTTCCAACCATCCTCTAGTTCTTATTTTTTCAAGTACCATCTTGATATCCTTCCATATTATTGCTACCATTTCCTCCCTACTTATCTGATATTTAGTAGTCGAGTTTTGTCCTACTTCCCATCTATTGGGTCTTTCTGGAGAATCTCTTGTCTCCTGATGGTTCGTTGCTTCTCCACCTGAGGATTCTTCTGTATTTAACACGATTTTTAGTGAGGCTGAAGAAGAACTCCTAGAAGGTGCACCTGTTACTATTGCTTTTCCTCTTCTATTTTCCCTTGGACTCATCACGTCTTCATGTTCTTCTTCCAAGGAGAATAAACTTCCTTCTAAAGAGTTCCCTGTTGCACTTCTTCTCAGTTCCCCCTGATTCAGCTCTGCCCATTCCACTAGGTGAGCTTCGTGCCTTTAGTTTACCCTATGCATGGTTGTGTCCAACTCCTGGATCACCTATTCCCGTAGCTGATTATTGTACTGCCTCAGAGTCTCATATTTTTATAGCAACCTATGTGTTTATGTTCTCATTCATTGCAAAATTTTGACTCCATATTCCTCATCTTCTTCTAGAACCTCCTATTGAGCAACCTCCGTCACAACTTAGAGTCGGTCCTCTTCACTGTTACTTAAGAGTTCCATTGCCTGTCTTTCTTCACTCCCAAACAACCAATCCAGGTTATGAGTTTCCTCCTCTCGAATAGTGCTACCCTGCTTGTCATTTCCAAAAGGTTGTGTGCCTGGATATTCCTCTTCTATTTTGGAAGTTCTTGTTTGTCCCAAGTTGATCATATTCACCTGTGCACGAGGTTTTTATAATTTAAGCGTAGAACCATTTATCACCTCAGGGCATAATTTTATGTCCAATTTTCTTATCTTAACTACCCCGTTCTTGAGTACTTCTACCGAGAAGGGTCCAAGACAAAGTTTTTAACTTTCCCAGCTTGAGTTCTCTCTTACCATTATATTTGACAACTAGTCCACCGGCCTTGAGATCTAATTTTTGGATATATTTATCGTGCCAAAATTTCCTCCTCTGTGCAATATCCATTTCCCATTGTGCCATCACCCTCTTTTCATCCAATTGTACCAATTTTGTCAGTCATTCTCGAATACTTTCCTCATAATTCAAGAGATTGTTGACTACTACCCTCAAGCTAGGTAAAAGGAATTCAATTGGTACAACTACTTCCTATATGTGCATTAGTTGAAAGGGTGTGTGATTTGTAGTGGGATTGAAAGTGGTCCTGTATGCCCATAAAACTATTGATAACCATTCCTCCCAGCCGGATCCTTCTACTCCGCATGTTTTGTACATGATCGAAACCAAGACTTTTTTGTTTCCTCCACTTGCCCATTTGCTCTTGAATAGTACGGGCTTGAAGAGGAATGAAAAATCCTGAATTCCACTATCAAGTTCTAAATAATTGCATTCACAAAATTGCCTCCTCTATCACTTATTAACTGTAGAGGTATTCCTAACCTTGTAATTACTTGTTCATACAAAAAGTGAGCTATGATTTTTGCCTAGTTGTATGGTAAAGCCCTTGCTTCTACCCATTTTGTGAGATATTCCATGGTAACCACTATGTATTGAGATCTTCTCCTTTGAATTGTTATTAGAGGACCTAAAAAATCCATCCCCCATCATTCAAAGAGTTCCTAAGGCTATGACGGATTAATGGCATGAAGTCTCTCTTCAAGGGTTTCCCTATTGTTTGACAAGTATCACATTCTACCACAAAATTCTTAGCATCGTGAAAGAGGGTGCACCACCATAGACCTACCAACAACACTTTCATTACTGTTGCATCTAGTCCCATGTGTCCTCTTGTTAGTCCCTCATGTGTCTCCTTCAGGGTTTATTGTACTTCATCCTCCATTATACATCTTCATGGTATGTGGTCCTCCCCCATATTGTAAAGAAATCATGTGATCAAGGTGAAGGGTGCCAATTTTGTGATAACTTTCCTCTTCTCAACTACCATTAACTCTTCTAGCAACTATTCTATTGATAAATATTCCTCTATATGCTTATACCATCTTGGTATAGCATTAATCATGAACAACTGTGCATTGGTAAATTCATTTGGTATTCCTTCCTCTGTAGGTTCTCCTAAGCAAATCCTTGACAACTGGTCCACTATTATGTGTTTCTTCCCTAGTCTAACTACCACTATAAACATGAATTCTTGCAGAGTGACGAGCCATTGACTTACTCATCCGTAGATCATTGGTTTGTTGATCAAGTACAACAGAGCCTGATGGTCCACATAAAAAGCAAAGGGGTTAGCCAGTAGGTAGTGTCTATACTTTTGTACTACATACACCATTCCCAGTGCTTCTCGCTCTATTGTTTTATAATTCTTCTTGGCTCTCAATATTAGTCGACTTGCAAAATATATGGGCTAATCCAACCCGTATTGACCTTCCTGTGCCAAGGCACATCCAATGGCAAAATTTGAGGCATCCACATGCACATGGAATTATTTATCCCAATTTGGGTAAACCAGGATAGGTGCTTTCACCAAGTGCCCTTTCAATCCCTCAAATGCCACCTGGTGTTCCTCTATCCATATGAATGGAACACTCTTCCATGTAAGCGCATCTAGTGGATGAGATGTCAATGCATAATTTTGGATAAACCTCCTATAATATCTGATAGTTCCCAAAACAGTTTTAATGAAGCTCACATAATGTGGCTCCTCCATTAGTAACACTACCTATATTTTATCTGGGTCATGCTTCAAACCTTCTTGACATACTATATGCCCTAGCAGCTTTTCGTATGGCACCAACAAGACACACTTATTTGGGTTTAGTGCTATTCATGCTTTCCTGCATAAACTCATGCATTCTCCCAAGGCCTTTAAATGTTCTTGTGTCTTCCCATACAGTGACCAATCATCTAGAAAGGCTTTAAAATTCCTTGTGGAAATTTTATCAAAAATATACAAGATGATCCTTTGAAAAGTAGCATGCACATTACATATTCCAAATGGCATGCGATTATATGCATATATTCAATTCTCTACCACAAAAGTAGTCTTTAACTTATCTTATTCTATTATGCTAATCTGATTATATCTCGAGAATCCATCCAAAAATGAATAAATATCATGGTCAGATACTTCTTCCAGTATGGAGTTTGTGAATGGGATTGGGAAGGGATATTTTATAGTTACGGCATTCAAACTTCTAAAATCCACACAAATTTGGATTTTATGTACTTCCATTTTTAGAGTGATTACAATTGGTGAAACCCACTCGCTTGTCATAACCTTCAATATAATGCCTGCATCTAGCATATTTTCAATTTCAGCATTCACCTTTGCTGCATATTTGGGATTCATTCTGTAAGGATGCCTTCTTACTAGTTGCATGCCTTCTATCAAAGGAATCTTGTGTACACAGAGTTCAGGTGGTACTCCCTTCAAATATTTATATGTCCATGAAAAAATATCCTTATAGTCCATAAAATTATTAATTGCTGCTAATTTTAGGATTGGATCCCAATCATCTCCATATTTGATCATCTTCTCTTCGTCCTTTTCTCCCAATTTTATCTGAATCATCCTTGGACCTTCGTATTTGATTGACTCAGGGTCATCTGCTGCCTTTAGTGCAGCAATGGGGTGGGCTGGTTTATCCTCTATGACTGCCTCCCCCATTGTGAATTCTACAAAATTCTTGGGAAATATCCACTTTTCTCTTTCCTTGTATTTTTCCAATGTTGTTTGTATCTTGTTACTAGTTTCTCTTTCTGGTTCCTGTATCTCATCCTCTTGAATATATTTTCCTGCATCTATACAAATACATTGGGGAGGGAAGATCTTATAATCCTCTAACTGCTAGTGTAGTAAACCTTTATCTTGGTCATACTCATCTTCCATGCAATCATAAAGGTGCAACACTCCCTCCTCATCTGGTTCATGTCCCATTTCACCATATGATGAGGAGGATCCTGAATCATCTGAAGTAGCTATGTCCTGACTTACTATTTGGTTCTTCAAATTAATTATATACTTGTGCTACCCCTATTTGAAATATAGCCATTCTTTCTCCCAATTGTGGTTGAATTTTACTGTTCTCAACCATCCGCGTCCTAATAGTGCATCATGTATGATTTTTTCATAGCAATGACAAAAAAATATAAGGTGAAGTCCTATTCAGCTATGCATACCTTATGATTCATAAAAATGCCTATTGTTTCAATGCCATATTGATCAACACCATATAGTTTGAAATTTGGAGATCGTAAGGTGGGTTGCCCTAGAATACGCCATGTCTTCTCTGGCATCACATTCACACTAGACCCTCCATATACAATCACTTGATTCAGCCTATGGTTCAAAACTTCCATTTGAACAATAGCTGGCCTCCACCCAACTTCAATAATCAATATTTTTGGGTCGATAAATTGTCCTTGCTTGATAGTTGCTACCTATCGAGGTTCATCATTTTTCTTGATGACTTCCCCAATTGTAGTGTATAACTCCGATATTATACTAAACAAGTTGGTGACCTTAATCTCCACCTTAGTGTTTAGTACCTCTGTTACCAAGCCTTCTACTAATGCCTTTTTCATGATTTCTGGTCTCTTTAACACTTTCTCCAGAACTAGTCCTTGTTTCTCCTTTGCCAGTTCTGTCTCAATCAATTTTTGGGCTTCTTGCCATCATTCCTTCTCCTTGGTAGGGTTTGGATAGTCTTCCTTTTTATTGGATAGCAAAGACTTCTTTGTCTACCTCAGTCACTTCTCCAATCCCAATGAGGTTAATATTCTACGTTCCACTGGTACTTGTTTTTTTTGCGAAATTAGCCTCCTTGTGATTTATAGGACCACACCATTTACACATTTGAGTGGTGTTTTTACCACTATTATTACCTACATTCTAGGGTTTAGGAAATTCTTCACAAAATAGATCCATTCTTGACAATTTTCACACTGAATAATCGATCGACCATTAGAGTCGTATTGCAATCGGCTCTAAAATCCTTGTCTTTCTCCTCGACGATTATTCATGTATCCTATGCTAGTGGATCCTTGTCCATTCCTCTATGGATTTGGCTTCTCTTATTATTGTATTACCAATGTTTCATGCCTCTTACTTTTTAGGTTGAATGGATAGTCAATGATGGGATGTCCTGCAACTTCACATATATTACAGTATGCCTTCTTTGGATAGTTTATGTTTGAGTGTCCCTCTACCTTGCAGTCTAAACACCAAATTTATTTTTGATCCTTTTGACCTTCCTCTTTTGCTTATTTTAGGATTTTTTCAAATTCTCTCTTGAAGGTATGAATCATATTCTGTACTTTATCTTCAGCTTCACTGTCCAAATCTTCAACATGCTTTAAGTATCCACCAATACCTGTGGTCATTTTTTTGCCTTCACTTTCAAAGTTTTTAGCCTTCTCCAGTGCTTATACATACGTTGAGGATGGTACTGCCTTCATTTTATTCTTGAACCTTGGTATTAGCCCATCCAAAAACCATCGCTTTACCATACCATTGGCAGGTGTCATCTCCATTTTGTCTATCAATTGTTTCAATCTTCTATTGTAGCATTTGAAATCCTCATATATTTTTTGTTTAGTGACATATATTTCTATAATTATGTTAGTGTCATCCATCATTGGTCAAAATTATTCTATGAATGTATTCTTGAGGTCGTCCCATTGTGTAAATTCTTGCGTACTTTGTCTCTTCAAGTACTAGTCTATCACCATGCCTCACAACATGGCTGGGAACAATTGCAACAATTGTGTGTCTTGTGTGACTCCATTAGCTCCCCAAATGGTAATGCAAGTCCTCACATGTCATTTTGGATCCTCCTTCCCTTCACCTAAGAAGGGTGGACATTTTTTTTGTATCGTTCTATTGGCAGGATTCACCATGATATTTTGTATTCCTAGTGTTAGTGGTTGTAGTGGTTGGTTTGATTGTCTATTTACTATTGGTGGTGCAAAGTTATGCCCAAATAGCCTTCTTCCCATATCCAATTGGTTTTTTCTTCATGAAATCCTTTGCAAATATACCAAATGTGGCTCTGAAATTCCTCCCCATGAACCTCCACGTCGGTGCTTTGATACCAGGTTCTCTTCTTCAGTATCCTCTGGCCACCCTTCCCTATTGGTTCTGGTCTTTCCATACAGTCTTCAATGACGGGCTCTTCCTCAGCTATTTTCTCTCCCTCATTTTCTACAATCACCAACCATGTCTCTATACTGACATTGTCTTCCTCTTCAGTGTTCCAACCTCTCTCCACTCTCGAAAGGGATACTTGCACAACCTCGTGTGTTCTTAATTTTACCAGTCATGCACTTCTTCTCACCAGTATTTGCACTTTGTTTTGTAACCTAAAACCAGTCATTCACATATTCTTCCTATCACTTATTAAACATTAGTTTTTTTTAGGCAACAATGTTAAATATAAATAGGGGTGAGTACATTCCCGATATGGGGTGATGACAAGTCAATATCAAGCCCAACCAATGGTTATACAAGTCTATCAATTCAATACCTTAACTCTACTAGTATATGGTCAGGTCTAGACATCAGGAGTATAGATATCAGATGAGAAGGGCTAGACATCAGGAATAGTCACCAAGGTGCCATACGTTAGGTAGGGTTCAATCGTCAGGCTATTCTATATTTCAGGCTTAGATCTAGATGTTATGTAGTCCTAGACGTCAGGCCTTGGGTCTAGATGTCAAGATGCCCTAGAAATCAGGTGCAGGGGGTGATGTTTAACTATTTGATAGCTACCATACGTCAGGGCTAGATGTTAATTCTCTTGTTCAACATGTAATCTTGGAAACCTAAAAATACACCCTATTTCTTCCTACTCCAGCACTTGCTCTTAGGAATACTTAAGTTCTCAAACTTGCAATGACAATTAGTATATAAATACCTACAAATCCTCCATTAATATGTATCATAACCTGTAACTTGTCACACAATCACCAATTCACCATACATGCAAAAAATAGAACAACATAACATCCTTTCTATATTACTTAGAATGAATAGTATACAATGCTTACAACATGGATTGGATCTCTTACAAATATTTGAAAGGAGGTTTAAATAGGTGCAAGAAGTTGGTTTTCCCAACCAATTCCTAGAACTACCCTCAACCATTTCCTTAATACAATTCTTAACTTAAATTTAGACATCAACAACTTGGTTATGCCTAACAACACTAACTAGAAATCTAATCCACTCGTCTAGTACTAACAAGCATGATGGCTATTTTTGTCTTGTAGCGCCATATGCATTTACATTCATATTTGATTCAATTGGCTGTATTTTTCAGAAATAAAAACATAAGCCTAAACAAATGCTTATATACATTGCAAAATTATTGATGGATGTGCCAGCCAACCCTAGGGTCTAGAAATGTTGTCTACAACCTATAGTCACATGTAGTCACCCATAGTTGCACATAGTCTCAAAACCTATAAAATTACAATAATTACTCCCAAAACACCTTCTATTCACAAAAGGGCTATCTATAAGCCCCTTTAGGTCATCTAATCCCTTTCCTACACCTAATCATGGTCCCTATGCGACCACCTCCTCCAAAAATCCTAATCATGGTAATTCTAATTCTATTTTGAAAGTCATTTTATCATTAAAGTGCACTTTATGACTTAAACATGATTAATTAGGGATAATCTAGATTAACCCTAATTTTATCCTCACACATGTGTGCACCCATAACTTAGTTAAGATATTTCTAAATATTCTTAACCTAATCACAACCTAACCTAGGATCTACCTAATCAGGGTTAACCTCAACCCTTGCTCACACGTGTGCACCTAGGATATTTCTAAGATGCTTCTTCAAGGCATATGAAGATATGAACCATATTCCACTTCATCCTGTTAACCTCACCATGGTTGGAATATAACCTAAGGCTCATGCCACCTCACAAAGGACACCTCACCTCCCTAGCCTTGGCCCACTCTATAAATAGATGGCCATTTTCACCATGAAATAATTCTTGCATTTTTGTTTTACTTACCAAAACTTTGTAGGAATCACTCCATAATAGTCTCCATCACTTCCACATTCATCATACATCAAGCAAAAACATCAAGAGTTAATCTGAATAGAAATATAAAGAACCGGTCAACAACAGTAAGATTTGCACACCGTTGTGTGAACCTGACACAAAGTTTCACACACTGCCATGCAAACCTTTTTTACATCAAACCTACAACTATATATTAGGTAAATATCACTTTTTTATAGTTTCTATAGCTTCATTTCTAGTTTTCATCATGTTTTATTTCATTTCAAGGTCATTTTATCTTCATAAATATGGGATATGATCAATGATAGGTCCCCAAATGTACTAACCCATTTTTGTAGGTCCAAAAAGGTACAAAAGACATCATACAAGCACCCAAGAAATGGCACACATGCAAGAAGCCCATATACATTGAGGGCACCGAAAGACATTAGAAAATGCACTAAATTCATATTGAGAAAAGAGGAAAACATTTCTTGAGATAAAGTTCATTTTGTAACCTCCTTTTAAATAAATAATAAAAAGCATTCATCTATTATTCCATTAGTTTTAGAATTGGTGACTTTCATGTGTTACATTCTGGAATGCTTGGTGGAAGTCCCACAAATGATTTTATATTAGCTCCACTACTATATAATTCACATTTTGTTCTACTTTTATATGTTGCAGGCACTATAAATCCAAAGAAGAGTCCATAACAGCCCTGAGACACACTTTAGACCTTCTTCTATGAAGTTGCATCCTTCTATGTCTAGTTTGCACACCATCGTGTGAACCTATAGACAGGGTTCACACACCACCGTATGAACCTTACAAAACTACTTTAAATCAGGTCCCTATAGTGGGATATCTATTTATATTGCTCCACAAGACATTCCAGACACGAGAAGGATCATCCAGTATACTTGACATCAAGTATTTCATTCAAAGCAATTATTTTTCAAATGCATTAATTCAAATTTTAGATGTCTTTTCAGTGCACTAGCTTAGATTTCCAAGATTATATGTATTTTTTCACAAGGCTTACATAATTTTTGAATAGGTAACTATCATTCTTGAATAATTCCTCCTGAGGATCAAGCGATTGCCTGGTTGGTCCAGTAGTATGTCTTAGATTTTGACTCACAAGAGCATTTTGAGTCTCCCCCATTTGGATACCATTTTAATGTACCTTATTCCATTTAGGTTGTCACTCGCTTGTTGAGACATAGTTATATTTTGTGCACCCTTAGGTGTTGCAAGATGTTTTGTTTTGATGAAATTCCTTTTTAGTTTTCACTTCATTTCCAATATCATCTTCTAGAGCAAGTACTATCATAAAAATACAAAAAAACAATAAAAACCTTTTATTTTATTTTCTTAGAATTGATTCCAGTTGTATTCTTGTATTACACTCACAAATATTGGTTTCAACACATTCACTTTCTAGAAAACCCACTTGATCGATATACATAGTCTATCATTATTATTTTTCTATCATATTTATCCTCTATTGTAGGTTCTCACAGTAGTGTGTAAACCAGGTTCTCATAGCACAGGTTCACACAACAGTGTGTAAACTTTGTTCTAGTATATAGAAACATACAAAATTCTACATAGAACACACACACAAGTTCAAATTTTCATTTTTAATAGTTCTGAGCACTCAATCACAATACACATCACCATACCTATTATTACTCATAGCCAGGATTGTGAGCAAGCACATCTTATGGAGGAGACTTCTTGCACCACCTCCAACTAGTCTAGTACTCCCCCTCAATTCACGATAGAAACTTACACTCTCACACCTCATCTCCTCATTGGTTTCAAGACATCTTGCATACGCACCATGATCCAAGATGAGACTTCCATTTATAGTAATATGCTTGCCACATATTTTGGCAAGGATCATCCTATTCTTCCTCATTCACCTCCACCTAATCCACCGTCCACATTTTATGATCATGTTATCTATACAGCTCTAGGAGATCCATATCCATTCTTCACTATTGATGAGGAGACTCCACCTACCTCACCCACATCCACTCATCCATTTGTTTAGTATCCATCTTTTCTTAATTGTCCTCACCTTGAGACTACATCATCTACCCCCACAATAGAGATTATTTTAGATCACCAATCCTCCACTACTAGCACTCAGGTGCCTTCATCACAATAAACCCCCCAAAATTCATCATTGCAACAATAGTACACTCTGATCACATCATCCCAACAATACACCTCACATGCACCACAACAACCACCTTCATAATAATCATATTTTCCATCTTTCACTCCATCATCACAACCACCATCCCAATAACAACAATTCACTTTATAACAAAATCAACAAGTCCCATTTTGACAACTCTTTGTGGATATTTTCACCACTCCTTCATTTCAGTCATCCACCTTCGATGCTTATACTCCTTCATCACTTCCACCACCTACATTATCCTCTTCTAGGATGTATGGTATGCCATATTCCACACCACTTACACTATCTACTTCCACATTTTACATTCCTCCACCTTATCCATTTTAGGCTCACCTTTCCATTCCCATTTCTTCTTATAATCCACTTTACCCATATTATCTTGCCAATCCCCCATGCTATTCTACCAAACCTAAATTTTCTATTCATTGCTCATCCGGTTCGGTGTAGCTACCATATTTTGGCACATCATCTCACCATCCACCTTCATCCTCTATTCAAACACCACTTCCTAGACCACAATCTATTGTACCTACATTCTTAACATCACCTCCCTCCTAGTATTCCACACTGACCGTGTAAACATCACAACAGATTCCTATGCACCAAATACAAGTTTCTTAGCCATAATTTTCCTATTTATAGCAGACGTTTACCCCATAGCAAATCCTCATATTTAGCCCTATTTTTCACACTTTACAACAACAATAGTTATAGGAACAATTTTAGTATGCTCCCATTTCATAATGGGAGGAGTACCAACTACAATATCCTCCTAATTCTCATTCTTCCACAATTTCATCCAAACATTGCACCCCCATAAACTAAAATCCAACTTCTATAAGAATAAATCAAAATTTTGGATCTAGCACAACTAGTTATGAGCCCTAAAACCCACATATAATGAGTTGTGCAATGAAACCATTCATCCCTTAATTACCATTCCTCCTTATCATTACCATTTTGAGATTCCAAAATTTGAGAAATACAATGGTAAAGACGATCCTCACAAGCATATCAAAAATTACCACTTTGCATGCTACCAAATTCATAGTAATGATCCCATCATGTTGTGCACTTCTGATATTTCACTTGGGATACAAGCCCTTGATTGGTAAAACATGCTTCCATGTCATAGCTTGCTAATGTTTGAACAATTAGCTAACTCATTTCTTGAACACTTTTCCATCAACATCAATAAAAATATGAACTTTTTTGATGTCTATGCCTTACGATAGGTTGATGATGAACCTATCATTGATTTTATTTCTTATTGGATATCGTTCATTGATGACGTAGCTTATAGTCTCCTTTCCACAAAACTCATCATCTTGTTCACCAATATTTATCATAATCATGAAGAACACAAGCTTATTTAGAGAGGGAGGGTGAACAGTATAAGATCAACTTTTACTTTTCTTTCCCAAAAAATATTATCCAATATTATCAATGGAAATATCAATAGCAGTAATAAAAGCAATGCATAAATCATCACACACATGAGAGACACAAATTTAACGTGGTTCACCCAATGTGGGTTACATCCACGGAGAAAATATTTCTTCTAAATTTTCTCAACAAATATCTTGGGAATCAATTCCCTATTACAATGTTTATGGACCTCTATCCAAAGGAGACACCAATCCCCTATACTCTGATTTGTGTATCTCTCTCCATAAGAGAACTCTATCCCCTTGCTCTGGTTCATGGATCTCTCTCCATAGGAGAACTCTTTCCCCTTTGCTCTGGTTCGTGGAACTTGATCTAGGAGAACTCTATCTCCTCAACTGGTTCATGGATCTCTATCCATAGAAGAACTCTATCTCCCCAACTGGTTCATGGATCTCTCTCCATAGGAGAACTCTTTCCCCTCTACTTTGGCTAGTGAACTTCTAGAAGACTTCTATCCCCATTACTTTAGCTTGTGGATCTCTCTCCATAGGAGACCTCTGTCCCCACTACATTGGCTGATGGACCTCTATCCACTAGAGACCTCTATCCTCTCTACTCTGGTCACCTCCAAAGTTTGCTCTCAACTCTATCTCAAATCTACACCAAACCTTATCACAAGTCTAGCACAAATATTCTCTAACTCTGCTCAAATTTTCCCCAAGCCTTAACACAAAGCTTGATCAAATCAGCAACCAAACTTACTCTCAATTTTATCTCAAATATGCCCCAAGCCTTCTCATAAGAATTTCTCAAATCTACCTTCAAGCCTTCTCAAAATACTTGCTCAAATCTACCTTCAAGCCTTCTCAAAAGACTTGCTCAATTACCTTCAATGCTGCTCACAAAACCTGCTCAAATATTTCCAAATCTTGCATACAAACAAATGCTTATATCTCTTTCAGAAATACTTTCTTCAACTAGGCAATTCAGACATATTCTACCTAGAATTTGTTTAACCTCTAGAACATATAGAGAATGATATGCACTATCAAAATCCCAATATGTTCTTCACATTCACAAATCTTGCATTCCACTAATCCAATCTCTATCTCTTGCAAAATCCCTTTCAAATCAAATCAAAACAATGTATAACTTGTTTCACAAAATTGATCTATCTTTCTTGCAAATTTTCTCTCAAAGATCAATCACACTAATGCACAAATTTCCCTCACAATATTGATCTCAAACACTTTCACAATTGCTTTCAATATCTCTCAACCAATGCTCAAAAGGTTTCACAATGATGCATTAACTTGTCTTCAAACCTAACACAAGTAGTTCACAATCTCTAGCACAAATGTCTCAATCTCTTTCAACAATGGAAGCACACTTGTTCTCAAAATCTATCCCAAATATTTCTAAAACCATTCAACAATGAAGTACAAGACCTAATACAATTATTTCCACTTTCTCTCAACAATTGATGCACATGTAGATCTCAAACCCTAACTCAAATATTTTCAACAATGCTTACCAAACAACCCTTTTATCTCCACCTTATGTTCCAAAAATATTCACTCAAAAAAATACTTTAAACAAGGAATGATGTGCCCATACCTCTTAATTGCTCTTATGGAGATATGTCTTCAAAAACTTATCTCACAAACAACTGATCTTTCTAGTGCCACTTCAAGAGTTAGCAAAATATTTTCTCAAAACATCCACATGAACTTTCCTTCTCAAAAATATGTGCACAATGAAATCTGAAAATGTTTCTTTATGACCCTCCTTATGTCTTCATAAACAAAGCATCATCATACAACAACAACCTCTCATATTTGTCCTTTTACCATGCAAGATTTACAATACAATATTAAGCCACTATGACACCTTATTACTCCTATGCTTGTAGAATAATATTCAACATACCAAGCATAAATTATATAAACACATAACCTTTGTCACACCTTATTTCTCCTAGCTAATAAACATTCAACACACCCTAATGTCAAATCACAAATCTCAATGCAAATATTTATTATCTTAAATGCCCTTATATCTCCTAACCTTATAAAGATCAAGATTATTTTATTACCTTTGCTCAAATGATGTCGTGCACCCTACCAACACCAACAACCTTAGAAATAATATAAAAATTATTTTATTTACCTTGCTCAATGACATCGCGTGCTCTACCAATAAAATGCACTCAACGAGATTCGACCTGTAGACCTCTGCCACAACAATGCTTTCACAAGCACCCTAACCAACTACTCTACCATGCCACTTGGAACCAAAAGAGGTTCCACTTGATATTGTTCCTATCTCAGTGCAATCACGATTTCTAAAAATCAAAACCCTC
Organism: Wollemia nobilis; assembly: GCA_028583015.1. Classification (NCBI taxonomy): domain Eukaryota; kingdom Viridiplantae; phylum Streptophyta; class Pinopsida; order Araucariales; family Araucariaceae; genus Wollemia; species Wollemia nobilis. The sequence goes on along the minus strand of JAQPPZ010002189.1, from coordinate 2,261,987 downwards.
AATGAAATGGAGCTCACGTGATTCAAACCGTAGACCAACTCCCCACAAAGCCTTAGCATAAATCCAAGCACCATCTAGTCTACACGGGTGGATGACGTCAATCCCCCCCCCCTCCCCCCCCTCCCCTCTCCGACTACCCCCCCCTCCCCCTCCTCCTCCTTTCTTTTCTTTTTCTGCCCTCTTCCCCCTACGGAGAGGGGAAGAGGTAGTATAGTAGTCAATACCATCCTTCCCCCCTCTCCCAATAATTTTTATTCTATCTTTTTTATATTTTTTTTTATTTTATATATAGATTATTGTATTTTTATAAAAAAATATTATTTTTTATTTTCGTGGTGTTTTTTTTTTTTTTTTATTTTTTTTTTTTTTTTTATTTTTTTTTTTTTTTATTTTTCTTTGATCCTTTGTTTTTTTCCTTGGGATCTTCTTCAACATTGCAAATAATGAACCTTTCTCAACGAAGCCCTTGTTACTTTCAAACTCTCTTAATAATATTTAAATATTATAATAATTTTCTTCAAAATTCTCTTTGCTTGCTTTCACAACCATGGAAAATTCCTTTGCATTTATTATTTATAACCTTGAAGACAAAACTCAACCTTTTCACCTTTTACATCAATGATCACCAATCCTTTGACATCAATGACAACACTATACTCAAAATTTCCAACAATATCCCCCTTTGTCATTGATGGCAACCCTTTCTAAAAATTCTTTTTCCAACCATTGGATTCCAATTATGCTCCCCCTAAGAAATGACTCCTCCTGACTCAAATGCTCTCCCCCTTTGACATCAATGGCAAAGGGACTCCTTTGGGGATAAATATAAGACTCTTAGCTCAGCCCCCTCCCCACCTCCTCTCCTTGAGGTGATTAATTTTGGGGTGGGAGTATCTCTACTCCCAGCATACAATGCTCTTTTTCTTTGTCAACCTTCTTTTTCAACATACCCTTTTGATCCTTTTGAGTGTCCCTATTCTTGCTTGTCTCTGGAAGTTATGGAAACTCTTTTCTACACCACTTGGCCTTATGCCCAAGATTATTACACTTGTAACACTTAATGTTGTAGTTCTTGGAAGGTGCAAATATCTTGAAGTTCCTCCTGGTGAAGCCATAATCATTTCTATTATGAACCCTATAGTGGATTGCTTTATGACCAAAGTGATTACAAGAGTAGCAATACCCTTGAAAGAAATATCCATCTTTGAAAGAGTTGAAATTCCTTTTAGTGAGGCCATACTCTTTCTTTCCATGAATCCTGCAATGCATAGCCTTGTGACCAAACCGATTACATGAAAAACAATATCCTTTGAAGAAATATTGTCTTGAACCCTCTGGTCTCTTAGTCCTTTCTTTGCCTTCTCTGTGATGATCCTTGTTTCTTGTTTGTGCATTGTTTCCTTTCTTAGTGAAGCTTCTATTCTTCAACTTATCCTCATAAGTCTTAATTTCTTCTTCACTCTCTTCCTCTGAAACTTCCTCTTCTTTTGAGCTTGAGCTTGACCCTTCTTCTTGTTTTCCTTGTCCTTCTTCAAAACCAAGTCTTGTTTTGATAGATGAAGATCTTTGTGCATTGATAATTTTATCCAAAGTCTTTGAACTTTTCCCAAACCTGTGTAGCTTATCCTTAGAATATTTCACTTCCATCCTTAGTGAAACTATCTCATGTTCTAATCTTTCACACTCTAACTCTTTTTCTTCTAACTTTTCAACCATGACCTCTTTAAATCTCCTTGCCTTAGCTTTTGAGTTTGTCATGTCTTGTAGAAGCTTTTCCTTTTCTTCCTCATGTTCTTGAACTTGAGCCTTTAGTCTTGAATTCTACTTTCTAACCTTTTTCAATTCTCTGAGAGCAACAATAAGTTCTACTTCTAGATCAACTGTGCCTTCCTCTTCATTTTTTGAATCTTTTTCTACTTCTTGGTCTCCAAGAGCATCTTCATACTTTTCAACTTTATCTTCAATAGGAGCATCTTCTTCCTCTTCTATTGCCAAAAATAGAATCTCTTCTTCTTCACTATCTGAGAGTCTTTCATCACTATCACTTGAAGCCTTGCTTGCCTTGTTAACATAGAAACTCTTCTTGTGCCTTTGAAATAACTTCTTTTCATGCTTTCTTTGACCATACCTATTTTTCTTTTCATGCCTAGATTTTCCTCCCTTTTTCTTATGATCTTATTTCTCTTCACTGATACTGCTTCCGACTTCTAGACAATTAGATGCATAGTGACCAAAATTACCACAATTAAAACATTTCACAGTCTTCATACCTTTGTGCTTTCTTGAGTCCTTATTATTTTTTTCCCATAGTTAGCTTCTTCATCACTGCTTGACTCACCACTTGATTCTAGTTTCTTATCTTTTATCTTCTTTGAAGCTTTGAAAGCTACCTCTCTCTTGGAGTTGGGATCCTTTACTATTCTCATCTCATAAGCTATGAGAATTCCATGTAACTCATCCATAGTCAACTTTTCAATATCTCTCATCTCTTCTATAGTTGAAACCTTTCCATCATACCTCATAGGGAGTGATCTTAATACTTTTTGAGCAACACTGGAGTCTTCAATTTTGAATCCAAGTCCACACATGGTATTAAAAACCTCATCCACATGAAGTAAGTATGTAGCAATATCTTCCTCATCTTCCATATTCAAATCTTCAAACCTTTTCTTGTGGTTTTGTAGTTTTGCCATCTTGACCTTTTTATCTCCCTCATATGTTTACTTCAATTTTTCCCATATCTCTTTTGCTGATTTGCAGTGCATAACCTTCACAAATTCTGCTTCACGTAATCCACTTAAGATTCCATTCATAGCCTTGGCATTATTCACATGTAACATCTTACCATATTTATCTATTTATGTGTGGGAGGAGTAGTTGTAGGTGTGAATCCATCCTCAATGGATTGCCATGTCTCATATCCTTGTGCCATCAAGTAAGTCTTCATTCTTATACTCCAGAAAGTATAATTTTTCCCATCAAACAATGGTGCCTTATTTGATGAGGATCCATTCTGAGATGCCATCTGTGTTCTTGTAATATCTTCCTTCAAGTTGTTAGACTTTTTTGAAGGAACCCACTCTGATACCAATTGAAGAACACAGGCTTATACTGAGAGGGGGGTGAACAGTATAAGATCAACTTTTACTTTTCTTTCCCAAACAATATTATCCAATATTATCAATGGCAATATCAATAGCAATAATCAAAGCAATGCACAAATCATCACACACATGAGAGACACAAATTTAACATGGTTCACCCAATGTGGGTTACATCCATGGAGAAAATATTTCTTCTAAATTTTCTCAACAAATATCTTGGGAATCAATTCCCTATTACAATGTTTATGGACCTCTATCCAAAGGAGACACCAATCCCCTATACTCTGATTTATGGATCTCTCTCCATAGGAGAACTCTATCCCCTTGCTCTGGTTTGTGGATCTCTCTCCATAGGAGAACTCTTTCCCCTTTGCTTTAGTTTATGGAACTTGATCCAGGAGAACTCTATCTCCTCAATTGGTTTGTGGATCTCTATCCATAGAATAACTCTATCTCCCCAAATGGTTCATGGATCTCTTTTCATAGGAGAAATCTTTCCCCTCTGCTCTGGCTGGTGAACTTCTAGAAGACTTCTATCCCCACTACTCTAGCTTGTGGATCTCTCTCCATAGGAGACCTCTATCCCCATTACATTAGATGATGGACCTCTATCCTCTCTATCCTCTATTGTCACCTCCAAAGTTTTCTCTCAAATATATCTCAAATCTACACCAAACCCTATCACAAGTCTAGCACAAATCTGCTCTAACTCTACTCATAAATATACCCCAAGCCTTAACACAAAGCTTGATCAAATCAGCAACCAAACCTACTCTCAATTTTATCTCAAATTTACTCCAAGCCTTCTCACAAGACTTGCTCAAATTTACCTTCAAGCCTTCTCAAAGACTTGCTCAAATATACCTTCAAGCCTTCTCAAAAGACTTGCTCAAATCTACCTTCAATGCTACTCACAAAACCTACTCAAATATTTCCAAATCTTGCATACAAACAAATGCTTATATCTCTTTCATAAATACTTTCTTCAACTAGGCAATTCAGACATATTCTACCTAGAATTAATTTAACCTCTGGAACATATAGAGAATGATATGCACTATCAAAATCCCAATATGTTCTTCACATTCACAAATCTTGCATTCCACTAATCCAATCTCTATCTCTTGCAAAATCCCTTTCAAATCAAATCAAAACAATGTATAACTAGTTTCATAAAACTGATCTATCTTTCTTGAAAATTTTCTCTCAAAGATCAATCACACTCATGCACAAATTTCCCTCACAAAATTGATCTCAAACACTTTCACAATTGCTTTCAATATCTCTCAACCAATGCTCAAAAGGTTTCACAATAATGCATTAACTTGTCTTCAAACCTAGCACAAGTAGTTCACAAACTCTAGCACAAATGTCTCAATCCCTTTCAACAATGGAAGCACACTTGTTCTCAAAATCTATCCCAAATATTTCCAAAACCATTCAACAATGAAGTACAAGCCCTAATACAATTGTTTCCACTTTCTCTCAACAATTGATGCACATGTAGATCTCAAACCCTAACTCAAATATTTTCAACAATGCTTACCAAACAACCCTTTTATCTCCACCTTATGTTCCAAAAACATTCACTCAACAAAACACTTTAAATAAGGAATGATGTGCCCATACCTCTTAATTTTCTCTTATGGAGATATGTCTTCAAAAACCTGTCTCACAAACAACTGATCTTTCTAGTGCCACTTCAAGGGTTAGATAGCAAAATATTTTCTCAAAACATCCACATGAACTTTTCTTCTCAAAAAGATGTGCACAATGAAATCTGAAAATGTTTCTTTATGACCCTCCTTATGTCTTCATAAACAAAGCATCATCATACAACAACAACCTCTCATATTTGTCCTTTTACCATGCAAGATTTACAATACAATATTAAGCCACTATGACACCTTATTACTCCTATGCTTGCAGAATAATATTCAACATACCAAGCATAAATTATATAAACACATAACCTTTGTCACACCTTATTTCTCCTAGCTAATAAACATTCAACACACCCTAATGTCAAATCACAAATCTCAATGCAAATATTTATTATCTTAAATGCCCTTATATCTCCTAACCTTATAAAGATCAAGATTATTTTATTACCTTTGCTCAAATGACATCGTGCACCCTACCAACACCAGCAACCTTAGAAATAATATAAAAATTATTTTATTTACCTTGCTCAATGACGTCGTGTGCTCTGCCAACAAAATGCACTCGATGGGATTCGACCCGTAGACCTCTGCCACAACAACGCTTTCACAAGCACCCTAACCAACTGCTCTACCATGCCACTTGGAACCAAAAGAGGTTCCACTTGATATTGTTCCTGTCTCAGCGCAATCATGATTTCTGAAAATCAAAACCCTCAACAAAATGGAGCTCACATGATTCAAACCATAGACCAACTCCCCACAAAGCCTTAGCATAAATCCAAGCACCATCTGGTCTACATGGTGGATGATATCAATGAATGAGTGCACTCTCCCTTCTCTCTATTGTGCCATCCACTTGCAAGAGAAATGTGTGTCTCTTCCCTCCTTTATCTCGATCGATCATCGTGCGCTATACTCTCGAATGGGATGCAGAAGAAATTCGAATGCTCATCAATTCTTTCACACTTTCTTGCCAAATTATTTTTAATCCACCTTTTATATGCATTTTGACTTAGGGTAAAATGACATCGACACTTTTCAAAAACAATTTTAATTTTGGTGCCATAGGTAATTTAAAATATTATTATAATATTTAATTTTTTAAATTAAATATTATAATTAATCTTCTTAGAACCTTTGTCTTTTGCCTTGGGATCTTCTTCAACTTTGCAAATAATGAACCTTTCTCAATGAAGCCCTTGTTACTTTCAAACTCTCTTAATAATATTTAAATATTATAATCCTTTTCTTCAAAATTCTTTGTGCTTGCTTTCACAACCATGGAAAATTCCTTTGCATTTATTATTTCAACCTTGAAGACAAAACTCAACCTTTTCACCTTTGACATCAATGATAACAATCCTTTGACATCAATGACAACACTATACTCAAAATTTCCAACAAAGCATATTTCTACACCTTTGCAATTTATATCAAAGTTGTACTTTTGATGAAGCCATCACTCATGCAAAAGTCAGTGAGTACATCAAGGTCCAATCTAGAAAAACTAAACTTTGGCAGAAGACACCTTATGCCTCAAAATTATGCTTCAATGGCAATGCTCCGAACCCATTCTTTTCTAAATTACCACAATACAATCAAGTAGCAGTAACCTCTCCAACTTATTCATCGATCTAACAACCTCATCCTTCACAACAACAATTATTTCATACTAACGCGTCTCCTCAATATAATCTACAACAAGCTTGTGGTCTTCATACTCAATGCCCATAATGCAATTGGACTTTATTTTTTGAGCCTTTTATAACTTTATTCTAGAGTTTTTTTAACGTGGATCATGTTACGTTACCTGACATTAGACCTGTAGACCCGAATCAAACCAAATTAAATAACACAAGCTTATATTGAGAGGGGGATGAACAGTATAAGACCACTTTTTACTTTTCTTTCTCAAATAATATTATCCAATACTATCAATGGTAATATCAACAATAGTAATAAAAGTAATGCACAAATCATCACACACAATAGAGACATCAATTTAACATGGTTCACCCAATGTGAGCTACTCCACGAAGAAAATATTTCACTAATATTTTCTCAACAAGTATCTTTGGAAATCCTTCCCTATTACAATATTTATGGACATTTATCCAAAGGATACACCAATCCCCTAATCAAGTTCATGGATCTCTATCCATAGGAGAACTTCTCCTTAGCTGATTCATGGATCTCTATCCACAAGTGAACTCCTTTATCCTCTACTTTGGCTGGTGATCTTCTAGAAGAACTACTGCCTCCACTACACTAGCTTATGGATATCTATCCACTGAAGACTCCTACCCTCACTCAGAAGACCTGCCTTAACTGCCCTTGATAATGGACCTCTATCCACTGGAGACTCATTCTCTATACTCTATAACCTCCAAAGCTTGCTCTCAGCTCTATCTCAAATTTACACTAAACACAGTCCTTTGGTCTAGTACAAATATTCTTAATCTATGTCTCTTGGTCTGGCACAAACCTATCCTCAAATTTGTACCAAAATATATCCTTAAATATGTCCTCAAGTCTTAATACAAATCTTGACTCAATCACAAATCAACTATGCTAGATCTGCCCAAAACCTTAACTCAAGTATTTACCAAGACTTGTCTCAAATATACTCAATAAGTCTTCACCAAGACTTACCTCAAATATTCTCAACAAGTCCCCACTAGAACTTGTTCAATCTGATTGTAAGCTTTCAAAATATCTTCCTCAACTTTTTCCTTAAGTCCACTCTAGGACTTACTCAAATCAGCTCACAAGCCTTCAAAAAAACGTATTCAATTCAACTCAATATTTCACAGAAAACCTAAACAAGCTTCACATAGAATCTTGTTTGAATCACATAAACATATAGCAAAAGCTTATTCAATTCAACTCAATATTTCATAGAAAACCTAAACAAGATTCACACAGAATATTTTTTGACTCACATAAACATATAGAGAATGGTTAGAGACTCAATATGTTTCACACTCATAAACACTCAATCACATTCAAACTTTCTTGCTCAAATCAATTTAGAATATGGAACAAATTATTTCACATAACTTGAACTATCACTTCAAAACTTCCAATCAACTAGGCTCAATCAATTCCACTCAACCAATCACTCAATGAATATTTATTCAACAATGCTTATCAAAAAAACCTCACATAACAATGATACTCATTAAATTTCACAAACCCTAATCATGCATATGAAAGCTCATTCAATGTTTCCAACAATGCTTATCAAACAAGGTTTTTATCAACAAATCTCACTCAGAAAAACCTTTAATCAATCAAACTCAACAATGCTTATCAAACAATCCTTTTCACTCCAACTTAGCATTCACACCATCCAATCCAACAATATTTCACTCATAAGGAATATGTGCCCATACCTCTTTGTTTGAAGAAGATTTAACCTCAAACACTTGTCTAAATCACAATAAACTCTTTGCCAATTTCAAAGGTTAGGTAGCAATGTCTTCTCAATCATTCACTCAATTTGATCCCTCAAATTATTTTACCATACATAGCAATAGATCTTTATTACACCTTATAATCTCCACACTTCAAAATGCAAGCCAACAATTTGTGTAAAGAAAATAATCACAATAATTTTCTTTATAAACCCTTATCTTTTTCACACATCATAGCTTATCTCCATTGAAAATATAATTCCCTTTTTCAACCTTATAACTCCTATTTCAAATAACTTTATCAAAAATCACAATAAAAAAATTAATCCTCAAAACCTTATAACTCTTATTTCAATTCAATTTTTAGAAATCACAATAAAACAATTAACCCTCAAAGACCTTATAACTCCCCCTTAGTAAAAATCATTCATGCCACCTTATAAACCTTAGAAGCAATTTAATATTAAAAAAATTAAATACCTTTCTCTCGATGGGATTCAAAACTCCACTTGTGCCTTCCACAGTGTCCAAGCCATGTCCCACATGCCACGTGAGCTAGGCGCTCACCTTGGCAACAAAAGGCACCTCGTGTACCTTGAATATTCCCCTGGCACCCAAACCAAAAAACTCTAACACATGTACCTTAGCAAAAGCTGCCACTGGGTTTTGATCCTGGAACCTTTCATATACTAGCGCCTTAAGCCACAACTGACTATCGTTGGCCCAACCACCATGGTTGATAACCAATATTCAAGCGTTTTCCCTTTATCCACTCGTTGATTGCCATGTTTTCAAAAATTTGTCCTCTTCTCCTCTTTTTCACGCAGTTCACACAAATTGCATGCATTTCAATTAAGATTCAAAGGATAATGTTTTCTCTCTAGAGTATATGGTATTAATATGAATTTTTCTCTCCTTTTAACACATCGGTGGGTGGAAGAGGTAATCGACGTCGGTGCTTTGACTTTGCTTACTTGCCCTTTGTAACCCTAACCTTAGGGTTATTAAATTAAATCATAAACTAATTTATAATTTTTTATAATTAATTTATAATTAACTTAATAACTTTAAAGTTAATTAAATTAAATTATAAATTAATTTATAATGAAATTATTATAATTAATTTAAATCTTTAGGTCTCAACTTTAGACCTTTAATATTATAATACAAAATTATAATATTATTTTCTCGGGCCTTCCTTTTGCTCTTTAGACCTCATATTTTTACTTAGGCCTAAAAACAATCTTTATCTTGCAGTGATTACTAAAACTGACTCCTGACACCCTTCCTTTTGTAGTGCTCATTGAAACTGACTCTTGACATCAATGACAACAAATCTTCCTCATATTTCCAACAATATCCCCCTTTGTCATTGATGGCAACCCATTTATATTTTACCATTTCCTTTACCTTTTTTTATTTTACTCCCCTTGACTGAATGCTCTCCCCCTAGATCAAATCTCTCCCCCTTTGACATCAATGGAAAAGGGCCACCTTTAGGGCTTGGGGCTAAAGATAAGCATCTTAGCTCAGCCCCTCCTCCACCTCCTCTCTTGAGGTGGTTAATTTTGGGGTGGGAGTATCTCTACTCCCAGCATACACTGCTCTTTATTTTTGTCCATCTTATTTTTCCATACCTTTGAAGTCATACCCTTTTGAACCTTTTGAGAATCCTCTTTCTTGCCTATCCTTGGAAGATCTGGAAATTTTGTTCTACACCACCTTGCTATATGCCCAATATTATTGCACTTGTAGCACTTAATGTTGTGATTCCTTGAAGGTGCAAATGTCTTGTATTTCCTCCTGGTGAAGCCATATCCTTTCCTATCATGAACCCTATAATTTACTACCTTGTGACCAAACTGATTACAAGAGTAGAAATACCCTTGAAAAAGATGCATATTTCTGAAGTTCCTATATTCTTGCATTGTGAAGCCTTGTGACCAAACTGATTACAAGAGTAGCAATACCCTTGAAAAATATGCATATTTCTAAAGTTCCTATATTCTTGCATTGTGAAGCCTTGTGTCCAAACCTATGACATGAGAAGCATCATCTATTGAAGAAACCTTGCCTTGACCCCATTGGTCTCTTAGTTTCTTCTACCTTGTGCTATTTCCTATTCCATCTATTTCTCATTTGTGTATTGTTCCTTTCCCTATTGATTTTTCTGTTGTCTAACTTATACTCAGAAGTCTCACTTTCTCTTATACTCTCTTCTTTTGAAGCTTCTTCTTATTTGGTGCTTGATCTTGATTCTCCATTTTTTTCTTCCTATTTCCCTTGTTCTTCTTCAAAACTAAGTCATGTTTTGATGACTGATGATCTTTGTGCATTGATAATCCTATCCAAGGTCTTTGAATTTTTTTCAAACTTATGTATCTTATCCTTAGTCTTTAACTTCCATCCTTAGTGAAACTATCTCATATTCTAATATTTCACACCCGAGATCTTTTATCTTTAATTTTTCAACCATACCTTCGTCTTTTTTCCTTGCTTCTTCAACCTTAATTTGGAAGTTAGTGAGCTCTTGTAGAAACTTTGCTTTTGCTTTATCATATTCTTTATCTTGAACCCTTAATCCTGAGTTCTCCATTTTTAATTCTTTGAGATCAATAATAAATATTTCACATTCTAGCTTTTTTACCTTTGATTGTTCAAACATACCTTTTTTAAATCTTCTTGCCTTTTCAACCTTATCTTTCAAGTCAGAGAGATCTTGTAGAAGCTTTGAATTACAGTTCTCATATTCTTGTATTTGAGCCTTTAATTCTAATTTCTGCCTTTTAAACTCAACAATTTCCTTAAGTGTGGCTTCCTATTTTTCTTTTTTTGAATTTTTCTCTTTTCCTTGGTCTTTAATTTCTTCTATTGTCCAAATTAGAGTTTCTTCTTCATACCTATTTTAACTATCCCTATTATATTTTTTTGAACCATCCTCTAGGACTTCAATTATGAAAGTAACATCTTCATCTTCACCTCTACTAAACCCATTGCAATAACTTGCTTCATGACCGAGTTGAACACAAAAAAAATATTCTTCACCTTCTTGAGGATAATAAGTTGCATGGTGACCTGTCTTCCTACATCTGGAATAAAACTTTATCAATTTGGATTTTTCTCCACTACTTTATTCATCTCTTAAATCTATTTTCATTTTTCCTCCCAAAAAAACAATATTAAATTCATCTTCCTTTTATTTTATGACCATGTGTGTTCTTTTCTTCTTATGTCTCATGGTTCTACTTTTGTCTTTCTTTGCCATTTGTGTTCTTGTAAGATATTTCTTCAAGTTGTTAAAACTTTTTTGAAGGAACTCGCTCTGATACTAATTGAAGAACACAAGCTTATACTGAGAGGGGGGTGAATAGTATAAGATCACTTTTTAATTTTATTTCCTAAACAATATTATCCAATACTATCAATGGCAATATCAACAATAGTAACCAAAGTAATGCACAAATCATCACACACAATAGAGACACCAATTTAATGTGGTTCACAATGTGGACTACTCCACAGAGTTAATATTTCACTAATATTTTCTCAAAAAATATCTTTGGGAATCCTTCCCTATTACAATTTTTATGGATATCTATCCAAAGGAGACACCATTACCCTAATAAAGTTCATGGATATCAATCCACAGGATAACTCCTTATCCTTAGATGGTTTATGGATCTCTATCCACAGGAGAACTCCTTTCTCCTATGCTTTGGCTAGTGATCTTCTAGAAGAACTACTACCTCCACTGCACTGGCTTATGGATCTCTATCCACTGAAGACTCCTGCCCTCACTCAAAAGGCCTACCTTCACTACCCTGGGTAATGGACCTCTATCCACTGGAGACTATCATCCTCTATACTCTGTCACCTCCAAACCTTACTCTCAAATCTACCTCAAATATGCACTAAACATAGTCCTTTGATCTAGCACAAATATGCTCAATATTTTTCCTCAAATCTATACTAAACATAGTCCTTCAGTCTAGCACAAATATTCTCAATATCTGTCCTCAAATTTGCACTAAACACAATCCTTCAGTCTAGCACAAATTTGCTCAATATTTATCCTCAAGTCTGCACTAAACATAGTCCTTCGGTTTAGCACAAATATACTCAATCTTTGTCTCTGGTCTGGCACAAACCTATCCTCAAATATACACCAAAATTTGTCCTCAAATCTATCTTCAAGCATTAACACAAATATTGACTCAATCACAAATCAAATCTGCTAGATCTACCCAAAACCTTAACTCAAGGTTTGAACAAATCAATCAATCAAATCTACTCTCAAGTCTTCTCAAAGACTTATCTTAAATATATCGACAAATCCTCTCAAGGAATTATCCAATCTTCTCTAAATATCTGTCTTCAAATATAAATTGTAAGCTTCCACAAAATCTCACACCAATCTATCCACAAGTTTTCTCCAATACTTGCCTCAAATCTATCCACAAGTCCTCTCTAGAACTTGCTCTCAAGTATTTACCAAGACTTACCTCAAATCTTCTCAACAAGTCCTCACTAGAACTTGTCCAATATGCTCAACAAGTCTTCACCAAGACTTACCTCTAATATTATCAACAAGTCCCACTAGAACTTGTTCAATCTGATTGTAAGCTTCGACAAAAGCTTACTCAACTTTGTCCTTAAGTCCACTCTAGAACTTATTCAAATCAGCTCACAAGCCTTCACAAACTCTTATTCAATTCAACTCAATATTTCACAAAAAACCTAAACAAGCTTCACACAGAATATTGTTTGACTCACATAAACATATAGAGAATGGTTAGAGACTCAATATGTTTCACACTCACAAACACTCAATCACTTTCAAAATTTCTTACTCAAATAAATTCTAAATATGGAACAATTTGTTTCATAGAACTTGAACTATCACTTCAAAACTTCCAATCAAATGGGCTCAATCAACTCCACTCAACAAATCACACAATGAAGATTTATTCAAAAATTCTTATCAAATAAACCTCACATAACAATGATACTCATTAAATTTCACAAACCCTAATCATGCATATGAAAGCTCATTTAATTTTTCCAACAATGCTTGTAAAACCATGTTTCTATCAACAAATCTCACTCAAAAAACCTTTAATCAATCAAACTCAACTATGCTTATCAAATAGGTCCGAGGTGTAGACCAATTGTTTCATTCAAACCCCATAAGTGGGGCGGAGGTCCAAGGTTCAAATCTTGGGCCTCGTCGGACTGAACGCTTGTCCCTTTCCTGGTGCTTTTAGCGACGTAAAAGGTTTAAAATGATTGTGGCATGGCGGTTATAGGGGTGGACTGCGCGAAGATCTGTGTGGCAGCTTTCGAGGTGGATAACGTAGAATACTGTGGTGGCCATAAAAATCGGATAGCCTACTTAGATTCGTGGTGGCTACCAATTCCACCATGTTAAAAAAAAAAAATGCTTATCAAACAATCCTTTTCACTCCAACTTACTATTCACAACATCCAATCCAACAATATTTCACTCACAAGGAAGATGTGCTCATACCTCTTTGTTTGAAGAAGATTTTACCTCAAACACCTATCTAAATCACAATCATCTCTTGCCAATTTCAAAGGTTAGGTAGAAATGTCTTCTCAATCATTCCATCAATTTGGTACCTCAAATTATTTTACCATACATAGCAATAGATCTTTATTACACCTTATAATCTTCACACTTCAAAATGCAAGCCAACAATTTGTGTAAATAAAATAATCACAATAATTTTCTTTATAAACCCTTATCTTTTTAACACATCATAGCTAATCTCTATTGAAAATATAATTCCCTTTTTCAATCTTATAACTCTTATTTCAAATCACTTTATCAAAATCACAATAAAAAAATTAATCCTCAAAATCTTATAACTCCTATTTCAATCCACTTTTTAGAAATCACAATAAAACAATTAACCCTCAAAGACCTTATAAATCCCCCTTAGTAAAAATCATTCATGCCACTTTATAAACCTTAGAAGCAATTTTATATTAAAAAATTAAATACCTGTCTCTCGGCAAGATTTGAAACCCCGCTTGCACCTTCCACAATGCCCTAGCCATGGCCCACATGCCACGTGAGCTAGGCTCTCACCTTGAAACCAAAAGGCACCTTGTGTGCCTTGAATCTTCCCTTGGTGCCCAAATCAAAAAACTCTAACACATGTACCTTAGCAAAAGCTACCACCAAGTTTCGATCACGGAACCTTCTGCCTACTAGCACCTTAAGCCACGGTCGCTTGCCATTGGCCCAACCACCATGGTTGAAAACCAATCTCCAAGTGTGTTCCCTTTATCCGCTCACTAACTGCCATGTTTTCAAAACTTTGTCCTCTTCTCATCTTTTCACACAGTTCACACAAATCGCATGCACTTCAATTAAGATTCAAAGGATAATGTTTTATCTCCAAAGTATATGGTATTAATATGAATTTTACTCTCCCTTTTAACATGTCTATGGGTGGAAGAGGTAATCGACGTTGGTGCTTTGACTTTGCTTGCTTGCCCTTTGTAACCCTAAACTTAGGGTTATTAAATTAAATCATAAACTAATTTATAATTTATTATAATTAATTTATAATTAACTTAATAACTTTAAAGTTAATTAAATTAAATTATAAATTAATTTATAATAAAATTATTATAACTAATTTATAATTAATTTAAATCTTTAGGTCTCAACCTTAGACTTATAATATTATAATACAAAATTATAATATTATTTTCTCGGGCCTTCCTTTTGTTCTTTAGACCTCATCTTTTTCCTTAGGTCTGGAAGCAATATTTCCCTTACACTAATTATTGAAACTAATTCCTAATATCATTCCTTTTGTACCACTCATGAAAATTGACTCTTGATAGCAATGACAACAAATATTGCTCATATTTCCAACACAAACATCATGGGCACAATGAACATGCCTTTTGTGCTTACCATTGGTAGCACAACCATGATGTTGGGTCTTGCCGCTACTTTCATGGCTTGGTACAAGATCTTATTAATCATCGTACTATCCAAGTTTCGAACCCCCTTGCACCTCAAAATCAAAACCTAAATATTTATTAGAACCCATTACCTAAACACGGGGGGACTAATCCTCAAGGGGATCAACCCATGCACCAAGCCCAATCAAGATAAGTCAATCATATCCACCATGATCCTCTCTCACGCAGAGTGGTTGATATGATTAACCTCACAACTTGTAATCAACATTATTTGCCACATCAGGATGTGCCTATGGCTTTACCTCCACCACCATTCACTTCTCCCACTTACCCATAACATCAAATTTTTCATCACCTCTACCATGTAATAGCATCACTATTCATGGTAGTCTCACCCATCAGTTACATAATGCTCCAACTAGATTTTCTATTTTTGACCTTTTAAAACAATCTCACCCTCATTGCAAAGCCTTAAACAATATTCTTTTCTCAATTGAACTCAAAACCAATGATACCAATGCATTTGTAAATTTTATTGGGAACATCCCTCATTGCATGTAACCTTTGATCAACTTCTATGACCATGAGATTACCAAGATTGTGTGTGAGGGAGCTAATACTCCATTACATATCCAAGCAACCATCAATGACATCACTTATAAGCATATCCTCATTGATACCCCATCAATATCATCTCCACCACTGCCATTCATCACCTTCACATTCCACCTATTCATTTCACTACACCTTCACTCGACCTTCATGCTTTTGATGGTTCTATGCATCCCATAGTAGGTTCCATCATTTTGATCATATGAGTAGGTGTACAAACCATGTTTACCTTATTCCATGTCATTCAAGGCAATATGCAATACAATATCTTGCTCAGACGTCCATGGATTCATGATATGCAATGTGTTCCATCTACCTTACATCATTGTCTCAAATACATGCATAACATACTAGTCCATTGCATTCCCATTTATGGTGATCCTTTCAAATTCTACAACATCATAGGTCTTCCACGAAGAACTTCATTGTCCTCTGCCTGAGTCATTCTTATTCTTTCACATCGTCAGACAAAGCATCCATTTGCAATCCACCACCTATCTCATCCACACATCCTCTTCCTAGGATGTGCACATATTCTTCTGTGTCTACTTTCCACATGCCATCATCTTCTTCTATGGATCCCCCTCTTGCTTTCATACCTTTCTCACCACCTTCTTTGTGGCCTCCTACTTCCTCTCACCCATATTATTCTATGGATCCCCCTCCTACTTTTGTACCTTTCTCATCACCTTATTTGTGGCCTCTTACTCCATCTCAATCATATTATTTTATGGACCCCCCTCCTACTTCTGTAACATTCTTGCCACTTTCCATATGGCCTCCCTCTCCTTCTCACCAATATTCATCTATATATCCTCCTATCATCCGCAACCTCAATCTTTCACTTCATCTCATAGTGCAACTCCTACTCACCCCGCATCATTAATTCCACATACTGCTCATTGTTGTGGCTGCTCCACAACGTACCCCAAAATTGGGGACCCACCTTTTTTGCATGTTTTCCAAGAAGACCGAAGTGGCCCATATGCTAAAGATCAAAGAAAAAGCAAAACACCGCAAGGAGAAAAAGTGTCGCGATATCGCGACATGTTGCATTTTCGCGGTCAAAAAGAGAAAAAGTGCAAAGAGAAAAAGTGTCGCGATATCGCGACATGTTGCATTGTCGCGGCCAAAAGAGAAAAAGTGTCACGATATCGCGACATGTTGCATTGTCGCGGCCAAAAGAGAAAAAGTGTCACGATATCGCGACATGTTGCATTGTCACGGCCAAAAGAGAAAAAGTGTCGCGATATCGCGACATGTTGCATTGTCGCGGCCAAAAGAGAAAAAGTGTCGCGATATCGTGACATGTTGCATTGTCACGGCCAAAAGAGAAAAAGTGTCACGATATCGCGACATGTTGCATTGTCACGGCCAAAAGAGAAAAAGTGTCGCGATATCGCGACATGTTGCATTGTCGCAGCCAAAAGAGAAAAAGTGTCGCGATATCGCGACATGTTGCATTTTCGCGGCCAAAAGAGAAAAAGTGTCACGATATCGCGACATGTTGCATTTTCACGGCCAAAAGAGAAAAAGTGTCACGATATCGCGACATGTTGCATTTTCACAGCAAAAAGAGAAAAAGTGTCGCGATATCGCGACATGTTGCATTTTCACGGTCCAAAGCAAAGAGAAAAAGTGTCACGATATCGCGACATGTTGCATTTTCGCGGTCCAAAGCAAAAGAAAAAGTGTCGCGATATCGCGACATGTTGCATTTTCGTGACTCAAAAAGGGAAGGCAGGCAGAGAAACAAAAGTGTCGCGATATCGCGACATGTTGCATTTTCGCGACTCAAAAGAGGCAGGCAGGCAGAGAGACAAGAGTGTCACGATATCGCGACATGTCCGATTTTCACCAAGGGAACAAAGAGTGAAGGGGAATAGGATGAACACCAGGATAGTGAAATTGAAGACCGCATAGTGACGTGGACATAAGGACAAAATCCAATGAATAAGACAAAATGTTACATAAGGAATCTTTAATGATTTGAAATCATTTAAGATGGTCGTTACACATGGAAGGAAATGGACGCATGCCCTTGTGGAGAAAAGGATGAAACGAAGGGCCACAAAATAGAAACGAAAAGCCTTTTTGGAAACCAAAACACATGCATGCACAAGGGAAGGTGAAAACGAACAGCCATTGAAGGATGAAACGAAAATTTGCTTCGAAAATTTTAAATACGCGAGGCAAGGATGTTTTGAGAGGGGTTGGAAACTGTTGCAAGCAGAGTTGCAGATTTGAAGGCAAGAGGGCCATTCTGGACCTGTTTGGGCTGTTTTTCTTCCATGGACTGGTTTGGGAAAACCAGAAATTTTTGTTATTGTAAAATGACAAATTTTTAATACATAAAATTTCAGAAAGTTGCATCTTATGGACAAGAAAGGAGGAGTCATTTTCTGCATGCAAGATTAAATGTCTATTTTTCCCCTTTTCATATTTTAGGCTTGTAAATGGAGTTTATGCAAGTTTTCTTGGTTGCTTCATGCGAATGTTTAAATCTGAAAACCTCATTTAAAACCCTAGGAGCCAGCACTTAGCTTATCCGGATTGTGCTTGTTTTGCAAGTCCAATAGGTTAGGTTGCATGCATGGAAACCTCACATCTTCGGTTTTGTCGAAATAGGATAGCATCATACTGAATGCATTTTATTTTCAGTTTTCTGCATTTCATTTTCATTTTTTGCATTTTATTTTTCCAGAAATTTTAACTTTTTTTTTAATTTTCAGGCATTAAAATAAACATTTAAAAATTTTCAAAATCCAAAAATAATTTCACCATTGCGTAGGTTATACTTCAGACTTCCAATACGCACTTTGAAATTTCATTTTCGGAGTTGTTTAGTATTTTTAAAAAATTCATCGAAGTTGCTATTTTATTACAGATTTTGAAAATTCCGAAAATAGAAAATTTCCATTTTTGGGCCGAATTTCATTTTTTCAGTTTCATGTTTCATTCATGAGCCTATGATGACATTCCCTTCATGAAAATTCTAATTTCAATGAAGGAGTCATGTTTTATGGCACTTTGCAAATTACCATTTTTGGAGCCTAAAATTCCCTTTTATAAAAATTTAATTTTATGAAAGAGGGTAATTTAGTATTAATTGATTTTCAAAGCACTAAATTATTCGTCTTGATGAAAATTTGATTTCATTTAAGAAGGATAATTAAAGTGACATTTTGAAGCTACATTTGAAGACCCTATTCATCATTGAGGATTTAATGCAAGATAAAATCTATTTTAAAACCCTCAAGATAAAAGGAATTAAGGCACTACATCGTGGTCATATGAGGGCCAACTCACATTTGCTTTATTTTGGTTCAATGAACAATCACTAAAGTTTCATGGTAAAATAAACCAACATTGCCCCTTGTTTACAGGTTACTTGCAATCACTAAGGTGTTCCAAGCATTTAAATTGAATATCTTTATTTGAGATTACTAATACACATATGCAAATGCTAATATAGCGGAGACCTTGGAGAAGTTGTTTGTTTAACTTCTTTGCAAGAGGGGATTTGGAACCCAAATCCTAAGGGAGAGTGTACTTTCACAATTGGGTGAAAATACCACTCAACATTTTGGCGCTAGAAGGAGGGCCTGAATTGGTTTATTTCAGTAGTGATTTAAATGCTATAGGGATTTAAATTTTGAATATTTCATGCCCTATTGATTATTATCTTTAGCCCTCTTTTAACAATACAACCTTGTAGTGTTAAAAGGAGGACATGAATTGCTATGCATTGTTCTAACGCTTTTGATTGTTCATACAGGAATAATGTGTTTTGATTTGATTTTGAAAAATTTTGGTCTTGACTAACGAGGTTGTCTCCATGCAATTACTTTCATTTGATTTTAATGGATACATCTCTTGGTTGATGCTAACATGATTATTCATACGTTACATGTTTGATATTTGCTAGTCATTTCATGCTTATTTGTAAGGAATTATTTTGTCTAAAATGTATTTGTTGTCGGTATTATGCTCTTCACTTGCGTGTAATGCGATCTTGTGAATCAGAAAGCCTACAACACTAGGAGTATGCTCTTCACTTGTGCATATGCGATCTGGTGAATCAGAAACTAATTTACATTTTTAGAATATTGCTTTGTCATGGTTCCTTCTTTTATTCATGACTAACAAATTGGTTTTGAAGTTATTCTTTGAGTTTCATTAATGGCTACAACTGTAGGAACGTGGTATGGGATACATGTTAATCCTTTGAACATTAGTGGAGATTCTCATGATTTACCCAAGAACGTAGAAAAACGTTTGCCCAAATTTAAACACAATGGTCCAACATTAGCCGAGGAACATATTCAAGCCTATGTGGATATCCTAGTTAGATGGAATGTCGAACATGAGGATGTGGCATGTAGAATGTTTCTTGGAACCCTAGATGAGGTGGCATATGATTGGTACATCAATTTACCCACTGGTTCTATTACATCTTGGACTCAATTGAAAGATGAGTTTATCAATCAATTTAGGTTGCTCATTGATCCTCTCATGATATATCAACAATTTACTTCTTGCAAAAGAGAACCTAATGAGCCAGTGAGAAGTTTCAACTTGAGGTTTCGAAAGCTTTATGCGAGATTAATTTCTCCCTATACTATTGAGGAAAGTGGTGCTCTTCAAATATACTTTCGAGCATTGGATCCATTGTTTGCCATATTTGTTAGGATGAATCCCTTGGTTACTGATCTTGCATCGGCCTACATAGAAGCTATGATTGTAGATCAACAATTGAGGCCACAAGGTTATGGAATGGAGCAATCAACTATGGTAGGACAACTAGGGGCTTGCAATCAAACCTCGATGGTAAATCAAGCGTGGGCACAACAAAATTTGATATCAAATGTTTTTCCCTACAATCAACTTTATCCTACCATACCAACTTATGCTCCCACATGTGCTTATACAAGTACTTCCATCCATCCAACTATGCCTCAATTAGAGAATCATGTGGTCACCCATGGAACCATTGCAACAAATGTTCAAGCTTTGTCCATGGGTATCAATCCAACTAATCCTACTACTTCTACCACTCAACCCAAAGAGTTCGCATCGGAAGTAAAAGAGCAAAATAAAGTGGTTAAGAAGGTATGTAGGCATGTTCCACCACAAAAATGAGCACATCAATGTATGCATCCAAATCATCCTAGGAAGAAAATTCATAATGCCGATCTTAATGATGTTTCATGTTATGCTTCTTCAAGCGATACAAGAGATTTTGAGGTGACTCACGTTGAAGTAAATACCTATTCGAAAAGTCTTGAAGAGCATGAAGTTTTTGGAGAAGAAATTCTATGGATGGGTAACAAGAAGTTGGAATCAAATGATCACCATCTTGTTTTGGAAAAGAAATATCTAGAATCATTACCCAAAAAGGAGGATTTGGATGAACGAACTTATGTGGATATGATTTGGTCAGATGTACTTGCAAAGGATTGGAGCAACTATATGACACGGAATTCAAAAATTGATCCCATTATAGAAGCTCCTAAGCCATCACAAGTGGCTGAAAATGAATTTGAAAGAAAATCAACAAATGAAGTTGAAGACATAATCGAATTTCACCACTTGTTCTCGAAAGACACTTTGGATGATGTTCTCGAAAGTGATGACCAAGAGGATCCACACCTTCCAAATTGTGATAAAATTGAATCATGGGTTACAAATTTGGATTATGATAGCTTTACCAATTTGAATTCAAGAGATAACCCACTTTTGGAAATAACTGGACCATCTAAGGAAGGTGAAGATGAATTGGATGAGAAACATGTTGATGAATCAAAAGATGAAGAAGAAGTACTTGAGCATCACAACTTGAAATTGGAAGATGATTACTATGATTCATGGAAGAAATGGGAAGAATATTATCAATCTAAATCTTCTAACAAACTTGTTGTGTCAATTAATATGCAGGATAACTCAATTGCTTCCTCACATGAGGATACTATAAATCTTGTACAATTTGAGAAAGTTTTGGAAGAGGAATTCGAATCTCATCAAATTTTGGAACATGATAAGGATTCTACAACCATGAATCAAGAAAGAGAGTCACTTGCTTTAGATTCCTTTGAAGGAAAAGAAATTGAAAATCTTGATCCACTTACTTGTGCTACAATGATTATGCCATTTCAAAATGAGAAAATTACAAAACCTAAATCATTTGGGTTTGATATCATTGATGATCCAATTGAAAATATCACGTTACCCAAAACAACCCAAGTGATTGATCATGGAAATGTGTTAGTTAACCCACCCCTAGATAGACAAGACTTATGGTTTGAAAGGGATGGACATGTGTTCAATTGGGTACCTAAGTTTGGTGCCTTTGATAAACAAATCATGGAGAAAGAACAAGTGCTACATGATGATGAATGTCATGAGAGAAAAGAGGAATTTTCAAATCCTCTTCAAGTAAGGTCAAATGAAAACATGCCAAAGGTAAAATCTCACCTTTTTGGTTTCACCATGCAAAATTCGAATGAAGGTTTGCCTAATGAATGGTTTGATTCAAATATTATTAATGTTATGGCTTTATTGAATGAAAATGAAAGCTTATTTCTACACCATGAATCAAAGTGCGGAATGGACATCTTAAAGAATAGACATAAAGGAATTGAATATCAATCATTGTCTAATCAATTTGAAAACTTGAAACTCCACCATAGGATTATTAATGAAACTAAATCAAATTGGTATGGTGAGAGGGGCAAGTGGAAGTTTGTTTCTTTGTTTGGTTTGATCTTGTTTTTGTTGGATTCCTACAAAACTTGGTATGCGTATCACGTCATATGTCTTTTAAAGAATTCTAATCAGGTTTGGGATCCGGGAAAATGATAATCCAAACTTTTGCACCATCTTGTATTATATTGTACATTTGTATATATTTTTGGTTTTTGTGTTTTGGTTTTGGATTGGATCTCATTTTGGTTTTAAGTTTTGTGTGTTGGTCCTTTGGACACTTTTGGTTTGTCTTAAAAAAAAAAAAAAAGAAAAAGAAATAAAAGCGAGATGTCAACTTATGTCCTTATGAATGTTGACTAAGACTAAGAGAATATGAAACATCGGAATTGTATTGCAGAAAGCTCCACGAGTATCGCAAACACATTAAAGAATATCGTTTGGAACTTGTGATGCATGAAGTTGTCAGTTTTACACATTATGGCAAAGTAGGTGGTATACTCCATCCGCATTTCAAAAAGAGCAATGCATTCATCCATATCTCATGTTACATTCGACATTGCATATACATTTCATCTCAGCTTGCATCTACATTTCAAATACAATCATTGAAAAGGTGTCGAATCCTCTTAGGGTTATTACATAACATATATTAAAAGGATCCTAAGGTTGGGAACCGATGCCCGAACTATCTTGAACCAAGCACGTTCTACACATATTAAAGAGGATCTTGAGCAAAATGGTCAAAACCATACTTGGAAGAAAAGGTGAGGCGAAAGGAGTATTTCGTGTCCGTCCTATCATGCAACATAATCCTTAAAACAATGGTTTTTACCACTCCCATAGTGCTTAAAGCCTAAAATCAGAGTAGTAAGGATAGGGTTAAATCCCCATCGAACTTAGGTTGAGGATCCAATTCCCCAAAGCTCTGATTTGACCTTCATGGAGTAGTAAGGATAGGGTCTAATTCTCATCTCGCTTAGGTTGAGAATCCGATTCCCCAAAGCTTCTATTTTGCCCCACTCAAGAACTTGAAATTCCAAAGCAAATATTTTTCATTCTACTTTTATTGCATCATTGATATTGGATTGGAAGGATCGTACTACATGTCCCTTGCAAGGATGGGTAGTCATCCCCAAGGTTCAAGAAATCAAAAGTAAAGTCAAATCCTGGATTATGGGGTTGATCTCCACCGGGGCTATAGACGCCTGATTGGCAGTGGAGTATGCTCATGCGTGGCAACATGTCTTGTCTAAAAGCAAGACCACTGATCGCTCAAACGGATAGGCTAGCTCTGACAGTTTCATCCATAACAGGTTAAATCATTTTGTTCAAGATGAGGTAATGAACTCTAGATCGGAGTAGTAAGGATAGGGTTAAATTCCCATCTCGCTTAGGTTGGGAATCCTATTCCCCAAAGCTCTGATTTCACTTACACTTGCACATGGGTTCAAAATGGTAGTGACACATAACCAACTTTGGGATCTAGTAAATTAATTCAGTATACTCATATTTGGTCCTAAGAGGATTTGACAGTTTTAATATGTTTGTTCATGGTACTAGAAAGTTTGAGCCTTTGCAAAGCTTGTTATATCTCTAGCATATTCACCATACATTAAATCCTACAGGAATCATCCATAACTTCTCATACGCAAATCATAAGTGAAAATGACAATGGAAAGTTGAACGAGTTTCAAACGATAGGGAATGAAGCACATTGCACACACCGAGCTGATGCTTAATAATTCTAATGCTTCATGTATTTCTCGTCTAGTTTCATTCTTGGGATATTTGCTGACGCTTGTGTTTGAGTTTTGAAGGTGTTCAGGTTGAGTTCTCACCGAAATGCTCAGGAGCATTTCCCAACAGAGTCACCATTTGTTGTGGCTGCTCCACAACGTACCCCAAAATTGGGGACCCACCTTTTTGCATGTTTTCCAAGAAGACCGAAGTGGCCCATATGCTAAAGATCAAAGAAAAAGAAAAAAGAAAAAGCAAAACATCACAAGGAGGAAAAAGTGTCACGATATCGCGACATGTTGCATTTTCGTGGCCAAAAGAGAAAAAGTGTCGCGATATCGTGACATGTTGCATTGTCGTGGCCAAAAGAGAAAAAGTGTCACGATATCGTGACATGTTGCATTGTCACGGCCAAAAGAGAAAAAGTGTCACGATATCGCGACATGTTGCATTGTCGCGGCCAAAAGAGAAAAAGTGTCGCGATATCGCGACATGTTGCATTGTCACGGCCAAAAGAGAAAAAGTGTCGTGATATCGTGACATGTTGCTTATGGCGGTCAAAAGAGAAAAAGTGTCGCGATATCGTGACATGTTGCATTGTCGCAGCCAAAAGAGAAAAAGTGTCATGATATCACATGTTGCATTGTCACAAAAAAAAGATAAAAAGTGTCGCGATATCGTGACATGTTGCATTGTCACGACCAAAAGAGAAAAAGTGTCGCGATATCGCGACATGTTGCATTTTCGTGGCAAAGAAAGAAAAGTGTCGTGATATCGCGACATGTTGCATTTTCGTGGCCAAAAAAGAAAAAGTGTCGCGATATCGCGACATGTTGCATTTTCGTGACTCAAAAAGGGAGAAGAGAGAAAGAAAAGTGTCGCGATATCGCGACATGTTGCATTTTCGTGACTCAAAAGGGGAGAAAGAGAGACAAAAGTGTCACGATATCGCGACATGTTGATTTTTCCAAGGGAACAGAGTAGTTGATAGTGCATTTGATATTAGTGATGAACACCAGGATAGTGAAATGGAAGACTGCATAGTGACGTGGACATAAGGACAAAATCCAATGAATAAGACAAAACGTTACATAAGGAATCTTTAATGATTTGAAATCATTTAAGATGGTCGTTACACATGGAAGGAAACAGACGCATGCCCATGTGGAGAAAAGGAAATGAAACGAAGGGCCACAAAATAGAAACGAAAAGCCTTTTTGGAAACCAAAACACATGCATGCACAAGGGAAGGTGAAAACGAACAACCATTGGAAAATGAAACGAAAAGCTTCTTAAAAAGTTTTAAATACGCCAGGCAAGGATGTTTTGAGGGGTTGGAAACTGCTGCAAGCAGAGTTGCAGATTTGAAGGCAAGAGGGCCATTCTGGACCTGTTTGGGCTATTTTTCTTCCATGGACTGGTTTGGGAAAACCAAAAATTTCTGTTATTGTAAAATGACAAATTTTTAATACAGAAAATTTCAGAAAGTTGCATCTTATGGACAAGAAAGGAGGAGTCATTTTCTGCATGCAAGATTAAATGTCTATTTTTCCCCTTTTCAGATTTTAGGCTTGTAAATGGAGTTTATGCAAGTTTTCTTGGTTGCTTCATGCGAATGTTTAAATCTGAAAACCTCATTTAAAACCCTAGGAGCCAACACTTAGCTTATCCGGATTGTGCTTGTTTTGCAAGTCCAATAGGTTAGGTTGCATGCATGGAAACCTCACATCTTCGGTTTTGTCGAAATAGGATAGCATCATACTGAATGCATTTTATTTTTAGTTTTCCATATTTCATTTTCATTTTCTGCATTTTATTTTTCCAAAAATTTTAACTTTTTTTTAATTTTCAGGCATTAAAATAAACATTTAAAAATTTTCAAAATCCAAAAATAATTTCACCATTGCGTAGGTTATACTTCAGACTTCCAATACGCACTTTGAAATTTCATTTTCGGAGTTGTTTAGTATTTTTAAAAATTCATCGAAGTTGTTGTTTTATTACAGATTTTGAAAAATCCGAAAATAGAAAATTTCCATTTTTGGGCCGAATTTCATTTTTTCAGTTTCATGTTTCATTCATGAGCCTATGATGACATTCCCTTCATGAAAATTCTAATTTCATCGAAGGAGTCATGTTTTATGGCACTTTACAAATTACCATTTTGGGAGCTAAAATTGCCCTTTTATAAAATTTATTTTAGGGGTGGTTTTAGGTTTCAAAGCACTAAATTATTCGTCTTGATGAAAATTTGATTTCATTTAAGAGGGATAAGTTAAAGTGACATTTTGAAGCTACATTTGAAGACCCTATTCATCATTGAGGATTTAATGCAAGATAAAATCTATTTTAAAACCCTCAAGATAAAAGGAATTAAGGCACTACATCGTGGTCATATGAGGGCCAACTCACATTTGCTTTATTTTGGTTCAATGAACAATCACTAAAGTTTCATGGTAAAATAAACCAACATTGCCCCTTGTTTACAGTTACTTGCAATCACTAAGGTGTTCCAAGCATTTAAATTGAATATCTTTATTTGAGATTACTAATACACATATGCAAATGCTAATATAGCGGAGACCTTGGAGAAGTTGTTTGTTTAACTTCTTTGCAAGAGGGGATTTGGAACCCAAATCCTAAGGGAGAGTGTACTTTCACAATTGGGTGAAAATACCACTCAACATTCATCCTATCCCTTCCATCGCAGTTGAATGTTATGATTGGGAACAATGAGTCTCCCATTTGGATGCCCAACTATTCCAAATCCTCACACCAACATACATGACTTTCAACTCTCTTATTCATCTTCGGATTTAGACTTACCACCTTGTTGACCACCTCATACTTTGCCATAAATATCTATTTTCATGACCAATTTTGGTCCTAGTGAATACAATATTCATGATGCTCGTGTGCATCCTCCCACAATAAAATCTATTCATGACTTTGGTCACCCTTATACCTCATTACTAATCATAGGTACTATCATTCCACTTGTTCCATCTAACAATTGTACAAATTTCATTTACACGAGCCTTAATCATCACTCTCAGTAGCTATACCCCTGCCACCACAATCTAGATTTTGTGGCACCTTAGGCCATATGTTCAATCCACACTTCATTTTACACTACCTTCAACATTTTTATTGGCATGGTTTTGGGTTAGGACATTATGAACAGGGCTTATAAACACCTATTAACCCCTACGTTCAACTACCTACAAACAAATCTGGTTTGGATTATCACCCTACAACCATTCACTCACTAGAATATGAACTTATAGATCTCACTCTTCATCCTTCAATAGTTCCTACACACTCATTAGAATATGAAATTGAAATCAATATCCTCAATTATTGTCCCTCCCCTCATTCCACTATCAACATACCATGTACATTCTTTTAGAAATCACCCTTTTTTGACACCACATCCACCTACTTCATCGATTATATGGTTGATATATTTGTTACCCTTTCCCTCACTTATCCTTTCTTAGATCATGCCCCTTCACCTTCCTCTCTATTACCTATTCATTCATACATACCATTTCACAATCGTTGGTAGGTATACCATTATATGGCTCAACACCACTCTCCACCCGTGGTTCTATGTCCTCCATTGAATCTAACACGTCATTCACATCCTTTTGAGTCTTCATATCCACACTCTTTATCTTCCATAGTCTCAATTGCCTTCATTAATATGGTTTTAATCAAATTATTTACTCTACTTCACTACGCATCTCATTCGGATCATACAGATGCACCCAATTCAAAATTCATCGACTTCAGTCACATATCACCTATGCCTTTATCGTAATATTTCTTGCTATCACCACCCATGCTACATGTCGTAAACACTTCTTCATAATATGCTTCACCCCATACACCTTGGATTAACCATACAAATGTGTATCTAGATTATGAATTCAACTTACCTGAGGCTATTGATGACCTCCATATCATCCCCATTCCTTCTCAACTCCAAGACGATTCCCACATGCTTGTGGAAGACACTATTGATGTTGACATTGGTGATGATCCTACCAACCCCCACATGTTAAACTCGCTACCAACATTTCCTTAGAGGATCACACCTTGTTTACCTCATTTATTAAGGAGTACATCAAGGTCTTTGCATGGTCCTACATGGACATGCCTGGAATCGACCCTCGTTAGTTATTCATAACCTTACACTTGATGAGGGTGCCAAGCCCGTTAAGCAAAAATTATGATGCATGCATCCCACAATTGCATTAATGGTAAAATTTGAACTCCAAAAGCTTCTTGATGTAGGGTTCATACAACCAATCAATTACCCAAAATGGGTGTCCAACATGGTCCTAGTACTAAAACCCACCGGGGATGTATTAATTTTTGGGACTTGAACAAATCCTGTCCCAAGGACAATTTCCCACTCCCCAACATCGATACATTGGTTGATTCTATAGCAGGTCATGAAATGATATCTCTCATGGATGGATTTTTTGGCTATAACCAAATCAAGATCAACCTTGTGAGATGTCCTTTACAACCCCTTGGGGGAATTTTTGTTATAAGGTCATACCTTTTGAACTTAAGAACATTGGGGCATCCTACCATAATGCTATGACATAAATCTTCTATGACTACATGCACAAGATTATGGAAGATTACATTGGTGATCTTATTGCCAAATCAAAAGAGAACTCACAACAGCTCATAGACCTTTATAAAATATTTGATCACCTCCTTGAACCCAATGTGTGGTTAAACCCAAAGAAATATGTCTTTGGTATTACTTATGGTAATATTTTAGAATTCATCATCTCTCAATGGGTCATTAACGTTGATCCCAACAAAGTCAAGGCTATCATCAAGATGCCTCCTCCTACAAATCTCAAGCAACAACGTAGTCTATAGGGGAAAATCCAAGCTATTCATCGCTTTATCACCCAATTGTTTGACAAGTGCAAGCAATTTAACCACCTCTTGCAAAAAAGGGTCACCTTAAAATGGGATGTTCACTACCAACAATCCTTTGATGTAATCAAATATTATCTTACCTCGCCACCAATTCTATCTCCACCACATAAGTAATTTTTATTGTTCTTGTACATTTCCACCATGGATTTTGCACTAGGAGTACTATTGGCCTAGAATAACGTGCTCAATCATGAGCAAGTTGTATACTATATTAGCCATACTTTGGTAAGTTATGAAACATGATACACTTACATGAAAAATCTATGCATGGTTGTAGTCTTCACTACACAGAAGTTACGCCATTACATGCTCAACCATACAACTTTTGTAATCTCTCATGATAACCCCTTACGATATATGATGAATAAGAGTTATCATAACTCTTATACTACCAAATGGATCATGCTCCTTACTGAATTTAACCTCAAATTCATTTCCTAAAAATCCATTAAGGGGTAAGTAATTGTATATCAACTCACTGAGGATACATTACCTAACGACCAACCACTCCTCATTAAGCTTCCTAATGATTCTATTTTCCACATCACTAAAGCTAAAGAATATGTCAAACTAGAAGCGCCAACTAATTTGAAACTATTCTTTGATAGATACCATTGTGCACACACTAGGGGTGCTAGGATTATATTTTTCACTTCTTATGGGGAACCACTCCCCTTCTCCTTTAAATTAGGTTTCCCTTGCACAAATAACAATCCTGAATATGAAGCTCTCATTATCAGTCTAAAGCAAGCACTTTCTATGCACATTAGATGTCTTCAAATCTTTGATGATTCTATCCTTTTCATTAACTATGGCAATGTAATTTTCTCGTACTTCAATAGTACAAAAAAATCATTTAGTAGCTACTCATCCAACTCAATTTGTATGATATTGAGGCCACCCCATGCTCTTCTAACTATTTCACAGACACCATGGCTTCTCTGGGATCTCTAGTACCACAAAACCCACTCTCTAACATGACATGTGTGTCTATTCATACATTATATCAATCTACCATTTTACCCTCACCTCCTTCCAATGATGACAACATCCATGTCATCCACATCGAGCCACATGAATAGACATTATATTAAGGATTACATCAAGTTAGGTTTTCTTCGTTGCGATTTACCACACTCTCATTGATGAGCATTCAAGCAAAGGGTAATTTGCTACACATTTATAGGGAAAATCCTCTACCACTATAGTCATGATGGCATCCTTATGTGTTACCTCAAACCACATGAGGCTCAGTGAGTGGTTCAAGAAACCCACGATGGAACTTGTGGTGGCCACTTCAGTGGCATGGCCATTACCAAACACATCTTACACATGGGATATTATTGGTCCAAAATGGAGCATGATTGTTGTGAGTATGTTAAATGATGAATCAAGTATCAAAAACACGCTAATATCACCTTCACAAGCACTACAAACTATACGCTCTATGTGGCTCTTCTCACAACAGGGTTTAGACCTCATTGGGAAAATTACACCTTCTTCATCCAAAAACTATAAGTTCATCATCACCGCTACCAAATATTTCATAAAGTGTGTCGAATCCATCCCGCTTGTTCAAACCACAGGTGCCAAAATCATGAAATTCATCACTGAACACATCATATGCCACTTTGGAATCCCCTCATAGATCATTTCTAACAATGGTAAACTATTTAAAAATAAGAACGTCCATGCATTGTGCACCAATTTCAACATCCATCATAGTTTCTCTACCCCATACTATCCTCAGGGTAATGGCCAATATAAAGCTACCAACAAAACCATCTATGCCATACTTTGTAAAACTATTGTAGACTCCCATTATGATTGGCATAATCAAATATCAATGGCCTTGTGGGCTTATAAAACAAGCATTCGCACCCCCACTGGGGCAACACCATTATCACTGGTTTATGGTTTTGAAGCCATTATGCCCCTTGAACCTGAGATACCTTCCTTACGCGTATCCATACAAGACTTCATCTATGATGATACTACTCATCAGGCCATACTTGACCAATTGACTCTCTTGGATGAAAGTCATATTCATGCCATTGAATACACTCGTATTTACCAATATTGTCTTCATTGTGCCTACAATAGTAAGGTACACCAACAAGAATTCTAGATCAAAAAATTGGTTCTTAAATAGAACCAACATATCACTAGCCAACCCCGCCAAGTGCGTAACAAATTTTTACCCAATTGGCTAGGCCCATACATTATCACCCATATATTTAGTTCTAGGATCTATCAATTGGCTAATCTCGAAGGTCTGGTAGAACTTGAACCCATCAATATCATCCATCTTTGCACATTCAATGCCTAACTATATTAGGTGTAATTCACTAGTCATTGAACATACCATCCTAGTCATGATTGTATATCATATCGCCAATACACTCACAATGCACATTACACTAGAAAAACACCCCTCATTTTCTATTATAGAACAAAATAAAATATTTTATATGTTAGTTTTATGCTATTTATACCTTTTGTCTTGTAGGTTCATTATCGCTGGCTGCACCACATTTGTAGGGACACATCACATCGTATTTACATCACAACATACCTTCAGCCCATCATGCAGGATGTCTTATTGCTACTTCCTTCACCACGTACCTCACCAAGACATACAGAGCCACCTAAATCTATGCATGTTTACAATTCATCTTTCTCCTCCCACATCATGACACTCCAATCCTTTCTCCTTCTCCTGATCATAGAGATTCACCTATCTCACCTCACTCCAATGATAGTAATGCCACTATCTCCTCCTTTACCTATGTGGGGGAATGCTTCCCCTCATCTTACCCAAACATGAGGAACCCATCTCATCCCACCTTCATCGATGAGAGGAATCCATACATGCTTGCTTCTTTGACTTGAAATACTTCTTTTGTGTCCTTTACTCCTAAAGAGGTAAATCCACCTACTTTACCCCAATCCTTAGGACTACCTCTACCTTTGGCCAATGAGATATCAACTTACGACCAAGACCTTCACTAGCATATTTCCCATTCTTCCCCTTTGTATACATTCCCATATTGAAATCTTCACTCGCCATAGCCATCGTGAGCCCCATATATTCCCAGGATACCTCCAGGCCCATCATATGGTACTTACCTTCTACACCCACCACCTCCACAATACTATCATCCATATTCACCTTCCTCACCCCATTCATCTCCATACCTATGCCTATATTCAACTTCATCCATTCCACTAAGTTCTCTTTCTCCTTCTACTTTGGTACCATCTCTGTCATCCACTGGCATCCAACACATTCTCGCTCAACTTGACAACCTTGAGTTACACTTAAGTCAATGTTAATGTATTACACCTACTCGTTGTTATGTTATGGCTAATTATCAATTACCCCTTTCACACATATCCTTCATCCTCACATGTAGGACTCGCTAGCACCAAGTTCGATAGTTAGCCCACCCCCACCTAACCCACCTCTCTCGCGATTATTACCTCCCACACCTTACATCTACCCCATGCCTATCCTCTCGAAGCCTCTCTCTCACACCTTTAACCAACTACTTCACGCAGGGCTCCTTGTTTTACCTGAGATCAAACCAAATGACCCACATCACCCTAAACCAAGGGGATACAATGAAAATAAGTTTTTTGTCTACCACCATCAGCAGGGGCACGACATTAAAAAATATCACATTTTTGAACACCTCATTCACAACATGATGGATGGGAAATAGCCTTCACATTTCAAGAAAGCCATGCCTTCCATTGGAGTTCAGACCATCCCACATACTCCCATACCCTACTCCACTCTATCACATACGTCATTGAATTCCATACCTCATTACTTATAGCAGCTACATAGTCACACAACCTTTCAGTACACTAGTTGCGTTACCACTATGCCTAGCTACTCGTAACCTGAGCATCATCATTACCCCTGTCCTTAGCCCATCCCTTTATCCTCTTCATTTTAATTTTTCCTCATTATTTCACATTGTTGTATGGTCATGCTTTGAGCAGCTACATACCGGTACAAAATTTCTCTTCTTGTTATTTTACATTATTGTATGTTCACGCTTCGAGTGACTGCATGCATATTCTAAATTTTCTTTCTTCATTTCCCTTCTTCTAGTTAATTTGCACTATTGTATGGTCACGTTTTTAGTGGCTACATACCTATACTAAATTTACCTTCTTATTATTATTTTGCATTGTTGTATGATCATGCTTTGAGCGGCTATGTACCTATGTTGAATTTTATTTCTTTCCCTTTATTTTCTTCTTCCTCCCTTCTTTGTTTCTTTCATTCCTTCCAATTTTCTTCATACAATTTTGCTTTTGTCCATCATCTCTTTTGTTTGTCACTCTTCTCTATATGGTCAATCATACACATTCTCCTTTTTGCATTCATATTTTCCACCTCCTACACATCCCCCCATGTTAGGGCAACTACATCTAATGTTCCTCCTCCTTTGTCACCTTCTTTTCATCTATTCACCTCTTTCATGACATTTCCCAACCTCATCCTCTTTTAGTTCCATGACTTCCTCTTGTACATATTTTCCTCCATGCACATTTCTTTTGAGATGTTCCATCGCATATCCACACTTATATCCATTACATCCACATTCATACTTGTACATTATTATTGTAGAAATACACTCATAATGGATTAAAACACACACTTTTTAGCATTACCATTTGGATATCCACTCCCATTTTTAGGATTATGGATTGTATAGAGTTTTGCATGATTTGACCATGCACTAGTTAAGTCAATAAAACATCACCTCTAGTTGACATGTTCTCATGCTTCTCACAACTTCCCTTGGTTGGTTTGATTTCTTTCATGGACCACTCACACATTTCACATATTAAGCAAATTTTGAGTCTAGGGAAGACAACACCTTATGTAGAAATAACCATTTAACGAACGGTTTCCCCTGCTCATCCTATCATTTGCATGCTAAAAGTAAAACCTAGGTATAAACAAAGGGACAAGCATAAGCAAAAAAAAAATGGGCAAAAAAAATCCAATGCCCACAAAAAACAAGAGAAAATAACACCACAAAAATATAATAAAAAGGAAGAGGAGCAGAAAACAAAAGGAAACACCTCCAAGAGTACTATAATATTGCTTGAACCTCTTTGGTCCTTCAGTTTAATATAACATCATGGGGTGATTTTCATCACTAGCAATAGGTTCCAAGAGCCTACTTGGTAGTGGAAGTCTTACAAGTAGTGACACATCTATAACATTAGCAACCTTCTTTTGTATAGATCGCTGCATTCTCACGGATGAACTAGCTATTTTGGATAAATTTGCAAGAGGTTAGTCCTACCTCCCTCAAAATGGATAAATGAACATCAATCATCACACGCATAGGTCCATGATAGACTTCCATTCAGTTAGGATAGTTATGAGTTGTTGTTGAACCTTGTTAAAATTTTCATGAGGTTTGATTGCTACAACTATGTTAGTCAAATTCACTACATAAAACTCCTTTACCATCCTACATCTTTGAGATAATAGAATGGATCACATCACCACTAGTTTTGCAATGATACAAGTGCTTATAACATGTATTTCACCCATCTCATACACTTCATCTACATATTAGTCATTTCCTTTGCTCCTCATGCATTCTTTACTCTACATCTACTCAGATTCATACATCTACATTTGCATCATTTTCGGTTACTCTAAATATACAATGACATCATCTCTTATATGCATTCATACCTACTACTACATGCCTACCTATTCTCATATATTACATTATATTACATTCACCATTTATTACATCATACATACAAATAATCCTAAGCTATTCATTCATCCACACAAATCATAACACATGTAAATAAAAGTCACAAATAGAAACATATATGTACATATATATATATATATATATATATATATATATATATATATCATCATGTCATCCATGCCCTCAGGCTACAAAATTATATGTACATAATATAAATATGTGGATGTCTATCTAGTCACCACCTCACTCTATTACACCAATAGGCCATCTCACCCCTATCGCCCACTAGGAGTCTCCCTACTCTCCTCCTATGTTGTTGAGGCCACCTCTACTCTCTGCTCCTCGATTGCCCTAATCGACTATGGGGCACCTCCCACCACCTATGAAACTACTGGCACTACCACCCTCTACTCTACCAACACCACAGAAGGGGTACTCCACTAACTCTATAGTGAGTGTACAAGATTGTGATCTCAATCTCAACTGTGACCTTGTATACTTTAGGATATCAAGGCCATACAATATCAACTGAATATCACATTGTACTCAAATCAATGCCTCACCTACATATCATCTAGAAAAATCTATATTTTCTCATTGTAAACAATCCACCTCAAATCATAGGCTTGCCATTTTGACCATAAACTACTCATATTCTATCATCACTCACTCTCCCTCCTCCCATGCCCATCGATATCTATCTATCTCCTTGTGTAGGCATGGTACGTCCATCTCTACAACTTGCATCGTACTAGCATCTACCTATGTCTCTTGTTCTCACTACACACTCTTCCATAGAGCTACAATATCAGCTCTCACTCTCTCCTCTGTAGCCATAGTCTCCTGTATATTATGCTACAACTACCCAACACTCTTTGTGCAAATCACTTGCTCAACTACAAGCTAGGCCCTAGCCTCATCATGATCTACCTACAATGTATCCCTCTTCATGACCAACTACCCACCTCTCCCATAGCTACCACTAGATTCATCTCTACCTTCCACCTCTCCTCCACCAGTCTCATTCTATCTATGGCACAATCTAGCTCACTCTTGATCAATATTACCTCCAAATCTTGCATTGTCTTCTATAGTAGCACTAGCTCATTCTAAGCATCTAACACATATTGGAATTTGAAAATCACATCTGGTGTAGATCCTCCTCTCTCCTCCTCCATTACTATCTCTCCATCCCATTGTTGGCCCTCACCACCTTCCTATATCTCCAGTGACCTAACTCATAAATATTCGACCACATAATCTGGCACCAATCCTCCCATCTCCTCCTCCATTGTTACATCATCATCTAATGGCTGGCCTCCACCACCCTCATATCACTTCAGTGACCCAATCCTAGGAGATCCTCCCACATCATCCCGATGTTACCTCTATCATCGGAGAGGCTCCTCCACCTCCTCCTCTGAATCCACATTTGCAATAGGTACATGTCCTCCTAGTGCCTATACACTAGTTGTAGGTAATACTTATATTGGATCTACCCATACATCTACTATCCTAACTCCTGGTTTCCACCTTTGCATCATCCATAATATATCATACTCTAGATTCATACCTCAATCATCCACATCGAGGATAACCATCAACAGATCTCTTGATACATCCAAGGCAGACACTACAGGTTGTACTCCTTGATCTCCATCCTAACTTTGTATCATGATAGATAGATCTAGTCACCTCTATCATAATCCAAAATAACACATCACTCAAATGAAAGAAAAGTACTCAACCTATCGTTGATATCACTTTACTAACCATCTTCCTCAGTGGATCTTCCCTAACTGTTCCTCGTCCTCATCCCATAAAATATCATCCCTCCAGGGTATCCATAGGATATGCTCAAAATGTAACCTATATAGCATACCTCTCCAAAATAGACCGTCCCCATCATACCCCCGCTTCACTCATGTTTTCATATTCGTGTGCCACTTCAAGGTATATGGTACAAAATATTCCATCAATGCATGCACCTCATAAGGCAATATTGTGGGTCACTCTATCATGATATTCTCCCACATCCACACCTACAACAATGGGCTAAAGCTCACACTATATCACCCTACCCTCCCTATCTCGTACAACTCTCTATACACCTATGCTAGTAACGTGGGTACCCATGCAAATACCACCTCATGGTCCACCATATTGCACACTATGCCCATCATCTAGGGGAATTTCACCCCTGAGCTATCTAGAAAAGCATAGCTAGCTATCATGAGCATTGCCATGCAGTGGCGGTTGGACAACATCTTGCCCTTCCAATAATGCTCATAATCCACCCCCTTCTCATGTTGTACCTCTCCCCACCTATCACCAAATATTCATTGTAATATCTCAGCCTTCACACCATCTACTACCGCTCTCACCGTAATGCCATCTATAAGAAAATTGATATATCCTGTATATATCCTCTTGGGTGATTGTCATATCCCTTTTTGGGAGATGGAAGGTGTTCATATATATATCCCACCTCTCACATAAAGATGATATATAGGCCCTGTTGGCATACACACTTTGTAACTCCCATAGGGCCTTAAATACCATAACGCCCATCCACTTCCCATGATGTGGCTCAATATTCCTCACCTACATTCATTCCAACACATCACACAAATTTATCATCAGTTTTACATGATTAATCATCATTTTTACATGGAAACATTTATCACATGCACACATCATCCATAAAAAAAAACTAGTTTTCATCCACACGTGTGAACCTATTTTGCACACTGCTATGCAAACCT
The DNA here is from genome assembly GCA_028583015.1 of Wollemia nobilis. Taxonomy (NCBI): domain Eukaryota; kingdom Viridiplantae; phylum Streptophyta; class Pinopsida; order Araucariales; family Araucariaceae; genus Wollemia; species Wollemia nobilis. Next base: position 2,224,291 of record JAQPPZ010002189.1, on the reverse strand, counting down.
TCCATAAAGGGTATTTTTGGATTACCCATTATGCTCTTTCATGGTGAAATGTTTCTCAAAATCCAAAACACTAAATCTACCATGCACAACACACACAATAAAACCTCACAGGCATACACTCCAAGTCACACAAAAACACAATAATCCAACCATCAAAATGACAAACAAATGGTATTTTTGGATATCCATTATGTCCTTTTACAATAAAAATTTGTTCAAATATAAAAAACAACACATAAATCATGTAGAAAAATAAAGTCAACTCTCATGAACTAGCAACACGACACACAAATCAAACATCACAATCCAATGGTCAAAACGATAAACACATAATATTTCTAGATACCCATTTGGCTATTTTTACACTTTGTGCACACATTTCAATCAAATAGTACATGCAATCATTCATTCACACTCAAACATGCATTCTCGTACTTTTCAAACATTTACGCAAATCAAATAGCTAGGTTTTTTGTGCATTTACCATTGGTATACCACCACTGCAACTCATGCTAACCCATCTACTCACCATGTCTAAGCTCCAGCTCGATATCTTGGTAGTGCTCTACTTCACAGATTCTCTCTCACTCCTCTCCTCCAAATTTTGCACAACACAAATGATGCTCATGCACACAAAAAGGGTTTTATTCCTCAAATTTTGTAGGTTCATGCCCACACATGTGAACCTAGTTCAATCCCACACATGTGAACCTAGTTCACACACTGCTATGCAAACCATATCCTACCATGTCATCATCGTTTTTTAACTTTTTCATGTCCATTTCAACTCCCAACCTTGTTTTTTTATAGGTTTTTTTTTCTTTCAATTGACTCATCGCTATTGTTCATCCACTTCATTATCTATTCATCGCTTGAGGGGGTATTCATACAACGAAATAAAAAATCCACTTTGCACGTGATCAAACAACTAAACATCCAATCATGGGTATTACATATGTCTAAGAAATTTTTTGTTGAAGATTATCTCAACATAAATCCAATCCCAATCAAACATTTTCTAAACCATGAACACCATGCACCTTACAGACACGTATTGATTCCATTATTTATAGTGGTATGTATAAGATCACTTTCTGAATGCTACACCTGATATGTCCTCACCTCATGGCTTTAATGGTTTAACAAATATCATCATGTGCTCATAAATCAATCAAAAGCAAAATTTTGAAAAGGTATTTGTTCTATTCATAATTAGAACATCTTGTGTTGATCACAAGAACAAAGTAATATTAAGTTTTCCTCTAAAATCAACCAGTATAATACTGTAAAGTGGTGTACTAAATCACAAATCATCTGTTTATCATCGTATTTCTTTTGTAATCATCCACATTCATCCACCCACACATTCTTTGTCTTTCCAATCACTCCACCTTCCTCTATCATATTTTTGTACTAAACTGTGATTTACATAATATAGTATAAAAAGGGATAAATTTAGATACCTAAAAGTCACACATAATCACACGTAGTCGCTTGTAGTCATACGTAGTCACCCATAGTCATAAGTAGTCACATGTAGTCACTCGTAGTCGCACATAGTCGCAAAACCTACAAAATTGCATTAATTACTACCAAAACACCTCCTATTCACAAAAAGGGCTATCTATAAGCCCCTTTAAGCCATCTATTCCCTTCCCTACACCTAATCATGGTCCCCATGCGACCACCTCCTCCAAAAACCCTAATCATGGTAATCCTAATTCTATTTTGAAAGTCACTTTATCATTAAAGTGCACTTTATGACTTAAACATGATTAATTAGGGATAATCAAGATTAACCCTAATTTTATCCTCACAAATGTGTGCACACATCACTTCAGATATTTCTAAATATAATTAACCTAACCAAAACCTAATCTAGGATCTACATAATCAAAATTAACCTCAAACTTTCCTCACACATGTGTGCACCTAGGATATTTCTAATATGCTTCTTCAGGGTATATGAAGAGATGACTCATGTTCCACTTCATTTTGTTAACCTCACCATGGTTTGAATCTGTAGACACCAAAACAGCACCAATCCAATTATGTGACGACAAGCACTAATCGCACCAACACACACAGCCCCCAGGGCAGCCCTCGGAGGTTAAACAATGGTTCTAACCACTCACACAGCAGTTTTTGCAAGTCAAAAACCAATTTGGCACCTTTTGGACACCTTATTTCTTATTCGTCCCACCCAGGGACGAGTAAGAATTTTACTCGTCTTTCTTAGGGACGAGTGCTTACTGGCACTCGTCTCTTTTAGGGACGAGTGCTGACTGATTGATACTCGTCTTTCATAGGGACGAGTGCTGACTGATACTCGTGTCACCCAGGGACGATTACCGGCGCTCGCTTCGGGGTGGGACGATTGTAGAGTTTTACTTGCAAAAAAGTCAAATCTCGGCATATAACAACTCAAAACTGTCACTTAGCTTTCCTTGCATGACATAGGAGTGCGAGTGAGCTCTTTTAACAACACACATCTGCCACTTAGCTTTTTCTGCATGGCATAGGAGTGCGAGTGAGTTCTGTTAAGACAACTCAGATTTGCCACTTAGCTATCTCTTCATTGCATGGGCGTGCAAATGAGTTTTTCTAAAACATGCAAAGACATGCACAGAGGCAGTTAAGAAGCCCTTGATCAAGAAGAAGTCTTCTCTTCACAAACAAAAGCATTCATGCAAAGAAACACTTTTGCATGTTAATTCAAAAAGACCCCTTGGGTCTATAAAAATGGTGAGTTTTCTCACCCAAAAAAGGATATACAGAGAAGGAGCATTTTGAGCGACGAAGTGCTGCTAGTTCACTTACTGGCGATTTGTGCTTTCATAATCGTGGTATTTCTTTTAGTTTCATGTTTATGCTTTTGTCAAGTTTTTCATTTCATTTAGATTCATTTCAACCATCGTTAGATTCATCTTTTATGCTTCATACACAAATGCTACCGACTTTCTTGTTTGTTTCTTTGAGTGCGTAGTTGCAACATTAGAGGAGCGGCGAGGAGTCTACCTTACCAACGCAAGCGGCGGCAACATTTGGCCCGCCCATTCCAAACGTGGGCATGCGGAAGAGGAATTCTGAAGCAAATTGTAGAGATCAATATCTAACGCTCCTATCCCCTAAAAAGGAAGGAGACGTATTGTAACACGAATTGAAAAGAATATCAATAAAAAGGGCTATAGTTTATATTGCTTTTATATCTTGTGTTCATTCATTTGTGTTCTTTCCTTTTAATGCAATTTTGTTTAGTTTTTCCTTTTTGTTTCCGGAATCTCGTGCTTTCAATGGCGATCACGGTGGGACTTCTGTCCTCTGTTTTTGTTTAGGTTAAATTACTGATCTAAAAATTGCTTGTTTTTTTACAGTACCTGCTTTTCAACAATCGGATCGTTATTCGTCTCCGCAAGTGACGATTACGTAATTGTTACTCGTCTCACCCCGGGACGAATAAATTATTCGTTCCACCCTGAGACGATTACGGTCTGTTATTCGCTCCACCCAGGGACGATTATAGATCTGTGCAAATTTTCAGAGCAAATCAGAAATTTCCGATTAGGCAGAGAAGAGGTAGGGGTTTTTACAGCTTCTGTCAAATTTCTATTTTTTTTTTTGTTTTCTGGTTTTCAGTTTGAATGGCTTAGGGAAAGATTTCTTTTCGTTTGCTTGTTTCAATTTCGCAAAATTAAAACGAACCCCACACATCACGTTACATTTTAAACCAAGGCGTTGGTCGTAAGACCCCAACCCTTGAGCAAGACCAACGGTGGGTTCATCACCACCTTGGCTTAGCTTTGCATCCATTCCCCGATTGTCAACTCGTTGTTAGGCGTAAATCCCGACGAAAGCCGACCGAGTGCCGCCGGGGTGATTCCCATGCGCGCGAGGATAAGTCTTCTATGGTAGGTGCCATTAACAGGACAATCCCCTTCCGTACCGCCTACGTACCACGTACCATCTGCTCTCACGTACTTATAGTCTCCCTCTCGTAAGGGCGGGTATATAGAGAGGTTGGTATATCGGCCTGGCTGGTATATTGAAGGGGCGACCATTTTTTGGGAGTTATAAGAGCCTTCATACTTGCATTTAAACGTTTCACAAAAATTTTCAAAAACAAAACAAACAACAAAAAACACACTAAACCAGATCTAGGGCACACTATTAATCTTTAAAAGAGATAAGCATTGCTTGTGAGTGTGTATGCTATTTTCTGTTTTAGACAAAAAAAAAAAAAATCATAAAAAGAATTTTTGCATTTTTAGGATAGCATTACCATGGTGAATACTCGTAGCCAAGCCCAATCACGGCGTAAGCTCGTAGAACATGCACCAAGAGAGACAAATCGTCTCCGATATAGCCTTGAAGACTTAGTCATTCCGCCTCACCGACGGGATACAACAGCTTAGTTCACATCATGCAGAACATGGTTCTAGAGCCCCATCATGGCGGGGCACTCCAACCCATACAATCATAGAACAAGGTTCTAGAGGTGTCTCAAGGAGTGGCTCTCCAAATCAGGCCTTCAATAGACGAGACTTTAGAACCCCTTCTCTAAGGGAAACTCATGAGCAACAAGAATCTTTTCAAGACAATAATTTATATATACCACCTGGTCTAAGCACGAAGCCTCCCTTTGAGGTTCATTATGGATGGCCTAGTGATGAAATATTGTGTAATGCTATGGAACAACAACGGGTCCAAAATGAAGAATTACATAATGTTGTGGTTCCTAATTTACCCCCAATTAATGTCGAAAATAGTAGACCACATCCAGAACAACAAGTCCTCCCGACAGAGCAAGGCAATTCTGCCCGCACCTTTTATGCATATCACAGACAAAGAGAGGAGGATCACTACATCCCTCCAGTCCAGTTGTCCAAGCACCAAAAAGATGCACGTCCGCACTCGCATTATATCCGGATCGCTTATTGAGACCAGAGTTTCAAGTTAATGCGGCCAACCTCGACAGAGGGAAGCAACATGTAGGGGTCTCAGAGTACTATGATCAAAATAGATATGTAGGAGAGACATCTCGGCCTATCAAACAAGAGACAACAACACAAAGTAACTTGGCATTTACACAACTAGCCGCCCGCCAAGCGCAAATCATGCGGCTTAAGCAAGAACAACAGGAATTAGAACATTTGTGTCACCTTGATCAAGAGCGCATTCAACGTCAGACTGCTGAAAGGTTTCACAACCATGCACGTGAGAGGGCCCCGATCCCTCGTGCACAACACTCTGAGATGTATGTGAGGCACAACCCTTTAGGGTGAGATAGGTCTCCACGACTTCAAGCAAGCATTGCCTCCAAGACCTTTTAGACCCGAGCGGGAGGCCATTCCCCGTGACCATGATGGGTATCCTCCACGGGCGCCCATCCATATTTATAGGCCTAGGCCAAACACTCCTCACGAAGATTATGAGGATTATTACCAAGAAGAAGAGCGGGTTGAAACACCCTATCAAGGCGGAAGGAATGCTAACCACTTAGTCATTCAAAGGCCTCAAGTTTCCCGCAACCCACAACGGGAACAAGCTAAGGAGGAGGAAATTATATCCTCCGATGCCTACAAAGTGTTGTTAGAACGCTTGGAGAATATGGAACTTAAGACTGGTGGGCCTCAAAATCCTACCTTGCGCCAACTCCGTAGTCATCCAATACATCCATCGCTGCGCACCTCCATACCCCGAACATTTCAAGCCGCCCTGCTTGGCACTCTTTAAAGGGGATGAGGATGCTCAAGAACATGTGACTCGATTTTTGAGTCGTTGCTTTGGTATACAAGACAATGATGCATTGCTATTGAGAACATTCATAACCACCTTTGCAGGGTCTCGCCTCGGATTGGTTTACCCATCTACCAAAGCATAGCATCTACAATTTGGATCAACTAGTGGACGCGTTCCTAGAACGTTTTGCTTTCAATACAAAGAAAAAGGCGTCACTCAGTGATCTAGCTAGCCTCAAACAGTATGAGGAAGAGTCCATGGTCGCATATGGGAATCGATGGAGGACGGTGCTTTCAAAGTTGTCCTATCTCCCTCCTATGTCCGACCTAACTCAAATGTTCGCAAAGAGTCGTTTGCGATCGATCTCTCGTGCTATTGCAACTGCAAGCAATACGCCACTTTAGAAGAAGCTCGCGCAAGCTAGACGTATCGAAGAGATCAAGATACAGGATGGCAAAATTGCCAAGCCTAAGAAAAAAGAGTGGAACAAGAGCACCAAAATAGGGAATACGCAATGTAAACCCGCCGCGGTCAATCAAGTTGCTATTAATGCCCCTACGCCCGCCCAAGCAACACAACCTTCAAAGGCTAATTATCGAGCGGTGCCTCATACTAATTATGAGAAAGATAACAAAAAATAGGATCAAAATCAGCAGCATCGCCCTAAGCGACAATTTACTCCGTACACTGAGTCTAGGGATTCCTTGTTTGACCGTTTGTCAGCGGCAAACTTGATTAATCTGCCAGATATTCCAACAATCGATCCTAATGCGCCGAAGTCTAAGGGCTACAGAGAAGATCTTTTCTGTAGATTCCACCGGAGGAGAGGGCATGACCTTAATGTCTGTTGGACGTTTAAAGGTTTAGTGCAAGATCTTATTGATAATCACACATTGGTAGTGGATAACCCCATCGCACCCAACAACCAACAAATGGGTGTTTTCAAAGATCCTTTACCCACACATGATGCACAAACAAAACCTTTGCATGTCAATGAAGTGCAACAGAGTTACCCCATGGACGGGTATGTTGGAATGATAAGTATTGTGACAAGAAACAAGAGACACCCAGGAGTTGTCCCCGTGATAGCCACTAGGGAAGCTTCATCCACGTCACAACATCAACCGAATCCTACACAATTGCCCCCACCTAGACCAGTGGTCACGATTCGATCTAGACTTACTCAAAGTCTACGGACCACATCGGCTAGGCTCTCCATTTATGAGCTTATTCAACAATCGCGCCCCATCGGGAAGCTCTTATGGAGATATTAAAGGCAATTGAGTTGCAACCTCACGAAGCGGATTCGTTCAACAATTTTGTGGGGCATGTTAAATAGTGTACTGAAACAGTTATTACCTTTAGGGAAGATGAGCTAGAAACGGTGACTGGAGATGTACCGGATCCGCCCTTGCACGTTATTGCGCGGGTAAACGGGACTCCGTACAAACGGGTGTTGATAGATACCGGTTCTTCCAAGAACCTTATTACAACCGCCGCACCGAAACATCTGAAACTACCAACCTCTCACATTGCACCTTCCACTTATACCCTTCGAGCATTTAATGATACGATATGCTCGACAGCTTGGCACAATTGTCCCGCCCATACAAGTGGGACAAAAGATCATTCCTACGTTGTGCCACATTTTAGAAGGGGAAATGGCTTACAATATCTTGCTTGGACGGCCTTGGATCCGGGATATGAAGTGTGTCCCTTCAATTGCTCATCAATGTTTGAAATATACATTTGAAGGACAAGTGCACGTGGTCCCCGCAGATTTGGAACCTTTTAAGTACTGCAATTCAGTGCAAATCATGCCGCAGTCGACCCTTCCTTCAACGCACGTGGATTTCCAGCTAAATCCATCTAAACGGGGTTCGACTAAGCAAGAATCTCCCTTGCCAACTCAATCAAGTTCTCAGGCGGGATCATCTTCTTCATCCAATCCTCCCACAACGACGCCACCTACGATGGCCACACCAACGGACAAAGGAAAGAAGCCCCTGGAAGCGGAACCACCTCTAGTCTCCAACATCTCTACAGGAGAGACGCCTAATCGAATGGAAGTTGAGACGCCTAGTGCACCCCACATGGAGTGGACTCAAGGAGAACTCCCATTCACTTCCCCTCAATCGCCAACGATTACTGTTGAGATGTCTAACACAGCATGGGGGAGTACATAGTGCGAAATGTTGTTGCAACGCCCACACTTCGCCTATGCAAGACATGGGAAGACCTCGACTCCCCATAGGCTCCGTGGTTCCTTTAGGCTACCCACCTAATCAGACAAATTTTATTTTTGGGGGCCTGGATCATGGCATTGAACCTTCCCGAAAAGAAGAAGAAGATGAAGATCCCTTTATGGAAGATGTCAACTATCTGGCTAACCCAAACTTCGCATTACGTTATCTTAGCCAATGCAATTGGCATGGATACGGGTTAGGCCGGTATGAACAAGGAATGCGTGTTTTGTGTCAACCAAGATACCAAATGCCTTATGACAAGTCAGGAGTAGGGTTTAACCACCCTTTGCCCCTCGACATCTTGGTCGAAAACATGCAAGGCCTAGGGATAGGCAACAAGGATGGGTTGGCATCGGATCCATATGCCAATCCAAATACGACTTATACACTGGGGGACTATTTCCCATTGCACACAAATAACCTTGTTGACCTCAACAACCCTTTCCCTACGACTGAACAAGGAGAAACCTCACGGACTCACCCACAAGGGGAAGATGGACAAGACCACGAAGGGTCTTCTCGAAAATGAGTCGGAGGACGATCATTCGCATGAATATCAAATGAATGATGATCAGGAAGCTTCCCGAGGATGTTCCCATTGAATGATCCTAGTGAGCATAGGTTGCAAGATCCTTTAGACATAGATGACAAGTTGGAACACTTACACATAGATCCAAGACCTAGGAGGCATTTCACCCCGGCGCAGCTTATAGCAATTATCGCACCCCCCACCTGTGCATACAACGAACATCGTCTGCCTGGAGACCTTATCAACTCATCAGTGCCTAGGGCAGACCTTGTTTGTAGGACTACGTATAGGACTAATCCCTTTGTGCCAATGCCCACAGAGCCGCATCCAAAGCACCAAGAACATCCAGAATATCATAGTTGTCACATTTGCGGTAATGGAGATTACAATCATTTCATCAACATGGTCTCCATTGACTTGACCGCCCCCATCCATGATCCAGCCAATCCAACACGATTATTGCATCTAGACATAGAAGCTATTGATTGGGATCGCACTGACACACCACCATCTCCATCGTAGTATTGGCCTTGCGGTGGGATGTTTCATTTCACTCCAAGACAGACTCAGGATGTCTTTCATGCCGAGGAGGAACTTGATGTTCCAAATGATGATCTTAATTCAGTAAATGATATCCTTTTGATCCCCATTCCACATCAGTTGGAAGACGGATCCCATATGTCAGCTTGAAGCAACGACCGATGTAGACATCGGCACTGCATCCAATGAATCCACGGATTCTCAAGCTAGGGGTAAGTCTTTCCCCCGAAGAGCGAGCCGATTATGTTGCCCTTCTTAAGGAAAAGAAGGAGGTTTTTGCATGGTCATACAAAGATATGCCGGGACTAGACCCACAACTAGTCACGCACAATTTAACGCTTGATCCGACAATCAAGCCGCAAAGCAAAAACTACGCAAGATGCATCCAACAAGTAGGCCTTAATGGTAAAAGATGAGTTACAAAAGTTGTTGGATGCCCAGCTTTGTCATCTCGTGTGGATTATCCGCCATGGTTGTCTAACATGGTTCCTCGTCAAGAAACCCGACGGGAGGATTCGCATATGCACCGATTTTTGAGATCTTAACAAAGCGAGTCCTAAGGATGATTTTCCTTTGCCGAGCATCGACGCGTTGGTAGACGCTACAACAGAGCCACGAAATGCTTTCCCTTATGGATGGTTTCTCGAGATACAATCGGATTCGTATTAATCCTGAGGACCAGCTAAAAACGGCATTCACAACGCCTTGGGGGACATTTTGTTATAAGGTCATGCCTTTTGGCCTTAAAAATGCTGGAGCTACCTACCAACGTGCCATGACATACATCTTTCACGATTACATGCACAAAATTTTGGAAGATTACATGGATGATTTGTTGGCCAAATCTCTTTTGCGCCCGCATCACATCGGTGACTTGAGTAAGGTCCTTGATCGCCTCATTGAGCATAAAGTCGACTAAACCCCAAGAAGTGCGTCTTTGGCGTCACCTCCGGAAAGCTCTTGGGTTTCATAGTCTCCAAACGAGGAATTGAGGTTGATCCAAACAAAGTCAAGGCAATCCTTGAAATGCGTCCCCCAACCACCATCAAGCAACTCAGAGTCTGCAGGGAAAGGTTGCGTCGATCAAGCGCTTCATAGCGCAGCTTATCCGACAAATGCCGACCCATGAATAAATTATTGCATAAAGGGGTCACATTTCATTGGGATGACGAGTGCCACTCAGCCTTTGACGACATTAAATAAGTACTTGGCTTCGCCACCAGCATCGGCACCACCTGCACTCAGGAGTGCCGTTCTATTTATACATCTCACCCACCGAGGTGGCACCGGGCGCCATGTCTGTCCCGAAAAATGAACTTCACAGAGAACAGTGCTACATACTATCTTAGCCGCACCTCGGTCGGCTATGAACTTAACTATGCATATGTTGAAAAACTCGCTTGGCAATGGTGTTTGCTACCAAAAAGCTACGCCACTACATGCTTAGTAATAAGACGTATGTTGTGTCTAAGGAGAATCCATTGCGATACATGATGAGTCGTACTTATCATAGTAGCCGCACGGCGAAATGGATCATGTTGTTGACGGAGTTTGACATAGAGTTCATTGGACATAAATCTATAAAAGGTCAAGTCATCGCCGATCAACTAGCCGAGGCTCCTCTTGAAGACGATCAGCCTCTGACTTTTGAACTACCCGATGATGGGGTCTTCCATGTTTCGTAGTCGCCAGATTCCGATGAGCCCGAGTCCCAGTGCTGACATAACCCTTTTCTTCGATGGTTCTAAATGTGAGCAAGGGGGTGGTGCGGGAATTGTATTCTTCACTCCACAAGGTGCTCCAATGCCCTTGTCATTTAAATTAGACTTCCCGCTAACCAATAACAATGCAGAATACGAAGCCTTGCTCATAGGTCTTCAGACAACAATCACCATGAACATTAAACGATTGAACATCTTTGGTGATTCGCTGTTAATTGTCAACCAAGTAAAAGGGATATACCAATGTAAATGTCCAGTTTTGAAGTCTTATAAAACCCTTGTGGATAAATTCTTGGCACAATTTGAATGGTATGACATCGAGGCACTCCCTCGATCATCAAATCGTTTTGCGGATACTATGGCCTCCTTGGGGTCACTTATTCCGCAAGACCCTTCTGGTGAAATGACAACCATTCAGGTTAAAACATTATCGCAATCTGCGATGGAGCGTGCAAGCTCTGATTCGACGCCATAAATCCACATGATCCAGATTGAACCATCTCCGGATAAGTTCTCTCGAATTCGAGATTGTTTGATTAAAGCCAACTGGGGGTCCTTGTTCTCCCCGGCCCCTCTTGCTAGCAACACCACGTTGTTTTTACAAGTTCTTTCCTGTTCAGCTTTTGTTCGGGATAAACTTCAAAAGGGATTGGCCGTTCATACTATCGAGGTTTCTGATCAGCAAGACTGGTATACACCCATTCGGGATTACCTCAAGCTAGGTAATCTCCCACTTGGATTGACCCAAGCCGCGAAAAGATCATTCAAACAAAAAGCGGCAAAGCATGTCTTGGTAGGAGACATTTTGTATCGTCGAAATTATGAAGGAATCCTCCTTCGTTGTTTGGACCAGCAAGAGTCCGCTTGGGCGATCACCCAAGCTCACGATGGTACATGTGGTGGCCACTTCAGCGGTATGGCCATCGCAAAGCGCATTCTTCGCATGGGTTATTATTGGCCATCCTTAGAGCGAGATTGTTGCGCATATGTGAAGAAGTGCGTGAAGTGTCAGCATCATGCTAATTTGACACACGTACCTTCTCAGGCCTTACAACCGATTCAATCGGTTTGGCCTTTTTCGCAGTGGGGCTTTGATCTAATTGGAAAGATCTCCCCTGCGTCGTCGGGTCGTCACACGTTCATTTTAACGGCCACTGAGTACTTTACCAAATGGGTGGAAGCAATTCCGCTGACCACTACGACTGGAGCTCGCATTGCGGAGTTTATTTTGCATAACATCATATGTCGTTTTGGTATTCCATCCAAAATAGTCTCGGATAATGGGACACCATTCAAGAATAAAGATGTGCGTGCTTTGACCACAAAGTACAAGATTCAAAGATAGCTTTTCAACACCCTATTATCCGCAGGCAAATGGGCAAGCAGAGGCGTCAAACAAAACGCTAGTCGCCATTCTTAAAAAGACAGTTGCAGTATAATCATAAAGATTGGCACATTCAGATCCCGCTTGCCCTATGGGCTTATCGCACCAAAGATTCTGGACGCCCACCGGGGCAACTCCATTTTCGCCGGTGTATGGCTCCGAGGCAGCTCATGCCTTTTGAGTTGGAAATTCCTTCCCCGCGCATTTCAATGCAAGAGTTCATCGATGATGACACCGCACGGCAGTCCGGTTAGATCAACTGACGTTGCTTGACGAACGACGCGTTAATGCTCTCGAGCATTTGCGTATCTATCAAGAGCGACTTAAGAAAGCATACAACATGAAAGTCCACTTCGTGGAATTTCAGGTTGGTGATTTGGTCTTAAAAGAGAACCAAAAGAATTCTAATTTGCCCTCCCATCTTCGGGATAAGTTTGCAGCAAACTGGTTAGGTCCTTACATCATTGATAGTAGAATAGGACCTGGAACATACCGGCTTGCCTCTCTTGAAGGAATCAAGGAAACAGTAACCCTTGAATATCATTCATTTGAGGTCATTCCACAACCTAGAGAGCCATAGTCCAACAAAAAGCTCCAAGGATTACCACAATCGCTTGGTCAACCCAAAAGCTCCAAGGATTCCCACAATCACTTGGTCAACCTAAAAGCTCCAAGCGTTACCATAATTGCTTGGTCAACATAAATATTCAAAAATCAACAAAAACAACATAAAAATCAAAATCACAAAAACAATCGCATTTCAATTCCATGCATTCTCAAAAAAAAAAAAAACATTTGCATTTCCATTCCATGCATTCTCATAACAATCAAAATACAAAAGTATAGTTTGCATTCCGCATTGCATACATACATTGCATACTCCGCTAGGTCATATAAGTCAAAAGCACCATAGTCTGTCATTATTTGGCAATTCCCTCATTTCCACCTTAGATCTATTTTCATAAACACCTACATCCAAAGATATCACCCTTTTATTTTTAGCATCATCGTTGTCGCCTAATGTATATAGGGTTTTCGTCATTCGGATGTCTTTAAATTTCTAGCCAAGAACCGTACACAATTAAGCAGATTTTACATGGGAAAGTTTTACTTGGATCACACCTTGTTACGTAGCATCCCAACACATATTAACACACATAAAATAATTCCTAAGTTGTGTAGACGAAAGATGAAACCTCGCACCGTAATCCCGGTTACCATAAGTGAAACGGTTATCTTGCTTATCCCCCCGTGCGAATGACCCTAGAAATGCCGAGAATTGGCAAAAGGACAAGCTTCCTCCCTACCCAATTCCCCATGAATCCCAAGTTCTCAAAAGTTGCAAAACCATCAAATATTTGCAAAACGTCAAAGCACTAAAATTTGACATCCTACAGTGCACACATCAAAAGACACAAATAATAGTGATTATCATCACTCTATATTCAAATCCCTTGCTCAAAAAAAAAAAAAAAAAAAAAAACAAGACGAGTACTATCATTTTATCACTATCAAAGAGCAAGTATCCCAATACCCTTGAAGAAAAGAAGGGAGTCGACCTTGAATCCCTAGAATTCTCAGCATTTCGACAGGTCATGAGGCAAGCTTCAGTACCGATTTGGTTGATAGCCTATTGGTTACTGGTGGTAAACCTCTCGCATGACGATATATCTATCACATTAACTTGTGTACAGATCAATGTTTGCATGTGGATGAGCTAGCTTACGGTATCCTAGATAACATCGCAGACAAATCTGACTAAATACAATAAAGGAGTTCGTGGAGCTAATTAGGTGATCCTCAGTACAGGTTCGGTTGAAAGCCCATCTGGCACTGGCGGTATCCTGATGAATAACACATAAATGAACTCAATTGCACACACAGGGATGTGAAATAACTTGGTTAAATTCAAGTCAAATTTAGACCTTGTTCAGAAGTCTTGTGAGATAAACGAATAGTCTTGGTTAGTTAGTTAAAAATATCTCGCATTTCATAAAAGCTTAACTACATTTTCAAACAACCGATACATTTCATTCCATACATCACCATAAAACAATAGACAAAATACAAAAACAAAGTTTTCATATGTACAAGCATTCCACAAAGTTATCTTATTACTATAACAAGCCACTCCAATTTTGTACAAGTCTATGGTGCATCGACATATCATCCATTCCATATGCATACATCATATAAATTAGCATCATCACATTCATATTAGCATATGCATACATCAATGTAAAAACATGTACATAAACATAAATCATGCAAAAAAAAAGATACACACCAAACATAATCATCTGTATATATATCACAACAAAATTGCCCGCAGGCTACAAAACTGGTCCTCAGACCTCCCTCCCATCATCCAAACTCCCAAAACCCCGCACCTAGGGCGTCGGCCACCATGATCACGCAGGATCGGTGCGACGAGAGCTACCCCCCGCGGTATCTGTTCTCTGAGATCTCTCAGGGCGACCGCCGCCCTTGCATCCCGACCACTCGCACCGCCCTCCTCTCGCCGCTCGCATCGGGATGATGCCGATCGCTCCGTCCCGCCGTCTCTCGTCCCGTGCGACGAGCCACTGGTCGGAGGCTCTGGTATTCGCCCACCCAGGCGGAGAATCTCAGCCTCCATCTCTGACCGATGCCGCCCCCACGCTTCCTCTCGTCGTCTCAAGTCTGCCTCCCGTAGCCTCCACTCGGCCTCTCGCCTACGGTAGTACGCAATGGCGTCATCACGCCGTGCTAGCCGCACCCGTAGGAGATCCCTCTCCCGTACAGCATCCGTATCACCACCCTGCTGGCGAGACGCAGCCCCTGCGCTCTCCCGCTCTGCCAACTGTGACCGCAGGCGATCCCTCTCCTGTGTCATCTTCTGCAACAATCCCGTCAAACGCGCTACCTCAGCGCGCAACCCTGCCTCTGTCTCCCCCGAGCCAGCCGGCTCTGACGCCTCCTGCATCTCCGGCTGCTCCTCCTCCCCAAAGTCATCTCCCACCTCTCGCCACCTCTACCATCTCTACATCCGCAGGTGCTCCCCAACCCTCTCCCCGGTGCCTCTCGCACCCTCTCCGCCTCCCGCCGCCTCCTCTCCTCCCAAGGGCCCCTCCCCTCGCCACTGCCGTAGCGTCCACCACTCCTGATATTCGGCTGTCACGCCGACGTCATCAACATCCGGGATGTCCAACACAGCATCTGACTCCTCCCCTAGTGGCTCGAGGATCGGTGCCGCTAGGGTCCTCTCATCACTCCGACGTCGGTAGGCTACGGGCTCCCTAGGCAACCCCTGACGTACCCCAAACTGCCGCGTCACTCGGAGGTAGTGGAAGTACTCCTGCTCTGTCCCATGCCGCCCAATCACCCATCTCCCCTCCGGACCCGTCGAAGCCAATCATCCGCCTCTCGCCATGCGGGACAATCCCGATATGGCCTCCATATCACATCTCTCGGGAGTCGGCCGTGCTAGTGCATCTCTCGTAATGGTCCACGTCTCCCGCGAACCGCCGACTATGCCCCCGCTCCTCCGATCGGTACCATAAAGCACCATACCCAATATCCCCCGTCCACCATCTCTGCTCGGGTAGTCCAGGGCAACCCTCGTGGTCGCTCTATGGCTATGTGCTGCCATGCCCAGCACTGCAACAAGAAACTGCACCCCAACCCCTTCCGCCTCCGACAGTGGACCTCGTACAACTCATCATATAACTGCGCCAAAAGCGTCTGGCCCCACCTCATGATAACCGGCTCTGTCACCGGGCAATCCACTAACTGCCATACTACCTCCACTAGGTTCCATGGGAACCTCGCTCCTGACGAATCTGGAAAGAGCATGTTGGAAATGAGGCTCATGAGTACCGCATGCCTCACTCCCAACACTCCCCTCGCGTACCACCATCGTACCGGCATCCCCCCAATCCGACAATCCAGCTCTCCCTCTCCAACGAGGTCATCCCATCCCCATCCCCTCCATGTCCAAAGTATCGCGTCAATATCGCCATCCTCTGGCTTCGTGGTGTCGTCCGAATGGGAACTCCGTCTATTGGAATCCAAAGAATCCGATACACGTCCTCTAGGGTGACCGTCATCTCCCCCGTAGGAAGATGGAAGGTGTTCGTACGAGCATCCCACAGGCCAATCAATGCGGTAATGTACGCCCGATCTCGCCACAACTGCATCCAACCGAGCCACATGCTTGAGCCCTAGGGCATCAAGCCACTCCCAATCATCATTCGTCAACGCCTCGCGGGCATTAGAAAAAATGGTCGGTACTCGATGTCGACTCTTCACCACCTGCACATCACAAAAAAAAAAACAAAAACAACAAACATCAAAAACATGCATCATATCACCATTACATGTACAAAAATGCATAACTATACCGTACTATTTTTCATTCACATGTACATCCAAAAAAAAAAAAATCATCAATTTTTCATTTCATCATCAAAAACACCAAAAATTTGCCATGGTTTACCTACGGTTTTTCCTAAGTTTACCATTTCAAAACAAAAAATTCATCCATTTTGCATCTTTAATTTCATCAAAATCAATAAAAATTTGACATGGTTTACCTACGGTTTACCTAAGTTTACCATTTCAAAACAAAAACAATTCATCAATTTTTCATTTAAAAACGACAACAAATTTGACATGGTTTACCTACGGTTTACCTAAGTTCACCATTTCAACAAAAAAAAAAAAAAATTCACCTTTCATTTCATCAAAAATGACAAAAATTTGACATGGTTTACCTACGGTTTTTCCTAAGTTTACCATTTCAACCAAAAAATTCACTTTTTTAATTTCATCAAAATAATAAAAATTTGACATGTTTTTCTTCCCCCCAAAAAAAAAAAATCCTTTTTCTTAAAAAAAAAAATTTGACATGGTTTACCTACGGTTTTATCTAAGTTTACCATTTCAACCAAAAAAATTCATCTTTAATTTCATCAAAAAAAAAAAAAAAAAAAAATCGACATGGTTTACCTACGGTTTCGACCTAAGTTTACCATTTCAATAAAAAACAAATTCATTCATTTTCCATTTTTTTAATTTCATAAACATAACACAAAAATATGGGCATGGTTTACCTATGGTTTCGACCTAAGTTTTACCATTCACATAGAAAAACATTTTTCTAACCATGGTTACCCTAAAGTGTTACTCTAAGTTTCATTTTGGGTTTATCCTATAGTTTTCCATCTAAGTTTCCATCATGTTTGCATCCATGTTTCATTCGGTGTCATTCATTTACCTTTTACTTTAATTAATTAGGGTTTCATGTTTAAACACAAGAAAAACACCATAAAAACAACTTTGCATTTTTCAAATTGACAATCGAAGAGATAGTGCACTTACTCGGTCTCGCCTCGGCTCCGCCGCTCGACGACCCGGTTCGTGCACTCATGGTGGTTGGATGATCCGAGCAGCGCTTCGCGTCGTAAATCTACCTCCTCCTCCCGCAGCTCCAAATCGCAATCGTTGAACAGTGCAAATGAGCCAAATCCATCATTTTCGCATATTTATAGTTTTTGTCAGCTGGTACTCGTCCTTTATCGGGACGAGCGCTTTTCGGCGCGCTCGTCCCACCCCGGGATGAGTACCTTCGGAGATGCACTCGTCTTACCCCGAGACGAGTAAAATCCTGTCACTCGTCTCACCCCGGGACGAGTACAATCCTGTCACTCGTCTCACCCCGGGACGATTAAAAAAAAAAAAAAAAAAAAAACACAACAAAACCAAACATAAACATGACAAATGCCAACAAAATCAAAAATAGGTCAAAACAATCGGGGAACTGCTCGAGCATGCTTAGCGGTAAACCATCTAAAGGCACCCTTGCACACGTCATCTTGGGTCAAGCGACTCGCCGCTTTTCTCATGTCGGTCATTCCCTCATCGATTCGTCGCTTGAGGGGGTAGTCACACTTAGTTGCCAATCAACAACATTATACCTAGTCTTGGAAAAGACACGCATTCAAAGGATCATTGCAAAAGACAATCGCGCCCCTGCTTGGGGCAGCAAACAAGCAATCATCACAAACTAATCATATACTTGGCATTCGTGAATCATGAACTCAAGGTTCCCACAACAAAAGGTTGCGCCCTTTGCCTATTCATGACTGATCAATGTCTAAGTTCAAGTAATACCTCACCGAACCAGGTTAATGCTTGACTTAAGTTCCTTAGCTCGTCGAAGCAAGGATTCAAGAATGCGTGCCCTTTCCATACTTGGGGCATCAAGAGTTGGTTAGGTTACCGAGAAACCCTAATCATTAGTGCTTTGGTTATATTTTTGCTCAGCGCTGCGCCTTGCATAACGCTTCCCAAAAAGGGGCATCTGTAGACACCAAAACAACACCAATCCGATTATGTGACGACAAGCACTGATCGCACCAACACACACAGCCCCCAGGGCAGCCCTCGGAGGTTAAACAAGTGGTTCTAACCACTCACACAACAAGCTTTTGCAAGTCAGAAACCAATTTGGCACCTTTTGGACACCTTATTTCTTATTCGTCCCACCCAGGGACGAGTAAGAATTTTACTCGTCTTTCTTAGGGACGAGTGCTTACTGGCACTCGTCTCTTTTAGGGACGAGTGCTGACTGATTGATACTCGTCTTTCGTAGGGACGAGTGCTGATTGATACTCGTGTCACCCAGGGACGATTATCGGCGCTCGCTTTGGGGTGGGACGATTGTAGAGTTTTACTTGCAAAAAAGTCAAATCTCGGCATATAACAACTCAGAACTGTCACTTAGCTTTCCCTGCATGGCATAGGAGTGCGAGTGAGCTCTTTTAACAACACACATCCGCCACTTAGCTTTCCCTCGCATGGCATAGGAGTGCGAGTGAGTTCTGTTAAGACAACTCTGATTTGCCACTTAGCTATCCCTTCATTGCATGGGCGTGCAAATGAGTTTTTCTAAAACATGCAAAGACATGCACAGAGGCAGTTAAGAAGCCCTTGATCAAGAAGAAGTCTTCTCTTCACAAACAAAAGCATTCATGCAAAGAAACACTTTTGCATGTTAATTCAAAAAGACCCCTTGGGTCTATAAAAACGGTGAGTTTTCTCACCCAAAAAAGGATATACAGAGAAGGAGCATTTTGAGAGACGAAGTCGTCTTCGGTTCACTTACTGGCGATTTGTGCTTTCATAATCGTGGTATTTCTTTTAGTTTCATGTTTATGCTTTTGTCAAGTCTTTCATTTAGATTCATTTCAACCATCGTTAGATTCATCTTTTATGCTTCATACACAAATGCTACTGACTTTCTTGTTTGTTTCTTTGAGTGCAGAGTTGCAGCATTAGAGGAGCGGCGAGGAGTCTACCTTACCAACGCAAGCGACGACAACATTTGGCCCGCCCATTCCAAACGTGGGCATGCGGAAGAGGAATTCTGAAGCAAATTGTAGAGATCAATATCTAACGCTCCTATCCCCTAAAAAGGAAGGAGACGTATTGTAACACGAATTGAAAAGAATATCAATAAAAAGGGCTATAGTTTATATTGCTTTTATATCTTGTGTTCATTCATTTGTGTTCTTTCCTTTTAATGCAATTTTGTTTAGTTTTTCCTTTTTGTTTCCGGAATCTCGTGCTTTCAGAATCTAACCTAAGGTTCATGCCACCTCACAAAGGACACCTCACCCCCCTTAGCCTTGGACCACTCTATAAATAGATGGTCATTTTCACCATGAAATAACTCTTGCATTTTTGGTTTACTTACCAAAACTCTATAGAAATCACTTCAGAATATTCTTTGTCACTTCCACATCTATCATACATCAAGCAACAACATTGGGAGTTCATCCAAATAGGAATCTATAAAATTGGTCAACAACAGTAAGTTTCGCACACCGCCATTCAAACTCGACATAGAGGTTCGCACATTACCATTCAAACCTAGTTTACAACAACCCTACAGCTATAGATCAGATAAATATCACTTGTTTATAGTTTATACAACTTCATTTCCATTTTTTATCATGTTTTCTTTCATTTCAAGGTCATTTTGTCTTCATCAATATAGGATCTGATCAATGATAGGTCCCCAAATGTACTAACACAATTTTACAAATCTAAATAGGTATAAAATACATCATACAAGTACCCAAGCGATGGCATAGGTACAAGAAGCCCATATACATTGAGGGCACCAGAATACATCAGCAAATGCACCATATTCATGTTGATAAAAGAGGAAAACCTTTCCTGAGAGAAAGTCCATTCTATAACCTCCTTTTAAATCAATAATAAAAAGCATTCAACTATTATTCCATTAATTTTGGAATTGGTGACTTCCGTGTGTTACATATATGTGTCATTCTTCTTTGCTTGCTTCTTTTATTTGAAAATTTAAAAACTAATAAATGATAAATACATCATTAAGCATTATTATAAAGAAAGTATTATGGTGTTTTGTGAGTTCCACCATGTTCTATTTTTTTTCATGAAGATAAATTATAAGTGTTGTAAAGTTTTCTTCTTTTGCATCCTTGTGAAAAAAAGATAATTTTACCTTTAGATCATTAGTCATTTGTTTCTTTCCATCAAAGTCATCTATTATGTTTTGAAAATAAAACTTAAGTCTATGCATCATTTCTCCACTATCCTCATTGAATGCATTTTTAATAATTTCTTCCGTGAAATGCAATTCTATGTTAAGATCTATTTCTTTTGAAGTAGACAACCTTAATTTATCCCTAGGTTTTAAATAATTTCAAAATTTTAATTTAATTCCCTATTGAGTAGTAAACATTATATCTCCCTAGTTTTAGAAACTAATAATGAATTTTACAAATTTATGTTTTCCTAATATTTGAAGTCAAAATCCTTTTACCTCCCAAATATCAAATTTACAATACTTCAATAATTTCAATTTTCTAAAAAATAAAGCCAAATTAAATATACTTCAAGAAACTTTAAAACTTAAAAAAAAAAAAAACTAATTTCATTCCTTATCACTCCAAACCTTTATTAAAATACTATTAAAAAACTTCAAAATAAATAAATTCCTTATTTCTCCTAACCTTATAAACAAACTTATCAAGCCCTAATTTTATTAATCTTATCACTTCAAATATAAGCACTTAAAAACTCTAATAAAACCTTACTTATTCCTCCTATATTTTAAAATGTTTTATTAACCTTAAAAAATTTACTCCAAATATACCTTATAACTCCTATTATAAAACCTTAATATAAATATTTATCTTATAAAAACTTTAAAATTAAAAATACCTTTGAAATATCCCTCTTCTTGTGACACGTCTATTCTGCGAATACTTCACTAGCAAATATGCACGCAAAAAAATCTTAATAGTCTTTGGATAATTGAGGCATGACAATGTTCATGGTCAGGTTGATGAGATGTTTCACTTTCCAAGGTGTTGTGAATTCTCTTCCTTGATTATGTTGCTCAGGTGAAGTATAACCACTTTGCAAACCTTATGGTTTGGCTTCCATGTTGTTTCCACATTGCTTCCATGAAGCTTCTACTTACCTTTTATGCTACTTCCACTCAAATTTTACAAGACTTAGATAAAATGTTGTAACATTTAGATGTTACTAGCCAACGTCTCCCACCTTGCTAGTTACACACTTTTCTTGGACATAGCGTTGGTGCTTGACTTAGATGATTAAATAATTCACTTAGATGCTACCTTATATGTAGCATTGGTGCTTCAAATTCTACACACTACTCTTGGTGCTCTATTGTTCCAATGTTTCTTTTCTCATCTGCATCAGCTTGCTCTAGTTTACACTATAATAGTTTTTACCTTAGCTCATTGATATTGCTTCTAGAAATGTCTACTAACTCAGTCCTTTGTGCTAATCTAGATTTCTTTACTTCTGTAGATAGCTAAGCTTTCTCTCAATGTTAAAATGATATTTGACACAACAACTTTAAGATTTTAAAAACTTTTTTTATAGCTTTGTTTTGCTACATTCCTTTTGTTTTTTTGTAGAACCTCAATCCTCTAGTTTTTTTGTATTAGTATGGGTTAGATGGCTTACATTCCATTACTTTGTATTGGTGTGGGTTGAATGGCTTACAATCCATGCTTTGTATGAGTTGATAGGCTCTATCTTCTCTATGTGAGCCAAATGGCTCTATATTCTCCATACTTTAATAGTAGCTTAATAGTTATTTTACTTTGCTTCTTCCTTGGATGACTGAATGAACTTCCAATAATATTTCTCTATGAAGCTTTTACTTTTATAAGGTTCTTTCCTTCATCCTATTTGCACTATAAACTTTTTCTTCTTCTGCAATATACACTTTCTATAACTCTTTTATTATTTATCTGTCTTCTTTAGCCAATATCAAGGTTGTATTTAAAAACTTGAATCTCTTCCTTCTCTTGTCAATGTCAAGGTTTGTAGGACCCGGAACTTCATCTTCTTGTTAATATAAATATCTATATCATCTGATTTGTTTTATATTATCAAGGCCAATATCTCATGTGACCTAAAACTTTTTTTACTATCAAGGTCAATATCTTATATGACCTAAAACTTCTTATAATGTCAAGGTCAATATCTTTGTGACTTGGATGTTTTGCAACTCTTTAACAAATATAGATACTAATACAATGCTTGAAGTTAGCTTCAAGAACGATATATTTATCTGAATATTGATGTATCTATTGGCAAGTTTGCACTCTGCCACATTAAAATTTTGATCAAGTTTTGTTGAAATATTTTTTATTGTAAAAGTGATAAATACATTAAATCCATGTTGCAGTTTTTCGGCTTGTATAATTTTGTGTGTTAATCTTATTTTAAATTTTCATGAATTTCGTGCTTGGGATAATGGGTGTTGTAAGGCAAATTATTGGTGAAAAATCAATATATATCATCTAAGGGCATAAAAGTAAAGCAATTTTAAAGAAAATGGAAGAAGAAAAATATAATTCCCCTTTTGCCTGAATGAAGAATGTAAAATTCTTAACATTTTACCCCAAGGCGAAGACACCTTCAAAAATCTGGGTGAACGTAAGGAGAAAAAATAATATCAAGATCGGCAAGGATTTTCACCCCAAATGAGGGGTGAAAGTCCCTTTCGCCCTTCTTAGTGGTGAAAATACATTTAAATTTTTACTTTCAAAGTGGGCCCTAATGTGGAGGAGTTTCAGCAATTTAAGAGGTGCGTTCACCCCAAAGTTGGGGTGAAAGCATCGTTTTCCCCACTTTGGGGTGAACATCATTTAAAATGAAGGTGTTGACAAGTCAAAAAAGCTTTCACCCTAGGTGAGGGGTGAAAGTCCCATTCACCCCTCCTTGGGATGAAAGCTCATCAAATGGTGGATTCAAGTGAACCCAAAAGTGAGTAGCAAGCACTATGGTAACATTGAAAATTCAATGCTAGGTTCACCCCAGGAGAGGGGTAAAAATACCTTTTGCCTTTCCTTCAAGTGAACATACATATAAGGTGTGGCCCCCACTTCAGCGCATGTTAAGATGAGTTAAAATAAAAGTTCTTTCACCTCAGGTGAGGGGCAAATGTACCATTCACCCCTCCTTGAGGTAAAGATATAGGAAAATGGACTAACAATGCATCAAAGGTTTTATTTGATTTTGGGGTGAATATGAAAATATTGGGTGTTGAAAAGTCAAAACTACATTCACCCAAGGTGGAGGGCGACAGTGCCTTTCACCCTTTTTAGGGGTGAACATATATTTTAAGAGGAAAAAACATCTTATGTAAGAACACTTTCATTCTAGGAGGAAAGACAAACTTTCATTTGTCTCTTTTAGAGGTGAAATGACACAAGGATGGTTTGAAGCATCGAGTATAGAAATGAAGGAGTAATAAGACATTTTTACCTATATTCTCTCGAGTTAATTGATGTTGTGAAAAGAAGATGAATGAAATACATCAAATTTCAATTTAAGTGAAGTAAAGGGTCGTACGTGGTATGCAATAACGAAAGAATGACAAGAGGTGATCAAATGGTTGAATGCAGAAAGGCACAATTCCATGTTGTAATTCAAAGGAAATTATAAATATTTTTGTGGGTATCCTCTCTACCAAAGAGCACAAACAAGGAATAAATATTAAAAATTAAAGGAGGCGTGTTCACTCATTGCTAGGTTTTGGGTTAATTCTACTTTCAATGACAATAAATGTTTTCAAATGCTCTCAGGTTGGGCAAATGAAGAGAATTTAATGATTGGAGTGAGAAGTAACTGAAGTTGTGGATTTCAAGCTAAGAGAGCTGTAATATTAAAATCACAAGATGATTTTCATGAATTCCAAGACATCTTGTACAGGGGCAAATTTCCAAGGAACAATGGGGGCATCAGGTCAACGACCAACTTTGCAATTTTCTATGCATCGACACTCAAATATGATGGTTTCCTAGAGATTTCATCTTATAAACTGGATCATTATCCTAGGAGGAATATTTTCAAGGACTTTGAGGAGGATTTTATTCATAGATATCCTTGATCTATAAATATTTTATCATATGTGCATTAAATGACAGAGGTGAAATTCCTCTATAAATACTACTCATTTTCCATTGTAAAAAGAGGATGGACATTCTGTAGAAAAACTATTCAACTTCTATGCATAAATAGAAGAAGTTGTGGATTATAATTTTGCAAGCAATATCTTTATGTGATTTCTATTTATTCATTCATTTCTATTTTATATTCATGTTTTCTATCTGCTGTTAAGTTCAAATTCTGCATCTGGATTTGGGCATTGCTGGTGTAAGTGTGATTACTGGAATGTGATTCTAGAAGTTATCTGCAAGGAAATATAAGTATATTATCTTACCTCCTTTTCTATTTTATGCTCCTAT
Source organism: Wollemia nobilis (assembly GCA_028583015.1). Lineage (NCBI taxonomy): Eukaryota > Viridiplantae > Streptophyta > Pinopsida > Araucariales > Araucariaceae > Wollemia > Wollemia nobilis. Next base: position 2,199,308 of record JAQPPZ010002189.1, on the reverse strand, counting down.
AACACTTGGTTGGAATTCCTGCTGCTAGTCTGTCCCAAATCCTACATCTTTGGCTTGTGGCTATATTTCTCATTTCTTTCTATTATTTCCAATTTCTTTCCTGCAACTCTAGTATTAAACCAATGTAGGATTAGTAAGGGAGCCAATTCTCTCTAGATATTGACATGAAGGATATTTATTTCCTCTAGCATTTTAATGTTGGTCGTGTCTAGGGAACATAAATCTATGTTTGTATTTTAGGCAGATATTTGACCAATAGTTTTTGGCACACCTGATGGGACACCAAAAGTCCCACTTTGAAAAATATTAAGGTTTGATGTTCACCTTCATGCTATATAGTTATAACATCTGGCAAATTAGCTATACCCAGAAGCCTATGACCATAAATGCAGTGGAATTTGTGCTTCATGATCACAAGATCAAAGGCCAAAAATATTAAAGACCCCATTGAGTTCTACGAACTTGACATCAAAATATTAGGGGAACACCCCTAATTGGTTGCTTTTATTCATACATACTCATTACCCCATACATCAGTTGTAACATCTTCATAGTTAGCCGTTGTATTTTTTGTTCCTTCAAGTCCAGATAGTACTGCTACTAGCGTTCTACCTCCTCAAAATCACACACCAATTAGTATGGCTAAGAACCCACCACAACAACAACCACAACCACCAAGGTAGTTCTAGGCATGGAATAGCTTAGGAGCTTTAAATTTACAATCTTAGAATCCAATCCCTCAAGCAGCATTGAAGGCTATGCATAACTATGATGGTACTTAGAATACTACTTATGAGTATATTCAAGATGTGACCTCTTTGGAAATAATCCACAACATCGTAGATGAAGATATTATGGTGAGGTTGTTGGTGTTGTCACTTAGATGGAAGTTGTTGTATTGGTACTGATATTTACTTCCCACTACCATTACAACATGGGATCATTTGGTGGAACTTCTAATAAATAAATTTCATGAGCAAGCTGATCCATTTTCCTTATTGCATCAATTTACAAACATTCAAAGGCATCCACAAGAAAAAATAGTGGATTTCAACGTCAGGTTCACCCAAAGCTAGCAGAGAATTTCTGATGGTCTTCGACCAACACATGAGAAAGCTATATTTTACTACCTCTGGGCCTTCAACTCAGACATTTATAAGGCTATATGACAAGCCAATGTAAACAAATTTCTAGATATGTACACGTAGGTGCAGAAGTTCAAAGTAGATTTGATCACCATAGGCAAGATTCCCCCAAAGGTAGCTATACCCATTCTTCCTGATCTTCCATAGCATTTGTATGCAAGTGCGTTTTCACAACCTACTCCATATATGTATCCTATCCCCTCATGCAGCTCGGGTCCATCTCAAATTGCTCCAATTATTATTTTATCTCCTACTCCAAGTATTCCACAATTACCCGTACTAGTTGTACCATAATTGCCAGCCTTAGTTACATTTACAACATTACCTATGCTACCTATTTTGCTATCATTTCCTGCTCTTCCAATACCTATACATTTTCTGGATCCTCATGTGCCTTTAAATACTAATACTTACACAAAATTATTATAAGAAATGCAATTTGTTACTTTGGTTTTAAGTACAATATCAAATGAAATAACGACAGTTAATAAGAATTAGGCTGAAGCCATTTTTTGGTCAAGAAGATTTCAAACACCACCAATTACTAAAGAACAATTGAATGCTAGCAAGGGTCCTGATAGGAACACAACTATATTGGAAAATTAAGAAACTAGTACCCCTGAGAAATCATACTGGTGCTCCACCTATAATGATCCTCATGGATAAGACACATGGATGTTTCATTTGAATAATGTACAAACATTAGAAGAAAGTTTTGTTGGTGGATAAATTAATATGATAACAAAAGTTGATCATAACTTTATGGTACCTTCCTTGGAGTAATTTTTAGTCCTTATGAGAGCTGGAAATAAGCCAGTAACTATTGATCCAATGGAAATGGAGCCTTTGAAAGTTCCTGCTAAGCATAATATGCAAAATAAAAATGTGCAACCAAAAACAAAAGTGCCTGGTACCACAACCAAGCAACAAGATTCTATCTTGTTGAAGGATCTATTGCCCAAGCAAGCTCAAGATAAGTTGTAGACAAAGATGTCATCTTCACATTCAGTAGTCGCTCAAGTAAAAATAGAGGTAAAATAACAAGCCAAGGAACACCTCAAGTACTCAGCATTGACTAAGCAACAACGGGTGGAAGCTACTCAATAGTATCAGAACAAGTGTGAATAGGTTGTAGAAGAAAATATTCCTGGTACTTTTTATTATAATATTATCGAGGAAATTAAGAAGATCCCAGTAAAGGTGAATTCATATGATGCATTACAATTACCTGAGCAAGTTGAATTATTGCAAGAATCTCTCAAATCTGCAAAATATCAAAAGAAAAGTCATTCCAAAATAGTGTTAACACAAACACTATTGACCTCCACCACCAATAAGAATAGACCACCCCTATTCTATTTGTCTCTCAGAATGGAAGGGTGGGTTGTGCATAATTGTATGATTAACTTTGGTACTACGACTACTGTCATGCCAAAGGTAGTATGTGAATTCATGGAAATGGAGTATACAAGAAGCAGTCTAGGGGTATTACAATTGGATGGGACCCCGATCAAATTGGTGGGAGTAATCGAGGATATTCCTATAATTATACACAAAATGTCGTAAATCACTGTCATCCAAAAGGTAGTGGTGGTTGACTTAGAACCTTATTTTAGCATGTGTATTTCAAGGGAGTTCATAACAAAAGTAGGAGGATACATTTCCTTGGATTATTCACATTTGGAGATTCCATTCAAGGGAAGAAGAATTCACATCTATAATGAAAAGTCATCCACATTTCATATAGAAAAATATTGGAAATTTGAGGTAATTTGAGGCATTTTATGTTGTCATTGATGTCACATGGATCATTGATGTCACATGGATCACATTGAGTTTTGGTGGCCAAAATATTTCATAAATAAGCATTTATGATATTTTGGAAAGCATGGCTATTTACAGGGTTTTTGTGAAAACCAAGGCAGGAAAAATAAAAGGTTTTATTTAAAACCATGGATGGCAGATTTGAAATGGGTTTTTCTTAAAACCCAGGTTGGCTTTTCGTTTCATCGAAAAAGGTGCCCCGATGAAGGAGATAATTAATTTTAAATATTTAAGTTTAAATTTTAATCATTTAAAATTTAAATTTAAAATTAAAATTAAAATTAATATTTTATTATTGCCGACGTCAAAAAGGAGGAGGCAAATAATATTAAGTCATAGCCGACGTCAAAAGAAAAAGGTGGGCATATATAAATATGCCACTAAAATTTTTATTTTCTCTAAGTCCTCGATGAAGATAATCCGTTCGAAGCGCTAAGGAAGCAGAAGTGTCGTATTCGTTCGAAAACCAGCGAAGAGAAGAGGGAACAAAGGTAAGGGAGGTTCCTTACCTATCACCATAGGCGCTTGTGGCCTAGCGGCAAGAGGAAGGCATGTAAGGTGTTTAAGCACCAACAGATCCGAAGTTTGAATCCCGTCGGCGCTGGTTTTTGCAAGGTAAAAAGGGAGAACCTTTTGCGCACGTGGTTTTTGAGGGCAAGTTCGGAGGAAGCAAGAAGGAGGTCTTGCGCTCTTGGTTTCTATGTGAGCGGTTGGCTCACGTGGTTGTTGGCGCCATGGTTTGAGTGGTGCAAGGGCAGCGACAGGGGATCGAATCCCGCTGAGGTTAAAGGCAAGTTATTAATTTTTCCAAATATTTTATTTTTCTAAGGTTGCCCTAGGAGAGATAAGGTTTGTGGTGCATGTTGTGAAAAGGAAATATTTCTGGTGATTTTCCTTTTAGAAGTATATCATATTATATATCGTTGGAAAGCTTATTTCGAGGGCTATTTGATTATTTTGTTTAGAAGGAGAAATAAGGTGTACATAAAGAGATATTTCTATTTTTGTAAAAGGGTTCAAGTGAAGGTTGTTTTGTTCTTTTCAAAGTGTGTTGAGTGTGGCAGATTTTCCAAAGGGGTTTCTTCATCTTCATAAAAGGTATGGGCACATTCTCCTATTGATTGTCTATGGTGGTTGATTTCTGAAATATCATTGGAGGGAAAAGGATTGTTTGTGGTTTCCTTTTCGAAAGTGGTTGATTGAATGCTTCAAGGTTTTCTGAATTGAGAGTTGTGTTTAAACCTTGTTTTATAAGCATAGTTGTTGAAGCCCATTGGTTGTGAAAGAACTTGAGTTAGAAAAGAACATGAGTATCATTGTTATGTGAGATTTGTAATTGAGCATTGTTGGAAATATTTGAGTTGGTTGATACATACTTGGACTAGGGTTGTGTGAGGAAGAATTGTCCCTTGTGGTGATTAGTTGAGATTGAGTTTAGAACATATTGAGTCTCTAACAATTCTCTTTATGGTTCTATAAGACTTGGGTTGAGTTGAGTTGAATAAGCCTAGTCAGTGATGTGTGAAGTGATTGTTCAAGTCCTATGAAAAAACTATTCCATTATTTATTTGAGTTGAGTTGAGATTGAGCCTAGAACATATTGAGTCTCTAACAATTCTCTTTATGCTTCTATGAGTTGATTTGAGTTGAGTTGAGATTGAGCCTAGAACATATTGAGTCTCTAACAATTCTCTTTATGCTTCTATGAGTTGATTTGAGTTGAGTTGAGTTGAGATCATTGTGGATCATTGTTGTCATCCATTGAAGAGTACATTGCCATTCATTGTTGAGTTCATATTTGAGCTTTGCCTTGATAGATTTGTGGATGATATTTGAGTGCTACTTGAGCATGATTGATTGAGCCTTTGAGAAGGCATTTGTGGATAGTTTTGAGAAAGCTTTGTGGATAGTTTTGGGGTAGATTTATGGATAGATTTGGGATAGTTTTGGGCAAGTTCTTGGTGAGCTTGCTAGAGCAGATTTGGACAAGTTCTTAGTGAGCTTGTTGGAGATTTTGGGCAAGTTCTTGGTGAGCTTGCTAGAGAGATTTGGACAAGTTCTGTGTGAGCTTGTTATTCAGATTTGGACAAGTTTTGTGTGAGCTTGTTATTCAGATTTGGACAAGTTCTGTGTGAGCTTGTTATTCAAATTTGGACAAGTTCTGTGTGAACTTGTTATTGCCTAGCTTTGAGCAGATCAAAGAAATCATTGTATTGGATATTTCTGTGTGAAATATTATAAGGAGATCAGCTTGTGGAGTACCCCACATTGGGGGAACCACGTTAAATCTTGTGTCTCAATTGTGTGTGGTGACTTGTGCTCTTGCTTACTACTACTATCTGAGTTATTAATGCACATTGCTATATTTGGTTATTGCAATTAAGGACATTAATTGATATTGATTTGGAAAGAAAGTAAAAAGTGGTCTTATACTGTTCACCCCCTCTCAGTATAAGCTTGTGTTCTTCAATTGGTATTAGAGTGGGTTCCTTCGAAAAGGCTAACAACTTGAGGGCAGATTCTATAAGAACACAGATGGCTTCACAGAATGGATCATCTACAAATAAGGCTCCATTGTTTGATGGTAACAATTATGCTTTCTGGAGCATGAGGATGAAGAACTACTTGATATCACAAGGATATGAGGTATGGCAAATGGTTGAAAAATAGTATAGGGTTGAAGGTGATCCCGAGGCAGATAAGACTATCAGGAAATTGGTTGAGATCAATGCAAGAGCAATGAATTGTATTTTGAGTGGGCTTCGTGAGATAGATTTTGCAAAAGTCATGGTATGTACTTCAGCTAATGAGATGTGGACCAAGTTGCGGAATACTTATGAAGGATATTCCAAGGTAAAGTTGGCAAAACTACAAACTCATAGAAAAATATTTGAGGAATTGAAAATGGAAGATTCTGAAGATATTGCAAAGTTCTTACTTCGAGTTGATGAGATTACTAACACCATGAGAGGCCTAGGTTTTGAGATGAAAGAATCAGAAGTTACTCAAAAGGTTTTGAGATCACTTCCCATGAAATATGATTCTAAGGTTTCAACAATAGAAGAGACAATGGATATCAACAAGTTAACAATGGAAGAATTGCAAGGTACTCTCACAACTTATGAGATGAGGGTAAGTAAGCATCAGGTTCCAATAAAAGAGATTGCATTCAAGGCTTCAGAAAAAGAGAAAGGGAAAGTTTCAGATATGGATAGAGTTTTAGATAATGATGAGGAAGCTAACTTCATCAAAAGGAATAAGGACTCAAGGAATTTTAGGGATATAAGGAAAGTCAGATGCTACAAGTGTGGTGATCTTGGTCACTATGCATACAAGTGTCCACATGAAGAAAATAGTGATGATGAAAAATAGGATCACAGAAGAAAAGAATATGGAAAGCATAAGCATGACAAAGATGACAGATTCAAGCAAAACAGGTATGAGAAGAAGAAAATTTTTCGTAAGGCAAAGAAATCTTACTACATTGTAGAAGCAAGTGATAGCTCAGATCATAGTGATAGAGACAAATCAGATGATGAAAAGGAAGAACATTTATTTCTAGGAATAGAAGGTGAAAGAGAACAATGCTTTGTGTGTGGTCAAAGAGATCACAGATCAGGATATTGCAATGGTTTCAGTGATAGTGAAGATGAGATGACACATCAAGGAAACAAGCATGGTCAAAGAAATCTTGAGAGTTTGTTTGCTATAGAAGATTATAATGGTCTCAATGATAGTGAAAACAAAGAAGTCTCACTTTTGGTAATAGAAAAGGAAGAGGATGAGCCAAGTAAACAAAAATCAGAAATCAAAAGGCTAAAAGAAGAATACAGGAATCTTGAAAACAAGATTCGAACAGATGTCAAAATCAGAGAACTACTTCAAACAATCAGTAATCTCGGAGAAGAGCTTCAAAATGCAAAAAGGATAGAAGAAAGGATGAATGAAGAACTAAGGGTAACCACGACAAGACATGATACATTAGATGAAAAGGTTCAAAAAGGAGTGGAAACTTATTTTAAGGTTGTATCTTACTTCCAAGAAAAGTCGCACTCAAAAGGAAAGGAAGTTTTAAAATATGAAAGCAAGGAAGCACCTAAGATTTGTGAGGAAAGTTCCAAAGTTCCTATGGCTCCAAATATTCAGTTTGGTTCTTGTTTTGAGATAGGTGAATCAAGTTCAAAAGGAAAATAAATTCTTGAAAAGAAAAGCAAGGAAGAAACTAAGGAAGAAGTTTTAGATACTACAAAGAAGGTTCAAGGATGCAATGCACAAGTTGAAAATGATCATAAGGATAATGGTCAAGAAAGATATGAAGAACCAAGGCATGAACAAAGGGCTTTTCAAGGACATTGTTTTTCTTGTAATGGATTTGGACACAGGGCTATACACTGCAGGGTCTATGGATCAAAGAAGTTTGATTTTGCTAGAAGAAACTTCAAAGGAAGAAGGTATGGTTTTCAGGGACATTGCTTCTCATGTAACAGGATTGGTCATAAAGATTTTCAGTGCAAAGGAAATGAGCAACATGGTTTTGGTTTTAGAGCTACACAATTCAGAAGTCATAATGGTCATGAAAACAGAGCTTCACAATACAGGGTTCAGGAAAGGAATGGATATGGAAATTATTTTAAGAATGAATTCAAGACATGGGCACCATCCAAAGGCTACAATATCAAGTGTTTCAATTGCAATAACTTTGGGCATATTGCAAAATGGTGTAGGACTCAATTCCAAATAGGTTCAAGGCAAGAAGGTCAAACAGGTTCAAGGCCAAGGTCAAGGTCAAGGTTCTAGACAAGAAGATCAAGTAATTCATCAAGAGAAGGATATCAGAAAAACATGGAAGGAAGTTGATAGAGGAAAGAAACAAAGTGATATGGGAGTAAAAGTACTCCCACCCCAAAATTAATCACCTCAAGAGAGAAGGGGGTGAGGGGGCTAAGCTTAAGAGTCATATCTTTTAGCCCCATAGGTGTCCCTTTTGCCATTGATGTCAAAGGGGGAGAGATTTGAGTAAGGGGGAGAGCATTGAGTTAGGGGGAGCAGCCTCCAAAGAGAGTATTGAGTTAGGGGGAGCAGCCTCCATAGAGAGTATTGAGTCAGGGGAGCAGCTTTGATTCTCAGAGTTGGTTTTTGCAGTGACTGTGGTGATTTGCATTAGAGGTGTTGCCATCAATGACAAAGGGGGAGATTGTTGGAAATTTGAGGTATTTTATGTTGTCATTGATGTCACATGGATCATTGATGTCACATGGATCACATTGAGTTTTGGTGGCCAAAATATTTCATAAATAAGCATTTATGATATTTTGGAAAGCATGGCTATTTACAAGGTTTTTGTGAAAACCAAGGCAGGCAAAATAAAAGGTTTTATTTAAAACCATGGATGGCAGATTTGAAATGGGTTTTTCTTAAAACCCAGGTTGGCTTTTCGTTTCATCGAAAAAGGTGCCCCGGTGAAGGAGATAATTAATTTTAAATATTTAAGTTTAAATTTTAATCATTTAAAATTTAAATTAATATTTTAATATTTTCGACGTCAAAAAGGAGGAGGCAAATAATATTAAGTCATAGCCGACGTCAAAATAAAAAGGTGGGCATATATAAATATGCCACTAAACTTTTTATTTTCTCTAAGTCCTCGATGAAGATAATCCGTTCGAAGCGCTAAGGAAGCAGAAGTGTCGTATTCGTTTGAAAACCAGCGAAGAGAAGAGGGAACAAAGGTAAGGGAGGTTCCTTACCTATCACCGTAGGCGCTTGTGGCCTAGTGGCAAGAGGAAGGCGCGTAAGGTGTTTAAGCACCAACAGATCCAAAGTTTGAATCCCACTAGTGCTGGTTTTTGCAAGGTAAAAAGGGAGAACCTTTTGCGCACGTGGTTTTTGAGGGCAAGTTCGGAGGAAGCAAGAAGGAGGTCTTGCGCTCTTGGTTTCTATGTGAGCGGTTGGCTCACGTGGTTGTTGGCACCATGGTTTGAGTGGTGCAGGGGCAGTGATAGGGGATCGAATCCCACTGAGGTTAAAGGCAAGTTATTAATTTTTCCAAATATTTTATTTTTCTAAGGTTGCCCTAGGAGAGATAAGGTTTGTGGTGCATGTTGTGAAAAGGAAATATTTTTGGTGATTTTCCTTTTAGAAGTATATCATATTATATATCGTTGGAAAGCTTATTTCGAGGGCTATTTGATTATTTTGTTTAGAAGGAGAAATAAGGTGTACATAAAGAGATATTTCTATTTTTGTAAAAGGGTTCAAGTGAAGGTTGTTTTGTTCTTTTCAAAGTGTGTTGAGTGTGGCAGATTTTCCAAAGGGGTTTCTTCATCTTCATAAAAGGTATGGGCACATTCTCCTATTGATTGTCTATGGTGGTTGATTTCTGAAATATCATTGGAGGGAAAAGGATTGTTTGTGGTTTCCTTTTCGAAAGTGGTTGATTGAATGCTTCAAGGTTTTCTGAATTGAGAGTTGTGTTTAAACCTTGTTTTATAAGCATAGTTGTTGAAGCCCATTGGTTGTGAAAGAACTTGAGTTAGAAAAGAACATGAGTATCATTGTTATGTGAGATTTGTAATTGAGCATTGTTGGAAACATTTGAGTTGGTTGATACATACTTGGACTAGGGTTGTGTGAGGAAGAATTGTCCCTTGTGGTGATTAGTTGAGATTGAGTTTAGAACATATTGAGTCTCTAACAATTCTCTTTATGGTTCTATAAGACTTGGGTTGAGTTGAGTTGAATAAGCCTAGTCAAGTGATGTGTGAAGTGATTGTTCAAGTCCTATGAAACAAACTATTCCATTATTCTGATTTGAGTTGAGTTGAGATTGAGCCTAGAACATATTGAGTCTCTAACAATTCTCTTTATGCTTCTATGAGTTGAGTTGAGTTGAGTTGATATTGAGCCTAGAACATATTGAGTCTCTAACAATTCTCTTTATGCTTCTATGAGTTGATTTGAGTTGAGTTGAGTTGAGATCATTGTGGATCATTGTTGTCATCCATTGAAGAGTACATTGCCATTCATTGTTGAGTTCATCTTTGAGCTTTGCCTTGATAGATTTGTGGATGAGATTTGAGTGCTACTTGAGCATGATTGATTGAGCCTTTGAGAAGGCATTTGTGGAAAGTTTTGAGAAAGCTTTGTGGACAGTTTTGGGGCAGATTTATGGGCAGATTTGGTGAGATTTGAGATATTTGGACATTTGTGGTTGTGGAGAGTTTTGGGCAAGTTCTTGGTGAGCTTGCTAGAGCAGATTTGGACAAGTTCTTAGTGAGCTTGTTGGAGCAGTTTTGGGCAAGTTCTTGGTGAGCTTGCTAGAGCAGATTTGGACAAGTTCTATGTGAGCTTGTTATTCAGATTTGGACAAGTTCTGTGTGAGCTTGTTATTCAGATTTGGACAAGTTCTGTGTGAGCTTGTTATTCAGATTTGGACAAGTTCTGTGTGAGCTTGTTATTCAGCTTTGGACAAGTTCTGTGTGAGCTTGTTATTCAGATTTGGACAAGTTCTGTGTGAACTTGTTATTGCCTAGCTTTGAGCAGATCAAAGAAATCATTGTATTGGATATTTTTGTGTGAAATATTATAAGGAGATCAGCTTGTGGAGTACCCCACATTGGGGGAACCACGTTAAATCTTGTGTCTCAATTGTGTGTGGTGACTTGTGCTCTTGCTTACTACTGCTATCTGAGTTATTAATGCACACTGCTATATTTGGTTATTGCAATTAAGGACATTAATTGATATTGATTTGGAAAGAAAGTAAAAAGTGGTCTTATACTGTTCACCCCCCCTCTCAGTATAAGCTTGTGTTCTTCAAAAAATTGAAAGAAGAAGAAAAGTCCACCATCGTAATCAATATGATGATAGAGGAAGAACAAGAAGCAAAATTGATGGAGGAAGCTCTTGGTGAGATCCACTTAGAGGATGAGTTCTCATTGATATATTTCAACGTGATGGTTGAACCTGACATCTATTATTATACCATAACTGAGCCTGAGTAGATTGAGGAAAATATCTTTGATTCCCTAGACCCTATCTCTAATAAACTATAAAAGCTATATTTTTATGGTGTGAGGTGTAAGAATGGCACAAGGATTGGTATTGTTCTTGTTTCTCCTACAGGGTTGCAAAAAACTTATTCATACTAGTTAACTTGGAGTTGCATCAATAATACCATCGAATACAAAGCACTATGCCTCGGTTTGAGGAAAGTTGAAAATTTGGACATAAAATAGCTATAAATATTTAGATATTTCAAACTTATCATCAACCAAAATACAAAAAAATGTGTGTCAAATTAGAACTACTTGAAGGCCTACCATAACAATGTATATAATTTGTTTGAGTCCTTCATGACATTGAACATTCAAGCAATTTCACAAGAGCAGAACAAAAATGTAAATATTCTAGCTTCCGTTGGTGCTAATTTCTCTCATGTAGAACAAGTAGTTAGGAAACCCAAGATTGTGAGGGTAATTTATAGACCTTCACTTCTTGATAAAAACCTTTATTGGCAAGTGTTTGACAATGATGAATACATAATCAATTTTTTGATTAAGGAAGTTGCAAGTGCAAAACACATGATACTTGCCAAAGAGGAAATGGAAGGAATGATTCAATTGAAAAAAAATCACATTCCTAGGGGACTTATTTTTCTTGAAAGTTTGTTTGATCAAAATGATCGGGCAGAGAAACACAAGATCAAGGTTGATGCGAAGGAATACAAGGAAATGCAGTTAGAGCCTGAGAAGATTCTCAAAGTCAGAACATACTATACATTGAAGAAACTTGAAGATATCAAGAATTTGTATTATGATTTCCCATTGCATGGAGCTATCATGATTTAAAAGGATATGATAAGAAAATGATCCAACACACCATTGAATTACAGGAAGAAGTGAAGCCTTTTCGATAGAAATAGTGGCCTTTCAACTTGAAAATTGAAGTGCTCATCAAAGTAGAGCTATTAAAAATATTGGAGGTAAAGATAATTTATCCAACTAAGCACTCGACATGGGTAGCGAACTTGGTTCCTATTTGGAAGAAGAATGGAGACATTTACCTATGCGTGGATTTTTGAAATCTGAACCAAATATCATTAAAATATCACTATCCCTCACCACATAATGATTAAATTCTCCATGTGGTTGCTAAAGAACAAAGGTTTTCATTGTTGGATGGTTTCTCTGGTTATAACCAGATATGGGTAAAGGAAGAAGACCAACACAAGATGACATTTAGTAGAAAATGAGGCACCTTCACCTATCAAAGAATAACATTCAGTCTTTCCAATGTTGGCACCACTTTTCATAGGGCTATGGGCATTAATTTCAATGAGTTTTTGAATAGGGTTATTGTTATTTATCTTGATGACATGACTATTTTCTCATACTATAGAGAAGAGCATGACTCTCATTTGAGGCAAGTGTTCAAAAATTGTCAGGAATTTGGAATTTCCATTAACCCAAAGAAATCCATTTTTGCTGTAAAAGAAGGAAAATTTTTGGGACATGTGATTTCATAAGAAGGACTAGCGATTGATCCTGCAAGAGACAAGGTGCTCTTGAAATTGCCACTGTCGGTTAAAAAGAAGTATCTACAGTAATTTTTTGGCCAGATCAATTTCATTCGGAAGTTCATTGCTGATTTTTCTCAGGTGGTGAAGCCAATAACTAAACTTTTGAAAAAGAATACAAATTTCAAATGGACGAAAGTAAGAAGATAGAATTTCTATGAGATCAAGAATATGATTACCCAAGTTCTAGTATTGATTAATCCAGATTATTCAAAGGATTTCATCCTTTATGTAGTAGGCGAGTAGGAGAGTTACACTGTCGTTCTCACCTAGAAGCAAGAAGATGGAGATGAAAATTCAATTTCCTTCTTGATTCAAGTCATATCACCACACTAGGAGAAGTATAATTTCATTGAAAATAGGTGTATGTGGTTATGAAATCCTTGAATTTTTTTTGATATTTCATTTCACAAAGCAAGACGGTTATCTATGTCATTCATCCTAATGTTAGAAATTTCATTATTTAGGGAGATATGGGTGACAAGAGAGCAGGTTGGGTCTCAAAGATTCAATAATATGACGTGGAGATCCAACTGACTAAGTTGGTTTGTGTATGAGCTCTCTACAAAGAACTCACCAAAAGTGTAGCTTCTGAATCACTGAATTTAGCACAGGACGAGGTAATCAATGAAAGCGTTTGTGCAAATCAAGCTACTGCTGATCGTGTTTGGACAAAATACCTTGTTGAATTATTTACCTCTAGGAAATTCCCATCACATATTTATACTTCATAGCATCAAATATTTATACTGCAAGTGCTTAAATATATCTTGTTTCCAAATGGGCTATTCCATAATAATATTGATGGAGTACTCCTCATATGTGTGAAGGAGTCAGAGAAGCAAAAAATCTTGGAAGAGTTCATTCTGGACTATCTGGTGGTCATTATGTAGGAAGGCCTATGGCCTTGAAGATCATTTGAGCCAGGTATTTTTGGCCAACTCATTTTGTATATGCACACAAGGTGAGAAAAAGTTGCAATAATTGTCAACAGTATGTTGGTAGGAATAGGAAAGCATATTTTCCCTTGCACCTGATTTTAGTGGAAGTGTCATTTCAGCAGTGAGGACTAGACTTCATTAGAGTTATTGATCCTCATTTCTCTATTGAACATAAATATATCTTAATAGTGACTGATTATTTTACCAGGTGGGCAGAGGCCATCCCAACTAAAAAATCATATCAGGCTACAGTTATCTCCTTCCTAGAGGGACTGATTACCCGTTTAGGTATTTTGGATGCCATTGTAACATATAACAGGACTCCATTCATTAGGTCCAAGATCACTGGATTTGCAAGCAAGTAAAATATTTTTCTCAAGACATCCTCCAATTATTACCCGTAAGGAAATGGCTTGGTTGAATTCACAAAAAAAAACTTGCAACAGATCTTAAAAAGGACATTGGAAAACAATAAAAGAAGTTGGTATCTATTGTTGAATCAGTCTCTACGGGTAAATCAAATATCAGTGAAGAAGTCTATTAAAACCTCTCCTTACTCTTTGGCATATGGGAAAGGGGCAGTTCTACCCACTCACATCGATCTACCTATCTTCCAAATATTGTAGTTATTCAAAGATGAAGATGATGAGTTTGATCCAATGAGTACAAGGTTGGCTTAGTTGTTGTAGCTAGAAGAGGAGAGAGAAAGGGTATATCAAGATTTCACCGAACACACTAAAGTGACGCATAAATGTTTTGGAAAGAAGACAACAGAACACAAGTTTTAGGTGGGATTTAGTCATCAAATGGAACGAGAACAAATCCAAGCTTAGGAAGCACCATAAATTTGGCATGATCTGGGAAGGTCCATTTCAGGTTTCTGCAGTGAATTTGGTGAATGCATATTATCTCTAAGATATGGATAGTTGAGATCTTTCGATTCCAGTTACCAGTCTTCATCTGAAGGCCTATTTTCAATGAGGTAACCAAGAGGTACAACTATGTAAATATGTACATATTTCTATTTGCAAGTATTTTTATTATTTTGATTTTGCAAAAAAAAAATAGTTTCACCTCAAATATTTCCATGGGGACATGTTACAATTTCGGGTAGAATTAATGGTTGCACTAAAAAGTTTGAATAGGTTCAAAAAGCTCCAAAGTTGAAAGGTAGCTTAATATTCAGGGAAAGTGATTCGAAGACACAAAATAAAAATGTTTGGAAGCACAAGTAAAGTGCCTTAGTTGAAAAATCAAAGTGTGGGGCTTGATTTCGAAATTGTGGAGTGCAACAATCTGAACATGCTTTCATCTCAAGGAAAGGGTGAAATCCCCATTTGTCCCAAATTAGGTGAATGCATGTATGTCCCAAGGTGATCGTGGGAACCAAACGTAGTGTCAAAATAAAATATTGTCAACAACGCTATCACCCCATGTGAGGGGTGAAAATCCCATTCACCTCTCATAGGGGTAAAACAATATATGAGGATTTTTAAGATGCGAAGGACACACTTTGGCTTTTTGGGCAACTACGCGTACAAGAAATTCCGTTAAAATTTTTAATTGAGGTGAAAGCATATCAAGCCAAATGTTACAAAGATATTCTAAGAATATGGAAGCGTGCTCCAGATTTTAAATGAATGCATGTAAAAATTTTCAATGAATTTTTGATAAAACTAGATGTGGAATGAAGTGAAAGAGAAAAATCAAGAGTTTTATTTTAAGCTTTTGGGAAAAGGCAGGGATTAAAAAAAAAAAAAAATCGATTTTCTTTTCTTAATATGGAGTAAAAATCAAGATAAAAGAAAAATAAAGAGAAAATAAAAAAGTTCTATTTTAAAGGGCTTCAAAATGCACTTTTCCTAAATATGGGCGAAAAAGAAAAGCTTAAAATTGTTTTAAAAGGAGGACACTCGCCATAAAATTAAACAAAGCAGGTTGAAGATATTTTTGGAGCAAAAGGAGAAGAGACCAAGCATGCCCCGAAAGTGTTTTCACTCCTCCATTGCTTTTTTGGAGTGTGATGATTTTTCAAGCACTAATCCAATTTTTCAAGCGCTCCCTCAAAGCGATTTCACCCTCTAGCACATGGTGGATTTAGAAAATTTTGCATGCATCTTGAGATGCATTTTTGGTGTATTTAATTTAAAATGTGCGTCTATATTTACGTTGGAATGTCATTTAGCATTCTCGAAGAATGAAATTTGACACCGATGAAAGCAAGGGTGCCCATTGGATCCCAAGTAGTGAATTTATTTTTCCAAGGTACTTTTAGTATCCAGGGCACACGTTTTGAAGTTCTTCATGATAGAAGGGCACATATTTCAAGAATAATTTTATGGTAAATTTAAAAATCGGTTGCTATCACAGTATTGGGAATGATGCCATTTAAGGGAAGTAAAGCACACCTCATTATGAATATACCAAGAAGATTTACTACATTTACTGTGGTAGTTGAATCATGTTCTATAAATAGAGCACAAGTAAATTTGATCAGAAGTTGAAATTTAAAAAATAAATTCTTGTCGGTGCGTTTTCGAGTTTGTTACTTGCAGAAGTTGTAGAACATCTTCAGAATTGTCGGATTTTTGAAATATACTAAATGGGTAAGAAAAGAAAAGAGGTGAAGGAAAATGTAGAGCCCAAACAGTCTAAGAAGTGGGTAAAATATGGGTTAAAATCCAAGAAGAGCCGTAAAAATGAAAAACATGGACTTGGATCCGTACTCTAACACTATTGCAGAGGTTGAGGACTACTTGATCACTAATAAGGGCATGGTAAAGCTTCGATAGGATGTGGAGTTCACAGTAAACAAAGAATTGATGATGGAAATCCCTCTAACTATGTTATTTTATGCACAGTTATTTTAGTATTTGTGTATGCCTATACACCCTTGCCTAGACCTGGTAAAGTTATTTTCCAAATTTTATAATCCAGTTACCAGGGCAGTTTGGAGAGCAAATGGGGAGGTGATTTTCTCTATATCCACCAAAGAAGTGAGGGAAGCATTTTCCTATGGGCTAAAACCCCCTTCTGATATGACTTTTAAGAAGTTACATATCAATGAGCAGGAAGAGAGATATGTGTCTATGGTGATGATGCGATAGTTTATGGAAACACAATTAATTAAGGAGCTACAACTAGGGTAGCTGCTAAATCTGCCTAAGCCTTTGTTAGAACTCAAGAGCCCAAACCTATTTTTGATGTTGGTATGGGTTGGTGGACTTTTTGCAGATTCTACAGTTCATAAGCGACAGGCAATTCTTTTGTAATGTATATCTCAGGTGGAGTTTTATGCTCCAATGACCATGAGAAATAATATAAATCTTATTTATTTTGATTGGGCTGATTTCATTTATCAGAAGATGTACATCCAATTGGAGAAACTGTATACATGAGAAGATAATTAATTCAATCACACGTCCTTTCTCGTCTTGTATTTCTTCTTTCATTTACATCAACATTTTCATTCATTGTAGTAAAAAAAATTGATGAAAATGATGAACTATTTCCTATTTATATGTGGACTCTCGCTCTATTGAGGAGGGAGTCATACTATAGTTTTAACCACCTATTTTTGGGGCCCACAATTGAGTTTATTTGTGGTAATAGTGAGAGAGTGCCACGGGAAATGAAGGAGGCGTTTGTCACAGTAAAAAAGGGTGACATATTTTTGTTAACTCAAGGAGTGGTTGTAAGAATTTATGGCTTCATAGGTAATCCATTCCTACTCCCATACTTCACCATCGAGCATGTTTTTTCCATGGAGGTGGTGTGTTAGACAAATTATACCAAAGATGTGTATGGGGCAGGTTGTGACAAAATAATGAATTGCACTATGTCATTCAAGTTCAACAGCATAGAGGTGAACCAAGTCGGGCAAAACAAACTATTCACAAAGGCATTTCAAGACCTAGATTTGATAGAACTACTACAATGGTGGAGGTATGACCCATTGGGAAATTTTTTAAAAATAATTAAGGCCAAGAATTTTCAATGTTGTCCACAACCCAATATCCAGGCAAATCGTAATATTTTTTTATGGACACGATTTAGAGTGGCATGTTGAATATATGATGTCACTTCCATCATGGCATGATTTCTATGAGCAAGAGGCCAAATATTACCATGTAGTGCACAGAGTCACATTCCTCCACCAAGAATATTTGGCCAAATGAAGGAACGGTTGCTTGTATGGACCGAAGAGAAAGTTATGAATTGGTAGATAATGTAGGCCCACCAAGGAAAAATTGCATCACCCTATGGGTTGAAGATGGATGGAGAATTTTCGGAAGTGTATGATGAATTTGTAAATGTCTATCAACCCATAAATTTTTCCAAGGTTGTACCTCAAAGTTTTCAACATTATGACAGTGGAGAAAGCATGGCAAAAGTAGAGTGCCCAGTAGCTAAGGATGAGACAACTAAGGAAGAAGAGCAACAATACGTGTTTCAATGAAGATCCTAGCGGGTGAAGTGGAATGTGTAAGAGATGCCTTTTTTGGAAAATCAAATCATTAGAGAGATACTTCCATTCTTGAAATCTACAAAGAGGCCAAGAACTAGCATTATTTATTAATCTACTATTGTAGTTTAAATTGTTCTAGTTTCTACAGTTGTAGTTGTTGTAACAACTGTTAATCTACCTCTGCTAGATTTAGTTTTTCTGGTTAGCATTATCCAAATATTTCCATTTATTTTTTAGTAGCCAATGGATAACTAGGTTGAAGTTGTTAACCTATAAGTGGAAACAAAGGAGCAACAAGAATAATTTAGTATGCAGCAACCTCTATCACCAAGTCACACAGTGCTCGTGCCCAAAGGTACGTCTTCCTTTCCCTATTTTTCTACTTCAGAGTAAGTAGTGACTGTTAATTCATTTCCATAAGTCCCCACTTATTTCACCCATTCATTTGGTATGCCTTCCATGTCTATTTTACTCCCTTCCTTCCATATACAAGTCACTACTGCTCCTTATCTTCCTCTCTCTTTGACCTCTCTTTATTTCAATTTATTCTCATCGAGTCTGAATCCATTTTCACATCCTTTCCCTTCCATTTTTGTCACCACTTCCTCTATCACTATAAGTACACAAGCTTCTCCAAGAGTGAGCATAATTGCAACTAAACCTGGATCCTCCCTTCACTCTATCATTTCAGTCCCCATTATCATATCTATCTCCTCTTCTTCCTTCAAGCCAAATCATGCACAAATTTTGATTTCTTTTACACTATTTTTGGAGATGCAATCATTGTCCAAAACACAGGTGATGCCTAAGAAACTAGATGTAGAGAAGATCATTCGAGTGCACATTAGTTCATCATAGTGGCTAAAGTGTCATAGGAGAAAAGAGGAACTCGCTCCAGCTAGGCCACTCAAGAAAGTCACCTTTGACCCAGTTGCTATGGAGGTTCATACTACTAAGATAATTCCCCTAGTCCAAAAGCCACAAGGAGAAATGATGCCAATTCTCAAGAACAGGGTGGATGTAAAGGTGTCCACCAAGAAAAGTAGTATAGTTTCCTATTTTTTATCTTATGGTGTGTTTTGCAGGGACAATGCCCACATGCAAGCTACAGGTATCCTAAGAGCCAGGCCCTAATAGGCACGAATTGCGTTTAACTGCATTTTTATTTTTTTTTCCATTTTATTTTTGCAGGGGAATGACTTTATTGTTCGAACAATAGGCATCTATGGGAAGAGGGCCTAGAATGGATCAACATCTATAAACCTATGCAATAGGAGTATAGTGTAGATCTAGGCATAGGGTGGGCATCGATTACCCACTAAGGAAAACATTATGCACCCTCGTTCCTGGACTAAGCAGACACCGATGTCATACAAGGAGAATTTTATGAGGCTTGATCAACCTCACATAAGTAGACACGTTGACCATTGACTTTTAAATTATGGAGGGATGAATGACTCTAGAAGGGAGGTGCCTTACTATGGTGCCTTACTCCAGAGGAGCAGCACATTACTCAGCCAAAGAGGCACCACCCTGGAATATTCATCATGGTCAAGTGGTGCCTTACTCAAGTAGGCACCTTACTGAAGTAGGCGCCTTACTCAAGTAGAAACCTTACTAAAGTACGCACCTTACTCAGGTAGGCACCTTACTGAAGTAGGCAACTTACTCAAGTAGGTGCCTTACTCAGGTAGGTGCCTTACTGAAGTAGGCACCTTACTGAATTAGGCACCTTACTTGGGAGGAGCATCGTTTTAATTTTCCGAAGAGATGCCACCCCTGGAGCACTTTATCATTCTCTTAATATATATATATATATATATATATATATATATATATATATATTTCTAAGGGAGGCACCTTACTTTGGTGCCTTACTCCGGAGGAGCGACGTCTTACTCGCCAAGGAGGCACCACCCCAAAATGTTCTTCATAGTCATGTGGTGCCTTACTCAAGTAGGCGCCTTACTCAAGAAGACGTCTCGATCAACTCAAAAATGCATGTGTAAACTTGGTAGTAAGTGGAACAGCTGAAGCCAACACCATCATCTCATATGATGGAAATCTGAAAGCACCCAAAAATATTTTGAAATCATTATACGGGATCATTGCACATCCCAAGGCCAACTGTCAATGAGATATGCATCCCAACCTAAACCAATAGGAGCCACCACGTTTTTAGCACAAGACCTCGGGTGAACCAGGAATGAAGTACCCAAGGCAACGTAATCAACACATGGGAAATATATCATCGAGTACTAATTCAACATACTCCACACAACATGAAATGACCAATCAGGTATGCGCATGATTGACTTTAGATATATATGTAATTTTTCATATAATGTGCTTCTTTGAAAATATTTTTGGCACAAGAATTGAATTCACCCTCATGCCTAATACATTGTGTCAGACTATTAATTCAGGTGGCATACCCTGCCAACCCCAATGCGGAAACAATTTCTATAGTTAGGCGTCTAAGTTTATAAAATTGCACCTTATTAAGAGCAGGGCATAAAACCAGTCAAAACCAGTAGGGAATTCACCATGGGTGGATGATCAAAGAATCATGCACTCAAAAATCATGAGCCCAGTGGCACTGAGGGGATCAGGGGAGACGTTACACATCGGTTCAAAGCAGTCGGTTGGATGAATTACTACTGCCTAGTTGGCCAAGATCAGGATGTAGAGGCAACAAAGGATTTTGCTACCTCTATAAATAGAGGAGTCACCCGGATGCAAGGACTAGAAATTCCAGTCACCCTAGAGCATATTTCTCAAGTTACCGACCTCCACATTACTAGGGAATGCATGTATAAGGATGATGTGGCAAAAAAGTGCATAGAATTCCTGCTCGAACAAAGGAGCGCCTCATGCAACCCACACAGGCTCCCAAATTAGAATATCCCTATGCACTTGAGAAATATCTTTGAGCAGGAGATGAGATACTTCACATGCATCGATAAGTACTTGCACTTGAACATGAATCATATGCAGTTTTTGAGTCATCTGGTGTATAGGAAAAAAATTAGCATCCCGTTATACCTAGCACAAGCCTTGCAGGACGAGGCATCGAGATATCAGAGAGGGGTATTCTCTGCCCTAGCCCACCATGGGCTAATTATAGACCTGGTATGCCATGTAGAGGAGCATATAGGAAGTTCATCGATGGCTGAGACTGAACACTCTGGTGCATGAGAGCAGGAGACGACCAAACCAAAAAAAGAGGTTGAATTACTAGGGACGATCAAAGAAGTTAGGGCTAGGTCTTCTGATGCAACACTTTTTGATGCATTAGAGCAGGTGGAATTAGAGATAGAGAACGATGTCGAATTGGGAGGAATGTTTGAAGAGGAACACCCCTAATTCTCACCAGATGTTGCAGAGGAAAGACAGAGCTCTCTACTTAATTATATGGGGTAAAGGTCAATATCTTCTAGGTTCAAACCCTCCGTATAGTAGACAAAGGGTATATGTGATCGAATACGACTGCAATCCTAATACTCTTGAGTGAGGAAGAGGAGGATGATGTAGAACTTGGCTTCACAACCCAAATCCTACATAATTTGGCTACTCAAAGCCCGTAAGACCAATAGTCCTCAACTAGACTATCATAGTAGTCCAGAGTACCGATGTAAGAGGACCACATTGAGTAGAGTGAGAAATCAATGATGCAGGTGTTTTTCAAGGAGTATAAGGAAATATCCACAAGAAAATCTAGATGTAGGAGGCTACCATCGCTTAACTACAATAACTGATCCAATAGCTCAGGGTAGAGAATTAGTAGTTGTAGGGTAGGGCAATCGAGAGGCGGGATGCCTCTACCCAAATAGATTGGGTAATTGAGGTGCCCATGAACTCCCCAACCTCACTAAAGAGAATAGTCTCATCTGAGGTAGTCAGGTCAGATGCCCGAAATGAAGAATTAAAAGCAGGGGAAGGATCATGCACCTCTAATAGAGGAATTCCAGAGGAATAGGGGAATTCTATTTTTCAAATAGAAACCCCTATTATTAATATCGATTATGATGAGGAGCCTTTAGGGTAGATCCAAGGGAAAAATCCTAAACCTGAGGTCAATGAGGATTCTCCAGGGTACTAGGCACCCAAAATTGAGGGGCCGCTACCTGAAGAACCAGAGGAGCAAGCACCAAACAACCATGAGGTAAGGGGAACAACTACAGGGGACCCCCAATCAGAGGGACACACCCCTGGATAATCCAATAGGGAGGCAACCTCCATAGGGAAGGAAGACCTCCCCACATAGACCACTAGAATACTAAAAATGAGAAAATGGAAGGCCCCTCAAATGATGCAGAAGAGAGCCAAAAGGAAGGCTAGGGTGACGTTTGCCAAACTGAACCCCCATTTGGACAAGGAATGGGAAGAAGGCCTACAGGCATTTGCTGCGTAGAAAGAGAAATTCGAATAGCTTCATAAGGATTTTGAGAAGGCAAAGGTAGCTAGGAAAGCTACCAAAAAGGAAGAAAGAGGGTTAGGCATTTGCGTGAACCCTACTGACGACAATCAATTTTGGGACATCTATGGTTCGTCATGAGGTTGGTCCTCTAAGATGAAGAAATGACTAGCAACATGGGGAGTGTATGAGACGAAGGCAGAAGTAGTAGTGATCATGGAAGAAAATGTCGACCTCACCCCCGAAGAACTTTGGTTTTACAAGGCCAACGTGGTTGTACGAAAGAGGGATGACTATGATATCCCATTCGGAGAGTTACACCCTCAACATGCTGACCTATGGTAGAAAGCAGAGGCAGCCTTCCAAAAGGGTACAACAATTGTGATAGCACCCAACACAGGTGCAGGGTATAGTATGATTGGAAGGCACAACTAGCATAACAAGAAGACGACATAGAACATAGGCCAACCCAGCACAGTTAGTAGCCAATAAAGTTGAAGGGTAGCACAACCCAAGGATACCCCACAACAAACTAGGGCCTCTTAATAGAAATGGAAGCATTAGGACAGAGAGAAATCCAAGGCCATCAGAAAGAAAAGGAAATGATGAAAAGTGGCCTAAACAGAAGGTATTTATCAATTTCAGGTGCCATGAGGGCATGGCATATATTAGGCATGGGGGGATGATGAGCACCAAATATGCTCTTATT
The DNA here is from genome assembly GCA_028583015.1 of Wollemia nobilis. Classification (NCBI taxonomy): domain Eukaryota; kingdom Viridiplantae; phylum Streptophyta; class Pinopsida; order Araucariales; family Araucariaceae; genus Wollemia; species Wollemia nobilis. The sequence goes on along the minus strand of JAQPPZ010002189.1, from coordinate 2,176,227 downwards.
TTTGTATATGTACTAACGGTTTTTATGTGGAAATATATAATGAGTTGTATATTTTTATAAAATATTATGTATTTATTTAATGAAATCATGTGTATTATCTAATCCATGCGTGAAGTGTGTTTTGTGTAGTTATTTCCTTGATTTTATCATCTTTTACTCAGTCGAGGTCCTACATGGACCTAGCACGGTTCTACTCAATCAAATGAAGGCATACAGAGGTAAGTTCCTTACTGAAGTAGGTGCTTTACTCAATTAGGTGCCTTACTAAAGTAGGTGCCTTACTCAAGTAGGCGCCTTACTGAAGTAGGCGCCTTCCTCGAGCGGATGCCCAAACTATGTGCGTTGACCAAGCGATTGGAGAAGGACCCTGACAACCACCATTCCATGTCATCAGTGGGAAATCATTTATGAATGAGTTGTCCTCGCCAGGGTGGATGGATGTGCAAACAATCCCGAAGCAGAACTGTGACTCACCCAATTTTCAAGAAATGATGAAGAAGCTGATCCACATGTTGGCTACAATAACTGAAATGTCCTAGTTTAGACTGTAATCGAGATTCCTGTTGTAACAAAACTTCAATAGGAAGTCTTGTGTGTGTAGTATATAAACACACGTAATCCTTTGTAGTAGGGAAAGCATTCTTTTATAATATTATCACATGTAATATTTTCTGCATTGTTAATAAAGCTTGAGCATTTTATTATTTGTGTGTTGCTTTCATGATTTGTTGGGCATAATATGTTGGAGCTCGGGCCCACTCCAAGCTAGTATTCTTCCCCTATTTCTTAGTTAGCCTTTTCATATATTTAATTACGTGTAGTAGTATGTTTGAGTCCCTAGATTAAATTTAATTATTTTATAGTTGTATTCATTTTACGATAGGCATATTACTGCTTTCAGTGTGGTGTGTTTACTTTTACGTATTTTATTTATGTTTAATTTTTCTTGGTGTGGATAAATCAAATGATGTTTCATAAACCCCCCCAATGATAGGTAACTGGATTCATCTCAAAAATGGTAATGTTAGTAGTTTCAATCGTGGCACTTCTAAAGTCTACGAGCTCCTGGGTTGACAATTTAAATGTGAGAGTTGTGACAAATATAGGATAAAATTAACTAGCGCACATAATAATTTTTAGCTCAATGAAGTAATAGAGAGTCTAGCGTATGAATGAGACCTAGTAAGCTAAGTTATCTAGAGAAGAGTGTCTATTTGTCCAAGGTGTAGCCAAGAATATCAGTGTGAGGGTGTGGAGGATGGTTGTTGATAAATTCCATAGGATGTGCACCCTCAATAGGAGGGTCATGTTTGCTCATAAGACAATCTGATGAGCCTTATATATAGTTTTGTAGAAGTTCCTTTTGATTCCATTGTGCCATATATTGTTCTACCATCAATTTTTATTTTCCATGTTTTCTAAGGTCTTATTATGAATAAGAGTACTATGCTAGCATGCCACCACCAAGCAGAGACTTTACATCAATCGTAATAATCATACTAAGACAAGGGCTTAGGGAAATATTGTGAGCATTCCATAGTTTGGCATTGGCATGTGGATAAAAAATACTTAGATCTAACAAATTAATATTCTATGGTATTGCATTTTATTTGCAATGGTTAAAAAAGTATGGATCCATCTATATGGTTTTGTCATATGTAAAAAGCATAGACTCATTATTCTTGTTAAGCCTACTAAAACACAAGAATTTTAAAGTCCAATTAGAAATTATAGTTTAAATGTAGTGACTATAGATAATAGAAAAATGAGGAATGATAAATGATATTTTGTAGTATATACAATAGATCATTCATTGCAATTATGTCTCTTAATATGCATAGCCTATAGGCACATATACATGATGTCCTTAGTAATTATTAATGGATGTAGTATGACATATTATGATTATAAGAGACATACACCATGCAAATGACCATGAGTATCCATAATAAATAGTTCAAATTCATATAAAATCATCATATCCATAATATCATCATATGCATCGTCAAACACATTCTCGTGTTGCAATCGAGACAAATCCATAGACTTGGAATAGAACCCATTGTCACAAATATGAATTGTTATCATTTATAGTTTGTAATTTTATGAATGTATATGTTGAATCAATTATATTACTCAACAACCTTCTCTTTGTTTTTATGGTTTAATTTCCCTTCAAGGCATTCAATAAAAGAATCATCATCATCGAAGACTAAAATGTTGACATGTTGTAATTAAGATTGAAAGCAAAAACTCTATAGAACCACATGAATTCCAAGGGTATATATCTCCTTCCACAACAAAACCATATGCTCATGAAGCCATGGTTCAATCATATATAGATAAACATACAAGACTTACAATGGCATACATTTAAAACACATGCATATTAGGGTCGTAGTTGTGCTCCCAAAAAATATATTTTTTATGTTTATATTTTTTCAATTACTTACTCTTTAATCATAACTATAAAGTAATAGTTATTATTATGTGTTTATACATACTACCATATTATGCAAAAATGGTAGAGTATGTAAGTGTTCAAAAAAAACTACAACTATACAAAAGACTCAAGCCCTCCATGGATGACTATAAAGGCCATGATGAGCCACAATCCTGGTAAGGTGTTCCTTGGTGATATTGTCATGGCATATGAAGCAACCTTGAACATGATCTAGGATAAGGTAATGCTTTATTCTAACCTAACAAAAAAAAACACTAATATGATAATAACACTATTAGTTTTACCCAAACTTGTAAAGACATATAAGAAAAACCTTGTTGACCCATATTTTTTATATGCTTGCCAATAGGTGGAACACACACACACAACAAATGTTCCCTCTTGAAAAGGAAAGATATTTCCTCCAAGGTTTAGGTAGGTTGGGTCTCAACCATGCAGGGTTTACTCAGTGGAGGCTAAGTTGGTGATCCACAAGTTTTTTTGTAGCACATTCAATATATGAGATTTGAATTTAATACTACCCACAAGCTTCAATAAAACTCAAAAATTTCTAGCATCGACACACACACACACACTACAACTACAACTAACTAAGAGAAGCAATCGTCTAATCTATACCACTAATCTACTAGAGGAGATCAAAAAATGCAAAAATAAGAGGGTCAAGAGAAATAAAACTTGAATCTCCTTGATTCACCACAACATACAATAAGAAATCCAAGCATGAACACACCTCCAGGAAGCTAGTATGCACATAGTTGCAAGGAAGAAAAATTACCGAAAATAGAATTGCAACCACCATAAACATGCATAGATTGCAATTACACCAATATATTCAAGAAATTTCTCTATTCATGAAGTAATTTTTCATACATTTGTTGTAATAACTAGGAGCCTCCAAAAGAAAAAATGACAAAAAAAAAAAACTTATTCTAATACTGGTGCTAAAAGTATTCCAATTTTTTTTGTTCTTTTTTTGGGACCCTCTACAAATGAGTGAAATTTTCTTTTATAAGTTGAGGAAAGCAATTTTCCCTCCATTTTCAAATTTGGACTTCCACGAAATAATAATTTTAAATCGAATTACTTTTTCAAGTCTTTGTAGATTACAATGACATAAATATTTCCTGCTCATTAAATCATGCATTTCCAAGTGGAAGTGGGACATCTAGATACTTTTCTACTTATTGGGTCCTTGCATGGTGGAAGATAAAAGTCATGCCCAATCAAACAATTTTGAAAAAAAATCCATGCATATTTAAGTTTAAATCCAACACATCCAGTTTGAGCTCAATTGGGGCTCTAGATGAAAAGTTATGACCTCCAAAAGATTACCTACCAAAAAGCAGTAAAAAATCAGTTTGCATGGGAAAAATATTATTTAATAAATTACTCCATATTTCAAATAGTCTTTAAACAAGATTTTGAAATTTAGGGATTTCGAGATTTGCAAAATGCATTTTGCCAAAAAAACATTGAAATTTCAAAGAAGGAACTCGTCCAAGACTAAAGAAGACCCGAAACATGCCCAACAGTTAGAATTTTTTTGGACTTTTTTTTAAGATGAACATAAAATTGAAAACCCAAAACTTTGCAAGATCCAGATCTAACCGAAAACACCAAAAACATAAAAAACACTAGAAATTTATAAACATGATCTCACTTATATTCATAGCCTCAAAGGTCCACAAATATATATAAAACTAACTCCAACATGCAAAAAAAAGGGGAGTTGTTTAGAGTGTAAAACAAGGGTGTGTTATCCAAGGACAACAAAGCTATATCCATATTCTCGTGTATGTATATAAGACTTTCAAGTAGCACCAAAGGCTAAATATGATTTAGTCAACTCTATATTTATCCTATTTTCTAATGACACAACAATCATAGAAACCACCCCTTTACTTTATCCATTATACAAGTTCATACCTAACACAACTATCAATAAACTACTAGCCAACCCTAAATCATATGCAATTGGGACCATTGCCCCTCTTGTCACCAATGTCACACAAATTAGTGATAAAAAATATTTGTAGGTTAAATATGGATATATAAGGAATGATAAATCTATGATACCTCTATTGCCTTGGCCCCACTTAGGCATGTCTCCTTTTCAGCCATCCATTGATCCACCTACTATGTGCAACTAATAGTTGTTTCTTCCTCACGTTTAGTTTCAAGTTTTTCCATTGCTTGCTTCTCTATTTATGTTAATTAAACAACTTTATACTATAAAAAACCCATCCTATTATTCAAAAATATCATGAGAAGATGATCTACATAGTTTAAGATATTTCAAACAACTCAATTTATGGAAATCTCTCTGTTAAACAACAAATGAATATTATGGGAGATGCAACTCTTGCCCACTTCAATATTATAGGTATATATTTAGTATGTGATCATGTTTTTATGTACAAAATTTAGTCTCATTCACCTAATCTAACATTTTTTGTTAATGATGCTCCAAATATCAATGGTATTCTCATGGTCTTGGATACATGTGCCAACCTCTTCCAACCCATTTGTAAAAAATTCAATACTATGGTATAAATATTTAGTGAAGAACAAGATATTTCTAGCATGAGCACCACTTGCCATTAATCCTCTTCACACATTATTGATATTTAATTCTATTCACCCCAACAAATATAAATTACATGACCTTACAACACATCCTGCTATGTCATATGCTCAAAAAACTTTGTCATATTCTTGTATGCATGTAATATAAGACTATCTAAATGACAACAACAACAAAATGCATATGCTTTGTGATTTTCAAGTGCAAGTAGAGTTCATGTTTGGCCAAATAAACATCATTATACATGTATCTTGATAAATGGGCTCATTTAAAATTCCTTGTGTAAATATATTTTTCTCTCTAGAAGACACAAATTGGCATTGTATGAGGTAACTTATGTAACAACACCTATTTTAGCTCTACATTGTATAAAAATGCTATTGATTTTAAGTACAATAACAATTGTACCCTTATTAGGTGTTATATGTTACTCTATATGCTCAATTTTCCCATGTAATTGATAAAAGTAACAATGCCACCACTTGCCTCCAAAAGAGACTATGCCATTATGCAACCCTTTTTTGAAAAGTTATTTAAAAAATAAAATTTTGACATATCATAGAATGAATAGTTATATTATCCATAAAGAGGTAAATTGGATGGTATGCCAATGAGCTCCCATATTGAAGACCTAGGTTCAAATGATGGGAGGGTGGCCTCCCATTGTAATAGTTATGACATGCACCTTCAATATTAAAATAATAATAATGATAATTAACAATCAAATGGTACTATATCAATTTATTAAATTTCTCGGCATTCAAGGATGAGACTAGGGTTTAAATATTACAAAACTATACATGCATAATTGCCAAGTTATTGTACTACTACTATATAGTAATGATGTAATATGGGTGAGACCCATTTTAATCCCATATAAAGCATTAAAAATTTATATTTATCAAATCAAATAATGGATAAACAAATAATCTTCTAATATTGAACTATTACTTAATAATAGTATTTTTAAAATATTTTGAACTTTTAATTAAAATATTGATGAATTAAAATAAAAAATAAGATTTTAAAAAATTAGAGTTTAATTATCATATAGCATGGCAGGTATGGGGGTGTTCTCATCCTTTTTAGAGATTTCAAGGTTTTTCTCCTTGGTTCTTTGCCAGGTGAGGATTACCCTTGAGATTTCTATGGTAGTGCTCATGGTTTCTAGGGTTGCAATTTTAGTTTCTAGCTTGTTGGGCAGCTTTGATTGATGTTAGTGATCTTATAGTGGTCAAGGTGCTGATATTGTGGATTGTTGCCTTGCCTTGCCTTGGGATCCTATTACACATCTAACGCTTTTCCAGACCTTATGAGTGTGAGGTCCTAAAAAAAATTTAGTGTTGAATTTTATTTTTCTTAGGACAGGGAGAGTTAGAGTCTTCTTTTTTATTTCAATTTTTGAATCGTTTTGGAGAAGGTTCTGTGGGCCTTCTCTCAAGATCTCTTCGCTAGGTTGTTGAAGTCTTCTAGCTAGAGTAGTACAGGATTCTCTAACTAGTTTTATTTTAGTCGTAGATCCCTAGCTCCTAGTGGTATCTTGCTACAATTTTAGTGTTTAGTAGTCGGGTTTCAGGATTTCAATTTCTCTAATTTTAGTATTTTGGATCCAATCTTATTTCTTGCTAGTTCTAGCTCGAGGATTTGTGTGCATGTTACTGGAGGTCATAGTTTTCAAAGTCAGGATTCCTATTTTAGGCGGGAAGATCTTTAATCTGATTTTTTATTCAAGTTTGAGTGCCCTTGGTTCTAGATCTCTACTTTCCGTTTTGGGTGAGAAGGTTTTAAATTGGATCCCTCTTGTAGGTTGTGTGTTTGTTGCCAGAGGTCTACATTTGTGGATGTAGGGTTCTTGATGGACAGTAAGTTCTTTATTTTTTCTTTTGATTCAAATTTGAACATTCTTGGTTCCAGATTGTTGCTTCCTATTTTAGGCAGGAAAATTTTGATTTTGAATTCCAATTGCAAATTGGTTGCATGTTGTAGGAGGTTAGATTTTTGTGGGTTGGGAAGATCTTTATTTTAATTTTTGATTCAAATTATTATTTATAATTTTAAATTTGATTTTTGAATCAAATCTTAGCACTCTTGGTTCTATTTGGGTGGGAACTGAATTTTCCCACCTCTCTGCTTTGTTCATCCTTGTGTTTGGTGGGATCCAAGTCTCTAGATCTCTTGGTTTTCTCGGATCCCTTGGATCCTAATTTTTCTTGGGATTTGACATTGTTTTCCCTAGGGAGTTCTGTCCCTTTTATGATCAGCTTTGGTGCTCATTAAATGTAAAGGTTCAGGACCTTTCCAAAACCCCTTTGTAAAAATTTACGAGACCCTTTTAAAACCCTTCTTAATACCTTATCAAAAATATATATCAAATTGCATGAACTTAAATTCTTTGACTTTTAAGAAGAACACCTAATATTGACAATCAATATATACATAATTAACAAGCTATTATAATATCACTATATACTCTTATGTGTATATATAAAAATATATAAAATACCAAAAAAAAAGTTATTTCAATTTTATATAAACAATTAAAAAATATCACATATTAATATATTCTGTTATTATTTTAAACGATAAAATCTTAAGTAAATTATTGAAATAATTATATTCTCATCAATTTAATTCTTTTAATCATGAATATGTGATAATTTAACTGGTATTTAACTTCTTAGTTGTAAGAAAAACAAAGACATATTTTTCTATTAATATCTCCAAAATAGTTGCATTAAATATTAAACATTATACAGTAGTATATCTCAAATGAGCAGAAGCTCTATAGATCTCCAAGGTAGGTTTATACTATCGCTACTACACTTGCCTTTACACATGCTCTCCCTTTGACTCCATCCTTCCACAATTTTCAACGGTGGATACTAAAAAAAAAAAAAAAACAATAAATTACAGCATTTCCCACTTTACTAAGGTTCTCGACAATCAACAGCCAACATCCACCATAAAACATGGTTTTATTTCTAAATGCTAACAGAAGAAAATCCACAAGGATTTTCAGAAGAGATCATAAAGTGGATGTAAAGATTGTACATCATAACGACAAGTGCAAATCTAAACATACATCTTCTTTCTCTCCACTCTTTTCTTTCTCCAAACAAGACGAAGCCGGGGCCAAATCCATACTGCATGGCTTTTCCCCTAACAACGGCAATGGCGATAACGTGCTGCAATCCTTATCTTTAGTAGACGCCATTTCTGATCTCTTCCTCTGTTGAAATTTGAGCATGCCATAACGCATCTGCTTCTCCGTGAGGCCCACAACCCTCGGATGCCCAAAACTGTAATGTTGTTGATCATAATTATAGTTGCTATTGAACCTGTGTTGATGTAACACCATAAACCTTCTCATCTGCTGCCTCTCCCGTCGGTGGGCGTTCTGGTGCCCTCCCAGAGCCTGCGACGTGGGAAATCTCTTGTCACAAAAATTACACTCGAATTTCCGCTTATTTTTCCTCAAGCTTATTTTACCATTATCACTACAACTGGCCTCCCACACGGAACCATTTATATCAGACTTCAATTCACTCCCAAACTCGATCCCAAAGAGCCTAACAGACTTATTATTATGAGAAGGAGAAGAAAGGCCAGTACCGGACATGGCTTCCTCCTGGCCTTACAATTTCAGGAAAGGAAGTAGGCTAACTGTCTTCATGACTCTGGGTGATATATTTTTTTTTATAAAGCCTCCTTGCTTACATTTGCTATCGTGGACGTTCAATAGACGTTCATTTGATCTTTTGTTTAGTTCTGTTGTGTTGGATACGTGGCCTATGCGACATTCACAATTATCGTCTTATTCGGAATATGTTTACTCTTTTTTAGATTTTATATGTACCTGCACTACAAATTTATTTCCTTTAAAAGAAAATCACACGTACTACAAGTGAACCGGCGTACCAACTAGTTTTCGGTGTCAATAAAAGCCCAACCCATGTGTTTTTCGGTTTCTGAAGGAACCGTCTACGTCAGATTTGATTTGCATTCCCAAGAGTAGAGGAGATTAACATGTGGGCATCTAATGCTAAGTACAGGGTTGAGCGTATGCCCTAAATGATCAAGTGTACTTACCCTAAGGGGTTGGTCACTTCTTTGCCCCAATCAAGATTGCCCTTATCTTAATCGGTAGGGGCAAAGGGGATAGTTTACTTGAAAGAGACAATTTTATTGCCTACATTTAATGTAGCTTTTACTTTATATTATGCATTTATAAAGTTGGTGATATACATTATAACTTGAGTAGGATTCTTGGTGGAGAGTCTTATATTTTTATTTCTTTCATGTTTGAAAAATGTAGGATAAAATTATACTATATTTTATAAAAATTGTTGATTTTAAAAATATCTTACAAATTATTTTACCTTTACATTTAATTATAAAATTGTCCTAAATTAAAATTTTAATTTAAATGGTTAATTTATGACACTTCAACAAGCAATCAAGTGGTTGACGTGGTTGATGTGTTCCTCTTAGTGGGAGTAAGATTACATCCATCACAACAATTATGTGCTTTCCTGAATTAGGATTAGTTCTATTTTTGTTGACATTATTAATGATAATTTGTGAATACCCTTTGATTGAAATAAATTTTCATCCTTTTTCAGTTGTTGCTTTGATCAATGTAAGGAGTGTCCTAGCCTCTACATAGTTGTTAATTGAAGTTCCCTATAACTCCAAGTGAGCGAGGTGAATTTTTTCTTTCTTATTTCGAAAAACACCATCTCCATTAGTTTTTCTAGATTTCCTTTGGAAGGATCATCAAATTAATTTTGATGAACTCAATTTTTGGAAATTTTCATTTTACTCTACATCGAAGTAAATTCTTTATGTTAACTACATTCTTGTATATGACCCTTTCATGTATATTTAAATCCTATAATCAATAGGTTAGTACCTTTTTTTTTTTTGCAATTGAGACTTACCATGATGAGCACTGTAGCACCCTAAAATTGGCGCAGTAAACCTTAGCAAATAATTAAAATTACCTTAGTAATAATTCAAATTCAAATTTTAACCCCAAAACCGCTCCCAAACCGCCTGCTACCCGTTTCCTCATTTTTCGTGCCATTTTTAGAGTTTGTTTCATCCGTTGGACGATATCGTCTCCGATCAGACGATATCGCCTCAGATCGGACGATTTCGTCTGGAGCAGAACGTCCAGCCGATTTCGTCCCAAAACTAATTTTTCATAATTAGCTTCTGTTTCAACGACGTCTCTAATGCGGCAGAAGCGTGTCTGCGCCGTTAGAGACCTCCCCCGTTGGAGATCTTCCAGATTAGGATGATCTCCAACCTCCTAACCTCCCTCCTAAGCCTATTTAAACCTTAGGACCCCCCTTGACATCCCCCTGGCTGAATTTTTCTGCACTTCGAGTTTTACATGCATTAGAATATCCTAGACCATTGTTTGCCTTTGTCTCTTTTCGAATTTTCTTGCAGGAACTTTGTTATTCTTCAGTCGGAGCAAGCTCAGATCGTCGCAGACGATCCTGTCCAATTCGAGACGATTTCATACCAATCCGAGATGATTTCGACTGCAGTCAACATTGGGGGCAATCAGTGCCCTGAGTTTGCATTCTTTCTCCATTTTTTACTATTTTGATTTGCATTAGTTAAACTTATTATTATTTTGCATCCCGAAGTTCACCCATATAGTTTTAATGCATAATAAAATCATAAATTGTCATTAAATCATTGTAATGCACTCGTGTTTTTGTTTATTATTATCATTTTAACATTATTACTGTCATTCTACATCATTGCCCTCTGTTGGCATAGCTGCATTTTCTATATTTTGTATCTATTTCTCTGATTGCAGGTCTCTGACGAATTCGTCAGATCTCAGATGATCTTGTCAGATCGGAGACGATCCTGTCAAATTCCAGACGATCTTGACTGCTTCAAAAATTAGAACCTCCATCAGACATCCGAAACTAGGTATGGATTTCTTCACTTAATTATTCTCTGTGTTTTCTGTTTAAATCTATTTTTTGTCTTCATTTAACTTGCATTTTCATAATAGAACAACTTAGATTCATCTGGCCAAACCTAGGACTTGGATGTTTAAAGCTAAAATTGAACACATTAAACTCATTCCCAACCTAGGCGTGGAAACTGCCACTAAACGTTTCCTGGTGAACCCCACCATCCGTCGAAAAATCACCTTAATACCCCTCCCCCGAGAGGCGGGACCTTCAAAGGGCCTCTCAGTCCGAGGTATTGTCCCATCCTTTTCCCATCCTCCTTCCGGGCACGGATCCTTTAGCCTGAAGGTAAGGATGCAAAAAATTTGGAACGATACATTTTGGTGAACCCGACGTGAAACTAAAACCTTTTGAAAAAAAAAAAAACAAAAAAACATAGATGCATTTAAAATCATTAGAAAACTACTAAGTTGCATATCATGTCTAGATGGTAGCTCCTAAGAAAAGACTAGTTGTCACTATAAATGTTGAAAACCAATTAGCAGCCATAGAAGTTAATTTTGTGCTTAGTGTGCCCGAAACAGAGATAGAAACCAACTTTTGTGGAAAGAACTTGATAGGAGACTAGGTATCATTTCATCTAGATCAACCCAACTTAGACAAATCAAGAGGTTTGCCCTAGATAGGATCCTGGATCCTCATCAACTCATTTTTTATCATGAACTTCGAGAGAGCTCTGCCATAGGTGGTTAGCTTATAGGAGAGCTCTTGTGTCTTCAGAATTGTTCACCTTCGAGGAATACCTCGAGAACGCAACTGTTATACACCAATTCCTAGGTCATGTAGAATATCAAGAGGTCGTTCTTATGGATAGAGAAATATGGAATAGAGTTCCTAGAGCTATGTTATATCGAGAGTATTGCCACGAACTTTATTTCTACCAACCAGAATCTGAGACAGATAATATCACTATAGCACTTTTTGTCAAATTCTTGAAAGAAAATTTTCAATTTGAAGAAGAACACTTCATGACTCTCGAAGAACTCGAGCCCATTAATGATATTTATAAATTGTTTATAGAAAACTAGATCATTGCTTTCATTATTATTATTTCTTGCATTTAGTGTGTTGTTTGTTATCTTTATAATATTGTTACAAAAACAAAAAAAAAAAAAAAAACAAGAAAAACTAAAAACATAACAAAACCAAAACATTTTATTTTTTTTACTATAGTAGGTATATAATTAAAATATATACCTCTTAAGCTTGTTGCATATATATATATATATATATATACAAGTATATATATATTTGCTGAAATCTAAATTTAAGCACAATGCCTAGACTTAGGAATGGTAAACAAACTGAAGAAGAAGAAGAAGATTGGTTAGGAGACAAAACAAAAAACCCAAATGTCCTTCCTGAGGATTCAATTCCGGAAGGAGAAACTCTAGAACAGCCAGAAGATGAGTTGGCTGAAGAAAATGAACAACAAGAAAATCTTAAAGAGGAAGGATCCTCATCCCCTAGAATGGCTCCAGATGGAACTATTGCTTTTGATAACTTAGATCATTTCTGGAAATTTTTCAATAATAACATTGGTGCTCTTAATATGGCAGTTCGTATTGATAGAGGACAAATTAGTGACACTCAAGCAGCCATGGAAGATATGTTTAACATACACACTAATCCCTTGTCCTTTGTTGATCAAGAAAGTGATAAGGCTGGCCCATCCAATAGAGATATGGTCACTATGATTCAGAACATGCAAAAACAACAGGTTACCCAACCCCCTAAGGAACCTGTTATTGAGCCTAAAATCATTCCCACACAAAAGAAACCTTCATTCACTGCTTTATTTCGCCAAACTATTGATCAATATGCTTCAAATCGACAAAAACCTAAAATGAAGCCAAACACCAATTTTCAACAATCTGGGATACAACATAATACAACTTCAAAACTTCTTCATAACACCCTTCCTACCAACAATTTACACAATAGCAATATAGCCTCTAATCTTCATGTCCCTCCATCATATGCTCACAAATCCCATATTAATACCCTACCGAACCAATATGGTGGGCAAACCAGTAATCTGGAAGCCATGGTGAAATAGTTAGCTTCGCGTATGGACCGAGATAGATCCCTACCGTCCCTCGTACAATTATCGAGAGATGTGTAGTCAACCTTTGGATCCCATAGTTGTAGCACAACCATACCCTAAACACTTTCCCATGCCCGTCCTGCCTATATATAAAGGAACCGAAGATCCCATAGAGCATCTTCGCATGTTTAGGATAGCATGTCATGATATATCACATGATGACTTGCTATTACTAAAAATGTTCCCGAAAAGTTTAGGAGGAATGGCATTAGAGTGGTACTATCAATTGCCCACTCATTCTTTGAGAAATTTTGAAGAAACAACTGAATCTTTTGTCCATCAATTTAGTGCCTACATCGAGAGGCACGTCACCATTAAAGATTTGTACAACTTAAAACAAGACAAAGATGAATGTTTTGCTGATTTCTTAGCTAGATGGAGGCAGTTGATAGGAAAACTGCACTTTGTGCTACCTTATAGGGAAATGTTGGATATTTTTATCAATAATTTGCAAGAACAAATATCCTATGAGTTATCAACTGCTACTTTAACCACCTTCGATCAAGCTATAGACTTAGCTCGAAGAGTGGAAGATGCTCTCATTAGGAGAGGTCACCTCAAAAAGAAAGATGATGAGAAAACATCCAAAAATCAGTATAAAAACAAACAAGTTGTAGGTGACGGAGTCACTGATAGTAGAAACATTGCTAATATCAATACAACGAAGACAACAAAAAAATTTATATTAAAACCTCCTGATAAACCTCCTCGAGAATTTACTAGACTCAATCAACCATTATCAACTATTTTACCCCAATTACTCGAAAGAGGTTTGATTCAATTACCAGCTATCCGGGAACCTGATCCAACTATACCCGGATACAGAGCTGATTTACATTGTGATTTTCATAGAGGACCTGGACATGCTACAAACTCTTGCAAAATATTGAAACATAAAATACAAGATCTGATTGATAATAATGAAATGGAGGTGCAAGCCTTCCAACCTAAACAAAATGCTCCTAATAACGCTCAAAAGACCATTCCCCAAAATCAGAATCAAAATGCTAATCAATCATTAGATATATTTCAACATCCTTTACCAAAACATGGTAAAGAAGTGGCCAATCAAATCGAACATCATAATGTTCCCCCTCCTACCCGATATGTAGGGACTATTAGCGGACAATTATCTATTCAGGATCCTCAAATATTTGGCACAACTTTATCCATGGTCACGACCCGACCCCTACATAATATTCAAACTCCCGATCCTAGTGATGTAGAATCGGATACTGAAAGTGAAGTAGACATCACCTCAAATCAATCGAATAGTTCTGAAAATGAATCGGATCCTATTCAACCTATCACAGATGCTATGGTTCCGGAAGAACCATTTCCTAGAAGAGTTACTACTCGACCCTCTTCTAATCAGTTCCTTCCTAATGAACAAGCCATAAACGCTCAACCAAGACCAGTTCAACGTCTTCAATATAACATTGTAGGTACCATCGGAGTTGTTACCAGACAACAGGCTCAAAACTCTCAACAGGATCAAACTCAGAATGATGGATCAGCTCCATTTGTTTTGAAAAATCCCAATAAAGGGAATCATATGTCTAATGTTCAACCTAAGCCTCCTTACAATATTAATGAACAATTATCCAATACTACGGCCAAAATTTCCCTTTTGGACTTGTTAAGATCTTCTCCTATCCATAGGGATGAATTAATGCTCACATTAAGCCAAATGATGGTACCTCAAAATATTCACCCCGAAGCCATGTCCAATACTATCATCACTCGAGAAGTCGATTGTATTGACTTTCGGGATAAAGACATCCCACAACATAGTTTACATAAGGATAACCCCTTATATATTACTGCCCTAATTGGAGATGTAGTTGTTAAACGAGTCTTGATTGATAATGGTTCATCTCTAAACATATGCACTTTTGACTTCTACCAAATATTTGGCTTTAGAAGTGATGAAATGAAAAAAATGGATATGATTATCAAAGCTTTCAATGACGAGACACAAGAAACGTGTGGAGTCATTACTATACCCTTGCAAGTTGGTCCTCGAACCCTAGATACAACCGTGTTTATTGTACATTGCCCAACATCGTACAATATACTTTTGGGTCACCCTTGGATCAATGCGATGCGAGCGGTTCCCTCCACTTTACATCAGTGTGTTAAATTTGAATTTAAAAATCAGTTGGTCACTATCCATGGTGACCCTAGACCCTTTGATATGTGTGCTTTGGCAGAACCTGTTGGAGTGCAATTTTGCCCCGCTCTGTCATCCACACATCCTAATTCTTATTTTTCATCTAAACGTGTGAAACACACACCCATAACATCATCTACCCCATCAACTACACCTATACATTTACCTCAACCATCTTCTGAACAAACCACACTAGAACCTCAACAGGATCTTAAATCCACAACCAATCCTTCATGTTCCATCCCTATAATTTCAAAACCTATAGACCCATTTATTAACACCTCCACATTATCTACATCTATCATACCTTCCACATCTAAAGATATAGGGAATGATCCTTCTACATCTTATGCTCTTTCTGATGAACTTTTACCGGATTTATCTAAAATTTTAATATCAAAAAAAACAAATGCTTTTATGCAAGATTCACTTCTTTTAAATAACTTGCCACCATCTCCTCGTACTTTGGGCCTCCCACAACCTATGGGAAGTACTTACCAAGTCGGGAGTTGTGCTTTTATTTATAAAGGATATGATTGGGGAAGAATACCCCGAAACATCAAGACGCATTGTGATGGATATGCTCGATGCTATTTTGCTAATGAATATATTAAAGCTAAACCTATAATGCTTAAAATGGGATATAAAGGGAAAGGCTTGGGACCTTTCCAAAATGGTATGAAAGAACCTATCGAGGTAGAACCATGGCCCGCCCGATGTGGTGTGGGCCTGTTTCCTAGTAAGGGTCAACCCTTCCCTTTTGAAGGTAATGATCAACTCATATGTTATCAAGATTATCTAGATAAACAAGATTCTTTGTGTCCAAAGAATAATCCCTTTACATGCAATATGCTATCCATAGCTTACCCTGAATTGATTGCTGAATCCGATGATGAGTTGGAAGGAGATATTTTCCATGATGTCTCCGTTGAAGAGTTGTTACACAATGGTTTTTATTTTGATGGTTCTATACCAACTATAGCCCAACTTGAGGCCACGACTCCTCACGATGAATTATCCAACTTAACCTTAAAATAATTACAAGAATTGGGCGTCTCACCCGCCCCACCTAATTTTGAAAGAGATCTACACATGGAAGTAGAAAACGTCATTAAAGTTAACATTGGAACTGAGGATAATCCTCACATAATCAATATTGGATCAGAATTAAGTCAAGAAAAACAAAATGAATACATTGCATTTCTTAAAGATTATGAAGATGTCTTTGCTTGGACATATGAAGACATGCCAGGTCTGGACCCTTCCGTAGTCATGCATCATCTAGTAGTCCATCCGGATGCTAAACCGGTTAAACAAAAACTTAGAAAAATGCATCCCAAAGTGGCCTTGCTAGTCAAAGGGGAGTTAGAAAAACTCTTGAATGTTGTTTTTATACAAGCTATTGATTATGCTTGAATGGATCTCGAATGTAGTTCCGAGTCACCAAGAAAGAAGCTACCAAAGTTAGGGTTTGCACAGACTTTAGAGATATTAACGCCGCATGCCCTAAAGATGATTTTCCTCTTCCAAACATGGATCAAATCATTGACTTTACTGTCGGGAGTGGAATGATGTCCCTAATGGATGGATTTTCTGGCTATAATCAGATCAGGATAGCTCTTGAAGATCAGGCTAAAATAACCTTTATTACCCCTTGGGGTACCTTTTGTTGGAAAGTGATGCCATTTGGTTTAAAGAATGCAGGTGCAACATATCAACGAGCTATGACTTATATCTTTCATGATATGATGCATGATATCCTACATGATTATGTAGATGATATTATAGCTCACTCTATTAATGAAGATGATCATTTAGATGATTTGAGAAAAGTATTTAATCGGTTAAGAGAATACCTTATTCGATTAAATCTAGCCAAATGTATATTCGGAGTCAAGTCCGATAAACTATTAGGGGTTTTAGTTTCTTTACGTGGTATCAAAATCGACCCTCTCAAGATTGCGGCTATCACTGATATGCCCACACCTACCAATATATCTGAGTTACGAAGTTTACAAGGTAAACTTCAAGCCATCCGTCGCTTCATCGATAAGCTGGCGGACAAAACCGGTCCCTTTCTTAAGCTCCTTAAGAAAGATGTCCCTTTTAATTGGGACAACGAATGTAAGGAAGATTTTGAACTTCTCAAACAATACCTCCTTAACCCACCTGTGCTTTCACCACCTAAATATGATCGTCCTTTTCTCTTGTATATTTTAGCTTCAGATTCTGCCTTAGGAGCTATGTTAGCTCAGCTTGATGATGAGAAGAAAGAACGTGCTAATTATTACATTAGCAGAACCCTCATCAGTTATGAAACCCGCTACACAACATTAGAAAAATTATGTCTAGCAGTCGTATTCTCTACACAAAAACTATGACATTATATGCTCAGTCAAAAAATGTATGTCATTGCTAAATATGATCCCTTGCGGTATCTCATGAGTCGACCTTATTTATCGGGTCGCACAACCAAGTGGGTTCTTGCTCTAAGCGAGTTTGAACTCACGTTCATAGGACAAAAGTCTATTAAGGGTCAAATCATAGCAGATCAATTAGTTGCTGCACCCTTAGAGTCTACCCATCCCCTCATCATTGAGTTTCCTGATGAATGCCTTCAATTAGAGGCAGACCATATTGAACAATGGTCCTTATACTTTGATGGAGCCCGATGCATGAGTGGGGCTGGTGCGGGTATTATTTTAATATCTCCACAAAAACACATTATACCTTTGTCCTTTAAATTAACATTTGCTTGCACCAATAATACTGCTGAATATGAAGCTCTAATCCTTGGATTACGAGCTGCCTTGGCGCTAAAAATTAAACACCTGCTAGTTTTTGGTGATTCTCAACTTGTCATAAATCAAATTAATGAAGTTTATCAGACCAGAGATGATAAATTGCGCCCATATAAAGCATATGTTTTACAATTAATATCTCTATTTGATAAAGTTACCTTGGAAGCTATTCCATGAACTAGCAACCGTGCAGCTGATGCTATGGCCGCAGCTGCATCTCTTCTGCCCTTGGAGTTAGATGACGAATTTGCCACCATCATTATTCATCGACTCCAGGAACCCGCTTCAAATAAGTCATGTTTAGAACCTTTGGATGTGTTTCTAATCAATGAAACTACTCCTGAACCTTGGTATATGGATATATTTGATTTTCTTCAAAATGGGACTTTCCCTGCCAATTCTAATAGAAACCAGCGTCGGTTATTACGTAGACGAGCAAGTCGATTTGTAATAATTGGCAATACTTTATATAGGAGATCTTTTGAAGGTATCCTATTGAGATGTTTGAATCTAGAAGAATCCAAATCAGCTTTAAGTGAAGCCCACGATGGATCTTGTGGAGGACACTTCAGTGGTAGTGTCATTGCTAAAAAGCTCCTTAGGATAGGATACTTTTGGCCTACCATGGAAAATGATGCACATGATTATGTGCGCCATTGCGACAAGTGCCAGAAACATGCTGACCTTGTCCATGCGCCTGCACAAGAGCTGCAGGCTATTTCATCTCCTTGGCCCTTTTCAAAATGGGGCTTAGACATTATTGGTAAAATTAATCCTGTGTCATCTGATGGACACAAATTCATCATAACCGCCACTGAGTATTTCACGAAGTGGGTTGAAGCTATGCCTTTAGCTTCCTGCATTGGAACACAAGTCTCTAAATTTATTTTTAATCAAATCATTTGTAGGTTCGAAATTCTTGCAAATCTCATCTCAGACAATGGAACTTGTTTCAAAAATAAAGATGTTAAGAAATTATGCCAAAAATATAAGATTCAACATCGCTGGTCCACTCCCTATTATCCTCAGGGTAATGGTCAAGCAGAAGCATCTAACAAAACCTTAATCAAAATTCTTAAAATATTGGTCAATAAATCTGGCCGCGACTGGCACATTCAATTATATCCAGCTTTGTGGGCATATCGAACTAGTGTTCGAACTCCCACTGGAACTTCACCTTTTGTCTTGGTTTATGGCGCTGAAGCTATTTTTCCCTTTGAATTAGAAGTTCCTTCTTTGGCTCTACTACTTCAAGATACCGAAGTAGGAGATGAATATCGAGTTGGCAGACTCAATCAGCTGGAACTCCTAGATGAAAAGCGCATCAATGCTTTGGAGCATCTTCGTGCCTACCAAAACAAGCTTAAAAGATCATATGCCAAGAAAGTTCGTCATCGATCCTTTGAGATCGGCGACCTTGTTTTAAAAGAAAATCAAAAAAATACTAATGCAACTAAAGACCTTAAAGGTAAATTTGAGCCCAACTGGCTTGGACCATATATTATCACTACTAAATTTGAATCAGGAGCATACAAATTAGCTACCTTAGATGGTAAAGATTTAAAAGAACCTATGAATATTATGCATCTTAAGCGATATTACGCATAAAATTTGGTCATTTCATCATTTGTACATATTTTGCATGTTGTCTCATTTTAAAAATATATATATAACTGTTTAAACAAAAACAAACAAAAATAATAAAAAGTAAAAACAACAATATTATTGACTCTTTTGAAACCAAAAAAATAAAGAAGAAAGAGAGAGTCAAGATCATCAAACTCCTCAAAAATATTTGTTGTATATATTTCTTCTTCAAGTATTGCAGTTATATTTTCAAATTATTTTGGATAAATTAGCATTTATTTGGAATCCCTCACTATCACAAACACAAAAATAAATATCTTGATTTTATCTGGCATGATTACTAATCTCTCTTATATCAAAGTCCACAAAATTTAATTAAATAAAGTTTGAGCATAGAGAATTGATCTTGTTATTTACTTAAACCAAGCATATCCTTTCACAATAAAATGATTATATTTGTAATGTCCATGCTATGCTACATAGTAGAAGTGGTTTCTTGAGCGAAAAGTTTCCCCTGCTATCCTATCATGCACATGGTCTAGAATCTTTGAGAATTGGCAAAAGGACAAGCTCACCCCTACCCAGAATAAAAATCCCTTGCTCTACAGCTAATCCGAGCAAGTATCCCTAGCATAGGAAGAAAAGAAAAGTTCAAGAAAAAGAGAAAAAGAAAAAAGTTATTTCAGCGTTATCTCAAATATCAAGCCAAAATACAAAAGTACAAAAAAAGAAAGAAAAAAAAAAAGAGCAAAAGAGAAAAGCAAAAGCAAAAAAAAAAATCCCTTTCCCTACCCATTGAAAAGAAAAGAAGGGTTGATGAGCTTGAATCCCTGGAATTCTCAATTATTCGAAAACTGTGAGGTAAGCCCCATAACAGGTGGTTTGTGCCCAACCCGCTTGGCCTTGGGTAACTCCTAGCGTGGTGATATGTCTGTCACATTAGCGACCTTCTTTTGTACAGACCTATGTCTGCTTATGGATTAGCTAGCTCTTGATAACCCGACTTACATAGTAGTCTGGTATGGTTATATGCATCTAAATCATGGTTAATGAACACTTATTTGGTTCATTCAAATCACTTGTATCAAATTATCTTGCTCAAAACTGGTAAATGAACAATGCAATTGCACACACATTTGTATTTGAGAGATTTTGTGTATCATTATGATAAATCAAGATTGGTAATGAACTCACATACGCACATGGGATTCCTTATAAATCTAACTTTTGTCTTTAAGATTCTTTGAAATATTTTTGCAAATTGTTTGGAATAAATTCATTTTCTTCTTTGAAGAACAGTTGTTTAGTATAAAGACAACTACATGCATTATCAAAAATCAAAATCATTTTCAAAAACATGCAATCAAGTTACATTTATATATAACTTTTGACTTTCGCGACGATGGTATAGTTCCAAAACCAAAATTGGAATTTTATGCCTAGCGCAAGTCCTCATCTTCATATTTTTTGACTATTTTCAAAAATTAAAAATCAACCATGCAATAAAACTATTATATTATTTTCTTCTTTGGATTTCGCGATGATGGTATAAGTCTATACCTAAATATTCTATGCCTAGCGCAAACCATTGTACCAATTTTATTTTCCATTTATTTAAAATCATAAAAACATATGACTTAAATCATTATGTTACACAATTATGCTTTAAAACAAACAAACACTTATTCTATTTCATGTCATTATGTCAAACTTCAATTTTGCAATGATGGCATAATTCCTAGGGAATTATCCAAAAAATTTATCACACTTAGAAATTTATGCCTAGCAAAATCATTTTAAAATATTTCATGCATAATATTTTCATGGAAATCTGAAAACAAATCATCATCATCATCATCATTTGCATCATCACAACAAAGTCTTAAGACAGTCTCTTAAGCACTCTTTTACTTTTAGCAATATTTCTATACTGGGATTAGCTTGACGACCGAGTGAGCGGCGACTCCATGAAATGGTCTATAATAGCGACAATGTCCTTTGAAATTATTGTTAAAAGTCCCCTTTTATTTTTATCAAATTATCACATCACAACCACCAATTGTTTACATCAGATTATTTCATTTAAATTTTAAAAGCATGACATTCAAACCATAATATTTCCAAATGACATAATCACATGAATCATCAAATCAATCACACCAAAACATTAAAGCATCATACAAACACATAAGACAAGTCATATGATCAAAAATATCTCATCTATATATATATCAACAATATCTACATCATCTCAAAACTGGATCGGTATGCCACAATCTGTACCTCGGCATACTCAATCCTCTATCAATAATAATAAGCACTATGTATCAATCTATGCAGTGCAATCTATAGCAGCTAGCCTCGAGAACCCCTCGAGCTCTCAGCCTCATCTCTTCCCCCGCCCTGAGGTGGACGAGGTGGCCCCATCGTAGTCCATGTGGTGCTATGAGTCCTGGACTCTGATCGTGATGATGTCCTCGATGACCTCATCATGATAGGCTCCGCAATATGGGCCGACAGCGGTAATCTCTGCCCCTCTGGTACCATATGGTGGTATAGCATCTGATAGAATGTGATCTGGGCAATAGCCCATGCTAAGTCCCGAGTGCTCGCCCCTCCGCTCCATGCCCTGAGGCGTGCTACCTCATCTCTGAGCTGTGTGGCCTCCTCTCGGTGTCGTGCGGCCTCATCCTGCAAGGACTGCACCTGAGCCTAGAGACGAACAGTCTCTGCCCGGAGAGTAGCCATCTCGCTACTCTCTCCTACCTCGACACCCTTGCCCTTATCGGGCGATGGTGGCCTCTCTCTCCATGGAGAAGGGGGTCTCTCCTCCCTCCTCTCCCGCTGTCGTGGCCTCTACTGAGCCTGTGGCCTCCTCTGCTCTCTCCCACCGTGACCCTGTGCCACCTCCATGGCCGCCTGGCACCGCCTCCCCATCCGATGCACAACTACATGAATCGGACCCTGAGCCCTCGTCATCCGAGGAGGGCGGATGCCTGTGTACCAGGCATCATAGCCATCGGCTACCCCAGCGTCATCCCCATCCACTGGCTGAATGGGGGCATCATCTGCGTCCTGACTCCAGAAGCACTGCATATCTGGAGCCCCGCTAACTGTAGTGTTATCCCGGATGGTCCGAGAAAACTCGTAGTCTCTGAGAGATGGGATCCCCTGCTGTAGACCGAACTACCTCAAAACTTGGTCGTAGCGGTGGAGCTCCACCTCTCCCCTCTCCATCCTCAGCCAACAGGTTCGCCTAACGTGAGCCGGCTCCTGTCCATCCTCGGCCCACCCTGGATGATCTCTCCAAGGCCTCCAGGTGATCTGGTCGGAGACAAGGTCGTCAAGTAGTCTCCGGGACATTGGCAGATCTATCCGCCGCTGTGACCCTCTTCGGAGCCACCAGTAGAAAGCTCGGGGCCTCTCCCCGTCAATCCCTATCAGTGGGAGCCCTACCGGCCTCTGCACCATGATGTGCTCCCAGCACCAAACCTGTAGTAGTGATGTCATAACCAGACATCGGCCGCCCTTGTATACGACCCCATGCAGGATCCTATACAATCGGCATAGTACAAAGCTCCCCCAAGAAAACCTGTACCCGTGGTCTCTCATGTCGTAGACCACATCTGTCAGTAGCCATGGTACTCTGCATCCACTCTGATGGCATAGCAGCAGACCACCTACAACCCCAGCCAAAACCTGTGTCAGTCTAGATGCCCCAGGCATCTGGCGTAGCGACTCGATGTTCACTCCGCCCTTCTCCAGGGCGAAGCTCGGATCTCCGCACAGTCGCATCATCGCGTGGCCCTGATTGGCCATGGGAGTTATTAGCCGTCCTTGTATGGGGATCCTCAAAATCCTCCATACATCCTCCAGTGTGGGAGTCATCTCCCCTATCGATAACCAAAAATAGGAAGAACCCGGATACCACCTCTCTGCTAGGGCTATCAATAGCCCCATATCTGTAGAAACCTGTGGCATATCTGCCACATGCTGCAAGCCGACTTGAGCCAACTGATCTCGCTCTGCTTGAGATAGAGCGGCCAAGTCATCCCTCAACCCATCGTATTTCCATTCTCTGCTCTTTAATAATCCTCTCTGCAACATAAACAACAAAACAATAAAAATCATTAATAAAATAGTGATTAAAAATGCAAGTAACACAAGTTCAATTTGAGCAAATTCGTCTCCGATTTTGCAAGCCGAAATCGTCCCTTATTTGACGAAATCGTCCCCATTTCATCGATTTCGCCTCGGACGAAATCGGCGATATCGAGACGATTTCGACGAAATCGAGACGATTTCGTCCCGACGACGTCGACGGCCCAAAAATGGCCGCGATGCTCAAAAATCATTTAAAATTAATCTAAAAAGCATAAAAAATCAAAATTAAAGCATTCTAAACTAAGTTAGACCCTTACCCGTAGCCCGCGCCGGACCTCTGTCGATCTGTGCGCTGTCTCGACCATTTTGTTTGCAGAGCTCCAGAAACCAGAAAATGAAAATGAACAGTAACAATGAATTAGGGTTTTTCCCTATTTTTCTTAATTTTATTCAAAAACACTTAACAACATTTTAAAAATTTTGCTTTTCCACGTTTTTACCTCAAACGTTCGATTTGGGTAAAAACACGGAGGGGGCACCATAGTAATCTGTCGTACGATTCGACCAAGAATCGTCGCCTAAAAATGGGAATAATTTTTGCTTTCTCGTAAATCGAGAAGAACTCATCTTTAACGCATTTTCTTCGAAAAATTCGCTAAAGAGGGGGCAAAATGTAGCACCCTAAAATTGGCGCAGTAAACCTTAGCAAATAATTAAAATTACCTTAGTAATAATTCAAATTCAAATTTTAACCCCAAAACCGCTCCCAAACCGCCTGCTACCCGTTTCCTCATTTTTCATGCCATTTTTAGAGTTTGTTTCATCCGTTGGATGATATCGTCTCCGATCAGACGATATCACCTCAGATCGGACGATTTCGTCTGGAGCAGAACGTCCAACCGATTTCGTCCCAAAACTGATTTTTCATAATTAGCTTCTGTTTCAACGACGTCTCTAATCTGGGCAGAAGCGTGTTTGTGCCGTTAGAGACCTCCCCCGTTGGAGATCTTCCAGATTAGGATGATCTCCAACCTCCTAACCTCCCTCCTAAGCCTATTTAAACCTTAGGACCCCCCTTGACATCCCCCTGGCTGAATTTTTTTGCACTTCGAGTTTTACATGCATTAGAATATCCTAGACCATTGTTTGCCTTTGTCTCTTTTCGAATTTTCTTGCAGGAACTTTGTTATTCTTCAGCCGGAGCAAGCTCAGATCGTCGCAGATGATCCTGTCCAATTCGAGACGATTTCATACCAATCCGAGACGATTTCGACTACAGTCAACATTGGGGGCAATCAGTGCCCTGAGTTTGCATTCTTTCTCCATTTTTTACTGTTTTGATTTGCATTAGTTAAACTTATTATTATTTTGCATCCCGGAGTTCACCCATATAGTTTTAATGCATAATAAAATCATAAATTGTCATTAAATCATTGTAATGCACTCGTGTTTTTGTTTATTATTATCATTTTAACATTATTACTGTCATTCTACATCATTGCCCTCTGTTGGCATAGCTGCATTTTCTGTATTTTGTATCTATTTCTCTGATTGCAGGTCTCTGACGAATTCGTCTGACGAATTCATCAGATCTCAGACGATCCTGTCAGATCGGAGACGATCCTGTCAAATTCCAGACGATCTTGACTGCTTCAAAAATCAGAACCTCCATCAGACATCCGGAACCAGGTATGGATTTCTTCACTTAATTATTCTCTGTGTTTTCTGTTTAAATCTATTTTCTGTCTTCATTTAACTTGCATTTTCATAATAGAACAACTTAGATTCATCTGGCCAAACCTAGGACTTGGATGTTTAAAGCTAAAATTGAACACATTAAACTCATTCCCAACCTAGGCGTGGAAACTGCCACTAAACGTTTCCTGGTGAACCCCACCATCCGTCGAAAAATCACCTTAATACCCCTCCCCCAAGAGGCGGGACCTTCAAAGGGCCTCTCAGTCCGAGGTATTGTCCCATCCTTTTCCCATCCTCCTTCCGGGCATGGATCCTTTAGCCTGAAGGTAAGGATGCGAAAAATTTGGAACGATACAAGCACCATGTCTATAAACAATCTACAAGAGAGGTAGTAAAACAGTTCCAAACTTGGACATGATTTTAACATTATTTTTAAAAATTATATTATTCCTTTCAAGCCACAATTTCAAAAAAAAAATGATAGGACCAATCATCCATAGAATACATAATACTTTAGCTTTAAAATAAGTAATCTAACATTTCATAAACTCTTCAAATGTTGATGGAGCTAGAAATTATATTCTCATATGTTTGAAAAAATAGCACCAAATGGTGTAAACAAAAGAAAAATGAACAAGTAAATGATATGATGTTTCTATACATAAAAGGTCCATGATATAATTTTCTTTATATACTCTCTCTTGTAACAATCTTGTTTTGAAATGCCAACCACAAGAATGTTGAGGCCTTAGGGAAGGCCTCTTGTGACCAAACATTCTTTCAAGTAAAATCATTAGGAGTAGGAAATTTTGATTTCTCTAAATCCTCATATCCTAACTTGAATTAGTTTCCACCATTTTTGATAGATTCCAAACCAATTCATCATTCCATAAAAAAATAGATAAATAAAACTCTTGAAGCATATTTTGAAGCTAATATGTTATGTGTTTGAGTTCTTCTCCTTTAGTTATGTTACTAATACAAATCCATGATCTAAGATCTATTGTTCAAATTAATATAATCTTTGACTATGGATCTTTATAAGTTAGACATGCTCAATTCCATACAAAAATAGATAAATAAAACTCTTGAAGCATATTTTGAAGCTAAACTCCTATGTATTTGAGTTCTCCTTCAGTTTTTGTTACTGATACAAATCCATGATCTAAGATCTATTGTTCACATTAATATAATTTTTGACTATGAATATTTACAAGTTAGACACGCTCAAGCCAACTATTGCCACATTGAATTAGAAATGTGAATATAAGTCTTCAACCAAGCAACAAACCAAACATTTGTAGAATGTCTTTCATTGACTAACCATCAAATATATTTCTTGCTCAATTAAGAACTATTTGATATGAAGTTTTATGTTGATAATTTTTTAGGTAGGGTTTGTTTCCTGCATAAATTATTTATATCAAGAGAACCTATATATTTTTGAATTAATATGTTTTCTAGTTCTTTCCTTGATCTTTGAATAATCTCTAACCAAGTTTTACCTTGAAGTTCAAACTTGTAAATCTGCAATTTTGTAAGCCTACCCCTACAATATTATTTCCCTTGTAAATCATATCCCACTTACAAATAGAAAACATAAAATTTACCTCACATCCTTCCAAAAGAAAATATCCTCGTGTTTTATCAAATTTGGACGTCATAAAGTATTGCAATGTAGTCTTTATGAGTTGTATTCTTCTAATCATGGTTATGAACTTACTATTTTAACCTACTCAACAAGATTTAATTCTATCCAAATATGAGTCCCAAATATCCTTCTTCTTTCCTTTATGAGACAAAGGAATACCCAATTATATATATGGACAATTTTCAACGTTAAACCCTAAAATATCTATAATATTTCATTGTAAATATAGGGTTGTGTTAATGAAAAATATCATGAATTTTGTAGTACTAACCTATTATCCAGTAGCCTTTTCATTACAAGATAATATTGATTTAAACTTCATGGCCCCACTTACCAAGGGATGACCTAAAATAAAATGATCATCAACATTTTAGAGATGAGATTCAAAGGGACCATTTGTTACAACTAGAATACCTTTTAATTTTTCCTTTATTTTTATCTTTGTAAAATATCTCCCTAATGTTTTTCCAAGAGTACTAAATAGGTATGGAGATAATGGGTCATCCTAGCAATGTCAGTGGGATGAATCAAAGTATTCAATAGGAGTTCCATTGATCAAAATAGAATATTCTAGAGATCTATAGCAATACATAATATATTTGCATCAAACTTTATCAAAACTATTTTGTTTGGAATATCATGTCGAAAACTCGAACAAATTTTATCGTATTTTTTGTCATCTTGAGTTACATAAGCATACCTAGCTTTTTCATGGAATGAAGAGAATGTATGGCATCTTATGCAATGATTATGCCATGATTGTTTTAACCATAAATAAAACCACCATGTTCCTCTAAGATAACACAATCTAGAATGCTTTTCAATCTATTTGCTAATTTTTTAAATAGTCTCATAAATCATATTGCAAGGCTTATTAGACAAAACTTATCAAAATATTTTGTCTTGTATTTCTTGGGAACCAATGTAATAAAGGTGGCATTGATCTCACTTAATATAAATTTCCTTTTTTGGAGCCTCTCCAATCACAACCAACATATCACTCATAAAAAAACCTAAGATTCTTAAATAAAAATTGTAGGAAATCCATTGGGGTCAAATGCCTTATGGAAAGAGGAAATTAACTTATCTATCTATTTATAGATATTTTTCTCATCAAGATTTTTTTTTTTCCGTTGTGTTATAATTGATGAAATATCTTCAAAATATTATCTTAAACTTTCTTATCTTGTACAATATCTAACAAAATATCTTTGAAATAATTTATTGTTTCCTGCTTGATATCTTCTTCTTAATTAATATTTCTTCCATCTAGTGTTGAAATATTTTTTTATGTAATGAAGAGGAAATCAATTTTCGTTATAGCATGAAATAATTTGGTATTTCTATCATATATCACTAGATTTTTGGGACCAATATTACTCTTTTTAAAGGTATTATGATAATATAAAAGTAATTGCTTTTCCTGCATATAAATATCATAGACCATTCTAATGATTTATACCATCTCTTGTAGATTTTTGTGATTGTATGCACTTTCCTCACTTTCTTTAAATATTTTAGCAAAATATTTGACAATTAAAATATTCATTTACCCCTATAGGTATTTCATCTTTTAAACAAGCTTGTATACACATGATCCTTTAAAAATTGCATCCCACTACAACATCACCATCATGAATAAATTAGGGTCTTGGAAACATATGGATTGAAAGAAAAATAGCTCTAGATGTACATCATTGAGTAAACCACATACCAAGAGAATGAGTTTTTTGTCCAATCCTAATTGTAATAAAATGTCCAAATATATTGTATAATTTGTTTGTAACCATGTATCCGATAACAAATATCTATCTAATATTTTGTTATATGAATTTACACAATCCATTTATTATCCATGTACATTGAAATCTTGAAGGAATAACATCTCAAATGTCATTTGAATTGATAAATGAAGCAACATATAGCATTTATTTAGATCATATAGGAGTACCATCCTTCTTTTTCAAAGGAGATATAATTGTGATGAAGTCCCCCACAAGAATCCACAGATCACAAGTGTAAATCATAATTTTATTTGACAAAAATATGATGAGATTCTTCAAACATATTTTATAAGGAGTGAATATAGTTGGAGAATATACATTTACTACCCCAAATTTGATATTTTATTCATGTTTCAAAATAACTAGCAACCCAATTATTTTCTACTTCTAATAATTGTCTATACCAATTGTCCTTATGCTATATTGTCACAATACCTCTAGAAGCTCCTATAGAAGAAATTATCAAAAAATCCCCCCATTTTATAAATACTTTAAATGCATCCTTACATTTATCACTACTAAGTTTTGTTGATTGTATTGACAAAAAAAAGCTCAAAACATAAAACACCTATTAATTTCTTATTAAATTTTTCTAGGGATTCATACTCTTAATACTCCATGATAATATTTCAGCATCACTATTTATTTTTATTTGTAATTTTATCCCCACTTCTTGCTAACACCTATAACATTTATTTTTTAT
The DNA here is from genome assembly GCA_028583015.1 of Wollemia nobilis. Lineage (NCBI taxonomy): Eukaryota > Viridiplantae > Streptophyta > Pinopsida > Araucariales > Araucariaceae > Wollemia > Wollemia nobilis. The sequence goes on along the minus strand of JAQPPZ010002189.1, from coordinate 2,146,566 downwards.
TTTCCAAACTGATATCTCTTTGAGTTTCTTTTTATATTTATTCTTGTTTTGATGGTCTTCCTCTTCTTTCTCCATTTCCATTCACACTTTTATTTTCATTAATATCTTTCATTTTTCCATATTGTTCACAATGAGACTTCTCTTCTAAAGGTTTATGTTGCCCTAGAGAATTTGAAATACAAGAAACCCTAAAGTACAAGGATGATCCTTTATAGAAATCATTTTATTATGTAGATCTAAAAAGCTTAGACGTTGCCTTGAAAACCATAAAGTATAAAAATGATCCTCCATAGTAATTACTTTCTTATGATATATTAGAACCCCAAAGTTCCATGGATATCCTCTATACTCAATTAGTTTTATTATGTTTATATTGAAACCCTAAAGTGCAAGGGATAAAATCTATACTACTTTCATGTTTGTTGCAACAATAAGGATACAACTTGAGGAAAATGAAGATGATTTACGTAGATTAAATTTGACCTCTTTAATTTGAATTGCTTAAAAATTAACCTCCCTATATTTATTTATACCTTTAATTCCTAAATTTGAATCTGGGAAATTATACTTCCTCATACCTTGTGTCCTTTATTTCTTTGAATCGTTGATCTATAATGGCCTTCATCACTTAATGATGTAGAGGGGTTTTCTATGATATTTTTTAGGAGTAGCATATCCTTGACTTGACCCAACTTCTATGGTATATTCTCCTTGCCTCTTAAAGTTTATCTTATGTCAAAAAAATTCATCTCTTTCTCCATTATTTTCACTTTACAAACTCTTGCTATGTGTCCAATATCATAATCTTTGTAAAATCAAAATGCAATATTTTCACTATCCACTTGTTGACCCCATTCACTTGATGTAGTCTTAATTCTAATGGATTATAACAAAGGTCTTGAAATATCAATAACACATATTCAGGTGTATAAAACATACCTTCACTTCTTAGGAGTTGGTCTCTCATAGATGAACTCAATAAGAGTATTACCAATTTTCTTTAAAACCTCCGTATTAATAAGTTAATATCAATGTCCAAAAGTCTAACCCATAGTAGAATCCTTTTAATAGTTTCTACCTCCATAGAAAATTCTCACTCCATGGTCTTATATATAATACATATCCCCCTAAACTATGGGCCACTAACCATTATTTTATCCTTGATTTCTAAATTGGAGAAGATGATGAGGAAAATTTCTTTCAGAAGAAAAATCATGGAGTATTTTGAATTCAATTTCCACTTCCACTTCCACTTGACCCAATTTTAAATATTTCAAAAACCTAGTTAGAATCAATGGGACATACATAATAAACCTCTACTTATGTCTACCTTTAAGGAAAATTATGTTATGCTTGATCATATCATCCTTAATAATTGCTTTTGATTTAATATTTGGTATAGGGATAGGATTTTTTATAGACTCACTTTTCCTCTTGTTACCACATATTTCTATAGACACCTAAAATTGACCTAGGCAAATGGATTTATTTTCCCTCAAATGTCTATATAACCCTTACAAATTGCTAAATGTAATTTGAGCTCCCTTAGCATTTAGTTCCTAAGGTTTTCCTCTCAAGATGATATCACAATCCTCTAAGATGGCTTGCGATATCGTGTTTTAGTCATTTCCTATTTAGTTTTTAAAAACTAACTGGCATTGCTCAATGTGACCCCTAAAAATCATGTCAATGATATCATGGTCACCCAAGATCGATCATGATATCATTTTACCAAGGCAAGGACTCAAAATATTGGATTATCTACCCTCCTTGGTATTTTGGCCATTTATGGTGCCATCCCTTTGATGTCCTTGCCCTGCTATCAATTCCTAGGTGCTTCTTATTTGGTCTTGGTGAATTTCAAATTTACCCATATCTTCCTCCTTACCATCAATGTTTTCCCCTCCCCTCCTCCATGTCAATTTTTCTATAAATTGAGGTATTGGGCCTTCATTCTCATCAATATATCTCATGGTAAAGAAAATCTAGCTATTTAGTGATTCAATATTCTAGTGCTACATTGTATTTTTCATGGGAAGGCCTTGGAGGAGGTCTACTTGGCCAAACTGAGAGAAACAACTCTCCTTGCTTGTAGTTTTTCCTTCTCTTATTTTCTCTTAGATTAATTATTTTATTTATATTTAAGAGATCATTTCTTGTTTCCCCCTTCTCTAATATTATCTTAAGGAGTTGTGCAGTTGTAGGCTTGGCCTTAGCTTGACCCTACTCTACCTTGGAGCCTCCAATAATTGCTACTTTGGAATGGTTTTATCTTGGCCTGTCATACAAGACAATATCATGACCCATAATTATTGAGTGTATTTTTATTTGACATAGGGTTTAGGGGAAGATCATGTACCTCTTTTTCCACCATAGTTTATTTTTGATCTTTTCTATGGTATTCATTCTCATCCACCTTTGTAACCTAGTATTTAGGTTCATTTCATCCTTTTATCCCACAACTTGTTTCAACAAAGACGATATCATGGTTCACATTTATTGGGCATTATTTCAATCTATGATATTTCATAACCAAATTTACACCCTCATCCTTATGGTGTTATATTTGTTTCTTGATCAGAAGATCCCCTCAAATCCTATTATCGTAAAACACCAACTTTGACTTTAATATTTCTTTAATCTCTTTATCTACTAGGATATTATGACCGATACCCATGAAGCATGGTATAATTTTTATCATAACCTATATATTTAATCTTAGAATATTGTTTTCTACTTATTTCTATTTTCAACATGATATCATGCTCTCTAACTACAAGGTATGCTTTCATTTTGAGAATAAATGTCAACTATTTTTCATGTATTTTTGGTCATCTAAGGGACCTTGGGTGTTTGAATGACAACCAAAAAATACTATTTTATTTAGGCCATAGTAGACCCCCAAAAACAATAATATCTCTTTCAATATTCTTCTTTTTTTGCAGCTATCACAAAATCATGGTTGGCATTTTTGGGGCACGATGTCATGGTGCACTTGTACTAGGTGTGATATAGGCTCAGAATTTGGATTAGGTATTTCTCTTGTAGTATTTAGTTGCATTTAATTAAAATGTTATTTGCTACTATATTTTATTCTCTGTTTGTGTAAATTTCATATAAAGGGAAGAGAAAGGACAAAAGGAACCTTAAATTTAAGATTAATTTTATGTTCCTAGATCACTAAATAAAAGGAAATCAAGGAACATAGCTTAAATTTGATTTTTTTTGTCTCATTTTATCCCTTAGGTATTGGAATTAAACTTACATGTAGTTTTGTATTAGGCTAAATTTGTATGTGCATTTTTCTTTTACCCTTTCCTTAAAGAAAAGGTTTATCAATTTAGGGATAGTGATCATTCAAAAAAAGAAGAAATAATTCTTAGATAGCTCTTGTCTTCTTGCCTATTTTGTTTGATGTATCATTATTTTCATAGTTGTTAGCTTATATCTTTAAAAAAATTCCAAACTTAGATGTCTTCCTAATATATACATCACACAAAAGGATCTGGAATAAATCCATAAAACACTCTAGTGAAATCCAAACCACCATTAAGGTGAGAAATCTTGTGGGGATTTTAGCCCTTATAGATCTGCTAAGGTTTTAATGGATATTTACACATTTTGGTGAACCCGACATGAACACCTTCTTGTAAACTTCAAAACCTTTACATAATTAAAAGATAAAAAATATCTAAACTTAAGCAAGACCACTTAATTTTGTTCGCATAGATTGGATCATTAATCAATATTTAACAATTTGTACCTCAATATCATCATGGTAATATTGATATTAAGTCATGTATCCAAAATTTATTGATCCTCATATAATTCCTAATATAATACCCCAAGGTTTTCCCTCATGTATGACCACAAATATTGAGGAAACCGAGTCACCTCCAATACCGATGGGTATATTGGGGGGTTGGTATATTGGGCAATTTTAGATGTATCAATAGATCCTCTTGAGGTATATTGACCATTTGAAATCAATACTCATAGCATTTATACCTCTATTTAATCAAGAGTTAGTTATATTAATTAATTAGTCTCTTTTTTTCCTTAAACCATGTCTCCTCACATTCGTAGTAAAAAAAGAATCATAGACCAAAATGAAATTCCTATTTGGGATTATAATGATCAAATTTATAAATAAAATTGAAACATGGAAGAAGAGGACGATGACACCTCAACCATGGGATCCCTTGACCTGATAGAGGGGCCCCATGGTCAACTTACCTTTAAATAACATAACCACATAGAGGGGATCCCTTGACCTGATAGAGGAGCCACATTATTAATTATCTAATATAAAAAAAACATATTATGACATAAATTTTAGAAAGAGATATTCATTTTGATAAAGCAGGATCTTTAAATAATCAAAAAATCCTTAATTCTAGTTCCATGTCACTTCATAGATCAAATAACAATATTTTATTTAATAAAATTCTTATAAATCAAAATGTAAATCCATTTGCTTCTAATCCAAATTATGTTAATGCTACAACTATAACAACAAATGTAGGGGGATTTTCTCAACCCCCCAAATAATAATGTTCCTTCTAATAATAATCTCTTATATTCCACACCTTATAATAAGAATATTTTTTCCTCTCTTACCCCTAATAACAATAGTTTTTCTTCTATTTCTCCTAATGTTAACTAATTTTTGTCTATCCCAACTAATATTAACAACACTTCAATTTCTCAACAAGTTGATACAAATTATCCATCTTATTCTAATATATCCAATAATCCTTATAATAATAATATAAATACTTCGAACATGAATAAAATTCTATTTCAAAATCTTATGTCTAATAACTATAATCAACCTCCACATAATTTTGGAATAAATATACCTACAACTCAACCTTTAATTTTTCAAAACAATAATTCAAATCCTGAACTTCAAAATTTAACAACATTAGTTAAACACCTGGCTCAATGAATGGACAATATTAGTTTCACTTTTTCATATAAATAAATGAGTAATTAACCTTTAAATCCCATGGTAGCATGTCTACCATATCCTTAGAATTTTCCAACACCTCAACTTCCATGTACAAGAGTACGGAGGATCAAATTGAGCATATAAGAGTGTTTCAAACTGATTTTCATGACATTTTTTATTAGATAGAAAAAATAGGGGTTTTGAAAGGCTCCCCTAAAATTTTTACAAGAGAAACCCAAATATAGTTGTAAATAGAAGATAACCAAAAATAGCCAAAAAGAACCAATAACAAAACAAGAACCGAGACTACAAAACACTAAGAGGACTCAAAAAAAATATGCTCCACAAAAGGATATCAAGACAAAACAACCAAAGCTAAGGATTAGTCTTATGAAGAGTCCTTAGAGATGACGATATTTGTAACTAGAGTTCTTAGAGTGTGTTTTAGTTTCCAAGATAACTCATTTACAAAATAAGCAGTCTGATTAATTGATCACTTAATAGATCTTAGTATCTCCTTAATCAGGTCATAGGAGTTTGGTGTTGCAACCAAATCATCCTTAATATTAGTTCTAGGAGAAAGGTTGACCAATTTATTTCCATGATATTGCTTATGATGATATACTCTTATTAAAAACCTTTCCTAAAATTCTTGGAGGTGTAGCATTAGAATGTTATTATCAACTACCCCACCATTCTCTTAGAAATTTTTAGAAAAATGCCAAGATGTTTGTCTAGAATTTTGATGCTTATATGGAAAAGAGAGTTAGCCTCGAAGATCTATATCAACTTAAACAATCTAAGGATGATATTTTTATAGTTTTCTTATCCAAATGGAGAGGATTGGTGGGTAAATTGTAATATACCCCACCACCTAAATATATGTTAGAAATATTTATTAATAATCTCCAAGATAAACTATATTATGAAGTGGAAACCACAACCATTACATATTTTGAACAAGCAATTGATTTAGCTAGAAGAGTTGAAAAGGATATTATAAAAAGAGGACAATTAAAACCTAAGAATAAGATAAATCTACTAAATCTCAATATAAAAATAAACATGTAGTAGGTGATGGTGTCACCGATAATCGCCAAAGTAATAATGTTAATACCACAAGCACTTTACAAAAATTAGTACTTAATAAACCTCAAAAACCTCAAAGAAAATTCACTAAACTTAATCAACCTCTATTATTAATTCTTAAGAAACTTTTGGATGCTAAAATTATTGAATCCCAAACATAAGATAACTTGATACTACTATTGATTGGTATAATGTAAATCAACATTGTGATTATCATCGAGTGGAAGGACATATCACTAGTCAATGTAAAATACTTGAACATGTTATTCAAGACTCATTGGATGAAGTTTACCTTATCTTATGTGATTTTGATTATGGTTTCTTTTAACATGGTGGAATCGATAGCCACCACGAATCCAGGCAGGCTGTCCGGATTTTTATGGCCGCCACAGTATTCTGCGTTGTCCGCATCGGAAGTCACCACACAGATCTTCGCGTTGTTTCCCCCTATAACCACCATGCCACAATAATTTTAAATATTTTATGCTGTTGAAAGCACCAGGAAAGGGACAAGCCATTTTTTTATTTGTAATCTCCTGTACATAACATATCCGCAGCATGTGAGGGGAGAGATTTGAACCTGGGGCATCTACATTTTAATAGGAGAGTTTTAAATACCCACTTGCTCTCCAACTCCTCTACATGAGCGGATTTTATTTTGATTATGTTGCTTCCACTAATCAAGATGAAATATTTTAAAATACCCTATGTAATCATGATCAACAAGCAGCTAATCAAGTTCCATATCACAATATTTTAGGTCTCTATAATAATATGATTGAAACGATATCTATCACCACAAGACAACAATCTCAATCTCAACCATCTCAAACACCATTAATTCTTAAAATTAAAAAAAATGGTAATTATGATAATCCACCATTGGTTCTTAAACCTCAATCTAAAACATCTTTTGATATTAAAAAATAACATGCTAATACGCCAACTAAAATATCTCTTATAGATATTATTCAAACTTCTTCTATTCATAGAGAAGCTTTAATTAAAGTGTTAAGTTAGTATGCAGTTCCTCAAGATCTTCCACTAAATAATCTTGCTAACATTGTTGAACCTCTTGAGATTAATAATATAACATTTAATGAAGATTATCTTCCTTTTCCAACCATGGAAGGAGAATCTCTCCTTTACATCATAGGATACATAGGATATAAATTTATCAAAATAATTTTGGTAGATAATGGGTCTTCCTTAAATATATGTAGCCTCCAATTTATTCAAATATTTGGAATGGGAGAAGAAGATATTGAAAAATATGATATAATCATAAGAGCATTTAATAATGAAGCCCATTGATATTATGGGTCCATAACCGTACCCATCAAAGTTGGACTAAGAATTATTTAATACTCTTTTCTATGTAGTAGCTTGTCCAACTTCCTTTAATATTCTTCTTGGACACCCTTGTATTAATGCCATGAGGGTCATCCCATCAACTCTTCATCAATAACTTAAATATGAATATTAAAATAAACTTATTCATAGTCTTGGCAATCCTCAAACTTTCCAATATCACACCATGGTTGAGGCTGACCAAGCTAGGACACATTTTTGTCCATCCATATCTTTAAATGATTTTCCTTCCTCTTCTACTCCTTCTTCATAAGTAGCAAATAAGTTTAAAAGAGTAACTATTTATGATCAACCTCAAACAATTCATCCCACTCATATCAATATTTAAATTAATCAATCTGATCGAGATCCATCTATTGATTTTGAAATGCTACCACCTTCACCAAGGACCTTAGGATTACCTCATAAGAAAGGTGAAGTAGTGCATGTCGATATTTGCACATTTTATTATGTGGGAACATCCCACCCAAAAATTATTAGTGATAGCAACCTATCCCCCATCATTTTTTGTTTTTTCAACATGCTATTTATCTAAATATTATTCTATACCTAAATAAATTCTCACCAATATGGTATGCCAACGCAAAATATTGGACCCTCAAGAACAAGGAATTAAAGAGCCATTAAATGTTGATATTTAACCTAGAAGATGTGGCATTGGTTATATCCCCAATAAAAATAAACCTTTGCCTACATATTTAGATGATGATCAAATTATAACTTATGAAGAATTTATTAATCAAAATGGATTGGATTGGAATGATCAATATGAAGAACCTCCTTCCCCATCCTCAATAATATTTTGTGACATCAATTTAATCACAATTGTTCATCCTGAATTAATTGCAACCCAAGGTGAATATGCCAAAGGGGATGTCTTTTGTGATATGCATCATGAAGATATCCTCCAAAATATTTTTTTCTTTGATGGGTTAGTCCCATGTGTGGCTCATATCTATAAAAAATGAATAAGAAGGTCAAGTGTCTTTAACTATTGAAGAACTTGAGCAATTGGTGATTCTTCCTGCCCCACTTCATTATAAGGATGAATTGCACATCCTCATTGAAAATATAGATATTAACAATGGAACTACAAAAAGGACCTAAAATTCTTAAATTGGGACAAGCTCTTACCATTAAATAACAAGAGCAATTAACTAGTATTTTAAAATAATTTCAAAATATTTTTGCCTGGCCATACATTGATATTCCTGGGTTAGATCCCTCTCTACTTATGCACCACCTATTGGTTTGAAAAAATACTAAACCTATCAAGCAAATATTAAGAAAAATGTAGATGAATGTACCCTAAAATTTCCTTATTAGTCAAACAATATCTTCAAAATCTCCTCATTCTCAATTTAATCAAAGGTATTGACTATTTTTATTAGATATCTAATATTAAACTTGTTTCCAAAAATGAAGGTATAATCAAAATATGCACCAAATTTTGATACATTAGCATGGCATGTCCTATAGATGATTTCCCCTTTCCTAATATTGACAAGATTGTAGATTTCACAGTTGGTTGTGGAATGCTATCCCTAATGGATGAATTTTTAGGCTACAACCAAATTAAGATTGCTTTTTAAGACCAAGATAAAACCACTTTCATAAATCCTTGGTGCACCTTTTGTTATCAAGTTATATATTTTGGGTTAAAAAACACAAGTGCCACCTATCAAAGGGCTATGGCCTACATATTTCATGACTTAATGCATGAAATTGTGGAATACTATGTGGATGATATCCTTGGTTATTCCATTAATTTTGAAACTCATGCACAAGATCTAAGACATATTTTGAATTATTATGAAAAATATAAATTTTACCTTAATCCCTCTTAGTTTGTATTTGGAGTCATGTATGGTAATCTCTTCAGTTTTATTGTGTCTAGAAGAGGCACTGAACTTGATCTAGCCAAGATATCAACTATAAAAAATATGCCTTCCCCACACAATTTAATTGAATTGAATAGTTTACAAGGTAAGCTTCAAGCCATTAGACATTTCATATCCCAACTAGTGGATAAATGGCAACCCTTCTTTATGATCCTTCGTAAGAATGTAGAATATAAGTGAGATGATGAGTACCAAAGGGATTTTGAGGAACTAAAAAATTATCTCACATTCTCTCCTGTCCTCATAGAACCTACTCTAGCCAAACATTTATTACTCTACATTGCTACTATCACCCAATATTTAGGGGCTATGTTAGCTTAACATGATGATTAAAATTAGGAAAAAACAATTTTTTATATCAATAGAACCCTTATAAGATATGAAATTTGTTATACTCCTTTACAAAATATTTTTTCTTACTATAGTATTTGCATCTCAAAAATTGCAACATTTTATGTTTAGCCATAAGACTTTGGTAGTTACAAAGGTTTATCCTCTTCACTACTTAATATCAAAATATCACCTTTCAAGATGGGCCACCAAATGGGTAATCACCCTTAGTGAGTTTGAATTAATTTACATCAGTCAAAAGGTCATAAAAGGTCAGGTAATTGATGATCAACTAGCCACAAATCCTCTAGAATCAACTCATCCCCTTGTAATAGAGTTCCTTAATGAGTGTATCCTCACTATTAAAGAAGAAACTCAATATTCTTAGATCTTGTATTTTGATTAAGCTTACTTCTTAAAGAGAAAAGGAGTAGGAATCATCCTAGTAACCTTATAGAAACAATTAATACCCATTTCATTTAAGTTGTGCTTCTCTTATACTAATAATATTATAGAGTATGAAGGCCTCATATTAGGTTTTTTTTTGGCTTTAGCCTTAAAAATTGAAGCCCTCTTTGTCTTTGGTGATTCTCAACTCATAGTAAATTATGTTAATGGTGTATATCACACTAAATAGGAATAGTTGAAGCCATATAAAGACATTGTTGTAAAAGTTATGTTATCTTTTTATAATATTGAAAATAATAAAAAACACACCATTGCAATGAAATAATATTTTTGTATTAATTTTTAAAGTCTCTTTTCGAGTACAAATGACCCTCGTAGAGGGTATTTTTACAATCCTGAGGCCCACATATGCCAAATAAGATAATAATACTATTTTATAATAAAATCATGGTGTCTTCGTATTTCATGTTCCAATCTAGTTTTGATGGAGGTTTTGTCATGTGTGAACCACCATGATGGAGGAGAATGCTTCTAATACCTACACACATGCAAAAATACACTTTGTTAGTAGCATCTATCAAAACAAATCCAATTAAATGACTCATGCAAATGGAAAATAACTAATGCAAATATAAAATAGACAACAATCATTGCATACATGAATCGAGATTCAAGCAACATAACAAGAGCATTTCCTTCCTCTAAAAATCTCAATCTCCTCTTCTCTCCTCTTTTTTCTTCTCTTTTTATCCCTCTTTAAATGATAGGGGGTATTTATAGCCTTTGAGGCAAGGTAAGGGGAGTTATGAGGTGTCCCTAGGTTAGGCTAAATCAGTGTTAGGTCATGCATACAACTAAGGTTTAGCTATGGAGGGGTCATCACATGGTGACCAGGGGTTTAGTGTAGTAAAGGGCTTGAGTGTCCAAGAGGGCTACAAAGGGAAATGTTCCTATTTAAGTGGTAAAAACCATTATTTTAGCTATAAGACTACCTAAAGTGAGTTATATGGTCCCAAAGAGGTCTATTTAGGTAGTCTTTCCAATATAATGTAATTTAGGTGTCTACAGATGCCCCTTTTTGGGATGCATTGTGTGAAAACATAACATGGATAAAAAATAGATGACCCTGAGTCACATTGTAGGTTGATAATGTTTATGGATCTAATCAATGTTAAATGCCCCAATCCTAAAAGGAGCATACACTTTCAAACCATTGCTCTCAACAAGTTAAAGAACTTGGTTTTATTAAACCTTTTAGCCAACATTACGACTTTAAGGTATACTTGACCTTAGTAGACTTTTTAGTCATGGGGATACACTATGGGTCTATGAGCCTCCATGGTACATGAATGCCATGAGAAATAATGGAGAAAATTTTCTATTTATCAATAATGCATTACATAGTTTTATAGTTCTTCAAAGAACTAAAAATAGACATGGTGGTTGACAGAAATCCTCTTAAACTTATTACAACAAACTAAATTAAAGATAGCTCTTATCCTAACAACATGCTAATCTTGGACTATAGTCAAACATTGACAAACCAAGCCAAAACCTCAACGTATGCTAATAAAATTAACTAGAAATATATAAATCAAAACATTAAACTAAAACTAAATACGAGGACTTAATACTTAGGACTAAAGAGGAAATGTTGAAAATATTCCAACATTCTCCCCCTTGATGCTACAGACACTCATGCAAGAGTTATTTAAGCATCACAGAGTTGGAAAAAAATATTTCTCTTACGTTTCCTCCAATATTGAATCAAGAAATTAGAATTTACAAAATACTTATGGTGGCACTCCTTCCACTCTTCATATGGAATTTCCTGTAGATGCTTGAGTGCCTTCTTTTGTTGATTAGCTCCCCCTTCAACAAAAGTATCTCCTCTTGTGTTTTTCAGCAACCACTCTCTTACATATTTATCATTATGGTCTTTAAACCATGCTCTCACATTTTGATCTTCTTTTACATATTCAACACTAAACAATACTCCACATGAGTATTTAAAATTAATCATCTCACATAGATGATTATACCATACAACTCTTTCACATATTTCCACACAAAATATCACAACAAATAATATATAATGGCCAACTACATATGCAACATAAAGTTGCTCCTCACACAAATATTCTCTCAAAACAATGACTTTACAAGAATCTTTCTCCCAAGGAATTTTGAGCACATCATTTTGATCCATGTGACCCAAGTTCTCCATCACTATATTCTCTCCAAGAAGACTCTTTGTAAAATTTATCTCAATGAGACAATCTCTTCTCAATAATGCCTTTGGAAAACATTCTCCTTTCTTTTCATTCCTGCTCACAAAAAACAAATCATTAATCATAAAAACATTACCTTTAGTATGAGTAGATTTGGTGCTTTCCATAAAGCTATTTTGTAGCAGTTCTCCTTCAGGGTATGTTTCTTCAATATCAACCATCAAATCTTCACTAATATTTCTCCTCCTTTGTTCAATCCATGTTGGTGTGTTGAAACACCATTCATTCAAGCAATCGTACATTGTTGCATTTTCAAGACAACTCTCTTTCTGCAATGTAGTCACTCCAATTGAGTGAACTTCATCCACAATTGCCTCTTCAAGAAAATTCTTGATCTCCTTTGATTATGCCTCCAATACATCATGAAGCCCATTAATGACTATCTCACTATTTTCTATCTCCTCCTTGAGATAATCTTTCTCATAATTGTATTTTTCTTTTATTATCTCAGCCTTGAGATAATATTCATTATGGAGCATGAAACTTATGCCCTTCATTTCTTCTTCCTCTTCTACACTTGGTAAATAATCCCACATAACTTCATTTGTTCTTTCAAGAGAGCACACATCCATTCCAAGTGAATGGTCTTCAAGATAAGTGAGCCAATGGTATTCCATGAACATGGCTTCTCCATCATCATCCCACAAAACTTCTTTATTCTCCTCCATGAGAATTGTAGGTGCATTATCCAAAATGCACTCTTCATGTGTGAGACATTCTCCATCATACACCATCTCTTCATCTAGATGGTTATCAAGCAGGGAACACTTCAATGTAAGTGTTTCTTTTCCTTTATCTTCAAATTCTTCTTCCTCTTTGCTATCAATGTGAATGCTTTCAAAGCATGCCATTCCTGCAAAAAATTCATTAGTACAATTTTTATTTTCATATTTTTCTTCTCCTAAAATAAATAATTGACTATTACAATTTTCCATGCCTTTACAAGACATGTTTTCAATGATGGGTGGCTCACAATGACTCTCTCCAAGGAGAGTTGTACAAGGCTCCTCCTCATCCTCTTCTCCATGAAGGAATTTTGTACTCTCTTCCTCACAAGGCTCTTATTCAAATATGTCTTCCTCTTCAAGGAAGAATTTTCCATGACAAAGCATGTCTTCATATGAGTCTGTACAAGACTCTTCAAAAACTCCTTCAAAAGGATCTAATTCAAAAACTTATCCAAGGAAGCAAGGCTCCTCCTTGCTTAAACAATCTTCATTATTGTCACACATGGTTTTATGGGTATGCTCATCAAACCCATAAGCATCCTTCAACACTTGCCATGCCATTATAGCTGATCTACAATTGGCTATGAGAGGAAAAATATTATTTTCCATTCCTCTCCTCAAATCCATAAGAGCTAAGCAATTTGCATATTGCTGCTCCTTCTCTTTTCTCTCCTCGCCTTATAGCTTGCTCCAAGTGGGTTCCTCATAGCCTTATTGAACTATATCACATAAGTCTTAAGCCTTAAATAATTTCTTCATAATTATGCTCCAAATTGCATAATTATCTCCATCAAATTTTGGTATAGCCAAGTCTGCATACATGGCTTCCTTTTATTTACCAAAGTCTCAAGCACCCAATTTATCATAAATCGGCCAATACTGATTGAAACAAACTAAATTTTTTTTTGTAGACTTTTGATATACTTATCTTAAAATCCACTAAATTTCAGATCCAAATTCACACAAATGAGAAATATGTGATTAATTTACTTTTGCCCTTTCTAGATCTTAGAGGGTTTTTGAGACAACCTCAATGTTCTTCACATAAATAAATTCATTCAACTCCAAAATTTCTAAAAATTAAAATCTGTATTCCTGAGATAATAATTTAAAAACCCTATAAATTTCAGAATAAAATTCACAAAGGTGAAAAATATGTGATCATTTACTTTTTCCCTTTTTATCACAATTCTGGGTCTAGGATTTTTTTAAGAAAAACTCAATATTCACATAAATCAATAAATACAGATCCAAATGGCCTGAAATTTTGTTCAAATTATGATTTTATCTAAATAATATTTCTCCCAAATTTTTAGAAGCAAATACCCTGTATTCCACCTTATAAAACCATTTTATTGAAAGACTAAAAATACTAATAAAATCTGCAAATTAGCTCCAAATCACCTGAAATTTTGACTGCATCCTCTTGATACAATTATATAATAAACATAAAAATTTCATAATCAAATACCTCATAATGCATGAGATATTAATTATTTACTTGATATATTCCTTGTAAATCTGCTGAGTGCTGGCCACTTGAATTTCTCTAACAAAGTGCATGCTTCAGATCTCTTCACGCCACTATCCACTGGTTTTGATCCATCTGAGAAAACGTGCTCTAATACCAAATGAGAAACAATGGAGAAATTTTTCTATTGATCAACAATGCATTACATAGTTTTATAGTTCTTGAAAGAACTTAAAATAGACACGGTGGTTGAGAAAAATCCTCTTAAACTTATTACAACAAACTAACTTAAAGATAGATCTTATCCTAAAAATATGCTAATCTTGGACTATGGTCAAACATTGACCAACCAAGCCAAAACCTCAATATGCTAATGTTATTAGTGGTTACTCATAGGTCTTAGAGATGATCCTCCTCATCTAGAAGATATTTCTAAGACAATAGTATCACGATCGTGATAAGAATCCATGGAATGTCATCTTAAGTATGATCATATAACTTTAAGTCTCTTAGGAACATAATGGAGCCCTTTTATGATAGATTCTATTCATTATAACCATAGATCTGAAACATCACATTAGAGATCCACTTAAGCAGAAATTATATTCCATTATGAATAGCTTCTATGAATTCCACACAACTATTGAATACAAGAAGTAAAACTAATTATCTACATCATTCACATTTAACCAATTTAATCCAAAAAGTAAATGGCACAATCACATATCATTAAATCATCCACATGTTAGAAATTATGCATACATTCTTAGCATCATAAATGAAATTGCTGAATGAATAGTATTCAATTGTAAACATGCATAACTATCCCGTTATATTATTTAACCATCTCATCCACATATATCATTTTCATTTTGAAAGTAAAAGCAATAGGAACAAGAAATAACACATCAACCCACAAAATAGAGTGACACAATGTTTTATCCTAGGAAAACCCTGACAGGAAAAACCCAACCTCCAAAATGTATTCTTTCCTCATATTCATAAACTTAAGATACCAAGATTACAAGTATAGAAGGGTATCTACCGATCCCTTTTAATCAAATACAAGTCAAGGAATACCATTATTCCATCTCATGTTTATGATGCAATTAAGGAAGTTTCCCAATTCCTTTCTCTAAGTCATCATTATAACATTAAGGTATTTCTCATACCAAAAAGGAATCCACCTATTCCTTTAAAATCAATGATGCAATTAAGGAATCTACCAGTCCCTTTCTTTAAGTCATCATATGAATGTTAATATTTTACATATGTTTATGATAATCATTGGAATCACATTTTGGAGAAGTCTCATCGACTTTGGAGGGAACCTTATAAATTCCCTCAAGAATGAATACAAATCCATTCTTCTCTTCTCTAAGTATCCATACTAAGTGTATGAAGAAGGAAGCTTATAACTTCCTCAAGAATGGATTCTCCATCCACTCTTATTTAGAACCTTAATCATATTAAGGTAGTATTTATCTCACATTTTCTATGCATCAAACCAAGAATAGATCCTTGTCTATTCTTTCCTTAATTATTTATTATAGATTTCATGGTTTGAGAGGATTCAATCTCCTCTCATCCATTCTAACCTCCAAATCATACCAATTTCCATAAATCCTATATATGGTCATTAATCGTATGATTGAATATAATGAGGAAACCCCATAATTTCCTCTAAATATTCTTCTGAAATTTGCAAACATTTGATTACATTAAAATATAGAAAAAGGGTGTTATTTTCCCTTTCCCTATCAACTGGTTATATATTTCCACTATTCATCTACTATTCACCAGTTACTATTCACTATTCACTATTCACTATTCACTATTCACTATTCATTCACTATTCACTATTCACTATTCACTATTCACTATTCACTATTCACTATTCATTATTCACTATTCACTATTCACTATTCACTTAGCCCCCATTGGCTACCTAAGCTCCTTCTCACTTCTAACTCCTAGCCACCATGTGGCCATCCATTTAACCTACCATGGGTTAATATTCACCCTAGGTTGGTTAGTATACAAGGAAGACCTTCCTAGTTCTTCCATATAGAGGGACCCCACATCACTTAAATATTCAATGCTTTCTTTTTTTTAAGCAAATAAGCAATGTATTCCCTCAATTATAATTATGCATATCATCAATATAGATTTCCATAATATATCTATGCATCTCAATGATATATTTCCATAATATATCAGAAAGTCCATTATCTAAGTATTACCATAATACTTTAAAAAGTCCACTATCTAAGTATTTCCAAATTACTCTAGAAAAACTAATATCTAAGTATTTTCATTATATATTAATAAGGCTATCCTCCAAGTATTTCTGCAATACTTTTAAAAGTCTACTTTCTAAATATTTCCTCAATACAAAAGAAAAATGATTATTCATGACTTTGTTTATCCTACAAAATCAAATGTAACATCACTTCTACAAAGAAGAGATCCAACCTCATAAACCAAGTTGGGTTGAACTAGTCTTCTCCTTGTTAGTCTCCAAAGCTTGTCTCCTACCTCCTTTTTGTGCTCCCGTCCATGCTCACTTCTAGATCTACCTCTTTAGTCCACTCATATTGGCCAAATGCCCTTAATTTAGGACTTAGTACTCTCCAAAGACTTTTTGGTTTCTGATCTACCAATAAGGTAGAGAGCATACTCCCTAAGTCCAAGATTTCCTAGCCTAAACCTAAATCTTAGTACTCTCCCAAAGCTTTTTGGTTTCTGATCCACCAAAGTGGAGAGCATACTCCCTAAGCTCCAAGATTTCCTCGATACTCCTTTCTTCCCAAGGTGTCCTCTATTTATAGGAAAATTTCCCACTTATGGCCAAATAGTGGCCTTATTATTTTATTATTAAAATATGCCTTGGGTCCCTTAAGACTTATCATGTCACGTAGAGGGTAATCCAGGAAGTAGTAGAGGGTCCAAATAAGGATAAGGTAGGTGACCTTCTCTTGTTTTGTGTTCCCTTTTCATGGGAACAAATACAAAACTAATACTATTGAGGTATAGAATAGATACAAAGCTAGGACTATTAATGATAATAGGAGAGATCTCCCTTTTATTTCCACCGATGTAGGGAAGCTAAATGGATAATTCCAAAAAGGATGGGATAATTCTTATATATTTTTTAATAATTCTAAAGTCCTTTAAAGTTCAATAAAAATTGGGTCCACTTTGTGGACACCTAATTATTTTAATAAAAAGGGGTGGCTATCTACTACTATTTGATAGACGGGTGTTGCAAGATTGAAATTGGAAGAATCCCACCTACCATTCTAGTCATCCTAAAGCTACCATGTGGAGTATAAGCCAAAAGTAGGAAAGAAAGGGTCCTACTAAGGATAAGATAGGTGGTCCCTTTGTTTTGTTTTATGTCCCCCTTTGGTCCACATCCCTCCAAAGCATCACTAATTAAACAATAGAGGAGAGAATCTCACCTTTCTCTCCACCAACCAAATTATGCCGTGAGGGAAATAAGATAGGCTTTTAGTATTAAATAATACTAGTGCCTAATTTGGTCCAATAAGAATTGGACATTTAATTACATTAAGATTAAATGCAATTAACCTTATTATTAAACATTAAACATGCTTAATTATTTTTATTATTTTCCCTCCTAAATTCCTTCAAAATTCCTAAATTGAAATTTTGTAAACTTCTTTAGGGTATATGACCCTTTTTGTTGAACATTAATTGATCCCAAGATCAATTAATGTCCTATTGATAGGGTTCGAGGGTAACGGGTCGTGA
The DNA here is from genome assembly GCA_028583015.1 of Wollemia nobilis. Lineage (NCBI taxonomy): Eukaryota > Viridiplantae > Streptophyta > Pinopsida > Araucariales > Araucariaceae > Wollemia > Wollemia nobilis. Next base: position 2,128,246 of record JAQPPZ010002189.1, on the reverse strand, counting down.
CATACACCCCCCTTAAAATAAACATAGTCCTCTGTGTTTGTACAATTTCCTTAATTGAATACATTTAATTAGCAAAGGTAGTATTCATCCTGCTGCTATACAATTTGAATCATCAGATTTTTATAAACTTCCTGCATCTCATCCTTGATGGTCAGCTTCATCTTCCATCCATGAGAGCACCTGGACCTACAAAAATACAAAATATCAGTAGTACCATGTCCTTGTAAACAATATAACATCCATTTTGCATATCAACAAGTATTGAAAGCATCATCAATACACAATATTAACATAAAACTACAGTTTTAACTCATTTCAAATTGCACAAACAATTGATCTAGAGAACTGTAGTATTAGAATTTGCAAAATGATGTTACAGAGATATCATGAAATTATGCATTTGTACCTTACTAGACATAAAAAGTCTTGTTAATTTTATCAAAATTCCCACCAAGGAGTATCACAGTATAATTTGGTTAACCTTTGGCATGAATTAACCTAAGAAAACCAAGTGCTAACAAAGATACAACATAATTTCATAGTCTCAATTCAGGATATTCACATATATCCTGGTATGCATTTTGTTACCAGAGCATCCACCCAGATGTCCCCTGGTGTTTACCATCATGGAGAAGTCCCATACCTTCTCCAAGAATGGACACCAATCCATTCCTCATATTCATTTGATCAGATAAAATTCAACATTCATGCATTCTTTTGTATTACATACTAATTAAATCTATCATAAACAATAATATTCAGATAACATTCAAACAAAAATATAAAATTCAAAAATTACTAATGTTTATGCCTCATCCTTGGCATCAATAAACTATTACAAAATGATGGCCTACAGAGTGGTGGTCTAAAGGACCTTAAGATTGATGCTCCTGGGTCTGTTTTCCTCCTTGTACTGTGCTGGTACTTACGGCTGGAGATGGTGGTGGAGCTACTGCTCCAACAACTACCTGATCACTACCTCCCCTTCTCCCAAGCTATGTATTAATAGTTGGTTGTGATGGGAGGAGCATACCATGATTCATCAAGGCAACCAAACAAGATTCCATGAATGTTGCAGTGAATTCTTCCCTTAGTTGATGAAATTGAGGATTTTCTATGAGCATGGCTGCCATTGTTGTTGCTCTCCAATTATTTCTTTGCAATTTTTTAGATCTAAGTCGATCCCATTCTGCTATGGCAACATCTCTCTCTATGATTAACCTTAATATTTCCTGTGCCCAAGCATCCTCCAGGGCATGTTGCACTAGAGATTTCCTCTTTGTCACATTGATGGGTTTTCTAATTCTTACCATGTTTATTCTTCTTGCTAAATCTAGCACTGCTTCAGGTCAACTTCTACTCTTCAAGGTATATGCAATAATAGATCGGTAACCAATAGCAAAAGAATCATAAAGCACATAATGGGGTTCACTCCACTTAAAACCAGTATCATCCAGATGAATCCCACCATAAATATGATCGCATTGAATGTCATGGCGTAAAACTACACAAATTACCGTTAGGTCCATCCATATCGATTTTGTTCATACATTTACCAATCGTATCTTGAAAATCCCGAGGTGAATCATTTATCCTCCATGATACACTCTTTTCTTCGGCTTGATTGTCCTATAAATGATTTTGTGTTGACTAATCAAGACACATCATGCCTTTTTCAATTTTTGAGATGGCACGTGTCCTCTTATTTTCATGTGAAGTCCTATCATTGTCTTCTCATGTAATTCCACTAGTTATTATCGTGCACTCTTATTTTAGTGCTCTGTCATCTAGTACGCTTCTCCAAATCTAGACAAAATTACCTATTAATATCAAACATTCTTGAAGAGAAAGATATTCCCTTTCCTTCCTTTGATCGAAAGCCAATTTAGCCACAATGTTTATCTATGAGGAAGCTCAACATGAATTCTATGAGTCTCTAGTTTGGAATCCTCGATACTTGCTTCGACATAGGGGAGAATTGCATAATTTCTTACAAGATCAAGCTATCGAAGCTCGAGATGCCCTCCTATCCATGGATCAGATTTATTGCAATACTTCTATCCAAGATTCTCACTGCGATGTTTGGTTAAGGAACAATTCCCATAATTACTTAGCGTTTGAGAGTCCTTTAAGTCATTTTGAGTGGTTCGACCAATTTTTTAGTTGGCCAAACTGGACTTTCCATGTCTCGTTTGGAAATTCCTGGTTGCGTCCTATAGGTGATCCACTAAATATCCCCTTTCAGTTTCTACCATCATGTTATTTGGAGGTAGTGAAGAAATATGTCCCCACTGGAGAAGCAGCTTTTTGTAGTGGTCTTTACCAGAGCCTTCTCTATCAGAGATATGTGCAAACTCACTTGTTCTGGGAGATTGAGAATAGATTCACTTCAACTCGGTGTCTGACAAAAATGGATCTTCTATTACCTCGATCTCATGGCACTCCTTGGCCATATTATGCATTTGGTAGATACTTAATAATTCGTTATAATGTTCCTCCTCCAGTTGTTTACTCAGAGCATGATTGGTCTCCAAACCAGGATGTTGATAGTTCAGACTCGGATTGGTGACATGATGTTTTTCCTCGTTACTATGTCCAGATCCTAGTTCTGGCATCGTTGTATACAATGTAATTCTTAATAAAGCATTCTATGTTTTGGTCCATTATTTGATGTTCTATTTTCCTTTGAAAAATAATACCACATGTATGATGAGTTGAGGAGTTTCCTAATTTAAATAGTGCAGTACACTCCTATGCTTTCGACCACCGCCCGAGTGGTCGGGTGGCATACCTTACTATCAAGTTGGGATACTCGGATTATTGGAGCTGATTGGCGGAGTTCTGACATAGTTCTCCCCAAAATTTCATGTCAAGAAATGTATGAAGTTTCTGGTGAAATTTGGGGTGGTTTCCATGCCTAAATGTGTCCTTGCTTCCTTTCGCCATACTTGGGTTTCCATGACTTCCAGAGTTATGGTCCTCCTCTAGCATATCGAAGTTTCAGGTTCTGGTGTTGCTAGATGGCTTCTTCCACCATTTCCTACACCTTAACCTCTAATTGGAAAACCCCAAAGTGTATTGTAACATTGATCAAAAACAAAAGAAAACATTATTTTGTTTATCTCTTGTTCTTAAATTTCTAGTAGTTAGTTTTCAATGACTAACTTATATTCACCCGTGGTGATAATTCCTAAACTAGATTTTAGTCATTTTCGACAAGAGCTTTATCTCTTTTTGGCATTTACCATCGCGTTCTCATATATAGAGGATAATACCACATGCGTCACTTCATGCCTTGTTTTAGTGCTAAAATATCGTGAAGCACATCCATTAAGTTACAACAAAGAAAGTGGTATTTCTAACCATGGTAAAGGTTCAGGTCCATGACTATCTCTGGGTGAACTGTTACTACTCGAATTAGTAATCGACTAGAGTTCATTGTATTTGGTATGTTCAGTCTTATGGCCTAAGGACACAAAAATTAATTAAAGAAAATATTCTTTTAATTATTTCATTATCTCACACTTGAAGATAAGGATTAGGCAACCCAAAGGTATAGATGTCGAGTGAATTCCCAAAAGAGTCTAAGGTACACTGCTTAAAACCCATACAGGGGGGTTCGCTTAGCTCTTCCACTTTCGAATGACTATGGATCTACTCATGGGGGATAGGTACTCGGACATCATCATCCCAAGCATTGACCTTGACCTTACCAAGTGTGCAATTTAAAATTGTGGAATTTTCTCTCGAGTTTAGTTTCATGCCCCAAGTCTTTGCTAACCTAGACCTTAACTAGAGTCCATTAGTTAGCCTGGGCTCTGATACCAACTGTAACAACCCTAGTTGTCACTACTCAACCACTTTTTTTTTTCCACACTTACATTTTCCATGAGGCAAGAGACATAATCATGACCTAAGATAGACTCATTCCATTTGGATCAAAGCTTATCAAGGCATATAGCATCAAGAGCTATTGAGACTTGATCAGAGTCTCTTAAGGTAGAAGTGATCAGCTTCTACGAAACCCTCATACCCCATTGGTATGAGAACATTGGCCAAGCGTAAGGTTTCATCCCATAAAAGGGAAATCACCAATAAACATACTGTCCACCAAGATCAGTACGTAGGTGAATGCCTTGAAGATGGAGAACCACACCAATGGAAAACCATCATAGATGAAATAACCTTATTAATGGTTATTCATAGGTCTTAGAGATGATCCTCTTCATCTAGAAGATATTTCTAAGACAACAATATCACAATCGTGATAAGAATCCATGGAATGCCATCTTAAGTATGATTATATAACTTTAAATCTCTTAGAAACATAATGGCCATTAAAATATAAAAAAATAAAAAAATAGCCCTTTTATGATAGACTCTATTCATTATAACCATAGATCTGAAACATCACATTAGAGATCCACTTAAGCAGAAATTATATTCCATTATGAATAGCTTCTATGAATTCCACACATCTATTGAATACAAGAAGTAAAACTAATTATCTTCATCATTAACATTTAACCAATTTAATCCGAAAAGTAAATGGCACAATCACATATCATTAAATCATCCACATGTTAGAAATTATGCATACATTCTTAGCATCATAAATGAAATTATTGAATGAATAGTATTCAATTGTAAACATGCATAACTATCCCATTATATTATTTAACCATCTCATCCACATATATCATTTTCATTTTGAAAGTAAAAGCAATAGGAACAAGAAATAACACATCAACCCACAAAATAGAGTGACACAATGTTTTATCCTAGGAAAACCCTGACGAGAAAAACCCAGCCTCCAAAATGTATTCTTTCCTCATATTCATAAACTTAAGATACCAAGATTACAAGTATAGAAGGGTATCTACCGATCCCTTTCAATCAAATACAAGTCAAGGAATACCATTATTCCATCTCATGTTTATGATGCAATTAAGGAAGTTTCCCAATTCCTTTCTCTAAGTCATCATTATAACATTAAGGTATTTCTCATACCAAAAAGGAATCCACCTATTCCTTTAAAATCAATGATGCAATTAAGGAATCTACCAGTCCCTTTCTTTAAGTCATCATATGAATGTTAATATTTTACATATGTTTATGATAATCATTGGAATCACATTTTGGAGAAGTCTCATCGACTTTGGAGGGAACCTTATAAATTCCCTCAAGAATGAATACAAATCCATTCTTCTCTTCTCTAAGTTTCCATACTAAGTGTATGAAGAAGGAAGCTTATAACTTCCTCAAGAATGGATTCTCCATCCACTCTTATTTAGAACCTTAATCATATTAAGGTAGTATTTATCTCACATTTTCTATGCATCAAACCAAGAATAGATCCTTGTCTATTCTTTCCTTAATTATTTATTATAGATTTCATGGTTTGAGAGGATTCAATCTCCTCTCATCCATTCTAACCTCCAAATCATACCAATTTCCATAAATCCTATATATGGTCATTAATCGTATGATTGAATATAGTGAGGAAACCCCATAATTTCCTCTAAATATTCTTCTGAAATTTGCAAACATTTGATTACATTTAAAATATAGAAAAAGGGTGTTATTTCCCTTTCCCTACCAACTGGTTATATATTTCCACTATTCATCTACTATTCACCAGTTACTATTCACTATTCACTATTCACTATTCACTATTCACTATTCACTATTCATTGTTCACTATTCACTATTCACTATTCACTATTCACTATTCACTATTCACTATTCACTATTCACTATTCACTATTCACTATTCACTATTTACTATTCATTTCACTATTCACTATTCATGTTCACTATTCACTATTCACTATTCACTATTCATTTTTCACATAGCCCCCATTGGCTACCTAAGCTCCTTCTCACTTCTAACTCCTAGCCACCATGTGGCCATCCATTTAACCTACCATGGGTTAATATTCACCCTAGGTTGGTTAGTATACAAGGAAGACTTTCCTACTTCTTCCATATAGAGGGACCCCACATCACTTAAATTATTCAATGCTTCCTTCTTTTTTTAAGCAAATAAACAATGTATTCCCTCAAATATAATTATGCATATCATCAATATATATTTCCATAATATATCTATGCATCTCAGCGATATATTCCCATAATATATCAAAAAGTCCATTATCTAAGTATTACCTCAATACTTTTAAAATTCCACTATCTAAGTAATTCCAAAATACTTTAGAAAGACTAATATCTAACATTTTCATTATATATTAAGAATGCTATCCTCCAAGTATTTTTGCAATACTTTTAAAAGTCTACTTTCTAAATATTTCCTCAATATAAAAGAAAAATGATTATTCATGATTTTGTTTATCCTACAAAATCAAACATAACATCACTTCTACAAAGAAGAGATCCAACCTCATAAACCAAGTTGGGTTGAACTAGACTTCTACTGTTAGTCTCCAAAGCTTGTCTCCTACCTCCTTTTTGTGCTCCCGTCCATGCTCACTTCTAGATCTACCTCTTTAGTCCACTCATATTGGCCAAATGCCCTTAATTTAGGACTTAGTACTCTCCAAAGACTTTTTGGTTTCTGATCTACCAATAAGGTAGAGAGCATACTCCCTAAGTCCAAGATTTCCTAGCCTAAACCTAAATCTTAGTACTCTCCCAAAGATTTTTGGTTTCTGATCCACCAAAGTGGAGAGCATACTCCCTAAGCTCCAGGATTTCCTCGATACTCCTTTCTTCCCAAGGTTCCCTCTATTTATAGGAAAATTTCCCACTTATGGCCAAATAGTGGCCTTATTATTTTATTATTAAAATATGCCTTGGGTCCCTTAAAACTTATCATGTCACGTAGAGGGTTGAAGAGGGTCCAAATAAGGTTAAGGTAGGTGACCTTCTCTTGTTTTGTGTTCCCTTTTCATGGGAACAAATACAAAACTAATACTATTGAGGTATAGAATAGATACAAAGCTAGGACTATTAATGATAATAGGAGAGATCTCCCTTTTATTTCCACCGATGTAGGGAAGCCAAATGGATAATTCCAAAAAGGATGGGATAATTCTTATATATTTTTTAATAATTCTAAAGTCCTTTAAAGTTCAATAAAAATTGGGTCCACTTTGTGGACACCTAATTATTTTAATAAAAAGGGGTGGCTATCTACTACTATTTGATAGACGGGTGTTGCAAGATTGAAATTGGAAGAATCCCACCTACCATTCTAGTCATCCTAAAGCTACCATGTGGAGTATAAGCCAAAAGTAGGAAAGAAAAAGGGTCCTACTAAGGATAAGATAGGTGGTCCCTTTGTTTTGTTTTATGTCCCCCTTTGGTCCACATCCCTCCAAAGCATCCCTAATTAAACAATAGAGGAGAGAATCTCACCTTTCTCTCCACCAACCAAATTATGTCGTGAGGGAAATAGGATAGGCTTTTAGTATTAAATAATACTAGTGCCTAATTTGGTCCAATAAGAATTGGACATTTAATTGCATTAAGATTAAATGCAATTAACCTTATTATTAAACATTAAACATGCTTAATTATTTTTATTATTTTCCCTCCTAAATTCCTTCAAAATTCCTAAATTGGAATTTTGTAAACTTCTTTAGGGTCTATGACCCTTTTTGTTGAACATTAATTGATCCCAAGATCAATTTGTGGCTTCTCCACAACGTACCCCAAAATTGGGGACCCACCTTTTTATTTTTGGTATTTGGGTGTTTACATGTTGGTTTCGAGTGTCTAATGCTTGGCTTGTTTTGAATTTGCATTTATCATCAGTTTTTGTCAATAACTTTTTATTGTCGACGATATTTTATTGTCGATGAATTTTTCTTGTCGATGATATTTTATTGTCAATGACTTTTTCTTGTCGATGATATTTTATTGTCGATGACTTTTTCTCATCGACGATTTTTTATCGTCAAGTTGTTGTTGATGATTTTTAATGTCACTGTGTTGTCAACAATTTTTATCGTCAATGTTGTGTTAGCAATACTATTGCTAATGTTTTGCTGTTAGTTTTTTTTTTTGTGATGGTTGCATTTTATGTTTTCTTCATTTGAGTGTTTCAAGTAAGCTTTTATACATATGAATGTTTAAAATAAAAACAAAGTTCAAGCCCACGACGGACATGTATATGTATAAGAAGTATTTACTCAATAAAAATAAAAATAAAAAAATAAAAAAATAATAATAAAAGGGGTTAAAGCATAATGTTTTTAATGTATGTTTTTTTTTTTTTTTGTGTTTTGCAGGTTGTTCGACCAAGCATGGTCGTGGTTCCCATTGGACATACGGTGACACATCACTCGAATGGATGGTGATTTGGTAGTGTTGGGTTGATAACTTGGCGAATGGTCCGTTTGTCGAGGCTACGTGAGTATGGTGTGTTGAGGGGAGTCTACGACCAGCATGGATGATCGAAGTTCGACGACAACGAGCTCACCAACGTTACATTAGCTCAAAATCAGGAAGTGCACGACAACCAGCATCTCATGTCATACACATGCATGGAAGGCAGCATTCAACGTGGCATCAAATAGTATGTTCATGGGGCATTACGTGCCGATATATGTGCCAGGCAATTTTGAACATGGTGGAAGTAGACTCGGATCCTATCGACGAGGACGCAGGCATCAATGATAGTAGATAAATCAAAAGCTATTAAAAACAAAAATCAAAGCACAGTGTGGGCTCTCAACGGTGAAGGCAAACGTAGCATTGGCGAGGTCAGAGGCTCCAGTGTGGAGTCGATCGTCCAACACAAGCGATAGTCGGGATGCATTAGAGATGGGCTATTGTCTTGGTCTTTATGGCATCACAAGGTTATATTAATCAATTTTAAAAATAAACATCACGGTGAGTTTAAAATACAAAGGTGATGCAGATCACAGTGAGAGAACAGTGGACAACATGATGATGAGAAATGCATGAACGATGCCAGCATGGAGGACAGAAAGGTAATGAAACTGTTATTCGAACAACACAACCGAATGAAGGAGAGTCGTAGCAAGGAAGTAAAATGCAGCATGATGGCCAAAGAGGAGCTTGTCGTCAGGAGGAAATATGACCCACCAGAAACATGGCGTGGGACCCGCAAGTGATGTGGTGGGCGCCCAAGGGACCCACATGACAATAATGTGCACATTGACATTAATAGCAGTGTAATGTCACACGAGATTCAATGGGCATCTAACAAAGGCAAGAATGTTGGAATCATCGCTAAAGTAGGTACCAATATGTAGTTTGGGTCACAGACGAGGCAAAATAGTCATCAGGAGGGTGTGCAGTTGAACATAGTCGCATGCAATATTATTGTTAAAGAAACCACATCGACTAGGCGATTTCGTTGCGATAGTATTAAAGGAAGAACAGAGTAGCTGACAGTGCATCTGATATTAGTGATGAACACCAGGATAGTGAAACTGAAGACTGCATAGTGACGTGGACCTATGAGGAATTCGATGTGAAAGACTCGACATATACGATGAGTCACAGACAACCAGAATGAACAGTATGGACTCAATGATTGGGAATAAGAATGCATCGAAATACCAGGTGACAATGCGGTATCACTTACAAATGATAAGCATGAGACCCGCGTATCCAGAGAAAATAAATATAGCAGCAAATGGTGTCGGGAATATATAGAATTGTGGGCGGTTGGATTGGAGGATGTAAATCATGGTACTGGGGAGAGTTGAACGCAGGATTTCTCGCAGGGGAAGCCAACGACTTCAAGAGGTTCGAATAGCGTGGCTTACGTAGGTTGAGGAATAGACCATCGTTATGAAACAATGTGTTTCGGAGCCTGCGAGAGGTAACCATGGGTAGTCATAGCTAATATTGCCAAACGAGGACACATAGACATGCAAGGAAAGAGGTGATTCGTACCCCTTCATTAGTTGCTCATGAAGGTGTCAAGGCTTTATATAAAGCCAAGGAATAAATCGAAGATTGAATAAGGTAATTTGTCACATAAGGACAAAATCCAATGAATAAGACAAAACGTTACATAAGGAATATTTAATGATTTGAAATCATTTAAGATGGTCGTTACACATTGAAGGAAGCGGATGCATGCCCATGTGGAGAAAAGGAAACATTTTTGAAATCAAATGAAAAGTGAAGAAAACCAAACAGAGGAAGCCAAACCATGGGAATGAAATGAAGGGCCACAAAATAGAAACGAAAAGCCTTTTTGGAAACCAAAACACATGCATGCACAAGGGAAAGAGAAAACAAATAGTCATGGAAGGAGAAACAAATTTTTTTTAGAGGTTTCAAATACGCCATTGAAAGAAGCCACAAGGGGTTGGAAAATTTTCAGAGAAGATTGCAGGAATGAAGGCAAGGCCTTGGCACTGGGTTTTTTTGGATATTTTCCTTCCACAATGGACTGGTTTGGGAAAACCAGAAATTCTGCTATTGCAAAATGACACAATTTTAATGCAGGAGTTTTTAGAAATTTGCATCTGTGGGCAAGAAATAAGGATATTCTCTTTGCATGTTATGGATTTAATGGCTATTTCTTTTCTCGTTTTCAGATTTCGAGTTTGTAGATGGAGTTAATGCAAGTTTGCTTGGTTTCTTCATGTGAATGCTTGAACCTGAAATTTATTTTAAACCCTAGGAACCAACACTTAGTCTATGGGGATTGTGCTTGTTTTGCAAGTCCAATAGGTTAGGTTATATGCATGGAAACCTCACATCTTCGGTTTTGTCAAAATAGGATAGCATCATACTGAATGCAGTTTATTTTCAGTTTTCTGCATTTCATATTCATTTTTCTGCATTTTATTTTTCCAGAAATTTTAACTTTTTTTAAAATTTTCAGGCATTAAAATAAACATTAAAAAAATTTCAAAATCCAAAAATAATTTCACCATTGCGTAGGTTATACTTCATAATTCCAATACACACTTTGAAATTTCATTTTTGAATTTTTTTAGTATTTTTAAAAATTCATCGAAGTTGTTTTACTACAGATTTTAAAAATCCGAAAATAGAAAATTTCCATTTTAAGGTCAAATTTCATTTTTTCAGTTTTTTTTTGCACTCATGAGCCTATTATGACACTCCATGAAAATTCCAATTTAATTGAAGGTTTTATGTTTTATGGCATTTTACAAATTTCCATTTTTGGAGCCTAAAATTGCCCTCTTCATAAAAATTCTAATTTTACGAAAGAGGGGTAATTTGAGTATTACATTGAAGGTCTTTTCTTCAAAGCACTTAATTGTTCATCTTGATGAAAATTTAATTTCATTTAAGAGGGATAAGTTGAGGTGACTTTTAAAGGCCTTTATTCAAGGCCATAAATTATTGCCTCTTTGTGAAGATCTATTTCACCAAAGAGGGATGGTTTATCGATCACATTGAAAGCTATCTTCATCTTCATGATAAGAAGCCATATTTGGACTTAATAAAGAAGATAAAATCTACCTTAAAACTCTCAAGATAAAATGAATTAAGGCACTACATCGTGGTCATATGACGGCCAACTCACATTTGCTTTATTTTGGTTCAATGAACAATCACTAAAGTTTCATGGTAAAATAAACCAACATTGCCCCTTGTTTACAGTTACTTGCAATCACTAAGGTGTTCCAAGCATTTAAATTGAATATCTTTATTTGATATTACTAATACATATATGCAAATGCTAATATAGCGGAGACCTTGGAGAAGTTGTTTGTTTAACTTCTTTGCAAGAGGGGATTTGGAACCCAAATCCTAAGGGAGAGTGTACTTTCACAATTGGGTGAAAATACCACTCAATATATTGGTGCTAGAAGGAGGGCCTGAATTGGTTTATTTTAGTGTGATTTAAATGCTATAGGGATTTAAATTTTGAATATTTCATGCCCTATTGATTATTATCTTTAGCCCTCTTTTAACAATATAACCTTGTAGTGTTAAAATGAGGACATGAATTGCTATGCATTGTTCTAACGCTTTTTATTGTTCATACAGGAATAATGTGTTTTGATTTGGTTTTGAAAAATTTTGGTCTTGACTAACGAGGTTGTCTCCATGTAATTACTTTCATTTGATTTTAATGGATACATCTCTTGGCTGATGCTAGCATGATTATTCATATGTTACATTTTTTATATTTGCTAGTCATTTCATGCTTATTTGTAAGGAATTATTTTTTCTAAAATGTATTTGTTGTCGGTATTATGCTCTTCACTTGCGTGTAATGCGATCTTGTGAATCAGAAAGCATACACTACTAGGAGTATGCTCTTCACTTGCGCATATACGATCTGGTGAATCAAAAACTAATTTACATTTTTAGAATATTGCTTTGTCATGGTTCCTTCTTTTATTCATGACTAACAAATTGGTTTTGAAGTTATATTTTGAGTTTTACTAATGACGACATACGATATAAGATCTGAAGTAGCATCTCTAAGAGAAAGAATGGTATCTACGATGGAGGATCATTATAAGGTTTTTTCTATGCATGGGATACCCTATAAAATTCCTAAAATGTTATTGGAGTTTCTACGATGTTTTAATCAAGAGGTGCCACTAGGATACTTGCAAAAATTGTATGTCTACAAGAATACATTATGTCAGTTCCAAATTTTCTATGAGGAGATGGCTTGTGAGTTATTTGCATACATTTTGGATGATAGACTATTCTTTTGGTATGGCCAACTACCCATGGAGGTTACGACTTCTTGGATACAACTAGAAGCAACCTATCTTTACCATTTTGGTAATCAGGTTGATTTAGAGATGTTGAAAAATTAGTTTACCTCCATACGTAATGAGCCTAATGAATCCTTGATTCAATTAAATGGAATATTTCATGAGTTGTACTCCCAAAAGTGGGAAAATTTTAACACATCAGAAGAGGAAGCTATTGAAGTATACCTGAGAGACATACCCCCCACACTTGCTACATCTTTAAAGAAAAACTTAGATGACTTGTCTCTAGAGATAATCTATGAGATCTTGGAAAAGGTAGAACAAGTTTTTGAAGAAGAAAAGGCACATGTTCATATGAGATATTGTTCTTTTGGAGTTAGTGATGCCAACCTACACCAACCATCAAATGTAGCACCCTCCACTCCAATGATACCTAAGGTAAATGATCAAGGGGATGAATTTGAAGGTCCAAATGTTACAACCACCTTAGATGTAGTCCAAGAGGAGGTGCAAATTGCTAAGCCAACATCCATCAGTGAGGATTATGCAGAAATGATCTCATTCATAGAGATACATGATTATTCGGATAAAGGGGTCCTAAATTCAACAAGGTTTGAAATATGTGATAGGACAGAACCTACCATAAAATTGGATGAAGTGGTTGAAAGTGAAATTGGAAGAAAACCAATAAATGAATTTGAAGATACGATAGAGTTTCACCACTTGTTCTTGGAAGATACTATTGATGAGATGTTTGAAATTAACAACCAAGAAATTCTTCACCCTCCAAATTGTGATGAACCGAAATCATGGGTTACCAAGTTGGACTATGATAGCCTTACAAATTTGAATTCAAAAAATGACCCACTTTTGGAAATAATTGAACCATCTAAGGAAGGTGAAGGTGAATTTGATGAGAAACACATTGATGAATTGGAATATGTTGAAGAAGTAGTTGAACATCACCACTTGACTTTGGAAGATGATTATTATGATGCTTGGAAGAAATGGGAAGACTACACTCACTCCAAAACTACTAATGAAACTGGTGTGCCAATTGATATACAAGACAACATAATCGCCTACTCAAAGGAAGATATTACAACTCCTGTACAATTTGAGGATGTTTTAGAAGAGGGTTTCAAATCTCATCAAATTTTGGAAGATCATAATGATCCTACTACCAAGGACAAAGAAGAAAATGAATTGATGAATGAATCAAAATATCATATCACAAATACCATGGAGTTTCATCCCATGAATCTGGATGACAATTTTTACAATGGTTGGGGAAGATACGAAGATGTGTTATTTCCTCACACCCCTATTGATGAAGCCTCTATTCCAATTTATATGCAGGATGTTGAAAATTCTACTTCATATGAAGATCTCACATTCACAAGATTTGAGAAGGTTACAAAATTCGATCATGTTGAATATAAATTCATTGAAGATTCGGATACAAGTTTGCATGATTATTTTGAGGATTCAAATGAAGAGGTACCATGGAGAGTGAAAAAATAATTGGAATTAAATGACAAAGTGGTTGATATATTAGAAGCAACGCAAGTGATTGATCATGAAGATGAGTTACTTGACATACACTTTGACCAAGAATATTTTAGGGTTGAAAAGGATGGGCATGTTTTCAATTGGGTGCCCAATTTTGGTATGTTTGATGAACAAGTAATCAATGGAGAATATGAAGACCATGAGGTGAAAGAGGGAATTGCAAATCCTCATTAAATTTTGGTAAATGAAAATGTGAAAAAGGCAAAATCTAAACCTTTGTGTCCAAACATCCAAGATTTAGGTGAAGATTTGTATAATTCAAATGATATTTATGATGAAATGCCATTAAAGGTGAATGAAGAGAAAGGATTAATTTGTACTTACACCTTTAATGAGATGGCTTTGATGAATGAAAAAGAAGTTGATGTACTTAAATTGCTAAATCAAATTCATCAACAATTAATAAAGGAATCTAGGATAAAAACTTGTAATGATTCTCATTTAGTAAACATCCTAGATACTTGTAAATTTTTGCATAAGTTTGATTGGCCTAAAAACATGAATAATGAATTGGCTTTGAAATTTTTAGAAATAGGCTCTTGCTTACAAAATTTCATTTTGGATAAAGAAAGCCTAGTTCTAAATCATGAATGGAATTATGAAATGGACATCTTAAATAATAGACATAAAGGAATTGAACATCAATCATTGTCTAATAAATTTGAAAACTTGAAACTCCACCATAGGATTATTAATGAAACTAAATCAAATTGGTATGGTGAGAGGGGCAAGTGGAAGTTTGTTTCTTTTTTTGGTTTGATCTTGTTTTTGTTGAATTCCTACAAAACTTGGCATGCGTATCACGTCATATGTCTTTTAAAGAATTCTAATCAGGTTTGGGATCCGAGAAAATGATAATCCAAAATTTTGCACCATCTTGTATTATATTGTACATTTGTATATACTTTTGGTTTTCATGTTTTGGTTTTGGATTGGATCTCATTTTGGTTTTAAGTTTTGTGTGTTGGTCCTTTGGACACTTTTGGTTTGTCTTGGAAAAAAAAAAGAAAAGCGAGATGTCAACTTATATCCTTATGAATGTTGACTAAGACTAAGAGAATATGAAACATCGAAATTGTATTGCAGAAAGCTCCACGAGTATCACAAACACATTAAAGAATATCGTTTGGAACTTGTGATGCATGAAGTTGTCAGTTTTACAAATTATGGCAAAATAGGTGGTAAACTCCATCCGCATTTCAAAAAGAGCAATGCATTCATCCATATCTCATGTTACATTCCACATTGCATATACATTTCATTTCAGTTGCATCTACATTTCAAATACAATCATTGAAAAGGTGTCGAATCCTCTTAGGGTTATTACATAACATATATTAAAAGGATCCTAAGGTTGGAAACTGATGCCCAAACTATCTTGAACCAAACATGTTCTACACATGTTAAAGAGGATCTTGAGAAAAATGGTCAAAACCATACTTGGAAGAAAAGGTAAGGTGAAAGGAGTATTTCATGTCTGTCCTATCATGCAACATAATCCTTAAAATAGTGGTTTTTACCACTCCCATAGTGCTTAAAACCTAAAATCGGAGTAGTAAGGATAGGGTTAAATCCCCATTGAACTTAGGTTGAGGATCCAACTCCCCAAAGCTCTGATTTGAACTTCATAGAGTAGTAATGATAGGGTCTAATTCTCATCTCACTTAGGTTGAGAATCCGATTCCCCAAAGCTTCTATTTTGCCCATTCAAGAACTTGAAATTCAAAAACAAACATTTTTCATTCTACTTTCATTTCATCATTAATATTGGATTGGAAGGATCGTACTACATGTCCCTTGCAAGGATGGGTAGTCATCCCCAAGGTTCAAGAAATCAAAAGCAAAGCCAAATCCTGGATTATGGGGTTAATCTCCATCGGGGCTATAGACGCCTGACTAGCAGTGGAGTATGCTCATGTGTGGAAACATGTCTTGTCTAAAAGCAATACCACTGACTGCTCAAACGGACATACTAGCCTGATAGTTTCATCCATAACAGGTTAAATCATTTTGTTCAAGATGAGGTAATGAACTCCGGATCGGAGTAGTAAGGATAGGGTTAAATTCCCATCTCGCTTAGGTTGGGAATCCTATTCCCCAAAGCTCTGATTTCACTTACACTTGCATAGGGGTTCAAGATGGTAGTGACACATAACCAACTTTGGGATCTAGTAAATTAATTAAGTATACACATATTTGATCCTAAGAGGGTTTGACAGTTTTAATATGCTTGTTCATGATACTAGAAAGTATGAACCTTTGCAAAGAAGGTTGTTATATCTCTAGTAGGTTTGCCATACATCAAATCCTGAACAAATCATTCTCAACCTCGCATATGCATTCAAGTAAAACTGACAATGGAAAGTTGAACGAGTTTCAAACGATAGGGAATGAAGCACACTGCACACATCGAGCTGATGCTTAACAATTCTGATGCTTCATGTATTTTTGATCTATTTGCATTCGTTGGATATTTGCTGATGTTTGTATTTGAGTTTGTGTGTTTTCAGGTTGGGTTCTCACCGAAATGCTCAGGAGCATTTCCCAGTAGAGTCGCCATTTTTTGTGGCTGCTCCACAACATACCCCAAAATTGGGGACCCACATTTTTATTTTTGGTATTTGGGTGTTTGCATGTTGGTTTCGAGTGTCTAATGCTCGGCTTGTTTTGAATTTGCATTTATCATTAGTTTTTGTCAATAACTTTTTCTTGTCAATGATATTTTATTATCGACGACTTTTTCTTGTCGACAATATTTTATTGTCGATGACTTTTTCTTGTTGACAATATTTTATTGTCGACGACTTTTTCTTGTCGATGATTTTTTATTGTCAAGTTGTTGTTGACGATTTTTAATGTCATTTTGTTGTCGACGATTTTTATCGTCAATGTTGTGTTAGCAATATTATTGCTAATGTTTTGTTGTTAGTTTTGTTTTTTTTCTTTTTTTTTTTTTGATGGTTGCATTTTATGTTTTCTTCATTTGAGTGTTTCAAGTAAGCTTTTATACATATGAATGTTTAAAATAAGAACGAAGTTCAAGCCCACGACGTACATGTATATGTATAAGAAGTATTTACTCAATAAAAAAATAAAAAATAAAATAAAATAATAATAATAAAAGGGGTTAAAGCATAATGTTTTTAATGTATGTTTTTTTTTGTGTGTTTTGCAGGTTGTTCGACCAAGCATGGTCATGGTTCCCATTGGACATACGGTGACACAACGCTCGAATGGATGGCGATTTGGTAGTGTTGGGTTGATAACTTGGTGAATGGTGCATTTATCGAGGCCACGTGAGTATGGTGTGTTGAGGGGAGTCTACGACCAGCATGGACGGCCGAAGTTCGATGATAGCGAGCTCACCAACGTTACATCAGCTCGAAATCAGGAAAAGCGTGGCAGCCAACATCTCATGGCATACACATGCATGGAAGGCAGCATTCAATGTGGCATCAAACAATACATTCATGGGGAATTACATGTCGATATGTGTCGGGCAGTTTTGGACGTGGCAAAAGTAGACTCGAATCTTATCGACGAGGAAGAAGACGTCAATGATAGCAGATAAATCAAAAGCTATTACAAACAAAAATCAAAGTGCGGTGCGGGATCTCTATGATGAAGGTAAACACAACATTGGCAAGGTCATAGGCTCCAGCGTGGAGCCGATCGTCCAACATGAGCAGTAGTCAGGATGCGTTAGAGATGGGCTATTGTCTTGGCCTTTATGGCATCACAAGGTTATATTAATCAATTTAAAAAAAAAACATCATGGTGAGTTTAAAATACAAAGGTGATGCAGATCACAGTGAGAGAACAGTGGACAACACAACGATGAGAAATGCGCAGACGACGCCAACATGGAGGACAGAAAGGTAATGAACCTGTTATTCAAACAGTGCAACCAGACGAAGGAGAGTCATAGCAAGGAAGTAAAATGCAGCATGATGGCCAAAGGGGAGCTCGCCATCGAGAGGAAATATGACATGCCAAAAATGTGGCGTGGGACCCACGAGTGATGTGGTGGCCATCCAAGAGACCGACATGACAATAATGTGCACATTGACATTAATAGCAGTGGAATGTCGTGCAGGATTCAATGGGTATCTGAAAAAGACGAGAATGTTGGAATCATCGCTAAAGCAGGTAGTAATATGCAGTTTGGGTCGCAGACAAGGCAAAATAGTAATCAGGAGGGTGTGCAGTTGAACATAGTCGCATGCAATATTATTGTTAAAGAAACCATGTCGACTAGGTGGTTTCATTGTGACAGTATTAAAGGAAGAATAGAGTAGCTGACAGTGCATCTGATATTAGTGATGAACACCAGGATAGTGAAACTGAAGACTACATAGTGATGTGGACCTATGAGGAATTCGATGCGAAAGACTCGACATATACGATGAGTCACGGACAACCAGAATGAACAGTATGGACTCGATGATTGGGAATAAGAATGCATCAAAAGACCAGGTGACAACGCGGTATCACTTACAAATGATAAGCATGAGACCCGCGTGTCCAAAAAAAATAAATACAGCAGCAAATGGTGTCGGGAATATATAGAATTATGGGCGGTTGGATTGGAGGATGTAAACCATGGTACTGTGGAGAGTTGAATGCAAGATTTCTTGCAGGGGAAGCCAATGACTTCAAAAGGTTTGAATAGCGTGGCTTATGTAGGTTAAGGAATAGACCGTCATTACGAAAAAATGTGTTTCAGAGCCTGCGAGAGGTAACCATGGGTAGTCATAGCTAATATTGCCAAAAGAGGACACATAGACATGCAAGGAAAGATGTGATTTGTACCCCTTCATTAGTTGCTCACGAAGGTGTCAAGGCTTTATACAAATCTAAGGAATAAATCAAAGATTGAATAAGGTAATTTGTCACATAAGGACAAAATCCAATGAATAAGATAAAACGTTACATAAGGAATATTTAATGATTTGAAATCATTGAAGATGGTCGTTACACATGGAAGCAAGCAGACGCATACCCATGTGGAGAAAAGGAAACATTTTTGAAATCAAACGAAAAGTGAAGAAAACAAAACAGAGGAAGCCAAACCATGGGAATGAAATGATGGGCCACAAAATAGAAACGAAAAGCCTTTTTGGAAACCAAAATACATGCATGCACAAGGGAAAGAGAAAACGAACAATCATTGAAGGAGAAACAAAAAATTTTCAGAGGTTTCAAATACGCCATTGAATGAAGCCACAAGGGGTTGGAAACTTTTCAGAGACGATTGCAGGAATGAAGGCAAGGCCTTGGCACTGGGTTTTTTTGGATATTTTCCTTCCACAATGGACTGGTTTGGGAAAACCAAAAATTATGCTATTGTAAAATGACACAATTTTAATGCAGGAGTTTTCAGAAATTTGCATCTTGTGGGCAAGAAAGAAGGATATTCTCTTTGCATGCTATGGATTTAATGTCTATTTATTTTCTCTTTTTCAGATTTCAAGTTTGTATATGGAGTTAATGCAAGTTTTCTTGGTTGCTTCATGTGAATGCTTGAACCTAAAATTTATTTTAAACCCTAGGAACCAGCACTTAGTCTATGGGGATTGTGCTTGTTTTGCAAGTCCAATAGGTTAGGTTGCATGCATGGAAACCTCACATCTTAAATTTTGTTGAAATAGGATAGCATCATACTGAATGCAGTTTATTTTCAGTTTTCTGCATTTCATATTCATTTTTCTGCATTTTATTTTTCCAGAAATTTTAACTTTTTTTTAAATTTTTAGGCATTAAAATAAACATTAAAAAAATTTCAAAATCCAAAAATAATTTCACCATTGCATAGGTTATACTTCATACTTCCAATACACACTTTGAAATTTCATTTTTGGAGTTGTTTAGTATTTTTAAAAATTCATCGAAGTTGTTGTTTTACTGCAAATTTTAAAAATCCGAAAATAGAAAATTTCCATTTTAAGGTCAAATTTCATTTTTTCAGTTTTGTTTTGCACTCATGAGCCTATGATGACATTCCCTTCATGAAAATTCCAATTTCATTGAAGGTTTTATGTTTTATGGCATTTTACAAATTTCCATTTTTGGAGCCTAAAATTGCCCTCTCTTCATAAAAATTCTAATTTTACGAAAGAGGGGTAATTTGAGTATTACATTGAAGGTCTTTTCTTCAAAGCACTTAATTGTTCATCTTGATGAAAATTTGATTTCATTTAAGAGGGATAAGTTGAGGTGACATTTAAAGCCCTTTATTCAAGGCCATAAATTATTGCCTCTTTGTGAAGATCTATTTCACCAAAGAGGGATGGTTTATCGATCACATTGAAATCTATCTTCATATTCATGATAAGAAGCCATATTTGGACTTAATAAAGAAAATAAAATCTACCTTAAAACTCTCAAGATAAAATGAATTAAGGCACTACATCGTGGTCATATGACGGCCAACTCACATTTGCTTTATTTTGGTTCAATGAACAATCACTAAAGTTTCACGGTAAAATAAACCAACATTGCCCCCTGTTTACAGTTACTTGCAATCACTAAGGTGTTCCAAGCATTTAAATTGAATATCTTTATTTGAGATTACCAATACATATATGCAAATGCTAATATAGCGGAGACCTTGGAGAAGTTGTTTGTTTAACTTCTTTGCAAGAGGGGATTTGGAACCCAAATCCTAAGGGAGAGTGTGCTTTCACAATTGGGTGAAAATACCACTCAACAGTACTATTGATATGATTCGAGGGTAACGTGTCATGAAAATCATCCCATTTGAATAGGACCCCCTTGTGTAAGATTCAATTCATGGGTCAATATTTATCTGATAATTACACTATGAAGAATTTGATGGATGCAAATTTTTCTTGTAAGCTGCAAAGCTCCTTAATGTTTGTAGGGGGAATCATTTTGAGTATCGCCTTGAATTTAGTGGGATCAACCATGAAATATCTATGTCATGGTCCACTGATATGTGGCACCAGTATTTTTGAGACCAAAAGGTATGACTTTGTAGTAGAATGTGCCCCAAGGTGTGGTAAAGGTTGTTTTGGGTTGATCTTTAGGATTGACCCAAATCTGATTGTAGCCTGAAAAACCATCCATGAGGGATAACATTTCATGTCCTACAGTTGCGTTGACTACAGTGTTGATATTAGGAAGGGGTAATTCATCCTTAGGAGTCGCTTTATTGAGATCTCAAAAATATGTGCATATGCGAATATTCCTATCAGGTTTCTTGACAGGTACCATGTTGGAGATCCAAGGAGGATAATCAATGGGCTAGATGAATTCGACATTCAACAATTTTTAAGTATCATATTTTACCATTAATGCAATTATTGGATGCATCTTTCTTAGGGTTTTCTTGAAATATTTAATTTTTGGATTGAGCTTTAGATTGTGCATGACCAAAATCGAGTCAAGACCTGGCATGTACTTATACGACCAAGCAAAATATTCTCTTTTATTTAAGGATAGTTGTGATATCAGCTTATTCCTCTAGGGATAGACTGATTCCCAATTTGATATTTTTATTAACTGTAGGATCGATACAAATATCTACGTCAATTGTTTCCTCAATTGACATGTGGGATCCCTCCTTGATTTGATGAGGTGTAGGGATCAAATGGATGTATTCGGATATATTTGGAGAATCGATCTCTTCCTCAGGTTGGACCTTAGCTTGACACATATCGTTAGACGATCCTTGGGAGAAATTAAATATTTGTAGCATCTTTTTTCAAGGGAAGAACTCTATGGGTGATGGGGGAATTATGGTATGATAAAAATCAATGGCTTCATGGTTGAGGTGCACTGGTTTTGAAGGGTCACTAGGATTATGAAGTGGCATGGTTAGATCAATGGAAATCATATTGATGGATGGTGGATGATTTCCATTCATAGGTGGATGGAGCCTATCAAAAATGGGTGGCCTCAAATGCATTGGAGGTTGTTGAGGTGAAAATAGAATGACTGGATGAGGCCTAGGAGGAGCTAAGATGATCAGATCTTATAGTGGTAGTAGATACAGTAAAATGGGTATCCCCACAAGGAATAGACAAAGGTAGAATTCCTCGAGATCATCGATAGGGACAATAATAGTTGTTGCACCCTCTGATCTATATTAAGAAATGTACATGGCATAAAACTCATGGTAAGAGGAATAAATGGATAGGTCATCCTAATATTGAGTAAAAACGCTACCCTCTTCAATCCAATAAGTCTTTAGGGTATTGGTCGAACCATGCCCTTCTTGCTTGCTGGTCTTTTCTTCTGTATTAGGAATCCAACTATTGATGTATTCTTGATTATAGGGCGAATGATAATTCATGCAAATTTGCTCATCAATCCATCACATGTGAGCAGGGCCTAAATAGGCTAAGTCCATCACATCCTCAAGTTTTTCAAATACCTCATTGATAAAATCATGAGGCTACCAACTATGGTGAGGAACGAGGTATGCAAGTTCTATCTCATCCTCATAATCTTCTAGTGTATCATTGAAGGAATCAGGAGGTTGGATAGAAACTATTGGAACAAGGATATGGTTTCTTAACATATGAAAATATCCTGGGTTGACGTAATCATTCTCATCGATATACTTCTCAAAACCTAAGGTTAGGCACTAGAAGGAATCTACAAGGAGTCCATCTAGCATACGCATGGAGTACCCTAGGCAAAATTTATCTGTAGGGAGTTGATTTTGTGGCTGGTAAGGCATTCAAAGATCCTATTTAAACCAACCAAGACCATTCCCATACCAATGGTAGTTATGAAAGCATCACAGAGTAAATTTTGGGTTTGAAAGATAAGTGAAATTCTCGAAATAGCTCAATAGTTTCTACCACCATAGGTGACAGAATTATGGATTCAACAAGACCCCCATAGATAAATTTTATCTAATTCAGGGGACCCCTAAGGGTACAATGGTACCAATGGATAGTGGTTACAAGTGAGACCTACCCATGTCTTACGTAGACTCAATGAGTGGAGTGAATATAATATTTTCTACCAAATACTCAATGAGTTTGGGATTGGCCAAATGAACCGTGACCTACGGTGGGGTGGATGATATTGGTGGATGTATGGCCTAATCCAACTCATCGATAGTAGCAATTTATTTTTCCATGTCCATAGGAGTTGGAGTATATTCCACTAGGATTGTGTAAATGGAGGGAGGAATATTCTTGATTGGTCCCTTCAACTTTTACTTACTCAGAGGATTCGAGGAGGAAGAATGTATATTGGGAGAAATTGATGGTGATGGTGGGGATGTAGGTGTTTTAATGGTGTAATGTGGTACCGGATATAGACTCTTGATGTGATTATTTGGTTTAATATCCAAATGTATGGATGGAAATGTAGACTCTTGCAGGTGATGGACCACATTGCAATACTTGAAGGGCTCAATATTGACATGAACCACATGTAATTGCCCCTCATGTATGTATTTGAAACATTGATGCAAAATGGATGGGGCACATTTCATGTCTCACATTGAAGGCCTTCACAAAAATATATTATACTACATTGCATCCTCCAAGACATGGCACAATGTTGGAATAGTATTTAGCCCAACCTAAATAGGAAGGACTATTGTGCCAACAGTGGAGCATAAAGCGTCATTAAATTCTCAAAGGGTGAATGTAGATGCTATGATATGTGAGGTTCGAAGGCTAAGGTGAATGTAGAAAAATTGTTGTGATTTCACGACATGGCCGAGGAGAGAGAAGGCATAAGCAAAATTATCACGATTTCGTGACATGGACGAGGAGAGAGAAGGCGCAAGCAAAATTGTCACGATTTCGCGACATGGACGAGGAGAGAGAAGGCATAAGCAAAATTGTCGTGATTTCATGACATGGACCAGGAGAGAGAAGGTGCAAGGAAAACTGTCACGATTTTATGTCATGTTGTCATAGAAGAAAGCAAGTAAGAAAATTTTCGTGATTTCGTGACATGTTTGGAAAAGAGGCACAAGAAAAGAAAAGTGTTGCGATTTCACGATAGGTTTGAAGAAAAAGCGCCAAGGAGAGAAAGTGTCATGATTTCGTGATAGGATCGAAGAGAAAGCGCTAAGGAGAGAAAGTGTCGTGATTTCACGACATGATCGAAGAGAAAGTGCCAAGGAGAGAAAGTGTCACGATTTCACGATAGGATCGAAGAGAAAGTGCCAAGGAGAGAAAGTGTCACAATTTTGCGACAGGGTCGAAGAGAAGTGCAAGGAAGCGAAAAGTGTCGTGATTTTGTGACATGTTGTGTTTTCGCTGGCCAAAGACAGAAAAGGCACAAGGCAAAGAAAGATGTCACGATTTCGTGACATGTTCCGTTTTCACGGGCGAAAGGCAGAAAAGGCACAAGGCAGAGAAAGATGTTGCGATTTTGTGACATGTTCCATTTTTGCTAGTTGAATCCAAGAAGAGTAGCGAGAAGGTGAAAGTGTCACAATTTTGTGACATGTCTGGTTTTTGCTAGAGCAAACCAAGAAGAATAGCGAGAAGGCGAAAGTGTCACGATTTCGTGACATGTTAGGTTTTCACTAGTGCAAGCAGAGAGGAGTGTACAGAAGAGAAATATGTCACAATTTCATGACATGTCAGGTTTTTGCTAGTGCAGGCAGAACAGAGTGCAAGGAAGCGAAATATGTCGCGATTTCGTGACATGTCATGTTTTCACTGGTGCATGCAAAGGAGAATGTACAGATGCGAAAGATGTCACGATTTCGTGACATGTTCCATTTTCATGGGCAAGAGACAGAGAAGAGTTCAAGGTAGGAAAAGTGTCACGATTTCACATGTGTTTTCGTAGGTGCAAGCCGAATAATGAAGCAAGAAGGCGAAAGTGTCGCGATATCGTGACATGTCTTGTTTTTGCGGTCAAACACCAAGAAAAATTCAATGGGGTAGAAATGTCATGATATCACGACATGTCTTAGTTTCATGGGTAAAAGCTGAGAAGCATACTTTGGGACAGTTACAGAATAAGTTCATGCAACAAAATGATAACTATTCAGGTGAAGAGTTAACTGGAGTCAGAACTGCAGTTACAGGTGTAGTTACAAGATAGAAATCATGCAGTTAAATAAGAATAAGTAAACTAAAGTAATTACAGCAGTTACAGGGGCAGTTATAGTGACAGTAAACAGAAGTCGTTACTGCAGTGACAGGGGCCATTATAAAGAAATTTCATGCAGCGGTGGTTACTGAAAGTCATCAGAAGAAGACCAAGAGTTGGACAGAGAAACGTTTCAAAGAACCGCTCTATTAATAAGATTGCATGTAAGAATAAAGAAGTCGTTTCTATTAATAAGCTGCATGCAAAAATATAGAAGTCAAAAATAGAAACAGAACACTGTTATAAAAGCAGATTTGTGTGAAGTAGTGAGGTTAAGATCTATGCGGGTAGAGAGAGCATTGTTGTAAAAGGAAAAGAGCCGCAGGATAGTGAGATAGTGTTGCGGGCTGTAAGAGAGCTGTAAGTGAGAAGAGAAATCTGAACACAGGGGCTGAAAGAAAGCAACAAGAGTGAGCCGTAAAATAGTTGAGCTCCATGCGGGATGTGAGAGCAGCGTGTTGCAGAATAGAGGAAAAGTGCTGTGAAAAAGGATGTATAAAAAGGCACGGTTGAGATAGAGTAAAATATAGAGAGTGCAGAAAAGAGAGTGCAGCATAAAGAATGCAGCATAGAGAGTGCAGCATAGAGAGTGCAGCAGAGAGAATGCAACATAGAGAGTGTAGCATAGAGAGTGCAGCATAGAGAGTGCAGCATAAAGAGTGCAACAGAGCTATGAGAGCTGCAAGAGTAAGCTATAAGAAAGGGCTGTAAGTGTGCAGTAAGAAGTGTTGTAAAAGAGTGTATGCTTCCATGAGATTGATTTGAGTAAAGATAGACCAGTGAGGGTCTTGTAACATAGAAGGCATTTTTATGTCAATCAAGATTCAAAATAAAAGTCCAAGTTGGTGCTTGGAATTAGGGGTTGGTGCTCCTTTCTGTTGGTGCAGATAAATTAGGGGTTTGTGCTCCTTCTAGTTGGTGCTGGTAAACTATTTGTAAAGTTGGTGCTTTGCAAAGGCTGGATTTGGATGGGAGTCCAAGCAGTCTACTTTTGAGGAGTAGCCAAAACTGGTGAACCTCGTTAAATCTTGTGTTATGTGTTGCTCTCTTGTGATACTTGTTGTTTCTGGTTTTAATCTTTCATTTGTTTTGGCTTTAAGAGTTAAAGTTTTAAGTTTTAAGTAGCTGCACCGATTCTCCCCCCTCTCAGTGCCATTGTAAGACTAACAATTGGTATCAGAGCCAAGTTCCCAGTTTTGGCTAAATCAGTCGGGGTTGATCTTGGATTAGTACACAATGGGTAAGAAGAATAGATCCTCCTCCAAAAATGCATCTCAGCCAGTTTTAGTTCATGTGGAAGAGAAAACTGAACTAGAGAAGGTAGAAGAAGTGAACTCTGAAGTATGCAATGAAAACACTGAAGAAGAACAGGAATGTGATGAAAACCTTGAGGCTGAGGTTGAAGTATATCTAAGAGGTGAGTTGATCGCTGCACTTGAAGAGTTGGGTTTAGAAAGGAAAAAGAATAAAAGAATGTCCAAGAAGTTAGAAGAATATGGGGATGAGATTGAAGATCTCTTCCTACAAGTTCAAAAGGCCAAGAAATCAGAAGAAGCCTTGAAGACACACCTGGATGATGTATGCAGCACAAGTGAAGAGGAATCTAACAAAGTTATTGTTGATCTAAAGTCGCAAGTAGAACAATACAAAAGGATTGAAGATATTCTCGGGTCTCAAATCAATGAGAAAGAGACTGTTTGCTGCAAACAAGAAGAAGAGATTATTTCATTGAAGAAACAAATAGAAGAGGCCAATATAAATCTCAAATTTGAGAAGAGCACAGAGTTACTAGATACAATGATAAAGCAACAAAGAAGCTCCACGACTAAGTTTGGTCTTGGATATGAAGCTGAACAACCTTCATCTTCCAAAAATGCAGAGAAGAAAAAGTTCACAGTTGAAGGATCAAAGCGAGAAAAGTTTGAAGCTGAACAACCCTCATCTTCCAAATATGTAGAGAAGAAGAAGTTCAAGGTTGAAGCTAAATCTTCAAAAGGAAGAAAGCATCAAAGAAGATCTACAGCAAAGCAACCACAACAAAAGAGGTTCTCTCACTCTCACTCTTTTCATAAAAATGCTTTTAACGGCTATTGTTTTAGATGCAGCCATTATGGTCACCAGGAAATTTATTATGGACTGAAAAATAGATCAAAAAGTTATGCTGATAAAAACACATCTGCTTTCCTGAGTGAAAACCCTGTGCAATGTTTTAAATGTAATGGCCATGGGCACATAGCAAGGTTTTGTCCAAGCACTTTTGTATCCAATCTAAGGCAAGACCATAGATTTCATCATACACACGAATGCAATACAGACAAGGAATAAAACATGTGCAATGTTTTAAATGCAATGGTCAAGGGCACATAGCAAGGTTCTGTCCAAGCACTTCTGTATCTAATCTAAGGCAAAACCCTAGATTTCATCAGACACAAATAGGACAACACAGACAAGGAACATATCATGTGCATAAAAGAAAAGAAAATAATCATCCATAAAGAATGCACAAGAGACAACCCCGCAAGAGAAATGTTCAAGTTCACGAATAGGGGCAAAATAGGGATGTTGTTGAAAAACCCAAGCCCATGTTCAGGAAAGTCTGGAGAAAGACAGAAGAAAGGAAATCATGTCTCCTTGGACTGATGGAGACTACTCCGCCATTGCTCTAAGCAACTCCAGGTGGCACATCCTCAGGGGGAGCAATATTAAAGTTTTATTTTAATGCTCCTATGTATTTGTCTGGGTATCTGAGGATGAAAGGTAAGAAGTCGGGTTATTGTTGTACAGTTGTCAAAGTTTTTGTTGATTTATGTAGTGGACTATGGAAGTACCATGAAGGGTTGTGATTAAATTGAGAGCTGGCACCCTTGGTAGTTTTGATATTTGTCATTGTTATACTGTTGATGATTCTTCTACCACTGTTCAAAATTACGGATCATAACAGTTTAGATTTTTTGGTTTAATGAAAGAATGCGTGCGTGCCCTAGCTGCATACTTGTGTTTTGATGCAGCAGCTGATAGGCATTATCTGAGATAGAACATGTAGCACAGGTCGACGTATCGTGGAAGCATAAGTTGGCAGGTGTTGGGTTTAAATCCTGTAACATTCCCAATCTACAGATAAAATAGAATCCGTGTTCTGAGTGGGAAGCGTGTTTCTTCATTTGTTTGGTTAAGAGCTAATTTTCTCTAAAGAAGTGAAAGAGATGCCAGAGTCAAAGAAAATAGTGGCACTAGCACCCAGTTGGTCAAGAGTGCCAAGTGGCACATACAAGGCAAAGACGTTGAGATAATAGCGCCCAGGTGGTGAAGCGCCAAGGAGGACAAGATGCCTATGCACCTAAGAAAGTCTTGCATTATTTGAGGAATGCGAGATATTGCCTAAGGAAGCAGAATACCGAGAGTTGTTGACTGCGCATTGATTGAGGTTCCAACGCTAGAGGTAACGGTCCAGAAGTATGAGTTTGAGTAAGGTGTAAAAGGATATATTGTTTGTATGCTTTATATTTCTTTTTATAGTTGACTTCTAAGGATTGGAGTCATAAGGTGTTTTAAGGAATAAATATTTTTGTGGTTACTTTTATGATCTAACCCTAACTTGGTGGCAAAGTTGAGGGTGGTGTTGGTAACAGGTTGAAGAACTATTCTCTTCTTCTTCATACAAAGAGGAAGCATTTTGCACTAGGGTTTATGTTAGCAAGTCTTGCTACTTGCATTGAGATGGTGAAACCCTTAGTTGGCTGTTTTGAGATTGATGGTTGAGTTGCTGTCATAGAGGTTGTTTTGATCAAGTTAATGCTTTACTTGATACATGATTTGGGATTACTCCATTGAGATTGATTTGAGCAATTTATTCTCTACATTGGTAATTTATGTTGGTGGCTATTTTGTTCAAATACCTATGGAAGGAAAAGGATGTCTACTAGTTTCCTTTTCATGTAGTGAATGGTTGAATGCTTCAAGGTTAATCTTGAGTTGAATAATGTTGGTTAAACCTTGTCTATAAGCATTGTTGTTAAAGCCTTAATTGGTTGAGAAAATATATTGGTTGTGGAAAGAACATGAGTCTCATTTTTATATGAGTTATTGCATGGTTGGCAATTGTTGGGTTGTGTTTTATGTTCTTGAAGAAAAGCATACTTCATCTATCTTATTCTTTTGAGATTGAGATTGAGATGAGATTGAGATTGGGAGTTAAGTATAGAACATATTGAGTCTCTAACAATTCTCTTTATGCTTCTATGAGGTTGATGAATCACATTGGGTCTCTAACAATTCTCTTTGTGGGTTCATGCTAAGCAAGTTTTTCTTGATGAACTTGTGAGATGATTTTGACAGGTTCTAGTGAGGACTTGTGAGATGCTTTGTACAAGTTCTATGTGAGCTTGTTAAGCAGGTTCTTAGTGAGCCTATGACAGATTACAGAGGGTTGAGGCTCAGAAGATAGTGTGAAATGAAGTGGTCACATATTCCCAAGAATAGACTAAGATTTGACTAGCCATCGGGATCAAATTCTCAGGGGGAGCATTTATGCATTTGTTTACCTTAGAATGTTGTGCATGGACTCAGGGGGAGTTTTGCAGCCGCCCTTTGGTATTATTGTCAAAGGGGGAGAAGAATTACAGGTAATTGCAGACAATTACGTGTGTTGCCAACAATTCCAAAGGGGGAGATTGATGAGCAAGGTGCAACCAAAGTATTGTCATTGTTGTCAACACAGTCAGGTTGATCAGTTGATGCAATGGATAGGAGTTGATTGATGAGCAAGGTTATGGATAGGAGTTGATTGATGAGCAAGGTGCAGCCAAAGTATTGTCATTGTTGTCAACACAGACAGAGGATCGGTTGATGCAATGGACAGGAGTACAGAGCAGTAGATATATCAGTTGATGCAGTGGACAGGAGTTCAGAGGTCAGTCAGAACATGTACAGTGAATTTCAAAGAAGACAAAAGTGGCCCAGATTCAAAAAATAAAACAAAAAGACAAGTAAGAAAACTGTCACGATATCACAACATGTTTTCTATTGCGATTTTGTGACATGGACGAGGAGAGAGAAGGCACAAGCAAAATTGTCACGATTTCATGACATGGCCGAGGAGAGAGAAGGCACAAGCAAAATTGTCATGATTTCACGACATATCGGAGGAGAGAGAAGGCACAAGCAAAATTATCATGATTTCACGACATGGCCGAGGAGAGAGAAGGCACAAGCAAAATTGTCATGATTTCACGACATGGCCAAGGAGAGAGAAGGCGTGAGCAAAATTGTCATGATTTCGTGACATGGCCGAGGAGAGAGAAGGCACAAGAAAAATTGTCATGATTTCACGACATGGACAAGGAGAGAGAAGGCGCAAGCAAAATTGTTGCAATTTCGTGACATGGATGAGGAGAGAGAAGGTGCAAGCAAAATTTTCATGATTTCACGACATGGACCAGGAGAGAGAAGGCGCAAGGAAAATTATCATGATTTTGTTTCATGTTGTCAGAGAAGAAGGCAAGTATGAAAACTGTCGCGATTTCGCGACATGTTTGGAAAAGAGGCACAGGCAAAGAAAAGTGTCACGATTTCGCGATAGGTTCGAAGAAAAAGTGCCAAGGAGAGAAAGTGTCACGATTTCGTGACAGGATCGAAGATAAAGCGCTAAGGAGATAAAGTGTCATGATTTCGTGACAAGATCGAAGAGAAAGTTCCAAGGAGAGAAAGTGTCGTGATTTCATGACAGGATCGAAGAGAAAGTGCCAAGGAGAGAAAGTGTCACGATTTCGTGATAGGGTTGAAGAGAAGTGCAAGGAAGCGAAAAGTGTCACGATTTCACGACATGTGTTTTCGTTGGCCAAAGACAGAAAAGGCACAAGGCAGAGAAAGATGTTGCAATTTCGTGACATGTTCCATTTTCGTGGGCGAAAGGCAGAAAAGGCACAAGGTAGAGAAAGATGTCACGATTTTGTGACATGTTCCATTTTCGCTGGTTGAAGCCAAGAAGAGTAGCGAGAAGGTGAAAGTGTCATGATTTCGTGACATGTCTGGTTTTCGCTAGAGCAAGCCAAGAAGAGTAGCGAGAAGGTGAAAGTGTCACGATTTCGTGACATGTCAGGTTTTCGCTAGTGCAAGCAGAGAGGAGTGTATGGAAGCGAAAGATGTCACGATTTCACGACATGTCAGGTTTTCGCTAGTGTAGGCAGAACAGAGTGCAAGGAAGCGAAAGATGTCACGATTTCACGACATGTCATGTTTTCGCTGGTGCATGCAAATAAGAATGTACAGATGCAAAATGTGTCATGATTTTGCGACATGTTCCATTTTCGTGGGCAAGAGACAGAGAAGATTTCAAGGCAACGAAAGTGTCACGATTTTGCGACATGTTGTGTTTTCATAGGTGCAAGCCGAATAATGAAGCAAGAAGGTGAAAGTGTCACGATATCGCGACATGTCTTGTTTTCACGGTCAAACGCCAAGAAAAAGTCAATGGGGCAGAAATATCACGATATCGTGACATGTCTTAGTTTCATGGGTAAAAGCCAAGAAGCATACTCAGGGACAGTTCAGAATAAGTTCATGCAGCAAAATAAGAACTATTCAGGTGAAGAGTTAACTGGAGTCAGAACTGCAGTTACAGGTGCAGTTACAGGATAGAAATCATGCAGTTAAATAAGAATAAGTAAACTGAAGTAATTACGATAGTTACAGGGGCAGTTATAGTGACAGTAAACATAAGTCGTTACTGCAGTGACAGGGGCCGTTATAAAGAAATTTCATGCAGCGGTGGTTACTGAAAGTTGTCAGAAGAAGACCAAGAGTTGGACAAAGAAACGTTTCAAAGAACCATTCTATTAATAAGATTGCATGGGAGAATAAAGAAGCCGTTTCTATTAATAAGCTGCATGCGAAAATATAGAAGTTAAAAATAGAAATAGAACACTGTTATAAAAGTAGATTTGCATGAAGTAGTGAGGTTAAGCTCTATGCGGGTAGAGAGAGCGTTGTTGCGAAAGGAAAAGAGCCGCAGGATAGTGAGATAGTGCTGCAGGCTGTAAGAGAGCTGTAAGTGAGAAGAGAAAGCGAAACACAGGGGCTGAAAGAAAGCAACAAGAGTGAGTCGTAAAATAGTTGAGCTCCATGTGGGATGTGAGAGCAGCGTGTTGCAGAATAGAGGAAAAGTGCTATGAAAAAGGATGTATAAAAAGGCACGATTGAGATAGAGTAAAATATAGAGAGTGCAGAAAAGAGAGTGCAGCATAAAGAATGCAGCATAGAGAGTGCAACATAGAGAGTGCAGCAGAGAGAATGCAGCATAGAGAGTGCAGCATAGAGAGTGCAACATAGAGAGTGTAGCATAAAGAGTGCAACAGAGCTGTGAGAGCTGCAAGAGTAAGCTATAAGAAAGGGTTGTAAGTGTGCAGTAAGAAGTGCTGTAAAAGAGTGTATGCTTCCATGAGATTGATTTGAGTAAAGATAGACCAGTGAGGGTCTTGTAACACAGAAGGCATTTTTATGTCAATCAAGATTCAAAATAAAAGTCCAAGTTGGTGCTTGGAATCAGGGGTTGGTGCTCCTTTCTGTTGGTGCAGATAAATTAGGGGTTGGTGCTCCTTCCAGTTGGTGTTGGTAAACTATTTGTAAAGTTGGTTCTTTGCAAAGGCTAGATTTGGATGGGAGTCCAAGCAGTCTATTTTTGAGGAGTAGCCAAAATTAGTGAACCTCGTTAAATATTGTGTTATGTGATGCTCTCTTGTGATACTTGTTGTTTCTGGTTTTAAGCTTTCTTTGTTTTGGCTTTAAGAGTTAAAGTTTTAAGTTTTAAGTTTTAAGTAGCTGCACTGATTCACCCCCCCCTCTTAGTGCCATTGTAAGACTAACTCCTTGGTTAGTCAGGGCAAATATATGGAGGTAGCTAAGGAATTTGCTGCCTCCTTGAGGGGCGATGTAGCTTAGGTGCGAGGGGTAGAAATTCCAGTCACCCTCGAATACATCTCGTAGGCAACTAGATTGCCCCTCATAGGGGAATGCATATACAAATGTGGACTGCTAAAGTCGTATGCCAAAGTGCTACTGCTAGGGGAAAATGTGTAGATATACAAGGAGGGGCTACCCAAAAATAGCCTTCCCATGAATTTGCGAAAGATATTCCAGTAGGTTGCTTGATTCTTTACATACACCGAGAAA
Organism: Wollemia nobilis; assembly: GCA_028583015.1. Classification (NCBI taxonomy): domain Eukaryota; kingdom Viridiplantae; phylum Streptophyta; class Pinopsida; order Araucariales; family Araucariaceae; genus Wollemia; species Wollemia nobilis. Next base: position 2,094,749 of record JAQPPZ010002189.1, on the reverse strand, counting down.
TATACCCATCTGCACGCTAACCATGTGTAGTTTCTCAATCACCTGGTGCATGGAAGGAAGTTGAACGTGCCCTTCTACTTGGCGAATTCTTTGAAGGACAATGCGGCTCAGTACCAGAAGGGAGCACCATCCACCTTAGACCACCATGGGCTAATATCAGCATTGGTCCACCATGCAGAAGCACAGAGGCAGGACCCCGACACAGAGGGAGATGGCGGCCAAAAAATGCAATAGGATGTTGTTGCCAAAATAGGGCAAGAAGAGGGAAGCCCTGCAGAGGGAATGGTGAGTATCCGGTAATTGGCATTACCCTATTTCATAGAAGAAAGAGGGCATTCACCAGTGCCCAAAATCACAGAGGAAAGAGGGCATTCCCCAGTTCCCGAGTGTGAGGAGGAAGGAGCGTTGCTTATTAGCGACGAGGCCGAGTTATGGTCGACATAACCAATACCCAAGAGAAAATGCCTATGATGACTCCTCCTCTTTGCAGAAGAAGAATAGAGCAACCCAAAAGTCGACATTGCAGCCCAAATCCTACGAGAATTGACAAACTGGAGCCCACAAGATGAAAGGACTTTTGGGAGCAATGATCAGGTCAACGTGGCCTTGGAGGAAGTGCTGGAATGGCCAACCAATTACTGGATGACCCATAAAATTTTGGAGGACTGCCAGAACAAGCATAGAGGGGAGTTGAAAGAATGAGACGGATGGATTGCCTAGCTCGAGCAGCTACTCTAGAAGTTGCAGGAGGAAAACCAGCTACTCTAGGACAAGGGTATAGAAATAAGTGACGTGTTGACCAAAAATTATTGGGCAAAATAGGTCCCAATGAATTATCCCACATCTACCAAATGAGTATTCTCTTGGGGAGAATTTCGATCGGACGCCCGATAGAGCAACCCGAAGGCAGGGGAGAATTCCTCTGTTTTTGGGAGTGAAAGGGAAATAAATCCCACAACACCCCCTATCATCATCTTGAGTGATATAGAGCAGGACAAGGGCCTCCAATAGTAGACATGACCAGAGTATAAGGAGGAACTCCCTGGACCTAAAGAAGGAGGAGAAGAACCTGAGGGGTCGACACAGGACAGATAGGAGGATGAAGCACCCCTAGGGATGGCAGTACAGAGTGAAGAGAACACTCCAGGGACCATAGAATACGCCTCTCGAAGCAAGAATATGACTACCAGGGAGAAAGGGAAAACCCCTATTTGAGCCACTACATTTTATGTAGAGGCCAAAGGAAAAGGGCCTAGGATAGCTCGAAAGAAGGCGAAGGTGACCTTCACCGAGCCATAGCAATATGAATGGGATATGCAGCCATTCATGGAGAGGTGAAAATAGTTCGAACGACTGCTAAAAGAAATGATAGTAGCCAAGGATACCAGGAAGGCAACCTCAAGGATGCAGGGGGACTCTGGTATCTACGGCAATCTGGCAGAGGACAACCAGTTTTGGGATATTTACGGTTCATCCCGAGGATGGCCCTCCATGATAAGAAGGTATTTTGAATAGTGGGGGGTATATGGCCTCAAATTGGAGGTCATGGCCATTGCAAGGGAGAACGTAGGGCTTACTCCTGAAGCAGCCCAATTGTACAAATCCCAAGTAGTTCATTCTAGGAGGGATAATTCAGATATCCCTCTTGTAGCAGTCAGACCTCCGGATGCCGACCTATGGCAAGCTGCAAAAGCTGCATTCCAATCAGCAGAGATGACACTGGATAGATCACCATCGATAGCAGTCAGAACAAGGAAAGGACAGTTGACGGTCGCACCCTCAGCTCCATGTAGAAAAATAAGAGCCACACCTCCATATTCCAGTGCACATAAGAGGTAGATGCGGGCCACAGGTACAATTGAACCTACCAAGAAATGGCAACGATGAGGGTTCAACAGGGCTACCTGTAGTTTTGATGCCATGAGGGCATGGCATATGTTAGGCATGGGGGGATGATGGGCATCAGAAATGCTAATATTTTGTATACATTTTCTTGATTATTATGCGGCTGTATAATAAGGATTGCATACTTTTATGAATGATTATATAATTATTTGATGAAATTATGCGTGTTATCTAATTTATGTGTTTTCAGTGTGTTTTTGTGGAATTGCAGTTGATTTAGTTAGATTTGGATCAGTAAAGGTCTTTTCATGGACCTGGCACTTTGTTTCTTTCAGAATAAATGCAGAGAAGGTAGGCACCTTCCTCTTCCAAGAAGGTGCCAAATGTAAGTATGCGCCTTCCTCTTCCAGGAAAACGCTAAGGAAATACAAGCACCTTCCTCTCCTAGGAAGGCGCCAATAGAAGTCCAGCGTCTTCCTCTTCCAGGAAGGCACCAAAGGAAAATAAGTGCCTTCATCTCATAAGGAAGGCATCGATGGGAAGGTGCCACTAGAAGGCAAGCGCCTTCCTCTCATAAGGAAGGTGCCACTAGAAGGTAAGCACCTTCCTCTCATAAGGAATGCACCACTAGAAGGCAAGCGCCTTCATCTCATAAGGAAAGTGCCTTCCTCTCATAAGGAAGGTGCCACTAGAAGGCAAGCACCTTCCTCTCATAAGGAAGGCACCGACAGGAAGGCGCCACTAGAAGGCAATCGCCTTCCTCTCACAGGAAGGCACCAATAGAATATAAGCGCCTTCCTCTTCTAGGAAGGCACCAACAACAGTAAGGCACCTTTTGCATAGATAAGGTGTCCGACATACTTAGGCACCTTCCTCATAGGGAAGGTGCCCCTATTCTTCACCCATTGACCAGACAAGCACGACGTGGACAACAACGACTGGTGTAGTTCCAACTCTACGTCATGTAGAGCTAAATTGGGGATTGCACCAACGTATGAGAACATCCTACCAATGCTAGGTGAAGCACAAACCAATCAACGAACATGCCACCATTAGAACCGAATGCCAATTTTAGCATATGTCGATCACATTTACCAGATTGTCTTAGTTTAGTCTAGAATGAATCGACTGTTATAACTTCTTTGTAATAGAAGTTTTGCGGGTGTGCTATATAAACACATGCAGACCTCTCTGAAGATATATAGATATATAGAGAGAAGATATAGAATATTTTGATAGTAATTGTAATACTTTGATAATTATAATACCGTTCTAAGAGTTTCTAAGTGCATGTTCAACTGGGAGGAAGCTGCTAGAGCCTGGGCCCACTCCAAGCCAGTATTTCTTCCCCTATTTTTCCTTTGTTTTCTAGATTAGTTTACCGCTTTTATAAGATTGTTTATCGCACTGATATTTCTAGTATTTGCAGTAGGTTTATTTCCAAGAATGTGTGAATATTTCCTTTCTATTGATTTAATTGTTTTTACATAAATTATTGAGTGCATGAATGATTGAGAACCGTTTGAAACACCCCCCAATAGTAGAACTAGTAGACTCATCTCAAGTGGTATTGTGAGTAATCTTGTTCAAGACCCTTTGCAAGTTTACGAAGCTCCTTGGTTGATAAATTAAATGCACGGGCATGTGACAAAATTAAGAAAGAAATTAACCTTGTTTGGACCGCAACACATGAAATAGGATAGTACCAGATAGATATCAGCAATGATATTTAGATGGCCACTAACTATTTTGGGTATATATTTTAATTTATAGAAGCTTATAAAGAAAGTACATACATATCACATCATCTCATCTCATATAAGATGTTTAAATGATTAATTATTATTATAAGAGTTATTATTTATTCATGATTTTTATACATTCTATGGTGTCACCCATTATAGTTTTGAACTCACGTCACATTCATACCTTATATTTTTTGTGATTAAAGCATACAAGTTTATTTACATTAGATTATCATCATATAACTAATGCATACAAACACATTGCATTTACCATATCATAACAACATAAGTTAGATGCATACAATTAGATCAAAATTAAACATGCATTTAACAATAAGCATTGCATCCATATATGCATACATCATAATAATGCATCTATACATCTAGATCATACCATCTAAGCATCCATCCATCACATAGCTAGAGCATGTAAATCAATACATCACATCATATAACATAAAATCAAGTACTCCATCACATAAACATAAAACCAAAAATATATAAATACACATAATGAGTCTCAAAAATAATATCATATATATTTATGTGTGTGTTCAATAAGTACATAAGGGTACAAAATAACCCACAGGCTACAGCTGTGTAGGTCATCTGACCTTACACTCAAAAATAAATCTAGAACAATAAAGCCATCAGGCTAGGCCTGCGCCCCATACCTCACCTCCGTCCTTGACTCTATCCCTATGAGAATGGTGGGAGCTAGTCCCCATAGTCTGCTCTATATGGGTCCTAGTCCTCTAGCTAGGTCAGACTAAATATTTCCCTAATGTACTCCACATGCTCTACTATGACCCCCCTACTATAGGTCTCTCTCGAGGAATGACATCTAGCATATGTATCTGCATATGTAGAGTTGCAATGTACGTAATATCTCCCGTAATATGAGTATCACACTCATCCAAGAGACCCTGTAGGTTCCTAACCTCTATACTTGGATCTAAACCTGTATGCCCCTGTGCAGTAGGAGTATCTGGCATAACCTATCCTCAGGTAGTATCCCTCTTGATAGTAGGCTGATCTATCATGATCTATGCTAAATTGATTTGTGTTTGGAGGGTGGTCCTCTCATCCTCAAAACTCTGGACTTGTGTTTGTAGCCCAGCAATAGTAGAATCCTATTGTAGAACCTATATTTGATCTACCTAAAGCTTAGCCTCTATGCAATGCAACTAAGCTCAAAGAGGAGACTCTTTTTCATCTAGAGCCAACTCCTCCTCCTCCTATAGAGACCCTAGGAACGCACGCACCGGTCCCTTTTCTAAACCCTACTTGCAATGCTATTTAAAATACCAAAGATAAAATGGAAAGACAAGAGGAAAAAGCATATAACACGAAATAACAAAATACGGATCTCTTTATTGATATTGAAGCTCGGTTACATGTCGGTCCCTCTTAGGGATACCCATTTTGATACTATAAATTACAAATAGGCAAGGAGTGCCCCTTCCATGAAGAGGTGGTGCGCTTATAAAATCTTCCCGGTTTCCACACATGAAAATGTATGAGGGCTTACAGATGCCTCCTTCTCTAGGTCTATTTCCTAGAGGGATCCCTTTTTGCTCTCGTATGTTGCAATCTTCGTCCGATGTACCTGTGGCCCTGCAAGCAATGAAACGACAACGCACATTTAGGTGTCCGAGATTGCCTCCCTGGATGAGGTTGTTAGTAATCAAAGAGTGTAATGGAAATATGATAAAACTATGCCATAAGATCATGTAAATCTATGCTAATGACGTGAAAACATGAAGAAACAGAATAAAAGAAGCTATGTCTATCTAAGCTAAGCCTGTGGGCCACTGTCCAAGACAACGGCCGCTAAAGTAAACCTTACCCTCTTTGCCCCAAAGCTATGGGTCAAAGACTATAATCTGATGTTGAAATAGTAGGTGTTATGCTCTTCAATTCGTCAGAGCTCCGTCGTACACGTGATCTCAAAGAGAACTCTCCGAGTCTCGAAAGCTCTCCTCAAAAGAATGTCTCTCTCCCCTGATGTGATAAAATATCCCCCTTTGGTGCTCTTAGGCTTGCACCTTTTATAGCGTGAAACCCTAGGTCTATGTCCAAGCCCTAGGAATGAATTTCTCATGCGTAGTGCAAGTTAGCATGAGAAGATTTTGTCCATTGTCTATATTCGAAGGCCAGTTAACTAAAATCTAACTGCCCACTTGAGTCTTCTATGCAAACTGGTCGTTAGCATGAGAATATTTTGTCCTTTGTTTATGCTTGGAGGTCAGTTAACTTAAGTCTAAATGCAAACTCAAACCTCCCATGTGAACTGGTCATGAAAAGGAATGCAAAGTCACTCCCGCTCACCTTTATTGCATGCAGACTGCCACTTCCGCCCGAGATTGGGCCTGTTTGTCGATAAACTACTTCTTATGGCTTAGCCACTGTCATCTACAGTGGCTAAGATCTGGCCATTGTCATCTACAGTGGCTAAGGTCTGGCCGCTCTAGGCTTGAGCGGCTAGGATCTGGCCACTCTTGGTTTGAGCGGCCAAGCTTGGATGGCTTGAAAAGGCCCCAAATGAGTGGTGAGAACCACTGTTGATGTTTGGAAAGTCCAATATTATGTCTTATGATCTTATGAGTGTGTCTATGTGAGCAGCTCCCCTAAGCATGACATGATTTAGGTGTCTACAGATGCCCCTTTTTGTGATGCGTTGTGTGGAAAACACAACGCTGAGCAAAAATGTAGACTGATCTGTTTGTAGGGTGTATGGTGATCAATGGTCTGATCAACGTCGGATGGCCCAATCATGCAAGATGGCACGCATCCCTTGAATCATTGCCTCAATATTCGGAGGACTTAGCTCAGTGGCTTTTGCATGTTAAATTGCACTCATTCCTCAAACTCAATCGGGTAGCTTCAGTTGCTACAACAATTCCGACCGGTAGGAGAGCTACAATTAAAGATGTCATGTCTGCTTACGTTCCCAGCAAACAAGGGAAATTTGTGATTGTTGTATGCAATGATTCATAGGATGAACATGATTTTGTTATGATCGAGTGATATTTTGTTGATTTTGATTATGATTATGTTGAAATTTTGAACTACCTCTTCACACAATGAGTTGGTGAAGAAATGACAATGAATGAAGCGACAAGTCGCTTGACCAATATGACTAATCTGGTTCCTTTCTAGCATTTTTTGCTTTTAATGGGCAATCCCACATCCAAGTGTGATTCCAATTGCTTATGATAATCATCCATCCCTATCTCGAGGAGCGGTCCGGCTATCAATAGCCTTCTTAGGGAGTTAGGATGAGTGATTCTATTTATGCCTAGATTGTATCACTTTGACTTAATGTTTTTGATGTCATAGGGGAATTAGAATGACCCCTTCACACCCGTGGAGTAGTCCGACCATCTTGATCTTCTTCGGGTTTGAAGGGTGACATATCGTAATTCCAAAATGAGTTGTTTTTGCCCCAAGTGGCCTTATGGTTATCTACTCATCTCACCGAAATACATGGAGTGCAAATCGCTGCAATCGTCGAGTGGATAGAGTAGGTAACTGGATACGAGGCCTACTTGAGATTGTGATTTTATGTGATTTTTTTTTGTTATTTTGAACATTTTGATGATCCTAAACCACCAAAGTGTGTTTATTTATTATTTTTGTGGGATCCCTCAGGGAGAAAATCCCTTATTTTGCTCTGTGGATCTGGCCACTGTCAGGTCTAGCGGCCTATGAGTTCCTGCCTATGGTTGCTATCACCTTGGGCGGCCAAGAAGTTCGGGCCACTGACGTCAACAACGGCCAAGGTGTAATTAAGGAAATATAAAAATTTGTTTTTCTAGGGTTTGACCTATCATTTTCACTGTTGAAGATTCATTTTCAGAGCTCTAGTGCGACGATGATGGTTGTGACTTTGAAACTTGTTGGTGCTGAGGATATGGCTACATAGGGTGAGACATCAGTTACTGGAGGAGCTAGAGCTTCTCGGGTATTTCTCTCTTCAAAACCCTAGCTCTCTTTTCTTTGTCTAAGTAAAACTGAACCTCACTAAGTAATGAGCAAAATGAACCTCACTAAACCTACTGGCAATGAACAAAATTCGTAATTAGGCTTAGGTTCCCTTTTGCTACGGTGGGTTAGTCCCCAATTTTGCTTTCTGTCAGTGGCTTCAGCCTAGGGTTTTTCAATTTTTTTAGTTATTTACCTACTATCGCCATTTTGGGCATTTTGAACTTAGCCTAGTTTTGATGCTTGGGTGGGAAATTTGCTTTACATTCTATTTGTTTTCCCTCCCTCTGTTATTTTTTTTGAATTATTTTGTTAGTTTGCAATTTTTTTTTATTTTTTGGCCAAGGGTTCATGGGTTTGCCATGCCGCCCCTTGGCCATTGTCACTCAGAGCGGCCGACTCTGAGCCGCTATCACTCAGAGCGGCCAAGCTTGAATCCCAACGGTCAAAAATTTGACCATTGGGCCTTGGCCGTTGCTGCCTCTAGCGGCCAGGTTTCGGCCACTATAGGCGACAATGGCTAAAGCTTGAGCCTTGTTTTTTTTGTATATTTTGTTGAATTTTTTATGACTTTTTGAATTTTGCTTTGCTTGATTAGGTGCAATTTATTCTTCTTTTGCTTATATTTAGAGTAACTCATACTCTTTTGCACCATTTTCATGTTTATTATGAATTATGCCTTAGATGCATTGTAGTTATATTTTGTCTTTCTTCTGCTTTGCTTAGATCCTCACTGCTCGGGCCTGGGACCCAAAGCTCCTACTTGACCTACTTCCTAGATTTGATGACACTGAATGGGAGTGGTTTAAGGCCCGTGGGCTATAGTACATCATCAGGTTACCCCATATTATGGCCGACCAGGCTTATCTTACAGCCTTAGCCCACCATTGGGACCCACGGACCAACACCTTCCACCTTCCACCTAGCGAGATGACTATCATACTGAAGGATGTTTATAGGATCTTTCGGATCCCATTCGATGGGGTGCCCATTGTTTCATCGACCACTAATGATCAGGTGGTCGTCTATGCTCGGGTGTTTGGAGCATGCTCTGCACAGGCCCTATGGTACATTGGGTTTGGGGAGTATCAATGAGGCATGTCATGTTGTTGATGGTGATCAACAATGTTCTTATCCTGGATTGCTTAGGTTTGAGGTTCCCTTGGAACCTCCTAGCGATGGTGCAGGACCTACTGGATAGCGAGGAGCCTATCATCTATGCATGGGGTAGATCACTATTGGCTCAGTGCTATGATGAGTTGTACCACATCCATCGGTGGGGACATGTCAGCATTGCCTATAGCTTGCTCCTATAGGTTTGGGGATGGGAGCACATTATAGTAGATCACCCTAAGGGGCTCCCAGTCATGATCATAATGGTCGATGCTCGGACATAGTGCTATGCTACCAGATGGGCTCGAGAGCATGAGGAGCGTAAGAGCCACACTTTTGCAGGGGAGCTATCCCACTATACTGATGCTTTCACTAGATTGTTGGCCGGAGATGTCGTGTGGTGGCCTTACTATGAGTGCCTCTTGGGGACTAGGACACTAGTTTTACTACCAGGACACAGCGTGAGCGATGGCTCGTTGGCCATAAGATTGCCATCCGAGAGTATTTCTTCTACTCTCGGGTTCTTCGTCAGTACAGATTGTAGTAGGATGTGCCCTTGATACCATTCTTGTATAGGTACCTCATAGTAGAGAAGGACCTACCTCCATGATAGATCATAGAGCTTTCAGATGAGGAGGACTCCCCAACCATAGACCCTACAGTGGTTGGGGGAGTTACAGAGGCCTACTCTCAGTGGTGGGGTGATCGGATGTGGCATGGCATCGATAGCCTAGGGTATGAGGATGATGGTGGGGGTGATGGCATAGATCCGGTAGGATGCAGGGTTCGAGCCAGGATCGAGGTATGGGGCCAGCCGGTAGAGCAGGTGGTAGTAGAGGATCTTGATGTTCCTAAGGAGGAGGAGGAGTTAGAGCCTAAGGAGAGAGACTCTCCTCTGAGAGCATAGTTGCATGAGGTCGAGGCTGAGCTTCAGGCCACTAAGATCCAGGTACAATGGTGAGATGCTACCATTGAGCAGCTCTCAGCATAGATACAAGCTCTACAAGCTACTATTGGGGGTGGCGATGTCAGGATGCAGTTTGTTGTTCCTCCTTCTACACCATAGGAGGCTCCAATGGTAGGTTCAGGGGTAGATGTGGGACATCTCCAGTCTCTATTGGATGAGCATGAGGAGCGGATCCGAGGACTTATGGATCATGTTACCCTTCTTCAGATGCAGCTTAGGAGGCATGGGATTGTCCCTAAGGATCCAGTAGGTGTGGGTGGTTCATAGGTCAGTGGGTGCTCCACCTCGGGGTAGTCTTCCACCCATCCTAGCCAGTGGACTCGAACTCGGATAGAGAGACCTATAGGCTCACATCACTCGACTTGCAAAATCGCCATAGGGGAGGTAGCACTAGAGGAGGTGATGCAGGGGGCTCAGGCCCGGTACTTGATTGATGCTCTACTTGGTCCTTGATTCATTTTTGAGGTCGACTGACCTAGATGACTGTAGCCCACGGGTATTTTTGTATATCCATTGGACTTGACACACATACTTTTATGATAGATTTGCTTTTTATGACTCATTATGTGTATCATTTATTGCTTTATGTTTTTGTTATTATTTTATTTTATGATATGATGCGATGATGGTATTATGATGATTTGATGAATATGCTAGATGATAGATGATATTTGAAGATGCTTAGATGGATGTGTAGATGCTTATATGTTTTGATGATATGATGCGATGTATTTTGCTGATGAATGATGAATTTATGATTTGGTATGCAAATGGATATTGCCTATATGTTTTATGATGTGGTTTATGGATGATTAATGACTTGTTTTTGTGGATGCAAATGTTATTGTTAAATGCATGTTTAATTTTTGCTTTAATTATATGCATCTAACTTATGTGATGGAATGGTATAAATGAACCTGTATGCTCTAATCACTTAAAACATACGGAATGCATATGACATTGACAATCTTAATGGGTGATACCACATAAAGTAAAAAAATAATCATGAATTTAAATAATCACTCCTATCATAAGAATTGATTAAGTATTCATATATGAGATGTAATGGTGTGTAATGTATTTTCTTAATAAGTTTCTGTAAATTAAAAGATATAAAGTAGTCAGTGGCCGTCTATATACTATTTCTAATATATATGCGGTATCTGTCCTACTATGTTGATACCCCCTAATTTATAGGATCTTATAAAGAATATGATGGTGTGAATGATGTTATGATTTGTTGCTATGTAAGAATTTTTTGGGCTTTCGGAGATTCAATCACTCTAGTTCCCCTATCAACAGTTGTCTACTTACCACTTAGACTTTTGAAAAGTAAGGCTTTTACCATGGACCTAGTTTTTCATGATCTCTGTGTGTGCATGTGATTGTATATTTTGAGATAGAACTCAAGCATTTCCTCCGATGTCAGGCGGGATTCTTTCAACCCATTGCTAAGATCAGGGATCCTCAAGTGTTCATCTCATCCTTATGTTGGACTTAGTTGGACTATACCACTAGGCAATATTGGGTTACCTAAGCTAGCTCATCCACATTCAAACATTGGTCTACACAAATGCATGAAGAAGTTGTGGTAGACATATCATCATGCGTAAGGATTTCTCCTTCCAGTTTTGTACAATGTTGAGAATTCCAAGGATTCAAGCTTTATTCCCTTCTTTTGCTTCTTTTTGGCTTTGGATTTTTGCTCATATGTAGTGATGAAAATCACTGTTTATTTTGATTTGATTTTTTCTTTGAGCGGGGATTTTTTTGTAGTGATGATAATCACTATTTATTTTGCTCATACGTAGTGATGAAAATCACTGTTTATTTTTTATTGATTTTTTTGAGCTTGATTTTTTTTTGGATTTTGATTTGTGTATCGGATTATTGCTTTGAAATCTGGATTGTATGCTTGGCCTTTTGAATATGTACTTTGCTTTGGGATTTTTGCTTATTTTGATTTAAGCAAGGGATTTTGATAGGGTAAAGCTTGTCCTTTTGCCAATTCTCAACACCTTTAAACCGGTTGCATAGGGGGATAAGCAAGGAAGATCCTTTTCACCTAAGGTAACCTAGACCACTTTGTAGCTTTCATATTTTCCTTGTACCAGCTAGGATTTTAGTGTTTCAATTAGTGATGGGATCTTGAATATCCAAGGCTTTATCACAGCTAGGCCTTACCTTCTACTAATCAAAGTTGTTTTCCTCAAAAGTTGATAAGATTACTAGGTGTGGTTGACTAACCAAAAAGCCTTATTTTATTATGTATAGCAACAAATAATGGTTGTGTTGAAAAACACAATTACACACATGTGGATGGAGGTATGGATATGAATGACTTGTGCGACAAACTGTGGTATCACTTTTAAGGCTCTCATGACATATACAATTGTAATGTATGTGAAAATGTAATGCAATGATGTGGATGCAAAATGTGAAGTGCAATTGTTTTTGTATTTTTGATTTTACGTTGTTTTTGTATTTTTTGATTAATTTGACCAAAGGGCTTATTATGCCTTTGAGGATTTTGGTATTGATTCTGACCAAGTGGTTTGAATACCCTTGGGGATTTTGAATTGATGTTTGACCAAGCGGTATGAATTACCCTTGGAGCCTTTGATTGATTGGATTTGACCAAGCGGTTTGAATTACCCTTGGAGCCTTTGAATTGATTTTTGACCAAGCGGCTTGAATGCCCTTGGAGCATTTTGAATTTATTTTGACCAAGTGGTATGAATTACCCTTGGAGCCTTTTGAATTGATGTTTGACCAAGCGGTATGAATTACCCTTGGAGCCTTTGATTTGATTTTGACCAAGCGGTATGAATTACCCTTGGAGCCTTTGATTTGTATTTTTGGAATTTTATGTTTTTATGATTTGTTTGTGTTTTTGACATATTTGAATGTTTTTGTGTTTTATGACATATTTGAATGTTTTTGTGTTTTATGACATATTTGAATGTTTTTGTGTTTTATGACATATTTGAATGTTTTTGTGTTTATGTGTAAAATGCCTTTAAGTGAATGATATTGAGAGGTTCAGGCTCTTCAACACCATCTAATGATATAAGGTGATATGCTCTAGGCCCAACTCTCATTGAAATCATATATGGACCTATCCAATTTGTTGTGAACTTATCTCGTAGATGCATCGACAGATTTGAATTCTGTTGGTTTTCTTTGAGCACTAGATCTCCAACCTTGAATTCCCTTAGGTGGACTTTACTATTGTAAGCTCATGCAAGGTGATCTTGGTAAACATGGAGATGCTCTAAAGCATTGACTCGACATTCATCAAGAAGCATCAACTGATCAAGGCGGCCTTGCCACATAGCTTCATCATCTATGAAGTCCTTTAATGCTACGCGTAGAGTCAGGATTTCCAACTCTAGAGGCATGATGGCTTCAGTGCCATATACTAGTGAAAATGGTGTTGCCCCAGTGGGCATTCGTATACTAGTCCTGTATGCCCATAGTGCAAGAGGCAATTGCATGTGCCAATCCTTGTGATTTTCTTGCATTGTCTTCCTTAAAATGGAGACTATTATTTTGTTTGAGGCTTCTGCTTGCCCGTTTGCTTGTGGATAATAAGGCATTGAAAAACTGTGTTGAATATGGTATTTTTTCATTAAAGCATGCACATTTTTGTTCTTGAAATATGGCCCATTATCTGATATTATCTTAGAAGGGACCCCAAAATGACTTATGATATTATGGAGTATAAACTCCACAATCCTTGGTCTAGTTGTTGATGTTAAGGGGATCGCTTCTACCCATTTAGTGAAGTATTATGTGGCCGTTATGATGAATGTGTGTCGGCTTGAGGATGAGGGTGAGATTTTCCCAATCAAGTCTAGTCCCCATTGCGAGAATGGCCATGCTTCCTGGATGGGCTGCAAAGCTTGTGATGGTAAGTGCGTTAGGTTTGCATGATGTTGGCACTTACTGCATTTCTTGACATACTCACAGCAGTCCTTTTCCATGGTGGGCCAATAGTAACCCATTCTCAAGATGCACTTAATGATGGCCATGCCACTGAAATGGCCTCCACATGTTCCATCGTGAGCTTGCAAAACTACCCAAGATGTTTCTTGGGGCTCAAGACAATGGAGCAATACTCCATCATATCCTCGTCTATAGAGGATTTCTCCTAGAAAAATGTATCTTGTTGCTCTCTGCTTGAACGTTCACCTTTCAGTATGCGACAAACCTTGAGGTATTATTCCAAGCTTCAGGAAGTCCCGTAGTTGGGAAAGCCAATCTTGATAGGCCACAACTTCTATAGAATAGACAACTTGCTCTTCCTACATTTTTGAGGTAGTGAACACGGATTGAGGAACAACTCTATGGTATATGGTTGCACCACACTCTACAGGTCCTTGGGAGATCAAAGACCCCCAAGGTGTTATTTGCAAGAAATATCTGGCTATGAAGGACCAATCTTGATTTGGTTCGATGTTGATCATGTTGACTGATTCTTGATTGTCAAAAGCCTCATGACGTATTGCTGAGTGCGAAAGCACTTTCACATGGATGGTTGTAAAATCAGTGGATGGATTCTGAGGGATTAAGGATCCCAAAGAGGCCATGGTGTCTACAAATCTATTCGATGTACGAGGGATTGCCTCGATGTCGTACCATTCCAGCCGGGCTAAGTAGGTGTCAACAAGTTCCTTGTAAGTCTTTAGGAGTGGGCACCTACATTGGAATAGTCCTTTGACCTAGTTTACTATGAGCAAGGAGTCACCAAAGATATTCAATATTTTAATGCCCATCGCTATGGTTGTTTGGAGTCCTAGGATCAATGCTTCATATTCTGTATTGTTGTTTGTGCATGGGAAGTCTAGTTTGAATGATAAGGGTAATGGAGCACCCTATGGTGTGATAAAGACAATCCCTGCTCCACCTCCTTGTTCACACTTCGAACCATCAAAGAATAATGACATGTCTCTTTCTTTCTTAGGTTCTTCGAGTTCTGGTAGATCTGATAATGCAAAGACCACATCATCAGGCAATTCTATGGTGAGAGGCTTGTTATCTTGAAGAGGCACCTCTTCTAATTGATCTGCTATGACTTGTCCCTTGATGGAATTTTGGCTTACGAACTCTAGATCAAATTCTATCAATAGCATGATCCACTTTGTGGTACGTGTATTGTGATATGTCTTGCTCATCATGTACTACAAAGGATTTTGTTTTGATATGACGTAGGTCATATGGCTCAACATGTAGTGTCACAACTTTCGAGTTGCAAAGACCATTGCTAAACACAACTTTTCGACATACGCATATCCTAGCTCATAACTCACCAAGGTGCGACTAATGTAATATATGGCTTGCTCTTTGTCTTGTGCATTCTTTTGGGCTAACATGGTGCCCAGTGCAAAATTAGTAGCTGATATATAGTAAAAATGGTATGTCTGGCCTTGGTGGAGCCAATACTGGTGGTGTTGCTAGATAAGTTTTGATCTCTGCAAAGGCTTGATGGCATTCTTCATCCCAATGAAAGGGGACTTCCTTGCATAGCAACCTGTTCATAGGTCTACATTTGTCTGATAATTGCATGATGAATATTTTTATGGATGCTATCTTGCCTTGTAGGCTCCTCAACTCCCTAATGTTGGTAGGGGTGGCCATTTCTAGTATAGCCTTTACCTTTGCAGGATCTACTTCGATGCCTCTCTTGGATACGATGAATCCCAAAAGCTTGCCAAAAGTTATGCCAAATACACACTTCTTAGGATTCAATCAGACATTATGTTCTATGAGGTGATCGAAGACTTGTCTAAGGACTTCGGCATGCTCTTGCCACAATAGGGACTTGGCTAGTAAGTCATCCATGTAATATTCCAAGATCTTATGCATATAGTCATGGAATATGTATGTCATGGCCCGCTGATATGTGGCACCAACATTTTTGAGACCGAATGGCATCACTTTGTAATAGAATGTTCCCCATGGAGTAATGAAAGTAGTTTTATGTTGATCTTCGGGCTTAATCTGAATTTGGTTGTATCCAGAAAAACCATCCATTAGGGAGAGCATTTCATGACCTACGGTTGCATCTACAAGAGCATCTATGTTTGGCAATGGGAATGAATCCTTTGGTGTTGCCCTATTTAAATCCTTGAAATCCATGCAGATACAGACTCTTCCATCAGGTTTCCCTATGGGTACCATGTTCGACACCCACTCAGGGTAGTCGATAGGAACTATGAATACTACATCCAGTAGTTTTTGCAATTCGTTCTTCACCATCAAAGTGATGGTTGGATGCATTTTCCTCAATTTTTTCTTGACTGGCTTCTTCATGGGATCCAATGAAAGGTTGTGAATGACTAACTTTGGATCTATCCCTGGCATGTCTTTGTAAGTCCAAGAAAAAATATTTGGCCTCTCCTTGAGGAGAGGAATTAGGATGGCTTGTTCCTCTGGAGATAGACTTTCTCTAAACTTGACTCTCCTTGGTTGGGTAGGATCATCATTGATGTCCACCTCGAAAGTCACTTCTATAGCCATATGTGACCCATCCTCTAGCTGATGAGGCATGGGTATCAAATGAATGTCATCGATGGGATTTATAGGACCTAGTGACTCAGGTTCCAAACCAACATGGAAGATGTCATACGTACAACCTGATGCGAAATGGAATGGCTATAACATCTCTTCATTGGTGAAGAGGTCTTCTAGCTTTATGGGTGAATTAGCATGATCCCAATCAATAGCCTCTACATCAAGATGCAATGATTTGGTAGGATCTACTGGATTATGAAGTGGAGTGGTCAAATCAATGGAGATCATGTTGATGGATGGGATGAAATCTCTAGGACCACATGGGTGTGATCTTGTCTCAGGGGTTTCCCTTCCATACTCATGATGAGGTTCTGGAGGAATGGGAATTTTTGGATCTAGCCCATGAGCAGGGTGGACAATAGGATCATTGGGCTCTAACTACTCTCTGAATGTAGGCGAGAGGGGGTTGACCATCCGATGAATGGCAGCTAGGTCAATAGGTCTCCCCAAAAATTGGAGATGAGGGTCTATGGCATGAAGTGCCACCTCTCTCTCTACTAGCTCATTGACTTGCCGCAAGTGGTGAGGTCCAAGATAAGCCATCTCGATCTCATCCTCAAAGTCATCATCACTTATCCAGAAACTGTTAGCATTGGTATGCAACCCTAAGACAAGGGGCTCATGTCTTGGCCCCAAGTAGGCCATCTCTATTTCATCTTCATATTCTTCATCACTTATGAAGAATCCATTTGCATTTGTCTCTTGCCCCAAAGTCAGGGGTTGATGGCTTAGGCCTAAGTAAGCTCTTTCTATTGAGTCTTCTGATTCATAGTCACTTTCATCTGATGTATATCCACTCTCATCATGGATGGACCATGTGAATATTTGCAAATAGCGAGGCCCCTGATAGGCTAAGCCAAGTTGCGCCTCATCATCACTTGCCTCATATCCATTCTCCTCATCCCATGAGTTGTACCCTATTGGGGTGGAATCAATTGAGGTGTTTGGATGATAAGTTTTTGGAGGTGGTATGTTTACCGTGGCCACTTGTCTATTGCTCAAATTTGCTATTCTTAAGGGGTGATAAGGAATGAAATCAATGTCTTCTCCCAACCCTATGCTTAATATTTCCAATGCTGCTGCAAGAGAGTCATCTCGACCTTCGCTATAATAACCTAAGCCAAATCTATCGGAGGGAAGCTGATATAGTGGCTCGTAGGGCCTCCTACGCCCTTGCTCATATATGCCAAGGCCATAGCCATGCCAATGGCAATGCTCAAAGTAGCTTAGAGAAAACTCAGGATTAGAGAGGTAATGAACATTGACTATGAATAATTCATCACCATCCTCTTCTATATCTGAAGACTTATGAGCGTAGTCCAGGTCGGCATAGACAAAATTGGTTTGGTTGGGAGGGATTCCAAGTGGAACCACTATTCCTACTGGCGGCCTCAAGTCTTTAGGCCTCCCTATGTCTTGTGCAGACTCAATGATAGGTGTAAAGGTAATGTTCTACACAAGGTACTCTCCTATGCCTATACTTGCCAAGTGTATTGATGCATGCGATGTGGATGACCCCACGGATGATACTGGCGAAGCAGGGTGATAATCACTATCTTCATCTTGATCTTGAGGATCTTCCTCTTCCATAGGACTTGGTATTTCAGCAATGGCTATAGTTGGCACTTCTTTGGGTCTTTCTTCCTGAACTAAGGGTACCTTTAGCTTCTGATTGTCTTTTGGTTTTGACATTGATGGTACTGTAGAAGCATTGACTATCTTGAGTCCATTAGGAGGTGTTGATGTGCATGGGTCTTTTCTTACCCCTTTGTCTTTGTTATCCCCTTGTGTGGTTGGGGATGAAGGTGCCATGTATAGGTGAGTAGAAGGGATCATGAATTCTCCTAGAATGTCCACCTGATTGACGTATTTAAAAGGCTCTTCATCGGCCAGAACCACATAGACTTTGTTTTCATGCACATACTTGACACACTGGTGCAAGATCGAAGGCACACACTTCATGGCCCTTATCCAAGGATGCCCTAAGAGGATGTTATATTGCATAGCTCCTTCCAAGACATGACACATCATGGGGATGGTCTTGTGCCCCACCTTGATGGGTAGGACTATCATTCCCACA
The DNA here is from genome assembly GCA_028583015.1 of Wollemia nobilis. Classification (NCBI taxonomy): domain Eukaryota; kingdom Viridiplantae; phylum Streptophyta; class Pinopsida; order Araucariales; family Araucariaceae; genus Wollemia; species Wollemia nobilis. The sequence continues at coordinate 2,076,436 of JAQPPZ010002189.1, read as the reverse complement.
GTATTGCATAAAGCATCATTAAAAGCTCTCAATGTGTAAGCTCCTGGAATGATATTGGTCTTGGGTATCTTGAGGTGCTCTATTGCAGTTGTTGTAATGATGTTAATCGATGAACCTATATCGACCAAAACCCTCTTGAAAGGTAAGTCATTGATGGCTACTACAATGTTTAGTGGAGGGTCTAGTAAGGTAGCAGAAATTATCTTAATCTCATGATCATAGAATCGGATTACAGGTTCCTGGCATTCTTGCACTTGTCCCACAAAGTGAGTGAATGCATTCGCATCTTGTGGTTGAAGCTCAATTGTTCTTAAAATCTCCATTAGAGTCTCCCTATGCTTTGGAGACTATTGTATGAGCTCATAGATGGATAACTTAGCTGGAGTCATCTATAGGTTTTGCTCCAATCTACTCCGAATAGTTACCACAGGTCTCGTTGGTGGACCTAGAAGGTTGTCTTGCCTTTGCCTAGGGGTAGCTAGGATGTTCATGGGAGCTACAGGTGGTTGTGGTTGACCATACCGCCTAGTCCTTGTTGCTATGTTAACAATCTCAACCATCCCCATGCATCCATGGGTAGGTATGTCAGCTCGAACCTGATTGACTTGGGCCCCTTGCTCTCGAGGGGCCTCATGATTGGGCAATGGGTTTCTGTATATGCCCATGTCTCTGTTATCGGGAGCTAGTGGATTGTCAACTTTGAGTTCTCCCACCTCAATCATGTTTTGCACTTGGTGCTTAAACCCGATGCAAGCCTCAATGTCATGCCCCGGTATCCTATGATAAGGATAAAATTGATCTTCCCTATATCCTTTTGGCTTAGGATGGTTGGGATCTATAAGAGCTATATCAAGAAATCTGATCCTCCTAGCCTCGCTCAGTTGATTAAATATTGATTGCATTGATTCTTTCAGAGGCATGAAATAATGAGGTGGCTTGCATTCTTGATTTCTTCCTTGATTGTTCTTTTGGTCGTAGTTGGCTAGCGGGGATGTGCTTGATAGTTCTATGGTTGTTGTGCACCCCCATCCTTGGGTGTAGCTAATATGACTTGATTGACTAGAGTAGGGTTGCCCTGCTTCTACTTATACTTGTCATTCTTACCATTCTTGTTCCACTCCTTTTTGTTTTGGAGCTTAATGGTTCCCTCATCTACTTTTATCTCTTCGATGAGCTTGGCCTATGCTAGAGCTTCTTCAAATGAAGGATACTATTGGAGTTGTAGCAAGAGGGAGATATGTTTAGAACAAATTTTGGTGAACATGCGAATGATCTCTTCTATGGGAATGGAGAATGATAATTTTACCATGACTTTTCTCCATCTATTCCCATAATCCATTACTAGCTCATCATCATACTATTTCAAGTTAGCCAGGTCTGAAAGGTTCACCTTCTTCTTAGCACCAAAGGAGAAACACTTCAAGAATGCATTTACTAGTTGTTCAAATTTGGTTATGCTATGCTTAGGTAGTTGGTTGAACCATTGAGTGGCAACACCTAAAAATGTCATTATGAATGTTCTTAGCATGAGAGCGTCATTGTCTTCAAGATGAAAATAGGCATTGATAAAATTGGTGACATGCTCTTGTGCATCCTCTTCACCTTTAAAATTTTCTAACCTAGGCATCTCAAAGTGCTTAGGATATGGAGGGCTAGGGATTGATGGGCACAATGGTTGATTGTGTATCTTGCTCAATGTTGGTGAGTTCCTAGCTGCCTCTTGTTTCTCAAAGGTTTTCATATTTTCAGAAAGCTCTTGAAATACCTTTGATGCATGGATTTCCTCCTCTTGTAAGCCTATTCGCATTGGCAATGGAGGTAACTCTCTATCCATTTGATTTATTCCATTTTCCTCTCTCCTAGGAGGGGACCCAGGATTATGATCCTGGTTTGCTATGTTTGCCCTTCCCCCATTAGTTGGATTTCGTTCATGATTTGGTGGGGGGTTTCATTGTGGGCTATCTTGTCTAGTGCGCCTCTCCTTAGGTGAGTCAGTGTGTCTTGTTCTTTGTTGGTCACCACCATTTTCCTATAAATTGTTAAGAGCTAGCCACTCAGCTTGCTCTCTTAAGTGCTGCTCATGTTGGTGCAAGAGTCTTTCTCTTTGTTTCTCTTGTTTGAGAGCTTCTACTAGCTCTCGCTCCTTATGTAATGCATTTTATAACTACCTCATTCGGTCAGTTTGTGCTATCATAGAAGACTCATGTTTATCTGACTCTGTTCTTGTTGTCTTGACTCATAGATTCCTCGAGGGGGTTTCTGTTGTATCTGTACTCTTGCTAGTTAATGTGACTTGTTCAGTGTACTATTGAGTATCCCTATGATCAGACTCCATGCATCTTCTATGGGGTCACTCTGAGGTACCCCCATACTGGGAGGTATGTTTAGAAGTCACAGTTCATGAGCTTCCAGATGCAGAGTTCTCAGTAGCTATAGTTCTTTGAGTTGGTTGAGTAGGAAATCGATCCAACCCATCTAGCTATCTTGTTTTCCATGGCTGGTCCCATGGGGTGCCATTTACTCCTATGAGGTCATAGTCTATGGGAATATTTCCTTTTGTGTGAAGGGTTTCTTCTATATGATTCCCATGACTAGATGTAGCTCTAGTTTCCTGCCCTTCAGTGGGCAGACCTATTTCATATGTTTCTTGTGAGTCTTGAGGTGTTGCAATTCTTGTTTGCCTTCTTGATGAAGAGGGCTTGGTGGTAACATGTTTCCTCCATGTGGATGGAGATGTAGCAGTCTCGTCATCCCCATGTGAAGAATGGGTTTTAGAACCTTCTTTATGTCCATGTGAGGAGGAAGCCCTTGAAGCTTCCTCACGTCTTTGAGATGTTTCTATGTGTTTAGAGGAGGCCCTTGAGGTCTCCTCATGTCTCCTTGATGAGGATGGCTGTGAAGCCTCTTTTTGTTTATGTGACTTTGTTCCATGATGTGGTTCCTTACTTGGGGTTTCTCGAGGAGATCCCCCAAGGGTTGAGTTATCACCCCTTAGGCTCATGGAGCTACATCTCACGGTCTTACGGGTAGGTCATTCAATGTTACTATGACTCCGCCTATGGGCATGAATTGCTTCTATCTCTCCCTCGGTATCAGACCGAGGGTGCTTACTTCTTGTTTTGACCATGTTGTTTTATGACTTGATCTTTTGAGTTGCAAATTAGGAATGACCACACAATACCAAACAAATGTTTATCTTGATTACCGATTTGAGTGTGCCCTAAACTGTTTGATGTGTTTTGATGTGTTTCTCTTTCGATTTCTTTGCTCTTGTTCTTGGATTAAGAATGAGAAGACTCATCCATAGTGACAATCAAGTACACTCATGCCAAACATGATTTTCTCAAAAGAAGCTAGGGTACACCGTTGAAGACCCAATGGAGGGTTCGCCTAGCTCTTCCACTCTGAACCAATGATTGTTCCAATAGTGGGAGATAGTTTGAACACAAGTAACTTAGTGTCACTATAAGTAAGTTTCTCAATCCATTTCTAGGAAGCTCTAGGGGGTAAACTAGTGGAAGGAGATGAATTCCAATGTCATTGGACTGAATTGAAGGTTGGTGATGAAATCCAACTCTCCAATGTTTTAAATGAGACGTGCATGTGTGGTGTTCATTTTAAGCTTGTGTATCATAAAGTGCATCATATAGCAACAATGAATCTTTCCTATATGCCTAAGTGCAAAAATATATTTCAATATTCAGAAATATGCATGAACTACTATGATTTGTATGAGCGCACTTTATCTCGTGCAACTATGGCCTCTAGCAGGGCCTCAAAGCAAGCAAACAACATACAATGTCTAGCACATTGGATTCTAGGGTAAAATTTTTAGGCATAAGCCATTGTTCCTAGCAACGCCTAGTGGAAAATTTAAAAGGAGATCTAAGATATGCGCAATGCTTAATTCTTTCTTCTTTTATTCCTTCAATTTCCAAACATAAATGTGCTTTAAGTTCTCTATTTTAAACACACAAAAGATAGAAAGCTATAAAATATCAGAGAAGCTATACCAACCTTTGATCCAGCTCAGAGAGTCTATGTTTTGACCTCTGCTGCACTCCAGTCCTGGCCGTTGTTGACCAGAGCGACTGGTTCTTGGCTACTGTAGCTCAGAGCGGCTAAGCTCTATTGGTCATTGTAGCTCAGAGTGGCTAGTTTTTGGCCATTGTAGCTCAGAGCGGCTAGACCTACACACAAAATTAAGTTAGTATTCTAATAGAAAATGAAAAATTAGTGGTGGTCCCACCATGATCGCCATCTATAGCGACCTCGAGAATGCACGCATCGGTCCCTTTTCTAAACCCTACTTGCAATGCTATTTAAAATACCAAAGATAAAATGGAAAGACAAGAGGAAAAAGCATATAACATGAAATAACAAAATATGGATCTCTTTATTGATATTGAAGCTCGGTTACATGTCGGTCCCTCTTAGGGATACCCATTTTGATACTATAAATTACAAATAGGCAAGGAGTGCCCCTTCCATGAAGAGGTGGTGCGCTTATAAAATCTTCCTGGTTTCACACATAGAAATGTATGAGGGCTTACAGATGCCTCCTTCTCTAGGTCTATTTCCTAGAGGGATCCCTTTTGCTCTCGTATGTTGCAATCTTCATCCGATGTACCTGTGGCCCTGCAAGCAATGAAATGACAATGCACATTTAGGTGTCTGAGATTGCCTCCCTAGATGAGGTTGTTAGTAATCAAAGAGTGTAATGGAAATATGATAAAACTATGCCATAAGATCATGTAAATCTATGCTAATGATGTGAAAACATGAAGAAATAGAATAAAATAAGCTATGTCTATCTAAGCTAAGCCTACGGGCCATTGTCCAAGATAGTGATCACTAAAGTAAACCTTACCCTCTTTGCCCCAAAGCTATGGGTCAAAGACTATAATCTGATGTTGAAATAGTAGGTGTTATGCTCTTCAATTCATCAGAGCTCCATCATACATGTGATCTCAAAGAGAACTCTCCGAGTCTCAAAAGCTCTCCTCAAAAGAATGTCTCTCTCCCTTGATGTGATAAAATATCCCCCCTTTGGTGCTCTTAGGCTTGCACCTTTTATAGCGTGAAACCCTAGGTCTATGTCCAAGCCCTAGGAATGAATTTCTCATGCGTAGTGCAAGTTAGCATGAGAAGCTTTTGTCCATTGTCTATATTTGAAGGCTAGTTAACTAAAATCTAACTACCCACTTGAGTCTTCTATGCGAACTGGTCGTTAGCATGAGAAGCTTTTGTCCTTTGTTTATGCTTGGAGGTCAGTTAACTTAAGTCTAAATGCAAACTCAAACCTCCCATGTGAACTGGTCATGAAAAGGAATGCAAAGTCACTCCCACTCACCTTTATTGCATGCAGACTACCACTTCCACCCGAGATTGGGCCTGTTTGTCGGCAAACTACTTCTTATGGCTTAGCCACTGTCATCTACAGTGGCTAAGATCTGGCCGCTGTCATCTACAGTGGCTAAGGTCTGGCCGCTCTAGGCTTGAGCGGCTAGGATCTGGCCACTCTTGGTTTGAGCGGCCAAGCTTGGATGGCTTGAAAAGGCCCCAAATGAGTGGTGAGAACCACTGTTGATGTTTGGAAAGTCCAAGATTATGTCTTATGATCTTATGAGTGTGTCTATGTGAGCAGCTCCCCTAAGCATGACATGATGTAGGTGTCTATACCTCCTTAGGAGCAACCTGCTTCTCAGCCACCTGTTACTCTGTGTCCTATCCCCAATTATCTATTCGGGCCTACACTCGATGCCCATCTAGATCATACTCATAAGATACATCATCCCTATCCCAACCTTAGTTGTTTCTACCATGCCAAAGTTGTATGAACCACCATTGGGTGTATACCTTGGTGACCCCAACATCTACAATACCAACATCCACTACTAGAGGATCATCATCGTATGCAACTATTGTAACTTAGGGTATAAGAATATCCCTCTCTACAGTAAACCACCTATAAAAAATAGGCTCTAAAGGTACATCCTACTATAGGCCATACTAGAAGAGCACCCTAGAATAGTAAAAGAACTCCTAGATGCTACCCTTGTGATCAATAACCCATTAGTCACACCTAGTATGGGTCGTAAATTTGTCTACCTTTGCCTAAGTGGGGTACTCATGATAGGGCCTCTATATGATATCCTTGGTCTTTAGGCTAGTCAGAGTCACTATATAATGAGACATATCCCCTACGTGGCATTGAATCTTGTGCTCCTCACACTCTCATGGCCACCTTGCTCTGTAACATCGGGCCATCTCTATAATGGTAGAAATATTAGCAAGAAATCCTCTTGGGTGGTTCACCTTGACGTGCTCCCATATCCAGATATGTAGGAGTAGGTTGCAAGTGATGTTGCCTTGTCTACACTACTGAATCCTGTAAAGCTCATCATAACACTAGGCTAGTAGTGCACTCTCCCAAGCCATGATGATGGGCTCCGTGCTATCCATCAAGTCCTAGACCATTTCTAAGAGGTTCCATGAGAAACCTACTCTATAATAGTTAGGTAAAAGTATATTATATATAAAAATCATCAAAATAGCCTACCACTATGGTAAGACATCCTTCTGATACCATTGATCCACAAAGATCCTACCATGACGATAGTCATAAAACGTAGCAGATGCATGAGCTCCAAATACTCTCACAAAAATAGTGTCTCGGGCATTAGTGGGAGGGGACATAATAGGTACTTCATCAAAAGGAATATGAAATATTCTATATACGTCCTTCGGGGTGATCATCATCTCACCAGTGAGGAGAGGAAATGTGTTGGTCCTGGAGTCCCACCTATGTGCCAAGGTAGTAAGGTAGGCCTGCTTCGACATGATCATCAGTAGTCACATGACATACTAAATTTCATGGGCATCAAGCCATACCCAATACATGGAATTCATCTAGGGCAGTAGTCACATGAGAAACATAGGGTTCCCAGCTCCTGCAAACAAGATCTAAAGAGTGCAATATAAACACCTAAATTAAATGCACTTAAAAAATAAAAGGAGCAACAAAACAAAAATGGTGCAAAATAAAAATTAAGATATCCCATGGCTAGAAGAATAATGGCTAAATGCACCTAAACATTAAACCAAATCAAAATTCACACTTCAAAATTTTAAAAAAATCAATTAAAATCCTTAAAAATCCAAAAAAATAAAAAATTTACCTAAAGTTGTGTAGCCGCTCATACCAGGAGCAGCCACGCAGTAGCCACTAAATACAATAATGGACAGCCATCAACGGTTAAAAAATTGATCGTTGGAATTAAAGCTAGTCACTGACAGTGACAACATCCCCTTTTGGGCCATTTAGGGGCTGCTCTAAGCGTCAATGACCACGGTGCGACACACCAATGATGTCCCTCCTCAGCCAAAAATAACAAAAAAATTTGAAAAAACATAAAACTAAGTGAAACCCACTAAAATTAAACCTAAACTAAGCCTATCTATGGTTTTAGTTTGTTGCCAACGAGTTTAATTTGGTTCATTTACCGATTACTTAGTGAGGTTCATTTTACCAAATAAAACAAATAAAAAGAATAGGGTTTGAGATATACCCGTGAGTCATCGACTCCTCCATTTGTCGATGCCTCGCCCTGCTCTACCATGGTGTCTGAATTTGGTAGAATTCTGGATCACAATCAATTACTCTCACATCAAAGCTCAAAAGTGTAAATTGACAACTGGAAATAATAAAAGTCAAACCCTAAAAAATTGTGTTTATATTTTCAATTTATGCCTCGACCATTGCTAGCATTAGTGGCCCACACTTTCTGGTTGTTGGACCTGACAGTGACCACAAAATATCAATTAGGGATCGTTGGACCTGACAGTGGCTAGGAAGAAAAGATAAATTTACTCAAGATCTCTCCATGAGGAACCTCAAAATGGGTCATTAAACATGCCTATCGGTCCAAAAAAATAAAAATTTGCACAAATACCAAAAATAATTACATAAATCAAAATCCAAAAACAATATAAAATTCAAAATAATAAAAAAATCAAATAACAAAAAAAACTCAATTAAGCCTCGTATTCCATTATTTACTCTATACACTTGGTGGTTGCAGTGACTTGCGCTTCATGCATTCCTACAAGATGAGTAAATTACCATAGGGTCACTTGGGGGAAATTAGTTATGGATGAATTGAGATGCTTCACTTCAATCTCAAATAAGGCCATGGTGACCAGACCGCCCCACAGGAATGAGGGTTCATCTCATTTTTTCCATAATATTTTTCAACAAATAAAAAGTAGTGATTCAACATAAACTTGAATATAAATGCTATCACCTTAATTCCCTAATAAGGCCATTACGACCAGACCACTCCGTGGGATAAAGATGTAGAATTACTAAAAATGGTTGAAATCACACCTGAGATGGGACCTACCATATAACAACAAAGCAAACCTCTAAAAGAGTCCAAATCATTCATCTTGTTCAAGCGACTCGTTGCTTTATTCATTGTCCTTCCCTCATTGAATCATAATTTGAGGGGGTAGTCATAATATCAATAATCATAATCAAAATCAACAAAATATCACTCAATCATGTCAAAATTGTGTTCATCTTATGAATCATTGCCAACAACTATCATAAGCTTACCCTTTGCTAAGGAAAAAAGCAAATATGATAGTTAAGTTTGTATCTCTCCTCTTTTTGAATCTATAGTTGCTCTAAAGCCTATAGTAGCACTGAAGCTACCCGCTCATCTAATGGACGTGTGCAAGCTTTCGTAAATTTAAGCCTTCCATCTTGTTGGAAGCAATTATTCTAGGATGTGCACCCTTTCTCATGACTAGGGCATCCAATGTTGATCAGATCAATTATCATCACACAACCTATAATGTGGCCCTAGGTGGTCTATTTTTTCTCTGTGTTGTGTTTTCCCATAATGCATCCCAAAAAGGAGCATTTGTAGATACCTAAAATACATCATGTTTAGGAGACTACTCATATGGACACACCCGAAGACCATATAAATAATATTGGACCTTTATAAGAGCTATCAGTGGTCCTAACCACTCAAAAAGGGTAGTTCTAGCCCATTTAGGCTTAGCCACTATCAAGCAGAGTGATCACCACACCTAGCTACTGAAGCTGAGAGCAACCACACCTAGTCACTACTCTAGACAATGGATAGCACCAAAACAAAGTCTAATCATGAATATGGGTCCAAATCATGTAGTCTGACTGCACCTTGCATTTATTTTAGGTAGATTTTAATGTGGAACTCCTAAAGCTCCTCTTGACTACCCATTCAATGCAAAATTATGATTTAAGCTTTCCTCCCAAGATGGTCAGTTGCATAAAAATTTGGTTGGCTTCTCCAGGAAGCCAAGATCTAGATCTAGATCTGAATCTGGGAGGTCTACATATGGACTCTCCCAAGCAAAGCAAAAGATCCATGAATATCATAAGTTTGTGCAGTGACGCTCTAGCCAATTAGAGAGGGATTTCATACCCTTGTAGGAGTAGCGAAGCTCTACCCAATTTAGAAATGGTTTCTAGCCATTCACCCACATTCAAATGCACTTATTCTTCACCACCAACTAGTGTACAAGACACAAGAGGTGACTTTTAAACATAATTTTGAGCAAGGAATCTGGTGCTACAACCCCTCGTTCATCAGGAGAAGATATTCATTTCATAGTCATTGTCATTGACAGTGGCCTGTAGGAATAGCCTAGGGTTTTTAGATATTATTTTCCAAGTTATAGCTTAGACCTATTATTACTTTTGATTTATTAATTAGTTTTAGTATAAATCTTATTTCTTTAATACATTTACATCATTATTTCCTAAGTTACTCATGCATTTATCATTCATTTCTATTTTACTTTGATCTTATTATTCTTATATATCATGTTTATCAAATATGCTAATAAGAGGCTCATCATGAGAGGCCTCTCGTACTACTAATAGTGCTCTATTGTTTCTATGCATGCAGGTTATAGGTTTACAGAACCGATTCAAGGCATTCAGTGCATAAGATCCCTCCAGGCAAAAGAAAAAGGAGGCATCTATAAGCCGTCATACAATTTCGTGTATGAGATCAAGAGGCCTACGGAATCACACCACCCCCTTGCAAGGGGACATATTCACCATTATTCTACCTGTATTTCATTGTATCAAAATTGGATATCCCTTAGAGGGAATGATATGTAACCGATATTTACAATAATTAATAAAATATCTTTCTTTATTTATCATTTCCATGTTATCTGTGCTTTATGGTCTTTTATTTGATATAATATTACAAGTAGAGTAGGGGTGTGCACTTCTCGAGGTTGCACATAGTCCATTGTTGTAATGAGAATCACCAAATGTTCAACTTGATTTTTGATATAGTTGGACAAGTCTACTAGGTAATACAGGCCATCTAAAGCTAGTTTATTTGTAAATTTCTTAGACCTACCCCAATACCAGGTAGGATTCATTCAACCCATTACTATATTGGGTATCACTCAATGGCTTCAAGTGCTAACCATTCCAGGGATTCAAGATCTTCACCCCCTTCTTTTATTCACATTTATTAGGATACTTTATCATGCTTAGTGATGAAAATAATTGTTTATTTTGCATTTGATTTTTATTTTGAGCAAGGGATTTGTGTAGTGATGATAATCACTATTTATTTTGCCTTTGATATTTGCTTTTTTTTGGGTATTTCGCTCATTTTTATGTAAGAAAGGGATTTCTTTAGGTAGGGAGGATCTTGTCCTTTTGCCAATGATCAACACTTTAGACCATGTGCATCACAATATGAACAAGTAAAAACCTTTCACTTAAGGTGACCAGGACCACTTTGTAGTTTTCATCTTTCTTTGTCTAGACTAGAATTGTTAATATTTTAATTAGTGATGAGATTTTGACATATACTAGGTGCTATCAAAACTAGACCTCATCTACAAAAGCAAGAATAGCTTTCTACAAAATCTGAGATCACTAGGTATGGCTGAATTATTGAAAAAAACTAGTGTATTCCTTATAGCAACAGGAGGGGTTATGTTGAAAAACATAATTACTCACAAGGGTGATGGATGATGATGAGGAATAGATGCATGATTAAGATACAAATGTGGTGTCATTTGTAAGATTGTAAACACCACATATCCTAATGCAAGTGCAATGGATGAACATGCCTAATGCAATGCAATTACATGAATGCATATGCAAACTGAAAATGCAATACAAAATGTAAATGTTTTTGTATTTTTGATGTTTTCAATTGTTTTTGACTTTTCAATTGTTTTTGAAATTTTATGATTTTTTAATTGTTTTTAAAATTTTATGATTTATTTGAATGTTTTTGACATTTTGCTTTTTATGTGTGGAGTTCCTTAAGATGAAGAATGTTGATATTTTCAGGCTCTTTATCATCTCCAAGCAATGTAAGGCGATATGTTCTAGGTGCAATCTTCTCTAAGATGATATAAGGACCTAACCATTTGTCCATAAGTCTCGTAAATGCGACAATAGGTTTTAGTTCTGTTGGTTCTCTTTTAGCACAAGATACCCAACCTTAAAGTACCGTAGGTGGATTTTATTTTTATAAGCTCATTTTAGGTGTTCCTGATAAATGTGGAGATGCTCAAGGGCATTCACACAATGTTCTTCAAGAAGCATCATTTGGTCGAGGTGAGCTTGTCATGCAGTGTCATCATCGATGAACTCTTTCAATGTGATACGCAGGGTTGGAATTTCTGACTCTAAGGGCATAATGGCCTCAATATCATATACCAACAAAAATGGTGTTACCCTAGTGGGCATCCGTACGCTAGTTCTGTAAGCCCATAATACAAGGGGTAAATGTAGGTGCCAATACTTATGATTCTATTGAAATATCTTTTTCAAGATGGCTACTACGATCTTGTTTGAGGCTTTTGCTTGTCCATTTTCTTGTAGATAATATGGTGTTGTAAATTTATGCTAAATGTTATATTTGGATGTTAAATCCCACAAATTTGTTTTTAAATGATGAACCATTATCCAAAATTATCTTGGATGGGATCCCAAAGCGACAGATGATATTGTGACCTATGAACTCCATAATTTGTGCTCCTATTGTTGATGTTAAGGGGACTGTTTCCACCCACTTGGTAAAATACTTAGTGGTTGTTAGTATAAATGTGTGTCAGCCCAAATATAGGGGAGAGATATTACCAATTAGATCAAAATCCCACTGAGAAAATGGCCAAGCCACTTGAATGGGTTGTAAGGCCTGTTATGGTAGGTATATAAAATTTACATGATGGTGATATTTAATGCACTTCCTGACATACGTACAACAATACTTCTACATGGTGGATCAACAATAATCCATCCAAAGGATGTGCTTTATGATGGCCATGCTGATGAAATGACCATCACATGTACCATCATGAGCTTGCAAAATTACCCAAGTTGACTCTTGGATCTCAAGGCAATGAAGGAGGACTCCATCATAGCTTTGACAATACAATATATCTCCTAGAAATACATATCTAGTCACTTTTTATCTAAATGCTCATTTTATGGAATGTGATAATCCCTATGGGATTATTCCAAGCTTAAGAAAATACTGTAATTGGCTTAACCAATCTTGATAAGATACAACCTCAATAGACAAGAAGAATAGTTTCCCATGTGACTCAATGTGCATGAATGTAGACTAGGAAAAAACATTATGGTGAATGGTGGTGCCATTCTTCGTAGTACCCTATGAGATCAAAGACCCCCTAGGTGCCTTCTTGAAAAATTCTTTGGCTCTATAGAACCACTCATGGTTTGGTTCTATATGAATCATGTTGACTGATTATTTATTTTCAAAAGCCTCATGTTGTATCGCATATTGTGATATTATCTTCATATGAATGGTAGTAAAGTCAGTAGATGGATTTTGACGAATTAAATATCCCAAAGATGCCATGGTGTCTATAAATCTATTTTATGTATGAGGGATTGCCTTGATGTTATACCACTCTAGATGGACTAGATAAGTGTCAACAAGATCCTTATAAGATTTAAATATGGGACACCTACACCGATATACTCCCTTAACTTGGTTAACAATGAGAAGGAGTCACTAAAGATGTTTAGCTTTTTAATATTCATAGTGATTGTTATTTGGAGATCCAAGATCAGGACCTCGTATTCAGCATTGTTGTTGGTGCAAGGGAAATATAGTTTAAATGATAAGGGTATTGGAGCACCTTGTGGCATGAAAAACATAATTCTTGCACCAACCCCTTGCTCACACTTCGAACCATCAAAGAACAAATTCATTTCAGCTTTGTTATCTAGTTATTTGGGTTTGGATGACTCTAATAATGCAAATGTTGCATCATTGAGAAGTTCTATGATGAGAGGCTTACTATCCTAAAGAGGTGCCTCTACCAGCTGATCAACTATGACTTGTCCCATTATGTAATTTTGGCTAATGAATTCCAAGTTGAATTCTATCAATAGCATGATCCAATTTGCATTACGCGTATTATGATATGTCTTCATCATCATATAATGCAAAGGATTTTGTTTTCATATCACATACATCGTATGACTCAGCATGTAGTGGCACAACTTCATAGTTGTAAAAATCATTTCTAAGCACAACTTTTATAGGTATGAGTACCCTAGATCATAACTCACAAAGGTGTAGCTGATATAGTATATCGCTTGCTCTTTGTCTTACACATTATTTTGGGCTAATATTATTCCCAATGCAAAGTTAGTAGCTGATATATAAAGCAAGAATGGCACATCTAGCCTTGTTGGAGCTAGTACTAGCGTTGTTGCCAGATATTTCTTGATTTTAGCAAAGGCTTACTAACATTCCTCATCGGGACCCCCTTGTGTAGTAGTCGATTCATGGGTTGACATTTGTCCAATAACTATGTGATGAATCGCAATATGGACACTAATTTTCCCTATAGGCTTCTCAACTCTTTGATGTTATTGGGTAGGGCCATTTCTAGGATAGCCTTTACATTTACTAGATCAAATTTGATCCCTCATTTAGAAATGATGAATCCTAAGAGTTTTCCTAAAGTTATGCCAAATATGTACTTCTTGGGATTTAACCTGACATTATGCTCTATCAGGTGATCAAATACTTTTCTCAAGACCTTAGTGTGCTCTTCATGTAGTAATGACTTGGTCAGTAAGTCATCGATATAATACTCTAGGATCTTGTGCATGTAGTCATGGAAGATATATGTCATGGTGTATTGATATGTGGCACCAATATTTTTAAGACCAAATAGAATTACCTTGTAGAATGTGGTTTTGTGCTGATCTTCGGGTTTAATCCAAATCTTATTGTAACAAAAAAAACCATCCATTAGGAAGAGCATCTCATAACCCATAGTTGTGTCTACAAGAGCATCTATATTGGGCAACGAAAATGAATCCTTTGGTGTTACCTTATTGAGGTCTGAAATCCATGAAAATATGAATTCTTCCATCAGGTTTACCTATAGGTACCATGTTTGATATCCATTTTAGATATTCTATGGGAATAATAAATACTACATCCAATCGCTTTTGAAGCTCATTCTTTACCATCAAGGCGATAGTAGGATGCATCTTCCTAATTTTCTACTTGACCAATTACTTTGTAGGATCTAGTGAAAGGTTGTGAACAACCAACTTTGGATCTAAACCCAACATATCCTTGTAGGTCCAAGTGAAGAGATCAAGTCTCTCTTTCAATAGAGGTATGAGGGTGGCCCGTTCCTCAAGAGATAAGATTTCTCCAAATTTAACTTTCTTTGGATCAAATGGATCATTTCTGATGTCCACTTTGAAATTTTCCTCTATTGACATGTGCAACCCCTCCTCAATATGGTGAGGTGTAGGGATCATATGGATATCATCTACTAGATTTAAATGTTTGACTGAATCAAGATTGAAACTAGCATGATAAACATCATGTGCACAACTTGGTGCAAAATGAAATGGTTGTAACATTTCTTCATTACGGAAGAAATCTTCAAGCTCTAAGTGTGAATCAGTGTGATCCCAATCAATAGCATCTAAATTAAGATACACTGGTTTGTAAGGATCATAAGGATCGTGGAGTGGAGTGGTTAACTCAATGGAGATCATGTTGATGGATGGGTAGAATCTCTAGGACCACATGGGTGGAACTCTATATTGTTTATGTGATTTCCACACCTAAGATGTGGCTCTAGGGGTATGGTGATCTTAGGATCTAGTCTATGAATAAATAGGAATATGGGATCACTTGGCTGTATGAGCTATCTAAATGTAGGAGGATCAGGGAAAACTATATGATAGATTTCATCTACATTGGTCAGTCTTCCCCTGAGATGAGGGCCAAAATATACTCTATGATACATCTCATATATATCAAATGGTTTGTTGTGATGATGCAAGTGCTAAGGTCCAAGGTAGGCCATTTTATTCTCATCCTCATAATCACTATCATCTATGAAATATCTATTACATATACACTAGCTCCATGAGGTGACGTGAATGTCAAGGCCCAAGGTAGGCCAATTTAGTCTCATATTTGACCTCACTATGATCTGTAATGTACTCATTTTCTTCTCGCTCATAACCATAGCATGGTTTATCCTCCCACATGATAAGTCCTGATGGGCTTACCTCGAGAGAGAAATTTGGATGATACATAGCAGATGGTTCTATTGTTACCATGGTCACCAACCTATCATCCATGTAGCTTATGTTCAAGTGATAGGTATTCCATTTGATGTCTTCCCAAAATCCTAAGCTTAATCTATCTAGAGATACTAATAATGAATCATCATAGCTTTGAATATAATATCCTAGGTCAGACCTATCAGTATGTAACTGATATTATGGTACAAAAGGGTTTCATCGCCCTTTCTCATATAGACCTAAGCCATAGTCATGCCAATGGTTGAATTTGAAGTATCTAAGAGTAAACTTAGGGTTGGGTAGATAATGAATGTTCATTGTGAAAGTTTCATCATCATACTCTTTAATGTATGTGGCATCATGGGCTTGAACCAAACCAACATAAATGAAATTAGTCTAGTTGGGTGGCATCCCCAATGGTACCACTATTCCTATGGGTAGGTTCGGGACTATTGGTCATCCCATGTCTTGTGCAGACTTGATGATCAGAGTGAAAGTGATATTTTACACAAGATATTCACATGTACTCTATTGGCTAAGTGAAGAGTCACCTATGGTGCAAATGATGTTGATGATGAAGTAGGCTAGGTAGGTTGAGGTACCTCCTCGACTATATCTTGAGGATATTCCTCCTCCATAAGAGTTGAAATTTCTATTGTTGTTATGGTTGGGATTACCTTAGGTTCTTTATCCACCATGTGATATTTTAACTTCTAAGAGTCTGTTGGTTTAGATGTTGTTGGTTTCTCAGAAGCAATATTTTTAGAAGTAGGAGGTAGCACCAATGTGGATAGATCACCTCGCATTGATATTGACTTAATTCTTGGCTACGTGGTAGGGGATGAAGGCATAATGTATAGGTGAGTAGATGGAAGGATGAAATCTCCTGAAAGGTCCACCTAATACACATATTTGAAAGGTTCTTCATCTAATGGTACCATGTGTACCTATCTCTCATGTATGTATTTAACACATTGATGTAGGATTTATGGAAAACATTGTATGTATCTTATCCAGGGACACCCTAGGAGGATCTTATATTGCATAGCCCCTTATAACACATGACACATCACAGGGATGGTCTTATACCCTACCTAAATAGGTAAGACTATTGTACCCACTGTGGAGCACAATGTATCATTGAACACTCTCAATGTGAAATAAGAAGGGACTATGTTATACTTAGATATATTTAGGTGCCTAATAGCTTTGGTTGTTATTATGTTAATCGATAAGCCTATGTCAATTAGAACCCACTTGAAGGATGTGTTATTGATACACACAATGATGTGTAGAGGTGGGTCTGCTATGGTAGTTGGGACCACCTTTATTTTATGATCATAAAAATGAATCACGGGCTCTTGGCACTATTGTACTTGCCCCACAAAATTTGTAAATACTTTAGGGTTTTTGTTCTGGAGCTCAATAGATTTGAGGATTTCCATTAAGGTATCCCTGTGCCTGGGATATTGTTGAATTAGCTCATAAATTGATAACTTAGCCAACATTGTTTGAATACTCTAAGTAATTCTATTTTGGATCATTATCACAGGTCATGATGGTAGACCTAGAATATTATTATGCACTGGCCTCTATTGAGGTGTAGTCGGGATACAAATGGGAACCACTAGAGGCTCTTGTTGGTTGTATCACTGGTTTCTTGTAACCACATTAACGATTTCAATGAATACCTAAGTGGGATGTTCGACTTGAACTTGATTAACTTGAGCGCTCTAATTTCTAGGGTCTTCATGATTTAGCAATGGGTTTTTGAATATTCTCATGCTCCTTTTATTGGAAGCTAGTGGATTTTCAACTTGTAGCTCACCCTTTTTTATCATATTCTGTACAATATTTTTAAAACCGATGCACACTTCAATATCATACGCCTATTTTCTATGGTAAGGGCAATAATGATTGTCTTTGCATCCCTTAGGTTCGGGATGGTTAGGATCAATAAGTTGAAACTTAGGTAATTTGAGTAGTCGTGCCTCACTCAATTGATTAAATATTGATGCCAAAGATTTTGACAATGGCATATACTGGTGAGGCAACCGATATTTTTTGTCTTTGCCCTAGTTATTGTTATTTTGGTTGTAGTTAGCTTGGGGTGGTTGATCTTGGTAATTCTATGGCTATTGACTATTCCTCCTTTTGGCATATTTAATACAACCTAATTGACTAGTGCATGCTTGGCCTGCTACTGTTGATTGCAGTTGTAATGATTGTTCTAGTATTTTTTGCTACAGAGCTTAAGATCTCCTTCTAATTTTACGTCCTCTATAATCTTGGATTACACCAAGGCTTCCTCGAATGTTGCATACTTCTGAAGCTATAGAAGCAATGATATATTCCTGGCACAACTCTTGGTGAACATTTGGGTGAGCTCTAGAGTGGAAATAAAATATGGTAATTTTACCATTAACTTTCACCACCTATTTTCATAGTCTTGTACCGACTCATCATCATACTATATAATATTGGCCAGGTTAGACAAGTTGGTTTTCTTCCTAACACCAAATGAAAAGCATTCAAGAAAGGCATTCACCAGTTGCTCAAAGCTGATGATGTTGTGTTTGGGTAGTTGGTTAAACCACTCTATTGTTGTGCCTGATAACATGATGATGAACATTCTTAACATCAAGGTGTCATTGTGTTGGCGCTGGAAGCACACATTCATGAATTTGATAATATGCTCTTGTGCATCTTCCTTTTCCTTAAACTTATCTAACCAAAGCATCTCAAAATGCTTTGGATAGGTAGGACTTGGTACTGATGAGAACAAGGGTTGATTGTGTATCCTGCTTAAGGTTGGCTTCTACCCAATCATATATTGCTTCTTGAGAGACTTGATTCTCTTAGTAAGTACCTTGTAATATTTTTAAGAGATGATATCTTCCTCCTAAAGGCTATTTTGGGGTGGATGAGGAGGTAATCATTCTGCATTGGACCGAATTGGTCGTTTATATTCCTCTTCCATGGCCACAGATGATGGTTCAGGATAAATTTGTTCTTGGTTGTCCATATTTGCATCTTGTTCTTGTTCATGCTCCACATGTTCTTATGCTATGCATTGTTGGTGTCTCAAAGCATATTGTGAGGTGTGGCGAGTGTGATCATCTACCTATTTTGTGTGCCTCTCAAGTTGGGAAGCAATGCATCTATTGGAGTGGTAGTACTCACTGCCTATGTGTATATTAGCTTGAGCCAACCTATCTACTTGTTCCTCATGTTCAGTTTATTCTAGGGTATATTGTTCTCTCAGGCACTGTTCATATAGATGTTGGTACCATTTTCTTTGTACCTGTGCCTCTTCTTGTTCAATTTTATCTAGATGCTCTTGCTCTACATGCAATGCCTCCATTTTATCTTTGAGTATTTTTTATTGATATTGCACACCTTCATACAACCTATGCACACAGTCAGATTGAACCTCCACCGAAGATCTCTAACTTTGCATCTCTATGCAAGGAGTCACTATGGTAAGGTTCTTTGAAGGAGCCCCCACTATGCTTTTACCTCTATCTGTAAATGCAACATTGTCGGTGTGTAATGACCTGTGTTCTATACCTCCATGATTGGAAGTGTTGTGAGTATTGCAATGATATTTTGATGATTCCCCCCACTTATTATTGTGTCTCACTATTTTTTTATTGCATGAACTCTCAAAAATAGAGCGTGCAGTAGTAGTTTCTTGTCTCGTAGGTATTAGGAGAACCTAATCTAGTTTGTCTAGTTGTCTGGTTCTCCATGGATGATCTTGTGGGGTGCCATTCACTCCAATAATACTGTCATCTATTATAATTCTACCATTCTAAATATGGTTAGGAGTTGTGGTAGATCTAAAATTTTATGCAGCCCTTGTGTCTTACCCCCCATTGGGTTGATCTCACCTAGATTTATCCTGTGAGTATTGGGGCCTTGAAGCTCCCTCCTTTATAAAGTGAGAGGAACCTGTATCTGGTTCTTTAGCTGGGGTTCCTTGAGAGTTACCCCCATGGGTTGAGTTATCCCCCTACGGATCATTGAACTTCGTCCAACAATGTTCTATGTGAGTAGCTCAACATCAATGTTGTTGTGATTGTTATTGGGTGGAGCATGAGTTCCCACATCAGTGTTGGATCAAGGGTAGTTGCTTTGTGTCAAGACCATGATAATGTGAACTTACATATTGTGTAAATTTTTAAGACACGTAAAAAAAGTAGACAAATGTGTTTATATATTTTAAGGATTAGATGTGTGTCTTAAGAACTATTTTATGTGTTTTTAATTTTTTGATTTTTAGAAAGACCTCATGTCACATGTTTTCTTTTGTTGGATGATATTCTTTTGTTAAAGGGGTTTTCACCTATATGCTCACAGATGAACAACCGATAATTAAATTCCAATAACGTAAACCCACCAAAGTATGGAGATGAATCCCATACCCAATCAGGGAGCACAGGTCATGTCGGTACTCACCCAGTCTCACTTGGTCAGCGTTATACCCTCTAAAGAGAAGTACATGTAAATTTTCCAAGCTACATTGGTTCTTGGATTTGGTATTGGCCAAAAATAGGGTTCATAGGATTTGAGCCAACGGATGGAGATGAAGCCCACCATATTTGGTCTCTATTAGTGTTGGGTATGAAGTCCAACTCACTAATATTTAAATGTTATGTGGTTTGTGGAGGTTATTTTTAATTTTACATGAAAATAAAATACATCATAGAGAACTCAAATGATTTTTCTATATAATTAAAAATAATGTTTCCATTTTAGAGAATGCACGTCTAAAATCTAGATGATATTTAGAGAATGCAAGCCTAATTATGAAAAATGGCCTCTAAGTGGTTCTCAATCATGTAAACTCTAACATACAATCTAGACCGTTGGAGACTAGGGCGGATTACAATCAAAGACCGTTATTCCTAGCAACGTGTTGGCATTTTTGCCACATTATTTTGATTGTTGATTATTCGTGCATGATATGTTGAAGTTCTCACTCCTTTACAGGTTTTGATGCAAAAAAAAGGCTAATTTCGAAGACTGTCATGAAATCACGACAAAAAGCAGCATGGAGAGCATAGTTTGAAAACCGTCACGATATCACGACATGTCGCGTTATCGCAGGTGTGTTGAGGAGAGAGGAGCAAATTTAGAAAATGTCACGATTTCACAACGTGTTCCAAAATCGTGGTCAACGCAGTCAATGGCAAAAAAGCAGCAAACATGTCGCGATATCGCGACATGTTGGATTTTCGCGGTCAAAATGGTCAATGGGGGGCAGCGCAGTAAACTGTTGCAAATCATGACAGGTCATGTTTTCGCAACTTATAATGGCCATAGAGTATAGTAAGAAAAACTATAGCGATATCGTGACATAACTAAGCAAAGGGCGTTGACAATAAACTTTGTAGCGATATCATGACAGAATAGTGAGCAAGACGCAAAATGTGAAAGACATCGCGAAATCACGACGTGTTGCATGGTCGCGGCAGATTTGGAAAGAAAATCTTAAGGCATGAAAGTCGTCGTGATTTCGTGACATTTTTGGAGATGAAGTCCAGCAACAGAGAAACGTCGCGATTTCGTGACATATTGGGGCGGAAGGACCAAGTGCAAAAAATTGTAGCGATTTCATGACATGTCGCGTTTTCACGAAGAGGAAGAAAAGAGGCAGCCAGATTGTGCGAAATGTCACGATTTCATGACATGATGAATTTTTGCGGGTTAGAAGCAGGACCATATAGGGTGGATGAAAATTTTAGCGAAATTGTGACATGTCAGATTTTCGTGACTTAGAAGAGAAGATTGAGCAGCGGGTAGATAGTGTAGCAATTTTGCGACTTGTTTAGTTTTCGCGACCCAGAGATAAAACAAAGATGTTGATAGGAGAACATAGCGAAAGCATGACTTGTCTTGTTTTTGCGACATATAAGTGAGACAAAGCCAAAAGAGAGAAAGGTGTAGCGAAATCGTGCCTTGTCACATTTTCATGGAAACAGAGCGAGGAAAGAGTATAATGGTACGAAACGTCACGATTTCATGATGTGTCGCATTTTCACGAGCTAAGGTAGCGAAGGAGCCAAAGGGGCCGAATACATCATGATTTCATGACATGTCGCGTTTTCGTGACCTGTTACAGTTTCGCACCAGAAAGCAGTTCAAACGGCCTAATGAAGTTTTATGATTTCCAACGATTAAAAGCACTCCAGAATTAAATGTTTTGCTGCTTTCCAATGCGGGCAAGGTAGAAGAATGTGTCCAAGCCACCAGAATTAAATATTTCCATTATCCAAAGCTACTGTTCATGATTTTTCTAACGGTTCAAGCATGTTTCAAGAACGACCATTAAATGAAGACGACCGACTCCTTGTTTCATTAAATTTCTGGTTTCTCCGAGGCTGGTTTAAGGGGATGATTTCCTTGTTTCCATTGCACATTTTTTAGATCTCTAAGAAGTTCATTGCAAGTTTTAAATGTTGTAAAGAAGCAAGACTTCTATATAAATCAATGTAGATCTCAGAAAAAGGGATCGAGAGTTTGAGAGACATTTTGCTAAAAACATTCAAGTTCTTTGCGTAAATAAGAGATATTTGGCCTCTAATTTTGCAAGCATATTTCTGTGTGATTTCCTTCTATTTCATGTATTTCTCAGTTATGCTCGTCTTTCTAATCTACTGTTAGATTTCAATTCTACATCTGAATTTGAATATCGCAAATGAGAAAGTGAGTTCTGGAATGCAATCCTGAAGGTTGTCTACGTAAGGTCGTAAGTGGATTATGCTGTATTCTATTATTATATGATGTTTATGAGCTTGAGGTTAGATTCTTGCTGATTTTCTTTCCTTGATCATATAATTTTGCCTATGGCCATATTTCCCATCTCTTTTGTGTATTTCCCGTTTCTTTCTGCACATTTATAATTCCTTTCCTGTAACTTTAGTCTTAATCAAGCTTAGAAATAGTAAGGGAACCAGCCCTCTCTGGAGATTGGTATAGGAGACATTTATTTCTCTCGACCTTTCAATTTTGGCCGGGTCTAGGGTGCATAGACATAGAAAATCCTTTCCTATGGCAGATTCATGACCAACAGTTTTTGGCACGCCCGGTGGGTCAGACTATTTCTATCTCAGAAAGATCCCATAGTATTGAGGGTTTAATGTCCGCCTTCATGCCGTATAGTTAGAACATTTTGTGACTTTGCAGTACCCAAAAATCTCTGAAAGTGGATGCAGTGAAAGCTGTACTTCATGATCACGAGATCAAAGTCTAAAAAAGCTGAAGATCTTGTTGAGTTTTTTGAACTTGACAGCACAAAGAGAGGTGAACACTCTAGGTTGGTTTCCCCATTGCTTGCATCATCTACCATATCCACACAAATCCTTGGTATTGTTACTAGTTTTCCATCTTCTCAGTTACATACACTAGTCCCAATGGCCTAGTATCCTCCACCCAGGCAGTTTTTAGCATGGAACAGCTCAGGGGCTTTGAATTTGCAGGCTCAAAATCTAGTTCCCCAAGATACTTTGAAAGCCTTGACAAACTATGATGGCACGGGAAAGACTGCATATGAACATATTCATGATGTAGCTTCTCTGGCAGCCATTCATGACATAACAGATGAGGATGTGATGGTGAAGTTATTAGTGTTATCCTTGAGAGGAAAATTTTTGTACTGGTATCGATCTTTGCAACCAAGCACTATTGCATCCTAGGATCAGCTAGGAGAATTATTAGTGAAGAATTTTCATGAACAAGCTAACCCATTTTCATTGTTACATCAGTTTAACGCAATCTAGAGGAACCCGTAGGAGGCAATAGTAGATTTCAATGTTCGTTCACCAGAAGCTGGCAGCGAGTACCTGAAGGACTTCGCCCTACCCCTAAGCAAGCTATGTTTTACTACCTTCGAGCATTTAATACAGACATTGGCTTGGTGATCAAGCAGTCCAATGTGACGACCTTCCCGAAACTATTCGAGAAAGCATAAAAGGCAGAGGCAGACTTGATTGCAATCGGCAGGCTTCCCCCAAAGGTAGCAATGCCCATTTTACCTGATATTCCACATCATTTATATCCTAGTTCTTTTTTGCAATCTATGTCTTCTATGTACCCTATTCCATCATGGAATTCCAGTGCACCTCAAATTACACCTATCCTAGTTCCTCAGCTCTTTGCTTTAGCAAATCCCCAGTTTCCTGCACCCAACATTCTGCCATTCCCTGCTTCCACTTCATTCCCAGCATTACCGGCACCGCCAGCACCTTTGCCCTTACTAGCACCTCCTACGCCTGTAAATCCTGATCCATAAATGGCACTCCTGCAAGAGGTAAAATCTGCCAATTCGGAAATAAGAGCAATGGGTAATAAGATCACGCTTATTGAAAGGAAGCAAGCTGAGCGAGATTTCTAGCCTAGGAGATTTCAACCTCCGCCAATTACTAGAGAACAAGCTGCTTCAACAAGCAAAGCACCCAAGAAGAACCTGACTGTTTTGGCAAATGAAGATGTAGCATCTATGGAAAGAACATATTGGTGTTCGACATGCAATGATCCACACGGAGAAGACACTTGCATGGTTCACTTGAATTATGTGTAGACATTTGCTGCTAGTTCTTTAGGAGGGCAAGTCAATATGATCTCTGAGGCAGGCCATAGCTTAATGGTTCCATCAGAAGAGCAAGTTTTGGTTCTCACAAGGACTAGAAAAAATCTTGTTACAGTAGATCCTGCTGAGTTAGAGCCATTAAAAGTGCCAGCTGATTTGAAAAAAATAGTGAAAACTCCTGTGCAAGCATCAAAGGTAGATGTGCCTGTTTTTCCGAAAGATCCTATTCCACACAGAACACAAGAAAAGGCCGCAACTGCACAGGAAAGATCAGAAGCAGAGGAGCAAGCTAGAGAAAAGCTGAAGTACCCTTCATTGACAAAGAGGCTGAGAGTACAAGCCACCCAGCAGTATCAGAGTAGATATGATCACCCCATTGAAAGGAAGGAATCTATTGTGGTTGCATACGACATTGTCGAAGAACTGAAGAATACCCCAACTAAGGTTAGTCTTTACGATGCATTGCAATTGCCTGGGCAGGTAGATTTATTGCAAGAATATTTGAAATCTGTGAAGGATAGTGAAAAGGGTTCTACCCAGACAATTTATCCTCAAGCTTTAACCACTTCTATCACTGGTAAAAATAGACCACCCCGGTTTTATCTATCATTGCAAATAGAGGGTTGAATCATACATAACTACATGATCGACTCTGGAGCCGCTACAACTGTCATGCCAAAGGCAGTTTGCAAAGTTATGGGTATGTAATATACATGAAGTAGCTCTAGAGTCTTGCAGTTATATGGTACTCCTATGAAAATGGTGGGTGTAATCAAGGATGTCCCAATTGTTTTACACACTATGCCTCAGATTACAGTCATTCAGGAGATAGTTGTGGTGGATCTAGAACTGTACTTTAGTATGTGCTTATCTAGAGAGTTTACTACAAAGTTGGGAGGTTACCTTGCACTGGATTATTCCCACTTGGAAATACCTTTCAAAGGTAAAAGACTCCGGATTCATAATGAAAAACCTTCCTCTTTTCATATTGAAAGGTTGGATGAAGCAGGAAAAACCATGCAGTCTGTCAAC
Source organism: Wollemia nobilis (assembly GCA_028583015.1). Classification (NCBI taxonomy): domain Eukaryota; kingdom Viridiplantae; phylum Streptophyta; class Pinopsida; order Araucariales; family Araucariaceae; genus Wollemia; species Wollemia nobilis. The sequence goes on along the minus strand of JAQPPZ010002189.1, from coordinate 2,051,171 downwards.
ATGCTAACCGAAGAGTTAGAGGGTTCTGATTTGATGAATGAGGTTTTAGATGAGCTTCAGTTGGAAGATGGGTTTTCCATGCTTGATTTCAATGCTATGCTGGAAACTAAAATTGGTTGTTATTCCATTACAAAGCAGCCTGAAGAGGTTGAAGTCAAGTTACCTCCTGATCAATTTGGTCAAGACTTTCTGCCAGATCAGCTCTATTTTGATGGAGCACAACACAAAAATGGTGCTAACACCGGGACTGAACGATCATGCCTAGGTCTCAATATGGCTAGGACACTTGAAATATAGTAGTTTCAAATCTTTGGTGACTCTGAGCTGATCATCAACCAGGAATCTACTGAGTGTATGTCAAAATTCTAGGATCCAGGAGACAGGACCGTGTTTGGGTTTGTGTCTTTCCTGAAAGTTCACAACTAATTTTGGAGTTACCCTATACATAGCAAAAAAAAAATAGAAAAAGAGAAAAAAAAGTATTGTTTTCCTCTGTCAACTTCGGCTCTTTTTGCATGCGAGCCTACAGGTACGTATTTCTTTATTTTTTCTTCTTCCTTCCTAGTAGTTAGTGGCTTCCTCTCTATTTCTTCCCTTCCCCTCTTTATTCCCTTCTTCTCCTACTCCTTTTTCTTCTGCAAGTAATCAAGCCACTGCTATTGTTTCTTTTTCCCTTCCTACTATTCCCGTTTCTTCTTTTCCTTTTCTTCTAATTTCATTGTTGTTTTAGCATTTATCGGTTCCATTCCACCACTTCACTCCTTTCATTCCCACCTTCCATTCCATTCACCTCCATTTCCATTTCATAGCAGCTGGTAGCACAAAAGCACTCTGTTACTGTATCTACCGCATCACTCCCTCCATTCCATTATTCCATCATTTATCATTTCCATTCCATAGTCCTCACTTCACTTATTTCATTCATTTCCATTTTGCAACCTCTGGTGCTTTCATGGAGATTATTTTACAGCACCTGGTCAGCTAAGCCAAATACAAATTCCTTGAGTTTTTAGTAATTCAGCAAGAGTTGTTGCAGCAGTCCGCCGAGATGTACCCCATCAGCCAGCTTTTTGTTCTCAGTTTTTTCTTGACTCTGTTGCCCAATGGATTCAGACCTGGGATTTGTACATACAACAAAATTGTATACCCCGTAAGCCGCCAAGAATGTTGGCATTTTTGCCACATTATTTTGATTGTTGATTATTCATGCATGAGATGTTGAATTTCTCACTCCTTTACAGGTTTTGATGCAAAAAAAAGGCTGAGTCCGAAGACTATCATGAAATCGTGACAAAAAGCAGCATGGAGAGCACAGTTTGAAAACCGTCGCGATATCACGACATGTCACATTATCGCAGGTCTATTGAGGAGAGAGAAGCAAAGTCAAAAAATGTCATGATTTCACGATGTGTTCCAAAATCGTGGTCAACGCAGTCAATGGCAGCAAAGCAGCAAGGTTGTCGTGATATCGCGACGTGTTGGATTTTTGCGGTCAAAATGGTCAATGGGGGGCAGCGCAGTAAACTATCACAAAATCGTGACAGGTCACATTTTCGTGACTTATAATGGCCATAGAGTATAGTAAGCAAAACCGTAGCGATATCACGACATAACTAAGCAAAGGGCGTTGACAATAAACTTTGTAGTGATATCACGACAGAATAGTGAGCAAGACGCAAAAGGTGAAAGATGTCACGAAATCACGACGTGTTGCGTGGTCTCGAAAGATTTGGAAAGAAAATCTTAAGGCATGAAAGTCGTCGTGATTTCATGACGCTTTTGGAGATGAAGTCCAGCAACAGAGAAACATCGTGATTTTGCGACATATTGGGGCAGAAGGACCAAGTGCAAAAAATTGTAGCGATTTCGCGACATGTCATGTTTTCATGAAGAGGAAGCAAAGAGGCAGCCAGATTGTGTGGAATGTCATGATTTCGCGACATGACAAATTTTCATGGGTTAGAAGCAGGACCGTATAGGGTGGATGAAAATTGTAGCAAAATCACGACATGTCAGATTTTCGTGACTTAGAAGAGAAGATTGAGCAGTGGGTAGATAGTGTAGCGATTTCGTGACTTGTCTAGTTTTCGCGACCCAGAGATAAAACAAAGATGCCAATAGGAGAACGTAGTGAAAGCGCGACTTGTCTTATTTTCGTGACATATAAGTGAGACAAAGCCAAAAGAGATAAAGGTGTAGCGAAATCGTGCCTTGTCACATTTTCACAGAAACAAAGCGGGGAAAGAGTATAATGGTACGAAACATCGTGATTTCATGATGCGTCATGTTTTCACGAGCTAAGGTAGCGAAGGAGCCAAAGGGGTCGAATACGTCATGATTTCATGACATGTCGCATTTTTGCGACCTGTTACAGTTTCGCGCCAGAAAGCAGTTCAAACGGCCTAATGAAGTTTTGCGATTTCCAACGATTAAAAGTTCTCCAGAATTAAATGTTTTGTTGCTTTCCAATGAGGGCAAGGTAGAAGAACGTGTCCAAGCCACCAGAATTAAATATTTCCATTATCCAAAGCTATTGTTTGTGATTTTTCTAACGGTTCAAGCATGTTTCAAGAACGACCATTAAATGAAGACGATCGACTCCTTGTTTCATTAAATTTCTGGTTTCTCCGAGGCTGGTTTAAGGGGATGATTTCGTTGTTTCTATTGCACATGTTATAGATCTCTAAGAAGTTCATTGCAAGTTTTAAATGTTGTAAAGAAGCAAGACTTCTATATAAATCAATGTAGATCTCAGAAAAAGGGATTGGGAGTTTGAGACATTTTGCTGAAAACATTCAAGTTCTTTGCATAAATAAGAGATATTTGGCCTCTGATTTTGCAAGTGTCTTTCTGTGTGATTTCCTTCTATTTCATGTATTTCTCAGTTATGCTCGTATTTCTAATCTGCTGTTAGATTTCAATTCTGCATCTGAATTTGAATATCGCAAATGAGAAAGTGAGTTCTGGAATGCAATCTTGAAGGTTGTCTGCGCAAGGTCGTAAGTGGATTATGTTGTGTTCTATTATTATATGTTGTTTATGAGCTTGAGGTTAGATTCTTGCTGAGTTTCTTTCCCTGATCATATAAGTTCGGCCTATGGCCATATTTCCCGTCTCTTTCATGTGTTTCCCGTTTCTTTCTGCACATTTATAATTCCTTTCCAATAACTTTAGTCTTAATCAAGCTTAGAAATAGTAAGGGAACCAGCCCTCTCTGGAGATTGGTTTGGGAGACATTTCTTTCTCTCAGCATTTCAATGTTGGTCGGGTCTAGGGTGCATAGACATAGAAAATCCTTTCTTGTGGCAGATTCGTGACAAACACAACGACTAGTAGAAAACCCAAGAGAATTCATAAATTTTACTTTAAAATTTCTCTATGTTCTCTAATTAACATTCATCTACTACATTTCAAAAAATAAAAACACAGACAAAGAAGCAAAAATATAGAGATATCAACCAACCTAAAATCCAAGTCTATTGATGATCAGGTTGTCTATTTTTTACAAGTTTTTTGCTAGCCACTATCACTCAAGGCGGCTCTGAATATGGCCACTATATTCAAAAGTAGCTGAGCTCTACTAGCCACTGTCAATCAGAGTGGTTGCACCTATGTTAAAAAATCATGCAACATATCAGCAAACAATGCAAATTTTGGGTGTTACCATCATGATCACCATATGTACAATGCTATAAATCATGTACCTACTGTATTTGCATCATAATATCAAATACAAAGAAAGAAAACATGAAATGACAATGAATTAAAAAAATATAGTCTCCTTTTGTTAATTCATAATGAGATTTTGTTACATGTACATCCATCTTAGGGATACTAAATTTTGATACAATGAATACAAATATGTGAAGCCCCTAAAAAGGAGTAGTGCAACCCACATGCCTTCTAGACCAACACGAATTGAATGAGCGCTAACAAGGATGCATCCTTCTCTATTTTTCAAGAGGAAATTGATGTTGAGAATTATTTGAATCTTGAAAGAACCTGTAATCTGCATACAAGAAACAATAAAGTACAATTAAAAATATGAGGCCTCTCATGATGAGGTTTTTGTCAATAAAATGTAAGAAGTATGGCTAAACTTGAAATAAATCATAAATATATGCAAATATGATTATGAAATAGCTAAATTAATGTAAAGCATGCTTGAAACAAGTAGATCTAACTAATCTAACATGAAATTTGTAATAAAATAATGAAATGAAGCTAATATAAGAAGAGTAACTAAATCTAACAAATATGACTAAATCAAGGTAAAGCTACCTCTAATATTTCTAACTAACCATGTAAATGTATTGAAAATAGTAAATCTACTCCAAGCTAATCTAATAAAGCAAAAATCTAGGCTAATAACTAAACAAATGATGCAACAAACCCTATTTTTTGTCTCTTAGAGCAGTCGGTTTGCTATTCACTGACATTATCAATGGCTGAGGCCTACGAGCTGCTATCAAATATAGTGGTCATGAACTAAATATTTTACCTCTTAAATTAGGATCTACGATGCACGATTCACCAATTGAATTGATGGTTAAATATTGCTTGCTTGTCCATAGATGGATTGGCAATTGAAATTAGTAGAATTCACATCATATTGATGTAGAATTATGAGGTATGTTTCTCAATCCTTTGTAAGCTCAATTTTTGTTTGCATGCTTGTCACTCCACAATTGGGCAGCATTTTGACACTCCTAAAGGGCTATCAAGTTGCTATCAAATCTGGTAGAGCTTCGCTGCATAAACATTGTATATATTTTACATTCATGGGAGGGCCTATAAATAGGCTTCTTGAATTCTAATCTTGGATTCATGGAGAAGCCAAGATCAAGAATTGCCAGCCTATGGTAGTTGGGAGGAACCTTATAGAATATTCCTCACCTAAAAATACCTAATATCAGTTGCATTTGGTCATTACAACTTTTTTTTCGCTTGACATAGGAGGTCAAGACAGTTTTTGATCTAGTCATTGTCAGTAGGAGTGGCTAAGTTTGTAGTTGTACTGAGCATCAACGACTAGTCTGGTAGTCACTTTGAGCATCAGTGGATGAGCCTACATAGGACTAGGCTACCCCAAATGAGTGGTTAGAACCACTTCTACCTCTTGGAAAGGTCCAATATCATTCATATGGTCTACAAAGTTTCCCATATGAGTAGTATCCTAAACATGATGTTTTTTGGGTATCTACAACAAGATTTTAAATCAACAAAACATAATTCACTCTAAAACATAAATAAATTAGGAAGATCTCTTTGACCTGCAATATACACAAAATTTCCAAACTCTTCTTCCTTGTCCTCTAAGTCCACCAACCCTCCCTTATTGCATGTCCCCTTTTGATATCTAAGGGTGGCTTTTTATAATGTTTTGAAGGTGCCCCTTTCATATGGTGAAGGGTAAGCTAGGTAATGACCTGCTAGAGGGGTCATGTGGGTAGTCAGACCCACTAAGGTGGTGATGCACATAAAGTGGTGGAATAGTGTTTTAGAAGATTTCGGGTGGCTATATTTTAATTTTAAATTTCTTCTAGAGCCTTGTAGGTACAAATTCCTTTCTCATGGCACTTAGAGCCAAAATGCTTCTCCCTAAATATTTTAACTCCTTATTAATATGCAAAACATACTAATAATTTAATTCACAAGAAATCCTCCCTTTTTATTAAAATATATTTTTCTTCTAGGGTGCATTTTTCAAAAGCATTAAATAAATCACCCCAATTCCAAAAATCTTAAAATTTTCCAATACTTTATACTACTTCACAAAAATGAGCATTATCTTCCCCATTTTTTTGACAAGCACAAGGGTTCGATCGAGGTGGGATGTGACATTTTTGGCATGTGTCTTGAATTTTGACCTCACAACAAAATCACCATCAAATATAAGTTTTCTATCCTAGTTATAGATTATTTATTGGATGAATTTCTATGTGCTAAATACTTTACAAAACTAGACTTGCTTATGGGTTCCATAAAATTAGGGTTAGAAAGTATGATATCCCTAAGACTTTATTTTTGCATACATGATGGTCATTAAGAATTCCTAGTCATGTCTTCTCATGTCACTAATTCTCCTTCCACTTTTAAAAATCTTAGTATTTTTTATTTTATCCTTTTTTTCATAAGATTGTCATAGTTTTCTTTGATGGTATCTTAATTTATAGCAATTCCTAGGAAAATCGTCTAGTTCATGTGGATAAAGTTCTTCACCTATTACAAAAGAAAAAAATCTTTTTCAAAAGGTCCAAATGTGTCTTTGGGGTCCATGAGGTAGAATACTTTGTATATATAGTATCTTAATAAAAAGTCAAGGTATATATAAACAATATTAAATCCATGCAAGAGTATCCCTTTCCCAAACCCTTAAATAGATTCATGGAACTTTATGTCCCTACTACAATAATATTTTTATAAGCATGGCAAGATAATTTCTCCTCTCACTACTCTCACTAATAATGATGCCTTTATTTAGTCTGAAGTAACATTTTAATCCTTCTAGTCCCTAAAGGAGGCTATGTGTACCACCCCTATTTTGGCTACCTTTGATTTGATGATACCCTATATCATTATGTGTGATGCTTTAGGCATAGGTATTGGAGATATTTTGATGCAATATGGAAACACATTGGCCTTCCAAAGTAGAAAATTATCTAGTAAGAATATGTGATGATACACTTATGAGAAGGAAATATTATATATTCTACATATTGTAGAGAAATGGAAACCTCATTTATTTTTATGTTTCTTCATCATTAAGACTAACCATAGTAGCCTTAATCATTTCTTAGAATAACATCTCTCATGTCCTAAATAGATTAAATGATTAACCAAGCCCTTGGGGTATAATTTTCTCATTGAATACAAGAAAGGAAAGGAAAATGTGGTGGTAGAAATGATTTACAATAGTCCACTTATAAGAACAAAATTTTAGTTGTTCTACATGATATAGAGAAATGTCAACCTCATTTATTGGGGTAGAACTTCATGATTAAGATTAATCATAGTAGCCTTACACATTTATTAGAACAACATATATCATATCCTAAATAGAATAAATGGTTGACCAAGAACTTGGGATACGATTTTGTCATTGAATATAATAAAGAAAAGGAGAATTTGGTCATTGATGATTTATCTGACAAATATAAATACTTTATTGTTGTCAGTGTTATCTCTAGTCCTCGTTCATAATTTCTTTTTCAAATTCAAGAGGACTAGCTTTCTAACCTAGATACTACTTGGATAATTTAGCAAATGAAGGATGTATTCTCACTACCTTCCTATTACTCATATGTTTATGGATTTCTCTACAAAAAAAATTACATTTATCTTCCTCAATCCTTGGTTTAAAAGACTAGATTTATCTAAGAATTTCATGCATCACATTTGGCTAGACATTATATATTCTTGAATATATATTAGTGAATGAGTAAATATTTCCTTGGAAAGGATTAAAATCATATGTCAAGACCATTATGGCCAATTTCAAGGTATATTAACATAAAAATGAGAAAAGGGTTAAATATCTTGGGTTGTTGGAACCCTTCCTATGCCTGACTACCAATAACAATACATGTAGATGGATTTTATAAACAACCTTCCTAATACTAAGGTAAAAATGGTGACCTTTGAGGTAGTGGATCACCTTTCCAAGTATGCTCATTTCTATATATTACAGCATCCCTATTTGGCCAACAAGGTTTCCAAGGTATTTCATGATTCTATTTTTAATTTGCATGGTATGGCCAAGTCCATTGTCAATGATCATGACCCTATATTCATCAATAACTATCAGAAGGAATTATTTTATTTTAGTGGTACTTAGTTGAATATATCCTCCTCTTATCACCCCAAATAAAATGACTAGATGGATATTATAAATAAATGCTTGGGTACTTGCCTTCGTTATTTTTCTCAAGATAAGTAGTATAATTGGGTTCATTGGCTCCTATTACTTGAATGGTGGTATAATAAATCTTACAATTATTCCCTCAATATGTCCCCATTTGAGGGATTGTATAGCTAAAAACTTCCATCAATTGTAGACTATGTTCTAGCTTCCTTCAAGTTGGCCCAACTACATAATTTTTTATAGCAATGATGGCCTGTGCTTTAGCTTTTTAAATATTATTTGACCTAGGCATAAAAACATATAAAGTAGTAGCAAGATTCAAACAATTACAAATAACAACTTATCATGAGGCATATATTAATTTTGTTCCTCCATCCTTATAAGCAATTTCCTTGAATATCAAGTCTAGTTAGAAGTTGGCTATTCAATTCTACGACCCTACAAGATGGTTCATTACATTGGTGAAGTGGCATACTAGTTGGAGATTCCACTATCTTCTCACATCCATATTGTATTTCATGCTTATCATATCAAATAGGTTATTGGATAGAAGTTGTAGTCCCAAGAAGATATTATAGTATTTGATGAAGAGGTTCAAATCACTCTCCAACCAGAAGTAATGTCATAGTCTAGAGTTTGTCTTTTGTGATCTCACTAGATTTAACAATTCATCATCAAGTGGTAGGATATTTGAAAAGAATATTCTAAATGGGATCCTAAGAGTAGATTTTAGTATTTTCTATCTTTAAGAAAAATATTTTTGAGGGTGATATCCATATAATGAATCCAATGTAGACACATTGACTATATTTATTTTTTATTAGCTTAGGTCTTAGGTTAAGGTAGTTGTCCCTTAAGAATTAGGGTTAGGGTTAATGTTGATTTTATTTATAAATACAAAGAGTTATATTGTAGTTTGAATCATATTCTATATCCAAATATTAGTCACCTCTACTATGCATTTGAGACTTCACCCTCTCCAAGTGGTTATGAAACTTTACCCTCTCTAAGTGGCTAAGGATTTGTATTGATTTAAATATCAAATCTAATTACTTGCACTTCTAATTTTTTGCACTAAATCTGAATTTATTGTTATCATTGGATGTTGTTTATTATGCATTATAGAATTTCCACTTCATTACTATAATTATTAAAGTTTTTCATTGTAGTTGTATTATTTCAGTCTCTTGTAGGATGTTTAATCTATCTTACTCGCACTAGATACAATATATATTTTGTTATTCATTATTGTTCCAATAGACAACAAAAGTATGCAAAATGTAATATATGCAACAAAAGGTAAAGCAATGAATGATATTAAATTTGATAAATGTTGTGTTTCGTCGCTATTATAATATGATACCCATGTAGGGATTTTACAATAAAATTGGGGAGCATGTATTGCATACAAATGACTATGGTGCTTGAGTACTTTAGTTCTAAAATAATGAATGAGGTGGGTTTCCAGTGAATTTCATTGTGTTGAATGCTAATTGGGACTAAGTATGGTGCCTCTGGGTTGATGTGTTGGTCGACAGATACCAGATCTAGAGTAGGCAGCTCTCTGGATATTGAAAATTTATAGGAAGATTATCATGGTTGGTGATCATCTATTGGTGGATGATTGTGCTATGTGTATTGCTGCAATCGAAGAAAAATAGGTCCATGGGCTTGGGCAACTTTTGACTACTATCTGGTTTTGCTTTGGATTTGATTTGTACCTAGGGGCTACACATATGCAAACCTAAAAAATAATTAGTAATATCTATTGATCCTCCCTAGATGAGGCTCAATTTCAAATAAAATAAAACTAATGCAAGTACTGATAGAAATGATAAACATGCAAAAGTAAAATGGATAAGCTTGATTTTACCTTCTTTGAGGACCATTGTCATTTTTTTCTACATTATTGCATTGCATGTGGTGATGCTGCTACTTTATAGTTGAACTATACTACATTAGGAAGCTTCCTAGATAGGCTAGGAGCCAACCATCCAAGGTCAGATGACCATGGGTTGAGACCATCCAAGGTGGAATGGTCATGATCTGTAGTGTTTGAAAGGTATCCAAAAGCATATCTAGACTTGCAGGATATGCAAATGGGTTTCACATAGAATGGGGATGGGAAAATATTGATATCTCTAGGATATGATCACTATGGTTGGTCAAGATTTCATCAAGGCTTTGTTAGGCTATCCATACTCAAAATCCAAAGGGAGGGCGAGACTCAATTTATAACTTTCTCTATGAGAAAGGATAAGGAATCAACTCATCCAATTAAGTGCATGTAACTAGGAGTTGTTCCCTTGCATTGGATTTATCACTAGGGGTGCATGAGATGAACTCACCTCATAATTATCACCAGTGGATGAGTGCACACTTTGTATATCTAGTTAAGTGGATGTACATGGATGTTTTGATTGTTTTATATTTAAATTAAATATTATTTAATTTAAATAAGTATGCTTAAGTGAAAGTGCATGATGTGCATTATCTTATCAATTGGATGTGCCTGGATGGATTGGGTATGCATGTTGAGTTAACTAGTTTAGTTAACTGAGTTTATGTAGTGCATATCCAAGATGCAACTGAGGGTGCAAGCATAGGTGGAAGTGCAACTAGCAGTGACAACAAGTTCATTGTAGATCAAGGCTTTTTCATGTGTGTGACCATCTTGAATGGTGATAGGTGGAACTACCAGTGCCATTGATTATGTGGAGGGGTTCCTATGAGGATAAATGCATCCATGAAGAGGGGTGCAAGTTTATGCAATCCTAAGCAATAACTAATTAATCATTTAATAAATAAATTAATTAATACTTAGGGAATTTATTTTTTATTTAATATTAATTAAATGTAATTAATATTAAATATATTAATTAATTATGATCAATTAATTAATATTTATTGTGCTAGATTTAGGTGTCTACAAATGCCCATTTTTGTATCATGTTGTGTGAAAACACAATGTGATGCAAAAATAAATGACACCCGTGGACGATGGATGAATGATGCAATGATTCTTGTGCTTGAAGGGGTATGATGTTTTAATACCCCAATTTGAGATCAATGTGCGGTGCCCTAGTGATGGAGATAACAAATGCCTTTGAATCTTGTTGTTAAACTAATGACTAACTAAAATTTTGAGGCACGGGCTTACCACCGCTGTGACAATGTGTTGCATCGGTGGGATTTTTGTGACCACCATTGTTGAACTGAATTTGTGGGAATCTATGACAATATTCTTGGATATTTGTCAAATCCATACTAGGTGTGTTGTGTACCAATCATAATCGAGGTAAAAATTTGGTATTGTCTACCCCCTCAAGTATCGAGTCAAAAAAAGTCAGCATGAATGAGGTCGATGAGGTAATTGATCTCATCGATTGCTGAATTGATGCATTTGGTTGCTTATTATGGTGGTTTGTTCTCTTTTATATTTTGCATTTTTCTCTTTTTTTTGTTTGTAAAATTTCTTAACCATCTAATATGGTAACGTCTCGACCATCCAAGATGGTTGCGCCATGACTTTCATGGATGGTTGCACTACTATGGTTATATATAGCGAAACCGTAGGATGACTCCTCATTTTAATGTCACTCATGATGAATGAGATGGAGAGGAGGATAGCATTGATGAAATTGACCTGAAGTACTACCAGTTTGGATTGATGAATAGAGAGCATGGCATGAGTTGCCATTGTAGCTAGTTGATGAGGCCTGGAAATGCCTCCATAATAGCATGTTTTGAAAAATTAAAACTTGCCTAAAACTCTATGATTTAATTTATATACTAGTTAAGTTGATCTAATATATTGTGTATTAATTATTTGCATGATTGATGTGTTTAGAATATTATATGCTGATTTTTACAGTTTTGTGTAGTTTTATGTCACTTTGCCATGACCTGTTACATAAGAGATATGCTTAGGCTGATAGCAACACTTTACTATTCTTATTTTGATGTTTCTCAAGAATTAATTTCTTTGAATTTAGCAAATAGTGCAAATAACTCATTATCGTGCAACAGAAACTAGTTTTCCTGTGTAAATTCCATCCAACTACCAATGAATGGCAAGGCATGGAATTCACACATGAAGAGGAATGAAGGCTATTGTAATATGATCCTGAGGACTAATCCACCTGAGAAATGCAGCTGAAATCAATTGAATAGTACATAGTTGGTCATTTCGAAGATCTTCGGATTGAGAAATACAGTCTCTTTGGATTGAGCGAATATCTTTGGATTGAGCCACTTAGCTCCGGATTGAGAACATAAAGCACTTTTTGACCTGTTGACTAATTTTTGATGGTGGAAAAAGGTAAATAAGGCTGAGGAGGTTAAAGGAAAATATATCCCATCTAACTTTGTCGTCCTTGCCGTCCAAAACCACAATTTATGGAAAAGATCCTCTTCTAGGATAAACCTAGGGAATACTGTAGAATAACAAGAATTGATTTATAGAGTATATTTTATGTTGTAATTAGATTTTATGCATCTATAAAATATAGCTCCCATTCAAGTTGAGCTAATAATAATAATAGTAGAAATAGTAGTAGAGAAAAGATAGATAGAGAATAAGCGAGAAAACTGAGACTGTTACAGTTCTGTAATAGGTTTTAGCAGTAGATTTGTAATCATGTTCTGAATCAATAAAGTACAAGTTTTTCTAATCATTCTATTATGTTTGAGTGTAATATTTATAGAGAGAGAAACTCATACCTTCTTTTGTAAAAGGAGGCTGGCCACTTCCAGACCTAGGAGGAGGACTAACAGACAAGTTTTGTTCTGATTTTACTACAGCATAATATGTTGTGAAACTTGTCAATTTTATTCTTTTGTAGTAGATAACATCCATTTCAGTCCTAATAATTTATTTTATATTCAATATGCTTTTGTTATGTGAATAATAGTATATCTAATTAGTCTTTTTGCTTTCCAACAACTTTCCAATTTACTACAATTTCCATTTCTAGCAATTTATAGTTTCTTGCAATTTTCCTGCATTATTGTTTTTGTTGTCAACCTCTGCACAGAAGATTGACAACCTTATGTTACAGAGTATTGACAAGACTTAATTTTAGTTTTCATTATTACAAGAGTAAATAGACTTTCATTTTGCAACTGTAATTAGGTTTCCAATTCTGCAATTATAACTAGGGTTTTAATTCTTTAATTTAATTAGATTTCATTCTTGCAACTATAACTAAGGTTTCATTTCTATAATAAAAAATTAGTCTTCATTCTTGAAATTATATTAAAGTTCAATTTATGCAATTTAGAGGTATAAGAGACCTAAAAACCCCCACACGATCATTTCCACTGTTTCTCCCAATTGACCTTAAATTATAGCCTTGTTCACTTCTTCTTTCGCAGATAGCCTTGTACACTACCCTGGATTGACAAATTCATTGAGAATTAATGATGTGCTTAATGACAGCACATAATTTTGGCATTGTTTCTAGGGAGAGTGTTGTTAGAAGGTGTCAATAGTTCAATAGCTATTAATTAGACTGAGTTGTGAAAATTTAGGGTAAAATCTGAATATAACAGCTAGTTAAGTAACAATTATTGACTTATAATTTATGTCATTAAGGAGTAGGCATGAATGAGTAGGCCTAGGGATGAATAAGGTAAAATTATCCAAAGATATCCTTGGATTATTACATTAAGAAGATCTTCATGCCTAAGGGGTGAATCACCTATTTTTGAACTACTAGAAAAACTAAAACAAAAACCACCAGCTTCATCATCATCAGAATCTCTCAAGTAAGAAAAATTACTAGACTCATTATCAATAGAAGGTTTTGGACCCCTTGAGAAAGAAATTTGGATAGGTTTAACTGTTTCTAAAGAACAGGAAATTATGACAGAAAGAGGCAATCTAGATGGGTATGACCAGCATGGTCGTGTCCATAGTGAAAATGATCAAGATGTGCTCCAACCTCCTAGAACATTTGAATATCCTATTCTTATGAATCCCACACAGAACTCTCCCATTAAAACAATCTCACCTTCAGTGCTTCCAACCTTCTGGGGTGTTGCATCTGAAGATCCTGATCAGTTCCTTTTTGAGTTCAAAGTAGTGTGTCAAACCTATGACTATATAAATGATAATAAAAAACTCAAGGTTTTTCCTTCAACACTCAAGGACTCATCATTACGCTGGTTCATGAGCTTACAACCATATTCCATCCAAACCTGGGATCAAATGGAGACTATGTTTTTAGAAAAGTATCAAGAGTATTATCAATTAAGGAACATGAAATATGAGTTGTTCAGAATTAAATAATAAGATGATGAAACATTAGAATATTACCTTGATAGATTTGTGTTTGTTCAAAGAAGGTGTGGACTAGGAGAACCAGAATTATGCAAAACCATTTTTCTAAGAGGATTACAAGATGAATCCAGAGAGGTATTAGATTTTATGGGAAATGGGGATGTAAGTACTCGTAATATGGATGATATTGTGGATATTTGCATAAATTACTCTCGCACTAGTTAGAAAATAAAGAAAAAGAGTACAAATGGCACTGATGTGAAGGACCTAATAGAGGAACTTACAAATTTTAAGACTGATATCCTGGTACAATTAAACACAGCTCTAGTAAAAATGTCTACTAAAGCAAAAACCATAGAACCTTTAGCAATTTATTGCCCAAGATGTAGGAATAAACATGCCTTATAGGAATGTCCTCTAAACAAAACATCCATTTCAGCCATTTGTAGTATTTTCTCAAAAGGACATTTGACTGACAAATGTCATCTGCTACCACAACTAAAAACTTTCCTAGAAACTCAAATATAAGAACTCAATTATGTGGGACCAAGACAAGGGGTAAAATTTAAACAGTATCAAAATACCCCTTGTTTTCCTACAAATTAGGGAAACAACCATGGAAACATGTCTTGGGGACAGTCAGAACCACCCTAACATCCTTGGAATTATTCTCAATGGATAAATTCTCAAGAATGGCCACAGACAGGTTGGAATAATCCATATTGGAATCAAAACCATAATAACCCATCATGGAATCAAAATAACCCACCATGGACTCATAATCAAAGTAATCCATCTTGGATGCAAAATCAACAGTAGTGGGGTCAACAATACCAGTCCTATCCAAGGCAGCAAAGAAATCAAGGTCAAAATCAAAATTTGTTGCCTGCACCAAATCAAAATTTTCAAGGAAAACCAAATAAAAAAATGCAACAGGTGAAACAACCTCAATTACCAGCTCAACCTGTAATAAATCCAAATAACATAATGCAGGCAGCTCCTTCCTATATGGTTGATTCTGAAGGAAATTCAAATATGCAAATTCTGGATTGTAGAAACATACAACTACATTCAGGGAAATTTTTACCTGAACCTGTTATAATTGAAGTGAAAGAAGATGAAATTCAAGAACCTATTGAACCAAGCAAAGTCAAACCAACAATGGAAAAATAAGAAGAAAAAAAAAAACCACAGGTAGAATAGTTACCTTCATCGGGGATAATTCCATACCCTGAGAGACTTAACACTACAACAGAAAATTCTAAATCAGAGTTAGTGAAAGAACTCAAAAAATTAACCATATCACTACCCTTATTGCAAGCCATTAAGGATATACCTATTATTAAAAGAAATATCTGATATTTGTGCAACAGAAGAGAAGGAAGAAAAAAGAAAGCATTTCCTAAAACTGTTCATGTTGAAGGAAAGATAGCTGATCTCTTGTCAGGAAAACTAGTACCTCCAAAGTATAGTGACCTAGGAAGTCTAGTTATCATAGTGATCATAATATCAGTACTAATATCAAACGTCTTATTTGATCTAGGAGCTGCAATAAATATCATGACCAAGGATACAATGGAACAATTACAGCTCAAACATCTCAACCCCACATTCACAGTTTTAGAAATGGCTGATAGGTTAGTTGCAAAACCTAAAGGTATCATTGAATATGTCCCTATAGAAGTTTCTTCTTGGGAATACCCTGCAGATTTTTTGGTTTTACAGCCAAGAAACTCAGCACATGGCTATCCCATTATCCTAGGGAGACCTTGGCTTGCAATTGCAATAGCCTTTATAGACTACATATTTGGAAAAATGATAATTTCAAATGGTATTGACCTAAACTAGATTTCTCTATATCCTGATTGTCTTCAGAATGAAGCTTTGTCTTTGGATTAAAAATTGTCTTCGAAATGACAAGTCCAGCCTTGTCTTCGGATTGAAAATTATCTTCGGAATGACAAGTCCAGCCTTGTCTTCGGATTGAAAACTATCTTCGGAATGACAAGTCCTGCTTTGTCTTCGGAGTGAACCTTTGTCTTCGGAATAAAAATTATCTTCAAAATGAAATTTAATCTTTGAA
Organism: Wollemia nobilis; assembly: GCA_028583015.1. NCBI lineage: Eukaryota > Viridiplantae > Streptophyta > Pinopsida > Araucariales > Araucariaceae > Wollemia > Wollemia nobilis. The sequence goes on along the minus strand of JAQPPZ010002189.1, from coordinate 2,034,941 downwards.
ATGAGCACTTAATGTTATGTTTCCATGTGGCATCCAAGGAGGGAGAAAAGACACGATCAACAAAATTTTTGACTCCATGTGATCATTGACACATGTCAGCTAGTTCGTAGTGAGATTTGTCTCATCTCGAGAAAGTATGAAATCATGAGGAAAATAAATAATGTGCCACCACTATTCGTTGTTGATAACCATGCATGTGGGAAAATCATGTGTAGATCGGATGAGCTAAGGAGATTTGACGACAAGGACGTCTATCCAATGATTGATGGATAGGTGTCCAAGTCAGAAATAAGGAAGTGTGCCACTCTTCATTTTGAAGACATAATCACTGATGCAACATGATTCCAAAGAGAAAACCCTATAATTCTATAGAAACCAGAAACTAGTGACCTAGCAAATGGTTGTAGCAGTAGAGGTGAGCAGTATTTTTAGCACAGTAAGAAAAAAAAATGGGACGAAAGATAAAAATGGAACCAGTAGATACTACCATCCTTCGAGAGATTCCAGAAGTGTTGCAATTTTTTAATATGGAGGGTTTATGCCATTTTTAAAATTCGATGGAAGCTCTAAATATTTGGTTGTCAAATTTGCCTGCACATTCAGAAACAATAGGGTGCACATCAACGACATGAGAATTGAGGTAACCCTTGAAGTTCTTAGTCAAATTACTGAACTTCCATTAGAGGGTCTTCAAATTTCTAGAACTGGCAAGAATACACTAGCAAACATAGTTAGTCAATTTTTGGAAGAAGATGATAAAGAACCAGAATACTTGATAAATAACAACATGTGTAAGGGTGTAAAGAGGACCAACTTGCAAAAACCCTAGGATGAAGTAGCCACATGGGTAATCAAGTTTTTAACCTTTGAAGGGCAGTATGTAGTTTTATCAACGCATCATTTTAAAATTTTGAACGACCTTAGACATGGTAGGCAACAACCTAAGGTTAGGGTAAATATTCTCCTATATCTACACCAAGAGCTGCAAAACATGGCAAAATGCTATCAAGAGGGAAAAGGGAGCCCTCACCACCATGGTCTTATCAAATTGGTTTGAAAGCATCATTTCAAAGGAAACCTAAGAATATTTGATAGGTTTTACTCTGCTTTGACTAATGTAGTCTTCAAAAAAGAGGATGAGGAGGAAGAAGACACAGATGTTGCTATAGAGGAGGAAACAAATGCTGCTACAGAGGAGGAAATATATGTTGCTATAGATATTGCTACAAAAGCAACAGAGTACCTTTCCCCAGAATCTTCAACCTCACAAACTAAGAGAGGGTCTAGAACTGGCAATAGAAAAGGAAAATAGAAGAGGGTCCATTTTTTTGAGAATATTGTTGATCTGACAGAATAGGGGAGTGAATTTCCTAGCAAAAATGGAGAAGAGATAGAAGTGGAAGCAGAGGAAATTCCACCAGAACCTGATACAATTCCTATAGCCCCTGTTGACACAAGAAAATAGAGTAAGAAGAGAAAGTATACACTAGGAACTAAGAGGTCTACAAGACTCCACCTGAAAGAAACAAAACAACTGACAATTGAAGAGGAAAACAATCAAGGCAGTCCTGGTGTCACAGAAATACAACCAGCCACTGTCAATACCACCTTGGAGGATTTTTTAGAATTTCTTGAATAGTTGGTTGAGGAAGAGTATGGACAAGACAATTTTGAAATTGATGCAAACTTGGATGCAATCATAGATAACCTTATGGAACCTTCTGAACAAGACCAAATAGTTGAAACAGAAAGTGAGATAATGGTTGAGCAACAAATTGCAGATAATTTGTCTACATCATATTTTGAATCAGAAGAAGAGGAGGTGGACATTGCAGAACAGTTGAGAGAAGCCAAGAGTGTTATTAAAACACAAACTATATGGGTTAAGGAGAAGGAAAATATCATTGAAAAACATGAAAAAATAATTGCAGAGTTGTAGTAGGAAGTGGAGGAACTAAAGAGCAGACTGTTACAATTTGAAAAATAGTCAACTACAACAGATAATGAGGAAGAGTTAGCTCAATTACTACTTGGATTATCTAGGGTAGATAATTATTCTCCCTTGATAGAGGTATCTTTGGATGAAAACACAAGAGCTCATTTTGAAGCAGTGCCCTTCCATTCCGAAGAAACACCTTCTCAATCCGGAGATGCTCCAGAATCGATCAAGAGCCCAAAAAAGAATATATGTGGAGAGTCACAATAGTTATGTCTGCAAGAAACACTAGCATAGGAGCATTTTGAATAGCAAAATGTAAATAATCAAGTAAGTGCTCCTCTGAATAATATTTCTATAGAAGTAGGGATACAAGTAGAATTGATGTCAGATGTCCAACCAATGGAAGTAGCAAAAAAAAGGATATAAGTAGAATTTCTATCAGATGTCCAACTAGTAGAAGTGGCAGAAAAAGGGGTACATGTGGAACTGTTGCCTAAGTTTCAACCTGTAATTAGACCACCCAATACTGTATCCATGGAGCAGTATAATACAAAAATTGCTAATTGGATGATCAAATATGAAAAGCTTGTCACACAGGTTGAGAAATTGAAACTGGTAGGAAAATAGTTGGAGACAAAGGACATAGAAATCAATGCATTTAATGAAAAAGTAACTGACCTGTGTCAAATTGCTAAATTTTTGGTTCAATTTAGAAGACATGTCAGGTTTTACAGTCTCATTCTGAAGGAGAGATATTTGAGATGGTAGGTTATGAGAATTAGCTCAGGTCTCCCCTATAAACTAGAAAAAGCTGAAGAGTTTTTGGAAGCTTACTTCAATAGTCCTATAGAGCAGAAAAAATTGCTATGTGAGTTATTTTTGCATAAATTTTTCATTCTAGAGGATGTAGATTTCCACCCCCAAATTTGCATAGGAGATGTGCAATTGAGAGCTTTTATGTCTACCTTACAAAATTAGTTTTACTGGGACCAAGAAAAAAGGTAAAATAAGAAAATTAAATTAAGAGCTGAATTGTTAGTCAGAGCAATTCAGCCAAATCATTTGATTATCACTAGAAAAAATTTTCTCATGATGAACATGGACGATATCAAAAGGATGTATTTGAGAAATTTGAGGGACTGTGTAACTAAATTCTAGAATTTCTATAATGACAGTTTTTTTCCAGCATTATCACATTGCAGAAATAGATGGGCAGAACTTTTCATGTCTTTACAGAAAAGGGAGCCTATCTCCCCCATTAATCTGGAATGATCCAAAAGAAGAGCATAAGGGGTGACACAACTTATTGAAATTATGTAGCATAACTGGGTAGGTCTCAGATTTAGGCCTCCAACCATCATTACTCCAGTTCCCTACTATTTTGAAGAGGATCCTCAACTAGATGAGCAGTTTGAAAATTGGCTCAGAAACCTTCAGGAGAATAGAGGATACTATATAGGTAAAAAGTTGTTCTACAGATCATGGAACTTGAATATGGATATCTGTGATTCTATAGCCCAACATAATGCATGAGGACATGCATTAATATAATTTGGGTGGAAAATGATGAGGCTTGGAAATGCCTCTATCATAGCATGTTTAAAAAAACTAAAACTTACCTAAAACTCTATGATTTACTTTATATACTAGTTAAGTTGATCTAATATGTTGTGTATTAATTGTTTGCATGATTGATGTGTTTGGAATATTATATGCTAATTTTTATAGTTTTTGTGTAGTTTTATGTCACTTTGCCATGACTTGTTACATAAGGGATATGCTTAGGCTGATAGCAACACTTTACTATTATTATTTTGATGTTTCTCAAGCATTAATTTCTTTGAATTTAGAAAATAGTGCAAATAACTATTACTGTGCAGCAGAAACTGGTTTTCCTGTGTAAATTCTAGTTAACTACCAATGAATGGCAAGACATGGAATTCACATATGAAGAGGAATGAAGGCTATTGCAATCTAATATTGAGGACTAATCCACTTGAGAAATGCAGCTGAAATAAATTGAAGAGTACATAGTTGGTCATTTTGAAGATCTTCGGATTGAGAAATACACTCTTCGGATTGAGCGAATATCTTCGGATTGAACCACTTAGCTCCGGATTGAGAACAGAAAGCACTTTTTGACCTGTTGACTGATTTTTGACGATGGAAAAATGGAAAGAATGCTGAGGAGGTTAAAGGAAAATATATCCCATCTAACTTTGTCATCCTTGCCGTCCAAAGCCATAATTTATGGAAAATATCCTCTTCTAGGATAAACCTAGGGAATACTGTAGAATAACAGGAATTGATTTACAGAGTATATTTTCTGTTGTAATTACATTTTAGGCATATATAAAATATAGCTTTCGTCTAGGTTGAGCTAATAATAATAATAGTAGAAATAGTAGTAGAGAAAATATAGATAGAGAATAAGCAAGAAAACTAAGAATGTTACAGTTCTGTAATAGGTTTTAGCAACATATTTGTAATCATGTTCTGAATCAATAAAGTACAAGTTTGTCTGTTCATTCTGTTATGTTTGAGTGTGAGTAATATTTAGATAGAGGAACTCATACCTTCTTCTGGAAAATGAGGTTGGCCACTTACAGACCTAGGAGGAGGACTAACAGATAGGTTTTGTTCTGATTTTGCTATAGCAAAATAAGCTCTGAAACTTGTCAATTTCATTCTTTTGTAGTAGTTAACATCAATTTCAGTCCTAATAATTTGTTTTTTGTTCAAGATACATTTTTGATGTGATTAACAGTAGATCTGATTAGTCTTTTTGATTTTCAACAACTTTCCAATTTACTACAATTTCCATTTCCAACAATTTATAGTTTTTTGTAATTTTCCTGCATTATTGTTTTTGTTGTCAACCCCTGCACAAAATATTGACAACCTTCTATTATAGAGTATTAACAGGACTTAATTTTAGTTTTCATTATTGCAAGAGTAAATATACTTTCATTTTGCAACTGTAATTAGGTTTCTAATTTTGCAACTTTAACTAGGGTTTTAATTCTACAATTTAATTAGATTTCATTCTTGCAACTGTAACTACGGTTTCATTTCTGTAATCAGCAATTAGTATTCATTTTTGCAATTATATTAGAGTTCAATTTATGCAATTTAGAGGTAGAAGAGACCTAAAAACCCCCACACAATCAGTTCCACCAATAATACTTGTTGCTCCTAATTAACCTTAAATTATAGCCCTGTTCACTTCTTCTTTCGCAGATAGCCTTGTACACTGCCCTGGATTGACAAATTCATTGAGAATTAATGATGCGCTTAACGATAGTGCATCACTCGTTGTGCAAGGCCGATGTGTATAAAATACCATAACTTTATCATTTTGAAATAAAATGAACCTATTTTTGCATGCTTGTGACTTTTGAGTGTTATTTGATTTTTTATTTGCTTTACATTTTGGTTGTTAAAAGTACTTTTTAGTTGCTTTTATTTTTGTTTGTTGAATGTGCTTTTGAGTTGCTTTTTTTTAATGAAGTTTTTCTTTTTCATTTTTTTTGGGTACATCATGTTTTTATTTTATTTTTTGGCAACCATCCATGGGTGGATGGTTGTAGTGGGTAGATATCCATTGGTGGATGGTCATCCTGCATGTTTTTTTGATTTTTTTTGTCGTGTTTTTATTTATTTGCAATCATCTACTAGTGGAAAATTTTTGTATGAGGCCATCCATTAGTGGACGATCACTTTATTTTATTTTATTTTTCATTTTTCTTTATTTGTGGGCCACCATCCATGGGTGGACGATTGTCATGTTTGGTCATCCCTTTATGGAGGGTCTCTTTGCTTGGCTAGTTTTTTTTATCATTAGACTTAATGAATTAAATATTGATGCTTTTGTTTATGATGTCAATTGCTAATGATGTTTTTTTTTATATTCTATATTTGTAGTGTAAATTAGTGAGACCAAGACATCAATTTAAGAACATGTTCAATAGGGTTTGATGTTAGTTGGTTAAGGTATATTAGAATTAGTTAGAGACTCTCAAGCTATGGCATGTAGCCAAGATTGAGAAGGTACACATATATTATGCATACCTTACAAAACTCATATATAGGTGGTATCTAGACACTTGTACCTTCCACCTATCAATGGGAGAGATGATTATCACTCTCAAGGACACGTGGAGGATTTTTAGGATACCCATGGAGGGTGAGAGGATCATGAAAGTGCCCAATCATAATAAGGATAACCTTATTCAATGAGTGTATGGGTAGAATGCTAGATCAATGATAGTTGATAGTGGTGGAGTGGATGTGAAGAGCTATGTGTGATTGAGATGGTTCTCAATTAGACATACCATTTTGATGATGTTGATTTCTAACATCATTCTTCCATATTACTCAGGTTTTTGGTTCCCATGGAACCTTCTTGGTTTGGTACAAGATTTTACTACTGAGCCTAAGGTGATGGTATGGTCTCCCTATTTATTGGCATACTTATATAAGGATTTGTAAGAAATACAAAACCAAAATAGGGTAGTCTTGGGATGCAATTTATTGCTATAGATTTGGGATTGGGAGTACATTAGTATTGAGCATCTTGTAGGTCTTCCTTTCTACTCCCAGTAGGATCTAGAGGACACTAGGTCTTATGCCATGAGATGTCATAAGGATCAAGAGAAAGGTAGGAGCTAGTCATTTGTAGGATCATGGCATCACCATGCCATAAATTTTGATGATTTGTAGCTAAACTAGGTGGTGTGGAGACCCTGTAGGGGTGGGTTGATATGGCCCAAGGATGCATATCACTTGAGCATAGTGCAATGGGGGAGGTGGGTGGTTGGCCACCACAACATGGAGTATGAGTACTTTCAATAATATTATATGCTATTACAATTTGGACTACCCCAAGATATTATGTTGCCTCCTATAATATATAAGCAATAGTAAAGTGAGGAAGAAAGAGACCCGATCTATGAGCTAGTGGGTGCAGATGTGGAAATTATGGGGTCAAAGGTGGATGTGGTGAATGTAGGGACTATGCCCACCTACGTGACTTGGATTACTAGGTAGGTTGCTCAAGCAAAGGTAGAGGATGTTATGGGCGGTAGTGGGGAGGAGGCTCCTAGGGAGCTAGTTGGATGATGGGTTCATTGAAGGATGGACTGACAAGTGGTAGGATATTCTCAAGATGAGAGAAAGGTTATGGTAGAGAGCTCCAATGGGGAGGCTAGAAAGGATAACAATAACTCTGGAGTAGAGTATGGCATTATAGTTGAGAGAGTTTAGTTTTTGGAGAGGTAGAAGACCTCATTGGAGACATTTTTGGTATAGCAGTAGTCAGATGTATGGGGAGCATAAAAAATGATATGGTTGGGAAGATGAGTATAAAATATTATAAGCTTAGTTATAGAATCTACAGGATGAGTTAGCTCAATGGGTGGTAGATCAAGATGTGCTATAGATAGAGCATAACATATTACAAATAAAGTGAGATGTTGCTAGGGTAGAGCGTGATGCCCTTCATGCTCAAGGATCAGGGAGTAGCTAGGCTATGACTATGATCATGGTGCAACTAGAGTGGGAGAGGGACCACATGGAGTGATAACGAGATTGGTCGAGGACCCTGGAGAATGCACTACTACTAAGAGATATTACATTTCTAGATATGCTTTCATCCTCCTCTTCATCAGAAAGGATAACAATAACTCTGGAGTAGAGTATGGCATTATAGTTGAGAAAGTTTAGTTTTTGGAGAGGTAGAAGACCTCATTGGAGACCTTTTTGGTATAGCAGTAATCAGATGTATGGGGAGCATAAAAAATGATATGGTTGGGAAGATGAGTATAAAATATTATAAGCTTAGTTATAGAATCTACAGGATGAGCTAGCTCAATGGGTGGTAGATCAAGATGTGCTATAGATAGAGCATAACATATTACAAATAAAGTGAGATGTTGCTAGGGTAGAGCGTGATTCCCTTCATGCTCAAGGATCAGGGAGTAGCTAGGCTATGACTATGATCATGGTGCAACTAGAGTGGGAGAGGGACCACATGGAGTGATAACGAGATTGGTCGAGGACCCTAGAGAATGCACTACTACTAAGAGATATTACATTTCTAGATAGGCCTTCATCCTCCTCTTCATCCTATAATATTCTATGGAATGGAGCATTAGGTTCTCCATTAGGTACCTGTGGGTGAAATATTTGTTCCCCTTCACCCACACTTCTTTGCAAGATTGATGTTATTAAAAATTGGCCAAATTTTTGAAGCATTGATAGTCGGATGGAAGAATATGGCAATAACACCAATGGTGGCAATGAGTAGTTGAAGGGTGGAAGATTTAGAGTGGCCAAGAAGGGCCACTTCCATGAGTCTACCATAAATTTAAACGCTATGTGAAGGGTGGGCAAATATTTGGATAGGGTAGAGAATTTTTGGGTGAAAAATTAGGCTCTCCCTCAGGGTGGCAGTATCCTAAATCCTCACCCACTAACTGATAATAACTTTTTCTAGTCAAAAAATGTGGAACTATTGCATATCCTCACCTACAAAAAGGAGGGAAGTTTACACCCATCGAAGGGCAAAACTATGGGATGGTAGGATGAGAAAAACTATGGAGGGTAGAACTTTGGGAATCCAGAAAGATGAACCTTTTCCAAATCCCACCCCATCATAAATTATATACCAAAAAAAGTATAATTCATTCCCTCCATATCAGGATCACCACCCACCAAAAAGGATCATCAAGATCTCCCACCAAGAGTACTAATGACCACATATGCTATGGTATGAAGGGCTAGTGGATACAAAGGTGGTAATTCAAATTACACAGTCTCAGAAGTAATCAACTTTGATCCACCATATGAATGAAGGGGTAAAGTAGATGAGAATTGAATACCTGGAATGAATGTTAGAATGATCAAAGGTCCAAATTCATATAGAAGGACCTAAACCTCTTTCAAACAATCATCATTCCTCCAATGAGTAGTGTACTAACTAAGCACCTATCTACTTTAGCAATCTCTTCCTACCTAAAACAATTAATACCTGTAAAAATTAATTGTAATATCTCTATAAATACTAGGATGTTAGACATCCCAAGGGTGGCTCTTTAGCCATTACAATTCACATGTAATATTTTTCACCATTGTTTAAATACAAGTGTGCAACTATTGGGTATCTGATTAAGCCTCCACATATTTTTATGTTTGATTTAGAATGCTTATTTCTACTATGGCTATCTAAGTAAATCTTATTTAATTCTATTATCTGGATTTCATGGGCTTTACTAGGTGGTTTTGAAATTCACATTAGTGTCGTATTAGGTTTTATTTCTACTCAATATGGACAGGTGGGAGTGCTTTAATTTTCCTATCTAGATTTCATGCATCCAACTATCGGTCTTAGAATTTATTTTAAACTTGCTACACTTAATGATAAGTGGGGTCCGATCAACTGGTCTATTAGGTGGCACACCTATGCTTCCACTAGTGATGTTGAGCATGCATGTGTCTTGATACATCTATAATATATCCTTATGATTTTTGGTTATGACCTCCTTATATCTCTTTCCCTTTTCTCCTTTTCCCCCCTTCAGGTGTAGGTAGCTAGGGATTCCCTTGAGGAACTAGACTTCTTCAAATATCGACTACCCTACCCTACCTCCCCTTGGTATGATGGTTATTCAATGTTGATGTAGGTCTATGCAGGTGCCAAACCCATGACTTAAAATTTTTGGCACACCTTATGAGACCAAAATATATCATCCCCATAGAGTCTAGTGAAGCTCTTCTATGTAATGTCCATTTTTTCACTTGGTGACTCCACTGTATAACAAACTGGGTTTCCCTATAATTGATTACTTTTGAGTAAAGTAGTTTTGGCCACTCCATTTGGGACTCATAAGGTCTTCGTTGTTTAAGTAAAATAGAATTTGGTGACACTCTAGTTTTCCCAAATCTGGTCAAAATTTCCAATAAATCCAAGCATAAAATACCTAGATCCTGATATTAATTCCCACTTTAATGCTTTGAAATATCCTAACATCCTAAAGAACTCAATATTTAATGAGCAATCTTCTGATGGATCAAGTCCCAAGGTACTCAAGCAAGGTGGAATGAGGTAGTAAGAATTGTTACCACACTGATTTTTGATGGCTCAAGTCCCAAGGTACTCAAGCAAGGTGAAAAAATTAATGATTGTGATTTAATCACAATTATGAGCCACTACAAATGGTGCCAAATGGAATACAAGTAGTAGCTCAAATTCAATGTAATATGGTCTAGCCATTGTAGATTCATGAGATGACTTGCATAAACACCCTAGATCACGCATGCTTGCCATACCACATTTTTGTGTAAATATACAACAAATAAATAAAAGTGTATTGGAAACACATTTGTACTAGTGGACAACATCATCCTACATCAAATTGTAATAGGTGGTTAGTCCCAATTATATGCCAATTAAGAAATCCAAACTAGGAATGTCGAGGAGACTATCAAGGCCTCTTTATATTAAGATATTTCTCTTATCTATACTTTCTCTTTTTATTTTTTCATTTTCTTCCTTGGTTTTTGTATCCACTAGTGATCCCATAGTCCAATGGATGAAGAGAAGTAAGGATAAAAGGATTCTATGTGAGTCCCAAAAAATCTACCACTGCATGAAGCAGAACTAACTTGAAACTGTATGGTTCAGAGGCATCCCACAATAAAATTTGGTTCCATCTAAGCAATTGGTGTTAGGTCAATTCCACAAGAATCATCTTATAAATAAAGCCCTAATTTCTAGAAAAATGTGTAAGGCTGAGTAATATGAATCCAAATCATCTTGAGAAGATTCGTAATAAGTGCACTGAGTTCCTATTAGATCATGTTAAGAAATAAAGCTATGAGAATATGGATGGCAATAACTAGCAATCTATCTACTCTTGGAATATTATATGGCCCTAGTGGGGTATTTTTAGGGAAATGTGATATGATAGGATCTCCCATGGAATGGGGTTGTTGCCCTATCAGTTTCATGTGATAGATCTTGAGTTTATTTTCCCTTCATGTCTCCCCTCTTCCACATCTTCCCCTATATTCCATATTCCCCTTACATTTTTTGTCTATAACTCTTTAGTTTGCTAGCCTCTATCTTCATGCTTTTGTTGTTTCATGTGTACCCCCTTTCCTCTATTGTTTTCTAGTATTATTTTCCTTACTGTCCTCTTTTTTTGTTGCCTTCAGCCCCCCTTATTTTCTTCTTCCTCTTAGGTTTCTATGGCATTATGTGTACCACTTCTTTTGTCATCTTACCTTGTCTCGTAATATTCTTTGGTTGCTCCTATTTGCATGTCTCCCTTTCATATTTGTTGTTATTTGTTTTCCCTTGTATTTCCATTTGAAGCTATCATAAGTCCTAGCTTTCTAGGTTCTTATTTTTCATAAATGAAAAACCCTTGTGATTCACCAAGAGTGTGGGTAAAATTTTACTCCCCTTCACCCACTCTTATTTGTAAGATTAATGTTCTTCAAAATTTACTAAATTTTTGAAGTATTAATAGTTAGGTGAAAGAAGAGGGTAGTAACACTAATGGAGAAAATAAGTATCTGAAGGGCAAAAGATTCAGAGTGGACAAGAAGGTCCACTTCCATGAGTTATCCCTAAATTTAAATGCTATGTTAAGGGTGGGCAGAGATTTGGATGGGATAGAGAATTGTTGGATAAATGATTAGGCTCTCCCTCAGGGTGGTAGTATCCTAAAATTCTACCTACTAGCTATATGGGAAATTTAACCAGTAAAGAAGGTAGAACTATTGCATATTCCCACCCATAAAAAAGAGGGAAGTTTTCACCCATCGGAGGGTGAAACTCTAGAATGACAGGATGGGTAGAACTATGGAGGGTGGAACTTTGGGAAGCTAGCAGGGTCTACCTTTCCCAAAACCCTACCCCATCATAAATTATATGCCAAACAAAGTATCATTAGTTCCCTCCATATCAAGATCATTTCTCACCAAAAAGGAGCATCAATATCTCCCACCAAGAGCATTAATGATCAGTTTCTATGGTACAAATGAGCAGTTGGTACGAAGGTGCCAATTTAAATTAGATAGTATAAAAACCAATAAAATTTTATCCACCATATGAATGAAGGTATAAATTAGATGATAATTGAATGCCTAGTAGGAATTTCAGAATTATCAAAGGTCCAAATTCTTACAGAAGGACCTACCTCCCTTTCAAATAATCGTCATTCCTCCAAGGAGCAGTGTACTAACTAAGCGTCTATCTACTTCAACAATCTCTTCCTACCTAATGAAGTTAATACCTATAATTTGAATTTATTGTAATATCTCTATAAATATTGGGATTTTAGACATCCCAAGAGTAGCTCTTTAGCCATTACAATTCACATGTAATTTTTTTCATTTTTGTGTAAATACAAGTGTGCAACTATTTGGTCTCTAATTAAGCCTCCACATATTTTTGTATTTTATTTAGAATGCTTATTTCTACTATGGCTATAAGTAAATATCATTTAATTATACTATCTAGATTTCATGGGATTTACTAAGTGGTTCTAGAATTTGCATTATTGTTGGGTTGGGGTTTATTTATGCTCAAGTTGTTCGTGTGGGAGTGCTTTAATTTTGCTATCTAGATTTCATGCAGCTACTCATCAGTCCTAGAATTTATTTTTAATCCACTATGTCAAACGATAAGTGGAGGTTTGATTGGATTATCTATTAGGTGGCACGTTTGTGCTTCCACCAATGGTACTGAGCATGTGTGTGTCTTGATGCAGCTATAAACTATCCTTGTGATTTCTGGCTATGGCCTCCTTTTATATATTTTTCTCTTCCTTTTTTTACCCATTAAAGCATAGGTAGGTAGGACTTCCCTTGAGGAACCAACCTTCTCCAAAGATTGATCACCTTGCCCTACCTCCCCTTGGCATGGTAGTCATTTTATGTCATTGCAGGTCCACACGGGTGTCAGATCCGTGACCAAAAATACCCCATATTTACTACTATTCATAGAGTGGTCTACCTCCCAAATTTTTGGGGTAGCAACTTCTCATAGGGGGGTATCTAGTAGGGGAGCCATAGTGAGAAGGTTCATGGAGAGAAAATTGATGGTAGTGGGGATAGCGGTGGTCAGTGACATATGGGTGTCGAGCCTTGTTATATTTTTACATATACCTTATACTATTTTTGATGATGAAGAGCATTTTAAATCATCATGATGTACTTGATTGATGATATATATATATATATATATATATATATATATATATATATATATATATATATATGATGCGACTTCTATTATTATGATTTTTATTGTGTTAATGTTTTTATGTTGCTTTTTGTATGTTTTATTTGTGATGTAATGAATCACTTTATTTGATGATTGATGCATGAATGTGTGTATGATGAATGTAATGAATATATGCATATTCTTTTGGTTATCATTCATAATTTTTAGACATGTTTCATTATTCATGATCTTAATCAATTAATCAAGGGCATCAACCCAATAATATTGACATATATAGAGTATGGATGTAAATGAATGCAATGTAATGAATGTGATGATGTGATGTGCTACTATGGATGCTAAGATGACATGACTTGTTCTTTCACTTGTCTTAGGGAAGAGTAATCTAAAAGTGCTTTCATGATGCTCAAACACCCTAGTGACCTCAATCAAACTCATCTACTAATCAAGTAGGCACTTGATGATACTAAGACCAACCAAGTTATTCAAGTTTCACAAAGACCAACTGTGTGTGCAGTGAATGTTCATTGCCAATTTTGGGTGAGGTTAGACTCATCATTTGTAACTTATGCCAATAAGCTAGCTCATCCGAGAGCATACATAGATCTGTACAAAATAAGGTTGCTAATGTAATAGATGTGTCACCACGTGTAAGGCTACTCCATTTCCAGGCCGATGTTTATAGCCCATTGTTGTAATGAAGATCACCCCATGGTTGTCAAAAACTGAGAATTCCAGGGATTCAAGCTCTTTACCCCTTGTTTTTTTTTGTTTTTTTGAGGGGGGGGGTTTGGGGGTACTTGCTCATTTTGTGGAAGAGCAAGGGATTTTATTGCTTTTTGGGGCTTGCTCATTTTGTAGAGGAGCAAGGGGATTTTATTGCTTTTGCTTTTTCTTTTTGGGATACTTGCTCATTTTGTGGAGGAGCAAGGGATTTGTAATTTTTGCTTTTGGGGGCTTGCTCATTTTGTGGTAGAGCAAGGGGATTTTTTTTTGAAGGGGGGAGCTTGTCCTTTTGTCAATTCTTAGTATTTTAGACCATGCACATAATTGGATGAGTAGGGGAAACTATTCGCTTTATGGTAATAGTGACTCATGATTTTGTCTTTCCTAGACACCAAAATTTGATTTAATTTGTGATACTTGTGTGTGATCTGAGTGAAAACTTAAGGTCACCAGGAAGACCTATAGTACTCAAGAACTAATGATGTTCAATGTAGGCTGAATGAGACACTAGGTATGGCTGAACAATAGAAAGTACCTAAATATTTTTCAAACCATAGATTTGTGAAAGATAAATTGTCATAGGGTTTATTTTCTTTTGCATTTTTCTCATCTCTTCTTTTATTGTCTCTTATTTTTGAATGATGGAGGGTGGATGAGACATGACCGTTTAATGTGGGATGATGTAGGAACAATACTAAAAGGAAGATACCCTTGATTAATGTGATAAGATCACTTATGATAAATGAAATAAAAGCATGTATTGAATTATAACCAAAGTTTTATTGATTATGATGAAATTTTATTGCTTTGTTGTTTTTGATGATTTTTTGATGTTTTTGTAATTTTTTTATTTTGTATTGTTTTTGTATTTTGGTTGGTTTGAGAAAAATTTGTCTTCACTTTCATCCAACCATTCTTTTGTGTCTTGTGGTATCATGAGTATATGATGTTGCATGTGTAGATTTGTTGAGTGAATTACTCTCTAGAAGATGTGGAGGGATGGATTGATGAAAATGAAAACTTTATTCTTTTTGTTTTTGTAGTTTTGTTTTTGTTTTTGAATTTTGATTGATTTTTATTTATTTTTATATTTTTGATTATTATTTTTTTTGTGTGCAAGGCTAGCTATGAGCTAGGCATAGAAAGCATACAAATGAAGGATATTGATGGGTTCTGGCTCCTCAATTCCATCAAGGGTTGTAAGTTTGTAGGCTCCTATTCTGAATGTCTGCTTGACTATGAATGGACCGAGCCAATTGGCTATAAATTTATCACATAGATGCGGTGACAAACTTGAGTTTTGTTGATTCTCCTTGAGAACCAAATCACCTACTCGATATTCTCGAGGATGCACTCTATTGTTATATGCACATTTAACTCTCTCTTGATAGATGTAAATATGCTCTAAAGCATTGATTCATCATTCATCAAGGAGGTTCAATTGATCCAGGTGTGCTTGTCATGTGGTGTCATCGTCAATGAATTCTTGCAATGATATTCGTAATGATGGGATCTCAAGCTCGAGAGGCATGACTACTTTGATACCATAAACTAATGAAAATGGTATTGCCCTAGTTGGCATGTGAATGCTTGTGCGATAAGCCCATAGTGCCAAGGGGAGTTGCAAATGCCAATATTTATGGTTTTCCTTAATGGTTTTCTTTAGGATGGCAATGATAGTCTTGTTGGTTGCCTCAACTTGTCCATTACTCTATGGATAGTAAGGAGTCAAGAAACTATGTTTAATGTTGTACTTTGTGCATAGTGCATGAACATCCTTATTTTTGAATAGAGGATCATTATCGGATATGATCTTTGATGGTATGCCAAAATGATAGATGATATGGTGGAGTATAAACTCTGCAATCCGAGGTCCTATCGTACTTGTCATAGGAATTGCTTCAACCCATTTCATAAAATACTTTATGGCTGTTATGATGAATGTATGGTGTCCCAAATAAGGAGGAGATATTTTTCCTACTAAATCGAGACCCCATTGTGAAAAAGGCCACAAATCTTGAATCAGCTGTAATGCTTGCGATGGAATATGAGTTAAATTGGCATGATGTTGGTATTTTGGACACTTCTTGATGTATGCACAACAATCACATTCCATGGTGGGCCAATAGTAACCCATGCATAGAATGCACTTTGCGATGGCCATTCCACTAAAATGACCACCACAAGTACCATCGTGGGCTTGAGAGATAACCCATTGTGCCTCTTGAGGTTCAAGGTAGTGAAGGAGGATACCATCATAGCTGTGATGATAGAGAATATCCCCCAAAAGTGTATAATGAGCCACTTTCTACTTAAATGTTCACTTTGTGGTTGAAGATAAATCTATGGGGAGCATACCCATCTTAATGAAATCCTTAATCTATAAAAATCTCTCATCGTAAGGATCAATTTGAACTATGTTCACACTTTCTACTATTTGAGATGATTCTCATTGAATAGTAGACTGCATGAGTGTCATGATTTTCACAAATGTATTGCTATCAAATGGATTCTATAGAATGAGAGATCCAAGAGAGGCCATTGTGTCAGCAAATCGATTGGATGATTGAGGTACATTATCAATTTTGTACCAATCAAAATGTGTGAGCAATTTATCGACAATCAAATTGTACTATTGCAAAATAGGGTCTCTACATTGATAGATTCCCTTAACTTGCTTGATGATGAGTTTAGAATCATCGTAAATGCTGAGTCACTTAATGCCCAATGCGATAGTAGTCTAAAGTCCTAGGATGAGGGCTTCATATTCTACATTATTGTTTGTGTAGGGGAAGTCAAGTTTGAATGAGAGGGGCATAGGAGCCTTTTGAGGTGTGATGAACACCACACCAACACCATTCCCTTGCTCACATTTAGAACCATCAAAGAAAAGGACCACATCAGCATCCTCTTCTAGTTTGATCGATTCTTCCTACTCAGTTATGTTGAATACAAAATCATTAGGCAATTCGATTATGAGTGGCGCATCAGTTGGTAGCAAAGCTTTGATGAGTTGATCCATGATTACTTGACCTTTGATGGATTTTTGACTTACAAATTCTAGATCAAATTCTATTAAAAGCATTATCCATTTTGTCATCCTACTATTTGTGTAGGTGTGACTCATCATGTAGCGCAAAGGGTTCTCTTTGGCAATGACATATGTAGTTTGACCGATCATGTAGTGATGCAACTTCTTAGTTGCAAAGACTACTGCTAAGCATAGCTTTTTGACATATGCATACTTTGCTTCATAGCTCATGAATGTGTGGTTGATATAGTATATAGCCTACTCTTTATTTTCTTTATTTTTCTGTGCTAGCATAGTTCCTAGTGCAAAATCTATTATGGATATATACATATGAAATGGTACACCTAGTCGAGGCGGTGTCAACATAGGTGGTGATGCTAAATATTCTTTGATGGTATCAAATGCTTCTTGATAGTCTTGAGTCCATTCAAACTTAACCCCTTTTTCAATAGGTGATTGAAAGGCTTGCATTTATTCAATAATTATGCTATAAAGTGATGGATTGATTGAATTTTGCCTTGCAAGCTTTGTAGCTCTTTGAGGTTTGTAGGGGGTGGTATCTCGATGATTACCTTAACCTTGTCTGGGTCAACTTCAATGCCCAGTTTAGAGACTATGAACCCTAAAATTTTTCCTAATTTGATGCCAAAGATGCACTTCTTCGGGTTAAGTCTCACATTATGCTCTAGTAATCATATGAAAACCTAGCATAGAACACCTAAATGCTCACCATGAATTTTTTCTTTAGCCAATAGATCATCCATGTAGTCTTCAACTATTTTGTGCATTTGATCATGGAAGATGTAAGTCATGGCATGTTGATATGTAGCGCCTACATTCTTAAGTCTGAATGACATGACTTTATAGAAAAATATCCCCTAAGGCATTGTAAAAGTCATTTTATGTTGGTCATCAAGATTAATTTAAATCTGATTGTATCCTGAAAACCCATCCATGAGGGAGAGCATTTCATGGCCTATAGTAGAATCAATGAGCATATCAATGTTCAATAGAGGGAAGTCATCCTTGGGGTACACTTTGTTTAAATCATAAAAATTTATGCAAATGTGTATCCCCCTATTAGGCTTGCCAATGGGTACCATGTTTGAAACCCACTCTGGGTAGTCTATGGGTTGAATGAAACCCACATCTAGCAATTTTTGTAGCTCTTATTTGACCATCAGAGCTATGGTAGGATGAAGCTTTCAAAGATTTTTCTTTATAGGTTTTGCATTGGGTCTTAGTACGAGGTTATGAACCACTAAATTAGGGTCCAATCCTAACATGTCCTTGTATGACCATGCAAAAGCATGCTTGTTCTCTATGAGAAAAGTGACCAGCTCTTCATGCTCTATAATATCGAGGCTCTTCGCAAGCTTGATGACTTACGGGTTGTTAGGATCTATGCTAATATCAATATCATTGGTCTCCTTGATGAGCATGTGCGACCCCTCCTCTAATTGATGAGGAGTAGGAATAAGGTGGATGTCATCTACTACATTTTCTAGAATAGGTGACTCAGTGTCACTTGTATCAACATTATGAACCATAGATGACTTGAGTGATTGGGTTGGTGATATGTAGATATTTGCTTGATGAAGTATCATTGATAAAAAATCTTCAAGTGATGGTACAATAGAAATACTCTCAAAATCTATGAGATCTAGATTGATGTGAATTGGGTTTTATGGATCACTTGGATTATGGAGGGGTGCAAATAGGTCAATGGTGACCATGTTTATTTGTGGGATGGAGTGGTTTGGTTGCTTGCATGATAGAAGTTGGTCCAATATCGATGGATGTGGGTTTGGTTGAACTACTTGTGGTGGAGGTGATAAATATGATGGATGGGTTGGCTGATTTGGATGCTCCATTGGAAGGAGCATTGGGAAAATGGGGAGTGGTATAGGGAATAGATGATGATAAATATCCTTATCATCTATGAACTTTATGAGGGGGATGATGGGGAAGAGTCTTCTTCTGAGCTATCTATATTTTTATCCTCGAGGTATCAGGCTCTATGTCTTGGATCATCATGACCTAGAAAGGATTTTCACTAAGATCTTCATACTCATTATCACTATCCTCCTCGAGACCAAGGTTGAAATATTGGAATTTTTCCTCAAGGAGGTCCATTGGTTGATTATGGTGATACCCTAAACTAAAATTTTCATCAGGAAGATGATAATATGGTTTGATGAGGTATCAAATTCCTTGCTCATGATGACCTAAGTTGAATCCTCTCCAATGATAGTGTCAGAAGTACTTTATCACAAAGGAGGGATTAAACAAAAATTTGAGATCACCAGCAAATGGTGATGTGGGCTGCTCCTCAAGAGGTGTATTAGAGGAAGTGTCAACTCCAACATACATAAAATTCATTGAGTTGGATATAGAACCCATGGAAATAATGGTACCAATGCGTGGGTGACAAAAATACCTAATTGACTCAATGAGGGAGGTGTGAATGTTACATTCTACACTAGATACTCACCTATCCTTGGACTCATTATATGAACTATGACCTATATAATTTTGGAAGTAGATGTGGAAATGATTCCAACATCCTCTTCTAATTGATGAACTATCATGGGTGAAACTTGGGTGATACCTGATGTGGATGGAGGTTCAATGGTTGGGTTTGGTGGAGGCTCAATGGTTAGGTTTGGTGGAGGTGGTGGTTTAGGCCATGTGGAGGGTGAATTGGATGGAGGTGTTACAATGGATGAGGAGTTGGTGGATTACCCAACACTTGATATGGTTGCTGGCTTTGGGATAGGTGAAATATTTAGAGGCCTTGCTATGGGGGTGGTCTAATAGTTGTGGCTGATGGGGGTGTAATAGTGACTTGGGCCACTATGGATGGGGGTGGTGTGATGGTGGGTGTGGTTGGCTGGAGTGGGGGGTTTGTGGAAGGTATGGGTGGTGTTTGTGGGTAAAAGGGGAGACCTTGTGCAGACAAGGGTTGGCTAGGAGGTGGTGGATTTGGCCAAGCATGACTAGGTTGAATGGCTAGGTGTGATGGGTATTGTGGACTATATGGAATAGTTGAGGTAGTGTAGTGGGTTGGATGGAGTGGAATGGGTGGTAAATGTTGATACACAAGTGGGTTGGGGGTTGGTGATGGGTGCAACATAGTGGGATTAGATACCACTAGCGTAGGGGCTAGCGGGGGTGGGATTAGGTTAGGGGTAAATGGATGATGTTAGGTAAGGTATAGGTGGGTGGATGGCAAGGGAAGCTCATGCGGGTTAGACACCATGTTGCAATACTTAAATGGTTCCTCATCAATGGGAATACAATGCACATGCCCCTCATGAACGTACTTGAGGTAATGATGTAATGTTGAGGGGATGCATCGCATATCCCGAATCCATGGTCATCCTAGT
Source organism: Wollemia nobilis (assembly GCA_028583015.1). Classification (NCBI taxonomy): domain Eukaryota; kingdom Viridiplantae; phylum Streptophyta; class Pinopsida; order Araucariales; family Araucariaceae; genus Wollemia; species Wollemia nobilis. Next base: position 2,014,602 of record JAQPPZ010002189.1, on the reverse strand, counting down.
AGGACATTGTATTGCATCTCTCCTTCAAGGATGTAGCATAGTGTAGGGATGGTCTTTACACCTACTTGAATAGGTAAAACAATCATTCCTAGCATTGAGCATAATGCATCATTGAAGGCCCATAGGGTAAATGGGGAGGCAACTATGTGTGATGGTGGGAGGTTCAAATGTTGAAGGGCCATAGATGTAATGATGTTGATTGATGACCTAGTGTCGACCAAGACTCGTTTAAAGGGCTTGTGATCTATATGAGCTATTATGTGCAAAGGAGGATCCAGTTCTTCTATGGGTAAGGTTTTGATTTCATGGTCATAGAAGGCAATGGATGGCTCATTGCATATTTTAATGTTGCCCACAAAATTTGCAAAGGTATTAGGATCTTGTGTTTGTACTTCAATGGATTTCAGGATTTCCATTAATGCCTCACGATGTGGGGGTGATTATTGTATAATATCATATATTGAAATCTTGGTCAATGCCATTCTTAGGCTCTATGTGAGGTGATTGGTGAGGGATATGATGGGTCTTGGAGGATGCAACATGGCTTGCACTAGTGGTGGGGGTAATGTAGAGGATGAGGGAATATTGTTGGAGTTACTCGATGGCATTGGTCACTTGGGATAGCATTGGTTTTGAGTAACTATGTGTATCATCCCTATAAATTTTTGATGTTGTGGCCTAGTGTTGAGGTGGTTTACTTGGTTAGGCAACATGGTGGTAGGTGGTGTGATGTATTGTTGGTTGTGTGATGATAATGGGTCCTGGTAGATGCCAAGGTTTTGGTTCTATGAAGCTAAAGGATTTTCAATGGCTATGGCACCCCTTCTCTACAAGATCTTGCACTATGTTCTTGAATGCAATGCAATCATTGATGTCATCCCTTTTTCCTGTGATAAAAATAATAATGGTATTCTTTGTAGGACTTTGGTTTGGGCTTGTTTGGATCTTGTGGCTTCACTTCTAATAATATAATTGCCTGTGCTTCATACAACCATTGAAAAATGATTGAATAAGGTTTTAAAAGTGGAGTGTAATTTTGAGGGGGCTTGGTAGGATGCCTATTGTGGTTGTCTTGTTGTTGTTGGTTTTACAATTGTGGGGGAGGTGACACAACTTGGTATGTGATCTATTGTGGTTGAGGTTGACCTTGGTGATTTTGTTGAGGTGGTTGTTGATATTGTTGTTGATTTGGACCACTCGAGGTGCTCAACACCACCTAATTAACTTGGTTGGGCTTTGATTGATTGTTGGAGGTGCCCTTAGAGTTCTTATTGTTCCACTCTTTCTTTTTTAACTTTATTTCTCCCTCCTAGATATTTATATCCTCTATTGTCTTAGCTTGCGCTAGAGCTTCTTCTAGTGTGTGGTACTGTTGGAGTTGTAACAATAGTGATATTGGTTTTGAACAACTCCTAGTAAACATTCTTGTAAGCTTAGTGGTGGGGAGCAAGAATGGTAATTCTATTATCATGGCTCACCACCTAGCACCATAATCTAAGATCGGATTATAATCAAATTGCCAAAGATTAAATATGTCTATCATAGTTGTCTTCTTCTTCACATTTAATGAGAAGCATTCTAGAAAGAGGTTGGCCATTTGCTCAAAGTTGTATAGACTATGTCTTGGCAAATGATTGAACCAATCTAGAGCTCCTCCCCCAAGAGACATTGGGAAAGTATACAACATAAGCGCATCAATATCATTGAGTAGGTAGCATGAGTTGATGAAGTTGCTCATATGCTCTTGGGGATCCTCCTTGCCTTTAAATTTGTCAAATTTTGGCATTACGAACAATGGAGGATATGGTGGTGAAGGCACTGAGGGATGTATGGGGAAGTTTTGTAGTTGATTGAGTGTTGGATTTTGGTATCCCGTACCCATAACTTGCATCTGTAAAGTGTAGACCTGATCGACCAGCCATTGGAATGGATCTGATGTAGGTTGAGGGACCCCTTAGGATGTGCCATCTTGAAACCCTGATTGTGTATAATATTGATGTGGGGTAAGTTGTTGCTGGGTGTATGTGTTGGATGGTGGACCCTAGTTAAAGGGTTTTTGGTAGTTGATGGGTGGTGGTTGTTGTTGTTGTTGTTGCAAGGGTGGTGATTGATGTTATTATTGGATGACCTATTGGTAGGTCATAGTTTGTTGTTGGTGTTGTGGTTGAGTGACTTGTTGATGTTGGGTGTTTTGTTGTAGGTGATGTTGAGGTGTTTGGGGTGGTTGATTTTGCTACTGATAGTACTACTATAGTGGTTGTTTCTACTGGTAGTACTATTATTGTGCAGATTTTTGTGGGTGTGGTGTTGGTGGAGGTTGTTATTGTTGGTAGTACTACTATAATGATTGTTGTTATTGGTAGTACTATTGGGGTGGAGGTTGTTATTGAGGTTGTTGTGGTGGAGGTTGAGGGTGTTGTTGATAGTACTAGGGTGGCTACTACTACTGGTAGTACTATTGGGGTGGAGGTTGCTGGCCATAGGCCTTGACCTTGAGTGGTGGTTGGGTGGCAATGGATGAGGTTGGGTAATATCTAGTTAGGGGTGGAGGTTGGCTCAAAGGTGGTTGGGAGTAACTATAGGAGGCATCTTGTGGTTTTGGGGGTGTTAGTGCCTGGATGGTAGGTGGTCTAGTCACCCATGATGGGGATTACATAAAGAAATTATCTTGCATAGATGTGGGGTTGGGTCCTTGTGGTGGTGGCTGAAGCGGATGGGCTGAAGTGGGTGGGTTAGATGCAGGTAACTATGATGCCACATTAACCTGACCTAGGGGAGGTTGGTTTTGGTCTACCACTATTGAACCTATATTGGATTGGGGATCAGACCCTCCAAGAGGAAAGAATGATGTAAGTATACCATATTGAGGATTTGGTTCAACAGGATGGGTTGTATGGGTGTAGACCATTTGTTAGGGTGTGGGTGAAATTGATTAGGGTGGGATGGTGAGTGGTGGCAAGGATGGGTGAGATGATGTTGGTGTGAGAATAGAGCTACCTTGAAGGGCTAAGGCCACCTCAATGTCAATGACTATGACAAAACCTAGAGACTCGAGGTTACTGGTATACTCTGGTTCTGTGGTGAGGGCATGGCCATAGGTGGTTCTTGAATCCTAGGACCTAGTCAAGAGGGAAATGAGTTGATGCATGTAGCTAGTATAGCTTCCTAAGGGTGGTCATGGGGATAACTCCTACTGAGCTAGAGGAGTGGTGGATGAATGGGTGGCCTGACCAAGTAGGTCCATGGTAGTTTGGGTGGTGGATTTAGCTCAGGCCTAATTGTAAGTCAAGACCCTAAGCTATAATATGGATGGGAATGTGACTATGGATGTGCAATGGTGTGGTGTATCTTGGTGAATCTCCTTTTGCACTTTTCTCTTTGTATTTTGCATCTATCTGCAAAAATAGACAAAGAAAGCAATCAATTTTTATTTTTATTTGTTTTAAGATGACAATGTTTGATCTGAATGCGTTTGTGAGATTGGTTGAAACTATTTTTAAAGTTTTATTATATTTTTTTATTTTTTTTGGTTTTTGTGATTTTATGACTTTTTTGTTTTTTGGTTTTTGTGTGTTTTATGTAGCCTAATCCTAGAACTATAGGTGCAATAATGAAATGTAAACTAAAATGGGTGTGTTGAAGCTCACTTTTTTAATGAAAAGTGATGCAACAACGGTTGAATGTGGCTACCTAGTATGATTTGGCTGAATGTATCCTAAATGTAAATAAAACCTCTCAAAAGAGGCCATGTTATCTATTGCCTTACTACTAGCCCATCTGGGCTTTCACTTCACCCTCGTGTGAGCTTAGGCATGAATGACAACTATGATTCCTAAATTATTAAGCCCTAGGAATTGGAGGGCATCTAACCTTCCTACTTTGGGATGCACCCAAAAGTAGGGGAATTTTTTGTGATGAAATCCAAAAAGCCACTCATGGGGGCCACTATGTTTGCTATGGTGTGAGCCAACGGATGGAGATGAAGCCCACCATCATTGGTCTCGATCATATGTTGGTGATGAAATCCAACTCATTGATGTTTTTAGTGAATTGTGTAGTGTGTGATGTTCATTTTTATCTTGCTTAGGTTCATTTTATTATTTTTATTCCTAGCTATGATGCCTAATGCAATCTCTTTTAGTGTGAGGAAAGAAATCTAATATGCTCTTTTCTCTTTCTTCACACAAATTGAGTATACAAAAACTAAAGAAGATCTAACATGCTATGCAATGCTTACTTAATGAAAGTGATTTACTATATAAAAACAAACTATTTTAAGAAATATAAAAATGAAAATACACTCAGAATAGAAAGAATGACAACTCCCTACCTATAGTCCTATACTATGTCAAAGACTAGAGGCAAAGGTGGTCGTACACTGTGATCATCTGATATGGGATGATTTTTATCTAAAATTATCCGTGTGCAAATGGTTAATCTCTACAATCATTCAAGACTAGATGATCCTCCTCCTATGTATTTTGTGACCTACGTAAAAATAAAAAATAGAAACATGTCAATTTTCCTGAATGTAGCAACAGTCCAAAAATAATAGAATGTTAAAATTTAGCATAAAATAACAGCAACACAAAAATATTATATAAATCAAAAGTTCAAGGGACAAATAGGTCCCTCCATGATCTCCATATTTTAGATGTTAGAAGTATGCACCATGCAATATATGAAATAAAATAAAAGAAATATGATATTAACTTTGATAAATATCATTATGCTTCCTTGCTTTTACAATATGACACCCGTGCAGGGATTTACAATTAATAATGGAGAGCATTTTACCTTATGTGAAATAATAATGATGCTTTGGTACTCCTAATGCTATAGTAAATTATAAAGTAGGTTTTTGGTGACTACTGCTACATTGGATGTTGGATGGAGTTGTGTAAGGCACCTTTGGATCTATGTATAGGCCTACAAATGCGAGATATGGAGTAGGCGAGTCTCTGGATAACTAACATCTATAGGTGGATGGTCTCGATTGGCGACCATATATGAGTGCATGGTCATGTTGGAAGTACTACTATGGTCAAGAATAGGTGGATATGTGGGCTTGAATAGCTTCCTGCTACTATTTGGTTATGTTTCTTATTTGGTTTTGTACCTGTGGAACCTGTGGACATGCAAAATTGCAAAGGGTTAATAGTATGTGATAGGCCTTCCTAGGTGAGGCTTGGATTCAATGAGTTAAAAATTTGCATAAATTATGAAATAAAATACAGGCAAAAGGTAATTGAAATAATTTTGCATTTATCTTTCTGATGTCTCTATCGCTATTGTCAGTATCATTGTGTTATGTGTGAGATATTTCTGCTACTATGACTAAACCATGCTAATTTGGGAGGCTTCCTATATAGGCTAAGATCCAACTATCCAGGGTTGGATGACCATGGATTGAGACCATCCGAGGTGGTATGGTCGTGACTTTTAGCGTCCGAAATGTATCTAAAAGTGGATCTGGGCCTTTAGGAGGATGCAAATGGGTTTCACACGGGATGGGGATGGTGGAATACTGAGATCTTAGGGATATGATCACTGTGGTTGCTCGAGAGTTTGTTAGGGCTTCGCTAGGCTATCCATCCTCATGCTCTAAAGGGAGGGTGAGGTTCAATTTATAATTTTCCTAGTAGGAAAGGATAAGGAACTAGCTCATCCAGTTAAGTGCATGTAACTGAGAGCTATCTCCTTGCATTGGATTTGTCACTGGAGGTGCATGTGGGTGAGATTACCTCGTAATTATCACCAATTATGGAGTGTGCATGCAAATTCATGGTGAGTGCACACTTTGGATTTTCCATCCAATGTGCATGCTCAGTTAAGTGGATGTGTGTGTTTGTTTTTATTTTTATATTTAAATTAAATATATTTATTTAATTTAAATATGTATGCATAGCTTTTTAACTAGTTCTGTTGATTGTGTGCATGTTTAGTTAACTGACTTAGTTAACTGAGTGCATGATGTGATTGAGTGTGCATATCTGAGTTAACTGATTCAGTTAACTAGGTGCATGATTATCTTCCCTTTGTGGCTTAGAGGTGGAACTGCCAATAACTCTGAGTTCGCTTGTGAAAGGCCTTTTTCATGCACATGACCGATTTGGATGGTGAGAGGTGGAACTGCCAGTGAAGTGGATGACGTGGAAGGGTGAATGTGAGGGTCAATGCATCCACGAGGAGGGGTAAATGATTGTGCAACCTAAGCACTAATTAATTAATTATTTAATAAATTAATTAATTAATAAATTAATTAACTATTTATTTAATAAATAAATAATTTAATAAATAAATAAATTAATACTTAGGAGATGGATGTTTATTATTTAATATTAATTAGATTTAATTAATATTAAATGCATTAATTAATCATGATTAATTAATTAATATTTTAATGTGCTAGTTTTAGGTGTCTATAGTTCCAAATATATGTAGGCATCCTACATGAGCCACTAGACAATGGCTAAGAGGATTCTCCAATACATTCAAGAGTCTTATCAAATGTGTATTCACTACTCTATTGTCTCTCCTTTTATTTTGAAAGGATTTTTAGATGTTGATTATGTTGATGATTTGTATGAGTGATGGTCTACCAGTCTTTGTGTTCTATTTAGGATTTAGTCATATGCCTTTGTGTTCCATATGCCAATCCACTATATCGTAGTCTTATTTGAAAGATGAATATTGTGCTACTAATAAGGTAGCCAAGCATTTTAAGTGGATGCTCATGAATTTAAAAAATATAGGCATTCATAAAAAATTTCCAATAACTTTTAGTGTGATAATTAGAGCACTATTTAAATTGTTTATAATCCAGTATTTCATTAATGGATGAAGCATACATATATTTAGATTTACTTTATGAGATACATTCATGCACATGGGATTCCTACTTTAGTCTTTATACATTTATCATAGTAGGCACCAAGCATCATGACCAAGATCGTAATCAATATTTTTTATGCACATGTGGGAGCTACTTGGATTGGGTGTGTAACAACCCACTAAAATTCAATCCATTCTAGAGAGAGATTTTTTTGCACTCGTTAGGAATACACATAACCCCACCTTGCATAAGTCATTCTATGCAAGTTTCCATTGTAGTTATGCCCCATGATTAAGTTATCTGTCACATCTCTATGATGAGCCAACTTATCCCTTTTAGTACATTAAAAGAGCATGCCATTATTTACACCTTACATAAGTCCATCTATGTAGGTGTACTAAGCGTATTACGAGCATGCAACCTCAATTACTTTAGTCACTCTCTCACTCTATTTGTTTATGTACTTCTAGTTCATGGTGTTAATAGATATCATTCATTACTCTTCTACGTTTCCTCGTACTAAGGGTTATTCAATAATTCAAGGAGTGTGCAATATTTATTCACTAAGACTAATCTACTTCTAATTTAACCATTAAAAATACCATGAATGGTGCAACATACTAATCACAAGTAGTTCTCAACACTCATTTCTAAAGTGTATGAGATGCCATAAATTCCTCTTTGTTAAATAATAAAATATCCATGATGAACTAGATTTAGAAGTTGTAGGCAAAAAATCCTCCTCCCAAAAGAAGAGAAAATGATCAAGGGATTTGCTCCATTTTGATAGTTTTGATAGTTTGCCCAAGTTTTGGTAAACCATACAGGTAGGGGTAAACCATACAACTAGAGAGGCAAACCGTACAACCAAGGGACCAAACCATACAAGGTAGGAGCAAACCATACAAGGCGCACCAAAATGTAATGAAATGCATGGGAAATGTAATTTCGGGATAAAATGGTGCATGAGTTTGCTAAATTAAGGTTTTAGACTTAGTAAAAGTCTAATTTCATGCATTCTATTATGGATGGGTAGTTTTAAATAACTAATTGCCTCAGGAACCACTTTGGAATGGCCTGGGCAATGTTATATAAGGCCCCATTTTCAAATTCGTAGGTCTGGTTGCTGATAGATAGGAAGAGAGTACTTACTGGTTGTAATAGCTAGTTTACTTCTGAGTTATTGCAATAGATTGATAGAACAACCTTGTTGTAATACTATGGATGACATAATGGAATATAAATACGTTATTACAAGTTGTGTACGATCCTGGCAATGATGAATGATGAGTTATGGTGAAATCTTGATTGCATGTGTTTTCTGGTAATTATTTTAGCTTAGTTTTATGCATTGTTGCAACTTCTTGATAGAGATCAGCATTGGTGAAACCTGAGGAATGATATGAGAGCATGGAAGCATTGAGGAAGATGTTATGAACCCTATTGTATGATTTTTGTACGTAATCATATGAATGGAATCTCTCACAAGCCCTGTTAAGATGTTTTGCATGTCATGGAGAATGGATTGATTGGCATATTAAATCATTACAAAACCTTCCTGAGAGAGATTGAGGCATAGGAGCATCTGATTTGGCACCTAAATGTACCTTCATTTCATGTAAATCATACACCAGAGTTCGTACAAATCGTACAAGGAAAACTTACCCGATTTGGTAAATAGAGTGATGGAGATAAACTTACCCGATTTGGCAGTTTGAGGAAATCGACTTGAACGGTTACAAAACTGTGTACGGTAGCCTCCAAAACTGATTCTGTCAGTTTGGCTGAGTGTAAAAGCGTACAACCCTTGCCACTGTATGATTTGGAATCATACAGTGTGAGAGTTTGACATCCGTACAAGTTGTTCAATCATCGTCAAAGGGTAGTTCGGAGGACTGTACGGTTGTACGATTTGGTAACCGAGTTGGAATTCATACATTGATCATTCCTAGATTTAGAAAATCACCTCCCCACTAGGAATACTACACCCCTATGCTACATTTGGCATCATTGCCTTATCGAATCTGGCATTTTTGTTAAAATGGGTCAAATTGACGAAGTGTGAATACTACAAAACTAGAGGTGAATGATGGACACCAGTGCATGAAGCCATGGGAGATGGGAAGTAAGAGAGAAAATTCTAGTAAGAAGGAGCACAAGGATTTATCAGAGAGAAAACACAAGTAACTCAGATCGTAGTACTCAAGAACCAAAAATAGAGCAAGTTTGGACATCCAAAGAAGGAGACTTTGAGGTATTGTTGATAGAGATAGAAGATGAGGAAATAGAACCACCGAGCGTAGAGGCAAGGGTTGACATAGAAAAATTGCAAGAGGATGGAGAGTGGATGGTGACACCTGAGAAAGTGATAGAAGGGTTGCAAGGGAGTGTAGAGGATGGGAGTCAGGCACTAGAGCAATAGGATGTGAGGTCTCAGGAGGAAATACCAAGACCATCTCCCTCACATCAGTGAAGGAGGTCACAAAGTGAAGATGCATGAGAGTTTGGTCATCGAGTGGTGGGACAGAACAAGATACCTTGAATTGACACTTCTGATGACAATGGGAGTAAGACACCCCCAAGGAGGAATCAGTCAGAGATTCCACGAGATACCTCAAGTGATAGTGATGACTCTCCTAAGATGGCTAACAAGGCAGCCAAGCAGAGATGTCCACCATTTTTAGGTGAGGGTAAGGAAGACCCCACATGGCATATAGGGACTTGCATAACCATTTGGAGAGAAAATGGTGTGGATAGACCAGATGATTGGGTAATTTTATTTCCTTCTACCTTGAGAGGATTGGCAATTGATTGGTATTTGAAGAGAGAAAATACCATAGATTTTTAGACTTGGAATCAGATAAAGGAGAAGTTCATTGAAGAATTTTGACCTTTGAAGGATGATGGAGACATTGTTATGGAACTTTGCATGACAAAGCAAAAATTTGATGAAGATGTGAAATCCTATAACCGTAGACTAAAGCAATTAGTCGATAAGATGCAGATGCCTCTGGTAGATGTTCTAGTAAAGTGGTGGTTTGTAGATGGATTGCTTCCAAAGTATAAGAAAAATATGAAAGCAGTACCATCAGAAACATATGAAGAAGCACTAAAGCATGCAAAGAATTTTGAGAGTGAATCAAAACAAATGTATATAGGAATTCTATCTCATCCCAAGTCGAATGATTTAGATAGTGGAGAAGATGACACTATACAGAGGATAGTAGCATCATTTCACAAGGAGTTTGATAAGATGATAAAATAACAAAAGATCAAACCTGATAGAAATGACATGTGGTGCACGAAATGCAAAATGGAAGGCCATACAAATGTGAAGTGTCCGAGGAATGACTATTGCCACATTTGTAATGTGATGGGGCATGAGGTAATGCTATGTCCGTATAATGCAAGAGTACATCCACAAGTATTGTCAATCCAAGAGTAGGAAGAGAAATCGAAGGCCCAAGGAAGTGGGCAACAAGCAACAAGTGGTGGTTATAGAAATAGCAGATGAGGTGGAAGACCAAACCAAGGCAATCGACAAGGAGGGCAAAGTCATTTGTAGTATGACTCAAATGGAAGACCGATCATACAGTGTCACAATTTCTAGGAATGGGGGCATTTTATGAAAAATTATCCTTCACCTCAGAGGTAGGAAACACCGCAAACAGGCACTACACACATGTGTAGATGGTGTGGTCTGGGAAACCACAAAGAAGAGAATTATCCAAAATAGGTGAGTTCAAGTAACCCATAGAATGTTAGTTATCTAGACATCGAAGTTCCTCAAGTTAAGGAGGAAACCCAAGAAGTTTTAGCCATGATGAGAAATCAGGCTAAGAAGGATAAGTATCCAGAGCCAACAAAGGAAAAGCAATGCTGGCAAGTAGCAAAGAAAATATTGCAAGAGGAAGCTAAAAATACTAAGCGAGTAGAGTCAACAACTGATAAGGAACTAAGAAAACCATCAGATCAGGAGATAGTTGTGCAAAATCTGGCAGCACAGGTTTTGGATACCATAGTGGAAATTAAAGTATCAAACCTGTTGGAAGCTATTCCAGCATTGCAGAAAGCAATGGTGGAAGAAATACAACCGCAGAAGGTGATGGAAGTGCAGAGCCAACCGATTCAGGAGAAGAAGCGGAAGGATCAGTTTATGGATCCAACTGTATTAATGATTGATGTGGGAAAGAAACCCGCATTAGTTCATATGGAGATCCTAGGGCACAAATTGACACAAGTTATTATGGATGGAGGATCCAACGTCAATGTGCTACCTAAAAGGACATGGCTAGAACTAGGTGCTCCATCCCTATGGGCATCAAGCTTCTGATTATATGGTGCTAACTAGAATGGCATCAAGATAAAGGGAGTCTTGACTGCACAACAAGTGGTGATAGCTGAACAAGAGTTTGTCTTGGATTTCATTGTGATTACAATGCAGAAACTTGCATACGATGCTCTCTTGGGGAGAGGTTGGCTACGAGTAGCCAAAGTTAATCACAATTGGGGAAAGAATCAGATCACTTTTAAGAAGGGACAACATAAATATATGATTAATCTAGCTAATCAAAAAGTTAGTGAGGATGTAGCTATGATAGATGAATCAAAAAATTCCTTAGGGGATGAAGGGCATGAACCTGATGGAGAAGGAATGTTGTACCTAGATGAATGTAGTGAAGATGAAGCTAGATATGATAGTGGACTTCTTCATTGGAAAATGGAGGAGTACAAAATTTTTAGCCCAACTGCCTCTGTATTGAATCAGAGGAGATCAAGGAAAAACAAGACAAATCGAAAGATAGCCAAGAACCTAAGAAGGAAGCAGAAGAGAAATGGATATTTCCGAAAAGTTTTGTAGAATATACAGTAGGAGATGCGGAGATTGATACAAGGCCAGCACACCCAGAGAATGTAGAGAAAGCTACAAGTGAACTAGAAAATATCAAATATGAAGGACCTCGGATAGTGGACATCAATCTAGGAATAGAGGAGGAACCTAGGATGATTCACTATGGTGATGATTGGAATCTTGTATTGAAAGTGATAACTTTTAAGATATTCTTGGAATATAAGGATGTCTTTGCATGGACATATAAGGACCTGAAAGGAGTACCACTAGAATTGTGTGTCCACAAGATTACACTAATGCCTGGAGCTCAACCAGTATGAAGGAGGCCATATAGAATGAATCCAAAGTATGTTGCATTAGTGAATGCGGAGATAGAAAAGATGTTGGAAGCAGGAATCATCTTCAGGGTGACAAACAGTGAATGGGTCTCACCTATAGTGATCACCTTGAAGAAGGAAGTAGACAAGATCAGAATATGCATGGACTTTAGGAGTCTAAATGTTGTAACTATTAAGGATCCCTTCCCTATTCCCTTCATAGATTCTATCTTGGAAGAAGTCACAGGACATGAGATCTATTCATTTTTGGATGGGTTCTCGGGATACAATCAAATTAGTATAGCCAAGGAGGATAAGTTGAAGACCACATTTATTATGGAGAATGGCATTTATGCATACAATCGAATGCCATTCGGGCTCTGTAATACCCCAACTACATTTCAGCGTATCATATTGTATATATTCGATCAGTTAGCAATAGGGAACTTTAAAGCATTTTTGGATGATTGGTCCATTTATGGGAAGATCAAGGAGCATCTTCCTACCCTCAGTGAATGTATGAGTAGGTGCATAAATGCACATATATCATTAAACCCAGGGAAATGCTTTTTGATGGTACCATATGGGAAATTGTTGGGACACATTGTGTGTAGTGAAGGATTGAAGATAGATCTTGATAAGATCCATGTGATATTGCACATGGAAGAACCATTTGATGTGAGTTCACTTAAAACCTTCCTTGGATCGATAGGTTACTATCGAAGGTTTATCAAGAATTATGCACATGTATCCTACCCATTAGATTCTTTGATGAAAAATAATGTTCCTTTCAGATGGATAAAGGAGCACCAAGGAGCCTTCGAGGAGCTGAAGGCTAAGCTTGTGAGTAGCCCGATTTTGGTGTTCCCAAATTGGGATAAGGAATTCCATGTCCATATTGATGCTTCAAATTTTGCAATTGGATGCGCTTTAGCACAAGAAGGGTATTTTAGGCTAGACCAACCTATTTTCTTTGCTAGTCACCTTTTGTCAAGGCTAGAGAGAAATTATAGTACAATAGAAAGAGAAGCTTTGGGAATGGTATATGTAGTTTAGAAGTTTAGGCATTACCTATTGGTGAATCCCTTTGCCTTCTATGTCGATCACCAAGCCCTATTGTACTTGATAAATAAGTTGGTGATACAAGGATGAGTCAGTAGGTGGCTCGTCACCCTTCAGGAGTTCGTATTCTGAGTAGTGGTGAGGCCTGGTAAGAAGCATGTGATTGTAGACTAGTTGTCTCGGATATGATCAAGGGAACCTATAGGAATATGAGTTCTTGATGAATTTCTAGATGCACAATTATTCACCATCAATGTTGTTCCATCATGGTACAAGTTGGTTGGCCAATATCTATCCATAGGAGAGTTGCCACAAGAAATGATGACAACCGAGAAGAAGAAAGTAATAATGAAGTCAACACCTTTCTAGATAATAGCAGGATTATTGTATAAAATGGGAAGTGATGGTATCTTACGAAGATGTGTGATGGATGAAGAAGTCAAAGTGGCATTGAAAGAAGCTCATGCAGGCTTAGCAAGAGGACATATGGGACTAGATGCGACTACTAGAAAGGTATTGCTAGTAGGACTATGGTGGCCCACATTGTATAATGATGCAAAGGAGCATGTGAAAGCATGCAGGGGGAAGGTAATGCGGCCCTTACACCCATCACAACCACAAGAGTTATTTGAATGGTGGGGATTGGACTTCGTAGGACCATTGAAGATATCTCAGAGAAGGAAGTGTAGATACATTGTAGTAGCAATAGAATACCTAACAAAATGGGTTGAAGCAAGAGCATTACCTGATAACTCGATAAAAAGTACAATGAGATTCTTGTATGAATAGGTAATCACAAGGTTTGGTATTCCACTACAAATAACAAGTGATCGAGGAGGACACTTTGTTAATGAGATTATCAAGATGCTGACAATAGAGTTTAAGATTTTACACTCATTGTCTAGTCCGTACTATCCTAGAGCGAATGGGTAGGCGGAGGCAATGAATAAAGTCCTAGTATCTACTCTGTATAAAACTTATGGAATAGAGGGAGCATATTGGGAGGAAAGGCTACCATCCATTTTGTGGGTATATAGAACAAATTTTAAACCTACAATGGAACATACACCTTTCCAATTAATGTATGGATAGGAAGTAGTGGTGCTAGTTGAATTCTTGATACCAAGTTTGAGAGTCATGGTAGAGCATCGCTTGGGTGATCAAGAAAGTTTGGAAGAGCGACTGATGACATTGATCAAGTTAGATGAAAGAAGATTCATGGCACAATGGGCGATTGAGGTAGCTCAAAAAATATGGAAGGCATGGCATGACAAACATTTGAGGAAGTTGGAACTTAGTCCGGGTGACTTAGTTCTAAAGTTTAATGAGAAACGGGAAATCAAGCCGGGTAAGCTGAAGATGTTATGGCTTGGTCCTTATAAAGTAGTTGAAGTAATGAATAATGGAGCAGTCAAGTTGCAGAACTTGAATGGGATAGAGGTGCCCGATACTGTAAATGGCTCAAAGTTGAAGCCTTACAAGGTATAATGCTTATTCATTGCTTTAGAAGAAATTGAATGATGAAGATGAGCGAAAGCTCAAAATGAAGCTCACAGTGAGCTAGGTCCATCACAGGAGGAGCCTGACATAGGACTCACGCACTTATTTGTAGAAGGGGAGGAACCACGACCAACCATAGAACAACAAGAGTTGGTACCTCGACACGGAGAAAGAAGAAGACTACGAGTACATGTCAGATTTGTTGATGGAACCAAGCGAATTGAAGAAGAAGATGAAGAATGGATTCCTCCAAATGAAAGAGAACATCAAGAGATAGTACTATTACCCAAAAATAGGGGAAGGTAGGAAGAAGCAACCCTAGTAAATAGAAATATGATGTATCCTTAGGTAGAATGAAGGGAACTACCCCAACAAATGGAAGGATGAAGAAGGATATGGCTAACAGTATGATACGAAGATAGAGTGGACACATTTGAAATGGAAGTTTTAGAGGAAGATAGGGATGAGACCATTGATCAAGAATTGGTTGGACTTACTCCATTGGCTCAGATAGGGCTATTATAGTAGAGAATGTGGTTGTAGACTCAAAAATTGTAAGAAGAATATCAAATATTGCGAGGTCATAATGCAATGTTGAGAGAGCAAATTATCTAGGAATTGGATGGCACAATATGAAGGTTGGAGGAACAAAGGGTAGCTAGGCTACAAGAAATTGAAAGGGAACTTGAGGAGGTTGAGGGATTAACTTTGAGAAGTGGTGGAGGAAATGATGGTACAAGCACAAGCTCACAGGTACCACCGAGTGACCCACCTATGACAAATGAAGATGTAGAGATGTTGTGGTGAGATATTGAAGAGGCAACTACATCACCCAAACCACAAGGTAATACACTGCTAGATTTGATAGACTCTAGTAGTGAAGGCATGCCTTGGCTTGTAATGGAACCTAGTATAGGAAGTAGTGATGAAGATGATCATCCAGAGAACCCTCAGAACCCTCGAGGTAATCATGATCCCCCAACATGTACAACAACACAATGACAAATAGGGAGACCACGGGGACATCAAACCAACCTTGAACCACAAGCATATATAATAGCCTATCGATAGTTGAGAAGACAAAGGAGAGAAGTATGAAGATTGGAGAGAATGATGAATTTACCAATAGATTGGGCAGAATAGAGAGAAGAGAATCAGAATCACTCAAGTTCTGAGATGGACTTTTCTGATGCATATAGAGAAGTTTTGGCAACATCATCCCCACAAAGAAACTTCAAGGAAAGAATATGGAGACATCACCTAGCACGTGTGGATCAGAGAATCAGAGCACTACAACAATTATCACCAAGTACAAGAAGAAGTAGAAGTCCACTAGCCAACATTGAGTTGGTAGAGATAACTCCTGATACCCGAACAATGGGAGGAAGAAATAGAGAAAGACCCCTAAGGCTTCAACCAGGAAGGGGGGGAGGTATTCAACTACGAAATGAACAAAGACAAGGTGATGTTACAATTAGAGGAGGAAGAGGGCGAGGAATATTTTGACCCCCTACTCCTATATGGCTAGGAGATACACCCTTAGCTTGTATGAACTGGACAAGGAATCTACGAGGATTACCAAGAATGAGGGGAATCTTACCAAATCCTGCAAGGTGACGTACATGGGGACAACCATCCTTAATACGACAAGGACCCCAATGAGTAATGGGTGGTAGAGGCTTACTCTAGGAAATGGAGGAATCACCACTAGCATAGAGAAACCCAATGTCAAGAGGAATAGGATGGGGGAGACACTCGCGTGGAAGAGGCCTTGTTGGTAGAGGAAGAGTACATTTTGTAGATGAAAGAAACCAGGGATAACTAAGAATCTGATCACCAAGTCTGGAGCCAAAATTGATCCGAGGGGATAGGTGAAGAAGTCACTCGAATGATAGTAGAGTAGTAAGGACACCGCTACCAAGGGACCAATCACCTGTGCGGCAAGGAGAAAGGACACCAGGTGAGGATACTCCAGCTTGCAATTGTACAATTCCAAATTGTACACATGAAAGAGGAAGGCCAGGGAATTCGGTAACATCACAAGTGGAGATGAATCAGCCTAGGGAACAAATACCGATAGGCGACACAACCACTCAAAATGTTATAGTTGAACCTCCAAGAGAAGAATTTGATGGGATCGTACAAGTGAATGTCATTGTACGATTGCCAAGATGGTAAGTGTAAATAGATTAGGATTGAAAAAAAAAAGAAAAATAAAAATAAAGTGCCTTAATTGTGAAAATCCCTCGGGATGCAATTAAGAAGGAAGTAGGTTGAAAACCAAAAACGACGGCCTCTTCAGAGAGAAAGAAAATTGAAAAAATTCTCTAAGTATAAGATCATACAAAAGCAAAGTTATGAGATCGTACAAGAAAAATTGACAAAAGGACATGAGAAATCATACAAAATGACATGTTGTACGATTTGGATCATACACTATATGGTTTTAAGCATGTTGTATGATTTCCAACTACCCATTTAATGTGGCATGCACGGGAAAAAGCAACGGTTGGAGGAAAAAGCAGGAGAAAAAGACAATTTTTTTCAAAAACATGCTGAGTTGTCAATCATCCATGCAATATGGAGGGAAAATATGCAAAGTGGCACAATTTAGGGTTAATTGGATTAGGGTTTAGTTAGGGTTTTGAAATGCTTTAAATAGAAGGTAAAATTACAAATTTCATGAAACCGTACAAAGAGATTTGAATTTCTTTCAGGAGGATGAAGGTGGAAAGCATGCACTTAACAAAGGAGACTATATGAGTAGAAAATTTCATCAGCAATCCAAATTTATGAGGACCCATTTCAATTAGCACCAAGGAGTACTTTTCATTTTCGGAGAAATCGAACCGGAAGAGGCAGAGAAAAATCAGGGTTTAACTCCATGAAAGGGAAATTTCAAAGTACAACCATAAAGTATGGAGAAATAATAACAAAAAGTGGCCAAGTATGGACCTGGTGATGAAAAATCATGCATTAAGGTTTGCAACAGTGATAACTTGGATCCGAAAAGGGAATTTGCAAGGAAAAGAGATATTGAAACCCTAGAATCAAATAAATCGAGCAAAAGTAGGTTGGAAAAAGGTAGTGGAAGGAAGGAGAAGTCCGTACAACCATAGAGTACAACCATAAAATTTATCAATTGAAGATAAATTGTGCCAGAGGTGGAGAAGTTGGAAAATTGCTACCAAAAAGCACTGAAAAGGAAGATTGGGGCAATCCAGCAAATGGGTTGGTGAAAGATTCGGCAAAGGAGGTCAAATTTTTGAATTTTTTACAAACTAGGCTTTGGAAAGTCGTACTGTATGATTTGAAAGGTGAGTTGTACGATTTCAAGAGAAGATAGTACAGTTCTTAGCGATTTTCAATCTATTTTGGGTAGTTTTAACAAATCTAAAATTGTACGGATTCCATGGAGGGAGGTAGCCAGAAAGCGGTAGTGTATGGAGTAGTGCCACTCTATATGATTTCATGTCGTAGATGTACGATTTGAGGAAGTTGTGGTAGTTTGAGGATTGAAGGCTAAGAACTGAATGGTGAGAAGTAGTGTATGATCTGGAAGTGGCTGTGGAAGGTGAAATCGTACAAGCGTACAAGGGGGAGCATATTGTATGATTTGTAGTAAAATTGTATGATTTTAGGAATGCTACTGATTGTGGATATGGTGATGTTTGGATGATAAGTTAACCAGGAGAATGGTGAGAGAATGATCTCAATAGAAGAGTTTGGACGTCGGTTAAGGTGGATTACGACCAATAGAGTAGAAAGGTCACCTGGACCCCTACATGAGAGAGAAGCATATCCACGATAGTATCAAGGGTGATAGTCTCAGTCCCATGATTGGCATGGTACTCATCCTTGGAGGAGAGGAGGATATAGGTCATGGAGAAGGTAGAACTATTGGTGAGCTGATCAAAGAAGAACACCACCAAGGCACCGAGAGGAGAGAATGGCACAAGAAAGGACCTCAAGAAGGGAGTTAAGAAGTGAAGTACACATTCCAGATCAGGATGAGGATCTGAGTAGCGGACCTGAGGAAGGTCAGGTGGAGATCACAAATATTGCATTTGTGCAACATGGAGCAGATACATGCAGGTGGTGGTGGAGTGATAAGAAAAATAGGAACCACCCATGGAGAAAATAGTTTGAGAAAGCTGGTGTAGCTATTATAGCACAAGTACCACCACACCAAAATAATTTCTTCTACAACTATTTGTTGCAGATGGTCCAGGCGTATAATCCTATGACCCAAACTACTTTCATTAATGTGGACAAGAGGTCGGTGAAGATAGAAGTGATAACAGATGCATTCATAAAGACATTCAGATTGCCAGCATATGGCACAAATATAGTTAAGAAGTTGGTGGATCCGATTGAATCATATCGCATCATTACTACATTGACTAATGTGAAGTCACTAACTACTACAAAGATCTTGGGTGCGGGAACTCGAGGGATCAAATAGAGCCAATTAAAAGGAGATGATTGGCCATGTGCGATGAATATAGTTATGGCTCAACTGTTAGGTGACACAAGGTCCACAGAGATGCCGATTTGGATGGCTCAGTATGTAGAAGGTATAACCCAAGGAATCCAGTATGATTGGGGTACCTATCTAGAAAGAAAAATGCATGAAGTACTAATGAAGAGATCGAAGAATTTTGGAATGACCTTCCATGCCATCGGATTATTGTTGAATGCTATCATGGAATTAGGAATCCACTTTCTAGGTTTGACAGAACCTTGAGAAGTTGGGGAAGGATAGCCAACCATTTTGAGATGGGTGAAATTAGTACCCATTAAGAAGGTGACTCCGAAGAAGCCTCGAACCAAGAGGGATCAATAGGCTACGGAGGTACAAGAAGACACCCCTTCGGATGATGAGGATGTACATCATCGAAGGAAAAGAACAAGAATATTAGAACCTGAATTGGATCAAGTAGTGCAGCAATGGCAGTAGGAGCAGCCACCAATTTAGGAAAGGGAGGAAAATGTGGAGAGACAAGTAAGCCCAATTCAAATAAAAACAAGATGACAATGGGAAAGAATGGCAAAGAATCCCATTTTAGAGAAACAAGAGGAGCCTGCACAAAAGAATCAGTAGGAGGAAGAACAGTCAAATTCAGAAAAGATAGAGCTGGAGGACTGGAGTTGGGAAGCAACTGAGAATATGGTGGAATCTCCACAAATTTTCCAAAGGGATGAATTCAAAATCATAGATGCCTCAAAATTTTTGAAGGATATGGAGGTGAGGCAAATAGCACAGGAAGTGGCAGTCACCACTCAGAAGGACACTGAAGCAAGAAAGGAAGCTTCAAAAGAAGAGGATAAAAAGAAGAAGAAGCCCCATTACAAATTTGTGATGGGAGGAAGTTCAAAGCAGAATAACCCAAGTGATGCACAAGAAGAGGTAAAGGCATCACAAGAACAAAAAGAACCTGTTGTTGAACAAATCATAGTGATAAAAACTTAGCCCAATCAGGAAGAAGAATAGGTGATGGAAGAACAATAGGAGGGCAATGTGGAACAAGAAGTAGCCCAAACAAGAACAGAAGAGCAACAGGTGGGCTCTACTAAACCAGAAAAAGCCTAGGAATAGATAGAACAATAGCAATCTCAATAGGAGGTTGTGAATATAGAATATAGTGAGGAGGAGAAGAAGATCGTAAAATAGACTCCACCTCAGGAAAATATAGATACAGTGAGAGCACTTCGAGAGCTTGGGGGAAGCTCTAGCCACCACATGGAAGAAGAAGAAGAACAAACTCCTATAGAAGAGGAACGATGGAGAATGAGAACAAGCTACCTTTTGAAGGTACCGTAGTTTGGTAGAATTGAAACAGAAGAGGAGGCAAGTGGAGTAGAAGATGATGTGGAACATTTCTTCTCATAGATAGGTGATGCCATAGCCAATGCCAAATTATAGTTTTGTATTGGATGCATGGGAGAATTAAAACTATGGGAGGAACAAGTGTCTCACGAGCTAGAGAAAATAATAGAATGGGTGAGCAATAAGGAGCGTACAAGAAGAATCATAGATATTCATGTACAACACCCATGGAAGTTACCTAGGGAGGAGGTAACTACAATGGTGGAAAGAGATGACTTGTCGGAAGGAGTGATGACCAACTACATGCAGTATCCAAGATTGTACTTGGATAGAACTAGTCACCCAACTTGTCCAGTGAACACAGGAGAATTGGAGTACAAGAGGGTCACTACAAATTTGGCTATCACTCTGAGGAAGTTGAAATTTCTCACACATTGGATAGAGTGGTTGAGCATTGGATTGGAGCATGTTTATCAGCTCAAGGAAGCTCAAAGAGGGGAGACGAAAGCCACTCAGACTAAATTGATTGCAATGGAGGAAGAATTGTAAAAGTATAAGGCTGTAGTAGAGGAGAAAATAAAGAAACTAGAGGAAGATCTGACAAGCATAAATACTGAGTCAAAAACTAGAGTTAATGTGCTTGAAGAAGAGAAGTGACAGATCTCCCAAACAGTAGAAGACATGATTAAGGAGTTGGAGGCACAACTCAAGGTAAAAGATGATCATATGGTAGCTCAATTGGCCGAGAAGAATTAGTGTTGGTCAAATATCTGCCTAATCAATAAACACTGCGTTTATGCGCCCTAGATATGGCCAACATTGAAAGGTCAGAGGAAAGAGATGTCCTCCGTGCCAATCTCCAGAGAGGGCTGGTTCCCGAACTAAATCCTAAAATGGTAAAAGACTAGGGATGCAGGAAAGAAATTGGAAATAATAGAAAGAGATGGGAAATATGGCCATAGGCCGAAGTGCAAGATTGGTGTTAGACTAACTAGCAGGAAAAAACCCAAGCACAAATTAGCATTTATGAAAGCAAACATAATAGAATAGGCTCATAATATTGCCATAGCAACTATCAAAATGGTACTCCAACATTCACCTTCTCATTAGCAACTTTAAATCCAATGACAGAATTTAAATACAACAACAAACCAGATAGACGAATGGAAATAGAAGCACAATGTACAGAAAGTAATCACACACAAGACCACTCACGAATTCAGAAGTTTGATGCCTTCTATTAATGCAGAGAGCTTAAAGAAATCTCTCGCAAAATGTCTAACCCCCTTTTACAATGAAATTTGCCTAGTATTTATAGAGGTTTTCGCCTCTTTCATTTAATACATATGAGAGAAGAATGTCCCGGGATCAAAGACATAATCAGCAAAATCCTCCTTGAATTCTTTGAAAATCCATTCACCTGGGGAACAAATTCTTGAAAATCTAAACTTCGGACGGAGGTGCGCATGTTAGGAGAAAACATTAAATTCTTTGGATCGCTTCTGATACATTGGAAATCATGAAAGCCCATTTCTCTTTGCCTTCCTCTTCGTGATCCACAAAATGGAGTAACTAAAGGTGCCCTTTATTAAATACTAAATTCAACGTCTTGACCAAATTCTTGTTCGCTCAATTTATCTTCGCCCCAGCATCAGCTTCGCCCCTTCGCAACTTAGCAAATGCACACGATCTTGATAAAAATATGTTCACCCAATTAAATGGTGAACGACATGTTCACCCCTAGGGAAGGGTGAACGTGATCTTTCATCGTCACTAGGTGGTTCACCCATAGGAGGGGCGAACATCATGTTCGGGTGCATGGGCCATCAAATATTTCCAAGGCGCGTTCACCCCTAAAAAGGGTGAATGACACGTTCACCCCTAAGAAAGGGTGAACGCGATTCTATGCTTAGATAATTTCACCTTTATGCATTAAAAATAGATTCACCCCAAGAAAGGGCGAATGGGGCGTTCACCCCACCTCAAGGGTGAACATAAATATATATGAAGATTTTTGCCAAATTTTCTCTGAAACTTATTTTCTTCACTCCTTTCGGATTTCAATGGATATTTCTTCTTGATTTTTACAAAGGATAAATTCAAAGAAGAATTCCTTCAAAATACATCAGATTTCTACAGACCGAATATTATTCAAAGTATTACATATGAAAGTTAAAATATATACTATCGCTTCGTACAAAAATTGAATTTTAGGACTTAAACAAAAATTTCCCAATGAATACAAAATGGCCAACATTTCTTGGTGACTCACGGGGTATCCAACTCACATGGATGCAAGCGATCCCATGCCTTTATCCATTGGGTGCAGATTCTGTATAGTAGATGCGATCATTATGGCTACAAACATCTCATTTTTTGGTGGCTACCTATGCATGCTCTTGTCTCTCTGCCTCCACTACGACTCTGAGCACTTCAACACGTTCAGCTTCCTCCACTTTCATCGTTGCTTCACGATCTGCCATCGCTTTCTCTTCTTGCTCTGCAATAATCTCTGAAAGGGCCTCGTAAGTGTGAACAACATCATGCCAAGCTTCGATGGTAAATAAGCAATGAACACTGAGAGATTCATAAATGAAGTGAAGACTTTGCACATCCGTCAAGCTGAGGTGCTTCGAACGCTAGGCCAATTCATAAAGAGACAGCTCCAAGCACGTATACTTCTCCATCAGAGGCAACACTTGCACTTCAGTAAGGGGCTCATCCAAGGCGTTAATGTCTACAGTATCTTCAATGAATGCACTCTAGAGCTCTTGCAATTGCTCCATCGAAAGAGGCTCACCCCATTCATCTAGGAAGGTAGTGAAGCCCAACCGGTCAATAGTCTCAAAATGAGACATCGAAATAGTATGCTCCCACTCAATAGTATTGAGGACAACCCACCCTTCATTTACAAGGTCCATGCACTAAAAATAGCTTTGCAGGGTTACTCGTGCTCGAGACCAGGCATAATCCATCTCGTTGAGAGGGCGAATATGCAAAGGCGTATTCAACAAAGCTTGTATCTTCACAATTGTCTCCATATAGGGTGAAAGCAACTCCTCCATAGAATCAATCATTTGTTGCCCAAGCTGGATCTGTATCCCCGCTTCCCATAAATACTGCAACACCTTGACGGCATGTGCGGCCAACTTCATAGAATTTTGGATGGAGCGAAGGCGAATGTCTCTTACACTATCATGCAAAAATCCCACAATAGGTGCAACCTTGGCTTCAAGCTACTTCTTGAGTTCTTCTACCTGTTGCTGAAGGTTATGCATTTCAATTCGAGCAACATCACGCTCCTTCAAGTGCACCTTGACTTGATTGTGCAAATATTCATTTTTAGTGGCCATTTTTTCTTCTGTCACCTTGCTCTTGGCCAGTGCGCTCTCAAACTCCAGCACTTTATCTTGCACCTCAAAATATTTTTCTTTATAGTGCTCCCCGTGCAAATACAATGAGCTCATATCTACTTGCATGTTACCCATTTTTTCAATGGGATCAATCCACGTCAGATCTTCAGTGATAGTCTCAAAAACATAATCTTCAGGCTGCAACTCGCCTTGGGGTTTCTAAACCAATGGAGTGAATGTTGTCACATGAGCCTCCTTGGCAATTGGATCAAAAGCCACCTTCTTGATCGGCCATGCCAGTGCCAAAGCTTCCTTTCACCGCATACTCTTCAACCATTGGGAAGAGCTCAAGTGCGCTCGATTTAATTTTTCAATGTCTGGCTGCTTGCGGGCTACCTGCACATCTGGAACAGTCTACAACTCCAAAAATGGTGTAAATGGGACAAAAAATTCTGAGCGACTAGGCCCAGTGGACACGGATGACACGGATTGAAGTGGAGGAATGGATACGGGAACGGTGGAAGGGAGAGAAAGGGTGGATGAAGTGGTAGACACAGGTGCAGCTGTAGTTATGCTAATCCTAGATGAAACTTGCATACTAACAGCCGTAATGGTAGAAGAAGTGATGACCGAGGGAAGGGGATGAAAAAAAGGATTTGTCCCCGATGCATACGAACTAAAAGAAATGGAGGACAAAGGAGCGGGAATGAAAGAAGGAGCAACAGTGATTTCAGAAATAGGAGTAGAAGCAGAAGAGGGAACCATGGAAAATGAAATGGAAGGAATACCAAAGGATGGAGAGATAGAAAGTGGAGGGGACGAAAATGTAACAGATGGGACCGAAGAAGAAATCACTGCGTGCTCGATGAGAGAAAGGGAAGAAGAGGGAAAATATGACGTACCTTGGGGCACAAGCGCCACTTGTTCTATGGATGGGGGAGGTTGCACAACTGCCTCCTCTTCTTGATTTACCTCTTGTTCACCAACATTGAGGGCTATTTCCTCATTCAAAATCTCAACATGAGAATTTTTAGAAAGTTGCTCCTCCTCCTCTTGCTACGCCATCGAAAACATTTGCGCTACTAAAGTAGGGAGCTCAACATTGGGTGAAGGGTTCACTACTAGTATAGAGGTGACTGTGGAACTTGACGTAGCAGGAATCATAGTACCCAAAGACATGGGTGTTGTAATAGTGAATGTAGTGGCCGCACTAGTGCGAGGCCATTTAGCTGCTTTAGGAAATGGAGGTGCCATCGACTGTCTCTGCTGCTTGGGCATGGGAGCCTCCTCCTAAGGGTGCTTCATTATTTGAGACCACCTTTGGAAGACATATTGTTGTTCTTCTTCTTCTTCTTCATCCTTGGCTTCATCCTCAACCGTAGGACTCTCCTCCTCAGGTTCACTTTCGCCACTTTTGGACTGCTAAAAACTTTGCGGTAAAATAGTGGCAAAAGCAATGGGTTGATAGGACTCCACGAACCTATCGTAAACTTCAAAAAATTGGGTATCAAGCTTCAACCCGTAAGCAACATACGACTTCCTCCGATGAATGCACATTACCCACTAGTTCATAATTTTCTCCCCCTTCTAATCAGGATTTGCTTCTTTGACAGTTGTGAACAGACCTGGAGGAGGAATATGTGTTGTATTCTTCTCTGGATTATACTCCGCTTCCTGCTCATAGTAATCATGCCATGGAGGAAGGGAGGACATCTTCTCTATATGCCAGTTCATGTCTGGCCCATAAAAATTATTTCACCACTTCTGAATATCCGGGCGTGGGCAGCAATGAAAGGTCTTCGCCTTAATAAATTCCAAAAAAATTTTGAGTGGGTCGTATCGCCAACGCTGCGGCAACTCAATTAGTCCCAGGTCCTGAAGCGCCACCATCAGAAGGTGATTTTGCCCAATCTGGTTCACTTCTATACTTCCAAACTTAAAAGGCATAGTACAAGTTGTCCTTTTTCCCTCATCCAGAGCCGTATATGTCATTGATATAATCCATCTGGCGCACAACTTCCATTGCAAAAATGCGCATAGTAGCAAAATAAGGCAACAAAAATGGTTTACCTGTATATCCAAAAATTTGAACAACCACGCCCTGAGTGAGCAAAAATATGTCACCCTTCTCCTCTGAAACAACAACATCTCTCAAGTCGCGTGACACTCGGTCACAACTACCACAAAGCAATTCAATGGCAGGGCCCAAAAACTAGCTATTAAAGCTGTAGATAGACTCTTTCTTCGTTAACACCTGAGTCCACTTATAAATCGGTAGGGGCTCATTCTTTTCACCCGTCTGCGTAACAACAATAAAAGAAAAATGTCACTGCATCTGGAAGAAGAAGAACCATACCAGCAATGAAGTGTACCAAAATGATCTGGACTTTCCTTCTTGCAATTTTTGCAACTACGAATTGATTCTTCGAGAAATAAATTCGGCCCAATCAAAATAAATCAGATTTCCACCCTACCTCATAGCAACGGGAGAATAAAATTCCACCTTGCAAATACATTGAGCCATAGCTGCCTGCCATTTATGCACCATTTCATCTAAGGGCAACCCAACAATCCAAGCAAGCATGGAATAGATGTCCTGGCACTTGAACTCTGAAAGAGGTTTAGGAAAATTCGGTAGCTGCCCCATCTGTGGCTCCTTGATGAGCTGAGTTTCCATGAATTGTCTCATAGTAACTGTGGAAACATACCTATCCTCTTGCTCATCCGTATGAATTTTCTTGCTTACTACATAACTCGGTGCGCTCACCCCATAGGCAAAAGCCTCTCGGACCTCATCCGGTGTAATCGTAAATAGAATCTCTTTCCTGGAATTTCGAATGGCCCTAGTAGAGGAGTCATAAAATTATGCAATTAACTAGATAAGCTCGGGGCATGGGTGCACGGGCGAACAAAGATACCATGAAAGCTATGAATAGTGAGGGGTTGTGAGCCAACTATTGTAGGAAACCCCCTGACTCACTGCAGCTTCGACCTCTTGCCTCAACCGGTCAACTCCCTTATGCGTGATCAAACAATCACCAATTTTGGCCATTTTATCTTCATAGGGATCCAGGTCAACATAATCATTCTGTCGAGCTTTCTTAGCCCTCGAACTCCTTTCTCATTTCTTAGCTGGCTTCACTTCTACAACTTCCTGCACCTCTTTTGGTTCTTTACTGCATCTGCCCATCTTGCCAGATAAAAAGCTATGACACTTCTGCAATTTCCTACTCCGAGACTTTCAAAAACTCCTCTGCACTTCGAAACGCAGGATACAAAGAAGCAAAAATTTTAAAAATAAGGAAAAACAAAATTTGTCCTTTACCTCCCAGAATTTATAGAGGCGCTATCAACTATTGTAGTAATTATAGAATTAAATGCAGGCGCATCTTCGAAGAGAAATATTCTTCGAAAAACTACTCAAACGTCCTTTCCAAGGCGCAAAAATCCTCTTCTCTGATTCACCGTCGGATTCTCCTAAAAAATTGTGCCCTCTATGCTATGCAATCTTATAGAAAAATGTGCCCTAGCGCCAGAAGCTTGTTAGGGAAACCAACCCAGCCGTTAATTACCCAATCATCAATTCTGACTGTTGCCTTGAAAATCTCAATCCGAGGGCCTCCCACGTTTGAAAATCATTACTTGAATTTGGCGCCCACTACTTTCGATTATCGCCACGTAACCCTAGGGTGAATTAGTTTTCCAAACGTGCTATTGGGAATACCTTCTTCGACAAAACCTTTCGCGCGCTTATAAATCCATGGGCGATTCTTGTCTTCATGCGAAAGTGCTCCTTTCCATGTGGCGCATGTGTTTTAAAACTTCATAGGACGCCTCCCTTTTCTAACAACAATTTTTCTAAAAAAACAAAAGCAAGCTTTCCTATGCTTTTTCCCT
The DNA here is from genome assembly GCA_028583015.1 of Wollemia nobilis. Lineage (NCBI taxonomy): Eukaryota > Viridiplantae > Streptophyta > Pinopsida > Araucariales > Araucariaceae > Wollemia > Wollemia nobilis. The sequence continues at coordinate 1,986,956 of JAQPPZ010002189.1, read as the reverse complement.
TTTGTTCTTATCTTTCTTCCATTTTTTTTATATTTTTTAGAAAGCGCCATGCACAATATTTTTTTTCTCTCTTGCGCCTGATGATGTCATCAAAGTGTGTTCACTCTAGAGACAGGTGAACATGACGTTCGCCTCCTCCAAGAGGTGCACGCGAAGCTCTATCACCACTCACCACTTGATTCCATTTTTGGAGAACACAATTTTAACAATCATTTTTTTCTTTTTTTAATGAAAACATATTTATACCTATGTAAAATTGAAAAAACAAAAAAAAATATTTACATATATACAAGGTGTTACCTTCGATTTGAAATTATGAAATATAAGCCTTCAGATGAAGGCCATTCACTGGAATAGGAAGCTCGTACCCTTCCATGTCACAAAGTCAGAATGCATTAGAAGAGGTGACAGCAAAAATCCGAAAAGGTCCTTCCCATATTGCATCAAACTTATGATGTTTTCCAGGCTTAGATTTCTTTTCGTTCCATTTTAATACCAAATCGCCCACCTGGAAGCTTCGATCAGATGTTCTTTTCCCGAACCACTTCCTCATCTCCGCAGCATGTTCTATGAAAGCATGGTAAGCTAGCTCCCTTTCTTCTTCTAATTGCAGCAACTATGCCAGTCTTGCCTCCATAGGATTATTTTCTTCATTTTCATCTTGGAACATCTGCAACGTTTGGAGCACAGGAAGCTCAATGTGAGTAGGAAGGATAGCTTCTTTCCCATAAACCAAAGCATACGAGGAGGTTTTTATAGACTTCTTCACTGAAATGTGGTCAGCCCAAAGTGCCTGATTTAATAACAAATGCCAACTTCTCTTATTGTCGCCCATTATTCTTTTCAAAATACGAAGCAAATTTTTGTTGGTAGACTCAGCCAATCCATTCCCCTATGGGTAATAATTGGAAGAGGTCTTCAAGTAAATACCATATCTGCTAGCGAATTCTATAATTTTGGCTCCAATGAAGGGAGTACCATTGTCAGTGACTAAAGAATCCGGTATACCAAAATGGGTGATGAGGCTTTCCATAAAAGAAATAATAGTCGCCTGATCTGCTTTCTTGGTGGGTATAGCTTCCGCCCATCTGGTGAAGTAGTCTATCATGGTCAAAATATATTTATGTTCCATAGAGGAGTGCGGATCAATAACTCCTATAAAATTGAGACCCCACTATTGAAAGGGCGCTTCCACCTGGATCGGATGCAGCGGTGATGCTCCTTTCCTAACTCGACCCACATATCTTTGACAACTGTCACACCGTTGGCTTATCTTGTGTGAATCGGTGAACAGAGTGGGCCAATAATACCCCACCCAAATAATTTTTAGAGCCATAGGTCTACCTGCATAATGCCCTCCTGATAGCCCAAAATGGAACTCTTCCAAAAATTTTCCCTTCTCAGAATATTTTACACATCTAAGGAGTATACCATCAATATTCTTATAATATAGTCCATTGGGCAACAGTACATACCTGAGCGCCTACAATCTGAACCTTCGGTGCTATGAAGGGTTAAGGTGGCTAGGACACCTTCCAGAAGTAAAATACTCAATGAGTTCCTCGGTCCACTCTTTGTCACCTATCGCACTATTCACACAAATCACATCTTCACGACTTGTCTCAACAACAACGCTTTTGGCCAACTCTTGACACAGAGCATGCCCACGAACCAATTTCATCGGCTTGATCTCTACATCATACTCCTGGATCTTTGAGACCCATCCGACCCTCTTATCACCCAGTTCTCCTTGAATTATAAAATTTTGAACGTCAGGATGAATGACGTAAACCACAGTCTTACTCCGAGAAACAAAGTGGTGAAACTTCTTCAATGCTTTCATAACTGCATAAACCTGCTTCTCTATAAAGTTATACTTTTCTTGGTGTGGTGCTATAACCTGGCTTAGAAAAGTGATAGGCTTTTCTTCGCCATCATCTTGTTTTTGTGTTAGCACGGCAGCATAGCTCTCCTGCTCACCTACTGTATAAAGTATAAAGTCTTTGGAGTAGTCAGGGTTGATCAACACTGGCGCTTGAGTAATCCTCTCTTTGATTTCTTGAAAAGCTCACTTCCTGGATTTTGTCCACTTAAACTCAACATTCTTCTTCAAGAGCTCAGTCATGGGCTTGACGACTTGGGCAAAATTGGCAATAAACTTACGAATGAAGTTTATCTATCCAAAGAAGGACTACAAGTCTTTCTTATTAGCTGGTAACGACAATTTCATGAGTGCTTCGGCTCGTGCAAGGTCTATGGCCAATCCTTCCTATGAAATCACATGGCCCAACAACTTCCCTTCCTTGACCGCAAAAATTGACTTCTTCGGATTTATGGAAATCCCAAATTCTTGACACTTCTCGAATATTTGCCTCAGATGGAAAACATGATATGTTCTGCAATGTGAAAACACCATCATATCATCAAGATAAATCACAATGATTTTATTTAGCAACTCACCAAAGGTGACATCCATGGCTCTCTAAAAAGTAGCACCGACATTTGAAAGTCCAAAGGGCATCCGTTGGTAAGCGAATGTGCCCCACTTAGTTGTAAACATCATCTTGTATTGATCTTCATCCTTAACCCAAATTTTATTGTACCTAGAGAAGCCATCCAGCAAGGAAAATCTCTGAGCACCAGCCACAACATGAAGAATCTGGTCTATCTGAGGTAGAGGATAATGGTCCTTGAGTGATGCCTGATTTAAATTTTGAAAATCAACGCACAGACGTATGTCCCCATTCTTCTTTCTTACAGGAACCAGGTTTGCCACCCAGGTGGAATGCTTAATAGGGTAAATGATCTTCGCCTCAAGCATCTTCAGTAACTCTGCTTTCATGAGGACTTCGATCTTGGGATTAACAGGGTGTTGCTTCTACCAAAAAGGCTTAACTCCTTCTTGTAGCTCAATAGTGTGTTGAATCACGTTCTTGTCATATCCTTTCAAGTCTTGATAACTCCATGCTACAATATCTGGATATTCATAGCACATATTTCTAATGCCTTCAATCTCATCTGATTCACAATCGGTACCAATATTGATGATCTTTCCTGGCTCCAACTACAATTCTCTGTATTCCTTGGCATCCACCTTAATCCTATGTTTATCAGCCCTATCACTTTGATCAAATAAACTTTCTAGTGAAATAAAACCTCTAGGAATATGATTATTCCTTAACTGAATCATTCCTTCCTTTTCTTCCTCCACAAGAATTCTATCTTCTGCGCTGGCAGCTTCTTTGAGCAGAAAATTCACTATTTTCTCATCATTATCAAACACCTGCCAATAGAGGCCCTTATCTGGAATGGAAGGTCTGTAAATCACCCTCACCGTCTTGGGATTTTGGACCACTTGCTCAGTAGGAGAATAATTAGCGCCCAGGGAAGCTAAAATGTCGGCATGTCTATTTTGTTCTCGAGGAATCGCCTGAATATTCAAAGCTTTAAATGCTTCCAAAATATCCCACACTCTGTTGCGATAAGCCTTCAAGTAATGTTGCTTTGACACACATCTATTTGTAACTTGATTGACTATAAGCTCAAAATCGCCAAAAATCTACAGCTATTCAATTCCCAACTTTTTGGCCTTTTTCAAGCCAAGGCATAATGCTTCGTATTCAGCTGCATTATTTGTATAGCTCCAGGTCAATCTATAGGAGTAAGTTTTTTGTATGCCTTCAGGGGAGATCAACACAACACCTGCTCCCGCACCATTCTTACATCGAGCACCATCAAAGAACAACTTCCATAACTGATGCAAAACAGGTTCTGGGGGCTCAAGGACTTGCTCTTGGGACTTCTCTATCTTCTAAATTGAATAACAACCAATATCCATTCCAATCATAGCATTGAAATATGTCAATAGAAACTCATCTTCCAAGTGAAGCTCCTCAGGTGCTTCTTCAACTAGACCAACCTCTTCCAATTCTTCGGTCATCATGTTCACCATGCCTGGGACTTGTTCTGCCTCCTCTATCTTTTCAATATGAAAAGGGGAGGGCTTCTCATTATGAATGCGAATTCGCCTACCCTTGAATGAAATCTCCAAATGTGAATAATCTAGGGAAAGATAACCTCCCAACTTAGCTGTGAATTCTCTTGAAAGGCACATGCTAAAGTAGGGCTCTAAATCAACAACCACAACTTCCTGGATGACAGTAATCTATGGTATGCTATGGAGCACAATTGGAATGTCCTTGATTACTCCAATAGTCTTAACTGGCATACCATCCAATTGTAATACTCCTGGACTGCTCCTCGTATACTCCATTCCCATTACCTCGCATACTACCTTCGGCATGACAGTAGTGGCAGCACCAGAGTCGATCATACAATTATGCATGATCCACCCTTCCATTCTCAAAGATAAGTAAAATGGGGGAGGCCAATTTTTACCTGTCACCAAAGTGGGGAGCGCTTGAGCCAAGACTATTTGCAAATGATCTTTCTTTTGGTCTTTGGCGGTCTTCAGAGATTCTTGCAACAAATCAATCTACCCAGGTAATTGCAATGCATCATACAAGCTAATCCTTGTTGGGATTTTCTTCATTTCTTCCATGATACTGTAGCCATGAGTAGGTGAGACCTTTTCTTCTAGGGGCCGCTCATACTTATCTTGATACTATTGCGTAGCCTCTACTCTTTGCCTTTTTGTCAATGAAGGATACTTGAGTCTTTCCTTAGCTTGCTCTTTTGTCTCACTAGGGACTGGAGTAGTGGTGATGCATTGCAAAGTCGAAGGCTGAGCTTGCGCTTTATCTTGTGCTTGCCTAGGTGATGGATTTTTTGACTTGTCAACATCAGGAATCTTTACCGGGGATGCCCGCTTCTCTTCCTGTGCTTTTGGAGCCACAGGTACTTTCAAAGGTTGCAAGTCTGTAGGATCAATAGTCACTGGCCTCTTTCCAGACCTAGTGAGGACTGAAACTTGCTCTGGAGATGGCACCATACAATTATGCTCCACTTCTCGAATCATATTAACTTGCCCACTCGAAGAACTTTTTGCTAATGTCTGAACATAGTTTAGATGCACCATACATGTATCTTCACCATGAGGATCATTACATGTAGAACACCAATATGTCCTTTCGGACACATTAACCTCATCATTTGCTTGCATCATGGTGTTTTTCTTGGGTCCCCTATTGGTAGATGCTTGCTCCTGGGTGATTGGTGGAGTCTGAAACCTTCTTGATCGGAACTCAACCTCGGCTTGCTTCTTCCTCACAGTGGTAAGATCATTGGATATCATCCTCAAAGTCGTATTATTGGATTTTACTTCTTGTAACAAGGCCATGAGGGGATCTGTATTGGGTGATGGAGTTGGTGTTGGCAATGGCAAGGGTGCTTGCGGTGTGGGTAAGGGTAAAGGGGTTGGAGGTACTAGCAATGTTGGAAAAGAAACGTATGAAGGCTATGATGGTATTGATGGAATGGGAAATTATGGGAAGCTCATAGCAGATGACTATGGGACAGGGATAGGAGCTACTTGAGGGGAGCCCAAATTCCATGAAGGGACAGGATACATCGATGGCATAGGCTGCAAAAATGCATTAGAGTAAAGATATTGTGGCAGATCAGGGAGAATAGGCATCGTTGCCTTCGAAGGAAGCCTACCTACAACAATCAAATATGATTCAGCCTTTTGAGCTTGTGTATAGAGATCCAAGAATGTGGTCACATTGGCCTGGTGCACCACCATACCAATATCGGTATTGAGCGCTTGAAGATAATAAAATGTTGCTTGCTCATGGGTTGGTCGTAAACCATATGGAACCCTCTATCAGCTTTGCACAAATCAAACATTAAAATCTACAATTTCCTCTTGTGGATGTCTTTGAATCAAGGTGAACTGGTGCAATAGAGAATATGGATCAGCTTGCTCATGGAAATTCTTAATCAACAATTCTACCAATTGATCCCATGAGGTAATGGTACCAGGCTGCAAAGATCGATACCAATACAATAATTTCCCTCTTAATGACAAAACCAAAAGTTTTATCATCACATCCTCATCAGTTATATCATGAATAGTTGTAAGAGAGGCCACATCTTGGATATGCTCATATGCAGTTTTTCCAGTACCATCATATGTAGGTAAATCCTTCAGAGCAGCTTGAGGTAGGGGATTTTGCGCCTGCAATTTAGTAATCCTGAGCTATTCCAAGCCATAAAATGCCTTGGAAGATGTTGTTGATGTGGTGGAGGATTTTGAGCCATGTGAATAGGAATATGGGGAGTAGGCTACGGGGCTCTAGTGGTTGTACTAGGTGGAGGCTGAGGAAAACTGGTGGCAGTACTTACAGGACTTATAGGAGCGAAAAACACACCAGCTAACCGGGAAGATGAAACAGATGGTATGGATGGGATATGAGGAAGTGAAGACATTCATAAAAAAGTGGCTATTTGAGGATGCTCTCCTAGCCTTTGAATGTCTATTTCATAAAATATGATTGTTAGGATTCTTGGATTTTGATATTGTATTCATGAGAAACAACTTTTACCATCCTCACGCTTATGGAGTTCTGGGTAAAAATTGATTCGCTAGATGTTCTAATCTCAAACAGGAATATGAACACCAAACGTAGCGCTACTGAAAGTGGAACCTTGAAAGTCCTACCGGGTGTGCCAAAAACTGTTATTTCCAATTTATTTCCTACATCCCTAGTCTTTTACCATTTTAGTATTTATCTCAAGAACCAACCCTCTCTAGAGATTGGCATGGAGGACATTTCTTTCCTCTAGCATTTCAATGTTGGTCATATCTAGGGTGCATAAACGTAGTGTTTATAGATTAGGTAGATATTTGACCAATAATGAGAAAGTGGTAACACAGGCCAAACATATTGAAGAACTCCAAAAGGACAACAAAATATACAATGAATTGGTCCTGGATAAGAAAGTATAGTTAAAGTCTAGAGAGGATACTATTTGTGCCTTGGAGGCAGATATTCATCACCACCTGGAGACTATTGCTAGGAAGAATGAAGAACTTCAGGTGGCAATCCAAACATAAACCCACTTGAAGGAAAAATTGAAGAGTAGTACCATCGATCGAGAAAATAAAATGATGGAATTCCTGAATACTACTGAAGATAAGGCTAATTTCCATGGGGAAAAAGCAGTGGAAATGGGAGGCTACGTAGCCAAGTTGAAAAATAAACATGCAATTCTTTAGGGTAAAGTATCTAACTTACAAGAGATAATTATAGGCTACAAATCTCAATTAAAGCAGAAAGGACAGTCTTCAAGGTCATCAACCAAAGTAAGGGAGGGTAGATGTAGGCAGCAAATCCTCCTCCCAAAAGAAGAGAAAATGATTAAGGGATTTGCTCCATTTTGATAGTTTTTATAGTTTAACCAAATTTTGTAAATCATATAGCTAGCGGTAAACTGTGCAACCAGAGAGGTAAATCATACAACCAGGGGACCAAACTATACAAGGTAGGAGCAAACTGTTTAAGTCACACTGAAATGTAATGAAATACGCAATAAATATAATTTCAAGATAAAATAATGCATGAGTTTACTAAATTAAGGTTTTAGAATTAGTAAAAGTCTAATTTTATGTATTCTGTTATGAATGGGTAGTTTGAAATAACTAATTTCCTTAGGAACCACTTTGGAATGGCCTGGGAAATGTTATATAAGACCCCATTTTCAAATTCGTAGGTCTAGTTGTTGATAGATATGAAGAGAGTACTTACTAGTTGTAATAGCTAGTTTACTTTTGAGTTATTGCAATGGATTGATAGAAAAACCTTGTTGTAATACTATGGATGACATAATGGAATATAACTACGTTATTACAAGTTGTGTACAATCCTAGCAATGATGGATAATGAGTATGGTGAAATCTCGATTGCATATGTTTTCTGGTAATTGTTTTAGCTTAGTTTTATGCATTGTTATAACTTCTTGATAGATATCAGCATTGGTGAAACCTGAGGAATGATCTGAGATAATGACAGCATTTAGGAAGATGTTATGAACCCTATTATACATAATTAGATAAATGGAATCTCTCATAAGCCCTATTAATAGTTTTTACATGTCATGGCTATTGGATTGATTGGCATATTAAATCATTACAAAACTTTATTGAGGGATATTGAGGCATATAGAAGCATCTGATTTGGCACCTAATTGTACCTTCAGTTCGTGTAAATTGTACACCAAAGTTCATACAAATCATACAAGGAAAACTTACCCGATTTGGTAAACAGAGTGATGGAGATAAACTTACCCAATTTGGTAGTCTGAGAAAATTGACTTGAACGGTTACAAAACTATGTACGACAGCCTCCAAAACTGATTCTATTAGTTTGGCTAAGTGTAAAAGTGTACAACCCTTGCCACTGTATTATTTGGAATAATATAGTGTGAGAGTTTGACATCTGTACAAGTTGTTCAATCATCATAAAAGGGTAGTTCGAAGGACTACACAGTTGTACAATTTGGTAACCGAGTTGGAATTCATACATTGATAATTACTAACTTTAGAAAATCACCTCCCCATTGGAAATACTACACCCCTATGCTACAGAAGTAATAAATAGAAGATTACAAGATGATAATATTCAATTTTCTCATCACACATAAGACACAATATTTATCCTAGGAAAACCCCTAAAAGGAAAAACCCAGTCTCAAATATATCTGCATTTCATTAATAGCAATTGAATCCAATATAATTAATCTAAGAATATTTTGATTCATTTTTTCAACATCTTAATATAACTATGGGTACAAAAGGACCCCATAATCCTTATGCCTCATTTTAATTATTGCTCCCTTTTAATCCACATTTCAATACAATGAGGGAATCTCCATAAATTTACTCAGGAGCACTCCGTATTTACCCTCCCTAGGTAACCTTTATCTTCTAATCCACACTCAATGAATGCATTTCTTCCATGAGTCTAATATGTCAATACATCAATACCAAGAGCAATACATAAATCAATTCATTTAATGGACTAAGAGCTTGTACTCTTAATCATTCAATACTTATCAAAACCAATTTCCTTGACCAATCAGGAACCCATACTCCTAATCAATCAAGTACTTATCAACCACTTTTCTTAACTGATTAAGAGCCCATAATCCTAATCGATCAAGTACTTATCTTAATATCTTACAATCCACTAGTACAATTTTAGGACCCATTTAATCATATACAATACTTTATCTAACAATGTACAAATCCAACTCATTTATATCAAATACATAATTCATAAATGTATATCACTAAATCATGTATGTATAATTCACTAGCATATTTCAGCTCAAAAGATCAAGAACTCCATTATCCAGTACTATATGTCTCTACTTTCTAGAATATGTTATCCACTAACATATTCCCACTCTTTAGGCAAATGGAATACATTCCAAGATCATTCTACCTAAAATGAAACATACCATCCATCATAATTTCAAGTTCATTCTATCTAAAATGGAACATATTATCCATCATAAATTTCAAGTTCTTTCTATCCCTAAGGAATATGTTTATCACATTTCTAAAATTCTGCCACTCCATGCAAAATATATTATCCCATGATATATTTCACAATAAAATTAAGTCAAATTCATAATCCCTTAATGCAAATTTATACCCAAAGAAAATATATTATCCACTAACATTATTACAACCCACTTAATCAAGGAATAACCTTTCAATTTAATCAAATTGCTCCCACCTATTTATTTAAGCAAAAGATATTTAAAAGAAAATGTCTGATATTATAAGTCAATCAAAAGTCCTTTAGTTAAACATAGTACCTCCATGTCCTATTTAATCATGGATTTAAAGCATGATTAATATCACATATCCCTCATGGCCTATTTACTATGAACAAAAAGTATATAGAAATACATTGTCCTCCATAGCCTATCCCAACAATGGTTAAAAGAATATGTCATCCAAATTCTCTTCATGGCACATTTAAACATAGATTAAAAGTATTTTTAATATCACATGGCCCTCATGGCCTATTTAATATGAACAAAAAACATATAATTACACATCACCCTCCATGGCCTCACTAGCTAAAAAAGGTTTGAGCAGGATTCAGTTCAATAAAAAATAAACAATACTATCAAAGTTGTGCAACTAACCCAAATCCACACATCGACATGGTAGTAGCAATAGGCTAGGTTGACATGTCATATGGTCAATAAAATTCAGAAAAATAGAGCATAGTCAATAGGTTTTGGGTGTCACAAGGACTAGCTAAGCACCTATGACACTTGGATACTAAGCCCTATGTGCTCTAGCCTTAAAAAATGGGGCATTTGCCCTCCTCATGAGGCATGTGCGATAACATGTGATAAGGTTAAAAAAATATATTTTAGCCATAAGCACCAACCAAACCAAACAAGAAACTAACATCTAGTTAACTAGTACTACGCATCAAAACACGCCTCCACTCGACATATGGTAAACCCATCACTTGGTGATCGGATCATTGAGTGGTGATTGAGTAAGAAAGAGGGCACTCACCCTCTTAAGGTACGAGAGTTTCCCTTCATCCCACATGTGGGACTAAATATAGAGAAGTCCAAACCAACCTTTCCCTTACCATGCTATCCTGAGTGTGATGCCACTGCATGATGGCAATGCGATGGTGGTGCAAGAGAGGTGCATGAATTATATACGTTTTTTTAATTTACCCTAAGGTAAACCTTAGGGGCCTACTTTAATATGGGTGGCATAATAATTCCTCAACCCAATTACGGTGATAGATGGAATCGATGGAGGAGAGGAAATATGATAAGTGAAAACTACCAAGGTTTGCTTTGATCAAAACTTGACCACCCTGTAATATCTGCAAAATAAACATTAGTTAGAGAAAAAATATAGGATAGATTTCGATAGGTCATTTGGTGAAGGTCAAAAACATAGCTACTAAGTAAAACCTTAGGGCACTTCTCATTAGAGGTGGTGACCCAACAATAAGGAAAGCAAGAGGATCAAGAACCCTTCTCACACATTGAAGGGAGTTACAAAATGATCAACCACCCATTGGGCATCGAAGGAGGGGTGAGGGTTTTAAAACTCATCTAACTAACATTCAATATGGATGACCTGATGATAACTATGTAGTCATGATCTACAACAATGGCATAAATAATTTGAATCAAGTTTAATTTAAAATCTAGGGGGGACTAAATGCCCATGATGATAGCAACATAATAGTGCAAGGAACTCCATGGTAATGCCTAGGTGGACTGTACAAGTGATAGAACTTAGGGTTTTATTTTTTTGAATAGGCTCAAATAAGGGGGAGATCCAAAGATAAAATAAAAGAGTAATTTTATGATAAAGGAGGATTATTTCCCTACATGGTCGTGATACCCATACTCACCGTAGTAAAAATAAAATGGTTTAATCAGGTAAATAGAATTTTACCCTTCTTAATATGGGGTGCACATGGAAAACACCAGAATTATAGTAAGAGAAGACAACATGCCTAAAAGTGCATGATAGTATGGAAGGATCCATAATTCAAGCATCAAGGTAGATGAAAAAATTATCCCATGCAATGTGTGTAACTTGATAGCAAGGCCAATCAATAAGGGCATTGAGGTAAAAAAAAAAACAATGCATATTAGTTATAGGATAAAAAAATGGTATACAAGAGAGGTGTAAAATAATAAGCATGATTTAATCATTTAAAACCCTAAACTAGACACTGTAGAATAGTGACGTGAGTATATTCTCCACACCCGATGATCAAACAAACTAACCATACATTACTAGCCTAAGTCATGCCTAAGTGCAATTTTTTTCTCCAAAACTTGGTACCATGCTGAGAATGTGAAGGATAGAAAGAAATACACCAATGAGGAGGAGGGAAGTGAATGTATAGGGAAGGATTAGAGATCCAAAAAAAATATCCTTCATCATAGGCTAAGACTTCCTCCAAAAAGCACTAATAATCACAATGAAAGCATTCAAAGGTTAAATACAAAGGTGATATTAAAAGGATGAGATCCAACCCAAAATGCCAAGGAGTGAAAGTCTTCCATCTATGGCTCGATATAGCCACCAAAACTATATCCTGGAATACGCCTCCTAGAATTCCCTTCTTCTTTTGCCCCCAAAACATGCTCCTCTTTCTTCTCAAATATCCCCTCCTTCCCCTTCAAGGCTTGGAGAGGAGGATGTATTCCATATTTCATGTCTGCCACCCTCCACCATTCGTCCTCCACTCCTTACTTTATATTCCCCTAATAATATCCATTTAAAAAAAAACCTGCATACTTACCTCAAATGGGGAAGCTACATATAGAAAAGGATATATATTTTATATCCCATGTAACGGTCATATTATTTTAGCCCATCCTAATATTAAAATGAATATAAATCATTTCTTGTTAAGAAATTTTAAAAAATATATTAAATCAAATGTTGCACTGTTAACATAATATCAATATAAAAATGATATTAAATCAAATGTTAGTTTTCTAGTATAATATTAATATAAGTATGATTTTAAATAAATTACTTTGTTGCTAGCACAATATTACAATGATTAGTTACTTTGATCTTAATCATTATATGTGTTTAAATGCTTCCAAGCCATTCCTTAGCAAATTGATTTAATACCTAGGAAATTTATCAAATAATGAGCTTAATAATGTAATTGTTAGTCAATTTCCTTCAACCATTATATTCATAAGATAAAAATTAAACATTCTCTTTTTTGATCAAATTAAAAGCATCATCAAGGTGGATACTAAATTGGTAGCCTAACATTTATCGCCTATAAGCACAATTGGCCTTGCAAAATCCATAACACAAGCAATGGAAACCATTAAAAATAATACTCAATTTTATCATCATCTCATCAAGGGTCCTACCAGGGTGGGTCATGACATCCAATCCCCCTTGGACTAAACACAACCCTCTATGTTTTCATGTAGTACAAAGCATATATAATCATGAACATTGGTTTTTCCTTACCACCACTTTACATAGTGGCATATAGTTCAAATAGTGGTCCTAATGGATTTTTCTTTGCCCTATGACCTGCATCATAAAGATAGTTTAAACACAAATTGGATTAATATCATATTTTTTGTATAATGCTAGTGATTCACTTTCTTCCCATGAGGTGTCGTAAAAGCAATATACTGGCATTAGCCACACTCACTCCATGTGAAGGAGTTATTCCAAACACTATAATCATCCATTGATGATGTAAATGACCACACTTACTCCACATAAGAGTTCCATTCCAATGTTGATCCACAAAATATTCAACCATATCCTTATAGAAGAAGGTATTTTTCGATTATTTAAGATCTTAGGATCCATTTTTAAGATGGTTTTAGGTATCTTCAAATGTTTATTAATCTCATAATTTGGTACATGCTTTAGCAATTTAGAGATATGATCCCATACTTCTCTCAAGAATAGATTTCTCATCTATTCTTCCACTAATAATTGCTCCAACCTATCAATAGAATTCCATTTCTATTCCTTATCGATACACAAGATCAAGAATTTGATCAAGAATAGGATTTCATCTCTATTATTTCTCATTAAATGATCAAAACCTAACTAAGAAAAGTATTCCATCACTATCCTTTCCCATTAAATTTGACCAAAATTTAGATTATTTTAGGAGGATCCCATACTCCTCTCAAGAATATAGCTCATGAACATTAAAATATCTTCTCAATTATAAACCTCAAGAATGAAATCTACCCGAAAACCAAGAGAATTACATGATAATTAAGAAATCCATCTAGGATGTTGAATAAGTCTTGGTCAAAACCATTCCAAAATTGTATCAAGCACATGAATGGTAATCCTACTTTTTGGGTTACTAATGAATAATTCCTCAAGAGATTCATCTCCAGTACACACTGCTACGTCTCGACTGAATTCATCAAATTTGATACCCTAATATTCTTCATATCCTTGGATAGCTCTACCAATATTTAAACTTTATCTTCTAGATTTTCTAGTAACAACATACTCCTCTTGTCTACACATAAAATTTTTCATTCTAGGAAATTCATTTGACAATAATTTTTAATAATTGTTTATATTGGTTCATTTGTCCTCCCTATTATTCATATTTATCTTGCAATGACTATGATGAGGTTCTCTACCTCTTGTAAAAAAATTTAAAATTTTCCTCTTTTGGGGTCTAGCTCTTGTTTCATCATACCTAGCTAACCTTAGGTTTTTTGAATATCCTCCTCTTTTTTTCATACCTTGGGTGCCAAATTTCCTTATCATGCAAAGGGATTGAATGATAAAGTAACAACTCAAATCAATCCATCCTGAGAGAGTGGATACAAAAATTGCTTCCCTTTATATAGTTAGGGTTCACAAAAGATGCACCAGAGAGGATCATAGAGGTTCCACCACATTTTAATTTTCAAATGTTGCATACATCCCTCAAGTGGATAGGAGTAATCAATCTCTCATATTTTTATTGGGATTAAATTTGTACGCTACTCATACAGCTTAAAGGATGCCTCTATGTGGTCTCCTCATTTCCTAACACTCTTCATGAATGTAGGAAAATTTGACCACAACATAAGTATTAACCCTATCTCAATCAATCGAGAAAAGGGATGCCAATTCCTTTACTAAGATTAGTATTTCGAGCTAGTACTTAGGTGTAAGAACCTCTTAGTTAACACATTAAACCATGAGAAAACTATGGTTCTCAATAATTTTATTTCTATCATGGTTTTATTGAGGTGACTATCACTTAATGTGATACACCTCACATGGAAACCCAACATTCATTTGGGGTTCCATTACCAATCCATTTTGACAATGGGATCCAAACCTTCACGATTGGAAGAGAGGATTCATGCTATACCACCTGAATCTTTTCCAAATAATTCATTCTTTTTGGATCCACTATGAAAATCCATTATCGAAGTTCCCATTTCCAATCCTTCAGATATTGCTATACCGTAACATCTTCATGTCTGGGTTCATCCTTGGGTTTGACTAGTTTTTGATAGCTAGGGGGAGTTCCCTCGAAAATTATAAAAACTAAACCCAATTGATTCTTGAAATCCAATATTACCTTTGTGCTCTCTCATTATTACCTATGTCATTTTGAAGAGTAAGGACTACTTTTAATTGTACTTTAAATAGTTATTTATATCTTCCCAGAAGCTAACTTTAATCATTTATGACCACCTTCACTCTTGTATCACCACACAAGGTGTCTTATCGATTATGACCCTTATTGCTCCCTAGAGATATCCTAGGTCATGTAGACACTAAAATAATGTCATATTGAAGAGACTACCTAATTGGACTTTTCTAGACCACATGACCCACTCTTAGTAGCCCCAGGGCTAAAACAATGGTTATCATCACTCAAATAGGGCATTTTTACCTAAGCCATTGGGGTCGTCCTACCCTAAGAAAACCTTTAGATTAGGGGTCATCTTGCTTGGAGACTGTCACCAAGAATTTTGGTCAAAATTCAAGCGAGACCCAACTAGAACCTAAAATAACCAGTTAGATCCTATGCATAATCTTGTATCGTGATTTAGCACTTTGCATGATACAAATAGAAAAAAATGCATGCAATTATCAATTGTATTCGATTTTGAAGATAAGCATTCACTTTTTAATGTGAACTACCTCTTCACTTTTTTATGCAATATGCTTTGCTATGTTTAGACTTCCATCCGAGAAATCTATGAAAGAGCATTTTCCCATTCAATTTGAACCCTTGTGATTTTTATTACCTGATTGGTTTTTCTTTTGTAACGTCCTACAATATTAATCATGCATAAATACTTGTAATCTCTTGAGCTCTAATTTTTTAGTGTTCAATATTTTAAACAATTAAGTACTACCTATTTTTCGATACTCCAAGTTTTTTTTCTTCTATAATGTTGGGTTGCTATGAAGGATAGGAGATAGTAGTGCTTCTACTAGTTTACGCAAGGGAATGCCCTCATTCCAGTGACTAGACTGATCCAAAAATCCACTACAATAGTGCACCCAATCCATCGACAAGACCACATATCAAACTTGGAAATCACCCTTACCTTGGCCTTAGAAATATAGTCATAGAACAATGGTCATCTCAACTCAAGATGACCCATAGACAAGGTTGTCCTACCCTGATATGACCTTTGGTAGAGATTAGTTTATTTACTTTCTTATTTTAGAAGGGTTTAGCATAGCAAATTTCATGCTTTTTATAGAATTTTACATTTTTGTTCATGCATTTGATTTGATTTTATTTTAGTATTCTTTATCATTACAATGATCCCCATATCAAAGGGATCTGCACATGTTATTAACTATTTTACTTTTATTTTGTGCATATTGCAAGTTTTCATAAGGATAAAGGAATGCAATACATAAGAATCGAGCTCTAAGTGGCAATTATGGAAGCTCACTCCAACACTTGTGGTTGTGAGAAGACCTTGCAAAGTGTGACAAAAATTACTCAAAAGGGGATGAAACCCTCATTTATTGCAATGATTGTACTGCATCATTGAAATCACTCAAAGAGGATGTATTTGTAATACACTTTGAGATTCATTAATATAAATTAATTGGCCCCACATGTTCTTATTCCTTATCATTATGTATTGGTTATATGTTCATGTTCATCAATGTTTTATGTTTATAATTAAATTTTTCTTTTATCGGTGAACTAGTTTTTGAGCATATTAGATAAAAAAAACAAATAATAACAATGAAAGTCCTTGAGTACACAAATATTATCTTTAATCATGCATATCAGATCAATGTGGCCTCGTGCAACCCAAGCAATGGAAATAAATGAAAGATAGCAATAATGTAACAATGATGATAAAAATAACATATATGAAAGTGGTGCCATTTTATTAATAATATATATTCCTTCCAAAGAGGTTACAATGAGATCTCCTCTAGGAATATTTGCTACCAATTTGATACAATGAATTACAATATAGAAATCTGGGTGCACTCCGTAATGTCTTTCTCGCTACCACAGTGTAAAAGAGGGCTTTTTGTGACCACAACTTTGAATATTTCCTTTGTGGTCTTCGTGAACCTATAATCTGTACATGAGAAAAATAAAATATATTAGTAGTGTATGAAGAGCCCAAAAATATTGGGCCCATATTAAATGAAGTGAATACTGAAATAAAACTAAATCAAATGCATGAATACAAATATAAACTACTATAAAAAGTAGGAAAAAACAAACTTGAAACTATTGTAATAAGAAAAATAGAAAAATTAGATGTCTACCAGAGCCCATATGAGGGTAGGTCAACCTTGCCTATGGGCCATATTGAGTAGATATGGACACTATCCTAAAAATATATTTCTTGTGGTCGAGTCGAGACAACCTTTGGGTTTGATTCAAGGTTTTGTTGGTGGATTGGTGAACTCACAAGAGTAGCTTAATGGGTCTAATTAGTCATCGAAGTAGAATGTTTTATTTATATGGAATATGGAAGCACAAACTTCAATACTTGGAGAAATATAGTGGTATGTATTTCAACAAGAGGAGAGCTTATGGGGATTCATAATGGCAACACTTCATTTCTTAAACTTTGTGTATTGAATCTAGTAGCACTTCGTTGCACAAATTCAAAGATTAAGGATCTTTAAAACTAAGGAGTGAGTGTTATTTTATAGGCTTCTAAGTGAATTATTATCTCCAAAATCTCACATAATTTATAATTACATATGATTTTCTATTTTGGCTTATGCAAAGCACTAAATCATAGTGTGAGATCATTTGCAAGGTTAACTGGTATTTTTGGCATCCAACTATATCACTCTATTTTTAAATTTTGTTTCTCAATGCAGCCATCTCAAGGTGAGATGGCTTTGATCTAGAGGTCATCTCAAGGTAAGATGACTCTAGTTGGAGGTTGTCTCAGGGTGTGATGACCTTGGAGGTAAAGGAAAATGTTCCTGCTTAAGTGGTGAAAACCACTGTTTTAGCCCAACGGTTGCCTAAGGTGGATCACATGGTTTAAATGATTCCATTAAGGTAGTCTCCTTAATATTATGTATTTTAGGTGTCTACAGATGCCATTTTTGTGATGCTTTGTGTGACAACACAATGCAAAGCAATAACATATCACCTAAAATGATCGATTTGAAGGTTCAAGATACCCATTAATCAAATCAATGTAAGACTCCCAATCATGAAAAGAGAATAAAATTTTGAATCATTGATTCCAACTCATTAAATAAATTGGTCTTAGTTTATCTTTAGCTTTCGAGTAGGCACATGGGACTTACAGCCTTAAGACTTGAAGAATACAAAGTATTTTTGGTAAAAACCATGAAGATATACCAAATAGGCATAGGCTACCTATTGTGTGTTCAATTGAAATTTTTGCTTGTTGTATACCCCAAGCAATAAGGGTATGATTATCTTTGGCAATGATTCTTGAATGAACGCAATTTGCATGATTGAATATTTTATTGTAAATTTGATTATAATTTTTGTAATTATATGACTACCCCCTCAAGTGACGAGTTGATAGAGGAGATGGAAAATGATGAAAGTGATGAGTCACTTGACCAAGATGAATTGATTTGATTTTGACTAGGTTATTATGCAATTCTGAGCATTAATATCCTTTGTTTATAATCACCCATTTTGTTTTTTTTTAATATATATATATATATATATATATATTAATTTTTTGCAAAAATCATGACCGTTTCACATTTAGATGGTTGCATGGTGCATTTGCGACCATCTCAGATGATCACACCAATGGTGAAATATATAAAAAATTATTTTTTATTATTTTTGATGTCATTTTCACCATGCATGATTGTAACAAGAGAGAGACAGGAAAGAGAAAGTTGACTTTCGAAGCAAAGCACTATCGAAAAAGTGATTGAACTCTACCATGGACCAACCCGATAACTCTTCGAGTGGAGAATATGGAGATAGGAGAGTAAGTACTACATTCTCTCCTTGTTGTTTTGAATGATAAAATGAACCTCACTAAGTAATATGGTAAAGGAACATCACCTAAATAATTAAGGCAATGAACCCCATTGTAGATTAAAATGTACTATAGGTTGCAAATTTGATTGTTTTTTTTGTATTTTGCTTGCAATTTTTCTTGTTTATCATTTCTAAATTGGATTTTCTCAAGGTATCATACCTTTCCCACACTCACTAGTCACAAAATAATTTTGGGGTGCCTATGGTATCTCACCTTCCCCCAAAAAAAAAGAAAACAATAACATTTATCACAAAAATAATAAAATAACAAAAAAAACAAGTCACAAAAACATTGTATCACATACACCATCATGCATTACATCATCATGCATTTATTTGAGTAATTACATTAGGTATATTAGTCATTGTATTAGCAGCACTTAGTCTTATGTCATGTCATCAATTACACCCATATTTATGGTCTTTTTCCCATTTGAGGGTCTTCATGAAATAGGATAGATACCAGATGACTATTACAAATGATGTTTATATGGCCACTAATTATTTTATGTACACATCTAAAATTTTCAAAAGTTCATAAAAGGCTTACACACACCACACATTCATTTTCACCATTTGCATTTTTTAGAGAACCATGTTTGTATGACTGTCACAAGTCTTAATCAAACCCTTTCCATCATCATCATTTTCATTTTCTCTTATGATATTTTTACTATTAAGGGGCCCTCATAAGATAGGATAGATACCATATGACCATAAAAAATGATGTTTAGACGACCACTGACTATTTTATGCACACCTCTTAATTTTCAAAATTTCATAAGTAAAACCCACATCTCCATAGATCATCCACATCCACATTCACTATCCTAGGTGTTTATGTAATTCCATTCACCCAGTAAGTTTTTATAGGGTGTTTAATATGGTTTTTTGGTCATTCAGCCATTCCTAGTTTTATTTTTAGATTTTGTAGAAAGATATCTTGATTTTCAAAGGTAATGTCTTGCTTTGATTGTACATTTTATATATCAAAATTCCAACACTATTTCACACTTTTAAATCCAAGTTTGAAAAAGGATGACACTGTAAAATAGTATTTATTTCCTTAAGAAAAATGTTTCCCTTTCTCATCCTTTTATGCACATAGTCTAGAATGCTGAGAATTGACAAAAGGACAAGCTTTACCCTACCCAAAGAAATAAAATCCCTTGATCCTCCACAAAAATGAGCAAGTATCCCTAAAAAAAAAATACAAGAGTGGTTTTCACCACTAAAATAAATCCCCTTGCTCCTCATAAAAAATGAGCAAGTATCCCAAGAAAATAAATCAAAAGAAAAGAAGGGGGTAATGAGCTTGAATCCCTGGAATCCTCAGTTATTCAAAAGCCATGGGGTAATATCCATTTCCAGTAATGGGCTATAGACGATGGCTTGAAAGTGGAGTATTATTACACATGGCGATATGTTTACCACATTAGTAACCTTTTTTACAGACCAATATCAGCTTGCGTATGAGCTAGCTCTTGGTGGCTTGCATTGCCTAGTAGTCTAGTCCATCTGCATCCCAAAATTAGGATAATGATGACCATAGGGTGATCTCCATTACAATAATGGGCTCTAAGAGTTGGACTGGAAATGGGGTAGTCTTATGCATCATCTTAATGAATACACTATGCACACACAAGGATATTGAATATCTGTATCTTCCTAGAAAATTGTTATCTTTTAAGAGTCATGTATAGCCAATATATAAATTTTGATTGGTCAAATAGGGTGTTTGAGTTTCATGAAAATACTTGTTGTTCCCTCATAAAATATCACTCTTTCACATCCATAATTTACATTTTTCCATATCATTCCATATAATTTAGCTCCAATGTATGAATTTTTGTGAAAAGGTTCACATTTGGATTAATGATTTTCATACATTCTATGGTGCTCACCCTTAGGTTGTTTTACATATTATAATTATTCATCTTGTTTCACATTTGAAAATCCAATTCATAGTTTACATCATCATGTCATTAGTACATAACATACATGCATACACCTAGGCACACTAGATCTACCATATCAAAATATTCATCCATCATACATCTATGTATACATAATCAATGTCTAGGCATGCATCCATCACTCATCATTGCGTCCACAAGTGCATCCATGCATAAGATAACATAAGAAATAAACAAGCTCTAAAGGTACACAAATCCATTTGGTCACATAAATTCAAAAGACTCCAAAGGCACTTAACCCCTTTGGTAAAATCAATTCAAAAAGCTCCAAAGGGACCTAATACCTTTGGTCAATCTTAATTTCAAAAAAACTCCAAGGGTACCCAGACTCCTTTGGTCAATTTCAAAAATCTCCAAAGGTACCCAAACTCCTTTGGTCCATTTCAAACCACTCCAAAGGTACCCAAACTCCTTTGGTCAATTTTAATTTTCAAAAAGCTCCAAAGGTACCCAAAATCCTTTGGTCAATTTCAAAAATCTCCAAAGGTACCCAAACTCCTTTGGTCAATTTCAAAAATCTCCAAAGGTACCCAAACTCCTTTGGTCAATTTCAATTTTCAAAAAAAGCTCCAAAGGTACCCAAACTCCTTTGGTCAATTTCAAAAAGCTCCAAAGGTACCCAAATTCCTTTGGTCAAATTCATTTCAAAAATCTTGAAAGGCAGTTAACATCTTTGGTCACATAAAGTCAAAAATATTGAGTGAACCTCGTATCTAGTGATCTATTATTACAATAGTTTCAAGTTTGCTTTTTACTAATTTTTACAGTAGTTTATATTTTTATTCATGCATTTGATTCGGTTTTATTTTAGTATTCGCTTCATTTAATAAGGTCCCAATATCGTTGGGTTGTTCATATGCTACTGATATCTTCTATTTTATTTGTGTTTATATTACAGGTTCACAAGTATTACAATGGAACTCTTCAAAGAAGTGGTCACAAAAACCCCTCCTTTACATCATGGTAGGAAGGAAGATCTTGCAGAGTGCACCCAAATTTCTATGTTGTAATTCATTATATTGAATTGGTAGAAAATCCCCTTAGAGGGGATCTCATTGTAACCTCTTTGGAAGGAAAAAATATTATTAATAAAAGGGCACCATTTTTATATACTATTTTTATCATCATTGTTACATTATTGCTATCTTTCACTTATTTTCATTGCTTGGGTTGCACAGTTTTCCTATTATACATAAAATAAACCAAAGAGCATATGATATTACATTATGGTGATGAACTTTAAAGTCCATGAGTACATATATATTACCTTTAAGCTTGGATATCAGGTCAATGTAGCCTCCCTTGATTGTGGTAAGTAGGTGGTCAACCCTCATGGGGTTGAGAAGTAATTAAATCCCATTCGTATCAATACGAGGGCCAATCGAACCCATATACATGATCAGATAGACAAAATGCCTAGGAAAAATATAAATAGACAAGAGTAGCTATACTAGCTATAGTTGGATAAGCTACGATTGGATTAGAGGAGCCTATATCAAAACCAATTGGATCAGTAAAGGTTACACCAATATAGTTGCATCAGACCCAGGTGTTTTAGGTGATTTGGAGAGGAGAGAGAAATCCTCCAAGGGAGGTCCCAGGTTCAAAGCTCCATCCTACCAAAAAGATGAATTGGGTATCCAAAATCCAATTGATAATGTTGGTGCGGGCAGGGTCGGGTGCGACTCTCGGGTGACTTCTAAGATGTATAACCCCCTGTTCATGGTCTCTCAGACCAAGGCGGACCCGCAAGGGGTTTTTCACTTAAATATATATATATATATATATATATATATATATATATAGTTGCATCAGAAATAGTTACGTCAAAAAATATTGTAAAAGGTATTACATGAGGAAGTTCCTACCCCTAGTACCCATAGGCAAAAAACCCATCAAAGGTTCTTTGCACAATATCATAAAATTCCACCTATGCCGCATTGGAATTGTCCTTATCATGTGCCTATCTATCACCATATGTATCAAAATTTTCAAATGAACAATCATCAACAAGAGTATGAGGCCTATGAGGACTTAGATTTATATTATTAGGAACAGGGGTACCCTAAGTCACTTTATGAGGACATGGTTGATGATTACATTCAACCACATCATGCCCATAGACATATTTTACCTCCCCCTCTTCGAGGACAAAGGTGGGTAGATGGGATCATACCACCTGAAGCTTACAAGATGCTTACAAACTATATCAATTCATTGGAAAAACATACTTCAAGAACAAATTATTAGAAACTCACATTGCAACAACCGTGCAACCAACCACTTCACCCTTCTATGTCATGTCCTCCATATCCTGAGTATTTTGAAGTACTAAAATTGGATAAGTTCAAAGGAGATGAAGATGCTCAAAATCATATCACTAGCTTCATGAATGTGTGCTTTCATCTCTAGGATGACGATGCCCTTATGCTTAGGATATTTCTCATAACCCTAGTTGGTCTAGATTTAGAGTGGTATAATTATTTACCACGACACAACAAACACTCCTTTGAACAATTAGCAAATGCATTCTTGGAATGCTTCTCATTCAACATTAAAAAGAAATCAACATTGACTAACATGTAAAACCTCAGGTAATTTGATGAAGAGTCAATCATGGATTATGGTAAGCGGTGGAGAGCAATCATCATAAAATTGCCATTTACCTTACCTATCATAGAGCTCACTTGACTGTTTACTAACAGGTTCAAAATAGATATCACTTTTACTACAACTCCAACAATACAACACATTTGAGGAAGCCCTAGCTCAAGCAAAGGTTATTGAGGAAATCAAGATCCAAGAGGGAAAATCAAGTTCTAAAAAAAGTATTGGAACACAAATTCTAAAGGTAACTACATGCAAAAAAATGCATATTCGGTAAATCAAGTTATTGTGAGTGTTCCAAGACCTTCAAATCAAATTGCACCTCAAAAATCCAATTATTAAGCTCAATCATCACCAAAATAGTACAACACTCAATCTTAACAGAATCAATAGATGAATCAACAATTTCATCCACATCACCAGTACACGCTATTACCAGATTCCTTGGCCTCTATATTTAATCACTTGTGTGAGGAAAATATATCATTCTACCTAAATTTTGACAACTAGATCCGAATATGCCAAAGCCTAATAATCATAGAGAGGATTTACATTGCATTTATCATCGATACAATGGACTTGATACAATGGCCATGACATTAAAACTTGCTACACATTTAATAATATTGTGCAAGATATGATAAAGTGAAATTAGCTTAAAATATATAATCCTCTCACTATAAACAACCAAAATATTGGTATATTCTAGGATTCGTTACCTACGCATGAGGGTCAGGAAGAAGAACCTAGATAGATGAATGAGATACACATAACCCTGTCACATTAGGATTTTTTTGGAATGATTAGTATTGTGATAAAGGACCAAAGTTGTTTAGTTATATCTATCATTCCCCCAACAACACAAATGGCTCTCCAACCACCACCAGATACACCTCAGTCACTTTTCAATCACCACCAAACTTCATCAACATACATCCAACGACCCCTATATTCCAAAGCCAAGGACAAATATCCCATCACTCTGCAATGCCAATAGCTTCCTCAACAATACTTGCAGCCACATCCACCTAGTCTACAACATATCATGGCTTGGTTAGCCAAAATTTAGTTACAATTGAGTCATTAACACAATGATCTATAAAAAATATTGAATTGACTCACAAACATTGAGCTACGGTTGATTCATCAACAACCTCAACAACCTAATTATTAGGCCCAAACCCCACTTATGTAGTATAATATTCAACCTCACTAGAATCATTGGATGAATCAATAACATCATCCTACTTGCCAATATACTCCATTACCTAAGTCATTGGCTCTTTTATTAGTTGTGTGAGGCAAAGGCCATCAATCTTCCTGAGGTTTGAAAACTAGATCTAAATAGACCAAGAGGCAAAAATTAAAGGGAGGATTTACATTATCTCTATCATCATTAGAATGGGCATGAAATTAAAACTTGCTACTCATTCAAGAATTTTGTGCAAGACATGATAGAACGAAATGAGATCCAAATAGATGGTCTGCTCACCTCATATGATCAAGACCTTGGCATTTACCAGAACAATAATAAGTATGCTCAAGGTATCGCACCTCCTCCATCATACACACCACCAACAATTAAAAAAAATGGGGATTATCAAGGCATCATACCTTCCTCACACTCATCAGTCACAAAAATATTTGGAGATGCCTAAGGTATCGCACCTTCCTTAAAAAATAAAATAATATTTATCACAAAAACAATAAAAAAAAATCAAAAGTGAAAAAACATTGCATTGCATACACCATCATGCATTTCATTGAGTAATTACATTAGGAATATTAGTCATTGCATTAGCATCACCCAATCCTACATCATGTCATCACTTACACCTATCTTTATGGTTTTTTTCCCATTCGAGGGTCTTAGTAAAATATGATAGATACCAAATAATCATCAGCAATGATGTTTAGATGACCACTGACTATTTTACGTACACCTCTCAAATATTCAAAAGTTCATAAAATACATACACACACCACACATTCATTTTCACCATTTGAATTTCATAGAGAACCATGTTTTTATGACTATCATGAGTCTTAATCAAACCATTTCCATCATCATCATTTGCACTTTTTCATGATCTTTGACTATTAAGGGGTTCTCATAAGATAGGGTAGATACCGGATGACCATAAACAATGATGTTTAGATGTACACTAACTAGTTTACACACACCTCTTAGTTTTAAAAAGTTCATAAGGAAAACCCACATCTTTGCAGATCATCCACATCCACATTCCCCATCCTAGGTGTTTGTGTAATTTCCTTCACCTAGTAAGTTGTTATAGGGTGTTCAATAGGGTTTTTCAGTCATTCAACCATTTCTAGTTTTCTTTTTTTATATTTTGTAGAAAGTTATCTTGATTTTTAAAGGTAGGGTTTTGCTTTGATTATACCTTGTATATATCAAAATATCAACATTATTTCACACTTTTAAATTTGAGTATGAACAAGGAAGGATGACACTACAACATAGTATTTTCTCCTTTAAGCACAAGGTTTTCCTTGCTCATTATATCATGCACATGGTCTAGAATACTGAGAATTTAAAAAAGGACAAGATCCTTCCTACCCAAAGCAATAAAATCCCTTGATCATCCAAAAAAATGAGTAGGTATCCCTACAAAAACACAATAGTGGTTTTCACCACTAAAATAAATCCCTTGATCCTCATAAAAAATGAGAAAGTATCCCAAGAAAAGAAATCAAAATAAAATAAGGGTATAATGAGCTTGAATCCTTGGAATCCTTAGTTATTCAAAAACCATGGGGAAATTTCCATCACGAGTAATGGGCTATAGATGCTATCTTGGTAGTGGAGTAGTATTATGCATGGTGATATGTCTATCACATTAGAAACCTTCTTTTGTATAGACCAATGTTAGCTTGTTGATGAGCTAGCTCTTGGTGGCTTGTATCACCTAGTAGTCTAGTCCAATTGCATCCCAAAATTAGGATAATGATTACCATAGGGTTATCTCCATTACAAAAATGGAATCTACGATTCAACCTTTCAATGAGGTAGTCTTATGCATCATCTTAATAAATACACTATGCCCACACAAGGATATTGAATATATGGATCTTCCTAGCATATTATTATATTTTAAGAGTCGTGTATAACTAGTATACAACTTTTTATTGGTCAACTATGGTGTTTGAGTCTCATTAAAATCCTTGTTGTTCCCTCATAACATCTTACTATTTCACATCCATCATTTACATTTTACCATATCATTCCATACAATTCAGATCCAAATGTATGACTTTTTGTGAAAAGGTTCACATTTGGATTAATGATTTTCATACATTCTATGGTGCTCACACTTAGGTTATTTTTCATCTTATATTCATTCATTATGTTTCACATTTAAACATGTAATTCATATTTTGCATAATCATGTCATTAGTAAATAACATACATGCATACACCTAGGCATACATACTAGATCTACCATATCAAAACATTCATCCATCATACATCTATGCATACATAATCAATGTCTAGGCATACATCCATCACTCATCATTGCATCCATAAGTGCATCCATGCATAAGATAACATAAGAAATAAATAGGCTCCAAAGGTAACCAAATCCCTTTGGTCAATTTCAATGCAAAATCTCCAAAGGTACCGAAATTCCTTTGGTCACATCAATTCAAAAGGCTCCAAAGGTACCTAACCCCTTTGGTCAAATCAATTCAAAAATCTCCAAAGGCACCTAACACCTTTGGTCAATCTCAATTTCAAAAAAACTCCAAAGGTACCCAAACTCCTTTGGTCAATTTCAAAAAGCTCCAAAGGTACCCAAACTCCTTTGGTCCATTTCAAACCACTCCAAAGGTACCCAAACTCCTTTGGTCAATTTCAATTTTCAAAAATATCCAAAGGTATGCAAACTCCTTTGGTCAATTTCAAAAAGCTCTAAAGGTACCCAATATCCTTTGGTCAATTTAAAACCACTCCAATGGTACCCAAATTCCTTTCGTCAATTTCAAATTTTAAAATTTTTTCCAAAGGTACCCAAATTCCTTTGGTCAAATTCATTTCAAAAAGCTCCAAAGGCACCTAACCCCTTTGGTCACATCAAGTCAAAAATCTCGAGTGAACCTTGTATCTAGTGATCTACTCTAGTCACTTGGTGGTTGTAATGATTGATTATCCATGCAATCCGGTAAGATGAGTACATTACCATAAGGCCACTCATAAAAAATTGGGTAAAAATCACTGAGGTCATAAGGAGATAGGCCCTCAAAATTTCATATGAAATAGTTAAACCTAAATTTAATCATCTTGTTCAAGTGACTCACCACTTTCATTATTTTCCATCTTCTCTATCAACTTGTCACTTGAGGAGGTAGTCATTTAATTATAAAATTTATTATTAAGTCAACAATAAAATATTCAATAATGCAAATTGTGTTTGTTCAAGAATAATTGCCAAAAACTATTATGTGTCCTTTTTTTGGGGTAGATAATAAAAAATATTTTAACTAAATACATAACAGGAAGCCTATGCCTATTTGGATACCTCCATGGCTTTAGGGCTTACCCTGCACCTACCCATGGCTAAATATAAACCAATACCAACTCCATCAACGAGTTAGAAACAGTGGTATAAAAGTGCATGCTACTTCAATGATTGTGGTATTTAATGTTGATTAGGTTAATAGATAACCTTAATCAATTTGACCATTTTAGTCCTATTTTTCTCTGCATTGTGTCTTCGCACAACACATTCCACAAAGGGACATCTGTAGACACTAAAATTGAATCATATTGAAGAGACTACCTAATTGGACTCTTCTAGACCACATAATCCACTTTGGGTAGCCTTGGAACTAAAATAGTTTCACCACTCAAAAATGGCACTTTTACCTAAGCCATTAGGGTCATCCTACCTTGAGATGACCTCCATATTGGGGTCCACCTCACCTGGAGATGGTTTCTAGGACTTCTGGTCAAAATTCAAGTGCACCTGAAACTACCAATTAGATCCCGCACATTATCCTACACCACAATTTGGCAGTTTGCATGAGCTAAATAGATAAAAATGTATGCAATCATAAATTGCATGAGATTTCAAATATAAGCATTCACTTTCTTAATGCAAACTACCTCTTCACTTTTTCATGTAGGGTGCTTTGCTATGTTTAGAATTCCATCCGAGAAATCTATAAAAGAGCATTCACTCCTTCAATTTGAACTTTTTATTATTTGTTTGGTTTTTCTTGTGTAAGGTCCTGGAATATTAATCATTTGTACATAATTGTGATCTCTTGATCTTTAATTTTTTTGTGTTTGATATTTTAAGCAATGAAGTGTTGCCCATTTTTTGATCCTCCAAGTTATTCTACTTCCATAATGTTGGGTTGTTGCGAATGGTATGATATAGTAGTGCTTCTACCAGTTTACACAAGGGAATTCCTTCATTATGGTGACTATATTGACCCAACAATTAATTTCAATAGCACACCCAATCCATAGACAAGATCATAGATCAAACTTGGACATCGCTCATGCCTTGGCCTCAAAAATACAATCACAAAACAAGGGTCGTCTTGACTAGAGATAACTTGCAGGTAAGGTCATCCTACCTTGAGATAGCCTCTTTTAGAGATCATTTTATTTGATTTCTTCTTTCAGTAGGGTTTAGCATAGCACATTTTCTACTTTTTGTAGTATATACATTTTTGTTCATGCATTTGATTTAGTTTTATTTCAATATTCTTTATCATTACAATGAGCCCCATCTCGAAGGGCTCTACACATGCTATTAACTATTTTATTTTCCTTGTGTGCAAATTATAGGTTTCCACAAGGATAAAGGAATGCAAGACATGAGCATAAAGCTCTAAGAAACGATTACGAAAGCCCACTCTAACACTTGTGATTGTGAGAAGACCTTGCAAAGTGTGCCAAAAATTACTCAAAAGGGGATGAAACCCTCATTTATCGTAATGATTGTATTGCATCATTGAACTCCATCAAAGGGAACATATTTGTAATACACTTTGATATTCATTAATATAAAGGACTTGATCCCACTCGTTATTATTCTTTATCATTGTGTATTGGTTATATATTCATGTTCATCAATGCTTTACATTTAGCATTAAGTTTTACTTTTATCGACGCACTAGTTTTTGAGCATATCAGGTCGTACTTACCTTGTCACAAGGTATTTCATTATCCATAAGGGATTTGAGCTTAGTTTATCATAGGTAGTCTCGTATTCCTCTAAAATAGCTTATCCTATTATCATTCATCTGATAATGGCTATAGTTATTCTTGCTTCATGCAAGATATTATTCCTAGGTAGGCTTACACATTATCACTCTCTTGATAATGATGGTCACATTTACCCTACACAAGGTGCCATGTCAAGGTAAATATATATTTCCTAGGTTTAATTCTCAAGCATACTTACCTCATCCATGGAAGCTTCTAGTCCGTCATACCTAGAGATTCTTTACAGAAGCATCTAGTCCATTGCAACCTAATGCTCTGATACCAAATTTAGTGTAGCACAGGGGTGGAGTATTCTTGATGGGGAGGTATTTTCCACATCTATGAATTATCAATACGTTAAACCCAACTTACTTACCAAATTTTACGGTCGTATGCTCACTCGAACTACCCTTGTATGAACTATACTCACCTTGTATGATCATCAATGCCTACATTGTACAATCTCAAATCATACAATGTCGAATATGGTAGGATCTTGCATATAGAAAAACTGATAGATTTGGTTTTGGAGGTTGTCGTACATAGTTTTGTAATCAATCAAGTTGATTCTCCAAAACTACCAAATAGGGTAAGTTTCTCTCGATCGCCCGTTTACCAAATTAGGAAAAAGTGCTTTGTATGATTTGTAAGGAAAATGATGTACGGTTTGTATGAACTAACGACATGGCATGATGATAGTATATATTTTCTCTTACTCCAATCTGTCTCCAAGAGGTTTTGTAAAGGTTTGATAGACAAATCAATGCAATCTCCACAATAGGTAAACTGTCTTCACCGCACTATTGAAATATTCCATGCATCTGATTACATCTAGAAATAATACAATGCATTTCAATACATCTTCCTTGATGCTACCATGCTTCTATATCATTCTTCTGGGTTCACCAGTACTAGATCCTACCACAGGGTTGCAACAATGCATAAAACTAACCTACAATAGTTAATAGAAAACACCACATCATATTAATCCATAAATAATTGTTATTCATTACCAGGATTGTACAAAGTCATCCATAACTATCAGTATGCTCATTAATGTATATGGATTCAAGTAAAGTATGAAAAAATATGAATATGACTATAATAACTCAGAGAATCAATAAAATAGCAATACTATCCATTCACCCTAGCAACTAGACCTATAATTTTGAAAATGGGGCCTTATATAATGTTGTCCAAGCCATTAAAAAGTGGTTCCTGAGACAATCCATTATTTACAACTATCCATATACAACTAAATACATTAAATTGACTTTTTACTAATTTTAACACATTAGTTAGAAAATTTGTTTGCTATTTCACTTTGAAATTACATTTCCCTTGCATTTGGATGAATTTCGATGCACCCTGTATGATTTTCCACTACCCTGTACAATTTTACCATACTAGTTGTACGGTTTGCTCCCTAATGTATGATTTAAAAACTTGACCAAACAGTTATTTGTGTAAAAACTGTCAAAATTGAGCAAATTCTTTTAATCACTTCTTATTCTTGGAGGTGGATTTGTTGCCTACATCTACCCTCCACTTTACTTTGGTCGGTGTCCTTGCTGACTCGTTATACTTCTTGCACCATGCTTCATGTTTTGTCATGAAAACTTCTAAATCCTTAACCTCTGACTTATACATTTCTCGTTCATTCTTTATCTTGGCTCATAACTTCCCATTTCTACTACTTTTGCTCCATAAAAGTTAACCTTTTCTTCTGTAGTTTTTAGAAACTCCATCATCTACTTCTCACGGTTTGAGGCACTCTTCTTCAACTTCTCCTTCTAGTGAGCTTTGGCTCGAGCTGTCACCTGCAGTTATTCATTATTTTTCAATAATGGTTTATAGGTGGTGATTGATATCCACCTCCATAGCTCGAGCCTGGTCTTCTCGAATATTCAACTGAGCTTGCTTTTCTAGGACCATATGATTCAACTATTTTTTGTCCTTCATCAGCTCATTTTCTAGCCGTCTAGGCATTTTTAACCTATGATGCACATCAGCATCCTCCTTCGAAGTGGTCTCTTCTCGAGCTTCTCTGGTATATCGCTCACTCCTTATTCAAGGTCTCTCCAGAGTCACTTTTAATGTCGACACTGACTTCACCCACATCAATATTGTCAGTTGATCTAGCCTAATTTCTCAGGGTGGTGTCAATCCTAGAAATTGCATTCCTTCTTCCGTGACCACATTCAATAACAATACAATAGCATGGAAAGTCATCCCAAAATTCTTCGGCATCTTTGTTAGTGCCTCATGTATTCTACTTTCTAGAAAGGTACCCCAATCATACTGGATCCCCTTGGTAATACCTTATGCATATTGTGCCATCCACATTAGCATTTTTGTGGCCCTTATATCTCCTGACAGTCGATCCATGACTGTATTCATTGCACATGCCCAATGTTCTCCTCTCAATTGGCTATGTTTTATTCCACGTGTTCCTGTGCCTAAAATATTTGCTTCCATTAGTGATTTGATGATGGTCATGGCAGTGACAAGGTGGTATGCCACTATTGGGTCTACCAATTTTTTCACTATCTCCATACCATCTTCCGATAAGCCAAATGTATTCTAAAATATCTCCACAAAAATATCAATTCTCATTGACCTCTTGCCCACATTGACATAGGTAGTTTGGATCGCAGGGTTATATGCCTAAACTATATGCAAGAGATAATTCTCAAAAAATATTTTATGAAATGGTGGAACTTGTGCGATGATCACCACATGCACATCCTCGAATGTCTTCCTCCAAGGATGACCCCTATTCTTCTCATCGTTCCACCATTTCCTACATGCCTCAGATCCATACTGTACAAATGTAATCTTTGTCACTTCCACTTGAAATTCTTCTTATCCACTAACTAGATGCTCCTCCTTATTTGGCAGATGAATTTCACTTCTTAGCTTCCTCCTTGAGGTTCTTTATTGTGCCATTTCTTCCTCTCAGTTTCTTGGTGGTGTTCTTCTCAGTTTTGCTCTCCAATGCTACTATTCCCTCCATGACGTATATCCTCTTCTCCTCCAAGGACGATTACCACGCTAATAATGGGACTAAGACTATCAATATTGGTGCTACCATGGGTATACCTCTCTCTCATGCAATGGACCTAGCGATCTCTCCACCCTATTGGCTGCAATCCACCTTAATCAACGTCCAAACTCTTTTGTTGATATCATTCCTTCAACATCTCGTCGATTAGCTTAACCTCCACACCACTTATTTTCACAATAAAAAATGTCTTGAAATCATAAAATCTACTATAAATCGTACATCATACCCTTATACACTTTCTTGTACGATTTTCCTTCCACCGATCACTCCTAGATCATACACTACTCTTTTTTCTTACAGTTCAATCTCTAGCCCGACAGTCTTCAAACTGTAATAAATTCTCCAAATCGTATGACGACAACTTGAAATCGTACAGGGTGACAATACTCCATACAATTTCACTTCTTTGCTGCCCCCACTTTAGAATTTGTATTATTTAATAAAATTACGTATGATCTCTTGAAAATTACCAAAAATGGCCTGAAAATCCTTCAAACTGCACTATTCTTCTTGGAAATCATACATGTTGTGCCCAAAATCATACAGTACAGCTTTTCCAACCCTAAGTGATGAAAATTTTGAAATTTTTATCTCCTTTGTCGAATCCTTCACCGACCCATTTGTCGGATTGCCCCGATCTACTATTTTAGTGCTTTTCGGTAGTAATTTTTCAAATCCTTCAACCCTAGCATAATTTATTTCAATTTTATGAATTTATGATAGTATTTTTATGGTTTTGTAGACTTCATTCACCATTTCACATGTTTATCAGCTCACTTCCACCAAATTCCTCCGAATTTAGAGTTCAAATCTCCAATTTCTCTGTAATTTCCACAACCCGTTTACAAATTTCTACTTCCTTTAACTCCAAATAGCAATTCCTCATCTCACAATTCATAAAATTAAGTTTCATGTCATGATTTTGCTATTATTTTTGTAACAAATTTGAATTTCCCCCTTTTATGGAGTAAAACCCTAGTTTTCTCTCTCCCGGGTCAATTATTTGAACATGAAAAGAACTCCTTGGTGCAAATTTTAAAATGGGTCTGCAAATTCAAAATGTTGGTGAATATTTATTGTTCATGTAGTCTTCATCCTTTAGTTGCACGCTTCCCACCTTCAATCTCTTGAAAAAATTTGAATTTTGCTTGTATGATTGTGAAATTGTCAATTTTTTTTTCCATTTAAAGAAATTTTCAAAACCCTAACTGAAACCCTAACTGTCAAGAAAATATGAAATTGTGCCACATTGCATGCTTTTTCATCTCCTTTATTAGATGATTTACAACTCAGTAGTTAGTTTAAAATTTTGTCTTTTTCCCCCTTCTTTTCCTCCAACCGTTGCTTTTTTCCACATGCCACATTAAATGGGTAGTTGAAAATCATACAACATGGGCCAAATCGTACAATGTATGATCTAAATCATACAAAATGACCTATTATATGGTTTCCCATGTTATTTTATCAAATTTATTTGTACTATCTCTCCATTTTGCAAAATTTCAACTCAATTTTCACTTGTACGATCTAAGCACTTAGAGAAATTTTTCAGATTTCTTTCTCTCTGAAGAGGCCGCCATTTCCGGTTTTCAACCTCTTCCTTCCTAATTGTGTCCCGAGGGATTTTCACAACTAAGGCACATTTTTTTTCCCAACCTAGTCTATTTATAATGACCTTATAGGTAATTGTACAGTGACATTCACTTGTACGATCCCATATGAATCTTGACTTGGAGGTTCGACCATAACATTTCAATTAATGGTATCCTCTTGTACCTCCTGTTCCCTTGCTTGGCTTACCTTTGCCTATGATGTTACTACCTGTTCAAATCTTCCCCTACAATGTGTACAATTTAGGATTGTACAATGGCAAGTTGGAGTCTCCTCACCTGGTGGTCCCACTTCTTGCCTTACAAGTGATTGATCCCATGGTAGTGGTGTCCTTACCACTCTGCTATCATTTGAGCGACTTCTTCGCCTATATTTGTGGATCAATTATTGCTCCAAACTTGGTGATCAAACTCGTTGATGGCCTAGGTTTATTTCTTTTGCAAAGTGTACCCTTCCTCTTCTAGCTAAGTTTCTACCATGTGAGTATCTACCCCATCCACTAACTCTTAGAATTGAACTTCTATGCTCTATTGGTAATTCCTACCTTTCCTAGAGTAATCGCCTATTACCACTCACTCATTGAGGTTCTTGTCTAATTATGGGTGGTTGTTCCTACGTGTGTCGTCATTGGTTCCTTCTCCAGTTTATGCATGCTAAAGGATTATCTCTTGGCCATCTAGGAGTAGGGGGTTGGAACCTTCCTCTTCCTCCACCTCCTCTAAATGTAACATCAGTAGGATTTCAGTTATTATTTGGTTGCCTACCTCCTCCTCTTACATATTGGAGTCTTAGAGGTCTTCATCCAATTTCTACCAACTCAATATTGGCTAGTGGACTCCGATTTGGTGACAACTGTCACAAATTTCTGATTCTTCTATCAGCACGGACTAAGTGACGTCTCCATTTTCTTTCCTCAAAGTTCTTTGGGGAAATGATGCTACCAATACTTCTATATATGCATACAAGAAATATATCTTGGAGCTAGAGTTAGTTATACCGTCTTTCCTTTGTTCTACCCAATCTATTGGAAAATTCATCACTCTCTCTAATCTCCTTACTTCCCTTCTTTGTCTTCTTAGTTCTTGATGAGATATTGTATAAGCTTGCATATCAATATGGAATCTACCCCTTTGAATTATCTTTGATTTCCCTTGTATCGATGCACTAGTTGTAGGGTCACGATCACTATGAGGATTATAAGGATTCTTTGGCTCATCATCATCACTATTATCTATACTAAGCTCTCTTACCAACCATGAAATTCCTTCATCACTAGAATTCATCATGTCTAAAGCTTCCACATATTTATTTATCCTCAACTGCTCATTCGGTGGGGGTGGTGAACCTAAGCTTGCACCTTCATTTCCTTCCTCATCCCTTGGAGTTAATCCTTTTGTCTCCTCAAATTCATATTCAACCTCTTGCAGGCTGACCTCTCGCTATTCATCCAGTCTTTGTATGGTACCATCCAACTCTTGTATGAGTTGTTCCCTCAACCTCACGCTGTGATTCTGCAATGTTTGGTATTCTTCTTGTAATTTCTAAATTTTTATTCTTATCCTTTGTTGTAATAGCCCAATCTGAGCCAATGGATAAAGTTTGGCTAGTTTCTCATCTATAGTTTCATCCCTATCATCTTTTGGAATTACCATTTCGGACGTGTCCACTCTATCCTCCTTGTGCATTGTTAGCCTGTCCTCCTCCGTCCTTCAGTCTGCCGAGGTAGTTCCCATGAGTACCTCATGGTCGTAGGTCTAGGTAATAGTACTATCTCTTGATAGCTACTCGGTCCTGGAGAAACCCTCTCTTATTCTTCTTGTATGGTCTTGTCCTCCCTTCTAACATGTACTCGTATCCTTATTATTTCACCAGTTCGAGGTGTCAAATATTGTTGTTCAACTATTAGTTGTGTCTCCTCACCTTCTGTAAATGGGTGTGCAAGTCCCATATCAGGTTCTTCCTATGATGGACCTGGCTTACGGTGAGCCTCATCTTGAGCTTATGCTCATCTTCGTCATTCAATTTCTTCTGAAGAAATGAATAAACATTGTACCTTATAAGGCTTCAACTTTGAGCCATTTATAGTATTGGGTACCTCTGTCCCATTCAATTTTTGTAGCTTGACTACTCCATTATTCATTACTTCTATCACTTTATACGAACCAAGCCATAATATAT
Organism: Wollemia nobilis; assembly: GCA_028583015.1. Taxonomy (NCBI): domain Eukaryota; kingdom Viridiplantae; phylum Streptophyta; class Pinopsida; order Araucariales; family Araucariaceae; genus Wollemia; species Wollemia nobilis. The sequence goes on along the minus strand of JAQPPZ010002189.1, from coordinate 1,950,293 downwards.
TCAACTTACCTAGCTTGATTTCCTTCTTTCCATTGAAATTTAGAACTAAGTCACCAGGACTAAGTTCCAACTTCCTCAAGTGCTTTTCATGCCACGGATTCCATATTTTATAAGCTATCTCGATCGCCCATTATGCCATGACTCTTCTTTCGTCTAACTTGATCAGTATTATCAGTCGTTCCTCCAAACTTTCTTGATCTTCCAAGCGATGTTCTATCGTGAATCTCAAACTTGGTATCAAGAATTTGACTGGTACCATTACTTCCTATCCATACATTAGTTGGAAAGGTGTATGTTCAATTGTTGATTTAAAAGTTGTTCTATATACCCAAAAAATGGATGGTAACCTTTCCTCCCAGTCTGCTCCCTCTATTCCATAGGTTTTATAAAGAGTAGATACTAAGACTTTATTTATCACTTTCGCATGCCTTTTCGCTCTAGGGTAGTACATACTAGACAATAAATGTAAAATCTTGAACTCTGTTGTCAGTGTCTTGATAATATCATTAACAAAGTTTTCTCCTTAGTCACTTGTTATTTGTAGTGGAATACCAAATATTGTGATTACCTGCTCATAAAAAAATCTCATTGTACTTTTGGTCAAATTATCAGGTAATGCTCTTGCTTCAACCCACTTTGTTAGGTATTCTGTTGCTACTATGATGTATCTACACTTCTGTTTCTAAGATGTTTTTAATGGTCCTACAAAGTCCAATCCCCATCGTTCAAAAAACTCTTGTGGTTGTGATGGATGTAAGGGCATAAAGTTCCTCCTGACCGACTTCCCTTATATTTGGTACGTATCAAATTCTTTCACATGCTCCTTTGCATCATTATACATTGTGGGCCACCATAGCCCTACTAGAAATACTTTTCTAGTAGTCACATCTAGTTCCATATGTCCTCCTGCTAAGCCGGCATGGACTTCTTTCAATACCACCTTGACTTATTTATCCATTACACATATTTGTAAGATACCATCACTTCCCATTTTATATAGTAATCCTACTATTATCTAGAAAGGTGTTGACTTCATTATTATTTTCTTCTTTTCAGTTGTTGTCATCTCTTGTGGCAACTCACCTGTGGATAGATATTGGCTAATAAAATTATACCATGATGGAAAAATGTCAATGGTGAATAATTGTGCATCTGGAAATTTATTAGGAACTCCTATTCCTATAGGCTCCCCTGATCGTATCCGAGACAACTGGTTTGCAATTACATGCTTCTTACCAAGTCTCACCACTACTCGAAATTCAAACTCCTGAAGAGTGATGAGCCACTTGCTAACTCATCCTTAGATCACTGGCTTGTTTATCAAGTACAATAGTGCTTTGTGATAAAATTTTGAACGATATATACCATTACCAAAGCTTCTCTTTTCGTTGTACTATAGTTTCTGTCTGGCCTTGACAAAAGGCAACTAGCAAATAAAATAGGCTGATCTAGCTTAAACTATCCTTCTTGTGCTAAAGTACATCTGATTAAAAAATTTGAAGCATTAACATGGACATGGAATTCCTTATCCCAATTAGGAAACACCAAAATTAGGCTACTCACTAACTTAGCCTTTAACTCCTCAAAGAATCCTTGATTTTCCTCTGTCCATATGAATAGAATATTCTTTTTTGTTAAGGAATATAATGGGTAGGATACATGTGCATAATTCCTGATAAACCTTTGGTAGTATCCTATCAAACCAAGGAAGGTCTTAAGTGAACTCACATCAAATGGTTCCTCCATGTGTAATATCACTCGAATCTTATCAGGATCTATCTTCAATCCTTCACTGCACACAATGTGTCCTAACAATTTCCCATATGGTACCATTAGAAAACATTTCCCTAGGTTTAATGATATCTGTGCATTTCCGCATATACTCATACATTTGCTAAGGGAAGGAAGATGATCCTTGATCTTCCCATAAATGGATCAATCATCTAAAAATACTTTGAAGTTCCTTGTTTCTGTCTAATAAAAAATATACAGTATGATGCGTTGAAATGTAGCTCAGGCATTATAGAGCCGAAATAGCATTCGGTTATATGCATAGATGCCATTCTCCATAATAAATGTGGTCTTCAACTTATCCTCCTCGACGATGTTGATTTGGTTGTATCTCGAGAATCCATCCAAAAATGAATATATCTCATACCCTGCAACTTATTCCAAGATAGAATCTGTTAAGAGAATGAGAAAGGGATCCTTAATATTTACTATGTTTAGAATTCTAAAGTCCACGCATATTCTGATATTTTCCACTTCCTTATTCAAGGTGATCACTATAGGTGAAACCCATTCACTGTTTGTCACCCTGAATATAATCCCTGCTTCTAGCATCTTTTCTATCTTCGCATTCACTAATGTAGCATATTTTGGGTTCATTATATATGGTCTCCTCCTTATTGGTTGAGCACCAAGAATTCGTGTAATCTTGTAGACACATAGTTCTGGTGGAATTCCTTTCAGTTCCTTATATGTCCATGCAAAGACATCCCTGTATTCCAAGAATATCTTAAAATAAAATGCCTTCACTACTGGATTCCAATTATCACCACAATGAATCAACCTAGATTCCATATCCATTCCTAGATTTATGTCCACTATTTGGGGTTCCTCATATTTGAAATTTTCCAGTTCACTCATTGATTTTTCTACGTTCTCGAGGTGTGTCGGTATTGTATCAATCTCTGCATGTCCTACTGTATACTCTACAAAGCTTTTTGTAAATGTCCATTTATATTTTGCTTCCTTCTGAGGTTCTTTGCTAACTTTAGGTTTGTCTTTCTTTTCCTTGATCTCCTTTGATTCGATACATAGGCAGTTGGACTAAAATATTTCTTACTCCTCCATTTTCCATTGAAGAAGTCCACTATCAGATCGATATTCATCTTTGCTACATTCATCTAGGTACAACATTCCTTCCCCATAAGGTTCATGCCATTCATCTTTCAAGGATATTTTTGATTCATTAGTTGTAGCTATATCTTCACTAACTCTTTGATTAGCTAAATTAATCATGTATTTATGATGTCCCTTCTTAAAAGTGATATGATTCTTTCCCCAGTTATGATTTACTTTGGCTACTCATAGGCAACCTCTCCCCAGGAGAGCATCGTATGTAGGTTTCTGCATTGTAATCACAATGAAATCAAAGACAAAATCTTGTTAAGCTATCATTACTTATTGTGCTGTTAAGACTCCTTTTGTCTGAATGACATTCTTGTTAGCACCATGTAACCAGAAGCTCGGTGCCCATAGGGATGGAGAACCTAGTTCTAGCCAAGTTCTTTTAGGTAGCACATTGATGTTGGATCCTCCATCCATGATAACTTGTCCCAATTTGGGTTCTAAGATCTCCATATGTAATAATACAAGTTTCTTTCCTACATCAATCATCAATACAGTTGGATCCATAAATTGATCTTTTCGCTCTTCTTCCTGAATTGGTTGGCTCTGTACTCCCATCACCTTTTGTGGCTGCAATTATTCCACCATTACCTTCTATAATGTTGGAATAGCTTCTAAGAGGTTGGATACTTTAATTTCCATTGTGGTATCCAAAACCTATGTTGCCAGATTTTGCACAACTACCTCTTGATTCGATGGTTTTATTAATTCCTTATCTGGTATCGATTCTACTGGTTTAATCTTCTCAGCTTCCTCTTGCAATATTTTCTTTGTTGATTGCCAGCATTGCTTTTCTTTTGCCGGCTCAAGATACTTATCCTTATTAGCCCGATTTCTCATCATGGCTAAAAATTCCTAGGTTTCCTCCTTAACTTGAGGAACTTCGATATCCAAATAACTAATGTTCTGCGGGTTACTCGAACTCACCTATTTTGGACAATTATCTTCTTTGTGGTTCCCCGGACCACACCATCTACACATGTGTGTAGTGCTTGTTTGCGGTGTCTCTTGCCTTTGAGGTGTAGGATAATTTTTCATAAAATGCCCCCATTCCTAGAAATTACGACATTGTATGATAGGTCTTCCTTTCGAATCATATTGTAAATGACTTTGTTCTCATTGTTGATTACCCTAGTCCAGTCTTCCACCTCGTCTACTATTTTTGTACCCGCAAATTGTTACTTGTTGCTCATTTCCTTGGGTCTTCGATTTCTCTTCCTAGTCATGGATTGAAAATACTTATGGGTGTATTCTTGCATTATATGGACATAGTGTTATCTCATGCCCCATCACATTACAAATATGATAATAGTCATTCCTCGGATATTTCATATTTGTATGTCCCTTCGTTTTGCATTCTGTGCACCGCATATCATTTCTCTCAGGTTTGACCTTTTGTTCTTTCATGAATTTATCAAAATCCTTACGAAATGATGCTATCGTCCTCTGTATAGTGTCATCTTATTTACTATCTAATTTCTTTGACTTGGGATGAGATAAAATTCTTGTATATGTTTATTTTGATTTACTTTAAAAAAAATTGTGTTTGATCACTTCTTCATACGATTCTGATGGTACTGCCTTCATATTTTTCTTATATTTTTGGAGTAATCCATCGATGAACCACCATTTTACTAGAACATATGCCAATGGCATCTGCATCTTATCAACTAATTACTTTAGTCTACATTTATAGGATTTCACATACTCATCATATTTTTGCTTCGTCACACAAATTTTTATAACAATATCTCCATCATCCTTTAGAGGTCGAAATTCTTTGATGAATTTCTCTTTTATCTGATTCCAAGTCTAAAAATCTACGTTATTTTCTCTCTTCAAATACCAATCAATTTCTAATCCTCTCAAGGTAGCAGGAAATAGGATTACCCAATCCTCAGGTCTATCTACACCATTTTCTCTCCAAATGGTTATGCAAGTCCCTATATGCCATGTGGGGTATTCCTTACCCTCACCTAAAAATGGTGGACATATTTGTTTGGCTGCCTTGTTAGCCATATTAGGAGAGTCATCACTATCAATTGAGGTATCCTTTGGAATCCCTGTATGATTCCTCCTTGAGGGTGTCTTACTCCCATTGTCATTAGAAGTATCAATTTGAGGTACCTTCTTTTGTCCTGCCACTCGGTGACCAAATTCATGTGCATATTTACCTTACGATCTCCTTCATTGATGTGAGGGATATGGTTTTGATCTGTCCTCTCGAGACCTCGCATCCTATTGCTCTAGTGCCTGACTCCCATCCTTCACACTCTCTTAAAACTCTTCTATCACTTTCTAAGGTATCACCATTAAATCTCCATTGTATTACACTTTTTCTTTGTCAACCCTTGCCTCTATGCTTGGTGGTTCTATTTCCTCGGCTTTTGTCTCTATCAACAATACCTCAAAGTCTCCTTCTTTGGATGTCCAAACTTGCTCTATCTTTAGTTCTTGAGTACTACAGTCTGAGTTACTTGTATTTTCTCTTTGATAAATCTGCATGCTCCTTCTTACTGGGATGTTGTCTCTTATTTCTTGTCTCCCATGATTTCATGCACTGGTCTCCTCCAATCTCAGTATTCAATCTTCATGATTTTTTGACCCCTTTAATAAAAATTGCCAAATTCGATAAGGCAACGGTGTCAAATGTAGACCATGGGTGGAGTATTCCTGGTGGGGAGGTATTTTCCATAGCTAAGAATTATCAATAGGTTAAACCCAACTTACTTACCAAATCGTACGGTCATATGCTCACTCGAACTACCCTTGTACGAACTATACTCACCTTGTATGGTCATCAATGCCTACACTATACGATATCAAATCATACAGTTTTAAATATGGTACGATCTTGTACACAAAAAAATTGATAGATTTGGTTTTGGAGGTTGTCGTACACAGTTTTGTAATCGATCAAGTCGATTCCCCAAAACTACCAAATCGGGTAAGTTTCTCTCGATCGCCTGTTTACCAAATAGAGAAAAATTGCTTTGTACGATTTATAAGGAAAATGATATAGGGTTTGTACGAAATAACGATACAACATGATTATAGTCTAGATATTATCTTACTCCAATATTTCTCTAGGAGGTTTTGTAAAGGTTTGATAGACCAATCAATGCAATATTTGCAATAGGCAAAACGTCTTCACCGGGATGTTGAGAGATTCCATGCGTCTGATTACATATAGAAATTGTATGATTCCTTTAAATATATCTTCCTTGATGCTACCATGCTTCTAGATCATTCTTCTGGGTTCACCAGTACTAGATCCTACCACAGGGTTGCAATAATGCATAAAACTAACCTACAACAGTTAATAGAAAACACAACCACATCATATTAATCCACAAATCATTGTTCTTCATTACCAGGATTGTACACAGTCATCCATAACTATCATTATGCTCATTAATGTATATGGATTCAAGTACAGTATGGAAAATATATGAATATGACTGTAATAACTCAGAGAATCAACAAAATAGCAATACTATCCATTCACCCTAGCAACCAGACCTATAATTATGAAAATGGGGCCTTATATAACATTGTCTAGGCCATTCCAAATTGGTTCCTAAGACAATCTATTATTTACAACTACCCATATACAACTAAATACATTAAATTGTCTTTTTACTAAGTTTAACACCTTAGTTAGCAAATATGTGCACCATTTCACTTTTAAATTACATTCCCTTGCATTTGGATGAATTTTGGTGTGCCATGTATGATTTACCACTGCCCTGTATGATTTACCATTCCAATTGTACGGTTTTATCCCTACTGTATGATTTACAAAACTTGAGAAAACTATCATTTGTGTCAAAATTGAGAAAATCCTTTTAATCACTTCTTATTCTTCTAGAGGTGGATTTGCTGCCTACATATAGCAACCCATTAAAATCCAATCCATTCTAGAGAGGGATTTTTTTTTGCACTCGTTAGGAATACACATAACCCTGCCTTTCATAAGTCATTCGATGCAAGTGTCCATTGTATTTATACCCCATGATTAAGTTGTTCATCTCATCTCTACGATGAGCCAACTTATCTGTTTTAGTCCATCAAAATTGCATGCCCATATCTACACCTTACATAAGTTTGTCTATGTAGGTGTACTAAGCATATTGTAAGCATGCAACCTCAATTCCTTTACTTACTCTCTCACTCTGTTTGTTTATGTGCTTCTAGTTCATTGTGCTAATAAATGCTATCCATTACTCTTCTACACTTCCTCGTACTAAGGATTATTTAATAATTCAAGGAGTGTGCATTGTTTATTCACCATAACTAGGCTACTTCCAATTTAACCATTACAAATACCATGAATGGTGCCACATACTAATAACAAGTAGTTCTCAATACTCATATCTAAATTCTATAAGATGCCATTAATTCCTCTTTGTCAAAGAAAAACTTATCCACGATGAAATATATTTAGAATCAACAAATATAATATTACAATATGACAATATCCAATTTTTTCATATCACATAAGACACAATATTTATCCTGGGAAAATCCCTAAGGCAAAAAACCAATCTCAAATATATCTGCATTTCATTAATAGCAATTGAATCCAATACAATCAATCTAGGAATCATTTGATTCCTTTTTTTTAACATATTAATACAACTATGGGCACATAAGGACCCCATAATCCTTATGCCCTATTTTAATAATTACTCCCTTTTAATCCATATTTCAAGATAATGAGGGAATCCCCATTGATTCCCTTAGGTGCACTCCATGTCCATCCTCCTAAGGTAACCTCTATATTCTAATCCATACTCAAGGAATTTCTTTCTTCCATGAGTCTAATATGTCCATACATCAGTACCAAGAGCAATACATAAGAATCAATTAATTTAATGGACTAAGAGCTCATAATCTTAATCATTCAACACTTATCAAAACCAATTTCCTTCACAAATTAGGAGCCCATACTCCTAATCAATCAAGTACTTATCAACCACTTTTCTTAACTTATTTAGAACCCATAATCCTAATAAATCAAGTACTTATCATAATATCTTACAATCCACTAGTAATATTTTAGGATCCATTTAATTATATACAATACTTTATCTACTAATGTACAAATCCAACTCATTTCTATCAAATACATAGTAAGCAAAATAGATTTAAAAGAAAATGTTCAATCTAATAAGTTATTCAAAAGTCCTTCTTTGATTAAACATAGTACCTCCACGGACTATTTAATCATGGATTAAATGCATGGTTAAGATAACATGACCCTCATGGCCTATTTACTATGAACAAAAAGCATATTAAAGCACAGTACCCTCCATGGCCTATCCCAACAATGGTTAAAAACATATGTCATCCACATTCTCTTCATGACACATTTAAACATATATCAAAAGCATTTTTAATATCACATGGTCCTCATGGCCTATTTTATATTAACAAAAAGCATTTAATTACATATCACCCTCCATGGAATCACCAACCAAAAAAATATTTCAATTCAATCGAAACAAACAACACTATCAAAGGTATGCAACCGATCCAAATCCACACATCCGTGTGGCAATAGTAATAGGCTAGAGGGCCACATTAGATGATCAATCAAAGTTAGAAAACTAGAGCATAGTCAATAGGTTTTGAGTGCAACAAGGGCTAGCCAAGTACTCAAGGTGCTTGGATACTAATCCCTATCCACTCTAGCCTTAAAAAAAGGGGGCCTTTACCCTCCCCATAATGCATGTTGGATAACATGCAGTAAGGTTCAACAAAAAAATCTTTTAGCCCTAAGCACCAACTAAATCAAATAAATAGCTAACGTCCAGTTAACCAGTGTCATGAATCAAAACATGGTACTCCCACCCGACTTATGGCAACCCCACAACTCAGTGGTTAGAACATCGAGTGGTGGTTGGGTAAGAAAGGGGGAGATCACCCTCTTAAGGCATGAAAATGCCCCCACATCCCACATGTGGGATTAAATAGAGGAAATACCAAATTGACCTTCCCTTTGTTATGCCCTCCCAAGCACGGTGCCACCACATGATGGTAGTGTAGTGGTGGTGCGACAATGACGCATGAATTATATACCTTTTATTTGTTTTTAATTTACCCTAAAATAAAATTTAGGGGCCCACTTTAATATGGGTGGCAAAAGAATTCCTTATCCCAATAGTGATGACAAAAAAACTCGATGGAGCAGATAAAACAAGATAAGGGAGAAACTACCAATGTTTGCTTTGATCAAAAATTGACCACCCTACGATATCTGTGAAAGAAACACCAATTAAATGAGATGTAGGTGTGCTCAAAAAGCTACATAGGGTTGATTTTTATAGGTAATCTAGTGGAGGTAAAAATCATAGCCACTAAGTAAAACCTTAGGGTACCTCTCATTAGAGGTGGTGATCCAACAACAAGGAAAGCAAGGGGGTCAATAACCCTTATCACACATTAAAGAGAATTAGAGAATGACCAACCACCCACCAAGCATAGAAGAAGGAGGGGTCAAGATTTTAAAAATTGTTTAACTAGCATTAAATATGGATGACCTAATGGGAACTATGTACCCATGCTCTACAATAGTGACATAAAGAAATTAAATCAAGTTCAGTTTAAAATATAAGAGGGGCTAAACACCCATGATGATAGTAGTCTAACAATGCAAGGAACTCCATGGCAGTGCCTAGGTAGACTATAAAAGTGATAACATTTAGGGTTTGCATTTTTTTGGAATAGTCTTAGCTCGAAGGAGGCTTCGAAGGTAACAAAAAAAGAGTAATTAGGTGAGAAAAGAGGACGATCACCCTACATGGTCACGATACCCATTCTCACCATGGTAAAAATAAAATGGTTTAATCAAGTAAATATAAGTTTACCCTTCTTAATATGGGGTGTGCATGGAAAACACCAAAATTATAGTAAGAAAATATAGTGTACCTAAAAGCGCATGACATGATGAAAGGACCCATAATTCAGGCATCAAGGCAGATGAAAAAAGGATCCCATCTAATGTGTCTAACCTAGCAGCAAGGTCGATCAACAAGGATATTGAGGTAAACAACAAACAATACATCTCAATTGCAGGATTCAAAAGTGATATGCAAGAGAGGTGTAAAAGAATAAGCATAATTTGATCATTTAAAACCCCAAATTAGGCACTATAAAATGATGCTATGAGTAGATTCTCCACACTTGAATATCAAACAAATTAACCATACATTACTAGCCTAAGTCTTGCCTAAGTGTATCATTTCTTCTCCAAAACTTGGTACCATGCTAAGAATGCGAAGGATAGGAAGAAATACACCAATGGTGGGGGGAAGGTGAACGTATAGGGAAGGAGAAGAGATCCAAAAAATACAACCTTAATCGTAGACTAATATGTCCTCCAAAAAGCATTAATAATCACAATAAAAATATTCAAACATTAAATACAAATGTGATATTAAAAGGATGATATCCAACTAGAAATTCCAAGGAGTGTCAGTCTTTTGTCTATGACTCGATCTAGCAACCAAAACTATCTCCTCGAACAAACCCCCCAGAATGCCCTCCTTTCTCCCCCAGAACATGCTCCCCTTTCTTCTCAAATACCCTCTCCTTCCTCTTTGAGGCTTAGAGAGGGGGATGTACCCCATAATTCAAGTATACCGCCCTCCACAAATCACCCTTCACTCCTTACCTTATCTTCTCCTAGTAATAGCCATTTTTTTTAAAAACCCCCTACACACTTACCTCAAATGGGGATTCCAAAAAGCTACACATAGATAAAAAGTGTATTTTTTCAATGAGTTTACACATGTTTTTATGAGGGGTCATGGTCCCCTCATACTAAGTGGGGATATAAAAAAGTATATTAAATAACCCATGGACCAGTCATATTATTTTAGCCTATCCTAAGCTTAAAATGAATATAAACAAGATCTTGTTAAGAAATTTAAAAAAAATCAAATGTTGCATTGTTAACATAATATCAATCTAAAACTGATATTAAATTAAATTTTAGTTTTCTAGTATAATATTAATCTAAGGATGATATTAAATCAATTACTTTGTTGCTAGCACAATATCACATTACTTTGACCTTAACCATTATATTCATTTAAATGCTACCAAGCCATTCCTTAGCAAATTGATTTAATACTCAGGCAATTTATCAAATCATGAGCTTAATAATGTAATGTTTAATCAATTTTCTTCAACCATTATATTCATAAGATAACAATTAAATATTCTTTTTGTTGATCAAATAAAAATCATCATCAAGGTGGATACTAAATTGCTAGTCCAACATTTATCACATGTAAGCATAGTTGACCCTACAAAATCCATAACACAAGTGATGTCAAGCGTTGAAAACAATAAACTCAATTTTATCGTCATCTCGTAAAGGGTCCTCCCAGAGTAGGTCATGATAGGGAGAGTGCCCCTTAAGGAGGGATGAAAAGTAAGGGTATCTAGTCATGTCCCCTATTTACCTTATGGGGATGTTGGAATATGTTATGGTTAATCTTCTCCTAAGGCCATGCTTAAATTTTATATTATATTATTCATATTATCCCTTGGGGTCCATATAAGCCTTGAAAAAAGTATTTATTGCAATATTTTATTATTTTATTTTTGAATATTGGTCTTAAAATATGAACCTAAATATAACTTATATTTGGGTATAAATACCCTATCATACCAACAATTTTATTATTGATTGGAGTGTAATTCTATTCCTTTAATAATGAAAGTATTTTTTGTCCATGGACACATCCATATATTTTGTGTTCTTTGATTTGTGTGTATTTCTTATTTAGAAATACTAGGTAATTTATTGATTCTATTTATTTCTAGAAATTATTGTGAAATATAGCATAAATTGATTAGTTATAATGTATTTAGGATATAATTTATATTTTAAATTTTTAATTCAGTTCTAGTGTGGATATGAGACTTCACCCTATCTAAATGGCTAAGAAATTTTTCCCTCTCTAAGTGGCACTAGCACATTAGGAGATCCTATGGAGCTATTCCTTCCTTAAGGAGTATTAACAATGTTGCTATACTATAAGGGCATTATATGTATCTTTGACTTATTGTGTGGATTATTATAGTGTGGAATAATTCTTTTTCATTGAATTTTTAATATTTCTACATAATGGTGAATGATTTATCTTAATAAAAAAATTTATTATAAAAAATAGTATTAATGTTGGAGTTTATTACATTATTTAGTATTAGAGTATATTAAATTATTTGATATATGTGTGTGTGTGTGTGTCCACAGTGAAGATCAAGAGTCTCTTAGACAAGTGGCAGGATTAAAATTTAAGTGTCATTGTGGAAAACTATATTATGGAGACAAAGCTCCATAATTTGATGTACAAGTTCATATAATGAAAAACTTTGGATTGTATTCTTTTTTATTATTACTGTAAGTTTCTTTCTATATTGTTAATTCATATCATTATATTTGATATTGTTATATTTAATCTATGATATTTGTGGTAGTATTAAGGCTTAAAAAGCTATAAATGGTATTAGAACTACCACAAAAATATATATAGATTGATAGAGTTTATTTTATCCACTATTATAAATTGATTTTATCCAATTTTATAAAGTTGATTAAGAGTCTATCCACTTTGAAGGTAGTGAGACTCAAACTCTATTTTAAGGTCATATTGAGTAGAAGAGGCTAGGGTCATTCCACTAGGTTGAAGAAAAACCAATGAAGAATAAAGGCTTAGCTATATTGAAGAATTAAGAGAACCAACTCAGAAGAAATTTGGTCATTTAGAAAAGAGATATCCTGACATCAATATTAATTTCTATATTAAGAATTAATAGGTGAATCAACTCTAACATATTTGATCATTTAGGGACATAGCCAACCCTAAATATTAAATGTTAAGAGACATTTAAAGTCACCTTGTCATTATATTGGATTCTCTAGTAAGGAGAATCATATTGGGTTCTTAGGTGTAACCTAAGACATTATTGATTTCATAAAATAATTACAACTAAGCTATAGAAGTGTGAGAAGCTTCCTACAGGGGATAGGGAAAAGTTTCAACTTCTAGGAGTAGATAATATTAAAAGAGAAAATAAAAAAGCATATTAAAAGAAAGAATAATATAGTAGTGGATTGAGAAGCATTTAGATCTTCCCTAAATTATAGAGAGAAAGCGGAACATAATTTAAAATATTGATCTTGAAGAAGGATAAAGAAGCACCTAACCTACTTTATATTGCTTCAAGCATTGGATTAGAATTTGAAGAGATTTACAACATATTAAGAAGGCTTACATGAAATAGGTCCAAGAGACCAATATTGAAGAAAAGAGGCTCTTATAGAATAAATAGAAGCCTTTTATAGAAAAAAAAAGGCTTGAATAAATAGAAGCCCTTGAATAAATAGAAGCCCTTCAAGAATAAGAAAAGAAGCTCATATAAGAAAAGAAGATAGGTCCTAAAAGAGACAAATAAAAAAGAAAGAGAATGTATTCAGGTGATCGACTTATAGGAGGTAGACCAACCATCTACATAAATTGTATGAAATCAAAGCAATCAACATTCAAAATCAAAGCAACTAGCCAACACTTAAAGAACACTTTCAATGTAGAATAATATTAAGGCAAGATAGAGGATAAGACTAGCATTGAGTGCTAGAAAGAATACAAGAATGAAGCACAATAAAAGAGCGCTAATAGAGCACCAAGAAACTAGAGTGAAGAGCTAAGGAGATCAAGAACGTAAGGCTACAACAAACTACTAGTTGTCGTAGAGTGTAGTCCAACGTCATCATAGAAGAAAAATAACAAATCTGCAAATAGAAATAAATTCAAGTTAAAGTTTAGATTTGAGAGAAGTAATACAACCATGCAACGTTCAAAGTTTTCTCCTCACAATCGAGCAACATCTTAGTGCTAAGGAGAGTTGAATTGTTTCTTAGATAGTGCAGTAGATGGAGACGTGGGGATGGTGCAAGTCAAGTGAATGTTGAGTGCCAAAGGAGATAACCTAATCTGAGAGCTGAGCACCAATGGACGTAGTCTAATGCCCAAGGAGCGAGCATAATGTCTAAGGAAGGGCACAACTTGACCACCAAAGGAAAAAATCTGAACAACGTTGAAACACCTAAAAGATGAAATGTATCCACGTAAGCTTACATGTGGAGAATAAATTCCAAAGCCTTTACGTCGAAAAAGGCATTGAAAGAGCGCACACAAGCATCCAGAATATGTGCGCATGCAGAGTTTGATTTCAAAAGGTTGGTGAAATTAGATTTTTTAAGTTTATTTTTAATATTTGGAGCTTACCTAAAGTTTATGCTAGGAGGAATAAGGTTAATTTTGGAGTAAACAAACTATTAGTTGTAAAAATTTGTTATAAGCTGGAGTAATAAGGACTATAGTTAATTTTGAAAGTTTTCAATAGTTTTTTTAATAAGTTTGGAGTGATACAGTGTTTAACTAGTCTATTCATTTTAAAAAAAAATGTGAGTTTTATAAGTGGGATCTATTTTTGAAAAGAAAAATAAAATAAAATAAAATAGAAACTGAAATTGATTTAGTTTTTGCAAATTTAGATGTTTGGGAGATAAAGATAAGGGCAATCTTGATCGGGGCAAGAAGTGACCAACCGCTTAGGGTAAGTACACTTGGTCATTTAGGGCATACACCCACCCTTATACTTAGCATTAGATGCACACATGTTAATCTCCTCTACTCTTGGGAATTTAGATTAAATCTGACGTAGACGGTTCCTTCAGAAACCGAAAAACACATGAGTTGGGCTTTTATTGACACCGAAAAACAGTTGGTACGCCGTTTCACTTGTAGTGCGTGTTATTTTCAATAAATTTGTGCATATACATCTAAAAAAGGAGTAAACATATTCCAAATAAGACTATAGTTGTGAATGTCGCATGGGCCACGTATCCAACACAACAGAACTAAACAAAAATAAGTACAACATGACTGAAAACATCAAATGAACGTCCATAACAAAAAAAAAAAATATCACCCAGGGGCAACAACAGTTAGCCTACTTCCTTTCCTGAAATTGTAAGGCAGGAGGAAGCCATGTCCGGTACTGGCCTTTCTTCTCCTTCTCATAATAATAAGTCTGTCAGGCTCTTTGGGATCGAGTTCCAGGGTGAATTGAAGCCTGATATAAATGGTTCGGTGGGGGAGGCAAGTTATAGTGATAATGGCAGAATAAGCTTGAGGAAAAATAAGCGGAAATTCGAGTGTAATTATTGTGACAAGAGATTTCCCACGCCCCAGGCTCTGGGAGGGCACCAGAACGCCCACCGAGGGAAGAGGCAGCAGATCAGAAGGTTTATGCTGTTACATAAACACAAGTTCAACAGCAACAATAATTATGATCAACACCATTATAGTTTTGGGTATCCGAGGGTTCTGGGCCTCACGGAGAAGCAGATGAGTTATGGCATGCTTAAATTTCAAGAGAGGAAGAGATCAGATATGGCGTCTAGTAAAGATAAGGATTGTAGCAGGTTATCGCCATTGCCGTTGTTAGGGAAAAACCCGTGCAGTATGGATTTGGCCGCGTCTTCGTCTTGTTTGGAGAAAGGTAAGAGTGGAGAGAAAGAAGATGTATGTTTAGATTTGCACTTGTCGTTATGATGTACAATCTTTACATCCACTTTATGATCTCTTCTGAAAATCCTTGTGGATTTTCTTCTGTTAGCATTTTAGAAATAAAACCATGTTTTACGGTGGATGTTGGCTGTAGATTGGTGATAAGCTTAGTAAACCAACCTTGGAGATCTATAGAGCTTCTGCTCTTTTGAGATATTCAACTGTATACTGTTTAATATTTAATGCAACTATTTTGGAGATATATATAACTGTTCATTCCATGATATGTCACAATTTTATTTTTTTCAATAACTTTTCAAACAAGGGTTGCATAGTGGCATAGTCTCTTTGGAGGCAAGTGGTGGCATTGTTGCTTTTAGGGAAAATTAAGCATATAGAGCAACATATAACACCTAAAAAGGGTATAATTCTTATTGTACGTAGAATCATTAGAATTTTTATATAATGTAGAGTTAAATAAGGTGTTGTTACATGAGTTACCTTATAAAATGTGAATTTGTATCTTTTTAAAGAAGAAAATATATTTATACAAGGACTTTTAAATGAGTCCATTTATCAAGATACATGTATAATGATGTTGCTTTGGCCAAGAGTGAACTCTAGTTGCACTTGAAAATCATAAAGCATATAGATGTTGTTGTTGTCATTTAGATAGTCCTATATTACATGCATACAAGCATATGAAGGAGTTTTTCGAGCATATGACATAGGAGGATGTGTTGTAAGGTCGTGTTATTTGTGTTTGTTGGAGTGAATAGAAGTAAAGGTAAAAAATTATTAGGAAAATTTAAAATTTTTCAACTTCAAAGGATTAGAAAAACCATAAATTTGCAAAATTTATTATTAATTTCTAAAACTAGGGAGACATAAGGTTTACTACTCCTTAAGAATTAAATTAGAAAATTTGAATTATTTAAACCTAGAGGTCATAATGGATTATTGGTACATTGATTTTAGAGAAAGTAGGCACATGACAGGAAATAATCAATGGTTTAATACCTTTCATGAAAAATATGAGAATTTGATTGTCATACTAGATAGTATGACTTATGAAGTCAAAGGAGTCAAAAATTTTCTAGTTGATCTAACAAATGGAAAAGGAGTAATTAATAATGTGCTATATGTCCTTGGATTAACTAGTAATCTCCTTTTAGTATATCAGCTTATGGATCAAAATTTAGCAATTGCATTTAAAGTTGTCAAAGGAAAAAACAATGTCTTATTATTGAGCAAGGAAAAGTGATAGCCTCAAGATATTATAGAGATAATTTGTTCACTCTAGATATAGTAACAAATATAACTCTATTAGTGGGATTCTCATAAAAAAAAGTGAAATAAAAGAAAAAAATGTTGCTTTGTATTGATAATTTGTAAAAGGTGTTACAATATGAAATGTTGATATCTTTTACAATATGCCCCAAAGGGCTACAAAAGAGGGACTATGTTAGGAGGGATACTCTCATGGAACATGTTTGTAACACTTCAAGTGTTTTCCTTCAATTTATCATAGTTGGAGTGGGCTTATGAAGTGTACCATCGTGAGCTACACCGATCCACGACCTTGCATAAACCTAGAAACATGCATTAGAATATTTGAAGGTCTGTCTCAATTAGGCCTCCTATAAATACAAATATATAAACAAAATTTGAATGAAAATGCATCAAGGAAGTTACAAAATGTGGGAGCAAGATGTTACCTATCAGGCCAATTTGACAACCTAAAACTAGAAAACGCACCTTAGGGTGCATTTTTTGGGTGTGAATGTACCTTGAGGTGCATTTTAGGTTCTATAAACTGGATTGGTTCCTATATCAACCATAGAATCCACTAGTGCATTTTGACACTAATTTGGAAGTTGTTGATACCTATTATGCCCTACACCAATAACCTATAAGAAAACTCTATGGGAGGAAGGTCAAATTCTCAAAAAGTGTATTTTAGATGACATTTGGGCAGCGTAATGATTCTTTTTCATCCTCCTTGAAACCATAGACAAAAACCACTTTTTATATATTTTATGGGTAAGAAAAGGGGTTGATAAGGTGGCAGACAAAAAATAGGAGAGATAATGCCTTCTTAATAAGGCATGTGATGGATAAGAGCATACCACCTACGCACATTAAGTGGGTATAGGTGTGCCATGGCCACCTAAGGCTTAGAGAAAAGTAAAAATCACCTTTCCAACCATTTTTATTAAATGCTTTATAGGGAGAGTGGGTGTTTTACGACAAAGGGGGTTGGGTAGGTATTTTGAGAAGTGCATGAAGGGATGTGAGGGGGATACTAATTGGATGGGATAATTTTTACCCTATTTTTATTGCATCCTAGGGTTTAGGATGACATCATGCTAGGTTTTAGGGTTTTGAATTGATTTTCTAGTGTTTTGTTCTTTGTATGTTAAATGTTGTTGCAAGAGATTGTTTGAGATATTTTTAGGTGTCTACATTTTACCTCTTTTTGTACTACATTGTGTGAAGACATGATGCAATGAAAAAATTATGATTTTTTGGTGATTGATTGTGAGAGAACATGGATTGGTGGGTGATGACAAGTGATTTTTTTTAGAGTAGATGTAAGATGCCCAAATTGTGGAAGGGATGCATATCCTTGAAATATTACTATTGATATATTGATGAGATCATTTTATTTGGTAGTCATATGTAGGTATGCCCATGATTGCTTTGGTGGACTCGATCATGCACCTTGATGAAGCATACATGCATGAGTAAAACTGACGTCCATGACATACAATGTGCAAAATTTGATTGGGTTGGATTTTTGTTGAGAAGAGCATTATGCTTTTTTTTTACCCCAACAAATGAGGGCGTATGATAATCTCTAGAAAATATTCTTAGATAGATATGGTTTCCAAGATTAAGTGTTTGAGTGTTCGTCCTATGCAAGGCAACTTTTGTGTATGATATCTACCCCCTCAAGTGATGAGTTGATGGGTGAATAATGTGAAGGTGATGACAAAACACTTGATAGAATGCACGTGGAGGTTATTGAATAGCTAAAAAGGCGTAAATTGACATTTTGCATGCATTGACAGTCATAATTTTGGATTCGTATGGACAAGTACATTTTGCCTTATGATTTTTTCTTTTTGGGTCGAGGTTGATGAAAGTGTGAGTGAAGAGTACTATAGAAAAAGCTAAAAGGGATTCTGATTCGATGATTGCGATAGGTGAAGAGAATTTGTGAGACAAGATGAATGCAAAAGTGATTATGTTGATGGTGATTATGCTTGATGTAGGGTTTTAGAGTGGGTATATGTAACATTGTAAAATACATACACCTAACTAATGCATCAATTGATATCAAATATTAAAGCATAAAATATTGATAATAATGAATTCAACAAGAAAGAGAATGTTTCTTTTATTAAATATTTGTCAAATACAAATTACATATACATCCCTCTTAGGGATACCCAATGTTGATACAATTAATACAATCTTGAAAACCCTCTAAACGAGGGCGAGGTGTAATTCACAGGATTTCCACAAAGACATGAACTGCTCAAGATCAATGGTGACCTTCTTCTCTCATGAAAGAGGTATTTGCTACCTTGAATGCATTGAAATGTATGGATCCCATAAACCATGTATTCAAGAAATAACAAGAAAGGACTAAAAGCAAATATGACCTCTCTTGATGAGGCTTTTGATGGAAACTTGCATAAATGATGATGAAGAAAATAAGAAAGCATGTAAATCTATGAAGATTAGCATAAAATCATCAAATTACTATGAAGCATAGAAATAAATCATGCAATATATGTAATAAGCAACCTAATTAACCGTTAGAAACTTGAATTACAGGCAATTAGTATAAATTGAAAATTGCAAGGAAAATGGAAGCAACTCTACCACTAAATCCTAGAATAAACTGATCAAATATCTACTAAAATGTAAATATATGCTGAATTAAGCTAATTATAGAAATGAAAGAGCAAATATAATGCTAAAATGGAGGAGATCATATATTAAACCCCAACTGTAGGTCTGAGGTGTGGTGAGCACTGTTAGCCATGGTTGACAACTATAGCTGAGCCAAAAATAACCTTACTTTAGCCATGGTTGACAACTACAGCTAAGCCAAAAATAACCTTACTCTTTTAATCAGAGCTTAGATCTCTGATTCTCTCCAAGAAATTGATGATCAAAGGTCACCTATGTGTCCCAATATGGATTGGTGATCAAATTTGTCGATATTCACGTTAGATTTGGCTTAATTGTGTGATTATGCTTCCTAGTCCTTTGGAAGCTTCATTGATGAATTCATGCTTATCACTCCACAATTGGGTAACATTTTGACTCTCCTCAAAGGGTTATCAATTTGCTATCCATTTCAGTAGAGCTTCGCTATGTTCAAATGCAAAATTTCTCCAGACTTATCCCCAATTTGGAGAGGGGTCTTATAAGACTCCTAATCTCTAATCTTGGATTTCTTGGGAAGCCGAGATCAAGATCCAGGAGGTTGGATCAGTTGGGAGGAAAGCACTCAAAGCTTCCCCACCCAAAATTGTTAGAATCTCCATTGCCTAGGCCGTTGTAACCAAAATTTGGTTTTGCCCAGGATTCAAAAGAGTTTTGATGCTAACCATGACTCTAAGGCATGGCCATATCTATTAGCCATAGGTTTCAGCCGTGGCTAAGGCTGATTTAACCAAATCTACCCAAATTGAGTGGTTAAAACCATTGGTTCAACTTGGAGTTGTCCAAGATCATTCATATGGTCTGTTAGCATGTCCCATATGAATAGTCGCCTCGACATGATACATTTTAAGTTTCTACAAATACCCTTTTGAGATGCATTGTGAGAACGAACAACGTTGAGAAAAAATAGACCTAAAATTATTTTATAGGTTGAATGATGATCATTGATCTGATCAACATTAGATGCCTAGTCCTTCCAAATGGAATGCATATTAGAATCATTGCTTCCAACTAAGGGAAGGTTTAAATTTGAAAAAGCTTTTACAAGCTCTAACAACGATCGGGTAGCTTCAATGCTACAATAGTACCAATAGGTGGAGAGCTACTAACTTAACTGTCATAGTTGCTTTTTGCTCCTGCAAAGGGTAATATTATGAGAGTATTTGTAAATTATTTGTAAGACGAATGCAATTTGACAAGATCATTTGATCTCCTATTGAATTTGATTATGATAATTGATATAATGACCAACCCCTCAAGTAATGAGTCGATGAGAGTAGGACAATTTAATGAAGTGACGAGTTGCTTGACCATAATGAGTTATTTGACAACTTAAATGTTTTAGTACTTTAATATACTTGGCAAGGCTTAATTCAACTATGAATGCAAATTTTAATAGTAATTGTATATTTCTATCCCATGGAGTAGTCCGACCATTGTGGCCTTCTTAGAGAATCAAAATAATAGCAATTCCAATTAGGCTTTTTTGAATCATAATATTCGATGATCTACTGAAAATACCATATAAGAATTGAGATGAATACCTCATTCTCATGGAGTAATACGATCGTCTAGGCCTTCTTAGAGATTGAAGTGAAGCATATTAATTCAGCGATGACTAGTTTATCCCAAATGGTCTTATGGTAATTTACTCATCTTTTCGGATTGCATGGATCGCAAGTCGTTGCAACCGCCAAGTGTATAGGGTAAATAACTAGATATGAGGCACATTTGAATTTTTAATTATTTAGATTTTATTATTAATTTGAAAATTTTTAGGGTTTTTGAATATTAGATATTTTTGATTTTGCATTTTGAATCCACTCATGGTGAAATTTTTAGGGTATATGTGTCTATATGCTAGACGTGTGTGTCATATACAACCAATTTTTGCAATTTTCTTAGTTAGAGCTCTGACCCATGGTCGACAAACCCTAATTATGTGCTCGTGGTTGCCAAGCACAGTCGAGGTCAAAATGGAAAATATAATTTTTTTTTATAATTTTCACATCATTATTTTCTAATTGTTGACTTGCAAAATTGAGAGCTTTGAGAGGTGAGATTAAATTTCTGATACGGAACGCTATCACAAACCTCACGACACACCCCTATGGTGGATCCAATGGATCCATCCACTAGTGGTAGAGCTGGTGCTGGAAAGGTAGCATTGCAACTCTCTCATTTGATTTACCTAATTAAAATAAACCTTATTAATTAATGGGTTAATTAAACTGATGAGTTTCGTTGAGTCTCATCATTTAATCTCAATGATTTATCAATTTGGGGTGGTGTCCAAGGCTATCTATGATAGAAGGTTAGGGTAGAGTACAATTCAAGCATTCATATTTCAAGCAATTATTGGTGGAACAGATTTGGTTTAGCCTTTTGGTGTCACACTAAACCTAATCTATAGAATGAAAACTTGCAAGAAATAAAAACTAATTCTAAGTTCATAAAATTAAATTTAACTACAATTGCATGAATTGAAATTGCTGAATTGAAATCTAATCTACTTTTGCAGAATTGAAATAACAAAATTGAAATTGCTAAATTGAAATGTTGCTGAAATAAAATCCTAAATTACACTTGCAAAATTGAAATGATACTTGTAAATGAAACTTATGCTAAAAACACCTATCAATGTCCTGCCACAAAATGTCGTCAAGCTTCTGCTACAGGAATTGATAGCAAAATGAAATATGCTAAAAATGGAAAGTTGCTAAAATAGAAAGCAGGGAAAGCATGGCAAGTAAATGAAAAATGCTTAATATAATTTGTCAGCTGACACACATACAAATGTTGTACATAAAAATAATAGAAAACATAAAGAACATTATACAAACTTAAAATAAGAAAAGTAAACTTGACAAGTAATCTGTTAATTCTACTGCAACAAAATTATAGATTAAAACCTGCCATAAAAATCCTCCTTCTAGATCTGAAAGTGGGTCCATACTTCCTGATCTAGAAGGAGGTGAAAAGCACTCCTTAACTAATTAACACTCATAATAGAAAATGATAAAATAACCGCACTTTTATTGATGATAAAACATGTTGAAAACTGTTACAGAAAATTACTGTACAGTCCTAATTACTTGCTATTGAAAACTCTCCTCTATTCTAATTCTTAATTGGCTAAACCAAGGAGGGAGATGTATTATTTATATAAATATTTACAACATATCCCATGCTCAAATCAGCCTATGTGCTACTTTACAGTGATTTGCCAATAATTCTGGATCTAAAATAAATGCAAATCTGGACAGTTTGTGTTGCAGTAGTAGTCATTGGCCCTTAGAAAGCATCTTTAGTGGTGGGAGTACGTGGGAAGATTCTAGAAATATATCACACATATTTCTCTGCTTCAGAATATGCCATTTCTATCTTGCAAACAACTTTCTATTATGTTGCAGTTTTTTCTGGTGGGTTTATCCTAGAAAAGGATCAAAATTGATCTTTTCCATGAATGGTGGCTTTGGATGGCAAGGACGACAAAGTCAGATAGGAGATATTTTCCTTTAACCTTTTCAACCTTCTTTTCCTTTTTCCATCATCAAAAATCAATCAACAAGTCAAAAAGCACTTTTTGTTCTCATTTTGAAGATAAGTGGCTCATTCCGAAGAGACTGTATTTCTCATTTCGAAGAGACTGTATTTCTCATTTCGAAGATGTCTGCTCATTTCAAAGATATTCGGAATGAACAACTGTGTGCTCTTCAAGTGATTTCATCTGCATTTATCAGGTGGTTTAGCTCTTAGGATCATATTGCAATAGCCTTCATCTCTCTCCATGTGTGAATTCCATGCCTTGCCATTCATTGGTAGATTGTTGGAATTTACATGGTAAATTACTGCATTTTCCAACTCTACCGCATAGTTGTAAAATATTGGTATTTCTTGTAAATTCAAACAAATTAGAACATGAAAAAATTATTCAAATATCAACATGAAGGAATACATCAAGTTTCTATTGAATTTATACACTTCATTCAGGAAGTAACCATGCTGAAATAGCGCAATAGTGTTGCATAATTGTCCCTGCTCTGTTAGAACCTATTGCTGCCTATTTAGACCATGTGTGAATGCTTCTAAATAGGTCATATGTCTTTTGTATTCTTTCTAAACTCATTCCATCCATATCCTCATGCTTTGCTTGACAACTTCAAGGTGTTCCTATAAAGTGATAGCTTGCTGATTTTTATATGGCTATTTTTTTTAGATTTTAAGATTTATGATAGTCCTAATAATTTGGCTTCAATGTGGACTTCAAACAAGTTGAATGGTAGGAAAAAATTCATAAACCATTGTGAATTTAATGGATATCAGCATACCACATTTGGCTGTTTGAAATGCATATTTTTATTTGCCACTTAATCAAGCAAAAACAGTCACAAAATGCTAAAAATAGTCAAAAATAGAGATATAATGATCCTAACATAAAATCATGTAAACACTTAACAAATATATATTCTAATCATGTAAACACTTAACAAATATAGAGATATATATATTCTAATCAAAAATAGAGATATAATGATCCTAACATAAAATCATGTAAATGATCCTATAATGATCCTAACATAAAATCATGTAAACACTTAACAAATATAGAGATATATATATTCTAATCAACTATTTGGCATTTAACTTAATAATATGACAATTTTTTATATGTCAAACATAGTGTAAAAATGAGGCATTTTCACGCCTCATCATCCCCCCAAGCTTGAACTGATGCATGCCCTCATGCATATTAGTAGGCCATAGTAATATGTTGGTTTTATCCTTGTGAAAAACATCCTTTTCCACCTGCTACCTGAGAAATTTCTCCTTGTTGCACTATACCAATTTTTTTTTTAATTTAAGCACAGGTATTCTACTTTTCTACAACCTTGCAAAAAAAGTTTTCAATCAATTTTTTTCAATTTTTTTTTTTTTTTTTTTGTTTTTTTTCTTTTCTTGCATATATATATTTTTTCATTTGCAACTTGCAATTTTTTAACTTCTACACTTTCATCCTTCAATATTGCAATTTCTACAACTACTGCAATTTTAACTTTTTTTCTGCCCTTCTACAAGTTTTAGTGTTGCAAGGTACCTCTTAAAGGCTTGGTATCATGTGATTCATCTTGCAATAGCCTTATTGTGGAACCATATTTGGCATATGCACTACTACTGGTGAAATTTTCTGTTCTTAACAACATTTCAGCCTGAATGCCTATTTCTATTATTTGCACCTTTTGAACAAAATTGATAAAATTTTGATTTTGAAATGCTTGAGGGATGTACTTATGGTAGAGCCTTATAAACCTCAATATTTGATGTACCCTACTCTTTTTGTTATTCTGTAGCATTTTTAGCAATTCTGGTGTAGTTTCTGCTCATTCCGAAGATATCCTGCTCATTTCAAAGATATGCATGTTCATTCCGAAGATGCATCAGAAAATGCAAAAATGACCTCCTATGCAAAAGTTAGCTACAAATTCTATTGTGGGCCCATATATAGAGTGTATAGGCCTTCCATAACATCAAAATCCCTTCTTTATCCTTTTTTTTAGATGCTATTTTTTGTTTTGTATGTTGTTTTATTCCAGTAGCACTAAAATAGAACCTTTAGGTGCATTTTACTGATTATCCTCCTTCAATTTATCAGATAATTGTGAGATAAACTTGTAGTCCTACTTCTGAAACCTACCCTACTAATTGAGATAGAATTTATGCCATGTTTGTCCCAAAGTTAGGTTTTTGTACAGTTTTAAAATTCTCATGCAACTAAAGGCAAAAAGGGGGTGTTTCTTGACATTTTGATCATGTTCCATTTTCAACTTACCAATATTGTATGAATAGTTTATGCCAAATACCGATTATCATACATTAAATGCTAAATGCTTACTATGAATTAAATGCAAGAAACGCATACCTTACTGTCCTAAAAATTAATCATGCACCTTACAAGCTACTTTTGATGATTGTTAGCAGGCTATCTAAAAACATAAAAATAACACGTGTAGTGTGAGATTTGTACAATGGTGGAATAATGATGGGTAGATCAACAAGGCAATGCATGCCAAAAAATCGATTTTCATGCAATCCAACTCAGTAGCGCCTCCAAGAAGGTTTTCACTATAGAATTATTCATTTTTTTTTTTCCTTTTTTTCCATTTTTTTTTTCATCTCTTTTTTTTCATTTTTCTTTTTCATCAGAAGAGGCTGCCATTTTTGGTTTTCAACCAACTTCTGTCCCTTTTTTTTTTTTAAGTGCTTCAATGAGAGAGAACATATATCACTCTTATTTGGATAAGACCAATCCTTATTCTGCAAAAAATATGTCAATTGTTGTATGAAAACACCATCTCTTTCTATTGAAACCTACAACATTGATGCAACTTTCCTTTCTAGATGAGCAGTAAGAATCTTCATACATCATAATTGCCTCCTTAGTGCTATAAATGAAGTATTGGCTCCATTGTTCCTATTCCTTGCTGAAATTGATGCTTATCCTCATGTATCCCCATTTTGTGGGACATGCCTTTGCTGCAATTTTTTTTTCTCTCTTTTTTTTCTTTTTTTTTCAATTTTTTTTGTCTTGCTTGTAGCCAAGAAGGAAGTTCACAAACAAGACTATTCTTCTTTTTGCTTTTCTTGTATATATATATATATATATATATATATATATATATATATATATATATATATTTGTCAAACTTTTTATCATCACTCTGAATTT
The DNA here is from genome assembly GCA_028583015.1 of Wollemia nobilis. Lineage (NCBI taxonomy): Eukaryota > Viridiplantae > Streptophyta > Pinopsida > Araucariales > Araucariaceae > Wollemia > Wollemia nobilis. The sequence continues at coordinate 1,924,097 of JAQPPZ010002189.1, read as the reverse complement.
GATATTGAAGAGAAATTCTCTTCCATTATGTGTACATCCAATGGAATATCCTTCAAGAACTCCTCCTTAGTTAATGGTGCATGGTATACCCGAAGGCAATGCCCATTCACCACTAACATCCTCCATGAATTACCAATGGGAGAAAGAAGCACTGCTCCATATCTGAAAACTTCTTCAATCAAGTGTTGTCCATGCCTCCTAGTCCACAAAATCTTGTCAATCTGTTCTTGAAATAATTAAATACCAATTCCCAAAAGATGTTAAGTGCTTACATCAAGATAAAATCTTGATATACCCTTGTAATTCCATGTAAAGGGATTGAAATATTGTTTCAAAATAGCAACAATTTTGCTTTTTATTTATAAGTCAACCAACTAATAATGTTCAAGAATTTTCTTGGCTGCACTTCAATTTGTTTCATTCTTAGGAGGACAAAATTTACCCCTTTGTAATTTCTTACTAAGGAGTTCAATGGAAGTAAATTTTCTATGTGTAGTTTTTCTAGTTTTTCTCCTTTATCCAAGGCTAATTTTTGTGTGTTTGGACTAAAGGTTTTCTATGTATCTCCATTGATTTTTGTCTCTTCAAGCTCAGGTAAGTTCTTGTTTGAGAACAGGTTGGATGTTGTTGTGAGTCAATAACATTTCCTGCAAGTTTTTTTTTTTTTATGCCAGATTCAGCTACATAGACAGGGGTTGCCTATCCTGTATTATTCATACTGATCATAGGTTGGGCTAAAAAAAATATTTTTGGTTTGCACAATAAGACAAAAAGTGTACAACTTTAGCAGATAAACTACTTGTCAGGTAGGATCACCTCTAATGAGATCAACTATTGTCCGTGTAGGCTAAGAATTGCTAGGTTGCGGTTTAGCATGGTAAAATCCTAACAATATTTAAGTAATAATGGAAAAATCTAGGATCATCATTAAGTTGTAAACTCCTATTTTGATTGTTTAAAAGTTTTTGTGATTTGTTTTGTTATTTATTTTTTAATAGATTCAGCTTACATAGACAAGGTTTGCATGTCCTGTATTATTCATATTGGCCATAGATTGGGCTGAAGGTGGTGATTGATTTACTTGCCCTGTTTTTTGTTGTTGGGATCTCTCTTTCAAAAGAATTCAGACTAGGCAACATATTTTGCATCTCTAAGTTGTGGAATTAAATGGCATTTATTAATGATATGTCCCTGTGAACAAATGCTATAGGTAGCTGATATGGCTATTTTATTCAAGAGATAGTCTTGTATATCTACCATGATATCTTCCCAAAACCTAGTACAAATTTTTTTATACTACCCTAATGATATGGATATAAAAATGGTAGTACTAGCAGATGGCTCTTCTAAATATTTTAAGAGATCTTATGTTTCTTGATAATGAGGATGATGAATTCTTTCAATTTTTATCAAGAATTTTAAACATAGGCAATTTAACCCCCAAGTGTGAAGATCACCTCCCCGTGGTTTCTTATTTTCTAAATGGACTGAAATGCAACTATCAATAATTATTATTTATATCAGCTATTACATTTAGATTTTACTCTGAACTTCATAACTTAGCATAATAATAATTATTTGACTGCTTTTACCCTCTAACAACACCATGATCCCCGACAACGATGCCAAAATGATGAGTGTCGTTGAGTCTCATCATTTAATCTCAATGATTTATCAATCCGAGGTGGTGTCCAAGGCTATCTATGATAGAAGGTTAGGGTAGAGTATAATTCAAGCATTCAGATTTCAAGCAATTATTGGTGGAACAGATTTTATTTAGCCTTTTTGTGTCACACTAAACCTAATCTACAGAATGAAAAATTACAAGAAATAAAAACTAATTCTAAGTTCAGAAAATTAAATTTAACTACAATTGCATGAATTGAGATTGCTGAATTGAAATCTAATCTACTTTTGCAGAATTGAAATAACAGAATTGAAATTGCTAAATTGAAATGTTGCTAAAATAAAATCCTAAATTACACTTGAAAAATTGAAATGATACTTATAAATGAAATTTATTCTAAAAACACCTGTCAATGTCCTACCACAAAAGGTCATCAAGCTTTTGCTACAGGAATTGATAGCAAAATGAAATATGCTGAAAATGAAAAGTTGCTACAATAGAAAGTAGGGAAAACATGGAAAGTAAATGAAAAATGCTTAATATAATTTGTCAGTTGACACACACACAAATGTTGTACATAAAAATAATAGAAAATATAAAGAACATTATACAAAATTAAAATAAGAAAAGTAAACTTGACAAGTAATCTGTTAATTCTGCTGCAGCAAAATTATAGATTAAAACCTGCCATAAAAATCCTCCTTCTAGATTTGAAAGTGGGCTCATACTTCCTGATCTAGAAGGAGGTGAAAATAAATCCTTAAATAATTAACACTCAGAACGAAAAATTATAAAATAACTGCACTTTTATTGATGATAAAACATGTTGAAAATTGTTACAGAAAATTACTGTACAGTCCTAATTACTGCTATTGAAAAATCTCCTCTATTCTAATTCCTAACTTGCTCAAACAAGGAGGGATATGTGTTATTTATATAAATATTTACAACATATCCCATGCTCAAATCATCCTATGTGCTACTTTACAGTGATTTTCCAATAATTCTGGATCTGAAATAAATGCAAATCTGGATAGTTGTAGTAGTAGTGATTGGCCCTTAGAAAGCATCTTCAGTGGTGGGAGCACATGGGAGGAGTCTAGAAATATCTCACACATATTTATCCACTTCATAATATGCCATTTCTATCTTGCAAACAACTTTCTATTATGCTGCAGTTTTTTTTGAGTTTATCCTAGAAGAGGATCAAAATTGATCTTTTCCATGAATGGTGGCTTTGGACGGTAAGGACGACAAAGTCAGAAGGGAGATATTTTCCTTTAAACTTTTCAAAATTCTTTACATTTTTCCATCATAAAAAATTAATCAACAAGTCAAAAAGCACTTTTTTATCATTTCGAAGATAAGTGGCTCATTCCAAAGGGACTGTATTTATCATTCCAAAGATGTCAGCTCATTCTGAAGAGACTATATTTCTCATTCTGAATATGTCTGCTCATTCCGAAGATCTTTGAAATGAACAACTATGTGCTCTTCAAGTGATTTCATCTGCATTTCTCAGGTGGGTTAGCTCTTAGGATCAGATTGCAATAACCTTCATCTCTCTCCATGTGTGAATTCCATGTCTTGCCATTCATTGGTAGTTTGTTGGAATTTACATGGTAAATTACTGTATTTTCCAACTCTACTACACAGTTGTAAAATATTGGTATTTCTTGCAAATTCAAACAAATTAGAACATGGAAAAATTATTCAAATATCAACATGAAGGAGTACATCAAGTTGCTACTGAATTTATACACTTTATTCACCAAGTAACCATGCTAAAATAGTGCAATAGTGCTGCATAATTTTCCCTGCTCTATTATACCCTGTTGCTTCCTATTTAGACCGTGTGTGAATGCTTTTAAATAGTTAAAATGTCTTTTGTAGTCCTTCTAAACTCATTCCATCAATATCCTCATGCTTTTCTTGACAACTTCAAGGTGTTCCTATAAAGTGACAGCTTGTTGATTTTTATATGGCTATTTTTTCAAATTTTAAGATTTATGACAATCTTAATAATTTGACTTCAATGTGGACTTCAAACAAGTTGAAGGGCAGGAAAACATTCATAAACCATTGTGAATTTAATGGATATCAGCATACCACATTTGGCTGTTTGAAATGCATATTTTTATTTGCTACTTAATCAAGCAAAAGTAGTCACAAAATGCTAAAAATAGTCAAAAATAGAGATATAATGATCCTAACATAAAATCATGCAAAAAATTAACAACTATATATTCTAATCAACTATTTGGCATTTAACTTAATAATATTACAATTTTTTATATGTCAAACATAGTGTAAAAATGAGATATTTTCAGGCCTCATCATGAACCTCACTAAACTGTCGATAAAGAACCTCACCATAGCTTAGGGTTAGTGACTTAAAATAAACCTTATTAAGTAACGGGTTAACTGCAACACATTAAACTACCAATAACAAACCATACCATATTTAGATTTAGACTAGGTTAGATTTGATAGGTGGGCTGTTAATTTTTTTGGAAATTTTGGGATGGGAAGTGACCCTAAAAAGGTCACTACTCTTAGCTATGGGTGGTAGCCGCAGTTCTCAATTGGCATATTAAGGGTCATGATTGTTAGCCACGGTGGTATTTAAATCCCAATGGTCATAATTTTGATCATTGCCACCAGCCAAGGGTCCCAACTGCGGTTAGCTAACTTTAGAAAAAATTTCCCATTTTTTGATTTTTTTTGAGTTTTTGACTGATTTAATTGATTTTTTGTTGAATTTTTGTCATGTAATCTTGATTTTTTTGAATGTGTTGCATGCATTTGTGAATATTTTTATCTTTTTGAAGATTTTTTTTTATTTTTTTTAACTTTTTTAGGTCATTTTTTGGATGTTTTTGATTGATTATATATATATATTATTTATGACTCTATTCAGACTTTGACTGCGAGGGTGAGGGAATTAGACATCCTTCATACCCTTCACAATGGCCTTAATGACATTGATCATGCCTAGTTTAGGGCCATCATATTTCACTACGTGCTACGATTACCATAAATTAGAGTTGATTAGGCTTACATGACCGCTTTGACCCATTGCTGGGATGTGAGGACCAACACCTTCCACCTGCCCATAGGTGAGATTACTGTCACTCTAGAGGATGTCTACCACATCTTTCGAATCTTGATCAATAGTGAGGCAATCACATATTTGCCTATAGAGGTGAAGGATGACATCTTCTAATAGATATTTAGCACTCAGAATACAGCAATACGGGTAGATTTAGACCATAGTAAGATCCACATCAAGGATTGACACCATGAGAATGTCTTCTCATGATGGGTAGTTGTCCTCATGCACTTGATAGTTGATAGTGTGCTATTAGATACATCAAGAGTGAGGTTCCCTTGGAACCTCTTGGCAAAAACACAAGATGTGCTAGTGAGCACCATCGAAGAGCCACTGATCCTATCTTAGGGGAGCACCCTACTTCCACATCTCTATGATGAGATGTGTTGAATCACACAAAGGACCTGAGTAGGATTCGACTGCAATATCCTGCTATAGATATTGGTATGGAAACACATCACTATTGAGTGCTCCACATGACTACCTCTCTGGATTTTTGATACCACTAAGGAGAGCCAGTGCTATGCTGCTTGTTGGCCCAGGGAGGCTGAAGGGTTCAAGAGAAGAACTTGAGCAAGAGATGTATATTACTATATTGATTAGATTACATGGCTATAGACTAGGCAGGTGCTATGGAGACCCTACATGGACTGTCCTACATGGCTAAAGATAGATAGGTACCTAAGGAGGACTCAGCATGATAGATGGCTTATTGGGTGTAAGATCGAGATACGTGAGTTCTTCTACTTCTCCCATGTGACTAGGAAGTTTAGGATTCACCAAGATATCCCTCCCACTCCCACTATCTACCATCTTCTTAAGGTGGAGAGGGACTTGGCATGGTCGTAGGTGACTCCACTAGGGAATGAGGATGATAATTTCTAGGATTTTGTACTAGATGATGCATGGACTACAGTAGATTGATACCTTGTGGACTACCAGGTTGTGGCAGGGTGATGGCCCTCTAGGCAAACCTATAGATGGTGAGAAAATAGCAGATGTAGAGGGGAAACATCCAGAGGGGGTAGATCCTCATGGGTGAAAAGTGTGCCAATGAAAAAAGGGAGGATGGGTAAAGGCTACAACTGAGGAGGAGCCCCCAATAGAGTAGGTAAAGGAGGAGCCTGATGATGTGGTATCCTAGCTCAGAGCCTAGGTTGCTAGCTTATAGATATGAGTGGGGACCCTTCAGATGTAGATCTGAGAGAGGGACACTTCCATAGCTACTCTACAAGCACAAATGAGAGCTACACAAGATCAAATGAGATAGGGATAGGAGCAGTGGTAGGGCTATGAGGAGGAGAGGACTCTCCACCTAGTGCAAATTATGAGTGCTACTATAGCTTTGGAAAAGATGACACTTGAGTGATATCTTGCATAGTCTCAACTACAACTTAGGACTCATGAGAGGGATCTAGCAAGGAGTTCACGAGGTGAGCTCTTGACTCCATAGGCTGCTCCTATGGCTGCAGTTGTACTAGGACTAGTAGGTTTGGATGTGGGTGCAAATATCCAGAGATTGCATGTCCTCATTCAGGAGGCTAACATGCAGTATTCTTCAGATGTGGCCCACATCACTCTCTTGGAGGGAGATATTAGACTGATTTGGGGTGAGGTGCCAGAGAGGACTACTACTATAGGGACCCAGTGGACCAAGACATGAGAGATAGGGCAGTCATCAACATGACCTAGTCACAAGTCTCACAAGTTAGAGAGGTCCACTATTTATAGTTCCAGGCAGACTCATCGAGAGGGTGGAGGAGATGGAGGAGCCTCATAAATTGGGGATGTCGATGCTGCATAGCACAAATATTGATAGATGTTTGTACCATTTTTTGAGTGTAAGGTCGAGGACCTACACAATTGTAGCTTGCAAGCATTTTGGACATATGCCTTATGTACTTTTTGAGATACATATATATATATATATATATATATATATATATATATATATATATATATATATATATATATATAACATTGATTTTGACTTATTACATGTGTAGATTTATTTATTTTATGTTTATTTGATGCTATAAGATGTGATGTATGGATGACATGCACTAGCTAGATGATAGATGTATGACTAGATATTGTGATCTAGATGTGTAGATGGACTACTATGATGTATGCATATGTGGATTCATTTTTAATTTGATTTATTTGCGTGCATTTAATTTATGATGCTATGATATTATGAATGCAATATATGTAATGCATTATTTACATGATGCTGATATAATATAAATGAATTTGTATGCTTTAATCACTTAAAACATTATGTATGAATGCAATATGGGTTTTACAATCTAATGGATGACACCACAAAATGTATAATAATCATGACATATAATTGATACATCTTATCATAAGAATGAATCAATTAAACAACCATATGTATTATGAAATGTTGTATTGTTTATATTCATAAGCTTTTGGTAAGTTAAAAGAACATGCACAACATAGTCAGTGGTTGTCTAAATATCATTGTTGATATCCATCTGGTATCTATCTTATATTATGAACACTCAATAAACAAAATCTCATAAAATAAAAATGATAATTGATTTATTTGAAATGAATGTTGCTATTTGGAAATTTTTGAGGTTTTCCATGAGACTCAAACACCCTAGTTGACTTATCAAAAGTTGTATAATGACTATACTAGACCTCTAAAAAATGAAGTTTTTGTTACAAAATACCAAGATATTCATTACCCCTGTGTGTGCAAATTAATATATTAAATGAGACATAAGCATACCCCAGTGCCAGACATGATTCATTCAGCCCATTGCTGTATTGGGGATCCTCAAATGTCCACCTGATCCTAGGTTTGGATTTTAGTTAGACTAGACCACTAGGCAATACAGACCACCTAAAGCTAGATTATGTGTAAATTTCTTAGACCTGCCCCAATGCCAAGCGGGATTCCTTCAGCCCATTTTTATATTGGGGATCACCCTATGATTTTTTAGCATTGATCATTCCAGGGATTCAAGCTCACCCCCTTATTTTATTCAATTTATTGGGATACTTGCTCATATATAGTGATAAAAATCACTGTTTATTTTGTATTTATTTTTTATTTTGTTTTGAGCAAGGGATTCGATTTTATTTCTAATATTTTGCTCTTTTTTTGTAAGAAATGGATTTATTTGGGTAGGGGGTAAATTTTTCCTTTTTTCCAATGACCACTACTCTAGAGCATTCTACCTCACAAAATGAGCAGTAGCAAAACCTTTCACCTAAGGTGACCCGAATCACTTTTGTAGTGTTCATCCTTCCTTACCTTAATTAGGATTGTTAATGTGTTTGATTAGTGATGGGATTTTGATATGCTAATTGCTATCAAAACTAGACCTCATACTCAAAAGCAAATCAAGCTTTCTACTAAATCTGAGAAGACCACTAGGCATGGCTAAATGACCAAAAAATCCTAGTATATTCTGCATAGCAACAGGAGAGTTTGTGTTGAGAAACACAATTTCTCACAAGGGTGATGGATGATGATGATGCATAGATGCATTATTGAAATACAAATGTGGTGTCATTTGTAAGATTTCAAATACAACCTATCATAATGCAAGTGTGATGGAAGGAAATACCTACTGCAATGCAATTAAATGAAATGCATGTGCAAAATAAAAATGCATGATGTAAATAAAATGCAATGTTTTTAGATTTTATTGCTTTTTGATTTTTATGGATTTTGAAAATTTCCATATTTTAAATTTTTTGTATTATTATGTATTTAATTCCTTAAGATGAAGGATGTTGAGAGTTTTAGACTCTTCAAAACCTTCAAGCGATGTCAAACAATACGTTCCAGGTCCAATATGATCTGAGATGATGTAAGGACCTAACCAGTTAGCCATAAATTTATCTCGCAAGTGCGGTGGTAGATTTAAGTTGTATTGGTTTTCTTTCAGCACAAGATCACCAACCTTAAAGTCCCTCAGATGGAATTTACTATTGTAATCTCATTTTAATCATTCTTGGTAAATGCATAGATGCTCAAGGGCATTCACATGATGTTCATAAAGAAGCATCAATTGATCTAGTGAGCTTGCCATGCAGTTTCATCATCGATGAACTCTTTCAATGTGATGCACAGCATTGGAATCTCCAACACTAGGGGCATAATGGCCTCAACACCATATAATAGCAAAAATGGGATTGCCCCAGTGGACATATGTATGCTAGTCCTATAAGATCATAATGCAAGGGGCAACTGGATGTGCCAATATTTGTGGTTTTCTTGTACCATATTTTTTAATATGGCTACCACTATCTTATTTGAAGCCTCAGCTTACCCGTTTGCCTACAAATTGTATGGAGTCATAAAATTGTGTTGTATATTATACTTAGACGTTAAATCCTTCACAATTTTATTCTTGAATTACGTTCCATTATCTAAGATTATCTTTTATGGTATCCCAAAATGACTAATGATATTATGAAGTATAAACTCTATAATATGTGCTCTAGTTTTCGTTACTAAAGGGATTGCTTCCACCATTTTGTAAAATATTTAGTAGCCATTATAATAAATATATGTCAGCCAGATGATGGAGGAGAGATCTTACCAATTATATCTAGATCCCACTAAGAAAATTACCAAGCCGCTTGAATGGGCTGTAAGGCCTACAATGGCAAGTGCATAATATTAGCATGATGCTGACATTTAACACATTTCTTGACATACGCGGTGCAATCCTTCTCCATAGTAGGCCAATAATAATCCATTAAAAGGATACGCTTGACAATGACCATACCGCTAAAATTTCCAACGCATGTACCATCGTGAGCTTGCAAAATTGCCCAAGCTAATTTTTGGAGCCGAAAGGAGGATTCCATCGTAGCTTCTATGATACAAGATATATCCTAACAAGACATACTTTATCACCTTCTGTATGAATGTACACTTCACGGTATGCAACAATACCTATGGGATTAAATCAAGCTTGAGGAAGTCATGCAATTTTGACATCTAGTCCTGATAAGCTTCTGCCTCAACTGACAATATGACTTGTTCCCTTGGCATTTCACTATGCACGAATGCAAACTGGGACACAACCTTGTGGTGAATGGTGGTGCCATTCCCCGTAGGACCCTATGAGATCAAAGATCCCTAATATGCCTTCTTGAGAAAGTCTCTGGATTTATAGAACCACTCATGGTTTGGTTCTATATGAATCATGTTGATCGATTCCTTATTATCAAAATTTGCACGCTGCATTACGACATGCAATAGTTTCTTTACATGAATGGTAGTAAAGTCAACAGATGAATTTTGAGGGATTAAGGATCCCAAATATGCCATAGTGTCTATGAATTTTTTTGATGTACGAGGTATTGCCTCGATGTTGTACCACTCTAATTGGGCTAGATAAGTATCAACAAGATCCTTGTAAGCTTTCAATATGGGACACCTACATTGAAAAAGTCCCTTCACTTGATTGACTATGAGAAGGGAATCAAAAAATATATTTAATCATTTAATCTTCATGGTGATAGATGTTTGGAGTTCCAAGATTAGGGCTTCATATTTAGCATTGTTGTTGGTACAAGGAAATGCCAACTTCAAACACAAGGATATTGGAGCACTTTGTGGCATGAAGAAGATAATTCTTGCACCCCCCTTGATTACAATTCAAATCATCGAAGAACAAAGTCATATTAGCTTTTTTATCTGGTTCTTCGGGTTTGGGAAATTCTAATAACACAAAGAATGCATCCTCAAGAAGCTTTATGGTGAGAGGCCTACTATTCTTGAGAGGTACCTCTGCCAGTTGATCATCTATGACCTGTCCCTTGATGGAATTTTGGCTAATGAATTCCAAATTGAATTATGCTAATAGCATGATCCACTTCACAGTACGTGTAATATGATATATTTTGCTCATCATATACTACAAAGGATTTTGTTTGTATATCACATACGTCGTATGACTTAACATGTAATGGCACAACTTCTTTGTTGTGAACACCACTTCTAAACACAACTTATCCACATACATATATTCAAGCTCATAGCTTACCAAGGTGCGACTGATGTAATACATGGCTTGCTATTTACCTTGCATATTCTTTTGGGCTAACATGGTTCCCAATGTAAAGTCAGTCACCAATATATATAGCAAAAAAGGCACATCTGGTCTTGGTGGAGCTAGCACTAGCGGCGTTTCCAAGTATTGCCTAATTTTAGTGAAGGTCGCTTGACAATCCTCATCCCAATTGAATGGACCCCCTTGTGTAGCATTCGATTCATCGATTCATATTTTTCCAATAATTATGTGATAAATCACTTTATGAATGCTACTTTTTCCTGAAGGCTTCTTAACTCTTTGATATTTATGGGTGGACGCATTTCTAATATGGCCTTGATCTTTTATAGGTCAACTTTGATACCTCATTTTGAAATGATGAATCCCAAGAGCTTTCCTAAAGTTACACCAAATACGCACTTATTGGGATTTAGCTTGATATCATGCTCTATTAGGTTATCGAAGACCTTCATTAGGACCTCCACATGCTCTTATCTATTGGATATTTTGAATCCCTAAGTCAAAGTTTTCATTGATGTCACCAGATGAAGTCATCATTAATATCAAGGACTTCATAAAGAAAAAAGGTTGTCAAGGTTGTTATTTGATATCCAGGAAGAAGGCAAAAGGTCAACAAAATCAGTGTAAAAATTAAAATAAAAAGGGCTCCATAATATCTTAATAGTATATGGAAGCATAAGTTAAAAGGATTTTCATAAAATCTCAAGGAGGCTTGTGCAAAGTTAAAAATGAGATATAATATTTTTTATAAATTATTTAAATTCAATGAGAATTTAAATTTTATAAATAATATTATTTACACCATAGTATGCAATGAGAATGAAGTAATAAAATCAAAAGGATATAATATTATAATATTTTTTATTATAATATTAAGTGATATGGTTAAAATCCCAAAGTAAAATATTTATAATATTCATTATAATATTGTACAATACCCAAAGACAGGTTTGGAGTTAAAAATATTCAAAGCGCCTATACCAAGGTCTTAACCTTCGTCGACATTACATGGTGGTGAAATCATTTGAAGTTCTAGAATTTTACAAGCATGGAGGAAATTAATATATATACCTATGCCCAAAGGGAATTAAACTTTATCCTTTCTCGATTGATTATTATTTGGATGCGAAGTGAAAGAACTCATGAGAATTTTGCAAATTTCATGTGTGGCAAACAATTCAAAATAGAAAGCATAGATCATTCGAAGGCCAATTGGGTATCTTGGCCTAGTGGTGAGTGGTAAGGTGTAAAAGCATTTTTGGCAAGAGAGCCAGCATATGAAATGCTATAGTGTTCTTGGAAGTCATGTTGGTTGAAGGTGCCAAAGGCGCACATTTTTACAAAGGGTAAGAAGGGAGGTATGACTTGAAGCACGTGGTGCTTTGTTAGTCTCAAATGAGCACGTAGCTCATGTAGTGGTTTAAGATACGACTAAGGAATTCATCATGGGTATTATTGAAGGTACGAATCCCTCCGAAAGTAAGGTAAATATTTTACATTAAATTTTTATTATTTGCCTAAGTTGGGAGGTATAAGGTTTGTTAGTGGAATTGTTTAGAAAGGTTGCTTATTGGATAGTGGTGGTAGTTGGAAATTATCACTTGGAGTAATAAGGAGGTTTTTGGTTTTAGTTTTTAATAAATTTTTAAATTACTATATTGGCATATTGGAGGATTAAGACTTTTGAGTATTGTTTTAATTTTAATAAGGAGTTTTTGTGTTAAAAAAGATTATTGTGAAGGTGTAATTTTGTTATCATTTTGTATTGTGTTTTTGAGGAAATTATTATCTTCTAAACCTTATTGATAGTGGAAAATAAGTGAGTGTGAGTGTGATAGATTTGTGAGATCAACTCCTTGTCAAGAAAAAAGGTATGGGTAAACTCTTCCTTGATTGAGTTGATTGATTGGATTTCTAGAAAATTAAGTTTAGAGTGAAAATTATTTGAATAGGGTTTCCTTTTTGAAAGTGTTTGAGTTAATGCTTCAAGGTTTTATAGAATTAAGTGTTGTGATTAAAACCTTGTTTTATAAGCATTGTTGTTGAATTCATTGGTTGTGTGAAGAACTTGAGTTAGGATTTTGAAAAGAACATGAGTATCATTGTTATGTGAAGATTGATTTATATTCATTGTTGTTGAAGTGAGTTGTTGTGCAAAGAACTTGAAATAGGGTTTGAAAAGAACATGAGTATCATTGTTATGTGAGATTTGTTGTACAACATTTTTGGAAATATTTTGAGTTGGTGTTTACATACTTGAACTAGGGTTTGAAAAGAACATGAGTATCATTGTTATGTGAGATTTGTTGTTGAGCATTGTTGGAAATATTTTGAGTTGGTGTTTACATGCTTGGACTAGGGTTTGTGAACAAGGGTTGTTTCTTGAGTAATTGGTTGAGTAGAGTTGAGTGAGCCTAGTCAAGTGGATGTATGAAGTGATTGTTCAAGTTCCATAAAACAAAATATTATATATTCTGATTTGAGTTGAGAAAGTGTTTTAGCATTGATTTGAAACATATTGGGTCTCTAACAATTCACTTTATGTTTCTATGAGATTGGATAAGTTCTATGTGAGCTTATTGAGCATATTTGGACAAGTTCTGTGTGGACTTGTTAAGAGATTTGGACATGTTCTGTGTGGATTTATTGAGTATATTGGACAGGTTCTGAGTAGACCTATTGAGTAAATTTGAATAAGTTCTGAGTGGACCTATTGAGCAGATTTGAATAAATTTTATGTGGATTTATTGATTAGATTGGACAGGTTCTTAGTGGACCTATTGAGAAAATTTGAATAAGTTCTATGTGGACTTATTGACCAAATTTGAGCATGTTCTGAGTGCACTTATTGAGCAAATTTGAGCAAGTTATATGTGGAATTGTTGAGCATATTTAAGCAAGTACTGTGTGGACTTGTTGAGTAGATTTGACCAAGTTCTATGTAGACTTGTTGAGCATATTTGAGAAATTTTTGAGTGGACTTGTTGAGAAAATTTGAGTAGGTTCTTAGTGGAGCTGTTGAGCAGATTTGAGCAAGTTCTGAGTGGACGTTTTGAGAATATTTGTTCTAGACTTAATGGACCATATTTAGTGTAGATTTGAGATAGAGCTTTAGAGGTGACAGAGTAGAGAGGACAGTAGTATCTAGTGGATAGAGATCCATCAGCTAGGGTAGTGAGGACAGGTATTCTAAGTGGGGATAAGAGTCTTTAGTGGAGAGAGATCCACAAGCTAGTGTAGTGGAGGCAATAGTCTTCTAGAGGATCACCAACCAGAGTAGAGGAGAAGGAGTTCTCTAGTGGATAGAGATCCATAAACTTGATTTAGGGTATTGGTGTCTCCTTTGATAGAGGTCCATAAACATTGTAATTGGGAAGTATTCCCAAGAGATTTATTGAGAAAAATTTAGTGAAATATTTTCTCCGTGGAGTAGCCCACATTGGGTGAACCATGTAAATTATGGTGTATCTATTGTGTGTGGTGATTTACGCATTTCTTTGATTACTTCTATTGATATTGCTATCTACACATTACTTAATATTGATTTGGAAATAAAAGTAAAAAGTGGTCTTATATTGTTCACTCCCCCTCTTAGTATAAGCTTGTGTTCTTCAATTGGTATCATAGCGGGTTCCTTCATAAGATTTTAACAACTTGAAGGAAAGGCTAACAAGAACACAATGGATCCTAATGAAGTATCCTCAAATAATTCAGCACCAGTATTTTATGGAAGTGACTATATGTATTGGAGTATGATGATGAAGATCTACCTGATGGCACTTGGAAATGAAATTTGGGAATAAATGGAATTTGGATATGATCCCTTAATCAATCCTCCTATAGATAAGGAAGGTAAGCTTCTACAACACTATAATTTAAAAGCAATGAATGCACTTATGAGAGGTTTGTGTAGAACAGAGTCTATGAAAGTTATGCATTGTCAAATTGCAAAAGAGATGTGGGATAAATTACAAAATATATATGAAGGAGATAAAAGTGTTAAGAAAGCAAAGAGTTGAAATATCAAAAGACAACTTGAAGAATTAAGAATGAAAAAAGAGGAAAATATTAGTTATTAACTAATTCAAATTGATGAGGTTTTTAATGATATGTGAGGACTTGGTATGAAGATTGATGAATTTGATGTTTGTGATAAAGTCTTAAGATATCTTCCAAAAATATTCAATGAACAATTTTCTACTATAGAAGTATCAATAGATGGTGATACTTTGACAAGAGATAAGTTGCTTGGTATGCTCACAATATTTGAGATAAGAACAAAATATCCTATGTCCCAAAATGAAGCAGTATTCAAAGAAACCAATAAGACAAAGGGTAAGAAGTTAGAATCAAGCAATGAGTCATCTAGTGATGAAGAAGCTAACTATGGTAGAAGAGATAAGGACTGTAGAATATCTAGATATAAAATATCTGTTAAGTGTTTCAATTGTGGAAAGTATAGACATTTTGCAATAGATTGTCAAGAACCCAAGAACAACAATGGTGAAGAAAAATAGGATCACAGGAACAAGGAATTAGAAATATATAAGCAGGATAAGCATTAGAAGAAAAGCAAGTATGAACAAAGTAGACAAGGAAATAAGTTCTTTCAAAGGCAAAAGAGAAGCTATTATGTGGATAAGGCAAGTAAGTATTCAAGTGATAGTGATGCTATTTTTTCAGATAATGATAGAGATGAAGTCCTATTTATGATTGAAGAAAAAAAACCAGTTAAGACTCTAGTTATTCTCAAGTGTTTTAGATGTGGTAACTTTGGACATCTTGAAGATGATTGTACAAGGGATGGTTATATCTTCAGAGATGATGAATATGAGAATGCACTTGAAGGACCAAATGAAAATCTTCTAATGGCTTTAGAATAAGAATTAAGTGATCCTATAGAAGATAAGCCAAAAAAAAATAAAGATGTGGACAAAGGCAAAAAAATAGAGGAATATTCAGAAAATGATGGTTATGATCTAAAGGGAGAACTTATCTATGCCCTTGACATAGTAAATAAAGTAAGAAAGCAACACTCTAAACTTGAAATTCAGTTTCATGAATGTGATGAAGAGAGAAGATTTCTAATAGACGATTTAGAAAAATCAAAGGCTAAGGCAAAAAGGTTCAAAGATAAGTTAGAAGCAAAGATCTTGTAATGTGAGAAGTTAGCACAAGAAGTGGCACTACTAAAATAATATTTATAGGACTCCAAGATAAAGATGAAAGGGTTTAAAAATAGCTCAAAGAACTTGGATAAGTTCATCAATACACAAAATACTACATCAAGAAAAATAGGTCTTGGATTTGAACAGGTTTAAAATAAATGGGAAAGAGAGTCAACTTCAAGTTTTGTAGGAGAAGAAAATTCAGACGAAGATACTTTAGAATAAGATACTTTGAAATAAAGTGAGACATCAAAGGATGAGTTGGACAATAAAGAGTTCAATAAAAATAGGAACAATGCAAAAAGAAGATACAGCTGGAACAACAATCAGAATAGGAGACCAATGAGGTTAATACAAGGAACCTTCAATGGAAGATGCTTTTCATGTCATAGGTTTGGGCACATGGATTCACAATGTAGGACACATGTAAGATAAGAAATTGGGAACAAACAAATTTTTCATGGGTATTGCTACTCATGTAATCAGTTTGGTCACAAGGCAATAAATTGTAGGATTCATGACAAAAGAAGATATGGCTTCACTAAGAGAGATTATAAGATATTTTCATCTCCAAGAAATAATAACATTAAGTGTTATAAGTGCAATAATTATGGTCACATAGTAAAGTTGTGTAGAGAAGATATCCCAGAAACAAGTATGAACATGAACAGGAATAGGAACATAAAAAGGAACATGAATATGAATAGGAACAAGAACATGGATATGGACATGAATAGGAACAGGAATAGGAACAAGAACATGAATATGAACAGGAACAGGAGCATGGATATGAACAGGACAATAACAAGGATATGGACAGGAATATAGACATGGAAAACAATCAAAGGAATAAAAATAATCAGATAATAAGGAAAGAGGATAAAGGTAAAGAACAATGCCTTCTAGGAGTAGAAATACTCCCACCCTAGAATTAACCACCTTAAAAGAAGGTGGAGGAGGGGCTAAGCTAAGAGGATCATTCTTAGCCCCGATCCCAAAAGGTGACCCTTTGCCATTGATGTCAAATGGGGAGAGATTTGAGTAAGGGGTAGAGATTTGATACTTGAAGAGAGCATTGAGCCAAGGGAGCAATGTCCCAGGGGGAGCATCACATAAGAAGAAGTCAAGTTTACGATAAATTTTTTTTGGGTTGAAATCAATGAAAAAAGGGAAGATTGTTGAACATTTTGAGTCCCTAATTCAAAGTAATCATTGATGTCACCAGATGAAGTCATCATTAATATCAAGGACTTCGTAAAAAAACAAGGTTGTCAAGGTTGTTATTTGATATCCATAAAGAATGCCAAAGGTCAAGAGAATCAGTGCAAAAGTTAAAATAGAAAGGGTTCCATAATATAGTAATAGTATATGGAAGCATAAGTGTTGTAATCACAATGACACTGAGAGGGGGGGTGAATCAGTGTGTTCTTTAAAAATTTCTAAAACATATGATTTTAGAACCAGCAGCAGTTTAAAGCAGATGAAAAGAATACTAAATGCATCAAGAAAGCATCACACATAACAAGGCAATTTAACGAGGTTCACCAATGTGGCTACTCCTCAAAAATGACTGCTTGGACTACCATCCAAATCCAGTCAATGCAAAGCTACAACTTTACATAATCCTTTACCAACCACCAACTGGAAGGAGCACCAACCCCTTAACTTTATCTGTTTCAACAGAATGGAGCACCAACTCCTATTTTACCAAGCACCTACTGGAAAGAGGCACCAACCCCTTTTGCCAAGCTACAACTTGGAAGACAAAAATAAAAATTCCAGAATAAAACTTTCACCTCAATTTTCATGATCTGCTATTTTTTTGCATTCTACTGCTTCTGCGCAAAATAATTCGCACTCTCCGACCGCTTCTCTATACTTCTTCGCGCTCTCTGTTGTATTCAGCCGATCGATCTCTTCTATGAACTGCGCACTGTCACTTCGGACTTAGAACACAACTTCTGGACATCGCGCTCTTATCTTCGCACAAGTCACTCTGCTCGCTCTCGCACATCATCTCATCGCAATGCACACTATCTTGTCGCAACGCACACTCTACTGCAACTCCAAAGAACTCTCACATCTGCAGTCTGTGCATTATTGCTTCGGACTTGAAACACACCTTCTGCACATCGTGCTCTTGATTCTCGATCAGTTGATATGCACTCTTCACTGCGTCACTGAAGAAATATCGCTTCGGTCTTAGCTCAGATCGAACCGACTCACTCTCTACGCACAGTAACTTTCGCATACGCACTTTATGTTCGTCCAAGTCACTATCCATCTTCAATTAGCCCTCCTTTTATAGAAGAAATGTTTAAGACAAATGTTAAATCATAGTCGGCTGTAACTCTCAGACGTCGACTGCAAACCCTAATGATGTCGTCTTCAAACCCTAGAGTTTTTTGGCTGCTTGAACCTGATGATTGTCGGCTGCAAACCCTAAACACTTCCACTATAAAAACCCTAGCAAATGTCGGCTTCGAAACCCTAAAAACATCTGCTATAAAACCCTTGATACTGTCGGCTTCAAAACCCTAAAAATGTCCGCTGTAAATCCCTAGAAAAAGTCGGCTTCAAAACCCTAAAAATCGTCGGCCTCGATTCAACTTGTCGGCCTCAAACGCTGCTGCTTCTCTGTCACCTTTCTGTTGCTGTTGCCCCGAAAAACTAACATGTCGCGATATCGCGACACTTTTTGTGGCCGTACGCCTCCTTGACCTTGTCGTCGCGATATCGCGACTGTTTTGGCCTTTGAAAGCTTTCCCACCGTTCATGTCACGAAATCGTGACACTTCAAACTTTTGCTGACGTCATCCTTAATGTTGTCGTGAAATCGCGACGCTTCCGGCTTCCAGCAGCTTTCCTTGCACCCTATCGCGAAATCGTGACACTTTCAGCTTTTGCTGACGTCATCATCATTCTTGTCACGAAATCGCGACGCTTCCGGCTTCCAGCAGCTTTTCTTGCACCCTGTCGTGAAATCGTGACACTTTCAGCTTTTGCTGACGTCATCTTCATCTTTGTCACGAAATCGTGACGCTTTCGGCTTCCGTACAATTTGAGCTTCATGCAGTAGCGAAATTTCTACAACTTTGCCTTGTGCTTCCAACTTGCTTCTTCTTGAGAAATTTTGACTTGTGCCTTACACTTTCGACTTGAAGTATGATTGCTGCACCTTTGATGTCTGCACTTTAGACCTGTAGCGAAATCGCTACACCTTTGTTTTGCGCATCTTTTACCCGTAGCAAAATCGCTACACCTTTACTTTGTGCCTTTGCAGCTCGTAGCGAAATTGCTACACCTTTACTTCGTCCCTTTGCAACTCGTAGCGAAATCGCTACACCTTTACTTTGTGCCTTTGCAGCTCGTAGCGAAATCGCTACACCTTTACTTCGTCCCTTTTTACTCGTAGCGAAATTGCTACACCTTTACTTTGTGCCTTTGCAGCTCGTAGCGAAATCGCTACACCTTTACTTCGTCTTTGTAACTTGTAGCGAAATCGCTACAACTTTTTCACTTAACACTTTCTCCCTGTTTCTGCCAGCGAAAAGTCAACATGTAGCGAAATCGCTACAGTTTCTCGACTTGACTTCTTGGCCTCCGACTTGTCGCGAAATCATGACAGTTTGCCTTGCGCCTTCTCTCTCCTTACTTCCATCGTGAAATCATGACATTTTTGGCTGCACTTTCTCTCTCCTCATTTTCGTCGTGAAATCGCGACATTTCTGGCTGCACTTTCTCTCTCCTCACTTTCGTCTCGAAATCGCGACATTTCTGGCTACATTTTCTCTCTCCTCCGACTTGTCGCGAAATCACGACAGAAAACATGTCGCGATATCGTGACAGTTTTCTCACTTGTCTTTTTCTTCAAATTTTCTGCATCTGAATGACTTCTGATCTGTCTACCCACTGCATCCTTGGATCTAACTGCCTGTGTTGACAACAATGACAACCTTCTTGCAACACCTTGCTCAACAATCTCCCCCTTTGGAATTGTTGGCAACACCTGTATACATTCCTGTAACTCTTCTCCCCCTTTGTCAATAATACCAAAGGGCTACTGCAGACTCTCCCCGAGTCCATCCTCACACTTCTCAGGCACAATTTGACTCCCCCTGAGTCCATCCTCAAATACTCAAATGCTCCCCCTGAGAAAGTGATCCCTGTAGCTAGTCACTTCTTAGTAAGTGTGACTACTCCTAATTTGCTTCGAAGATACTCAAATACTTCCTTGGGCAAAGGTTTTGTAAAAATATCTGCTACCTGTTCTGTAGTTGGGACATAGTCCAATTTAACTTCTCCTTCTACAACTTTTTCTTTCAAGAAATGATACCTTATAGCAATGTGCTTTGTCCGTGAGTGCATTACTGGATTCTTAGAAATGTTGATTGCACTGGTGTTGTCACACTTTACTGATATTGGTTCACTAAAATTAATGCCTAGATCTTTCAAAGTTTGTTTCATCCACAAAACTTGTGTACAACATGTTGTTGCTACAATATATTCTGCCTCAGCTGTAGATAGAGAAACTGACTCTTGCTTCTTACTGTGCCATGCAACCAATCTGTCCCCCAAATAGAATGCTCCTCCACTGGTACTCTTTCTGTCATCAACACATCCAGCCCAATCTGCATCTGAATATGATATAAGAGTGAAATCTTTGCCTTTTGGATACCACAGCCCATACTCCATGGTGCCTTTGAGATACCGAAATATCCTTTTAACTGTTGTTACATGAGTCTCTTTGGGACTGGCCTGAAATCTGGCTACCATGCAAACTGCCTGCAGAATATCAGGTCTGGTTGCTGTTAAATATAGTAAGCTTCCTATCATTGATCTATACATGGTTTGATCTACAGGTGGAGATTTGTCTTCTTTACTCAATTTGCAGCCTGTTGTCATGGGAGTGCTTACTGGCTTACAGTCCTCCATAGTGAACCTCTTTAGCATTTCTTTCACATATTTGATTTGGGAAATGAATATTCCTTTCTCATTTTGATTAACTTGTAGCCCTAGAAAGTAAGACAGTTCACCAATCATAGACATCTCAAATTCCTTCTGCATCTTATTTGCTAAGTCTTTACAAGCTTCATCTTTGTTGCTGCCAAATATGATATCATCTACATAGACAACTAAAACAATGAGATGCCCATCTTCTGTTTTCACATACAGATTACTGTCTACTAAACCCTTTTTGAATCCTTGTTGAGAGAGATAGTTATCTAGCCTAGCATACCAAGCCCGTGGTGCTTGCTTTAGTCCATACAGTGCTTTCTTTAATCTGCAGACAAGGTTAGGATCCTCACTAATTTGAAATCCATCCGGTTGTTCAATAAAGACCTCCTCTTCGAGTTTCCCATTTAAGAAGGCAGATTTTACGTCCATCTGATACACCCTAAAGTTTTTGTGAACTGCTAAGGCCAAAAACATTCTAATTGCTTCTAATCTGGCCATTGGAGCAAACGTCTCTTCAAAATCAATGCCTTCGACCTGTGCATATCCTTTACAAACCAGTCTTGCTTTGTTCCTAATGACCTGTCCGTCTTCATTTAATTTGTTTCAAAATATCCACTTGGTGCCGATTACATTCTTGTTTGCAGGTCTAGGTACTAACTCCCAAGTTCTGTTCTTTTCAATCTGATCTAATTCTTCATTTATTGCCTTCATCCAGCTGTCATCTTTGCTTGCTTCATCTATGTTTTTGGGCTCAATGCTGGATAAAAGAGAGTAATTACTTATTACTTTCTTTCTTGTCTGAATGCCAGCTGTGGGATCTCCAATTATTTGGTCTCTAGGATGATTTTTCTGCCAGCTGCCCGTTTTGAATTTTCTGTTTTCTTGCATCTCTGAGTCATCTGATAAGTCATCTGTATCAGTCGTAGATGTATTTTCTGTGCCATGAACTTCATCACTTTCAATTACTTCTTCGTAGATTGGGTAGTTTTCTTGAAAATTAACTATTTGTTTCCTCCCTTCATCGAATTTAACATCTGCACTGTCCACAATTTTCTTGAGTCTCTTGTTGTAGCATTTGTAAGCTTTGCTATGTGGAGAATAACCAACAAAAACACCTTCATCTGCTCTATCTTCAAACTTTCCAAGGTTGTCATCAGTTTTTCTGATGTAGCACTTACAGCCAAATACTTTGAGATGTTTTGCTGTTGCTTTTCTACCAAACCACAACTCATACGGTGTTTTGCATTCACGAGTTCTTAACATATACCTGTTTTGAATGTATACTTGCTTGTGTGAACTGCTTCTTTCCAGAATCTGTCTGCTATTTTGTTTTCTGCCAGCATGGTGCGTGCCATTTCTCGTATAGTTCTGTTCTTCCTCTCTACTACACCATTCTACTGAGGAGTTCGGCTCGCTGAATATTGTCTCCCGATACCATATTTTTCACAGTATTCTGCAAATTCATTCGAAATGAATTCTCCTCCTCTCGTCTGATCGCAAGCATTTAATCCTTTTCCCTGTTTCATTCTCGACTAGCTGTTTGAAGGTTCTGAACATTTCAAACGCTTCTGTTTTATCTTTTAGGAAGAATATCCATGTCATTCTGGAATAATCATCGATACACAGCATAAAGTATTTGTCGCCGTTTATACTTTGAGTCCTCATGGGTCCGCATAAGTCTGTATGAATGAGTTCCAAGGGTCTGCTCGTGTGATATTCTTTTGTTTTAAATGAAACTCTGGTTTGCTTTCCCTTCTGACATGAAGCACAAACACTTGTTTGAGGGTTTCTTAATAGTTGGAATATCTCTTACTCGCTTGTTTAGAGCTGATTCTCACCAAATTATCAAAACTTATGTGTCCTAGTCTCTTATGCCACAACCAGTTCTCTTCTTCTTGTCCAATAAAGCACATACCTTCTAAAAATTCTGAGAGTGTGTATAGGTTACCAGACGTCCTTGAGCCGGTTGCTATCAATTTCCCACTTTTTATTTTTCTGACTTCACAACCTTGCTTCTTGAAAACCACTTCATGTCCTTTATCACAAATTTGACTCACACTTAACAGATTATGTTTCAAACCATCCACATATAAAACTTCTTCTGACTTGATTTTCCCTTCACTAATTTTGACCGATCCTTTACCTATTATTTTGGCTCCACCATTATTGCCGAACTTCACCGAACCACCCTCATACTTCTGTAGATTTTCAAATTTTTGTTTATCACCTGTCATATGACTTGAGCAACCACTGTCAAGAATCCACGGTACATACTTATTCTGAGCTCTAAACGTTGTCTGCACTATTAAAGATTCCTGTTCTTTCCTGAGTTGTTCTTTTTGTTGCCATTTTGTTTTAACTGTGGTGTTGGGTTCTAGCTGGGATTTCCCCTTTTCAGAGTCTTGCACATTTCCTTCAGAAGAAATTCTATTTTGTTTTGCCCTATACGGTTGAGTTCTTCTTTTCTGAGATTGATATGAAACAGAAATACTACGACAATTTCTGGCAATATGCCCAAAGTTATGACACTTAAAGCACTCTACTGCATAACTCATTAGAGGAGCAAAAGCATTTCTACTAGTGACACTTCTTGGGCCTATATTGTATTTGCAGTCAACAATTTTATGCCCATAACCATTACATTTAAAACAGAAACCATAGAAATAATGATTAAACCTGAAAGATGGTCTTGGCCAAGTTGTTGCAGGAGCCTTAGATCTTCTTCTCTTTTGATGTATGACCTTGGTAAAGCCATCATTGTCAGCTGCTATTTCAGGACTGGCATTACAACTTTCTTTTGCCTGATTTGTTTTTCTTTCCACAGCCTGTTTCTTGTCTTTACTCTTTTTACTTTCAACATTGCTTGCCTTTGGTCCACTTGATGATTCTCCTTCAAGAAAGCCCAGACCGAATTTGATACCTGTGGATCTTTGATCGCTTAGAATTTTGTCCAGCTTCATCGAACTTTCTTCACGTTTTAAATGACAGCTGATTTTTCGATCCAGCTCTTGTATCTGTATTCGGAGACTAACATTTTCTTCTTCCAATTTGCAGCAGTAATCTATCTTCATGGTTACCTGAATTTCAAGATCTTCGAACATTTTCTTGTATTCTTCTGTCTGTGTCTTTAGACTGGCTATAATGTCATTTGCATCCTTAAGTTTCCTTGACAGTTTTTCATTCTTCCTTTTCTCAGATTTCCATTCCATAAGAGCAGACACCAGCTCACCCTCTAAATCAACTTCAGCCTCATCTTCTTCAATTGATACTTCAGAGTTCATTCCCTCTCTGTTTTCTGTGTTTTCTGCCTCTTCTGATTCGTCTATTTCAAACGCCATAAAGAGAGCCTCACCTGTTCCTTCTTCAGAGTCTTCACTAGAACTGTCCTCTGAAGATTCTGCATTTCGGGAGATAAAGCTTTTCTTTTTGAAATTGCTTTTTCTAAAGTTTGTTTTCTTCCTCCATTCACCTCTTTCTTGATGCTGAGTTTCTTCACCTTTGTTCTTGTCATTGAGAGGACATTTGGTAGCAAAGTGTCCAATGCCTCCACAATTGAAACATTTAAGAGGTAGCTTTCCTTTGTATTTTCCTTTTCCTTTCTTCAGCTTTCTTACAAAATTTGCTTCCATTTCATCTGAATCATTCTCTTCTTCAGATTCTTGTTTTGTGCTTTTGCCTTTTAAGGCTTTGAAGGCTGCTTCTCTATCTGTGGGATTAGATCTTCCTATTCTCATTTCAAAAGCAGTCAAAGAACCATGCATCTCATCCATACTAAAATGATTTAAATCTTTGGCTTCTTCTATGGCAGAGACTTTAGAATCAAATCTAGGAGGAAGTGATCTCAATACCTTTTTCACGATAGCAGCATCGGTTAGTTCTTCACCAAGACCTCTGATTGAATTGGTGATCCCATTGACTCTTTGCATGAAGGTCTCAATGTTCTCATCATTGTCCATCTTTAAAGATTCGTATTGAGCTCGATGTGCTTGAAGTTTGGCCTCCTTGATCCTATCATCTCCTTCATGAATGTTCTCTAGTTTATCCCAGATATCTTTTGCTGATTCACAGTTTATGACCTTGACTAGCTCACTGTCAACTAGTCCACACATAATAGCATTTCTTGCTTTTGAATCATATTCAAATGCCTTTTTACCTGCAGTGTCTGTTGGAGCGGTGGTAGGAGCTTTGTAACCATTAACTACCGCACCCCAGATGTCAAAACCCAAAGCACTGAGATATGTCTGCATTCTAATTTTCCAGAACGCATAATTGGTCCCATCAAACAATGGTGCTTTGTTCGAAGAGAATCCTTCACCACTTGCCATTGCGTAACTTCCAAGATCACCTTAGCTGTTTAAGCCTCTTCAGGAACTTGGCTCTGATACCAATTGTTGTAATCACAATGACACTGAGAGGGGGGGTGAATCAGTGTGTTCTTTAAAAATTTCTAAAACATATGATTTTAGAACCAACAGCAGTTTAAAGCAGATGAAAAGAATACTAAATGCATCAAGAAAGCATCACACATAACAAGGCAATTTAACGAGGTTCACCAATGTGGCTACTCCTCAAAAATGACTGCTTGGACTACCATCCAAATCCAGTCAATGCAAAGCTACAACTTTACATAATCCTTTACCAGCACCAACTGGAAGGAGCACCAACCCCTTAACTTTATCTGTTTCAACAGAATGGAGCACCAACTCCTATTTTACCAGCACCTACTGGAAAGAGGCACCAACCCCTTTTGCCAAGCTACAACTTGGAAGACAAAAATAAAAATTCCAGAATAAAACTTTCACCTCAATTTTCATGATCTGCTATTTTTTTGCATTCTGCTGCTTCTGTGCAAAATAATTCGCACTCTCCGACCGCTTCTCTATACTTCTTCGCGCTCTCTACTGTATTCAGCCGATCGATCTCTTCTGTGAACTGCGCACTGTCACTTCGGACTTAGAACACAACTTCTGGACATCGCGCTCTTATCTTCGCACAAGTCACTCTGCTCGCTCTCGCACATCATCTCATCGCAATGCACACTATCTTGTCGCAACGCACACTCTACTGCAACTCCAAAGAACTCTCACATCTGTAGTCTGCGCATTATTGCTTCGGACTTGAAACACACCTTCTGCACATCGTGCTCTTGATTCTCGATCAGTTGATATGCACTCTTCACTGCGTCACTGAAGAAATATCGCTTCGATCTTAGCTCAGATCGAACCGACTCACTCTCTGCACATAGTAACTTTCGCATACGCACTTTATGTTCGTCCAAGTCACTATCCATCTTCAATTAGCCCTCCTTTTATAGAAGAAATGTTTAAGACAAATGTTAAATCATAGTCGGCTGTAACTCTCAGACGTCGGCT
Organism: Wollemia nobilis; assembly: GCA_028583015.1. Taxonomy (NCBI): domain Eukaryota; kingdom Viridiplantae; phylum Streptophyta; class Pinopsida; order Araucariales; family Araucariaceae; genus Wollemia; species Wollemia nobilis. The sequence continues at coordinate 1,897,791 of JAQPPZ010002189.1, read as the reverse complement.
GCAAACCCTAATGATGTCGTCTTCAAACCCTAGAGTTTTTTGGTTGCTTGAACCTGATGATTGTCGGCTGCAAACCCTAAACACTTTCACTGTAAAAACCCTAGCAAATGTCGGCTTCGAAACCCTAAAAATGTCCGCTGTAAAACCCTTGATACTGTCGGCTTCAAAACCCTAAAAACGTCCGTTGTAAAACCCTAGAAAAAGTCGGCTTCGAAACCCTAAAAATCATCGACCTCGATTCAACTTGTCGGCCTCAAACGCTGCTGCTTCTCTGTCACCTTTCTGTTGTTGTTTCCCCGAAAAACTAACATGTCACGATATCGCGACACTTTTTGTGGCCGTACGCCTCCTTGACCTTGTCGTCGCGATATCGCGACTGTTTTGGCCTTTGAAAGCTTTCCCACCGTTCATGTCACGAAATCGTGACACTTCAAACTTTTGCTGACGTCATCCTTAATGTTGTCATGAAATCACGATGCTTTCGGCTTCCAGCAGCTTTCCTTGCACCCTGTCGCGAAATCGTGACACTTTCAGCTTTTGCTGACGTCATCATCATTCTTGTCGCGAAATCGTGACGCTTTCGGCTTCCAGCAGCTTTTCTTGCACCCTGTCACGAAATCGCGACACTTTCAGCTTTTGCTGACGTCATCTTCATCTTTGTCGCGAAATCGCGATGCTTTTGGCTTCCGTACAATTTGAGCTTCATGCAGTAGTGAAATTTCTACAACTTTGCCTTGTGCTTCCAACTTGCTTCTTCTTGAGAAATTTTGACTTGTGCCTTACACTTTCGACTTGAAGTATGATTGCTGCACCTTTGATGTCTGCACTTTAGACCTATAGCGAAATCGCTACACCTTTGTTTTGCGCATCTTTTACCCGTAGCGAAATCGCTACACCTTTACTTTGTGCCTTTGCAGCTCGTAGCGAAATTGCTACACCTTTACTTCGTCCCTTTGCAACTCGTAGCGAAATCGCTACACCTTTACTTTGTGCCTTTGCAGCTCGTAGCGAAATCGCTACACCTTTACTTCGTCCCTTTGCAACTCGTAGCGAAATCGCTACACCTTTACTTTGTGCCTTTGCAGCTCGTAGCGAAATCGCTACACCTTTACTTCGTCTTTGTAACTTGTAGCGAAATCGCTACAACTTTTTCACTTAACACTTTCTCCCTGTTTCTGCCAGTGAAAAGTCAACATGTAGCGAAATCGCTACAGTTTCTCGACTTGACTTCTTGGCCTCCGACTTGTCACGAAATCGCGACAGTTTGCCTTGCGCCTTCTCTCTCCTTACTTCCGTCACGAAATCATGACATTTTCGGCTGCACTTTCTCTCTCCTCATTTTCGTCGCGAAATCGTGACATTTTTGGCTGCACTTTCTCTCTCCTCACTTTCGTCGCGAAATCGCGACATTTCTGGCTACATTTTCTCTCTCCTCCGACTTGTCGCGAAATCGCGACAGAAAACATGTCGCGATATCGCGACAGTTTTCTCACTTGTCTTTTTCTTCGAATTTTCTGCATCTGAATGACTTCTGATCTGTCTACCCACTACATCCTTGGATCTAACTGCCTGTGTTGACAACAATGACAACCTTCTTGCAACACCTTGCTCAACAATAAGTTAAAAGGGTTTTCATAAAATCTCAAGGAGGCTTGTGCAAAGTTAAAAAGGAGATATAATATTTTTTATAAATTATTTAAATTCAATGAGAATTTAAATTTTATAAATAAATATTATTTACACCATGGTATGCAATGAGAATGAAGTAATAAACTCAAAAGGATATAATATTATAATATTTGTTATTATAATATTAAGTGATATGGTTAAAAGCCCAAAGTAAAATATTTATAATATTCATTATAATATTTTACAATACCCAAAGATGGGTTTGGAGTTAAAAATATTCAAAGCACCTTTATCAAGGTCTTAACCTTCACCAACGTTACATGGTGGTGAAAGCATTCGAAGCGCCGATATTTTACAAGCATGGAGGAAATTAACATATATACCTATACCCAAAGGGCATTAAAATTTATCCTTGATCGATTGATTATTATTTGGATGCGAAGTGAAAGAAGAGCTCGTGAGAATTTTTCAAATTTCGTGTGCAACAAATAGTTCAAAATAGAAAACATAGATCGTTCGAAGGCCAACTCGGCAGCTTGGCCTAGTGGCAAGTGGGCAGGTGTGAAAGCATTTTTTGGCAAGAGATCCTGTTTTTAAAATGTGACAGTATGCTTGGTAGTTGTGTTGGTTGAAGGTGCCAAAGGTGAACATTTTTGCAAAGGGAAAGAGGGGAGGCATGACTTGAAGCATGTGGTGCTTCGTTAGTCTCAAACTAGTGTATAGCTCATGTGGCGGTTGAATTCGTGACAAAGATGTTCATTGCAGGCATTGTTGAAGGTTCTAATCCCTCCGAAGGTGAGGTAAATATTTTGCATTAAATTTTTATTATTTGCCTAAGTTGGGAGGTATAAGGGTTTTAAGTATAATTATTTAGAAAGGTTGCTTATTGGATAGTGGTGGTAGTTGAAAATTATCACTTGGAGTAATAAGGAGGATTTTGGTTTTAATTTTTAATAAAGTCTTAAATTACTATATTGTCATGTTGGAGGATTAAGACTTTTGAGTATTGTTTTAATTTTAATAAGGATTTTTTGTGTTAAAGAAGATTATTGTGAAGGTGTTGAATATTATTTTAATTTGGAGTGATAAAGTGTAATTTTGTTATCATTTTGTATTGTGTTTTTGAGTAAATTATTATCTTCTAACCCTTATTGAGATTGGAAAAGAAGTGAGTGTGAGTGTGACATATTTGTGAGATCAACTCATTGTCAAGCAAAAAGGTATGGGTAAATTATTCCTTGGTTGAGTTGATTGATTAGATTTCTAGAAAATAAAGTTTGGAGTGAAAAGGATTTGATCAGGGTTTCATTTTCAAAAGTGTTTGAGTTAATACTTCAAGGTTTTCCGGAATTAAGTGTTGTGATTAAAACCTTGTTTTATAAGCATTATTTTTGAAGCCATTGGTTGTGTGAAGAACTTGAGTTAGGGTTTTGAAAATAATATGAGTATCATTGTTATGTGAAGATTGATTTGTATATATTGTTGTTGAAGTGAGTTGTTGTGCAAATAACTTGAACTAGGGTTTGAAAAGAACATGAGTATCATTGTTATGTGAGATTTGTTGTAGAGCATTGTTGGAAACATTTTGAGTTGGTGTTTACATACTTGAACTAGGGTTTGAAAAGAACATGAGTATCATTGTTATGTGAGATTTGTTGTAGAGCATTGTTGGAAATATTTTGAGTTGGTGTTTACATGCTTGGACTAGGATTTGTGAACAAGGGTTTTTTCTTGAGTAATTGATTGAGTAGAGTTGAGTGAGCCTAGTCAAGTGGATGTATGAAGTGATTGTTCAAGTTCCATAAAAAAAACTATTCTATATTCTGATTTGAGTTGAGAAAGTGTTTTAGCATTGATTTGAAACATATTGGGTCTCTAACAATTCACTTTATGTTTTTATGAGATTGGATAAGTTCTGTGTGAGTTTATTGAGCATATTTGGACAAGTTCTGTGTGGACTTGTTAAACAAATTTGGACAAGTTCTATGTGGATTTATTGAGTAGATTGGACAGGTTTTGAGTGGACCTATTGAGTAGATTTGAATAAGTTCTATGTGGACTTATTGAGCAGATTGGATAGGTTTTTAGTGGACCTATTGAGAAGATTTAAATAAGTTATGTGTGGACTTATTGAGTAGATTTTAGCAATTTCTAAGTGCACTTGTTGAGAATATTTGAACAAGTTCTATGTGGACTTGTTGAGCAGATTTAAGAAAGTACTGTGTGGACTTGTTGAGCAGATTTGAGCAAGTTCTATGTGGACTTATTGAGCAAATTTGAGCAAGTTATGAGTGGACTTGTTGAGTAGGTTTGAGCAGGTTTTGAGTGGACCTATTGATCAGATTTGAGCAAGTTCTAAGTGGACTTGTTGAGCATATTTATGCTATACTAAATGGACTGTGTTTAGTGCATATTTGAGACAGAGCTTTGGAGGTGATAGAGCAAAGAGTACAGTAGTCTATAGTGGACATAGATCCATCAACCAATTCAGTGAGGATAGGTCTTCTGAGTGGGGACAAGAGTCTTTAGTGGAGAGAGATCCATAAGCCAGTGTAGTGGAGGTAGTAGTCTTCTAGAGGATCACCAACTAGAGCACAGGAGAAGGAGTTCTCCAATGGATAGAGATCCATAAATTTGATTTTGGTGATTGGTGTCTCCTTTTATAGAGGTCCATAAACATTGTAATTGGGAAGGATTCCCAAGAGATTGATTGAGAAAATTTTAGTGAAATATTTTCTTCATGGAGTAGCCCACATTGGGTGAACCACGTAAATTGTGGTGTCTCTATTGTGTGTGGTGATTTGTGCATTGATTTTATTACTGCTATTGATATTGCTATTTGCACATTGCTTAATATTGATTTGGAAAGAAAAGTAAAAAATGGTCTTATATTTTTTACCCTCCCTCTTAGTATAAGCTTGTGTTCTTCATTCTTGTAGTAATGACTTTGCCAATAATTCATCGATATAATATTCCAATATCTTATGCATGTAGTCATAAAAAATATATGTCATGACTCACTGATATGTGGCACCAATATTTTTAAGGTTGAATGACACAACTTTGTAGAAAAATGCTCCCCATGGTGTTGTGAACATGGTTTTGTATTGATCTTCAACTTTAATCTAAATTTGATTGTAACCAGAAAACTATCCATAAGGGAGAGTATCTCATGACCTACATTTGCATCTACAATAGCATCTATGTTGGGAAACAAAAATGAATCCTTTGGTGTTGCCTTGTTGAGGTATCTAAAATTTGTACAAATATAGATCCTTCCATCAGGTTTTCCTACAGGTACCATGTTTGATACCCATTCTGGATATTCGATGGAGATAATGAACTCTACATCCAATAGCTTATATAGCTCATATTTAACCATTAAAGCGACTATTGGATGCATCTTTCTAATATTTTACTTGATAGGTTTCTTGGAGGGATATAGCGAAATGTTATTAGTAACCATTTTTAGATCTAGTCCCACCATATCCTTATATGTCCAAGCGAAAAGGTTAGGTCTCTATTTCAATAGAAGTATGAGTATGGCACACTCATCAGGAGATAGAATCTCTCTGAACTTGACCTTCTTAGGATTAGTGGGATCATTACTGATATCCACATCAAATGTTTCATCTACTGACATATGTGATCCCTCCTCAAGTTGGTGAGGTGTAGGAATCAAGTGGATGTCATCAGCTAAGTTTAAAGGTCCTACATCAAAATTTCCCTCAACATGATAAATATCGTGTGTACAACCTAGTGCAAAATGAAAAGGTTACAAAATTTCTTTGTTAGGGAAGAAATATTCAGGCTCTAGCAGTGAATCAGTGAGATCCCAATCAATAGCATCTACATTTAGATATAATGGTTTGGATGGGTCGACTAGATTGCAAAGTGGAGTGGTCAAATAAATGGATATCATATTTATGGAATGGATTAGATATCCAAGACCACATGTGTGTGACTCTACATTAATATAACTTCTATCCTTGAGATGTGGCTCTAGGGGTATGGGGATATTTGGATTCGGTCTATGAGCAAACTCAAAAATAGGATTTCTTGGCTCAAGGAGCTCCATGTATGTTTACGAATCAGGGAAGACTATATGATAAATCATATACAAATTGGGTGGTCTTCCTCTAAGGTGTAGGCCAGGATAGACTCACTGATACATCTCATCGATGTCAATCAGTTCATGATGATGGCATAAATAGTGAGGCCCAAGATAATCTCTCTCGGTATTATGCTTATCATCATTTTTGTATATGAGTCCTTCACCCCTACCCACTGTGATTGGGCAATTAGCAATATAGGTCCCAAGGTAGGCCCACTTTGTTTCATCTTCATAGTCACTGTAAACCATGAAGTATTCTTTAGTCTTGTCCATGTGTTCCATGGGTAATAGATGACATAAATCTAGAGGGCCTGAGAAGGCCAACTCAATTTCATCCTCATATCATTCATTGTATGAGGATAGATCATCATCATCTATTTTAGAATCACAATCTAGTCCATAAATTTTGATGATGGGCTTTATTATGCCCATATTTTGGATCTTCGTACCTATGTCATCGGTAGCTTCATGGATTTCATTGTCCAAGTCAGCTCTTAGATTATCTCCTTGAATTACCTCTACCATGATGTGCTCATGATAGATCTTTGGTGGCACTTTTGAGACATATGTTACCATTCTATTATTCATTCATAGATAAGAAGGGTTAGGGTGATAAGGATTCCAGTCCACATCATCTCCCAAAGCGAGGTTTAGACGATTTAAAGATGTTGATAGGAGCTCATCCTACCCTTGAATATGATAGCCTAACCCAAACCTATTAGTTGGTAGCTAATACTATGGTTCTATGGGAACTATGCACCCCTTCTCGAATAAGCCTAAGTTGTAACCATGCCAATGGTAATAGTTGAAGTAGTGCAAGGTAGATTTAGGATTAGACATGTAATGAACATTCACCATGAATGGTTCATAATCATCCTCATCTATGGATGTGTGATTTTTTAGTTGATCTAGACCTCCATAAATAAATTTTATTTTGTTGGGTGGCAGCCCATGTCATTTGCAGTTTTGATAAATGGTGTGAATTTCATGTTCTGCATAATATATTTTGCTAATATGGGTTTAACCAAATGTATGGTCACCTGAGGTGTAGATGACCCTACTGAAGAAGTAGGTGAGGCAGGCTAAGGTGCCTCCTCAACTTTATTTTTAACCTCCCCTTCATCCATGGGACTAGGAACCTCAACAATGGCTACTTTGGGTTCTTGCTTTATCTCTTTTTCACCTAGTTTCACCTTGAGTTTTTTATCATTCCTAAGGACTGTGGATGTTGTAGGTTTAGTAGATGTTGTTGTTGTGTGCTCTGATAAATATGGTTCTACCATGGAAGGTCCTATACACACTCCTTTTAACTTACCTTCTAGATGTTTGATTGGTTATTTTGGTCGTATATCTAGATGCATTGAGGGAAGAATGATATCTCTGGACAAGTTGACTAAATTCATGTATTTGAATGACTCTTCATCATAAGGAACCATGTCAAATTATCCCTCATGTAAATATTTTATGCGCCGATGTAATATCAAGGGAACGCAACACATTTCTCTAACCCAAGGCCTCCCTAAAATGATGTTATACTACATGGCACCTTCGATCACATGACACATCATAGGGATGGTCTTAAGTCCAACCTGAATCATAAGAACTTTTGTACCTACCATTGAGAATAACACATCATTGAATGCTCTCAAGGTGAAAGTGGAAGGTACAATGTGCAACTTTGGAAACTTCAGATACGTTAATGCCTTGGTAGTAATTATGTTGATTGATGACCCTATACCAATTAGAACTTGTTTGAATGGGGTGTAGTTAAAACACACAATTATATGTAGTCGTAGATCCACTATGGTAGTGGAAACTATCTTAATATCATGATCACTAAATTGAATGACCGATTCACTACACTATTGCACATGTCCCATGAAGTTCGTAAATGCTTCAGTTTCCTAGGATTGAAATTCGATTGATCTTAGAATATCCATGAGCATCTCCCTCTACTTAGGAGACTACTAAATCAGTTCATATATTGACAACTTCACTAGAGTTATCTATAGGTTATGAACTAGCCTACTCCTAATAGTCACCACCGATCTTGTAGGTGGGCCTAGCATATTTTGAGCTGACTTTTTTGAGGTGTCGTATGCACTCTAATTGGAGTTGGAGGTGGATTTGGTCTTTCATACCTCCCTTGTCTTGTGACAACATTAACCATACTGACGAATCCTTGAGTTGGTGGTTCCACCTGAACTTTATTCACATGATCGACATTGTTCCTCGGTGGCTCATGATTTGGTAAGAGGTTCTTGAAGATCCCCATATTTTGGTTGTTTGGAGATTGAGGATTTTCCATAGTTAGATCTCCTCTTTTGATCATGTTTTGTACTACATGTTTAAAACTCTAACATCCTTTGATATCATGACATTTTACCATGTGGAAAATATAATACAGATCATCCTTATACCCCTTTGGCTTGGGTTGATTATAGTCTATTAACCTGATCTCCGATAAGTTGAGAGCCTTAGCCTCGCACAGTTGATGGAATATCAATATCTCAATTTTGACAAAGATGTGAACTGGAAAGGTAGGTGTTGTTCTTTATTCTTACTCCTTTTGTTATTATTGCATTGATCATATTGCACAAGAGGAGGTTGGGCTTGATAATTCTATTGTTGCCCCTTATCCCCTTTCTAGAGGTTTAACACCACTTGGTTGATATGGGCTAGCTTGGCCAATTCCTTCTGATTATGGGTGTTATTTTTATTCCATTCCTTCTTGTTCCTAAGTTTCAAGTTACCCTCCTATAACTTGATTACCTCTATTACCTTGGCTTGCACCAAGGCCTCCTTAAACATTTGATACTATTGTAGCTACAATAGTAATGAGATGTACTTCATGCAACTCTTGGTAAACATCCAAGATATTTCAATGGTTGAAATGAAAAATGGTAACTTCACCATTATCTTTCTCTATATTTTACTATAATCCATGATCGGCTCATCATCATGTTGGATTAATGCAACCAAATTAGATAGGTTTACCTTCTTCTTAATGTTGAAGGAGAAGCATTCAAGAAATGCATTAGCCAGTTGTTCAAATATATTTATGTTGTGCCTCTTAAGTTGATAAAACCACTCTCAGAAAAATCTTTAAAAGGTTGTGATGAATGTTCTCAGCAACAGAGCGTCATTGATTTCTATCTAAAAGCACATATCCATAAAGCTAGTAACATGTTCCTGAGTGTCTTCCTCACCTTGAAATTTCTCTAGCTTTGGCATCTCAAAATGCTCAAAATACACTTGGGCACTGATAGGCATAATGGTTTTTTATGAATATTTTTTAAGGTCAACTTTTGATAGGTCATCCCCTACTTCTCTATTGCTCAAAACCTATCTACCAAGGCCTGATAGGCCTTCGAAGATAGAATTTACTCTTCTCTAAGAGGTCCACGAGGAGTCTTGGGAGGCAAATGCTTCTTCGGATGACATGGGGGAATGGGATCATCCTCCACATCTACTAGGGAGATCTCAATATATTCTTGTTCTTGATCATCTATCACTTCTTCTTCATACTACGTACGTCCCTGATGTTTGAGCACTTGGCACTGCATCGTGTTTTGGACCATGTGGTAAATATGGTTCTCAATATGCTCAAGGCATAAATTAGACTACAAAGCAACTTATATATGAGTGCACTCCTGGTACTCACTACAAGGGGGTAAATTAGCCTGAGCTAATTGATCCTCTCATTTAGCACACTCATTTTGATCAAGGATGCGTTGTTTGTGCATGCATTGCTCAAAAATACAGTGTTTATGCAACATCTGCCTCTGAGTAGGATTATGTATAGTTGTGATATTCAAAAATTAGGTGAATATTAGGATTTCCAAAATTGGAAATTGGTGAATATGAAGACCCTTGACTTCGACCCATTCACCTAAAATTTTTAGGATCAATTGTTTCTTAGGGTTAATTTGCCACAATATATATCCAAACATAGGCATATTTATACTCTTTGGAAAGCTCTTTTCAAGCCTGATCTAATGGTGGTATGTTTATGAAGTTATAAGATGATTTAATAGGTCAAAATAGCCCTAAATATGAACTTACATTTTAGGGCTTCAAATACCTCAAATTTTGGTGTGAAGATGCTCGATTTGATTTTCTTAGGATTCTCCATGATTCATATTAATTTTGATTAGTATTATTCATTTTTTTACAATTAAATTTTGAGTCAAATCCCTTATGCATAACCTTGCCTCTAGGTATCCTCATTTTTTAGGTGCTCATGCTCTGCATGGACATCTCCAATTAATCTTGGAGAATCTACTATCGTTGTTCCAACACCAAGTTTCTATGATCAATCTATAAGATCGACCGTGTGTAGTCTCTAGTGTACTCATTCAATTCAAGTAGATTTATCAATATGACCTTTGATAGACTATTTTACCATGCTCTTACCCTTGTCTATGTAGATGGCATTCACATTATGGTGTTGTCTGTACTTTGTGCCCATGTGGGTCGATGGGGCAATTACACAACGAGGATGCTTAGAGCATTCTCCTAGCTCTCTGATGGTCTGACATGTTCTCTCACTATGAGAAATCGAAGAATGAGAATACACAACTAAGGATTTATACCCTAGCTACCCTAAGACTCTATCTAGACCATATGATTATCTAGTGCACCATGGCTCATGTGGTGGTGTACCATTGACTCTAATCTTAGACATATAAAATGTAAAATTTCCAAGTTGATTGTTGTTTGGAGTTTGTGAGGGCATATGCCTTGAAGCATCCCTCTCTTCCTACCCCTGGCTGTGTGGATTTTCTACTTTTTTATTTTGTATTGATGGGGGTTTAGAGCCTCCCTTGTCTCAAGTACATAAAGGCACTAACTTAGTTATAGTTCCCTCTTCAATGATGTACTCTTCAGTGGATTTTGTGGATCCACAAGGTGTACGATCATGATATATACTCCCATTCTTGAAGGGCCCATGTTGGGATCTTCCATACTTGGATCTATCTCATGAGGCATGTGCATTACCTCATCTAAGTGGGGTATTTTTATGAGAACCCCCGTGTGTAGAGTTATCCCCTCTAATTCTTGCCAAACATTATCTAAAAGGTTCTTGTGATTGAGGGTTTTCATGTTGTATTATGAATTGGATGGAGCCTCAGCTCTAACCTTGGTTTTGTGTTGAGATCGACCGCTCCGTGTGACAACCATGATGTTGTATTATCTCGTATGTATATTTTAAAGTAAACAAAGCAAAAAATGATGATTTATCTCTTTTGCATGTTCTTTGTGAGCCCTAATTGGTTTGATGTATTTTAAAATTTATTAAAACTTAGACTACTATCATCGTATTTGAATTTTTTTATGATATACACAATATTTTAAAGCTTTCACCTATATACTTGCAGCTCAACAACCTGATAATGAAAGTCCAAGTCATGTAATCCAACCTATAATGTGTGGTAATGAAGTCCACACATGGTTAGGGAGCATAGGTCCTCCTGGTACTCACCTAGTTCATCCACAATCAAAGATATACCTCTTTGAATAGACATACGTGTAGATTTTCCATGGGCTATGATGGATCTTAGAGTCAATATTTGTTTAGTAATAGGTTTTGAGGGAGTTGGACCAACATATGGAAATCACTACCACCATCATTGAACCCTACCAATGGTTGGATATGACTTCCAACTCACTAGAGTTTAGATAGTGCATGGTGTGTATTTTTTCATTTTATATTTTACATGAAAGTAAAAATGCAACACCAAGAACTCAATGCTCTTTCCTAAATGCCTAATGATAAAATCATTTAATATTCAGAAAGATGCATTTACTTGACTAAATTTTTTTCAAAGAATGCATAGTAAAATGTTCTAGCAGGCCTCGGATTGGGCCATAATAGGTAAACCTTACAAATAGACCCTGACTGTTATCTGTGGGATAGAGCCCTAGGTAACAGTGTTGGCTACGAGATAAAATCGTGGGCTAGGATATTAGATGTGGTTGATAGGCGGAACTAACTAGCTACGGTTAACATATAGTAGAATATTTTCATGATTCCTTTCCTTTTACTATTCTCTATGTGATTTTAATTAACTAAAAACCAAAAATACAACAAAACTAGAAACATAGAGGATCAGAATTACCTGGAGTCCTCATTCGATGGAGAGGCAGTCTGCTTCCTACCTATTTTTTTCTCTAATGCTAACTGTGACCAACACCTAGAACAATAGAATAAAATAAATCCATCAGTTAATATGGAATCTACAAGGTTTCCACCATGATCACCATCTGTAACCTTGTAGAATGCATACACCTAACTAATGCATCAATTGATATCAAACATTAAAGCATAAAATATTGACAATAATAAATTCAACAAGAAAGAGAATGTTTCTTTTATTAAATATTTTTCAAATCCAAATTACATATACGTCCCTCTTAGGGATACCCAATTTTGATACAATTAATACAATCTTGAAAACCCTCTAAACAAGGGGGAGGTATAATTCACAGGATTTTCACAAAGATATGAACTGCTCAAGATCAATGGTGACCTTCTTCTATTATAAAAGAGGTATTTGCTACCTTGAATGCATTGAAATGTATGTATCCTATAAACTCTATGTTCAAGAAACAACAAGAAAGGATTAAAATAAAATATGACCTCTCTTTATGAGGATTTTAATGGAAACTTGCATAAATGATGATGAAGAAAACAATAAAGTATGTAAATCTATGAAGATTATCATAAAATCATCAAATTACTATGAAGCATAGAAAGAAAGCATGCAATATAGGTAATAAGAAACCTAATTAACTATTATAAACTTGAATTACATGCAATTAGTCTAAATTGACAATTGTAAGGAAAATGGAAGCAACTCTACCACTAAATCCTAGAATAAACTGATCAAATGTCTGCTAAAATGTAAATCTATGCTAAATGAAGCTAATTACAAAAATAAATGAGCAAATCTAATTCTAAAATGGAGGATATCAGATATTAAACCCTAGCCATGACTCTGAGGCACAATGAGCATTGTTATCCATGACTAAAAACTACGGTTGAGCCAAACGTAACCTTGCTCTTGTTTTTAGAGCTTGGATCTCTAATTCTCTCTAGGGAATTGATGATCAAGGGTCACCTCTGTGTCCCAAGATAGATTGGCAGTTGAATTTGTTTATATTCATGTTTAATTTGGCTTAAATGTACGATTATGCTTCCTAGTCCTTTGGAAGCTTCATTGATGAATTTATACTTATCACTCCACAATTGGGTAAAATTTTGACTCTCCTCAAGGGGTTATCAATTTGCTATCCATTTTGGTAGAGCTTTGCTATGTTCAAATGCAAACTTTATTTAGACTTCTCCCCAATTTGGAGGGGTATTATAGGACTCCTAATATCTAATCTTGGCTTGATTAGGAAGCCAAGATCAAGATATAAGAGGTTGGATCAGTTGGGAGGAAAGCTCTCGAAGCTTCCCCACCCAAAATTATTTGAATCTCTATTTCCCAGGCCGTTGTAACCAAAATTTGGCTCAGCTCAAGATTCAAAATAGTTTTGATGCCAGCCATGGCTCTTAGGCATGACCAACTCTATTAGTTATGGGTGTCAGCAACAACTAAGGTTGATTTAGCCAACTCTACCCAAATTGAGTGGTTAAAACCACTACTTCACATTGGAGCTATCCAAGATCATTCATATGGTCTGTTAACATGTCCTATATGAGTAGTCACCTCGACATGATGCGTTTTAGGTGTCTATAGTATAATGGAGAGCCAATAATAGCAATAGTATGTTTCATGGGTTTGTTTGATGTAATGGTGCATGTGATGCCTAATGTGATGCAGGAGCATCCAGTGGCAGAAGAGCAATCTTGCATCGACAAAATAATTTTCTAAGTGTTTGCCTTGATGTCACGATACGTGATAGATAAAAGTGTCTCGATATCGTGACATGTCACATTTTCATGACTCAAGAAGGAGAGAGAAGGCATGGAGCAAAAATGTCGCGACATGTCATGAAATCACGATCGAAAGAAGACATAAAAGGCACAGAGGAGAAAATATCATGATTTCACGACATGTCATGAAATTGCGACCGAAGAAGCAAAAAAGAAGCAAGGGAGGAAACTGTCACGATATCGCAACATGTCACGATTTCGTGACCCGAGAGGCGAGGTGGAGCCAGAAAGGAAAGATGTCATGATATCACGACATGTCACGATTTCGTGACCAGAAAAGAGAAAGAAGAGCCGAAAGGAAAAGATGTTGCGATATCGTGACATGTCACATTATCATGACCAAAGGACGAGAGAAAGCGCAAAGGAGAAAAGTGTCACGATATCACGACATGTCACATTTTCATGACCCAAGGATGACAGAAGGCACAAAGGAGAAGAAGTGTCACGATATCGCGACATGTCGCATTTTCATGATGAAAAGACGATGGGAGGTGCAAGAGAGAGAAGTGTAGCGATATCACAACATGTCGCATTTTCATGACTCGAGAAAGGCAGGAAGGTTGAAAAGCAAAAGTGTCATGATATCGCGACATGTCGCATTTTTGTGACTCGAACAGGACAGGAAGGCAAAGAAGCCAAAAGTGTCGCGATATCACAACATGTCGCATTTTCGTGACTCGAAGAGAGCAGGAAGGCATAGGAGCCAAAAGTGTCATGATATCGCGACATGTTGCATTTTTGTGACTCGAAGAGAGCAAGAAGGTAGAGGAGCCAAAAGTGTCACGATATCGTGACATGTCGCATTTTCATGACCCGAAGAGAGCAGGAAGGCAGAGGAGCCAAAAGTGTCGCGATATCACAACATGTCGTATTTTTGTGACCCAAAGAGAGCAGGAAGGTAGAGAAGCTAAAAGTGTTAGGACATCACGACATGTCACATTTTCATGACTAGAAGGGAGCAGGAATGCAAGGAAGCTGAAAGTGTCATGATATCGCGACATGTCACATTTTCATGACCAAACAAAAGAAAAGAAAGCGCAGGCGATTACAAAAGTTGTTATAGAGGAAACGGTCGAGTGGTGGTATACCAAAAGTCATCCATGGATGACAGGTGGGCCAAGATTATAGTGGCAGCACTGAACAGCACATGGCATCGAGGTGCAGTGAAAGCCGATGAAGATCAAGGGTTGGAACAGAAGGCGCTCAAAAGTGCAGACAATGAAGAGGCATGGGAATTGAAATGAAGATTCATGCCAGGGATGTTAAAAGGGGAAGCGAAGGCATGCACAAGGGTCGGAGAACTGCTGAGCCATAGTTGTAGACGTGAAGGCAAGAGGGCGATTCTAGACTAGTTTAGACTATTATTCTTCCTGGGTGGAAGATGCTATAAGAGGAAAGAAAATAACTATCTTCCAAAGTGAAGCAGTTTTAAATGGCAAACTGCTACCATTATTGTAAAATCAATTCCCACTATAATGAATAAGATTTAATAATCTATCGTGAATTATTTTTGGATCTTCATCAAGTGGTATCAGAGCGGGAGTTCCTTAGTGTGTGAGAAGATTGCTGAAAGTGAGGTAGTTTGCACCAAGATTTGTGGAAGGATTGTGAGAAGAGAGTAAGGAAGAATACCTCCACAAAGAAACCGTGGTGGTAGAAGGAATGTGGTACCTGAAGAAGATTTTAGAGCTTTGCAGAGGCAATTACAAGCCTTGCAAGAGGAATTTTGAAGAGTTGAACCAAGGAGATAAGACCATAGTGAAGAAGAAGCTTGGGAGGTTGATGATCCATCGATTGAAGAAGAAGCAACGGATCCTGTAGAAGCCAGATTAATTAAGGCCATATCTTAGATCGAGAAGAAGGTGAAGTTTGAGGTCTCCACATATTCTGGGAGTCTCAATTTAGAGGAGTTAATTGATTGGATCAATGATATGGAGGAATATTTTGAGTATGAGGAGGTTGTAGATCCAGATTGGATCAAGTTTGAAAAAACAAAGTTGAAAGGCCATGCTTGCATATGGTGGAAAGAAGTGCAGCTAGAAAGAAATAGAGGAGGAAAGAAAAATATAACTAGATGAGATCGAATGGTAGAGAAGTTGAAGAGACAGTTTATTCCTATAGATTACGAATTGGACCTGTTGAGAAGAATGCAAAGTTTGAGACAGTCAAACAGATCTGTGAAATAATATACAGAGGAGTTCTACCTGATCTCAATTAGAACTGGCCATGTAGATGCTAATAAGGAGAAGGTGGCCCGTTACATCAATGGGTTGAGAACCAGTATTCAAGAAGAGTTGATTTTGGTTAGGATGAACACCATTGAGAATGCTTACCAGTTTGCCCTCAAAGTCGAAGAGAAGCTAAACAGATAGTTTGAGGGAAAGCAAAGAGGAAGAGGTCATGGGGGAAGAGCTGGTGGAAGGACTAGTGGAGAAAGATATAAGGATCAAAAGAAGGCTGGTGAAACCAATAATACCCAGGATCAGGAAGATAGGAACACCTACCAACCTCGTAATCAGAACAATGGTTACCCAAGGGGGAGAGGTAGATCTGGACATGGATTTGGAAGGGGAGGATTTCATGGAACCTATTTCCACTGTGGTGAAGAAGGACATCGAGCATATGAGTGTCCACAACATCGAGAAGGGAAAAATGAGAGACTTGAGGGTCCTGCTAGACCTGTTGTAGCCGATGAAGGTGCTTAATTAGAACATTCTAAGGAGGCAGAGGGAGGAGAAGTTATTGTTACAATGAGGGCCCTATTGAATGAGGAGAAAGGATCAGACCAGAGAAGGAGCCTATTTTGCACAAGGTGCAGAAGTTCGGGTAAGGTCTATAACATCATTATAGATAATGGTAGTACTGATAACTTGGTCTTAGAAGAAATGGTTACCAAGTTACAGTTAAAGAGAACAGCACACCCGCATCCATATCGGATTGCATGGTTACAGAAGGACCATAGGGCCTTGGTCAGTGAGCAATGCTCGATGAAATTTAATATTGGGAAGTACTGTGATGAGGTCCTGTGTGACATCTTGCCTATGGATGCTTGCCATTTGCTGTTGGGAAGGCCATGGTAGTTTGATCGGTGTGCAATGCATTATGGTCACACCAACACTTACTCAGTGACAAAGAATGGAGTGCACCATAAGCTAAAGCCCTTGCAGGAGGCGGGTGAAAAGGTATGTAGCAGTGCTAGAATCTGTTTAGTTGAAGGGGGAAGATTTTTGGATTGTTTAAAGCATGAGCATATGTGTTATGCATTAATTCCTAGAGTTAGGAAGAAAGAATGCAAGGATACCCTTGTAGAAGTCTTAGGACTATTAGAAGAATTTCCAGACATTGTATCTGATAATGTGCATGAAGGTTTACCACTAGTGAGGAAGATCAGTCACCACATAGATTTGGTACCAGGATCTAGTTTACCTAATAAGGCAGCACATAGAATGACTCCTAAAAAAATTGAAGAACTGAACAGGCAAGTCCAGGAGCTTCTAAAAAAGGGTTTGATTTGGGAGAGCTTGAGTCCATGTGCAGTACCTGCAGTACTTGCACCAAAAAAATATGGAGAATGGAGAATGTGTACAGACTCTCGAGCCATTAACAAGATCACCATAAAGTATAGATTTCCATTACCAAGGATGGATGACATTATGGACTATTTGAGTGGAGCCAAGTACTTCACAAAGATTGATTTGAAGAGTGGTTATCATCAAATTCGTGTCAGAGAAGGAGATGAATGGAAGACAACCTTCAAAACTAGAGAAGGTTTGTATGAGTGGTTGGTCATGCCATTTGGTCTAACCAATGCACCAAGCACATTCATGCGGTTGATGAATGAGGTATTGAAAGAATTTTTATCCAAATTTGTCATTGTCTATTTGGATGATATTTTAATATTTAGCAGAACCCTGGAATAGCATCTGATGCAGGTCAGAAGGGTTTTTGAGAAGCTACGGGAGGAGCAGTTGTTAATAAATCTGAAGAAGTGTAATTTCATGAAGAAAGAGTTAGTGTACCTAGGATTTGTCATATCAGCCAAAGGTCTAAAAATGGACCCAAAAAAGGTGAGAGCTATTATTGAATGGCCTACTCTGAGAAGCACAACTGAGGTAAGATCATTCCATGGTCTAGTAAGTTTTTACAAGAAATTCATTAGAAATTTCAATAGTATTTGTGCACCCCTTACATAAAAAATGAGAGGGGATAAGAAAGAATTCAAGTGGACCTTAGGAGCAGATAGGAGTTTTGGTATGATGAAGAAGAAGGTTACAGAGCAACTTGTTTTGGCACTTCTAGATTTTAATAAGGTATTCTAGGTAGATTGTGATGCTAGTGGTAGTGCCATAGGAGCTGTTTTGAGTCAAGAAGGTAAACCTATTGCTTAATTTAGTGAGAAACTCAATGATGCTAGGAGGAAGTATTCAGTTTATGATCAAGAGTTTTATGCTATAGTTCAGGATCTAAAGAAGTGGCGGCATTACTTGCCGCCAAAAGAGTTTGTTTTATATATTGATCATCAGGCCTTGCAGTATATCAATAGCCAAGGGAAACTAAATTAGAGGCACCTAAAATGGGTTGAGTTTCTACAGAGTTATACCTTTGTGCTGAAGCACAGGAGCGAAAAATAAAATAGAGTTGCAAATGCCTTAAGTAGAAGGCAATGTTTGATGATAGAAATGAAGGTGGAAGTGGTAGGATTTGATGAACTGAAGGGTTTGTACCCTGAAGATCCTAATTTTGCAGAATCCTAGAAGGCTTGCTTGGCACCTGTCACTTTGGATAGGACCAAGTGGTTGGATTTTCTAATCCAAGATGGAATTTTGTTTAGAGGAAGTCAATTATACATTCCAAGGAGTTCAATGAAGGAAAATCTAGTCAAGGAGAAACATAGTGGAGGGCTAGCTAGACATTTTGGTCGGGACAAGATCATTGCCCTGGTTAGTGAGAACTACTATTGGCCGCAACTGCAGCAAGATGTGAAGAAGTTTGTACAAAGCTGTGGAGTATGCCAGATGGCGAAAGGTGTGAGCTAGAACACTGGATTATATCAGCCATTACCTGTGCCAGAGAGACCATGGGAGAACGTCAATATGGATTTCGTTCTTGGTCTACCAAGGACGTAGCGGGGAAATGATTCCATATTTGTAGTGGTTGACAGGTTTTCGAAGATGGCATATTTTATCCCCTACCAGAAAACTAGTGATGCAGTTCACATTGCAGGTTTATTTTTCAAAGATGTGGTATGACTTCATGGTCTACCAAAGAGTATCATTTTTGACAGAGATACCAAGTTTGTTGGGCATTTTTGGAGGACTTTATGGAAGAAATTGAGGATAGATTTGAAATTTAGTTCTGCCTATCACCCACAGACTGATGGCCAAACGGAGGTGGTGAATAGAAGTCTGGGAAATCTATTGAGATGCTTGATAGGAGACAAGCCCATGGGATGGGATTTGGTTTTTCCATAGGCAGAATTTGCATACAACAATTCTGTCAACAAGAGTACTAACAAATATCCATTTCAGATAATATATGGGAGCAGTCTAAGGAGTGTTTCTAAATTGAGGAAGATGGATACAGGGGAAATGTGCAGTGCTGATGCTGAGGACTTTGCAGAGCATCTGAAGGGTGTGCATGAAGAAGTGAAGAAGCACATTACTAACATGAACAACCAATGTAAGACAAACGCAGACCAAAAGCGATGGTTTAAGGAATTCGCAGTGGGTGATGAAGTCATGGTTCATTTGAGAAAAGAGAGGTTTCCTGCTAAAACCTATAACAAGCTGAAGATGAAGAAGTTTGGACCATGTCGAATTGTGGGAAAACGGGATTTAGGCAATGCATATGAAGTGGAATTACCAAGTGGCCTTAACATATCACCTATTTTTAACATTGAAGATTTGGTAGAGTATCATGAAGGAGATAGTAGCGAGACACCAAGTACAAAATTATGGAGAATTCCAACATCTACTTTAGCAGTAGACAAGATTAAGGAAATACTAGACACTCGAGCAGGCAGAAGTACCAGGAACAGGTAGTATTTTGAATATCTGGTCAAGTGGAAGGGCAGACCTATCGAAGATGCAACTTGTTTGTCAAAAATAAAGGTCGACTAACTGGGTCTTCCTCCAACAGCATAGAAGTGAAGGACACTTCTCAATATACCCCGGGTGTCTGATGCAGGAGCATCCGATGGCAGAAGAGCAATCTTGCATCGACAAAATTTTTTTCTAAGTGTTTGCCTTGATGTCACGATATCGCGACAGAGAAAAGTGTCACGATATCGTGACATGTCACGTTTTTGTGACTCAAGAAGGAGAGAGAAGGCATGGAGCAAAAATGTCACAATTTCATGACATGTCATGAAATCACGACCGAAAGAAGACAGGAAAGGCGTAGAGGAGAAAATGTCACAATTTTGCGACATGTCGCTAAATCATGACAGAAGAAGCAAAAAATAAGCAAGGGAGGAAACTGTCACGATATCGCGACATGTCACGATTTCATGACCCGAGAGGCGAGGTGGAGCCAGAAAGGAAAGATGTCGCGATATCATGACATGTCATGATTTTGTGACCAAAAAAGAGAAAGAAGAGTTGGAAGGAAAAGATGTCGAGATATCGCGACATGTTGCATTATCACGACCAAAGGATGAGAGAAAGCGCAAAGGAGAAAAGTTTCACGATATCGTGACATGTCGCATTTTTGCTACCCAAGGACGACAGAAGGCACAAAGGAGAAGAAGTGTCACGATATCACGACATGTCACATTTTCACAATGAAAAGACGATGGGAGGTGCAAGAGAGAGGTGTCGTGATATCGTGAAATGTCGCATTTTTGTGACTCGAGAAAGGCAGGAAGGCCGAAAAGCAAAAGTGTCACGATATCGTGACATGTCACATTTTCATGACTCGAACAAGACAGGAAGGCAGAGAAGCCAAAAGTGTCACGATATTGCGACATGTCACATTTTCATGACTCGACGAGAGCAGGAAGGCAGAGGAGCCAAAAGAGTCACGATATCGCAACATGTCACATTTTCATGACTCGAAGAGAGTAGGAAGGCAGAGGAGCCAAAAGTGTCGTGATATCTTGACATGTCGCATTTTCATGACCCGAAGAGAGCAGGAAGGCAGAGGAGCCGAAAGTGTCGCGATATCGTGACATGTCGCATTTTTGCAACCCGAAGAGAGCAGGAAGGCGGAGAAGCCGAAAGTGTCGTGACATTGCAACATGTCGCATTTTTGTGACTTGAAGGGAGCAAGAAGGTAGGGAAGCCAAAAGTGTCGTGATATTGTGACATGTCGCATTTTTGCAACCAAACAAAAGAAAAGAAAGTGTAGGCGATTACAGAAGCTGTTACAGAGGAAACGGTCGAGTGGTGGTATACTGAACGTCATCCATGGCTGATAGGTGGGCTGAGCTTACAGTGGTAGCACTAAACAGCACGTGGCATCGAGGTGCAGTGAAAGCCAATGAAGATCAAGGGTCAAAATGGAAGGTGCTCAAAAGCACAAACGAAGAGGCATGGGAATTGAAACGAAGAGTCATGCCAGGGATGTTAAAAGGGGAAGTGAAGGCATGCACAAGGGTTAGAGAACTGCTGAGCCATAGTTGCAGACGTGAATGCTAGAGGGCGATTCTGAACCAGTTTAGACTATTATTCTTCCTGGGCAGAAGATGCTGTAAGAGGAAAGAAAATAACTATCATCCAGAGTGAAGCAGTTTTAAATGGTAGACTGCTGCCGTTATTGTAAAATCAATTCCCACTGTAATGAATGATATTTAAGAATCTGTCATGAATTATTTGTGGATCTTCATCATAATGTCATTACACAAGGGTGAAAAATCTAGTGATGTCATAGTGAGAGCAAGTGGAGGGGTTTTGTATTTTTTCTAAGGGGAGTGAATGACAAGCATCAGTGCTTGTGGAATAATATGATGGGTGTGCCTTAGGGGTGCATCCATATGTATATGTGATGCATATGTAATCGGATGATATACCCAATGGCAATATAGCCTAAGGTTTTTGTAATCAAGATAATATATATATCATTTTGTACCTAATTGATGTGAATGATGTTACTGATGTGAATGAATTGATATGTTGTGATGGTCATGGGAAAGAATGAGGCATTAGAATGTCTGGCATGATGATCAATGTAATATGCCCTCTTCCTCCTTTTTTTTTGTTTCATCATTAGGTTGAAAGGGTGATTTTTGGCATTTTATATGTTGGCATTTTATATGATGTTAGGATTTTTGAAAATGTTTTTACATTTTTGTAGGTTTAGGGCAAAAGGGTATCCAAAAATACTATTTTTTTAAAAACACACCTTGAGGTGCATTTTCTATACAAAATGTACCTCAAGATGCATTTTTTTGTATAGAAATGTACCTCAAGGTATGTTTCGTACGTTTACGTTCCTATAAATTGTGCATGCAGGGACACTCTCTTCATTCTTGCTTTGTGATGTGATAAAATAGAGAGATGGGAGTGAGTGAGAGTGAGTGTGTGATGTAGAGCACTACTGGGATTGTAAGCCAAACTGACAGGATGACCCAAAGTGGAGTGGGATAAAGCATTGGAGGGTGTGCAATGGGGTAAGTACCAATTTCACTAAACTTTGTGCATTTGGAATAAAATAAACCCTAGGTTTAGGATTTTATGTGTTGTGTTTCTATTTATTTTTTATTTTTTTCCATGTATGTGTGTTTCAAGAAAAGGAGTATCCAAAAATACCTTGGGGTACGTTTCCATACGAAAACATACCTCAAGGTGTGTTTTACTTACGCAAACATACTTCGGGGTGCAATTTATGTACTTTTTTTTTCCTAATTGTTGTATTTTTTGCTATTTGTTGTTGAAATGTTGTTGATTTTTAATTTTGTTGAAATGTTGTTGATTTTTCATTTTGTTGAAATATTGCTGATTTTTTTACTTTTTTTGTTGAAAGGTTGCTGATTTTTCATTTTGTTGAAATGTTGCTGATTTTTTACTTTTTTCGTTGAAATATTGCTAATTTTTCATTTTTTTGTCGAAATGTTGTTTTTTTCACTTTTGTTGAAATGTTGTTAATTTTTTATTTTTTTGAAATGTTGATTTTTTTTTGTCGAAATGTTGCTATTTTTTTGCTTTTTTAATCTAAATGTTGCTGATTTTTCATTTTTTGTTGTCAAAATGTTACTGATTTTTCATCTTGTTGAATTATTACTGGTTTTTTTTGTTTTTTTTGTTGAAATGTTGCTGATTTTTGTTTTGTTGAAATGTTGTTGAATTTTTGCTTTTTTGTTGAAATGTTGTTGATTTTCATTTTTGTTGTCAAAATGTTACTTTTTTGCACTTTTGTTGAAATGTTGCTGATAGGTTTATTTTTGTTGTTTTTGAAGGTTAAAAAGTTGATATCGTGACATTGATTTTTACCATTGGTGAAGGATTTAAAGGTGTTTTTAGATGAGGTGGAGTGGCAGTGGCTTGAGAAGATTAGTTTCTATGGGGTTGTACAGATGGATGTGGTGTGGTGCAACCATGCTTATTTGGATAAAATTTGTGAGCAGTGGGATGTGGATAGGAACACATTTTATTTTTTGATAGGGGAAATGACCATTACCCAAGAGTATGTTTATTGTGTTTATCACATTCTAGTGGATGGGCTGATAGTGATGGTCATGTAGGGGGATGAGGCATGGGATGCAGTAATATAGAGGACCTTTGTAGATGTTTGGAGGAATTTGAGGGCTACTGGTAGGGGGAATAAGTATCAAGAAATTTACATGTTTAGGCTTTTATCCTAGCAACATGCATTATTGATGGTTTGTATCAATAGCGATGTGTTACCAAATGCATTAGGGGTAATATACCCTTGGAAATTGATGTGGTTGGTGTGCAATATGATAGAGCATAGGAGTCATTTTGCATGAGCACCAACCTTGTTAGCGTAGACCTATCGAGAGCTGCATGAGGTATAGATGATGACTAGGAAGTTGTTGTATAGTAGCATATTTATTTAGCTTTGGTCTTGGGAGCACATAGCAATGATGAGGCCAGAGGTCTTATCTTTTAAGGCTCATGTGTTTTTGGGGTCATATGTATTGTATGCCTTGCAATGGTAACATGATATGGAGGAGCAAAGGAAGAGGGATAATGAGCGACATGCACTTTATTATTACCAATATTTTGGTGACCTAAGACCTAGTGATATTGTGTGGGGGCCCTATAAAGGGATCTAACTTAGCCAAAGGATGATGTGGAGTTAGCACAAGTGATACGGGAGAGGTCGATGATGGGACACTATACCTTTTAGCTAAAGTTCTTTCTATTTAGCTAGGTGCATAGGTAGTTTGGGCTACAACAAGGCATTCCAAATCCACTTGTGGTTATTTGGTGTTGTCATGGATATCATGGGATATAATTATGAGGAGTGGCCTTCGATATGTTGTTGTATGAGGTGCTAACACTTCCTGATGTGGATGATGTTGGGATGACAGTGGAGTATGATGCTTTGTGGGCCACACAAAGTTGGAGGCCTAGACTAGGGGTGATTTATGGGGCTAGGGATGTAGGCCCTTGGGTAGCACCTAGGAGTTTATTGATGATAGTGGATATGCTAGCATGGATGTGTTAGATTTTGAAGCTAAATAATAAATATAAAATAACCATAAGATATAAATTTGAGTTGCAATATGAAATATAAGATAATAGCAATATTCTAAATATATAAAACTCATAAATAGCTTCAACCATAACTCATATAATTGTCATTAACAAATACTCACAAAAATTATATCTCCATTGAATCAAGATCTCAAGTACCCATACTTAAATACACTCTCATGCTACAATATGTATCACACACTCTCACACATAGATGCATATATAATGGAATGTGAATCTTCATATGGAGCACTCTTGACCTTCACTTTTCTAGAGACTCTTCATCTTCCTATTCTATGGACTCATGTGCACATGGACTATTATGCACATTTACATTACCAAAATACTTTGCACACTTATGCATTTATTACATTGCATAAAGTAAATATTTACTCTTCTAATATAAATATGTACCCAAGGTGGTACATTAGCATGTACCAAATAATGTAATATATTCCAACACCCCTCTGTATTACATTATTTGGTTATTGAAGACTTTAATATGGTTCTTCATATTTGATCTTCAATTTTATCTGTTTAAGATCAATTTTTGAATTTGCACAAAATGGTTTCTACTTTACTTTTTTGGTATAACACTTTATTTTCTTATTTTCTTTTCTTTGGTTTTGTATCTTTATTTAAGACTCTCCTTATAAGCATTGTGTTAGCAAATTATCACAGTTGTACAACTTTGATTCTTGATCTTATTCTTTTTCTTATTCTTTTCCTTCTTTGTTCCCGCACTCTTACTAGATATTCTCCTTCAATGTGATGAGTTAGTAGATCATAATAATATTTACTTGTATTTAATGATTCTTCTTTAAGATAATCATATGAAACATTTCTTTCAACCTGTATCTTTCCTTGAAAGATTTCAAAAATAATTAATGAAAGATACATCATTAAACACTCTTTTGTAGTGAATACAATGATGCTTTGATATTCCCAACAAGATCTAAAAAGTATTTCATGAAGATATCCTATAAAGGTAGTAAATTTACCTTCTTTAGCTTCTTTTAAGAATACTCTATTTATATTTTAGAACATTAAATATTCGATCTCCATCAATGTTGGGTATTAAGCCATGTGAATAAGATCCGAATGCATGTATTAAATATTTTCTTCATTATTTCATCCATAGTTTACCTGAATAAGATTACTTTGATAAAAACACTTAGCTTTCTAAGTTTTCCTTTAAGTTGAATCTCTTATTTCTCCCTAGTTATGAATAGTATTTACATATTTATATTAGGAGAGAGTCTTAGATTAGTATTTGAGTATTTACTTTATGCAATGTAATAAATGTAAGAGTATTATTAGAATGTACAATTATGTAAATGTGCATGTTGTCCACATGTACATGAGTCCTTAATAATATGAATATGAAGAGTTATAGGAATATGAAAGTCCAAGATTCATGAATCGTTATATATAGGCCTTTTTATAGGAGTAACAAAGAGAGTGATAGTGAGAAGTTAGATAGCATTGAGTAGATTAGCAGTAGATATAATGTAGAGCATGTATGAAATATGAAGAGTTTGGGACCTCCATTTATATCAATGTAATATTTTTGTGATATTTCATTAATGGTTGTTTTATGAGTAGTTATAGAAGTCTCTCATGAGTTTTACATGCTTAGTATATTACCATTATCATATATTTAATATTGCATACTCATTTTAGATCTTGTGGTTGATTTTACATTAAGTATCTAGCATCAAAATCTAATAGTGGTATCATAGCACAAGGTAGATTGATAGGAGATAGGGAGAGCCACAAGAGAGATTGAGAGAAGATAAGGAGATCTCATTAAAAAAAAAATTAATTAATTTTTGGCTACAGTATTTGCACAAAGTTGTAAAAAAAACTTGTGAAAACTAGGACTCAACATTGATTCCACTAGTTTGACAAATCAACTAGCGAAGTTCATTATTTTTAGATTTGAAGAATTTGCATTATCATCTTCTAATACTTTGTTGTAGATAAGATTTGATTCAAATAAAGTTAATAAGCTTCCTAAAAATAAGATAGGAAGAATATATTATTTGGAATTCATATAATACTTACAACAAGAAGTTAAAGATTGAATAATTTGGAGGCCTAAGAAAAAAGGTTTCGTTGCAATATTTGTAGAATTGAAGACTTCAAATTGAATATTGAGAAAAGAGGAAGAGGTCAAAGGAGCCCTATTAAATATTGAAGAGAGAGGATACTCAAGAAAGAAGTCCCCATAGAATATTGAAGACTAAAAATTGTATATTAAAGGAAGAAGAAAACATCTCTACAAGGAAGAGACCCAAAAAAAAGGTCTCATTAAAGAACTTACAAATTTGGAAGATAGAATATTGAATATTGAAGATAGAACGAGAATAGGAAAAGTCCTATTGAATATTTGATAAGCTGTAGATTTTGAATACCCAAGAGAAGAGGTCTAAAGAAAACTTGAAAGGAGAAATAAGAAGAAGGCTAAATAAGCCCTATTGAAAAATTGAAGAAAATAACATTGGAGAAGATTTGAAGAAAGATCAAGGTAAGATATTGCAAGAAGGATTATCCCCTAGAAAAGAAGAATTTGGGACAATTATCACCATCCCACAACAAGCCCAAAAGAAAGAAGGATCTAGCAAGATGTTTGCCAAATTTTGGAAAGGTTATTTGAAGATCGCAAGACATTCAGATTCTTGAGAAAGAGAGTAGAAAAAGAGGAAAAATGAGCTAGAAGAGACCACTAGATTTGAGAAATTTTAAGACTACCATTAAAATTTTGAAGGCTGATTTGCAGAAGAGAAGATTGTTGATTTTGTAGTAAAAATTGAAGAGTCATATGCCAACATATTTAAGGTGACATTAGCTACAATTTGAAGAATATTTGGGCATATTTAGAAGAGCCCTTGAACCAAGGTTATGCATAAGCATGAAATATCATAAATTGGCTCTATTTAGGATTTTTAAAATTTTGAAAAGGCTAATTTTGAATCCTTTCACTAGGGCCCATTCACCTGAAATTTATGGGGTGAAAGTTTTTTTGGGGTAAATTCGCCCATCGTTGATAATCATGAACCTAATTTTATTTTAATTTGCTGATCTCAAATTACATATGATTTTGATTTTCCTGCCCAATTCAACTTTAAATTATAAATTATTTTAAATTTCCTACCCAAATCACCTTCAAATTATAAATGATTTTATTTTTCCCACCCAAATTGCCTCATATACTACTGAAAGCACGAGATTCCGGAAACAAAAAGGAAAAACTAAACAAAATTGCATTAAAAGGAAAGAACACAAATGAATGAACACAAGATATAAAAGCAATATAAACTATAGCCCTTTTTATTGATATTCTTTTCAATTCGTGTTACAATACGTCTCCTTCCTTTTTAGGGGATAGGAGCGTTAGATATTGATCTCTACAATTTGCTTCAGAATTCCTCTTCCGCATGCCCACGTTTGGAATGGGCGGGCCAAATGTTGCCGCCGCTTGCGTTGGTAAGGTAGACTCCTCGCCGCTCCTCTAATGCTGCAACTCCGCACTCAAAGAAACAAACAAGAAAGTCCGTAGCACCTGTGTATGAAAAATAAAAGATGAATCTAACGATGGTTGAAATGAATCTAAATGAAATGAAAAACTTGACAAAAGCATAAACATGAAACTAAAAGAAATACCACGATTATGAAAGCACAAATCGCCAGTAAGTGAACTAGCAGCACTTCGTCGCTCAAAATGCTCCTTCTCTGTATATCCTTTTGGGTGAGAAAACTCACCGTTTTTATAGACCCAAGGGGTCTTTTTGAATTAACATGCAAAAGTGTTTCTTTGCATGAATGCTTTTGTTTGTGAAGAGAAGACTTCTTCTTGATCAAGGGCTTCTTAACTGCCTCTGTGCATGTCTTTGCATGTTTTAGAAAAGCTCACTTGCACTCCCATGCAATGAAGGGATAGCTAAGTGGCAAATCTGAGTTGTCTTAAAAAGCTTACTCTCCTTCCCATGCAGTGAAGGGAAAGTCAATTGGCAGATGTGTGTTGTTAAAAGAACTCACTCGCACTCCTATGTCATGCATGAAAAGCTGAGTGGTAGTTCTGAGTTGTCATGCGCTGAGGTCTGACTTTTTGCTGGTCAAACCTGGCATTCGTCCCACCCCGAAGCGAGCGCTAATAATCGTCCCTGGGTGAAACGAGTACAAATCCATACTCGTCCTTGGGTAGGACGAGTACAAATTCGCACTCGTCCCTGGGTGGGACGAATAAGAAATAAAGTGTCTAAAAGGTGCCAAACTGATTTTTGACTTGCAAAATCGTCGTGTAAGTGGTTAGAACCACTGTTTAACCTCTGGGGGCTACCCTGGGGGCTGTGTGTGTTAATGTGATCAGTGTTTGTAGTCACATAATCGGATTGGTGCTGTTTTGGTGTCTACAGATGCCCCTTTTTGGGAAGCGTTGTGCATGGCACAGCGCCGAGCAAAAATAGATAACCAAAGCACTAATGATTAGGGTTTCTCAGTAACCTAACCAACTCTTGATGCCCCAAGCATGGAAAGGGCATGCATTCTTGAATCCTTGCTTCTGACGAGCTAAGGAATTTGATTTCAAGTATTAACCTATTTTGGTGAGGTGTGACTTGAGCTTGGACATTGATCAGTCATGAATAGGCAAAGGGCGCAACCTTTTATCCACGGGGGAACCTTGTGTTCATGCTTCGGGAATGCCAAGTGTTTGATCAATTTTGTGATTATTGCTTGTTTGCTGCCCCAAGCAGGAGCGTGATTGTCTTTGTCAATGATTCTTTGAATGCATGCCATTGCCTTGATTGGGTGTGTTGTTTGTTGATTGGTGACTTAAGTGTGACTACCCCCTCAAGCGACGAATCGATGAAGGAATGACTGACATGAGAAAAGCGACGAGTCGCTTGACCCAAGATGACTTAAGTGAGGGTGCCTTCAGATGTTGTCCGTTGAATGCGCGAGCAATTTCTCAATTTTTTTTTTTGTGGACCTATTTTTGGTGGGTGTGAACCCATTTTGGGATGCCATTTGGGGGTAACATGGGCGAAAATCCGTCTTCCCGTGGAGCGGTCCGGCTATGGTAGCCTTCTTGGGGAGTAGGATAACGACAAGGTAGACCCCGACATCAATTTTCTAATGCGAAGAGGTTAAGTGCAAGAGCACTTTTGTCCGACAATTTTTAGTGTTTTTGTTGGCATTTGTCATTTTTATATTTTGGTTGTTTTGTTGTGTTTGTTTGTTTTTTTTTTTATATTTTGGTTGTTTTGCGTGTTTTTATGTATGTGTTTGATGTATGCAGAGGCGATTATGAATGTGATGTTTCTAATTTGTATGATGTATAGATATGGAATGAATGAAATGAGTTGTTGATGATGTGTCGATGCACCATAGACTGTACAAGATTTGACTGACTTGCTATACTAATGGGATGACTTTGTGAAATGACTTTGCATGTGAAAACTTTGTTTTTGTATTTTGCATATATTTTGATGGTGATGTACGGAATAAAATGTGACAGTTGTTTTTAAAATGTAGTTAAGCTTTTCTTAGATTCAGATATTTTAACTAACTAGCCAAGACTGTACATTTATCTCGCAAGACTTTTGAACAAGGTATAAATTCGACTTGAATTTAACCAAGTTATTTCACATCCCTGTGTGTGCAATTGAGTTCATTTATGTGGTATTCATCAGGATACCGCCAGTGCCAGATGGGCTTTCAACCGAACCTGTACTGAGGATCACCTAATTAGCTCCACTAACTCCTTTATTGTATTTAGTCAGATTTGTCCGCGATGCTATCTAGGATACCATAAGCTAGCTCATCCACATGCAAACATTGATCTGTACACAAGTTAATGTGACAGATATATCGTCATGCGGGAGGTTTACTATCAGTGACTGATAGGCTATCAACCAAACCGGTACCGAAGCTTGCCTCATGACCTGTCGAAATGCTGAGAGTTCCAGGGATTCAAGTTCGACTCCCTTCTTTTCTTCAATTGTATTGGGATACTTGCTCTTTATAGTGATAAGATCACTGTTTATTTTTGTTTTATTGATTTTTTTTTTTTTTTTTTTTTTGAGCAAGGGATAGGGAGTGACGAGAATCACTATTGTACGTGCCTTTTGATGTGTGCACTGTAGGATGTCAAATTTTAGTGTTTTGACGTTTTGCAAATTTTTGATGTTTTGCAAATGTTTGATGTTTTTGCAACTTTTGAGAACTTGGGATTCATGGGGAATTGGGTAGGGAGGATGCTTGTCCTTTTGCCAACTCTCAGCATTCCTAGGGTCATTTGCACAGGGGGATAAGCAAGATAGCCGTTTCGCTTATGGTGACCGGGATTACGGTGCAGGTTTCATCTTTCGTTCACACAACTTAGGAATTATTTTATGTGTGTTAATTTGTGTTGGGATGCTACGTAACAAGGTGTGATCCAAGTAAAACTTTCCCATGTAAAATCTGCTTAACTGTGTACAGTTTTTGGCTAGAAATTTAAAGACATCTGAATGACGAAAACCCTATATACATTAGGAGACAACTGACTATGCTAAAATAAAAGGGTGATATGCTGGATGTATGCGTTTATGAAAATGGATTTGAGGTGGAAAATGATGGAATTGCCAAGTAATGACAGCCTATGGTGCTTTTGACTTGTATGACCTATCGAAGTATGCAAGGGATGGATGCAATGTTTAATGCAACCTATATTTTTGTATTTTGATTTTTATGAAAATGCATGCAAATGTTTTGGTGATTTCGTTTTTTATTTATTTATGAGAATGTATGGAATTGGAATGCAATTGTTTTTGTGATTGTTGTTTTTTTATGAGAATGCATGGAATTGAAATGCAATTGTTTTTGTGATTTTGATTTTTTTTGTGTTGTTTTTGTAATTTTTGATGTGAATGCATGGAATTGAAATGCAAATGTTTTTGTGATTTTGATTTTTGTGTTGTTTTTGTTGATTTTTGAATACTTATGTTGACCAAGCAGCTTATGGTAACTCTTGGAGCTTTTGGGTTGACCAAGCGATTGTGGTAATCCTTGGAGCTTTTGGGTTGACCAAAGAGATTGCGATAGATACCTTGGAAGCTTTTGGGGTATTGACCAAGAGATTACGATAATCCTTGGAGCTTTTGGGATGACCAAGAGATTGCGATAATCCTTGGAGCTTTTGGGATGACCAAGAGATTGCGATAATCCTTGGAGCTTTTGGGATGACCAAGAGATTGCGATAATCCTTGGAGCTTTTGGGATGACCAAGAGATTGCGATAATCCTTGGAGCTTTTGGGATGACCAAGAGATTGCGATAATCCTTGGAGCTTTTTGGGATGACCAAGCGATTGCGATAATCCTTGGAGCTTTTGGGATGACCAAGAGATTGCGATAATCCTTGGAGCTTTTGGTTTGACCAAAGGGTTTATGGACACCTTTGGAGCGTTTGGTTTGACCAAAGGGTTTATGGACACCTTTGGAGCATTTGGTGTAACCCACTGGCTCTTCAGGGAATAGAGGTACCCCTAGCGTGATGATCTTTGTGCACCGGATCTGGCTCTGTAGGAATTGGCACGAATGGATCGGCCTTATGCACGGATAGGAGGGCAAGGTCTGCCTTCGGCACTGATGGTGCTATGATATCTCTGGGTGGAAGGTGCTCGCGATCTTCCCAAAGGAGTGGGATCAACATGTGATGCCAATGGGCTGGGTCTATGCGCCACTCATGCCCTAGTCTTATGCCTAATTGGGCCATTAGTTCGTCATGGGTTACAGGGTGATTGTGCCGTCGTGCATGATTGAGATAAGCCATCTCAGTTTCATCTTCGTAATCATTGTTGATGATCCAAAGGCCCTCGTTGGCCTCGACAGCTATCTGCGACATGCTAAGCTCGTTCGACTCGAGCAGATTGACATGGTCCCGATGGGGTTGTTTCGCGCTTTGCGGGGGGACCGAATTTTCCTGTAATGGCACAGGCTCGATGGGAGCCTCCAAAGGGAGTAATGTTAAGAGAATTTTGTGATGCTCATCCATGGGGACCACCTGTGAATTAGTGATGTCAAACTCGAACGGGTCCCATAGCACTATTGCATATGCTGACTCGTCTTTGGCAAGAGAGTCAGGCTTATCAGAACCTGGTGATTCTAAGATATGGAAGACCTCATCATCAGGTAGCTCTACAACCAGGGGTTGATCCTCTTTGAGAGGAGTTTCACGTGAGTTGGGCTTTTGTGGCCCCAAAATCTTGGTCTCTACTGACTCTAAGTGCTTTGGCAGCGCATTGCTTGTATCGAGGGATTTGAGCTCCTCCTGTTTGATTTGTTCCCGTTGCAAGTTATGGGAAACTTGATGCCTTGGGAGGGGTGGCTGGATAGCACCCCCCATGCTTTGGTATATCATTTCATCCGGCTCTTCTTTTCGCTCAGGTTCCTTAGAGGCCTTTTGAAGAATTTTTAGGGGTGGTCCATGAACCTGGGTGGGCGCCTGAAGAAGGCACCCGTCATTGGTATTAGGATTGGCCTCCCGCTCAAGTCTAGGAGGCATCGAGGGCGATGTTTGATAAGGTCGTAGAGACCTGTCTTGCACCCAGTTGTGTCTCTCATAATGTTTTGTCTTATGCATGCGATGGGTTGGAGTCTTCACCTGCATAGTGTGTTGGAACAACTCATCCTCCTGGCTCTGAATGCACTCTTTATTTAGAAGATATTGTTGCTCTAACTGTTGTTGTTCCAGCTCAAGTATCGTGAGTTGCATCCGACGTGCAATATGCTTGGCAGATTCTAAGATAGTTGGTCCTGTCGTCTCATGTCTAGAAGGCCTAGATGCCTCTCCTAGATATCTATCTCGGTCATGGTGATCCGAGATCTCTATAGGTCGCCTCCCTCTGTTGGGGGTAGCGGCATTCCCCCGAGGCTTTGGCCTCAATAGGTAATCCCGAAAGCTAGCAATTGCGGAGGCGTGTTGCTCCTGCGATGTATATTGTTCTTGAGGAAGGTAAAGTTTTTCCTCGTGATCTCTTTTGTAAGTGAAAGAGGAATGGGCAGAGTTGGCTCGCCCCGCCTGAGGAGCCTTGTGCTCTGAATTTGTCCTTGTAGTCCTGACAACTAGAGGGGGTGAAGGAGGGATAGTGTAATCATGTGGTTCCTCCCGTCGAACCCTATGTTGACCTAGTGCTTCATTGCGTGGTGACCACTCATAGCGAGCATCTAAGGGAGCTCTCCTATGGATGTACCCCTCATGGGAGGGTGTGTGTTGGGTGCTATGCTGAACAGGAGTGCCCCTAGAAGAGGTGCCCCTATAGTCCCTTTCTGTTAAGGTGTGGAGGGGACTGCCTTGTGTGTTAGGTCGCCAAGGTGGTATGACCAAATCCTGGGGACTGTAATGGAGGTGACTCGTGCTTCCTTGGATATTCCCCACAGCCTCCGCCCATGATTGGGCTTGGCTACGGGTGAACACCATGACGATGTCTCTCTAAAAACCCTAAAAATTGAAATGAGTCAGATGGGGCCCAAAATTGGTGTGCGCATCCCTCTTATAGTAGATAAGACAAAAATGAAGTTTCAAGTCCTAGCTCTAAATACATTAGGAGATATTGACATCCGAACAGCTCAAAAAGTGCATAGAATTGCGTGCCCAATTTTAAAACCTAATTTCGGGGCACTAGATGATGGAATTTGGCCCCGAAAACTGACTTTTTTGGGCAAATAGGATTCTAGGAATCATATTTGTTTAAAATTATCCCAACTAACTCCCTGTAAAATTTCAAGTCAATCGGAGCTACGGTTGAGAAGTTATGGCCCCGGCAAGATGCACTAAAATTTAGAGAAAAATATAAGATTTCCCATATTTTGTTGGATGGTCCTGCATCACTTATGGGCACATTTGGGGTGCTTTTGGGTTGACCAAAGGGTTCATGGACACCTTTGGGGCATTTTGGAGTGACCAAGCGATTACGGGAATCCTTGGAGCTTTTTGGAGAAAATGACAAAATGCGTAGATTTTTTTATCTTTGTTTTGTTTTTAATGATTTTTTTTTGTCTAAACAGAAAATAGCACACACACACAAGCAACCGTGATTATCTCTTTTAAGGATTCTTAGTGTGCCCTAAATCTGGTTTAGTGCATTTTTGTTGTTTTGTTTTTGTTTTTGTAGGTTTTGTAGAACGTTTAAATGCATTATGTAGGCTCTTATAACTCCCAAAATGGTCGCCCCTTCAATATACCAACCAGGCCGATATACCAACCTCTCTATATACCCGCCCTTACGAGAGGGAGACTATAGGTACGTGAGAGCAGAAGGTACGTGGTACGTAGGCGGTACGAAAGGGGGATTGTCCCGTTAATGGCACCTACCATAGAAAACTTATCCTCGCGCGCATGGGAATCACCCCGACTACGCTCGGTCCGCTTTCGTCAGGATTTACGCCTAACAACAGTTGACAATCAGGAAATGTATGCAAATCAAGCCAAGGTGGTGATTAAATCCACCAATGGTCTTGATCAAGGGTTGGGGTCTTACGACCAACTCCTTGGTTTAAAATTGTTTCGTGGAGTGTGTGAGGTTCATTTTATCCAACGAAAATGAAACATGCATGAATGACTTTCCCTAAGCAATGCAAGCTGAAAGGAACCAGAAAACAGAAAAAATGGAAAATTTCAACAAAGATGATGAAAATCCCTACCTCTTCTCTCGCCTACTCGAAAATTCTCTGAATTTTGCTCGAAAATTTGCACAGATCTATAATCGTCCCTGGGTGAGACGATTAACGAACCGTAATCGTCCCAGGGTGGAGACGAATAATTTATAATCGTCCCGGGGTGAGACGATTAACAATTCCGTAATCGTCCCTTGCAGAGACGATTAACGATCCGATGTTGAAAAATATGTACTCGTAAACAAAACAAGCAATTTTTAGATCAGTAATTTCCTAAAAAAAACATGGGGACAGAGGTCCCACCGTGATCGCCATTGAAAGCACGAGATTCCGGAAACAAAAAGGAAAAACTAAACAAAATTGCATTAAAAGGAAAGAACACAAATGAATGAACACAAGATATAAAAGCAATATAAACTATAGCCCTTTTTATTGATATTCTTTTCAATTCGTGTTACAATACGTCTCCTTCCTTTTTAGGGGATAGGAGCGTTAGATATTGATCTCTACAATTTGCTTCAGAATTCCTCTTCCGCATGCCCACGTTTGGAATGGGCGGGCCAAATGTTGCCGCCGCTTGCGTTGGTAAGGTAGACTCCTCGCCGCTCCTCTAATGCTGCAACTCTGCACTCAAAGAAACAAACAAGAAAGTCAGTAGCACCTGTGTATGAAAAATAAAAGATGAATCTAACGATGGTTGAAATGAATCTAAATGAAATGAAAAACTTGACAAAAGCATAAACATGAAACTAAAAGAAATACCACGATTATGAAAGCACAAATCGCCAGTAAGTGAACTAGCAGCACTTCGTCGCTCAAAATGCTCCTTCTCTGTATATCCTTTTTGGGTGAGAAAACTCACCATTTTTATAGACCCAAGGGGTCTTTTTGAATTAACATGCAAAAGTGTTTCTTTGCATGAATGCTTTTGTTTGTGAAGAGAAGACTTCTTCTTGATCAAGGGCTTCTTAACTGCCTCTCGTGCATGTCTTTGCATGTTTTAGCAAAGCTCACTTGCACTCCCATGCAATGAAGGGATAGCTAAGTGGCAAATCTGAGTTGTCTTAAAAAGCTTACTCTCCTTCCCATGCAGTGAAGGGAAAGTCAATTGGCAGATGTGTGTTGTCAAAAGAACTCACTCGCACTCCTATGTCATGCATGAAAAGCCGAGTGGTAGTTCCGAGTTGTCATGCGCCGAGGTCCGACTTTTTGCTCGGTCAAACCCGGCATTCGTCCCACCCCGAAGCGAGCGCTAATAATCGTCCCTGGGTGAAACGAGTACAAATCCATACTCGTCCTTGGGTAGGACGAGTACAAATTTGCACTCGTCCCTGGGTGGGACGAATAAGAAATAAAGTGTCTAAAAGGTGCCAAACTGATTTTTGACTTGTAAAACTGCTGTGTAAGTGGTTAGAACCACTGTTTAACCTCTGGGGGCTACCCTGGGGGCTGTGTGTGTTAATGTGATCAGTGTTTGTAGTCACATAATCGGATTGGTGCTGTTTTGGTGTCTACAACTACCTATATATTGTATTGGGTACCGATAAACATACATCAAAAATACTCTAACTCAAAAATAGCTCTAAAACAACAAAAAACTTGAGAAGGTTGCAGAGGAGTGTCTATCAAAATAAGTCGATCGATTGCATAGGAGTGTCGATCGATGCAAGATGATCAGTATAAGTCGATCGGTTGTAGAGCCATGTCTATCGGCATAAGTCGATCAGTTGCAAAGCCATGTCTATCGATATAAGCCGATCGGTTGTAGAGTCATGTCTATCGATATAAGTCGATCGATTGTAGAGTTATGTCTATTGGTATAAGTTGATCGGTTGTAGAGGTGTGTCTATCATTTGTAGAGGTGTAGATCAGCATCAGCCTATCGATTGTAAGGATTGTCGATCGATATTTATCTATCGATTGTAGAGGTGTCGATCAATATTAGTCAATCGATTGTAGGACCATGTCGATCGACATTAGTCGATCAGTTGTAGAGGTGTCGATCAACATTCATCTATCGGTTGGGACTATCGATCAATGTTTACCTATCGGTTGTAGGGATTATCGATCAATATTTTTCAATCGGTTGTAGATGTGTCGATCGATATTAGTCTATCGATTGTAGGACCATGTCGATCGATATTAGTCGATCGGTTGTAGTGTTGTCGATCGATATTCATCGATCAGTTGTAGAGTTGTCTATCGGTATAAGCCTATCGATTGTAGGGATAGTCGATCAACATTTATCTATCGATTGTAGAGGTGTCAATCGACATCATTCTATCGATTGTAGGGATGTGTCGATCGATATTTATCTATCAATTGTAGGGATGTGTGATCGACATTTGTCTATCGATTGTAGGGACTATCGATCGGTATAAGTTGATCGATTGTAGGGAAGTGTCTATCGGCAAAAGCCTATCGGTTGTAGAGGATTCATGACTAAAAATTGGTAGAGTATTCTTCTTCCATTGTTCTTTTGTCCAAATCTCTTTTTCTATAGTTTCATAGGCACTGTAGGTGAACTATACGCAACTATGGTAGACAACTATCAATGTCATCTGGTTGTGTGTCAGGAGCATTTCTCTTGTCAGAGACTGCTTCTTGTCTCTTAGAGTATGTTTCATACGTAGTGTAGAAGCACTATCTGCAACTGTGGTCGATAAGTATCCATGTCATGTTGTGTGTTAGGAGCATTTTCTTGTCAGACTGCTTCTTGTCTTTCAGATGTCATTCTACAGGGCAGCATAGGTTCGTCTTGAGGGATGTCTACTATTTTCCTTCAATTTCATATACATTTCCTAACATCTGAAGGTTTTTCTTTACAGATACAATGTCACCTACTGAATATGGAAAGAAGGGAGGCCAATATTCTTGTAAAAAGACAATTCTAAAATATTTTACACAAATATCAAAATGCAATGAGGCATCAATCTCTACAGATTCTACACAACTTGCAGGTACAAACACCTTTTACCATCAAATTTTTAATATTTTTGTTCTTCTTAAATGTAAAACCTTTCTCTATTAATAGATAAATGGTTTTCTGCTTATCTACCTCTTTTTAAATGCTTTGTAAAATTGTATTATGTTAATTCTTTAAAATAGTACCTTTTTTACTTCAAAAAATGATAGAGAACACCAAACATTGAATGCAGTAAACATTGTCGACCTTGATGTGCATTCACTCGAAGATATTCTAGCAGATGAGATGGGACCACATGATAATTTTCCTAATAACGACATTCAACAACCACTTCAGGAGATTTTAAATTCAGACACATCAACCAAAAAAGAAAATGATAGTACAATTAAAATTCAGACCTCTAGGGAATCTTGTAGTCAAAAATCTAAACATCAAAAGATAAGCGAATGGACTATTGGAAGGGATTTTAAAAATGAATGGGCACGGTTATACCCCTTTATTGAGCGAGATGAGAAACTGAATGTGTGTAAATGCATTATTTGTACATGGAAGCTGGGAAAGGATCATTTATTGCAAAATAAGAAAGACACAATAGAAAAACATTGTGGGAAAGTTTACATCAAAGAAATACGAAGTGATGGAACAATTAACAGATTTCATAGGTGGAAGGATGCAACATAATGTGTGCATGTGAGATATGCACTTGAATATGAAAAAGCAATGAAACAAAAACAAACTCTCATTGAGAAGGGTGGAACAATCGAGGCACAATTTCAAAAAATTAATAAGATTGTATTAGCCTCAAAGAAATTGCAGTTTGCTATTGTATACAATATTCTAAAAAAGGTCGACCCATGTCTGATTTTGCTGATTTTAAGGAAATAATTCGCCATGTAAAGTACCAAACCAGTTCACATTGGTCAGATCGAAGTGGTTGGGAAATGGTAAAATGTCTATCACTGGTTGAGAAGGAAGACCCGAGAGAGAATGTGAAACAAGCCAAATTTATTTCACTTTCCATTGATGAGGTAACAACTGTTGACAACACATCTTGGATTTGCATACATGTTTACACATTCAAAAATCATTTGAGACAACCTCATTTACTAGCACTACATAAGATGATTGAAAATTGTAATGCGAAAAACATTTATAATGTTGTTGTAACTAGTTTAAAGGATATTGTCGGAATGGATGAAAAGGAAATTGCCACAAAGTTAATTTGTGTTGGAGCTGATGGTGCGGCTACAATGCAAGGACAAAGGAATGGTCTTTGTGTTAGGCTTCAGACTTCCATTGCCCCATATGTGATTCCTATTCATTGCATGGCTCATCGAATGAATCTTGCATACAAAATTGTGAGCAATTTTGATAATGTAGCTAGAGTGGAAGAACTCATCCATGAAATACACTCATACTTTTCATGCAGTCCAAAAAGGTTTGCAGAGTTTCAACAGTTTTCTCTAGGTGTAACTAAAGGCAGAAAAATGTTAAAAGATGTGGAAACCAGGTGGATTTCACTATTTCTTCCTACAAAAAGGGTATTTTCAGAATATCAATCCTTGGTTGGGTTTATGTATGCACATCGTAGGGATGTTGACAAGGCAAAATATTTGCTTTTTCGTATGACTGACTTGGAAACTCTTCTCACATTATGTGGTATTCTACCAATGTTACAAGAAATGAATACTATGATTAAACTTGCACAGGAAAGGGCAATTTATATTGTCGATTTCATGAGGATGAGAAAACAAATATGTATGATTATTGATAGGATTTATTTATCCGAAAAACATTTTGAGGATCCCAAGTTTGATAGTTGGAATACGTTAATTAATGTCAATGAACCGAACAACTTTTTAAAGTTCAACATCAATGATAATATTTGTATTGCTATCCATGGAAAGTTGATTCTTGTATATCATTTTGAAAAGTGATTAGATACACTGACAGATGATGTTGAACAAGTGCCCGTTACACATTCCGGATTCGATGAGGTTTTGGATAGCACTAAGAATAAATTGAAAAGAATTGCAAATGCATTAACAAGTGAAATAAGAGATCGTTTTAAGAGAGATGAGACACTTGAGGCCATGGCTGTTGTTAATCCTAATTTCTGGAATCCTTGTGGTGACCATAGTAGTAGAAGTGAGTTGTTTGTAAAATATATGGGTAATCTTATGACACATTTCTCTAAAAGTGTGGAAATAAATGGCATTGAAATCAATGGTATTCTAAACAAAGATCTTTTGAGACATCAATCAACCAATTTTGGAATAACAATGGATAATCAAATTGCACAATTCAAAAATCCACATGAGACTGGTTCAATCACGCGTTTCTGGAAAAAATTGTATCGAAGTAGTGTCTTACAAGATACTATGAGTGAATACTTTATTTTATATGAATTATGTCAGACAATGATTTTGGGATCTGTTGAAGACGAAAGGGTTTTCAGTGCATTAACTTTTGTTAAATCAAAAGTTCATAATAGGTTGGACAAAAATTTGGAAAATTGTTTGAGAATGTATGTGTCATCGTACGAGGTGGGTAAGTTTCCCTATGATAGAGCGTTGACATATTGGAAGTCCCTAGCAGAAAGAAGAGGTCTCTCTAATACTGTTGATAATGACGAAAATGATTCAGCTAGGAGTGATGATGAGATTATGGAAACATAGAATTCACAAATGATTCTCGGTTCTTTTGGAGAAGTCGATAAAGCTTTGTATCAGCTTCCAAAAATTTAAAAATTGCAATGATTATATGACAAATTCATATAATCTAAGATTTTTCGGATTTGAAATCATTTTGTAAAATTTTAGTGATTTGAATAAATTCATATTATCAGTGATTTTCCGTATTTGATATCATTTATAAATGTCAATGATTTGAAAATTTTCATATTATCAAAGATTTTTCGTATTTGATTTGTTGTAAAATTTTAGTGATTTGAAAAAATCATATAATCATTCAATTTTCAATTATTATGCATGTTTGCTTTTTAATGATATGGACTGTCTATGTTTTCAAAATTTATGATTTAAGCTATAACTTTGAGTAAGTTGAAAATTTGAAAACCATGTATACGTAATGATGCTATGTTATTGAACTAATTGTATATGTTGACAAAACATAGTTATTTTTCCTTTGACTTTAAATGTATGTTTGTATGTATCATTAGTATCATAAGTTGTATGATGTGACAAAATATAGTGATTTTTTATGGTTTATGCTTTGTCATTGAGTAAACCTTGTATACATACATAACTAGTAAAAATTTCTCTACATATGTATGAAAAATGCATGTAGTATATTACTCTAGATATGGAAAATGAAAATTTAAACCCATTCATAGATATATCCATTGTAAACTCACTTTGAAATATAAAAACAATATAGCATAATATAAATTACCATATTCATTTTTATACAACTATAATGACTAACTATGAATGCACTAAAAATTGAAACCCATGCATAGATATATCCTTCGTAAACTCACTTTGAAATATAAAAACAATATAGCATAATACAAATGACCATATTCATTTTTATACAACAACTATAATGACTATGAATGCACTAAAAATTGAAACCCATGCATAGATATATCCTTCGTAAACTCACTTTGAAATAAAAAACAATATAGCATAATACAAATGACCATACA
Source organism: Wollemia nobilis (assembly GCA_028583015.1). Lineage (NCBI taxonomy): Eukaryota > Viridiplantae > Streptophyta > Pinopsida > Araucariales > Araucariaceae > Wollemia > Wollemia nobilis. The sequence continues at coordinate 1,856,189 of JAQPPZ010002189.1, read as the reverse complement.
CATTTTTATACAACAACTAGAATGACTATGAATGCACTAAAAATTGAAACCCATGCATAGATATATCCTTTGTAAACTCACTTGAAATATAAAAACAATATAGCATAATAGAAATGAAAATACTCACTTTTATACTACAACAAGAATGAATATGAATAAACTGAAAATTTAAACACATGCATAGATATATCATTCGTAAACTCATTTGAAAATTGAAATATAAAACAACATAGCATAATATATGGAAATTGAAATTTAACCCTTTCATTAATATCTCCATCGTAAACTAACATTGAATATGAAAACAATATAGCATAATAAAAAAGACAAAACACTTTTCTATACAACAACAAGAATGACTTTGAATAAACTAAAAATTTAAACCCATGCACAGATATATCCTTCGTAAACTCATTTGAAAATTGAAATATAAAAACAACATAGCAGAATCCACAAGACAATACTCATTTTTATATCACAACATGAATAACTTTGAATAACATGTAAATCTATACCTATGCATATATTTCATAATATTCTATCGTAAACTCAAGCATATTTGAAACACCATAATACTTAAGAGATGAAAATAACACACAATTATAAATGTAAATAGTGTAATAGTAAAATAATAAAAGCAAGTATCTTGTTTTCAAATGAAAACATATGAAATGTCTTAAAATTGTCTTTCGAAATATCAAGTTTTAAAATTCAATTTCTCACTTCAGAATATTTTCCCCCTTCCTCCACTCCTTTTGCCTTCTCAATGACTTCCACAGTCTCCATAGCAATGACTCCTCCCTCATATTTCCCATGTTCAGCTCCTTTTTCCTCATCCACTACTTCCACGATTTCCACATTCTGCATTCCAATGACTCTTTTCTCGGGTTGGGTAACAGTACTATCAATTGCTCCAGAATTGATAAGGATCTTCTCAACATTTTGCATTCCATCGAGAAGGGTGTTTTCTTCTTTGCCAACATCTTCAGATGTTGGTCCTTGAACTTCTTTACCCTTCTCCTTTAGCAGAACATCAGGATCCAATCCGTTGCGGATAATGATTTTCCGCAAAATGTTGTTTTGTCGAACTGATTCTTGTGCTCTTTTTTTCATTGCCATGGAAGCGTTTAAGAACTCCTTTGCCATCCTGAGATAGTCATGCAGGTTTTGAACCTACTTCTTGAGATTTTCATACTTTACCTACAAAAAAGAAAAATAGTTAATCAACATGAAAAGATAATTACATTTTAAAAAAGAGAACAACAAATTTTTGAACACAAAAGTGATTAAGTCAAACCTCAGCAACATTCTTTGCAGCTACAACAACAACCTTTTTCTTATCACTTGCCCATTCATTGTAATAAGCTTGGGCCTCACCGTTTATGTTCTCCAATATGTTCATCATAAACTTTAAAATTTCATCTATGTATGATGTATTCACCTTCACAATGCCAGATTTTACTTGCTGTAGCAGAGCCTCCATATTTTCAGGTTCATTTTCAACAACAAATTTTTTTCTCTTTTTGAAAAATTATTGTATCGGGCATTAATTTCCTTTATCAACACCTTGGCCCGATACTCCCATTTTTTCATTTTTGTTATATCTGGAAGTAGTAAATCCTTAATTGTAGATTCAACATTATCAAAAACCAAATATTTTTTTAAAATATTTAATCTTTCATCCTCTTGTCGAGGAGGAGCCTGACGGGTGCTTGTTTCCCTTGGAGGAGATTTGCTTGAACATTCTGCACCTTCATTTCCTTTGTCTTGAAGCAATTTTGATAGTTGAAAAGTAGTGGGTGTGTTATCTTGCAAAAATAAATCTTTATCAAGTGGAACTTCATCCAACCTAGCACTAGAAGCTTTCGGTATATCCTTAAAAGTAAAATTAGCAATAGAAATATGATCGAATCTTGAAAAAGTCTTTGATGCTTCTTTCTCTAAAAATTGTTGTGTTGCTTCTCTCTGTGGCCTAGATGGAAGAATGTGTTTTCCAACTGGGAAGCATTGACCTCGCATTTGAGTTTGGCATTGTGGAGGAGGGGGCGACATTTGTTGATTTTGTTGACGAAATTGTTGTAAGGGACCTTAAAACATAAAAATAAAAATTAGTTATAAAATTTGTGAAGGTAGAAAATAAAAACTAGTTATAAAATTAAATTATGAAAATTGGTTGCAAACTTTGTTATAACACTTATCGACAAGAAAAAAACATCTTGCGTAGTTGCTGCTATAAATGGAATGTGGGCATGTTGTACATCTGAAAAAAAAAATTAATTAAAAATAGTAAAAAATTTGTTTTTGCAGTAATTAAAACTTACTCCCCGAAGATGAAACCTCTTGCGCAACTACGCCCGTTGGCATTGGACGTGCAACCGCAGGTGGAGGTTGTCGATGATCAGGAGAACTAGATCTTCTATGTTTCCTTGTTGATCTTCTCCTTAGCGGTGGTGTTGTTTCCTCTACAGGTGTTTTGGAGTCTCTTGATTCCTCTGGATTATAACCTCTGACAGTAGCATCCCGCTTTGAAGAGGAAGAGGATGCCCTTTTCTATGTTTGGTATAAAATGTCAAAATTACAAAAAGATAAACAATGGAAAAATAAAAAAATTTACTTAAATATTAACAAAAAAATTACCTGAACCTGTTGTTCTGTCATGGCTAAATTGACTAGGGTTGAGTGCCAAGATGTTGGTACTGGAGTGTTCTGCAAATTATAAAAATATTCATAAAAAAATAAATAATATAATTGCATGTGCTAACTGTCGGTGAGGGTGAAGCGTGGGTTTTCACGTTCTCTATTTCCAATCTGATCCGATGTGAGACATAGGTGGACTAGTCGAATTTTTGGTGTGCAATACAATGGACCAAATACGCTAAGGCCCACATCAGAATTTATGTCGGCCTTCCTTGCAGAATGAGTCTAGCAAGGAAGAATTCACAACATGCCCAAAGAAATTTATTTTCAATCATCGGTACGATCAAACCCCTTCTGGACTTGGTGGACGTAACTACAAAAATACAAAATCAGTAATTGTACACTAGTGACAAGAATTTAAATTCAATTAAATAAAAAAATAGTTATACCTTGAAAATATTTCGACTGCACTTTGAAGTTGGTCTCCAAGTAGAGTTTGTCATCATCAGTTAATTGGTATTTGGAAGTGATAGGCTCAACACCAACGTGGGGCAATGTTGTCAATCTGGCGACATCTATGGTTGTGAAAGAAAGAACGATGTTTTTATTGTCGATGATAAGATTTACCTTACCCGAATCCATATTATAAGCTACAATGATCCTCTCCACTAGTTTAATGTTCGTGTCAAAATGCGGCATTGAAACTAGACCCCAAAGACCATAGTCCATGACCCAAGACATGTCGTAACCCGGTGTTGATAAAATTTCTGAAATCAGGGGTAAACCAGGTTTTTATAATTAACTTTAAATATTCCAAGGGTTGTAGGGGATGCCATAGGGTGTACGGGTATGGATAAGAAGATATAGTGGAAAAGGGTTCAAATGGGAGAAAAATGGTTAAAAATCGCTTAAAAATTAAGGTAAAATGTTAAAACCAAGATAAAAGTGGAGGAAGAGGGTTAAGATTGCATTAAAATGAGAGGAAAATGGGTAAGAATGCGTTAAAATAGGAGGAAAATGGTTAAAATTATGATAGAAAAGGTGAAAAAATGATTGTTAATCCCTTTATATAGACTTTTCTGCATGCAATAAGCTCCTGGATGGGTGACACGTGTCCTCTGCATGCAATCGTTTAATGGATGGATGACACGTGGTACAAATGCACTGCTACTACCGATTGGGAACTCGACACTATTGTAGCACATCGACATGCTTACAACTGATTATTAATCGATCATCATGCCTAAATCGATTGTATCTATAGATCATCATACCTATACGATCATCATCCTATATTGTCATCCTATAATTTCTTGATCATCATGCTTTGATCATCATCTATGATCATCATCTTGCATCATCATACCTATAATTGATCATCATACCTACTTATTATATCTTTTCTTTTATTTTATCCTATTGTATCTTGTAGTCGATCATCATTCCTACAATCGATCATCATTCTTGTAGCCGATCGTCATTCCTACAATCGATCGTCATGCTTGCAATCGATCGATATTCTTGCAACCCATCATCATGCTTGAGCATCGATCGATCGATCGGCATGCTGCAATCGATCGTCATGCCATCGATCGTCATGTCGGCCTAAAGTCTTTCATATCGACCTAAAGCTTTTAAGTATGTCGTACATTTTTAGATTTTGCAAACCGATATTCATAGCCCCCAACATAGAAAAATTCGCCACGGTTTGAAAATTTTTGGAGATAAATTAATGAAATTCGCCACGGTTTGAAAATTTTTGGAGACAAATAAATGCAATTCGCCATGTATACTTCTACAAATTTCATCGGGATTCCAAGACAATTCACCTTGATTTTATAAATAGATTTTGGGGCCGACCCCTTATGCATAACCCTACCTTGAACAACCAATTGAAGGAAGGCTTGACAATAAAAAAAAGGTAGCAATTTGGAGAAGTAAAAATATATTCTTGAACAAGAAGATAAGGAGGAGAAATCAAAGTTTTTGAGAGCAACAAATCAAGAGATTTGGACAACAATATTAGGCAACATTTAAAGGGGAAAATATAGTTGTGTTTTGGAGAATTTCAAGGCAGATTTTCTATGAGCATTGGACAACATTTGGTCAAAGAAAGGTTCTACAAGTTTTAGAATTTGAAGGCATCATATTGTAAAATATTATAGCTACAAAATATACACCCTTGGACAACACATTTGAATGAGAAATAGGCAGCAATTTAAGCTAGAAAATTGGAAAATAAGAGCAGAAAAAAAAAGGAATTAAAGTTTTAAAATAGATAAGTTTTAGGTAGCGACTAAGTGGAAAGGAGAGCTAAAAAAATTACAAATTTGAGGGAGAAAATAGGTGAACTAAATCACCAAGAAGACTAGCTACAGACGAGGCCAAAAGGTATTCCACATTCATTCTATAAAAGTTCATTATTAAGAATTATTATAAACTTTTTTTAGAGTACCATATTAAATTTATTTAAGGAGCAAAATATAGTTTGAGTTGAAGTTTATCCAAGCTAAGGAAGGAGACATCATTTTCATCATTGAACCTACCAAATAAAAATAACAAAAGATAGACTTAAAAGGAGAACTAAGGAGGAAGAAATATTAGAGAGAATGCTATTTTTTATGCCTACATAGTACAACAAGAGAAGGTTAAATAAGTTTAAGGGAGCAAGATTTTTTAGAAGTGTCTAAAGACACAAAAATTTGCATAGTAGAAGGAGAGAATAACCACCATATTTAGACAAATTAAACCACCATTGAGAGGTGGAACCATCGATCCAATATAGAGAAGCCACTAGAAGGAAGAAAGAAAATCATTTGAGCAACCATTAGAGAATAAAAAAAGTGCCATTAGAACATAGCTGAACAACCGTAAAACAAAAATCCAAGTTTTAGGTTTGAGCACCATTGGAGAGAATTCAAAAAGACATTGACAAGCAGCTTGAGCACCAAGGAAAGGTGAAGCATCACTTTGAAGACAAAATATTGAAAGAAAGTGAAGTGCATTCTAGTCAAGAAAATAAAAAGGGTGCAATACATATTTAGAAACCTAGGGAAAAGAGGAATTATAATTTGAATGATCACCACTAGGCAACATAATTCTGAGCAAGTGAAGAAGCTATTTACCACTTGTCATATCACTAAAGAAGGAGAGTCAAATATGGTTGAAAAATACTCATTATTGAGTGTTACATAGCAAGGAAGAGCATTGGAGAATCAACGTACCTATATAGTTGGTAAATCAAAGGAGTAAAGTTATTAATTTCCACTTGGCATGTCAAAAATAGAGGGCCAATCACAAAAACATAGTCTGATATGAAGGGAAGTCTAACCACCATTGTAGAGGAGACAAATGAGTCCAACAAAGAGGAATATAGAATGTTAACCAAAGGCACATTATAGTCTATAAGTAGAGGTGCATACATGGAGAAATCAAGAGCAATTGGAGCTCATATATGGAGGACTTTAAGTACCTCAATCCCACCTGCAAGAGCTAGTGAAGAGGCATTGAAGTCAAATATTGAAGAGCTACATTGGAGAAGAGTGATATTTACATTAAAATAGTTAAGCACCCTAGAAGAAGCATTAATTTGAATTCCAAATTTCTAAGTGAATAAAAGAGCCAACCACCACATTAGTAATACCTTCTTACATGCAATAAAGGTACGAATCAAAAATTCACTATCAAAGAACGATCAAGAAAGGCATGTAAGGATATTACACAAGCACTACAAGTAGAAGAGAAGAAGATGTATTGAAGAGTGAAAATAATGAGTGCCAAGGATCATTAAATGCAAGGAGAGCATATTTAGAATGCAGGTTGCAGAGTCAAAGAGTAGCAAGTTGAAGCTTTAAGCACCATATTCAAGTGTAGACACTTAAAACATGTCATGTCGATGGTGACTAATCATATGGAATATGTTAGAAGACCATATGGAAGACCTTTGGATAAATCCAAAGTATAGCAGTGGTTTTTACCACTCATTTAGGCTCCTTGACCTATTCAGTGCTAACCATGGCTGACACCTACGGTTAGCAAAATCTTGTATGCTAACAACAGATGACACCTACGGTTAGCAAAATCTTGTATGCTAATCGCATCTGACACCTACGGTTAGCATTGTAACAAACTTGGGCAACTAGAACTGAGTCAAATCAGTTGCAACAGTTGAATTGCAATAGTTTTCAAAGTGGTTTGGGCTGGGAAGCATCTAGAAGCTTCCTCTCAACTGCCAAATCTTGTTCTTGGCTTCTCCATGAAGCTAGAGCAAGGATTTTTGGGAGTCTAATTAAGACCCCAATTTTAGAGAGCAAGATTCTAAAGAATAGCTCAATTGCACATAGCTGAGCCCTATCGGATTGGAGAGCAATTTCATATCCCCTTAAGGAGTAACAAAGTGTTGTTCAATTGATCAATGACAATTGTGCATGCAATAATGCAGATATTAAGAGCTTGAGGAGCAAGCTTGAAAATTTACACACCTCCATTGCTAATTCCATTAAATTCAAACACCAATCTGTTCCAAAAAATACAGGTGACCCTTGACCATCAATTCCTTGGAGAATTTAAGAGTTTCTATCCTTGGTTGCAAGATAAAGGACACTTTCATCTTAATCGTGGCTATGAGCCACAATTAATAGTGCCAACTGCACCTTAGATCTACAACTAAGGTTTTATGCTCAGTAGTAGTTTTCCATTTTCAATCATGTAATTAGCTTAATCTAGCATAGAATTACATTTTAGCAAATATTTGATTGATTAATTTAGGAATTAGATGTAAATTTGCTTCACCTTTTCTTACATTTGTTAGTCTATATTAGTTTCATGAAATTCAAATTTTCTAATGGTTAATTAGGATGTTTCTTAGCTAGATTCATGTTTCTTTACATGCTATATTAAAATTTCCTCATTTATTGCATAGATTGATAGTTTTACATGCTTTCTTGCTTTCATGCTATTCTTTATGCAATATTCCTTTTAAAGCCTCATCAAGAGAGGCCTCCTTTGTTACTAATTGCTTGTTGTTTATTGATCACAGGGAACACGTATTGAAAGAGACAAAGTATACAATTCCTTCGTCAATGTGAAGAAGAGGGTCATCGACACCCTAGAGTAGTTCGTGTCACCCTAAAAGGCACTTGGAAATCACACATACCCTTGAGAGGGAAATAATTACACACTCCTATTGTAATATTGTATCAAAGTGATTATACCTAAGAGGGATGTACTTGTAATTGGATTTTGACTTTGAATACAATGGAATAAAGTCTTTTTCTTTTTTATTCATGTGTTGTCAATTTCTTATTCTTGTATGCATGCTATATTTTTATCATTTGTTATAATAGGATACATTAGGTGTGAGCCTTTTTGGTGGTTACAGTAGGCGATCACGATGGGGTCTTAAGTAGATGGGGCTTCGCTACTCTTTTGATTCTATAATTATCTACTTTTTTATTATATATCCAATGGATAGAGAATCATGCAAATCGGAGCTATAACAAATATTTTATTTTGGTTTTATGATTACTTTATTTTTGAAGCCGAAAATTGAGAAAAACTGCACTGAAACGGTCATAAAAGGTCTAGACAACTCCAAAACTTGCCAAATTTGCTTTGTTGTCTTAGTTTTACCATTGTGCACCTCTCACAAAAATTTTGGGTCCTAACTCTTCATGGTTCAAAATATCCCAAAAATTCCTAAAAGTGGTCATTTCACCACGAGCCCCGGTTGGCCAATTATTTCAAAAATACAAAATTTTGACCCAAAAATCATATTTTTGAGTTATAGCTCATTGTGATCAGCTCGTCGCACTGATTGTTTTGATATATAACACTTTCAACCTTTTTTTTGGAAGTCAAAATTTTTTTATATGGCTAGGAGACCTCCCATGATGAGAAAAACCTCCAATCTAGAGAGGGAATCAGGTTCCATGACCACTGAACATATTAAAATAAGTCCAGAAGACATTTCCATCCTTTAATGGCATCCTAGGTCTTATCATAACATCAATACCATCCATAGGGGGTCCAACCTTCGAGATAGCCTTATTAGAGAGGCACCCACAGGTCCTCCAAGAGGCCTTCCTGAATGGAACACCTTGATAGAATTCTATATAAGGAACAATCCACCAATTGAGGAGCCTAGTAGGTCAATGTCATAGGTTCACATCCCAGCTTGCTCTATACATCAATCAGAAAGTGATCATGAACATACACCATGGCCTAGCTTGGGTGAGCAAACCACCCCATTGGGTCGAGCAAGTGACCCCCCTACTCCTAATAGGGAGCCTTCTGTGCAACCTGAATATACAGATATTACATCTAAGCCTGATTATGCATCATTTATCATAGATGAGGAATAGGACCCAATTCATCCTCCTATTCCTTGTGAAGAGTACGTGGGGCAACCACGTTGTGGCTCTACATCGTCAAACTATATAGAGCCCAATCATGACTCAAAATATCATGTCAATGCAACCTTTAAGGAGTGGAAAATAAGTGATAGATCCTACTAGGGGGAAAAGACATGATAAACCCATGTGTATCTCAAATACAAGGATACATAGCCCCCATATAGTTGAAAAATAGGATCATTCACATTAGGCACTGAGACCGCAAATTGACCAACAACAAACGGATCAAATCCTGTTGGATCAAAAATAACTAAATCAGTAATAGGTGGACTCGCCACAAGCACACATACAAAATTTGTATCAACAAAAGATACAATAACAACAAGAGATACAACAAGAGCAAGTGCAAAATACATTGAGTAAAGTGGCACTTACGCCTAGAAACCAGAGGATGCAACAATGCATAAGGCGTCCAGTGTAATCTCAGAATATTTCACTGAGGCCATGCAAAAATCATGTTCAACATCATAGGTTGGTATTTTATTATCATCATGAACCTCATACTCCTCAACATTACCAAGATACATACAATGAGGAATCATATGTAAAGTTCCAATGGGAACATCAAGATGAAGTGGATGCTTACCCTGAATCCAATTATGATGAGGTGCCTAAGGATTATACTTATCATCCACCTCAACATAAAAAGCGACCTCCTCTACCTAATCAAGGGTGAAAAAATGAAGATCATATCATTTCATCAAGGCCATACAAAGTGCTAGCTGATCAGATAAATGCATTCAAAAAACAAAATCAAAGAGGTGTTTATCAAAAACCCATGCTAAAGCAACTTAGAAATCAACCTTTGCATCCATCAGTGTCTTCACCGACATACCCATCGAATTTCAAGATGCCTCAACTTGAAAAGTTCAAATATGATGAAGATGCACAATAGCACATGACAAACTTCATCCATATGTGTTTTTATCTTCAAGACAATGATTATTTGATGTTGAGAATCTTCATAACAACATTAGCTAGGGATGCTTTAGAATAGTATAATCATTTACCACATCATAGCATAAACACCTTTGAGCAATTGGCTGATGCATTCCTGCAATGTTTTGCCTCTAGTGCTAAGAAAACAACAAACTTGACTGCCTTGGTTATTCTTTGTCAATTGGATGATGAGCCAATCATTAAGTATGGCAATAAGTGGAGGAAGGTGATGTCAAAACTACCTTTCACCCTACCCACAAAAAATCTCATTTGAATATTTATGAGAAGTTGTTCAAAAAAAATTTCACTTCTCTTGCAATTGCAACAGTATCAAACATTTGAGGAAGCCTTAGCATAGGCCTAGGTCATTGAAGACATCAAGATACAAGAGGGTGATATTACATGCCACAAAAAGGAATGGCCAAACAAGAATATTATAGGTGGCGGTGTGCAATGAAATGTGATCCCAATCAATCAAGTTGTTTTGAGTATTTCCAGATCCTCAAACCAGGGTGCACTGCCTCCACCAATGCAGCATAATTACCAATCTCATCCTCCTCTAGTCCAAAATCATATGCACAATAATCAGATATAGGGCCAACAACATTGGCCACAATGACAATATACTAATTTGCCAGAGATATTAGCATCACTCTTTGATAAATTATATGAGGCAGGAAGGATCAATCTTCCAGATTTACGTCCTTTGAAAACTAATAAACATAGATCAAAGGCGCATAGATAAAATGTATATTGTGTTTACCATCAACAAAGAGGTCATGACATATAGACATGTTATCCCTTTAGATATGTAGTGCAGGATATGATCGAGAGGCAAGAGCTTCAGATAGGATTCTTCCAAGACCCCTTGCATGCACACAAAGTAAACATAGTACCTATCAATCAAGTTGAACAATCTAATTAGGTGCATATCAATAAACCTCCCCAAGATTTTGTTGAAATGATCAGTGTTGTAACAGAGAAATAGGATTGTCAAAATCGATCTTCGCAATCGGTGGCATCTTCCAATGTTTCACCTTCACTTGTCTCATCTTAGTGGGACATTGGCACTGCATAAAATTGCACATCACAATAGGGGGAATCAGTTTCTACTATTTCTCCTATTTAAGCCAATCATGACACATCAAACACAATGCACATTGGGGGTCTTCAAGGTGTCAAACCTTCCCCATCATCCACATCATGATTAATGAAGCAAAGTGAGACTTCTCAAGGTGTCACACCTTCCTCACTTTCATCGAGTGGCACACACAATGGGGGTACCTAAGGTAGCGTATCTTCCCCTTTTAAAACATAAAAACAAGAAAAAATCATAAAATATTAAAATTTCAAAAACAAATAAAACATTTAAATTTCAAAAACATTTGAAAAATAAAAAAATTCAAATATCAAAACATAAAAAATATGGAAAATATCAAAATCCATATACATGCACAAAAGACCCCAAACGCATTTGTAACCCTCTAGTCACCCCCTAAAAATTTTCCAAGGGTTCCTAAAAATCACTTGGTCATGTCAGTCAAAGTCTCTGAGGATTTTTTTAGAACCACTCGGTCATCCCAAAAGGCTCCAAGGGTTCCTAAAACCGCTTGGTCATGTTAGTCAAAAGCTCCAAGGTTTCTTAAGAATCGCTTGGTCATCCTAAAAATCTCCAAAGGTGTCCATAGTCCCTTTGGTCAATCCAAAAGCTCCAAGGGTTTTTTGAAAAATTGTTTGGTCACCCTTAAAGGCTCCAAAGGCATGTACTCACCGTTTGGTCAAATATTAAGGCTCAAAAATCCATAAAAATTGAAAAAGCAATAAAAATCCATAAAAATTGAAAAAGCAATATATAAAATCCAAAAAAAAAATTGGTAAAGCATAAAATCCAAAAACATATGCATTTACATTTTCATTTGCATTCACACATGCATTCGTTGCTTTACATTGCATATAGGCATTCTTCATACGTTGCATTTCGTAGTAGAATGGATCATGTTTGTTAGTATTACAAACGACACCACGTTTGTGTCTAAATCATGCACCTCTGCATTTATCACAATCCATTGTATTCATACAAAATGCTTGTTGCTATAAAATACGTAAGTATCCAAAAGTTTTCTAGTCACTCAGCCATACCTAGTGGGTTTCTCAAATGTCATAGAAATTTTATTTTGCTTTTGTAGATGAGGTCATTAGTTGGGATAGTACTTGACATATCAGGATCCCGTCACTAAGCAAAACATATAAAATCCTGCTAAGATAAGGGAGGATGAAAGTTGTGAAAGTGGTCCTAGGTTCTCTAAAGATATGGGTTTTATTGCCTACTTGTCTTGCAAATAGTTCGGTCTAGAGTGGTGAATCTTGGAAAAAGAACAAGAATTTCCCCTACTCGTACATAGATACAAAGTTTAAATCTCAAATCGAAATTCAAAGTTCAAATCCTAAAATTTTCATAGTTTATAGTTCAAAGCTCAAATATCAAAGTAATATAGTGAATAAAAAACACTATACAAATCCCTTGCTCAACGTAAATTGTAAATGAAATGTAAAAAATAGTGAAAAATCACTACATATGAGCAAGGATCAAAAAATAGGGTGAGAACTTGAATTCATGTATTGTTCACCATTCAAAAGCCATAGAGTGAACCCCGATCGCAGCAATAGATTGAAAGAGTCTCGTATGCTTATGGAGTAGTAGTTCTGTTGGTTGATCCCTAATCGCAACAATGGGTTGAAAGAGTCCCACTTACTTTTAGATGGGTAGTCCTGATCAATTTGCAAGATGAGCTAGCTCTAGGTGCCTAGGATTGCCTAGCATTATAGTCCAATCAAATTTGAATCAAGGATTATACGAACATATGAGGAACCTGATCTCACACATGGGTTGAAAGAGTCCCGACTGAAATCTAGGGTATGCTTATGGTCCATCTAAAAATATTCACGTGCACACACAGGGGTAATGAACATTTGGGTCATTCGTGGTGAAATCTTTTTCCAACAAAAGCCTTGTATAGTTAGTATGTGATTTTTGAGAAGTCTACTAGGGTGTTTGAGTCTCATGGAAAACCTCAAAAATATCTCTAATAGCAACAACATATCCATGATCACAAACCATCAAACATAAAAGTCATTCAATCATCAAACTGCAAAGTATCAAATTCATGATACATCATTACATAAAGCAAAAAGTTTTCAAGATATAGGATAGATACCGGATGGATATCAGAAATGATATTTAGATGGCGACTGTCTATATTGTGCATATTTTTCAAAATTGCAAAAGAAATATCGAGTAACATATCATATCATTCGCATCATACCACTTCATACCATTGCATTTCATATATGGGTGGTTAATTGATTAAATTATTGTAATGAGGATTTGCAATTACATTCATGATTTTTACACATTCAGTGGTGTTGTCCATTAGATTGATAAACACGTATCGCATTGATTTTGTGTGTTTTAAGTGATTAAAGCATACAGGTTCATTTACATTAGATTACTATCATGTAAATAATGCATTACCATACATTGCATTCACCATGTCATAACATCATAAATTAGATGCATATAAGTAAAGCAAATTAAATAGTGCATCCATATGCAAACATCATAGTAGTCCATATACATATCTAGATCATAATATCTAGTCATACATCCATCATTTAGCTAGTGCATGTTATCCATACATCACATCATATAGCATCAAATAAACATAATATCTGAGCATTGCATCCACGTGCATATCATAAAAATAAAATCAAAATAAACAAAAAAATTATTTTTAAGTATCAACTGGGGCATTATCAGTATCGATCCCCAAATTCTCCAAAGAAGCCTAAATATTTGGTCTTTTCATTCAAGTCATAAACGCAAACATTTAATCACAATAAGGAGTTTTAAAATGGACAATTAAGCAAATCTACAGGTCCAAAATTTCAAAAATTTCAAAATTAACAAAAAATTAAATAATTCAAAATTCAAATGTGCCTCGTATTCAGTCATTTATTCTACACACTTGGTGGTTGCAGCGACTTGCGCTCCATGCAATACGACAAGATGAGTAAATTACCATAAGGACATTTGGGGTAAAATTGTCATCGTTGATTTGATATGCTTATTTTCAATACCAAAGAAGGCCTTCGAGGCTGGACCGCTCCACGGGAATGAAGTAATCATTTCATTTTTCTATGATATTTTTAGCAAATCATCGATAATATGATTCACCACAAGCATAATTGACATTGCTATCATTTTGATTCCCTAAGAAGGCCTTCGTGGTTGGACCGCTCCATGGGATAGGAATATGCAATTACTTTAAACGATGTAATCATAGCTGATTAGGCCTCACCAAGTATTCAAATGCTAAATCTTAATTTGTTCAAGATCATTCATAGTGGTCAAGTGACCTTGTCGCTTCATTTAAGTGTCATTACCCTCGTCGAATAATCACTTTAGGGGTAGTCATAATAACCAATTCATAATCAAAATAAATAGTTAAATGCTTAATCATTTTTAAGTGCATTCATTCAAGAGTCATTGCCAAATACAATCATGCACCCTCCTTGCTTGGGGCAAATAAATAGGATATCAAGATCAAATTTCAAGCAAACTGGGCAACTTGTCTCCTAATTGCCACTAAGGCTAGGATTTGACTTAAGCTTATCTCCTAATTTCCGTCAAGGCTAGGATTGGACTTAAGCTTATCTCCTAATTATCGCCAAGGCTAGGATTTGACTTAAGCTTATCTCCTAATTGTCGTCAAGGCTAGGATTGGACTTAAGCTTGTCTCATAATTATCGTCAAGGCTAGGATTTTGACTTAAGCTTTCCAGAATCAAGTTCTTCAACTCATTGAAGGTAATGATTCAATTATGCATTCTCTTTTGATGATTGGGGCATCTAATGTTGATCAGACTAATGATCATCATGCAACCTTTGACATCATTTTAGGAGGTCTATTTTTTCTCATGCGTTGTTTGATCTCACAATGCATCATAAAAGGGGCATCTGTAGATACCTAAAACACATCATGTCAATGGTGACTACTCATATGGGACATGCTAGAAGATCATATGGAAGACCTTTAGACAAATCCAAGGTATAGCAGTGGTTTTTACAACTCATTTGGGCTCCTTGGCCTATCTAGTGCTAACCATGGCTGACACCTGTAGTTAGCAAAAGCTTAAATGCTAACCATAGCTGACACCTATGTTTAGCACTGTAATGAACTCGGGCGACCAGAGCGGAGTCAAATCAGTTGCAACAACTGAATTGCAATGGTTTTCAAAGCAGTTTGGGCTAGGAAGCATCTAGAAGCTTCCTCTCAACTACCAAATCTTGTTCTTGGCTTCTCCATGAAGCTAGAGCAAGGATTTTTTGGAGTCTACTTAAGACCCCAATTTTAGAGAGCAAGATCCTGAATAATAGCTCAATTGCACATAGTGGAGCCCTGTCGTATTGGAGAGAAATTTCATATCCCCTTAAGGAGTAACGAAGTGTTGTCCAATTGACCAATGACAACTGTGCATGCAACAATGGAGATATCAAGAGCTTGAGGAGCAAGCTTGACAATTGACACACCTCCATTGCTAATTACATTGAATTCAACCACCAATCTATTCCAAAAAACACAAGCGACCCTTGACCATCAATTCCTTGGAGAATTTGAGAATTTATAGCCTTGGTTGCAAGAGAAAGGACACTTTCATCTTAACCGTGGCTATGAGCCACGGTTAACAGTACCAACCACACCTCAAACCTACGACTAAGGTTTTATTCTCTCCTTCCTCTATTTTAGCAGTAGTTTTCCATTTTAAGTCATGAAATTAGCTTAATCTAGCACAAATTTACATTTTAGTAGATATTTGACCTATTAATTTGGAATTAGAGGTATATTTGCTTCACATTTCCTTGCATTTGTTAATCTAGATTAGTTTCATGCAATTCAAGTTTTCTAATGGTTAATTAGGATGTTTCTTAGCTAGATTCATGCTTCTTTACATGCTATATTACAATTTCCTCATTTATTGCATAGATTGATAGTTTTACATGCTTTCTTGATTTCATGCTATTATTTATGCAAGATTCCTTTTAAATCCTCATCAAGAGAGGCCTCCTTTGTTACTAACTGATTCTTGTTTTTTCTTTATCACAAGAAATAGGTATTGAAAGAGACAAAGCATAAAATTCCTCCCTCAACGTGAAGAAGAGGGTCATCGACACCCTAGAGCAGTTCATGTCACCTTGAAAGGCACTTGGAAATCACACCTACCCTTGAGAGGAAAACAATTACACACTCCTATTTTAATATTGTATCAAAGTGATTATCCCTAAGAGGGATGTACTTTTAATTGTATTTTGACTTTGAGTACAATGGAATAAAGCCTTTTTCTTTTTTATTCATGTGTTGGCAATTTCTTATTCTTGTATGCATGTTATATTTTTATCATTTATTACAATAGGATGCATTAGGTGTGAGCCTTTTTGGTGGTTACATCAAGAAGGTAAGAAATATTTAAATTGAATCTTTGAAAATTTTAAGGAGGCATATGGTATATTAATTTTGAAGTAAAGAATAATTAATTATATTTAAGGTTATTTGAATAATAAGAGAAATAAGGTGATAACATTAGAAGAAGCATTGAATGACTTAAAATATATTTGAAGTAAGAATTTTTTTGAAAAGGTTTTTGAAATTACTCTCTTCACTCTTGAAATATATATTGCATTGAAATATTTTCAAATAGATTAACTTGGAGAAATAAGGACTTCTACACAAAAATTGAAATATTAATTTTGCAAATACCTTTGTTTTCTAAATTTCCAATTAGGGAGTTATAACAATTTCAACACCAATTTAGGCTCTTGGAATTTAGAAATATTACTATTAAAAATTGAAGCACTACATAAAGTTATTAAAAAGTTGGAAATTACATTCAATATTGGCCTCTTGCTTAAATTAATGAGACATAAGAAATCCAACTTAAAGGTCTTGAAAATAGAGAACCTTATCAAAATTGGAATTGCATCAAAAACTATCTTTATCTTTCTATTCATAAATAGGGAGAAATAAGGTGAAGAATAGAATTCGACCATTAGGGAGATAAAAGGTATTCAACTTGAAATAAAAAACTAGAAAGCTAAGTAAATTATTAAAGCCATATTATATTCAAAACACTTGGTTGATTTTACATTAAGTATCTAGCATCAAAATATAACAATGCAAACTTTTTTCTGTCTTGGGTTTGATCATTCAACCCCTTTTACTAGCACCTCTTGTATGGCTTTCTTGCATGATTTGAATGGCATATCTCCTACTTGATTGCAATCAAACTTCAATAAATGTGCTTACTTGTTGTTGCTCCTATTTTAGATGTTCACTAAAATCAAACTTCAATTTCACTATATTTGGTACCTCAAATAATGCATCAACGTATTCACTATGAATGTTTGAATTACTCCAAGCCTATTGACATTTCACTTCTCATGTGCCATATGGCACTTAATATCTTCTAATTCTCCAATTTCGCTCACCTTGTTCTCCTCAATAATTTATATTCCCCTTACAACATAACTCTACCTAGTTTGATGAGATTATGACAATTTGGGCATTATACTTTACAAGTATCTTACCTCCAACAAAGATTCAAGTGTCTCCTTTAATATTGGTACAATATTGATGCTTGGATTTTACCCTAGATCATCCTCCCCAACACTTTGTCTTCTCTACACATGTCCCTTCAATATATTTTGCAAGAAATGTTTCCTTCATTCTTGATGCTTGGATTTTTATCTAGCTCTTCAATGCTTTATCTTCTCTATGTATGTTCCTTCATTGTATTTTGTAGAAACATCTCGATTACCTTCATTTGAAATCCTTGAGTGGAGCTATGGTGGTGTACCTTTAGCTTGGTGGCTTCATTTCATTTTTATGGTGGTGGCTCTTCCTTGAGTGGTGGTGGCTCCTCTTTGAGTTGTGGTGGATCTTACTTAAGCCTAGTGGCTCTTCTAACTTAGTGATGCTTTTACTTATCCAAACAGGTGGATCATTCTTTTCTTGCATGTTAGTTCCCTTGGTGTATTTAAACACTATAAAATTTTCTCTATTTTGAGCCCTTATTTGGTATTCTATTTTCTTAGTAAATATGCCCTTATTTAGTTTCTTTTGACTTCAATAAATCTGCACTTTTATAAGATTGTAAAAACATCATTTAATACTTCCTTATTTCTCCTTTTCAATTAAGCTTTAACTTAGTTATTTGTTGTTTTATTTTTTCAGATTTTAGGACATGAATGCTACCACATTATTTTGCTTGAAGACTCTATATTTCAATTTCCTTTTTCAGAATTAAGTAAATCTAATAAAGTGCTCTAAAATACTTAACATAGACTAGTTTTAATGCTTGACTAGTAAACTTTTGTAGCACCAATATCGCACACCTTTTTGGCCTCCTTTTATAGCTAATTTCCATGGTGATTTGATTCACCCTTTTGTTATTTAAAACTCATAATTTTTTTAGCTTCACTTCCTTTCACTTTGCTACTCTAAACTTATCAATTTTGTAGCTCTAATTGCTACCCAAATATCAACTTGCTTATGTCCAAAAACTCTCTCAAATATGACCTAAATTTCTTCAAAATACATCTCTCTCTTCTCCTACTAATGCTGCCCAAAAATATGACTTTTGTGGTTTCAATTCTCCTCCAAATTCATTCTCTCTAACTCTAAAATTTGCATCTATTAGTTTTGTCCGAATGATGCTCAAATTTGCATCTCAAATCTCTTCAAATTTATGCATTTATAATCTGGTTTCTTCTCCTTATATTGTTGTCCAATAATCTCCCATATCTCCTTCAAATTTCTACCTTCTTTTGCTGCCAAGCCTTCCTTCAATAGACTATTCAAGATCTCTTCAAAATATGCACAAATATTCTCCAATAAGAAGTTCTATATTTTCTTCAATTTTTTGTACTATTATCCTTCAACTTCTACCTCAAAAATTAGCAACCTCCTTCTTTGTAATTCAGCCTTCGAATATTTTATGGTTGTCTTCATAAAAATTCAAATCTAGTGGTCTCTTCTAGCTTATTTATCCTTCAATATTCTTGTCAAATTATGACTTCATATTTGGCCTCTTTCACTGGAATATTCCTCAAGAATCTAAATATCTTGAGGTCTTCAAAAAATCTTTCAAAAATTTGGCAAACTTCTTTCCAAATCCTTCTTTCTTTTGGTCTTATTGTCATATGACGATAATTGTTCCAAATTCTTATTTTCAGGAGCTTATCGTACTTTCAATATTCTACCTTGAGCTTTCTTCAAATATCCTCCAATGGCCACTTCTTCAACTTTATAATGAGTTTTTCTCTAGCCTTCTTCTTCTTCAAATTATCTTGATATCTCTTCACTTGGGTCTTCTAATTCTGCAGCTCATCAATTCTTCTTCTCAAAAGTTCAATGAGACCTTTCCTTGGTCTCTCTAATCTTCCAACTATGGAAATTATACAATGAGATATCTTTCTTGGATCTCCAAATGTTGTTGCTTCTCAAATCTGCAATAGGACCTTTTCTTAGTCCTCCTCTATCTTCAATATTCTATGGGGATCTCCTACATTGATCTCCTTAATATTCAATTTCAACTATATTTAATCTTCAATGAGACCTCTTTCTTGGACCTCATAAATCTACAATGTCTACTCTTTTGTTGCAACTCAAAACTAATCTCTGTACGAGAGAATCACATAGAATTTTAGGCAACCAAATGTGAAATTTTTCTCTATATGTTGTAGGAAGCTTCTCAACTTCTGAGAACTAATTTTATACAACAAAAAATTAGATACTAGCAACCAAATACATACAAATTTTAAAAATTCTAAAATCAATAACTTCACTAGTTATTCTCAAAACTAGTGGAAAGAAATCTATGTTGAATCCTAGTCTTCATGAATTTGCCTTCAACCCTATGAAAAGACTCTAACCAAATAGCAATCTAGAATATTCTTCAATCGATCAAAATTTTCAATATGACCTTTTTATTGGATCTCTTAATCTCATCAATTTCAAGGTCTATCTTCAAGACCTACAATTTTCTTCTATTCCAAATTTGCTCTTGAAATAGGTAAATCTTCAAACTTCACTAGTTTTCCTTCAACACAGTGAAAAAATACTATCTTCCCTAGTTTTATTTTCTAGAGGTAATTTCTTCAACTTCACTAGTTTCTCCTTAACCAATGGAAATCTCCTTTGCAACTTTAAAACTCGTGTAAGACAAAATCTTGTTGTAGCTCTGATACCATTGTTATCTTTTGGAGCTAAATACTAAAGATAAAATAACCACAATATCTAAAATAAAGTTGCAATATGAAATATAAGATAATAATAATATTCTAAATATATAAAACTCATAAATAAATTCAACAATAACTCATAGAATTTCCATTAACAAATGCTCACAAAAATTGTATCTCCATTGAATCAAGATCTCAAGTACCCATACTTAAATACACTCTCATACTATAATATGTACCACACACACTCTCAAACATAGAGACATATAATGGAATGTGACTCTTCATATGGATCACTCTTGGCATTAACTCTTATAGAGACTCTACATCTTCCTATTCTATGGAATCATGTGCACATGGACTATTATGCACATTTATATTACCAAAACATTTCTCACACTTGTGCATTTATTACATTGCATAAAGTAAATACTCACACTCTAATATAGGACACTCTACTAATATAAATATGTACCCAAGGTGGTATATTAGCATGTCCCAAATAATATAATACATTCCAATAGGATGGTTTTTGGATTAGTTATAGCTGGCACTGTAAGGTTAGTGGCTTCCATAGAGGAGGAGGATGAGGGGGCCTCTCAGGAGGAATTTCATTTGAGGCAACGTGTACGACCACCACATGAAAATGGAGTTGGGACCTCTCAAGCAGATGATATTAAGGTAGAACTATATTATGGGGGTTAGGATGATGTTATCGAGATGTGTGTAGAGATGTGGGGTTATATGTGTGATATTTATGCATGGTGAGACTAGGCAGAATGAGTAGATATGGAGAGAGATGCATTGTAGGAGGAGGTAGAGCAGTGTAGACTATATATGGTAAGGTTGAGGGTGTGGTAAAATGAGCTAGTGTAGCTCAGTGTTGATATGGAGGGATTAAAATAAGAGTGATATGTGGTAGTTTCTACCAAGGAGGAGATGGAGAGAGTGACAGAGCAACTAAGGGCATAGGTGGTCGAGATGTAGAGTGAACAATATGCTCTCATCACAACACAATATGTAGTAGAGGGGAGTATGGGTGAAATAGAAAATCTAGGGTAGCTAAGATCATAGGTGAAGGAGTTGGAGCGAGGGTGAGAGGTCCTATAGTAGAGAGAGATTGATTATGGGAGTAGGCTGAGTGACCTAGCATGCAAGGAACTGAGTCTGGTCTACAGGCTGAGATATTAAAATTATGATAGGAAAGGGATGTTAATAGGATTTCCTATCTAGTGGATAAGGTCAAGCTAATATCTTGTGAGGTACTTTTTATTTCCCGTGGGATCCCACTTTATAATTATACAAGTTCAAGGTCACATCAGAGTTACAGGAGAACAACAACAATGATCTTAAGAGTTCCATGATCTTTGGTGTTAGGAGCATCATAGGCATGCGGGTCAGCTTCATTACATCATGGTGAGATATCATATAGGAGGTATGGTGAGGGTAGTATCAACTCACCTAGTGGATGATAAAAATGATGTGATGATCTTTTTTTATGTGGTAAATGTAACATAGTTTTGTATTTTTGTAGATGATTCATGTAGGTTATGTAGATACATAGTAGGATGGATGTATATGCATGACATGATGATGTGTATGATTATAACTTCTTGGTGATTTTGAGGATGGATGTATTTATATTGATTGATATATATGTATGTTGGTGTTATTTGAATTATGGATTTGTGATGTTGATAATGATGGATGCATTTTATTATGAGATGTTATTTGTGCATGTTGATGAATGATATGGAATATGTTATGAGTTTTGAGACTTTTAATGTTATGTGTAATCAAGATTTTTGGATGTGTGTGTTTGATCTATATAATCATGTATGGTAAAAGTAATCAATGACATAGTAATGATCATGTTTGATATATGAACAAATGATGACATAATGAATTATGTAATATGTATGGTAATGTAAATCTAATCATGATGTGTATGTAAATGCTTATGATGATGCTTGAGTGACTAACTTATAGATAATGCCTATTTATTTGTATAACTTGCTAGTCCTTACAATTACATGTATGTTTGTTTCTTCTACTAAGGTGTTTCAGATGGTAGAAGGTATTGCTAGAGCATCAAATATTTAAGTTTTATCATCAAACCTATATATTAGTCAACTAACATTTAGTTGTACCCTAAACCATATTTATTAAGGTTGAGCCTATCATGGATCTATGTGTATAGAGTGGTTCAATTCAATTACCTATTTTGAATGAGGTTGGACTAACCAATTGTAAACTTAGCCAAGTAATCTAGCTCATCTGCAAGCACACATTGGTCTGTACAAAAGATCGCTAATGTGATAGATATATCACCACTTGTAATACATACTCCACTATCAGTTAAGAATCCATAGTCTTTATGGATATTAATTCCCATGATTTAGGAACTTGAGGAGATCAGGGATTCAAGATTTTTGAGGGTGCTCTTTTGTTTCTTTTTTTTTAAGCTTGTCCTTTTGTCAAACCTTAGCAGCTTCAATCATGCAAATGAAATTTTTTTTCTTAATGACTAGTGTACATAAGGTGTTGTCTTCCATAGACTCAAAATTTTTGTTTAGTGTGTACAAGTGTTTGATCCATGAAGGGACTCTAGTAATGCAAGGGAAGTCTCAAGTTGCATTAGAATCCAGGGGTGTTTGATAAATCTTGATGATATCAACTAACATGTTTGAGTAAAAAATAATAATTCCATTACTAATCAACCAATGTATAATATTGAACATGATAGCTTGATATTTGTGGTAACTATTGTATGATGTATGCAGTAATATATGCCTATGTGCAAGTGAATGAACATAGTGATGTAAAAATTAAAATATTGGTGAAATGCATGACAATGTGATGCATATTTATAAGAACATGCATAAATAACCTTGTCATTGATTAAGCAAACCAAGTGCAATTGTTTAATGTATATTCGCATATCCAAAATGGGAGACAATAACATCATAGAAGTACCATGAGATGATAGATGCATGAATATTATGGATGATGTAATTACAACTAGTTTAGCAATATCATCTTGAGTGGTTTGTGAAAAGATCAAAATGGAGAAGAAGAAGAATAAGATATGAAGAAAAAGAGAGAGAAAGAAAGAAGAGAAGAAGAAACCTATCCTAGGTATGTAGCCACTCAAAGTGTGACCACACAACAAAGATAGGAGAAAGAAAATAGAAGGGAAAAAAACAAAGAGAAATATGGGAAACCTACCCTAGGTATGTAGCCACTTGAAGTGTAACCATACAATAGGGATAGGAGAAAGAAGAAAGAGGGGTGGTGAAGAAGAAATATGATTAAAGAAGTATGGTGTTGTGTTGTGAAGTGGTTGTTTTTATTGCTTTTATATTTTTGTTGTTTTTTATATAGAATGTACAAGAATGTGTAGACTTTTGTTCATGAAATTAGATGTAGAATGCATGGAGATGGATGATATTGAGAGGCTTAGATTCTACTATCCATTTGATGTTGGAATGTTGATAGGTCCCTGAACCATATTTGTGAGTGATTATGTATGGATGCAACCAATTAGAAGAAAATTTGTCTAGTAGATGGTGTGGTTTGTTTGGATTTTGTTGGTTCTCTTTTAGCACTAGATCTCCTACTTCAAATTCATGTTCATTGATTTTGTTATTATATACATTGAAAACATAATATTGATATATATTTTTATGTTCTATGGCAATTATATGGTTCTCATCAAGTAATGTGAGTTGATATAAGCAATCTTGATGAGCGATGTCATCATCAATGAATTATTACAAGGTAATTCTAAGAGATGGAATCTCTAATTCTAGGGGTATGATTTCTTCAACACCATAGATAAATGAGAATGGGTTTTATAATACTGGTTTGATATACCCATAGTTTTAAAGGGATTTAATTATGCCAATCATGATGAGAGTTAGAAACCATTTTGTAGAAGATAGCGCATATGCTTTTGTTCGTTGCTTCTACCTAACCATTTCCTTGAGGATAATAAGAATTTGAGAAACTATGTTTGATGTTATACTTTTCATAGAGTGCTCAAACATATTTATTTTTAAATAGTGTGCCATTATCTAATATGATGCAATAAGGAATTCCAAAATGAAATATGAGGTGTTGTTGAATGAATTCGATATTTTTTGTCCTATTGTCTAGATGAGTGGAACAACCTATTAGGATCCTCAATTTTAACATTATTAGTTAGTATTATTAATGATTTAATTATTATATTGTTAACTTATAAAGTGAACCATCACAACCCTTCATAACGTGAACCATCACATCTCTTCATACGTGAAACATCATGTCTCTTCACCAACATAGCTTTAGGATAGATATATATATTAGGTTGGCCATCCATATCAAATCATCCAAGAAGAAGAATAATAAGCATGGAGAGAGCCCCCTATAGTGGCAAAGCGATTACAAGGGAGCCCCATTTGAGTGGCCTGCGATTACATTGACATTAATTTATTAATAATTTTTATAGTAAGACCTTGGGGTCTTACCATTTGGTATCAGAGCCATGTGGGACCCAGTCATGTGGGAATTGCTCAAAGATCTTCATCAAATCACTTTTTTGCATGAGTATCAAACTTGGTTTGAGGATATCACCAAACACAACACAAGATTGGATAAATCAATTTTCATCAATGGCTTCATTAGGGGATTAAAAGAGGAAATTAGAATGGAGGTGACAAGGTTCAATCCCTATACCATGATGTAGACCTATGGATTGGAAAAATTAGCTGAAGATAAAATTAATGCACAACAATGATTAGGGAAACCACTTATGGAAAAATCATTGACCACTTACATTGCTCCCAAACCTATGCATAATGGAAGGGCACAAAGCACATACACAACCCAAAAATCTAACCGAACTTTACAAATTAAACATCTTAGCTTTGAGGAGATGAAGGAACGATGAGCAAAAGGACTCTGTGATAATTGTGATGAACAATTTGGACCCCACCATAAATGTGCTACACTAACATTGTATTTATTGAAGGAAGTTGATCCCTGTCTCTCCATAGAGCAAGCAGATGAGGTAGTTGTGTCCGAAGCGACCAGTGCACCTACTCATCGCAATGAAGACAATGAGGTTGATGTGCAAGAAGTGATTGATGTACCAAGCAAGGATGAGGTATACATACCCAAAGTTATCAATGTTATACAAACATACACTCTACAAGACCTACACATACCTTCCTCACCAATAGTGAGTTCTTGCCATATGACCAAACCTATTCGAAACCAACACAGAGTGACTACACACTCCTTCTCTGTTGGCTCTACCAAGGAACCAAAAAATGATATGAAATCATTACCATCACTTTTGATGCATCATTCTGAAGTATTTGAGGAACCCCAAGGGTTTCCCTCCCATTGTCATCATGATTTTTCTAAGGAAGATTCTACTATTTTTCTTGGCAACCCCCCGCTAATGCTTCATCCTTCTTGATATCCCTGCCTATGAAAGGATGCCATTAAAAGAGTCCAAGAACTTACACAAATCCTTCTTGGAAAACAAAGGATAAATCTTCTCACTTTGAGATTTGAGGACAAAGCTATTTTTAAGGAGGGTGGCATGTTAGGATCCTCAATCCTAACATTATTAGTTAGTATTATTAATCATTTAATTATTATATTATTAACTTATAAAGTGAACCATCACAACCCTTCATAATGTGAACCATCACATCTCTTCATACGTGAACCATCATGTCTCTTCACCAACGTAGCTTTAGGGTAGATATATATATTACGTTGGCCATCCATATCAAATCATCCAAGAAGAAGAATAATAAGCATAGATTCTAAGGAGGGAGCTCCCTATAGTGGCAAAGTGATTACAAGGGATCCCCCTTTGAGTGGCCTGCAATTACATTTACATTAATTTGTTAATAATTTTTATAGTAAGACCTTAGGGTCTTACCACAACCTCTACCCATTTAGTAAAGTATTCCATGGCTGTGATGATGAGTTTGTATTTGCTAGATGATATTGGGATTATTTTTCTTATGAGGTCTAGGACCCATTATGACAATGACCACATATATTGAATTGATTGCAATGCTTGTGATAGTAAATGTGTTAAGTTGGCATGTTGTTGGTATTTGACACATTTCTTAAAGTAGGTAAAACAATCATGCTCCATTATGGGAAAATATTAACCCATGCACATGATGCGCTTAGTGATGGCCATTCCACTAAAATGACCTCCATAAGTACCATCATGGGTGACAACGATGATATGGTTAACTTATTGTGACTCTAGGTATAGCTCCATTTATATAGAATTTCCCCCACTAATGTGTATCGAATTACCTTTTGCTTGAATATTTTTCTAATGGATTGGAATAAGTAAAGAGGGAGCATACTTAATTTGAGGTATCCTTTGATTTTGGACATCCAAACACTGGTAGGTTTTGCTTGAACAAAGTTAAATTTTGTGTTATCTCTCTGAATGGGGTGAAATCAAATATTTGTACATAATTTATATAGAGATATTGGTAGTATCTATATGTGGACTTTAAGGAATGAGGAAGCCCAAGGATACCATTGTATAAATGAATATATTAGTTTATCTTGGTAAATCTTCAATATCATACCATTCAAACTATGATAGCAATTCTTTTGCAATATGTAAGTACTATTTGAGTACTATGAAGTAGTAGTTTTATTTACCTGTGACCTGATTAATTACTAGAAGGGAGTTACCAATGATATGGATATGTTTAATATGAATTTGGAGAGATATATTGAGACCCAAGATAAGGGCTTCATAATTTGCATTGTTGTTTGTACAGGGAAAGTTGAGTTTAAAGGAGAATAGGATTGGAAAGTCATGTGGTATGAAAATACACATCCAACACCTCCCCTTATTGGCACTTTGCACCGTTAAAGTACATTGTCAAGTCCACTTTATATTCCAAGTCAAAATATTCTTCCTATTTAGTGATATGAAATAATTATCAAGAATTTCAATGAGAAGAGGTTTATGTAAACTTGTAGAAAGCATACACCTAACTAATGCATCAATTGATATAAAAAATTAAAGCATAAAAGAATTACAATAATAAATTCAACAAGAAAGAGAATGCTTATTTATTAAATATTTTTTCAAATATGATTACAAGTACGTCCCTCTTAGGGATACTCAATGTTGATACAATTAATATAGTATTGCAAACCCTCTAAACTAGAGGGTGGTGTAATTCACAGACTCTCCACAAAGACACAGACTACTCAAGATCAATGGTGACCTTATTCTCTCATGAAAGGAGGCATTTTTTGACTTGAATTCCTTGAAATGAATGGATCCTATAAACCCTACATTCAATAA
This sequence comes from Wollemia nobilis, assembly GCA_028583015.1. Classification (NCBI taxonomy): domain Eukaryota; kingdom Viridiplantae; phylum Streptophyta; class Pinopsida; order Araucariales; family Araucariaceae; genus Wollemia; species Wollemia nobilis. Next base: position 1,828,553 of record JAQPPZ010002189.1, on the reverse strand, counting down.
ACAACAAGAAAGTATTAGAAGCAAATATGGCTTCTCTTGATGAGGCTTTTAATGAAAACTTGCATAAATGATGATAAAGGAAACAAGAAACATGTAAACCTATGAATATTAGCATAAAATAATAAAATTACTATGAAGCATAGAAATAAAGCATGTAATATAGGTAGTAAGAAACCTAATTAGCCATTAGAAACTTGAATTACATGAAATAACAAGAAACTATGCTAAATTGATAATTGCAAGGAAATGAAGCAAAACTACCTCTAATTCCTAAATTAATCGATCAAATGTCTACTAAAATGTTAATCTATGCTAGACTAAGCTAATTTTAAAACTAAAAATATAAATATAATGCTAAAAAAAAAGAAATTAGGGATAAAACCCTCACCATGGGTCTGAGGTGTAGTGGGCACTATTAGCCATGGCTGACAACTGTGGTTGAGGCAAAAATGCTTTTGCTCTTGTAATAAGGGCTTAAATCTCTGATTCCCTCCATGGAATTGATGATAAAGGGTCACCTCTATGTCCTCCAATGGATTAGAGGTTGAATTTTATGATATTTGCATTTGATTGGCTCGATTGTGTGATTATTCTTCCTAGTACTATAGAAGCTTCATTGGAAGATTCATGCTTGTCACTCCATAATTGGGTAGCATTTTGACTCTCCTAAAATGGTTATCAATTTAATATTCATTTCGGTAGAGCTTTGCCATGTTAAAATGCAATATTTCTCCAAACATATCCCTAATTTGGAGGGAAGGTCTTAAAGGAATCATAATATCCAATATTGGCTTGCTTGAGAAGCCAAGATCAAGATCTAGGAGGTTGAATCATTTGGGAGGAAAACTCTCAAAGCTTCCCCATCCAAAACCATTTGAATTATTGTTGCCCAAATCATTGTAACCAAATTTGGCTCAACCCAAAATTCAAAGATACTAGTCATGGCTCTGAGGTATGACCAACTCTATTAGTTATGGGTGTTAGTCGCAGCTAAGGCTGAGTTAGCCAACTCTACCCAAATTGAGTGCTTAACCATTGCTTCACCTTAGAACTTTCCAAGATCATTAATATGGTATGTTATCATGTCCCATATGAGTAGTCGCCTCAACATGACATATTTTAGGTGTCTAAAGATGCCCCTTTTGGGATGCATTGTGAGAATGAACAACACTAAGCAAAAATAAACCTCCTAAAATAATGCTATAGGTTGAATGATGATCATTGATATAATAAATATTAGATGACCAGTCCTACCAAAGGGAACGCATCTTAGAATCATTGCTTCCAACTAAGGAGAGGTTTAAATTTGTAAATATTTTGCAAGCTCTAGCGGTGATCGAGTAGCTTCAGTGCTACAATAGTATCGATAGGTGGAGAGCTACTAACTTAAATATATAGTTTCTTTTTGCCCCAATAGAGGGCAAGCTTATGATAGTGATTGGCAATGATTCGTAATAGGAACACATTTGACAAGATCGAGTGATATCCTATTGAATTTGATTATGAAAATTGATATAATGACTACCCCCTCAAGAAACGAGTCAATGAGGGTAGGACAATTAATGAAGCAACGAGTCACTTGACCACAATGAGTGATTTGACCAATTTAAGGTTTTAGCAATTTAATTACTTGGCAAGGCCTAATTCAGCCATAATTGCAACTATTAATATAATTGTATATCTTTATCCCATGGAGCAGTCCAGCTAATATGGCCTTATTAGGAAATCAAGATGATAGAAATTCCAATTAGGCTTATGTTGAATAAAAATGTTTGATGATCTACTGAAAAAATATCATAGAAGAAGCAAGATGAATACCTCATTCTCATGGGATAGTCTGGTCATATAGGCCTTCTTAGAGACTGAAGTTAAGCATATCAATTCAATGATGATTTATTTGACCAAAATGACCTTATGGTAATTTACTCATCTTTCTGGATTGCATGGATCGCAAGTTGCTATGACCGCCAAGTGTATAGGGTAAATAATTGGATATGAGGTGCATTTAAATTTTGAATTATATGATTTTTTTTTTATTTGAACACTAAGCATGAGCAAGCATCCCAAATAATCAAAATAAAATAAGGGGGTAATGATCTTGAATCCCTAGAATATTCAGTTTTCAAAGCCATGGGGTAATCTCCATTAAAACAATGGGTTGAATTAAACTCATCTACTAATGGAGTAGCCCTATGCATGGCAATATATATCTCACATGAGTGACCTTATTTTGTATAGAAAAATGTTAGATTATGGATGAGATATCTTGTGGGAGGCTTTTATTGCCTAGTATTCTAGTCTAACTGCATTCAAACTCAGGATAGGATGACCATAAGGTGATCCTCATTACAGTAATGGGTTGCATGAAACCTGCCTGGCAATGAGGTAGTATTAATGCTTCATCTAATATATTCACTTTGAACACACATGAATAATAAATATATGGGTCTTCTTAACAAGTTTGTATCTTTCAAGAGTATTGTGTAGTCAGTATACAAATTTTGATCAATTAACTAGGGTGTTTGAGTCTCATGGAAAACCTCAAAATTTCCTCATACCAAAAAATCATCTCACGAACAATCATAGTTTTTCTTATGAAATTTTGTTTATTAAGGGGTCCTCATAAAATAGGATAGACACCAAATGAATATTAACAATGATGTTTAGACAACAACTGACTATTTTATGCACACCTTTTAGTTGGAAAAATCTTATGGGGAAATCCCCCATATTTCATATAATTCATCTCACATATGCATGTATAAATGTATAACATTTATGATAAGGGTTAATATTTTAACTCATTATTTTTATACATTCTATGGTGTCTACCATTAGTCTATTAAACACATTCATTGTGTTTAAATGATTAGAGCATACATGTATAATTTGCATTAGAACATCCATATAAAATTAATGCATTACATACATCTTACATCGACCATATCACATAACAAAAGTTAAATGCATAAATTATTAAACAAATCTAAAAACATGCATTTAACACTAAATATGGCATTTATATACACATACATATTTGTGCATCTATACCTCTAGATTACAAAATCTAATCATACATCCATCATCTAATAATTGCATGTCATTAGCACATTGTATGTATAAAACAATACATCATCATATAAGAATTACATCCATAAATGCATATATAACATAAAATCCAAACCATAAACACATGATGAGGCAAAAGAAGATATCATATATATATATATATATATATATATATATATATATATATATATATATATATATATATATATATATGTATATATATGTGAAATATAAAATACATAATGATACAAATATGGTCTGCAAGCTACAACTATGTAGGTCCTCAAACCTTACACTCAAAAATAATTCTAAGTACATCAGTAATACATAAAAATATAAAGCAAGGCCTACACCCATAGAATCACCTCCACCCTTGACCTCATCCTGATGAGACTGTCAGGATCCACTAGCTATTGATCTCTCTAGTCGAACTAATGATCTATGACTGGGTCACATTGATCACTACCTGAAATCACTACATCGGCTTCGTTGATAGGCCCCTATTGTAGAACTCATCAACAAGACTATCCCTATGTAGCCTAAAATGAGTCTCCAGTTCAATAATATATGCTACATTGGATATACACTAGGCCACAACCTCCTCTAAGAGACTTTATAGTCTGCTGATATTTTATTCCCTCCTGATATTGTTGGCTCTTGAACAACTAGAGTGGACGGTGTAACCTGACTTGTATTCATGATCACCAACTAAACCTAAAGAGTGTCCCACTCTACCATCCTAGCATCCCTATTTGTGATCTAAGTAGCTAGTTATATCCATAGATTATCCCTCTCTATTGTAACTCTATTGACCTCTGTGGCCACCTGGGCCTTGATAAAATATCTTTCCTTATAGTACCCTCTCCATCATTGTTATCCACTACTTAACTAGCTCTAGAATATAGTGAGAGTAATCTCCCACTTTTCCAACCACCCCTATGCAGTCTATAACTATGCTCATATATGGGTTGCCTCATCAGTCAAGTCATCATCACCACTCTCTCCCTCGGCCTAGGGATCTTCTACCTACTTTGCAGCATGTCCCCACTCCCCCTTTGTCCTATGATGAAATCATTATTCCACTTATCTCCACCCTCATTTTCTACCACCTCTATAGTACTGCCCATCAGACCACTCCCCTATCATAGTCGAGTAACCCACGAAGTTTCATACTCTACACTCATAATTGGGTTAACCCAATCTATCTCAACCATTATTGGGTCCTCCTCCTGCACCAGTGCCTCTAATAAAGGCAAATCCATATGCATCTCATTATCTCAATGATGATATATGACCAGCTCCTCTAGGATATCCCAAAATATGCAAATCTATCATGTAACCTGAGAGTATGGTAAATACTTTCGCTCAATCCCATGGTGCTTAATGAGCCACCTCCCTCATCTCACTCAATCCAAATATGTTTTTACCTCAAACCAATCAGGGTAATATAAGTAGGGCATCCATATGATCTAATCACATTGTAGTCTATCCAATGAGCCAACATAATATACCAATTTTCCTACCACTAGCTGGCATCCTATCTCTCAATTCTATCACCACCGAGCTATATAACCAATGTTTGTATCCCCTAGCTCAACTTGGGGTACCAATAGTCTTATTGGAAGATCCACTTGGATGTGCTCCCATCCCCATACCTAGAGCAGTAGACTATACCCCAATACTGCATACCTCATGTGCTATATATCATAAAGCTCATCATATAGATGAGGCAAGTGAGTAATCCCCCATGCTATAATTATGGGATCCTCTAGGTCATACTCTAATAAGTCCTGCATCATATCGAGGAGGTTCCAAGGGAACCTCACTCCTAAATAATCCGATAGTAGGATGTTTGAGATGATGTACATCACTACTACCTACCACCAATAGAATACATCAACTTTGAACCATGCATTGATCAAGACTTCATCGTGGTCCATATGATATAGGGCAACATCCACCTCCCCTCCAAATATCCTTTGTATAACTCTCTCTTGATGTCGAAGTGGAGTAGAAGTGATGGCATGTCTCTCAATAGGGATCCTAAAAATCCAATACACATCCTCTAGTGCAATTGTCATCTCACCAGTAAGGAGATAGAAAGTGTTAGTCTTGTTGTCCCAAAGATGAGCTAGGGCCATTAGATACGCTTGATCTAACATAACACTAGGGAGGTTCACCACTTTTTTGATATTGATCACCTCAAACCACACCTAATTATTAGTATCCAACTCTCTTCACAAATCAATCAGCATGGTGGTTTCCCTACCATAGTCGTTAAAAATTAGTACCTAATAATTGCACACAAATTTAACACAAAATGCAAAAAAATCCAAAAACATTAAAAAATAATAATAATAAAAAAAAAAATAACAAAAATTACTAAATCTGGGTAACCACTCTAGGACCCGACGACCACCAGGCGTGACTGTTGGACCTTGGGATGGCCATCCCAATGGTCAATAATCTGACCATTGGATTTCAGACGTGGCTATCATACCCCAAGATGGCCCCCAACCAACCAAAAGGGAGTCGCTCCTGCCCAGGATGGCCTTATAGTGGCACCTAAAATGGGTACGATCCCATGCTTAAATGTTATAAAAATTGTATATCCCCCTAAGATAACCTAATATACACATTCCTAAGCTAAGGTAGGGTTCATTTCTAATGGTTTAGTGAGGTTAATTTTTCCCATTACTTAATGAGGTTCATTTTTAATTGGTAAAATTACAAGAGAGGGATCAAGATTTCTACCTTCGTAGCTCTGGCTCCTCTGCTCGTAGAAGCCTATGGCTGGTCTGTTATGGATGTGTGTCAAAATTTTGGTAGCGTTACTTGTCAAAATATTTCTCCTCCACATCACTACTACTTTTCTCTTATTGCCAGCCATCACAATGACATTAAAAATTGGATTTTTTTTTTACATTTTTCAAATTTCCTGACTGCTCTAGGGTGAAGCAATCATATTTTGGTGTAATCGTCCTACCCCGAGATGGCCCTAAAATTTGCAAAATGTGGCCATTGTACCCTAGGATGGCCTCCAAATGGTAATAAATGCACACATTCTATTAGCATCATGAGCTTCAATTTGGACATATAACAACATCTAATGGTCCACTTTCATCAAAAATTTCAAAAATAATAAAAAAATCAATTAAAAAAAATCTCAAGTGTACCTCGTACCTAGTAATTTACCCTATACACTTGAATATTGTAGTGACTAACTATCCATACAATTTTGTAGGATGATTAAATTACCATAAGGCCATTTGAACCAAAATCATTCATTTACAAATCAAAATATCTTCATTTCAATTCCTAAGAAGGCCATGTGACCAGACTGCTCCAGGGTAATGAAGTGTACATTTCATTCTTCTATGAATTTCATCATATCATCGAATATAATAATTCAATTCGAGCTTTAATTTAATTGCTATCATCTTAATTCCCTAAGAAAGCCATATGGTTAGACTGCTCCACGGGATAGAGATGTATAATTAATAAAAATGGTTGAAATCACAACTGTAACAAGACTTTCCATTTTACATTTGTTATCTCCTTGTAACACTTAAGCAAGTCATCTTGCTCAAGTGACTCATCGCTTTCATCACTTGTCATTTCTTCATTGACTCATCGCTTAATGGGGTAGTCATAATCAAATAATTTATAATCAAAATCAATAATTAAACACTCAATCATGCAAATTATGTTCATCCAAGAATCATTGCTAACAACTATCATAAGCTTCCCTATTTATTGGGGCAAAAAGAAAAATGCTAAACTAAACCTTTGTCAGTCTAAACTAATGGTCCATGTAGTTACACAAAACTACATGAATACCTTCAGATTCATCAATTTTTTACATAAATTAAATCCACCAGAGTGTTGGAGGGAATTATTCAAATATGCATGCTATTTTTATGATTGGGGCATCTTAAGTTGACCAGATCAATGACCATCAATCAGCCTTCAATGTGACGTTAGGTTGTCTATTTTTGCTCAGTGTTGTGCTTTCATATAATGCATCCCAAAAAGGTGCATTTGTAGACACCTAAAACATGTCATGTTGAGAAGGCTATATGGACACATTTTTAGGTCATATGACTCACCTTGGGCCTCCCCAAGACCTAATAGTGGTTCTTACCACTCAAATAGGGGCAACTTATCTTTTTTCATCATGGACTGTTATACCTAGGAGTGGCCTCCAATGACCATTAGACCTTGTAATAACTAGCAGTCCTAGTTGTTCCACCCTAGGATGACTACACCTATAACAAAATCAAGCTTCTTGAGCCAATACAAATCAATTATAGGGCAAGTTGAGCTTAATTATTAAGCATGAGAAGGTTCTAGATCTAATGTTTGGTCTTCCTAGAGCCTAACCGATTCTTGGTTCTTGGCTTCTCTTGCAAGTCAAGATTGACATTTGGAAATATTATAAGAAAATCCCAAGTCTTCATGAAAAATAGATCGAATTCGAATGCAACGAAGTGATGGAAATTTTTGTAATATGGAGAACACACTCTCATAAGCAATGGAGTGTTGCCCAAATCTAGCCATGAATATTGCATTTGCATCAATGGAGTCCTTTGGAGCTTGAAGATAAAATTCAACCATATTTTGCCATCTAGTGACCCAATTTTGTGCTAACTTACCCAATTCAATCATGCTTAAAGTGTGTGATCCTTGAACATCATTTCAGTAGACCAATCTAGGTAATTTCCCACATTAGTCACAAAGGAACAATATTTTGTTCAATGACCGCTTGCCCTGAAGTGGCCTACAGGCACAACCACTAGACCCTATGATGGCTAGAAGGCCTATTTTCTTTACCCCATGATGTACTCTCAATGATATCTATTTTTCTATTTTTTCTTAGTTACAATAGCTTTAGCAACACCTAATTTTTGTTTTAGCATAGTTTTATTCAATTTGCATGCATTTGTTTATCGTTTTCAACATCTTTATTTCAATTGCTTATCATGGAAATGGACCTCATCATGAGAGGTTCCTCATTTGCTATTAACATTTTGTAAGTGTTCTTGTGTGTAGGTTTTAGATCTTATCAAGAGCTCTTCAACATAAAGATCCTTCAATATTTATCTCACCATGCGGAGGTCACAAAGAAACCCTCTATAATCAGTTTTGAGAGAGCAAAGACTCTACGGGTTATACCTACTTTTGGTTCATATTGTAATTTGTATCAAATTTGTATAATCCTTAAGAAGGATATATTTGTAACCACTTTCTAAAGAACAATTTCAAATATTAATGAGAAGGACACCATTTTTTTCATTATTTTATCTCAATATGGTTACATGATATTATCTTGTCAATTTGATTTCATAAATGTTTAGGTGTACAATTTTTGCTACTCTACATGTAGTTGATAGATAGTTGCAATCTTGTAATCTAATCAACCCCAAAGATAATGTGTAAAATATACCTTAAAAGGAACTTTTATCTTTTTGCACTTTTGAAGATTGTAATTCAATTTTCCTCTTTTGCAACTTTAATCCAATATAAGGTCCTTTAACAAATCTGATAAGTAATTATGTATCGCTCCAAATTTTTTGCATCCCTACCTTCAGGCTATAGGATCCGCGCCCGGAAGGAGGATGGGAAAAGGATGATGCGGTACCTCGGACGAGAGGACTTTGCGAAGGTCCCGCCTCTCAAGGGAGGTGTATTTTGGTGATTTTTCGACGGATGGTGGGTTCACCAGGAAACATTTAATGGCAGTTTCCATGCCTAGGTTTTGGAATGTGTTTAATGAGTTCGTTTTAATCTTAAGCATTCATCCTAGGTTTGGCCGAATGATTCTAAATTAAACTATATGAAAATGCAATTTTTCATGAATACAGCAGACAGATTTAAAAGCAGAGAACAGAGAATTTACAGGAGGAAAACGGAGAATACCTGATCCGGATGTCTGAAGAAGATTCTGATTTTGAAGCAGTCCCGATCGTCTGAGATTCGACGTAATCGTCTGCAATCAGACGAGATCGTCTGCGATCTGACGAATTCGTCAGACGAATCCGTCAAAAACCTGCAAAACAGAGAATAGATGCAAAATGCAAGACATAACACTATGCTAACAGAGGCAAATTACACCAAATGATAATATGAATGCTGAACACTATTCAAGAACAGAAATTAATGCAAATTACTGTGCTTAAATGGCAGATCATAAACTTAGCATGCAATCTAAGCTAAATGGGTGAACTCCAGATGCAAAATAGGATAAAAATTGAATGTATTATCTAATTTGCAAAACAAAATAATAGAGACAAAGTTGAGAAAAGCAAACTCTAGGCACTGATTGCCTCGATGTGGGCTGCAGTCGAGATCGTCTCGTATCGCATACGAAATCGTCTCGAATTCGACAGGATCGCCTCCGATCTGGACAGGTTCATCGACGACGATAGGTGCTGGCTCCAGTTGAAAATCAATGATATACCTGCATCAAAATTGCTATGGGACTAATGCAAAAATAATATTATGATGTTTTAGCGCAGAGGGATTCAATTCGCAGATAAATTCAGCCAGGGGTTGGGGAGGGAAAATCCTAGAAGTTAAATAGGCTTAGGGGGAGTTGTTGGGAGGTTGGAGATCATCCCAATTTGGGAGATCTCCAACGGGGGAGGGTCCCAACGATGCAGACACGCTTCTGCCCGGATTGGAGACCCGTTGGAACAGATTCCAACTATGCAAATTCAGTTTTGCGACAAGATCGTCTGGACGACCTAGTCCAGACGAAATCGTCAAATCTGAGGCGATATCGTCTGATCGGCGACGATATCGTCAAACGGTCAAAACAACCTCTAAAAATGGCATGGAAAAGGGGGAAACGGATTTCCCGACGGTTAACGGGCGGTTTGGGAGGTTAAATTTGATTTTTAAATTATTTACTAAGGTGAATGTAATTTTTATAATTTTGATGCGCCAATTTTAGGGTGCTACATTTTGCCCCCTCTTTAGCGAATTTTTCGAAGAAAATGCGTTAAAGATGAGTTCTTCTCGATCTACGAGAAAGCAAAAAATTATTCCCATTTTTAGGCGACGATTCTTGGTCGAATCGTACGACAACTTACTATGGTGCCCCCTCCGTGTTTTTACCCAAATCGAACGTTTGAGGTAAAAACGCGAAAAAGCAAAATTAATTTGAATTATTTTTGAATGAAATTATGTTTGATATATGATATGTTTTTGATCATATGACTTGTGTTATGTGTATGTTTATGATGCTTTTATGTTTGATTGATTGATTTGATAATTATTGAGGATTCATGAAATTATGTCATTGGAAATATTATAATTTGAATGTCATGCTATAACATTATAAATGAAATAATCTGATGTAAACAATTGGTGGTTGTTTGTGATGCAATATGATAAAAGATAAAAAGAGACTTCTAACAATAATTTCAAAGGACATTGTCGCTATTATAGACCATTTCATGGAGTCGTCGCTCACTCGGTCGTCAAGCTAATCCCATTTATAGAAATATTGTTAAAAAGGAAAAGAGTGCTTAAGAGACTGTCTTAAGACTTTGGTGTGATGATGCAAATGATGATGATGATGATGATTGGTTTGTTTTCAGATTTTCATGAAAAATATTATGCATGAAATATTTTAAAATGATTTTTGCTAGGCATAAATTCCTAAGTGTGATAAAATTTGTGAATAATTCCTTAGGAATTATACCATCATTGCAAAGTTAAAGGTTGACATAATGATATGAAATAATGAAAAAATGGGTTTGATTTTAAAAAGCATAATTTGTGTAACATAATAAATGAAGTCATATGGTTTTTATGATTTTTGAAGAAATGGGGAATAAAAATTGTTACAATGGTTTGCGCTAGGCATAGAATATGTAGGTATAGACTTATACCATCATCGCGAAAATCCAAAAAAAAGGTTTTATTGCATGATTGATTATTGATGAACAGAAAATATGAAAATGAGGACTTGCGCTAGGCATACAATTCCAATTTTGGTTGTGGAGCTATACCATCGTCGCGAAAGTCAACCAGATATATATGATTTGATTTGTGTATTTTGAAAGAAATTTTTGATTTTTCTATGATATAGTTGTCTTTGTGAAAACAACTGTACTTGATTTATTCCCAAACAAGTTGCAAAAATAATATTTCAAAGTATTTTGAAGACAAAAGTTAGATTTATAAGGAATCCCATGTGCATATGTGAATTCATTTCCGATCTTGATTTATCATAATGATAGACAAAATCTCTCAAATACAAATGTGTGTGCGATTGCATTGTTCATTTACCAGCTTTGAGCAAGATACTATGATACAAGTGATTTGAAGAAACCAAATAAGTGTTCATTAACCATGATGTAGATGCATATAACCATATTAGACCACTATGTAGATCGGATTATCAAGAGCTAGCTAATCCATAAGCAGACATAGGTCTCGTACAAAAGAAGGTCGCTAGTGTGACAGACATATCGCCATGCTAGGAGTTACCCAAGGCCAAGCAGGTTGGGCACAAACCACCTGTTATGGGGCTTACCTCACAGCTTTTCGAATAATTGAGAATTCCAGGGATTCAAGCTCATCAACCCTTCTTTTCTTTTCAAAGGGTAGGGAAAGGGATTTTATTGCTTTCGCTTTCTACTGAACTTTGCATATTTTTCTTTTGTATTTCTTTTGCTTGATAATGCTTGGAACATTGCTATAATGATATAAAAGAACATTTCTCTTTTCTCTTTTTCTTGAATTTTTTCTTTTTCTTTTTCTGTTTGTTCTAGGGATACTTGCTCAGATTAGCTGTAGAGCAAGGGATTTTTATTCTGGGTAGGGGTGAGCTTGTCCTTTTGCCAATTCTCAAAGATTCTAGACCATGTGCATGATAGGATAGCAGGGGAAACTTTTCGCTCAAGAAATCAGTTCTACTATGTAGCAAAACATGGAAATTACAAATATAATCATTTTATTGTGAAAAGATGTGCTTGGTTTAAGTAAATAACAAGATCAATTCTCTATGCTCAAACTTTATTTAATTAAATTGTGTGAACTTTGATATAAGAGAGATTAGTAATCATGCCAGATAAAATCAAGATATTTATTTGTTGTGAGTGTGCAAGTGAGGGATTCAAAATAAATGCTAATTTATCCAAAATAAGTTGAAACATATAACCGCAATAATTGTAAGAAAATATATATAAACACTTTTGAGAAGTTTTGAGAATGTTGACTCTCTCTTTCTTCTGTATATTGTTTTGGTTTCGAAAGAGTCAAGCATATAGCTGTTTTTAGATTTTTATTTTTGATTTTAGTTTTTGAGCAAACGAATTTAACAAGTGCTTTAAATAAATGCAATAGATAGTTTTTGAAGATTTTTGGAGATTTATGAATGTTTTTGGGTGTTTTTGAATAAATTGAAAGAAATACAAGATAGTAATTTTGAACAAATATATACATGGATGAAATGACCAAATTTATGCATAGTAACGTTTAAGATGCAAAATATTCATGGGTTCTTTAAGTTCTTTACCATCTAAGGTAGATAATTTATATGCTCCCGATTCAAATTTAGCAGTAATAATGTATGGTCCAAGCCAATTGGGCTCAAATTTACCTTTAAGTTCCTTAGTTGCATTTGTATTTTTTTTTGAAGATTTTGAGGATTTTGATTTTTTTTGTATTTTGATTTTAATTTATGAATTGAAATTGGTGGTATATACAAGATGATCTATATACACTATACAAGGTTTATTTGAGTATAGCATGTCTAAGGTTGCTTCAAAATCAAAGGAGGTTTTGAAGGATAATCTGGTTGAGGTGAAGGTAAGAACAAAAGGTGATGAATAAAAGGTAGTGATAACAAAAGCTTTGTTATAATGTAGAATAATGTAGCAAAAGATTTGACTTTTATATGTGTAAAATTGATCATGTTACAAAATAAAATGTCATAAATATAAGAAAGTTCTTCATTCTTATCATTATCTTCCAAGTCTTGATAAGATGAAATATATGCATGGGTGTTATTTGGTAAACAAGGATGATCATATATGGATGAAGAAAAGTGATGGATAGAAGATAATTGTGATAATAGAGAATGTATAGAACTTGATGTTTCAACCATTAAATATTCTTCAAATGGTGTTGGGTCACCATGTATGGTAACAATTTTATTTGCAAGTTCAAACTTCAAACATTGGTGAAGAGTGGAAGGGACAACCCTCATCGTATGAATCCAAGGACTTCTAAGAAGTAGGTTGTAAGGTGAAGGGCAATATCCTACATAGAATAAAGTATCCAGGATCTTGGATCCAATATTAAGGGGAAGAATTATAGTACCTTGAGCTTCTTGAATTTCATTGTTAAAAGATTTTATAATAACATTTGATTCATTAATATCTTCTTCCTTTGTTTTGAGTTTTTGGAATAATTGATAAGTGCATAAATTAAGAGAGGAGCCATTATCTACCATGATAGTTTTAACAAGTGTTTCTTTACTAGATCCGATAATGTAAAGATAGGAGTCTTCTTGTGGAGTAGAGGAAGGAATATCCTCATCATAGAATGAAATATGGTTAACCTCAAGAGGGTTTACACCATTAATTATGTTCTTAGAGAAAATATGATGAGGAACAAATTGTTGGCTAGGTATTTTGAACAAAATTTCCTTGTGATAAATTTGTAATACTTCTAAAAGGGATATCTTTGCTTGAGGATTAATCACTTGTTGTTGGTTATCAAAGTGGATTTCAGATTGAGATTTTGATTTTAAAGATGAGCTTTCTATGCTTACATTCCATTTTGTATCATTCTCTAGAGCCAAAGATAGTTTTGAAGGTTGGTCAAATGAGGAATCCATATCTTGAATATCGGATTGAGTTGATTGAACTTGAGGTTGCTCATTTGTAGTTTTTGTTACAATATTAATAATATCATCATGATGGGACACATTAACATGCAATATTTGATTGGTTTCTTGTTGTTGATAATTGAATAGGGGTTCTTGGGAGATCTCCATGTCTTGATTGATTATTGGTATTTGTTGTGTAGGAGTTTGATTGTTTACTGGAGGTTTATCATCAGTTGTAGATTGTAATTCCTTTATATTAAAAAGACCCTTATCAATCAAATCTTGAATTGCACATCTTAAATCTTTACAATTTTGTGTCATATGTCCATCTACTCTATGATATTCACAATGTAGCTCAGGTTTAAACCAATCTGCTGTGGTATCAAAGTTGTCTTATGGAAGGAAGTTCAATCTTATTTGTGTCAAGTAAATACTTGAGAATTATATCCATTGGTTGATTGAGCTTAGTAAATTTACGTGATGAAGGTTTTTGAGAGGTTTTTGATAAATGCCTTAGGAATTTCGTCATAAAAGGACCTAATGGTTTCTCACCTCTACTTTCTTTATTATGGGTAGAATGATGATAGGAAGATTGCGAAGTATGAGGTGAGTGCATGGTAGAATTGGAAGAATAAGTATTTTCTTGTTGAAATGGATGTGTTGTATTGAAAGAAGAGTATTGAAAAGGTGGAGGAGGATTATATGTGGGTTGATAGACATAATATGGATATATGGGAGAATAGATAATATCGTTATGAAGAGGATTGGCAAAGGGATTGTCTTGTTGGGGTAAGGATGAAAAATGAGAGAAGTGTGATGGAGGTGATGTTGAATAGGGATAAGGTTGATCATAATCAACAAATGTATTTGGCTGAATTCTTCCAACATTACTGATGGGCTCATATTGATTTGAGTAAAAACTCATGGTTTCTTTAGTACTTCTAAAAGTAATATTTAGCATCTACTATTTAGAATTGAATCTAAAACATACAAACTTGAAATGATGATTTTGTTTTTGTTTTTCTTGTATACATATATATTTTTTTGTTTTTTTGTTTTTGTTTTTCAAAAGGTTATGATGCATTCACGTCGGGTTCACCAAAATGTATCGCTCCAAATTTTTCGCATCCCTACCTTCAGGCTATAGGATCCGCGCCCGAAGGAGGATGGGAAAAGGATGATGCGGTACCTCGGACGAGAGGACTTTGCGAAGGTCCCGCCTCTCAAGGGAGGTGTATTTTGGTGATTTTTTGATGGATGGTGGGTTCACCAGGAAACATTTAATGGTAGTTTCCACGCCTAGGTTTTGGAATGTGTTTAATGAGTTCGTTTTAATCTTAAGCATTCATCCTAGGTTTGGCCGAATGATTCTAAATTAAACTATATGAAAATGCAATTTTTCATGAATACAACAGACAAATTTAAAAGCAGAGAACAGAGAATTTACAGGAGGAAAACGGAGAATACCTGATCCGGATGTCTGAAGAAGATTCTAATTTTGAAGCAGTCCCGATCGTCTGAGATTCGACAGAATCGTCTGCAATCAGACGAGATCGTCTGTGATCTGACGAATTCGTCAAACGAATCCATCAGAAACCTACAAAACAGAGAATAGATGCAAAATGCAAGACATAACACTATGCTAACAGAGGCAAATTACACCAAATGATAATATGAATGCTGAACACTATTCAAGAACAAAAATTAATGCAAATTACTGTGCTTAAATGGCAGATCATAAACTTAGCATGCAATCTAAGCTAAATGGGTGAACTCCGGATGCAAAATAGGATAAAAACTGAATGTATTATCTAATTTGCAAAACAAAATAACAGAGACAAAGTTGAGAAAAGCAAACTCCATGCACTGATTGCCTCGATGTGGGCTGCAGCTGAGATCGTCTCGTATCGCATCGAAATCGTCTCGAATTCGACAGGATCGCCTCCGATCTGGACAGGTTCGTCGGCGACGATAGGTGCTGGCTCCAGTTGAAAATCAATGATATACCTACATCAAAATTGCTATGGGACTAATGCAAAAATAATATTATGATGTTTTAGCGCAGAGGGATTCAATTCGTAGATAAATTCAGCCAGGGGTTGGGGAGGGAAAATCCTAGAAGTTAAATAGGCTTAGGGGGAGTTGTTGGGAGGTTGGAGATCATCCCAATTTGGGAGATCTCCAACAGGGGAGGGTCCCAACGACGCAGACACGCTTCTACCCGGATTGGAGACCCGTTGGAACAGATTCCAACTATGCAAATTCAGTTTTGCGACAAGATCGTCTGGACGACCTAGTCCAGACGAAATCGTCAAATATGAGGCGATATCGTCTGATCGACGACGATATCGTCAAACGGTCAAAACAACCTCTAAAAATGGCATGGAAAAGGGGGAAACGGATTTCCCGACGGTTAACGGGTGGTTTGGGAGGTTAAATTTGATTTTTAAATTATTTACTAAGGTGAATGTAATTTTTATAATTTTACTGCACCAATTTTAGGGTGCTACAAATTCAATTAATGAATCTAATTGCACCAATAGTTGCTTACCTTTTTTTGAAAGCTTTTGTAGCTCTTTTTCAACTTCTATAGAGGATGTAGATCTTGGTGACTAAGATCATCAAGTTGCTACTTTGAGTAGGATATCGTTGCTCAGTTTCTTCTTCACCAAAAAGTGGTCTTGAACTTTCTTATATGAGCCTAGTTTTTGGTGATTTGATCCTTCAAGAAATATTCTCTTTTTTTTTGTAGATTTGGAGAATTTTTTGTCTCTAAAATGGTTCCTTCTTGCTATGCGAGGTGATCTTCAAATATCTCGGATTTGGTAGGATTTTCTTATCTTCAACTCTTCTTGTTGAATTCTAACTTCAAGCAATATCTTCTTAATATTTTGAATGTCTTGAGGTCTTTTGAATCTTCTTCTAATATTTAGCACTCCTTGAAAAAATGTTCTTCTAATTTTGGGCTTATTTTCGAATGGTGATAATTATCCCAAATATTTCACTATCTTCTGTAGTGAATTTCTCCAATGAGTACTCCTTAGAACTCCTTTGATTATTTCTTTAATAAGGCTCTCCAAGATTTTTACTAGATGCTCATTGAGACCTCTCCAAGGTCTTTGATCTTGCATATTCTTCTAGTATTCCTTGAGATATGATTCTAGAAGTGTTGGTGGTGAGATCTTCTTCTAGATCTCTGATTCTGCTACTTCTGGATTTGAGTAGGATTCTCCTAGTCCTTCTTTCCTCCAATAATGGAAGTTTCTTCAATGAGATCTTCTCTTGATCTCTTTACCTTCAATTTTTCTTCAGGTGCTAGATTGATTCTAAAGAAGATAATCTTCCTAAATTTCTTCTAGGAAGTTTCCCAACTCACCGAATCTCCTTTCCCTACAACAAAATATTAGTACTAAAATCTAAATATGCTTTTGAATCAGATACTCACTTCTATATTATTCTTTAGGATCAAGGCTTTTGTAGCCTTTTCTTCAGTATCAAGGCTTCTATCGCATTTTCTTCAGTATCAAAGCTTTTGTGGCCTTTATTCCGTATCAAGGCTTCTATGGCATTTTCTTTTGGAACAAGGTTTTTGTGACCTTTTCTTCTGGATCAAGGATTCTCTGGAATTTTATTCTTCTATGAAGTTATAAATCTAGCAATGGATATCTCCAGTATCCTAACTTCACCACGACTCTTATCTAGGAGTCTTCTTTCATTGTATTATTTTCTTGCACAAGGAACTAATATTTGCACTATGAAGGCACACTGATCTTCGAGCAACAAAGTTAAAATATCATATATTTCTATTGTGGTAAGTGTCCCAATCATCTAAGAATTATTTTATGCAATAAAAGAAACTTTGGGTAATAGTTAACAAATTCTAGATATCCTGAATGATCTTCACTAGTTTATTTATCAATCTAGTGGATTGAATGTTGAGTCCTAGTCTTCACGAGTTTTTCTTGTAACTCTATGGAAAAACTCTAGCCAAATGTAATATCATTATTTTTGGAACTGAGATTTCTTTTAGTCCTCACTTGTGGCTCTTCCTAATTCTACCACCTAGACTCTTTTGAGAGTTTTTGACAGTGGCTAGTCTAAAGGCACATTAGGTTGACAAAAATCTTGAGCTTAATGATATTGGTGGTTTTTATATCGATCTACCATGACTAGATCTATCGTGGCTTTGATACCACTATTAGATTTTGATGCAATATGCAATGGGATATAGCAATTACAACATGCAGAATAATATGAAAGAAAGTATATTTGCATGATGACTAAAATATGCTATAAATAGAAATTATGGAAATGAATATAATGTAGCTATGGAAGAAATGGATAATCCATAAATAAAGCTACTATACTACAGTGCATCCATCACCAATCTATATGGAGATCTACACAAAACTATGCTACTACCTATGAATATGCTATGAGCTTATTATAAAATTGTTAAAATGAGGTCCTTTTCATATAAGAATATAGGTTCCTTGGCCAACACTCTACCTATATGTACAAGGGACACCTTGCACATATACAACTTACATATTGACACTTGTGCATTTATTACATTGCATGAAGTAACTAGATAAATTACCCCTAAAGTAATATAATATCCTAAGTACCTAGGAAGGTATATTTACATGACCTAAATGATGTAATATACTTTATCTCTAACAAGTGAGAATTTAATGAATGTGTTATGATATGTGAGAATGCCCCAAAACTTATGAAATTTATAGTAGTAAATAAAAAGGGAAGGGGATTGCAATGGGATATGCTTGAAGCTTGGAAAAAGGGTGAGATAACAAGGCAATAACAACCTTGTATCTTTAGCACCTTGCCTTTGAAGATGAAAGAAGAGTGCTATGTGTATGGAATGTGAAATTACACACAATGCATGAAGGAGGAAATTGTAAAATAAATAGCTATGTTAAATCTATGCTTGCAAATGAAATAAGTATAAATTTATATGAGCATGGATGAAAATAGAGAGCTAGTATGTTGCTAATATCATAAAAATAGTTGTATATAAAAGAGCAGCAAGTAATATGATGCAATGTGTGAAGAAAAAGAGTGATAAACCCTGTAAAGTAGAGGATTAGTTCCAAAATATGGAAAGCAAATGGGTGTAAGCCTACAAGAGAGGTGTTAGATGCATGAAGAGAGGCCTAAAAATGCTTGAAATCAGACCTACAAATGATATTTTTAGAACCTACAACACAAGGGTAAGTTTCAAACAAGATGAAAGTAGACAATGCAAGTAAATGAAGTTAGCAATCTAGAAAAGCTATGTTAGAGAGATAAAATGAAAGGGTATAAAGTAAATATAAGGATAGAACTATGCTAAGGATGATATCACCTAGAAATTGCCTCTCCCTTGCACCAAGAAGATCTCCTTGCCACCAAGCCCTCTTGCCTTGCTTGATTCTCCTTCACAAATGCTTGCAAAATGGATGAAGAATGCTTGAAATGCTTGCTAATGGAGAATGCTATGGAAAGAAATATTAGAATGAGGATTCTAGAAATCTTAGCAATATATAGCTATAATGAAAAACCCATGTCAAATACCTACCCAAGAGGTTCCTTAAATAGAATTTGGGAGGGGAATTGGGGTAAAATGGATAAGATTAAATTAAAATTAATAAATATAGAGCATTGCTAGGGTATGTGGGATTAATGGTAGAGGATAGAGGATTGCAATCTATTTCCTCTTGAATTGTGCCAAAATATTTTGAGTCATTTGACCAAATTTGCCACTATTAAAAAAATTTCCATGGGCAAATTTGGTGACCCGAGTGGCAAATTTGGTAAGGAGGCAGATTTGACTTTTCAAATTTTAAAATTTGTATTTTTGCCAAATTCATCACTAGCCAAATTCACCATTAGTGAATTTGGTAGGAGTGGCCAATTTGGTAGTGGTAAATTTGTTCTTGTCAAATTTTCCACTAGTGAATTTGGTTAGTGACGAATTTGGTTCTAGATAATTTTTGTTTTGTAGTTTTAGGCATCAATGTATGTCCAAATATAGGTATATTTATACTCATCAAAAATCTCTTTTCAAGCTTGATATAATGGTGATATTTTTGTGAATTTTTTAAATGTTTGATAGGTCAAAATCTATCCCAAATATGAACTTACTTTTTAGGGCTATAAAAACCCCAAATTTGGGTATGAAGATGATTTATTTGATTTGTTTGATCAAGAGGCTTGTGAAGATAAGGTAATTGATGAGTTTTTATAGGATTGAAAATTGATAAAATATGCCAAATTGGTTTTCTAATTTGATTAGGATACCTTTATGAGGTGTTGTTTTATTCCTTTATTGAGGATTATGTTGGCTAGGTGTGTTAAAATTGGGTGTCTATGTAGGCAGCAAATCCACCTCCCAGAAGAAGAAGTGATTAAAGGGATTTGCTCAATTTTGATAGTTTTGACACAAATGATAGTTTGCTCAAGTTTTGTAAATCGTACAGTGAGGAGCAAACCATATAGTAAGGGGTAAAACCATACAACTGGAATGGAAAATCATACAGGGCAGTGGCAAATCATACAAGGTGCACCGAAATTCACCCAAATGCAAGGGAAATGTAATTTCAGAGTGAAATGGCGCATAGATTTGCTAACTAAGGTGTTAAACTTAGTAAAAAGCCAAATTAATGTATTCAGTTGTATATGGGCAGTTGTAAATAATGGATTGTCTCAGGAACCACTTTGGAATGGCCTGGGCAACGTTATATAAGGCCCCATTTTCAAAATTATAGGTCTGGTTGCTAGAGTTAAGAGATAGTACTTGTAGTTGTTGATTCTCTGAGTTATTGCAATTACATTGATATATGTTTCCACACTGTAATCGAATCCATAGACATAAATGAGCATAATGATGGTTTTGGATGACTGTGTACGATCCTGGTAATGATGAACAATGATTTGTGGATGAATATGATGTGTTTGTGTTTTCTATTGATTGTTATAGATTAGTTTTATGCATTGTTGCAACCCTGTGGTAGAATTTGGTACTGGTGAACTCTAGAGAATGATATAGAAGCATGGTAGTATCAAGGAAGATGTATTGAATGATATTGTATGATTTTTGGATGTAATCAGACACATGGGATCTCTCAACAGCTCGGTTAAGATGTTTTGCCTATTGTGGAGATTGCATTGATTGGTCTATCAAACCCTTACAAAACATCCCGGAGAGAGATTGGAGCAATGGAACATCTATATTAGCATCATGTTGTGTCATTAGTTCATACAAATCGTACATCATTTTCCTTACAAATCGTACAAAGCATTTTTACCCGATTTGGTAAAATAGGTGATCGATAGAAACTTACCCGATTTGGCAGTTTTGGGAAATCGACTTGATCGATTACAAAACTGTGTATGATAGCCTCCAAAACTGAATCTATCAGTTTTTCTATGTGCAATATCATACCATATTTGACACTGTATGATTTGAGATCATATAGTGTAGGCATTTGATGACCGTACAAGGTGATTATAGTTCGTACAAGGGTAGTTTGAGTGAGCATACGACCGTACGATTTGGTAAGTGAGTTGGGTTTAACCTATTGATCATTATTAGCTCTAGAAAATACCTCCCCATTAGGAATAATCCACCCCTGTGCTACATTTGGCACCGTTGCCTTATCGAATCTAGCATTTTTGTTAAAATGGGTCAAATTTGATGAAGTTGAATACTGAGACTGGAGGTGATTTTTATGATGGACACCAGTGCATGAAACCATGGGAGATGGGAACTAAGAGATAACATCCTAGTAAGAAGGAGCATAAGGATTTCTCAAAGAGAAAACACAAGTAACTCAGACCGTAGTACTCAAGAACTAGAGATAGAGCAAGTTTGGACATCCGAAGAAGGAGACTTTGAGGTATTGTTGATAGAGATAGAAGTTGAGGAAATAGAACCACCAAGCGTAGAGGCAAGGGTTGACAAAGGAAAAGTGCAAGATGATGGAGAGTGGATGGTGACACCTGAGAAAGTGATAGAAGAGTTGCAAGAGAGTGCGAAGGATGGGAGTCAGGCACCAGAGCAACAGGATGCGAGGTCTCAGGAGGATAGACCAAGACCATCTCCCTCACATCAGTGAAGGAGGTCACAAAGTGAAGATGCATAAGAATTTGGTCATCGAGTGGTGGGACAAAACAAGATACCTTGAATTGATACTTCTGATGACAATGGGAGTAAGACACCCCCAAGGAGGAATCAGATAGAGATTCCAAAGGATACCTCAAGTGATAGTGATGACTCTCCTAAGATGGCTAATAGGGCAGCCAAACAAAGATGTCCACCATTTTTAGGTGAGGGTAAGGAAGACCCCACATGGCATATAGGGACTTGCATAACCATTTGGAGAGAAAATGGTGTAGATAGACCTGAGGATTGGGTAATCCTATTTCCTGCTACCTTGAGAGGATTGGCAATTGATTGGTATTTGAAGAGAGAAAATAACGTAGATTTTTAGACTTGGAATCAGATAAAGGAGAAATTCATTGAAGAATTTTGACCTTTAAAGGATGATGGAGATATTGTTATGGAACTTTGCGTGACGAAGCAAAAAGTCGATGAGGATGTGAAATCCTATAACCGTAGACTAAAGCAATTAGTCGATAAGATGTAGATGCCATTGGTAGATGTTCTAGTAAAATGGTGGTTTGTAGATGGATTACTCCCAAAATATAAGAAAAATATGAAGGTAGTACCATCAAAAATGTATGAAGAAGCACTCAAGCATGCAAAGAATTTTGAAAGTGAATCAAAACAAATGTATATAGGAATCTTGTCTCATCCCAAGTTGAAGGAATTATATAGTGAAGAAGATGACACTATATAGAGGATGGTAGCATCATTTTACAAGGAGTTTGATAAATTCATGAAAGAACAAAAGGTCAAACCTGAGAGAAATGACATGTGGTGCACGAAATGCAAAATGGAGGGACATACAAATATGAAATGTCCAAGGAATGACTATTGTCATATTTGTAATGTGATGGGGCATGAGGTAATGCTATGTCCATATAATGCAAGAATACACCCACAAGTATTGTCAATCTAGGACCAGGAAGAGAAATCGAAGACCCAAGGAAATGGGCAACAAGCAACAAGTGGTGGTTATAAAAATAATATACGAGGTGGAAGATCAAACCAAGGTAATCGACAAGGAGGACAAAGTCATTTATAGTATGATTCGAAAGGAAGACCGATCATACAATGTCACAATTTCTAGGAATGGGGGCATTTTGTGAAAAATTATCCTGCACCTCAGAGGCAAGAGACACCACAAACAAGCACTACACACATGTGTAGATGGTGTGGTCCGAGGAACCACAAAGAAGATAATTGTCCAAAATAGGTGAGTTTGAGTAACCCGTAGAACGTTAGTTATTTGGACATTGAAGTTCCTCAAGTTAAGGAGGAAACTCAGGAAGTTTTAGTTGTGATGAGAAATCAGGCTAAGAAGGATAAGTATCCTGAGCCAACAAAAGAAAAGCAATGTTGGCAAGTAACAAAGAAAATATTGCAAGAGGAAGCTGAGAAGATTAAACCAGTAGAATCGAGAGCAGATAAGGAATTAAGAAAACCATCGGATCAGGAGGTAGTTGTGCAAAATCTGGCAGCACAGGTTTTGGATACCATGGTGGAAATTAAAGTATCCAACCTCTTAGAAGCTATTCCAACATTACAAAAGGTAATGGTGGAAGAATTGCAGCCATAGAAGGTGATGGGAGTATAGAGCCAACCAATTTAGGAAGAGGAGCAGAAATATCAATTTATGGATCCAACTGTATTGATGATTGATGTGGGAAAGAAACCTGCATTACTACATATGGAGATCTTAGGACACAAATTGACACAAGTTATCATGGATGGAGGATCCAACGTCAATGTGCTACCTGAGAGAACTTGGCTAGAACTAGGTGCTCCATCCCTATGGGCATCGAGCTTCTAGTTATATGGTGTTGACCAGAATGGCATTGAGACAAAAGGAGTCTTAACAACACAACAAGTAATGATAGTTGAACAAGAATTTGTCTTGGATTTCATTGTGATTACAATGCAAAAACCTGCATACGATGCTCTCTTGGGGAGAGGTTGGCTACGAGTAGCCAAAGTTAATCACAATTGGGGAAAGAATCAGATCACTTTTAAGAAGGGACAACATAAATACATGATTAATTTAGCTAATCAAAGAGTTAGTGAAGATATAGCTACAACTGATGAATCAAAAAATTCCTCAGAATATGAAGGGCATGAACCTGATGGGGAAGGAATGTTGTACCTAGATGAATGTAGCGAAGATGAAGCTCGATCTGATAGTGGACTTCTTCATTGGAAAATGGAGGAGTACAAAATGTTTCAGCCCAACTGCCTCTGTATTGAATCAGAGGAGATCAAGGAAAAACAAGACAAACCTAAGGTTAGTAAAGAACCTAAGAAGGAAGTAGAAGAGAAATGGACATTTCCAAAAAGCTTTGCAGAGTATACAGTAGGAGATGCAGAGATTGATACAAGACCAGCACACCCCAAGAACGTAGAGAAAGCTATGAGTGAACCAAAAAATATCAAATATGAGGGACCTCGGATAGTGGACATCAATCTAGGAATGGAGGAGGAACCTAGGTTGATTCACTATGGCGATGATTGGAATCCGGTATTGAAGGCAACAACTTTTAAGATATTCTTGGAATACAAGGATGTCTTCGCATGGACATATAAGGACCTGAAAGGAATTCCACCAGAACTATGTGTCCACAAGATTACACTAATTCCTGGTGCTCAACCAGTAAGGAGGAGACCATATAGAATGAACCCAAAGTATGTTGCATTAGTGAATGCAGAGATAGAAAAGATGCTAGAAGCAGGAATTATATTCAGGGTGACAAACAGTGAATGGGTTTCACCTATAGTGATCACCTTGAAGAAGGAAGTGGATAAGATCAGAATATGCATGGACTTTAGGAGTCTAAATGTTGTAACTATTAAGGATCCCTTTCCCATTCCCTTCATAGATTCTATCTTGGAAGAAGTTGTAGGACATGAGATCTATTCATTTTTGGATGGATTCTCAGGATACAATCAAATCAGCATCATCGAGGAGGATAAGCTGAAGACCACATTTATTATGGAGAATGGCATCTATGCATATAACCGAATGCCATTTGGGCTCTGTAATGCCCCAACTACATTTCAATGCATCATACTGTATATATTTGATCAACTAGCAATGAGGAACTTCAAAGCATTTTTGGATGATTGGTCCATTTATGGGAAGATCAAGGATCATCTTCCTACCCTTAGTGAATGTATGAGTAGGTGCAAAAATGCACATATATCATTAAACCCAAGGAAATATTTTTTGATGGTACCATATGGGAAATTGTTAGGACACATTGTGTGCAGTGAAGGATTGAAGATAGATCCTGATAAGATCCATGTGATATTACACATGGAAGAACCATTTGATGTGAGTTCACTTAAGACCTTCCTTGGTTTGATAGGATACTATCGAAGGTTTATCAAGAATTATGCACATGTATCCTACCCATTAGATTCTTTAATGAAAAATAATATTCCATTCATATGGATAGAGGAACATCAAGGAGCCTTCGAGGAGTTAAAGGCTAAGTTAGTGAGTAGCCCAATTTTGGTGTTTCCTAATTGGGATAAGGAATTCCATGTCCATGTTGATGCTTCGAATTTTGCAATTGGATGTGCTTTAGCACAAGAAGGATAGTTTAAGCTAGATCAACCTATTTTCTTTGCTAGTCACCTTTTGTCAAGGCTAGAGAGAAACTATAGTACAATGGAAAGGGAAGCTTTGGGAATGGTATATGTCATTCAAAATTTTAGGCATTACCTACTGGAAAATCCCTTTGCTTTCTATGTCGATCACCAAGCACTGTTGTACTTGATAAACAAACCGGTGATCCAAGGATGAGTCAGTAGGTGGCTCATCACCCTTCAGGAGTTCGTATTCTGAGTAGTGGTGAGACCTGGTAAGAAGCATGTAATTGTAGACCAGTTGTCTCGGATACGATCAGGGGAGCCTACAGGAATAGGAGTTCTTGATGAATTTCTAGATGCACAATTATTCACCATCAACGTTGTTCCATCATGGTACAAGTTGGTTGGCCAATATCTATCCATAGGTGAGTTGCCACAAGAGATGACGACAACCAAAAAGAAGAAAATAATAATGAAGTCAACACCTTTCCAGATAATAGCAGGATTACTATATAAAATGGGAAGTGATGGTATCTTACGGAGATGTGTAATGGATGAAGAAGTCAAGGTAGCATTGAAAGAAGCCCATGCAGGCTTAGTAGGAGGACATATGGGACCATATGTGACTGCTAGAAAAGTATTTCTAGCAGGGCTATGGTGGCCCACATTGTATAATGATGCAAAGGAGCATGTGAAAGCATGCGATACTTGCCAAAGAGCAGGGAAGCCGGTCAGGAGGGACTTTATGCCCTTACATCCATCACAACCACAAGAGTTGTTTGAATGGTGGGGATTGGACTTTGTAGGACCATTAAAAACATCTCAAAAATGGAAGTGTAGATACATCGTAGTAGCAACAGAATACCTAACAAAGTGGGTTGAAGCAAGAGCATTACCTGATAATTCGGCCAAAAGTACAATGAGATTTTTGTATGAGTAGGTAATCACAAGATTTGGTATTCCACTACAAATAACAAGTGATCAAGGGGGACACTTTGTTAATGAGATTATCAAGATGCTGACAACAGAGTTCAAGATTTTACATTCATTGTCTAGTCCGTACTACCCCAGAGCGAATGGGCAGGTGGAAGCGACAAATAAAGTCTTAGTATCTACTCTGTATAAAACCTATGGAATAGAGGGAGCAGACTAGGAGGAAAGGTTACCATCCATTTTGTGGGCATATAGAACAACTTTTAAACCAACAATGGAACATACACCTTTCCAACTAATGTATGGATAGGAAGTAGTGGTGCCAGTCGAATTCTTGATACCAAGTTTGAGAGTCATGGTAGAGCATCGCTTGGGAGATCAAGAAAGTTTGGAGGAATGACTGATGACACTAACCAAGTTAGATGAAAGGAGAGTCATGGCACAATGGGCGATCGAGATAGCTCAGAAAATATGGAAGGTATGGCATGACAAGCACTTGAGGAAGTTGGAACTTAGTCCTAGTGACTTAGTTCTAAAGTTTAATGGAAAAAGAGAAATCAAGCTAGGTAAGTTGAAGATGTTATGGCTTGGTCCTTATAAAGTAATCGAAGTAATGAATAATGGAGTAGTTAAGCTATAGAACTTGAATGGGATAGAGGTACCCAATACTGTAAATGGCTCAAAGTTGAAGCCTTATAAGGTACAATGTTTATTCATTGCTTTAGAAGAAATTGAATGATGAAGATGAGTGAAAGCTCAAGATGAGGCTCACCGTGAGCTAGGTCCATCATAGGAAGAACCTGATATGGGACTCACATACCTATTTGTAGAGGGGAGGAGACACAACTAATAGTTGAACAACAAGAGTTGACACCCTGAACTGGTGAAAGAAGAAGGATACGAGTACATGTCAGAAGGGTGGATGGGACCATACGAGAAGAAGAGGAGAGGGTTTCTCTAGGATCGAGTAGCTATCAAGAGATAGCACTATTACCTAGAACTATGACCATGAGGTACCCATAGGAACTACCTTTAGATTGAAGGATGGAGAAGGATAGGGTTAATAGTGCATAATGAGGATAGAGTGGACACATTCAAAATGGAAATTCTAGAGGATGATAGGGATGAAACTGTAGATGAGGAACTAGTTGGACTTTCTCCATTGGCTCAGATTGGGCTATTATAGTAGAGGATGAGAATGTAAATTCAACAATTGCAAGAAGAGTATCAAACATTGCGAGTCACAATGCGAGGTTGAGGGAACAACTCATCCAGGAGTTGGATGGTACCATACGAAGACTGGATGAACAGTGAGAAGTCAACCTATGAGAGGTTGAAGATGAATCTGAGGAGATGGAAGGATTAACTCCAAGATATGGGGGAGGAAATGAAGGTGCAAGCTCAGGTTCACCACCCCCACCGAATGAGCAGCCAAGGACAAATGAAGATGTAGAAGCTTTAGACATGATGAATTCTAGTGATGAAGGAATGTCATGGTTGGTAAGAGAGCTTAGTATAGATAGTAGTGATGATGATGAGCCAGATAATCCTTATAATCCTTAGAGGGATCATGACCCTCCAACTAGTGCATCGAGACAAGGGGAATCAAAGAGAATTCAAAGGGATAGATCTTGTATTGATACACAAGCTTATGCAATAGCTCATCAAGAACTGAGAAGACAAAGAAGGGAAGTAAGGAGATTGGAGAGAGTGATGAATTTGCCAATCGATTGGGTAGAATAGAGGGAAGATGGTAGAACTGACTCTAGCTCGAGATAGATTTCTTGGATGCATATAGAGAAGTATTGGCAGCATCATTTCCCCAGAGATCCTTTGAGGAAAGAATATGGAGATGTCGCTTAGTCCATGTTGATAGAAGAATCAGAACTTTGTGATAGTTGTCACCCAATCGAAGTCCACTAGCCAATATTGAGTTGGTAGAAATTACTCCTGATAACCAAGGAACAAGAGGAGGAATTGGACGAAGACCTCTAAGACTCCAATATGGAAGAGGAGGAGGTAGGCGACCATAGAATAATCGAGATCCTGCTGATGTTACATTTAGAGGAGGTAGAGGAAGAGGAAGGTTTTGACCCCCTACTCCTAGATGGCTAGGAGATAATCCTTTAGCATGCATGAACTGGAGAAGGGACCAACGAGATATACCAAGAGTGAGAGGCATGTTACCAAATCTTATAAGAAGACACACGTGGGAACAACCACCCATAATTAGACAAGGACCTTAACGAGCGAGGGGTAATAGGTGATTACTCCAAGAAAGGGAGGAATCACCAATAGAGTAGAGAAGTCTGATGCCAAGAGGAAGTGGATGGGGTAGATACCCACATGGTAGAAACTTAGCTGGAAGAGGAAGGGTACACTTTGCAGAAGAAAGAAACCTAGGCCATCAACGAGTTCGATCACCAAGTTTGGAGCAAGAATTGATCCATGGAGATAGGTGAAGAAGTCACTCAAATGATAGTAGAGTGGTAAGGACACCACTACCATGGGATCAATCACCTGTAAGGCAAGAAGTGGGACCACCAGGTGAGGAGACTCCAACTTGCCATTGTACAATCCTAAATTGTACACATTGTAGGGGAAGAGTTGAACATGCAGTAACATCACAGGCAGAGGTAAGCCAAGCAAGGGAACAAGAGGTACAAGAGGATACCATTAATCGAAATGTTATGGTCGAACCTCCAGGTCAAGATTCATATGGGATCGTACAAGTGAATGTCACTGTACGATTACCTAGAAGGTAAGTATAAATAGACTAGGATGAAAAAAAAAAAGAAAAAAAAATTGAAAAAATGTGTGTGCCTTAGTTGTGAAAATCCCTCGGGATGCAATTAGGAAGGAAGAGGTTGAAAACCGGAAATGGTGGCCTCTTCAGAGAGAAAGAAATCTGAAAATTTTCTCTAAGTGCTTAGATCGTACAAGTGAAAATTGAGTTGGAAATTTACAAAATTGAGAGATCGTACAAATGAAATTGACAAAATGACATGGGAAACCATACAAGAGGTCATGTTGTATGATTTAGATCGTACACTGTATGATTTGGCCCATGTCGTACGATTTTCAACTACCCATTTAATGCGACATGTGGAAAAAAGCAGCGGTTGGAGGAAAAGAAGGGGGAAAAGATAAAATTTTAAACTAACTACTGAGTTGGCAATCATCTAATGGAGGAGATGAAAAAGCATGCAATGTGGCACAATTTTAGATTTTCTTGACGGTTAGGGTTTTAGTTAGGGTTTTGAAAATTTCTTTAAATGGAAAAGAATTTGACAATTTCACAATCATACAAGTAGAATTCAATTTTTTTAGGAGATTGAAGGTGGAAAGCATGCAACTAAAGGATGAAGACTACATGGGCAATAAATATTCACCAGCATTCTGAATTTGTAGACCCATTTTAAATTTGCACTAAGGAGTTCTTTTCATGTTCAAAGAATTGACTCAGAGAGAGAAAACTAGGGTTTTACTCCATAAAAGGGGGAAATTTAAATTTGTCATAGAAATAATAGCAAAGTATGATAGAATACATCATTGTATAGATTTTGGGGTGAGAAATTGTTGTTTAGAGTCAAAGGAAGTGGAAATTTGTAAACGGGTTGTGGAAATTGCATAGAAATTGGAGATTTGAACCCTAAATTTGGAGGAATATGGCAAGAAGCGAGCTGAGAAATGTGTGAAAAGGTGAATGAAGTCTGTACAGCCATAAAAATACTACCATAATTTTATCAAGTTGAAATAAATTGTGCCAGGGTTGAAGGATTTGAAGAATTGCTACCGAAAAGCACTGAAATAGTAGATCGGGGCAATCCGAAAAATGGGTCGGTGAAGGATTCGACAAAGGAGATAAAAATTTTGAATTTTTCATCACTTAGGGTTGGAAAAGTCGTACTGTATGATTTTGGGCAGCATGTATGATTTCCAAGAAGAATAGTGTAGTTCGAAGGATTTTTAGGCCATTTTTGGTAGTTTTCAAGAGATCATACGAAATTGTATAGAATCATACGAATTCTAAAGGGGGGAAAAGAAGTGACATCGTATGGAGTACTATCACCCTATATGATTTTAGGTTGCAGCTATATGATTTGGAGAAGTTATGATGGTTTGAAGACTGACGGGCTGGAAATTGAACTATAGGGAAAGAAGAGTAGTGTACGATCTAGGAGCGGTCGGTGGAAGGGAAATCATACAAGAGAGTGTATAAGGGCATATTGTATGATTTATAGTAGATTGTATGATTTCAAGATACTTTTGATTACAAAAAGAAGTGGTGTGGAGGTTAATCTAATCGATGAGTATGTTGAAGGAATGATATCAATAGAAGAGTTTGGATGTCGGTTAAGGTGGATTGCAGCCAATAGGGTGGAGAGATCACTAGGTCCATTGCATGAGAGAGAGGTATACCCATGGTAGCACCAAGGGTGATAGTCTCAGTCCCATGATTGGCATGGTAATCATCCTTGGAGGAGAAGAGGATATAGGTCATGGAGGGGACAAATACATTGGCGAGCAAACTTGAGAAGAACACCACCAAGGCACCGGGAGGAAGAAATGGCACAAGAAAGAACCTCATGGAGGGAATTGAGAAGTGAAGTTCATCTGCTAGAGTAGGAGGAGCATCTGAGCAGTGGATAGGAAGAATGTCAGGTGGAGGTGACAAAGATTACATTTGTACAACATGGAGCGGATGCATGCAGGAAGTGGTGGAATGATGAGAAGAATAGGGATCATCCTTGGAGGAAGACATTCGAGGATGCTCATGTGGTGATCATTGCACAAGTTCTACCATTTCATAAAATATTTTTCGAGAACTATCTCTTACA
This sequence comes from Wollemia nobilis, assembly GCA_028583015.1. Taxonomy (NCBI): domain Eukaryota; kingdom Viridiplantae; phylum Streptophyta; class Pinopsida; order Araucariales; family Araucariaceae; genus Wollemia; species Wollemia nobilis. The sequence continues at coordinate 1,797,112 of JAQPPZ010002189.1, read as the reverse complement.
GATAGTTCAGGCATATAACCCTATGACTCGAATTGCCTATGTCAATGTGGGCAAGAGGTCAGTGAAAGTTGATATTTTGGTAGAGACATTTTGAAAGATATTTGGCTTGTCGAAAGATGGTATGGAGATAGTAAAAATATTGGTAGACCCAATAGAGGCATACCACCTCGTCACTACCATGACCACTATCAAATCATTGATGGAAGTAAAGATCTCAGGTGCAGGAACACACGAATAAAATAGAGCTAGTTGAGAGGAGAACATTGGGCATGTGCAATGAATATAGTCATGGCTCGACTGTCAGGAGATATAAGGGCCATATAAATGCCAATGTGGATGGCACAATATGTGGAAGGTATTACCAAGGGGATCCAGTATGATTGGGGTACCTTTCTAGAAAGGAGAATGCATGAGGCACTAACAAAGAGACCAAAGAATTTTGGGATGACTTTCCATGCTATTGGATTGTTATTGAATGCGGTCATAGAAGCAAGAATGCAATTTCTAGGATTGATGCCACCTTGAGAAATCAGACCAGATCAAAAATATTGAAGTGGGTGAAGTCAGTACCAATATCAAAAGTGACTTCGGAGAGACCTCGAATAAGGAGTGAGTGACATATTAGTGAAGCTCAAGAAGAGAGTACTCTAAAGGAGGATGCTGATGTGCATCATAGGTAAAAAAGGCCTAGATGGCTGGAATAGGAGCTAGAACAACAAGCAACAATACAATGGTAATAGGAGCAACCACTCATCCAAGAAAGGGAGAAGTGGCAAGAGAGCCCCATACAAATAATGATGAGAAGGCAGAGGGAAATAATGGTGAGTAAACTAGTTCTAGAAGTATAAGAAAAAGAATAGTCGGACTCAGAAGTGAGAAATGGATGAATTGTATTGGATAGAGGCAGAGAGAATAGTAAAATCTCCGCAAATATTTTCATAGTTTGAGAAGATGAATGCCTCTAATTTTTTTAAGGGAATTGAGGTAGGGCAATATGGAGTAGCCACTACCCAAGAAGAAGTAGAAACAAGAATAAACACCATAGAGAAAGAGCCCAAGAAGAAGCCTCGTTACAAATTTGTAATAGGAAGCTCAAGTAAGAAGGATGCACCGGAGAATATGGAAGCATCACAAGAAAAAGAGGAATTTGTTGTTGAGAAAGTCATGACAATGAATATACAACAAATTCTAGAAGAAGTGATAGAGGAACAACATGTGGGTAGTAATGAGCAAGAAGTAGCCTAGGAGAACATTGAAGAGTAATAGGTGGGCTCGATTGAATCAGAAAAGGCCCAAGAACAAATTGAGCAGCAATCTCAAGAGGAGATTGTAAATATTGAAGATAGTGAGGAGGAGAAAATTGTAAAACAATCTCCACCTCGGGAGAATATAGATATAGTGAGAGCACTGCAGGAGCTCGGGGGAAGCTCTAGCCACCTTATGGAGGAAGAAGATGTTAGAACTCCTACAGAAGAAGAACTATGAGGAATGCAATCCAGTTATCTTCTGGAAATACCATGGTTTCATAGAATTACAACTGAAGAGGAGGCACGTGGAGTAGAGGATAAGGTGGAACACTTCTTTTCTTAGTTAGGCCATGTGATTAATAGTGCCAAATTAGAATTTTGCATTGGCCATGTGGGAGAATTGAAGTTGTGGGAAGAATAGGTGTCTCTCGAATTGGAGAGGATAATAGAATGGGTGAGTAGTGTAGAGCATACAAGGAAGATAGTAGACATTCATGCACAACATCCATGGGGGTTACCCAAGGAAGAGGTAACAACAATGTTGGGAAGAGAAGACTTGCTAGAAGGGGTGGTCACAAATTATAGGAAAGATCCAAGGATGTACTTGGATAGAGTCAACCATCCGACCTATCCTACAAATATGATAGAGTTGGAATATAAGAGGGTTGCTACTGGAGTGGCCATCACCCTAAGGAAGTTGAACTTCCTAACACACTGGATTGAGTGGTTGAGCATTGGATTGGAACAAATCCATCAGCTCAAGGAGGCGTAAAAGGAGGAAACTATAGCCACTCAAAAGGAATTGGCCGTAATGGAAGAAGAACTACAGAATAGCAGAACTATGGTAGAAGAGAAAATAAAGAAGTTAGAGGATGATCTATCAGGCCTCAAACTGAGTCTGAAGCCAGAATTAGCATGCTTGAAGAAGAAAAGTGATAGATCTCACAGATGGTAGAGGATAGAATTAAGGAGTTGGAGGCACAACTCAAAGCAAAAGATGAGCAGATGACAACTCAGTTGGCCAAAAAGAGTGAGAAAATGGCTACACAAGCCAAGTAGATAGAGGAGCTGATGAAGGACAATAAACAATTGAATGAGATGGTCCTAGAGAAGCAAGCTCAATTGAAGATTAAAGAAGACCAGGCTCGAGCTATGGAGGTAGATATCAATCACCACCTATAAACCATTACTAAAAATAATGAAGAACTTTAGGTGGTAGCTCGAGCAGAAGCTCACTGGAAGGAGAAGTTGAAGAAGAGTGCCTCAGACCATGAGAAGTAGATGATGGAGTTCCTAAAAACTACCAAAGAAAAGGCTAACTTTCATGGAGCAAAAGCAGTAGAAATGGGAAGCTACGCAGCCAAGCTGAAGAATGAATGAGAAATGTATAAGTCATAGGTTAAGGACTTAGAGGCTGTCGTGGTAGAATATGAAGCATGGTGGAAGAAGTAGAATGAGTCAGTGAGGACACTGACCAAAGTAAAGGGGAGGGCAGATGTAGGCAGCAAATCCACCTCCCAGAAGAAGAAGTGATTAAAGGGATTTGCTCAATTTTGATAGTTTTGACAGTTTGCTCAAGTTTTGTAAATCATACAGTGAGGATAAAACTGTACAATAAAGGGAAAAATCATACAATTGGAATGGCAAATCATATAGGGTAGTGGCAAATCATACAGGGTGCACCAAAATTCATCCAAATGCAAGGGAAATGTAATTTTAGAGTGAAATGGTGCATAGATTTGCTAACTAAGGTGTTAAACTTAGTAAAAAGCCAATTTAATGTATTCAGTTGTATATGGGTAGTTGTAAATAATGGATTGTCTTAGGAACCACTTTGGAATGGCCTGGGCAACGTTATATAAGGCCCCATTTTCAAAATTATAGGTCTGGTTGCTAGAGTTAAGAGATAGTACTTGTAGTTGTTGATTCTCTGAGTTATTGCAATTACATTGATATATTTTTCCACATTGTAATCGAATCCATAGACATTAATGAGCATAATGATGGTTGTGGATGACTGTGTATGATCCTGGTAATGATGAATAATGATTTGTGGATGAATATGATGTGTTTGTGTTTTCTATTGATTGTTATAGATTAGTTTTATGCATTGTTGCAACCCTGTGGTAGAATTTGGTACTGGTGAACTCTGGAGAATGATATAGAAGCATGGTAGCATCAAGGAAGATGTATTGAATGATATTGTATGATTTTTGGATGTAATCAGACACATGGGATCTCTCAACAAGTTGGTTAAGATGTTTTGCCTATTGTGGAGATTGCATTGATTGGTCTATCAAACCCTTACAAAACATCCCAGAGAGAGATTGGAGCAATGGAACATCTAGATTAGCATCATGCTATGTCATTATTTCATACAAATCATACATCATTTTCCTTACAAATCGTACAAAGCACTTTTACCCGATTTGGTAAAACAGGCGATCGAGAGAAACTTACCCGATTTGGCAGTTTTGGGGAATCGACTTGATCGATTACAAAACTATGTACGACAGCCTCCAAAACTGAATCTGTCAGTTTTTCTATGTGCAATATCATACCATATTTGACATTGTACGATTTGAGATCATACAGTGTAGGCATTTGATGACCGTACAAGGTGATTATAGTTCGTACAAGGGTAGTTCGAGTGGGCATACGACCGTACGATTTGGTAAGTGAGTTGGGTTTAACCTATTGATCATTCTTAGCTCTAGAAAATACCTCCCCATTAGGAATACTCCACCCATGTGCTACAATCTACACTCTTGTTTCTAATATAGTTTGAGAAGTAGGCCTCACCTTGGGAGGCCCTATAGGTATTACTAGCTAGTTGCTTCTCACTTGTGTGCAGGTATATAGGTTTAAATTGGGTCTACCTAGATGCAACATCAGATCCAAATGCAATATAAAACTCTAGGTCTCGATAATTCAACCCCATATGGTCAAATATCACAACCTTCTGGAGCTTAGATGGTTAGAGAATATGATTGTTGGTCTCCTTGATGGTCGACATCCAAAGATAGATCTACTGGGTGCAGACACAAACATAGATACCTAGATCTATCAAAAGTGGTGATAATGAAAAACCCACCCTCCAGTGCTATAGCGATGAAAGGACCAAGGCACCATCAATATTTGTAAAAAATAAAACCAGTCTCATAAATGCTTGTGTAACCTCTATGAGGTTTGATATTGTAATCGAATAGAACAAAATCATGCACAATATAATACATACATATTTTATTATTTTTATTCATTTACTTTTATATGGTGCATATTTTTATCATCTACACAAAGGAAACTACAGATAGATCACATGAGGATGTCACATCTGCAAAAACAATGAAGTAGCTTAATGATTATCAAAAGCCACCAAAATTTGATATTTTGAAAGCACTAAAGCTGCTTTAACCAAAGCCAAGGAAGTCCACCAAGAATTAGCACATGCCAAATAAGGTTCTTAAGAATCTATAAAAATAAAGGAAGGAGGTAGATGCATTAGAAATAATGCCCAAGAGATAAAAATAGAGGAAGGAGGAAGATGCATCAAAATTGATGCGTAAGACAGAAACAAAAAGGGATCGAGGTGTCAAAACCAAGGCCCAAGAAATAGAAAGGGGTCGAGGTATCAAAACTCGTGTTTAAGAAACAAAATGGAAGAAGGTAGAAGCATTAAATCCTATGACTAAGAAATAAAATAGAGGACAAAGGTAACAAAATCGGTACATAGAAAATTGAGATGAATGAGGGTATAAAAAACCTAGGTGTTGTAGGTGAGTTGGAGAGGAGAGGGCAATCCTCCAAGGGAGGTCCCAGGTTAAAATCTCCACCCTACCAAAAAGATGAATTGGGTATCTAAAATCCAATTGATAATGTTGGTGCGAGTAGGGTCGGGTGCGACCCTCGGGTGAATTTGACGGTGTAGAACCCCCTGTTCGTGGTCTCTCAGACCAAGGAAAATTCGCAAGGGATTTTTCGCTTTAAAAAAAAAGAAAAAATAATGAGGGTATAACAAAAGAATCATTATCCAAGTATCTGAAGCATCATCTACTCCTCTAGCACCCTGTGACCTATTGGAATTACATGAAATAGAAATAGGGGCAAGGGTGCCTAAACCTTATGAAATAGAGATTATATAATCAAGGGTAATACCCAAAACACCTACAATAAAATATGAAAGGAAATTAACAAAGTAGGACGCCCTAATAGTTTCAAAAATAAAAATCCACAAGAATACCAAAATGGTTACTCTTTAGGAATTGGAAGCCCTTAGAGAACTAGAATTTATTGACCTTAGGTTCAAGAGAAATACCCAAGCATAAATTGATAAGTAGTGGGAATAAAAGCTCTCTACTCACACCTCATAGGCTAAAATTGAGGTTATTGATAGCAACATAGAATCATATCTAGCTACAAAATTTCAAGAAGAATAAGGGTAATAAGAATATGCACCACAAGACACAATAACAATGGAAGAACAAGAAGATGCATTATTAGATACAATAGTCATGGAAGGACATGAAGAAGCACCATAATATACAACAATTATGGAAGAGCCACCATAGCCTACACCTTTTGAGATTGAAACAACTTTAGATCTAGGATAGAGCTCTAGAGAAATACCTATTTTATAGCCTCCCATGTTCAGTCCAAAAATAAGGTAGCTTAACAAACCCAATGAATACAATGAAAACTTGGATAACTTGGATCTATAAGGAGTAAAAATTATTATCTAGGAACTATAGACAAGGCTAAAAGTGACTAAAATCCTGCCACATAATAGAAACAAAGAGATTGAATAGCTTTAGGACCAACTAGTTAAGGCTAAAATTAGGTGGAAGATAGTTTAAAATATTGACCCTAAGGTTGTATCCATGTTAATTAGAGAACCTCTTGAGGAAATACCCTTACAGACATTGGCAAGGGCAATAGAAGATGAAGGGCAATAATTCAGTCAAGGGATGGGCCTTATGAGTAGATGTTACAAGAGAAACCATCGAGGCATGAGGAATACCTCCAATTAGGTTGGGAAAGTGATGAGGCACAAAAATACCTCATCTTTTATGATCTCTTATGACCTTTTTGCACTACTAGGATGTGTCTTGATTTGATTATTACATTAGTTTTACAATTAAATAGGATAAATAGAAATAAATGTTCACTTAATTAGATAGAGTGTAGTAATTTTCCAAGATAGGTAATAAAGGACTAAATTGTTGATTTTTTCTAGGATTATGTAATAAAAAGAGGGTATATTTAGTTTTGTACATAGCTAGGAATTTTGGTAGAGTTTGGAATCTTGTTTAAGGTTCACTCCTTGCCTAGGATTGTAGTTAGAGGAGGTGTTAAATTTTGTTTATTCAACTTACACCAAACATAATCCTATTCACTGGGCACCAGATAAAACAACCTACAATACAACAATTATATATTGGCACCAGACAAGAATATGACTTGGCATTGAAACCTAAGCTAGCCAAAATTACGATGTGGTTCTAGTGGATGGTTGGAGTTATTTCTATGATACTTCATAGGTGAAATGGCACTAAGGGACAAGAATGTAACTGACTAACATCCAACAAGACACCAAATTGGAAGAAAATAAAAATTTATTAATTTTGGTCTACTGCTTTTGACCAGCTATAACAACCAAAAAAAATGTTGCTAATAGTTTGTAGCAAGTTAAGAAAAAGATAAACCACAATATTATGTACACAGGAGTTAGGAAAAATTTCTAATTTATTTTCTTAATTTTTTAGTCACTCTAATATGGCAATTAAAGTACACTAAAACTATTTACTAAGTTGGACAATCAAATGTAACTTCTCTTTTATTTTTACCTATTGATTTGAAGACTGATTTGTTAGATAAATATTTACTGTTGTAACTTGTTTAACAAAGAAGGTATGAGAGGGACTTGTCCTCTCCATTATATATAGACTAGCAACCTAGTAACAAGTAGGAGATGAATTGTCCTATTATATTGTTGGTTTTATACTATAATTTGTAAGATCTTTTTGTCGAATTTGGTTTGTAATATATGTTATAAGTTTGTTGTTATACTACATATTTATGAGTTGAAGTGAGTCGTCTTTCCTTCCATATTACTGCAAGCAAATGCCCATTCCTAGCAAGGTGGAAGGTACTTTTATTTATGTTTTATTTGTTACATTATTAGACTAAGTTTTGTTGTCATTTTACTACACCCATAATAGCTAATTAGTTGCATCACTTACTTTATAAGAAAAATAGTAATTAGTTACATTAGTTTTAGATTTACTTTGCCATAGTTTAGCTTGAATCCTTATTTGTTTTATGTAGTATTTATTTCCTAAAATTTATTTACTTTTTTGCTTCAATATTTTTAATTCCTGTAAGTGTGTTTGATTAGCTTAAACATTTTTTATTTTAGCTATAGTTAGAGTTCAATTTTATTTTTTGAATTTGTAGTATAGAGAGCCAAAACTAGACCCTATTTAGATACTTCCTATCACATATTGTCTGTAGGACACCACCATTTTTTTGATAAATTAAAAATGACCTTGGTAAAATATGGTAATAATGATACCCATCACCAAGGACCTTCCCTATCCAATATTTTAACATGGGCTTGGCTAATCATCTTCCCAAATGCTTCCCTTTAGAGTTATAGGAGAAGCCAAATATTTAAACAAGTAAACAAAATATGCCTCCTTTTTTTCTCTTTGTTGGCAAAGGCTTGTGTCATTGTGATATAAGTGAACGCCCATGAACATTTCAAACTCTACCATTTTAGGGAATATTCAATGGCATCTTCCTTTTTAAAATTTAAATTTTATCTTTTCAGAGGGAAATTACAAATTACTCAAACATAAAAATGAGGTACATAGAGGAAAAATGAGCAAAAGTGCTAAAATGGGATCCCCTAAAAATTTCACAAAGAACATTAATATGTATTATAATTTACCCTACATAAATTTTTACACCCTTATGATGCCTATATAGCAGAAAAGGTGTTCAATAATTTTAGCAACTTTATCAAGTGCCTTAGAGGTCTTTGTCAAGCAAGAATCTTGTCCATGGCTTCTAGAATCAATGGTTTATTTGAAGAAATTTAGCCTCTTATTTTACTTTTAACAATGGTTAAGTTGTTTTTCCTCTCATTTGTGCTACTATTGGGTACATGAAATTGAAGAAGAAAAAAATAGATTTTTTGGAAAAAAATCCATAAAACACAAATGAGGTTTTCAAAAAATCTTAATAAATTCAATCCTAAAATTGGAACATCCATCTAGTAAAAAAAGGATTGAATGTCAATAGGAGGAACAAATGAAACCATTAGTGAATATATATCCTGGAGCAAATATGCTAATACCAGTAAGATCCTCATGGTCCAAGACCTCCTAGGGGTTTACATATAAAAAAAAAAAACCTTTTTTTAAATCCCACTATGAACTTTCAAAAAACTCTTCTTAACTACTCCAAACATAGTTTTCCTTACAAGAAGCTATAGAAGAAAAAATGCCAACATAAACAATTGATTAATAGAGATTCATATCTACTCCAATACCATGTTAGATTTCACAATAGTTTTCAAGAAGGAATCAAATCAACACATTACCCAGTATTGCTAAAAAAATACATGCAAAACAAAAAACATAGAATATATGAAGGTGTTCATGGACACCAAATACATTATTAATAAATAGAATTACACTCTAAACAATGATGAAATGGTTGGTAGGATGGAGTATTTATACACAAATACAAGTTATCTATACATCAAGGTTGTGAGACAAACATTAAAAATAAAATTAAAAAATATTATAAAAATACATTTTTCAATGTTTACAAGGACCCAAAAGACTAATATAAACAATACAATGAAAAATCGGTTGTATTCAAGAGAAGCTTAATATCCCCAAGGGCTAGGTGGATTGTTAATTGCTTGTCTGACCAAGCATTTACCTAAAAGAGACCTGGATTTAAACCTTGGGAGTGCCAATTTGCAAATGTAGTAGTCTGCTCTAAATCCTCTAAATATGCGCCAAACTGACGATGACGTATGACCCCGAACGACCGGTGGTCTCCCTCTCACACGGGTCAACAATTGGTGGTCTTCCTCTCACACCAAAACAACAACAACAATGAGATGGAATAAGCTTATTAAAAACAGCCCATATAATTTGAACATATACTTATCAACTACTAAAAAATAGTATATATATATATAACCAACTCCTATATATATTTAAAAAAAAAAAAAAACCATAAGATTGATCCTAAAGCCACTTTATTCTAAGGTTCGAAAACCCACTACGGTCAAGCATACCCCTAATTATCTCACGTCTTGTGTGTAAAGAACACAAACACCAACCCCCAAAGAAAAAACAATTCCTATAAATCTTAACATGAAAAGCTTATCAATGAAGTCCAATGAATTAGGTGCAATTCACACTGGTATCGTCCTCTACTCTCTACTCTTGTAGAGTCACTTTCGCATTATTTCTCTAACAAGACTTGAACCAGAATATTCGAAGTGCCGAAACAATCCGCCATTATTCTGATTGGAACGTCTAATGCCGTGATCGGATTCACAACCGTCTCAGAGTTGGTGCATAATAACACCCCCACTTGTATCATAAACACCGTCGAAACGTTGTTTGCTGTCCTAGGACTAATAATAACTATCACATGGGTTGTCCCTTTCCTCCGTTTTTATTTGTTTTGAAGAGTGTTGATAGCAGGGTCAGAGTGTATATCGCTGGCAGTTTCCTTCTGTGAAAAATCTGGACCACATTCGCCCGTGTGTTTCCAAAATAAATTATTGCAAAAGCTGTGAAAGGCGAGGACATGATTTAAGAATTCAAGGGGCAGGCTCTTTGATCGTGGGACCCCAAATAAAGCGCCAATTCAATATTACAAAGCATGTCACGACCATGACATAACGTGAAAATGAGGCTGTATGTAAACATCATCCAGCGCAGACGCACAATTACAACTAGACCTACTTTTCTTTGGATTTCTTCTGCTTCTCGTAATAAATCTAAAATTGTTAAGCTATCCGGTATCGAGTTTGACGCTGGATGAACCTGGTATAACCGTTTCCTTGGCGTGGCCAAGTTAGAGCATGGTCCCATGGAAATATACATGAAGTTCACGTTATCTAATTATTTATGCAAAAATTACATCAGAAGGCAATTCAAACCAAAATTTAAAAAATAACTATTTATACTAAATCATTTAGCAATTACAAAATATAATGAAAAGTAGGATTTGAAACATGGGACAAAAAATAGTATTATAGATATGCATGCTATTAAGTTTACCATCTCAAACATAAATAAGGGATGAAATTTCATAAGTAACTAATATATAATGTTTAATATTTTAACATTAAAAATGTATTTTTTAAAATATTTTATTATGTAATTATTTTTTCATTATTTTTATATATTTATTATGTTTGAAATAATATATTTTATTGTATTAAATTTTATTTAATTATTATTAATTAATGAATGATGTTTTTTTATATATTTTATATTTGTAAAAATTTAAGGGTATTAAAAGTGGGTAATTTGTCCCATGTGGGATAATGTAGCGGTTTATACTTTGGCTCTTCTTAGGAAGGTCCAAGGTTCAAACCGTGGCATGGGTGAGTGTGTGACGGGGTGGGTGTGTTCATAAAAAAAAAATGGGTAATTTGAGATAGCTAAGTAATTTTCTAAAATAGTTCAAAATCAACAATAGATAAAAGCACAAATTAAAATTGTATAGTATTTTTAAAATATTCTATAAAATTTTGACTAAGGTACATATCATCATATGACATCATCTAAGTTTGTTTATAAAAATTTTCTTTTATAGTTTGAGCAAGGTTTTAGGTTACACATCACATTTCAATTTCAATTGGGGTGTCATGTTATTCCTTGTCATGCTTATATAGGGTTTTAAGCAACACACCATAATAGTTTATAGTGGGTGTTATGTTATATCTTATTTTCTATCTCAAGAGGCTCATAAGTGTTACTATTAAATCTAAGATTTCATATCATGCATAAGTGTTACTAGGAAGCAAGATAAAAATATACAATTGAAAAATTATCACATCATCATATAATTAAGGCAACACCACAACATCATCAAGTGACACAAATCATGTGCCAAAAAAATTCCTTATCTATCTATCTCTATATATATGTATGTATGTATAATTTAAATATATGGCACATATGGTTATAATATGATACATCAAGGGGAATTTAGTGACATCATCCTTAGCTAACATATGTCTTGAGTACATAACCCCATCACCTAATGCATTCTATGTACATGCCACTAGGGGGTTCCATGTTGTATACAAAAAAGACATACAATGTAGGGGCTATTACTATAAAATTATTCCTTACACATCTCAAACTATGGTATAGGTGCTTATGTCATGGTATGGGAGGTGTTAGAGTAGGATCATCATGATATTGACATCCTCAACCCCACCAACTCTCCTTGTACCTATGATAAATTCAACTCAATTATTGTTTTAATGTTCTCTCCCTTTCAAAGACCTCTTCGCTCAACCATTTCTTCTACTTCCTCTCATAGTATTTGCATGCTATGTCATCTCCTCTTGGCACTTGATTCAAAATTGTGTTGAGATGGTAGGATCAACTATATAGGTCAACTGACTATTCTAATGGGCTAGCTAGGGATGGTGTGATGTTATCAAAATTTATGATTTGTTGGATTTTAAGCCTTACTACCACAATATATCATAGCTCCCAATATAAATAAGTTGCAATATTAAAGGTTAAAATATCAATAATGAAGAGTAGAATTATATATATGAGAAATCTAATATGTATATCAAGGCCAATATAATAATGAAATAACATTCACTTATAATATCAAATATGAATGTAAATGGCCAAAATCATTCATGTACAAGCATGAAGAAAACTTACAATATTAACTGCTCAAAATATGTATACAATATTTTTATTTCTCCTTTTTCTCTTATTGTATTCTTTTTCGTGTTACATTGTATGGAGCTTTATCTCCATAATATAGATATAGTAATGTGACTCTTCACATACTTGACTATTTCTCTCCATATGATAGCTCCCATGACCTTTGGCTTGTCATATTATCATTTTCATACTAGACTCTTCACTTGTCAACTTCTACATGCACTCCTAATCTAAGACACTTGTGCACATCCTCACTTTACATATTTGCACACTTACATAATAAAACTTGTACACATTATCTCAATACACACTTGCACTCAAACTTACATGACACTTACATAAATCACTCATCTAAACTGTAGACTCAAACCTAATCTATTACATAATTATATTTGTACAATAAAGGTACAATGGGGGTACATTAGCATGTACCAAATAATGTAATATTCCTCAACATGGTTCTCTTGAGGGTTACTTTCTACAATCTATCAATCAATTTAAACCACTTTTGAGATGTCTTTTTAGTCACCTATGAAAATAATACTATTAGAATTATCATGTATTATCAAAATCATGTAAGATAATACTAATATACTCTAACCATGCATGACAAAAAATAAAAAAGTGTTAAAGTATCTAAAGTGATGGTCTACCTAAGTTTTTGGGTTATCTTATCTAGTCATGCTCCTTTGAAGAAGAGACCTTCAAGTTCGTGTTGTCTACCTTGACCTCACATATGTATACCTCTGTTATGTTGTCTCCTCTTCTATTATAGTATTTTTTTCTACATCCTCCTCTATTTCCATCTCCTCTACAACCTCCTCCTCCCCTAGAGAATCCTCATCACTTCCATCGACCTGCATCACTCCTAATGGATTACCCCTCCCCCATGTAGCTAGATATAACATGCATGCCTTAATGAATGTCCCGTTTGCTTAGGAATTCCTTAGTGGAATCATAACAAATTCCTCTTAAGGTCCTATTGACCCCTATGTTGACACTCTCTTCTCCTTTATTCGTCTACCTATAGTGGTTATATGATGGTGGTAGGTAACTTACTATATCTAATACCTACACCCTTTGATGTCTTCCCATGTTATTGGGAGTGAGAGGACCCCATCTAGATGATGCTTTCTAAACTATCTAGGGACTTGCTCTACCCTATGAGGCTCTACCACTTTAAGTCAATGATCATAGACTATGATCATCTATCTCACTCCTACAAGCTACTACATATACCAGAGTCCAATCTATCATAGGTCATGATAGGACATTTAGATTATCTACCCTTGTTGAATTTATGTAAGGGGTGGTACCTATGGTCTTTCTACTCCTATGACATAAGCCCATTTTCTTACCTAAATATCACTATGAATTATGTAATTGAGAAAACCTGAGATCAATACATAGTGAAATGCTTATATATCCCTTATTATAGTAGGAATACAGGGCTAATGTTGTATGCTTGAGAAAATATACTTTTTGGTCCTATACAACTCTCCTCTAAGGCTAAATATAGTGGATAAATCAATGATATGGGGATAGCTGCATACCCTTGTAATAGAACACATAGGTTAATAGGAGGATCCCATGGAATATCACAAATGGTATGTTTATTGCAATCTATATATACTCTACCAAAATAGTATATCTATTAAATCATCTCTCTAGTCACCCACTCTACCAACATAAGGTTAGTCTCCTATGCCATGGTGATCCAAGATGTCTACCCAATAATCTATAATACCATGATGAAATATACATCCTCTAGGGCAATCATCATCTTATCTACCCCATTTGGTGTTGAACTCCATAAAAAGATATTGGTTGTTGTTTTACAAAAGAGCATACTCATAACATAATGATCGATGAGACCAGATGTAAGATATATATGTTAGATAGTCTAGACTAACCTGACATAGCTCATATTGCACATTTAGGACTATCCCTTACTATAGCTACTCCTACATCTAGAACAACTCTCTATATCACCATAGGTGGTCATATCCTATCCTTCTAGTCCCTTACATTAGACACCCTACTAGTGCTACCATATAAGTCATATCTCCTATGAATGTGTCCTTGGCCACAACCTCTACCTTATCTAGTCTCTCCCTATCATCCATTCCTAAAGGAAATTAAATCTAAAAAATACTAATTTTGCTTGACCAGGATCATTGATTTTTGTCAAGATCTCTACTCAAGGCCAAGATCACCCTATTTTTTACTAAGAAGATTTTTTAAAGTTGATAATAGGATGAAATAAGGATTTCTTGATACAAACCTTGGGTGGGCTTGTATAGTAAGGATCTCCCTGAATTTAGTAGGTTTGATCTAGGAGAAATATTCTCTAACAAGTTCTTTTGTTTATCGCATTGGTACTTAAATCCTTTATTTAAATTTTTGAATTTTGACCAAATGAATTCCCTAGTTTTAGGACTAAGTTTTTCAAGGTTATTTAAAAATATTATTTACATTTTATATATTAAAAAAAATGTTTCCTTTTCACTTTCAATATTTTATGTCCAATGGTAGTAGAAATGAGAGGACAAATTAATTGACTTTTGAAAAGGAAGAAAAGAAGAGGTTGAGCATTTTTTGAGAGACCCCTATTTCCAAAGAATTTATTGCTAGAATTCCATGCATGGAAAAGACCTTTGAGCTACTTGAAAAATTTGTTAATATTTTCCAACAATTTTTTTGTTGTATAGGCATAAGAGTATGTCTTAATTGATTACGTTCAACAAAAGGTTGTGTAGGGAAAACCAAAATAGATAGAAATCAACCATTAATATTTTTGGATTCTCTTCAAAATTGTAGGGAGGTATTTGTTCATTAATTATTTTTTACCTCTAGGTGCAACTTTTTGCACTTTAAAAATTGAGTAATTATCATCCAAAAAAACTTATTTTAGAATATTCCAAGGAATATTTTTAGAGATGGTAAAAACAAGCACATGGATTCACATGCAATAGTGTAATATGCACTAACATCATGCATGTAGTAGTTAAAGGAAAGTACTTTACAAATGGAAATTGTTTAAGAAGGGCCATTACCCTTTTATGTATTGAAGGAACCTCCACCATATTGGTTAGCAAAGGCTATTCTAAGGTGCTTGGATTTAGATGAGGCCACAAGTTCAAATCTCCCTCACTACAAAATATTTTAGAGACTAATTACATTAGTAAACTTAAATATTACATGATAAAAACTTATGACATTGAAATATATACTGATATGGCACTTGATGACATCACCCTTTTCAAAACAAACCTGCTAACATGTCATCAAATTATATGGCACCTGATGACATAGAATTTAATGAAATATTTGTAAAATTGAATATTACATGATAAAAATTGATGTTATGGCAATATGTGCTAATATGGAACCTGATGACATCCCCTTTTTCATGACAAACTTGCTAACATGGCACTAGATGATGTTGCATTCTATATAGCTAATGTGGTACTCGATATGGAACTCAATGACATGGTAGTCTATAAAGTCTATTTTTTGACATGGTAGATGATAAGGCATGATATAATAGATGATGATGCATTCTATATAGCTAATGTAGTAATATATACAACTAATGTGGTAATCCATACAACTAATATGGTAGATGATGTGGTGTAACATGTGGCAAGTGACATTAATTTATACAAAATTATTTGACATGGTGGTTGATAATTTGGTAGATAATACTTGGGCATGTGGTAGGCTATACAATGAATAATATGAAAATGTGCATGCCACTTGTCACATATAAATACCAAATCAACCAATAAAAATCTACTATCTCATAAAGTTTGATCATATTTTTGCACAGTTGGTAGTAAACTTGGCAAAGTATAAATTTCAAAGTAAATGACAATATGATAAGTGGTACAATGTGATTTATAAATAATATAGCTAATTAGAGTGTAACAAGTGTCATAGTTTGGTTTGCTAGTACCCTACCTAGTGGCCTACATAGTTAGTAATAGGTGGTATCCCTTTAATCATGACAAGTGGTATCATATAATTCATTAGTACATTGTTCAGGAAATGCATAGTTGGCATCCCCTCACCATTCATATAGTAACACGTGTAAGCCTCCCATTTGATGTAGGTAATTTTTTTAATATTATGGAGACATTTGTGTCATTTTTGGGCCCAGTATTTTGAGCCTATTTTTTAAAATCATATATTTTTCAATATATTTGCATGGATGGTGTTGTTTTTGGCCACAAATACACACAATTTTATATTTTTATAGAATAGTTATGGATCAACATGTCTCTTGATCAATGGTCCAAAATAAGCTATCTAAAACATTAATATTAAAGCTTTAATTGAATTAATGGGTCACTCAAATATGTGAATAAGGAACCTCATGCTATTAATTCTAAAGAAAATAAACAAGTGTACAAGGATAAAAAAAAATGAGGTTGTTGTTATTATAGCCCTTCTTGTTGATAATATATATGCCACTAATATTAGTAGCACCATTTACCCCAAGGATTTGCTTCAAAAAATTTAGGGATTGTAATATTACATTAATTCCATATAAATCAATAGATTAAAGGTTGATTTTTCTAGTAAGTTGTAGATGAAGAGAACAATATTGAACTACTCAATATTATCTTCAATAAATTTTTAGACATATGAGATAATTGTTGTTGCATTTGGGATTATTTGGGTTTACTTCCCTAATTCCCCTAAACCACTAATTAATGAGGCATTCAAGTACATTTTGCATCATTAAGCTAGAATATGTAAGGAAAATTTTATCATAAATCAAACCCATCCAAAGGAAGCTATTAATAAAGCTCAAATAAGAATGATAAGAAGCTCAAGAAGTAATTCAAAATTTTAACATGTTATTATTGCAAGAATAAAGTCCATGAAGTAGAATTTTTCCATATCTACATCAAGAAACTTGAGAAAAAAATTTAAAAGGGGGTTGTTGATGCTACTCTCTTCTATGAATAGGGTGAGGACAACATTAATGAAGATACCTCTTAGTAACATGTATTTATTCATTTAGCATATTATACATCCATTTATTTAACAAGTGGATTACAAATTTAGGGGCAACTAGGTACATGACAAAGCAAAGAAAACTCCTATAGAGGTACAACAAATCACATTCAAAAGAACATATTGTTATTGAAGATGAATATTATTTGTCGGTCAAAATATGTGGAGAAATCAACATTGGATCTTCTTATTTTGATGAGGTACTTGATGTTCCTATTTTTAGCCCTAATCTCTTGTCTATTTAGTCCATTACTCATACAAATAAAAGGTTGAATTTTGGACTAATTCTTGGGTAACTAAGGATATATACATAGATTTAAAACTTAGCTTCTATCTATTGTGATGAGTCAAACCAAACATATAAGTTGGGAAAAAGACCCACTTCTTTTGTTTCTTCTCTTAGAAACAAATATTTTGTTGCTATAGATGAACATATAGATGATTAGATTCAAAGATGAAACCATTGACTTCGACATCGTAGCTATGGATCCTTACTATACACGAGTTATCTTTATATGGTCATTGTACTTCCACAAATATACCTTCCAAATGGTGTATGCAATGGATGTATTATTACAAAGAATCATAGGGATACTTTTCCAAATGGCATTATAAGATAGCTAGTCACCCCTTGAAGGTCATACATAGTGGCATATTTGGAACTATAGATACACCATATCTTTATGGAAACAGGCACTTTATTATTTTAATAGATTATTTCTCTAGATATGTGTGTTTGTATACTATTCATACTAAGTATGAGATCTTTGAGAGATTCAATATCCTCAACGATCTTGTAGATAATCAATTGGGTAGAAAAATCTAATATCTCAAGATAGATGAGGGAGGTGAGTACATAAGTTGTATTTTTCATAATTTTTTGGCTCTTAATGTGATTACATATCAAAGGACATATCAATATAATATTATATATGAAAGGAAGAACAAGATAATGATGGATATGGCAATGGGATTCAATACGAATTTTAGGGTGAAGTAATCACTTATGCAACATATAGCATCAACAAGGTTTATACCAAGGATATTTAGGGTATGAAACCACTTGAGATTTTAATAGAAGATAAACCTAATATGTCTCAATTCTATATCTTTGGGTCTTCAACATGATCTCAAATATCTTTAAAAGAATGAGATAACAAAGAGCCATATATGCATATTTGTGGGGCATTCAGATACCCCAAAGGTATATCACCTTTATGACCCTTAGAGGCATGAGGTTTTGATTTGAAGAAATATCATTTTTGATGAGGTTCATCCAAGTGCTCCTTCTAATTCACCATTGAATATTCTGATGTATGGCTTTTCAGATTCTTTGATGAATTTATACTCAAGTATTTATCTATATATTTTGATATGCTCTATTCCCATTAGAATATTTCCTTCATCTTCATATTTGAGTGGAGCTATATTTCCTAGTTATTTGACCCCTTCACGGGAAAAACCATTGATAGGACTTTATTTTCTAGATTTAGGGTCTACTGGGTTAGGCCCATCAATTTATAGCACTTCAACTCTGCATCATGAGTAGAGTGGAAATTTTGAGTTGGATTTTTTAGTTTTAGCTTTTGGTTTTTCTTTAACATAGAGTGCACATGATCCTTCCATATTTTATCCAACATCTAAATGGGTAAGACACTTCTAAGGGATAATCAATCTATTTTTTCTCTAGAGGGACATAAAAAGGATCCTCCTAGATCATTGCTCTCAAATTTTATTCATTCTTAGGATCCTTTTACATATTCTCAGGCTAAAGGCCAGCCAAATTATGCTTGTAAAGTATGAGGCTTTGATGAAGAATAAGACATTAGTGCTTGTTCCTATTTTGAAATATAAATATACTTATATGCATATAGGTCTATAGGAACAAGTATACTTCAAATGGTTAGGTGGAGAAACATAAGACTATTGAAAAAATACCTAATTATCTCATAGGTAAATTTCTCTAGGATCAACTAATTACACACAATAATGTTCAAAATATTGCACAGCAAAAATACTTCTCTATTACATTCATAAATCAAACTTTCTTACATTCATTTATATTGCATTCAAATTACTCAGTTACATAGCATGGAGCTTTATCTCCAATATATAACTTTACATAATAAAATATTCAATACTCTTGACTATTATTCTCCTCAAACTCTTAGGATATGCAACCTTTCACATGCCTCACATTATGACAAAGAATATCATGATTACATAACCTCATACCTGGCACATCTCATATGACTCTTCACTTCCACACTTGACACCTAACACTTATGACTCTTCACTTGCACTCTTGACACCTTGCACACTCACACTTGCACTCTTGACACCTTTCACACTCTATTACATAACACATAACACTCTTTACACTTTGACACATACTTTAGATACACACACTTCCTAATCTAATATTTACAATAGTACTCAATGGTACCAAATAAATTTTAATCTCTAACATCCTCCATATCACATTATTTGGTATGAAGACTTTTAGTCTTCAATATTCATCTTATCTTGTTGCTTTAGCTAAGCTATTGCTACTAGTACTGCATTTGTTGTGATTTTGATTATTTTCATAGTAGCTTTTGCAATGATTTGTTTGATAATTTCATCTAATGCCATCATTAATATGCCTTTTATAGTGCTCCATTCATGAACACCATTTTATTTGTACCAAAAAGTTTTGTGGGTATGATTATGGCTCCCACAATTTTTACAATGAACAAGATCCCAACAATATTTAGTTTTATATCCATACTTATTGCATTGTTCACACCTTTGAGTGTAATTTTATCTTTTATATTTTGGATGAACTCTTATAGGAACAAAAAATATATTTTTTGATTTTGCAACTTTCCTTGATATCTTGAATGTATTGCAATTAGATTTACCTTCATTATTAGCATATTTATAAAAATAATTTATGTTTCATTTAAGAATAATAAGAACAAATTTTTTTGCTTCTATTTTAATGAATTGTATATGTTCCATAAATTTTGTTGGTCCATATTTTCTTTCTTTTGAAACAATTTGTAAATGATTCTTTAAAGTTTTTCTTTTTCTTGAATACTTTTTTTTCTTGCTTTCTAGACATGACGTGAATCTCTTAAAAAACTCTACTTCTTAAAATTAAACAATCAATTTATCCTTATAACTCCCAAATTTGTAATTTCAAATTCTTTCCTCTTTTTTAGATTCAAATTTCAAATTTCCTCTTTAAATTGTCAATTTCATCAATCAATTTTCATTCATCATTTTTCAAATCTTATTTCATTTCATTAATCAACCAATTTTCAATTATTTAAATCATTTGCTTCCTATGAATCCCTTTAATCAAATTTGATTCAATTCATTCACTTATTTAAATTTCATATTTCTTCTTATGTCTCCCAAAATAATTTTCTAAATTCTAAATTTATCTTGTAACTAATTAATTACTTAATCCTCCATTCATTCCATTAATCCATTTATTAGAAAAACTCTCCTTATATCTCACAAAAAGTAAATCAAATAATATTTTAATCTTTTACACCTCATAACTC
Organism: Wollemia nobilis; assembly: GCA_028583015.1. Taxonomy (NCBI): domain Eukaryota; kingdom Viridiplantae; phylum Streptophyta; class Pinopsida; order Araucariales; family Araucariaceae; genus Wollemia; species Wollemia nobilis. Next base: position 1,776,334 of record JAQPPZ010002189.1, on the reverse strand, counting down.
CTAAAATTCAAATGTGTGCCTGCAATTAATTCAAATTTCCCAAAAATAACTCTTACCTTTAATAGCTCTTATATTTATAACTTATCAAGGTGAATTAAACTCAGAGTGAATCTATCAAATGTAACGTTGTCTCATAGTCAATCATTTCAAGATCTTAGAATGTGTTATACTCTATTAATACCCATTTCTTTTGTTGCACTATTCCTCTCCATAGTTCTTATTCCTCTCTACTACTCGAACTACACCATTGTTCTATAGAAATGATCTTAATATCTCTATGAATATCTCTTTCGATACTACTCACGGTACTGTAGCCTCTTCTAGTCAGCAAACAACTCTTCTAGCCTCTAGAAAATATCTCCAAATCATCACAATTGCTATTTCTCATCCTCATAGTCCTACAAACTAACTTCTTCTTCCTTATCTGTGATGTAGCTCAATAGTCTATCTTCATCTGCAATGTATCTCCAACACTTGACAATATCATGAAAAATATCTTCTCCTTAATTGTACCTCCATAGCTCTACAATCTATCTTCTCTACAATATATCTCTAACTTTCATCAATCGATCTCAAAAAAAATCATGGTTTGCATTCTTCATTGTAGCTTTATGTTCTTCTTAGCAATATCCTCCAAGCTATCTTCAAATTTTCACATTCCTCCACTCCAAAAATACTCTTGTTGCTTACAAAATTTTGTTGCTTCTCTTCACATTCCTCTCAGCAATCTCCTCCAAGTTATCTCATACAAAATATTTTATGCTCCTCCATAATTTTATTGCTGCTCCAAATTTAAATTCTTCTCCTTCGTATTCTTAAAACTCTTACAGAGATTTCTCTTCAACTTTGCACTCTTTCAATCCATTTCCCACTCCAAATTGTATCTCCTTCGTCAATTTGTTTCTTATTCAATTTATCTATTCTTCAATAAATCTCTTACTCCAAATTCATCTCTCACTCTTGCAATCTATCTTTCAACTTCTCCAATATATCTCTCACTCTTGCAATTTGTCTCTCAACTTCTTCAATCTATCTCTCACTCTTACTCTTACAATAATCTTCCCCTCTTTAATATTTCTTCCAACTCTTCATGCTCTCTATCAAGATGGCTATGATACCATTATTTGCAAATATTCTTGATTATCTCACTAGTAAACTTTTCCAAGATCAAATAATCACACACAATAATTCTCACAATATTGCACATCAAAAATACTTCTCTATTACATTCATAAATAAGACTTTCTTATATTCATTCAAGTTACTTAGTTACATAACATGGAGCTTTGCCTACAATATATAGCTTTACATAAAAAACTCTTCAATACTTCTAAATATTGCTCTTCTCAAACTCTTGGGAGATGCAACCTTTCACATGTCTCTATTATCACAAAGACTCTCATGATTACATAACCTCCTACATGACACATCTCATATAACTCTTCATTTCCACACTTGAAACCTAACACTTATGACTCTTCACTTGCACTCTTGACACCTTTTACACTCTATTACATAACACTCTTTATACTTTGACACATACTACTTTAGAGACACACACTTGTTCATCTAATATTTATAATAGTACTCCATGGTACTCAATGGTACTAAATAATGTAATATCTCCAACAAAGATATGCCTTATTACGAAGGAATTCTACCAACATGAGGAAGTTGAATATTCTATAACATTTCCTTCAATGGCTAGGATGGACTCAGTTAGGATTATTCTTTCTATAACAATCTCATATGGATGAAAAGTACACCCAAAAACTGTGAAGTGTCTTCTAACAAGGCGAGCTTCACAAGGAGAGCTACATGCATCAACCACCTAGCTTTGATCTTAAGGGTCCTACTCCTATGGTTTTACACTTGACTAGATCCTTATACAGACTCTCATGATTACATAACCTCCTACTTGACATCTCAGATGACTCTTCACTTCCACACTTGAAACCTAGCAGTTATGACTCTTCACTTACACTCTTGATATCTTTTACACTCTATCACATAACACATAACACTCTTTATAATTTGACACATACTTTAGAGATACACACTTCCTAATCTAATATTTACAATAGTACTCCATGGTACCAAATAATGTAATATATCCAATAAAGACATGCCTTATTGTGAAGGAATTCTACCAACATGAGGAAGTTGAATATTCTATAACATTTCCTTCAATGGCTAGGATGGACTCGGTTAGGATTATTCTTTCTATAACAATCTCATATGGATGAAAAGTACACCCAAAAACTGTGAAGTGTCTTCTAACAAGGCGAGCTTCACAAGGAGAGCTACATGCATCAACCACCTAGCTTTGAGCTTAAGGGTCCTACTCCTCTGGTTTTACACTTGACTAGATCCTTATACAAACTTTAGTAGGCATCTCATGCTTGGTATGAGAAGATTCACTCTTTTTTTTCTCAGTTATGGGTTTTGACAATGTAACGCCTAACACTATGTCTATATCAAACATCAAGATGGAGGAACTTGGTGATTATTTTTTATGTTAATATCTTCTCATTATTAGAAGCTCTTCTTTACAATTTCATTATTTTTAGTTTATACTATCACTACTCTTGCCTTCACTCACGTTCTAATTGAATCATTCACAATTTCCAACTTTGAAGTGTGGATGCACAGTCAACAATAATAAATTACAACCTTTTTCAATCTACTGAACTTCTCAACTATATGAGCTTTTATCTAAATGCTTGTAGAAGAAGAATTGCAAAGAAATTTCCAGAAAAAACTAGAACTATAAAAACAAAAATAAAATTTTAAAAAGAGCTCAAATGTAGTTGTTATTACAATTCAGGAACATTTAGTACTATGGACATAGTAACTATACTCAAAAATTACAGCCATCTGCTAGCTAACTTTTCCAGGTAGTTTGAAGCGGAGACGAAGAGAACAATATGCAATATAGAAGGTGAGCAGACTGCCCCCCTTTATTGGGAACAACGACCACCGCTAGATCCTGGCCCCCCATAACGCCAAGTGCAAATCTAAACATACTTCTTCTTTCTCTCCACTCTTCGCTTTCTCCAAAGAGGACGAAGACGGGGCCAAATCCTTACTGCATGGATTTTCTGCAAACAACGGCAATGGCAATACTTCGCTACAATCCTTATCTGATGTATATGTTCTCTTCCTCTCTTGAAATTTGAGCATGCCATAACACATCTGCTTCTCCGTGAGGCCCAGAACCCTCGGATACCCAAAATTCAAACGTCGTTGATCATAATAATTATTACTCTTGAACTTGTGGTGGTGTAACAACAAAGACTTTCCGATGTGCTGCTGCCTCTCCCGTCGGTGGGCATTCTGGTGCCCTCCCAGAGCTTGCGACGTGGGAAATCTCTTGTCACAATAATTACACTCGAATTTCCGCTTATTTTTCCTCAAGCTTATTCTGCCATTATCACTACCACTGGCCTCACCCGCCGACCCATTTATATCAGGCTTCAGTTCAACCCCGAAGTCGATCCCAAAGAGCCTAACAGACCTATTATGAGAAGTAGAAGAAAGCCCATTATTAGAGCCATATTCAACTTCACCGGACATGGCTTCCTTCTGCTTTACAATTTCACGAAAGGAAGTAGGCTAACTGTAGTCATAGCGTCCGATGATATTCTTTTATATGGTAGCCTTGTGTCTTATATTTTATGTCGTGGCCCTTCATTTAACGTTAGATTAAAGGCTTACGACAGGGACCCCAGACCTAAATTCTGCCACATGCTACAATATTTTACTTTCACAACATTAAGGTTCCATAGACATATCAGTCATTTCTTCAATGGTATCCATCTACAGCAATTATAGCTTACGGAATACTTTTATTGTTCATGTTTCATGTAGCTATCACTCTACGATCTCCATTTATCAAAGTGGAGAACACAAGTTAGATAATCTAAATAAGAATAAGAAGAAAGATCAATTTAAGCATTCCTATAGCATTAATTGTAAATATTTCTCAAAATATAACACAGCAAACCTAAGGGAGATTTTAATAGATATAAATGGGTTGCGAGGTTGTGGGCCAATTTAAAACTGGCTAGTGGGTTATGACATGTATGAAAATGTTTCGATGAATAAAATTTTACTAGAGCAGACCTAAGGGAGCCATAGTTTTAATAGATATAAGTGGGTTGTAAGTTTTTTTAATCCATCGGTTTATTTTGTTTATTTTATTAAATGTATTGCTGGATCTATTGAAAATTTGGGTTATTGGGGATAAAGCTTCATAATGTTTACGAAATATTAGAATATTTTAAAAGTTTATTTCTAAAAACTATGGTTATTAATTATAAAATTTGATTATTATTTTTTTATAATATTGATATTTTGTTATTAGTTTTGATGATAAATTAAATATATATTTTTCTACTTTTTCTTTTTTAAATAAATTTTACATTGATTTTATTGTTAGAGTATTAATATAGCCAACTTTAATAACATTGTGTCTTGTATTCCATAGTAAAATGCTTCTTTGACTCAAATGCCCTTATGCAAAAGGTACATATTCTCTCCTCTATAACAACCTTCCTTGGGAGAACTCATTATTGACAATGAATTATGAAATGAAATGAAATATTTTAATTACGGCCGCAAGACCCAAATATGGTCTATGGGACCTCAAATATGGAAGTACAATTACTCAAATAATATCATATGATCTTTAATATCTTTGACAAGGTTGTTCCTTCTCCTACTGATTTGTGTTAGCAATTCCCCAACTTTTTTTATTTTCTTGTCTTTAAATAAATCTGCCATAAACTCGTTCCCAAGTGTTTCTTTGTATTTGTCACGGATATCCGAAAAACTCGGGCATTTATAGATGAAGTGTTCCTCTGTCTCTACTGCCCCTGTGCTGCATAGAGTACATATCCTTTCTTCCCATTGTTCTTTGGGTGTTTCCATCTCCATGTTTCACCTCTAAGCCTATGAGAGCTAGTCCTTATTTGAGCAATGAGTATTTTTCCTTCCACTTGATTTCAGCGCCTATATACGTTTTTTCCTTGTGGTCATAATTTGGGTTAAAATTTGCAATATAATATTGTCTTTTCTTGCTTGTATTTTTCCACATTCCACTTCTGAACTTTTCATTCACATAATTTTTTATGTCTTTGTTGACATTTGGGCATTCATTTATGTTGGTTTCCCAGCGTTTCATCTATTTCTGATTTTGTTTCATCCATGTATTCTTTCGCCTATGCAACTCTTCATCCCTAGCTGCCCTAGGCCATCTATCATTTGTCATTTTTTCTATTTTTTTCAAATAACATAACAGCTTTGTCATAGCAATTGCTTCTAAATGGAACATTCTAGTTTTAGCTAGAATAATTTCATAAGGGGTTGTGGCCTTAATTTTCAGAAATTTTGTGATTAGATATTTTTGAATCCTTTCTATTTGCCTCCATTTTGCATTTGTTGTGCCACTAGCCCACACCTCGCAACAATACAACAGAACCGATGTAACAAGTAGGCCAAATAAGACCTTGGTGGTCTTCCAGTCCCACAACTCGACATTCCTACACTTGTTTTGAAGTGCATATAGTGCTCTCCAACCACTTTGAGTTCTTTTCATCCTACATGTATTCCAATTAAGTTTGTCATGAAATTCTATGCCTAGGTATTTGTATTCTACTACTACATCAAGCGGTTCTCCTGCAAACTAAAATTTGAGTTGTTGCTTCTTATTTTTTGCTGAAAAATCATAATTTTTGTTTTTCTCGTGTTCACCTGTATCCCAACTTCTTTACAAAATATTTCTAGAGCTTGAAGGTGATCTTATAGATCTTTGGCTGTTTTGGCCACAAGAATTACATCATCTGCATACATGAGGAGTTTTACCACATATTTGGCTAAAGACACACCCTCTCCCCCAAATTTTTTTATCCATTCTTCTAACTTGTCAATGTACAGCCAAAATAAGGTCAGAGATAGAGGGTAACCTTGTTTGACACCTATGTCACTATCAAAACATTCAGATAAGCCTTCCTGTGTTCTGATTCTAGCCTTTACATGCTCATATAGTTTGTGAACTGCTACGTTGTAGTGAATTGGAACCTCTAGCTCTTCCATTCTGCTCCATAATTTTTTCCTTGGCACTATGTCAAATGCCTTTTTGAAGTCTACAAAATAACAAAAAGCCTCCTCTTTTTTGTCCCATATTTTTTCCACTATGTGTATGAGTGTGATACAATGATCAATAGTTGAGTGCTTGGGCCTAAAACCCGCTTGCCCCTTTGCTCTCTTTCCCTTTCCTTCTGCCCATATGCTGATCCTACGCTCTATCATACTCCCAAACAAATTTTCAAAGAGAGGGTTGATCATGATAGTTCGATAGTTTGAGAGATTATTTACATCTCCACTTTTAAACAAAGGAATGGTCAGGCTAGTTTTCCACTCAGTAGGGAAGCCATTTTGTATGACCTCATTGAAAATTTCTTTGATTTGCAATGCCAAGATATCTACCCCCCATTTTATATGCTCTTCTTGAAGATTGTCTATGTCACGGGCTTTATCAGTTGCTAACTTTTTTATCCCTTGAATAATATCTTCAATTGTGAAAAGTTCTTTCTTAACAATGATAGTAGGGGGTGTCTCTTGCTGGTTACTATGCTGATACAATTGTTTTGAATACTCCAACCATTGATTAATTGTTATGTTATTTTTAGTTTGCATCCTTTTCACGTTTAGTTTCTTCCAAAATTTCTTTGGTTCATGCTTCCCTAAGTAAATCAATTATTTCCTCCTTGTTATAGTGTATTCTTCTTTTTTTGCCCTTACTAGTTTCTCATATGTTTTTTTGTTTTCTCTTTTTTTACCTATTGGTTCCTTTAGTAATCTTCGTATTTTTTTGCAATCTTCATCGAACCATGGGTTGGTTGGGAAGCTATTACTTTCTTTCTTTTTAGTTATGTATTGTTCTGGATGTTTAAATGCATAGCTTCATTTTATGATGTTAATATGATTGGGCAAATAACACTTTATGCTTGGAATATGGTATTGCTAATGTATTTGTGGGTGCAAGACCAAGTGCTCTTACTAGTGGGATCATATGGGTGAACCACCTAAAATGAGAGATATTTTGGGAAATGATGGTGATGAATTGCTCATCAATAGTTCAAGGTAACAAAATACTCTTCATGTAGATGCATTGTATTTTATTTATTTCATGTTCACACCATTAGGTTGGGAAGTTGCTTACATAATGAGTCTCCTTAATAGGTAGGTGATAGCATTAGACTATCTTAAAAAGGACCACTTACTTAGGATAAAACAATGGTGTGTAATATTGTTGGTGTGAATCTATGTTTGTATGTGGTATGCATAGATTTTTGGATAAAGACAACTATTAAAGTATTAAATTATTGGTAACTATAATACTTGAGAATATTAGTATCAATGTTAGTAATTAATATTAGCAATTGACACTAATAAAATGAGTTATTATATTAATTCATGAGGAGGCTTAAATTATTGCATGGTTTTCCTAATATTGAAAATATTAAGGAAATTAACTTTAAGGTTTTAAAATAATTAAAAATTAATTAATACTCTATGCTTTAGTAACCATAAGCATTTTAAATGGCTAACATTCATAAAGAGAACATTATGATTTGGAGGTGGCCAACTCAGGTAGTTCTTCATGGGTGAGCGTCAGCTTCTTGAAGAGCCACTTCCAAGTATTAATAGGAAGCTTGGCATGTATTTGGGGGATCCTTGGAGGTGGAAAGAGATGATCAAGAGTTGGAAGGAAGGCATGCTTTGGAAAAGTTCTCTAGGTATAGCATGAAGAGGTAATTTTCAATGGCATTGAAGCTTTCTCCTTTGTAGAATAACTTTATGAAATGTTCTTTTTCACCTGGCTCTTTAGTTGTATGATTTGAGCTTTCCTTTTTGAATTATGGAACTTATTTTTGAGATTTATTTTTGAGTCTTTTCTGGTGAGTTCTTTCTTAGCTTTGTGCTCGATTTTGTGCTAGTGAATGTACCCATTTTTTATCACCTAAAACTCTTATTGTGTCATCGTTTGAGGGTAGTGTTTATTCATTTTATGTTGAGATTGTATTGTCTTCTAAGCACAAGTTTTATTGGTTAACTGATCATGGCTTAGGCATCCTCTACTAGTTTTTGGGAGTCATATAATAGGATGTGGTCTAGTAAAACTTGGGCAGTTTATTTTATCCCTTCACTTATCTTGGATGTTTTGTTGGTGTTGATCTTAGTTACCTAAAAATATCTTTGTATTGTTAAGCTCCAGGGGGAACTTCTTCCCTGATAATTAGCCAAGTTTATTTTTGTAAGTTGGTTTGTATCATGTTGCCCTTATTATCCATGCATTGGAGGTACAGTTGTGAGGATGAATATTGCATGCTTATTATCTAAGTTTTGTGTTCCTACTTTGATATTTAAATGCCTTAATATAGAAAATGGAGACGTAGGATTCAATGCTTTGAGTAGATGGATAAATGAGGCTTAAATGCATTGAAACATAGACCTTTGTAGGAAAGGTACTTTTTATTTTTTTTAGATAACTTTAAGGCAAGTTCTTTCGAAAATAGAATGAAAATGATAATGATGTTTCCCATGGTTTTCCAAAAATAAATGCTTTTAATTGTTAGTGTTTCTTTATGAAATGCAAGTAGGAAACAATTATGCTTTTACTTGTTAATGTTTCTTTATGAAGTACAAGTAGGAAAAAAATATGCTTGTACTTGTTAAGGTATATTTATGAAATGCAAGTAGGAAAAATATTATGCTTTTACTTGTTAATGTTTCTTATGAAATGCAAGTAGAGAAAAGATTGTGCCCTTGCTTGTTAGTGTTGTCTTTATGGAAAAGTTAGTAGAGAAAAGTTATGTTTATCTTTATGTTGTTTAAATCTTGGGAATATAATTATAATGGTTTCCTGAGACTTGAGTAGGTAGGGAATCCATTATAGAGAGAAGTATGGGATTCTCTCATCGGTTGCTTTTATTACTTGTATTGTGCATGGATGTTTGCAAATACATAGTGTAAATTAGTTGCATTGCATATTGAGTTGTCTTGATCCCTAAGTGTCCCTCAATATCATGGGTAATTCCCTTCATGAAGAGGATTGTGGAAGGAAGATAGTGTAAGGACTATTTAGACGAAATGGATTGATGTACCTTAGAATGAAAAGAGGATTTGTAAATGAGCATTTGCATAGTATGGTTTAAATAGAGTTTTCTAATATTGTTAGATATTAGTAACTTTTGCAAAATGGGATGGTTTGATTTAAAATAATAAGGTAAGGAAAGCGTTGTAATATGATAGTGATCATGCCAAAGTATTGTATAATTTTTGGTAGATAAATGATATTATGATCTAGGTTAAAATAGAATTCTACATGTTCTCTAAGCAAATTTTTGAGAATTTTTTATGATTACATGGTTGTATATTTTGAATAGTTTTCCTTTGTTAAAGAAAATTAATCTTGGAATGGTACTTTTATGTTGAAGTTTGTAGGATGTAAAATTTCATTCTATTTTTCTCATGTTTAAGATAGGACTATAGCTTAATCATGTTTTGAATCATTTGAGATATTTATATTATGTGTTGATCATGGGCTAGTGTGAAATGGGTTCTTAGTTAAAACTAGAGCATCCATTAAGACATGTGTTAAAGAATTTACCCAATCCTTGTATTACTATAACTAGGTAAAAGTGAGACCTATAAGAAGTTGCAAGAATGTAATAACTAGGCACTCACAAATCTAGGAGTTATGAGAATATAATGGCCATATTTCTTATGATTTAATTCACCATGAACAATGAGGATTAGATTTTTTGGTAACCATGGAGTTAATGGTGGTACCTCAAACATTTAGGTTTAGGTGACCATGATCATTACCTATTGAAAGAGGTAATGACCTTATTCAATCCACAAAGGTGTGGTGACTAAGCACCAAGGCTTACACCTGGATAGCCTACCTAGATGGAATTAGGTTGAATTTAAATAATAGGTGTCTCCCTTTAAGTTATATGGGCCTTAAAGGATAGTCCTTGTGTTGTGTTTAAATTATCCTATGCTAGTGAGGGTATAATAAAGGTGGGGGGATCACTTTGGAATATTTCTAAATGAGGAGGTTTAGTAATGTGATTCCTAGATACTACAAGAGGTTGGCCACTCTTGTCCATTGATTGGCATATACAACAATATTGAACTCAAATGTGGTGAAGCTTTGAATGCTGAAAAGAAAAATATTGGGAAATCGGTGAACCTTGCAATATATATATATATATATATATATATATATATATATTGGATTGAGTTTTTGGGGTATTACAATTGGTAGTAGAGCTCTAGGTTGGTTGGATTGAAGCTTCTAGTGAGTGCGCTTAGGTTAAGCCTTGACTTGATGTGCTACTTTGGGAAAGGCACCTTGTAAGAAGGTAAGTGTGACCTTGATCATTATCAATTGAGTGATAATGGTCTATGTTAGTTCATTAGAAGAATGAAACTAACTAATTATAAGTACAATTGAAGGAAATTGTAACTTACCCAACTCCTTTATGTGGATAGGATATGACACATGTATTAAAAGGAATTTCATCTAAAAACTCATATTTTTGCACAAGAGATATGTTAGCTTTTGATGCTAGATAATTAATGAGAAATCAACCACAAGATATAAAATAAGCATGCAATATCAAATATAAGATAATGGTAATATTCATAACATGTAAAACTCATGAATAACTTTTGCAAATATTCATATAACTACCATTAACAAGTGCTCATGAAAATACTAAAAAATACTCTTGTATAGAGCTCTAATAATACATACTATGAGCAATGCTCTTTTTCAATGCTTCTTACAATGCTTAGTCACAAATATATAAAAGTATGTGACTCTTCACTTTTCTACTCTAAGGACACATGTGCATTCTACATGAAGGAAACTTATGCACGTGCACACCTAATTATAAGACACTTGTGCATTTCTTGCACATTATTATATTACATAAAATATAAATCACATTCTAATATAAATATGTACCCAAGGTGGTACATTAGCATGTACCAAATAATGTAATATATTCTAACACCCCCTTTATTACATTATTTTGGGATGAACTTCTCTTGATCTGCATAGATAATCTCTGAATATTTGAAACATGTTATGTCCTAGAGCTTTTATAAACATATCTGCTAGTTGTTATTCTATAGGTATATACTTCAAACTGATATGATGATTCTAAAAATAATCTGTAATGAAATGATATTGTGTTTCAATGTGGTTAGTTCATTCATGTACAATTGGATTTCTTATCAGATTGAGTACTCCTTTATTATCACAGTATATTAAAGTTGGATCTTGTTTGATTCCCATGTCAATTAATATATAGTGTAATCACAGAGCTTCACAAGTTGTATATTTTACTACATGATATTCTGCCTCATTAGATGATTATGCTACTATATGTTTTTTCTTACTATACCAATATATTTGTCCTGATCCAAGATAAAAAAAAATGTATTTTGAAGTAGATTTTCTAATAGAACCAGTATAATCAAAATTTGAGTAACCCTATAGACAAAAATATTTAACATTATTCATATAAGTTAGTCCATAATTTGTAGTCTTCTTAACATATTGCAGTATTCTTTTTGTAGCTTACCAATGACTCTCTCTTGGCTCCTACATGAATCTTGAAAGATAATTTACAACAAAAACTAGATTAGGTTGAGTATTTGTTAAGTATAGAAGAATTCCAATTAATTGGTTGTATCTTGTAGCTGAAACTAAAGGTGTTCCTGTTGGGATTTGAACATATGAGATATATTATTGATACAAGATAGTAAAATATATAGGTAGGAGGCCTATATGAATACATGACAAGTGTCAAGAGAATGACAAGTGTCAAGAACAAGGCATAGTGCACATTATATTCTAACATTCCCCCTTAATGTGCACTATCCTAACTATTGGAACCGATTCTTGCATCCGTAGGAAATCAATTGTCATGCTACAAGAATCCATTTGAAACCAACGAGCTATTACAGGCTCTGGTCGACCTACCTCATGTTCTGCTAAACCCGAATATTGCTAAAGAATATGGCAGAACGGGTAAGGAAACCCCAGTGGCAATTCTTTAATTAAACTTCTAATTTGCATGCTCCAGATTTATATTAAACTATAAGTATTTTTATTAAAATGACCAAGCATGAAAATAACCAACTGTTATGCCTTATGTAGACCGGTGCCTAGATTCATTGGGTTGTTATAGCAATTTAACAACAATTTTAATATGAAACGGAGAGAAGGGGAGAAGAAAATTGGCGTTCTTAATCTCATTCGAATATCGTAATAAAATCAAGAGTTAACCAATGAAATAAACGTATATAATGCATTCAAATAATGTAACCCATTATACAAGATACACACAATACTGAGACAAAGAAATGACAGGAATAAAACCCAGAATTGTATTGATTTCATAAAATATTACATGCAGAGTGGGCGGGATGCCTTTTAACTCTATTTTTCTTAAAGAAATACATCAATACAATGAAGAGGACTCTGTTCAAATAATATAACAGGTCTCTCCAACTCTCCTTGTTCCAATCTAGTAATAGAAGAATCTCTGAATCCTAGGCTCAATAAGATTGGAAATATTCTCAACTTCTTGAATGCTTTCCTATCATACAATCCTGCACAGCAAGGGGAGGAAGAAAGAATGAATAAAATAAAATAGACACAAAGAAATACAACAACACAACTAATAGGGCACTCAAGTATACCTCTTAGCAAAAATGCTATTCTCTAATTGCTTGATGCAGAATCCAGACCTGCCTGCCTCCTTTTATAGTTGTTGGTTCTTGATTCTGTTATTCTTGGTTGACTTCTGATTGTACACTTGGCATCTTCTGATTGAATTCCATTCTTTATGTTGTCCAGTTGGTGCGGCTTTGAACTGACTGTTAAGGTTCTTCTCTGGACTGAAGGGAGCTCTTTGTTATTTTAATTTGGCCTTTTTGCTCTCTTAGTTGGCCCTAGAAACTAAGGATTCATCATTATAATTTTCCTCTTTGTTCTGCTTGTCCCGGTCACTATGATTTTCCGCTAAGGCTCGACCGGGTTGTTATCATGAATATTAGATGAAGGACGGAGGGGGGCTCGACGTAATGGTGAAGACAAGGGGTGGCATGCTAGTGGCAAACAAATGGAGTTGCACTGATCACGAGATAGAGTGAAGAAGTAAGGATGGTGAGGGTCTGATGGATGGAATGACGGGGGGTAAATGATAAGAAGCGGTAGTGGGTGAGGGTGACATACTAGGAAAAATGTCAGGATGGTCAAGGAGGAATACCCAGGAGGAGGAGGGTAGTGGTAAGTAGGAAGAATATGGGAATGGACAACAAGATCTGGAAACATCTATAATTTGCTTCCATAACTATACTCCGTCGAAGTGCTCCCTTGGTAACTATATTCCGTCGAAGCACGGATTTGAATGGTTTTCTAAAAATTGAAACCATGCTTTTTCTTCATGCGCATCCTTCACCTTAAATATTTGCAGAACAAAAATTTAATACATTTGTATTCCTTGTATTCCATTGTTTCTCTTTACTGATGCTCTTATCTCTTCCCTACTGTCTCTTATTTATAAGCCAGTGACTATGCTTTGTAGTCTTATCTTGTGGTACACCATTATTCCTATGAGATATACACGATCTAGTGGCATGCTTGAGCATCAGGATTTATCTTTTATTTGGTTTACTTTGTTCTTAACAAGGTACTATACATGATATTTTCTTCGATTTCTTCGAATCTTTCCTCCCATGAGTATTCTTCTGGATTCATAGCTTCTGTGCGTACTATTTTGACTCCATCTTGGCTATTGATTTTCATAATGTCTTTCAGTGTACCTTGTTATGAATGAGTCACTTCTTTGATTCCTACCTTGATAATGTTGTAGGTATTTTTATGAAGTAATCACCTTTCTTTGGAGGCTTGGTCCTTTGAATCTTTCTTGCGGGTGATTTTACCAATTTTTCTGGTTCACGATTTTCACAGGTTCCATCATGGCAGTTTCTGGTACTTTTAAACCTGCAAGAGTATTAGTTTCTAAAGCTTTGAAGATGTTAGTCAATGATGATTTTATTTTTATTGATATCTTCATATCTATTGGTTTAGAGTTTTGACCACGTTCGATCGCTCGACCAACCTTTAGTGTACCGCTTTATTAAATATTTAAAAACCTATAAGTTAGATAGCCAAAATATGCATGCTTTGAACCTTTTCATTTGTTTAATCAAGATGAAGATATTGACTAATAATGTGTTAATGCCCTTGTTAAGAATGTTTAAATCTTTGATTAATCAGACGTCTATTCTAGACTTACATTTGGTTTTACCTTTGGATCGTGCGCTACCGTTGGATTGATCTAGGGTGTAGCACATCCGTTGTTGTTCTGAAACCTGTATGATAGTTATTGTACCTAGCTACATATAAACACTTGACATAACATGTTTTATTGGTCTTCAATTAATCATATTTATCCGATGTTAATCCTTATTATTGTTAAACCTTAATAACTTGTTTTAATCGATGGTAATCATAAAATACACTTACTTTTCTTTTGTGATCATCATTGGATCTTATGGTGGTGAGGCACAACTATTGGATCATACATATGCACGTATTATTTAATAAATGGGAAAAATTCATACGTACCTCGACTAAATTAATCAACCCAATGCTTAGATTAACCTTTGATTATCTTCCCATATGTGCACCGTTGGATCTGGGTGGTCAATGAACGTCGTCATTCGATTCGTGTGTTATAAGAAGGTCTTTATTTAGCCTTTGGATCTTTGTCACCAGTTACAGGCCTTCGCGTCCATTGATTCTCGATTTAGTTTGTGCACCGCCATTTGATCACTGACAAGATGCATGCTAGATAATGAAGTTATAGACCTTTGCTTTTCTATTAATCATGATTAAGGTAAAAAGGGGGAAGATTAGTCAATGTATTAAACCCTTACTAAACATGATTAATGTCAATTAATTTTATCCTTACCCATGCCTTTTACCTTCCATCCTATGATTTTTGTGCGATCGTCGGATCTGAGTGGAGACAAGCACAGTCATTGGATCTAATCAACCTGCAAGTTAGTTTAATCAAGCATTTATAATATTAATCATGATTAGGGCAAAAGGGGGAAAATTAGCTGATGTATTAAACCCTTGCTAATCATGATTAACTTTAATTAATTTCTCCTGATCCTTAACCCTTTTTAATGCATCTTTAATTAGTGCACCACTATTAGATTTAAGATCGATCGAGTGCGATCGTCCGATCTTGGTAACAAGCCCGATGATTAATCGAATGGGGCACATCCTTTTTAATATTAATTTTAATGTTCATTTTAATCAAAGTAGTCATGATCATTGATCTAAGCTTCGTTCAACGTGATCATCCGATATGTCAAACTTGCTCAGATTTTAACTTGACATTTGACTTATGACGACTTTACTTTAAACCTTTGACTCTTTAGAGGATGTGCAACCATTGATTTTATGGATGATTGAGAACTATCGTTTGATTTTTTATACTTACTCATTGCTTAATCATAACCTTTGACCATTATGACTCATGCTTAAACTTTTGACTTTTTGGACAGTGTACGACCATTGATTTGATCCTCGATGAAGTGTTGTCATTGATCTTGTTAAAGGTGCAAGGATTTTAACTTTATTAGAGCCTTAGGTTTAACCTTTGGAGTCTTTAGTGAGCATGTGTCCATTGGATTTGGTCCTCGATGAAGCGTTGCCATTAGATTGAAGACAACTTGCTCGATTTTTAAATCTTAGGTTAAGTTTTATTGACCCTTTGACTTATCTTTCGGACTATTTCGTGAGTGTGCATCCATCAAATTTTCTGAGGTGATGCACTTCCATCCGATTAAGTCTAAGGTGCAACCTTTTTACTTCTTGACTATGCTTGACTTTTGACTTATCTTCGGTTTGATTTTATTAAAGCGCTATCATCCGATTTCTCTGGATCATGCGCGGCCCTTGGATTAAATCTGAGGTGCTCACCAGTTAGCTTAGCGGGGTGCATACCCTTAGGCTTTTAATCAATTAATATTTATTTTAACCTTAGGTTTTTTAGATTTTGAGACCATAGTGAATGTTTTAACCGACTTATGATTTTAGGGACTTTATTAATCGATTTTTAGGCCCAAGGAAATATTTATGAAGGTCGAACTTTGGCTTTAGGTTTTTAATTTGAAATTTTCTTCCCTAACCATTCAAGGTACTTTGATTTATACAATGAAGCCCACATTATTAAAAAGGCTAAGGTTAGACTTTATCAAACCAACCAATGAAAAATTGAATTACTCACAACAACTTTAAGCAATGACCAACAGTATAAGCAGTTTGATTGAAACCAAAAATTTAAATTTGGGGGTTTCAAAGTTGAGTCAAATTTGGCTCCAACATAGGCTCTGACTGGGACAATGTGTTGAAAATATGAAGCACTTGAGAACCACAGAATCTCCTGGTTTTATTTTGCAAAAATTTAACAAAAAACAACAAAATTTTGATTGCTAAACAAAACTTGAAATGTATAACAAAAAAACTTCCTTCCTCTTTTTCTTTCTTTTCTGCATCATTCATTTTTTTTTTATATATATATACTGAAAACATGATATCAAAGCAAGTAGAGTATGGAAAACTGTAGATCCCTTTTCATTCAATTTGGAAACAAAGGTTTAGAAATTTTAGAAATCGATGAGTTTTATTTTGAAATATAGTAATGCTTGTTTTAGCTAAGTCATAAGATATGATTACACATATTTTGTCACAGCCATTTGTCTCATCATATTTTTTCCCATGTGTGTGTTTGTGCATTCTTTTTTGGATTTCTAAATCTTTCATAACTTTATCATATCTGAGCAAAATAGCCAAGCCTAATATGTGATTTCACTCTTTAAAAATTTTCACCATTCTGTAGGGCTCCACTGCTATTCGGGCATCTATAGCCTCGATGGAGTTGCTTCTAATCCCATCTTAGTTTTACCCTACTGCCATTCAAGCGTCTATAGCCCCGATAGAGGTTTTCCAAGATATCTCAGGCAGTGACTCAATTTTACTTTATTTTTATTTTTCTTTCTCGTGAGAGAAGTGTTTGGATATATAAGCAAATTGTGCAATAAGTATGCCTGAGTTGAGGATTAGTTTCTGGCTATAAAATATGAGTGTAATAATTTTTGGCTCAACTACCCTCTCAAAGATAACTCAGTTCTTTGGACCTTTGAAGTCACTTTAAGTATCATTTGTAATGTGAGGCTTGACATGATGTTTCAATCAGCTTTGTTTTCTGTCTATTTTATCTCATATCAAACAACTATTGCATAAACACTCATTTTTGATAGAATTGTAAAGCTCATCAATATCTAAAATAAATTCCCTTTTTCCTTTTATTGTTTTTGGTGGAATCAATAGTTAGATATACTCATCAAACTAAGATATCATGTATACAATAAACTCAAAATTATTCAAGAACAAAAGGGAAGCTTTAACTAATAAACAAAATACACCACTCTATTTTTGGATTTTTGTTTTTCTATTTTTTTTTGTAAAGTACACCTTCAACAGGGATTGTACATTTTGAGGTGTTGGCCATTAATAGGGATAGCCATTATTTCTCCCTACAAATTCTGTAGCTTGTAAGTATTCTGATTGATAACATGGGCAATTTGGTATGGGCCAATCCATTTAGGTTCAAACTTACCCTTTTCACCATGCTTATCATTTTTAGGATCCCAATAGATGACTATATCTCCTTGAGAAAAAGGAGTACCCTTGGCTTTCTTATTAAACAAATTTATAGTTTTCTGGGTTTGTTCCATCATTCTATTGAGGGTCTCTCTTCTTTGTTCTTCTAACAAGACAATTTGGTCAAGCCTTCTCTGAATGGGATCAGGGTTTTCATGATCTTGCAATAAAAGGGAAAGTGCCATTTTTTCCATTTTTGGGGGTAGTAGGGCTTTTTCTCCATAAACCATCTCATAGGGGGTTCTTCCTGTATTTCTTTTAATAGACAACCTATCAGCCCATAAAGCAAATTTAAGTTCACTGTCCCATCCCCTTTTGTTTTTACCTAATGACCTTTTTATTCTTGTTATTACATTTTTATTTGATGACTCGGCTAGACCATTTCCTTGGGGATAATAATTAGCAGAATGAGATAATTCAATTCCATATTCAACACAAAATTCTACCATTTCATATGACACAAAATATTGAGCATTATCAGTTACAAGATTTTTAGGAACTCCATACCTGGTCAAGATATTTTCTTCTATGAATCTGATGACTGTAGCAGATGTAGATGTTCTCAAAGGTGCAGCTTCCACCCACTTGGTGAAGTAATCTATTGCAGTTATGATCCACTTATGCTGGCCAGATGAATTAGGCTTGATCTCTCCAATCAGGTCAATACCCCATTGAGCAAAAGGTGCTTCAATGATTACTGGCTCGAGGGGCATGGTTGGTAGATGCTTTTTCCCTATAAAAACTTGGCAGTTATGACAATTCCTTACATATTTATATACATCCTTAAAAAGGGATGGCCAATAATATCCTGCTCTCATGATTTTATTAGTTGTAGCTCTTGGAGCAAAATGTCCCCCACATAAACCATTATGAAATTCATTAATTATTTCTAGGACTTCTCTTTCATATAAGTAGACTAATAATACTCCATCAGGATGTTTCCAATATAATACTCCATTTTGTATATAATACTTTTGAGCTTGAAGTTTGACTGACCTCATTCTGTTTATTGACATGTTTTTGGGGAATGACAGAGTTTGTAGATAGGACAAAATTTCTTCATACCATTTACATTCTTCATTTTTTATTCTTCTATCATCATATGTCTGATCTATGGTAAGAATATTTTCAGATCCTGCTTCTTCTTTGTTAGCCAATAATTTAGCTAAACCCTACCCTTTGACTATTTTAACTATTTTGAATTCAACATCATATTGCAAAAGTTTTACCATCCATCTTGCTGGTCTTCCCAATGGCTCTAATTGAGAAAAGATATCTTTTATTGCTATAAAGGGAATACAACAGTAAACTTTGTTTGAGCCAAATATACCTTTAAAGTGTTCCAAATATTGGATGACTGCATAGGCATGTTTTTCCAAGAAGGTGTATTTAAGATTTGCTCCTTTTAGACCTGAGCTCATAAAGGCTATTGGCCTTTCATTATTTTCATTATCTTTTTGTGAAAGGACTGCAACAATAGAATGTTTAGATGCATATGAATAGATATTAAAATCCTTTGCATAATCAGGGGCAACTTAAAGTTGGAGTGGTTGATATGGCTTCTTTGATCTTGTTAAATGTTTCCATATTTTCTAATGTCCATTTTATTTCTCCAGTTTTCTTCACCATATCATTTATGGGTTTGGTCATTTCTGCAAAATTTGGGACAAATATTCTGATAAAATTTATTTTGCCAAAGAATGACCTTACTCCTTTTAGATTCTTGGGTGGGGGAATTTTAGAAATGGCTTCTATCCTTTCTGGATCAATGCTTATCCCCTTTTCTGAAACTATATGACCTAGCAATTTTCCTTGTGTAGTTCCAAATATGCATTTTTTTGGATTTAGAGAGATTCCAAATTCCTTGCATCGGGCAAAAACTGTAGTCAAATGTTATAAATGATCTTTTCAGATTTTTAGAAAAAACTGTAATATCATCTAAGTACACTACTACAATTTTGAACATTAGTCCTTTGAAAGCAAAGTCCATCACTCTTTGGAAAGTAGCACCTGCATTCATCAATCCAAAAGGTATTCTTAAATATTCAAATGTGCCCCAGGGTGTGGTGAATGTTGCCTTGTGTCTATCTTCTGGATTTATCAGAATTTGATTGTACCCTAAAAATCCATCTAACAGGGACAATCTAGTTGAACCTACTACTGCTTGTAGCAGTTGTTCCATGTTAGGCAATGGGTAATTGTCTTTTAGTGAGCTCTTGTTTAAATTTCTAAAATCCACGCATAGTCTAATGTCCCCATTCTTTTTCCTAACTGGTACTAAGTTGGATATCCAGGAGGAAAATCTGACTTTTCTTATTATCTTGGAGTCCAACAATTTTTGAACTTCTTTTTGCATTACCGGGTGTAGATTTGGATTGTACTTTCTCTATTTTTGTCTAAAAGGCTTGGCCTCTTCTTTCAAGGGTATTATATGTGTCATCACATCCATTTTGAAAGTTTTGAGATCTTCATAGGTCCAAGCAAAATGTTCTTTGTTCTTTTTTAGGAAACTGATATATCCAACTTTTTCTTTAGCAGGTAGTGCCATGTCTACTTTCACTATTCTGGGTTCTTTCATTGAGCCAATATTAATATCCTCAGATATCACTTCTCTGCGTATAGGTTTATAGGCTTTGTCAAAATCATCAAATAGGCTTTCAAGAGACACCAATCCTTTGGGTATTCTATTAGTTTTCAACCTGGATTACTTCTACTGGTTCTCCTATTTGATCTTTTAACTTTTCTTCATCTTTTTCATCATAGATGACATCTGCATATTGATTTTGCAAAGTCATAAAATCCTTAATATCTATATCATCTTGAAAAACCTGAAGATAGACTATGTTATCTGGCACATAAGGTTTATAGACTGAGATAGTTGGAAATCTGTCCATGTACTCTGTAGTTATTTCTGGGTGATCTAGACCTGAGGCATTCACAGCTAAGAGATCTGCAACATGATTTTGTTCTCTAGGAATATATGAAATATTGAAAGCCAAGAATTTATCAATTTCTTCTAGTACTGCATTTCTATATTGCTTAAGTCTAGGATGCTTGGTCTGATATTTGCCTTTTATTTGTAGTATAATAAGTTCTGCATCCCCTGTTATAGTTAAGTAGTTAATACCTAACTCTTTTGCTTTCCTTAGCCCTAATAGTAAAGCTTCGTACTCAACTACATTGTTTGTGCAAGGAAATTGCAATCTGTAAGGTATACCAAGGTAATTTCCTTTAATATCGATCAAATTTACACCTGCACCTGCTCCAGATTGGGATTTAGCCCCATCAAATGACATGGTCCACATTTCTTGGGTTAATACTCGATTTGATTCAGCATCAGTTATTCTCATATCTTCTGGATCCATGTTCTTTGCATCTGGTACTTCCATCAGGAATGGGTTGTGCCATATTGAATAGACTCCCATCCCTTTTTCTTCCATAGAGTTAACTAAGTTAATCATGGTTTCATCTGTTTGAATTAACTCTATAGAGTGTTTATTGAATGGTTCCCTTCTTAAAATTATATTCTCCTTATCTGATATGGGGATGGTAGCATAAGACCAATCTAGTTGTATTGATCCCCCTAGTTGTTCTGCCCAATGCCTATTGAGTAATAGTGAGAAGAATGGGTCAACATCAACTACTGCTACATCCATGACAATGCCCTTTTTGGGGTGTTGGTCTAGGAAAACTAATAATCCAGTTATCACCCCTACATAGGGAATTTGTCTGTTGTCCATTACAAAAATAGAGGTAGAATCTCTAGTACATATTAATCCCATTTGGTCAGCTATTAACTTAGGCATGATATTATGTGAAGCTCCACTGTCAAGCATGCAATTATGAATCACATATCTTTCCCCTTCATCTGAATTATATCTTAATGACACGTAGAAGGGTCCGATAGAAGATGGTGATCTTGTATCATGTTGATTTTGTCTAGCAGCATGACAAGTAGGGTCTTCTTTCTGCTCTACTAATCCAAAAGCTCTGCATACTTGTTCTCTGTATGTTTGAACTTTCATAAGTTCACCAAATGTGATATTAAATTTTTGCTTACTGAGTTCTGACCCAACATCAAATTCTATCTTCTTTATATCCAATGGTTTATTACTTTCTTCTTTGGGAACTTCTTCTGTTGATTCTATTACCTCAGGAGTAATTTTGTTAGGGTTCCTATCAGTTTTCTCTTTACTGATATTTTTATTGGTGAAAGTTTATCTTCTTGTTTCATTTGTAGATAATTTCTCTGTTCTTTCAGGGACTTTTCTATTCCTTAAATTTAAAACATGGGTTGCCTCTAATTCTTCAACCTCTTGAGAAGTGGGAATCAATTTCCCTTGCTTCATCTTATCATATCTTGACTCATGTGATTTCTGTAAGATTTTAGTTCCTTCAGTCACTAAGATCTGAGGATGATGATTTGAAGCATATTTATCCATGTCTTCTTCAAACAACCTTTCTCTGGATTCATCTTCAATGGACCAACATGCATTGATTCTTATATCCTCTTCTAATTCTGCATGCATATCTACATTACGTTGATCACTCAGGTGTATTCCACATGCATCAGGGTTATGGGGTGCATCACAAGTAGAGCAAAAATAAGGAAAACCTTCAGCTACATTGGCAGATGGTATTGGGTTAGGGACATTGTTCTGATCCCTATCAGAATCTCTATTTTTCTAGTTGTTATTCCCATTACCCCTATTCCTATTCCCTTCTTCAAAACCATTGTTGTTTCCCCAATTCTTGTTGTAATTTTTCTTAAATGGGGGACGATTATCAACATGTGGTCACTCTGTCTGTGAAGATTCACCACTATTTCCATTTCTTTCAATTCTTGCTAACCTGTTACTCATGTTGTTGAACATTTCTATCATTTGACTGGTCAACTTCTCCATAGGATCAATTTCAGTTCTTCTTTGTATATCAAAAGCCACTCTCTTAGGTTTTCTCTCAGGCATGTTAACCTCTAAAGAATAAGGCTTCATCTTACCACTGTCAAGCATATTTCTTTCTATATCCATTGCTTTTTCCATACAACCATCAATGGTAGTGGCTTGTTCTTGCCTTAATTCATAGTTAAACTCTCCTTGAAAAGCATTCTTATAAAAACAAATAGACTGAATATCACTAGGCCTGAGGTTGGCAGGGATTTTGTTTCTTGTTTTTGAAAATCTTCTGTTAAAATCACTAACAACCTCATTTTCTTTCTTCTTCATAGTGGCTAGCTCAGTTAACAATGATTGTTCATTTTTCCTTTCACCATACTTCTTTAGGAACACCTCTTCCATTTTGGTGAAGTCTGGGATATCATTGTTAGGAAGGGAATTAAACCATTCTCTAGCATATTTTTCTAAAGTCTGCAGAAATAGTCTTAATACTACATCTTCATGTTCAACTTCCAGACTGTCCATTGCATATAAGAAACTTTTGATATGATCCTCTCCAGTTATTGCATTGTTTCCTAAAAACTTAGGGAGGTATTTGTGAGCTTTACTGGGTAAGGCATTTAAATTTACTGGTAATACAAAAGGTCTATATCTGTTAGTTCTCCATAAATGAACATTACCCTAAGCCATAGCTACTGTTGAATTTAATTTCATATATGTAGTACCTACGGTGGTATGGGTCTGGGCAATTTGAACGTAGATTGATGAATTATCTACCTTTAAATGAGAATAATCACATATATCTTCTACTACTGATTTTAAATGTTCATCTACAGAAATATCAGTAGTAATAGTATTCTGGATTTTCTTCACGTACCTTTTACCACTAGAATTTAATCTACTATTATAAATGGTATTCTTAAAAAGTGGAGTTTTTTGGGTATGTATAAATACCTCTGGATTCTTGAGTTCTAGAAATAGCTCCTTACCACTTCTCCTGGTGTTCGCCAGCATGTTCTGTTCTCTCCTTTTTATATTTTTCTTCTGGGTTCGTCCAGCAGAGTCACCAACACTAGGGTGCAGAAAGAACAACGTATACTCTTATCAAGAATACTTGATATTATCTCTCATCCTCACAGGAGTGGGTTCTTGGGGAAAATCAAGAAACCAAAATTTCAAGAAAATCAAGAAAGAGAAATTTTCAAGAAAATCAAGAACGTAAAGAACTTACTTCAAAACATAAACTACGGACATAAAAAATAAAAATAAAGAACTTCTAACAAAGTGAAAATTAAAATGCTGGTTCTTTACTTTAACTGGTCATCCATTGATTAAAAATAATCATTGAAGAAAACTTTTAAGAAGATAATTGAATCTTTCTAAGAAGTCCTCCCCGACAACGATGCCAAAAAACTATTGGAACCGATTCTTGCATCCGTAGGAAATCAATTGTCATGCTACAAGAATCTATTTGAAACCAACGAGCTATTATAGGCTCTGGTCGACCTGCCTCATGTTCTGCTAAACCCGAATATTGCTAAAGAAGATGACATAATGGGTAAGGAAACCCCATCGACAATTCTACAATTAAACTTCTAATTTGCACGCTCCATATTTATATTAAACTATAAGTATTCTTATTAAAATGACCAAGCATGAAAATAACCAACTGTTATGCCTTATGTAGACCGGTGCCTAGATTCATTGGGTTGTTATAGCAATTTAACAACAATTTTAATATGAAACAGAGAGAAGGGGAGAAGAAAATTGGCATTCTTAATCTCATTCGAATATCGTAATAAAATCAAGAGTTAACCAATGAAAGAAATGTATATAATGCATTCAAATAATGTAACCCATTATACAGATACACACAATACTGAGACAAAGAAATGACAAGAATAAAACCTAGAATTGTATTGATTTCATAAAATATTACATGCAAAGTGGGCGGGATGCCTTTTAACTCTATTTTTCTTAAAGAAATACATCAATACAATGAAGAGGACTCTGTTCAAATAATGTAATAGGTCTCTCCAACTCTCCTTGTTCCAATATGGTAATAGAAGAATCTCTGAATCCTAGGCTCAATAAGACTAGAAATATTCTCAACTTCTTGAACACTTTCCTATCATACAATCCTACACAACAAGGGGAGGAAGAAAGAATGAATAAAATAAAATAGACACAAAGAAATACAACACAACTAACAGGGCACTCAAGTATACCTCTTAGCAAAAATGCTATTCTCTAATTGCTTGATGCAGAATCTAGACCTGCCTACTTCCTTTTATAGTTGTTGGTTCTTGATTCTATTATTCTTGGTTGACTTCTGACTGTACACTTGGCATCATCTGATTGAACCCATTATATATGTTGTCCAACTGGTGTGGCTCTGAACTGATTATTAAGGTTCTTCTCTGGACTGAAGGGAGCTCTTTGTTATTTTAATTTGGCCTTTTTGCTCTCTTAGTTGGCCCTAGAAACTAAGGATTCATCGTTATAATTTTCCTCTTTGTTCTGCTTGTCTCGGTCACTATGATTTGTCGCTAAGGCTCGATCGAGTTGTTATCATGAATATTAGATGAAGGATGGAGGGGGCTCGACGTAATGGTGAAGACAAGGGGTGGCGTGCCAGTGGAAAACAAATGGAGTTGCACTGATCATGAGATAGAGTGAAGAAGTAAGGATGGTGAGGGTCTGATGGATGGAATTATGGGGGTAAATGATAAGAAGCGGTAGTGGGCGAGGGTGACATACTAGGAAAAATGTCAGGATGGTCAAGGAGGAATACCCAGGAGGAGGAGGGTAGTGGTAAGTAGGAAGAATATGGGAATGGACAACAAGATCTGGAAACATCTATAATTTTCTTCCATAACTATACTCCGTCGAAGTGCTCCCCTGGTAACTATATTCCGTCGAAGCGCATATTGAATGGTTTTTTTGAAAATCAAAACCATACTTTTTCTTCACGCGCATCCTTCACCTTAAATATTTGTAGAACAAAAATTTAATACATTTGTATTCCTTGTATTCCATTGTTTCTCTTTACTGATGCTCTTAGCTCTTCCCTACTGTCTCTTATTTATAAGCCAGTGACTATGCTTTGTAGTCTTATCTTGTGGTACACCATTATTCCTGTGAGATATACACGATCTGGTGGCATGCTTGAGCGTTAAGATTTGTCTTTTATTTGGTTTACTTTGTTCTTAACAAGGTACTGTACATGGGATTTTCTCCGATTTCTTCGAATATTTCCTCCCATGAGTATTCTTCTGGATTCATAGCTTCTGTGCGTACTATTTTGACTCCGTCTTGGCTATTGATTTTCATAATGTCTTTTAGTGTACCTTGTTGTGAATGAGTCACTTCTTTGATTCCTACCTTGATAATGTTGTAGGTATTTCTATGAAGTAATCACCTTTCTTTGGAGGCTTGGTCCTTTGAATCTTTCTTATGGGTGATTTTACCAATTTTTTGGTTCACAATTTTCATAGGTTCCATCATGGTGGTTTCTGGTACTTTTAAACCTGCAAGAGTATTAGTTTCTAAAGCTTTGAAGATGTTAGTCAATGATGATTTTATTTTTATTGATATCTTCGTATCTATTGGTTTAGAGTTTTGACCACGTTCGGTCGCTCGACCAGCCTTTAGTGTACCACTTTATTAAATATTTAAAAACCTGTAAGTTAGATAGCCAAAAGATGCATGCTTTGAACCTTTTCATTTGTTTAATCAAGATGAATATATTGACTAATAATGTGTTAATGCCCTTGTTAAGAATGTTTAAATCTTTGATTAATTAGGCATTTATTCTAGACTTACATTTGGTTTTACCTTTGGATCATGCACTACCATTGGATTGATCTGGGGTGTAGCACATCCGTTGTTGTTCTAAAACTTGTATGATAGTTATTGTACCTAGTTCTCATATAAACACTTGACATAACATGTTTTATTGGTCTTCAATTAATCATATTTATCCGATGTTAATCCTTATATTGTTAAACCTTAATAACTTGTTTTAATCGATGGTAATCATAAAATACACTTACTTTTCTTTTGTGATCGTCGTTGGATCTTATGGTGGTGAGGCGCGATCGTTGGATCATACATATGCATGTATTATTTAATAAATGGGAAAAATTCATATGTACCTCGACTAAATTAATCAACCCAATGCTTAGATTAACCTTTGATTATCTTCCCATATGCACACCGTTGGATCTGGGTGGTCAATGACCATCGTCATTCGATTCATGTGTTATAAGAAGGTCTTTATTTAGCCTTTGGATCTTTGTCACTAGTTATAAGCCTTCATGTCTATTGATTCTCGATTTAGTTTGTGCGCCACCATTTGATCACTGACAAGATGCATGCTAGATAATGATGTTATAGACCTTTGCTTTTCTATTAATCATGATTAAGGTGAAAAAGGGGGAAGATTAGTCAATGTATTAAACCCTTACTAAACATGATTAATATCAATTAATTTTATCCTTACCCATGCCTTTTACCTTCCATCCTACGATTTTGGCATGACCGTCGGATCTGAGTGGAGACAAGCATAGTCGTTGGATCTAATCAACCTGCAAGTTAGTTTAATCAAGCATTTATAATATTAATCATGATTAGGGCAAAAGGGGGAAAATTAGCTGATGTATTAAACCCTTGCTAATCATGATTAACTTTAATTAATTTCTCCTGATCCTTAACCCTTTTTAATGCATCTTCAATTAGTGCGCCATCGTTAGATTTAAGATCGATCGAGCGTGGTCGTCCGATCTTGGTAACAAGCCTGATGATTAATCAAATGGGGTGCATCCTTTTTAATATTAATTTTAAAGTTCATTTTAATCAAAGCAGTCATGACCGTTGATCTAAGCTTCGTTCAACATGATCGTCCGATCTATCGAACTTGCTCGGATTTTAACTTGACATTTGACTTATGACGACTTTACTTTAAACCTTTGACTCTTTAGAGGACGTGCAACCATTGATTTTATGGATGATTGAGCACTGTCATCCAATTTGTTTAGACTTACTCACTGCTTAATCAGAACCTTTGACCATTATGACTCATGCTTAAACTTTTGACTTTTTAGACAGCGCGCGACCATTGATTTGATCCTCGATGAAGCATTGTCATTGATCTTGTTAAAGGTGCAAGGATTTTAACTTTATTAGAGCCTTAGGTTTAACCTTTGGAGTCTTTAGTGAGTGTGCATCCATTGGATTTGGTCCTCGATGAAGCGCTGCCATTAGATTGAAGACAACTTGCTCGATTTTTAAATCTTAGGTTAAGTTTTATTGACCCTTTGACTTATCTTTCGGACTATTTCGTGAGTGCGCATCCATCAGATTTTCTCAGGCGATGCGCTTCCATCCGATTAAGTCTAAGGTGCAACCTTTTTACTTCTTGACTATGCTTGACTTTTGACTTATCTTCGGTTTGATTTTATTAAAGCGCTATCGTCCGATTTCTCTGGATCGTGCGCGACCCTTGGATTAAATCTGAGGTGCTCACCAGTTAGCTTAGCGGGGTGCATACCCTTAAGCTTTTAATCAATTAATATTTATTTTAACCTTAGGTTCTTCGGATCATGAGACCATAGTGAATGTTTTAACCGACTTATGATTTTAGGGACTTTATTAATCAATTTTTAGGCCCAAGGAAAGATTTATGAAGGTCAAACTTTGGCTTTAGGTTTTTAATTTGAAATTTTCTTCCCTAACCATTCGAGGTACTTTGATTAATACAATGAAGCCCACATTATTAAAAAGGCTAAGGTTAGAACTTTTATCAAACCAACCAATGAAAAATTGAATTACTCACAACAACTTTAAGCAATGACCAACAGTATAAGCAGTTTGATTGAAACCAAAAATTTAAATTTGGGGGTTTCAAAGTTGAGTCAAATTTGGCTCCAACACTAACTATAGAGAAAAAAATAATTCAAAATTAGATAGCATTCCCCCTTAATATTAACTTCTCTAAAAGAACCCTATCATCCTCCTTTATTACATGATTTGGTCTAGGCTTGTGCTCTTTGTGCTTGGCTCTCCAACTATGAATAATGCTATATCAATGGTGTATACATATCGATCTGTCACCTCAAGGTCAACCACTTCCTTGGATATGTTTCCATTGGGTTAGTAATCTAAGTGCCTCAAGGTCATCCTAGGTGCCTCAAGGTCAGCCACTTCCATGGATCTATTGCCTCTATAGGTCATCCTCTAGGTATGTTGCCTCTTGTAGGTCACTAACTAGATTCACCATGAATATCATACCCCCTCATGATGAACTCAATCTATAAGGTGATGGTCTCTACCAAAAATGCACCTTAATACAAAATAAATGCGATCCATATGAGAGTGTCAGTCTCTACAAAAAATACACTCAATATAATGAAATGAGCCATAGAAGCCAAATATGGAGGAGAAGAATAAAGAAGAGAATATAATCTTCTAAAGTATCTTCGTTTTTAGTCTTCTAAAGTAGATACAAAAAATTCCTTGAATAGAGTCTAGGGTGTCTATGTTTGTAGTCCCTAGAGTAGGTGTCCTTATGGTAATCACCTCATCTTACTAGAATGCATGGGTAACTAGCCATTGCATCCACCAAGTATGATAGAGGAGAATACTAGATACTAGGATCACATACAAATTCTTTGGGAGTGTCGGGTTCAACCGAGAGTGCACTCCATGATACAACATATTTGAGGCTAAAAAATACAAATAAAATAGCCTCAAAATTACAATTGGATACCACCAATGTGTCTATCTCGAAAAAACATTTTTGATGACTATAAATACCCCTATGTTTGGGTTTCAATAGGGCCTTCATTTTCTAGAAAAATAATAGCATACCTCTCCTCTTTTAAATAAAATACCCATGACAAAAACATTTCCTCATAAAATGCTTTTCCCTACCCACTAGCCTTGTGGATTAATAAAAAATGCCCAATGTGTCTTTATGTGGGCCAATATCAACTTGGTTTAATCCTCATACAATGAAAGTGAAGTGTTCCCCTCCACTTTTAACTAAACTAAATCATGGGTACTTCGAGAATAAACCATCTAAAGGGGCTTACAAATCATGGCCTATAAAATGACAAAAAAAAAGGGGATTACCATAGTCTATGGTGCGCGTGGCACTATTTTATGGGGATTCGTGGGAGATACATGGTGTGCAGCCACGTGTCCACAAAATCCCTTTATCATGGCATTGATTATAGACCACCATAGAAGATAAAATTTTCTGCCAACAAACCAAAAAAAATTCTAGTATCAAATGTTAGCACCAGAACTCCGCCCTCTCCTTTTTCTATGGCATGTGTGGAATTTATTATAGAGCATTGCAAAGCATTTTTGGGATTGAAAATATGAGATATATTATTGATACAAGATAGTACAATAAGGCCTATATGAATACATGACAAGTGTCAAGATAATGACAAGTGTCAATAACAAGGCATAGTGCACATTATATTCTAACAGTTCCATCATTTTTGGACAATTGAATTCCTTATTCCATGGGTGTATCTTTAGGCTTACAATAATTCATTTTATATTTCTCAAGTAGAGCATTTGCATATTTTGACTGTGTAATGGTAATATTATCTTATTTTTGATGAATTTTAGACCAAGACGATAATTCATCAATCCTAAATCTGTCATTTCAAAATCCTTCTCAAGGTATTTTTTTATCTCACTTACTTATTTTCTAGATCTTCCAATAATCACTATGTCATCAACATACACTATGATAATTAGTATATAATTTTTAATTTTCTTTGTATATAGGATAGGATTGGATGTACTTCATTTGAAATTATGTTGTAACAAATTATTATTAATTTTTATATTCCATGCTCTAGGATCTTGCTTCAGACCATATAAGGATTCGTTTAATTTGCAAACCTTATGTTCTTGACCTTCAACAAAAAATCCTTTTGGCTGTGACATGTAGACTTCTTCTTCTAATTCACTATTAAGAAAAATACTTTTCACATCTATTTGATGAATTTTCCAACCCTAATGATTTGCTAAAGCACATACTATTCTAATAGTACTCATTATAGTTGCTGGTGCAAATGTTTCATCATAGTCAATTCTCTCTATATAAGTATATCTTTTGGCTACTAACTAATATTTGTACTTTTCAAGTGCCCCATATACTTTATACTTAATCTTGTAAACCCATTTGCAACCCACAATTTTATTTCTTGGAGATAATTCTACTAGATTCCATGTTTTATTCTTTTGAAGTGAAGAGTATTCAAATTCCATATCTACCTTCCAATGTGAATGATTTAGAGCTTGAAGTGTTGATGTTGGATCTATTGTAGTGCTTAGTAATCCTCTATTCATTCTAATTTGACTATGATTTTGAGGTCTTGTAGTAGTAAGATCTAGAATATATTCTAATTTTGATTCCCTGAGTGTGTTTCTAAGCCCTATTGGTTCCCTCCTTTGAGAGACTATGGAAGTGTCTATACTTTCACCTTCTTCATATTGGGATTCTAACTTTAATTCTTCATTTACCAAGTCTTCCTATGAGAATTTTAGAAGAACTTCTACATCATTACTTTATATTTTAGTTTCACTCTTGGTATTTTCATCAAAGATTACATCTCTACTTATATATACCTTTTTTGTACTTGGATATATTATTCTATATCCCACAAATTTATCATCACAACCAAAAAATATACCAACCATAGTTTTTCATCTAATTTTGTCCTTTTTTATTTTGGAATATGCATATAAGCTTTGAATCCAAATATTCTTAAATTTTCAATATTTGGTTTTTGTCATGACCATACTTCTTTTGGTATAATATGATTGAGTATTCTTGTAGGTAATATGTTTTGTAAATATATTATTATTTTGACTACTTCTGCCCAATACTGATGATCAAGATAAGATTATTTTATCATACATCTTACCAATTCCATTATAGAACTATTTCTTATTTTTGTAATTCCTTTTTTTATGGTGAATATGTTGTAGTGAGTTGTATTTTAATTCCATTTTCTTCTAGAAATAGATCAAAATTTTTTATAAAAATTCATCTCCTCTATATGAACGAAGAATTTTGATAATCTTTCATGATTCCTTTTCTACTTGAAGTTTGAATTGTTTAAAATGACTAAATGCTTTTGATTTGTACTTCATGAAGTATACCCACATTTTTTTGGTATGATCATCAAAAAATAATTGATACTTATGTCCTTCAATACTACTAACATTCATTGGACCACATAAATATATATATATATATATATATATATATATATATATATATATATATATATATATATATATATATATATATTAATTCTAATGGTTTTTAAGATATATGCTAATGAAGTTCAAAAGAATTTCTATGTTGTTTTCCTGCTAAAAATTCTGGACAATCAATGGATTTTAAAGATAGGTTTAGTATTCCTTCAATCGTTTTATATTTAACCATTTTATTTATATATGATGCAACTGGTATGTCCCAAATTTTTATGCCATGGATATGATATCTTAGCTAAAAAATCCAAATGTGTAGTAGTATCCAAAATAAATAGACTAAGTTTATTGGAACCTGAAGCTATTATTTTTCCTTTTTTGATGATATGATATTGTTTTATTCCATTGATAACTTTGAATTCTACTATCATGTCTTGATCCATGAGTTGAGAAACTAAAATAAGGTTGGTAGTCCATCTACGAAAATATAACACATTGTTAGTTATTCCTTTTTCATTTATTAGATTGATCAAAACATTTCCTATTCCTCTTACATCATAAATTTTACTATCTTCTATAGCAACTGGTTTCTCAATTTTTTCTTGTAGAGATTCAAACCATTTTTTGATTCCAAACGTATTTTTGCTTGCTCCTAAATCTATGTACCAATAATCTATAATCAATTTTCTAGTCCGTATGAGGTTGACTACATTTCTAAATTTCAAAATATCCTAATTTGATGTTGAATTCATTATGGCTCCGTAAACTATATTTGTAAATTTTGTAACCCTAATTTGATGTAAGAATATTTGCAAATGCTTTACAAAATTTGATAATTCAATTATAAATCTTCCCAAAAATTTAAAAATAATTTCCTAAATTTCTCAAAATTATTTTAAGGCTTCTCAAAAATAAATATTTCACTTTCTAAGGTTTTATTTTCTACTAAAAATAACTTATCCCTCCAATTAACTTATTAATCAAGGTAGAATATTAACCAAATTAAACCTTAGATAATTATTTCCCTTCCTTATAACTCCAAACCTTATAAAATGAATAATTAAATATTAGACCTTACCTCAAATGCAAGCACTCGAATATTTCAATGATATTGTCACTATTATTCCTTATATATGGTGCTCTCTAAGAATTTGACTATCCTCCTAGTGATTGTCTAACCATTTGTTGGCAATTTTGATATTATGTCACATTGGGATTTTTGGAGTTTTGTTGAATCATTTTTATTGTAAAATCGGTAAGATATATTAATACAATGATTACAATATTTTGGCCGATATAATATGTTGCAGTTTATTTTTTGTGTGTTAACCTCCTCCTTTGTTTCTTTTTATGAGTTTCATGCTAAAAATAATGGGTGTTACAAGGAAAATTCGTTGGTGGGATGATTTAAAATCACCCAAATATGTCTGCAAGAAATAGCACCCAAAGACTAAGAGTAATAAAAAAATGATATCCTTTTCACATGAATGAAGAATGAGAAACCCTTAGCACCTTCAAAAATTGTGTTGTCAAGAAGTGGAAAGAATAGAAGTACATTCACCCCAAAAATGGGATGATAAGCGCATTCACTTTACTTCAAGGTGAAAGAGGCTTGTAAAAGGAATAAAACGTGCTAATTTGGGTTAAATCTCTTTTGACCCAAATGAGAGGTGAAAGTCCCTTTGGACTCTCATTGGGATGAAAATATATTGAAATGGCTAAGTTTGAATTGGGCCCGAAATCCGAACATGGCGATAACTCAAATAAGTGCATTCACCCCAAATATGGGGTGAAATCATCATTCACCCCACTTTGGGATGAATGTCTTCAATTTTTTAAGATAATGCACCAAGATTGGTTTGTTGACCAGTCAAAAGGACGTTTGCCTCAATTGAGGGGCAAAAGTCCCATTCGCCCCTCCTTGGGGTAAAATATCGGCAAATGGGAATTTTGGGTGAACATAATGGAAAAAACAAGGTGCTAGGATGGCATTGAAAAGTCAATTATGCATTCACTCCAAGAGAAGGATGAACACACCTTTCATCCTTCATTTGGGAAAACGTATATATATATAAGATATCACATGTGGACCCCACTTTGGCACACATCAATAAGACAAAAAATTAAAGTGCTTTCACCCTAGGTGAAGTGTGAAATCCCCATTCACCCCTCCTTGGGGTGAAGCTACAGGAAAACATCCTGACAGTGCATCAAATATTTTATTTTATTTTTAGGCGAATATGAAAATATTAAGCATTGAAAAGTCAAAACTTTGTTCTCCCAAAGTGGAGGGCGACAATACCTTTCGCTCTTTTTGGGGTGAACGCATATTTTAAGGTGAAAATACATCTTATGTAAAGCACTATCATTCTAGAAGGGAATATTTTCTCTACAGTTTATTGTTGTTTTAGCAAGGATATGAGTGCAATGCACCGAAGTTCAATTTGAGTAAATTAAGGGGTTGTACATTGAATGCAATAATGAAATAATTATGAGATGGAGCATGAATAAGGAGTAAATTCTAAAAATCAAAAGAGGCATGTTCACTAATTGCTCAATTTTTGGTGAATTATACTTTCAACAATGCTCAAGACAAGCGAATAAAGAGATTTTAATGATTGGGGTGTGAATTAACCAAATTTATCAATTTTGAGCTAAAGGAGCTGCAACATTAAAATCACAGGGTGATTTTCATGAGTTCCAAGACATCCTGTACAGGGATGAATTTCCAAGGAGCGATGGAGGCATCAATTCAATGACTAGCTTTTCAATTTTCCATGCAACGATGCCCAAATATGTTTATTTCCTAGGAGTTCTCTCTTAAAAACTAGATCACTATATCTGAAGGGAGATTTTCAAGAACTTCAATAAGGGATTCCTTCATGGAGGTCTTTAATTTGTAAACATTTTTTCATATGTGCATCAAATAATAGAGGTGAAATTCCTCTATAAATACTACTCATTTTTCCATTGTAAAGGAGGAGGATAGACATTTTGCAAAAAAACTATTCAAGTTCTCTACGTAAATAGAATAAGTTGTGGCTTCTAATTTTGCAAGCAGTCTCTTTATGTGATTTCTTTCTATTCAAGCATTTCTATTTTATATTCATGTTTGCTATCTGCTATTAAGTTCAAATTTTGCACCTGGATGTGGGCATTGTTGGACTAAGTGTGAGTACTAGAATGCAATTTTGAAAGTTCTCTCTGAAGAATTGTAAGTGGATTCTCTTATCTTATTTTCTATTTTATGCTACTATAATGCTTGGTTGGAATTCTTGTTGCTAGTCTATCCCTAATCCTACATATTTGGGCTATGGCTATATTTCCTATTTATTTTTGTTATTTCCAATTTATTCCCTACAACTCTAGTTTAAACCAGTGTAGGATTAGTAAGGGGGCTAGCCCTCTCTAGATATTGGCATGAAGGACATTTCTTTCCTCCAGTATTTTAATTTTGGTTGTGTCTAGGGTGCAGAAACACATGCTTGTATTTTAGGTAGATATTTGACCAATAGTTTTTGGCACGCTCGATGGAACAAATAGTTTCTATCCTAGTAAGATCCATAGTCAGTGGAACAATTATTATCCCAAGTTGACAAATCCACCTGTGCCAACAGTTTTTGGCACACCTAGTGGGACCCTAAAAGGTCCACTTTCAAATAGTATTTAGATTTGATGTTTACCTTCATATTGTTAAATTAGAACATTTGGAAACTCAACAATACCTAGAAACCTCTAAACATAAAGGTAGTGAAAGTTGTACTTCATGATCACAAGATCGAAATCCAAAAATCTTGAAGATCCCATTGAGTTCTATGAAATTGATATCTAAAGGTTAGGGAACATCCCCAATTAGTTAATTTTCCTCATACATCATCATTATCCCATACATCATCTGCAACATCCTCACCAATAGTTGGTGTGTTATCCGTTCCTTCAAGTCTAGCTAGTACTACTACTAGTATTCCTCAATATCAAATGCATACACTAGTCCATATGGCTCAAAATCCACCCCCACAACAACCACAGTCATAAAGGCAATTCCTAACATGGAATAGCTCAAGAGCTTTGAATTTACAAGCACAAAATCTAGTTGCCAAAGCAGCATTGAAGGCTTTGCCTACCTATGACGGCACTAGAAAAACAATCTTATGAGCATATTTAATATGTGGCCTCTTTGGCGATAATCTATGGCATCGTAGATGAAGATATTATGGTAAGGTTTCTAGTTTTATCACTCAGAGGAAAATTGTTATACTTGTACTGGTCTTTACCACCCATTACTATCACCACATGGGACCAGTTGGTGGAATTCATGAGTGAGCTGAACCATTTTCCTTACTGCATCAATTTATAACTATTCAAATATATCCATAGGAGGAGATAGTAGATTTCATCATCAATTTTTCTCGAAGTTGGTAGAGATTTCCTAATGGTCTTTGGCCCACACAGGAGCAAGATACATTTTACTATCTTATATCCTTTAACTTCGATATTGGTATAGCAGTCCAATAGGCCAATGTAAATACATTTCTAGAATTGTACACACAGGAACAAAATGCCGAAGCAGATTTAATTACCATAGGAAAGCTGCCTCTAAATGTAACCATATCCATTCTTCCTGATCTTCCACAACATCTATATTCAAGTGCATTTTTTTAACCTATACCTTTTATGTACCTTGTTCCCTCATGGAGCTCAAATCCACCTCAAATCACTCCAGTTCCATTTCCATAGCTCACTACCTCAAGTATTTTGCAATTACCTACACCAACTATTCCATAATTGCCAGAACTAATTCCTTTACCAGCGCTACCAGTTCCACCTATCCCATTGCAATTGCTTTCTCCCTCAACACCTTTACCTTTATTTGTATATTCGAATCCCAATCCCATTATGAAAATATTACAGGATATGTAATATATCAATTCATCAGTAAGAAAAATGTCGAATGAAATCACATCTATCAAGAAGAAGCAAGCTGAAGCTAATTTTTGATCAAGGAGGTTTAAAACATCACCAATTACTAGGGAGCAACTGACCACTAGCAAGGACTCTGAGAGGAACACAATTGTATTAATAAATGAAGAAAATAGTACATTCAAGAGAGCATATTGGTGCTCCACCTATAATTATCCTCATGGTGAATACATGTACATGGTTCATCTGAACTATGTACAGACATTATCAGAAAGTTCTATCAATGGATAAGTCAATATGATAATGAAATCTGATCATAATTTTATGGTCTCTTCCTTAGATCAAGTTTTAGTCCTTATGAGGGTTGGAAATAAGCCTATGACTGTAGATCTAGTGGAAATGGATACTTTGAAATTTCTTGCTAAAAAAAAGGTGCAAAATGAAAAAAAGTGCTTGGTGTGACAACAAAGCAGTAAGATTCTATCTTATTTAAGGATATATTTCCCAAGAAAGCTCAAGATAAGTTATAGATAAAAGCATCAGCTTCATAGCCTACAGTTGCTCAAGTGCAAATGGAGGCAAAATAACAAGCCAAAGAGTGCCTCAAGTACCCATCATTGACTAATAGGCAAAGGGTGGAAGCTATTCAGTAGTATTAGAACAAGTATGAGAAATTTGTAGAATAAAAGGTTCCTAGTACTTCTAATTATAATATTGTGGAAGAAATAAAAAAGATTCCAGCAAAGGTGAGCTTATATGATGTATTACAATTACCTGGGAAAGTTGACTTGTTGCAGGAGTCTCTCAAATCTGTAAAAGATCAAAAGAAAATTTATTACAAAATAGTGTTAGCATAGACACTGCTAACCTCTACCATTGGTAAGAATAGACCATCCATGTTCTATTTATCTCTTATAATGGAAGGGTAGATTATGCATAATTGTATGATTGAATCTGGTGTTACGACTACTGCCATGTTGAAGGCAGTATGTGAAGTAATGGGAATGGA
Source organism: Wollemia nobilis (assembly GCA_028583015.1). NCBI lineage: Eukaryota > Viridiplantae > Streptophyta > Pinopsida > Araucariales > Araucariaceae > Wollemia > Wollemia nobilis. The sequence continues at coordinate 1,738,434 of JAQPPZ010002189.1, read as the reverse complement.
GTACACAAGCAGTAGTCTAGGGGTATTACAGTTAGATGGGACTCCAATCAAAATTATAGAGTAATCAAGGATATTCCTATCATTCTACACAGCATACCACAAATCACTATCATCCAAGAAGTAGTGGTGGTTGACTTGGAACCATACTTTAGCATGTGTATTTCGAGGGAGTTCATAGTGAAACTAGAAGGATACCTTTCCTTGGATTATTAACATTTGGAGATATCATTCAAGGGAAGAAGAATCTACATCTATAATGAAAAGCCATCCACTTTTCATATATAAAAATTGCAAGTGGAAGAAAATCCACTGGTACAGTCAACATGATGATAGAGGAATTGCAAGAAGTGGACTTGATGGAAGAATATCTTGGTGAGTTCTGCCTGGAGGATGAGTTCTCATTGCTGGATTTCAACACAATGGTGGAAATTGACATCAATTGTTATACCATAACTAAACCTAAGCAAATTGAAAAGGAAGCTTCTGATTCCCTGGATCTTGTTGCAGATTAGTTATGAAAGTTGCATTTTGATGGTGTAAGGTATAATAATGGTACAATGGATAAACCAAAATATAGAAAAATTTGTGTTGAAGTAGCACTACTTTAAGGCCAACCATAACAAGGTATGGGATTTTTTTGAGTCCAGCATTGAACATTCAAGCGATTTTGTGGGAGTAGAACAAACATGCAGATATCTTAGCTTCTCTTGGCACTAATTTCTCTCCTATAGAGCAAGTGGTCAGGAATCAGAATACTGTGAGGGTAATTTATAGACCCTCAGTCCCTGATAAAACTTTTATTGGTAAGTATTTGAAAATGATGAAAAAATTATCAATTTTTTGATTAAAGAAGCTACTGAGGAGGAATTGGAAGGAATGATTCAATTGAAGAAAAATCATATTCCTAGGGGACTGATTTTTCTCGAGATCTTGTTTGATCAAAATGACAATGTGGAGAAACAGAAAATCAAAGTGGATGCAAAGGAATACAAGGAAATACAGTTTTATTCTAAAAATATTATCAAATTCAGAACAGACTATACATTGGAAGAACTTGAAGATATTAAAAAATTGTGTTATGAATCTCCATATATCATCGCTTGGAGTTACCATGATCTGAAGGGTTATGACAAGAACGTGATCTAGCACACCATTTAACTGTAGGAGGGGGTGAAGCCTTTTTGATAGAAACAATGACCTATAAATCCAAATATTGAAGTGCTTATGAAAGCAGAGCTGTTAAAAATGCTAGAGGTAAAAATAATTATCCAATCAAGCACTCAACATGGATGGCAAATTTGATGCTATTTCGAAAGAAGAATGGTGATATCCATATCTGCATGAATTTTTGGAACCTGAACTAGGCATCATTGAAGTATCACTACCCCCTACTACATATTGATAAAATTCTCCATGTGGTTGTTGGAGCACAAAGATTTTTTTTGTTGGATGGTTTCTCTAGTTATAACCAGATCTGGGTGAAGGATGAAGACCAACACAAAATGATATTTACAAAAAAATGGGGCACTTTTGCCTATCAAATAATACCATTCGATCTTTCAAATGTTGGCGCTACCTTTCAAAGGTCTATGGACATTGCTTTTAGTGAGTTATTGAATAGATTTATTGTGATTTACCTTGATGATATGATAGTTTTCTCACACCGCATGGAAGAGCACGTCTCTCATTTTAGGAAAATATCCAAAAAATACCGAGAATTTGAAGTTTCCATTAATCCAAATATTTTGTTGTCAAAGAAGGGAAACTTTTAGGGCATGTAATATCTCAAGAAGAACTAGAGATTTATCCTGTAAGAGTTGAGGCTCTCTTGAAATTGCTACTGACATTTAACAAGAAGGATCTACAATCATTCTTTGGCCATATCAATTTCATTTGGAATTTCATTGTTGATTTTGCTCATGTTGTAAATCCAATGACTGAACTTCTAAAAAAGAATATGGATTTTAAGGCAAAATAAGCACAAATATAGGCATTTTGGGAGATCAATGAGAGAATCACTCAAGCACCAGTACTAATTAATTAGATTACTCAAAGTATTTCATCCTTTATGCAGTAGGTGAGTAGGAGAGTTATGTTGTTATTCTCACTCATAAGTAAGAAGATGGATATGAGAAGTTGATTGCCTTCTTGAATCAAGTCATATCACTGCAGCAGGAGAATTATAATTTCATCGAAAAGTAGGTGTATGCAGTCATGAAATCCTTAAATAAATTCTAACACTTACTATCATAGAGCAAGACAATAATCTACGTCATTCATGTAGATGTCAAAATTTTCATTCTTCAAGGATAATTAGGTGACAAGAGAGCAATTTGGGTCTCAAATATTTAGGAATACGATGTGGAGATCTGTACCACTAAGTTGGTTCGTGGACAAGCTCTCTACCAAGAATTGTCCAAAAGTGTAGATATTGGATCACTGACTTCAGTACATAATGAAGAGCTTAGTGAAAGCATCTATGTGAATTGAGCTATAGTTAATCATGACTGGATAGAAGACCTTGTCAAATTATTTACCTTTGGTAAATGGCCATCACATCTTGATGCTTCACAATGATGAATATTCAGACTACAAGAACTTAAGTATGTCATGTTTCCAAGCAGGTTTTTCCATAAGAATATAGATGGAGTACTCCTCAGATGCATGAAGGATTTAGAAAAAATAAAAAATATTGGAGGAATTCCACTCTAGTTTATCCAACTGATACTATGCAGGAAGGGCTATGGCCTTGAAGATAATCCAGGCTAGTTATTTTTGGTCTACCCTTTTTGCAGATGCACACAAGGTGAGCCAAAGTTGTGATAATTGTCAATGGTATGTTGGCAGGAATAAGAAAGCATCTTTGCCCTTGCACCCAATTCAAGTGGAAGCACCTTTTCAGTAGTGGGGACTGGACTTCATTGGATTTATTGATCCTTATTCCTCTTTCAAACACAAATATATCTTGATAGCAACTGATTATTTTACTAGGTGGGCATAGGCCATTCTGACCAAGAAAGTAAATCAGACTATAGTTATTTCCTTGAGGGACTAATTACCCATTTTGGTGTTCTAGATGCCATTGTAACATATAACATGACTTCATTCATAGGTACAATATCATTGAATTTGCAAGCAGATATGGGATTTACCTTAATACATCCTCCAATTATTACCCGTAAGGAAATGACTTAGCCAAATCCACCAACAAAAACTTGCTATGAATCTTGAAAAGGATACTGGGGAACAATAAAAGGAGTTGGCACCTATTTTAGAATCGATCTTTATGGGTAGATCTAATATCAATAAAGAATTTTATTAAAAACTCTCCTTACTCTTTGGTATATAGGAAAGAGGTAGTTATACCCACTCACATCGAGCTACCTATTCTCCAGAAGTTACGGTTGCTCCAAGAATAATATGATGAATTCGATCCTATGAGCGCGAGGTTGGCTCAGTTGCTACAACTAGAATAAGAGAGAGAAAAGGTATATGAATCTTTCATAGAACATGAAAAAATTACACAAAAGTGGTTTAGCATAAGGACAACAGAACACCAATTTTAGGTGGGATATTTAGTCCTCAAATGGAATGATAACAAAGCCAAGCCATTGCATATTTCATTCCATTGCACTTTTATTTAATCATATTTATAGTTATTTTAGAGTATTTTCAGTTATTTTTTTGTTATTATAAAATAAGTCCTTAGATTCTCTAATTAGAGGGTCTAATCCTCTGATCTTATCAGCTAGAAACTTAATAAAGACTATTAGGAATATTTCCCTTCAACTTCAGTTCAAAACATAGTCGAAATTAGACCAAATTGATCTCTAAAACTTTAAAAAACCCATCCTAGGACCAAATTCACCACCTAGAACTCTCAATGGTGAATTTGGCAGCTAGAATACACTAAATCAAATTCACCACTCAAACCAAATTTTCTAGTGGTAAATTTGGTAGACCCTAGTGGTGAATTTGGAAACATGCAAAAATTCATCCCAAGAGGTAAGAAAATTCAATTTTTTTCATAAACAGGGGATCTGATCAGCTGGGGAAGATAGTCTACCATCTCACTACACTCAGAAAAACCCCTCAAATTAGACAAATTTAAGAAAAAAAATGTTTTTGTGCAGATTTACAAAATTCGCTGCCCTAGTGGTGAATTTGGCAACAATGATGAATTTGGTAGATAGTCTTTGGGAGAGGTAATTCAACCACTTGTCCCTTCCTTAGCTCTGTAATTTCATTTTTTTTGCATTATATTTATTTTTGTTGTTGTTTTATAAGTAGAAATCACATTTACTTTGGCAAATTAAGGAATTATAACTAGAAAATCCAAATCGTTTACAAAACATTACGATTTCTTCATAAAATGTTCTGATTTATTTACAAAACACTAAAATACTAATCAATTAAGGAACCTTAGATTGAAATCTAAGCTTTTGATCACTTTAAAGCACATAGGAAAAGAAAAAAAAATTATTTAGTTGCATTAGGATAAATTGTTTTATTGCATTCCTCCTTGTTTTACCCTAAAATCAAAATTTCTCTAGTCTATTTCATTCAAAACTTAAAGTGCATATAGGTTAGCTCTTGCCTGCATGCATTTGTGTGATTTAAACTAAAGCATTTGATTTATATTATTCTTGATTATTTAGGGTTAAATAATCATTAAGGCTTGATAAATATTCAAATAAATAGAGATACAAAAACTTTGTGTTTATTTAAATTAAACTCCTAATACTTTGACAACACAAGCATTATGCCAAGTTAAACATAACCATAAAAAAAAGCATTAATTAGGGGTCCAGTTGTGTTGAGGATCTTAGTATCTTTGGGGTATCCTTTCGAAAGAGACCCTCAAGTGTAGAAGTAGAGATTCTAATGAATCTCCATCGCACACACTTGACATTAATTAGACTTAAAGGGAAAAGAACACAAGGTTTTTCTGTTGTCTACATAAATTGGTGAACCCAAAGCGAACACTCTTTTTACCTTAATTAAGATAAAAAAAATTAAACTTAAACAAGATCATCTAATTTGTTTTCTTATATTACATCATATTAAATTAATATAACAAGAGTATAACCAACTGCTAATCCTAGTGGGGTAAGGATAACGATCCCTTGAGTAAACCGAAGTATGAGCCTTAGGGGATAAATATTCTTTGGCAAGTATATCATAGTGGATTAGTGGGATTCATAAGGAGGGTTTCTTATATATGTGACATAAGGATCTCAAACACTTTCTCTTCTTTGCTATAAGTATTCTGGAAACAAAACTCCAATAAATTAACCACCTTTTGAATCTAGGTCTTCAAGCCATATCTCAACATCCTTACAACACCCAAAACAAGGGCGTACCTATTACTTATCAAGAAGGATCATCCTCTCATGGATAAATTGAACTAGAGGTAAACCCTTGGTTGCATCAAGAACTTAGGGAACAAGAACAAATTGTTGAAAATTTTTATTTTTGAACTTTAGATCATGTCAAATAATACATCAAAGAAAATAAGGACATCATCTTATATGTTCTTAAATATGATATTAGATAACAAGTGTAAGTGGAATTTTCCACAATGCACAAAAACATTGGATACTCTAATGAACAATCAACTGTTGATCAAATTAATGAAATTCATAACAACTTGGTAAGTCTCAATGTGGTTGCAGCACAATGTACTTATTCTACAACACCTCCTACCTTATCTATAGAGATACCTGCTTCAAGAAATCCATTTTTGGTATTTCCTAATGAAGTTACTAATTCTAAAAACCCCTTTTCACTATAAATGTGGGACCAAGTCAAGTCACTTCCATCATAACATCAACTCAAAATGTTTCAAACTTAAATCGTATACCTTTTATAGCACAAACCTATGCTCAACCATGTACTCAACCAATGATAATATTTCCTTCCTCAAATGACATTCAAGATATCAATACTAAAATTTTGGACTTAAAAAAAAGGAATGCCAAGTTCGAAGAACTTGAGCATCAAATTGCCTCCCTTCAAGGTAATTCTAAACTAAAATACTCTTTTGAATAATTCTATAATGAACCCTTGGATCCTAAAAGTCTTAATCATCCATTTCCAAAGGATATTGAGACCCAAAAGTTTCAAATGTACAACAGAAAGTAAGATCCCATCAACCATATAAGACTATTTCAAATAGCTTATAGTGACATCAACCATGATGACAAACTTCTTCTTAGGTTATTCCCTAAAAGCCTTAGCGGTTTAGCTTTAGAATGGTATTTTCAAATACCTCATCATTTCATTACTAAGTTCAAAGAACATATAGAAGCCTTTGCTAAACAATTTTTGATCTACATAGAAGATAAGGTCACCATAGATGACCTCTATCAACTTAGACAAGTCAATAATGAGAAATTTTTAGACTTCTTGGTAAAATATAGAGGTTTGGTAGGAAAAAATCAATGCATTTCCCATCCCAAGGAACTTTTGTATATATTCATACAAAACCTTAACAAAAAATTATCGTATCCTTTGGAAATGTCAAACTTAACCTCTTTGGAAGAAGTCGTCGACATGGCTAAAATATTAGAAGTCATCCTAATAAGGTGAGGACAACTCAACTATAACAAGAAAGAAGATGGAAAGCCCTCTAACAAGGGATAATATAAAATCAAACATGTTGTAGGAGATGGTGTAACCAACTCTCGACAAAACAACATATAAATTCTACTCAAAATGCTCCTCAAAAGTTGGTTATCCAAAAGGAGGATAAACCTCAAAGACAATATACCAACATAGGACAAAGTCAAAAAACCATGCTAAAAATGCTCCTCGAATCTAAAATAATAGATCTTCCACCTGTTAAAACTTGGTACCTATCAAAATAATCCCCCTTTTGGTATAGATAGGATGAATATTGTGACTTTCACCGAATAGAACATACTACCAACAAATGTAGAACTCTAAAGAACATTATCCAAGACTTCATTGAGGAAGGAAAGTAGTGATTAATAAACCTCAAAACACCAACAAAGGAATGGGAATATTTCAAGATACCCTACCAATGTGTGACCAAAATTTAGCTAACTTTGTAGGTGCCACTCAATTATCAAGATCTTCTCACGCTATAACTAGCAACAAGCAAAGAATCAATCTTCGGATCAACCTCATTGGTTATCTTGAAGGCAAAGGTTAACATTCCTAATAAATCACCTTTGGTGATTACACCTTCTCAAAACACCTTGCATACATTAGGTCTTCATCAACAACTAGAGGATGTACCCACAAATATCTTCCTCCTAGAACTGTTAAAGATGCCAACTACCCATAGTGAAATATTGTTGAAAATTTTAAGTGAACAAGAAGTCACTCAAGATATATCTCCAGATTACATCACCAATATGGTTGGGCTAGCTGAAGTAAACAATGCTATCTTAGCATTTCATGAGGAATATACTCCTCTCAAAACCATATCATGGGATTCTCCCCTTTACATCATAACTTAAATAGACAATAAATTTATCAAGAGATTCCTAGTAGACAACGGATTAGCCTTGAACATTTACAACATCAAATTTTTATAAAATTTTGACTTAACTAAAAAATATTTACAAAAATCAAACCTCATCATTAGGTCCTTCGATAATGTTGAACGAGAGGTGATAGGTACCATCACCCTACCCATAAAGGTAGGGCCTCATGTCCTAAACACTCTCTTCTATATCATATTATATGATTTAATGTATGACATGCTTCTCAGAAGGCCATGGATGCATGTCATTAGGGTTGTGCCCTCTACCTTACATCAATACCTCAAATATGAATACCAGTGGTTATACATGTTCTCAAATATCCAAAATATTTCACCATGTGTATCTCTATAGAATTACAAGATATCAATCTCTATCCTTTCATACAATTTTCTAAGACAAGAAATCAACCAAAAATAGATAAAGGAAAAGAAATATCAGAGGAACCTCTCATAAACTTAGAATATATTCCTCAACCATCCTTTTCCAATGAGCAAGTCAACCTTCTTTTTCAAAATCCATACCCATTCGTAGAACTAGTAAGCATGTTCCTTTCCCCTTGTGACATAGGTATACATAATAGAAATGGACTTAAAATACAAATAAGATCTTGTACTTTCATCCATGGGGGAAAGACCCTCAATGAGAAGATACAAGGACCGAACCTCATGCCTAGAAAATGAACCTATGCCACATGTTACATGTCACCTTCATTCCCCATAGTTAAACAAATGCTTATTAATATGGGTTATCAAGGTAAGGGCTAAGGTAATTACAAACAAGGTATTAAATAGCCCTTACAGGTCGAGCCTTAGCTAGCATGATGCAAAATTGGATTCATCCCCAACAAAAATGAACCTTATCCTATATCAAGGGAATATGACAAGGACAAAGACTCCAAATAAATACAAGTCTCTCAATGGGATGAGGAGGTTGAAGTAGAAATATGGTCACTTCTCAATCAAACACCTCGTAAAACTATACGATTTGGAAGCATTAATATGCTAGAGTTAGTATATCTAGAAGAAATTACAACCAAAGAAAATCTTGAAGAGTCTTTAAATAATTGCCATATAGAAGAATCTCTCAACCAAATATTCAATCTAAACTCATACCAACCTTCCAATTTGGAAGAAACATCTATAGATCCACAAGAACTCAAGGAGATAGGGATTATAGATGCTCCTCATAATTTTGAAGATGAGTCACAAGCCTTAATCAAAGAGACCATAAAATTCAATATTGGAATAGAATAAGATCCTCACATTATCAAGCTAGAGAAGGTCCTGACCCAGGAAGAACAAATAGAATACACAAATCTACTAAGGTAATTCTCTTATGTCTTCACTTTGGGATATGACAATATTCCAGTACTTGACCCTTCATTTGTGGTCCACCATTTAGTAGTCCATCCTGAAACCAAGCCCGTCAAATAGAAATTAAGAAAGATACACCCAAGAGTCACTCTTCTAGTAAAATATGAACTACAAAAACTATTAGATGTTGGATTCATAAAGGCTATAGACTATTTGAACTAGATATTCAACATTGTCACCATCACCAAGAAGGAAGGATCCATTTGAATTTGTGTTGATTCTAGGGATATAAATAATGCTTGTCCAAATGACGATTTATCTTTACCAAACATAGATATGATAGTCGACTTCACTGTAGGGTCTGAAATTCTATCCTTAATTAATGGATTATTATACTACAATCAAATTAATATAACAATAGAAGATCAATCTGAAATAGCTTTCACTACCCCTTGGGGAATCTTCTACTATCATTTCATACCTTTTGGTCTTAAGAATGTTGGAGTGACATATCAGAGGACCATGACATATATATTTCATGAACTCATGCATAAAATAGTAGAGGAATATGTGGATGATATTATAGGACAATCTTAGAAAAATAAAAACCATCCTCGATACCTTAGGTGCATCTTCCAAAGACTACAAAATTATAAAGTCAGAATAAAACCCCTAAAATGTATCTTCAAGGTAAAATTAGTAAAAATACTTAGGTTCATTGTATCTCATCATGGTATTGAAATTTATCCCTCTAAAATAATGACCATAACGAACATGCCACCTCCTAAGAACTTAACTAAATTACTAAGTCTTCAATAAAAATTGCAAGCTATCCGTAGGTTCATATCACAACTTGCAAATAAATATCAACCTTTTTTCAAATTACTGAATAAAGGAGCTAAGTTCAAATGGGATGAAGGATTTCAATAATCCTTCGAAGCCCTACAAAAATATCTCTTGACACCACCCATATTGGTGCCACCAAATTTAAATCAACCCTTGCTGCTATACATAGCTACTATCGAATATTCCCTAGGAGCTTTGCTAGCACAATACAATGAACAACATCGATAAAGGGTAATCTACTACATTAGTAGGACTTTAGTGAACTATGAAACTCGCTACACATCATTAGAGAATATTTGCCTAGAAATTTTCCTCTCATATCTCAAACTAATATATTATATGCTTAGTCAAAAGACTTACATATTAGCTAGGGTAGATCCATTATCCTACCGTATTTCAAAACCTTACCTATCAGGTAGAACTACAAAGTGGGTCATAGCCCTCAGTGAATTTGATATAGAGTTTATAGACCAAAAATCGTGAAAGGGGCAAGTAATAGTTGATCAACTTGTTGCATCTCCCTTAGAGTTAGAGCATCCTCTAAATATATCTTTCCCCAATTAAATAGTCTCATCAATAGAATCCTAAGATCTTGAAACTTGGGTCTTGTACTTTGATGGGGCTAGGTGTGCTAAAGGTGTAGGGGTAGTAATTATTCTAGTTACCCCACAAAAATAGATCATCCCACTATCCTTTAAACTTCACTTATCATGCACCAACAATACAACAGAATATGAGGCACTTATCCTAGGTCTTAGGGCCACAACAAAACTAAATATCAAGAAAATAATAGTGTACGATAATTCACAACTAGTAATCAACCAAGTGAATGACACTTATCAAAACAAACACGAGAAGCTAAATCCATACAAATATATTGTAGATATGTTAAAAAATCACTTTGACCAAATAATTATAGAAGCCATACCATGTTCTAGCAACCACCATGTTGATGCTATGGCAACAATTGCATCTCTTCTACCCTTAGAGTTGGAAGATGACGAAGCTTATATCATCATAAGATCGATTAATGAGTCTTCTACAATCGAATCATACCTACAACCCCTCAAAATATGTAACATCAAAACATCTACACCTCAAGAGCCCTGGTATCAAGATATCTTCAATTTCCTTAAATAAGATACATTCCTTGAAGGATTCAACTCTCAAAAACATAGACAATTTAGGCTAAAAGCTTACAAATATGTCATCATCAAAGATATTCTATATTGATGCTCCTTTGAAGGTATACTTGTTAGATGCATAAATGTGGATGAAGCTCAAGCTCTCATAAAAGAAGCCTATGATGGATAATGTGATGGCCATTTTAGCGAACTAGTTGTAGCTAAGAAGCTTCTTATAATGGGCTATTATTGGACCTCCATGGAAAATATACCCACAACTATGACAAGAAATGTGATAAGTGTCAACAACACAACATTGTTCACACCCCTTCTCAAGAACTTCAACCTATCACATCACCTTGGCATTTTTACTCTTGTGTATTAGATATCATAGGTAAGATCAACCCCAAATCATTGAATGGACATAAGTTCATCATCATAACTACAAAATATTTTACAAAATGGGTTGAGGCCTAAATTGGAATTCAAGTATTAAAATTCATTCTAAATCAAATCATTAGTCGATACAATATGCCTTCTACCATAATTGTAGAAAATGGCACCCCATTTAAGAATAAAATAGGTTGTCAAGATGTGCACCAAATCTAATATTCAGAAAAATGATCTACACCTTACTATCCACAAGGAAACGGACAAGCTGAATCCTCCAACAAAATGTTAATCAAAATCCTCAAGAAGCTAGTCAACAAAAATGACTAGATTGACACTTACAGTTTTATCCTACCTTATGGGCATATTTCACAAGTGTGCATACTCCCATAGGGGAAACATCGTATGTGTTATTTTATGGCACCAAAGTAGTGTTTCCTTTTAAATTTGATATACCCTCTCTAAGAGCCTTATTACAAGATTCCTCGATAGGAGATGAATACCATTCAAGTCTCATGCAATGACTAGAAATTTTTGAAAAAAAATGCATCAATGCTCTAGAACACCTTAAAACATACCATAATAGGCTTTGATGTACCTACAACAAGAAGGTGCACCCTAGATCCTTTGAAGTTGGGGATCTAGTCCTCAAAGAAAATTAAAAGAACACTAATGTTGACATTGACCTAAAAAGAAAATTTTGCACCTAATTGGCTAGGACCTTTCATCATCACAATTAAATTTTTTTTAGGAGCCTACTGCCTAGACACATTGGATGACCAAGAACATAAAAAAAAAATCAACATAATTCATCTTAAGTGATATTATGCATAAAACACATCAAGTCATTTGCTTCTTCGTTTGATTGAATACACTTCAAGAATCATCATACCATCATATACACTTCACCCCTTGCATGTTTTATTGGCTTTCTTGATCATACCATCGAGTCATAAGGGTTTACTATGATGCAAATGCCAATACTTATTACAAATACATCTACATTGCATCCACTTAGGCTAACCATATGTTGAGTAAACTCTCTAAGTCCAAAAATCTTTCTTCTACATCCCGCTTTGTTACTATTATACTTCTTTTCTTATCTCTCATGTGTTTTAAGTGATGTCTGAAGTGATCATCCATAGCATTGATGACCTGACCTCTTCCCTTTATTTTATCCCAACCTTAGGGCATCCAACAATAAACAATAATTAATTATACTTATTTCCTTCTCATCTATCATACTTTCTCTCTCTCTTCAAAATAAGTAACGTACGCAACCCACTTTCTTCTATTTCATACATAGTTACATCACTGATATCAACAAAACATCACAATATTATTATCAAAAATATATCTACAACATATTTCAAAAAAATAGTCATTTTTCATCAACTCTCATTATTATTCAATAGACTCCTCAAGGACACCTTTTTCTCTTCTATAATGCATCTATGACTTTTGTAACCTTCTTGTAAAATGATGTATTTTATAAGAGAACTTTAAGAGCATTCTATAAAATGTATCATGATATAATCTCATCGTATTCTTCATATATGACTTTTTTTATAGACCATCGAGGGATAAGAAATAACATTTAACCAATCTCTCGTAAGTTCGTAATCATTTGTGAACTTTACTAGTTATTGGTTGAATTGGGATTTTCTTCCCTGATTGGTTTGTCTACCAATTTTATAAAATTTTTACTAATATATTATAACCTACTTACTCATTCAGTTGGTTGCATGGGCCAAGAGTTCCCTAATCATCCATTCCCCTATGGATTGATGATTTACTTGTCAACTTTATATGAAAATGGATGATTATGGGTACTCTTTCCCATTTGACATACCATTTTTAGTATGCAATCAAATATAAATCAAATTCTCACATTCAACCTCTCCAATGGGTCATAAGGATTGTATGGTTTCATTGATATAATGATGCGTAGGTTTTAAATCCCCTATAAATCTCATTAGGCAACTAATAAATGTTATTGTTACCTCTTTGACTTACTACATCAGCTTGCTATCACATATTCACAAATATTAGTGATTGCCTTTGATAGTCCATGAGGTTGTTGAATATTTTATTTATCCAATATCTTGTAGACCTACAATCATTTTTATATCTTACCAGGCACTAGATCAATATTATACTCAAAGCCTTCTAGTTTTTATTGTTGGCATTCTATCAAAATAAAATCATGATCTATCACCTGTTGTTGTTCAAATGAGTCTATCAGACTTTGAGGCTACATAGATTCAATACCTTGTGAGTGTGCAATTATTTGTACGCTTCACCAGATACTAGATTTGTATTGTCTTCATATCTGCCTAAGCATCTAAAATAATAGAACATCCATGAATCATACTCTCACCATTTGCTATTTGCCTAATAATACTATTGGATTAATAGAGTTCTATTTCCAACTAGTTTGTCATGCAAATATGCAATAAAAAATCAAATCTCAAAAAATAGTCACTATCAAGCTATATACTCTCTATTTTTTTATACAAAACACCAGTAAATAGGTAGAGAACTTCCTCCCTCTTGATATGTGATAACAAGTTATCACTTCTTATTTTCTTTAAAACTAAAGCATCCAGATTAACTAATGGGTCTTTCGAGAAAATTGGGATTTGGTAATCAACACTTCACGTACCCATAATAATTTATGATTGCATCAAGTAGTCTATTATTAGATCTTTGTGCCTCCTAATTTCCTATACACCAGTATGGATGTCATCCATTCATCCATACAAACAAGGTCCTTCATACTTAGGGTAATGTTGTCACATGAACCTCCTAGATAAGGGGATTTCTTTTTTCCATGTTATGCACATATACATTTTTGTGTACACACATAAAGCAAAGGAGAATGGCTTATTATTCTCTTATATTTTTCATATGGGAGCATTTCCCTCATTCTGAAATATTTAATTCACACAAGTTCTTGAATATTTCAACATATCAGAGGGGGCAATGAGTATTAAGTCCAATTTGTCACGTACATGTAAATATTTGCATATGTTAGATTACGGGATTATATACTCTTGTTACCCTTTCTCATATGTTTATATATTCAAAAATATCAAACACTTTTACTTTCAAATAATGAGAACAAAAGAAACAAAACAAAACCACTCTCAAAGCCTTTTGCAAACATTCACAAACTTTGATTTCACTACATTGCAAATCAACATCTTGCAAAAGTTCTTTCACAAATATCTTCAATCCTAAATTGCAATAACATAAATGTTGTAGTACATTCACCACCTTGATGCCTTGTGAGCCTAAATAATACTACAAAACATTTTGCATCTCATCACTTTGCAAAACCACTCGCGAAGTCCACAAAATTAATTTCAAAAGCATATAATCATTTTTCAAAAGCATATCATCACTTTGAAAATAATTTGCAAAGATCACAAAATTCAATCATCATCATCATTTTGCAAAATACTTACAAATCTCACAAAGCATTACAAGATCATTGCATCACTTTGCAAAAATGTTTGCAAAGACCACAAAGTCATTTTGTAAAATATTTGCAAAATCAATCACAAAAGCATCACAAAAACATTGCCAAACATTCATGATCATAATTTGAAAATATTGCAAAAACATTTCACAATAAGCATCAAAAACATTATCAAACATCACTTCAAAGCTTTGCAAAAGGCTTGCAGAATCAACTAACTTTATCTACGCAGCTAAGTGTTTCATAAAGAATGGAACTTACACATTTATGGAAAATAAAAATATATCCTATCTATGTAGTTAAATGTTTCATAAAAAATGGCATTTGAATATTGATAAGGATCAGTCCATATCTTATCTACGTTTTCAAGTGTTTCATAGAGAATGACACTTGAACATTGATAAGAAGCAAAATAACTTCACCTACGCAGTCAAGTGTTTCATAAAGAATGTCATTTGAATGTCGATTAAAATCCTAAATATTTACCCATGCAATAAAGTGTTTGATAGAAAATAGCACTTGAACATTGGTGAAAATCCTAAACAGTCAAGTGTTTTATAGAGAATGGCACTTGAACATTGGTTAAAATCCTAGATTTTCACCTATGCAGTCAAGTGTTTCATTGAGAATTGTACTTGAACATTGGTGAAAATCCTAAATACTTCATCTACGTAGCTAAGTGTTTCATATAGAATGGCACTTAGACATCGATGAAAGTCAAATTACTTCATCTACGTAGCTAAGTGTTTCATAGAGAATGACACTTAGACATTGATAAAAGTCAAACTACTTCATATAAGCAGTTAAGTGTTTTATAGATAATGGCACTTAGACATTGATGAAAATCAAACTACTTCATCTATGCAGCTAAGTGTTTCATAGAGAATGATACTTAGACATTGATGAAAATCAAACTATTTCATCTATGCAGCTAAGTGTTTCATAGAGAATGACACTTAGACATTGATGAAAATCAAACTATTTTGTCTATGCAGCTAAGTGTTTCATAGAGAGTGACACTTATACATTGATTAAATTCAAAGTACTTCATCTATGTAGCTAAGTGTTTCATAGAGAATGGCACTTAGACACTAATGAAAATCAAACACCTTATCTATGCAGTCAAGTATTTCATAGAGAATGGCACTTGAACATTGATAAGGAGCAAAATAAATCATACAGGTACCTCATCTATGCAGTCAAGTGTTTCATAAATAATGTCACTTGAACATTGATGAGAAGAAAACATATACATTGTACATATCATGTAAATAATACACGCATCTCATCTATGCAGTCAAGTGTTTCATATAGAATGGTATTTGAACATTGATGAGAAGAAGAATATTTTCAAACTAATATATTCCATTCTACATACTATAGGTATCTCATCTACGCATTCAACTGTTTCATAGAGAATGGCACTTGAAAATTGATGAGAAGAAAAATATTTTTAATACAATATATTTCATTGTACATACTACATGTACCTCATCTACACAATCAAGTGTTTCATAGAGAATGGCACTTGAACATTGATGAGAATAAAAATATTTTTAATACAATATATTTTATTGTACATACTATAGGTACCTCATCTATGTATTCAAGTGCTTCATAGAGAATGGCAACTAAACATTGATGAGAAGAAAAATATTTTTAAAACAATATATCTCATTGTACATATTACAAGTACGTCATTATGTCTTAAATGATATAATGAATATGGCATCATAGGTTACCATTTAAACATAATGAAATCATGTTCCACCTATGGAAATGCATAAGAGGTAAATCATCTACCTTTAAATACATGAGTATTCTCCTATATCAATTCTAGATACCGCCACTCACAACATACATTTTTGGATGGTCATTCATCATCCAAAATACTCAAACACATATCTCAATTGAGGTATCTCCCCTCATCTATATTTGATTCAAAAAATATTACTAAAGAAAAACCAATCAAGAATACAATTACCTAAGTCAACTACATCACATCAAAACATCACACATTAACACATAAATGCATCATCAATTCAAGCCACATCAAAAGAATCAAAACATCATATCAAGTATCAAAAACAAATATCATATATATATATATATATATATATATATATATATATATATATATATATATATATATATATATATATATATATATATATATATATATATATATATATATATATATATATACCTTGCACTATACATATCGATGGAGAAAGTGTATCACAAAAGGAAAAATGATACACTCAACTCATAATAGGAGGATGTGCTCTTGAATGCCCCTAACACCACCTAACAAGAGGATCCAACCTCTCTAGAACCCCCTAGTGGATGAGGTGGATGAGGCTAAAAATTGGTAGACTTGTAAGAGGTGTCACTCATCAATGGAGCCCTCGATCATGATCCCAAAGGAGATGAATCTCACTACTCCATAGGGACCACCACATGATATAGCTGGTGATAGTACATGGTCCTACCCTACTCCCTCTCAATAAAAATTGCCAAACATTGTAGCCTCTCTATAATATTTGTCCTCACAGTCTCCAGCATCACAAATATTGCTCCATAAGCCTCCATCTATCACTCTAGTGGTCTCATAATCATGGCCACCACTATACTATCTAAGCCTCACCCAACCTATGACTCAACCTCATTTCTCTCTCTCATTTGCTCCAAGTCAGACCTAAGACCAACATTGATCACTTGGTTCATGGGCCACTCCTTTGTGACTCAATCTAAGTTCAACTAAAGCCTAGCAATGGTCTCCTCACTATATTCCTACACCTGGGTCATCTCATCCCTAATCCTGGTCATCTCATCTCTGCCCCTAGTACCCTTTTCCACTCGCATAACCTCAAAGGTTGCCAACTGGTATCTCACATCTTCAAAGTGTGACAGAGAATCCTTAAATCAACCATCATAACCTCTTCTGCCATCCTACTAGGATCCACATCTCCCCCAAAATTTGGCCTTGCTCCACCAAGGTCTGGCTCTACTCCATCTAAACCTGATCCTCCTCTACCATCTAGGGCACACAAGAGTGGAATTACATCCAATAGAGCTACATATAAAGAAGCTAATCCCCTAGTCCCCAATTTGGCCATCCTCTTTTACCATCCTTCTCTTTTGCAATGGCACCTAGATCCTCTTAGAGCACTCAATATATCCTAAAAACCTATCTTTGATCCCTTTATGGTGGGCCCATTATTAGTTTATGAGGCCTAAATTGCTCATACCAATCACTATACTCCACTGCAACTCCCACATCATCTAGCCTAGTATTCAATACCACTGGATCATCGTCATCAACCTCTAGAAAGGTAACCAGATTCATAGGATCCCACCAGGTCTCACAATGCACTCATCATACCTAAATATCATCTACTACTAGTAATCATTGTACCTCTCCAAATTGATAGGTCACATGGTCAATTTGGTACAACTTGTAGGCCTTATTCCCATAATCCAACCATCGAATCTGTCTCACTCTAGCTAACTCCTTGTGATCTACAAACCACACATACATGTCCCTCTATGGTTGCCATGTAACATGTGCCACCTTCATGTCATAAATAAGATGCCTTACCCAAGCTAGGGAGCAAGACAAAGTATGGATACATCTCTCCCATATGTAAACTGTAGGACTCTCAGGATTAACACCTCTCATAACTACAATGGGTCTACGAATGGCTATATGCTTCCATGCATAGACCTAGAGCAAAGTAAAACATATCAGACTCTGACCTTGCTTGTATACCACCTTGTACAAAGTGTGGTACAATCTCACCAAGATGGTAGGGGTCCATGCATAGACAATCTAACTATACCTCAGCCCTACTATGATCGATACCCATCCCCATGGTATAAAGCTCCTGCTAGTGTCACTCATAACCAACCCTGACACCACTACTACCAATAGTGTATTCCATCAATCAATATGCCCTCATATATAGGCATCATTGATCCTCCATCCTATCTTCATCCCTAAAATTTCATCCTTCCTTGAGAAGGCTAACTTCCCAACTCTCACTCTCATCCCCAGGCAAATAGGCACACCTCAAACAAGCACCTTGAGTATGCACCACACATCCTCTAGTGTAAATTTCATCTCACCCATTGGTATCCTAAATTTTTTAGTGGATGGGTACCACCTCTCTACAAGGGTTATCAGTAAGGAGTGATCAAACTCCAACTTAGGCATGTAAGCAACATAATACAACCCTATCGCTTCCAAAACCTCCACATCCTTGGTCCTCTGCTCACCCGCTAAGATGCTCCCCAAGAATTTAGGGTGATGCTCTGTACTAATCAAATTCTTCATCACCTACCAAAACCATTCAAAATATCAAGTTATAAAATCCATCAAACCTTCCTAAAATTTCATAAAAGCACTACCATTGGATACCCCCCAAAAAGAGATTTTTGACAAGTATAAATATTTCTATATTTGCACACATATCAAAGTAAAATATTCAAAATAAAACTGGTTATATTGTCCCAAATTCACCACTAGCACCAAATTCACCAGTGCCAAATTTACCACTGGGACCAAATTCACCATAGCTCACAAAAAACTTGAAAAAAGGGATCCAGAATCAAAAAAATTTACTTGGAATGAAGACATACCTCTCAGAATCACTTTGACACATCAATCATCCCTTGAATAACATACACATGATGCACCCATCCTTTGGTATGAGCCATCCTCTCTAGCAGCTTTGTCTCACTTTCTCTAACTTTCTAAAATAGGTAAAGTGCAAATGAGGGCACTTTCACCTTCCCCTTCTAATTTTTAAACCATCCACTCATCATCACTAACTAGCTCAGCATCCCATATTCCTAAAAATTCATACCAAAACTTTTGAATAGGTACATTGTTATCAAAAAGAGAACTTTTCCATGGGGCAAAATTTTCATGGGGTAAAACAATCATCTCTAGATATCAAGGCATGCAAAGTGAGGTATATGTATATGAAATCATAAAAACTAGCAATTCTTCAAATCGATAAAGTAATACAACAACAATCCATTATAGTGTCAAAACTTAACTTTTGATGCAAAATCTCAGATATCACATCAAAATTGGGGTAAAATGCAGACACCCAATTTTGACACGCTAGTCACAATTTAATTGACACTAGTCACAACTTTGCAAAACTAGTCACAAACACTTCAAAACTTCCCAAAATCAATTGCAAACTTCACAAAACCTTAGTTTGATTATTCCCCATCATTTTATACCTTTACCAAATTTGCCACCCTGACCAAATTTTCTAGTGGTTAATTTGGCACGACTACATAAATTGACTTCTAACATTCAGAATCATTTTTTATAAAATTCACCACTCCTACCAAATTTGCTAGTGGTAAATTTGGCTAGTGTCAAATTTGGAAAATTTTCAAAATTCAAACTTCACAGAATAAAATCTGATTCCTTACCAAATTTGCCACATAGGTCACTAACTTTGCTAGTGGTAAATTTGATTGACAGTGGTGAATTTGGCAAAAACTACCAAGAATATTTCACATGAACTAGAGAGGTATGGATTGACCTCCTTTTCATATCTACCATTGATTATGCATGCTACAGTAATGCATCAGATGCATCAATTTTGAATTGTTCTTATAATTTTTCTCTCCAAACCTCCTCCAAATCCTATTTAAGGAGGTCATAGGCCAAGCATTCCACAAGCAATATCACTATAATAAAGCACTACCACATTTTCTAGCATTCTCTCTTTCAATAGCATTTCTTATTTCTAAGTTTTCTTCAAGCATTTTGGAGCATTGTGTGAGCATTGAGAGCAAGTTAAGCAAGGCAAGGAGGATTTTGGAGCAAGGAGGTCACCATTGGAGGTAAGAAAGAGAGCTTTCCTAGCTTCTTTCTTCTCTCCTCCCACCTTAGCTTCATTGTATTTTATCCTCTAGGTTGTAGCCTTGCTCACTTGTTACTTTTCTTTAATGCATTTTACATTCTATGCTCTAACTTCTCTTGTAGGGTTCTAATCCTTGTTTTTGGTAGCCTCTAACATTGTTTTGCAGCCCTTATAATGGTGTTTTGGTAGCATTTTTATTCAATTATAGTATTTCCATTTCATCCCTAACATCTCTGTTATAGATTGTTCAGATTTGCATCCATTTTAATATCATATTTTCGTCATAATCCATCTATTTTACAGGGCTTTGTTGCATTTTCTAACATATCTTGTGATTAATAATGCTTGCTACCCTCTCATTTACTATTCTCTTACTTCTGTAGATAAGATACTAATCCCCTATTTTCCTCCATTCTCTTTTAGTTTTAATACTACTTTCATTTACATGCATACTAACCATTTCCTTTGACTTCCATGTTATTTTACTTTAATACATCGAGTATTTTAGCATTCTAATTCTCCTTTTAAGCATTTTAAGAGCATTTCTCTTCATTTTTTAAGCTCCCTACACATATTCCTTTATAAATTTAATATACTTAGCAAGAATTAGAGTATATACAAGTTGCCTTGCTATATTCCTAATTCCCTTGCACCCTCAAATCCCTATTCTTAACTCTCTAACTGTTCAAAATAGTTATAAAAGCATTTTCCCTGCATTTTCCATACAAGAATTTACTTATATCTTAAATCAATGGAGAATTTGTATTAATATCTATTTTTCTTACACTCATATCCGTACAACATTAAGAGCATTCCTAACATATTTGTGTGCATCTTTCATTCCAACGCACTTTAATTTAATCAGATTTACAGTCATTTTAGAGTATTTTCAATTTTTTTTTGCTATTATAAAATCAGTCCTTAGATTCTTTGATTAGAGAGCCTAATCCTTTGATTTTATCAGCTAGAAACTTAGTAGAGAATGCTAAATATCTTTCCCTTGATTTTCAGTCCAAAACATAGCCGAAATCAATCCAAATCAACCTCTAAAAATTTAGAAAACCTATCCCAGGACCAAATTCACCACCTAGAACTATCAATGGTGAATTTGGCAGCCATAATACACTAAATCAAATTCACCACTTAGACCAAAATTTCCAGTGGTGAATTTGATAGACCCTAGTGGTGAATTTGGCAGACCCTAGTGGTGAATTTGGCAATAAGCAAAAATCCATCATAGGAGGCAAGTAAATTCAATTTTTCATAAATAGGGGGTTTGATAAGCTGGGGGAGATAGTCTACCACCTCATTACACTTTAAAAAACCCCCCAAATTAGGAAAATTTAATTTTTTTAAGTTTTTGTGCAGATTTACCAAATTCACCACCCTAGTGGTAAATTTGGCAGCAATGGCAAATTTGGCACATTCCAATGGTGAATTTGGTATATAGGATCCAAGAGAGGTAGTTCAACCACTTGGCATTTCCTTAGCTTTGTAATTTCATTTTTTGTTGTATTTTATTTCTGTTTGCTATTTTTTTGTAAGTAGAAACCACATTTACTTTGGCAAATTAAGGAATTCTAACTAGAAAACCCAAATCATTTACAAAGCCTTATGATTTATTCACAAAACATTATGATTTCTTTAAAAAATACTAAAATACTAACTAATTAAGGAACATTATACTGAAATATAAGTTTTTTATCACTTTCAAGCACCTAGGCAAAGAAACAAAAAGCATTTAGTTGCATTTGGCTAAATTTTTTATTGCATTCCTCCTTGTTTTATCTTGAAATTGAAATATCTCTAGTCTAGTTCATTCAAAACCTGAAGTGCATATAGGTTAGATATTGTTTGTATACATTTATGTTATTTAAACTTAAGAATTTTATTTAGATGATTCTTGATGATTTAGGTTTAAATAATCGGTAAGGCTCGATAAAGAGTTGGATAAATAGAGATCCAAAAATTTTAGGTGTTTTTTTAAATTAAAATCCTAAAACTTCGACAATGCAAGCCTTACATAAAATTACACACAACCATAGGAAAAATAATTAAGTAAGGGTCTAGTTGTTTTTAGGATCTTTGTGTCCTCAAAGTCTCCTTTGGAAAGAGACCCTCAAGTGGGGAAGCAAATATTCTAACAAATCTCCTTGTGCACACTTGACATTAATTAGACTTAAAGGAAAAAGAACATGAGGTTTTCCCACCATCTACACTTGCATATTAGTAGAGTAATAATTCCAAAATATCACACTATCATAGTCTGATTTACCAAATCTAGATTGCTAGTTTCCTTTCTAAAACACAAGTGCAACCACAAAAAATATAATAAATAGTCTAAATGAAAACACATTATTGTTACAAAATAAAGTAGATATTATCATGGAAAGGAGAATTTAACTTAATTATCCTCAATAAAAACCCCTATATTAGCTATCTTATCTACATATTTGTTTTCTTCCCTTAATATATGTGTAGACTTGATTTCTTCAAACTCTTTAGCAAGATCTTGAATTTCTACAATTATCTCATGTATGTTCCATGGAGCCTTTGTTTTCATAAAAATTACATTTATTACTATGAGAGAATAACCTTTCATCCATACTCTATTCCAATTCATTTGTTTACATATTTTTAACCCTTCTAAAGTCACATAGGATTTAGCTTCATTATTTGTCTTATATCCACTACTAAAAGCATAATGAGACAAAATATCTCCTATATTATTTCTAATTATTCCTCCTTCTCCTGTTAGTCTTGTATTTCGTTTATATGATCCATAAAAAATCAATTTAACCCACTCCACATTTGGTGGTTTCCACTTTATATTGTTTGCCTTCTTTGTTCTTATCTTGTACCCAATATCATAATTCCCTTTAATGACTTAACTCCATCTATCAAGGCTCTCTACTTCTAAATTAGGGATTGAGTGTGTTGATAGGGTTGGTTTAGACTACTCTATGGCTAAACATATCTTCCTTTTTATTACCTCTAAACTGCCATATAGTCCAAAGTATTGTATCTTTTGATATATCCCATATTGTATGTAAAGCCTCACTTTTATAAGTGATCTACTATTACATTAACCAATATTCAATTTTTATATTCATCACCATGCATTTACCAAACATATTAAGAATCGATTACCATACCAGACTATTGAGCAATATCCCAAGATATGGTCTATACTCTCCTCCTCCTTTTTACAAAAACCACATTGAGAGAGGCCATGAAAAACCCTTTTCATAAGGTTATTCCAAGATAAAATTCATCTATGACCTACTAGAAAACAAATATTTTAAATTTAGGAATGCTTGGCTATTCCAAATATCTCTCTATATTCTAGTCACATTATTTTTTTGGTAAGTTAATATAATTATATTAATGAGGGCATTTGAAAGGCACCCTAACGCCTTGGTACAAAATCTGCATATAAGGATACAAAATCCAAAGTCAAAATATTTACATCTAGACTAAGCATAATCATTACGATTAAAAAGAAAACATCCAAACACATTGGAAAGGAACCAAATGTTCCAAAATAGCAAAAATACAAACAAAAAGATCCTTGAAGGAATTATTTGGTTGTTGTATCCTTGGTGTCATCCTTCTTAGTTTCCTTGGGGACTTCCTTGAAGACTTCCTTGGTGATTTCCACCACCTCATCCTCCTTGGTTTTTTAGGTTTTGAACATTATTATTCTAGTCACATTATTATTTTGTTGGTTTTGAACATTATATCCACTTCTTGTTGTGCATTCTCCTGAGCTATTCAACTACCAAATTGATTTATCCTTGGATCTCCTTTGAATAATCATAGTTGTTATCTTTCTACTCAATTGCCTCCTAGAATCAATGTCTTGTATACTTGTAAGAAAATTGTCTTTCCATTTGTATCTTCCTTCTCGATCCTTGTACAAAATATTTGAAACCCTATCACCATATTTATCTTGAAGTAATCTCATCCAAGGTTTCAAAATTGGATCTAAATTGAGTGGTTTTTTATCACACCAAGTATCCATCCAAATAGATTTTTTTTCTCTAGTTACCACCACCCATATTAAACCTTTAATCATAAGATCAATAGAATTTTTTAAACCATTCCAAAGAGTAAAACCATTTGGTAGAGAGAATGTAGTAAATATTAAACTTGGATCATTGGGATCAACATACTTAGAAGAATTCTTTCCCATTGTATTTGACTCTCTTTGTACAATATCCAGATAATGTTTCCCCTAAGAGCTAAGTTTTCATCTATAAGAACTCTTTGAAGAACACAAGCTTATACTGAGAGGGGGGGGTGAACAGTATAAGACCACTTTTTACTTTTTCCTTCAATTTAACTTTCAATTCAATATTATGAAGTGAATAGATAGCAGTATCAATAGCAGTAATCAAATCAATGCACAAAACACCATCCACAATAGAGACAATAATTTACGTGGTTCACCCAAAGTGGGCTACTCCACGGATAAAAACTTTCACTAAATTTTATCAATCCAACCTCTGGGAATACCTTTCCCGATTACAATGTTTATGGGCACCAACCCAAAGGAGATACCTTCCCCTAGCTCTGCTCTAACTGGTGATCCTCTAGAAGACCTCTGCCTCCACTGCCCTTAGCAAATGGAACTCTATCCACAGAAGACACCTGTCTTCCCTGCTCTGGCTGGAGACCTCTGTCCTCAACTCTATCACCTCAAAGCTGGTCCTCGAATTTGCGCTAAACATAGTCCTTCGGTCTAGCACAAATGTCCTCGTTCTCTTTCTCTGATCTACACCAAACATAGTCCTTCGATCTGGCACAAATGTCCTCTTCCTCTTTCTCTAGTCTGGGTACAAATCTGTCCTCAAATATGCACCACTCTCTATCCTCAATAGGTCCTCAACTCTGATTTACAAAAGTGGTTCACAAGCTTTCACTAAATCTTGCTTGATCTTCACCCAAGTCTTCACCAAGACTTGTCTCAGATCTGCTTTGCAAGTTCTCAAGAGAACCTGCCCAAACTGCTCCACAAGCTCAACAAAAGCTTGCTCAAATCTATCCAACAGTTCTCTCTACTCTGTCACAGCCGCACTTGGTTGAAACCAACTTTTGCACTATCTGCACAAACACAGTAGCACTCAGCACTCGATGATCAAACTTCTTACTATGCGCTCTGTCTGTGAATGTCGCAACACCAACAGCTTCTGCTCCTTTGCGCTTTTTTGCTCTCTGTGCGCTCTTGCTTTGCACTTAGCTCGATTTGACTCGACTCGATCTTTGTGCACCATGGACTTAACTTACACACATTCGATACTTGTTCAATCCTTTCAATCTTGAAACAACCCTCCTTTTATAGTATAAATTTCAAGAACAAAACTTAAACTATAGTCGGTTGTTACCCTAAACTCCATCGGCTGCACAACCCTGAACTTCATCGGCTCAAAGTTAACTCTGTCGGCTTCAATCGCCTCTGGTTCTATAGCTTTTCCTATGAAACTACAACATGTCACGATATCGCGACACCTTTGCAGCTGTACACTTTCTTTTGCCTGTTGTCGTGATATCGCGACACTTTTGCTTCTTTAGACTTCCTTTTTGTCTTTGTCATGATATCACGACATTTTTGACATCGTACATTCTCACTCCTCTTTGAGTTGCAAAACTGTGACATGTCACGATATTGCAACATCTTTCTTTTCAGGCGCCTTCACGTGCCTTCTAGTCATGAAACTATGACATGTCACGAACTCGCGACACCTTCCTCCGCTGGCATCTTCACTTGCCTTTTGGTCGTGAAACTGTGACATGTCACGAAACTCCGCTAGCATCTTCACTTCTACTTATCATGAAATCGTGACACTTTCTGCATCCGTATGCTTTTCTTTCATCCTATCACGAAATCATGACGCTTTCAGCTTCCAAAAGCTTTCTTTGCAACCTGTCGCGAAATCGTGATGCTTCTCATTTCAAACTCTTCCCTTTGCTACATGTCATGAAATCGTGACAGTTCTCACTTCAAGATTTTTAGCATGTCACAAAATCATGACAGTCCTCACTTCATCTTTTGTAGCATGTCACGAAATCACGACTGTTCTTACTTCGAACTCTATAGCATGTCGCAAAATCATGACACTTTTTGAGATACTTTATCTCTCTTCGAACTTGTCATGAAATTGTGATAGTTCACATTGCGGACTCTCCTTTCTACATCATGTCATGAAATCATGACACTTTTTCATCCGTACAACCTTCCTTGCATTATGTCACAAAATCGTGACACTTTTCCTTCTTTGCCTTCCTACACTTTTTGAGTCGTGAAAATGCGACATGTCACAAAATCGCGACACTTTCCACCTTGCTTTCTTTCTCTGCCAACATGTCGCAAAATCACGACAGTTTTTCCACTTGCCTTTTTCTCTACCAACATGTCACGAAATCATGACAATTTTGCTAGCTTCTTCTCTCTCTTCCAACATGTCGCAAAATCATGACAGTTTTGCCAACACTTTCTCTCTCCTCTAACATGTCACGAAATCACGACTAGTTTTGCCTGCATACTTTTTCTTACTTGTCTTTTTCCTTGATCTTTTGCAAATGGGCTACTATGATCTTCTTGGAAACTCACTGTCCATGTCTGCAAATTAATTAAATCAAATTCCTTCAAGAGCTTCTTGACATCAATGACAACTTCTACACTTGAGCAAAGGCAATGTACTCAAGGTACCCAAAATTGCCAACAATCTCCCCCTTTGTCATTGATGGCAAACCTTTACGCAAAACGCTTCTCAAGAGCCAAAACTGAAACAACCTATGCTAACAGCGGAGAATCTGCCTTTGAAGTTTTGCTCCCCCTGACTTGAAGCTTTCCTCTTCACTTGAAGCTTTCTCTCCCCCTTTGTCATCAATGGCAAAGGGTCACCTTTGGGGCTCGGGACTAAGAATGAGCCTCTTAGCTTAGTCCCTCCCCCACCTCTTGATGAGGTGATTAAAATAGGGTTGGGAGTAAATCTCCCATTAGGCACTGATCATCATCAGCATCTATAACTTCCTTTTCGGGCCTTCTCTTGAACTCTTTGTCAATATTTTTGTTCTTGTCATTGTTTTTGTTTTTGTTCTCATCCCTATTCTTGTCCATGCCTTGATCCTTGGACCTATTTATACCACTGTTCCTATTCTTGTACCTTGGAAGTTCAGCTCTACACTGTCTAGTTGTGTGACCTGCATTGTTGCACTTATAGCAAGTAACAATATTATTTCTTTTAGGCATACCTGTTCTTTGAATCCGCCTGTTCTGACTAACGGTGTACCTATTATTTGCCTTGCAAAAAATTGCCTTATGCCCAAACTGATTACAAGAGTAGCAATACCCATGAAAGAAATTACCACTTCTGAAACTGTCATTTACCTTCCTTACTTGAGTCATGCAATGCGAAGCCATGTGACCGAACCTATGACATGCAAAACATCTGTCGTGAAATTTTCTTTTATTTGACCTCTCGGGTCGCAAAAAATTCTTCTTCTTATTCAGAATTCTATTTTCTGTTTCTGTGCATCTATCACTCATGGAATCTTTCTCTGAAATACTCTCCTCATCAGAACTCTCTTCTTTTTGAAGTCTCTTACTAGACTCTCCAACTTGTTCCTTGTGCGGCTTAACAAAACCAAGACCTGTTTTATCTGTTGGTTTTCTTTGACCTTTGATGAGTGATTTAACCTTTTTGGAGCTGTCTTGAAACCTGTACAGCTTATCCTTGTATTCTTTGGTTTCCTCTTTCAAAGAAGCAATTTTTTGTTCTAACTCACTATACTCAAGAACCTTCGATTCCAGCTCATCCTTGAGTTCTTGTGTCTTAGCCATAGAGATGTCGAGACTTTCTATAAGATCATCTCTCTCCATACAACATTCATCTAACTTATCCTTGAGTCTGGAATTCTTCTTTCTTTCCTTTTTCAAAGCACTAAGAGCATTAGTAAGTTCACTTTCAAGATCCTTTATTTGTTTGCTTTCTGAATCATCAGAGCCTTTTACAGATTTCTTATCACTAGAGGTGCTACCCTTTTCAAAAACCATACATGCATCTTCCTTATAGTTTTCTAAAGCATCCTCATACATACTAGTAACCAATTCATTATTTGTGCAATCATCCTCAAGGTGACCAAAATTTCCACATCTAAAACATTTCATGATAATGAATCTATGTTTCGGTTCTTCCTCTTTTTCTGATATGAACAACATCTCATTTTCACTATCACTTGAAGAACTTTCACTATCACTACTAGAACACTTACTTGCTTTGTCTAGGTAGAAACTCTTCTTGTGCTTGTGAGAATACCTCTTTCCGTGATTGTTGTGCTCATCTTTGTTCTTCCTATGATGCTTGTACTTTTCAGAATCCTTGCTCTTAGAATCTTGTTTCTCTTCATCACTTTCATTCTTGGAAACAATATAGTCAGTAGCATAATGACCAAACTTTCCACAATTGAAACATCTTATATTTTTCATGCTTTTGTGCTTTCTAGAGAACTTGCCTTTCTTGCTGTAATATGCCTCTTCATCACTAGAAGACTCATCACTTTCTTGAATCTGTTTACCCTTGGATTTCTTGGTAGCCTTGAAAGCTGCCTCTTTCTTGACATCAACCTTCACTTGAGTTCTCAACTCAAATGCTGCAAGTATACTATGGAGCTCATCCTTTTTCAACTTATCCAAATCTTTAGCTTCCTCAATAGCAGAAATCTTTTCACTAAATCTATTAGGAAGAGATCTTAAAATCTTATCACAAATATCATTTTCAGCAAGCTCAAGACCTAAGTCTTTCATGGAGTTAACAACCTCATCCATACGAAGCATGTAATCACTAATATTTTCATCATCATTCATCTGGAGTTGTTCAAACATACCTTTAAAGTGTCTCAACTTGGCCTTTCGAACATTTGCATCACCTGTATGAACCACCTTCAACTGTTTCCACATTTCACTAGTTGTCTTGCAGTGAATAACTTTGGTGAGATCTGCTTTCTGTAAGCCTTTCAGGATTGCATTCATTGCTTTTGAATTGCTGTGAAGTAGGAGTCTATCTTCTTTAGTATAAGGACCATTTTTAGGAATAGTGTACTCATCTTCAATCACTTCCCATACCTCATTACCAAGTGCCATTAGATGAACCTTCATTCTTGCACTCCACAGACCAAAATATGATCCATCAAGAATAGGTGCTGCATTGCCACTTGAGTAATCCATTGTGTTCTTTACTAGCTTTTCCTTCAAGCTGTTAAACTTTCCGAAGGCACCCGCTCTGATACCAATTGAAGAACACAAGCTTATACTGAGAGGGGGGGTGAACAGTATAAGACCACTTTTTATTTTTTCCTTCAATTTAACTTTCAATTCAATATTATGCAGTGAATAGATAGCAGTATCAATAGCAATAATCAAAGCAATGCACAAAACACCATCCACAATAGAGACACAACAATTTACGTGGTTCACCCAAAGTGGGCTACTCCACGGATAAAAACTTTCACTAAATTTTATCAATCCAACCTCTAGGAATACCTTTCCCGATTACAATTTTTATGGGCACCAACCCAAAGGAGATACCTTCCCCTAGCTCTGCTCTAACTGGTGATCCTCTAGAAGACCTCTGCCTCCGCTGCCCTTAGCAAATGGAACTCTATCCACAGAAGACACCTATCTTCCCTGCTCTGGTTGGAGACCTCTATCCTCAACTCTATCACCTCAAATCTGGTCCTCGAATTTGTGCTAAACATAGTCCTTCGGTCTAGCACAAATGTCCTCGTTCTCTTTCTCTGATCTGCACCAAACATAGTCCTTCGGTCTAGCACAAATTTCCTCTTCCTCTTTCTCTGGTCTGGGTACAAATCTGTCCTCAAATCTACACCACTCTCTATCCTCAACTCTGATTTACAAAAGTGGTTCACAAGCTTTCACTAAATATTGCTTGATCTTCACCCAAGTCTTCACCAAGACTTGTCTCAGATCTGCTTTGCAAGTTCTCAAGAGAACCTGCCCAAACTGCTCCACAAGCTCAACAAAAGCTTGCTCAAATCTGTCCAATAATTCTCTCTGCTCTATCATAGCCGCACTTGGTTGAAACCAACGTTTGCACTATCTGCGCAAACATAGCAACACTCAGCATTCAGTGATCAAACTTCTTACTATGCGCTCTGTCTGCGAATGTCGCAACACCAACAACTTCTGCTCCTTTGCGCTTTTTTGCTCTCTGTGCGCTCTTGCTTCGCACTTAGCTTGATTTGACTCGACTCGGTCTCTATGCACTGTAGACTTAACTTGTGCACATTTGATACTTGTTCAATCCTTTCAATCTTGAAACAACCCTCCTTTTATAGTATAAATTTCAAGAACAAAACTTAAACTATAGTCGGCTATTACCCTAAACTCCGTCGACTACACAACCCTGAACTTCGTCGGCTCAAATTTAACTTTGTCGGCTTCAACCGCCTCTAGTTCTATAGCTTTTCCTGCAAAACTACAACATGTTGCGATATCATGACACCTTTGCAGCCGTACACTTTCTTTTGCCTGTTGTCACGATATCACGACACTTTTGCTTCTTTAGACTTCCTTTTTGTCTTTGTCGTGATATCACGATATTTTTGATGCTGTACATTCTCACTCCTCTTTGAGTTGTGAAACTACGACATGTCGTGATATCGTGACATATTTCTCTACTGGCACCTTCACTTGCCTTCTGGTCATGAAACTGCGACATGTCATGAACTCGCGACACCTTCCTCTGCTGGCATCTTCACTTGCCTTCTAGTCACGAAACTGCGACATGTTGTGAACTCGCGACACCTTCCTCTGCTAGCGTCTTCACTTCTGCCTGTCATGAAATCATGAAAATTTTTGCATCCGTACGCTTTTCTTTCATCCTGTCATGAAATCACTACACTTTCAGATTTTTAAAGCTTTCTTTGCAACCTTTCGCAAAATTGTGACGCTTCTCATTTCAAATGCTTCCCTTTGCTGCATGTCACAAAATCGTGACAGTTCTCACTTTGTGCTTTTCAGCATGTCACAAAATTGCAACAGTCCTCACTTCGTCTTTTGTAGCATGTCACAAAATCATGACTGTTCTTACTTCAAACTCTGTAGCATGTCACAAAATCGTGACACTTTTTGAGATACTTTATCTCTCTTTGAACTTGTCACGAAATCGCGACAGTTCACACTGTGGACTCTCCCTTCTGCATCATGTCATGAAATCGTGACACTTTTTCATCCGTACAACCTTCCTTGCATTATGTCATGAAATCACAACACTTTTCCTTCTTTGCCTTCCTACACTTTTTGAGTCACGAAAATGCGACATGTCACGAAATCGTGACACTTTCCACCTTGCTTTCTTTCTCTGCCAACATGTCACGAAATCATGATAGTTTTTCCACTTGCCTTTTTCTCTACCAACATGTCACGAAATCGCGATAGTTTTGCCAGCTTCTTCTCTCTCTTCCAACATGTCGCGAAATCATGACAGTTTTGCTAGCACTTTCTCTCTCCTCTAACATGTCATGAAATCACGACAGTTTTGCTAGCACTTTCTCTTACTTGTCTTTTTCCTTGATCTTTTGCAAATGGGCTACTATGATCTTCTTGGAAACTCACTGTCCATGACTGCAAATTAATTAAATCAAATTCCTTCAAGAGCTTCTTGACATCAATGACAACTTCTACACTTGAGCAAAGGCAATGTACTCAAGGTATCCAAAATTGCCAACACTCTTAAATAAATACCTCCCCTAGTTTTATTATCACACAACTTGCTCCATTTCACCAAAGGGAATTTCCTTTTATCATGTAAACCTAACCATAAAAAGGATCACATAATATAGATTAAACTTTTTTCAAATTATTTTGGTATAGAATACAATGACATATAATATGTTGGAATGGCTTGTAAGACTGACTTAATTAACTACACTCTTCCTGCTAACGATAACTATCTACCTTTCCAAGATGGAAGTTTATTCTAAACTTTACTAAAAACTAGATTCTATAAATCTATCGTCATTATCCCCTAAAATAAAGGCAACCCTAGATAAGTTGTTGGTAAATTTACCTCCTCCATTTGAAGCAACCTGTAAATTCTTGCTTTGATATTAACAAGAGTGTTAAGGAAGTAAATTTTGGATTTAGTCCTATTAAATTTTTGCCCTGAAGCTCTTTCATACTCTTTTAAAAAGTTATTCAAATATCTAGCCTCATTTATTCTTGAGCTTACAAAAAGGGATGTATCATCTACAAA
Organism: Wollemia nobilis; assembly: GCA_028583015.1. Taxonomy (NCBI): domain Eukaryota; kingdom Viridiplantae; phylum Streptophyta; class Pinopsida; order Araucariales; family Araucariaceae; genus Wollemia; species Wollemia nobilis. The sequence continues at coordinate 1,705,594 of JAQPPZ010002189.1, read as the reverse complement.
TTGTTGATGGGTGATTTTATCGATGTTATTACTAACCTTAAGTCCACTTATAAGCCTATCTTTGTAAGCATTTTTTAATTTCCTACTAGAAAATTATGCAATAATAATAAATAAATAAGGAGATAGAGGATCTCCTTGTCTACGACATCTCTTGGATTTAAAGTATTATGTCACTAACCCATTGACCAACACTGAATAATAAACTGTAGAGACATAATATTTAATCCATCTAACCCATTTCTTCCCAAAACCAAACTTATCTAAAACTACAAAAATAAAATCCCATTTAACCTTATCATAGGCTTTACTCATATCAAATTTTAATATCATTGCTTTCTATTTTCTTGAAGTTGCTGAATTTATAACTTCATGAGCTGCTATGATCCCATCCAAAATTTGTCTCCATTTCACAAATCCTCCTTGCTCTTATTAAATGGTTTTGTCTAAAAATGGCCTTAATCTATTCACCATAACTTTGGAAATAATCTTATATGCCATATTACATAGGCTTATTGGGTCTAAAAGAATCAAATAACTCAACATCCTTCTTTTTTGGAATTAGGGTAAGATATGATGCATTTATTTTATAAGGTATTTATTGTTTTACCCTAGACTGTTCCATTGCCACCAATAAATAATCCTTCACAATATCATAATTATGTTGGTAAAAAGATACAAATATTCCATATCGACCAATGGATTTATCCTTATTAAAAGAAAAAGGGCTAAATGAACTTCTAAAGTAATAGAATCCATCATTTTCCTATTGTCTTCATTTGTTATAAATGAAGGAACATATTGAAGAAGTTTATCATTAAGAACTTTGGTCTCCTCTAAACCTAGAATATTCTAATAAAAATTTACCTCTTTTCTAATTTCACTATGATCTTCAATTCAAATCCCTTCTATTAACTTAATTCTAATAATTTTGGAAGTTGATATCTACACTATAGCCATCCTATGAAGAAACTTTGTATTTTTATCTCCTTCTTTTAACCAAGTTTGTCTTGATTTTAATCTCTAGAATTTTTCTTCCTTACTCAAAATATTATGATATTCACTAAGCAACTCCCTTTCCTCTGAGCTTGGATTATTATTATCATCACCTTTTTGGAATTTTAAAAGTTTATCTTTTAGTTCTTCTTTCTTCTCAAAAAAAATTCCAAAGGTGTTCTTATTCCATTATTTTATTCTAGATGTCATATATTTAATTTGGTTTGGAAGAGTATACAACCCACCATTACCTATATTTGAGCTATCATATCAACAAATTGAGGATGGTATTCCCACATCTACTCATATGTAAAATATGTTCTCTTTTTTAATTTACTTACCAACATTTTAACTCTTATTGGCGATTGATATGAACCAATCCTTGTTAAGGTATTAATTTTAGCACAAGTTCCTTCATCTAGCCAATGATCTAAGAGAATGCATCTGTCTAATTTTTTTTCTATTAGGTTTTGGCCTCTCCTTTTGTTGGTCCAAGTATAGTTTTCTTATTCAAACTCAACTTTCCATAGATTATTGTTTTGAATAAAAGCCGAGAAAGGTCAATTTCCTAATTCCTCCAAATTTTTCATCTAGCTTTGTTATGGAATTAAAATATCCAATGATCATGAATCAAGTTTCTTGATCTTTAATTATCATAAAGGCTTCAATCCCATTCCAAAATTCTAATCTACTTGACTGATTTGTAGGTCCATAGATATTTATAAGGATGAAACAAATATTTGCAAAGTAGCAAGTGACTAAAGAGGCTATCCAATGCCTAGTTTTATGAATGGTTACACAAGAGTTTCTATAAGGATTACAACAAGTTAGAATTCCCCTACTGCTCATTCAGAATTCATAGCATCCCATTCACATATTTCCCATACTACTTTCATAGTTTTTAAAACTTCTTTGTCATTTTAGTTTCCTGGATACATAAAATATTAGGTTTATTACTAGAACATATATCCCTAATACACCTCTACTTTGAGGGGGTATTAGAACCCCTTATATTCCATGAGATGATAATCATGTCTCATTAAGGTATTTTGGCCCTACTTATGTATTACCAATATCATTTTTTTATTTGGTAAAGAGAAGTTCAACCAACTTAGTTTGTGTTCCTTTCTCTATGTTTGTTCTTGCCTCCCTCGATCTTGCTTAATTTGAGGGTTTTCCTCTTTTTTCCTTACCTATATCAAGAGTAGGTCTTATTATTATATTCCTAAATATTCTTTCACAATTTTTTTTCATCATATTTATCCTCTCTTGGCTCTATTATAGAAGCTTTTGACTTGTCCTACTCATTTTCTGGTATTTCCTTATCAATGGCAGAGGTATTAACTTCTAAAACTGCATATTCTTTACCAATGTTTTTCTCCTAAATGATGCATGGTACTTCAAGAGAGTCTTAAAAATATGGTGAGACACATTCCTTAGGTTTATTAATAATATTCTTCCTTAAATTAGGATCATACTAAATAGATGGTTCCTTGTTAATATATTGAAATTATTGTATTGTGTTCTCTAAGTTTTGATCTACTTTTCTTCATAGGCTAAAGCCTAAAAAGAGTTGGTATTTCTTCCAATATCCTTCCTTATTGGTATCCACTATTTATTTTCTTTTATTTTTCTAGATATATCTTTTGGAAGTTGAAAACTATCTTCATCCATAACCAATTGTAAGTTTCTCTTACGATTTTTTATAAATGATTCTACTGGACTCTTCTTAGGGCACGATCTTTCAATATGTCTTGTGTCATGACATAATATACATGTAAAATATATGTTTTCATAATATATAGTTTGGATCCGCATCTTATCCCCATACTTAAGAATTATTGATTTTGGTAAAGCTTTACTTATATAAATCATGACCAATATTTGAGCATAAATAGCCAAGAATCCATCTTTTGTTGTATCTAAAATCTCAAGGAATTATCTTAGAGTGTTACCTATTGCCTTGAAGGTATCTATTTCCTAAAATTCAATGGGAAACATAAACATCCTAATAGAGACTGCTACTAGGGATAAATTTACATTTTCAGGTGAAAAGCCTTTATACAATTGGGTAAGGAAGATTCTTGCTCTTCCCATAAACCAAGGACCCCCTTTTAGGATTCTTTCTCTTTATTCCCTAGAAAAATAATGGCTAGGAAAAAATATTTGGAAATAAATGATAGAATCACTCTTGAAGACTTTCAACTCTATCAAACCATTTTCTCAAGGCTAAAGCCCCTGGCCAGTACCCATAAAATTTACCAAAAACCACCCTATCTTGGAGCAACGAGGATCTCTCTAAGCTTCTCTCACTAACCTCTACCACTAGATATGGTTCTAATAATTTAACTATAAATCAGTCCATGGAAAGAGAACTAAAACTCAAAATCTATTGAAATTTATCTGAATTTCCTATAGCAAATATAATATTTGATAAAAAAAATTATAAATTTTTCATCCACAATTTCTAAGATGAATAAAGGGAAAAATAAACTTAGATGAAAAATTATTTTTCTAGATAGAATGTCTTGCCTCACTAAATTCCTAGCCCTTCATTGCTCTTCCCATCATTCGAACCCTAGCTAACAAATATTTACAATTTCATTTTTCATGACTTGAAAAATTGTCACTGCCCTTGTTTCAAATGGTTGACTTCATAGGGTTGTATCTAACTTAATATTGATTATATTATTATATATTACCACTCATTTTAAATATATTCATATTATACACAAGTTAGTCCAAGAATCAGCTAAATAATATAACTATTCACTAATATATGGCTCCTAAAAGATGAGATGTTTTCAAGAAAAAACCCTAAACCTTCACAGCTTCCAAACCCTTGTTTAACTTTATGTTTTTTAAATATTGGGAATATAATTATAATGGTTTCCTAAGACTTAATTAGGCATGGAAACCATAATATATAAAAGTATGGGATTCTCCCATCAGTTGCTTTTATTACTTGTATTGTACATGGATTTTTACAAATACATAGTGTAAATTAATTGTATTGCATATTGAGTTGTCTTGATCCCTAAGTATCCCTTAAGATCATGGATAATTCCCTTCTTGAATAGGATAATGGAAGTAATATAGTGCAAGAACTACTTATATGAAATGGATTATTGTATCTTGGAATGAAAATAATATTTCTAAATTAGCATTTACATAGTGTCGTTTAAATAGAGATTCCTAGTGTTGTTTGTAATTGGTGACTTTTACAAAATGGTATGGTTTGATTTGAAATGATAATGCAAAGAAATTATTTTAATATGATAGTGATCATGCCAAAGTATTGTACAACTTGTGGTAGACAAATGATATTGTGATCTATGTTCAAATGGAATTTTATATGTTCTCTAAGTAAAGTTTTGAGAAGCTTTTATGATTACATGGTTGTATATTTTGAAGAGTTTTTCTTTTTATAGAAAATGAATCTTGGAATGGTACTTTTATGTTGAAGTTTGTAGGATGTACTTTTATGTTGAAGTTCGTAGGATGTAATGCTTCAATATGTTTTTTCCATGTTTAAGATAGGACTATAGCTTAATCATATTTTGAAGCATTTGAAATATTTATATTATGTGTTGATCATGGGTTAGTGTGAAAGGGGTTCTTGGTTAAAACTAAAGCATCCATTAAGACATGTGTCAAAGAATTTACCCAACATTGTTTTTGCTATAACTAGGTAGAAGTGAGACCTAGAAGGAGTTGTGAGAATGCAATATCCATATTTTTTGTGATTTGATTCACCCTAAATGGTGAGTATTGGGTGTTTTGGTAACCATGGAGTTGGCAAAATCAGTCATAAGTTAGTAGTTATGGTACCTCAAACATGTAGGTTCAAGTGACCATGATCATTTCCTATTGAAATAGGTAATGACCTTAGTCATCCCATAGAGGTGTGGTGACTAAGCACCAAGGCTTATTCTTGAATAACCCACCTAGGTGGACTTATATTGAGGTTTGGGAATAGGCATCTTCCTTTAAGTGATATGGGCCTTAAAGGATAATCTCTATACTAGGGTCAAATTATCCTATGCCAATGAGGGTATAGGAAAGGTGGGGGGACCACTTTGGCATCCTTATAAATGAGGAGGTTTAGTAAGGTAAACCCAGGAGACCACAAGAGGTTGGCCACTCCTGCCTGGTGAGTGTCATCTATAGTGACATTGAACTCAAATGTTGTTTAGCCTTGAATGTTGAAAATAAAATGTTGGGAGATCAGTGAACTTTAAATATATATATATATATATATATATATATATATATATATATATATAAATATATCTTGGGTTGAGTTTTTTGGGTGTTACATCCAACCATTCTTCTTTTGGTATCTTTCATTTTGTTTGTTTCACATCTAAGTTGGTGTGAGCTAATGCTCTATTGTTACATGAGCATATTTTCTCTCCAATTGATGTTTACTCCTATATAGGCCTTTACATATGAACTTAAAATTGTATATTGCATGGTTCTTTGATATTTTTCTTATTTTCATTTGTGTACATATATTTTATCCATATCATTTATGTTATGAAGTATATTTTTTAAAGTAATATCAAATTGGGACATGACTAAAAATAATTAAATACTTATTGTTTATGTTGAGACCCTTTCATTATTTTAGGGTAAAAAATATTCAAATATCCATAATTTAACATTATTAGGTCAATATCAATAATGATAAAGTGCCTTTAAGTGGTCTTGATGTAGTCTATGGGAAAGTGTAAAGCCTTTGAGCATTCTCTATGTAAGCCTCAAGATGTCTTCTATATAAGCCTATTGGTTTTCTCTATATTATCCTATGTGCATATTTCTATTTAAGCCTATGGGCATTCTTCTGTGTAAGCTTGTGGGTGTCTTTATGTAAGCCTATGAAAAAATTTATTATATTCACCCATACCAATATTGGTTAAACTACCTCTGTGGTTAACCTTGATTATAAGGTTTAATACATTTATTATGTTATAATTTAAACTTCAAGCCAAGTTATGTTAGCTTGAGGTTAGCATTTAATTGGAGATTAGCTACCACTAGATATAACCCAATGATTGATTCATTGTATTAGTTTGTATATGAGATTGTAGGAATGGCTATGGGCACCCACCCCTTATGCTTATTTTATTTATTTTTATGTTAAATTTTTTCTAATTTCTTTCTTTATTTTTGTCTTCTTTATTTTTTACATATGATTGTGGTGAATGTATGTTTAATAATATTTCAACAATATTGTGAATTCCAACATTGTATCAAATCCAATACAAAATAAATTTGCTTGAACACATAAAATGGTTGTATAGGTAAAATCATGTAATATATGGATGAGTTGTCAATAATGTTGAATATGTTAAAAAAAATTAAAGGAATCCTAGTTGAACAATCTTTAATATTTTGTCTATTGACACCTACTTTTGTGCTTGTAAGTTTCCCTCTTATCTCCAAATTTGAATTTAAATTTTAGAATATTCCATAAAATATTTTATTGTGTGGTAGGAATGGATAGAGGGTGTGTAGTTTTGGATAGTTTGATGCCAATTTTTTGGGATACTATCATTTTTCAACCATATGTGGACAACATGGCATGGTAGTCAGTTGTTTTTCTTACATTCTATAAGTGACATGTCTGAATTATGATGATGGTTTTTCTTTTCTCTTCCATTGGGAAGCATCTTCTATGAAATTATATTAAGGTAGTTGCATTTTCTTATTTATTATCCCTTATGGAAAAGTAGTAAGGATGTCTTATTACACTATAGAGGTCATGCATTTTTCCTAGTTGCCAAGTGTAGTATAACAGGAAGGTGCTTCAATTGTGCATTTTTTCTATGCATTTTGCATAGAAAATTCTATGTTTAGACCTGATGCCTCTTTTAAACATGTTTCAACCATAATTATTTTGAACTATCACATTGGCTAAATGACTTGTGTATTCACTTGTATCATAGAGGTTACAAGTTTGACTTGAACATTTTTTGCACATTGTCTTTTTTCTTTTATCTCAATTGGATGATGTGTGGCCTTACCTACATCAAGGGGTATTGATCCAAATATGCAAGCAAAGTAGCTAGTTTAACTAGCAATGAAGACTTCTTCAAGTCATATTGGAGGTTCAAGTCACATGCATGCAATACCTTGACTTACCTACCATCATCTTGTTTTGTGATAAGATGGAAGTTTAGAAATTTTTAATATAAATGAAGATCAGCCAATCATTTTTCATATAGTGTCAACTTCTTATTTTATCAATCCAATAAAGTTGGTCATCTAGTGAGAGGGATGATGTTAGCATAACACAACAAGCATTTAAATATGACATGTGATAATCTATGGTTGGCCCATAATTTTCATAAGGCCTAAAGTATTTTTTTAATTTTTGATACTAATATGCCCAAACTTCATGAATTCATAATGTGTATATAGATTGCATAGTTTTTTGAACTCTATAGACTAGTGATATTATATCAAGGACTTGTTACTATGTTATGGGATTTTTGGTATAAAATAGATCCAATTGACATTCTTCTCTTTATTTTGATGTTACAATAATTCCAAAAGGCCAATTGGCATGGAAGTTGATAAGCTTTCTTGCATCCAAAAAACCTATGGTGCAAATTTGCATAGACATCAAGGTTGACTTTGGTTGGTATCTTCTACTTCTAGTTGTACCACTCATAGTATTTTTAGATTGATCATGCATAATAAACACAACATTATCCCTTGCTACCTCAATTATTACAAGTATTTTAAAATATCACAAGCTCAAAATTTGTTTTATCTCATTTATTTTATCACATCGCTCAAGTTTCCATGTCTTAAAGGAGAACCAAACCTCTAACTCTTACTATGCTTGTTAATCTAGAAATTGATCAACTATACAATTTCTATGAGATTAAGAGTTCATTTTCCTATGTTTATCATTTTGCACCCTTTTTTATAGTGTGCCTCTTTCCCATGTCTAAGACATGGTATAGTCTCTAAATCCAATAACCCATTGGCATGGAAGTTAGTAATATTTTAGCTTCAAGAGTAGGTATTATATGATTAGTGTAAGGTATTTTGTGCTCCCATGTATCTCTTATAGTCATGATTATATGAATAGATCCCTATTACTCAATTATTCGACCACTTATTTAGTTTGGAGAATAAATTGTGGTCACCATATTGTATGTTGAGGATCTTCTCATGGTAATCTCAACATGTTGCATATAGATTATGAAGTCACAAATTTATGTTTTCAAAGAGGTTTATATAATTTATGTACCTTTGGAAAGATAAGATAGAAGGATTCATTGGCCCATTCAAGCAGTTATTATGGGGGTGAGATGTAACATCTCTAATGTATTCTCTCCTTGGCCCCTTAGCTCATGTTTATTGGGCACTAAATTGCATTTGAGATTTAATCAACACTATAGTTGTCGATCTTGTTAGTCTTACAATGACACTGAGAGGGGGGGTAAATTAGTGTAGCTCTTTAAACTTGAATTTATATCTCTTAATACCGTAGCAATTAAAACTTATTACTAGATACAACAAGTATAACAAAAGAGCATCACACAACATAAGATTTAAAGAGGTTCACCAATGTGGCTACTCCTCAAAAATTGACTTCTTGGACTACCATCCAAATCCAACCTTTGCAAAGCACCAAATTTACAATCAATTTACCAACGCCCACTAGAAGGAGCACCAACCCCTGATTTATCTGCACTAACAAAAAGGAGTACCAACCCCTGATTTACCAGCACCAACTGGAAGGAGCACCAACCCTTGATTTATCTACACCAACAGAAAGGAGCACCAAACCCTGATTTACCAGCACCAACTGGAAGGAGCACCAACCCCTGATTTATCTTTGCTTTTGCAAGACCCTGAATGGTCTTCTTCACCTTTGCATTCTCTATGCAATTTTCTTTCTCTGTGTAATCATAGCAGCAACTAGTTGAACTTCAACCTTTTTGCTCTCTGTGCACTCTGCTCTCTCTATGCAATCACTTTGCCCACTCTACTTTGTTACAGTCGAACTTCACAATCGTCTTCTCCCTTTTGTGCACTCTGCTCTCTTTGCAAATTTTACACTTAGCATGATCCGACACGACTTGCTCTTTGTGCACAATGACCGTATTTCACACACATTCAACTACACTTCAATTCTCCAAACAACCCTCCTTTTATAACAATATTTTTTATGATGAAAACCCTAATCTTAGTCGGTTGTAAATCCTAATCTTAGTCAGCTTTTATAACACCTATAAACCCTAATTTTAGTCGACTATCATCGGTCTTCGTTGGGTTCAACTCAATAAGATGTTTGATTTATCCATCGCTCCATGATTTCATTCTGGATAGACCCTTTAATTGCCATATTAACTTTTGATCACTCTTCGTATTTCAGCAGTATGAAATCACTCTATAACTGCCCTTGTAAATTCTGTAGTGATTTCGGTCCACTGTCATACTTCTCATTTCATTTGGGTTCTCCTTCTTGACTTGCACATTTACGACCTATCACGAAATCGTGACATTTTTGCCTCTATAGCTTCTTTTGTTGCTATTGCTACAAAAATACATGTCGCGATATCGTGACACTTTCGCCTTCGTATGCTTTCTCTATTATTTTTTCATGATATGATGACATTTCTACCTCCGTATACTTCATCTTTTCTTTTGTCATGATATCACGACATTTTTTCCTCTGTATATTTTGTCTTTGCTTTTGTCGTGATATTGTGACACTTCTGCTTCCTTAGACTTCGACTTTGCTTTTGTCATGATATTGCGACACTTCTGCCTCTGTAGTCTTCAACTTAGCTTTTGTCATGAAATCATGATACTTCTACTTCTGTACTTAGCTTCTTTGCTTTTGTCACGAAATCATGACACTTCTGCCTTCGAAGTATTCTTATTTGCTTTTGTCGCAAAATCGTGACACTTCTGCTTTTGTACTTTACTTCTTTGCTTTTGTCACAAAATCATGACACTTCTGCTTTCGAAGTCTTGCTTTCTGCTTTTGTCATGAAATCATGACAGTTCTGCTTCCATACGCTTCCTCTCTTTCTTTTGTCATGAAAATGCGACATGTCGCGATATCACGACAATTTTCAAACTTACTTTCTCTCTCTTGTTTTAGTCACGAAAATGCGACATGTCGTGAAATCGTGACACTTTTCCAACTTACTTTCTCTCTCCTATTTTAGTCGTGAAAATGCGACATGTCATGAAATCGTGACACTTTTCCAACTTACTTTCTCTCTCCTATTTTAGTCACAAAAATGTGACACTTTTCCAACTTTCTTTCTCTCTCCTATTTTAGTCATGAAAATGCAACATGTCACGAAATCGCGACACTTTTCCAACTTACTTTCTCTCTCCTATTTTAGTCACGAAAATGCGACATGTCGCGAAGTCACGACACTTTTCCTGCTTTCTCTTTCTTCGAACTTGTCATGAAATCGTGACACTTTTTCTTGCTTTCTCTTTCTCTTCCAACATGTCACGAAATCGTGACAGTTTTTCCACTTGCCTTTTTCTCTTCCAACATGTCACGAAATCATGACAGTTTTTCTTGCTTTTTCTCTCTCTTCCAACATGTCGCGAAATCGCGACAGTTTTTCTTGCTTTTTCTCTCTCTTCCAACATGTCGTGAAATCGCGACAGTTTTTCCTACTTTTTCTCTCTCTTCCAACATGTCACGAAATCGCGACAGTTTTTCCTACTTTTTCTCTCTCTTCCAACATGTTGCGAAATCGTGATAGTTTTTCCTACTTTTTCTCTCTTCCAACATGTCATGAAATAGTGAAAATTTTTCTTGCCTGTTGTATATGTCGTGAGATCGTGACACTTTTCTTACTTGCCTTTTTTTCTTTGATCTTTTGCATATGGGCCACTTTAGTCTTCTTGAAAAATCACTGTATATACTCTGAATAACCTTTGAACTCCTGTCTTCTACATCTAAATGGCTTTTAAACTTCCTATCCACTGCATCAACAGATCTATCTGACTATGTTGACAACAATGACAATATTGTTGCTACACCTTGCCCAACAATCTCCCCCTTTGGAATTGTTGGCAACACATATGCAATTTCTTGTAACTCTTCTCCCCCTTTGACAATAATACCAAAGGGCTACTGTAGACTCCCCCTGAGTCCATGCACAACATTATCAAGAAAAATTTATTACACTTAGCAAAAATCATGAACATGAACAAAAATATAATCAAATACTTAAATGCTCCCCCTGAGAATGTGATCCCTGTAGCTAGTCAATTCTTGGGAAGTGTGACCACTCCTAATTTATTGCGAAGGTACTCAAAAACTTCCTTGGACAATGGTTTTGTGAAGATATCTACTACTTGCTATGTATTTGGAACAAAATCCAACTTAACCTCACCTTTCGCAACTTTCTCCTTCAAAAAGTGATACTTTATAGCAATGTGTTTTGTGCGTGAATGCATAACCGAATTCTTGGAGATGTTAATGGCACTGGTGTTATCACACTTAACTGATATTGGCTCACTAAAGCTAATACCAAGATCTTTCAGGGTTTTTTTCATCCACAATACCTGCGTACAACATGTCGCTATAATATATTCTGCCTCTATTGTCGATAAAGAAACTGACTCTTGTTTCTTACTATGCCACGTGACCAATCTATCTCCAAGATAGAATGCACCTCCACTGGTACTCTTTCTGTCATTGACACTTCCTGCCCAATCTACATATGAATACGAAATAAGGGTGAAGTCTTTACCTTTTGGATACCATAACCCATACTCCATAGTACCCTTGAGGTACCGAAGAATCCTCTTCACTATTGCCACATGAGTCTCCTTGGGATTAGCCTGAAATCGTGCTACCATGCATACTACCTACAAAATATCTGTTTAGATAGTTGTCAGGTACAGTAAGCTCCCAATCATAGATTTTTACATGGTTTGATCAATAGGTGGAGATTTATCATCCTTGCTCAACTTGCAACCTGTCGTCATGGGAGTGCTAACTGGATTACAATCCTCCATTGTGAACTTCTTTAACATCTCTTTCACATATTTAACTTGAGAAATAAATATGCCCTTCTTATTTTGATTAACTTGCAACCCGAGGAAATATGAAAGTTCACCAATAATTGACATTTAAAATTCTTTCTGCATCTTATTTGCTAAATATTTACACAACTCATCTTTACTACCACCAAATATGATATCATCTACGTATACAACAAGAACAATAAGATGCCCATTTTCTGTTTTGACATATGAATTACTATCCACCATACCTTTCTTAAACCCTTGTTGAGTGAGATAGTTGTCTAGCCTTGCATACCATGTTTGAGGTGCCTGTTTTAAGCCATATAATGTTTTCTTCAACTTGCAAACCAAGTTGGGATCATCACCAAGTTGGAAACCATCTAGTTTCTCAATATAAACCTCTTCTTCAAGTTTCCCATTCAAAAATGCTGATTTCACATCCATTTGATAAAATTTGAAATTCTTGTAGACTACTAAAGCCAGAAATATTCTAATTGCCTCTAGTCTAGCTACTGGTGCAAAAGTTTCCTCAAATTCAATGCCTTCAACTTGTGCATAACCCTTACATACCAATCTTGCTTTATTTTTGACTACATGTCCATCTTCATTCAATTTGTTTCAAAAAATCCATTTAGTCTTGATTATATTTTTATTTGCAGGTCTAGGTACTAACTCCCAAGTTTTGTTTTTCTCAATCTGATCTAATTCTTCATTTATTTCCTTCATCCAAATTTCACCTTTGCTTGCGTCAGCAACATTTTTGGGCTCAATGCTGGATAATAGAGAGTAGTTACTTACTACTCTTCTTCTTGTCTGAACACGAACTTTGGGGTCTCCAATTATTTGCTCTCTAGGATGATTTTTCTGCTAGCTTCCTGTTTTGAATTTCTTATTTTCTTCCACTTCTGAATCACAACTTAAATCATCTGAGTCAATTTTTTGTATCTTTTCTGTTTCGTTTTCCTCATGTCCTTCAATAACCTCTTCATAAATTGGATAGTTCTTTTCATAGCTAATTACTCGTTCTCTACCTTCATCAAATTTAACATTAGCATTGTCCACAATTTTCTTTAGCCTCTTGTTGTAACATTTGTAAGCTTTGATTTTTGACGAATAACCAACAAAAATACCTTCATCCGCTTTATCTTCAAACTTACCAAGATTATCTTTAGTTCTTTTGATGTAGCACTTACTGCCAAAAAATTTGAGGTATTTTGTTGTTGCCCTTTTATCAAACCACAACTCATAAGGAGTTTTGTTTTCATGTGTTCTCAGCATGTACCTATTTTGGATATACACTGTAGTATGGACTACTTTCCAAAATCTATCTGCTAATCTACTTTCAGTCAACATAGTATGTGTCATTTCCTGCACTGTCCTATTCTTTCTTTCTACCACTCCATTTTGCTAAGGTGTCCTGGTTGTTGAAAACTATCTCCTAATACCGTATTTTTCATAGTACTCTGTAAACTCCTCTGAAATAAATTTACCTCCTCTATTTGATCTTAAACATTTGATCATCTTTCCTGTTTCATTCTCAACATGGTTTTTGAAAGTCTTGAACATTTCAAAAGCTTTTGATTTATGCTTCAATAAAAATATCCATGTCATTCTATAATAGTCATCAATGCACAACATAAAATATTTGTCACCATTTATGCTATGTGTTCTCATGGGTCCACATAAATCAGTGTGTATTAGTTCCAAAGGTTTGCTTGTGTAGTACTCTTTTGTTTTGAATGTGACTCTAGTTTGCTTCCCCTTTTGGCATGAAGCACAAATGTTGTTTGCAAGTTTTCTGATGGTGGGAATATCTCCCACTGCCCTTTTTGAGTTGATTTTTACTAGATTATCAAAACTGATATGACCGAGTCTTTTGTGCCACAACCAATTTTCTTCTTTCTGTCCAATAAAACAAGCTCCTTTTGAAGTCTCTGAGAGCATGTACAGGTTGCCAGATGTCCTTGATCCAGTTGCTATTAATTTTCCACTGTTTGTTTTTCTGACTTCACAACCCTACTTCTTAAAAACTACTTCATGACCTTTATCACAAATCTGACTTACGCTCAACAAGTTATGTTTCAAACCATCCATAAACAAGACTTCTTCTGACTTAATTTTTTCGTCACTAATTTTAACTGAACCTTTGCCAACTATCTTAGCTCCATCATTATTTCCAAACTTTACTGAACCACCTTCATATTTCTTAACTTCTCAAATTTTTGTTTTTCACCTGTCATATGACTGGAGCATCCACTATCAAGTATCCATGGTACATATTTATTCTATGCTTTAAATTTTGTTTGTACGATTAAGGATTCCTTTTCTTCCTTAAGTCGCTCTTTTTATTTCCACTCCATTTTGATAGTAGTTTTGGGCTCTTGTTTTGCCTTTCCCTTATCAATAGCTTGTGCATGTTTTTCAGGAAGTTTTCTATTTTGTCTCATCCTATTTGGTTGAAATTTTCTTCCCTAAAACTGATTTGATGCAAATGTACTTCTTCAGTTTCTTGCAATGTGCCCAAAATTATGACAGTTATAACATTCTACTATATAATTCATCAAAGGAGAAAAATCATTTCTACTGGTGAAATTCCTTGGTCTTACATTATATTTGCAGTCTGAGATTTTATGTCCATAACCATTGCATTTAAAATAGAAACCAGAAAAGGGATAATTTAACCTGGGTGATGGTATTTTCCATGTTGTCATAGCAGCCATAGGTCTTCTTCTTCTTTGATGTGTGACATTGGTGAATCCATCATTTTCAATTCTCCTTTCGTGCCTGGCATTATTGCTTTCTTTTGCATGAGACATTTTTCCTTGGTCAACCTATTTCTTATTTTCATTCTTTATGGATTCTACATTTCTGGCCTTTGATCCATTTGATGATTCTCCTTCGATGAAACCCAGAAAAAATTTGATGCCTGCAGGCCTTTGGTCATTTATAATCTTATCCAGCTTCATAGAAATTTCTTCGCGTTTATGATAGCAACTAATTTTGTGATTCATATCTTCTATCTACGTCCGTAAACCAACATTCTCTTCTTCTAGTTTATAACAATAATCTATTTTCATGGTAATTTGTACTTCAAGATCTTCAGATATTTTCTTGTATTCTTTTTTCTGTACTTTCAGACTGGTTATGATTTCATTTGCATCCTCAAGCTTTTTTGAAATTTTCTTATTATTTTTCTTCTCTATTTTCTACTCTTCAAGTGCAGAGATCAACTCACCTTCTAGATCTACTTTAGCCTTAGGTTTTTCACCACATACTTTAGAGTTCACTCCTTCTTCCTTTTCTAATTTTACTTCTTCAAATGCCATGAAAAGAGCTTCACCACCTGCCATTGTGTTACTTCCAAGATCACCCTAGTCGGTTAAGCTTGTACAGGAACTTAGCTCTGATACCAATTGTTAGTATTACAATGACACTGAGAGGGGGGGTGAATTAGTGTAGCTCTTTAAACTTGAATTTATAACTCTTAATATCGCAACAATTAAAACTTATTACTAGATACAATAAGTATAACAAAAGAGCATCACACAACACAAGATTTAATGAGGTTCACCAATGTGGCTACTCCTCAAAAATTGACTACTTGGACTACCATCCAAATCTAGCCTTTGTAAAGCATCAACTTTACAATCAATTTATCAGCACCCACTAGAAGAAGCACCAACCCCTAATTTATCTACACTAATAGAAAGGAGCACCAACCCCTAATTTACCAGCACCAACTGGAAGGAGCACCAACCCCTGATTTATCTGTACCAATAGAAAGGAGCACCAACCCCTGATTTACCAACACCAACTGGAAGGAGCACCAACCCCTAATTTATCTTTGCTTTTGCAAGACCCTGACTGGTCTTCTTCACCTTTGCGTTCTCTATGCACTCTACTTTCTCTATGCAATCATAGCAGCACCTGGTCAAACTTCAACCTTTTCACTCTTTGTGCACTCTGCTCTCTCTATGCAATCACTTCGCCCACTCTGCTTCGTTACAGTCGAACTTCACGATCGTCTTCTCCCTTTTGCACACTCTACTCTCTTTGCAAATTTTGCACTTAGAACAATTCGACATGACTTGATCTCTGTGCACAATGATCGTATTTCACACACATTAAACTACACTTCAATTCTCCAAATAGCCCTCCTTTTATAACAATATTTTTTATGATGAAAACCCTAATCTTAGTCGGTTGTAAATCTTAATCTTAGTCAGCTTTCATAACAACTGTAAACCCTAATTTTAGTTGGCTGTCATTGGTCTTCGTTGGCTTCAACTCAAGAAGATGTTCGGTTTATCCATCGCTTGATGATTTCATTCTAGACAGACCCTATAACCGCCATACTGACTTTTGATCACTCTTCGTATTTCAACAGTATGAAATCACTCTGTAACTGCCCCTGTAAATGTCATAGTGATGTCGGTCCACTGTCACACTTCTCATTTCAGTTGGGTTCTCCTTCTTGACTTGCGCATTTACGACCTATCATGAAATCGTGACATTTCTGCCTTTGTAGCTTCTTTTGTTGCTATTGCCACAAAAATACATGTCATAATATCATGACACTTTTGCCTCCGTATGCTTTCTCTATTCTTTTGTCATGATATCGTGACATTTTTGCCTCCGTAGATTTCATCTTTTCTTTTGTCGTGATATCGTAACATTTTTGCCTCCGTATACTTTGTCTTTGATTTTGTCATGATATCATGACACTTATGCTTCCATAGACTTTGACTTTGCTTTTTTTGCGATATCGCGACACTTCTGTCTCCGTAGTCTTCAACTTAGCTTTTGTCACGAAATCGTGACACTTTTGCTTTCGTACTTAGCTTCTTTGCTTTTGTCACAAAATCGTGACACTTTTGCCTTCGAAGTCTTCTTCTCTACTTTTGTTGTGAAATCATGACACTTCTACTTCCATACTTTACTTCTTTGCTTTTGTCATGAAATCACGACACTTCTGCTTCTGAAGTCTTGCTTTTTGCTTTTGTCATGAAATCACGACAGTTCTGCTTCCGTACGCTTCCTCTCTTTCTTTTGTCACGAAAATATGACATGTCGCAATATCGTGACAATTTTCAAACTTACTTTCTCTCTCCTATTTTAGTCACGAAAATGCGACATGTCATGAAATCGTGACACTTTTCCAACTTTCTCTCTCCTATTTTAGTCGCAAAAATGCGACATGTCTCGAAATCATGACACTTTTCCAAATTACTTTCTCTCTCCTATTTTAGTCGTGAAAATGTGACATGTCGCGAAATCGTGACACTTTTCCAACTTACTTTCTCTCTCCTATTTTAGATGCAAAAATGCGACATGTCATGAAATCGTGATACTTTTTCAACTTACTTTCTCTCTCCTATTTTAGTCACGAAAATGCGACATGTCACAAAATCATGACACTTTTCATACTTGTTCTCTTTCTTAGAACTTGTCATGAAATCGTGACACTTTTTCCTACTTTCTCTTTCTCTTCCAACATGTCATGAAATCACGACAGTTTTTCCACTTGTATTTTTCTCTTCCAAACTGTCGCGAAATCGCGACAGTTTTTCTTACTTCTCTCTCTTCCAACATGTCACGAAATCACGATAATTTTTTTTGCTTTTTCTCTCTCTTCCAACATGTCACGAAATCGCAAAAGATTTTCCTGCTTTTTCTCTCTTCCAACATGTCACGAAATCGTGACAGTTTTTTTTGCTTTTTCTCTCTTCCAACATGTCACGAAATCGCGATATTTTTTCTTGCTTGTTGTATATGTCGCGATATTGCGACACTTTTCTTACTTGTATTTTTTTCTTTGATCTTTTGCATATGAGCCACTTCAGTCTTCTTAGAAAATCACTGTACATACTCTGAATAACCTTTGAACTCCTGTCTTCTACATTTGAATAGCTTTTGAACTTCCTGTCCACTACATCAACAGATTTATTTAACTGTGTTGACAACAATGACAATACTGTTGCTGCACCTTGCTCAACAAATCTTCCAATTTTTTGTCTAGGCATGCACTCGTTAGCTATAGCTCAACACTCAACATTGGTATAGACCAGAACAAAAGTTCCCGATCTAACCTCCAGAGTAGGTTGGTTCCTTATCAACTTGAGTAGGATGTTGACACTATTATGCTCACTTAGGGTTTTGAGATTAGGGTTGAAAAAGGGAATAGGGTTAGAGGAAGTGAACAAAAGTTGGATGGATAGGTTAACAACATTGACAATAGCATGAAAAATTTCCATAAAACCACACAAGATCACAATACTACAATCAACATTATCCTAAATCTTGAGTGCTTCATATATCAAAGTACATCAAAAAATAGTAATGTTATAGGGAAATTCCAACAACTGAACAATGACAATCCAAAAGATAAAATTAATCGAAGTCCAGTTTTAAAATAAATAAACCCTAGCATCATAGAACTAACCCTGAAAATAGACTCCAATTACTCTGATCACTAGTAAGCCAATCAAACTAATTCTCCTAGTACTAGTAGAAATGCAGTTTAAAAATTTGAACTTTCAACACAAAAGGTCTGAAGACACAAGTTTTAGCGTGAAGATCAATGTAATGCTCCTTCCATTAATTTTTAAAAAAATTAGTGTTACAAGTAAATACACTAGAGCCGACCCTTTAAAAATGAGGGTTCGATCCCTATTTATAGTATATGAAATCAAAATTCTATGGAACATTACAAAGATATATCTTTATCAAAATAAAACATAAAGAATCCAATTGGCAGCCCCTTACTGGTTCGATTCTTGAAAATCTAGCTATGAACAGTTGGCCATGGCAATTGGAACTCTACAACTTGTTGATCACAGACTCGAACTGGAGTTCTATTACTGGTCATCAGATTTCTGTCGTTGATCCTTCTTGGTAGCATTCGGTCACCGTAGATCTGTAACTATTTTCCATTTCTTGGTTCTTGAAAACCCTCAGTGCTTCGGCTTCTCTCCTTCTGTTACTTGATCTTGGCAAAGATTCTCTTATCTCTTTTATTTTCTTTTTACCAACCTTGACCGTTGATCCTTTTTCATCATGCGACTAAGAATAGATCAATCTGCCTTTAAAAAACTTTGATGACGTCACTGTTTAAATACCACAGAAACATAGAGCTCAAATCCGTATATGAAATGCCTTGATAGAAATCCAGACTCTAATCCACACCCTCTACTTATAATTCTTCATTGGCATCGATATTGGGAATGAATCCGCACAAAAAATGTGATGACATCACTATTTCTTGCAAAACTTTACGGATTCCAATTCTGGGCATGCACCTCTTCTTCCTCGGGCCTCCATTCCGGATCGAGGATAGACCATTATAGTGTTGTCTTGTATTCTGGGTGATATTAAGACTAAAACCACCCCTTTTTGCATGATTCCGCACCTTCTTGACCCTTCTGATCACCTTGTGTAGCCATTCCGGGCATAAGATAAGATATAGACCCTCTCCGGAATCCTTTCAACACTTAGACAATTTTTAGGCGCAAAATTATAGAGGTTGTCGCCAATCCACAAATTTTTCTAGCCGACGTCATCATTTCCCAAATATTTATGTGGATTCACACACCTTTGTTACCATTTCGGGATTCGAAGTAAAGAAATCAATGCGAATTATTTTTGGGTGCAAAAAATGACTAAGTTCGGTGGATTTTCTCCCTTGCTGTGAATCCGCTTCAAAATGCACTGTAATGGGTGCGGATTAGAATCTGCATGCCTCCTCATGCCTTAGAAAAATTTCAAAAAGAATCATCTTAGTTCATGTAGCCATTTTGGGCATACATTCTGGCGCCTCCCGGGTGGATTTGCTTGCTAAGCCATCGAACTCAGAACCTTATCCATTGGGCCATGGAGTCAAAAATATACAATTTACCATGCTTTAGAGAATAGTTTCCATATAAACTCTGCCCTCTAAAAATTTTTCAATATGCTTAGAGGGTAGAGGCTCATATGGAAATCATGCTAAAAACATACAGTCCTGCTCCAGCTATCTTCAACAACAAAAAAAACAGGTTCTATTGTGCTTACTGGCCCCATTTCTACTTTTAATAAGGCCCTATCACTGGAATGTCTTTACACAAAAATATAATTCTCATTCCTATCAGCCCTCATGATTTTATTACTCATCTGACACGATCATAACAATATAGAAATGAATTAAGCGTGACCCCCCTCGGGATCAAAAATGGTTTCATGTTGCTCATCCTCCTTTTGAACCTCTTCTTGTTCTTCTTCAACATCAATATCACCTTGCTCTTCTTCTTCTCTATCTTGTTCCTCTTCTTCCTCTACATCTTGTTCTTCTTCTGCCTCTACATCTTCCTGTCCTTCTTCCTCTGAAGGAGTTCTCTCTTTGTCCTCATCTCTAATACTACCACCAATTACTTGAACCATCATATCCAGAGTCTATAAAGCCTATCTCCAGGCTGCATCGGAGGGATTTGAAAATTCCTTCAGCTATTTATATACATATTCCAATTCTCTGATATCTTCGTAATTGACAACATCTCCCCTGTTAACTAGATCTTCCATGAGATCCTTCAATCTTGTTAGATAACTGATTAACTATGCAGCTTGTTACTGGTTAATTGGCTCCTCTAGGGTATCAATCTTTGATTCATCCTTGGTGATCTCATCCATACTCCCCTGGATCTCTCCTACAGACAACAAACTATTATCTTCTTTCCAAAAACCGGTAAAACCAACCTGCACCATTTCTTTATTAATGTCTACCACATGCTTAATGATCATTTCAATACGGTCAAATAGTAGCCATGCTCTTTGATTTGCCTTATGCCTTTTGACCACTATTCTTGAAACCACTCTAGCCAAATTCAATTCTTTACTTGAGATAGGTTTAGCTGCATCAGTGAGTCTGGCATCTACTAATTTGTACATTTGAAAAGTAGGCATTATCAAGGGCTGCAACTCTGCTGTGAATTTATCTAAATCTTCTTGTACTTCTTGGAGAAGAGTACTGGCATCATGTAGGAAATCAATGATATACTGTAGGCCTGGGCATTTTTCTTGTACTTCTACAAGAAATTCCTTTCTAATATTCTTCAAACCATCCTTGGAGAAACTAGGAGATTTGGCTTTCTCAATTTGCAACTGTTGCTTCAGGCTTTGAATTTATTTTGTCTATTCCTCATTCAATTTTTTTTGTTCTACCACCTGATCTTTGAGTTTCTTGGTTTCAACAGACTTCTCCTGCCAGCTCTTTACCTCTTTCTTTAAAGCCTTCTCTTTTTCCTTATAATTATTCATAGTTTTATTAAGCTTTTCAATTTTCTTTTCAAGTTTGCCCACCCTTTCTCTAAAGATATCATTCTTCACATAAAAGGTGTCCAAGTGAGCCTTGGAAATTACTATCTCATCTTCCTCTGGTATCTTTTCAATGTCCTCTATGATTTCTTCCACTTTATAGTCTTGGACAATCATCTCAGTTTTTGGCTTGCTAACAAGGGGAATCATAGATCTTGAAACTCTCTGCCTTGAAATGGGGTCAACATACACACTCCTTCTCACAACCATTCTACTAGAAGGCTTAGAGAGCTTATCAGCCCATAAGTCATTTATCTTTTGAGTGGCTGCCATTCCTTTTGGTACAACCATTTGACTTGCATAATTATAGGACAAAGGTGATGAAGACACTAAAAATGAAAGTTTTGAACTAGATGAGGATAGTGGGAGTGCTTGAGTTACTGCAAAAATGTACTTTACAATGGTAGACTCTATGATTACTATTGTGGTTGACATAGGTAAACTTATAGGAGTAGGCACAAAACTAGAAGTGGTATGAATGGGTGTGCTCGAAATAATTTGCTCTTTAGATAGTGGAGATGACAATGGAGAAGAAGAAACAATAGGGGGTAATGAAATAGGAATTTGAGAGAGTGAAGGTATGGATGTTACAGAGGCAACTTGAGATGAAGTGGGGGTGAAAATATAGTTTGAACCTCAGTGCTGATTGCAAAAACCTGAGGTGAACTCAGGGGTGGTGCATGTACTCTTGGAATTTCTTGAGCAACAGAATGGGAAGGGGATTTTATTGGGGAACCTTGAGAAGTATGAGGAGAAGAGGGATGAGAAAACATACCTTCACCTACAGATGTAGGGCTCTCTTGTTCAATATCTGTGTCCAACTGCTCTTGATGAAACGTCTCTTCAGGAGTTGAGACAACTATTTTCTCAGATGGAGATCTCGGATCTATCTTTTGTCTCTTTGACACCTCTGTTTCTTCTCTTTCAAGGACTCTTTTATTTTTTCTTAGAATCAACTGACTAGCAATCAATTCACTTTCATATGGTTCCTCTTCAGATATATCCCCCAAAAGTATTTTCTCAACAATAGGATTTATTTCTACTGATGTTGCGGCTGTAAAGGAAAGAGGGGTGAACCTGAAACTCTCATCTTTATTTTTCCAATCAATGGTTGTGAGTGGAGGCTATCCCCCAAACCTAAACGTTTAGGTTGAGTTCTTGCTTCAATCACTGGAGTACTAACAACCTTCTCACTTGCATATTGCATTTTTCTCATCATTTGGGCTCCCTTAGGAAATTTTTGAGCTTGTTCAACAGAAGGATGAAATGGTTTCAAGACCTCAACAACTGTTAAAGGTGCTTCTTGTTCTTCATTCTGAGTGTCTAGATCTGTGGGTGGAGAAAGGGATTCTGAGCCCACCTGAGACTTATCTACAATCAGTACAATTCTCCCAACATCTTTAGGCTTCCAAGTTTTAATTTTTTCATCATAAATATTAGAAAATTGTTGATCAACCTTCATTCCAAACTTGGATTTGGGATAAAATTTACCAATCTCTACCCTCATTCTCCACCAATATGAAATATTTGCCACATTCCATGATTCTCCATTTTTCTCCATTTCCTCCTTAGGAGGGGTATCTTCTTCTAGTTGGGTGTCCTTTCTCTTTCCAGTATTACCTTCTATTTCACCAATGATAGCCTCGGTAAGCCGATGTTTGGGCTTCCTCTCAGGGTCATAATCATTAATCTGTTCATAGAAATCAAGCCATGGTGGCAACTGTGCCATATTTGAGATGTTCCAGTATAGAAGAGAGGACTCATTATTATTTCTACCTCGCTCAAAATGGGGCCTATGTTTCTTTTCAAACTTATAAGCTTTATCCCCATTCAGGGCTATATTCTTAGCCATAAAAATACCATCAGGGTCATAGCTCCATCTCTGTGGGATGTAAAATAGACCTAGTTCATCAAGGTACTGCTCTATTCATTCATTTTGCCCTTTCTTGGTGATAGTTATATCATCTAGAGTATGGTAAGTCAAAAGAGATTTCCTCTTCCTTCCTGATCCATAGTTCAAATCAATATATTCATCTTGCCTCAAGTACTCTAGGGCAAACAACCTGTTTGTCACAAAATGCGGTAAGAGGAAAGGTTTTCCCATGAAACCATATAATCTGATAATAGTGCCCTCATTTAGAAAATACCAATCCCCTTCCTCTGCACCTTCAGTTCTTAGGGTCTTCTTAGCCAATGGGGGCAACCTAGGGCATTCTCCATACATTATTTTTAGGGCAGGCCCTAAAAATTCAAGATTAAATCTATAAAAAGACTCATTATTTCTCAAGTGACTGGTCCAATAGTAAATAGGTTGGGTTCCTCCATCATTGGTCTTATCTTTGACTAGAATCCAGGGCATCTTATCCCTCATAGTAGCATAGAACATCCATACCAAGCTTGAACAATGCCTGAAACTATTAGAGTCAGAGCTCTTCTTCATGCTTACAAGTTGCTCATGAATCCTCTGAGCCAAAAAAGTAGACCAATCAAAATAGATTACCCTAGTACCCCTATCTACGACTCCTTCATACATTTTCTCATTCGCAATATAGTAAGTTGTCACAATTTTCCAACCTTGTACTTCTTCATCTGAGTCCATCCCATCCATACAAGCTAGCATAGAATATATTACAGAGTTGGAGAATTTTCTAATGCTGATGGGGACCTTGGGCAATTTTGGTCTAGGGTTGAGATTGAGTTGCTTATATACCCATTTTTTAAAGAATTCCCCATCATTGGCCCTTTTCTATGTAGTATAGAATCCGGCTTGAGTGACAACCTTAAACTCTCTGGGAGCTACAGGGGGGTTAGATCCTGGGGCAAACAACTCATGACATTTGGCGATAGTGATTCTAAATAGGGTTTTCCCCTTGTGGGTCTTAATAGCCTTGGCCAAAGGATCATAAAATTTGACTATGGCAGCTATTAATTCAGGACATGGATGCACAGGATCACAGATGTAAAAAGGAAGGTATGAGAGTACAACACACTTACCTTCCACTGATAGAGGAGATCCCTTCTTGAATCTCTCACAGACCATCCTCCTAAGCCTCGTCCTCTCGGTTAGAACTAGTCTTGTATCCCCAATGGCTTCTACCTTATCGATGAACGGGCTTACTGTCCTCCTCTCTGAGGTCTCTACTTCCTGAGTTTGTTTGGCCACCATAATTTTGATGCTTTGAGTTATCTTAGAAGATTTTATAGAATTCTCCACACGTTCATGCTTTCTCTCCCTTTTCTAGATAAATTTTGTATGCATTATGCCAAAAAGCCAAAAAATTGGGTACTTAATATTTTGGTGAATGCACGATTCTCGCCATTAATGCGGTCGTTATACATTTCATCCATTGGCACACTTCTCAATTCTCATTATTAAATTTTGGTGATTCAAAATCTGCAACTCAAATTTTATTGGATGAATTCCAGTTGGCATTGCCACCTCATCATAGCATTTTACCAGCTAACTACCTTAAATGCAACTTTTGTAATTAGATGTGACCGACTTGTCTTTTCTTGATCCCATTCTGCTACTTTTTAGTGTTTTTCGTGTGGATCTGAATAGTCTCCACTCCGGGCCTTAACAAGTGTACTTAGGTACGGAATGAGATTTCACCATTTCTCTTGTCAACACTTAGTCATTCTTCGACTTAAAAATACAAAGTGCAAAAAAGAAAAAAGAAAGCAGAAATGAAATATAGAAAGAAAAATACAACTATGTTACAATCATGAATATGTACATATGTTACAATGGATTCCAAAATTTAGACATAATAAAGTTTGAGATGGAAACCGTTCACCGGGATTGGCTGTACATTTCCATTTGGATCTTCAAGTTGGAATACATTGGAGTCTTTGGCTTCCACTATCTTGAAAGGGCCATCCCAAAAAGAATCAAACTTCTCATGTTTGCCAGGTTTTGCTCTATCAACATTCCACCTGAGAACAAGGTCTTCCACTTGGAATTTTCTGAATCTGGCCTTTTTATCGAACCAAGCCTTCATCTCCGAACCATGTCTCTAAAATTTCTCATATTCTTGAGTCCTACTTTCTTCCAACTGTAACAAATGAGTCAATCTGGTTTCTAGTGGACCTCCTTCTGATTCTTCTTCTCCAACTGCCAACTTAAGGGTTGGGATATCTAGGTGTACAGGTAGCACAACTTCCTTGCCATATACCAGAGCGTAAGGGGAAGTCTTGATGGACCTCTTTATAGTGATCCTGTCAGCCCATAGAACTTGATCTAGGAGTAGGTGCCAACTTCTTTTATTACCTGCAAGTGATCTTCTAAGCATCCTTAACAGGTTTTTGTTAGTGGATTCGACAAGTCCATTTCCTTGAGGATAATAATTTGAAGTATTCTTGAGAGTGATTCCATATTTACTAGAAAACTCGATGTACTTGGCCCCTATGAAAGTTGGGCCATTGTCACTGACCAGAGCTTCTGGAACTCCGAACCTAGAGATCAATCCTTCCATAAAACTGATTACTATTTCTTGATCTGATCTCTTAGTGGGAATAGCTTCCACCCACCTTGTAAAATAATTTATGGCAGTCAAAATATACTTGTGCTCTACTGATGAGTTGGGATTAATAATTCCTATAAATTCAAGCCCCCATTGTTGAAAAGGTTCTTCAACTTGTATTGGTCTGAGGGGAAATGCAGGATTCCTCACCTTCCCAACGTATCTTTGGCATTTGTCATAGGCTCTGGTAATATTATAAGTGTTTGCAAACATAGTAGGCCAAAAATAGCCTGCTCTTATAATTTTTAATGTTGTAACCCTGCCTGAACTATGACCTCCAGCTGGTCCTCCATGAAACTGCTCAATGACTTTCTTTTGTTGATCATCACTTAAGCATTTTAGTAGGACTCCATCTAAATTTCTCCTATACAAACCCTCTGGCAGTAATACATATTTTAGAGCATGAAGTCTGTACCTCCTTCTTTGAGATGAGTTTAGACTCTTGGGGTAGACCCCTATTTGAAAGTATCTTGTCATTTTTTCAATCCAATCGGAGCTATCCATTCCTTGTACTTCCTCCTGATCTTCATCCTCCCTCTATGTAGCTATTATCTCTGCTGCTACTACTACTTCTATCAGGCCTTGGCATAGGGCTCTACCTCTTACCAACCTGGTGGGATGTATTTCCATGTCATATTCCTAAATCTTAGTAATCCATCCAACTCTCTTATCACCTAGGTCCCCTTGTAGAATGAAGCTCCTTACGTCTGGGTGAACCACGTATACCAGAGTTTTACCTTGCACCAAATACTGCCTAAATTTCTTTAATGACTTCATGACAACAAACACTTGCCTCTCAATAAAGTTATATTTGATCTGATAATCATGGAGTGTTTGGCTCCAAAAGAATATGGGATGCTCTTCACCTTGATTACCCTTCTGAGTCAGTACTGCTGCATAACTTTCTTCAGCTCCATAAGCATAAAGGATAAAATATTTACTAAAATCTGGATTCACCAGTACTGGAGCCATCACAATAGACTGCTTGATTATTTCAAAGGCTTGTTTTCTTATTTCAGTCCATTTGAATTCTACATTTTTCTTGAGTAACTCGGATATGGGTCTTACTTTCTGTGCAAAATCAGAAATGAATTTTTTGACAAAGTTGATTTGACCCAGGAAATATTGCAAGGCCTTTTTGTTTGTAGGTAGTGTTAGAGCAAGGATGGCTTTAACTCTCTTAGGATCAATAGCCATACCTTCTTTCGAGACCACATGACCTAGCAGTTTCCCTTCGTGAACCCCAAAGAATGATTTCTTAGGATTCAAGGAGATACCAAATTCTCTACACTTTTGAAAAACTTGTTCGAGATGTGCTAGGTGATCATGTTTATTGTGTGAAAACATAGTCATATCATCTAAATAGATCAGAATAAATTTATTGATTAGCTCTCCAAAAGCATAATCCATGGCTCTCTAGAAGGTAGCCCCTACATTTGATAGTCCAAAAGGCATCCTCTGGTAGGAAAATGTACCCCATTTTGTGGTGAATGTTGTTTTATGTTGATCTTCATCTTTCACCCAAATCTGGTTATACCCAGAGAAGCCATCAAGTAGGGAATAACTTTCTGCCCTTACAACCATTTGTATAATCTGATCAATTTGTGGGAGGGGGTAATGATCCTTAAGGGATGCTTGATTGATATTTTTGAAATCAACACAGAGGCGTATATCTCCATTCTTCTTTCTCACTGGTACCAAATTGGCTACCCAAGTTGAATGTTTAATCGGGTAAATGATCTTGGCTTTTAATAACTTCAAGAGCTCTTCTCTCATGATGACTTCAATCCTTGGGTTGACTGGCCTTTGCTTTTGCCTAAAAGGCTTGGCGTTTGGTTCTAGTTCAATAGTATGTTGGATAACCTTTTTATCATATACCTTTAGATCTTCATATGTCCAGGCCACAATGTCCTGATATTTAAGGCATAAAGCCTTAATATCTTCTACCTCTTCTGGAGAACATTTAATCCCAAGATTTAGCTTCTTTTCTATTCCAACTTCCACTTCTTTATAGATTTTCTCACTGATCTTCATAGACTTGATCTTCTTTCTATCTTCGTTATCAAACAGGTTTTCCAATGTGACCAATCCCCTAGGGATATGATTATTCCTCAGTTGAATTACATCTCGTTGATCTATCTCATCAGGGTTCTCTTTAGGGACATTAGAAAAACATGCTTCTCTAACTAGAAAGTCAATTATTTGTTCATCACTTTCAAACACCTACCAAAAAATCTGTTTGTCTGGTACTACAGGTCTAAAAATCATTTTGACCCCCTTGGCCTTTTTACTCCCGTAGTCAATAGAAGGGTGGAAGTTGGCACCTTTGGTTGCTAGAGCATCTTCCAGAGTATTCTTCCCCTTGGGGACAAATCTTATGTTTAGGGCATCGAAGGATTCCATAAAATCCCATACCCTATTCCTGTATGCTCTTAGGTAATGGTGTTTGCTATTGCACCTACCTCTCACCTGATTTATGATTAGCTCAAAATCACCATATATATCCAACATCTTAATGCCCATACTTTCTGCCTGCATTAATCCAAGACACAAAGCCTCATATTCTACAACATTATTTGTGCATGACCATGTCAATCTATAAGTGAAACTCTTTGCTTCTTCTGATGGGGATTGAAATATCACGTTGGCCCCTACACCGTTTCGGCACTTAGCACCATCAAAGTGCATTGTCCATGTTTCTTCCTTTCTCAAAGTCTGGTTAGATATGGCAGGGATTTTATTTTTTGATTCTTCTGAGATACTGTATGTTCCCATACCAGTCCCAAACTGACTGTAATATTCTCTGAAGGGTAACTCATCTTCAATATCTAAACCCTCAAAATCATCAACTATTTTAGGTTCTTCCATAGGGGTGAAGTTACACATATCTTCTTCAATTTTTTCAATATGATAAGCCATAGGTTTTTTAGGTGTTATCCGGATCCTCTTTCCTTTGAAATGGATTACCATGCTAGAATAATCCATATACATGCATCCCCCAAATTTTGCAGTAAATTCTCTTGAAAGACATAAACCGAAGTAAGGCTCCAAATCCACAACTATAATTTATTGTATTACTATTATCTCAGGGGCTCTATGTAATCTCATTAAGACATATTTTATGACTCCCACTATTTTAACTGGTGTCCCATCTAACTACAACACTCCAAGGCAAGATCGGGTATACTCCATACCCATTTCTTCGCAGACTTGCTTTGGGCATAACTGTGGTAGATGCTCCCGAATCTATCATGCAATTTATGACCACCCATCCCTCCATCCTTAGAGATATATAAAATGGGGGAGGTTTGTTTTTTAACTCAGTAGGAGACATTTCTCTTTTCTTTGGGGGTATACTCAAGATTGTAGTGGTTTGCTTATCTTGTGGGTATTTGTTGAGAGAGGCTTTAAGTAAATCAATTTGGCCCGGGATGAACAGAGTATCATACAAACTGGCCTTAGATGGGATCTTTTTCATTTCTTCAATAATATTGTATTCATATCTGGTCAGGGTAGACTATCCAGCCCCCTTTTCTGGCTCACCATACTTTCTTTTATACTATTGGGTGACTTCTATTCTTTACCTTTTGGTGATAGAGGGGAACCTAAGCCTTTCTTGGGCTTCATCTTTAGATCTCCTCTGATCTTCTTTAGTTTACTTTTCCAACCTCCTAGGTAGACTATCAGTATTTTCTTGCTCTTTCTCTCTAGGGGTAGGTTGTCCATCCTTTCTTTGGGAAGGCACTTGAAACTGCCCCATATTTTGAGGCTCAACTTGTATAGCTTTCTTTCCAGACCTTGTCATGATAACTATTGGACTGTCTTCCTCCAATTCTTTCCTAGTCATGATCTGATTTTGTTGCCATAGCATATTTATTCTTCCCTTTTGATTTTTCTTAGCCTGCTCTATCACCGTTTGAACATGATGTTGATACAAGACACAAGACTGAGAGTCATGTGGGTCATTGCAGACCAAACACCACACATTTGCAAGAGTGGTATCCGAGGAGTACTCTGGTTCCTCATATATTGCATTGACCTTGACTCCAGAATTATTATTAGGTCTAGGTCTCTGATCCTTGTTTATATAGGGAAACCTCCTCTGCTGAGACCTCTCCATTTCTCTTTTCTCCATGGAACTCATTTTGTTACTCAAGGACTTCAAGGTATTTTGGATATCTAGGAGAACAAAGCTTTCTTGAGGAATTTGAGTGGGAAGTGGAGGAAAAGGGATCTTTGTGGGTTTTGGCTAGGGAATGGAAGCCATTTGTGGGAATGGAGATGATAATGGGGGTGGGTCCATGTAAGTAGTGGTTACCACCTACCCTTTGAAACTGCTTGTTTCTTGATCATAAGGTAAAACAACCTTAGGGGGTAGTCTTCCCACATTTATCAGGATATTTTCTGCATGAACTGCAACATTATATACTCGAGGGAAATCTTCTATTCCAGATTGCTGAGTTTGTAAGCCTAGCTCTGATCCGAGAGCTCTAATATAATACATATAGGCTAAACTTGCAGCTGGTCTAGCCATAGGGGTATTCATTTCCAAGTTCTACTGAACCTAAGATTAAAATCTGAAATTGATTCTTGAGGTCCCTTCTGTATAGAAGTAAACTGGTTAAGCAAGGAGAAGGGATCAACAGACTCATTTAATTCCTCTATAAATGGCTCAGCTAATGAAATCCATGAGGTAATGGAACCATCCTCTAAGGTTCTAAACCAATGTAAAATATTCCCTCTAAAATATAGGGCTAGGACCCTTACAATAACATCCTCATTTTTTATGTTATGAATAGCTATTAAATTGAGGATATCTTGACAGTGCTCATATGTCATTTTTCCTATTCCATCATATGTAGGTATTGCTTTGGATAATGCTTGGGGAATTACGTGCATGTGAGTGAGGTGAAGGGGACCAGATGTGTCCCAGTTGGGGCACTTCTGGAGGGGTTGATTCTGTGCAGCATTTGCTTGATTCAGATTTGCATTTGCTGCCATGTTTCTAGGTAGAGTCACTACTAGGGGAGGGTTTTGGTCAACTACCAGATTTTCTTGAATAGGATTTTCTTTAGGGGGATCAACCTCTTCTTTAAAATCTCTGTGTAAACTCCTTATAATAGTTGTACCTCTATAGGGTAACTCAAAAAGGAAGAAATAATCTAGATTGTTTCTTCTAGAAGACCTGGTATACATGAAAGGATACTAGTCTATAGGGGTGATTCTCTTCCAAGCTCACTTCTCAGTGGAGTCGCTAGGTGAATTAATTATTCTCCACTCAACGAGGTCAAGATAATTCACCAAATATTGATTCCTCTAGGAAAAATAGACCATTAATCAGTGATGGGCTTTCGTGTTCCTTGTGAACTGGTCCCATCGGGCATGCCAAAAATTGTTGGGCACTGAATTGCATTTGAGATTTACTCAACACTATAGTTGTCGATCTTCCAATTTTTTGTCTAGGCATGCGCTCGTTAGCTACAGCTCAACACTCAACATTGGTATAAACCAGAACAAAAGTTCTCGATCTAACCTCTAGAGTAGGCTGGCTCCTCGTCAACTTTGACAGGATGTTGACACTATTATGCTCACTTAGGGTTTTGAGATTAGGGTTGAAGAAGGGAATAGGGTTAGAGGAAGTGAACAACAGTTGGATGGATAGGTTAACAACATTGACAACAACGTGAACAATTTCCATAAAACCACACAAGATCACAATACTACAATCAACATTATCCTAAATCTTGAGTGCTTCATATATCAAAGTACATTAGAAAACAGTAATGTTATAGGGAAATTCCAACATCTAAACAATGACAATCCAAAAGATAGAATTAATCAAAGTCCAATTTTAATATAAATAAACCCTAGCATCATAGAACTAACCCTGAAAATAGATTCCAATTACTATGATCACTAGTAAGCCAATCAAACTGGTTTTCCTAGTACTAGCAAAAATGCAGTTTCAGAATTTGAACTTTCAACATAAAATATCTGAAGACACAAGTTTTAGGGTGAAGATCAATGTAATGCTCCTTCCATTAATTTCTAAAAAATTCACAGTGTTACAGGAAAATACACTAGAGCCGACCCTTTAAAAATGAGGGTTTGATCCCTATTTATAGTATATGAAATCAAAATTCTATGGAACATTACAAAGATATATCTTTATCAAAATAAAACATAAAGAATCCAGCTGGTAGCCCCTTACTGGTTCGATTCCTAAAAATCTAGCTATGAACAGTTGGCCATGGCAATCGAAACTCTGCAACTTGCTGATCACAGACTCGAACTGGAGTTCTATTACTGGTCATCAGATTTCTATCGTTGATCCTTCTTGGTAGCTTTTGGTCATCGTAGATCTGTAACTATTTTTTGTTTCCTGGTTCTTGAAAACTCTCAGTGCTTCAACTTCTTCTGTTACTTGATCTTGGCGAAGATTCTCTTATCTCTTTTATTTTCTTTTTACCGACCTTGACCGTTGATCCTTTTTCATCATGTGGCTGAGAATAGATCAATCTGCCTTTAAAAACTTTGATGACATCATTGTTTAAACGCCACAGAAACATAGAGCTCAAATCCGTATATGAAATGCCTTGACAAAAATTTGGATTCTTTTTTTTTGGTAGATAAGATACTATAGCATTAATACTAGGTTTTACAGGTTGATCCAAAAATTTTTACAACAATCAACCCAGGGCTATTTATTAACATGTCCTTACTAAGGATCCTATATATGTAAAATCTACATGCCGCCAAATCCATTACATTTGATAAGGTACATAGTCTGTTATCAAAAAGAAACTTCCCATATAAAATTTTGTGTATACCCCAAGAAAACACACCTATATCATAATTACAAAAAAAGAAACAGACACAAATCCCTTCTTTGAAATAGTAGAGAAACAAAAAGTTGCAGACACACATAGCAGAGTACTGAAAAAACTCCCACAAGCTCTGTATTGACAATTAATCTTAATAATTCTTTGGTAATTGCTTTCTTCCATATATGACATGCTTTGGGACCACATCCCGTCTTGGCCAATCAGCCTTGGAGAAGTGAACCTACTGGCTAGATTTATGGCAATGGCTATCTGGTGGTCCATGTGGTTCTAGTTCGAAATCTTATATTATCGTTTCTTTCCTACCTTATGATTATCAACCAACCTCAAATTACTAAGATGACTAGGAGCCATGTTATCTGACATATGACTATCCCCATTAGTCTTTGTGGTATTTCCAAGCAGCATCCACCAAGACTAATAGCTCGAATAATTTTTATTGTGAGTCCATTTCAAAAACCAGATGGGAATAATCATAGCCTTCAAACTTATAGTGCCTTCCCTATTGGTAAATTTGACTATCATTCTTGGAATTCTTGTTGAATAAGCTCCTCTACTTCACTCGGGACACCGTGTTCCCATTTGAAAATTTTGTCACCATTGACACCCAAATTGGCCAGCTTATCAGCAACTTTGTTAGCTTCCCTAAAGACATGTTGGGCTTTTCTATTCTGTCTTCCTTGGAAAATGATCCTAACCTCTTCAAAAACTGTTTTAATCCTCCAAGGAGGTGTTTTCCAATTATTAAGGAGAATTATAACATGCATAGAGTCTCCTTCTATGATAAAATTGCCTTCTAAGTCTTGAGTCATTTGAAGTCCTCTCCATATAGCTCTAGCTTCAACTTCGTTGTTCGTCCTTATTCCCAAATATTTAGAAAATGCAAGCATCATATTCCCATTATAATCTCGTACAATGTCCCTAGTTCCTGCTCTGCCAAGATTATCCTTAGCTACTCCATAAAAATTAAGCTTAAACCAACCTATAGGAGGTGGGGACCACTTAACATTGGCTCTAGGGTTGACTACCCTAGGCACAGACTCATCTAAACAAGTTTAAAATTTTAAGAAATCGTGGTCTCCTATATATGAGGTTTACGACTATCAAAATGGATAAGGTTCACATTCTCATTGGCAAAGGATAGGATCCTGGCAATGATAGTTTGATGATCATGGATAGACTCATTAAAGACTATATGGTTCCTTTCTAACCACACCTACCAAAGATAGTGATTGAGACAAATTTTCCACATGTATCTAAGTCTTTGGATTGAAAAGGGGTAAGGCCACTAGATGAACAAATCAAGTATGATGGTTGGTTTAACCCAAGAAATATTGAAGGCCTAAAAAACCCCACTTAGGACAGTCAAGGAAAAAGGGCACTCAAGGAAAATGTGATAAATGGTCTCCCAATTAGCCCTACATAGATAATAGTGATTAGTGATACAAATACCTTTATGCATCATATTATCAATGGTTAGAATTCTTCCTTGGATAACCAACCATGAAAAGATTGTAATTTTTAGAATTAAATTTTTTATCCAAACTAAGTCCTTTTGGAGGACAAAATTCTCGTCATCAAGCAAAAGCTTGTAAGCTGAATTAACATCGAACTGGTCATTTTTTTTAGGAGCCCGGGTCACTTGATCTTCCTTCGGTATCATGGGGATAAAATGTTGCCTAAGAATGTTACAAATATCATTTAATTCTGCTTGAAATCCCTAAATCCTTATTTTTTTCCACTTCATTCTGCCTTTGTCCTCAACCATATAATCAGAGATTTTTCTACCAATGAGTTATTTCGTGATATCTTTGATTCGAGCTAAGTTAGGATATTGCATCAGTGGTTCATCCTTAGCCCACCTGTCATTCCAAAAATTTATCCTCTCACCATTGCCTAAAACCCATCTTAAACCTTTTTTTATGATTTCCTTACAATTGAGAATTGCTTTCCAAAAAGCAAAACCTCTGATTGGAACTGAGTCACTTAGAAATTCCATATTTTGAAGATACTTTTGTTTTATGATAGTTGTCCATTCATTTTCTTCACCAAAAATGAGGCACCACACCTACTTAGCTAGTAAAGCTAAATTCATATGAGCAATTCTCCTTAGACCTAAGCCCCCATTTTCCCTGGGTCTGCACACTTTGGTCCATCCTACAAGGTGTATCCTTTTTTTCTCCTCTGATTCAGTCCATAAAAATTCTTTTTGGAGTTTCTTAATTTTTTGGAAAACCTTCACAAGGGCTTTGAAAACGAAGAGAAAATAGACTAGAATGCTCTGAAGAGAGGCCTTAGTGAGGGTCAGCTTTCCTGCTTGAGATAGAAGATGACCTTTCCATCCAGCAAGTTTTTTGGAATTCTTTCAATAACCCTGTCCCATATTGACTCTCTTGAATAACTAATGAAAATAGAGAGACCAAGATATGAAGTGGGGAGGTTTGCTATATCAAACCATAAAATTTTTGCAATCCTTCCTTACCTCTGAATGGGGGTATTCAAGAAATATAACTTGCTTTTACTAAAATTAACATTCTATCCAGCAGTGTCCTCGTAGAGTTGTAGGATGTATTTAATTCTTTTGGCCTCAACCACTAACACCTTAGTCAATAAAAGGGTATCATCGATGAATTGTTGGTGAAAAATAGCCCTAGTGAGAGATGTCTTGATTCCTGATATTATCCTTGAACTGCATTCACAGTGCTCCTGGTTTGTTTAGGACTAAACTGGGGGGAGGCAATTTATTGCATAACTAGACTACAATATTCCTCAGTCTGAAGAGTTTCACATATCTCCACCCCTACATCCAAATATTCTCATTTTTTCATGTATTTCCCTGGTTTGCAGGACGACCCCTCAGTAGGATTCACCTAGATCTTAGTGATGATGTGAGGGAAATGAGATTTTTTATTTTCCAATGCCTCAAATTTCTTCCTACTAATCCACACCATTTTCTTATAATTCTTCATTGGCATCGATATTGGGAATGAATCCACACAAAAAATGTGATGATGTCACTATTTCTTGCAAAACTTTGTGGATTCCAATTTTGGGCATGCTCCTCTTCTTCCTTGGGCCTCCATTTCAGATCGAGGATAGACCATTATAGCATTGTCTTGTATTTCGGGTAATATTAAGACTAAAATTGCTCCTTTTCATAATTATGCACCTTCTTGACCCTTCTAATCACCTCGTGTAGCCATTATGGGCATAAGATAAGCTATAGACCCTCTCTGGAATACTTTCAACACTTAGACAATTTTTTGGTGCAAAATTATTGAGGTTGTCACAAATCCGCAACTTTTTTAGTTGACATCATCATTTCCCAAATATTTATGCAGATTCACACACCTTTGTTACCATTTTGGGCTTCAAAGTAAAAAGGTCAATGCAAATTATTTATGGGTGCAAAAAATGACTAAGTGATGGTGGATTTTCTCCCTTGTTGTGAATCCACTTCAAAATGTTATTTTATCCCCACCTTTCATATCTAGTTTATAGCCATATTTCCCATTTATTTCTATAATTTCCTATTTCTTTCCTGTTACCCTCAACTTTAAACTGATCATTAGTTTAGTAAGGGAACCAGACCTCTCTAGAGATTGACCTGAAGGATGTCCCTTTCCTTCACCCTCTCAATTTTGGCCAGGTCTAGGCTTCACAAATATAACTTTTATACTTAGGCAGATTCGTGACCAACATTATGTATAGGATAAATATGGCCTAGAGTGAATGACCATAGTTCAAGCATTATTAGGAAATTAAGTAATAGAGTTATGAGATTATATTCTCTTTGTATGTGTGTTGCCTCACTTATAATGATGTACCTTGGTCAAGATAAGGATAATATCATTGCATTTACATATATTTCAGTTTGGTATGGATATGGAACATGAAACTATTCGTATTTCCCATATTTACAATATAGAGAACATGACTATAGAGGGGATACTCCTAAAAACTTTGATGTTTTATTAGTATAATGTGAAATTAGGATGAGATTGAGATATTATTATTGCAAAGTATGGTCAAAAGTTTGGATGGAATAAAAACACTAATAAGGTTTGATAGGGATCATTAAAGGAAGTGTAAAAGAATAAATATGTCAAGATGGTTTAAGATCTTCAAGGTTTGAATGAAGTGATTTTAATATTGCTTGGCCCTATATAATAATGATTTCCAACTTGTTGTTCTCTTAATTATTTAAATATTAACTATTGTGCTTGATGTATAACATAGTGTACACTCCAAAATAAGAAGTAACATGTGCTTGTCTCATGTACTATATAATAATGTAATTTGACAAGTATGTTTACAATATAATTTATTAAGAAGATAATATACATAGAAAAATATATATTGAATATTCTATCCCTTAACCTATATGGTAATCCTATAAAATTTATTTTATATTGCTTGAAATCAATAGAAACAAAATATATAAAATTCCAAATGATGTATATTAGTTCAACATTATGCAAACATAGGAACTAGACAAAAAAGTAAATTCAAATTGAAATTATGAAATATTATGTAATAAAAACCTATGATCAATGTAAATATAATAGAATTTATGACAATATAGACATAAATTCAATGTAGAATCAACATGCATAATGTTATAAATTGTAGAGGGGGGAAACTACCCTACCGTGTACGATTCTCAAGGTTGGATTTGCAAGAGAAAGCCTTGAGGATGTTGTTCTCTACACTTAGTGCTAGAAGGAAGGGTTCACTAGGAATGGTTTAGGGACTCACTCCAATTCCTCTGGTTTTCAAGAATTTTTGATGTATTTGATTCAAGACAAACACCTAGATTTGGCCTTTCTAGATATGTGCTATAAAAGATAAAGGATAATGCAAAAATACTGAATGTAAGAATACAAGAGCTAATCCTAGAAAAATTCTTCCTTTGAATGCTTTTATAAACCAAGAGTTCTAAATAGATAATCTTTAAGCAAGGGCTCAAGAAGAGATGCACAAACATAATTAACCCTAAGTGCACACTATATGTTGTTTATCTTTCAAATGTCTAAAAATTAATTAAATATATTCCTATTAAATTAGATCTTGGGTTTATAATAGAAATATAAAGCATACAACAAACATCCTAAAGACTAATTGGAATACTTAGCTTATTTGGTGATTTATCCTTACCTTTATCCTTTGTTCAATGATATCAACAATTCATGTTCTTGCAAGACAACTTGAGAAACACTTAAAAAATATGATTAGCATTAGGGGGTCTACTTAGGTCATTGTACAGTAGTGCTTGGAGGCACATCAGTTAAGACCCATAGGTCCTTTTAGCTGACCTTTGATAAATAAAAGCATAAATTGATCTTTGAAAGAAAATAAACATAATACAATACAACAAAATAGAATTATGGAACCTTAAAACAAAATGTAGTATCAAGATCTAAATGTAGCCTAGAAAGTAATGGTGAAGTCTGGGATAGTAGATTGCACCCAAATTTTTCTTAGGTGATATTGTACCCTGTAACAAGCGAGTGCGATAATACACAAGCAAAATTGTGCCTTGTAGAAGCCCAGGCATGATTTTATCGAAGTGAGACTAAACGTCTAAGGTCATATCAAAATGATTTAATCTAAATACAATAAATGAAAATGAACATGCAGTAGAGTGCTTTCACCTGGAAGGGTGCAAGGAAGTAGAAAGAAATATTTGAGATCTCCCAAATGGTTGGTCTCTCCTTTAGGGATTCAACACTAATCCACTGATCGTGATCAAAAGCAATCAATAATCCAATAGAGCAGAAAACCAATTAGTGGGTTTTGGCTAGGGAATGGAAGCCATTTGTGGGAATGGATATGATAACAGGGGTGGGTCAATGTAAGTAGTCGTTACCACCTACCCTTTGAAACAACTTGTTTCCTGATCATAAGGTAAAACAACCTAAGGGGGTAGTCTTCCTACATTTATCAAGACATTTTATGCATGAACTATAGCATTATATACTCAAGGGAAATCTTATATTCCATATTGCTGAGTTTGTAAGCCTAGCTTTGATCTGAGAGCTCTAATATAATACATATAGGCTAAACTTGCAACTGGTCTAGCCATAGGGGGTATTCATTTCCAAGTTCTACTTAACCTAAGATTAAAATTTGAAACTGATTCTTGAGGTCCCTTCTATATAGAAGTAAACTGGTTAAGCAAGGAGAAGGGATCAATAGACTCATTGAATTCCTATATAAATGGCTTAGATAATGAAATCCATGAGGTAATGGAACCGTCCTCTAAGGTTCTAAACCAGTGTAAAATATTCCCTCTAAAATACAAGGCTAGGACCCTTACAATAACATCCTCATTTTTTATGTTATGAACAACTGTTGAATTGAAGATATCTTGACAGTGCTCATATGTCGTTTTTCCTATTCCATCATATGTAGGTATTTCTTTGGATAATGCTTGGGGAATTGCGTGCATGTGAGCGAGGTGAAGGGGACGAGATGTGTCCTAGTTGGGGCACTTCTGGAGGGGTTGATTCTATGTAATATTTTCTTGATTTAGATTTGCATTGACTGCCATGTTTCCAGGTAGAGTCACTACTAGGGGAGGGTTTTGGTCAACTACCAGATTTTATTGAATAGGATTTTCTTCAGGGGGATCAATCTCTTCTTCAAAATCTCTATGTAAACTCCTTATAATAGTTTTACCTCTATAGGGTAACTCAAAAAGGAAGAAAGAATTTGGATTGTTTCTTCTAGAAGACTTGGTATACATGAAAGGATACTAGTCTACAGGTATGATTCTCTTCTAAGCTCACTCCTTAGTGGAGTCTCCAGGTGAATTAATTATTCTCCACTCAACAAGCTCAAGATAATTCACCAATTTTTTATTCCTCAAGGAAAATAGACCATTAATTAGTTGTGGGATTTCATGTTTCATGTGATCTGGTCCCACCGGACGTGCCAAAAACTATTGGGCACTGAGTTGTGTTTGAGATTTACTCAACACTATAGTTGTCGATCTTCAAATTTTCTATTTACGCATGCACTCATTAGCTACAGCTCAGCGCTCAACATTGGTATAGACCAGAACAAAAGTTCCTAATCTAACCTCTAGATTAGGTTAGTTCCTTATCATTTTGAGTAGGATGTTGACATTATTATGGTCACTTAGGGTTTTGAGATTAGGGTTGAAAAATGGAATAGGGTTAGGGGAAGTGAACAACAGTTGGACGGATAGGTTAACAACATTGACAACAACGTGAACAATTTCCATAAAACCACACAAGATCACAATACTACAATCAACATTATCCTAAATCTTGAGTGCTTCATATATCAAAATACAACATAAAATAGTAATGTTATAGGGAAATTTCAAAAACTGAACAATGACAATCCAAAAGACAAAATTAACCGGTCCAGTTTTAACAGAAATAAACACTAGCATCATAGAACTAACCCTGAAAATAGATTCCAATTACTCTGATCACTAGTAATCCAATCAAACTAATTCTCCTAGTACTAGCAAAAACGCAGTTTCAAAATTTGAAATTTCAACACAAAATATTTGAAGACACAAGTTTTAATGTGAAGATCAATGTAATGCTCCTTCCATTAATTTTTGAAAAATTCATAGTGTTATAGGAAAATACACTAGAGCCAACCCTTTAAAAATGAGGGTTCGATACCTATTTATAGTATATGAAATAAAAATTCTATGGAACATTACAAAGATATATCTTTATCAAAATAAAACATAAAGAATCCAGCTGGCAGCCCCTTACTGGTTCAATTCTTGAAAATATAGCTATGAACAGTTGGCCATGGCAATCGGAGCTCTACAAATTGCTAATCACAGACTCGAACTGGAGTTCTATTACTGGTCATCATATTTCTGCCATTGATCCTTCTTGGCAGCTTTCAGTCGTTGTAGATCTATAACTATTTTTTATTTCCTGGTTTTCTAAAACCCTCAGTGCTTTGGCTTCTCTCTTGTTACTTGATATTGGCAAAAATTCTCTTATATCTTTTATTTTTTTTTACTGACCTTGACCATTGATCCTTTTCATTGTGTGGCTAAGAATAGATCAATCTGCATTTAAAAAACTTTGATGACATCACTCTTTAAATGTTGCAGAAACACAGAGCTCAAATTCGTATATGAAATGCCTTGACAGAAATCCGAATTCTTTTTTTTTTTGTAGATAAGATACTATAGCATTAATACCAGGTTTTACAGGTTGATCCA
Organism: Wollemia nobilis; assembly: GCA_028583015.1. Lineage (NCBI taxonomy): Eukaryota > Viridiplantae > Streptophyta > Pinopsida > Araucariales > Araucariaceae > Wollemia > Wollemia nobilis. Next base: position 1,664,636 of record JAQPPZ010002189.1, on the reverse strand, counting down.
AAAACTTTTACAAAAATCAACCCAGGGTTGTTGATTAACATGTCCTTACTAAGGATCCTATATATGTAAAATCTACATGCCGCCAAAGCCATTACATCCGATAAGGCACATAGCCTATTATCAAAAATAAACTTCCCATATAAAATTTTGCGTATACCCCAAGAAAACACACCTGCATCATAATTAAAAAAAAAAGAAACAAACACAAATCCCTTCCTTGAAACAGTGGAGAAACAAAAAGTTGCAGACACACATAGCAGTGTACTAAAAAAAAACTCCCACAATCTCTGTATTGATAGTTACTCTTAATAATTCTTTGGTAATTTCTTCCTTTTGTATATGAAATGCTTTGGGACCACATCTCGTCTTGTCCAATCAGTCTTGGAGAAGTGAACCTGCTGGCTAGATTTATGGTAGTGGCTGTCTGGTGGTCCATGTGGCTCTGGTTTGAAATATTATATTGTCATTTCTTTCCTTCCCTATGATAATCAACCAACACTAAATTACTAAGATAACTAGGAGCTATTTTATTTGACATGTGATTGTCCCCATTAGTCTTTGTGGTATTTCCAAGCAACATCCACCAAGACTAATAGCTCGGATAATTTTTATTGTGAGTCCATTTCAAAAAAGAGACGAGAATACTCATAGCCTTCAAACTTATAGTGCCTTCCCTGTTGGTAAATTTGACTATTATTCTTGAAATTCTTTTTGAATAAGCTCCTCTACTTTGCTAGGGACACTGTGTTCTCATTTGAAAATTCTGTCACCATCGACACCCAAATTGGCAAGACCTGTCTTCCCTGGAAAAGGATCCTAGCCTCTTCAACAATTATTTTAATCCTCCAAGCAGGTGTTTTCCAATTATTGAGGAGATTTATAACATGCATAGAGTCTCCTTCTATGATAAAATTGCCTTTTAAGTCTTGAGTCATTTGAAGGCCTCTCCACATAGCTCTAGCTTCAGCTTCGTTGTTTGTCATTATTGCCAAATATTCTAAAAATGTAAGCATCATATTCCCATTATGATCTCACACAATGCCACCAATGCCTACTCTACCAGGATTGTCCTTAGCCGCTCCATAAAAATTAAGCTTAAACCAACCTGTAGGTGGTGGGGACCACTTAATATTGGCTCTGGGGTTGACTACCCTAGGCACAGACTCATCTAACAATATTAAGCTTAAATATTGAGCAATCGTGGTCTCCTACAGATGAGGTTTACGACTATCAAAAGGTATAAGGTTCACATTCTTGTTGGCAAAGGATAGGAACCTAGCAATGATAGTTTGATGATAATGGATATACTCATTAAAGACTTTATGGTTCCTTTATAACCACACCTGCCAAAGATAGTGATTGAGAAAAAATTTCCACATGTATCTAAGTCTTTGGCTTGAAAAGGGGCAAGGCCACTAGATGAACAAATCAAGTACAATGGCTGGTTTAACCCAAGAAATATTGAAGGCTTGAAAAACCCCACTTAGGACAGTAAAGGAAAAATGTCACTCAAGGAAAATGTGATAAATGGTCTCCCAATTAGCCCTGCATAGATAACAACAATTAGTGATACAAATACCTTTACACATCATATTATCAATGGTTAGAATTCTTCCTTGGATAACCAACCATGAAAATACTGCAATTTTTGGAATTAATTTTTTTATCCAAACTAAGTCCTTTTGGAGGACAAAATCCTCATCATCAAGTAGAATCTTGTAAGCTGATTTAATAGTGAACTGCCCATTTTCCGTAGGATCCTAGGTCACTTGATCTTCCTTGGGTCTCATGGGGATAAAATGTTGCCCGAGAATGTTACAAAGATCATTTAATTCTGCTTGAAATCCCTAAATCCTTATTTGTTTCCACTTCATTCTGCCTCTATCCTCAACCATATAATCGGAGACTTTTCTACCAATGAGTTCTTCCATGATATCTCTGATTCGGTCTAAGTTAGAATATTGCGTCAGTGGTTCATCCTTAGCCCACTTGTCATTCCAGTAATTTATCTTCTCACCATTTCCTAAAACCCATATTAAACCTGTTTTGATGATTTCCTTACAATTGAAAATTGCTTTCCAAAAAGTAAAACCTTTGATTGGAACTCACTTAGAAATTTCATATTTTGAAGATACTTTCGTTTGATGATAGCTATCCATTCATTTTCTTCACCAGAAATGAGGCTTCATGCCTGCTTAGCTAGTAAAGCTAAATTCATATGAGCAATTCTCCTCAGACCTAAGCCCCCATTTTCCCTGGATCTGCACACTTTGGTCCATCCTACAAGGTGTATCATTTTTTTCTCCTCTAATCCAGTCCATAAAAATTCTTTTTTGATTTTCTCAATTTTTTGGAAAACCTTCACAAGGGCTTTGAAAATGGTGAGGAAATAGACTAGAATGCTCTGAAGAGAGGCCTTAGTGAGGGTATTCTTTCTTTCTTGAGATAGAAGATGACCTTTCCATCCAACAAGTTTTTTTTGAATTTTTTCAATAACCCTGTCCCACATTGACTCTCTCGGAGAACCAATGAAAAAAGAGAGACCAAGATATGAAGTGGGGAGGTTTGCTATATCACACCGTAAAATTTTTGCAATTCGTCCTTACCTCTAAATGGCGGTGTTCAAGAAATATAACTTGATTTTACTAAAATTAAATTTCTGACTAGCAGCGTCCTCGTAGATATTTAGGATGTATTTAATTCTTTTGGCCTCAACCACCAATGCCTTAGTCAATAGAAGGGTATCATCGATGAATTGTTGGTGAAAAATAGCCCTAGTGAGAGATGTTGCCTTGATTCCTGATATTAGACTTGAACTACATTCACAGTGCTCCTGGTTTTTTTAGGACTAAACTGGGGGGGCAATTTGTTGCAAAACCAGACTGCCATATTCCTCAGTTTGAAGAGTTTCACATATCTCCATCCCTACATCCAAATCTTCTCCTTTTTTCATGTATTCCCCTGGTCTGCAGGATGACCCCTCAGTAGGATTCACCTGGCTCCTAGTGATGATGTTAGGGAGATGAGATTTTTTATTTTCCAATGCCTCAACTTTCTTCCTACTAATCCACACCCTCTGCTTATAATTCTTCATTGGCATTGATATTGGGAATGAATCCGCACAAAAAATGTGATGATGTCACTATTTCTTGCAAAAATTTGTGGATTCCAATTTCAGGCATGCACCTCTTCTTCCTTGGGCCTCCATTCCGGATCGATGATAGACCATTATAGCATTGTCTTGTATTCTGGGCAATATTAAGACTAAAATCACCCCTTTTTCATAATTTTGCACCTTCTTGACCCTTATGATCACCTCGTGTAGCCATTCCGGGCATAAGATAAGATATAGACCCTCTCCGGAATCCTTTCAACACTTAGATAATTTTTTGGTGTAAAATTATAGAGGTTGTCACCAATCCACAACTTTTTCAGCCGACATCATCATTTCCCAAATATTTATGCGGATTCGCACACCTTTGTTACCATTTTGGGCTTCGAAGTAAAGAAATCAATGTGAATTATTTTTGGGGCAAAAAATGACTGTGCTGGTGGATTTTCTCCCTTGCTATGAATCCACTTCAAAGTGCACTGTAATGGGTGCTGATTAGAATCTGCATGCCTCCTCATGCCTTAGAAATTTTTTAAAAATAATCATTTCAGTTCATGTAGCCATTTTGGGCATACAATGTTATGGGAGAATATTGGAATATTTGTAATTTAAGCTTATTAGGCCAAGATCTATGGTGATGAAGTGCCTCTCAAAATTATTGATGTAGCCTACGGGTAAGAGATATATAATCCTTCAATAATTTTATATGTAAGCCTATGGTCATTATATTTGTAACTCTTTGTATGTGAGACTACAAGCATATGGGTTATATTGATGTATTTACCCTTAGTGATATTAATTAAACCACCTCTATGGTTAACCTTGACTAAAAGGTTTAGTACATTATTATATCATAATTTAACCTTCAATTTAGATTATATTATCTTGAGGTTAACATTTAATTAGGGGTTAAGTACCACTATAAATACCCAAAATAATTAATAAATTGTATCATTTTGTGATGTGATATTATGGGGGTTCTTATAGGAACCCATACCTTATCCTAATTTCATATATATTTATATTTTTGTTTCATTTATTTTTCTTTATTTTTCTCTCCTTTATTTTCTACATATGATTGAGCTAAATGTATATTTCATAATATCTCTAGAAATTGTTGTGAATTCAAACAAAAAAAATTATGAAAATTTAAAGGAATACAAGGGTATTATATTCCCCTCTTTAAAAATTATTTTCTATTTTATTAATGACAAAATCATGCATTAGAGAGAATATGTAAAAAAAAAACTATTTCCAAGCATTAACCATAACTCATTATCATTGAAACCACTTAAGAAGATCTACCTTATCCCATTTATTATATTTACAAACTATGAAATGACATATCTATTAAGAAATTATAAAACTTTTGTTATATGTTTTATGACAAGAAACATTTAAGCAATTAAAAAACTATGAAAAGACGTATCTATTAAGACATATCTATGTGTTGGCAGTTTTACCACTTTGCCAAATTATTTTTTGTTTGAGCTTTGATTGTAAGATTTTTGAATATGACAGATAATGCCATAATTTTCATGGATTCTATTTTTCTGTAATTATTTTTATTTTTTTGCTTCTCTTTTGATTTCATCAAAGCATTCATGCTATGCTGGGAAATAATGGGGTTGTAAAGTAAAATCAAAATCATGGGCAAAATGTGATGGAAAATTGTTTAAGAAGCAAAAGCATCGACAAAAAAATAATTAAGGAAGAAGAGCCAACAAAACAGAGAAGAAAAGTTAATTTTTCCCCAAGTAAGGGGTGAAAATCATTTTCACCCCTCTTCTAGATGAAATACAATGGAAGGAGTGAGTTCACCCAAAGTGAAGGGATGTTCATAAACAATGTTTTGTGGGCAAGATTTTATAAGGGAAGGAGGAAGTTAAAATATTTTTGCCATAAAACATTATTTGCAAAGTGATTTTGCCCCAAGTGAGGGGAAAATTTGTTTTTTCCCCCATTTAAAGGCGAAACATAGAAAAAGGGTATGGTTTCACAAGTGGTTTCACCCAAGCCTTCTATAGGAATGGTTTTGCCCCTTTAGGGAGGCAAAAATATTAAATTAATTCAAGCACAAAGTTTTAGATGAAGAAAATCACTTTTAGCCTAAGTGAGAGGTAAAACTCATTTTTGCCTCTCCTCTAGGTGAAATGTAATGGGAAACACTTTTGGGCGAAAGGAAGTCATGGGTCCCTTCCCAGTGAATTGAATTATTTCACCCGGGTTGGGGTGAAAATAAATAAAAGAGCTTGGCACAAAGTAAAGCTAACAATGAGCATGGTCAAAGTCAAATTCACCTTTGTTAGGAGGTGAAATATAGTTTCGCCCTTCCAAGGGGTGAATCAAAGTTTTAAAATGAATTGAATTTTTATTAAAGGTGAAATAAGGTTGCAATGTGCGCCCCTACAAAAGCAAAGAAGTCAAAGTCAAATTCACCCCTAGAAGGGGCTAAATTCCTTTTCACCCTCCTTTGGGGGAAAAATTAGTTAATTTCACCATCATTCAAATCGTAATTGTATTTCGGCCCCTTTGATGGTAAAATATTAAGAAAATGTGAATGTAAACATGAGTAAAAATATCGTTTTGGTGAAGGCCATTTTTGTTGTCTTCTCAAGATGAAAGTGTTTTTGACAAAGGCATTTTTTTCTAGGTATAATAAAATAACAAGAGGGAGAAGTATTTTGGGGTAAAATAATCAAAGACGTTAGTAAAAATCTGAAGCAGGCGAAAAATGCCAAAAAAACTTTTGCTTGCACCCATAATTGCCTCGAAAAGGCTCTTCATCCCATTTTCTAGAAAAATCAATTTCTTCCATTTATTCTTAAGATACATTCCTTTCCAAGGTACCATTTTTGCAAATATTTCTTAGGAAAAGCCAAGGATTGGTCAAATTTAATTCCCGAAGCAATGTAAAGACAGTTCCAAAAATTTTACCCATAAGTTGCAATATTAAATGCTACACTTTTGTTCATTTTCAATGCACTATCCCCTGACTTTGCCATTTTTCAAAATAAAATTAATATTCAATGGATTTCCTTGGTGAAGACTGAATTTAAAGGCATAGTGGTAACCCAGATTCAACAACCAAGCTTTGGGTCTTCATGCAACTACACTGTATTCCAATGCAATGACGCCTGAAGCAATTTTCCATCATCCAATCATGTTGATTTCCCAGGAAATTTTCCACCAAAGCGGGATCGTTGTTCTCCTAAAGGATGTTTTAAATTGAGCATCATTGTAGCCGAGTAGGAAATTACTCACGCTAGTTTTTAACCTACAAACATTTTGTTTTTGTATGCATTAAATGAAAGAGGCGCAACCCTCTATAAATACTAAGAATTTTGATGTAACAAAAGAGGATAGCCACTCTGCAGAAAAAAAATTTAATTTTTATGCACAAATAGAAAGACATTCAGCTTTTTTTTCTTGGAGTATTTTTGTGTTTGATCTCTTTCTACTTATCATTTCTGCTTACGTTCATGTCTGTTATGTGTTGATTTTAAATTTTGCATTTGAATTTAATTATTGCTTGTGAGGGAGAGAATACTAAAAGGCTATCTTGGAATTTATCTCTACCAAACTGTGAGTGGTTCCAGTGTCTTTCTTTCTATTATATTCTAACTAATGCCTAATTTGGATTTATGTTGCTAGTTTATCCCCACCTTTCATATCTAGTTTATAGCCATATTTCCCATTTCTTTCTATCATTTCCTATTTCTTTCCCGTTACCCTCAACTTTAAACTGATCATTAGTTTGGTAAGGGAACCAACCCTCTCTGGAGATTGGCCTAAAGGATGTTCCTTTCCTTCAACCTCTCAATTTTTTCCAGGTCTAGGATTCACAAATATAACTTTTATACTTATATAAAATATTTTAAATACCCAGTCAGAAAGGACAATTCTCTGGAGATGTTGATCCTAGCTAAACACGAACCGAAGGTTCATTCTCTTTCTTCCTCTAAAATAAGAGCATGTTCTTTAGTATGTATTTTGATTGGGAAAATACATATAAGCACTCTTTCGCCAATTGCGTGCTGTTCTGGTAGCATACCAAAAACATAAAAGCCTCCGGCGATCCATTGCATATTGGATCTGAACCAGCATTTGCTTGAATCTACCGCATATTTGATTTGGGATTATTAAATAGAGTACGCATATTTCATTAAATGCGTTCAGGAACTCTAGAATCTAGAGATCTGTGAGAACGAAACTCTCACCCTTTAAAAATTCCCTCCCTATGATTTATTTATTTATCACTCTTACAACAATGAGGTCTGCTCGACATGGGTCGAACGTGAAGAATCAATTTTTCATCAATCTCCTACAAAGCACTCAAGTTGTCCATTATTGTCTATTAATTGTATATGTGATACGTATATTCTGAGACGAAATAAAAAAAAAAAGAATACGCGTATGAAAAGAAAACAACCAATGACAGAAAGGTGATGAATAGGATTCAAGTTCCACATTTCACAGAGGATCTAAACACAGAGGCAAATTCATGACCAACACTATGTATAGGATAAATATGGCCTAGAGTGAATGACCATAGTTCAAGCATTATTAGGACATTAAGTAATAGAGTTATGAGATTATATTCTCTTTGTATGTGTGTTGCCTCACTTATAATGATGTACCTTGGTCAAGATAAGGATAATATCATTGCCTTTACATATATTTCAGTTTGGGATGGATATGGAACATGAAACTATTTGTATTTCCCATATTTACAATATAGAGAACATGACTGTAGAGGGGATACTCCTAAAAACTTTGATGTTTTATTAATATAATGTGAAATTAGGATGAGATTGAGATATTATTATTGCAAAGGATGGTCAAAATTTTGGATGGAATAAAGACACTAATAAATTTTGATAGGGATCATTAAAGGAAGTGTAAAAGAATAAATATGTAAAGATGGTTTAACCTCTTCAAGGTTTAAATGAAGGGATTTTAATATTGCTTGGCCCTATATAATAATGATTTCAAACTTGTTGTTCTCTTAATTATTTAAATATTAACTATTGTGCTTGATGTATAACCTAGTGTACACTCCAAAATAAGAAGTAACATGTGCTTGTCTCATGTACTATATAATAATGTAATTTGACAAGTATGTTTACAATATAATTTATTAAGAATATAATATACATAGAAAAATATATATTGAATATTTTATCCCTTAACCTATATGGTAATCCCATAAAATTTATTTTATATTGCTTGAAATCAATAGAAACAAAATATATAAAATTCCAAATGATGTATATTAGTTCAACATTATGCAAACATAGGAACTAGACAAAAAAGTAAATTCAAATTGGAATTATGAAAAATGCTCATTAAAATATTATTATGTAATAAAAACCTATGATCAATGTAAATATAATAGATTTTATGACAATATAGACATAAATTCAATGTAGAATCAACATGCATAATGTTATAAATTGTAGGGGGGAAACTACCCTACCGTGTACGATTCTCAAGGTTGGATCTGCAAGAGAAAGCCTTAAGGTGAATTGTGGGGGTATGTTGTTCTCTACACTCAGTGCTAGAGGGAAGGGTTCACCAGGAATGGTTTAAGGACTCACTCCAAGTCCTCTAGTTTTCAAGAATGTTTGATGTATTTGATTCAATAAAAACACCTAGATTTGGCCTTTCTAGATCTATGCTATAAAATATAAAGGATAATGTAGAAATACATAATGTAGGAATACAAGAGCTAACCCTAGAATAATTCTTCCTTTGAATGCTTTTATAAACCTAGGGTTCTAAATAGATAATCTTTAAGCAAGGGCTCAAGAAGAGATGCACAAACATAATTAACCCTAAGTGCACACTATATGTTGTTTATCTTTCAAATGCCTAAAAATTAATTAAATATATTTCTATTAAATTAGATCTTGGGTTTATAATAGAAATATAAAGCATACAACAAACATCCTAAAGACTAATTGGAATACTTAGCTTATTTGGTGATTTATCCTTTCCTTTATCCTTTGTTCAATGATATCAATAATTCTTGTTCTTACAAGACAACTTGACAAACACTTAAAAAATATGATTGGCATTAGGGGGTCTACTTAGGTCATTGTACAGTAGTGCTTGGAGGCACATCATTCAAGCCCCATAGGTCCTTTTAGTTGACCTTGATAAATAAAAGCATAAATTGACCTTTGAAAGAAAATAAACGTAATAAAATACAACAAAATAGAATGATGGAACCTTAAAACAAAATGTAGTATCAAGCTCTAAATATAGCCTAGAATGTAATGGTGAAGTATGGGATAGTATATTTCACCCAAATTTTGCTTAGGTGAGATTGTACCCTATAACAAGCGAGTGCGATAACACACAGGAAAAATTGTGCCTCGTAGAAGCCCAGGCATGATTTTTTTTAAGTGAGACTAAACATCTAAGGTTATATCAAAATGATTTAATCTAAATACAACAAATGAAAATGAACATGCAGTAGAGCACTTTCACCTGGCAGAGTGCAAGGAAGTAGAAAGAAAGATTTGAGATCTCCCAAATGGTTGATCTCTCCTTTAGGGCTTCAACACCAATCCATTGAGAGTGATCAAAAGCAATCAATAATCCAATATAGTAGAAAACCAATCAGACTTTACACTCCAAAGTTAACTTACTTATGAATAAAGAATAAGGATGCAGACCGAATAAGAATACTTTGTGAGAAATCAAATGTTAGCGAGCAATAAATTCAAATTGTATCATGAATAATCCATGTAATGTAATTGTGTGTGAAAAGTGAATTCAAACCCTCCTTATATAGAGGATTTGAAGGTGATAAAGGTGGGAAAACTAAGAAGGGCCAACGTAAAACATGCCAAACCTAAAAAATTAGGGTTTCCTTGAAAGAAACCCTAAAAATGCAAAATCATGTCCTGTCAAGGCCAACCATGACTTTGCCTATGAAAAGTCATGACCCGTCAAGGGTGAGCACAATTTCGCATAAAGAGGAGAAAAAATAAAAATAGAGGAGGGGAAGACTTACTCTTGCCTTAGGGAAAATCCAAGGGGTCTCCCAAAAGGCTCTAGGAATATTGCCCACTAAAGTGGGTCAATTTTCCATGTCTACATTTTTCCCCCTCTTTGATGCATTTATGGCCTAATAAATGTGTCAAATAAAATATGTAAACACTCACTCACAAAAGGTGACAACAAAAAATTGGGTGGTATGTTTAGAAGAAATGGATGGTGCAAAATGGTGTTTTATTCCGAACACTTTCATGTTTTGCATGTAAATTGAGGCATTAGGAAAATTAATACCTCTAAGGTCAGGGTGCCCCCTTGAGTTTTATGAGGAACAAATCCCTCATAAAAACTTGAAAGGATAGACTTAGAAGAAGAGGAAGCGAAACAAAGAAACAAGAGAGAAAGAGAAAAACCACATGAAAATAGGGATAAAAGTGAAAAAGAGGTAAAGCCCTCATTAATTTTTACCATGCGACAGAGAAGAAAAGAGCTTTGAAAAAAAAAAAGATATGGAACTACCAATGCACTGTTCAGTTATTGTGAAGGGTGAAGCCAGCATGGAAGTGGAGCGATCATAGGTAGGATCAAAAACCATGCTTGTATATTAATTTTTTCAAATTTTTGTGCAATTTTTGGGTGGTTTTATGCCAAAACTGACGGTTTTACCACATACAACCCGGGTGCAATTTTACAGCTCAACCACAATTTTACCCGAGGTAGCAATAGTGAAATCACACCTAGTGACAAAGGCCAGGTGTGATTTCATGAATTCACACCTCATGGTCTCGATAAAATCGTGGTCCTAGAAAATTGGGCACGATTCCATCGAAGGGGGGAAAAAATAGAAAAAAGAAAGAAATAAACAAAAAAGATGAAAAAAGAAAGAAGCAAAGAGATAGAATCAAGCAAGTTAAAATTTGGAAATACAAAATTTTATCTTAGCAACAAATTTAGAATTTTTAAATTTAAATGCAATTTTTTTTAATTACTTATTATTTTTTTGATTAATTTAAGTAATGGACAATTTTATTTTTGTTGTTGCAGCTTAGGGTACTTGAGATCTATGAGTGGCGAGCAGGCTTATTAGAGGTGTAGCTAGAGGCACTCATATGGGTATACAGGGATACACTAGGGGTGATGGAGCTAGACCACCTAGCGAGGCTACCTCGAGTAGAGGCAGATAGGGCTCTACTAACAACATTGGTGGAGATATGATACTCGGAGTCATCCACCTTTTGTCTACCCATAGGTGATATGACCATCACACTAGAGTATGTGCGGTGCATCTTATGTATCCCTATCAAAGGGATGGCAGTTTATAGAGTGCAAGGGAGGCCAAAAACATTACAATTTTTTTTAGGATTTTGGACCCATGAGGTGCGAGAGAGCACCATTGTGGTGGATGACCTGGTGGGGTGATATGGGGTAGACTCATTGATGACCATGCTCTATGGGATGGTGGTGGGATAGTTTATGTGTCATACCAGTAGGTGAAATCTGTCATGGATTATGGTGGGTGTAGTGGCAAACATGCAACACCAGGAATTTCAGGTTGCATGGGGTCCATATGTGTTGGTCCATTTATACATGATGTTGTACAACATCATGTACAAGTGGTATATAGGGCTAGTGTGCACGACTTTGATCTAGGTATGGATCTAGGAGCACATAGTAATGCAGATATCGGATGCACTACTAGTACCATTACCCAGTTCAAAGCAACCAGTAGCATACAGATGGTCTAGATCCCTAGAGCGGGTCATGAGGACCTATATCGGGCACCTACCACTAGAGAGGTAGGTCATAGATGAGCTGAGGGAGGAAAATATTATATGGTGACCCTATAATATACACCCAAGATGGGTTAAGGATAGGATAGATCTGGTGAGGATTAGGAGGATCAGGTGGCTTACTACAAAGAGAGGGGAGCCAAAGATATTTTGTTTTGATTAAATCTTGAGGAAATTCAGGATCTTATAGATAATCTTGGACTGATGGGATTACTAGTATCAAAGAGTCTATCAGGACCCAATAGGGGTGGGAGGTAGACCAGACTTGGCCAGGTGGATAGAGGAAGACCTGGATGATCCTCCTTACATGGATCCCATGGTGGATGACACAAGAGTGGACTTCAGCTATAGGTAATGGTATAGAGGAGTCGTAACTCAAAGGGTCTTCCCACCTATTCTAATATAGAGGAACTAGGTTATGGTCCTGGGTATGCAATGAGCTTTTAAGGAGGTAGCTCATAGATCCTTAGAGAGGGTACACTAGGGCATAATAGCTCTAAGTTAGAGGTAGGCTTATGTTTGTATTGAGTTGGTTATGGAGGACACTGATATTATAAGGACCAAGGACATAGGGACATCTAGAGTTACCCCCATAGAGGCCAAGGTTCTACTAGGTGTAGGATCAAAAGATACCTCTACATTAGTAGTAGACGATTGAGGCTAGGCCTCCAGATGAGGGGAGCTAAGGGGGGAGGTAAAGGTGCTATAAGCTTAGGTGATGACTCTATAGAGTCAGGTGGACCTGGTCTAGGAGGATAGGTCCAAGATGATAGAGGGATTGTAGAGATCATTGAGTACTATAGAGAGGGATAGGGATGCATCTCAAGAAGAGGTTGATCATATCTAAGGGAAGGTGAACCATCTAGACATAGAGCACCAAAGGGCTCGGGTAGAAGGGACGACTATCATTGGGAGAAGCCAAGCTAGAGATGGAATCTACCTTCTATAGGCAGAGCTATAGAGGGTAGGAGAGATGCTAGAGATGGCCATTCAGTAAGCTATATTTTATGAGACTATGTACTGCTAGTTATTACTATAAGGGTAGCGAGTAGCACTCCATCCATCCCTCCATTAATCTAGCAGGTCATGATCTTGATCACGAATATTATTAGCTTCACCTTCCATGAATATGCAACTGCCTAGATCACATTATCCTTTGGGCGAAGCAGTGGATATTGGGTCTTAGATCTAGGTCTAGGTATCAAGATGACATAACAGTTTTTATTGTGGTATGCATCCCTAGGGATTGTTTGAGTGTACTAATACTAGACTCTGGTACACCAACTAGACATGGTTGTATCTCTCTTCTTCTCATAAAGTAATACATAACTTCTTATTTTATATTTTGTATGATTGTGTGCATGTGATTTGATTTAATTTATATGTTTTTTAATGTTTTATGTATGCAATCTATCTTAATGCAAAGACTATATGAAATGCATGGATGGAATGGATGGAAGGAAGAAACAAAACACAAGATAAAACAAGAAAAAAAAACCAACAAATAGAAGAAAAAGAGAGATAAGGGAAGAAGAAGGAAGAAGAAGACAAAGAAGAAGAATATCCAAAGGTCAACCATCTGAAACAGAGAAGGATAGCTGAAATATAGTATTGAAATCAGCATAGGTTGCAAGGGACCAATGTGATGAAATACTACGAATCATACATAGAAAGAGGGAGCTAAATCCACTATGTGTTTAGTACTCATCGTAAAGGATGAGGTTTTGGAGTCTGATCCGCTATGGATGATTGCTTGCTAATTGACTATTGTGGGTAAATTACCCTCTAGGATGTATATTGAGGCCTACTAAAAATGGCCAAGGAGCTTATCCTATAATGGGGTTTTGATCCTGCTAAGTCAAAAGGTACTATAACCCAATACAATATCATATCTAATAAGATATGAGCTGGGATGTATAATTATCCTATGTGGTGTGTAATATATAAGGATAAAATATTGTAGGTGAGTGCTACCCTTGATAGGGTTTTTCAAAGTTGAACACAATATAGTGAGTGTGTACAAATATGCATAGAAGACAACTTTGAAAAATATAAAGAAATAAAGCATACATATTTCCATGTCAAAATCAAAGTAATAGAAAGAAAAAAAGGAAGATACCAAAAAAGAAACAAGGAAATATTAGCAAACTATCATCCTTTATCTAATAGATACTCTCACTACTTCCAATACCAAGGAAGATAGAACTTGAAAAAGTAGATAAAAGCAATAAAGAAGACTGAAGAAGAAACCCTAGGTGGGGATCTTACTAGGCATCATAACCCTAGAGAGAGTGCAATGCATGTGAGCTACAACCTAACTAGGTATCATCACATGCCATTGTTGCAAGATCACAAAAAATCTATATGATCAAGCAGTCATGAACAAGCAATCATGCAAAATATGATACTCAAACATGCAAGTTGTGTTAAATGTCAGGCAAGCAATGCAAAAGGATGACAAGAAACAATGTAGTATTAAAAAGCAGATAGATGCAACAAAAATGCAAATGCATAGCTAAATGATAATTAATCTATTTGATGTAATTTTTTTGTTTTTATTATTTTTATTATTATTAATTAATTTAAGCTAGCACAATGAAAGTCGACACAAAATCTAAGTGTGTCACATTTATTAGGATAAGAAATAAGTATACCATGAACTATTTCCTCAAATAAATCCCCATAAAGTAATTCATCTCGATGATGAAAATCATAGAGAACCTCCATGGCTTTTTCTCTAAAAACCATGGCACGATAATCAATACACTTGCAAATAAAATCATTCTTTTTAATATAAAGATCATTATAAGACAACCAAGTAGGATCTATCTCTAGAACATAAGGCTTATTTTTAGAGCATACATAATCAATCATATTGCAAAACAAGATATCAAAAGAATAAGGGGGACCATCATCCTCATCACCCACTCCTGACTTTTGATAATCCATATATTCAGCATAAGTCATAATATGATCATCATTATCAAATGGTAAAGGTTGGTCTTTACTAGGTATAAAACCTATGCCGCATATCCAAATCTATATCTCAACATCCAAAGGCTCTTGAATGCTCTTCTGTTGCGGTCCCAGATCTTTACCTACATATCCCATACTAGATAGGATCTGTTTAGGAAGTGGGTAATCATTGGAAAGGTAACAATGAGCAAAAGAACACTCAATTGGAGAGGGATTTCTACCATGTATCTTTTATTCGAAGGTAGTTCCTATGAAGACAAAGGTACACATGCCAATATGTACAACATCACCTTTCTTATGGGACAAACCCATAGTTCTTGGTGATGGTGGTAGTTTGGCTAGATCCAAAAGAGGTTCTTAAAGAAATTGATTATCATGATCCAGATATGAGAGATTCAAGATGTGTTCCTCACTCATTTTTAAATTTTGAAATTGCTTTGATATCTAGATAAGGAACATGGAGAAACCATTGAATAAATGGAAGGACATAGGTTGAAATTATATCGAGCTCATTCTACATTTGAGAAAAACTCAAATGGTTGAGGATCATCCAAAATGGTGACACCTTGATTCTAAAATTCAAACATTAAGCATTGATGAAGAGTAGAAGGTACAGTATTCATTGCATGAATCCAAGGTCATCCAAGAATAATATTAAAAGAGGCAGGACAATGTACCACATAAAACAAAGTATCCAATATTTTAGGCCCAACCTTAAGGAGAAGAGAAATGACACCACAGGCTTCTTGGAACTCATTATTGAATGCTTTTATAATGATATCAGATTTTGTTAAATCTTCCTCTTTTAATCTAATTTTTTTAAATAATTTATACGTACACAAATTGAGGGAAGAACCATTATCAATCAAAATTTTCTTAATAAAGGTATCCCCAATAAGTGCGGTGATGTAAAGTGAAGAATATTCTTGCAATTTTGAGGAAGGTTTATCATCATCTGAGAATTACATATGATGTATCCCAAGAGAACATACGACATCAACTATAGAATTAGGAGAAATGTCTGAGGGAACTGATTGTTGCTTTAGAAATTCCATCAAAGCATCTCTATGGTTAGGAGAAGTTTGCAAGAGTTCTAAAATTGATATCTTTTTTGGAGTACTAGCCAACTGCTTTTGGAGATCAAATGAAACCTTAGGTTGTGGTCCCAATACAATCCATGTATCTAAAAATTTCTTCTGATTATTCTTCAAAACTAAACTGGGTTGTAATGAAGAATTATATCCTTGCTGAGGATGTTGAGGCTGAGCTTGTCTTCTTGTAGTTACCCCAATCATGCCAACCATATTACCATAGGTAGGAGGCTCATTTTTATGAGCCATCTAATTTGCTACTTTTTGATTATGTTTTGACAATGGATCTTTAAATATTCATATCTTGATTGGTAGTCATAAATTTTTGGGTAGGTACTTGATTATTTATTGCCTGAGAATTGCTTAAGTCAATACGTCCTACATCAATCAAATATTGAACAACATGTTTCAACTTCTTACAAGAATTTATCCAATGTTCTTCCACTCTATTATATGCACAATGCTGACCTACCTTATACCAATGAGTTGTAGTAGATGGTTATCTTATGGGAGGTAACTCAATTGCTTTGGCTTTTAAAAATTATTTTAAAGTTGCTTCCATACACATATTAAGCCTTGTAAAATTCCTTTGTGGAGATTTCTGAAGTACTATATTTTGTAGGTTGTTAGTAACATTATTAACAGGCCTACTATCCATTCCATTATCACCTCCTATGTTTTTATTATTATGTTGAGACTTAGTAGGTTTCTATTCTTTGACTTTGAGTTGGCCTCTTCTGATAAGGGCTTGTTCTACTTTTCTTGCTAAATCAATTGCTTGATAAAAAAATGTAATAGTAGTTAGTAGTCTTTTTGGAAATATTAAAGCATAATGAGTTGTCATTGATGTCAAAGGTGTATAGTCATTGATGTCATAAGATTAATATCAAAAGAAGGCAAGGCAAGGTTCATCTCAAAGCACTTGGGACAAAGTTCTAAGTAATTGAATAAAAGGTTTGAAGGCCCAAGTTTTAAAAATGTTTGAAGACTCAAGTTTAAGACCATGGTTCAAAAAGAAAGAAAGTTTAAATAACAAGTGACTATGTCTTAAAAGAGATAATATTATAATATTTGGGACAAAATGTTTGAAGACAAAGGTTCAAGTATTGCAAGGGAAGTTAAAATTTTTATTATAATATTTTTATATTATATTATAATTTAAACTCAATATGGGTTTGGCGCCAACGTGTTTAAAGGTTTCAAATAAAAAATTTAATATAAGCACCAACATCAAGAAAGGAGGTGAAATCCATATAAATATGGATTAAAATCATTCATTTGGTAATGTTTTTTTCATTTTTTTTGCAAATCGATGTGAGAATAACTCACTCCAAAATGAAATAAATTGATAATACAACATTAGACTAGACTTGGAATGTCGTAGCCTTATATAAGTTACAAAATAGGAATATTAACCAAATAGCACAAATAACACTAACATAGCATGTTACGAGAGTAATATGCTAATAACTAACTACGTAGTCAAATTGACTACGACTAACCTAGGATATTTAGATAAATATCCAAAAGGTAAATAGTAAATAGTAAAAGGTAACTAACCTAGTAGTAAAAGTAAATACTAGTGGTAAAAAGTAACAAGATACTTTTTACCATGCAGTAAATAAAATCTACCTAATGTAGGGAAAGGGTAAAATATCCAAATGATGGAATATTTACTCTAACATCCCCCCTTATTACATTATTTGGGTAATACATATATTTCCTCTCATACAACAATATTTGGGTAAAGTATATAACTGCCCCAATATAGTGAAAAGGATGTCGATCTATTGGTTCTTGCTCTGTCATAGTACTCTGGTTGCTTCTAAGCAAAAAAATGGGTCATTCCTCAATTTTTCTTCACACCAACGAATGTCCTTATAGTAATCACATAATCCAACCAAATTGCATGGGTAACTAGCCGCTGCAATCACTAGGTGTAGTATAGTAGATCACTTCATACGAGATTCATTCATTTTACAATATGAGTTTGCAAAATATAAGGTTTCTAAGGTGTCGGTCGCAGTAAAAAATGCACCCTTATAAGTTCTCCCCTTCTTGTTGCAAAAACATGTTGTATTTAATTTCTAAAAGAAGTGTGACTAAGGTGTCGGTCGCAGCCAAAAATGCACCATTATAAGTCTTCTTCCCTTTTTACAAAAATATGTGAAGAAAATAAATGTATATCCCCCCTTAATTACAAAAGATGTGCAACTCAAGAGTTTTGTGAAGGATTTTTACAAACATTGCCTCCTAGGCAATTTTACACCATAAAAAGTCTCTTCTTTTTATTACAAGGAATTCAAACATTAAGAGTTTGCTACTTATGAAGCCTAAAAGAGGTACAAATCACCCCTTATATGTAAGAACTTAAAACAAAAAAACTTATGCTATTCTATGAAGCCTAAAAAGAGAGAGAGGATAATGGTGCTTTGCCCAATGTGACAAACATGTGTTTTCCCTCTACAATACTGTTTTAGCAATGAGCACTCTATGTGCTTTTTTTGAACCAGAATTAGAATCTAAAGTAGACACTTCACTAGCAATGTTGCCTTTGTTTTGATTTTGTGTTGTGCCTTTGTATTTCTTGTTTTTCTTGTTTTTGAACCAACATCAATTGGTGTCATGGTTATCTTTCTTACAATATGAGGAAAATCGTTTTTGAGATTTCTTTCCCTTACCTTTTGAGGATGATCCTCCTTTGTTACAATTTTCTTTCTTCTTATCAACCTTATTGTGTGAATAAAGTGCACTATTAGATGCTTCATCTCTTTGGAGTCGATTAGCTTCCTCAGTTTGAAGCAAATTGACTAACTCCACAAAGGTAAGAGTTCTTTGGAAAATAGAAAGGGATGTAATCAAACTTTTGTAGGATTCAGGAAGGGCTCTCAAGATAACTGAAGTAAAAATGGCATCCTCAATTTTGGCCCCTAAAGCATTAAGCTTAGTCTTCAGTTTTGTAGTTTTGCAGAGGAAGTTTTCTACTGACTCACCCGACTTCATATGCAGTGTATGAATTTGGGTTTGAAGGTTGAGAACCATGGATTGATTCTTTCCTTCAAAAATTGTGGACAAGGAATCCCATGCATATTTTCCATTCTTTGCCTGACTAATGTGAGGTTGTACCTCATCAGAAGTGGCTAGAAGGATTAACATGAGTAGACAATTTTTATTTTTATCCCATTCTCTTTTATCAGCTCTTGTTGTTGTGGGTCGTGGTGTAGTGCCAACAACTAAGTCCCACAAGTCCTCTACAATCAAAATGGCTTTCATCTTAGTTTTCCAAGATGTATATTTATGACCTTTTAGCAATTGAGATTCACTTAAGTATTTGTTAATTGTTTCCATGAGGAAGGTCCTACAATGCACTAAGATGATATTTCTTTCACTCTCAAGTGGTATTTAATGGCACCTTCCTGAAGATTCTCTTGAAGAGAGATAATCAGGTGGAGTAAATTAAGCCAAACACATAAGAGATTGCAAGGTTTAATTCACTCAAATAGCTATTTAATGGCACATGCCTTAACACCCTTCAAAAAGGATGAAAAGTTGGAGGAATTTAAGCCAAAAAAATAAGAGTGAATTAGGGGTTTTGTTTGGATTTAGGAGAATATATCAAGTTTTTATAAATGGCTTCTAATTGTGCAATTTGAGTTACATAGATTTGTGAAATTTTGGGGTATGGTGTGTTCTTGATTCTATGACTTATAATTGCAAAAGTAAAATGCAATAATCAAACAAGAAGTCCTAGAAAATTATTATCACTTAGGTTTTGGATACAACCGAGAATGCACCTATTTTGCCAATTTTGAAATGAAGGTGTCGAGTAAAATCGAGAATGCACCTTATTTCCAACTTTTGCAACAAAAATGTGTATTTGTGCAAGAATGATATTTTTATGTCTCCTACTTTGTTTTACAATTTTGCAAAAGAAGTACAAGTGTTGTCTTCCCCCATTTATTTGTAAAATAAACAAAAAAAAATGAGCACCCCTTCCAAGACAAGTTGACACACGACCTGTGTTTGAAAGGCTTCCAGAACTAGTCGACACACGACGTAGTTTTTATGGACCCAAGGTCTTCAATTTCTTCTCAACTTTGCAAAAAAAATGTCTTTGATTTTGGCCCCCTTTTATGTTGCAAAATTACAAGGTTTTGAGAAGAGTTTAAAGGTTTTCTAATTTGCAAAAATATAGGTGCTCTTCCTTGTCTTATATCTCCCTTTGTGGAGAAAACAAAAACACTCTTTATATTTTGAATTTGCAAAAAAACTTTTTTTTTTTTTAATTTGCAAAATTTAAATAAAAAGTTAAATCATATAATCTAAATAATAATAAAAATAAAAGAATGTTTTATATAAAAAAAAATCAATTTATATAAAAAAAAATCTTTTTTTTTTTTAAAACATAAATTTATATTTTAATTATTAAAAAAGATACATAATAAAAACTTTAAATTTAAATAATGATCAAATTAAAAAAAATATCTTACCTTTTTTCCCCGTCGGGACTCGAACTCGGGTCTGGTGGGCAGCGACTTAACTTGTGTATGTTGACATTATCTCTTATCTAAGGTGGATGGTTGAGCAAATATTTCAGAATTATAAGGTGGAGATAAAATGGTTGATTAGTGTGTATTGTTGGAAATATTTGAGCTAGGGTTTGGAAACAAATTGTGCATTCTTGTTGAAATAATTAGTGAAGAATTTGGGCATTGATGTGAGTTACATTGAAAGTGAATGGGCAAGTAATAGAGACCAGTTTTGTGAATAAATTTGTGCACTATTATGTTTTGATCATTGAGAGTAACTTTGCAAAGAATATAAACCAGTTTTGTGAAGCAAAATTATACATTAGTTTGATTTGATTTGAAAGAGATTTGCAAGAAGTAGAGACTGGATTAGATGAATGCAATTCTTGTGAATTTGAAGAAAAAATTGGGTATTTGATAGTACATATAAATCTCTATATGTTCAAGAGGCTAAACGAATTCTAGGTAAAATATGTTTGAATTTCCTAGTTGAAGAAAGCATTTTTGATAGACATATAAGCATTGTTTGTATACAATTTTTGGGAATATTTGAGCAATTTTTGTGAGCAGCATTGAGGTAGATTTGATCAAGTCTTATGAGAAGACTTGAAGTAGGTTAAGGCAGATTTGAACAAGTCTTATGAGAATACTTGAAGTAGGTTTAAGGTAGATTTTAGCAAGTCTTATTTGAATACTAGAAGCAGGTTTGAGGAAGATTTGAGCAAGTCTTGTGAGAAGAAAGCAGGTTTGAGGTAGAATTAAGAAAGTATTATGAGAAAACTTGGGACAGAGTTGAGAATAGGTTTTTGCATGTAATGTGTGTAGATTTGGATAGATTTGTGCTAGCCTTGTGACGAGGTTTAGTGCAAATTTGAGACAGGGTTGAGAGCAATATTTGGAACAGACCAGAATAGAGAGGATAGAGTTCTCCTATGGAGAGAGATCCACAAAATAGATCATATGGGATAGAGTTCTAGTATGGAGAGAGATCCATAAACCAAAGCAAATGGGATAGAGTTCTCCTATGGAGAGAGATCCACAAACTAGAGAAAAGGGGATAGAGTCCTTCTATGGATAGAGATCCACAAACTAGAGCAAAGGGGATAGAGTTATCCTGTGGAGAGAGATCCACAAACTAGAGCATAGGGGGTAGAGTTATCCTATGAAGAAAGATCCACAAACTAAAGTAGAGGGGATACAATTATCCTATGGAGAGAGATCCATAAACTAGAGCAAAGGGAATAGAGTTCTCCTATGGAGAGAGATCCAAAAACTAGAGCATATAGGATAGAGTTCTCCTATGGAGAGATATCCATAAACTAGAGCATAGGGGATAGAGTTCTCCTATGGAAAGAGATCCACAAACCAGAGCAAAGGGGATCGAGTTCTCCTATGGATAGATATCCACAAACTTGAGCATAGAGGATTAAGTTCTCCTTTGGATAGAGGTCCATAAACATTGTAATAGGGATTTGGTTCCCAAGATATTTTTTTAGAAAATTTAGAAGAAAGATTTTCTCCATGGACATAGCCCACATTGGGTGAACCATGATAAATATGTGTCTCTCATGTACGTGATGATTTATGCATTATTTATTTTACTGCATTGATATAATTTTTGTTATAATTTTGAAAGAAAAGTAAAAGTTGACCTTATACTGTTCACCCCCCTCTTAGTATAAGCTTTTGTTCTTCAGTCTCTATTGCATAAGATAATTGTTCTTTTAAATTACCAATAAATATCTCAAGAATATACTTTGGAGGTAAAGTATATCTTAAACGTCCAACTAAAATTCTCCAATGAGCTAAGAATTTTAAAAATCTTTCCTCTTTACTTTGTTTCAATCTATACACATATTTCATTGTTATTTCCTTTTCAATGTAATTACCAAATTGTTGAACAAATAATTATGCTATTTCTTCAAAACTTTTTTAAGGAATAATTGGGTAACCTATAATACCATTCTAATGCCATGCCACCAAGACTCTTAGGGAATATTTTAAGTAACAACATGTCATCATAAATAATATCATGGCAAGTTATTCTAAATATTCTTAAATTCTCAATTGGATCTTCTATCCCCTTATAAATAGGTAAAAATGGCATAGGAAAATGTTTAGGATAAGGTCTAGCAGCAACAATAGGATCCAATGGTTGATTACACATTTTCTTATAACTGTAATTAAAATTTGAAGCTTGAATCATCTAAACTTTTGAAACCAACTGCTTTACCATATTTGCCAAATTCTACACTTTTGGATTATTGTTATACATTTTTCCCAGATTCCCATATGTGTGTTAAGGAACCAATGCTTGATTTATGTTGGAGGTATGGATATTATTATTATATATGGCACCTTGTGAAAATGGACAACTAACATTTGGTAGAACAAAAGAAAATGTGTTGATATTAGAATACTGAGGAAGAAATTTAAAAAAAAAATTGAGTGACACTACTAATTGGAGGGGCTTGTATATTCCTTTCAATGTTGATGATTGTATTAGTGTCAAAAACTTGGTTCAAATTATTAGGATGCATTGATTTAGGCAAGGGATTATTCTAGTCAATCATAGGGGAGCTTATTATAGGAGGAAGTGGAGTAGTTTCACCTCTTTCAAGATGAGTTTCTCGCTCCATACCTTCCAATATATTATCCCTATTAGCTTTCATAAAATCCCAAATATGCTCAAATGATGAAAAGATAAACCCACCATTAGGGCGTTCATAAGGATCAAAATTTATTTCAATTTCCATATTATCTTGTTCTTTTGGATCTATGTTAGGATCCTCTTTATCAATCTGATCATCTTCAGGAGGAACATATTCAGATCCAAGTTGCCTTCATTGACTTCTAAGGAAAGGAGCCATTAGAAAAGTGAAAGGATAGAAGAGAATGCTAAAAAAAAAACAAAATGATTTTTAAAATTATTATTAAATTTTTCAACCACACAAATTAATTTAATGATAATTCTTAAAAATATTTTAAAATAATGAGGTGTTCACGTCGAGTTCACCAAATATGTAGAGGGGGAAAACTACTCTACCACGTACAATTCTCAAGGCTAGATCCACAATAGAAAGCCTTGAGGTGAACCGTGAGGTTATGTTGTTCTCTACACTTGGTGATAGGGGGGAAGGGTTCACCAGAAATGGTTTAAGAACTCACTCCAAGTCCTTTGGTTTTCAATAATATTTGACGTATTTAATTCAAGACAAACACCTAGATTTGGCCTTTCTAGATCTATGTTATAAAATATAAAGGACAATGCAAAAATATAATGTAGGAATACAAGAGCTAACCCTAGAATGATTCTTCCTTTGAATGATTTTCTAACCTTAGGGTTCTAAACAAACAATATTCAAGAAAGGTATCAATAAGAGATGCATAAACAGAATTAATATTAATTGCACACTATATGTTGTTTATCTTTCAAATACCTAAAAATTAATTAAAAATATTTCTATTAAATTAGATCTAGGGTTTATAACACAAATATAAAGCATACAAAAAACAACCTAAAAACTAATTGGAATACTTAGCTTATCCAGTGATTTATCCTTTCCTTTATCCTTTGTTCAACAATATCAACAATTCATGTTCCTGCAAGACAACTTGACAAACACACCAAATCCAAAAAATTAGGGTTTCCTTGGAAGAAACCCTAAAAATGCAAAATCATGCCCCGTCAAGGTCGACCACGATTTTACCTATGCAAAGTCTCACCCCATCAAAGATGAGCGTTATTTCACATAGAGAGGAGAAAAAGGTAAAATATGGGGGAGAAGCCTTACCCTTGCCCAAGGCAAGTCCAATGGGTCTTTGTAGGAATATTGCCCACTAAAGTGGATCAATTTTCCATGTCTACAAATTTTTTTAATTTCATAGTATCTTTTTCTAATGTAAAAGTCTAGCTTTCTTCAGTAGAACAAGGATCCCTTACCATATAAATTATACTATTTATCTTAAATGAACTATAAAAAGTGTTGACATGTATGGTCATAAAATCAAATTATGTGAAACAATTCATAAAATGTAATAAATTATTAGAAAAATTAAAATTTCTACCTACAAACATGTGAACCTATTTCTACTAGCATAATTTTATTGCCTCCATATTTAAGAAATATGGGCTTACATGTTGTATTTGTCACATAATCCAAAATATACAAGTCAATTTATACAAATTTTCTTCCTATTTGTGCTATTCAAAGAAATGGTTAGCCAATGGGAAGCCTACATGTAATTCTAAAAACTAAAGACCTAAATTTCTAAGAGTGTATGATCTAAGTTTTATGTTAGAACACAAATAATGGTCTCATTTATTACATTAAATTATAAACATGTTTTATATCTTCTAGATAGTGTTCCCAATTTCATCACTTTGATGTTATTTTCTGCTATCATAGCTTCACAAATAATAATATAAATTTTTAAGTTGGAAGAGGTTTCTCATATTTTTCACTAAATTTAGAGTGAGTAATGGATTTATGGGCCTCAAATTTATTCAAATATCCATGTTAGAATAATTAGTAGTTCATATTATTGTCATAGTGTTCAAGTCATATTCTTGGATAAGAAATACATTTAGAATAAATGATTCTTACTTTCTAACATGACAAGAATTACCACATATGTGCATTTATTTGGGATTTTTATAAAATTCATACCGTATAATACATACCATATGTATAAAGCATCGACCATTATGATACTTCTATATCCTTTCCTACATATTCTAGAATCCAAGCATAAACATCATCAAAAATATTTTCCACATTTTATTTAGGCTACCCAACTAATTTATGCCATATTTTCTTATAAATTATTTTCTCTATCCATATATCCAAGTTCCCATATAGCTTCCTAGAAATACCATAGAGCTCTAACATAATACACACAAATTTTCATGGCTAAGTTGATTTAGGGTCCTCATGTGAGAATGAAACTTTCACTCTTCCTTACAATTCATAATTCTCATGCCCTTGGTGAGAAAAACTTGTTATATGGGAATAGTAGACTAGTGATGCTCTAATGACTAGAATTAATAAAATGTGGCAAATGTTTCACATGTTATATCATTAAGAATCATGATTACCCAATATCCCATTATTAATGATGTATAAATAACTATATGGTCTCATCCATTAAGTCTACATAGGGAAATATTGATAGTAATGAGATTTAACATTGAGAAAAATCATGAATACAAGATAAAAATGATTGAGGCAGAGAGATCTGGAAGAGAAAACTAGGGTATCAATGTGATAGCCAAAGAGATTTATAGTTACTATATATTTGAAGACAATATTACTTCCCCAGGAGGGCCCAATGGGGACACCTCCAAATCCTCTTTTAGAGAGACATAGTTCTTTTGTAGATTTGTTAAAGGATAAATCTCCATCAAAGATTGAAGAATCACAAAAAATTGCATTAAAATTTCTCTTTATGGCTGCTGGAAATAGATCAACATCTCAACAAGTTAATGGATGCTTGCCATAGTCAGAATCAAGGCCAAATATTGTCATTGAGCAAAGGATGGTCGAAGAAATAGTTTTATATAGAGACAATCATGATTTGATCTATAAATTCATGGGTATTTGCCCTACCCTAAATTTTTTGTATTCCTGGGTCCGAAAAAACTAGGAGCCTCTTGGTGAGTATTTTTTGTGGTTTATTAGAAATGGATATTTTATTGTTAGCTTTTCTTCACTTACCGATAGAAATAGGGCTTTCAAATCAAAAAATAGGAATCATGGTCTGGCAAGATTATTTGTTTAACCATAGAGAGTGGGATTTGATCCTTGAATGGAACCCACTATTATCTTGGTTTGGATCCATTTGTATGCACTTTAAATGGAGTTTTGGAGTGAGCAGGTATTGGAAATTATCGATAATTCCCTTGGAAGACATTTGGGTGTTTCCAAAGACATAATGGAAGGAAATACAGTTGTTTATGCAAGATTATGTGTGGAAGTGGATCTTAGCCAGAATTTGCTAGCAGAGGTGGAACTCAAACTTGCAGGACTATCTTGGATTCAACAATTTGATTATGAGGCATTGCCCTTCAGATGCAAAGTTTACCACAAATATGAGCATTTGGCCCAATCTTGCCCAAATAATATGAACATAAAAATGGAGGCTCCTCTAGGAATGTCAAATATTCCTAAGGAGGTTAAGTCAACAATCAATAAAGAAACAACCAATATTTCTTAAGGTAAATAAGCACAGGGATATATTTTTGAACAACCCAAAAGAAGGAGAAGGCAAAAGAAAAAATATGGTAAAGAGAAAAACCAACTCAAGCCCTCCAATAGGTATGATATCTTTAAGACATTAATGGACCAATAAGAAGAATAGTTCATGGAAGGAATGGGTGGGAATAATGAAAATAATAACAACCATGTTCAAGCCCCTCTTTCATCTCCTCCCATCATGGAGCAAGTAATTGAGTGCGGTGAGTTACCATAATCAGATAGAGTAGGGGTATTGATAGTGCATAACCAATAGCAATTGATAATTAAGGATGCCATCATGGACATAGTAGAGAAGAATAGAGAAATTCCAACCCTAGGGATAACTTAGGTGGAAAAGAGATAAAAAAATAGCAGCTCTAAAGGAGTGGGTAGAAAATCAAATAAGAAATTGATAGTAGTTCCAGGAGATAAACTGATCACTGGAGGATCGGTGAGGCCAATAGATTTTTACTACTCTCAAGGTAACCAATTATTATACAATCATGGAATGTTAGGGGTTTAAATAGTAGAACCCATCAATATGCTATTCAAATACTCTTAGAAAAATGTAAAACATATTTTTTGCTTATCTAGGAGACAAAAAAGTTGTTGGATATTATGTGTAAAACAATGAATAAAATTTGGAGGGGTTCTGGTCATATGGATGTGGATGTCCAAGGGGCCTCAAGGGGGATATTTACCCTTTGTAACTCTCTTGAAAGGAATACAATAGAACATATAGTTTGGTGGGGTGTTCTCACATCATATTCTAGGAACAATGTCACAGCTGAACATGTATTAATCATTAATTTTTATGGGGCTCAAAACCTAGATGGTCAGATGCATCAATAGAAATTTGTGCATAACATGAGAGTCTCAAGGGAAGAGTTAGACTTGATTATTTCTAGGGATTTTAATGCTAAATTATCCTTTAAATATCAGGAAGGGGGAACCCCAATTTTAGACTCAGGGGATCGACTTATGATAGTCTAGGCATTACACTTGGTGGATATTAAATTCCCTAGAAACAACTATAATTGGACTAATAAGAGGAGGGAGCCACATAGAAGGAAGGTGAAAATTAGACCATGTTTTGGTTTCAGAGGAGGTATTTGTAAAATGGAATATAAAATTTCAGATTTTTGAGGGTCTAATTTTAGATCACTTTTCCATTTTGTTGGAATGGGGATCAAGACAATGCAGCATCACAAATCATTTAAATTTGAAAAATTTTGGTTACAAAAAGATGAACTTTGAAAGAAAATTCCATAGTGGTGGGAAGAAGGCCGCCCAACATATGGGACAACAATGTTTAGATTCCACAAACAACTTCATTATGTCAAAGATCAACTAAAATAATGGAGGCAAGCTAACAAGACAAACTTCCAGGTCCAAAGAGCTCCATTGGTGGCCAGATGAGATGAGGTTCAAAAACACTTTAGGTAAGGAACAATTACAAAGCAACTCAAATAAGAGGATGATTCATTACGTAAATCGGTTGAGGAAATTGACAACCAAGAGGAAATCTACTGGAAACAAAGAGCAAGAACCATGTGGTTATTAGAAGGTGATAAAAATACCAAAATTTTCCATCGGGATACCTATGCTAGGAGATAGATGAACAACATGGAATCTCTTCAAGATGAGAATGAACACTCCTTTGATACAATTCCAAGTATGCATTTCCATTCAATGGATTATTTTTCTAAACTATTTAAGGAAAGTATGGTGCAATATGAAGAGGCTCAAAAAGAAGTTATTGTTGTCATACCCTCTATTATCTTTGAAGAAGAAAATTAGGCCCTACTTAAACCCATTTATAAAGAGGAACTGAAGAATGTAGTCTTTGGAATGAGCACTGGAAAAACACCAGGTCTAGATGGCTTTCCAATTGAGTTTTTTTAGGCCTTCCGAGACAACTTGGAGGAGGATGTAATGGTTGTTATAGAGGAGTCCAAAGGTAGTAAAAGTATGCTTAAAGCATTAAATAATAATTTCATTGCCTTAATTCCAAAAGTGAATGAGAGGTACATATTTTAGATTATAGACCTATTGCCTTATGCAATGTCATCTATAAAATAATCACAAAGGTAATGGTTGAGTGGCTAAAACTTCTTCTACATAGCATTATCTCCTCAGAGTAATGGGGTTTTGTAGAGGGTAGGCAAATATTGTATGGTTTGGTTCTAGCTCAGGAGGTAATCCATTCAATGTAAAAATTTGGTAATAGAGGAATGTTCATAAAATTAGATATGTCAAAGGCTTATGATAGGGTGGAGTGGAGTTTCTTGTCAAAGATGATGGTAGCCTTTGGTTTCTCTCAGGATTGGATAGAATGGGATATGAGTTGTGTTTCTACTTTGGTATACTCAATATTAATCAAGGGTCCTCCCTTGAAACCATTTGGAGCTACTCGAGGTCTTCATCAAGGAGATCCTTGTTCCCCCTATATTTTTCTCATATTGGTTGAAGGCTTGGGTAGACTCATCTTGAGGAGAAGAAAACAAGGTTTTCTAATAGGTATCAAGGTGGGTGAGGAAGTTTTGACTCACCTAGAGTTTTTGGATAGGCATAGGATTGGTAGGAGAGGCCAACTTCAGGGAAGCAAGAATGATTAGAGATGCACTTAATGTCTACCGTAGGGCTACAAACCAAGTCATCAATGATAAAAATCCAAAGTGGTATTTTTCAATCTTGATAAAAGGCTTCAAGATAGAATTTTAGATATCTTGGGATTCACAAGGACTTCTCTCCCAGTGGTATACTTGGGGATCCCTTTGCATTTTAAAAAACTAAAAATAGATATCTGGAGGAATATTTTGGATTGTATCAAGGAAAGAATTAATCATTGATCTCAAAAATGGTTAAGCTATGGGGGTAGATTAACTTTTTTATAGTCATTCATTTAGGCCATGCCAATTTATAAATTTTCTATCCTTGTTGCCCCACATACCATATGGAAAGAGTTGGACAAGATGGCTAGAAAATTTTTATGGGAAGGAGTAAAAGGAGAGAGGAAATGGGCCTTAGTAGGTTGGGAGAAAGTAAGGCAATCCAAGGTAAAAGGAGTTTTGGGACTGAGAAGATCAAATTTAAATAATAAAGCTTTGGCTAGAAAGCTTTACTGAAGGAGGATTTCCCAACCAACTTCTTTATTCAGTAGAATCTTAACTAGTAAATATTTGGGATAGGAAAACCTAAATGAGGTGGGTCATTTCACTTTGGATGGTAATGGATCCTTAGTGTGGCATACTATTAATTTAGGATCTCAGCTAGTAAAATATGGATTATTTTGGAAATTTGGGAGAGGGGATAAGGCACGATTTTGGATAGATTCACGAGATAAATATCCACCTATCATTATTGAATTTCCTGAACTATAACCAATAAAAATAGCCATGGAAACTAGGTATTGGGTCCAAATTGAAATTTTTTAAAACACTAGTCAATTGGGGGATTATAAGTTTAAGCAGTTTAAGAAGTTGGATGAGTGGCCAATTTCAATCCCTTTGGATTTGACACCCATCATGACTAAAATTTTGGTAGAAATATTTCTCACAAATAGAGATGAGGAGGATGAATTAGCTTGGGGCTATGGGAGCCTTGGTGTCTACAAAGTGAAGTATGGATATGATAATATCCTTCCAAAGCCTCCTCCTAATACATATTAGGTTGAGGATTGGAGAAATATTTTGCAGTTCAAGGGTTGGCTGAAAGTAAACTTTTTTGTTTGGCATTTCATGCATAATGGAATTCTTACTTTTGATAATCTTAGATGTAGGGAAATAATTGGTCCATATCAATGTGTTTTATGCTACAAGAGTGAGGAAATAGCTGATCACTTGATGTTTGAGTGCCCATTCACGCGCCAAATCTAGGAGAGATGGTTTTTATATTATAAAATTTGAGTTAGTGGTGATTTAAATCGAATTAATATTTGGGAAATATGGAAGAGGGTCAGATTTAAATATAAAGCTCTTTGTATTGGTTGGTATCTTGGATTAAACTTCATTTGGTGGTAAGCATGGTTGGAGAGAAATGCCAAAATTTTTAGAGAAACCTTTTCTTCTTTAGATGGATTTTGGAAGGTCATTTGGAGCAAAGTCACAGAAAATGTGGCAATCTATGCTAAAGAGGAAACTCAAGTTGTTATAGGGGAAAAGGAGAAGGAAGTTTAAGTGCAAGAGGAGCAGGACAGAGCTAGTTGGAAACCACCCCTAGAAGGTTGGATTAAAATTAATTCTAATGGAGCTACAAAAGACAATCCATGTAGAGCTAGAATTGGAGTGGTTTACCAAAATCATGTTGGAATAGTGCTCTATTATGAACTGCAAGGCTTGGAAAGAGCCACAAACAATGAAGCAGAATCCTTAGCTATCAAATCTACTTCTATTTAAGTAGTAAAACAAGGTTATAGGAGGATAATACTAGAATTAGATTCTCAAATAATGGTTGGAGCTCTAGATTGCATGAGGAACTTTTCTTTGAAGACATGGAGGTTGAGGATTCTTGTCACTCAAATTAAGGAATTATGGAGGGAATTAGATGATGTGATTCTAGTTTATGTGAGTAGAGATCTAAATAAAGTGGCAGACTTCCTGGCTAATATGGGCACTAAGAAGGAGGTAGGGATTCAGTAGCACAGTGACATGGCTATTGAGGATGACATTATTAGGTAGGTTGGTGAGAAAATCCAGTGCTTAGCTAATTTGGACAACCATTCTAGAAATATGGTTTAGGAGATTTGTGCTCCAATGTAGATCTTCTTTTATAGTTGTAAAAAAGTGAACAACCATTGTATAAATATGGTTTAAGATATTTGGCTCCAATGCAAATATTCTTTTACTGTTGTAAACATGTGTTCTCTTTGGCTAAGGCTGAGATAAGTCTCATCCCAACTTGTAAATGATCTTTGTTTTAAAACAAGTTTTTTCAAATTATTTTTCAAAAAAAAAACATTGAGAGAAATCATCAAGCATATATTTCTAAAATAAATATGACAACATAAGATTTTAAAGAGCCCTTCGCCCTCATGGTCCAACACATGCATGTAGCAACCCTCTTTTAAAATGGAGATTATCATTAGTTACCTATAAGATGAGCATATTTACAAGGATATGATAGGTAAGACCAAGTTTAAGGATGATGAAATAGCCTAATATTCATCAATATAGGTGTTAAATACATCAATATTTTACTCTATGCAATTATTCATACACCCTAATTGGATATATATCATCTGAGCTAGAGAGTAAGCCTCAATTTCATAACTATCAATCATTACCACTTTTATTATTGTAATTATCCACAAAAAATAAGAATTATATTCTTATTTTTTATTTATGTGATTTGTGAAAATCCGTATATCTAGAAAAAAAAAAATAGAGATACAAAATATTTTATTTCTATCATCATTATGTTTTATAAAGTGAAATAAAAAATTAAATTTAAAATGTAGATTTAAACTTGGATTCATAAATTATGAAAACTTTACTTATTGAATGGATTTTCCTATTTATTCGAGTTGTATATTATTCTCATAGTTATTTATGTCCAAATTTAATGCAAGGTCTCCAAATCTACACAAGTTCAATATTTAGTGAATCATAGTAGAGGAGGATAAAGAGCATAAAAAGATAGATATTAAAAATTATGGAATAAATTGAATTTTTATTTAGGTCGTGTTCAAAGAAAACTAAAATGGATAGAAGTTGGGTATTATCACATTATATTAGCCTATTTATGATAGAAATATTTCAAAAATGTATTGTTTTCTCAAATTCATCATGGACTAAATGATACTTTGGTTGATAATTTGAGGAAGATGTGAATTCATAATAAAATCTAAATGAACTATAGAACAAAATATAATTTTAAAAATATTTTTTAGTGCAATCAGGAGTGAGTGTAGTCAAAATTTAGTGTGAGTGTAGCAGAGAGCAAGTGTAAGTGCATTCAGGAGTGAGTGTGAGCACAATAAAGAGTGAATTTAGCCAAAAGCAAGTGTGAGCATAATCCAAGAGTGAGTGAAACTGAAAGCAAGTGTTAACATGAGCTAAAGGTGACTGCAGCCATAAATGAGAGTGTGAGAATAATCTAGGAGTGAGTGTAGCCAAAATCAAGTGTGAGAGTAAGCTAAAGTGAGTGCAGCCAAAAGTGACTATGAGCATGATATGAGAGTGAGGAGAGAGTGTAAGTAGGAAATAAGAAATTATAATGTAAAGTGTGATCAAGTAACAAGTACCACTTCTTTTTCTTCAAGGTTGTATGGATTTCCAAGGATACAAAGGATGTGGATACAGGGTACCCAATGCAAACATTCAAATTTGAGGTATTTGAATAGAAGAATATAAAGGCTACATGAGATGAAAGGATGAAATGATATGCATACACTAATATGTATGGTAAAAGCATTTATGTATTTCCAAATACAATTGATGGTACATCCAATATATTGTAGGTGCATATTTAATACACCTTACATGGGTGCATGACCTTGACCTAAGAACTCAAAATCATAGATAGACACCAAAAAATATACTTTTTAAATTTTATAATCATAATTAATATTAATAAGAAATTTAAATTCAATGGAATACTTAATGTTAGGAAGATTTAGTGGAATACTTAATGTTAGGATGTAGTTATTACATTTTGATTCTTTAAGATTTAATTGAGGAGATAAGGATTATTTGGGTACTACCAAATAGAATGGTGGATTGGGTTGAATAGTAGAAAAATCCATTTAGGAGTGCAAAGTTGAATAAGATATAGACTCTAATTAATTCCCACTATACTTGGTGAGGTTGGTTGAAGCGTAATAGAAGAATATTTAAGAAGGAAAAAAAGATCCTCCTTAAGAATTAGGCAGATGATTCAGGAGACTATAGTGGAAAATATTAAATTCCTGAGTATGAAACTAAATAATTAGTAGAGGAGGTAAGGATTAGTAAATATTTGGACTTTACCCAAGTTGGGATAGAGAAATCCACCCATGAAAATCTAAGGGTAAAATGGCATCAACCTAGGGAGGGATAGCTAAAGCTCAATTTTGATGGAGATTCTAAGAGAAACCTTGGGAAGGAAGGGGGAGCAATGATAAGGGATAACAAAGGGATCCTAATTGGTGTTTTCAATGAGTTTATAGGCTCTATGACAATTCATCAAGTAGAAGTCAAAGTAGCTTTGGCTGAAGCAAAATTGGCAAGGTAGTTGGAAGTAAGAAAGTTGATAATGGAGGAAGATTATCCCAAAACTATCAATTACCTTAACAAGAGGAATACAAAGATCTGGTAGATTTCAAGTATTTTAATACAAACTCTAAGGATCCTTAACTCACTAGAGCAAGTGGAGATGAATCATGTTTTTAAAGAAGGCAATAGGGTGGAAAATTGGTTGGCTAACTGGGCAGCTCTTCATGATGAGGACTAGAGGTAGATTCCCTTGGATAATATTTACCCAAAAATAAGAGTTAGTAGAAAGAGAAGAGGTATAAACAAATTATTTATGATTCGATCAAAGGTTAAACCAATGGCATGCAATTTTTCACAAGAGACAAGAGTAAATGCATTGGGACTTATTTTTCACTCTAGTTGATCTATGGAATTCACAATTATGAAATCCTAGTGATGGATTTTCCAATAAAAAGTTTCATCATTGGTAGTCATTTACAACAAGGAAAATGTAGTAGTAGCAAGGTTATTCATAGCAACTATTTATCACCAAATTGGCTAAAATTAAGATTTTCAAAATTTGGAATTGGCTTATATTTGGGACCCTTGACCAGGGCCCATTAGCCAAAAATTTATGGGTGCAAATATTTTTTAGGTCGATTGGCCCCAATTTTATAATAATTTGAACATTTTAAGTTTAAATTTCCAACATTTCCCCTAATAATAGTGAGCCTTCTACATTCGTTTGGACACTATTCACCTAGATTTTGAAACTGATTCACCAAATTTTTATAAATACATTTTGGGTCTGACCCCTTATACATAACCCTGAGTAGTAGTATGCTTAATATGTACCTCAATGGATCGCAGACCCATGAAGTATCCCATAGACATGTGGATACTAAATTAAAGACCTAGGTATATAGTTTAAGCATAATTATGAACAGTTCGAGGGCATATATATTTCAATTAATTATCTGGTCAAGGGAAGTCCCTATAAATGGCTAAAATCAAGGATAGTTTTAAGGGTTTGTATGTGGTGTGGTTCAATGGTGGTTTGGATTGGGGGGTAGATAAATAGTGTATGGATGAGGGTTGTAACCCTTTTGACCTTTGAGTAAGGCCTAAGATTCATCTTAGATATGTTTTTGGAATTAGGATGGTAGTCTAGAATGAGTTAAAAATGGTTGAAAACTTATGCAAATAATCCAAAATTTTGTAGTCCTATAACAAAAGGTTTTGTGCAATAGGAATGGTTATGATAGTTGAAAATTTTAAAAGGGATCAAGCCCTTTCAAGAGCCCAATTAAAAACCTAATCCAAAAAAAAATGGCATTCATTATAAAAGACATGATGTATCATCTTCTATGTCTCATGGTGTATATAAGATTTTATATCTTGTGGTACATATATGATGCATGATAACATAGATTAATGGCAATGGTAATCATGGGCATATTAAAATTTATTAAGAAAAACATTACAATATATCATTAGCCTATATTCATCTCATTAACCTTATAAATTTGTCATGCCCTAGCTTTGCAAAAACAAACCCACTTTGCCCAAATCACTGGATTGAACCTCTCTTCTCCTTCCATAAATCATTCAACAATTTGCTTAAATATTCAACATGCATCCATAAATAAATTAATTGCACAATAAATTGCTCATAATAAAATAGAAATTTATTATACCCTTGAGGTAGGGCAACACTATACAATGCTCCTTTTGGAAAGAAGCCACTCTATAAGATCTCTAGCTCCATGAGCCAATACTTCTCCAAGAATACATCATAGATACTCATTACAATGGGGGTATATCTCTATTTATACAATATTGTGATGGTTCACCTTCCATGATTTACAATATCACCCATATGGTGGTTCACTTTCCATGAGTTACAAAGTGCATAATAATATGAACCTCTCTTCTCATTCCATAAATCCTTCAACAATTTGCATAAATATTCAACATGCATCCATAAATAAATTAATTGCAAAATAAATTGATCACAATAAAGTAGAGATTAATTATACCCTTGAGGTAGGGCAACACCGTACAATGCTATTTTTGGAAGGAAGCCACTCCATAAGATCTCTAGCTCCATGAGCCAAGACTTCTCCAATAATACATCATAGATACCCATTACAATGGGGGTAGATCTCTCTTTATACAAGAGTGTGATGGTTCACCTTCCATGAGTTACAAGACCACCCATGTGGTGGTTCACTTTCCATGAGTTACAAAGTGCATAATAAATAATAATATCAACCTCTCTTCTCATTCCATAAATCATTCAAAAATTTGCATAAATATTCAACATGCATCCATAAATAAATTAATTGCACAATAAAATAGAGATTGATTATACCCTTGAGGCAGGGCAACACTATACAATGCTCCTTTTGGAAGAAAGCCACTATGCAAGATCTCTAGCTCCATGAGCCAAGACTTCTCCAATAATACATCATACATACCCATTACAATGGGGGTAGATCTCTCTTTATACAAGAGTGTGATGGTTCACCTTCCATGAGTTACAAGATCACCCATGTGGTGGATCACTTTCCATGAGTTAAAAAGTGCATAATAATATGAACCTCTCTTCTCATTCCATAAATCATTCAACAATTTGCATAAATATTCAACATGCATCCATAAATAAATTAATTGCACAATAAATTGCTCACAATAAAATAGAGATTGATTATACCCTTGAGGTAGGGCAACACCGTACAATGCTCCTTTTGGAAGGAAGCCACTCCACAAGATCTCTAGCTCCATGAGCCAAGACTTCTCCAAGAGTACATCATAGATTTCCATTACAATGGGGGTAGATATCTCTTTATACAAGAGTGTGATGGTTCACCTTTTATGAGTTACAAGATCACTCATGTGGTGGTTCACTTTCCATGAGTTACAAAGTGCATAATAATATAACAATATTCCTTGTGGTTACATATGACAATATTCCCCCAATGGTTATATATATGATTCTATAACATACATATTTCTAATATGACATGTGGCCTTCCTTACTCAATAATTAATTTATGGCTCATACCATTATACAATACAATATCAAATTATTAATTATGAAGTACCTATCTTGGTACCTAACAAAATTTGCAATTTTTCTACCTTTGTATTACATTTTTTTATAATTATATGAAATATCTACATGTAATTATAAGAAGCTAAAAGTAACCAACATTATTTTGATTCATATTTATTTTCTTAGAATAATATACTTTCAATTACGTCCTTTATGATTTATATGTCCTAAATGACAAAAAATCCTAACTTTTGTTTAGTATGAGAGGTATTTTATTAGTTAGTCATCATATGAAATGATAAATTATAACTATTATATTTTTTTTAAGCAAAAAACCCCTTGCGGAGCCGCCTTGGTCTAAGAGACCATGAACAGGGGTTCTACACCGTCAAAGTCACTCGGGGTTGCACCCGACCCTACCCGCACCGACATTACCAATTGGATTTTGGATACCCAATTCAGCTTTTTGGTAGGGTGGAGATTTGAACCTACGACCTCCCTTGGAGGATTGCCCTCTCCTCTCCAACTCACCTACAACACCTGGGTAATTATAACTATTGTATAGATAATGAATTTATGATGTAATTATTTAAGCTAAAAATATAAAAAGTGTTTAATTTAAATTTAATATATAATTTGAATACTTTCAAGTACATGATACATAATAAATTATATTTCAATTTTTTTATTCTAATAGCATAACACTTATATGTAAATGGATAATTAAAGTTTTATATTAGCTTCTATGTACTAGAGGTATCCACTAACAAGAGTTATAGTTTTGTTCCTTAGTAGTTTACATTTATATAAGATATACAATAGTTCTTATGTGTATTACATTAAAAATATAGAGAAATTTTGAGTTAAGTTATATTCCATCTATTAAAATGTGACAAGTAGCAAACTATATCATTGAGTACTATTGTTTATTTTTTTTATAACAGTTATTGTACATGTTGCATTATATATAGGCAAATGCTATGTTTTATTTCTTTTTATTTATCAAGCTATACTTGTTAAAATTTCTAAGGATATAATAGCTATTGCATGTTTGTAATGTATAAGTGAAGAATTGAAGTTTCATAATATAATTATGCACCTAAATTTATTATATT
Source organism: Wollemia nobilis (assembly GCA_028583015.1). Classification (NCBI taxonomy): domain Eukaryota; kingdom Viridiplantae; phylum Streptophyta; class Pinopsida; order Araucariales; family Araucariaceae; genus Wollemia; species Wollemia nobilis. The sequence continues at coordinate 1,626,552 of JAQPPZ010002189.1, read as the reverse complement.
GTATAATCCATAACTATCATGGAGCCTTTCTAAATATCTTATAGTGCTTGTCAACAATTTTAATTTTCTTTTATTTATGAAAAATAATTTCTTACTTTTACATGTTCAAACTTTTATAATAATGTTGTCATTTCCAAATATTTTTGAGAATTAGATTTAAGATGGATTTAATTTTAATGTGTAATATAAAATATATTATATGGATTTTGAATTTATTAATGTAAAAAGTAGTTATGGGATTGTATTCCAACTATGCCATGTAACCCCAAGCTTAAAAGACAATACAAGTTAAATAGACCTATATGTTACATTAAAATTAAATCATATTAAACTATATCTATATCACCCCTTTGACTTAAAACAAATGATAGCAAGATTAAATATTTAAAATTTAACGTTCAATATTCACCATTTGTAAGCATGATATAGAGTTGTGTAATACATATTGTTTATTAAGGCCTACACTTCTCAATACCTATGTACAATTATATCAAATTAAACTAAACATCCCATGATAGAAGCTATTATAATATTTTTAGTGATGCATTACCTTCTTAATTAAAATAATTATTGCAAGAAGGTCTGAATGCACCCCAAAAATCATCATCAACAACTAATCAAGTCAATGGGCATAACTTACAATGCTACCGAATATTATAGGGTGGAAAATATCTAACATGAAAATCGAACTATAATATCCATGATGATCCTCCAATGCTTACCAACCATATCCATGATGATCCTCCAATGCTTACCAACCATAATGGTATTAATGAATTATAAATAATAAAAATAATTGTAACATACCATTAACTTCACCTTCTAATATGAGCACATATGCCCAAAATGTACATTAGTACAACCATGATAAAAATATAGGACCATATTCATTAATCATACATGAGTGCTTACAAGTATTAGATATTTAAAATTACCTTCACAAATATTATGCAATTCTTCATTTGGAATTAGAATATGCATGTGAATTCCTAGATACAAATAAGTATGTTTATTGATGTCCTCCAAAATATAAAAAATGAAATATCCTCTTCCACCCATGCCAAGGAAGAGGAAGGTTGGCCTTCCCATCAAGGATTGTTTAAAATTTTGTATGCTTATCTGCTTCAAAAGTTTCCAAAAGGAAATATCACTATCCAGGAAAACTCTGAGGATGAGTCCTATCCCACTCCTAGTTCTAAAATGAGAGGAGCCAAAAGGAAGAGTAATATTGAAAAACCTCAGACATCCTTTAATGCCAAGAAAAAATTTAAGGTGGAAGTTACTCCTATGAGATGTTCTCAAAGACTCAAGAGTAAAGAAACCCCAAATCCTTTGAAAGACAAAAAATATAGTGAGACTGACTCTGCGGATGTTGTTGAGAAATATTTGCACAAACTGGTCATTCAATCCTCCTCTGCTACTATTGGTCACTTGGAGTCTGCTTATGTTGCTCTTGGGAAGGCCATTTCTCAGCTGAAGGACCAGAGGAACACCTTGAATTTGTTGTTTTTCTATGATACGTATGATGAGGTTGGGCCTACTAACTCTGCCATGACTAGAATTTTTGATGCTAAGGAGGATGATGTTGTTGAAATTGCTAATGAAATCTTCAAGGAGGTTCCCAAGGAAGAATCTAAGGAAGGTGCCAAGGAATTATCTATGGAAGGAGATGTGGAAAGTACTGATGGTTATCCCATGCATACTGATGCACATCCTATGCAATGATTTGCTTCTTTATGCCTACTTTTGGTCCTGCAAGGTTTCTTTCCTTCTGGTTTTCTATTTGGTTTCTTGCTTTTTCTTATTTCTTTAAGGATGCATTTTGTTCCTTCTTCACATCCTCTTCTCTTTCCTCTCTAGGTTGTCCTTTTGTTCTTGATGCATCCTATCCTTCTTTGTTGTATCAAGGCATTGGGGTGCCTTTCAAATGCCCCCTTAATAAAAAATTTAACTTACAAAAAAAAAATTGTAAAAAATAAAAGTGTCTCTAATGACTTGGGTATGGATATCTAAAACCACTTTAATTGTAGCTATATATAGAGTTAATTGATATTTTTAACTTGTTATTATAAGTATAATTTTCATATTGATGATGCTTATAGTGATAAACCATCCATTATCTACAATACACATGTTGATACTCTTGGAAAAAATTCCTCCATATCATATCTTCATTGTGATAATGTTGATAATTCAAAGTTATTATTTATATTTATCCTTGATTTGTTTTTGATAAGTAGGTTGTATTAACAATTGGGTTTTGAAAGGGGCCCCAAAATATTTTACAAAAAAATCTTGAATATAAACTACTTAGTAATATTTTTGAATCTCTACAATGATGTCTGTAGCACCCTAAAATTGGCACAGTGAAATCTTAATAATTACATTTACTCTAGTAAATAATTCAAATTCAAATTTTAACCTCCCAAACCGCCCATTAACCACCGTGTAATCCGTTTCCCCCTTTCCCGCGCCATTTTTAGAGTTTGTTTTGACCGTTTGACGATATCGTCGCCGATCAGACGATATCGCCCCAGATCTGACGATTTCGTCTGGGCTAGGACGTCCAGACGATCTTGTCCCTAAACTAATTTTTCACAATTAGCTTATGTTCCAACGGGTCTCTAATCCGGGCAGAAGCATGTCTGTGCCATTAGAGACCCTCCCCCATTGGAGATCTCCCAAATAGGGATGATCTCCAACCTCCTAACCTCCCTCCTAAGCCTATTTAATCCTAAGCCCTCCCCTTAGCACCCCCTTGGCTGAAATTCCTTGTAACCCGACTTCATACGCATTAAGACATCCCAAATTTCTATTTGCATTAGTTCTATACAAATTTTGTTGTAGGTACCTTAGTGTTTTTCAGTCGGAGCAAGCTTACATCGTCGCAGACGATCCTGTTCAGATCGGAGGTGATCTTGTCGAATCAGAGATGATTTCATACCAATGCGAGATGATTTCGACTACAGTCAACATTGAGGCAATCAGTGCCTAAAGTTTGCATTTCTTCATCTTTTCTCTGTTGTTTTATTCTGCAATTAGCTAGTTTATTTGATATTTTATGCTATATTGCATTTTGGAGTTCACCCATGTAGCTTTAAATGCATAATTAAGTCATCAATTGTCATTAAATCATCATAGTACACTCGTATTTTGTTCATTATTATCATGTTAATGTTATTGCTATCATTTTACATTGTTTCCCTCTGTTAGGATAGTTGCATTTTCTGTGTTTTGCACCTATTTCTCTGTTTGCAGGTCTCTGACGAATTCGTTAGATCTCAGACGATTCTGTCGAATTCCAGACGATCTTGACTGCTTCAAGAATCAGAATCTTCATCAGACATCCGGATCAGGTATTTTCTTTTAATATTCCTTAATTTCTCTATTTTTTGTCTTAATTCTGTTTTTGTATTCATTTAATCTGCATCTTCATATAGAATAGCTTAGATGCATTTTGGCCAAACCTAGGACTTGAATGCTTAAGGCTAAAACTGAACACATAAAACACATTCCCAACCTAGGCGTGGAAATTGCCATTGAATGTTTCTTGGTGAACCCACCATCCATCGAAAAATCACCATAATACACCTCCCTCGAGAGGCGGGACCTTCGCAAGGCCTCTCAGTCCGAGGTACCGCGCCATCCTTTTCACATCCCCCTTCCGGGCACGGATCCTATAGCCTGAAGGTAAGGGTGTGAAAAATTTGGAGCGATACATTTTGGTGAACCCGACGTGAATGCATTGTAAACCTTTTGAAAACAAAAACAAAAAAATAAAACAACTAAAACATAGATGCATTTCAGATCATTTAAATTTAATATCATGTTTAGATGGTAGCTCCTAAGAAAATATTAGCAGTTACTATAAATGTTGAAAACCAATTGGCAGCCATAGAAATCAATTCTATGCTTAGTGTGCCTGAAACAGATAGAAATCAACTCTTGTGGGATGAACTTGATAGAAGACTTAGTGTCATTTCATCTAGGTCAACAAAACTTAAACAAATCAAGAGGCTTATCCTAGATAGAATCCTGGATCCTCATCAACTTGTCTTTTATCATGAACTTCAGAGAGCCTGCCATAGATGGTTAGCTTATAGGAGAGCTCTTGTGTCTTCAGAATTATTCACCTTCGAGGAATACCTCGAGAACGCAGCCATTGTACACCAGTTCCTAGGTCGTGTAGAAGACCAAGAGGTTGTTCTTACGGATAGGGAAATATGGAATAGAGTTCCTCGAGTTGTGTTATATCGAGAGTATTGCCATGAGCTTTACTTCTATCAACCAGCATCTGAGACAGATAATATCACTATAGCTCTTTTCATTAAATTTTTAAAAGAAAATTTTCAATTTGAAGAAGAACACTTCATGACTCCTGAAGAACTCGAGCCCATTAATGATATTTATAAATTGTTTATAGAAAACTAGATCATTACTTTCAGTCTTATTTCTTGCATTTATTGTGTTGTTTGTTGTCTTTACAATATTATTACAAAAAAAAAGAAAAACTAAAAAAAACATAGCAAAAACTTAAACATTTCATTTTAAATATTGTAGTAGGTATATAATTAATATATACCTCTTAAGCTTGTTGCATATATATATATATATATATTTGCTGAAATCTAAAATTAAGGCACAATGCCTAAACTTAGGAATGGTAAACAAACTGAAGGAGAAGAAGAAGATTGGTTAGGAGATAAAACTGGAAACCCAAATGTCCTTCCTGAAGATCCAATTCTGGAAGGAAAAACTCTAGATCAACCAGAAGATGACCTAGGTGAAGATAATGAACAAGAAGAAAGTGTTAAAGAGGATGGACCCTCATCCCCTAGAGTAGCTCCAGATGGAACTATTGCTTTTGACAACGTAGATCATTTCCGGAAATTTCTCAATGATAACATTGACGCCCTTAATGTGGTAGTTCGTATTGATAAAGGGCAAATTAGTGACACTCAAGTAGCCATGGAACATATGTTTGATGTGCGCACTAATCCCTTGTCTTTCATTGATCAAGAAAGTGATAAGGCTGGACCATCCAATCGAGATATGGTCACTATGATTCAAAACATGTCAAAACAACAGGTTACCCAACCTCCTAAGGAACCTGTTATTCAACCTAAAATCATTCCCACACAAAATAAAACTTCCTTCACTACTTTACTTCGCCAAACTATTGATCAATATGCTTCAAGTAAACAAAAACCTAAAACGAAGCCAAACACCAATTTTCAACAATCTGGAATACAACATAATACCACTTCAAAATTCCTTCATAACACCTTTCCTACCAATAATTTACACAATAGCAACATAGCATCTAATCTTCATGTCCCTCCATCATATGCTCACAAATCCCATATCAATGCCCTACCGAACCAATATGGTGGGCAAACTAGTAATCTGGAAGCCATGGTGAAACAGTTAGCTTCGCGTATGGACCAGATAGATCCCTATCGTCCCTCGTACAATTATCGAGAGATATGTAGTCAACCTTTGGATCCCATAGTTGTAGCTCAACCATACCCTAAGCATTTTCCCATGCCCATCTTGCCTATATATAAAGGAACCGAAGATCCCATAGAGCATCTTCGCATGTTTAGGATAGCATGTCATGATATATCACATGATGACTTGCTATTACTAAAAATGTTCCCAAAAAGTTTAGGTGGAATGGCATTAGAGTGGTACTATCAATTGCCCACTCATTCTTTGAGAAAATTTGAAGAAATCAACTGAATCTTTTGTCCATCAATTTAGTGCCTACATCGAGAGGCATGTAACCATTAAAGATTTATACAACTTAAAACAAGACAAGGATGAATGTTTTGCTGATTTCTTAGCTAGATGGAGGGAGTTGATAGGAAAACTGCACTTTGTGCTACCTTATAGGGAAATGTTGGACATTTTTATCAATAATTTACAAGAACAAATATCTTATGAGCTATCAACTGCTACTTTAACTACCTTCGATCAAGCTATAGATTTAGCTCGAAGAGTAGAAGATGCCCTCATTAGGAGAGGCCAACTTAGGAAGAAGGATGATGAGAAAACATCCAAAAATCAATATAAAAACAAACAAGTTGTAGGTGACGGAGTCACTGACAACAGAAATGTTGCTAATATCAATGCAACGAAGACAACAAAAAAATTTATATTGAAACCTCCTGATAAGCCTCCTCGAGAATTTACTAGATTGAATCAACCCTTATCAACTATTTTACCTCAATTACTCGAAAGAGGTTTGATCCAATTACCGACTATCCAGGAACTTGATCCAACTATACCCGGATACGGAGTGACTTACACTGTGATTTCCATAGAGGACCTGGACACTCTACCAACGCTTGTAAAAGGTTGAAACATAAAATACAGGATTTGATTGATAATAATGAAATGGAGGTGCAAGCCTTCCAACCTAAACAAAATGCTCCTAATAATCCTCAAAAGAACATTACCCAAAATCAAAATCAAAATGCTAATCAATCATTAGACATATTTCAACATCCTTTACCAAGACATGGTAAAGAGGTGGCCAATCAAATCGAACATCATAATGTTCCGCCTCCTACCCGATATGTAGGAACTATTAGCAGACAATTACCTATTCAGGATCCTCAAATATTTGACACAACCTTATCCCTGGTTATGACCAGGCCCTTACATAATATTCCAACTCCTGATTCTAGTGATATAGAATCAGATACTGAAAGTGAAATAGACATTACTTCAAACCAATCGAATAGTTCTGAAAATGAATCAGATCCTATTCAACCCATCACAGATGCTATGGTTCCAGAAGAACCATTTCCTAGAAGAGTTACTACTCGACCCTCTTCTAATCAATTCCTCCCAAATGAACAAGCCATAAATGCTCGACCGAGACCAGTTCAGCGTCCTCAATATCACATTGTAGGTACCATTGGAGTCGTTACCCGACAACAGGCTCAAAATTCTCAACAAGAACCAAACCAGAATGATGGATCAGCTCCATTTGCTTTGAAAAATCCCAATAAAGGGAATTATGCTTCTAATGTTCAACCTAAACCCCCTTACAATATTAATGAGCAATTATCTAATACTACAGCCAGAATTTCCCTTTTGGATTTATTAAGATCTTCTCCTACCCATAGGGATGAGTTGATGCTTACATTAAGCCAAATGATGGTACCTCAAAACATTCAACTTTGAAGCCATGGCCAATACTATCATCACTCGAGAGGTTGATTGTATTGACTTCCGAGATAAAGATATCCCACAACACGGTTTACATAAGGATAATCCCTTATATATTACTGCTCTAATTGGAGATGTAGCTATCAAACGAGTCTTGATTTATAATGGCTCATCTCTAAACATTTGCACTTTTGACTTCTACCAACGATTTGGCTTTAGAAGTGATGAAATGAAGAAAATCGACATGATTATCAAAGCTTTCAATGACGAAACACAAGAAACATGTGGAGTTATTACCATCCCATTGCAAGTTGGTCCTAGAACCCTAGATACAACCATGTTTATTGTACATTGCCCAACATCGTACAATATACTTTTGGGTCGCCCTTGGATCAATGCGATGCGAGCGGTCCCATCAACTTTACACCAATGTGTTAAATTTGAATTTAAAAATCGGTTGGTCACTATCCATGGTGACCCTAGACCCTTTGATATGTGTGCTTTGGCAGAACCTGTTGGAGTGCAATTTTGCCCCGCTCTGTCATCCACACATCCTAGTTCTTATTTTTCATCTAAACGTGTGAAACACACACACATAACATCATCTACCCCATCAACTACACCTATACATTTAACTCAACCATCTTCTAAACAAATCACTCTAGAACCTCAAAAAGATCTTCAATCTACAACCAATCCTTCATGTTCTATCCCTATAATTTCAAAACCTATAGACACATCTATCATACCTTCCACATTATCAACATCTATCATACCTTCCACATCTAAAGATATAGGGAATGATCCTTCTACATCTTATGCTCTTTCTGATGAACTTTTACCAGATTTATCCACAATCTTAATATCAAAAAAAACAAATGCTTTCATGCAAGATTCAATTCTTTTAAATAACTTGTCGCCATCTCCTCATACTTTGGGCCTCCCACAACCTATGGGAAGTACTTACCAAGTCGGGAGTTGTGCCTTCATTTATAAAGGATATGACTGGGGAAGAATCCCTCAGAACATTAAAACTCATCATGAGGGATACGCTCGATGTTATTTTACCAATGAATATATTAAAGCTAAACCCATAATGCTTAAAATGGGATATAAAGGGAAAGGCTTGGGACCTTTCCAAAATGGCATGAAAGAACCTTTCGAGGTAGAACCGTGGCCTACCCGTTGTGGTGTGGGCCTATTTCCTAGTAAGGGTCAACCCTTTCCTTTTGAAGATGATGATCAACTCATATGTTATCAAGACTATTTGGATAGGCGTGATGATTTGCCTCTAAAAAATCAGCCTTTTACATGTAACATGCTATCCATAGCTTACCCTAAAATGATTGCTGACCCCGATGAAGAGTTGGAAGGAGATATCTTCCACGATGTCTCCGTTGAAGAGATGTTACACAATGGATTTTATTTTGATGGTTCTATACCAACTATAGCCCAACTTGAGACCGCTAATCCTCAAGATGAATTATCCAAATTAACCTTACAAGAATTACAAGAATTGGGCGTTTCACCCGCCCCACCTAATTTTGAAAGAGATCTACACATGGAGGTAGAAAACGTCATTAAAATTAATATTGGAACTGAGGATAATCCTCACATAATCAATATTGGATCAGAATTAACTCAAGAAAAACAAGAACAATACATTGCATTCCTTAAAGAGTATGAAGATGTCTTCGCTTGGACATATGAAGATATGCCAGGTCTAGACCCTTATGTAGTCATGCATCATCTAGTGGTCCATCCGGATGCTAAACCTGTTAAACAAAAACTTAGAAAAATGCATCCCAAAGTGGCTCTGCTAGTCAAAGGGGAGTTAGAAAAACTCTTGAATGTCGTCTTTATACAAGCTATTGATTATGCTGAATGGATCTCAAATGTAGTTCCAGTCACCAAGAAAGAAGCCACCAAAGTTAGGGTTTGCATAGATTTTAGAGATATTAACGCTGCATGCCCTAAAGATGATTTTCCTCTTCCAAACATGGATCAAATCATTGACTTTACTGCCGGGAGTGGGATGATGTCCTTAATGGATGGATTCTCCGGTTATAATCAGATCAGGATAGCTCCTGAAGATCAGGCTAAAACAACCTTTATTACCCCCTGGGGTACTTTTTGTTGGAAAGTGATGCCATTTGGCTTAAAGAACGCAAGTGCAACCTATCAACGAGCTATGACTTATATTTTTCATGATATGATGCATGATATCCTACATGATTATGTAGATGATATTATAGCTCGCTCTATTAATGAAGATAATCATTTAGATGATTTGAGAAAAGTTTTTAATCGATTACGAGAATATCTTATTAGATTAAATCCAGCAAAATGCATATTCGAAGTTAAGTCCGGTAAACTATTAGGGGTTTTAGTTTCTTTACGTGGTATCAAAATCGACCCTCTCAAGATTGTGGCTATCACTGATATGCCCGCACCTACTAATATATCTGAGTTACGAAGTTTACAAGGTAAGCTTCAAGCCATCCGTCGCTTCATCGATAAGCTAGCGGACAAAACTGGTCCCTTTCTTAAACTCCTTAAGAAGGATGTCCCTTTTAATTGGGACGATGAATGTAGAGAAGCTTTTGAACTTCTCAAGCAATACCTCCTTAATCCACCTGTGCTTTCACCACCTAAACTTGATCGCCCATTTCTCCTGTATATTTTAGCTTCATATTCTGCCTTAGGAGCTATGTTAGCTCAGCTTGATGATGCGAAGAGAGAACGGGCTAATTATTATATTAGCCGAACCTTCATTAGTTATGAAACCCGCTACACAACATTAGAGAAACTATGTCTAGCAGTCGTGTTTGCTACGCAAAAATTACGACATTATATGCTTAGTCAGAAAACTTATGTCATTGCTAAATACGATCCCTTGAGGTATCTCATGAGTCGACCTTATTTATCGGGTCGCACAACCAAGTGGGTTCTTGCTCTAAGCGAGTTTGATCTCACATTCATAGGACAAAAGTTTGTTAAGGGTCAAATCATAGCAGATCAATTAGCTATTGCACCCTTAGAGTCTACCCATCCCCTCATCATTGAGTTTCCTGATGAATGCCTTCAATTAGAGGCAGACCATATTGAACAATGGTCCTTATACTTTGATGGAGCCCGATGCATGAGTGGGGCTGGTGCGGGTATTATTTTAATATCCCCACAAAAACATCTTATTCCTCTATCCTTCAAATTAACATTTGCTTGCACCAACAATACTGCTGAATATGAAGCTCTAATCCTTGGATTACGAGCTACCTTGGCGCTAAAAATTAAACATCTATTAGTTTTTGGTGATTCTCAACTGGTTATAAACCAAATTAATGAAGTTTATCAGACCAGAGATGATAAAGCTGTGCCCATATAAGGCCTATGTTTTACAACTAATGTCTCTATTTGATCAAGTTACCTTGGAAGCTATTCCTCGAACTTGCAACCGTGCGGTGATGCTATGGCCATAGCTGCATCTCTCCTGCCCTTGGAGTTAGATGACGAATATGCCACTATCATTATTCGTCGACTCCAGGAACCCGCTTCAAATAAGTCATGCTTAGAACCTTTGGATGTGTTTCTAATCAACGAAACTACTCCTGAACCTTGGTATACAGATATATTTGATTTTCTCCAAAATGGGACTTTCCCTGCCAATTCTAATAGAAACCAGCGTCGGTTATTACGTAGACGAGCAAGTCGATTTGTAATAATTGGCAATACTTTGTATAGGAGATCTTTTGAAGGTATCCTATTAAGATGTTTGAATCTAGAAGAATCCAAATCAGCCTTGAGTGAAGCCCACGATGGATCTTGTGGAGGACACTTCAGTGGTAGTGTCATTGCTAAAAAGCTCCTTAGGATAGGATACTTTTGGCCTACCATGGAGAATGATGCACATGAGTATGTGCGCCATTGCGACAAGTGCCGAAACATGCTTGACCTTGTCCATGCGCCTGCACAAGAAGCTGCAAGCTATTTCATCTCCTTGGCCCTTTTCAAAATGGGGTTTAGATATTATTGGCAAAATCAATCCTGTGTCATCTGATGGACACAAATTCATCATAACCGCCACTGAGTATTTCACGAAGTGGGTTGAAGCTATGCCTTTAGCTTCCTGCACTGGCATACAAGTCTCTAAATTTATTTTTAATCAAATCATTTGCAGGTTCAGAATTCTTGCAAATCTCATCTCTGACAATGGAACTTGTTTCAAAAATAAAGATGTTAAAAAATTATGCCAAAAATATAAGATTCAACATCGCTGGTCCACTCCCTATTATCCTCAGGGTAATGGTCAAGCAGAAGCATCTAACAAAACCTTAATCAAAATCCTCAAAATATTGGTCAATAAAACTAGCCGTGACTGGCACATTCAGTTATATCCAGCCTTGTGGGCCTATCGAACTAGTGTTCGAACCCCCACTAGAACTTCACCTTTTGTTTTGGTTTATGGTGCTGAAGCAGTTTTTCCCTTTGAATTAGAAGTTCCTTCTTTGGCTCTACTACTTCAAGATACCGAAGTAGGAGATGAATATCGAGTTGGCAGACTCAATCAGCTGGAACTCCTAGATGAAAAATGCATCAATGCTTTGGAGCATCTCCGTGCCTACCAAAACAAGCTTAAAAGATCATATGCTAAAAAATTTCGTCATCGATCCTTTGAGATCGGCGACCTTGTTTTAAAAGAAAATCAAAAAAATACTAATGCAACTAAGGACCTTAAAGGTAAATTTGAGCCCAACTGGCTTGGACCATACATTATCACTGCTAAATTTGAATCGGGAGCATACAAATTATCTACCTTAGATGGTAAAGAACTTAAAGAACCCATGAATATTTTGCATCTTAAACGTTACTATGTATAAATTTGGTCATTTCATCCTTGTATATATTTGTTTTTCAAAATCACTATCTTGTATTTCTTTCAATTTATTCAAAAACACCAAAAACATTCATAATCATCAAAATTTTCAAAACTATTTGTTGTATTTATTTATGGCACTTGTTAATTCTTTCAAAAAAAAAAAAAATAATGATAAAAATAAAAACAACAATATTCTTGACTCTTTCGAAACCAAAACAACATAAAGAAGAAAGAGAGAGTCAACATTCTCAAAACTTCTCAAAAAGTATTTATTTATATATTTTTTCTTACAAATGTTGCAGTTATATGTTTCAAGTTATTTTGGATAAATTAGCATTTATTTGGAATCCCTCACTTTCACACTCACAAAAATAAATATCTTGATTTTATCTGGCATGATTACTAATCTCTCTTATATCAAAGTCCACAAAATTCAATTAAATAAAGTTTGAGCATAGAGAATTGATCTTGTTATTTACTTAAACCAAGCACATCTTTTCACAATAAAATGATTATATTTGTAATTTCCATGCTTTGCTACATAGTAGAAGTGGTTTCTTGAGCGAAAAGTTTCCCCTGCTATCCTATCATGCACATGGTCTAGAATCTTTGAGAATTGGCAAAAGGACAAGCTCACCCCTACCCAGAATAAAAATCCCTTGCTCTACAGCTAATCCGAGCAAGTATCCCTAGCACAAAAAGAAAAAGCAAAGTTCAAGAAAAAAAAAAAAAAAAAAGTTATTTTATATCATTATAGCATTATCAAGCAAGAAAAGCAAAAGAAAGCAAAAAAAAAAAGCAATAAAATCCCTTTCCCTACCCTTTGAAAAGAAAAGAAGGGTTGATGAGCTTGAATCCCTGGAATTCTCAATTATTCGAAAACTGTGAGGTAAGCCCCATAACAGGTGGTTTGTGCCCAACCTGCTTGGCCTTGGGTAACTCCTAGCGTGGCGATATGTCCGTCACATTAGCGACCTTCTTTTGTATGAGACCTATGTCTGCTTATGGATTAGCTAGCTCTTGATAATCCGACTTACATAGTAGTCTAGTATGGTTATATGCATCTACATCATGGTTAATGAACACTTAGTTGGTTCATTCAAATCACTTGTATCATATTATCTTGCTCAAAACTGGTAAATGAACATAGCAATTGCACGCACATTTTATATTTGAGAGATTTTGTGTATCATTATGATAAATCAAGATTGGAAATGAATTCACATATGCACATGGGATTCCTTATAAATCTAAATTTTGTCTTTAAGATACTTTGAAATATTTTTTTGCAAATTGTTTGGAATAATTCATTTTCTTCTTCCAAGTACAGTTGTTTCAGACAACTATATGCATAATAGAAAAATCAAAATTTCTTTCAAACCATCCAATCAAAACATATATATATATATATATATATATATATATATATATATATATATATATATATATATATATATATATATATTTTTTATCGACTTTCGTGACGATGGTATAGTTCCAAAACCAAAATTGGAATTTTATGCCTAGCACAAGTCCTCATCTTCATATTTTCTGTTTATTAAAAATCAACCATGCAATAAAACAATCTATTTTTTTCTTTGATTTTTGCGATGATGGTATAAGTCTATACCTACATATTCTATGCCTAGCACAAACCATTGTAACAATTTTTATTCCCCATTTATTTAAAAATCATGAAAACCATATGACTTAAATCATTATGTTATACAATTATGCTTTACAAACAAACAAACACATTTTCATTATTTCATGTCATTATGTCAACCTTCAATTTTGCAATGATGGTATAATTCCTAAGGAATTATCCAAAAAATTTATCACACTTAGGAATTTATGCCTAGCAAAAATCATTTTAACATTATTTCATGCATACTATTTTCATGGAAATCTGAAAAACAAACCATCATCATCATCATTTGCACCATTGCACCAAAGTCTTAAGACAGTCTCTTAAGCACTCTTTTACTTTTAACAATATTTCTATACTGGGATTAGCTTGATGACCGAGTGAGCGACGACTCCATGAAATGGTCTATAATAGCGACAATGTCCTTTGAAATTATTGTTAGAAGTCTCTTTTTATCTTTTATCACATTACATCACAAACAACCAATTTGTTACATCAGATTATTTCATTTAAAATCTTACAGCATGACATCAAAATTATAATATTTCCAACGACGTAATTACATGAATCATCAAATCAATCAATCAAACATAAAAGCATCATAAAAATACATAACACAAGTCATATGATCAAAAATATCTCATCTATATATATCAACAATATGTACATCATCTCAAAAATAGATTGGTATGCCACAATCTACATCTTGGCATACTCAATCCTCTCAATCATATGTCCTCTGTGCAGTGTCTCGAGAACCCCTCGAGCTCTCAGCCTCATCTCCTCCCCCGCCCTGAGGTGGACGAGGTGGCCCCATCGTAGTATGTGTGGTACTATGAGTCCTAGTCATCGATCGAGAGGAAGTCCTCGATGACCCAATCCTGATAGGGTCAGCAATGCTGACTGGCAGCTGTACCCTCTGACCCTCTGGCACCATCTGGAAGTAGATGCCCTGGTAGAACATGGTCTGAGCAATCGACCACGCTAGCTCCTATGTGCTCGCTCCTCTGCCCCATGCTCTGAGGCATGCAATCTCATCTCTGAGCTGTGTCACCTCAGCTCGATGTCGTGCAGCCTCCTCCTATAGGGTCTGCACTTGTGCCTGGAGATGGACTGTCTCCCCTTGGAGAGTCATTGTCTCGCTACTCTCCCCTATGTCAACACCCTTGCCCTTATCGGGCGATGGTGGCCTCTCTCTCTATGGAGAAGGGGGTCTCTCCTCCCTCCTCTCCCACTGTCGTGGCCTCTCCTGTGCCTATGGCCTCCTCAGCTCTCTCTCGTTGTGACCCTGGGCCGCCTCAATAGCTGCCTGGTGCCGCCTCCCTATCCGATGCACAACTACGTGAATCGGACCCTGAGCCCTCGTCATCCGAGGAGGGCGGATGCCTGCGTACTAGGCATCGTAGCCATCGGCTACCCCTACGTCGTCCCCATCCACTGGCTGAATGGGGGCATCGTTCGAGTCCTAACTCTAGAAGTGCTGCATGTCTGGAGCCCTGCTCACTATGGTGTTATCCCGAATAGTTCAAGAAAACTCGTAATCCCTAAGAGATGGGATCCCCTGTTGTAGACCGAACTATCACAAAACTCGATCGTAGCGGTGGAGCTCCACCTCTCCCCTCTCCATCCTCAACCAACAAACTTGCCTGACGTGAGCCAGCTCCTGTCCATCCTCGGCCCACCCTAGGTGCTCTCGCCATGGCCTCTAGGTGATCTGGTCCGGGACAAGGTCATCCAGCAGTCTCCGGGACATCGGTAGGTCAATCCGCCGTTGTGACCCTCTTCGGAGCCACTAGTAGAAAACTCGAGGCCTCTCCCCGTCAATCCCTATCAAAGGAAGCCCTATCGGCCTTCGCACTGCAATGTGCTCCTAGCACCAAACCTGTAGGAGCGATGTCATAACTAGACATCGGCCGCCCTTGTACACGACCCCATGCAGGATCCTGTACAGTCGACATAGCACAAAGCTGCCCCAAGAAAATCTGTAACCATGGTCTCGCATATCATAGATCACATCTGCTAGCATCCATGGTACCCTGCACCCGCTCTGGTGACACAGCAGAAGTCCACCGACCACTCCGGCCAAAACCTGTGTGAGTCTAGATGCCCCAGGCATCTGATGCAGTGCCTCGATGTTCACTCCGCCCTTCTCCAGGGCGAAGCTCGGGTCACCACACAACCGCATCATAGCATGGCCCTGATTGGCCGCAGGAGTGATCAACCGTCCTTGTATGGGGATCCTCAGAATCCTCCATACATCCTCTAATGTGGGAGTCATCTCCCCTGTGGGTAGCCAAAAATAGGAAGAACCCGGATACCACCTCTCTGCTAGGGCTGTCAGTAGCCCCATGTCTGTAGACACTTGTGGCATTTTTGCCACATGTTGTAAGTCGGCTTGTGCCAGTGATCCCGCTCTGCCTGTGTTAGAGTGGCCAAGTCATCTCTCAACCCCCGTATTTCCATTCCCTGCTCTTTAGCAATCCTCTCTGCAACATAAACAACAAAACAACAAACAATCATTAATAACAACTCAAGTGATTAATAATGCAAGTAAAATCAGTTCAATTTTACACCAATGATGATATCGCCCACTATTGGACGATATCGTCCCCAATTTGAGCACAATCGTCTCCGATTTCGCAAGCCGAAATCGTCCCTAATTTGATGAAATCGTCCCCCTTTCGCCGATTTTGCCCTTCGACAAAATCGATGAACTTGAGACGATTTCGTCGAAATCGGGACGATTTCGTCCCGACGATGTCGATGGCCCAAAAATGGCCATGATGCTCAAAATTCATTTAAAATTCACCTAAAAAGCATGTAAATTCAAATTAAAACATTCTAAACTAAGTTTAGACTCTTACCCGTAGCCCGTGCTGGACCTCTGTCGATCTGTGTGCCGTCTCCACCATTTTTGCTTGCAGAGCTCTAAAACCAGAAAAATGAACAGTAAAAATGAATTAGGGTTTTACCCTATTTTTCTTAATTTTATTCAAAACACAATTAAAAACATTTTAAAATTTTTGCTTTTCCGCGTTTTTACCTCAAACGTTCGATTTGGGTAAAAACACGGAGGGGGCACCATAGTAAGTTGTCGTACGATTCGACCAAGAATCGTCGCCTAAAAATGGGAATAATTTTTGCTTTCTCGTAGATCGAGAAGAACTCATCTTTAACGCATTTTCTTCGGAAAATTCGCTAAAGAGGGGGCAAAATGTAGCACCCTAAAATTGGCACAGTGAAATCTTAATAATTACATTTACTCTAGTAAATAATTCAAATTCAAATTTTAACCTCCCAAACCGCCCGTTAACCACCGTGTAATCCGTTTCCCCCTTTCCCGCGTCATTTTTAGAGTTTGTTTTGACCGTTTGACGATATCGTCGTCGATCAGACGATATCGCCCCAGATCTGACGATTTCGTCTAGGCTAGGACGTCCAGACGATCTTGTCCCTAAACTAATTTTGCACAATTAGCTTCTGTTCCAACGGGTCTCTAATCCAGGTAGAAGCGTGTCTACGTCGTTAGAGACCCTCCCCCGTTGGAGATCTCCCAAATAGGGATGATCTCCAACCTCCTAACCTCCCTCCTAAGCCTATTTAATCCTAAGCCCTCCCCTTAGCATCCCCTTGGCTGAAATTCTCTATAACTCGACTTCATACATGTTAAGACAT
This sequence comes from Wollemia nobilis, assembly GCA_028583015.1. Classification (NCBI taxonomy): domain Eukaryota; kingdom Viridiplantae; phylum Streptophyta; class Pinopsida; order Araucariales; family Araucariaceae; genus Wollemia; species Wollemia nobilis. The sequence continues at coordinate 1,609,174 of JAQPPZ010002189.1, read as the reverse complement.
CCCAAATTTCTATTTGCATTAGTTCTATACAATTTTTGTTGTAGGTACCTTAGTGTTTTTCAGCCGGAGCAAGCTTACATCGTCGCGGACGATCCTGTTCAAATCGAAGGCGATCCTATCGAATCAGAGACGATTTCATACCAATGCGAGACGATTTCGACTACAGTCAACATTGAGGCAATCAGTGCCTAAAGTTTGCATTTCTTCATCTTTTCTCTGTTGTTTTATTCTGCAATTAGCTAGTTTATTTGATATTTTATGCTATATTGCATTTTGGAGTTCACCCATGTAGCTTTAAATGCATAATTAAGTCATCAATTGTCATTAAATCATCATAGTACACTCGTATTTTGTTCATTATTATCATGTTAATGTTATTGTTGTCATTTTACACTGTTTCCCTCTATTAGAATAGTTGCATTTTCTGTGTTTTGCACCTATTTCTCTGTTTGTAGGTCTCTGACGAATTCGTCAGATCTCATACGATTCTATCAAAATCCAGATGATCCTGACTGCTTCAAGAATCAGAATCTTCATCAGACATCCGGATCAGGTATTTTCTTTTAATATTCCTTAATTTCTCTATTTTTTGTCTTAATTCTGTTTTCTGTATTCATTTAATCTGCATCTTCATATAGAATAGCTTAGATGCATTTTGGCAAAACCTAGGACTTGAATGCTTAAGGCTAAAATGAACACATAAAACACATTCCCAACCTAGGCGTGGAAACTGCCATTGAATGTTTCCTGGTGAACCCACCATCCATCGAAAAATCACCATAATACACCTCCCTCGAGAGGCGGGACCTTCGCAAGGCCTCTCAGTCCGAGGTACCGCGCCATCCTTTTCACATCCCCCTTCCGGGAACGGATCCTATAGCCTGAAGGTAGGGGTGTGAAAAATTTGGAGCGATACAATGTCTCTATTCATCTAATATCTATAATTATACCTCTAATGTTGATTCTTCAACTTATTACCCTCTCTTTCTAGTGAAGTATGAAGGTTCATCACTAAGCAAGGTACTATTTCCTCTCTATTGAAAAGAATATTGCTAACTTATATAGATTGTATTATGATTTGATTTTAATAAAAATTTGAATCTATGATAGATAAGTTACAATAAATATCCTTTTAAATATCCATAGTGATGATGTGGATAATAGTGTGTTCTTCTCTACATATATCCTTAATTAATCAAGGTATGCTTTTTGACATTTGTTGGATCTCTACGACTCCAATATTGATCCTTCCTCTTACTACCTCCTATTTCTAGTGGAGGATTAATGTTCATCATTTATAAGGTATATATTACCTCTCACTCAAAAGGAATATTTATTAATCTAAACATAATAGTATTATTCAATGCTAATGAAGATTTGAATCTAGAATTGATAAGGCTTTTTTTTTTTAATTATGGAAAATAAATCTTAATACCCTATTTATATTTCCTAATCTATGCATCTATTAACTTTTTATTATTAATAAAATCAAAAACTAAAATTTAATTATTTTTCCAACTTTCTACATCACAAATATAGTTATGAGAGGAGCCATCTTATCCATCACACATATGATCATGAGAAGAAATATTATATTTTTATTATTTTTTAATAAGCTATGTGTGGCTTATATTTGGGGCCACTCCCATTACAAAAACAAAATATTACATTGCTTTCATTACATTTCTAACAAGTTAATTAAATCATACCCATATTTACCTTTCTATCAAAGATATTCTCCATCTTCCTCAAACTGCTAAGTTTTTGTAATCAACTTTTTTTTTAAGGAACTAGCAACAAGAATAACCCTTACATGACACATAAATCCAATATATAGAAGGAAAACAAACATAACAGTCATCCATAAAAGAGAAAATTGGTTTTATTATTTTCCTTTTGTAGTAGAGGTTTTTCCTCCTTTAGAGTGGAAATATCTGAGAATGCATTTTTGCACTTCAAGCTCCTAAGGTAATATCTAGTTGTAACATATTTTGTAGGATCTTAATTTTTAGAAAATTGATCACTAATTGCTTCATAATTATCTTCAGGAATACCATTTGAGGTACTAAAATTTTCCATGGAATTATCTAGATGGTCTTTGGTAACCCTTTGGCTTTTATCAATGATCTAATTCAAATTCTCCTTTTAGGGTTGAGTTTTCTATTGCTCGCATGATTCCTGTTGGAAAATTGGTGTATTTGGAGGATGAGATTCTTTCTTTTGAACTGGGATATTTGAATATTTCGAATCATTCACATGCAAGGCCTTCTTCTCCACCAAGGAGGAATCAGAGCATGATCAAATAACCAGGGATATCGTCTTTGGGTGGCCATTTTTATGATAGCCATAACATCTTAGGGAGAAGTTTTCATATTCAATATTTTGGATCCATTCCCCTTTTCTTGAGGATAAAGTAATGGATTGAGGCCCAAGAACTGAATTTTATCATATTAATTTTACTAGACAAATTTTCCTCTATTTAGGCATCCATATACTGGAATTCACCAATGACATTATTGATTTTGGTGAATATATTTTCTCCCCAAAACTCCACAAGGAGAGCCAAAATATTCACCTAGATAGGGAAGCCATTAATTTACTTTATAAATGGGTTAAAACTAGGAGTTATAGACACCCCTTTGTTCAAAAAACCAATTCTATCTATAATCCATTACCCTATCTCTATCTACTAAATTAGAAAATGAAACAAAAAAGAAATTTTTGGGTAGGAAAGTTACTTGGAATTTTGTATTGGTCCACCAATTTTTAATGTATCCTTTGAGCTCCTCCAAGCTTGGTCTTTTGCCCTTGAGTTTACAGATAATTTTTTGGGCTTCATGATCACTTAGATCCAACCCAAATTCATCCTTCAAAATATTGATAGAGGGTAGAGGTTCATCCACCTATGAACCCAAATAACCCTAAGAGATATTTATTTTGATAGAAGAGGATTTCTCATAGATTGAAGAGATGGTCTATGAACAAATCTTTCTTCAATGCTTGACTACACCTAGGGTTTGCATCCCTTTTTTGAAGATTGTAACCAAATTTTTTGCTTTGTTCCATCACTTGACTGCACCTAGGGTTTACATGCCTTTCATGAAGACTATATCCATATTTTTTGTTTTTTTCCATCGCTTGACTGCACCTAGGGTTTACACACCTTTGATGAAGACTGTAGCCAAATTTTTCATTTTGTTCCATTGATTAATTGCACCTAGGGTTTACACCCCTTTCACTATTATATGATGTAATGGATCTTGACATGTAAGATAAATATGAGAAATATCATCATCAATATAAGTATCATATCTAATATACATATAATCCTTATCCTCCTGTAAAGAAGAATCTTACATATTATGAAGTGGACTGATTGATGGTATAATTTTTTCTCTTAAATAAGACTTAGATAAAACATCATAAAAGTGCTATTATCAATAACATATTTGGGATTCTTGTCACTGTGTTCATGGTAGGCATACAAGGCAATAAAAATTAACTTAAATTAAATGATTCATATGTTAAACTAATAATGATTTGAATTTTAAAATATTATCCCTTTTATTTAGATTTTATAGTTCAATCATGATTAACATGATCTTTTTCAAATATACTCCAATTATTAACACAATCTATATAGAAATAATTATGTCAGCATGTGGAATATTAATATAAAGGGTAATAATTGTATAAATTTCATTAAAATCGACATCTTTATTATCAATAAGACTCATTTTAGAAAATATAGCTATATTTTTTAGTCCATAATTTTTTTTGCTTCAAGGGTTTCATTTCAAAAAATGTATTTGTTGATTCTCCTCTAATTCCATAATTTTCTTATAATCCTAGAATCCATGTACAAGAACTAGGGATTTTAATTTCTTGTGTCCAATACATGCATGTGTTAAATACTCTACATCCTTAAATAAATGTGCATAGGTCATAAGGACATAAAATTAATTGAGAATGAAATGATAAACACAAGAAATTCTCACCTAAGTTAGTGTAACAACCCTCCAAATACTGCTACTATTATTGAATAGAATGATAAGCTATACTTAATTTTTTTATTAGAATGAGATACTTCTAATAGCATCGTGGTTGCAAGAACGGGTACCCTCCTTCAAGTGTATAGATAAGGGTTGACCACAAGAGGGAAGGAGGGATATGATGGCAATGTGAAATATCACTATGGTGGGATATTCGTAGTTGTAGGGATTTAAAAATCCTACTAGTATTACACCCATTAAATAGCTCTCATGTAGATGCATTCATATAGTTACATTTAGCATGTGTGACTTACTTTGCATGCCTTAGTTGTTGGTTTGCATGTCATATATTATATATTTTTGAATAAATAAATATATTAAACATCTGATGGTAAGGAAAGTGCCAGAGCATGGGAGCTATTCTCTTCTGGTAGATGGCAACATTTGATTGCAAATAGAGAAGAAGGAATGGAGGTATAGTTTAATGAGTAGTTAAATATTTTCTTTTTTTATTACTAATATCATTTAATGAATATAAATTTAAATAAAAATAAAAAAATTAACATTAAAAAGGAGCATGGTTACATATATTTTAAATAACAAATATTCTTCAAATGCATATTGTTCTAATGTTTCATCGACTTAATAAATATATAGATCCTAAAGTTTTTATTACCACTTCACGAATAATTGAGATGGGTGTTTGCATAAGAATTACAGTTGCTTATTGTATCTTTGATACATTCTATATAAAGGGAAATGAAAATTATATTTGGTTATGATGAACGAGTCATTCTTGTTATACTATCTGTAAGTAAAGATATTGAAAGCGATTCAACAAAGTATTTTCAGGTCGAATTTCTTAAGTTTGTTTGTCTGTGTATGCTTACTTATGTAATGACTAGTTATATTGTGCTTTCATGACGTAGGAAGGTTGGTTGTTATATATTGATATAAAATGAATTTTTACTTTTCTCATTTTTGAAATGAAGGTTATTTATGTGGAATTGGACTGAATTATTGCTTATTAATTAAGCATTTCTCACTTTTGGAGTACTGAATGTCTTATATCGATTTAGATTGAAATATTTATTATTGAACTAAGCAATATTTGATTGTAACATAACATAGAATAGCTAAATTTATCCTAATAAGAGTTTTCTAGAGATAGTAGACAACAAAAGAACTATGGGTGTGCTAGAATGAGTCACAATCATTGTATGTTTTAATTCCAATGTGGTTGGACTGTTAGTTATTTACTAAAGAAAATAATTTAGTACTTAAGACAATGAAATACATCATGGAAATTATTTATTCTTGCTTTAAGACAATGATTTCTAGTTTGCATTTGCAATAGAAGAAATGTTGGTTGAGCTTTGCTTTAATTGAGTAACCCCATCATTGTATATCTACAAATGATTTGATTTCTTAAAGAAATTGGTCGAGTATTGTTGCATAGTAGTAAAACTGCATCCTTAGAATTAAATTGCATTCATCTTAGTCTTGGGTCATTTTGATCCCGTATAGATTTGCTTCGAACATTAGTTGTGAAGATGGTACGATCAATTCAATAAATCATCTATATTTTCATCCAACCAAACCTCTGCAGCATAATCAAAATTATTTTAGGAAGAGTGGACGTGTAATGATTCCAAATTCTAGCTATAAGAAAACACAAGAAACTACATCATGTGGATACAATTATACTACAAGATGCTTACTTTTAGCCTTAAATTTTTGACATTCAAGATATTGAGCAACAAAATCAGTGATATCCTTCTTCATTCCTATCTATAAGAAGGTTCTTTTCATGTTTTCCCTCATTTTAGCCCCTTCAAGGTGAACATAATAAGGGAATCTATGGACTTATTGCATTATTAACTTCCTTAAATTTCCTATTTTTGGTATGGTGATTCTTCCTTTGTAGCACAAAAGGTTAGCATTCATGCTAAATTCCTTATTACCCTCAATGCCTCTACTCAACTTAGACTGAATTTCCTTGCAATACTCATCTTGAGATTGCTCTTTCCTCACCTAATCTATTAGATCCATGTTACTTTTGGTTATGGTTGCTATGTGCTTCCTTTTGCTTAAGGTATTATTGGGATCTGAATTAACATCAAGTAAACTTGACACTACAATGTATGTCTTCTAGATTTTATATTAGGCTTGCACCCACTAGTCATAGCTCAAAACTCAACATTGGATGGACTAAATATTTCTCTAGCCCAACCTCTAGAGTAGGTTGGTTCCTTGTCAACTAATAGAGTGTTGACTCAATTAAGCTCAGTAATGGTTTTAAGATATAGGGATAAAAAAGAGTTTAGGGTTAAGAAATTATGAGTAAAATAGTGGCCAGATAGATCTAAAAACATAGGCATCCACAAAGAAAACCTTTCAATAAATTATTTCTAGTGTCCCACACTCAAGATTAGCAACACCCAAAATAGAGTGATCTTCATACAATAAACACAAAATAGATATATACCCCAAGAAGTAATTTCAACATCCAAAATACTAACAATCCAATTATCAAAATAGATTAGTATTTAGATTTAACAAAATTAAACCTCCTGCAAGAATAGATCTAACTATGAAAAGATTTCAATTGCTTTACAACTAGTAATCCAATATCAATGGAATGAACTAACCATAATAGCATTAGTAGAAATGTGATTCATAGCTCAAACTCTCAATACATATATAAAATATGATAGTTCTTGAGTCAAAAATCCAAGTAATGCTCCTTCTATTAATTTGCAAAAGATGTTACATAGTATGGAAAGCAAACACTCTAGATTCGACCCTAAAAATTGAGGGTTTGACCGCTATATATATTTTATACAATGAAATAAAAAAGGTGAAACATTACAAGGATTAGATAGTGCTAGATCAATAGAATTCTACAATGGCATCATTTCATTCACCTGTAAGGTCTAGAAAATTTACTTGATACCGCATGTCATGGCAACTCAACTTTACAACTTGTTGGTTTTGTAATGGTAGTTAGGCTTCAGGTAGCTAGAAAAAGATCTAAACCATTCATATTTCTTGAGGACTTTATCCCTATTGTATATCTGCAACTACCTAGGTTCTTGGTTCTTGGCTCCATGGATGCTTCATTTCCCACTCAAACTAACTGGTTCTCATTTGCCAAGAATCCACTTTTGTATACTCAAGAAAATGTCAGCACGATCTCAATCATTGATGTTCTTGTGAACGGATACGATTAAGCCTTAGTAAAGTTCTATAGATGAGCAACGTAGAACATGTCACCAATCTACTCTAAAAAATACTGAAATCATCTTGGACTGCTTTGGCCAGTTGCATGGAGCATCTATGGAAATACATTAAGTATTGAGTATAATGTAACATGTCGCCAGATCGATTTCTTAGTTATTCAAACTGCTTTATTTTTTTGCATCTGTGACATGGAGCGTATGTTGTAATCTACTCCTCAATATTCACTCCTTGAGCTTTGATCCATGTTTATTTTAGAATAGAGCACATCACCAATCTGCACAAGAAATAGTGTAAAATGTCACTTTGCACTATGCCACTCCCTTGTACTTCTCTTTGGGCATTTTGACCTCTTTGACCAGTGACGTAGAGCATATCATCGTGCTGCACTAGAATAGACATGGAACTTAGTGGTGTGGAACATCTTTGAAACTTAGTCATTTTAGTTTATAGAATGAGACAACATGTGCTAATCCACTCTTTGGAGGATGTTGATATCCTTTTTGACTCGGTTTGACAGCAGCATAGAATTTCTGTGTTGGGCCACTGTAAAATGCACTAACAAACTGAGCAACAGGGAACACCTTGCTTAGTTGCTACAAAAAAATACTAAGTGTTGGATGAATGAGAGCATATTGCTCTAGGATGCTTTGAAATACACTATGTCCTGAGTGGTTGGGAGCATCTTCGAGACTTAAAAAATATTTTCAAAAATTTTACTAAGGATGTGGTCATTTTGGGCCTACAACCATGTTAGCTTCATGATCACAAAGGTGGGTAAGCGATCTTCCATGACTTCGTGTGTATTTCAAAATTCCTACTGATTTGCTGACCTATGTTCTTAGGAACGAATAACAAGCGTCCAAATTCATAATGCTTGATTTTCAAGATTAGACCCATGGCTTGACTTTTGTGTCATGGTTCTTGGGGTAAAAATTTGTATATTCATGCGAACCCTACATTGAATTTCTTCCATATGTAAAATATTTGCTAATAAGAACCAATGATAACCATCCTGTAGAGTCCTATTACACCATGACACATGGCTTCAGTTGTGGCATGAATTCATAGTCATGCACTTAGAAAACATTCCATGAAAATGTGCCTATGGAAACACACTATAGAAAAAACTATAGAAAGTAACTATAGAAACAAAATACAAAAAGTAACTATGGAAACAAACTACAAAAACAATCTAGAGAAATATATTTAATTGCTTCCTCTTTTTCTTTTATTTTTTTCTTTTTCTCCCCCAAACTATATCATAGAAATCATTGTATTAATCCTTTGCTTCTCCCCCAAACTAAAATTTTGGCTATATAGCCAAAACAAGATAAGGAGAGAAATTTTTATTTATTTATAAAGGTTTATATTATAGAAAATATTTAATATATATTTAGGAATATGGGGGTATTTTCTTATATATATCAATTATTTATTTTAAGCTAAGCCATCAAATAAGATTGTAGGCTAATAAATCTTCTTTAGAATGGAATTGTATGTTTCCAATAGCAAAGATGTTATGCAAAAAAATTGATGTCTTCCTTAACCTTTTAATAAAATATTCCATGGATTTCATAATAAATCCTTCTAATATCCCTTTGTTCTACTTCCTTTGGTATCATTGTGGAGCCCTTTATAAAAATGATAATAACAATCTTAAACCAATGTCGATCAACAATAATTTGATTCTCATAAATAGGTCTTATCAAGGGTTACACACATTCAAAACCTGATTTGGAAGAATAAATTAAGATAGTCATATTGGTATCATATTTGTTTCATCATTTTATTGCCCATTTTCTCACATACATATAGATAATTTTTTAAGTTTTAGGGGTACAGAGATTTGGGGAATCAGATTCCTAACCACTCTATCAAATTCCTGATGGGTATTATCACCCTATCCTTACTACTCTACCCATTTTAGTAAGAAGAATTAAGGCTTTGGGGAATAAGACTACATAACCATCTGGATGGAAATGTAATCCTATCCTTATTACCTTTTATTTTATTTGGGTAAGAAATTATAACTTTGGGTAAGAAATTATTTTCAAGAAATATTATTGTTCCATGATAATCTTCTTTCATTGGTCAAGTAGTGTAAATATTTTTATCATCCATCTTATTTACTATTATTTATACATCTAAACAAAAGGACTGATTAGACTACAATATTTCTAATGATTACACTTATTTATATATTATATTATAGAGCATTAATTTATTTATTAGATAATGTTTTGTTGCTTAAGATAGAAAGAGAAGTTTTTATTTAATAATAGTTTATTGCATTTTAGAAATGCATTGCAAATTAACTTGTTGCTTAAGGTGGTTTATAAATTCTTCTTTAGATAATGGCTTCCTATAAAGCTTAAGCCTATGTCCATTAACTAATAATCTTCTTGTTGAATTATCAATAGGCATAAGTTTAACTATACCATTCCCAAATATTTCTTCAATCCCATAGGGTTTGAGCCATCGTATCCTTAGATTTCCTTGGAAATATTAGAAGTGGAAGTCAAATAGCAAGGCCCAATCTCCTGGTTGAAATTTTTATGGTACAATATGCTTATCATACCATTTTTCTTTGTACTTACGTTAGTTCAGTCCTACATAATGCCTCTAATATTCTTTCATTTAGAATGTTTAATTGTTCCAATCTAGCTTTTTATACTTGATCCAAATCCATATCAAGTTGTACCATTATGTAAAGAGTTTCTATTTCAAATTCAATAGGTATGATAACTTGCTTCCCATAGACCATTTCATAAGGTGACAATCCTGTGGTAGTTTTCCAAGTTGTGTTTTATGCACATGTAGCTTCTTTTAGTATTTCTTCCCAATATACCCTATTGAAAGCTACAATTTTCATAAGGGTGATATGGGGATGTATTCCTATGTTTGATTTGATATAATTTAAAAAAATGTTTAATCACTTTGGAGAGAAATTGAGATACATGGTTTGAAACCAATTCTCTAGGTGCTCCAAAGTATTGCATGATATGTGTGTAAATGAAATCAGATATAGGCTCAGCTTGTGCTCGTGGCAAAGATTTTACTTTGGCCCACTTGGTGACATAATGTATGTACACAAGTATATGTTTATTTCATTTACTTGGAGGATATATTGGTCCAAAAAAATCAATTCCCCATTTCTTGAATGGTTCAAACATTATTTGCGGTACCAAAGGTATCTCCATTATAGGTGTAGGTTTACTAGCACTTTGACAAGCATCACATTGATCAACAAACCTATGGGCATCCCTATGCATAGTAGGAAAAAAATAACATGTTTGAAGTATTTTACTAACTGTTATTTGAGAAGCATAATGACTACCACATGGTTCTTTGTGTGCTACTCGAATGATGTCATATACATCATATTCTTGCACACATCTCCTAATCACATGGTTAGGATAATATTTAAACAAAAATCCATTAATCCACATATAAGGGACACTTTGATGCACTAAATTTCTATGCTCATGCAGTGTAAAATTTTGTGGTATTTTTCTTATTACCAAATAGTTTACAATATCAGCATACCAAGGAGTAAAAATAGAAAGAGCAAATAAATGTTCAACTAGAAAATTATCAGGAATCAATTCATCATCATCAAATATATGCATATGAGACAAATTATTTGTAATGACATTATATTTACCTACATTATCTATAATTATGACATTAAATTCTTGCAATAAGAGAAGCCATATAACCACTCTTCCTCCTACTTTGGTTTTTTATTAAATATTTAATGGCTAAGCGATAAGTGTGAAAAAATACTTCATACCCTGTTATATAATGTTTGAATTTATTAATGGTATGAACTACAACTAAGAATTCTTTTTTAGTAACTGTATAATTGAGTTCTTCCCCATGCGATTTTTTTCTCACATAATAGATGGTATAAGGTATTTTGTTCTCAATTTTTTGTAGTACTACTCCTATTGCATAACCCGAAGCATCACAATGTATATGAAAGGGTAATTTCCAATTTGGTCCCCTTAAAATAGAAGCGTAGTCAATTTATCTTTGATAACTTAAAAGGCTTTTTGGCATTCCTCTATCCAATTAAATTCACTTTTCTTTGTTAAGATATTAAGCATAGGAGAGGTAACTTTATTGAAGTCCTTAATGAATCTACAATAATATCTTGCATGTCCCCAAAACTTGTTATCTCAGTTTGTATCTTTGGATTTTGGAGGGAATTAAAAACTTGAATCTTTGTAGGATCCACTTTAACACCTTAAAATATAAAATGTCCTAATACAATTCCTCATCTCATCATCATGAAGAATTTTTCATGACTCAAGGAGATATTTTTCTCTTGGCATCTAATAAGAACTTTTTGTAAGCTTAACAAGGTTTCTTCAAAGGTGTTACCATAAACTGTGAAGACATCCATATAGACTTCTACACATTCACTGATTAAATCAGCAAAGATAACCAAAACCGCTCTTTCAAAAGTGGTAGGTGCATTGCATAGTCCAAAGGGTAGAACCTTGTAATAATAGGTACCTACACGACATGTAAAAGTTATCTTCTCTTGATCTTATTTTTCTATGAGACTTTATTGTACCCGCTAAAACCATCCAAAAAGTAAAAGTACTTCTTTCCAGCCAAGGTAGAAAGGACTTGATCAATTAAGGGTAAAGGAAAATAATCCTTTTTTATCACCTTGTTTAGTTCCCTATAATCTACACAAATTCTCTATTTTCCATTATTTTTGGGAACTATCACAAGTGGTGACACCCATTGGCTATCAAAAATTGAATATATAAATCTTGCATTCAGTAGATTAATAATCTCTTCTTGAACTATGTATTCCATAGCTGGATTTAGTCTTCTTTGATATTGTCTCACTTGATGGCAACCTTCTTGGATGAACATACGGTGGGTATAAATATTTGGGTGTATTCCTTTCATATCCTCATAGTTCCATGCATATTTTTTTTTATGTTTTTAAAGTACATCTATTAATTGTGATTCATGTATACTTGTAAGTGCATTATTGATGTTCAAAGTTTTTCCAAGTGTAATATCTATATGTTTTCAATTATTAATATTTGCATCTATTCCCATTATTTCATGTTTAATAACATTTAATTGATAGTTATAGTTAACTACTTGATGAGATTAACTTGTACTTGCTTCATCATTAGACATGGAAAATTCAAGTGGACAACTAGTGTTTTGATCTTGGTCTTCTTATTGCTCATCTATCAGTAGTGATAGTGGTCCTTCAATATCTTGTTGTAAAATCATACCAAAGTTGCTTTGAAAAACCTTCATCTAATGTTGATTTAGGAAATAGGCTAAGATATTTAGTGTGCTTACCATTAGAAATAATCATATTTCTAGACCTACAACTAATGTAGCACTGAATGTTGCAAGTGATAGGTATCCTAGAATAAAGGGATACCTCCCTAATTTCTTCTTAGGTTGTAAGACTACAAAGTCTAGGATACTCCCATGAACTTACAAAAACTATAATATCCTCTAAATTTCCTTCTAGTTTAATGGTAGATTTATATGCAATTTAAATCACTGTAGAGGTTGGTTGTAATATATATACCCCTATATATTCTACTATTTCTCTGGTCATAACCGTGATGGCAACCTCTAAATCTACTAAAACATTATGCAAGGTTGTTTTACCAATATGGACTATGAGTATAGGTACTCCAAGATCTGTAACCGTCCTCCAGTAATTATCTCATATAATTGTCCAATAACTTGGATGGCTTGAGATTCATTTTTCTTTTTCCTCCCTGAATTTTTTATGCACATGCTTTTTATTAACTTGGAGTAAATAATAATATCCTTGATAGCTTACAAAAGAAGAATTTTAATGGTAACATTTTCTAACTCTTGAAGAAAATTGAAAATTAGTTTGGAGGGTTCTTTAGGTATTGTCGTTATTTCAGGAAATGGGATTTTCATTTCTTTCCTTTGAGGGATTTGAACCTATTTTTTCTTTTCTAGCACTTTCTCTAGTAATATTTCTATCTCATCTTTAGGTTTTTTATTTGTCTCATTTTTCAAGCAAGTTTTTGGTAGGTTCCTCTATTTCTGTGAGAATATCTTTATTATTATCCAACACCTTTCTAGATCTTAATTGGATCTATTGGAAAGGTATCATAGTTATTGACCATGTTTCATTAGCTTCATAGACTTTTTGAATTATTTTTTTGTTATTAGGATTAGGTACTGGTTTATTTGGTAAAGTTGGCTACTTACAAAGATTGTTCATATTATTTGGAGGTGGGAGGAGTCTATTTTTAGGTTGGTTTTGAGGGTCTTGTCCCCCAAATTTATTTTGAAAGTTTTGTTTTTGAGGTTGTCCTTGATACTAGCTAGGTCCTCCCTAATTATATTGGTCATTCATATTCTAATTAGACATATTTTGACCTAACATCCCTTGAGTCCATGGAGGTGGACTCCCATATGATTTGGACATAATTGAGCCCATGGAGGTATATTCTATTCTTGGTTATTTGGGTAATTAGATGGGTTTCAATTTATCCAATTTAATGCATTTGACCAATGGTTAGGTAATTTTTAGTTGGAATAACTAGAATTTGACCAATTAGATGGACCATTGTATGGGCCACCTCTCATTTGGGATACACAATAAAAAAAGTTTGCCTCCTCAACTTTAGGTTATTTTGTAGTAGATTTCACAACTGAAATATACTTACAATTTTTAGTACTATGATTCTTGTTAGAGATTTTACAATTAGCAAAAATGTTGGAGATATTTGTGATGTTAAGAGGACATTCCCTTAGATTATGTCTTTTCCTACATCTATGACAATATATCTCCTCAATATCTTGCTCTCTCGGTTTCTTTTCCATAAGGTCAAGAGATGTATTTAATGTACTTAACAAATTAGTCTTTAGACTTTCCAACATGTTATCAATTTCTACTCTTGTCACTTCTCCTCCTATGGATGAGTATTTGTTATTTTTAAAATGCTTATTCTTTGAATAGTTCTTATAAATATTCACAATATCTCCAAGTACCATCTATTGAATATCTCCATTAGACATAAGATTTAAAATGTCAAGGACATCCTCTTTTAATCCTTTTAGGAAGAGTTCCTTTAAGATTTCTTCATCAAGATCAATATTGACTCTGGATCCCAAAAATTGAAACCTTTTAATATAGTCTTCAAGGGATTCTTCCTCTCATTGGTTCATATGAAATAAATTAGATTTATTGTCCCTAAATATATAGTAATATTGATATATTTTAAGGAATATATCATTCAATCCATTCTCTCCATACCATTGTCTACAAGCACTCTCACCTAAATCCATGAACCATCTTAAAGTTGCATCCTTAAGTGTGGAGGAAAATAGTTGTAACTTCTATTTATTAGTGGTGTAGAAATAAGCTTTGCATAGCACTTCAAAATCAAAGATAAATACATCAAGATTGTCATGTGTTTTTCCATGAAATGTAGGTGTGGGTGAAATTTTGCACCCTTTCACCCACTCTTCTCTTTTGAGAAAAAATGATGGTATAGTGAATATTGACCAATTTTTGAAGCATTAAAGGTTGGGTGGAAGATGAAGGATCATAGATAGCGATAATTAGAATGTCATATTAGTTAACAAAAATGCCAGATGGATGAATGGGTAGATGAGTACTCAAGGTAGATCCCAATTTCCTACCCAACTAGTCAAACAGAGTAATGGTAAAGTAGATATTAGCCCTAAAATTCCATCCATAGCAAGGTGCATCATTTTGGGTGCAAAAAGCATATTGAAACTATTTGAGAAGATGGGTTATCGGGAAGACAAAAATAGGAAGTTCAAACCCAAAGTCCTAACTAAAGAGGAGGTAGAATTTGGGAAAGACTCAAGCCCAATTACCTACCCATGGGATGCAAAATTAGGAAGATGATCAATAGAAGAGTATGCCCGAATACCTATCTAAGAGAAGCACTAGGAATCCCTAGGAATTATAATTAATGATTTTAGCTACCTTTTACAAGCTATAAACAGGCATAAAGGATGCAATCTGAAATGCATGATTTTAGAAGATAATTATTTTTAGGCCTTACATCCACATAAAGAGGTAAAGTATATGGAAATTTATTTCCTGACTAGACTACCAGAATGATCAAGGTTATAGATAAGTACAGAAGTATATAATTCCTTTTGGAAAACCACCATTATTCCACAAGATAGAGTGTCAGCAGATCGTCCATCCATTGCAACAGTATCTTCTCGCCGAATGGAATTTGATGTCTACATTTAAAAATGCTTTAAAATGTATATAAATAGTGGTATGCTTGCCATTCCAAAGCATGGCTCTGTGGCCATTATAGTTCATATGTAATTCTTCTAACCTTGTAAATATAAGTATATCATTGTTTGGTCTCTCGTTCTATCTTCACTTCCTTGTGATTTAATTTGGGTGCTTATTTATGTGATGACCATCTAAACTTGCTCATTTAATTCTACAATCTATATTTCGTGGATCTTCTTGGGTGGTTCTAGAATTTACATCTACCTTTGGGTGTTGGAGTTTATTTTTACTAAGGCTATTCAGGTGGGAGCGCTCTAATTATACAATCTAAATTTTATGCACCCTCCCATTGGTTCTGTAATTTTCTCCAACCCATTGCATTGAATGATAAGTGAGGGTGAGATGGGCTGATTTGTTAGGTGGTGTGCTATTATTTACTCTAGAAAAATTGAATGTGTCTATCTTGATGCATCCATAACCCATCCTTGTGAGTTTTGGCTATGGCCTCCCTTTGATTTCTCTCTCATTTACCTTTTCACCTTTATCTTTTGTAGTGTAGGTAGTTGGAACTTAAGGAGCTGGCCTTCTTCAAATTTCAACCACCCTACCTCTCCAAGGATATGCATCCATTCAATGTTGGTTGAGGATCACTTGGTGCACCACTCGTTCATCTGATGCTAGTTTTTGTACCAACAATTTTTGGTGACTCTACTAGGGGACCCGAAAGGTCTCCATTTTTATAGGAAACCAGATTTTGATGGCACTCTAGTTTGCCCTGATCCTGTTCAATCACCTAGTGAATCATCTATGTGGTAAATTTATATTTCAAGATCAGATAACTCTATGTGTTGAAATATTTTTATTTCTAAAAGGACTTAGGATTTGATGAGCAGCTTTGACATTGCTAATGATGAAAGCATGTTCATCTGGTGACTCCAACTTGGTGGTATAATATATTAGGTCTGAAGGACTGGTGCTCCAATGGCTAATTATCCTAGATGGAATTATGCAAGCCCATTTAATATATTAGTACCACTAGGTATTCCCAATGTAGCACTAAAGATACTTACCAATTATAATGGTACTAATGGTGTTGCATATGAGCACTATCAAGATGTAGCCTCTCTCTATGATATATGATATTACCTCTGAGAATGTGATGCTTAGGCTTCTTAATTTTTCCCTCAAAGAAAGATCACTATTATGGTTTAGAATATTATAGAATGAAAGCATTAGCAAATGGGTTGACCTTGTAGAAGCTCTCGTTAGCACATTTGACACTTTTGTAGATCCCTTCCTACTAATCACGTAGCTCACATTTATCAAGTGGACTTGATATGAAGTAATCATTGATTTCAACATCCATTTTATAAGAACTTTGAGGAGGATACCCTACGAATCCAAACCATATCCTGCCCAAGCATACATATACTATGTTCATACCTTCAATCTTGACATTAACCTCCTGATACAAAAATCAAGAGAGAAGAGATTTCCCTAAGTTTTTAAAGAAGCATCCCAAGCAGAAAGGATACCAATCCAGACTAGAATGCTTATCGATAGAAGTCCCCCCTAGCCTCTTATACCTCTCACATCCTCAATCTAAAATTCATTGCATCCAAAGCTTAAATTCACACAACCTTGTAGGATTAATGTTACCCTCTCAATCCCTCATGATGATGCACAAATGCAGCAAGAGCTAAAAATGAGAATTCACTGGTTGAATAAGGAATTCAATAACATGAAGAAGATGCTCTCAAAGGAGGAAAGTATATCTAGGGATTAGGAATCCAATGTGTAGCACAAGTTGCAAGATAATGAAATACAATGGAAATATCGGGCCTTTGGTGGAGGAGATAACCATCTACTTACCAATATGGGGAGTTTTATTACCTTTAATTATTTGCATGAGGGGTATTATAGGGATTAAGGGAACATCAATGCTATTCCACCATCTACACCAGCTCTAACAATGGCCAAGGTAAACGTTGAAGCACCAATCCTCCAACAAGATCTATCCCTAGGCCAACAAGGGATGGGATCCACAAAACAACCCATGAATGAACCTGGATTAGGTTTAGATAGGATGGCATCATCTAAAATAGTTCAGCATCAAGAGATCCATTTCCATCACATTAATAATTCCAATATTTTATAATAACCAAAAAACAATATTTGGATCTTAGTAGAGACTGATATCTATCCCAAAATGGATGAAGTATGGGTAACAATGCATGTCAACCCATATGAAATATGTTTTTGGTATCCACCTCTTAAAAGAGTACCAACTAAAGCAAATTCCTAGGTAGTAAAGGAAACCATTATACAAGTGGGCTTTGAGCAAAGTACGAAGCCACTGAAGCCAAGCATGATACCTAGAGAAATTCCCAAATTGAATAATGGTGGCAGCTAGTAGTGTCAATTCAAACCCAATGAGCAACTCAAATTCTATGTCATCTAGTCTAGACACTGTAGATTCATCGGATCAGCTATAGAAGGAGTCTTTGGTCATAGTGTTCCAATCATGTTGTAATTTTGTGTAAATAGACCAGTAGATAAATAAAATATGTGGTTTGTGGAAAGCCGCATGGTAGCTGGAATTTCCTCAATCCCAAAATTCTAGGGGTCTTACTTCCATTATTCTAACAACAAATACATTTCCTAGATGATACTCCTTACTTTAAAAAATTGTTTTCCTTTGTTCTTCTCAGCTTTTCTCTACCTTGTGTTTGTTTATGCTATTTTATGACTCCATAACCCAATGGATAACCTTCCTAAATTGAAAGCCAATATAGCCACTACATCTTGTCTCGTGCTTCCATAATTTATAGCCTAAGCATACAATCATTGAGACAAATAACAAGATTTGAAAGTACTCTCAAAAGGATACAAAACAAGCCAAGTCCTTAAAGGTAAAATGTGGAACCCTAATGGGTTGTGGGAATCATTCTATAAAGCACTTCATGGGTACCACTAGGAAATTATCAAGTAATTAGTTAAAAGGTGCGATCAATGGTTCGTAGGATGTGTTTCGATAAGCTAAAAATATCCTTACTGGATTATGTGAAGAAGAATGGTTGTATCAAGGAAGATAAGTGTCTTTGAAATTCTATCTATTCTTGAAGTATTTTGAGGCCATGATGGAGTATGTTGATGGGAATGTAATCTCTAGAAGTGTCCCATGCATTTTACATTTTGTCTAGATTATATCATGGGATATCCCCAAGGTTAACTTCACTTTTATTTCTTTATCTTGTTGTCCCTTTCTCTCTCTTTCATCTTCTTTATTCTTCTTGTATCTGGTTCCTACCATTATCCCTTACCTCATTTTTTGATTATGTCTTCCTATTCTATTTTTCTTCTCCTCTTGTACCCTCATTTTCCTTGTTGTGTCCTACCTTGTTATGTCTATGTTTCCCAACCTTTAAATTGATACCCCTTGCCATATTGCAACCTTATTTTGCTACCCCTGTCTCCATTTTATTCTTTTTGTTCTTGCCCCCTTACTTCCCTCTTCATCATGTTTTTTTTCAAAAAAAGGCTATTTGGGTTCCTCTTTCCACAAGTTGGAAATCCCCTATAAGTCACCAAAAGTGTGGGTGAAATTTTGCACCCTTTCACCCACTCTTCTCTTTTGAGAAAAATATGATGGCATATTAAATATTGGCCAATTTTTAAAGCATTAGAGATTAGGAAAAATATTAAGGATGATAAAGAACAATAAGTGGGATTCCATATCAGTTTAAAAAATACCATACAGATGAATGGATAGACGAGTACTTGAGGCAAATCCCAAATTCTTGCCCAACTAGTCAGACGAAGTAATGGGAAAGTAGATTTTAGCCCCAAAATTCTATCCATAGCAAGGTGCATCATTTTGGGCATGAAAAGTATACTAAAACCATTTGAGAATATGGGTGATAGGAAAGACAAAAGGATGGATTTCAAACCCAAAGTCTCGACCAACGAGTGGGCAGGAATTGGGAAAGACTCAAGCCTAATTACCTACCCATGGGATGGAAAATTGGGAAGATTATCAACAAAAGAGTATGGCCAAATACCCATATGAGGGAAGTGTTGGGAATCCCTAGGAAAGAGTATTAATTATTTTAGTTGCCTTGTACAATTTGTCAATAGGTACAAAGGATGTGATCTAAAATGCATGATTTCAAAATATGATTAATTTAAGGTCTTTCATCCACATAAAGGGGTAAAGTAGATGGAAATTATTGCTTGACTGGACTACTAGAATGATCAAGGTTTCAAATAAATGCAAAAGTGTTTAACTGCTTTCGTATAAATACCATTCTTCCACAAGATAGAGCGTCAGTAGATCGTTTGTTCATTGCAACAGGATCTTCCTACCGAATTGTATTTGATGTCTAAATTTGAATTTGTTGTAAAATATATATAAATAGTGGTATGCTTGCCATTCCAAAGTGTGGCTCTATGGAAATTATAATTCATATGTAATTCTTCTAGTCTTGTAAATATAAGTATATCACTATTTGGTCTCTTGTTCTATCTTTCACTTCCTTGTGATTGAATGTGGGTGCTTATTTTTGTGATGGCCATCTAATATTTCTCATTTACTTTTACAATCTATATTTCATGGGTCTTTTTGGGTGGTTCCAGAATTCATATCCAACTTTGGGTGTTGGGGTTTCTTTTTTCTAAGTCTAGTTGGGTGGGAGCACTCTAATTCTACAATATAGATTTCATACACCCTCCCATCGATTATGGAATTTGCTTTGGCCCATTATGCTGAATGATAAGAGAGGGTGATGTGAGCTGATATGTTAGGTTGTGTGCTGGTATTTCCATCGATGGCATTGGATGTATATCTTGATGTGGCCAAAACCTATTTTTGTGAGTTATAGCTATGGCCTCCCATTACTTTCTCTCTCATTTCTCTTTTCACCTTTATCCTTCGTGGCATAGGTAGTTGGAAATTAAGGAGGTAAACTTCTTTTAAGATCGATTGCCCTACCTGTCTTGGGCTAGGCATCCGTTCAATGTTGTATGAGGACCGTTAGTGATAGGGGAGCCAAAATCGCTCAGCCCAAATACTCACAATTCTCATTCATTAAACTTGGAAAAATTTACAAAAATGGTAGACTCTGCCAAATAAACTTCTTTTACAGAAAGATAGTTTATTAAATTTTACATTACATTACAACATTCCAATTCTGGAAGAAAAATAGCCTAACAGGTCCAGAATGGCCCTCTTGCCTTCATGGCTGCAACTCCGTCTCCGCAGTTTCTCGACTGCAACTCTGTCTACGCTATTTTTTGACCCTTGTGCATGCCTTCACTTCCCCTTTTAAACTCTCTGGCATGACTCTCTATTTTCCTTTTTTGACCCTTCATTTCATTCTCGTGCTTCTTCGTTGTTCTGGATTTTGAAACGTTTCGACTCTTCGTCTTTGTCTACTTTCACTGCACCTTAGTATACCACCTGTCAACCATTGATGATGTTCGGTATACCACCGCTCGACCGTTTCCTCTGTAACGGCTCCTATAACCACCTGCGCTTTCTTTTCTTTTGTTTGGTCATGAAAATGCGACATGTCGTGATATCGCGACACTTTCAGCTTCCCTGCCTTCCTGCCTCTTCAAGTCGTGAAAATGCGACATGTCGCGATATTGCGACACCTTTGGCTTCTCCACCTGCCTGTCCTCTTCGAGTCATGAAAATGCGACATGTCACGATGTCGTGACACTTTTTTCTTCTCCGCCTTCCTGTCCTCTTTGAGTCACAAAAATGTGACATGTCATGATGTCGCGACACTTTCGGCTCTTCTGCCTTCCTATCCTGTTCGAGTCACGAAAATGCGACATGTCGCGATATCGTGACACTTTCGGCTCCTCTGCCTTCCTGCTTTCCTCGAGTCGTGAAAATGCGACATGTCACGATATCGTGACACTTTTGGCTTCTCTGCCTTCCTGTCCTATTCGGGTCGCGAAAATGCGACATGTCGCGATATCGTGACACTTTTGCTTTTCGACCTTCCTACCTTTCTCGAGTCGCAAAAATGTGACATGTCACGATATTGCGACACTTTTGGCTTCTCTGCCTTCCTATCCTGTTCGGGTCGCGAAAATGCGACATGTCGCGATATCGCGACACTTTTGCTTTTCGGCCTTCCTACCTTTCTCGAGTTGCAAAAATGTGACATGTCGCGATATCACGACACCTTTTCCTTCCTACACCTCTCTCACATTTTGGTCATGAAAATGAGACATGTGATATCACGACGTTTTTTCTCCTTTGCGCTTTCCTTCGTCCTTTGGTCGCAAAAATGCGACATGTCGCGATATCGTGACATTTTTCTCTCCTGCGCCTTCCTTCACCTTTTGGTCGTGAAAATGTGACATGTCGCTATATCGCGACACTTTTCTCTCTTGCACCTTCCCTTGCCTTTTGGCCATGATAATGCGACATGTCATGATATTGCGACACTTTTTCTCCTTTGCACTTTCTTTCGTCCTTTGGTCGCGAAAATGCGACATGTCACGATATCGCAACATCTTTCCTTTCCAGCACCTCTTTCTCCATTTCGGTCATGAAATCACGACATGTCACGATATCACGACACATTTCCTTTCTGACTCCTCCTCGCATTTCGAGTCATGAAATCATGACATGTCATGATATCATGACAACTTTGCTCTCTGCCTTCTTTCTCTGTTTTGGGTCACAAAAATGCGACATGTCACGATATCGCGACAGTTTCCTTCCTTGCCTTCTTTTTGCTCCGTCGATCGCGATTTCGTGACATGTCGTGAAATCACGACATTTTCTTCTCTGGCCCTTTTGGTCTTCTTTCAGTCGTGATTTCACGACATGTCATGAAATCGTGACATTTTTGCTCCATGTCTTCTCTTTCCTCCCTACGTCGTGAAAATGCAACATGTCACGATATCACGACATTTTTGCTCCATGCTTTCTCTCTCCTTCCTAAGTCACGAAAATGCGACATGTCATGATATCGTGACACTTCTCTCTCTTGTGCCCTCTCTCAAATTTTGGTCGTGATTCTATGACATGTCACGATATCATGACACTTTTCTCTCTTAAGCCTTCTCTTGGCTTTTGGTTGCGATTCTATGACATGTTGCGATATCGCGACACTTTTCTCTCTTGAGCCTTCTCTCGGCTTTTGGTCATGATTTTGCGACATGTCGCGATATCACGACACTTTTCTCTCTTGAGCCTTCTATTGGCTTTTGGTCACGATTCTGTGACATGTCACGATATCGTGACACTTTTTCTACTTGAGCCTTCTCTCGGCTTTTGGTCACGATTCTACGACATGTCGCGATATCGTGACACTTTTTCTACTTGAGCCTTCTCTCGGCTTTTGGTGGTGATCCTACGACATGTCATGATATCGTGACATTTTTTTCTCTTGAGCCTTCTCTCAGCTTTTGGTCGTGATTCTGTGACATGTCACGATATCGCGACATTTTTTCTACTTGAGCCTTCTCTCGACTTTTGGTTACGATTTGACATGTCGCGATATCGTGACACTTTTTCTACTTAAGCCTTCTCTCAATTTTTGGTCACGATAATGCGACATGTCATGATATCATGACACTTTTCTTCTTTGCCGACATGTTGCGATATTGTGACACTTTTTCTACTTTGTATTTTGCCTTTCGTTGGATGCTCCTGCATCAAAAAATCAGGGTGGATGGAGAAGTGACCTTCACTTCTGAACTGTTTTGTCCCCTTCTTTTTAACTGGGCCTATACAAGCTCTCCAAGCTTCAGCAAAATTTGCATCTATAGGGTACAAACCCTTAAGTTCTTCAGATCCCATAACTTCCACTCTCATTGTTGTCAGCAAACTCTTTTTATCCATCTCCTTCAATGGCTTCAACTTGTGACGCACTCCACCTTTCGTCAGAGAGTAAGTATTCACATGCCCATCATGCACCGCACTTCTGTCAAATTGCCATGGCCTCCCCAACAAAAAATGGCAAGCATCCATAGGCAAAACATCACACAGAACCTCATCTTGATAAGTTCCAATATGAAATTTAACTAAACACTACTCACTGACTAATGCTCTGTGATCTTTCTGCAACCACGCAATTTGATATGGATGCGGGTGTGCCCTCTTCTCCAATTTCAACTTAGCAACCATTTCTCCTAAAACCAAATTATTTGTGCTACCATTATCTATGATAACATTACAGACCTTACCTGAACATTTGCACCTTGTGCGAAATAGGCTCTTCCTCTGGTCTGGTCCTTTCTCCTCATTCAACAAGGTTCTCCTTGTGACCATAGCTTCTCCTCTCTCTCTTCTCACAAATATTAACCACAGATCCTGGTGTAAACTGCCTCACTTTCGACGATCTATTTACACACTCAGGAACTCCTGCTCTGATACCACTTGATGGGGGAGCCAAAATCGCTCAGCCCAAATACTCACAATTCTCATTCATTAAACTTGGAAAAATTTACAAAAATGGCAGACTCTGCCAAATAAAATTCTTTTACAATAAAATAGTTTATTAAATTTTACATTACATTACAGCATTCCAATTCTAGAAGAAAAATAGCCTAACAGGTCCAGAATGGCCCTCTTGCCTTCACGGCTGCAACTCTGTCTCCGTAGTTTCTCGACTGCAACTCTGTCTACGCTATTTTTTGACCCTTGTGCATGCCTTCGCTTCCCCTTTTAAACTCTCTGGCGTGACTCTCCATTTTCCTTTTTTGACCCTTCATTTCATTTCTTGTGCCTCTTTGTTGTTCTAGATTTTGAAACATTTTGACTCTTCGTCTTCGTCTGCTTTCACTGCACCTTGGTATACCACCTGTCAACCATTGATGACGTTCGGTATACCACCGCTCGATCGTTTCCTCTGTAACGGCTCCTGTAACCGCCTGCACTTTATTTTCTTTTGTTTGGTCTCAAAAATGTGACATGTCATGATATCATGAAACTTTTGGCTTCCCTGCCTTCCTGCCTCTTCAAGTCATGAAAATGCGACATGTCACGATATCATGACACCTTTGGCTTCTCTACCTTCCTATCCTCTTCGAGTCATGAAAATGCGATATGTCACGATGTCATGACACTTTTAGCTTCTTCGCCTTCCTGTCCTCTTCGAGTCATGAAAATGTGACATGTCACGATGTCGCCACACTTTCGGATCTTCTGCCTTCCTGTCCTGTTCGAGTCACAAAAATGTGACATGTAGCGATATCGCAACACTATCGGCTCCTCTGCCTTCCTGCTTTCCTTGAGTCATGAAAATGCGACATGTCGCGATATCATGACACTTTTAGCTTCTCTGCCTTCCTGTCCTATTCGAGTCACGAAAATGCGACATGTGATATTGCGACACTTTTGCTTTTCGGCCTTCCTACCTTTCTTGAGTCGCAAAAATGTGACATGTCACGATATCGCGACACTTTTGGCTTCTCTGCCTTCTTGTCCTGTTCGGGTCATGAAAATGCGACATGTCGTGATATCGCGACACTTTTTCTTTTTGGCCTTCTTGCCTTTCTTGAGTCATGAAAATGTGACATGTCACGATATCGCGACACCTTTTCCTTCCTGTGCCTCTCTCGCCTTTTGGTCACAAAAATGTGACATGTCGCGATATCGCAACATTTTTTCTCCTTTGTGCTTTCCTTCATCCTTTGGTCGCGAATATGTGACATGTCGTGATATCATGACATTTTTCTCTCCTACGCCTTCCTTTGCCTTTTGGTCGTGAAAATGCGACATGTCGTGATATCATGACACTTTTCTCTCCTATGCCTTCCTCACCTTTTGGCCGCAATAATGCGACATGTTGTGATATCATGACACTTTTTCTCCTTTGTGCTTTCTTTCGTCCTTTGGTCGCGAAAATGTGACATGTCACGATATCGTGACATCTTTCCTTTTTAGCTCCTCTTTCTCCATTTCGGTCACAAAATCGTGACATGTCTTGATATCGCGACACATTTCCTTTCTGACTCCTCCTCGCCTTTCGGGTCACGAAATCGTGACACGTCGTGATATCATGAAAACTTTGCTCTCTGCCTTCTTTCTCTATTTTGGGTCATGAAAACGCGACATGTCACGATATCGCGACAGTTTCCTTCCTTGCCTTATTTCTGCTTCGTCGGTCGCGATTTTGCGACATGTCGCGAAATCATGACATTTTCTTCTCTGGCCCTTCCGGTCTTCTTTCGGTCACGATTTCATGACATGTCGTGAAATCATGACATTTTTTCTCCGTGTCTTCTCTTTCCTCCCTACGTCGCAAAAATGCGACATGTTGCGATATCATGACATTTTTGCTCCGTGCTTTCTCTCTCCTTCTTGAGTCATGAAAATGCGACATGTCATGATATCGCGACACTTCTCTCTCTTGCGCCCTCTCTCGGATTTTGGTCATGATTCTATGACATGTCGTGATATCGTGACACTTTTCTCTCTTAAGCCTTCTCTCGGCTTTTGGTTGTGATTCTACGACATGTGATATCGTGACACTTTTCTCTCTTGAGCCTTCTCTCGGATTTTGGTCGTGATTCTGCGACATGTCACGATATCATGACACTTTTCTCTCTTGAGCCTTCTCTCAGCTTTTGGTCATGATTCTGCGACATGTCGCGATATCATGACACTTTTTCTACTTGAGCCTTCTCTCGGCTTTTGGTCATGATTCTGCGACATGTCGTGATATCGCGACACTTTTTCTACTTGAGCCTTCTCTCGACTTTTGGTCGCGATCCTGTGACATGTCACAATATCGCGACACTTTTCTCTCTTGAGCCTTCTCTCGGCTTTTGGTCGCGATTCTACGACATGTCGCGATATCGCGACACTTTTTCTACTTGAGCCTTCTCTCGGCTTTTGGTCGTGATAATGCGACATGTCGCGATATCGCGACACTTTTTCTACTTGAGCCTTCTCTCGGATTTTGGTCGTGATAATGCGACATGTCACGATATCGCGACACTTTTCTTCTTTGCCGACATGTCGCGATATCGCGACACTTTTTCTACTTTGCTATATTTTGCCTTTCGTTGGATGCTCCTGCATCAGTTAGGTAAAATAGCAATAGAGATAGTCTTTTGTTCTCTTCATATCCTATAATTTGGAGAAGGAATTGGAAAGGCAAAAGTTTTTCTTTGCCTACTTCTTCTTTGGTTTTCTTCTACTTCTCCATAATCACAATTTCTTTACCTATTATTCCTTTAGTTTTCATCTACTTCCCCATGTTCACTAATATGGTCGTCCATGACTAATTGAAGGAATTCTAAGATTGGACCTGGTGTGGATTTAGAAAAGATAGCAAAAGGATCTATATGATTATCAAATTCAGGTTCTAGCAACATAAATGTTTCAATATTTTGATCAAGTAGAGTTAATGGAAGTTCAATTTGTTCTTTTGAAGAATCCTCGGTTACCATAATATTAGTTTCATTTAATCTAGTAATATCAACCTTTTCGATAGAGTTTTCTTCTTGTTTTTCTTTTTAGATTTTGATGAACATTCCTTTCGAATCTCTAGGTCTGCTCATAAATTTATAAAACTCTTAATTTTTGCAACAAAATAATTTATTCCTCATTAAAAAATTTATGGATATCATTGATTGGTTCTAACTGTTCAAGGGTCATGTAATGTTCTTCTTCAAATGTAAAGTCTCATTTTACAAGATGAATCAGTTGAATAATAAAGGCTTGTCCTTGAATTGTGCTAGGATTTTCAAATTGTAAATCATGATACAACTCTTTGAAGTATATAATTCTAGGTGCTTTATGGTATCTTTTGTTATATTCCAAACTCACTTATCTATTTTCTATATCTGCTAAGAAATTATGGACTAGAGAATTCTCAAAGTAATGCTCCTATGGATATATAGTTGAGTTTACATTCGCTCTTCTATCCCCTAGCCAACATTCACAAATTCTCAAGAGATCAAGGTATGGTGAGTGATAACCTACACCTAGGGCCTTATTTATGTTGATCCTCTTAATTTTTCCTAATTCTTCTGACTTTTACCTAATAATGTCAAGGTGTTTCCACATATACTTCTACTGTTTCCAAGACGACCTGTGTCTTTTACAAAAAGTAGGTTGATTTCTTCTTCTGGAAATAGTATTTAGAGGTCTATTAATGCATACTAAATAATGCAACTTTTCTCCTTTAGCAATGTATACTTCTCCTTTTTTCAATGGCTTTGATTTTTTTAATTTTTTATTTTCTTTTCGTTTGTTTTTGAAAAATTTAATACTCAGAAACTAAATTCTAAAGCAATATTACTACAGTTAAGACCAAATATGAAATACAATAGTCAATCTTAATGTTGTAAGGGAAATTAAAATGCAATTCACAAAAACTAAATTCTAGAGTAATCTTAGTGCTATTAAAACTAGATTTGAAATACA
Source organism: Wollemia nobilis (assembly GCA_028583015.1). Lineage (NCBI taxonomy): Eukaryota > Viridiplantae > Streptophyta > Pinopsida > Araucariales > Araucariaceae > Wollemia > Wollemia nobilis. The sequence continues at coordinate 1,581,273 of JAQPPZ010002189.1, read as the reverse complement.
ATAGTCCGTTTTAATGCAGCAAGGGAAAGTAAAATTTTGCTGTTACTACTTGGTTTTAAGAAACACTTCAATATGATCTTGTTGCACCTACTACCTTGTATATAGGTTAAATTTTCCAGATCTAAGTATGTAACAACCACACAATGCTAAAAGTAAATTTGCTAAAAACAGAAATGTTGAAATAAAGGCTAAATTGTTGTCACTACTTGGTTTTAAGAAATACTTCAGTATGATCTTGTCACACCTACTACCTTGTATAAGGTTAAATTTTCCATACCTAAGATGTGACAACAATAAATTTAAAAAAATGACTTGCTGGAATTTAAATGTTAACTAAAAAGTAGTAAAATTGAACCTAAGAAAATGAAACCTGGAAATATTTAGATGAAAATACTTTTTAGAACTTCTTGTGCCACTTTGATCTACATTCACATTGGAAATTATTGTGCCACTTTGACCATACAAGTAAGCCTCCCTCTCACGCAATACAGTAGTCTCCAATAAAAAATTATGACACTATTATCCCTGAAAATGGCATCAAAATATCGAGTTGTAATATCTCACACTTAATTTGTCAATCCAGGTTAGATTTAAAGTGTCCCATATAGACATCTACAATTCCTAATTATTGAATTTATTCTCTATTCTTAGTTTTTTTTCATGAAATAAAGGTTTGCAATAAATAAAATTGAATGAAACTATGTTTAATGCAATTATGATTTAATCTAAGTTTATATAGATCGATCTAATGATGCATTATCGATTTAACATATTTTATAATTCTATATTATGTAATTTAATTAAATCTATGTTCTAAGACTATTTTGCAACCTAATTAATTCTACTATATTTTAGGAGGAAGAGAGCAAGGGACTAAATGTCTTGGAGTGGGCCCTGCCTCCTCGAGGTCAGTATTATTCTCTTCTCCTTTTCTACTCTACTTTACTTTAGCAATCTATTTTCATTAAACTAATATTTATGCTATTTAATTCATGGTTGTAGGAAAATAAATCAAGTTACAAAAACAAGCAAAGCATGAAGAAACTATGAAACAATGTTACCATACTCAAAAGAAAATGTTGCTAATATATCACTTTATTTCAATCTTCATAATTCGTACAATGTAATTTTAGACTTTTCTCCTTGTTGTAGACTAGACGTATGCACTAGTTGGGACCTTTTCCAAGGCCTTGACATTGTAATATATAGTTTTTACATTTGGTCTTACAATAGAAGTCTTCAACATCTTTTTGTTACATATCGAACAGTTGAATATTGGATGCTAAAGTTACATAACAAAATATTCTAATATTTGAATAATCCAATAACTGACTTGGACTTACTATGATTGAAATATTCTATAATTTGAATATTCTAATAACTAACTTGGAATTATTATGAACATATTTGTCCAAGTGATATAATACTAAATATATGTAACAAAGACCTATAACTTACTAACAAAGTAAAACAACTCTTTTGTCCTTTTCTTAAGGCAGACGAATTTAGATTACATTCGAACTACATAATATTTATTTAAATAAAAAATTACATAACAATTAACAAATTTCATAATGGATTTGAATATGATTAATAATATAACAACAACCAAGCTAACTTTGCAACAAACGTTGTGGCTGAGCTATTAGCATGCATGGAAGTTTTCATCACACCAACAATATTTATGTCATAAACTAGTTTTCATAGACCGTATCCATAGCACTTTTTCATAGGTGTTTTTCATAGGTGGTATTTGTAGCCTATTTTGTTGTATTTTTTTAGAACTACTTTGGCTGCGTTCGGCTATAACATTCTCTTACGAACTACTTGCAGCATTCACCTGTAAAAGTGCAACATTCTCATGTAGTATATGTAAAATTACTAGCATATGTCACATAATATATTTTAGATCAAATATATCAAAAATTATGTAAACTATGCATAACATTCATCAAAACATATTCATACTCATCAAATTTACATCTTAAAACCATAATAAAATTGCATATTATAATCATATTTTAACGCTCATCAGACATCTTCATGTGTTCCTCATTAGGAAATGTTTGCTGACTTATCTCACATTTGTAATATCTCTTATTGTATATGTTAAAATACCTTTATCTTGGGGATAGTCTTATGTTGATGTCGAGATCCAAGACTCAAAAGAACTCAAAAGCAATATTTTGACAAAATATTATGTAGAAAAAATTGATGGTATAAAGAAACAAGGAAAGAAATATGAAACAAATTCTTTTGAATATGTATATATTTAATACTACATAGATTTAAAAATAAATGTATATTTTTCTTACTATTTGGAATTGCATTAAAACACAAGGACTGAATGATAAGCTATACTTTTTTGTGTTATTATAATGAGATACTGTTGATAGCATTGTGGTTGTAAGAATGGGTACCCTCCTTTAGGTGAAAAGATAAGGGTTGACCGCAAGAGGTAAAGAAGAATATTATGGTGGTGTAAAAGATCATTGTGGCAAGGTATTCATATTTTTAGGGATTTAAAAACCCTACTAACATCACACCCATTAAACAACTCTCATGTAGTTGCATTTAAATTGTTTGACTTACGTTGTATGCTTTGGTTGTTGGTTTGTGTGTCATTTATTACATGCTTTTGAATAAGTGAATATCTTAAACCTTTGATGACAAGGAAAGTGCCATAGCATGGGAGCTATTCTCTTATGGAAGATGGCGACATCTAATTGCCAATAGAGAATAAGGATTGGAGGTGTAATTTAATGAGTAGTTAAATATTTTATTCTTTTTATTATTAATATTATTTAATGAATATAAATCTAATTTAAAATATAAACTTAACACTAAAAAGGAGCATGGTTACATTTATTTTAAATAACAAATATTCTTCAAATAGCATATTGTTCTAATGTTTCATAAACTTAATAAATATATACATCCTAAAGTTTTTATTACCACTTGGTAGATAATTGAGATTGGTGTTTGCATAAAAATTATAGTTGTTTATTGTATCTTTGATATATCATATATATAAAGGGAAATGAAAACTAGATATAGTTATGATGAATGAGTCGTGCTTGTTATTATGCCGATAGGCATCCTACAATGGCAGCTAGGAAGGTCAGCCACACTGTAAACAATATTAATATTTTATTAAAAAAACCGACATTAAGAAAATTATGTTATCAATCTCGAGGCGCCTATCTCATTTATTGGGGGTGTGATAGATAGGCGCCTATATCATTTCTTGGGGGTGTGATAGATAGGCGCCTTGAGATTGATAACTCTTGACGTTTATAGATATATATATTTTATATATCTAAGCTAGTATAATTTGCAAGTAGAGATATTGAAAGTGATTCAACGAAGTATTTTCAAGTCAGATTTCTTAAGTTTGTTTACCTATGTCTACTTACTTATGTAATGATTAGTTATATTGTGCCTTCATGATGTAGGAATGCTGGTTGTTATACATTGATATAAACTAAATTTTTACTTTTCTCATTTCTAGAATGAAGTTTGTTTTATGTGGAAATGGACTGAATTATTGCTTATTAATTAAGCATTTCTCACTTTTGGAGTACTGAATATCTTATGTCGATTTAGATTGAAATATTAATCACTGAACAAAGCAATTTTTTATTGTAACATAACTAAGAATGGATGAATTTTTCCTAATAAGAGTTTTCTAGAGATAGTAGACAAAAAAAGAATTGTATGTATGCTAGAATGAATCATAATCATTATATGTTTTAAGTTCAATGTGGTTGGACTGTTATTTCTTTACTGAATAAAATAATTTAGTACTTAAGTCATTGAAAGAAGTTATGAAAATTATTTATTGTTTCTTTAAGACAATGATTTATGGTTTGCAATTGCAATAGAAGAAATATTGGTTGAGCTTTACTTTAATTGAGTAATTGCACCATTGTATATCTATAAATGATTTGATTGCTTAAAGAAATTAGTTGAGTATTGTTGCATAGTAGTATAACTGCATCCTTATAAGTAGATTGTATTCATATTAGTCTTGGGTCATTCTGATCATGCATAGCTTTGCTTCGAATTTTGGCCATAGCTATGGTACAAGTGGTTCAAGCAACCACCTAGATTTTCATCCGACCAAACCTCTACAATAGAACCCAAATTCTTTCAGGATGAGTGGGCGATCAATTTTGACCATCGTGTCAAGAGCTAGTGGAGTGGTGTCTTATCTAATAATTAAATGTATTTATAGCTAAGACCTTTATGGTAAATAATTATTGAATTTTAGTAGTTGTGGAATAGTTTTTCCTAGGTTGATGTAAATAACACTCATCTTGAGATGTATTTAGTGTTATTAAACCCGTGTATAGTTCTTTTCATCCCACATGTCAAAAGCTTATAATAATTTATTAATTTCATTATATAACTTTCCTATTTGGGGTAGATGGCATTCAAATAATGTAATATTTCATTTTAATTAATATCTTATGGCCACTCAATTTTTCTACGTTCTCCTTGTTTGATACTATTTTGAAATGGGGGATTTATTAAGTGTATATGTTAAGTTCGATAATTAAACTTGCAGACATGAATAAATAGTTATAAATGAAAAAACCATTGTGAGTTACCTTGAATATAATTTCTTTTAAATCATGATGGCTAGAATTTATTTATTCTGCAGAATGTAAATTAAATAATGTTTAATAGATCACTACTTTTGGAGAACTATGTAATATGTTCTCTAGATAATTGTGCTTACCAATTATTTATCTACATTGTGCTTTTGTATATGGAATTGAGCATATCATGCAATTTATATTAAACTCTAAGGTATTTTAACAACATATTATTTCTTAATCGTCGTCATATCCATGATAAAATAGAATGGTTGTGTGTTGTGTGTTTTAATTAAACTCATTCCCAACAAACCACCTACAAAGTGAAAAGGTTACCCGTATTTCACATCGTGTATATGGTGGAAAACAAGTAGATGATGAACCTTTATCTACATTTAATTTTTTATTATTTTTATTGATTAAATAGGTTTTCCTTTGTGATGTCTTCATGTATATTTAGAATTCTGAAACATGTTATTTTTAAATTCATATTTCCATTTGATCAACTCCACAAAACGTGTTGATATAGGTTGTCTAAATTAAGTTGTTGAATACCTTGTTTGAAACCATTATTCAATCTATGGTTAACCATTACATACACTTATTAAAATAAATCCTTGATCGAAGTTAAATATGAGTAGGAGAGTATAATTACATCTTGTCTTTTATGTCCAACTAGAACAATATAGAAAAATGATGAATTATATTAGAAAATAGACTCTAAAAAATTTATTTGAAATCTAAATAAGGATTGTTTTTATTTTAATGTCTCTTTAGAGATTGCCATTTAAAGGCTGCTTATATAAAATGTATAGAAAAATATTTTTATGCTTATTTATAATTTTGGCAGCTAAGAATAAGCTTTTTGCAAGATTTATTTTAAAGTGTGAAAGTTAAGCTAAATGCATTTTTGTTATATGAGAAGATTATCTTTTTTTTAAAACCATTATATTTAATTCTTCAGAAGTGATTTTATAGTAACCAATTATATGTGAATAGCATTATCTTTAATTAAAGTAAATATTTGTATAGTATTGACAGATACTTCATTTTTAAAATAGTAATTTATACTTTCTTTAATTAGTTAAAATGAGGAATTAATATCTTTGTGTAAGAGAAAATTGGGCTGAACCATAGAGTTTAGTGACAAGTGAATCCCTTCATAAACTCCTTTTTGATCATCATGAAGGATGATAATTGACCATCATGGAGGATGGTAAAACCCCAAACATCCAATATCGATGATTGCAAGTAGGTAATCACTGTGATTTGGGAGTGGCCATATTCTTGACGTGTAAGGTCAAGACATGAAGGTAATTAAGAATGGTATGGGATGTCACCTCTAGGTGATTGAATAAATAGTACGGTGATGGAATCTTGTACATATTACTATTACTCTATAGCGTTTGGTATGGGATAACTTGTCATTAATCGTGCTATAGAAAGAGATACCAGGTCCTAAGCCAGTGTAATGGCAAGGCCCTAGTTGAATCCAATGAATTAGGACTCTCATCTAGGCACAAGAAATATACGCTAACCCCTTGCATGTTTAAAATATAGGACATAAATTAGATCAAAATTAATATAAGTCCTTCATACTAAGGGACGAGAAGAGTATGTGTCCACCCTCTAGGTGTTATGGACCTTAGAGGATAACCCTAATCATGAACCTGCGCTCTCATGGAGGATGATATAGGTTCAAAAAAGGTAACTTCTTATGGTACTTGGTCAGTCTTGTCCACTTGGAAGAAAAGGAATTGTGACAATAAGATTTTTCAACCCTTCCATTATTTCAAACTCCAGTTGCATCATTTTTGTGGATTCTTGTAACCTTTTGGAAAAAGGTGGAACCCCTTCATTATTAGACTATTCAATAGTTCTTTTTTCTTCCACCCCCTCTATATAAGGTGTTGGTTCTTCTACTTCTACTTATATTTCCTCTTCCTCCACTATTGGAGGTGTTGGATCTACTCCTACTTCTCTACCTGATCTAATTTTTATTGGACTACAATCTACATTAATATAATACATAGGATACATTCTTGTATCTACCTGATACTTTGGTTGATTTATCTTATTATTATTTGGATTTGTGGTTGGTTGTGCTGATAGCCATTGTGGCCTAAAATTAAGTGGTATCAGTAAACTAGGCTATAGTGGGGCTTGTGTTGTTACTTGTGGAGATGAATTCCATGTATTATAATTTCATCACTACATTCCAGCTTGATGGTATGGCATCTATGGATGATGTGTGTAAGTAGTTGACCCTTTGGTGGCATTCATCTAAGGTGGATGACCCCACCACCCCATATTAGGTGTTTGAGCCTGCACTTGGTTCATAAAATTAGATCCCCATAGGGTGGTACTACTCATGGAATTCCACCTTCCATAGGAGATTGTTGTTAGTTCCTCCAATTACCCATAAAATAGATTTTAGCTACTTTTAGTTCCTCTTTCATGTTTGCTAACTTTGGACCTTGTTTTTTGGGTGTTCATTCTTTGGGTGTTTCTTCCTACATCTTGGGTAGAAAAAGGCCAATGCTACCTCAATTTATTGCTTCTTTTTCTAAATCTAGAATGTATCTAGTTGGATTGCAAGAGATGATAAAATATCACTCTTCATGTATTCCAACAAGGTAATTATTTTTTCTTTTGTTACGAAGGTTGTTATTTTTTTTCCTCGGATGATGGTTTCTCTTTTATCCTAGAGTAATTAAGATATAATTGTTGAATATATGATACTTATGCTTGGTAAATTTCATCTCCCACTAAAACATTTAAGGCTTCTAATGACTTGTTTGTGAGACCCCCTAGGAATATACTTCTCAAGGAGTTCTCATCCAATTTTGCATGGTGTGAACGTTGAAAATTAAAATTAAATCTACCCCAATAATCCTCCAATGAATCTTCTTCCCTCTATGACATATCTAGGACTTCCTCTCTAACATACTATGCCCTAAAATATTGATATTATTCTAGGAATATTTCTTCATGTCCTCGTAGGTGGAAATTTGTTTGTTCCATAAACTGATAAACTTGCAAAGTGCTAAGTCATCCAACATAGAGGGATTTTAATTTTTGGGTATTAGTTTTATAATCCACCAATATACAAAGAACATAAAATTTAAAAATAAATAGATCATAATATTTTGTTGGTATTCCTCTAAAGATAGGAAGGTGTGTAAGAGAAATATGTTTCATTTTAGTGTCTCCTCTAGATTCTTCAATTGGAAAGTCAAAACTGGTGGAAGCCTCATCATTTCCAACCATGGTTTTAGATGATGTAGGTGTTAAATTAGATGCTTCTACAATAGCTAATAGTGCTTCACACTCATTTATTGTGTCTTCAAATAATCAAAACCTGAGGAAAACCCCCCTTCTAATATTTTCCACCTTGAGTTTTTAAATAAATTTTATGCAAATATTAGATTAATATGCCAAGGTGTGTCAGGTGGAGATGATGGTCCAACAATAGAAAGTGTTTTAGATTCTTCAAAAGGTATTTTAGGTGGTTCTAAGGTGACTTCTACTCTCTTAATAAGACATGCATCTGATACTTTTGGTCTTGGTGGACTCATGCATTCTTAGGTAGGGGATCTATGGGTAAGATAGTCTAAATAGTTATTTTTAGGCTGACTAACCTATAGATCCTAAAATACTATAGTTGGCACTCCTCAACAACAACACCAAAATGGTGAGAAAAAATGGTGTTCTATAAAACAGTTATTTCCTTTCCATTTAATTATCAATCTGGGAGTTTGTAAAATTGTGAGTACCTATGCACAATATATGCCTATAGTAGTTGGGAGATGAGTCCTATATATCATTTGGTTTTGTGGGGGTAATTTTTTTCGTGTAGCTTTAGTTTTTACCCAAACCAGTTAAAAACTAAGTGCAGAAAAATAATTGCATGAAAATAAATATAACACACAGGTGAAAGAAACTACAGGATGTAAATTGTTCACAACGAAAATTAAAATGCTAAAAACAAACACATGACTGAAAGGTAAATTGTTGAAATTAAACACACAACTGGAAATAAAAATGCAGGAAATAAACACACAACTAAAATAAATAAAATAGGAAATAAAAACACAACTGGAATGAATAAAGTATAAAATAAAATAAATAGGGGAGGATTACTACCTAGAGTGGGCCCAAGCTCTCATAGATGGTCTGCTCAACTGGTTACATAAAAATAAATCTTCCAAGTATACATGAATAAGAACACTAAAAAACTATTAATAATTTATGTTGTATAAATATAATAAAACTTCACAGATCCATTTTTAGGAATGGCCTACATTCTTAAATAGAACACAACCAAATCATGTTACAAAAATAGCTTGTTCTAATTTAATCATAATTCATGATTTGCTATGGCCAGTTCATGCATAGTTACAATTATCATCTATTAAAAGAGTGGTCATGTCTAAAATTAATCATGAAAGATAAGAATGGTGCTCCCCTATTTTACATAACAATTTATTTCTAAATTTTGTATGGTCTTTTGATCAATCGGTCAGTGCATAGAATAAAGGCACTATATACCCATTGGATATAGACACCTACCTAGCACCATGATATAGGCACCTGTCTACCACTAGGATATAGGCATATTTCTACCACTGAGATGTAGGCATCAAAATATAGGTGCTATCCTGCACCCAGGATATATGCATCAGCCTACGCTTGGGATACATGCACCAACCCTTAGCAATATTTAGGCAACCACTTCAAGCACCGTAATATCCTTCAAGATGTGTATTGTTCCTCAAACAAATTATATTTGTCGTAAAATACCAAGTCCATGTGGGACCTCGACTAAAAGATGTGAAAAAGCAACAAAAATTTGCATCTACACACATTTCCCACTAAAAACACTAGTCAAGCATAATACATCATTTTCCATTAAATACATGCAATAATTACACAAAAATGCACTTCTAGTGTTAGACATGCCATACAATACCCCTTTTAAACATGCATAAAAATAATCATTTTTGGTGCTCATCACCTACCAATAGTGGATCCCTTTTAACTATCACTAAAAATGCTCTGAGACTCCTACTTATGAAGAGGTTTGGATTAGCTACCATCAACAAGGCTATAGTCCTTTGCCTATCTAATCTAGGTGGTCAATCTTATCTCATGGCATAGAGATTTTTGAGTTAGCTAGAATCTTTCAAAAAAGGCCTTTTCTTGTTAGCATCCTTATAATTTTCTTGAATCAACTACTTGATATATGGAAGGAGCTTTAGGTCCACTCAAGTCTATACAATAATTTTTGCTCCAAATTCCTCCTTTAGGTTGGATTTTTCTATTATAGTGAAATCTTAGGGAGACATATTTCTCACTTGGAGAGCATGTTTGCTAGGGATCTCATGAGGCATAGTGAAGGAAGTTCCCTATTTATAGATATCTCCCATAAATAAATTCATTAAATTACCTTATCTCATTAATAATTCCTTCTATTAGCTCTTCTTTAGCAAGCCAATGGGAAATGACCTTTCCACATAGCCAAATCAGAAAAGGCATAATTATTGTTATAATTCCTCATTTTTAGCTATGGAAGTGGTCTCCTCATAATTTTGGTGGGCTTCTAGATAATGGATGATATTCCCTATGAGGAAGTAAGTTTTCAATGGTGTTATTGACTACCAAATATGCTCAACTTGCATGAATGTCCATCCCTACACCAATCCATATTTAAGCATGTCATCAACCTTATAAAATATAACACCATCACTTGCTCTAGGAGATTTGGAACTCATGCTAAGGCATAGTATATATGTGCTTTTTTTAGGGCTATTTTATTGAGGCTTTACTTGCTCCTTGATTCAAACCTGCCCCATGGAAAATTGACCCTTATGTCATTAGCAAGGAATAAAGGCATATTGCATCTTAGTAGTTTGAGGTATTTCTTGCATCCAATAAAGAGGGTTATATGACTTCTCATTTTCAATAAACAAATCCCATTTGTTATATCCACATACTTTCCATGAATATTTCTCTTTTTTACTTCTTAGATTTAGCATGCACCTTCCAGGTGTCATCCATCATTGCCTTACACACAACCCATATTTTTTTGAATGTCAAGGCACACCTTCCTAAGCAATGATCAAGTGTATGTGCCTCTTAACAGACTAAGATTGAACCATGTACCACCATAAACATCAACCTACTTATGGGATTTCTTCTTAATGGGGTAGTTTTGCTTATAGTCTTTGATGTCATTTGATCTAATAGTGGATATTACTTTACCTTTAGTATATTTCTCTCTTAGCTTTGGGTTGGCACAGATCTTCCATGTGCTCATTCTGAGGGTTGGTGTCACTTTACAAAGTTGGAAACCTTATATTAACCTTATCTTCCATTAATATATGATCATATAATAAACACTCCTTTGGTGAAGCTCTTATATTCATCAAGGCTTCATACCCAACATTATGTCATGTGTCTTCATAGAGAGACATCTCCTTTTGATTGGATAAATAATGAGGATACCTTAAGTTTTTCTTATTAGATCAAATGGCCCACTTTAAACCATGGAAAGACCTTTTGATTCATAAGGATAAAATACTTTCCCCTCCTCTCTTTTAATTTTTTAAATATTTACAATATATACAACCTACTTATAGGGAGGGATCATCCCATCCTAGTTGGATCAAATGTTTCATTAGAATACAACCCCATATCTTGGATGCCCACTACTCTAGATGGTCATTGGGAATGTATGAATGCACCTCATACATAAAGTAGTTTGGTTCCAATAGCTCTTAGTCAACTACATAGGATTTCTCTTCTCTAATCTCCAAGGAAGTAACTTGCTCCAAATGGTGCATGTGGAGAGGTTTCAATGGGATCCTAAATTTGGTCTCATACCTGGTTCAAAGTAGTATGTGAGTCCAGTCCAAGGATAAATAACCTTTGATCTTAGTGATGAATTCCCTAAAAAAGTATATTTTTAATGTACCCAATAGATCAATCATTGTTATGTCTGAGCACATCGTTAGGTCAAAGTAAGCTTAGATATCTAGGGGGAGATCTCATACTATTTTGAAAATTGGTATTATAGTACCATATAGTTGAACCACCCTATTGCTAGTAGTCTCACACATTAAGCCAAGAGCATATGCTACTATTTTAGGCATGACTAATGTTTTTGACCCAAATTCCATCAAAAAGTTATGTATTAGCTTATATTTGTAGATCAAGGTTAAAATAAAATGGCATAGCATTGGGTTGGTTGAACTCTAAGCTATAGACTTGTAGCATGATGGGTGTATTTTATCTATCTCTTTCTATTTTTATAGGGCCTCTTCCAAATGATTCATCTACTCTAGAATTGAGAGTACATCCCCAAGAGGCATGGATACGATGAACTTATTTAGGAGGTCTACCATGTTGAAATATTTGATGGAAGGAGCCTCTAGGATATTACTCTATGTTGTTAGAGGCTTAGAAATTTTTATCATAAGAGGAGATCTTGGTGGATCGATAGTAGGCTACTTTGGAGGATCTAGTAATATTATTGTAGTCATTAAAATGGTTTATTCTTAGCTATCTAGTAGATCTTGTGTTGGGGCACTCCTCTAATTATCTGCTTCTCTACCCTAGGGTCTAGGGTCTAGTAGACTAGATCTCCCTTGCTCTTCCATGGATTTCCTCTTAGTCATGGTGATGTAGTCTAATTGGACTTGCAACCTTCTAAAATTCAATGGGCCTACCTCATTTGACATAGCATATACTTTTTCTTCATCCTAGGTGATGAAGGTATGCTCTAGAACTAAGGAATTGGAAATTTGTGGTATAGTCATAGGTTGTGGGATGGGTTTTAAACTTAGCATATAGTATTTTGACTATGTAGTTGGAGTGATAGTATGATTAGGTGGGTCTATTTTGAATTCCTGAGACTCCTTCCTAACATGAAATTTAGAAGGATAACAATCAAGAGTAGATCAGTACCATACACTAGGATATTAGACATAATTGTTTTGTATAGTAACCAATTTCTTGATTGGATTTGGAGGTATCTATTGGTTTGGGACTAGCATGGGTGATATATACTGAGTCAAAGCCTATGATTGATCAATACATCTACTATTCAAAATTGGAGGCTTTTGATATCCATTCAGAGGAGCTTGGACACTTTGATTTCCCTTTTGGAAAGGAGGCTCTAGGTAGTTTTAGTAGGTAAAACTTTGAGCATTATATTACCTTTTTAGGGTTGTGATATTATTAGAGAATATCCTCATCATATTACACATCTCATTGAATTTAGTAACATAAATATTGGATAATGAGAAGGTTGGATCAGATTAGGAGTTTAAGCTTTCTCTAAGCTTGTGATAGGACTAGTTGGATAGATGACAGGTTGGATGGTTGGATCGAGGTGATATAAGGGATGTACGAAGGGAAATAATAGAAGAGGTGGATTAAGGGCTAGCCTCCCTATTGGGATTAAGTATTTTTCAACCTAGATGGCTATTCTATATGCTTTTAGTAATGAGTTCCATCCCTTAGACTTGACCATCATAACAAATTTAAAATTAAAAGATTTCAATTAATATATGAACATCATACTCAAAGGAGGTAGAATCTCATTGGTAATCCTCTACCAAGTCTTGTGGAACTAGACATTGTCCATCATCTCCATGGGTACTATTTTTATGGTTTTGAGTTGCTCCATGGGAGATGCCTTATTTTCCTTCTCTCTTAATATATCTATTAGGAAGTCTACTAGTTGGTCCTAGCTTCTAATTGATTAAGGATTAAGGTCAATGTACCATTCATGAGCTTTTCCTAATAAATGGGTTGACAATAGGGTCAAGGCTATATATTATTTTTTGATAAATACACTATACACAAGCTTACCAAGTGGTTTAAATGATTAATTAAGGTGATGGAATCTTCTCCTAAGAAATAAGGTAGTGAATTGAGTGTTGAAGCAAGAATAAAATCCCATACAACAAGTGGGGTAGGCGGGATAAAGGGACCCCTATCATTCCATATCAAAAATATTTGAAGAGGTTGGTTTAGTGGAGCTTCCATGCTATATGATTAGTTCCTCCTCACTCTTCAACTTAACGGTAGCACTAACTCTTGCTGGTTAGCTCTAGAAAAGGCTATTGTTATAGGCCTTCTACTCATATTTTTGGGTCTTTTCTCAAGAATAGAGTCTCTAGGTGGGGAGATAATACTTTAAAAATCCTATGACATAGAGACCCCCACTAGAATATTAGTCTTAAATTTTATCAGATGACTTCTTTAGAGTATTTATTTTTAAAAAAGTCACCAAGTGAATATCTTCATGCTTCTCTTTAATAAAATTGACTATGACCTTTCCAGAGATCAAGAAGGCGGTCATGGGGTCGATCAGGATGGAGTCCCTTTCAAGGAGCCTAAGGATGGTCAGAATGGTCAGGAAAAGACCTTCAAAAAGGTTGCTCAATTTTGGGGAGATGAACCTCCCGACAAAGGAACCAAATCTGGGACCCCCCTGGTCGAGGGGCCCACTATTGAAAAGCCCTCCTTTGCTAAAGTCCTTAGTGGAGGAAGGAACAGTCCTAGAGAATCCTCATCTTCTCTCGAACCTATTGGGACAAAACTCAAAGTCCCTGCAAACATTATCTCCAACTACCTCACAATGGAAACCTTCTCGCTAGTCGAAAAGCTCATTGGAGGTAGACCTGATCTTGAAACCATCAGGATATGGGCGCACGCTAAATGGAAGGTCATGGGTAGCATGGAAATTTTTGGCCTATCCAAGGGTTTTTTGGCATTCGACTTAGCAATCATGATGATGCTAGCTGGATTCTTACAGGGGGACCTTGGTTCTTGGGAAGGCAAAGTTTGTTCCTGTGAAGATGGGCTGAATATTTTGACCCTAAAACCTAGAGCATTAACCATGCTCCTATCTGGGTTCATCTACCGAACCTTCCTTGGCAATTCTGGCATGAGGATATTCTCAAAGGTATTACTAAAATCATTGGTGATTTGGTGGCCATCGATCATGCCACGTTGGCTAGGTCAAGGATGATAGTTGCTCAAATTTGTGTCAATGCAAACTTAGATTTAGAGCTTCCTACTTTTGTTGAACTGGAATATGGGTCTTACTACTAGAAGCAAGTGGTGGAATATGAAAATAAGCCAGCCTTTTGTGTGGAATGTCATACTCAGGGGCACCTAAGATCTCAATGCCCTTCCCTGAAAGTGCAGGCCGAACCTGAGATCCCAAAAAGTAGTGCCCCTTTCATCAAGAATGAAATAAGGAAGCATCCAACTTCAAAGGGAGTGGTCTTCAGACAAATCAAAAATCAGAACCCAAACAACAATAGAAATGAACGTCCACAAGGTGTTGCTACAAAATAGCCTCAAGCTCCCCCTCAAACTACTGATAAGGGCAAACATATATCTATCACAAATCCAAAAATGCACAAGGAAGAGGTAAGTTCTTTCTTTGCTTTCCCAAAAAAGTACCAAGTACTTTCTGAAATACTATCACTTGATAACAAAAATGATAAAGTCCCTCATAGTCCAGAACCAACTCACAAAATTTCTTCTATCTCCAATGATAAGATGAGGCTTGAAGCTAATATATCCTCTGATCCCATTGATAATATTGGGCTTCCCCACCCTTCTCCTCAACCCTCGAGAAGCCCTAACTTCTCAGGACCCTCAAGTCCACCCCTTGAGTCTTTTCTAGATAGCTCAGGTGATCCTTGCAAATGGACTCAAATTGAAGAACCTACAATCCTAGAAACCATCCCTGGATCATCCAACCCGGTGGTTCAAAGAATTAACTCACAAAATTTTAGCCCAAAACAAACTAGAAGTTCCAAAAAATCCCCTATTGATTGTGGAGGAGATAAGAAGAAGGGTAGAACTTCGGCCAATGATCAATGGAAGCAGGGATTAGCTAAGGAAATAGCAAGTGGAATCCAAAAACCCTATTCTCCATAGGGATAAGTCAGAACAAATATGACTTCAAATGCATCAAACCTCCCCAACCTCAAGGAAAGGGGGGCAAAAGGAATGCTAAATCTTCTAAATGAAAATCCTCTCTTGGAATGTGAGAGGACTTAATGGTCTAGCAAAGCAAAGGCTAGCTAGATCATTAAGAAAATAAGTCAATCCCACAATATTTTTGATGCAAGAAACCAAAATAGGAGATAATTCAGCTACTGCCTTGAGCAAAAAACTATGGAAAAATGGGGAAGCCATTTTCTGTAGTGTCAAGGGTGCTTCAGGGGGTCTCATGTGTATTTGGAATCTAGAGAAGCTTGAGGGCAGATTGATTCACTCAAATGATGTGTCAGCTAGCATTCTGTTTTTTGATAAAGACAAAAATTTCCCATGGATACTCACCAATGTATATGCACCTAATTCAATCCCTGGTAGATCTAGGCTATGGGAAACCTTAACCAATATTAGAAGAGCTATCACCAATTTTCCTTGGATTTTAGTTGGGGACTTTAACACTCCCCTCTATCCTTCAGACAAAAGAGGTGGTTCTGGGTCAATTTCAAAAAGCATGGAAGATTTTCATGATTTCATCAACTCTAATAATCTTATGGATGTTAACCTGAAAGGCAACCAATTCACTTGGACCAACAGGAGGAGTGGTAGCCAATTAATTCAGGTTAAACTGGATAGAGTCCTCTTTTCTCAAGAGGCTACTTCAAAGTGGGGAGATGCCAACCTCCAATCATTACTCAAAATTGGTTCAGATCATAGCCCACTTCTACTGGAAACAAGCAACCCTCAGACCTTCAAAACCCCCTTTAGGTTTGAAGCCATGTGGATTCACCATCCAAAATTCAGGGATAGAATCATTCAGTGGTGGCAATCAAATATCCATGGATCACCCTCATTCATATTGGGGCAAAAATTGAAATTGGTCAAAGAAAATCTCAAGATTTGGAACAGAGATATTTTTGGGAACCTTTTTGAGAATAAGTAGGCGATCAAGAACCATCTGGAAATAATTGAGAATGATATTTTGAATGGACAAAATGATGATGTTGCATTGAGAGCCAAAGAAAATATCCTTTTATCAGAGTATCACAATGTTCTAGCCTATGAGGAAACCTTTTGGAGGTAGAAATCTCGAGCAATATGGCTCAAGGAAGGAGATTCCAATACAAAAAATTTTCACATTTCTACTCTAAGGAATAGGAGTAACAATAGAATCAAGGAATTACTTAGGAATGATGGGAGTGTAACAACAGATATCAAGGAAATTAGGTCTAAAGTTGTCTCTCATTTCATGCAGCTGCTCGAAAATCCAAATTCTGCCTCTGACTATGCCAAAGAATATTTGCTTCAGCACATTCCCCTTTCCATTTTAGAGGACATCAACTTCAAGTTAATTGCTATTCTCTCAGATGATGAAATCAAGCAAGCCCTATTTTCCATGAAACCTGACAAGGCTCCTGGCCCTGATGGGTTTCCTCCTAGATTTTTCTAGGCTTTCTAGGATTTCATCGGTCTTGATGTGTGTGAGGCTATAAGAGAATTCCAGTCTTCCAAGGCCATACCTCATAATTTTAATTCCACATTCATAGCTCTGATCCCTAAAATCCAAAATGCTAGATCCTTTAATGATTTTAGACCTGTGAGCCTCTGTAATGTTGTTTACAAAATTCTTACCAAATATTTAGCCAACAGGATGAGAGATGTTCTTCCTCTGATAATTGATCACTACCAAGGGATCTCGGTTCAAGGAAGGTCTATTCTGGATGGGATCATTACTATTCATGAAGCCCTGCATTCTACTTCTCAAACAAAGAAGGTTGCTTTCCTTCTAAAGCTTGACATGAATAAAGCATATGACAGGATGAACTGGGACTTTTTACTTGTAGTCTTAATCAAATTTGGATTCCATCATGATTGGGTTAGGATGATTAAAGGATGCATTTCCTCAGCATGGTTCTCTATCCTAATCAATGGATCACCTGTTGGATATTTTCCTAGTGGTAGAGGCCTAAGACAAGGGGATCCTTTATCCCCCCTTCTCTTCATCATTGCTACTGAGGTGTTGGGAAGATCAATTCATGCAGCTAGAAGCTCAGGACTAATATCTGGAATTAAAGTCACTTCTCAAACTAATCCTATCACCCATCAACAATTTGTTGATGACACTCTCTTGTCCACCTATGCTTCTATCATTGAAGCCAAAGTCATCAAGCATATCCTCCTCCTCTATGAAGAAGTTGTTGGATAAAAAGTGAATTTCCAGAAGAGCAAGTTATACTTCCTTAACACTCCACATAGGCGACAACTCAAAATTACAAATATTTTGGAGTGTGCAATTTCCACCTTACCAGCTACCTATTTGGGGCTGCCTTTATTCACTGGAAATGCAACTAAAGAAATGTGGAATAATGTCATTGAAAGAATCCAAAAAAACTCACAGGATGGAAAGGCAATCTCCTATCTCAGGTAGGAAAAGTAGTCCTAACCATGGCTTGTCTGCAGAGTATTCTTGTCTATTTCTTATCGGTTTTCAAGGCTCCAATTAAGGTTTTCCATAAAATTGAGCAAATTCAAAAATAGTTCTTATGGACTGGTGTTGAGAACAAAAATAGATTTCACCTTGTTGCGTGGGACAAAGTGTGCAGACCGAAAGACCAGGGAGGAATTGGTTTAAGAAGAATCAACCTTTTAAATATGGTTCTACTGGCAAAACAAGCTTGGAGATTAGTGTCAGAAGAATAGGTTGAATGGGTCACTCTTGTAAAAAGGAAATATTTGTAGAGATCCAATTTCTTATGTGATTTGGCACCTTCTATTGGGTCAGCCTTTTGGAAATCCATCAGCCTAACAAAACAACTCCTGAGAAAGGGCCTCAGATGGCAAGTTGGAGATGGAAAAATGATCAACTTTTGGGAAGACAAATGGATAGGAAATCAACCACTTATAGAATTTCCTGCTTTTAGAGCTATAAAGGATTTTACTGATCCATTATTTGGCCAAAGAGTTGTTGATTTTTTAACTGTATCCAATAACTCATGCACATGGAAAAGGATACAATGTCCCAATTTATCAGTAGAAATCAATTCCTTGGAGGCCTTACTCTCTTCTTATGTTTTACCCTCAAGGAATGCTAAAGATCAACCTATTTGGGAACCTTCTAACATTGGGGAATTCATTGTCAAATCAGCTTATCAACTCCTCCTGGTTCTTGAGGAAATTCTTATTCCTTTCAATTTGGTTTGGATCAAACACCTAACTCCAAAAGTGTCCTTTTTTCTTGGCTGGCAATTCAAAATAGAATCCTTACTATTGAAAATCTCATTAAGCATGGAATCCCATTGCCTAATAGGTGTTTTTTATGTCTTGTTGATTGGGAGTCAATGAGCCACATCTTCCTAACCTATCCTTTTTCTTGCTCCATTCTTAACAACCTTTTTTCAAAGTTCCAGATCAGTTGGGCCAAGCCTCCTTCTATTGTTGATTTGTTTTCCCAATGGCCTAATCCTTTTCGCAATCCTTGTCTCCGGGGGATTTGGAAATTTTGCCTTCACCACTTTCTCTGGAAAATTTGGCTAGAAAGGAACAGAAGAGTTTTTTCCAGCTCGGCTAAGGACTTTGATTCCATTACCAATAGAATTATCTTCTTTGCTAAGGAAAATGTGCTCTTGATCCCAAATGATCCTCATCCCATCCCTAGGTTTGAAGCATCCTTACTTTAGTCTTTGCACATCTCTCTAGAGAATCTCAATTTCAATTCTTCCCAAATCTCTAGAAGCAATATCAAATGGATGCCTCCACCTCAAGGATGGGTTAAACTTAATTTTTATGGGGTGGCTAAAGGAAATCTAGGTAGAGTGGGTGTAGGGGGAATTCTTAGGGACTACAAAGGAAATTCTATCTTTGCCTTTGTTGAGGGTCTGGGAGAACAATCTAATCACATAGCTGAAGCTAGAGCCCTATGGAGGGGTCTCCTTTTGATCAAGCAATTTCTAGGCAAAGTCATTATTGAAGGGGACTCCTTAAATATGGTTAATTATTTAAAAAATTCCAAAACCCCTACTTGGAAGGTCAAAAATCTTATTGAAGAAGCTAGAAGCCTAATCCTTTATCAGCACGAGGTCATCATCCAACATGCCTTTAGGGAAGCAAATGGTGTGGCAGACAGGTTGGCAAACATCAGAGTTACTACCCCTGGAATGATGACATGGATTGACACCCTCCCAAGCGAGGTCGAAGAAATTTCCAGGTCAAAAAAATTCAAAATGCCTAACAATCCACTTTTCAATTTTATTGGCATGAAAAGTTTGTTTTCCCTAGGTCTTAAAACCATAAATACCTTTTGTTCCGCAAAGATCCTTCTCAACAATCCTATCATTCCCATGATGATGTTCAAATTTTTGAGGCAATCAATGTTTGGTGTCCTTAGCACATTTGTGAGTTTACGATGCACCTCCCTTGTGCCTTCCCTAGGCCTTATGTTCATTATTATTGGTAGCACCAATTTTACTCTTTTCAATGATCCTAAGATTACCATTTTTTTCATTCCCAACTATCATCTTTTCCTTGTTATCCACTTTCCACCAAATATTTTGGACTACTCCTTATCGAATCTCTCTCGTGTGTCCTCCATCCGTGTGTTGCTTCATCATCCCCTCCCATCACCTTCCTTTCTCTTAAGTCTTATCTCTCGCTTCCTCCTTCCCATGCCTCTGCCCATTTCTACTTTTTGCTGAGTCCCAAGGCTTATTATTTTTATTTTTCATTGCGAGAATCATGTTATCTTAAATCTTTGTTTCCCAATTTGTCAAAATTTCCTAGGAGTGGCACACCTTTCTACTTTTGAAGGTGATAGGAGTTGTTGGAATTCCTAGTTCTTCAAGGCCTACTATTTTGTTATCCAGGATAGGGTGGATTTGCCTTTCTCAAGGATGTGTATCAACCCGAGGTGGGGGCATAGAAGCTTCTAGAAGAACTCAAACCCATCCTATGTTATTAAATCTCACCTCCATGCTAGATTCTTCATCTACATTGATTGTGTCCCAAGGCCTAGTAAGCACTCTATTTTCCCTATTTTCAAGAAATTTTGTTTCCTAGATCATCATGAGCTTTGTTGAGCCTGAAATACTTGAGTTAGAACTAGTGGCTGAAGCAATCATGAGTGTGCAAGGTTTCCTACCTTTCCTAAAATGATTCTTTGGGTCATACTGGGATATCAATATTGCCTTTGCATCTACCTGGGAGAATGGCATCATCATCATTCATGGAGTGGAGTTCTAGGTCGATGTACACATCCTCGCTGAGATCATTGGCCAACCACTGGTGGGAAGAACTATTCAAAGAGATAAGCATAATTGGGATACAGAGCTCAAGGAGTTTGAGTGAGAGTCAAGCCTGCATAAGATAGTCAAACTAGGTATGGTTCATGAGGATTTACCCACCCCCTAGAAGGAGGTGATGAAACCAGTAATGGAGTACATCACAATCGATGACCCAGGTTCCCAATTAAGGAGCTTTCACATTGCATTTGTGAACCATTTTAGGGAGGTGAAACCGCTGAATATTCTTAAATTTTTGTATTTGTCTATGGATTACTCCATCAAGGTGACCCGATCAAAGAAGGAGGAAGCTTGGCCCTCACACCAAGGGCTATTTAAAGTAATTTATGTTCATCTGTTGGAGAAATTTCCCAAAGGAAATGTGGTTCCATAGGAACAGCAGGCAGATTCCAAGCAGACAACGGAGGAGGATACGTCCTTCACTCCTTCCTCAAGTGTTTGAGGTTCCAAGAAAAGGAATATGGATGGAGGCTACCAAGAAGATGAGAAATCTATGAGGAAGAAGGATAAGGTGGAGGATCGACCCACCCTAACAAGAAGCTCCCAATACCTAAAGAACAAGTTTATTCAAAATCAAGGAAAGATGCATGGTGCTACTGAGGACGAGTTCGAGGATCCTATAGAGAAGATTCTTCAGGAATACATTATAAAGACCACCACAACTACTATTTCCCAGATGGAAAGTGCTATGACCATAAGCATGGCGGCCATCACCCAAATGAAAGAGCACAGGAATGCTCTGAATCTACTATTCTTCTATGACAACTTCATCGAGGATAATCCAGCAAAGAACACCGTTGGAGCCAAAATTGATGTCAAAGAAGATGATGTGGTGGAAATCACCAAGGATGTGTTCAAGGAAGTTCCTAAGGATGTCGAGAAGGATGACATCAAGGATTCTATTAATGCTTAATTGGTTGTAGTTTTTTACTATTTTTGGGCTCTGTCATGTCAGGATATTTTGTTTCTTGTTTCATCCTTGTCCTTTTGGCTGGTTCTAGTTTATCCATATGTCTTAGGCTTTATATGGATGCCATGAGTTTTTTGTGGATGGTGCATCCTTTAATCCTGTTGTTGTATCAAGGTGTTAGGGCACCTTTCAAATGCCCTCATTAATATAAATTTTGTTAACTTACCAAAAAAATGACAATGACCTTCATTGAGGTCTGGGTCAGGGGTTTTAATTTAGTGTTATAGGGTGAATATAAAATCTCATCCAACCAGGCATGCCAAATAGATGGTTTTCATCTCTAAATGTTCCAAACTATTGAAGAAGTACCTTAAAATGCATCAAACACCTATACCTCACATAGAGTGATTGTAGTTCAAAATTGTATCCTCATTCATAATCCATTTTGTTGATATATTGCTCAAATACCACCAAGGAAGGATGTGTTGAAGTTTAACTAAATACTCAAGTAGCACAAATAGAAAAAATCCCAATGCTTCAATCCAAAACTAAGCCCAAGGTAGTTAGACATTTTCCTCTGAAAATAAACCAAATTTCTAAAGGAAATTAGGGAAATGTGCAAATCTAGACTTTACCAAATTTGGAATTTTTCAAGTAATGACATAAGCAAAAGTGCTTCAAAAGTCTAAAAAATGCATTAAACACTTGAAGGTAATTAATTTAGATTTTCAAAAATTTAAGATCAATGCAACCCCAACATCAATCAAAAATAGTTCTTTTAGCTCAAGTCTAAATTTGAACAAATTTGGACCTACTCAAGCAATGATATCAGCATTTCCATGCTAAAGTCTAAAAATATGGAAAAGAGACCAAAGTGGAACAAAGTTGGATATTCAAAATGGAAGCACCATGAAATCCCAAAATACATAAATTCATAGGAATAAGGCACTAGCCAAGAGCAAACAAAACCTAACTTTGATGAGCAATGACATCACCAATTCACCTTGAAAGTCCATATTTGGTTTATAAGGCCCTCCAAGCAACTAAAATATTTGATACTGCCATGAACTTGACTTTGATACATATATTTCAATGTTGCACTACCTTATTTCCTTCAATTTGTTCAAGCCAGATTCATTAAGCTCAAAAGTGACCTCTTTAACAAACAGTTGCAACAACTTGACCATTTGCAACAAAGGACAATTGAAATATTTATGGACCATATTGCAAACACATTTGAATTAAGATGCAAGGTAAGGTTTAAACCAATCACATAAATAATACAAATAGCTAATACAATATTGTATAAGAGTTATAATTACTCCCAAGAGCACTCTTTTTCATACTGTCCATGTAATAGAATTATAAGAATATTGTAAATCTTATGCTACAAGATCCAAAAAGTAGACTATAAATAGTCTAATAGACCTCAAAATGAAGGTTGGCTCTAGAGAATTTTTTGGATATGTGTTGTGTAATGATTGATACCAATTAATAAAAAGTGAAAGTTGTTTGGCCTTCATTATGATTTTTATTATAGGTATTTATGAATGAATGTCATGTTTTTAATTTTTTTGTTATACTTCATGATTAGTTTATTTTGTTAAATCAAATTTCGCTCTTTGGATCATTTTTGGATTACTTTTCATAAAGTCTTTAGAATTATTAAAGCATATAAATAAACTCTATGATACATTTGGCAATGGCTAGTCTATTAAGTTTCATTGGAAGTTAATTATGTTAAGATTTTATGTAGTATGTATTCAATATTACACTATATTCCTTCCATCATTCTGCAACCCGTATTAACCCTTACTCCTTTCTAACTCTTCTATTTATTACTTTTATCTTAAATCCCTATTTTTATTTTACAAGCATTTCTAGGAGCTAGCCTACTCCAAAAGTTGAGCTTAAGAGAAATCCCAATCATCCAAAATTGGCTAAATTTTAGGGTGCACTTCATAGACTTAGGTATATTTTGGACCAACATTTTATAGCATGACTAGTAGGGTGAATTTCATCAATTTACCCACCTACTTGATTGAGTAGAACCTTGGTGAAATTATGCTCTCTAAGATCATTCAATTTTTCACCTGGTGACTCCATTGAGATATAATTAGCTAATAGATACCCAGTTTCCACTTTATTTCAATTTTTATGTTTACAAGGTCTATAGCCAAGAAACTTGAGAGTCCAATGACTTTTCTTGATTTTTCATCCCGTAGTTTTAGACGAACTAAATTCTTATCACCTGAATCATTATCTCCTATAAATAGCATAGATTATACCTATTTTGGTTCTCAAGAGTTTCCTAATACTTCTCACTTGACAACCATAGCTTAGCAGCCTCCCCAAAATATTTCCAAATGGAATACTACCAAACCACTTGGTCTAGTACATCTCAATAACATCTATCAAGTAGTTCTTAAGGCCTTACCCACCTATGATGGTATAGGAAAAATAGTGTATCAACACTACCAAGATGTTTTTTCATTGGCCATCATTCATAATATCTAATAATAAGGTATCATGGTGCAATTCCTTGTCCTATATTTTATAGGGAAGATATCCCACTAGTATTTAACTCTTGAAGATGTAAGAATTCATTCTTGGGAAAATTTGGTTAGGTTGTTTGTTGAAGAATTTAATGAATTGGTTTATCCTTTCTCATTGCTCACAAAATTTTCCACCATTATAATACATCCTCAGGAAGCCATTACTAATTTCAATATTAGGTTTAGTCAAAATTGGAGAAGAATTCCCCTATAAATGAGACCATTGCTACCCAAGCATATTTCTACTATATTCATGCTTTTGAGCCCAAACCTTGGTCTTTAGATAAGTTAATCTAATGTGATGGCTTTCCCTCAAGTCTATCAAGCCACTATGAATACAAATAATTCTTTGATTTCTATGGTAAGTCTTCCCCCTAGGGTCATTATGCCATATTTTCTAAAATTTTCCAAGCCACTCGACATAGATAAACCTTGATCATGATCACACATCTAACTTTGGTAGCTCCTATTACTACCCCTAAGGAATTACCTCCTTTAACAACCTTGTTGACATTACCTACCCTAGAGCCAAAATAATCTCCAATGATGCAAGAAATATTGACTACACTAAATACTTTGAGCAACAAGATGAAAATGGTCAAAAGGAGAGATTGAGAGATACTAGTCTAGAATATTTTCCTATATTATTAAATATTAGTGGTCTTCTACTAGTAATACAATTAATAAATCTAACAATATTTACAATGACCAAGAACCAAAACTATCAATCTCTATATCAAAAAGCATTCCCTAGTGCATAGTATTCAAAAATCCTCATAATATTTACACCTACATAATGTACCACATCAAAATCTATTAGAAGTTGTAGAGAAATTTGAGAAGGCACAAAAATATCAAATAAATATGTTGTGGGATCTAAAACAAATTATGATTCCTCAAGATTCTTCATAATAGGAATGCAAATTAGTGCTAACCATGTCCAAAAAGAAACCATTACAAATAGATCTATAAAGTTTAGGATCACTCAAAGTTCTAGTTCAACCTCAAAAGTAAAAATAAAAATGCTACTTGGTTTCAAAAAATCTTTAGTCTAGCTAGAGCCCAAGAAAACCTCACCTCTATTAGATCCAGAGAAGGAACGATCAAATCTAGAGTAAGGTAAAGATATAGAAGATACTTTGGTTAAATCTAAAGAACAAGCCCAAGATAAACTAAGATATCCTTCTATAACCAAATTATAAATGATAGAATCTACTTAAGAATACAAGAAATTTTTTTATGAACCAAAGAAGAAATAAATGAGATAACTAGAATCATTATGATATAACATTATCGAAGAATTAAATAAGACTTCCAAAAAAATAAGCATGTATGGCACCCTAATGATTCCCAGATATATTAACATTCTCAAACCTTCATTAAATATGGCTAACCCTAGAGGTGTATCAAACTTAGAGTATAATTTAGCTCAAGAGTTTTTGGCTCTCAAAATAGGAAAAAATAAGATATCATCTTTCTACATGCCTTTACGCATTGAAGGTTGGATCATCCATAACTTCATAGTTGATTCCAAAGCTATAACCATTGTTATGCCTAAAGAAATATGTGAAGATATGGGTATGAAATACACCCATTCATATCCCAAAGTTTTGAATTAAAAGTATCCCTTTTAAAATAGCTAGAGTCATCAAGGATATTCCCATGACACTAAATGAGGCACTAGAATCACTATGATACATGAAGTAGTGATAGTGGACCTCGAGCCCTACTTTGAAATTTGTATTTCTCAAGAATTTATAGCAAATATAGAAGGCTATATGTATCTATATTATTCTCATATGGTAGTTCCACATAAATAGAGAAGGATTAAAATCTATACAAAAACGTTGATATCCCATCCACATAGAAAAGATAGAGGAAAATTGCATCAACATGATCAGTGAAGAAGTGGATCCTCTAGAAATAATAATTGAAGAGCTACAAAAAAAAGTTGAATTTTCTCTTATAGACTACAATGACATAATAGAAATCAGAATCAGAATATACCACATAACAAACATGGAATCACAAAAGATACAAGCCATTTCAAACTAGGAGCTATGGAAAATAGAGATTTGGAAGCTTTACTTCAATGGAGCTAGATGTAGGAATGGTTACATATCCAGAGTAGTGTTAATATATCCTTTAGTGGGGATCAAAGAATTATCTTACATATTAATATGGAGCTACACCAACACCATAGCCAAATATGAAGCTTTATGTCTTGGCTTGATGCAACTAGAGAATATGAGGATCAAATTGTTGTCCATCTTTGATGACTCTAAAATTATAGTCAATCAAATTAAAAATAAGTGAAATAGTAAGCATAAATACTTGAAGGTATACTAGAATAGGTTATGGGACCTAATAGAAAGTTTTAAATCCCTGAATATGAAAGCTATCCCCGGGGGATAGAATGAAATAGTTGACACATTAGCTTCTCAATGAATAAATTTGGTGTCTGCCATGGATTATTGTGAGGGACCAAATAAAGTAAATATATTATTAAGACCATCAATTCTAGATAAATAAATATTCTAGCAAGTGTTCAAATATGATCAAAAAATCATTAATTTCTTGATGAGAAAAGCAATTTACATGACATAGTAAGAAGAAATATTGCAATATGTTGACCAAGAATAGATTCTATAGCTTAAAAATAACCATATGCCTAAAGGGTTGATTACCTTGGAGATTTTTTTTATAACAATCACTGAGCAACCAAGTAGAAGATGAACGTTAGAAACCTACTATTAGAAATAAGTCACTCACACAATATACTATAAATAAACAAAAATGCATCAAATAATAAAATAATACTATGCGGAAAGTAATTACAGAATTGAAACAATCTCACAAATAAATTAGAATCATGGGACTCTTCGAGGGGGTAAACTCCTTCAATATTTCATTCACTTGCAAAAATATGCATTTGTACATGGTTTCATAGCTTTTAAATAAAATACTTCATGCAACCCTAACCCTAAGCTCAAGAGTTTTCTTACATGCAAAATGTCACTCGAGCTAGAATCTTCTACCAAACATTAGTTAGATTCTTGATAATAGTTACATGAAATAGCTCAACTTGTCTAGGTGCCTTACTTACCACATACCATTACAAAATAACATTATAAGTGGATCCCCATGTTGGACGTGGGTCATTACATAATCAATTGAGAATTACAAAAATAATGTTAGGATGAGGTCCTAACATGTCCTTCCCCTTAAAAAGCTTGGTCATCAAAGTTTTAGATGAGGGGATTGGTGTTGGAGCTAGTGGAAAGACTCCCAAGTAGCATCTTCTTGTTGAATGCTATGCCATTGAACAAGTACCTTAGTAATGACATGGTTGCAAAGATTGTGTATCCGTTGATCCAACAATTATTCTGACTTGAGCAAGATAGAACATTCTTCATCCAATTATGGGAGGGTAGATTGAAACTATACCTTAATTTCCCATAACCTTATTGATGGAGGAGACATAGAAAATAGTATGGAGCTTGGATTTCGATGGTAGGGCCAATTTGTAGACCATGGCACTAAATTGTTGTAAAACCTGGTAGGACCTATAATACTTGGCTATGAGTTTTTGACACCTACAAATATAGAGAGATGATTATTTATATGGCTATAGGTGAAGGAAAGCCATATCACAAACATTAAAACTATGCTCAAAATGATGTTTATCAGCTTGTTGGCATATCCAATTCTGGATCGCTTCCAAATTTATCTTCAGTTGACGGAGGACTTCAACATGTTGGTTGAGTGTAGCATTGATTGCATGGACCTTAGAGCTTCCAGGAATGTAGGAGGAGGGTGTGCATGTAGGCCAACCATAAAATACTTCAAAATTTGTGACCTTGGTCACTGTGTGATAAGTATTATACCACCACTTAGCCAAGGGAATCCACTTCATCCATTGGGTAAGATGATCAGAAGCAAAGCAATGAAGGTAGGTCTCCAAACATTTATTAACAATATCAGTCTGGTCATTCATTTGTGGATGGTAGGATAAACTCATCTTGATATGAGTTCCCTACAATTCTTGTGTTGGTCAAATATCTGCCTAATCAATAAACACTGCGTTTATGCACCCTAGATACGACCAACATTGAAAGGCCGGAGGAAAGAGATGTCCTCCGTGCCAATCTCCAGAGAGGGCTGGTTCCCAAACTAAATCCTAAAATGGTAAAAGACTAAGGATGCAGGAAAGAAATTGGAAATAACAGAAAGAGATGGGAAATATGGCCACAGGCCGAAGTGCAAGACTGGTGTTAGACTAACTAGCAGGAAAAAACCCAAGCACAAATTAGCATTTATGAAAGCAAACAGAATAGAATAGGCTCATAATATTGCCATAGCAACTATCAAAATGATACTCCAACATTCACCTTCTCATTAGCAACTTTAAATCCAATGACAGAATTTAAATACAACAACAAACAAGATAGACGAATGGAAATAGAAGCACCATGTACAGAAAGTAATCACACACAAGACCACTCGCGAATTCAAAAGTCTGATGCCTTGTATTAATGCAGAGAGCTTGGAGAAATCTCTCGCAAAATGTCTAACTCCTCCCTTTTACAATGAAATTTGCCTAGTATTTATAGAGGTTTTCGCCTCTTTCATTTAATACATATGAGAGAAGAATGTCCCAGGATCTAAGACATAATCAGCAAAATCCTCCTCGAATTCTTTGAAAATCCATTTGCCTAGGGAAAAAATTCTTGAAAATCTGAACTTCGGACGGAGGTGCGCATGTTAGGAGAAAACATTAAATTCTTTGGATCGCTTCTGATACATTGGAAATCATGAAAGCTCGTTTCTCTTTGCCTTCCTCTTCGTGATCCACAAAATGGAGTAACTGAGGGCACCCTTCATTAAATGCTAAATTCAATTGTCTTGACCAAATTCTTGTTCGCCCACGTTCACTTTCGCCTCGAGATCTATTTCACCCCTTTGCAAACTGAAAAGGTACGCACGACAATCTTATAAAATACGTTCACCTCTAGAAAGGGTGAATGACACGTTCACCCCTATGGAAGGGCGAATGTAACCTTGCTTCACCATATATGTTGGTTCACCCATGGGAGGGGCGAATGACATGTTCACCCCTCAACCAGGGTGAACCTGATTTGAGTTTCTTTTTGGGCGCGTGCACCACTACATATTTTCGAGGCGCGTTCACCCCTAAGAAGGGCGAACGACGCGTTCACCCCTTTGGAAGGGTGAACGCGACCTTGTTCTTTTGATCTTTTACCTTTGTGAAATTTTTGAACTTGTTCACCCCTTTCAAGGGCGAATGGAGCGTTCGCCTCTTTCTTGGGGCGAACGTAAATGCATATCAAATTTGTCAAGTTTTTCCTTGGGCCTTTGTCTTCTCCATTTTTTGAAATTTAGGCAAATATTTCTCCATTGAATTTTATAAGGAAATAAACTCAAAAGGGATTTTCAAAAATGCATCAAAACTTGGTGAATAGGAAATTATTTAAAATATTACATATGGAAGCCAAAGATGCAAATATGTATTGTCTATATACTGCCGCCACATTCAAATATTGAATTCAAAAATCTTTAAACAAAATTCCCAATGAATACAAAATGGCCAACATTTCTTGGTGACTCATGGGGTATCCATCTCACATGGATGCAAGCGATCCTAGGCCTTTATCCATTGGGTGCAGAGTCTGTCTCATTTTTTGGTGGCTGCCTATGCATGCTCTTGTCTCTCTGCCTCCTCTACGACTCTAAGCACTTCAGCACGTTCAACTTCCTCCACCGCTTTCACCACTGCTTCATGATCTGCTATCGCTTTCTCTTCTTGCTCTACAATACTCTCCGAAAGAGCCTCGT
Source organism: Wollemia nobilis (assembly GCA_028583015.1). Classification (NCBI taxonomy): domain Eukaryota; kingdom Viridiplantae; phylum Streptophyta; class Pinopsida; order Araucariales; family Araucariaceae; genus Wollemia; species Wollemia nobilis. The sequence goes on along the minus strand of JAQPPZ010002189.1, from coordinate 1,551,035 downwards.
AAGTGCGAACAACATCATGCCAAGCTTCGATGGTGAATAAGCAAGGAACATTGAGAGATTGATAAATGAAGTGAAGACTTTGCACATCCATCAAGCTGAGGCACTTCGAACACTGGGCCAATTCATAAAGAGACAGCTCCAAGCGCGTATACTTCTCTATTAGAGGCAACACTTGCACTTCAGTAAGGGGCTCATCCAAGGCGTTAATGTCTATAGTATCTTCAATGAATGCACTCTAGAGCTCTTGCAATTGCTCCATCGAAAGAGGCTCACCCCACTCATCTAGGAAGGTAGTGAAGCCCAACCGGTCAATAGTCTCAAAATGAGACATCAAAATAGTATGCTCCCACTCAATAGTATTGAGGATAGCCCACCCTTCATTTACAAGGTCCATGCACTAAAAATAGCTTCACAGGGTTACTCGCGCTCGGGACCAGGCATAATCCATCTCGCTGAGAGGGCGAATATGCAAAGGCGTATTCAACAAAGCTTGTATCTTCACAGTTGTCTCCATATGGGGTGAAAGCAACTCCTCCATAGAATCAATCATTTGTTGCCCAAGCTGGATCTGTATCCCCACTTCCCATAAATATTGCAACACCTTGACAACATGTGCGGCCAACTTTGTAGAATTTTGGACAGAGCGAAGGCGAATGTCTCTCACACTATCACGCGAAAATCTTGCAATAGGCATGGCCTTGGCTTCAAGCTGCTTCTTGAGTTCTTCTACCTGTTGTTGAAGGTTATGCATTTCAATTCGAGCAACATCATGCTCCTTCAAGTGCACCTTGACTTGATTGCACAAATATTCATTTTTAGTGGCCATTTTTTCTTCTGTCACCTTGCTCTTGGCTAGTGCACTCTCCAACTCCAGCACTTTATCTTGCACCTCAAAATATTTTTCTTTATAGTGCTCCCCATGCAAATACAATGAGCTCATATCTACTTGCATGTTACCCATTTTTTCAATGGGATCAATCCACATCAGATCTTCAGTGATAGTCTCAGAAACATAATCTTCAGGCTGCAACTCACCTTGGGGTTTTTGAACCAGTGGAGTGAATGTTGTCACATGAGCCTCCTTGGCAATTGGATCAAAAGCCACCTTCTTGATCGGCTGCGCCAGTGCCAAAGCTTCCTTTCACTGCATACTCTTCAACCATTGGGAAGAGCTCAGGTGCGCTCGATTTAATTTTTCAACGTCTGGCTACTTGCGGGCTACCTGCACATCTGGAACAGTCTATAGCTCCAAAAATGGTGTAAATGGGACAAAAACTTTGAGCGACTAGGCCCAGTGGACATGGATGACACGGATTGAAGTGGAGGAATGGATACGAGAATGGTGGAAGGGAGAGAAAGGGTGGATGAAGTGGTAGACACAGGTGTGGCTGCAGTTATGCTAATCCTAGATGGAACTTGCATACTGATAGCCGTAATGGTAGAAGAAGTGATGACCGAGGGAAGGGGATGAAAAAAGGATTTGCCCTCGATGCATACGAACTAAAAGAAATGGAGGACAAAGGAGCGAGAATGAAAGAAGGAGCAATAATGATTTCAGAAATAGAAGAAGTAGAAGTGGAAGAGGGAACCATGGAAAATGAAATAGAAGGAATACCAAAGGATGGGGAGATAGAAAGTGGAGGGGATGAAAATGTAATAGATGGGACCGAAGAAGAAATCACTGCGTGCTCCTTGAGAGAAAGGGAAGAAGAGGGAAAAGATGACGTACCTTGGGGTGCAAGCGCCACTTGTTCTGTGGATGGTGGGGGTTGCGCAACTGCCTCCTCTTGTTGATTTACCTCCTGTTCACCAACATTGAGGGCTATTTCCTCATTCAAAATCTCAACATGAGAATTTTTAGAAAGTTGCTCCTCCTCTTGTTGTGTCATCAAAAATATTTGTGCTACTGAAGTAGGAAGCTCAACATTGGGTGAAGGGTTCACTATCGGTATAGAGGTGATTGTGGAACTTGATGTAGTAGGAATCATAGTACCCAAAGACATGGGCATTGTAATAGTGAATGTAGTGGTTGCGCTAGTGCAAGGCCATTTAGCTACTTTAGGAAATGGAGGTGCCATCGATTGTCTCTGTTGCTTGGGCATGGGAGCCTCCTCTTGAGGGCACTTCATTCTTTGAGACCACCTTTGGAAAACATATTGTTGTTCTTCTTCTTCCTCTTCATCCTTGGCTTCATCCTCAACTGTAGGACTCTCCTCCTCAGGTTCGCTTTCACCACTTTTGGACTGCTAAAAACTTTGTGGTAAAATAGTGGTAAAAGCAATGGGTTGATAGGACTCCATGAACCTATCGTAAACTTCAGAAAATTGGGTATCAAGCTTCAACCCATAAGCAGCATACGACTTCCTCCGATGAATGCGCATCACCCACCAGTTCATAATTTTCTCCTCCTTCCAATCAGGATTTGCTTCTTTGATAGTTGTGAATAGACTCGGAGGAGGAATATGTGTTGTATTCTTCTCTGGATTATACTCCGCTTCCTACTCATAGTAATCATGCCATGGAGGAAGGGAGGACATCTTCTCTATATGCCAGTTCATGTCTGGCCCATCAAAATTATTTTACCACTTCTGAATATCCGGGCGTGGGCAGCAATGAAAGGTCTTCGCCTTAATAAGTTCCAAAAATTTTTGAGTGGGTCGTATCGCCAACGCTGCGACAACTCAATTAGTCCCAGGTCTTGAAGCGCCATCGTCAGAAGGTGATTTTGCCCAATCTGGTTTACCTCTATACTTCCGAACTTAAAAGGCATAGTACAAGTTATCTTTTTTCCTCATCTAGAGCCGTATATGTCATTGATATAATCCATCTGGCGCACAACTTCCATTGCAAAAATATGCATAGTAGCAAAATAAGGCAACAAAAATGGTTTACCTGTATATCCAAAAATTTGAACAACCATGCCCTGAGTGAGCAAAAATATGTCACCCTTCTCCTCTGAAACAATAGTATCTCTCAAGTCACGTGACACTCGATCACAACTGCCATAGAGCAATTCAATGGTAGGGCCCAAAAACTAGCTATTAAAGTTGTAGATAGACTCTTTCTTCGTTAACACCTGAGTCCACTTATAAACCGATAGGGGCTCATTCTTTTCGCCTGTCTACGTAACAACAATAAAAGAAAAACATCGCTGCATCTGGAAGAAGAAGAACCATACCAACAAGTGAAGTGTACCGAAATGATCTAGACTTTCCTTCTTGCAATTTTTGCAACTGAGAATTGATTCTTCGAGAAATAAATTCGGCCCAATCAAAATAAATTGGGTTTCCACCCTACCTCATAGCAATGGGAGAATAGAACTCTACCTTGCAAATACATTGAGCCATAGCTGCCTGCCATTTATGCATCATTTCATCTGAGGGTAACCCAACAATCCAGGCAAGCATGGAATAGATGTCCTGGCACTTGAACTCTGAAAGAGGTTTAGGAAAATTCGGTAGCTGCCCCATCTATGGCTCCTTGACGAGTTGAGTTTCCATGAATTGTCTCATAATAACTATGGAAACATACCTATCCTCTTGCTCATCCGTATGAATTTTCTTGTTTACTACATAATTCGATGTGCTCACCCCATAGGAAAAAGCCTCTCGGACCTCGTCCGGTGTAATTGTAAATAGAATCTCTTGCCTGGAATTTTGGATGGCCCTAGTAGAGGAGTCATAAAATTGTGCAATTAACTGGATAAGCTCGGGGTATGGGTGCATGGGCGAACAAAGATACCATGAAAGCTATGAATTGTGAGGCGTTGTGAGCCAACTATTGTAGGAAACCCCTTGACTCACTACAGCTTCGACCTCTTGCCTCAATCGATCAACTCCCTTATGCATGATCAAACAATCACCAATTTTGGCCATTTTATCTTCATAGGGATCCAAGTCAACATAATCATTCTATCGAGCTTTCTTAGCCCTCGAACTCCTTTCTCGTTTCTTAGCGGGCTTCGCTTCTACAACTTCCTGCACCTCTTTTGGTTCTTTACTACGTCTGCCCATCTTGCTAGACAAAAAGCTATGACTCTTCTACAATTTCCTACTCCGAGACTTCCGAAAACTCCTCTGCACTTCGAAATGTAGGATACAAAGAAGCAAAAATTTTAAAAATAAGGAAAAACAAAATTTGCCCTTTACCTCCTAAAATTTATAGAGGCGCTATCAACTACTGTAGTAATTATAGAATTAAATGCAGATGCGTCTTCGGAGAGAAATATTCTTCGAAAAACTGCTCAAATGTCCTTTCCAAGGCGCAAAAATCCTCTTCTCTGATTCACCATCGGATTCTCCTAAAAAATTGTGCCCTCTGCGCTACGCAATCTTATAGAAAAATGTGCCCTGGCGCTAGAAGCTTGTTAGGGAAACCAACCCAGCCGTTAATTACCCAATCATCAATTCTGACTGCTGCCTTGAAAAGCTCAATCCGAATGCTTCCCACGTTTGAAAATCATTACTTGAATTTGGTGCCCACTACTTTCGATTATCGCCACGTAACCCTAGGGTGAATTAATTTTCCAAACGTGCTTTTGGGAATATCTTGCTCGGCAAAACCTTTCGCGCGCTTAGGAATCCATGGGCGATTCTTGTCTTCATGCGAAAGTGCTCCTTTCCATGCGGCGCATGTGTTTTAAAACTTCATAGCGCGCCTCCCTTTTCTAAAAGAATTTTTTCTAAAAAAATAAAAGCAAGCTTTTCTATGCTTTTTCCCTTTTGTTCTTATCTTTCTTCCATTTTTTTATATATTTTTAGAAGGCGCCATGCACAATCTCTTTTTTTTTTTCTTTCGCCTGATGACATCATCAAAGTCCATTCGCTTTAGAGAGAGGTGAATATGACGTTTGCCTCCTTCAAGAGGCGCACGCGAAGGTCTATCACGACTTTGCCAATCTTGAGTTCCATTTTGGGGAACGAAATTTTAACAATCATTTTTTTTTCTTTTTTTTTTTTAGAAACATATTTGTTTAAAACACAAAAATATTTACATATATACAGGGTGTTACCTCCGATTTTGAAATTATGAAATATAAGCCTTCAGATGAAGGCCATTCACTGGGATAGGAAGCTCATACCCTTCCATGTCACAAAGTCGAAATGCATTAGAAGAGGTGACAGCAGAAATTCGAAAAGGCCCTTCCCATATTGCATCGAATTTATGATGTTTTCTTGGCTTTGACTTCTTTTCGTTCCATTTTAATACCAAATCGCCCACCTGGAAGCTTCGATCAGTTGTTCTTTTCTCGAACCACTTCTTCATCTCTGCAGCATGTTCTATGAAAATATGATAAGCTCACTCCCTTTCTTCTTCTAATTGCAACAACTGCGCCAGTCTTGCCTCCATAGGATTATTTTCTTCATTTTCATCTTGGAACATCTGCAATGTTTGGAGCACAGGAAGCTCAATGTGAGTAGGAAGAACAACTTCTTTCCCATAAACCAAAGCATACGGGGAAGTTTTTATAGACTTCTTCACTGAAATGCGGTCAGCCCAAAGTGCCTGATTTAATAACAAATGCCAACTTCTCTTATTGTCACCCATTATTCTTTTCAAAATACGAAGCAAATTTTTGTTGGTAGACTCAGCCAATCCATTCCCCTATGGGTAATAATTGGAAGAGGTCTTCAAGTAAATACCATATCTACTAGCAAATTCTATAATTTTAGCTCCAATGAAGGGAGTACCATTGTCAGTGACTAAAGAATCTGGTATGCCAAAACGGGTGATGAGGCTTTCCATAAAAGAAATAATAGTCGCCTGATCTGCTTTCTTGGTGGGTATAGCTTCCACCCATCTGGTGAAGTAGTCTATCACTGTCAAAATATATTTATGTTCCATAGAGGAGTGCGGATCAATAACTCCTATAAAATCGAGACCCCACTATTGAAAGGGCGCTTCCACCTAGATCGGATGCAGCGGTGATGCTCCTTTTCTAACTCGACCCACATATCTTTGACAACTATCACACTACTGGCTTATCTTGTGTGAATCGATGAACATAGTAGGCCAATAATACCCTGCCCAAATAATTTTTAGAGCCATAGGTCTGCCTGCATAATGCCCTCCTGATAGCCCAAAATGGAATTCTTCCAAAATTTTTTCCTTCTCAGAATCTTTTACACATCTAAGGAGTATACCATCAATATTCTTATAATATAGTCCATTGGGCAATAATACATACCTGAGCACCTGCAATCTGAACCTTTGGTGCTGAGAAGGGTTAAGGTGGCTAGGACACCTTCCAGAAGTAAAATACTCAATGAGTTCCTCGGTCCACTCTTTGTCGCCTGCTGCACTATTCACACAAATCACATCTTCATGACTTGTCTCAACAACAACGCTTTTAGCCAATTCTTGACAGAGAGCGTGCCCATGAACCAATTTCATCGGCTTGATCTCTACATCATACTCCTGGATCTTCGAGACCCATCCGACCCTCTTATCACCCAGTTCTCCTTGAATTATAAAATTTTGAATGTCAGGATGAATGACATAAACCACAGTCTTACTCTAAGAAAAAAGTGGTGAAACTTCTTCAATGCTTTCATAACTACATAAACCTGCTTCTCTATAAAGTTATACTTTTCTTGGTGTGGTGCTATAACCTGGCTTAGAAAAGCGATAGGCTTTTCTTCGCCATCATCTTGTTTTTGTGTTAGCATGACAGCATAGCTCTCCTGCTCACCTACTGCATAAAGTATAAAGTCTTTGGAGTAGTCAAGGTTGATCAACATTGGCGCTTGAGTAATTCTCTCTTTGATTTCTTGAAAAGCTCACTTCCTGGCTTCTATCCACTTAAACTCAACATTCTTCTTCAAGAGCTCAGTCATGGGTTTGACGACTTGGGAAAAATCGGCAATAAACTTATGAATGAAGTTTATCTATCCAAAGAAGGACTGCAAGTCTTTCTTATTAGCTGGTAACGGACAATTTCATGAGCGCTTCGGCTCGTGCAGGGTCTATGGCCAATCCTTCCTATGAAATCACATGGCCCAACAACTTCCCTTCCTTGACCACAAAAATTGACTTCTTCGGATTTATGGAAATCCCAAATTCTCGACACTTCTCAAATATTTGCCTCAGATGGAAAACATGATCTGTTCTACAATGTGAAAACACCGTCATATCATCAAGATAAATCACAATGATTTTATTTAGCAACTCACCAAAGGCGACATCCATGGCTCTCTGAAAAGTAGCACCGACATTTGAAAGTCCAAAGGGCATCCGTTGGTAAGCGAACGTGCCCCACTTAGTTGTAAACGTCATCTTGTATTGATCTTCATCCTTAACCCAAATTTGATTGTACCCAAAGAAGCCATCCAACAAGGAAAATCTCTGAGCACCAGCCACAACATGAAGAATCTGGTCTATCTGAGGTAGAGGATAATGGTCCTTGAGTGATGCCTGATTTAAATTTCGAAAATCAACACACAGACGTATGTCCCCATTCTTCTTTCTTACAGGAACTAGGTTTGCCACCCAGGTGGAATGCTTAATAGGGTAAATGATCTTCGCCTCAAGCATCTTCAGTAACTCTGCTTTCATGAGGACTTCGATTTTGGGATTAATAGGGCGTTGCTTCTATCGAAAAGGCTTAACTCCTTCTTGTAACTCAATAGTGTGTTGAATCACGTTCTTGTCGTATCCTTTCAAGTCTTGATAACTCCATGCTACAATATCTGGATATTCATAGCATAGATTTCTAATGCCTTCAATCTCATCTGCTTCACAATCGGTACCAATCTTGATGATCTTTCCTGGCTCCAACTACAATTCTCTGTATTCCTTGGCATCCACCTTAATCCTATGTTTATCAGCCCTATCACTTTGATCAAATAAACTTTCTAGTGAAATCAAACCTCTAGGAATATGATTATTCCTTAACTGAATCATTCCTTCCTTTTCTTCCTCCACAAGAGTTCTATCTTCTGCGCTGGCAGCTTCTTTGAGCAGAAAATTCACTATTTGCTCATCATTATCAAACACCTACCAATAGAGGCCCTTATCTGGAATGGAAGGTCTATAAATCACCCTCACCGTCTTGGGCTTTCGGACCACTTGCTCAATAGGAGAATAATTAGCGCCCAGGGAAGCTAAAATGTCGGCATGTCTATTTTGTTCTCGAGGAATCACCTGAATATTCAAAGCTTTAAATGCTTCCAAAAGATCCCACACTCTGTTGCGATAAGCCTTCAAGTAATGTTGCTTTGACACACATCTATTTGTAACTTGATTGACTATAAGCTCAGAATCACCAAAAATCTGTAGTTGTTCAATTCCCAACTTTTTGGCCTTTTTCAAGCCAAGGCATAATGCTTCGTATTCAATTGCATTATTTGTATAACTCCAGGTCAATCTGTAGGAGTAAGTTTTTTGTATGCCTTCAGGGGAGACCAACACAACACCTGCTCCCACACCATTCTTACATCGAGCGCCATCAAAGAACAACTTCCATAACTGATGCGAAATAGGTTCTAGGGGCTCAAGGACTTGCTCTTGGGACTTCTCTATCTTCTGAATTGAATAACAACCAATATCCATTCCAATCATAGCATTGAAATCTATCAGTAGAAACTCATCTTCCAAGCGAAGCTCCTCAGGTGCTTCTTCAACCGAACCAACCTCTTCCAATTCTTCGGTCATCATGTTCACCATGCCTGGGACTTGTTCTGCCTCCTCTATATTTTCAATATGAAAAGGGGAGGGCTTCTCATTATGAATGTGAATTCGCCTACCCTTGAATGGAATCTCCAAATGTGAGTAATCTAGGGAAAGATAACCTCCCAGCTTAGCTATGAATTCTCTTGAAAGGCACATGCTAAAGTAGGGCTCTAAATCAACAACCACAACTTCCTGGATGACAGTAATCTATGGCATGCTATGGAGCACAATTGGAATGTCCTTGATTACTCCAATAGTCTTAACTGGCATACCATCCAACTGTAATACTCCTGGACTGCTCCTTGTATACTCCATTCCCATTACCTCGCATACCGCCTTCGGCATGATAGTAGTGGCAGCACTAGAGTCGATCATACAATTATGCATGATCCACCCTTCCATTCTCAAAGATAAGTAAAATGGGGGAGGCCAATTTTTACCTATCACCAAAGTGGGGAGCGCTTGAGCCAAGACTATTTGCAAATGATCCTTCTTTTGGTCTTTGGCGGTCTTCAGAGATTCTTGCAACAAATCAATCTGCCTAGGTAATTGCAATGCATCATACAAGCTAATCCTTGCTGGGATTTTCTTCATTTCTTCCATGATACTATAGCCACAAGTAGGTGAGACTTTTTCTTCTAGGGGCCGCTCATACTTATCTCGATACTGTTGCGTAGCCTCTACTCTTTGCCTTTTTGTCAATGAAGGATACTTGAGTCTTTCCTTAGCTTGCTCTTTTGTCTCACTAGGGACTGGAGCAGTGGTGATGCATTGCGAAGTCGAAGGTTGAGCTTGCACTTTATCTTGTGCTTGCCTAGGTGATGGATTTTTTGACTTGTCAGCATCAAGAACCTTTATCGGGGATGCCCGCTTCTCTTCCTACACTTTTGGAGCCGTAGGTACTTTCAAAGGTTGCAAGTCTACAGGATCAACAGTCACTGGCCTCTTCCCAGACCTAGTGAGGACTGAAACTTGCTCTGGAGATGACACCATACAATTATGCTCCACTTCTCGAATCATATTAACTTGCCCACCCGAAGAACTTTCTGCTAATGTCTGAACATAGTTCAGATGCACCATACATGTATCTTCACCATGAGGATCATTACATGTAGAACACCAATATGTCCTTTCAGACCCATTAACCTCATCATTTGCTTGAATCATGGTGTTTTTCTTGGGTCCCCTACTGGTAGATGCTTGCTCCCGGGTGATTGGTGGAGTCTGAAACCTTCTTGATCGAAACTCAGCCTCGGCTTGCTTCTTCCTCATAGTGGTAAGCTCATTGGATATCATCCTCAAAGCCGCATTATTGGATTTTACTTCTTGTAACAAGGTCGTGAGGGGATCTGTATTGGGTGATGGAGTTGGCGCTGGCAATGGCAAGGGCGCTTGTGGCGTGGGTAAGGGTAAAGGGGTTGGAGGTACTGGCAATGTTGGAAAAGAAATGGATGAAGGCTGTGATGGTACTATTGGAATGGGAAATTATGGGTAGCTCATAGCAGATGACTATGGGATAGGGATAGGAGCTACTTGAGGGGAGCCCGAATTCCATGAAGGGATAGGATACATCGATGGCATAGGCTACAAAAATGCATTAGAGTAAAGATATTATGGTAGATCAGGGAGAATAGGCATCGTTGCCTTCGAAGGAAGCCTACCTACAATAATCAAATCTGATTCGGCCTTTTGAGCTTGTGTATAGAGATCCAAGAATGTGGTCACATTGGCCTAGTGCACCGCCATACCAATATCGGTACTGAGCGCTCGAAGATAATAAAATGTTGCTTGCTCATGGGTTGGCCGTAAACCATCTGGAACCCTCTGCCAGCTTCATGCAAATCGAATGTTAAAATCTACAAGTTCCTCTTGTGGATGTCTTTGAATCGAGGTGAACTGGTGCAACAAAGAATATGGATCAGCTTGCTCATGGAAATTCTTAATCAACAATTCTACCAATTGATCCCATGAGGTAATGGTACCAGGCTACAAAGATCGGTACCAATACAACAATTTCCCTCTTAATGACAAAACCAAAAGTTTTATCATCACATCCTCATCAGTTATATCATGAATAGTTGCAAGAGAGGCCACATCTTGGATATGCTCATATGCAATTTTTCTAGTACCATCATATGTGGGTAAAGCCTTCAGAGTAGCTTGAGGTACAAGATTTTGCGCCTACAAATTCAGTGCTCCTGAGCTATTCCAAGCCGAAAACTACCTTGGAAGTTGTTGTTGATGTGGTGGAGGATTCTGAGCCATGTGAACAGGAATATGGGGAGTAGGCTATGGGGCGCTAGTGGTTGTACTAGGCGGAGGCTGAGGAAAACTGGTGGTAGTACTTACAAGACTTACAGGAGCGGAAAACACACCAGCTAACCGGGAAGATGAAATAGATGGTATGGATGGGATATGAGGAAGTGAAGACGTCCATCAAAAAGTGGCTATTTGAGGATGCTCTCCTAGCCTTTGAATGTCTAGTTCATAAAATCTAATCTGATTATCAGGATTCTTGGCTTTTGATCTTGTATTCATGAGAAACAACTTTCATCGTCCTCACGCTTATGGAGTTCTAGGTAAAAATTGAGTCACCAGATGTTCTAATCTCAAGCAGGAAGGCGAACACCAAACCTAGCACTGCTGAAAGTGGAACCTTGAAAGTCCCATCAGGCGTGCCAAAAATTGTTGGTCAAATATCTGCCTAATCAATAAACACTACGTTTATGCACCCTAGATACGACCAACATTGAAAGGTTGAAGGAAAGAGATGTCCTCCATGCCAATCTCTAGAGAGGGCTGGTTCTCAAACTAAATCCTAAAATGGTAAAAGACTAAGGATGCAGGAAATAAATTGGAAATAATAGAAAGAGATGGGAAATATGGCCATAGGCCGAAGTGCAAGACTGGTGTTAGACTAACTAGCAGGAAAAAACCCAAGCACAAATTAGCATTTATGAAAGCAAACATAATAGAATAGGCTCATAATATTGCCATAGCAACTATCAAAATGATACTCCAACATTCACCTTCTCATTAGCAACTTTAAATCCAATGACAGAATTTAAATACAACAACAAACTAGATAGACGAATGGAAATAGAAGCACAATGTATAGAAATTAATCACACACAAGACCACTTGCAAATTCAAAATTCTGATGCCTTCTATTAATGCAGAGAGCTTAAAGAAATCTCTCGCAAAATGTCTAACTCCTCTTTTTACAATGAAATTTGCCTAGTATTTATAGAGGTTTTCGCCTCTTTCATTTAATACATATGAGAGAAGAATGTCCTGGGATCAAAGACATAATCAGCAAAATCCTCCTCGAATTCTTTGAAAATCCATTTTCCTGGGGAACAAATTCCTAAAAATCTGAACTTCGGACGGAGGTGCGCATGTTAGGAGAAAACATTAAATTCTTTGGATCACTTCTGATACATTGGAAATCATGAAAGCTCATTTCTCTTTGCCTTCCTCTTCGTGATCCACAAAATGGAGTAACTGAGGGCGCCCTTCATTAAATGCTAAATTCAATTATCTTGACCAAATTCTTGTTCGCCCACGTTCACTTTTGCCTCGAGATCTGTTTCGCCCCTTTGCAAACTGAAAAGGCGTGTGCGACAATCTTATAAAATATGTTCACCTCTAGAAAGGGTGAACGACACGTTCACCCCTATGGAAGGGCGAACGCAACCTTGCTTCGCCATATATGTTGGTTCACCCATGGGAGGGGCGAATGACATGTTCACCCCTCAACCAGGGCGAACCTGATTTGAGTTTCTTTTCGGGCACGCGCGCCACTACATATTGTCGAGGCGCGTTCACCCCTAAGAAGGGTGAACGACGCGTTCTCCCCTTTGGAAGGGCGAACGCGACCTTGTTCTTTTGATCTTTCACCTTTGTGAAATTTTTGAACTTGTTCGCCCCTTTCAAGGGTGAATGGAGTGTTCACCTCTTCTTTGGGGCGAACGTAAATGCATATCAAATTTATCAAGTTTTTCCTTGGGCCTTTGTCTTCTCCATTTTTTGAAATTCAGGCAAACATTTCTCCATTGAATTTTATAAGGAAATAAACTCAAAAGGGATTTTCAAAAATGCATCAGAACTTGGCGAATAGGAAATTATTTAAAATATTACATATGGAAGCCAAAGATGCAAATATGTACTGTCTATATACTGCCGCCACATTCAAACATTGAATTCAAAATCTTTAAACAAAATTCCCAATGAATACAAAATGGCCAACATATTGCCAAAAATTACTAGTAAATATAGGATCATGATTAGACACAATGGATGTAGGCATGCCATGAAGGTGGAATATAGAATCAAGAAAAAATTGGGCAATGGTGGAGGCCATGTAAGGATGGGAGAGGGAATAAAAATGAGCATACTTCAAAATATGATCCACTACCACAAAAATAATTGATTTACCACCAAAATTAGGTAACCCTTCAATAAAGTCCATTGAAATATCTATCCAAACCTATTCTAGAATCGGTAATGGCTAGAGAGTTCCTGGAGAATGCATTGTTTTACCTTTCATCCATTGAAATATATCACATGAGGCCACAAAATTGTGTATGTATTTATCCATAACCTTCCAAGAAAAGGTATGCTTAATCCTTTCATATATTTTAAGTAACCCTGAATGGCCTATCATGGGGGAAGCATGCATTTCCTTCATGAGAATGTCCCAAAGGGAATATGTGTGAGGAACCACAAGGTACTGATGGTAGTGTAAATCTTGTCCATCCCAAGTATATCCAAGATATGAGGTAATATTTGTTTGAAGGGAAGCAACAATAGTTTTCAAATCTAAATCATGAAGCACCTCCTCATGGAGATAATTTATCCATTGAGGAATGGGAGAGAAAATGGCACATAACATACTGTGAGCCTCAAATTGATGATAGAGGGCATCGACCATAATGTTTTCTTTACCCTTGTTATAGGTAATATCATAATAATAACCCATAAGCTTATAAACCTACTTTTGGTGTTCAGGGGTGGAAACCCATTGCTCTAATAAATATTTGAGACTTTGATGATCTGTTTTAATATAAAAATGATGCCCAATGATATAAGGTTGCTAGTGAGTGATCACATGCAAAATAGCAAGAATTTGCTTAGCATAAGTGGATTTTTCTATATTACAACTGAAAAGTGCTTTACTAGTGAAATCCAAGGGTTGTCCTTCCTACATCAATACTACACCAATACCATTGCCTAAAGCATCACTTTCAATTACCAAATGCTTAGAGAAATCAATTATTGATAATACTAGAGTTTTTTTCATAGCATAGTTCAAATCAAAAAAAGTTTGTTCAGCTGGACCCGACCAAGTAAGGGAATCCTTTTCAACATGGATTTTAAGGGAGCAATAATTTTCACATAATTGCAAATAAATTTTTGGTAATAGCCAATAATCCCCAAAAATCCATGAAGACCCTTGATAGTGTGACGTTTTGGCCATTCTTGAACCACCTGAATCTTTCTAGGGTCAATTTTAACACCATATTTGGAGATGATGTGTCCCAAACATTCCATTTTTGTCAACCAAAAAGAAGACTTGGACCACTTAGCATAAATTTGATGTTGTGTTAACAGTTGTAGGGTCTAATCCACATGGACGAGGTTCTCTTCCCAAGAGCAACTATAAACTAAAATGTCATAAACAAACACTAGAATAAATTTTCAAATAAATGGATAAAAAATGTTGCTCATGAGACTTTGGAATATGGAAGTTGCATTAGTCAAGCGGCATTACCAAGAACTCATAATGGTCCTTATGAGTATGAAATGCAATTTTGGTAATATCTTCTTCCTTGATTTGGATCTGATGATACCCAGAGCAAAGATCTAATTTAGAAAAAAATTTATGAATTGGCCAAAAAGAGGCATTTGATCTAACAACATATTAATGACAAATGTTATCCAGGAAAATGTATTTTTATTCATGTAAAGAGTGCATAGGTTACAATGGGGAAAAATTTCCCTTTATCCTTTCTTTTCATAAATGATATAGTAGGTATGATGCCATCCTTTTGTGTTCCTCAGTGTATATGGGCTTGTGTACCACCGTGGGGTTGTAATTTGTAGTTTTTTTTCCTCCTTGGTTCTAGGACAAACCTACAAAATGGGTTAGTTCATTGGGGGGCTTGCCTTAGTTAAGTCCCATGTTTAGGAAGACAAAATAGATGGTATAAATGCATTTAAAACTGAAATTAAAGGTGCAGAAGCTCATAAAATGACAAAATAGAGCTTACATCCCAAATTTGAGCTGATTTGGGACCTGTAGGACCAATTCGCCACCTGAGGGGTGAACTGGTGCCATATTCATGGGACAGGGGATGAATCATACCCTGAGTGATATTCTATGTAAATCCTTCGATGGATAGGTTCCTTTGCCATTGAAATATTGATGTGTAGGTTCAGATCTGCTTTGTTGTACTTTGGTACATATTTTGGCAGAGTTTCTATACTTTGGATATAAGATGGAGAGAGATCTAAATGAAGGTTTAGGCCCACTATATATAGAAAATGGTAAGGTACAGGGGGGAGAGTTAAGGAAACTAATCCTAGGATGAAGTCTAACCAAATTTAGGTTAGGGTTTGTGATGTGGAAGCCTCACATTCCTCATAGGAAATATCCTATCCTCACACATGTGTGAAGAAGGATTAGGTCTAATCAGGATTAGGAGGTCCTAAGTCAAATTAGGGCTTGATTAGGGTTCTTAGGAAAATATCTTAGCTAACCCTAATTACACACATGTGGAAGGATGCAATTAGTGTTAATTAAGGATTAAGAGTTTAATTAATCAAATTTTCCCTAAAAATGTGACTTAAGTAAAGTCAACATTAAATTAGATTTTAAGAATTTATTTGATAATTGCTTTTGCAAATTAATAGCCTATGGAGGCCTCAATTGAGTGCAAATAGGCTTTGTATTACCTTGGAAAGCTGATGGAAGGTATCCCGATGCATGGGAGATATATGTGATGTTATTTATCTAACTTACTAGGGTTTTGGACCTGAAAACTAGTAAAGTGGTATATGGAAGTCTACGCAATGCTATGATAATCTATAGTGATCTACGCATGAATACGCATGACTACGGTCATATACATATGAATACATAAATATATTCATGTATAGGATGATCTACAATAGTTTACATAGGTCTACAATAGCCTAGGGGTACCTAGGATGGCCTATGTGGACCTACAATTGTCCAAAAGGATTTACAAGTATGTAGGTATAGCAATGTGTGACTTTTAGGTGTCTACATTTTTCCCCTTTTTGTACTATACTATGAGAAACACAGTTTAATACAAAAATGTGAAGGGTTTGTGTAAAAGAGAAGGGATAGAAGGATAATGGGATCCAATAAAAAGTATGTAGCTACTCGAAGCGTGACCATACCAACTTGATCGATAACCAAGAAGGAGAAAGGAGAAGAAGAGAAGAGGAAAGAGATAAAATGCAATGAAAACAATACCGATAAATGGAAATGGATGATTACGGATGCAACATGGTGGTTTTGCTAAGTCTATATGACATTTTTGATGTCATACTAGTTTCTTGGGGTAGGCAACTTTTGACTGCTTTGCTTTTGCGACCATATTAGTGTGGTCCAAAAGTATGAATAGAACAAATTCATATTCAAATATTTGTTGTTGATTGATTGATGAGAACATGGCGACAAGTGTCAAACCATTTGAGCTAAAGGGAAATTTGGATTATTAAAATGTGACCAGTTCAGTGTGGTCAAGAAATCCTTTTCCAAATATTGTGTTGGAATTACATCAAACATATCATTCATTATGTACTTGATGTACTTGAATGCTTAGATTGATTTCTCCATCAAAATGCATAGCTCTCATGATATAACAAATATCTGGTTGGGATTGAGATTATAATCGTAAGATAATATTCAACAAAAAAATTTGTAGACATATGTGATATCCATGCTTTTGGATGTTCAGTTGTTTGGTTGCATGTAAAGCTGACTTTGGATATGAATACCCCCTCAAACAAGGAATCAACAATGAGGTGAATGGAATGTGGTGATTTGGTGATGTAGTGATTGATAGAATACCTATGCGTGATGAAAATATGGTGAAAAAGTAGGTGCAAGGATAGTTATAGGAAGTTTACTAGGGTTTTAGAGGAAATTTGCATGATTTCCTAGGGTTTTGGAATGAATTTGACTATTTTTGGGGGTCATATGCTCAATTCGCAAGGTGGGGGTGAATTGGATTTTGATTCATGGGGTAGGAGGCGAATTAGGCCTAAATCATGGGTTAGGGAGTGAATTAGAGTTTTAGGTATTTTTAATGTAATTTTGAGATGGAAGGGGGTCATTTGAATGACGACAAGTTGCACAAAGCACTTGAGAGGAGTATTAGGTGACGCGTGAATGAGGTGATTAATGAGTTTGGATGTAATAATGGTGAGAGGACGAGTTGGTGAGATGGATTATGAGTATTTATGGTTGAAGGATAAGATATTGAAGCATCAGTGCCATGATGATGATGATATCCACCTATGCATTACCTAATACATCCAGGGTACTATTCATATGGAATATGTTGGATGTGGTGAGCGACATGGTTGAGCGTAGGGTTGTATTTGCATGGGCACCTGCACTATTGGCCTAGGTGTACAAAGAGTTGCACAATGTTGTACGTACAAGGTATATGGATTTGAGTTGGAATCCCTTGTTGAAGTTTTGGGCATGGGAACACATACCCACTGAGAGGTCATCATTATTGCCTCACCCTATTTATGTTAGGGGTAAGGAGTATTTACCTTATGCTTTGATGTGGAGTACAAAGGCAAATATGGGTATTAAGAGGACACATGAGGGTGATCCTTTGTTGTGGAGGGGTAAGTTTGGAGACTTGAAACCTGATGAAATTAAGTGGAGGCCTTGGTTGGGAGGGGTGAGCTAGGATGAGGATTGTGAGCAGTTGTGTACCATTCATTAGGGTCGATGGTTGGTGAGAAGATATACTCTGTAGGCTGAGTATTTCTAGTTTGATCAAGTGAGGTGGTAGTATGGATTGTGCTAGGATATTCCAGGGGCTTCTGTCATGTATTTCAAGCGATGAGGTAATAGGGGAAGTTTCCTATGATTCTGCCCTAGGTCGGTGAGAGTGACCTGCCTATGGTTATCCTGGATGTGGATAATATTGGTACTACACCTAAGTTTGAAGCCTAGTGGGCTATGTAGAGTTGGTTTCTTGGTAGAGGTGTTGTTGATTGATGGGTGGCACCAGATGTTGGAGTACCTCCACCAGAGGAGAGATCTATGAGGTGGACTCAGGCTAGGTCAAAGGATGTAGTTAGTGGTAAGAGGCTAGTTCATTTATGGTTATTGCAATTATGCTTAGGTGGCGCACCAAGCACTCAGGGATTAGGAATGGAGTAGGTTCATGTGGCCAGTGAGGCAGATCCTATGGAGGGTGGGATGGCCATGGGATAGGTAGTTGGGGAAGTCGATGGATGTGGTTGCTTTGCTACTATGGATGGTGTAGAGGAGGTTGGCATATTCATCGCTAGAGGTGGTGTGGATGACACCATTGAGATTGGTATTTTTGTGGATATGGAGGAGATTCCATTTGATGTCTAGGAGAGGTAGGATGTAGAGGTGGAGGCTCGGGAGATATGAGATAGGGTTCATGAGTTGGATACTAAGCTCCATAGGTAGGAGGAGAGGCACAAGATAGAGATAGAGTAGATGAGGGTCGATATGCTCAACCTACGATAGGCACAAGAGGAGGCTTCCCTAGGTATTGAGTGTCTGACAGGTCAATTGGCTATGGAGTCAACTAAGATATTATTGTGTGAGTCTACTATGATGGTGCATGGGATCACACTTCCTAATTATAGTCGAGTGGTGACTCAGGATGAGTCAGGATCATGAGTATTGGCCCCTTCTCATCATAGCCAGTGTAGTGCTACTTTTGTGGAGCAGGAAGGTACTAGGGTTGAGATGCAATATCAACCTACTATAGTTTAGGATGTAGGAGCTAGGGCAGAATCGAGCTGAGATGTAGGTATGTGATTGAGCCATGAGGGATATGGGGAGACTCATGGTGGTAGCTAGGATTATTATTTATTGTAGCCTACGGGAATTTTTGGATGATGGATGATGGGTGATGGTCCTATTTTGTAGCCTACAAGCATTTTTTATGGATGATATATATATATATATATATATATATATATAACATTTTGATTTCGGTTGTTATATATACATGTGTTATGGTTTTTGCAATGTATTTTTGTTATGTTTGCATAGATATCATAACATGATTTGTAGGTATTTATGAATGGATATTCATGTGTAAGAGTGTGAATATGTTGTAGAGTAGACTTGCATGATTCTATTTCAAATGCAATGTGAAGTAATAAAATGTGAAATGATATTTGTAGTGAATGTATATAATGTAAATGCAATAATGGAGTGTGAGATAGTATATGCATGATGAATACCTTGATTTAGTAATTGATGTGAAGCATGTAATGTAAATGCAATAATGTGATCTTTTATGTGATGCATGTAGCGTAAATGTAATAATGTGATATTTGATGAATCTATGTAACATAGATGCATGTATGCATGTATGGGAATGTTAAAATGTGTAGAGCAAACACTTGTATCATTACATGTACCTATGTGGATGTTATCCATTCTATTATATCAGAGATGTAGGATGGTATAGGAGGCATGTAATGGCTTTGAACAATATAGTTTTGATAATCAAATTTTAGAATCAAATTTGTGTGAGTTTATGTGGCAACTCATAATTAATCAATCTAGTTCAAAATCTGTCATGGACCTATGTGTGTAAATGAATGAGATTCATTTATCCATTTTTAGGTAGGTAGGATTAGCCCATTGTATACGTGGCTGAACTAGCTAGCTCATCCATATATGACTAGTGATATACACAAAATAAGGTAGCTAATGTAATAGATATGTTGCCACTTGTAATACTATTCCACTAGTAGGCAAGCTCTTGGAGCCTATTGCTAGCGATGGAAATCATCCCATGGTGTTATGTTAAACCTAAGGACAAAATATGATGAAGCATAACATGGGTGATATCAAGAGGCTTTTCCTTTTGTTTTCTGCACCTCATATATTGTTGACCTATTTATGGTGGTGCTCTTTTTATCTTTTTATTTTATTTTATTTTGTCTTTATATATTCTCTTTTTCTCTATTCTCTTTTATTCTACAGGGCATTAGCTTTTGTTTTCTACCCTGATATTTTACTTTTGCTTATGCTTATCCCTTTGTTTATCCCCAGGTCATATGTTGACCATGCAAGTGATAGGACGAGTAGAGGAAACCATTTGCTAGATGATGACATCTACTCCAGGTGTCGTCTTTCCTAGACTCAAAATATGTTTAATGTGTAACCAATTGTGAATGGTCTGTGAGATAATTTGAACCACCCTAAAGAACTGTAAGAAGAATGTAAAACATGTCATCTAGGGGTGACATTTGATTGACTGAACTAGTAAGTAGTCAAAGCTTAACATGAAACCTATGTAAGCCCTACTCTTGAAAAGGGGGAATGGACATCCAGGTGGTGATGCTAACAAGTGCATGTATTATTCCTATTGAAGGCACATTTTGTTTTTATTTTTGGGAGGAAGAATGTACAAACTTAAAATGAAATTAACATGAGAAACATATGGATATGCAATGGGTGTAATTTAAATGATGCAAGTGGAGAAATGAAATATCTACAAGAGTAAATTTAGGATGTGTAGAAAGAGAAGTTTAGAAAACTTATTTATAGATGACTATGGTGTATCATGATGATCGAAAAGTGTGATGTTATAATGATGGTTGTCCCAGTGTGTGGGGTGTGTGTGTAGTAGGTGTATAAGTTGTAGTATGTTAGATGCATGCGGTACTATCTAAAGGAGGAAATGGATGAAGATGGAATGTACAACTAGAAGAAATTTAGAAGTAGTCTTTGGAAACTAGCAAGAAAAGGGATTGCCAAAGTCAAAAATATAATAGAAGAAAGAGGGGTTAGATCAGTGTAGGTATGTATCCGCTTGAAGCATGACCATACAACTATACGAGAAAATAATAATAAGGGGAAGAAAGGAGGAAGAAAAAATAGGAACTAATGATGGGTGAAATTTCATGGGTCAGGTCAGGCACAAGGTGGTGAAGTGATAGGACAGCTTGGACTTTGGCAACTGGTATAATTGGAAATGTTGTTAATGTAGTTAGTTGGTGCTATCAATGTTTCACATGGTGGTAAAGTTATAGGGACAATGTAGCATGGAGGGCTTACAATTCGACTATACAGGATGAAACATTTAGGTGATGGAGTTTGAGTGCCATGCAACATGTTGTGGACTAGGTTTTTGAATGTATGATATTTCTCAATGTCATGACCTAGTTGTTGATGATAGATACAATATTGGTTATCATGGTAGTTATATGATTTAGGATGTGAGGGGTCTATGGGTCAAATATTAGGTAAATCAATAAGGCCTTGATGTATGAGATGATAAAATATTTGTGATAATGGCATGAATGGCATGGGCATAGGGTAAATGTATGGTTTGGGTGGAGATGAATAGGGGTTGGATGAAGGGGAATCTGATAGTTGGAGTGTAGGTTGAGAATCTGATGTGGATCAAATCCTAGGTCAAGGAAAAGATCTACGTGGAGGTGATGATGCACGAGCTATGGGAGACTGGCGTGGATGAACATGATAGTGAAAATGGCTCATCTATAGCTCATGAGCCTTGATACAGGAAAGGAGATGTTGTATGTCATTTTTTAGATGTGATAATATTGAGGAAGGTGGCGATCGAGGCTCTAGTGTGTATGGAGTGGTCTGGTATACATGGGAGAATGAATGAGGTCATGATGATGAGGGAGAAGAGTGGAATGGCCTTGGGTATTGGTAAGCTTGTTGGGAAGGTAGGCCTCATAGTGGTGATGGTGGCATCTTAAGAATAGGTGGCATAGGGGATGGTTCTAGTTAGTGATGTGAATGGGATGGGGGCATGTTCATGTGGCCAGCTTGAGCATCTTGAGTTGCACAGGATTGCAATGCTTGGGCATAAGACGATTCTCCACTAGGAATTAGTGTCAATAGGCACGAAGGAAGGGTCATATGGGGGGTGTATCCTCTGTTAGGATGGTAGTAGGTTCCAAGAGGGTGATGTGGGAAATTAGAGGGTGAATAAGGATTCATCGCATTTTCAAGAAAATGAGAAGGTGATCCTCATGGTTGGGGATGGTATATTTCCTCTTTTTCATCAAAATATGATAAGGTGACCTAGCCATCTCCCAAATGGGATGAGTAATATGAACATAAATGGTGATGTGGGAGGCATCGGGGTGAAGTGTTATGGTTCAAATAGGAGGAATGAGAAGATCATATAGTATGATGAATGATTGGTAATCAAGCTAGGTCAGTCAGTGTGATTGGTACAGTCTATGGTGGTGGAGGGTCTTGCATGATTATGCATGTGGATGCTATTGTATATTGTAGCTTATGGTGTATCTATAAATGATCTAGATCCTACAAGAAGGAAAACAAATACCAGCATCATAAAAATGACATAAAGGAGAAATTACATGTGAAATATGTAAAGTAAAAATAAAAATATATGCATTTATCATGATGTGCCTAGTGAGTGATGTGTTTGTGTGTGTTGGTATGTGTTGCTTGTGATAGTGAACACCTATTTGTGTTAGGCATTGAATGCACGAAGGTGCAAAATATTTATGGGCTTAGGGTCATCGAGGCCTTCAAGGTTAGCCAAGTGATAGGCTCCTGAACCATATTTTTGTATGACAATGAATAGGCCCAGTCTCTTCAGGATAAACTTGTCTCATTGTTGGTGAGGTTGACTTGTGATTTGTTGGTTTTCTTTGAGGACTAAATTTTTTATTTAGAACTCACATTTATGTACCTTACTATTGTAGGCATGGTACAAGTGATCTTGGTAGACCCTGTGTGCTTGATGGTATGGATGCGATGTTCATCGAGGAGTGTGAGTTGATCTAAATGGGCTTGTCGAGCGATGTCATCATTTATGAATTCTTTCATGGATATCTATAGGTAAGGTATCTCAATCTCGAGTGGCATGATGGCTTCTACCCCATAAATGGGTGAGAATTGGGTTTCCATAGTGGGGGTATGAATGCTTGTATGGTAGGCCCACAAGGCTAGGGATATTTGGTTATGCCAGTCACGATGTGATTTGGCTATTGTTTTACATAAGATGGAGCAATTTGCTTTGTTTGTGGCTTCTACCTAGCCATTACCCTATGGGTAATATGGGGTATAAAATCTATGATGAATGTTAAACTTATTACAAAGTGCTCGGATGATTTTGTTTTTGAAGGATTTCCCATTATCAAAGATAATTTGGGAAGGTATTCCAAAATGACATATGATATGATCTGTGATGAATGCTGTTATATTTTCCCCTGTGGTTTGGACAAGTGGGATGGCTTTGAACCACTTTGTAAATTGTTCTATAGCAGTGATGATGAAATTATGATTGCTATAGGAAGCAGGTGTAATTTGTCCAATAAGATCAAGGCCCCATTGGGATAAAGGCCACATGGATTGAATTAGTTGGAGTTCTTGAGATGGCAGATGTGTGAGGTTTGTATTTTGTTGGCACTTAATGCAACACTTTATGTATTTATAATAGTCATGTTCTATCTTTTGCCAATAGTAGCCCATACGAAGGATGCATTTTGTGATAAAGTGGCCACCACAACTATCATCATGGGTTTCTTGTACAACCCGTTGAGATTCATGCAGTTCTAAGCAATGCAAGAGCATGCCATCATAACTACAATGATAAAGTATATCCTCTAGTAATGTGTAGCAGATTGCTCTTTGTTTAAATGCTCGGTGTTGAGCATGGGGTAATTCACATGGTATAAATCCTAGTTTAATGTAATATTTGATCTGCACAAACCATGGGTCATGTAGTTTGATATCGATCACATGAATACCACCATCATCTTTAGGAGATGTAGGTGATATGGCAGATTGAGTGAGGATATGAATTGTTACATATGTGATTTTTGATGTTGGGTTTTATGGGATTAATGATCCTAACGAAACCATTGTATCTGCAAAATGATTAGTGTATCGTGGTGCAGCTTCGATGTCATACCATTCAAATTGATATAGGAGTTGTTGTGCAATGTGCTTGTATTATTGGAGGATTGGGAAATTGCATTTCTATATATCATGTACTTGGTTTATGATTAAAATGGAATTGCCTATGATGTGGAGGCATTTGATGTGCATGGAATGTGCTTATTTAAATCTGAGGATTAGAGTTTCATATTCTATGTTGTTGTTTGTACAAGGGAAATCCAACTTGAATGAAAATGGTAGTGGTTCTCCTTCAGGTGTGAAAATACAATGCCTGCACCCCCAACATGCATGCATTAAGAGCCATAAAAGAATAGTGTTAAGTCGGCTGTCACTTTTGGTTCCACATATTCTTCATCTTCTATTATGTGAAATATGGAATCATTTAGGAGTTTAATGAGGAGGGGTTGGTCATCAGATAAAGGAGCTTCTACAAGTTTATTGGCTATAACCTATCCTTTTATGGACTTTTGTGAACTAAATTTGAGGTCGAATTCAGTTAGAAGCATGATCCACTTGGTTGTGCAAGAATTGTGGTAAATTTTTTTCATCATGTAGCGAAGGGGATTATTTTCATGACCCTTTTTGAAGAAATAGGGTCATGTAAATATTTTTGGTAAATATTATTATATCATGTGTGGTGTGAGAGAAATAATTATTTTTATTATTATTATTATGTGTGGTGTGAGAGAAAATAATAATTATTATTATTAAAATACATTTTATATATGCAACTTCAATGTGGGCCCAACTCAACGAAGGATTATAACATGAGGCTTATATATACATGAGCGCTCATATTTCTCATTATGTTTTGATGTTTTATGAAAATTGAGTGAGGGCAAAACCCTTCTCTTCTTCTGTGGCTTTCGAGAGGTGCTCAAAGTTTGCGGGGATTCCAATCCAAGTAGTTGGGAGGTGCTCAACTATTGTGGTTGAGGAGTAAATCCATCCAGGGTTTACCTTTTGTGCTTCAGAGGGCTTCCAATATTATTCAGATCTAATTCTCTATCTAGGAGGAGTTCCCTCTTCTTGAGGGTTTGGTGATACCGTGGAAGTTTTAGGAGAATTTATTCAGCATTGTCAGCAGTTATATTGCATTGTTTGTGGGTTATTCAGTGTTTGTAAGTCTTGTGATTGCAACATCCAGCATTGGGGCAGATTTTATACATATTCAGTGGCAGATTTCAAGGTTGAATTGCAGAATTTCAGTCTAGAAAAGGAGACGTCCCATATTGGAGGTTATTTATCAGCATTCTGAGCGTTATTTGGGCAGAGTAAATCATCAATAGCCACACGTCCCATCTGGCAGCATTCTCAGCATATATTTTGTGTTGAAAAAGGGTTTCTAAGACCCCAGTTTGGCAGCATCCCATTGTGCATGCATCTTCAGCAGATTTTGGATGTTAATTTGAAGCAATTCAGTGTGCCAGGTTCCAACGTCCCATATTTGGCTTGTTTGATTGTAATTTTGTGAGGAATAATAATCAGAATTGTGGTTGTGAGTTTATTACAAATTTTATAAGTATTTGCATGGTGGATCTAGTCATTATTATTGTAATTCCAGTTTTGGGTCTTTGAAGAAAAATAATTAAAATTCACAAAAATATTTCATTTGCTCAAATATTGTAAGAATCGTGTTGTGTGTTTCTATTTTTCTATTTCGGCTCATTACAGTGGTATCAGAGCCATGATCTTGCCAGCCTGTGGATTGATTCAGTAATTTTCAGAGATTCGGAAGTTAGGGTTTTGTTGTCGTTTTCAGATCTAGGGTTTTTGAGGACTTAATTGCAGATTATGGGGAATGATAAATTTCTTGACATGATATTTCAAGTCGATAAAGGGAAAATGGATACACTATTGGATAAGTTGTCTCAATTACTGGCAAAGCTGGATCAAGGTAGGAGTTCTCCACCAGTTCAGAGTGAAAATTCAGAAATGGATGCCCTAGTTTCAGAAAAAGAGGAATTGTGTGAAGAGAATTCAGAAAATTATTTTTCAATTGCAAAAATAGCTGCTGATGATGATATGCATCCATTGGATGATTTATGGTTTGAGTCTGAATCTGCCCTATCTTCAATCTACGGGATAGAAGAGTGCAATGTTGTTGATTTTGAACATTATGCCAAGAAAAATAAAACAAAATTACTACTGCATGGAGCTGATCTGGATCAGAATTATTCCTGCAGTGAATATGGGACAAGTCCTGAAGAGAAAGTTTCATCAGTTCCAAATTTGAAAGAATATGCCTTGTCTCAAGAGCAATGCAAAGAACATGTCATGGAAGTAACTGATTTAGATCGTGGAGAAAAACCAGAAATTGTTGGCCGAGAATTTCCCTTGCCACATGAGGTATGTAGGGAAAATATTTTTCATAAAATTGATGACAATGAAAGAATTGTTACCAATGATAATTTTGATGGATGTTGGATAAATTTGCTAGCTATGCCTATGAATGTTCACAGCAGTTTCAGTTTCTTTGATCTGGAAAGTGAGCATGAGTCTCACAGTGAGCAAATTCTTTCAAAAGAAAGATTTCAGTCTTTGAATGCATGGGATCCAGGCATCACTAGAAAGAATGAAGGGTATTGCATTCATGAGATTTGTGATGAAGTAAACTCTGAAGGTGATTATCTTCATGTGTTTTATCCCCAGTCTTTAGAAACCAGAGCTGAGCTTTCAGAACTATTGAGTGATGATCAACAGTTGTTTAGATCTCATGGTGAAGAAGCAAATTTTGCTCTAACAATTGACACTTATCTTGCTTCACAGCTTCTATATTGCACCTGCCTTCTAAATAAAACTACTATGTATCAGTTGCCTAAGTGGGTCTCAACAATCTTACCTAAATCAGCACTGTTTAGAGTTTATGATGAAGAACTGATTAAGGAAGAGGATGATAATGCACAGTTGGAGACATCTTGGATAGCAGTTGAAGACAGTATTGAAGGCAAAATATTGACAACTTGGTTAGAAACAAAGGGGACAGCATTTCAGATGTTCCTTGAACCCATTCTTCAATGCAAAACAGGAGCAGTCCTTACAACAAAAAAAAAGACTGTTGTTGTGGTGCATAAAACTGTTTTTGGATCTCTAGAGGCTGTGATTCACATCGAATCTGAATTTATACTGTTTACTGCTATTTTTTCCACTTGTAGTTGTTCATGCATGGTTAATTTTCTTGAATTTGCTAGGCATGTTGGACAGATGAGGTGCATTATATTTGTTGAGAGGGTGATAACTGCTATGTTTTCAGGACATATGGATTGCTTCTCATATTTGCACTTTAATTATTTGGCTGCATCTGCCTCAGGGAAAAATAGTCAAACCCGTCATCAACAGGACCAAATCATTCATCAATTTCGTGAAGGAATGGTAACAGGAATTGTTGCTACTAATGTTCTAGAAGAAGGTTTAGATGTCCTTGGATGCTATTTAATTATTTGTTTTGATATGCCAGTAACACTGCGGAATTATATACAATCTTGTGGGTGTGGGCAAATGCAACGTTCTGACTATCTTATACTCACAAGAAGAGGCGATGAGTTGGAAAAAAGACGACTTGAGAAGGTCATTGCTAGGGGAGAAATAATAAGAGAGTGTGCCTTGAACAAAGATCTTGTTTCTTCAAATTCTTACAGAGAAGACCTACAGCAAGAAGATATGTATTGTGTGGAATCTATAGGAGCGATTGTCACATTAAATTCTTCTTTGCCATTAATCTACTATTATTGCTCTCAACCGCCAAAGGATAGGTATTACAAACCAAGGTCTTATTTCCGTATAAAAAATGAAGATGGCATCTGCATCCTAGAGCTCCTGATGAAATCTCTTGTCTTACATGTGAAGGCTCATGGAAATGTTTCTTTATTGAGGAAGTTAGTCTGTCTTAAAGCTTGCAAGGAACCTCATGCAGCTAGAGCTTTGACAGATAATCTTTTGCCTGTTGAAGAAGAGGAACAAGTATATGAAGAAGATCAACATGAAATTGAAGAAAGCAATTTTGGATTGTATCCAAAACCTAGAAATGTGGTACCCCTTGTTTGTCATGCTATTCCTCCAAGTGTGGTTAACATGAGACAGTGTTTGGAAATGGATACTGGTGCTGTTACAGTCCAAATTAGAGCAGATGGCATTTACAAATTGGATAACAATCAGGTTGATATTGCAAGGAAATTTCAAGAAATTATATTCAGTATTTTGAGAGAGAGAATTTTGGACAGCATAGTCAATTTACTTGATTTAGATCACCCCGTTTCAATATCAAATTCACATATCATGTACCTGTTGTTGCCAATGAAAACCACTGGTATACTTGAAGCATTAAAGTCAACCATGATAAATTGGACATGCATCACTACGGTTGTATTTCAAATTTTCTCACCATCTGAAAGGGGTATTCAAAGAACACCTGGTGGACATTTTCCTCTAGGCTTGTTACAAAATTCAATTATAATAACCATACACAACAGACAAGCTTATTGTATGTCACATGTCTCAAAGGATTCAAACTCAAGAAGCTTTTTTTGTGCAAATGGAGGTAGAGAAAAAGAACTTTCTACATACGCAGATTACTTCAAAAGCAAGTATGGTACCATGATAGAAGCTGCCCAAACCTCAGAAAATGGAGGTGTCTTTCCAAAGCCAAAGATTAAGATCAGGCCAACACTTTACAACCAACTTGTTGACAGTTTTTGGTGGAACAGCAGCAAAGTATTTTTAGCAAATCATTGGGGAGCTATGAAAGCAACCATAACAACCCTTGCAATTAGCACATCATTGGATGTTGTTCACACTATGGGGATTGCTTCTTTTGCCATTTGTTGGGCTGCATATGCTGATATATTGACTGCTGTGGGTGAAAGGACTATTATAGTCTTTCCTAGTGATGTTTTGAAAGTTGTTTCTACCTTGTCATGGATTGTAATGGATGGTGAGTGGACTGTCATTCAGTATGAGGAAGAAAGGGACATTGCTTGGATTGTTGTTGGTTCTTTTGAGACTGTTTTGATGGCTGTGAATGACACTTTAGAGACCCTTGGGAATCTTTGGACAACAATTATGATTGGTTTTGAACAACCAACCAGCCCTTCCTCCATGAGAAGTTCAGATCTAATCCTGATTGGTATTTGCTTTGACCTTCCATGGGTTAAAACATTAGCTACTTTGATCATCCTAAACATTAATGGGAAGAAAGTACAGTTTGGGCATGGTAGGTTTTTCATCAAAACTGCTTGGAGACTGATTTGGGACCCTGGAATTACAGTTGGTTATGATTTGGATCAGTTTGGAAATGTTGAGGTTATGCTCATATTGCTTGAGGACAAGCAATGTGAGAGGGGGAGATTTGTCATGACCCTTTTTGAAGAAATAGGGTCATGTAAATATTTTTGGTAAATATTATTATATCATGTGTGGTGTGAGAGAAATAATTATTTTTATTATTATTATTATGTGTGGTGTGAGAGAAAATAATAATAATTATTATTAAAATACATTTTATATATGCAACTTCAATGTGGGCCCAACTCAACGAAGGATTATAACATGAGGCTTATATATACATGAGCGCTCATATTTCTCATTATGTTTTGATGTTTTATGAAAATTGAGTGAGGGCAAAACCCTTCTCTTCTTCTGTGGCTTTCGAGAGGTGCTCAAAGTTTGCAGGGGATTCCAATCCAGTAGTTGGGAGGTGCTCAACTATTGTGGTTGAGGAGTAAATCCATCCAGGGTTTACCTTTTGTGCTTCAGAGGGCTTCCAGTATTATTCAGATCTAATTCTCTATCTAGGAGGAGTTCCCTCTTCTTGAGGGTTTGGTGATACCGTGGAAGTTTTAGGAGAATTTATTCAGCATTGTCAGCAGTTATATTGCATTGTTTGTGGGTTATTCAGTGTTTGTAAGTCTTGTGATTGCAACATCCAGCATTGGGGCAGATTTTATACATATTCAGTGGCAGATTTCAAGGTTGAATTGCAGAATTTCAGTCTAGAAAAGGAGACGTCCCATATTGGAGGTTATTTATCAGCATTCTGAGCGTTATTTGGGCAGAGTAAATCATCAATAGCCACACGTCCCATCTGGCAGCATTCTCAGCATATATTTTGTGTTGAAAAAGGGTTTCTAAGACCCCAGTTTGGCAGCATCCCATTGTGCATGCATCTTCAGCAGATTTTGGATGTTAATTTGAAGCAATTCAGTGTGCCAGGTTCCAACGTCCCATATTTGGCTTGTTTGATTGTAATTTTGTGAGGAATAATAATCAGAATTGTGGTTGTGAGTTTATTACAAATTTTATAAGTATTTGCATGGTGGATCTAGTCATTATTATTGTAATTCCAGTTTTGGGTCTTTGAAGAAAAATAATTAAAATTCACAAAAATATTTCATTTGCTCAAATATTGTAAGAATCGTGTTGTGTGTTTCTATTTTTCTATTTCAGCTCATTACAATTATCTCAGTGATGACAAAGGTAGTATGGTTAAGCATGTAGTGATGTAAATTTTGGGTGGTGAATACTACATCTAGGCATAGTTTCTCCATGTATCTGTATCTAGCTTCGTAGCTAACTAGTGTGCGACTGATGTAGTAAATATCT
This sequence comes from Wollemia nobilis, assembly GCA_028583015.1. Classification (NCBI taxonomy): domain Eukaryota; kingdom Viridiplantae; phylum Streptophyta; class Pinopsida; order Araucariales; family Araucariaceae; genus Wollemia; species Wollemia nobilis. The sequence goes on along the minus strand of JAQPPZ010002189.1, from coordinate 1,520,584 downwards.
TGCACTTTATAGAGTGCATTCTTTTGGGCTAGAAGTGTACCTAGCACAAATTCTATAACATAAATGTATAAGATGAGTGGTAGTTGCAGATGTGTGGGTGACATAACTTGTAGTGAAGTAAGATAAGTTTTTATGTCATCAAAATCTTGTTGGCAGTTATCATCCCATTTAAAATTTACTCTCTTTTGTAGTATGTAGTTGAAAGGTATGCACTTGTCAGATAGTTGTGCTATAAATTGGTGGATAGAGGTGATTTTGCCTTAAAGACTACGCAACTATTTTAGGGTAGTAGGTGGAGGCATCTCGGTGATGGATTTTACCTTGTTAGGGTTGACTTCAATGCCTCATTGGGTGATGATGAATCCTAGGATTTTGCCTGAGGTAACATTGAATATGCACTTCTTTGGATTAAGGTGGACATTCTGTTCTAGTAGATGGTTAAATATTCAATGAGGATCCTCAAGATATTATGAGCATTTCTTGGACTTAGCGATGAGATCATCTACGTAGTATTCCATAATTTTTTGCATGTAATCATGGAAAATGTGGGTCATTGTGTGCTGGTAGGTTGCCCAAGCATTCTTAAGGCCAAACGACATGACCTTGTAGCATAAGGTCTCCTAGGGGGTTGTAAATGATGTCTTGTTTTGATCAGTAGGATTGATTTTGATTTGGTTATAACCTGAAAATCCATCCATTAGGGATATCATCTCATGGCCAGCAATGGACTCTACGAGTGATTCAATGTTAGGTAGAGGAAAGTTGTCTTTGGGACAAGATTTTTTTAAATCATGAAAGTTAGTATAGATGTGAATGTCACCAAAAATATTGGGTATGGGAACCATGTTAGAGACCCATTCAGGATATTCTATGGGTACTATGAAGTCTACATCTAAGATCTTTTGGAGCTCGGTTTTTACTAATAATGCAATAGTGGGGTGCATGCGTCATAACTTTTGCCTTACTAGTTTGGTGTTTTGATCGAGTATAAGGTTGTGAACTACTAGAGCAGGATCGAGTCCTGGCATATCTTTGTATGACCATGTGAATACTCATATGTACTTATGAAGGAAGTTTATGAATAGGATGCGCTCCTCAGGTGAGAGGCTTGCGGCTAATTTAACTATGTGAGGATTTTTAGGATCATCCCCTATGTCAACGTCGATAGTTTCCTCAATAAGCATGTGGGAACCATCGCACACTATTCTTGAATTGGGATAAGATGGAGGTCATCGATGGCCTTGGTAATTTTATATTCATCATGTAGGTAGATTTTCATGTGGTGGACCTATGATATATGAGGCATAGATGATGAGGGAGAATTTGTAGTATGTAGAATGTGTGGTGAGAGTAAGAAATATCAGGATTCCAGTATGGATGATATGTGGTCGAGATCGATAAAATATGGGTTTGGCATATCGTCTAATATTTTTTTGTGCATGTATCATAGTAGAGAAAAGATATCAACTTCTACCATATTAATTGATGTTGTGGGGGATGTAGGTGGTGAATATTCTGATGATGATATCTCAAAAACTTGTGAGCATCCTAGGAGGCTTAGCAAAAGGAGTAAGATGACTAGTGGAGATCGTGGTCGAGTGGAAACTCATTGAATTTGTCAATGCATAGGTGGGAACGATGGTAAGTATGTGGGTGATGATGGTGGGGATACCATGTTGTGCTTTGGGTAATACATGTTTAAGGATAGCATAGCGAATTGGTTTTTCAACTCGTCAACACAACATGATGATGTTGTGTTGGATATGGAAGGCTCTTGAAAGAAATCATAAGGTACTATAATGGTATATTTGGGTGAGGAGGTGTCCTCTAGGATATCCATATCAATATATTCTTCCAAGGTGTGTGTCGAAAGTGGGGAGGGATGCAGGGACAAGTCTTGGAGCTCATTTTCTAATGTATGGATGGTCGTTGGGTAATAACCTAAGCCATATTTTTCAGTAGGGGATTGGACATGAGGTTTAATGGGTGCACATAACCCTTGCTCGTATCTTCCTAGCCCAAACCCATGACAATGGAAACATCGAAGGTAACGTAAGGCAAAGTAGGGATTGGCCAAGTGATTGATTGTGCCACACAAACTAGATTGGGATGGTGGAGATACGATAGGTGGGAGTGAAGAGTCCACTCTAGCATAGATAAATTTTGTATGATTTTTAGGAGATTCTAATTGCACAACTATTCCAATATTTAAGACTGAAGCTGAAGGATGGCCAAAGTCTTGGGCAGATTGGATAATGGGTGGGCATATGCAAGCATCACACATGTTATAATCTCCTGGGCTTGAGTTTTTCATAAACATAGATATGTGTGGTGTTGCATGTTTTGGTGCACTAGGTGGTAAATCTGAATTAGATGACAAAGATGAAGTCTAGGAGTCTCTAATGGTATCACTAGAAGGGTGCATTGGTCATCTAAGTGAGATGCTCACTGCTCCTACTCATGGCATTCGATCGTAGTAGTTGGTATAGGGTGATTGGCCTGTGGGAATTGCTAAGGTGGTGAAGTGGATACTAAACGATGTAGGGAAGTGAATTACCTAGGACATGGAAAAAGGAAGAGGAGGTGTGCATGGTGTGGGGAGTAGAGGTGCTTTCATCAAAGAGGATGGTTGGGGTGAAGTGATCGGGTGCAATGTGGATGGTGGCTGTGGTGTTAGTATTGTAGGTGATTTCATAGAGGATGAAGGTTGGGATGGTGGTGGTGGCCATAATACGGGAGGAAAAAATGGTATGGTAGGGGGATTAGGCACTGCTGATGATGGTACTAAGGGTGCTGAAATTGACGTGCATGTCCTTGATGACAATTGGGGTAATAAGGTGGATTTAGGAGCAGATATTGATGCTCCAACTAACTGATGGGAAGAAATAGGGAAGAGCTACATGGAAGAGAAGGATGGTGCAAGTGGGAGGTCTACAATGTTGCAAAAATTAAAGGGGTCTCCATCATCTAGGATGTAATGGACAAGTCCATTATGGATGTATATGAGATAATGGTGTAGTGTGGAAGGGACACATTGCATATCTTTGATCCATGGGTGACCAAGAAGGATGTTGTATTGCATCTCCCCTTGGATTATGTGGAATAGGATGGAAATGGTATGGATACCTACTCATATAGGTAGTACTAGGATCCTACCATAGGTCTCATAGAATTGTTGAACACTCATAAATCGATGGAAGGTGTGGCAAAGTAGGCTAGTGATATATGTAAATGGTGTAGGGTTGTTGTAGATATGATACTAATGGATGAGCCCATGTCAACAAGGACCCGCTTGTAGGTGATATCATTGATATTGGCTTGTATGTAGAGAGGGGTATCAGCTCCTTCTCCTACAAGTTCTGTTATCTCATGGTCATGGAAACTAATGGATGTTTGGAGGCATCATAGGATGTTCCCTATGAAATTTACAAATGCATTTGTATCATGTGTTTCCAAATCTATAGACCGTAAAATATCATTCAATGCCTCACGATGGGGTTGAGATTGTTGTAAAAGGTCAAATATGGATAATCGCACAGGGGCATTATGTAATTGATGGGTGAGGCTACCACATATGGTAATCACATTTTGAGGTGGAGGTGGTATAGTGCTAGGATTTTGGAAAAAATGTGGCGATGTGACTTGGGTAGGTGGAGACACAATAGGTGTGGTATGGTGCAATAGGTATCATTGGTTCCACTTGGTAAGGTTTATCATACCTACTACTCCACATGATGGAGGATCATGTTGGACACTATTGACTTGTTGAGGTGGTCCTGGCAGATCGGTTGGAGATCTTTGGGGATTGGTTCCTCTATGGTCTGGTAGAGGATTCTAAAATATCCCTAGGTTTTGGTTTTATGGGGCTAAAGGGTTTGATACCTGAATGGTACCCCTATCAATTAGGTCTTGCACTTGGGTATGAAAGGAGCGACACAACTTGATTTCATGGCCACATTGTCTATGGTATGGGAAATAGAGTTTCTCATTGTATCCATGAGGCTTAGGTGCATTTGGATCTAATGGTTGGATATCGGGTAGAAGAATATGTCCACCATCTTGCAACCTATGAAAAAGGGTAGGTAAAGGTTTGGATAGTGGTGTGAGGCTACGCTATGGACCCTACAAATGCATACCTTGGTACTGTTGAGGCCTATGTGCGAGTGGTGTGTTAGTTTAAAATATTTATTATTGTGGAACATAAGGTGGTAAGCTTGGTGTTGGTGCTAAGGTAGCAACTACCACTTGGTTGGTTTGTGGAGGTCTAGAATACGGTTGGTTGGGCATATTTCTATTAAAAAAAAGTTTGAATTGTAATTACGCTTTGATCTTAACTTAATTTTTCCATATTGGACTTTAATATCTTCGATAACATTTACTTGTGAAATGGCTTCCTTGAAGGTGCAGCATTGGTGAAGCTGTAGAGATGTAGAAATATGTTTGTGTAAACTCTTGGAAAATATTTTCACTAGATTTTTAGTAGGAAGGCTATGGGTGAGGTCATGGATGATTGTTCTCCATATAGCTACAAACTCAGTGATAGGTTCATCGTCAGCTTGTCATAAAGCATAGACATCTGAAAAGGTTATCTTATTTTTTATATTAATTGAAAAGTGTTCTAAGAAGGTATTTGCTAATTGCTCAAAGGTATAAAGGCTATGTCATGGTAGCATGTTATACCAATCTAAGGCTTGTCCTACAAGGGAGAGGGAGAAGGTTCGCAACATAAGGGGGTTGCTACTATGGAGCTGGTAGCAAGTTGAGTGATAGTTAGTTACTCACATGCTCTCTAGGATCCTCCTTACCTTTGTACTTGTCAAACTTTGGGATATCAAAGTGGTAGGGGTAATGTGGGATAGGAATGGATGGATGAACTAGATCATTGCAGATTTCATTGTAGAATATTTTTTGTGGCTTGTAGCTTGCGGTGCATAGGTTCAACATCTTGACTTCATCTCATAATATTTGAATTTTAGGTGTTAAAGGTGTAGGCGATTGAGCTATAGGTGGTTGAGCCTGGGAATGTGGTGGATAGTGAGGTTACTATTTTTCATCCCCATATTATAAGGGGAACTACTCCAACTGGTCTTGGTATGCTGGGTATTGGGTAGCATATACTATAGGGGCTAGTGGAACACTAGGCTATGGGATGGATGTTTGTTGAGGATAATAATATTGTTGGGATGTGTGTTGTTGTGGCATGGATTTCTATTGGGTAGGAGCCTATGGTAATGGTTGTATTTTAGGAGGTGATGACCATGAAGGAGGAGGTGTGAAAAATATGGCACCAATAGGTGGAAGTGGAGGTATCGGTGCTATTGGTGGTAGGGACGATCGAGGTATGGTGTCAAAAGTTGGAACCTATCTCTATCCTAGGGGATAGGCGATAGTGAAGCTAAACTGGGTGGAATAGTCTAGGGAAGTGGGCGTGTAAGCTATGGGTTTTGATTCATAGGTAGGATGAATATTAGCGTTCGATGCTTGGAAAGGCGGATGAGGAGGTATTTTGAAAGTTGGTGATGATGAAGGTAAGGTGTGATATTGGGCATTGTATGTCTCAGGGATCTGAGATGTAGGTGGGAATGCTATGGAGAGGGAAGGATAAGCTTCCAAAGTAGGAGGTTGGGAATAGGATGTGGTGCTTATATCCCCTCCTGAGTGAGTTTCAGCTATGGGTTGTCATTGTTGACACTGGGTGGTTTGGATTTGAAGAGGTTATTGTATTAGGTCCTCAAACATTGTGAAAATGATTGCTAGGATAATGATGGTTGGGACTCTTGGGAAGAGTGTGGATGTTCTATTTGAGAGGGTGTTGGTTGTTCCTATAGGGGAGGTTGTTGTTGTACATTTTGGAATGCTGACCTCTGGGTACCTATGGTAGAGGAAGGTATCAAAAATCATTCCTATAGAAGAATTAAATGATGTGACCTCCGAATGGGTACAATTCAAGAGGGAGAAGTCATTCTCAATTAGGGATTGAGATAGACTCTAAAACAATGGGTGTGAAAGGGCAGGGGAGGTAGGTATGACCTCCTCATAAAAAGTGAAGAATGGATGGGGTTGTCCTAGTGCTGTGTAGATCACATGGTCAAAGAATATGGTGGGTGTATTACGTGAGGATTGGAATGAAATAAGTGTATAATCCTCTATGAGTGAAGTAGCTAAGGCTTCACTCAATGTGGATTTCTCATGCTGAGGTGCCATATATGTGAACTGTACATTGAATCCTATGATTAAATCCAACGTGTCTATGGTCTTCCCCTTCATGATCGAAGGAGTAGGAGGTGACTAACTAGAATAAGTGATAGGAACCTCCTCTATAATGTGTGCTTGCTCATGCACCCAACTGCGGGTGAAAATAAACATGACAATATGTGTGGTTTCATGAGGGTTTTGAACTACGTAGGAGTAAAATCCTATAATTCTGTGTACTATGTACAAGATTTTAGGAATAACCCGATGTGTGGACTCGACTGTGCCTGATATAAGCATAAATAAATGAAGTTTTGTGTATAGCTAAACAATATATGGTGTGATGTGCTAAGACCAGTCTCTGATCATGCAAATAACGATAGACTAGAATTAGTTCTAAATGCTGAAAATAAAAAGTGTTTTGTTCATTTATGTGTGTATTGATGTTGGTACTTCCTAGGTAGTATCACGGGTAGTGAAGTGAATACTCTATTAAATCAAGAATTTCATCATTATTGAACCTCCTGCAACACCCAAATATGTACAAAATAGAAATATATCGCAACGTGCGAATGGTGACCTTTATGGAAGGCATAGTAAAATGATATCCTAAAAGGGGGAGAATCCACTATGATGAAGTGAGTTTGCTATATCCTCTCACAAGAAGAGGTGGCACTATCTAAGACTTTCTACCGACATACCCATGCTTTTGATTCACCCTCGGGTGGGCTTATTCAATAACAATAGTTATCGTGTTCACTTATTATGTAAGCCTTGTGAACAAAGTCATCTAATCCTATCCCACTTAGAAGGTAACAACTGGTGATAAAATCCAGAATCCCAATCTCAAAAGTGGGGGGTTTTCCAATGATGAGGCCCAGAAAACCACTCCTGTGGGGTTACTAGGTGTCTATGGGGTGAGTTGTTGGAGGGTAAAACACCTACCACACCAATCTCAAGTGGTGGATTGGGGATGAAGTCCAATCTCACCACTTGTTTAAATACCATGTGAGTGTGTGTGGATTTGCATTTTTGCTAACAATGTTATGTAAAATAGGAAATCTAACTAATTGCCTTTTAAAATTGAAAGCTAGCCCTATATGCACTTTTGAAAGCAGATAAACTAGAATGCAATACTTTTTGTAAACAAAGAACCTAATCATAGATGCTTTTAAGAAAGAAACTTTACTCTATTTTTTAGAACACATAAACATGTAATATGAAGGTGTGAAAGAAGGGGTTTAAGTGACCCTAAATATGTGTGGTAAAAAGTAGTAATTTCTTTGGAAATGTATACAAGTATGAACAAACACTTATAAGAACTTTGTACATGCAAATTAGAAAAAGGGAAAAGTACAATTTATTTGAGATTTTGAAATTTGAAGTTGCTAGAATTTTGACAGGTTTTATAATTACAGTGATACTTAAACCAAATGGATTTTCAAAGAGAAGGGAATTTGTTACTAACTATTGTACCTTAACTAGTAAGCATTTTATATGGACCTAAAAATTAGAAAATAGAGCAAATAAAGAGGAATACCTAGACTCTGATGCTGCAAGTGGTCTGGTTAGGTCTTGTATTGCTCACCCCTACAATTTTGGGGGCTTTTGAGGCTATTTGGTTGACTTCACCACCCAGGGGGTGAATTGAGATTTGATTCGTAGGGCAGGGGGTGAATTGGGTTTAGAGGCCCCAAATATCTATTATGAAGGCCTGAGAGGGTTCCCAGGGCTTTAAAAATATCTATGATAGTCAGATTCAATACTTGGAAAATACAAAAATAAAGGATATTATCATATTCACAAGAAAAGGTTAGCCTGATAATATCCATTATGGGGGCCCCATCGGGAGTGCCAGAATAAAATGGCCAAAAAGAGGCATTTGATATAACAATATATTAATGGCAAATGTTCTTCAGGAAAATGTATTTTTATTCATGTAAAGAGTGCATAGGTTACCATGGAGGAAATTCCCCTTTATATTTTCTTTTCATAGATGATACAGTAGGCCTAATGTCATCCTTTTGTGTTCCTCAGTGTAGATGGGCTTGCGTACCACTGCGGGGTTGTAATTTGTAGTTTTTTTCCCTCTTTGGTTCTAGGACAAACCTATAAAAATGAGTTATTTTATTGGGGGGCTTGCCTTAGTTAGGCCCCATATTTAAGAAGACAAAATAGATGGTAAAAATACATTTAAAACTGAAATTAAAGGTGCAGAAGCTCATAAAATGACAAAAGAGATATTACCTCCCAAATTTGAGCTAATTTAGGACCTGTATGGCCAATTCACCACCCATGGGGTGAACTGGTGCCAGATTTTTGGGGCAGGGGGTGAATTAGACCCTGAGTGATATTCTATGGAAATCCTTCGGTGGATAGGTTCCTTTGTCGTTGAAATATCGATGTGCAGGTTCAGATCTACTTTGTTATACTTTGGTATGTATTTTGGTATAGTTTTTGTACTTTGGACATAATAAGGAGAGAGGTCTAAATGAGGGTTTGGGCCCACTATATATATAAAATTGCAAGGTGTAGGAGGGAGATTTAAGGAAACTAATCCTAGGCTAAATTCTAACCAAAGTTAGGTTAGGTTTTGTGAGGTGGAAGCCTCACATTCCTCATAGGAAATATCCTATCCTCACACATGTGTGAGGAAGGATTAGGTCTAATCAGGATTAGGAGGTCCTAAGTCAAATTAGGGCTTGATTAGGGTTCTTAGGAAAATATCTTAGCTAACCCTAATTACACACATGTGGGAGGGTGCAATTAGTGTTAATTAAGGATTAAGAGTTTAATTAATCAATTTTTCCCTAAAAAGGTGACTTAAGTGAAGTCAACATTAAATTAGATTTTAAGAATTGACTTGATAATTGATTTTGCCAATTAATAGCCCGTGGAGGCCTCAATTGAGTGCAAATAGGATTTATATCACCTTAGGAAGCTGATGGAAGGTATCCTGATGCATGGGAGATATTTGTGATGTGATTTTTCTAACTTACTAGGGTTTTGGACCTAAAAACTAGCAAAGTGGTATATGGAAGTCTACACAATGCTACAATAATCTATGGTGATCTATGCATAACTACGCATGACTATGATCGTCTACACATGACTACGCATTACTACAGTAATTTACACATTTCTAGGATGATCTACAATAGTCTATGCTCATATACAATAGCATAGTGGCACCTAGGATGGCCTATGTGAACCTACAAGTGTCCAAAAGGATCTACAAGTATGTAGGTATAGCAATGTGTGACTTTTAGGTGTCTATAATATAATCTCATGCAACATCCAAAAATTCATCCACTATTGGAATATAAAACTTATCCTTAATGGTGAGCTTATTGAGCTCATTAAAATAAATACATAATCACCATGAATCATCTTTCTTTCTCACTAATAAGACCAAAAAAGAGTATGGGTTGTTACTAGGGTGAATGACTCCAGGTTTTATAATTCTTGTACTAACTTCTCAATCTCTAACTTAAGAGCATGAGGGTATCAATACGGACTATGTTTCTTCCACTCAATTAAGGAGTTGCATCCACGAGGAGAGGAAGAGGTATAGAATATTTTAGTTTTGTGTGTTATTTTGGAATTACATTTGGGATTAATATCTCTCCTAAGGATGTGTGGAAATGGTTATGGAAAGACTTTAAAAAAAATTAATGCTTGTCTAGCTCAGTTTCTTTTCTTAGAAGGAAGAATTCAAGTTGCAAATAATTATTGCAGCCTCTCACTACTTCTAGTTTATGGTATTTATCCAAAATCAAGCCAAAAATTTGATTCAAAAACCCACTAGCCAACCCACCTCATCCATGGAGTGTTCCACTTCTTCCCCAATCACTTTTATGGCTAACCTAGCCAGTATGGCATATATAAGGCATTTTGACTTATATACTGATCCTTCTCATACAATATTCATTTTGAATTTTTATGTGATACAAAGGGCTATCTGTACACTACCATGGACCAATGGAATAGCATGATCATGAGAGCAGTGTAGTTGAAATTTGGTTGGTTCAGAAAAAACTACATTATGCTTTCTCAAAACAAGTTGTAAATATTCAAGAATTTGATCCACTATTGTAGTAGATGGTTGGATGGAAAATATCTATGCAATGACCCCATGAGATGATTTTTTAACTTCTCCATATGATTGGAACTGATAATATGACGAGGCCCTGCTTTTAAACTATGAAAAGTGTATACTATCAATTTTGTGAAAACTACATACATAGTTCTATAAAATTTCATGAAATGATACCCAAAGTGACCAACCATTGAGCACCTAACACAATATCACATACCCCTAATTGAAGGACAAACATATCCTATTTGAGCTCATAATCTCCAATTTTCAATTTGATATTATGACATTTACCTTTGCAAGGTAAGGTCCCCCCATTTGCCACCATGACCTCAAAGGAATTGCATGTGTGGATGTAATAATTGGCTTGATTTACAATTCAAGGATCAATAAATTTATGTGTGCTACCTAAATAAATAATAATTGTAAAGTTTTGGCCCTTGCAAAAACCCACAAATTTCATGGTTTGTGGAGTAGTAATCCCTGCAAGAGCATGGACCAAAATTTTTTCCTAGAGATCTTCATGTGTTTCCTCTTCATTTTTGTTATTTGATTGTATATTCTTCATCATCACTATGGTCACTACTGGTGGGTTCCTCTGCATCTATTAGTAATAACTTCTTATGGGCACACCTATGCCCCCTAACATATTTTCATCATAATTATAACATAACCCTTGGGCTCATCGAGTATATATTTCTTCGATGGTCAAGCATTTTGAAGGGATAGCTTTATTTTCCTTAGTTCTTGTGAACTTGGGAGGTAAGGAGGGTCTGTTTGGTTGAAATTTAGGTGTCCTCATTTGAGCTACAAATTTAGATTCAGCCAATCGGGTGAGGCTTATGGCCTGCATCATTATCTTTGGATTATACATCTTAACCTCGGCTTGAAGATCATACCTTAAACCACTGATGATACAACTTATATAAAATCCTTCATTCAACCTTGTAGTCCTATTAGCTAATTTTTCAAATTAAGCCTAGTAATCTTGAACTGTAGAAGTTTGTCTCAACTTGGTCAATGCTCCTTGGAAATAATCATATGCATTAGGGCCAAAGCGGGTGAGTGGTTGTGATTCAAAATATTCCCAAGAAGGATCAGTAACTATTTGTCTAAACCATTGGTACCATTGTAAGGCTTCTAATTCTAGATTGAAAGAAGCCATCTTGAATTAGTAATATCAAGGAACATTGTGGAGTTGGAAGAATTGATCAACAAGGCATAACCATCCCTCTACATCTTTCCCATTTAATTTTGAAAATTTTAGTTTAGGTATCTTGAAAGTGATATCACAATCAATGTTAAGATGAAAACTATTTGGGTCCTTATGGGGTCCTTTTTCTCACCTTGATTTTTCAATTTCATGATACTCGAAAGCATGTGGACTGGTTTGAAGCTTAGACTCCACTTCATGAATTTGGTGCTCTAAGTCTGATTTGGCAGCAGTGTAGTAACTTCTTAGGTGGGCAATGTCTACTTGAATTAATTTATTATCATCAATAAGGGAAGTAAGTTGCTTGGATATGAAATCGAGTTGTTATGTGGCTTATTCTACCTCTTTTCAATGTCCACAAGTTCTCTTATCCATTTTGGAGATATTTGAATGATGACTAGTAACTTACTAAAAATAGAAGTGTAATTATAGGGGTTACTATTTTAAGTAATAAGTCCAAAAAGTAATTTGTTAGGTTGAAACACTTATTTTAAGATAGGGACCACTTCAATGGCCACTCGATCTGAATGATTAGTGAGGAGATATACTAACTTAATTGACTTTATATGATCTCTTGGTTTGGTGCAAGTTGATGTCAGGGCAATTTCTTTAACTTGGAATTAAAAATTCATAGGTAATTCCTTAAGGGTATTTGGTGCAGAATAATGATATGCTTCTAGTCCAAAAATTTTGGGTCAAATTAATAGACCATTGGTAATTTATGGCCTTAACAAGAAAAATAAAAAATTACCAATTTTGAGAAATCAATGAAAATTTTGACCAAGAGCTGCCAAGGACAATTCTGTCTGAAATGGAATGTAGAGTTGTCTGGTAAATTTTAGATTCAATCTCAGATTTGAGTGAATATATATCCCTATTTGAGTAAAATTTCAATGTATTTTCACTATATATTGGGTCTAAAAGTTGGGTATTGTGCCAATTGTCTCTACCCTGTATGTTTTGAATTTTGACCACTCTTGTCATTGTCCTATCTCTATCCCTATCACTTGTACTATGATTATTGACATTGTTCAGACACTGACCATGGGATTCCTTATACTCTATAATTTTTTATATTGTCTATTCTATTTTTGTAACTGAAAACCCTAGTATAGATGATTGTTTCTGCTGCTATTGACCTAATTGTTACTGTGACTAACCCTACTATTACTACCACTAAAATGTTCCTAACTATCACAAATACTTGACAAATTTATCCAAACCATTTTTTGCATGCAGTTGTTTGTTCTCATGATAGGGAATTCTTATCCATATGCTCACTTTTTTGGAAAAGAAAATTGCAGGTTCAACAGACAAAAGGTCTTGTTTTTCAGGTTGAATATTTTTGTTTGGACGGAACCAAGGTGCACTAGGTAAGGGAGTATGTAATACCCATAGGCACTCTGTTATACCATAGTGATGAACAATAGTTCTCGGGAAAATATTTTATGCCACTACCCAAGGAGGATTCCACACATACCCTTGAGCATACTATCCACCTCTTTGACAATACAGGAAGGTAATTGTTTGGGATGCTATGTCTCATGGACTATGGATAATACAAGGCTAAAAATATTCCTGTTGGATAAAATTTTGTTTAAGCCTATATGGTCTCCCAATAATCTCGAAGATGCATGGAAGCTTAATTTCATGTGTGAGTGTTGTTTGAGACCTAGGTATTGGAGCCTAATCACCCCTCACTTCACTAGACTCTTTATGGGCTATCTAGCTTAGAGAATAATTATAGTTCCTTCGCGATATTTTAAAACCCTCGACATAGGGTTTCCAGCCTACTTAACTACTATAAAAAGAATTGTATTTTTTGCTTTTTCTAGTTTTTTTTTAATTTTTTCTTTTTTTAAATAAAGGAAAATAGAAATAAAAAACATAGTAAAATTATACGTAACAAGAAAAAATGGATGGGAAATAATTATCTATTGGAAATTTGAGTTATTTTATGTTGTCATTGATGTCACATGAATCATTGATGTCATATGGATCACATAAAGTTCTGATGGGCAAATGATATCTTGGAAAGCATGGATAAAATTAGGGTTTTTGTGAAAACCATGGTAGGCAAAGTAAAAGGTTTTATTTAAAACCATGGATGGTAGATTTGAAATGAGTTTTTCTTAAAACCCAGGTTGACCTTTTGTTTTTTCGAAAAATGTGCCCCGATGATGGAGATATTCAATTTTAAATATTTAGTTTAAATTTTAATTTTAAAATTAAAATTAAAGTTAGCGCCAACATCTAAAGAAAGAGAGAAAATCAATAATGTGTTGACGTAATCGAAAATGAGGATAAGACTATATAAAGGGGGATCCTAAGGTTCATTTGAAATTAATCCTTTCTCATGTTAATCATTGGCTAGCATCCTAAGAGAGCTCGTGCGAAAATAATTTTGAAAAGGGATACAATGAATAAATCCAAGGTTGGTCAAAATCCCAAGACATTGTGGGCAGAGTGGTGCATTGGCAATTGGATTTTTGTTAAGGTGTGTGGTAGCGCTTTACATCAAGGTTCTAATCTCCTTGACTGCATTCGAAGGTATTGGAAGGAAAGCGCTCGAAGTGCTTTTGGTTTACGTGGAAGGGAGGAAGGACTTAAGGCACATCGTGCCTTTTCCTTTCGAATGAGTGGCTAGCTCATGTGGCAACCTTAGCCATGGCTAAGGCATTCATAGTGTGTGCAAGTTGGGGGTTTGAATCCCCTTGAGGAGGTAATTACATTTTGCTCTAATTAATTTCGTTGATGCCCTAGGATAGGAGTTATAAGGTGGTTAAAGAATAATTAAAGTTTTTAATTAAACATTATTATTATAATTGTTATGATTATTATTTCAGAGATGGATGATTTGTTGACTTATTTTGATATTCATGAAATTGAAAATTAAGATTTAGGAGAAATAAGGAGTTGTTATAAAATATTTTTGAGAGCCTTGTTGATTATTATTTTTTATAAGGGTTTTTATTAAAAAGGACTTTGGTGGATGTGTTTATTAAGTTGGAGTAAAAAGGTGTAAATTGAGTTATGCTTATCTTGTGATTATTATTTGAAGACCACTAACCCTTATTGAGATTGGAAAGGAAAGTTGTGTTAGTGTGGCAGATTTTGTGGACAACTTCTTGGCATCAAAAAGGTATCGGCACATTCTCCTATTGATTGTTTATGGTGGTTGATTTCAGAAATATCATTGGAGGGAAATGATTTATTGTGGTTTCCTTTTCAAAAGTGGTTGGTTGAATGCTTCAAGGTTTTTTGGTTGAGAGTTGTGTTTAAACCTTGTTTTATAAGCATAGTTTTTGAAGCCCATTGGTTGTGAAAGAACTTGAAAAGAACATGAGTATCATTGTTATGTGAGATGTTTGGTTGAGAATTTTTGGAAACATTTGAGTTGGTAGATACATGATTGGACTAGGGTTTTTGTGAGAAAGAGTAGTCCCTTGTGGTTATTTGTTGAGTTGAGTTGATTGAGCCTATTCAAGTGATTGTGTAAGGTGATTGGTCAAGTTCCATGAAACAAACTAATTCCATAATTTTTATTTGAGTTGAGAGTGAGACTAGAACATAATAAGTCTCTAATAATTCTCTGTATGCTTCTATGAGTTGACTTGAGTTGAGTTGAGATTTATTTGAGTTGAGTTGAGTTGAGATTGAGATTAGAACATATTGAGTCTCTAACAAAGTTGATTTGAGTTGAGATCATTGTGGATCATTGTTGTCATCCATTGAAGAGGGCATTGCCATTAATTTTTGAGTTCATATTTGAGCTTTGCCTTGATAGATTTGTGGATGAGATTTGAGTGCTACTTGAGCATGATTGATTGAGCCTTTGATAAGGCCTTTGTGGATAATTTTGGGACATATTTGTGAACAATTTTGGGATAGTTTTATGGACAGTTTTGGGACAGATTTGTGGATAGTTTTGGGATAGATTTGCTAGAGCATATTTGGGCAAGTTCTTGGTGAGCTTGCTAGAGCAAATTTGAAAAAATTCTTGATGAGCTTGTTATTCATTTTGGTACAAGTTTTGTGTGAGCTTGTTATTCAGTTTTGGACAAGATCTATGTGAGCTTGTTATTCAAATTTGGACAAGTTTTGTGTGAACTTGTTATTGCCTAGCTTTGAACAGATCAAAGAAATTATTGTATTGGATAAGGATCCTTATTTCTATGTGAATTATTATAAGGAGATTATTTGGAGTACCCCACATTGGGGGAACCACATTAAATATTGTGTCTCAATTGTATGTGGTGACTTGTGCTCTTGCTTACTACTACTATTTGAGTTATTAATGCACACTGCTATATTTGGTTATTACAATTAAGGATATTAATTGATATTAATTTGGAAAGAAAGTAAAAATTGGTCTTATATTGTTCACCCCCCCTCTCATTATAAGCTTGTGTTATTCAATCGGTATCAGAGCGAGTTTTTTCAAAAATACTAATAGCTTGAGGGCATATTCTACAAGAACACGGATGGCTTCATAGAATGGATCATCTACAAATAAGGATCCATTATTTTATGGTAACAATTATGTTTTTGGAGCATGAGGATGAAGAACTACTTGATATCACAAGGATATGAGGTATGGAAAATGGTTGAAAAAAGTATAGGGTTGAAGGTGATCCTGAGGTAGATAAGACTATCAAGAAATTGGTTGAGATCAATGTAAGAACAATGAATTGTATTTTGAGTGGGCTTCGTGAGACATATTTTGCAAAGGTCATGGTATGTAATTCAGCTAATGAAATGTGGACCAAGTTGTGAAATACTTATGAAGGAGATTCCAAGGTAAAACTGGAAAAAATACAAACTCATAGAAAAAGATTTGAGGAATTGAAAATGGAATATTCTGAATATATTGCAAAGTTTTTACTTCATTTTGATGAGATTACTAACACCATTAGAGGCCTAGGTTTTGAGATGAAATAATTAGAAGTTACTCAAAAAATTTTGAGATCACTTCCAATGAAATATGATTCTAAGGTTTCAACAATAGAAGAGACAATGGATATCAACAAGCTAACAATTAAAGAATTGCAAGGTACTCTCAAAGCTTATGAGATGAAGGTAAGTAAGCATCAGGTTCCAATAAAATATATTTCATTCAAGGCTTCAAAGAAATAGAAAGGGAAAGTTCCAAAGACAGATAGATTTTTAGATAATGATGAGGAAGCTAACTTCATCAAAAGGAATAAGGACTCAAGGAATTTTAGAGATATAAGGAAATTTAGATGCTACAAGTGTGGTGATCTTGGTCACTATGCATACAAGTGTCCACATGAAGAAAACAGTGATGATGAAAAATAGGATCAAATAAGAAAAGAATATGGAAATCATAAGCATGACAAAGATGACATATACAAGCAAAGCAGGTATGAGAAGAAGAAAATTTTTCATAAGGAAAAGAAATCTTACTACATTGTATATTCAAGTGATAGTTCAGATTATAGTGATAGAAACCAGTCAGATGAAGAAGACTGTACATTCTTTGGAATAAATGAAGAAAGGCAAGAACATCTATTCCTAGGTATTGAAATTAAATAAGAGGATATATATATTGAAGAAAGACATGAAGAGCTTTCCATAGCCATTGAGCAAGAAAATAGGTACAAGAAAGGTCTAAGGATATTAAAATGCTTCATATGTGGAGATTTTGGGCATATAGATGATGATTGCATGTACTACAACAATTGCAACAAGGAAAGTTTATTTGTTGAAAAAGAAAGCAGCAGTTCTAGTGATAATTCTAGCAGCAATGATGATGAAGAAGAGGATTCCACAAAATAGGAAAAGAAAATCAAAATATTGGAAAATAAAATCAAGAGGCTTGAAAATAAGGTTCATGAAAATGAAAAGTTCAATATGATGCTCAATCAACACATTCAAGATTTTGAAAAAGAGCTTCAAGAAACAAAATAGCTTGGCATCACTATTTCTGATAAATTTAAGGCAAGAAAAGAAATATGTAATTAGTTGGAAGAAGAAGATTAGAAAATTTTGGGGACCTACATAAATTAGTTAGCACGATTTCAAAGAAATTCAAAAACTCTGGATAATTTTTTGGATTCACAACGAGATCCATTTATAAAAATAGGGCTTGGTTATGAATAAGGGAAATAAAAAATAATACACAAGGACCTATATTTGTATCAAGAGGTTTTGTTTCAAAAATCTATAAGGAAGAACCAGTTTCCAAAGAAAAAGAAGCAGTAGAAATGGATACTTGCATTTCAGATGCTATAGAGATGTGTGCCAATTTGCTACTTGACACAAATAAAGAGAAAGAAGAGGAAAATTCCAAAGCACCAAAGGTCTCATATTTCAGGTTTGGGGAATCACACTCAAAAGGAAAGGAAGTTATAAAATATGAAATAAAGGAAGCACCTAAGATTTGTGAGGAAAGTTCCAAAGTTCCTATGGCTCCAAATATTCAGTTTGGTATCAAGTTCAAAAGGAAAAGAAATACTTGAATAGAAAAGCAAGGAAGAAACTAAGGAATAGGATTTAGATACTAAAAAGAAGGTTCAAGGATGCAATGCACAATTTCAAAATGATCATAAGGATAATGGTCAAGAAAGGTATGAAGAACCGAGGCATGAAAAAAGGGCTTTTCAAGGACATTGTTTTTCTTGTAATGGATTTGGACACAGGGCTATACACTGTAGGGTCTATGGATCAAAGAAGTTTGATTTTTCTAGAAGAAATCTTAAAGGAAGAAGGTATGGTTTTTAGGGGAATTACTTCTTATGTAATAGGATTGGTCATAGAGCTTTTTAGTGCAAAGGAAATGAGCAACATGGTTTTGGTTTTAGAGCTTCACAATTCATAATTTATGGCCATAATGGTCATGAAAACAGAACTTCACAATACAGGTTTCATGAAAGGAATGGATATGGAAATTATTTTAAGAATGAATTAAGGAAATGGGAACCATCCAAAGGCTACAATACCAAGTGTTTCAATTGCAATAACTTTGGGCATATTGCAAAATGGTGTAGGACTCAATTCCAAACATGTTCAAGGTAAGAAGGTCAAATAGGTTCAAAGCAAGAAGGTCAAACAGGTTCTATACAAGAAGATCAATTAATTCAACAAGAGAAGGATATCAAGAAAAAAAATAGAAGGAATTTGATAGAGGAAATAAACAATGTGATATGGGAGTAAAAGTACTCCCACACCAAAATTAATCACCTCAAAAGAGAATGTGGTGAGGAGGCTATGCTTAAGAGTCATATATTTTAGCCCCATAGGTGTCCCTTTTGCCATTGATGTCAAAGGGGGAGAGATTTTAGTAAGGGGGAGAACATTGAGTTAGGGGGAGCAGCCTCTAAAGAGAGCATTGAGTTAGGTGGAGTAGCCTCCATAGAGATTATTGAGTCAAGGGGAGCAGCTTTGTTTCTCAGAGATGGTTTTTGTAGTGATTGTGGTTTTTGCTTTAGAGGTGTTTCCAAATTTGAGTTATTTTATGTTGTCATTGATGTCACATGAATCATTTATGTCATATGGATTACACTACATTTTGATGGGCAAATGATATCTTGGAAAGCATGGATAAAATCAGGGTTTTTGTGAAAACAAAGGTAGGCAACATAAAAGGTTTTATTTAAAACCATGGATGGTAGATTTGAAATAGGTTTTTTTTAAAACCTAGGTTGGCCTTTCGTTTTGTCGAAAAAGATGCCCCGGTGATGGAGATATTTAATTTTAATTATTTAGTTTAAATTTTAATTATTTAAAATTTTAATTTTAATTTTAAAATTAAAATTAAAGTTAGCGTTGACGTCTAAAGAAAGAGGGAAAATCAATAATGCACCGATGTCATAAAAAATGAGGAGAATACTATATAAAGGGGGATCCTAAGGTTCATTTGAAATTAATCCTTGCTTATGTTAATCATTGGCTAGCATTCGAAGAGAGCTCATGTGAAAATCATTTTGAAAAGGGAGACAGTGAATAAATCCAAGGTTGGTCGAAAGCCCAAGATATTGTGGGTAGAGTGTCGCATTGGCAATTGGATTTTTTTTAATGTGTGTGGCAGCACTTTACGTCAAGGTTCAAATCTTCTTGACTGCATTCAAATGCATTGGAAGGAAAGCGCTCGAAGCACTTTTGGTTTGCATGGAAGGTAGGAAGGACTTAAGGCACCTTGTGCCTTTTCCTTTTGAATGATTGGCTAGCTCATGTGGCAACCTTAGCCATGTCTAAGGTGTTCGTGGTGTGTGCAAGTTAGGGGTTTGAATCCCCTTGAGGAGGTAATTATGTTTTTCTCTAATTAATTTCATTGATGCCCTAGGATAGGAGTTATAAGTTGGTTAAGGAATAATTAAATCTTTTAATTAAACTTTATTTTTATAAGTGTTGTGATTATTATTTCAGAGGTGGATGAGTTGTTGACTTATTTTTATATTCATGAAATTGAAAATTAAGATTTAGGAGAAATAAGGAGTTGTTATAAAATATTTTTGAGAGCCTTTTTTATTATTATTTTTTATAAGGGTTTTTATTAAAATTGACTTTGGTGGATGTGTTTATTAAGTTGGAGTAAAAAGGTGTAAATTGAGTTATGCTTATCTTATGATTATTATTTGAAGTCCACTAACCCTTATTGAGATTGGAAAGGAAATTTGTGTTTAGTGTGGTAGATTTTATGGATAACTTCTTGGCATCAAAAAGGTATGGGCACATTCTCCTATTGATTGTTTATGGTGGTTTATTTCTAAAATATCATTGGAGGGAAAAGGATTGATTGTGGTTTCCTTTTCAAAAGTGGTTGGTTGAATGCTTCAAGGTTTTCTAGTTGAGAGTTGTGTTTAAACCTTGTTTTATAAGCATAGTTGTTGAATCCCATTGGTTGTGAAAGAACTTGAAAAGAACATGAGTATCATTGTTATGTGAGATTTTTGGTTGAGCATTGTTGGAAACATTTGAGTTGGTACATACATACTTGGACTAGGGTTTTTGTGAGAAAGAGTAGTCCCTTGTGGTGATTTGTTGAGTTGAGTTGATTGAGCCTAGTCAAGTGATTGTGTAAGGTGATTGGTCAAGTTCCATGAAACAAACTAATTCCATAATTCTGATTTGAGTTGAGAGTGAGACTAGAACATATTGAGTCTCTAATAATTGTCTTTATGCTTCTATGAGTTGACTTGAGTTGAGTTGAGATTGATTTGAGTTGATTTGATTTGAGATTGATATTAGAACATATTGAGTCTCTAAAAATTCTCTTTGTGCTTCTATGAGTTTATTTGAGTTAAGTTGAGTTGAGATCATTGTGGATCATTGTTGTCATCCATTGAAGAGGACATTGTCATTCATTTTTGAGTTCATATTTGAGCTTTGCCTTGATAGATTTGTGGATGATATTTGAGTGCTACTTGAGCATGATTGATTGAGCCTTTGAGAAGGCCTTTGTGGATAGTTTTGGGACAAATTTGTGAACAATTTTGGGACAGCTTTGTGGACAGTTTTGGGATAGCTTTGTGGATAGTTTTGGGACAGCTTTATGGACAGTTTTGGGACATATTTTCTAGAGCATATTTGGGAAAGTTCTTGGTGAGCTTGCTAGAGCAAACTTGAACAAGTTCTTGATGAGCTTGTTATTCAATTTTGTACAAGTTCTGTGTGAGCTTGTTATTCAATTTTGGACAAGTTTTGTGTGAGCTTGTTATTCATATTTGTAAAAGTTATGTGTGAACTTGTTATTGCCTAGCTTTGAGCAGATCAAAGAAATAATTATATTGGATAAGGATCCGTATTTCTATGTGAAGTATTATAAGGATATTATCTAGTGGAGTACCCCACATTGGGGGAACCACGTTAAATCTTGTGTCTCAATTATATGTGGTGACTTGTGCTCTTGCTTACTACTGCTATCTAAGTTATTAATGCATGCTGCTATATTTGGTTATTACAATTAAGGACATTAATTGATAGTGATTTGGAAAGAAAGTAAAAATTGGTCTTATATTTTTCACCCCCCCTCTTAGCACAAGCTTGTGTTCTTCATTATCATAGTCGCAATAAAACTCGACTTTGGAAAGTGCTTTGATATCACTTGTTAGGAACCTACTATTAGAAATAAGATCACTCACACAAAATACTATAAATAAACATAAATGCATAAAATAATAGAATAATACTATGCAGAAAGTAATTGCAAAATTGAAACAATCTCACAAATAACTCAAAATCATAGGTCTCTTAAAGGGGGCAACCTCCTTCAATATTTCATTCACTTGCAAAAATATGCATTCATACATGGCTTCATAGCTTTTAAAGAAAAGACTTCATGCAACCCTAACCCTAAGCTCAAGAGTTGGATTACATGCAAAATGCCACTCAAGCTAGAATATTCTACCAAACATCAGTTACATTCTTGATAATGGTTACATGAAATAGCCCCACTTGTCTAGGTGCCTTACTTACCACATACCATTACAAAAGTATTACAAAATAACATCATAAGCAGATCCTCACGTTGGACATGGGTCATTACATAATCAGTTGATAATTAAAAAAATAATATTAGTATGGGATCCAAACATGTTAAATAAGTGTATATTGAATCAGGTAAATGTCTAAAACTTAAAATATATTGTTCCAAAGAAGAGGTAGAAAATTTCAAGCTACTATGTAAACAATATCAAGACATGATAGCATGGAGTTATGATGATAATTGGGTTTATAACAAAGGTATTATCTGGCATAACATAGAGCTAATGCCCAATTCCAAGCCATTTAGGTAAAATTAAAGGCTAATCAATCCTAAAATAGAATCAGTAGTGAAGCAAGAAATTCTCAAGTTGCTAAATACCAAGATTATATATTCAATCAAGCACTCCATATGGATAGTGAATTTATTTCTAGTAAGGAAGAAGAATAGAGATATCCACATATGCATTTATTTTTAGAATTTAAACAAGGCATCATTGAAGGATCATTACCCTTTGCCATAAATTGACCAAATCTTGTAGACCATAGCAGGGGTAAAAAGGTTTTTTCTACTTGATGTTTTTTTAGAATACAACCAAATATGGGTAAAATATGAAGATCAACACAAAATAACCTTCACCACCAAATGGGTAACTTCTACATATCAAATGATGCCATTCAATTTTTCTAATGTTGAAGCAACTTTTTAGTGAGCAATGGGCTTTGCTTTTGGTGAGTTGGTTATTAAAATTGATTTTTTTGGATGATATGATAATTTTCTCTCATTATAAGTAGAAACATTTGGATCACCTAGAGATGATTTTCCAAAAATATTTTGAGTTTGAAATATCATTAAACCCCAAAAATTTAATATTTGTTATACAGAAGCAAAAACTACTAGGACATGTCATCTCTAAGGAAGGGCTAGCTATTGACCCATAAATAATCAAAGCTATTTTAGATTTACCACTTCCCCTTAATAAGAAGGCTTTGTAGTCCTTTTTTTTGGTAGATTGAATTTATCCAAAAGTTTATTTTTTATTTTGCGCATATAGTCAAGCCCGTGATAGAACTCTTGAAGAAAGTGGTAGTATTTTCATGGACATCAAAGAGAAAATCATTTAAACAAATCAAGAAAGCTATAACATAGATCCTAATTTTGATCAACCTAAATTATAGCAAAGATTTTTCTATGTATGTCTATGGATATAAATATAGCTATGTCATAGTTCTAACTCAAAATAATAATAATCAAGAACATCTAATATCTTTTCTAAGCCAAACATTGCATGATTATCAAAATAATTACAATTCCTAGAAAAACAAATATTTGCTATCATGAAGTAACTTAAAAGGCTTAGATATTACATGTCCAAAAGCAAAATAGTGGTTTATGTAGTTCACATAGATGTCAAAATTTTCATTCTTCAAAACGAATTAGGAGATAAAAGAACTAGATGGATCACTAAAATATAGGAGTATGACATCGAGATATGACCCACCAATATGGTAATATATAGAGCCTTATTCCAATAAATATATTCTATGATAAAACCAAAATACAACATGTGTATAGAAAAAAACCTTGAGGTAGACCCTAGGAATAAGCAATACATAGAAGAAATAGAATGGGTTGACAAATTTATAAAATACTTCCAAATGGGTAGATGCCTAGAAGTATTAAATGCTTCATGGAAGCATAGATACATATTACAAGAATTTAAATATATCTTATTTTTTAAAGGAATATTTAGGAAGAATTTAGATGGAGTCCTCCTCCATTGCATAACACTAAAATAGGCTGAAAACGTGTTAAGCAAGTTCCACTTAGGTTTATTTGGAGGACATTACTCATGGAAAAATGCCACCATTAAATGTTTTTGATCAAAATACTGTTGGCCTTCCATCTTTGTAGAGACCTTCAAAGTATCCAAATTTTGTGGAAAATGTCAATGATTTATCAAAAAAATAAAAAAATTGCACTCCCCCTACAACTGATTATAGCAAAGGAAAATTTTTAGTAGTGGGACTAGACTTTTTCAAATTCATAAATCAAATTCATCCATTGGACACAAGTACATCCTAATGGTGACTAATTATTTCACCAAGTGGACAAAAGTAGTAGCCATAAAAATAGCAAACCAACATATTATAGTTGAGTTTTTGGAAAATCTAATTACAAGATTCAGTATTCCAACACCATAATAATAAAAAATGGGCCTACTTTCATAGGAGCTAAACTCATTGATTTCAAAAATAAATATGGCATCTACTTAAAGGTATCCTCAAACTACTATATGAATAACACAAGCTTATACTGAGAAGAGGGTGAATAGTATAAGACCACTTTTTACTTTTCTTTCCCAATCAATATTATGCAATGTATAGATAGCAATATCAATATTAGTAATCAAAGCAATCCATAAATCACCACACACACAATATAGACACCAATTTAAAAATTTTAACCCAATGTGGGCTACTCCACGGAGAAAATATTTCACTAAAATTTTCTCAATCAATCTCCTGGGAATCCTTTCCCTATTACAATGTTTATGGACCTCTATCCAAAGGAGACACCAATCCCCTAATCAAGTTCATGGATATCTATCCATAGTAGATCTCCTTTCTCCTTAGCTCTAGTTGATATTCTAGAAGAATTGTTACCTCCACTACACTAGCTAATGGATCTCTATCCACTAAAGTCTCCTATCCTGACTACCTTGGCTAATGGATCTCTATCCACTAGAGACTATCATACTCTATACTCTGTCACCTCCAAAGCTTACTCTTTTCTCTATCTCAAATCTACACTAAACATAATCCTTCAGTTTAGCACAAATATGCTCAATCTTTGTCTTTGGTCTGGCACAAACCTATCTTTAAATCTGCACCAAACTCTATCCTCAAATCTACACTAAACACAGTACTTCTATCTAGCACAAATCTGTCCTCAATATCTATCCTCAATTATGTACCAAACATAGTCCTTTGATCTAGCACAAATATATCCTCAATATTTGTCCTCAATTTTATAGTAAATATAGTCCTTTGGTATAGCACAAATCTATCCTCAATCTCTATCCTTAAGCCTTAACACAAAGCTTGACTCAATTACAAATCAACTCTATTGGATCTACCCCAAACCTTAAATCAATATTTGAACAAATCAATCAATAAACTCTACTTATAAGTCTTCTCAAAGACTTATCTCAAATATATCTTGTAAAATTCCACAAAATCTCACACGGATCTATCCACAAGTCCTCTCTAGAACTTATCCAATCTACTCAACAATTCCTCACTAGAACTTGTCCAATATTCTCAACAATATCTATCCTCAAACTCTGTATTGTAAGCTTCCACAAAATCTCACACAAATTTGTTCACAAGTCTTCTCAAATACTTACCTCAAATTTGATCAATGAGTCCTCACTAGAACTTGTCCAATCTCCTAGAAACGTATAGAGAATTGTTAGAGACTCAATATGCTTCACATTCACCACAATGCTTAATTACTTTCAATTTCTATTTTTACCATAGAAACATATAGAGAATTGTTAGAGACTCAATATGCTTCATACTCACAAACTCTCAATCAGTTTTAATCTCTCTTTTATCACATATTCATATAGAGAATTTTTAGAGACTCAATATGTTTCACATCATCAACACTCAACCTCTTTCTCAAATCAATTCAGAATATAGAACAATTTGTTTCATGGAACTTGAAATATCACATCAACATATCCACTTGACTAGGCTCAACCAAATCTACTCAACCTATCACTCAACAAAATAATCCTTGCTCACAAAACCTATTCTAAAATTATGAATATTCACTCAAATGTTTCCAAAAATGCTTATCAACCAATCTCACATAGCAATGATACTCATGATATTTGCAAACCCTAGTTCAAGTTCTTCACTCAACTAATTGATTTAACAACAATGTTAATCTCACATAACAATGATATGCATGATATTTGATAACGTCACATAACAATTATACTTATGATATTTGAAAACTTCACATAACAATGATACTCATGATCTTTGCACAAACTCTAGTTCAAGTTCCTTACTCAACTTAACAATGCTTATCAAACAAGGTTTTATCAATAACTCTTATTCCAAAAAAACCTTTTCACTCCAACTTAGCATTCACAACATTCAAAAATAATTCACTAGGAAGATGTGCCCATACCTTTTGTTTTATGTAGAAATGCCCTTAAAAACCTGTCTCAATCACAATTTTCTTCTTTTCCAATTTTGATGGCTAGATGACAAAATATCCACTAACACTCTCTCACAATATTCCTTAATTACAAAAATAATCAAACTCAAATACACCTTATTACTCCTTGAAATTAGCAATCATCAAATCACACATCCAAAAATTACTCACTCAAATGCCCCTTATAATTTCCAATTTTAATAAATCAATCTCCAAAAATTTATCTCTCAAAATAATATTTGCCTAAACCTTATAACTCTCCTTAAAACCTTATAAACTAAATAAATTAGGCAAAAAATTAAACTTTAGGGCTTAAATTAATTCCTTCGAAAAAATCCAACATCAAACTAAGTGCATACCTTGTCCTTTACCCTAAAATGGGGTTCATTGGGTTTCAAACCGTCATCTCCAAAGCGCCAAGAATATTAGCACTTTTGTGCCTACCATGTGGGCTATAGGTGCCCATGATAAGGAAGGGAAGCTTCATTCCTCTTGTACCTTTGTCTGTCATTGACTTCACACAAAAAAAAAATACTCCCATGGATTTGAACCTCTGCCACTCGTTTCCCCTAATGCTTTGCTTCTGCTACGGTTGCCAACTACGCTACCTATGCTTGGTGACCAAGGCACTTTCCTTGGTGGGTAAAGTTCCTTTGCCTCCTCTTGGCACTTTAACAAAAATGAAATCCTCTTGATTGCACAAAATGATTTGCACAAGCTCGCATAACACAAGGATTAATTCGAATGCATATTATATCTTGGGCTAAGGTGGAGGAGTCCCTTTTTATACACATTTTGATATTTGACTCCCACGTCAATGCTCGATGGTCAAATTCAAAATTTGAATTTTGAATTTAATAACCCACCTTAGGGTTATTTAAAATAACCATAAATTAATATTAAAATTAATCAATAATTAATTTAAATAACTTATAAGTTAAGTAAATTAATTTAATAAAATTATATTAATTAATTTATAATTAATTTTAAACTTCCATGTATAATATTATAAGGAATATTATAATATTATTCACTTGGGCTTGCTCTTTGCACTTTGGACCACATATGACTACCTAAAACCGGGTTTTGACCAACTAGAAGTGGACTCTCCTTTCTACACTGATTGTAGAACTACTCCTTACGCTGCACACTGAAACTAATTATCGACATTAATGACCATTCACTCTTGACATCAATGACAACTCATTTACTCAAAATGTCCAACAATTTCCCCCTTTGTCATTGATGGTAACTTAATTATCTTTTCAAATTTTCTTAACATGTTTCTGTCTTGCTCCCCTTGGGAAACTGCTCCCCCTGACTCAATGCTCTCTTCTTAAATCAAATATCTCCCCCTTACTCAAATCTCTCCCCCTTTGACATCAATGGAAAAGGGTCACCTTTGGGACTCGGGACTAATAATGAGTCTCTTATCTTATCCCCTTCCCCACCTCCTCTTGATATAGTTAATCATGGGGTGGGAGTATTTCTACTCCCATGAAGCACTAATATTTACCTTTATCCACTTTCCTTCTCATCTGATTCTTTTGATTTCTCTGACTATTCATGTTCATGTCCATGTTCCTATTCTTGTTCCTATTCATGTCCATATTATTTTTTCTATTCATGTTCATGTTCTTGTTCATGCTTTATTTTAGAATGTCTGCTCTACACCACTTTTTTGTATGTCCATCATTATTGCACTTATAACACTTAATGTTATTATTCCTTGGAGGTGCAAATATCTTGGGATTTCTCTTGGTGAAGCCATATCTATTCCTGTTAGTAATTCATTGCCTTGTGACCAAATTGATTACATGAGTAGCAATACCCATGAAAATTTTGCCTATTTCTCAAGTTCCCATATTCCTATATTTCATGTGTCCTGCATTGTGAAGCTTTGTGCCCAAATTTGTGACATGAGAAACATCATCCATTGAAGTTTACTTATCTTGACCTCATTGGTCTCTTAGTCTCTCTTACCCTATGCTAGTTCATGTTCCATTTGTTCCTTTTTTGTACATTGTTATTTTCCTTGTTAAACTTTATATTTTCCCACTCATCCTCATAAGTATCACTTTCTCTTACACTATCTTCTTCTGAAGTTTCTTCTTCTTTAGAACTTGAGGTTGACTCTCCTTATTTTTTCTTTTGAGCTTATTCAAAACCAAGACCTATTTTGCTTGATGTGGGCTTTTGTGACTTGATAATCTTATCCAAATTCTTTGAGCTCCTTCCAAACTTGTGTAGCTTATCCTTATATTTCTCTACTTATTCCCTTAGTAGGGCTACTTATTGTTCTAAATTTTCACATTCTAAGACCTTTGCTTCTAACTTATCCTTGAACTTATTTGTCTTAGCCATTGACTTATTTAGATCCTCTATAAGCTTTCCTCTCTCTTCATCACATTCTTGAAATTGAAGCTCAAGTTGGGAGTTTTGCTTTCTTACCTTATTTAAAGTTTTAAGAGCATAAATAAGCTCTCCCTCAATATCAACTTCTCATTTTTTTATTTTTCCTCTATTTATTTGCTTTTGAAAATATCTTCATTATTTTTTGACTTGTCTTCTATAGGATCACCTCCTTCTTCTTCTAGTGCCATTATAATATTCTCTTCTGGTCCTTCAAGTGTATCTTCATATTCATCATCACTGAAACTGAAACCATTCTTTTTACAACTATCTTCAAGATGTCCAAAATTACCACATATAAAACACTTGAGAATTATTGGGGACCTTTTCTTAACTTCTTCTTTTTCTTCTATCAGAAATAGGACTTCATATTTATCATTATCTGAGAAACTATTATCACTATCACTTGAATACTTACTTGTCTTGCCTGCATAGTAACTCCTCTTTTGTCTTTGAAAGAACTTATTTCCTTTTCTGACTTTTCCATCCTTGTCTTTCTTTTGGTACATGTATTTTTTTGATTCCATGTTCTTATGATCCTAATTTTCTTCATCATTGCTATTTTTTGCTACTTGACAATCAGTTGCATAGTGATAATACTTTCCATAATTGAAACATCTAACATATTTTGCATCTTTAAATATTCTTGAATCCTTATTCCTTCTGCCATAATTTGTTTCTTCAACACTGGATGACTCATTGCTTGAATTTGACTTCTTACCCTTTTTCTTCTTAGTAGATTTGAAGGTTTCTTCCTTTCGGAGATTAGGTTCCTCTTTTGTTCTTAACTCAAAAGCTATAAGAATACCAAGTAACATATATCTTGTCAAAGAATAACCATCTTTTGATTCCTCTATAGCAGATATATTTTCACTAAATATTTTTGGAAGAGATCTTAAGATATTATCACAAACATCAGATTCTTCAATATCAAGTCCAAGTCCTTGCATGGCATTAACAATCTCATCTACCCAAAGTAGATAAGTACTAATTTTTTCCTCATTCTTCATTTTTAAATATTCAAATTTTCCTTTGAGATTTTGTATCTTTACCTTTTTGACACTTTTATCTCCTTCATAAATGTTTTGCAACTTATCCCAAATTCCTTTTGCATTTTTGCAATGCATAACTTTTATGAACTCTGTTCTATGCAAATATCTCAAAATTACATTCATTGCTTTTGAATTGTAATGTTGTAGAATCTTACCATATTTATCTGTAGGTGGAGTGGTTGGTGGTGTGTAGCCATTTTCAATTGCTTCCCATATTTCATTGCCAAGTGCCATTAGGTGAATCTTCATTCTCATACTTCAAAATACATAATCACTTCCATCAAATACTGGTGTTGAATTATCTGAGGACCCATTCCTACAATCCATTATGTTCTTAAAATTTTTTCCTTCAAGTTGTTAAACTCTTCCAAAGGAACCCACTCTGATACCAATTGAAGAACACAAACTTATATTGAGAGGGGGGTGAACAGTATAATACCACTTTTTACTTTTCTTTCCCAATAAATATTATGCAATGTATAGATATTAATATCAATAGTAGTAATCAAAGCAATGCACAAATCACCACACATAATAGAGACACCAATTTAATGTGGTTCACCCAATGTGGGCTACTCCAAGGAGAAAATATTTCACTAAAATTTTCTCAATCAATCTCTTGGAAATCCTTTCCCTATTACAATGTTTATGGACCTCTATCTAAAGGAGACACAAATCCCCTAATCAAGTTCATGGATCTCTATCCATAGGAAAACTCCTTTCTCCTTAGCTATGTCTGATGATCTCCTAGAAGAATTGTTGCCTCCACTGCACTGGCTAATGGATCTCTATCCACTGAAGACTCCCATCCTCACTGGCCTAGCTAATGGATCTCTATCCACTGGAGACTATTGTCCTCTATACTCTATCACCTCCAAAGATTGCTCTTTGCTCTATCTCAAATCTACATTAAACATAGTACTTCAATTTAGCACAAATTTGCTTAATCTCCATCTCTGGTCTGGCACAAACCTATCCTCAAATTTGCACCAAACTCTATCCTCAAATATACACTAAACATAGTCCTTCGGTCTAGCACAAATCTATCCTCAATATTTGTCCTCAATTTTGTACTAAACATAGTCCTTCAGTCTAGCTCAAATCTATTCTCAATTTTTTACTAAACATAGTCCTTTATTCTAGCACAAATCTATCCTCAATCTCTATCCTCAAGCCTTAACACAAAGTTTGACTCAGTAACATATCAACTCTTATAGAACTCCCCCAAACCTTAACTTAATATTTGAACAAATCAATCAATCAACTCTGCTCACAAGTATTCTCAAAGACTTATCTCAAATCTACCTTGTAAGCTTCCACAAAATCTCACACTAATCTATCCACAAGTCCTCTCTATAACTTGCCTCAAATATGCTCAACAAGTCCTTACTAGAACTTGTCCAAACTACTCATAATATCTGTCTTCAAATCTGTATTGTAAGCTTTCACAAAAGCTCACATAAATTTGTCCACAAGTCTTCTCAAAGACTTGCCTCAAATCTTCTCAACAAGTCCTTACTAGAACTTATCCAAACTCACAGAAACATAAAGAGAATTATTAGAGACATTGTAAGTGAGGACAGAGATTATCCAAACTTGTCCAATCTGCTCAACAATCTTTGTCCTCAAATAGTGTAAGTTAAGTAAATTAATTAATAAATTAATTTAATAAGATTATATTAATTAATTTATAATTAATTTTAAACTTCCCTGTATAATATTATAAAGGAATATTATAATATTATTCACTTGGGCTTCTTCTTTGCACTTTGGACCACATATGACTACCTGGAACTGGGTTTTGACCAACTGAAAGCGGATTATTCTTTCTACACTAATTGCAGGATTGCTTCTCCTTACACTACACACTGAAACTGATTATCAACATTAATGACCTTTCACTCTTAACATCAATGAAAACTCATTTACTTGAAATGTCCAACACTATATGTAGGAAAATGGGTTAGCCAAATCCACTAACAAAAATTTATTTAAAAGCATCAAGAGGATTATAGGGGAAAATAAAAATAGTTGGCATCTATTACTCAATTAAGCTTTATGGGAAGATTATTTAATAGTGAATATAGCACTAAATACCTCACCCTAATCCCTGGTTTATTGAAAATAATTCATCCTTCCCCTACACCTTGAGTTACTAGTAATAAAACTAATAGACAAAAGGAAAATTCTAGATATCACAATAGCAAAATTTTGAATGGTAGAACTCTTATCTTTTGAAGAGTAGAGGGAGAAGGATTATAATAACCTCCAAAATCACCAAGACAAAATTAAGCGATGGTTCAATAAAAGGACCATGTTTCAAGACTATCAAGTAGGCAACTTCATGCTAAAGTGAATATAGAATAAATTTGGGGAACCATAAAAAATTGGACTCATTTTGGTTTAGGCCATACCACATATTTTCCAAGCACGAACATAATGCATATAATCTAGTAGACAATAATGGCTAGATTTTTTCAATCTCAATAAATGACTTATATTTAAAATACTTTGTATAAAGTGCCACCACCCCTGTATTATATGTACCTATAAAATCCAAAAATAATTAATCCATGATCATTTTGAAAAATCCAAAAGTTGATTGGCTAAATAGAAAGCTAGCCAATGGTGATTTTAAAATTTTACACACTTCTTTACTAGACAAGCATAGCAGTTGTAATTTGATAGACATGCAAATCTCTTGCACATTCCTAATAAATGTAAAAGGTATATCATCAATAAAAGAAAAAGCATTAACCAATCACCACATTAACTACTTTAACAACCAGTTTTATGTCATTTAAATTAATACTTCGACAAGAGATGTTCTTCACAAAATATTGCAAAGTGTAGAAATCCTTGAGCTAACAAGGTGTATTGAGCAAGAATTGTGTAGCCAGTAATGGTAGCAACTAGAAAATAAGTTAGCACAAAAGGATTATAAAACAAGTTTAATATTTATGGTTGGTGATACCAAGACATTCATTAAGAAACTAGTAGATCCCTAGAAGACCATGAAAGCAAATAAGACTCATAAAAAGGTGCTACAAGGCTGCATTAGAAGAATATGAGACATGGAGATCACTTTGTGGGCCAAGAACAAGGGTATTTGAGAATCCATTGAGTAGATAATGAAAGAAATATCATCCATTATCCTAGGTTCATTTGCATGGCATTCATTCTCATATTTGTATATCTATAATCTAGTGCATATCTACCCTAAATTAGTGCTAGTAGTTGCATAGTACTATAATTACTAAATGAGAGTGGTCCAAAATTACAAATTCTAGGTACTATTTCATATTATAGCTAACCTTCTCATTGACACATTCACTATAGAAGTCAGGCCTAGGACACCCCCTAAAACTTTTACTATTGAAGACCAAAAAAAGTATTATGATCTTAGGAGGCACAAAGATGGGGGTAAGTATTTCAAATTCTAGCTAGAACAACTATATCACCCTTCATTAGGTAATATCCTTCCTAAAATCCTAATCCTAATTTTTGAGTTCAAATACCCATACATGTTCTCAATGCTAGCCATCATATTTGGACTACCAACAAACAAATATGTCTACGACTACCAAATTGCAATGGCCCATGCCATCTGTAACTCCCATTATTATGATACATCTCTAATGAGGATTCAAGCTATCTAAAAGCTTACTTGATTTCATTGATAATAAAAATGCATATTTATAGGCCATTTAGACCTTTACAAAATTTGATTGAGGCTCTTATAGATAAGAAGAATTAACTAGGCCTATCAAGATAAGGATTGACTTTACAAAAAGCCTATCAAACAACTTTTTTAGACTTGACAAATCAGAAGATAAGGCATTTCTGACATTTTAATTATAAAAATATAATTAATATTAATTAATTAGTTAAACATAAAGTTTAATTAATCAATCTATTTTAATCCTTAACACTCCTCCCAACCAAAATATCCTTAGAATTTAATGCATACAAATGGGGAGGAAAAAGAGAAAAGCACACAAATTGGAAACTAGGAAGCCCATTCTTTATCACTTTAGAAATTGGAGCAAGTATTTATAAAATGTAAAAATATTGAGTCCACTTGGTTGGGCTTGAAAAGATATTTTCAATGACTATTAATATGGCTATATTATTGTAAGTAGGATGCCTTGATTTGCTCAAAATAAATTATCACATGGGCAAAAAAATACAAGCAAAATGAATTCCTTCAAAAAGAAATATGAAGGGAATAATCCTCTAAAAATATTTTGTAGACCATACTTTATGATTTTAATATCTTTATGTGACCAATTTTAACTTATGTTGAAAAACAAACATAAAGTAATGTGCCCATAGTTTAATTATGTGGAAGAATATTGGCGGGTCTCCAAAGACATTCCATCGAACGACAATGAGACAAATGGGGTAGGAAGATGCTTCAAATGGGAGAAGGAGGATCCCAATGTAACAACAAACAAAACTCATTGGGTTGATGCAGTGCATATGGCATTCAAAGGAAAATGTAAGTTTGAGATTTGATTTCAAACCTTGATAGGTTATAGATCTATATTATTCAGTGCACGTCGTGGAGGTAGGTGATGTGACACAATAGGTGGAATGAGCCCAATATGGCATGAGCAATCTAACATTGTAGAATTGTTGATAGGTGGCACTGACTAATTGTGTATAGTTTTTTTTTTTAAATCTATTGTCTACCTCATTTTTTACTTCCATACAATAAAGTGAAAAACTACTACAAACCTTTGCATGTGTCATGTAGAAAATCTAGGTCTTATAAACTAACAAGATTAATTTATAAGTACATGGTGGCCAATTAAAGAGAATCCACATATCCAAGAAGGGGAAGACAAACATAGTGTAGGAGCTACAACATGGTGGAGGGTAGAAAGACCATGTGGAACCATAATATCCAACAATATTTTAATAGGTGGAGCTAGAGAGCATTGCATTGAATAAAGCCTATAGATACATGGCTAAGGGGTCAACCATAAATTGAGTGTGACTAGAGTACCATGTGGGTAGTAGTAGAAGGTATACCTTGCACAAGATCAATTATGTGGAAGAGTTAGAGGAACCGCTATGTGGAGTTCAATGTTGCAATGGCCATCAGTGAGATGATACCATGAATTTATAAGTTATCAACAAAAATAGCCATATTTTAGAAATTTTACAAGGGAATGGGTACGTGGCACCCATGAGTAATAGGACTAGTACACATGGAAGATAATGTTACTTCAATGAGGGAAACATCCAAGATGACTACACACAAAATTGAATCAGAGTAGCAAGATGGAGATGGGCTCAAGTAGAGACCATAATGACTAGGACAATGAGTGGGGGAGTCATGGTGGTAGTAAAATAGGTGGTCCATCGGTGACTTGATAGAGATGCAAGAAAAAAGTGAACAATAGATCAAGCAACCAGGCAGTGACATGCAATGAGAAACAAATGATGGGTTCAATGGCACTTGGGATAGATGAAGATAGTCAGATATGGCACCATGGTAGGTCTAGAAAATTAGAATATTGGAGGTGTGGGAACCAAAAATTGAATTAGTGCAAGCAAAAAATAATATGATAGTCATGATTGAGGTGGTTGAAAAACAAGGCATAGTGTTTAACACAAAGCACATAGGAGGGTCTCATGAAATATAGTTATGGTGGTAGGTGTAGGAAAACAACCTTACAATGCAAAGACATAGAAAAATACTAAGTTGACTAGAAGAGAAAAATTAAATTTTGGCACTAGATTTGTGGTGCATGAAAGAACAAAAATAGATGAGAGCAGGTCTAGTTCATTACAACACAACTAACTAGCGAGGTCATGGTAGTAGCAATGGAGTTATCAAGAGGGTATGGTGTGGGTTGTGTTGGCTTATGGTTAAGAGGAGGTCATAATGGGGTATCTAATGGTAGTCAATACATGGAGGCAATTGAAATTATATATAAGGCCACAAAAATCATGGGAACTACATAGGAATAAAGATAGTGTTGAAATAAAATGATTATTTGTTGTTTAGGAGAAGAGATAAAATAGGCTGGAGTTGAACATCCATTATTAATTAATTAAAATTTATGTTTAGTTAATTAAAAATATTTAAATCCTTAATGATCCCATTTTTATCAATCAAATAATCTTATTTTCTTTGATTGGGTTGATTTATTATGCAAAAGGATGCATGAGTAATGCATGCAATTATATATTACAAAATATTGGACCTTCTAATATACCTTGCACTTGGCTTGGCTATTTTATTATATCACATTAGAGAGCATGTCATGGATAGGAGTGAACAAGCAAAATTACCAAGGAAGAGATATGGTGGTAGTAGATTGGATAATTCTGATCAGATCCTCCAATCCCTACTATGACTTCAACAAAGAATTCCTAGAACTGGTATTGAAACTCATATGTGAAAGCTTGTCTCGATTTCCCCAAATAGTAGTTGAAATATTGTAGATCCCTTAGTTAGAATAAGGATACTAGTATTTCCTAATGGAAGGAATAATGATAAGATTATATGGTTTTGTGGGAAAACCCTTTTTGTTGTCATATTATGTCATTGACTAGGTATTTTCTATAGTGTATTATTGGCAAGTGGATGAGATAAATATCACTTTTGGTGTGGGTATAAAAAAGGTTAGTACATGTGAATTTCCTTTCATTTTTTAGCCTATTATGCTAATGGTAAAGGGGTAAGGTGAAGTCCTAAACTAAACTTGAGAGGCTAAAATTATGCAAAATACCACACAAATGTAGGTATGACCCACTCACTAAATTCAAAGATATATTGATAGAATTAAACATAGGCAAACCATAAAGATTCAAATGAGTTATATGGTCTAAAATTGAAAAACTCCAAAATAACTCTAAGGAGAATGAGCTGAAATAGAATATAAACAAGAGGCAATATTTCCCCCCTTAGAAAGATTTCTATGAGCCCAAGCATGATTATGATCTTGAGAAAAACAAAGCTCAAAAACTTATTCAAACTAATATAGCTTCAATGATAGAAAAAATAGGTTGGAAAGAGGGTAAAATAATGGAATGGTGGATATTCATATGTGAATGCAATGTACAAAAATCAAGATTCTCATTGGCTATGGACAAAAACATTTCATAAAAATATGATGAGAATATAGATACTTGGAATCCTAAGGAGGAACAAGTCAAATCCAAGATTGTTGATAGTAATGAAGAAGTGAAGGGAGAAGAATCCCTAAAATGATAAGGAGAAATAGAAATTGAGCAAATATGTTTTGGAGAAGAACATATTGATAAAGACATATCAATGCCAAAGAAATAATGAGCTAAAATTACCAATGTAATAGATCTAAAAGAATAAAATATCATTTAAGTAACTCTAAAATCACATCAAGAAACTTTGACATTCATCCCACCTAAATTCTAGTAAGAAATGTACCCAAAATTATCAAAAATCATTGGAAAATGGGGATACACTAGAGGAAGCTTAAGGAAAATGGCCATTGGATCACAAGAGCTCTTAAAATTATAGCAATGACCATAAAAATTGGCTTTGGGATCCTCATTTTCTAAATATCCTATTGTTGAAGCCAAAAAGAAAATAAGTAAAAGGCCCATGCTAGAGACTTCATTAGGACTAGACCTTAAGTTCTCACAAGGGCTACCTAAGCACGAAAAATTACCTAGAATAAGAGGCATCAACCAAGACTACATAGAAGCTAAGCCAAGCCATAAAAAGCAATGAAGAATTTAATGTGAGCATAAGGTCATATCTACAAAAGTTTCCAGGAACACCACCTTCTAATCATTCTACCCCAAAAATAGAACAAGGGATGAAAAAAAGGAAACTCAATCCTTTAAGATAGCTACAAGAAAGAGCATCTAAGAAAGACAAAAGCAAGGCCCAATTTTGGTAATAGGATAAATAACCATATCAACAATAGAGTATCCACAAGTTAAAAAAATAGGTACAATATCTCAAATACCTACATCTACTTCTCCTCCTCTTGTTCCTACTAATATTCCCTTCCCTTCTCCTCTGCCACATAATTCCCCACTAAGACCAATTGCTTAAGAAATAGCAATGCTTGAACCACCTCATATCATATCCACTATGCAAATACAAATTCCCATGAGTACTATTATTTTGACTATTCAAAAAATCCCTCCATATATATTTCCTATTATACAACACATCTTCTTGACATTACCACCTCTCAATCATCCATCCACTATTATTGTCAACAATCTTAAAGGAATGAGCCAAGAAGCCCAAAATTAGTGGAAAATAAACCACCAAGGAAATAAAATAAGTGGGCACCCCCTAAGCTAATAAAAATGGTTAACTCCACTACTTATCAATAGTTGAAGGTCATCACCACTCTAAAACTTAACTAGCAAAAATAAAATATGACGTCATATGACTATCACATAACAAGACAAGCATTATACATTGTTTGATTACCATTAGACTAGGTTCTTAGACTTAGGTCATAACTATGTACCTCAAAGGTGATAGGATGAGAGATAAATGCAATAAATTTGCAAAAATAATAAATATCCCTAAAGAAATGACAAAGGAAGAAAATGATGTGAAAAATAATTTGGAAAGTGAGATTCAAAAGCTAAAGAGGATGATTATGAAGCTCCCTGAATCAAATATTGATAGAGAAAATGCAAGGTATGCAGTAGGAGTTGGAAGGAGAGAGGGAAAAGTATCAAGCCTCTTGCTTCTCCCAAAATATGCCAATACAACTAAAGAAGGAAAGCTAGAATAAAATCCTCTAAAGCTCTCTCAAAGCCTAACCAATCATTGACTATCTATAAGTCAACATAGAAGTCATAGAAACTACAAAGAAATATTTAGCACAAGCTCAAGCTAAGATAGAATAGGTAGAAGCCATGATCAACATAGTTGGAAGAAGATTTGAATCAGCATATAAATCCATCACAAATAGAGAATGGAGCATAGAAATATATGTTTATCAAAATTTAATAAAATGAAATAAGCTAATTCAACAAGTATGGGAGATGATGGATAGGTTGTAGTTGAAAGAAGAGAAAATTATGGGCCTCGAAAAAGAAGTAGAGACCTCAAATTTATATATTTTTGGGTTAAAGAGCTTTAAATTTGTACTAAACTCTAGGCTCAAATAGAATTACTATCCAATGATGAATATGAGCTAAACCAATGGCAAGAACCTATTGGAGAGACCCAAGTATTAGGATTCCTAAATAAATTATCTATAATACAAGCTAAATTTCAAGATATGGCAAGGATATATAAGAATCCTTCATACAAAAATGCCTATCAATTAAAATTAATCAATGAAGAGATCAGAGCAATTTGGCATCCTTCTTTAGAAACTCAGGCAATGGTCCATCAAATACTTTAGAAAGTATAAAATATCTTGGCTACTAAATATGGGTAAGAAGAAGAACAAGAGGAATATTCAGAAGAAGTTGGTGATGAACAAGTAGAATAGAATGTAGTAGTAGAAGTCCTAACTACTAATATTATAAGGGTACAAGATTATCAGAAGACACTTGACATGCAAGAGTAGGTAGAAGATATAGCAAGCCTAGAACATGATCCCTCAACACCCCAATAATAAATTCAAACATAATAGGCATCTTGGGAAAAAATTATTGGAGAACACATGAGAGAGCCAGCTACATAAAGTAAGAATTATTTTGGAAAAGGTGCCATTTTAGAAAAAGGACCCTAGTGTTCAAGCACCTGGAAGATCTACCTATGGTAATTTGTTTGACTTAAAAACATACCTTTTAGTTATACTCAAGAGGATTTTGCTTGTTGTAATAAAGGATTGTTTCCTTATATTTTACTTTCTTCACTACACCACACACTCACACTCACTTCATTTTGAATTGCCCCTTTTTTTTACTCCATTTCCATGTTCACTTCCCTCTCTATAGTATCCATTGTCACCATCCATCATACTTATCATCTTAAAAATTACTTCTCTTACATCATTATGAAGTTCCCCCACCTCTTGAAATTTTTAACTTTGTACCCAAAAGGATAAGCCCTTTAAGTTATTAAATTTTACAAGAAAAATTCCCTAGAAGGCACCAAGAATGTAGGTAAAAATTATGCCCTCATTCGCAAACACTTTTGTTGATATATTTCTCAAATCCCACCAAGGAAGGATATGCCAAATTTTGTCTTGAATACCTTGTAGCATAGATAGCAAAGATCCTAATACTTCAATCCAAAACTAAACCCCAAGGTAGTCAAATATTTCCCTCCAAAAATAAACTTGGGGAAATGCAAATCTAAACTGTACCAAATTTGGAATTTTCCAACCAATATCATCAGCAAAAGTGTTTTAAAAGTTCCAAAACATGTTAAGCGCTTGAAGGTAATAAAGTCAAATTTTTAAAAAGTAAGAGCAGTGCAACCCTAACATCAATCAAAGATAGCTATCTTAGCTCAAGGCCAAAATTGAACAAATTTAGACCTACCTAAGCAATGACGTCAACATTTCCATGATAAAGTCTAAAAATATGCAAAAGAGACCAAAGTGGAACAAATTCATATCTTCAAAGTGGAAGTGCCATGAAATCCCAAAGTGCATAAAGTTGGAAAACCAAGGAAATATCTAAGAGAAAACAAAATTGGACTTTGTTGAGCAATGATGTCATCAATTCACCCTAAAATTCCATATTTGGTTTCGAAGGTCCTCCAAGCAATTAAAATATCTGATACTTCCATGAACTAGGCTTTGATACACATCTACCTAGAATATCTCTTTCAAGGCAACAACTACCTCAATGCCTTCCAATTAGTCAAGCCAAATCCATTAAGCTCAAAAGTGACATCTCTAATAGATAGTTGCAACAGCTCAACCATTTGCAATAGAAGATGGTTGAAAGATTTGTGGACTATATTGCAAACACATTTGGATTAAGATACAAGATAAAATCTAAACTGGCCACATCAACAATACAAGTAGTTGAACCAATGCAGTACAAGAGTGATAATTGCTCCTAAGAGCACTCTCTTTCAAACTGTATATCTAACAAATTTATAACAATATTATAAATCTCACATTGCAAGATCAAAAAGTAGCCTATAAATAGTCTAGTAGACCTCAAAATGAAGGTCAGCTCCATAGCATTTTCCTAAGCATGTGTTGTGTAATTACTACTACCAATTAATAAAAAGTGAAAGTTGTTTGACCTCCATTGATATTGATATTGTAGATTTTTATGATTGAATGTCATGTTGTAATTCATTTGTGTTACACTTCATGATTAGTTTATTATATTAAAGTGAATTCTACCCTTTGGATTATTTTTGTATTCCTCTTCATAAATTATTTAGAATGATTAAGCATACAGTTGGAATTAAATGAACTTTATGATATGTTTGACAATGGTTGTTCTCTTAAGTTTCATTGGAAGTTAATTATGTTAGGATTTTATGCAATATGTATTCAATTTTGCTATGTTATATCCCATGCATCATTCAACAATCGTTCTTAACCTTTACTTCTTTCTAACCCTTCTATTTATTACTTTTATCTTAAACCCCTATTCTGATTTTATAATCATTTCTAGGAGCCAACCTACTTTGGAGGTTGAGCTTGGGAGAAGCCCCAATCATCTAACATTGGCTAAATTATAGGGCACACTTCATACACTTAGGGAGATTTTAGACCAAAAATGACATAGTGGGAAGCCCTATGGATGAAGGGATACCCTATGAGGAAATCTCTAGGGTTTTTATACAAGGTCAAATCCTCATCAAATTTGATCTTTGTGCATTTTTAGACCTTGTGGGATCAGGTTTATGTTTCTTACGGGTAAGGAAAGGAAAAACAAGGAAATAAAATGACAAAAAGCATAAAACATGAAAGTAAACTTGTAGAAAAGTAATACCTAAGCTACAAGGGTGGTGTGGTAAGATCAAGGTTATCCTCCCACTTGTATGAATAAGATAAAAATGAATGCATTAACCACCGTCTAATAGATACAACTTGAGCACACTTCATACATAACCCAAAATTAATAACATACTTAAGAAGTAGGATAAATCAAAATTAGTCATAGTTTCCATTCATGTGTTGAATAATTACAAGGCATGTGACTTAAAGAGGCTCAATGCTACTTAGATAGTGGCTCAAGGTTCAAGCCTCACTCATATAATCGAGGACTAAAAGGAAGAGCTTACAAGGTTAGATAAGAGGTATGAGCAAGTAGCTTCCAATGCCTTTACAATGGAGTTTCTAGGCCTATTTATAGGCTAGGATTGAAGGACCTTCCCCTCATAATAGGGAATAGGTGTGTTGGGTGTGTTAGGTGTGGTATATTTTATGTAATAAACCATTATCTTTTAATGGTTGTCTATTTTTAATTATGGTTTTTGTAATGGATAAAGGTGCACCGTAAATATTGAATGCAACCTTATCCGAAATATGTGATGTATTACCTATTTATAGGCCTGTGTTGTCAATGGAAACTTAGTTTTTAGATTATCATTTATTTTCCTTTGTCTATTGTAATTGTATCATTGGTATTAGATCTAGGTTGTGGAAACAAGGCTAGTATCCTCTTCTCCTAGGCTGATATTTGTTTAGACGAGGAATGAGAATGCCTCTATAGTTAGATCTGTTGAGAGAAGTTACATTCTATTTTAGACATTTTTTTCATTGTAGAATTTTTATGGAATTGTTGATTCCATTTTGCAGTTTCATCCCACTTTGCCTAGAAATTTTTGATAATTGCCAAACTCCATTTATCTTCATTGTTGTTTTTGCATGAGTTCGTGATCTAGAGCTACTCATTTATGGTGTGTTTTTTGGAGCATTGATCTAAATTTTTAAGACCTCCATTTGATTTACGGTGTTTGTGCCTCTCACCATTTAGATAAATCTACCATTTTTGGTTCATTTCTATAGTTTTTAAGGATAATTTGGCAATTTTTCGATGGAGATCATCCATTTTTGGCACCACATTACTATCTCACACACCCACACAAATTCTTGGCATGTGTTTTCAGTGGGTTACCTCATTCGATAAGGTGATTTCAACTTTTCTACGGTGATCTGTAAGCTCCTTAGCATCATGTCTCTCTCCTGGGAGCTCCGATGCACACTTTGTGACCTTCCTCAATAATTTTTGGCCTCAAATAATTATCGATGAGTGACATTTCACTTTCTAAAGGTTTCATCGAAAAAATTAAACATTTTTTTATGCTCATTTTCCAGTGGCATTTATTTTTGTGACATCTTTTTGTTCATCGTTGATCCACCCAAACCTCATCTTGGTCATATTTCCATCCATCATTGGGCTTCCACTCCGTAATCAGTGGAACCTTCCTTTATTGAATAGTCATTGGACGTTGTTGTCCTTGCCATTAATTAATGTCATTAAAAAATAGTCATTGGAATTTGTTGTCCTTGACAATAATTAATGTCATTCAAAAATAGTCGTTGGACATTGTTGCCCCCTGAAGGTCATTGAAAAAAATTTAATGTCATTGTCATTTAAGGTTACCTAGTTGCAATTATTTAATATCGTGGATACTTGCCAATTCAATTGACCTTTGAAAATTGCATTTTTATCGGTTTCTTATTCCAGGAGTCCTCTTGCAATTTTTCATTTTTATAGGGCAATTATTTATCTGAGTATACCCTTGTCTATACTCATTGGAAAGCTCATTTCGATCTCTAACCATCTGTCATGGTATTTTTTCCTTTTACCCTTGTTTTGTCTCCCAAGTTGTGTCCCAAATAATTCCTTCTTCTTGAGCATGCATCTTTGCATTCTAACAACCATTTTGTTATTTTTTGGCTTTTGTTCCTAGCTTGCACCATACATATGGATTCCAACATAGCCTTAGCCAAAATATATACCAATCATTCCGCTACATTGGCTATTGTAGTCAATTCTTTGATAGATAAACTTTAGGACGTCACACTCAAGTCCTCCTCATCTCATGCCAAATGTGAAGTTCATATTTATGAAGGTTCTCGAGATCCTACTATTCTGAATACTTGGATCCTCGACATGGAGACCTGGTTTGACTATAGTCAAACAATGGAGGATGACAAAGTTCCATTTGCTAAGCTAAAACTTTTTGGTATGGCTAAAGTCCTGGTAACTGAACTCCACATTATCACATGGGATGACATGGTCAAAGCTTTGAATGCCATATTTTATCCATATCATTATGATGCCAATTTACATATTTATTGGCTTCATCTTCGCTAGGGACAGAATCAATCAATTCAATATTATGTGTATTAGTTCAACAGGTTACATGTTTTGTTGTGCATTATTGATCCTGTAGATTCCATGATTCTAAAGTTTAA
Organism: Wollemia nobilis; assembly: GCA_028583015.1. NCBI lineage: Eukaryota > Viridiplantae > Streptophyta > Pinopsida > Araucariales > Araucariaceae > Wollemia > Wollemia nobilis. The sequence goes on along the minus strand of JAQPPZ010002189.1, from coordinate 1,476,615 downwards.
GAGTGGTCTTCTTGAAAAAATTTTCTATGAGTTGAAATATACTCCGTGCACCACACTTGATGATGTGTTCAACCATGCTCATCTTGTGGAGGAGAAGTTCATTGCACAACATCAAGGTCCTCACTACTCGTCTGGTGGATCCACAAATGAGTCTCATCAATAGCAACAAGCACCAAGGCACTCTTCTTCTTTCTCCCCTTCTTCTAATAATACCTCTTCTCATAATTCCCATGCTTCTAAGAAAATATTTCATTCTTCTTCTACTTCTCAACCATTTTGTCGCTATTGTAAAATACCAGGGCATGACAAATCTGCATGTCCCAAGTTACAAAATTCTAACAAGAAGAATCTCATTGTAAATTTTAATGAGGGAACATTTGAAAACCCCATTAAGGCTACTAGTGAGGCAGAGATATTTGAGGAGTTGGGGGAAAAATTGAATTATGTCACTTTGGTGCATCATAGTTCCATAGCTCATAACTGCGATAATTTGTTTGTAACACATGCATATTGCTGCATAATTTTGTTGTAGATTGTATCATTGATAATGGCTCACATAAAAATTTTATTGCACAGTCCATTGTTGATAGGCTTAAAATTCCCACCAAACCTCATCCATTTCCATACACTCTTGGGTGGAAGGATGATAACAACACTTCACAGATCACACACACATGCTCAATTGCTTTTGCTTTTGGCCCTTCCTTCCAAGATAGGATCACTTGTGATGTGACACCAATGGATTATTGTGGGTTATTATTGAGTAAGAGATATTAGTATGACAAGCATGCCACTTATGATACCTATCATAATACATACACTTTGTAGTATGAGAACAAATATTTTTTTATTTGTAGTGTTCCACCCACTACACATCAGGATTACACTACTTTGTAGATGGCACAACTCATTGCTTTGATTTTTAGCACATACCTATAGCATAAAATTTAGCCATGAGTCCTTTTATCCACTTCATAGCACCTGTATTAGGCTCATGTTCTTGTTGCACCTACAGTTCTTATTGTACTAGTAGTTGTTTCTATTGTACCTCCAAGTGTTCCTATTGCACCTATTGTTGTTCCAGTTCTTCCAGTAATTGTTCCTATGGCTTTTGTACCTACTCCTATTTTTGCACCAACATCTCTTCGTGTTTCTCATTCTCCTTCTCTATTTGTATATCCTCCTCCAGTTATTCATTTGGTTCCCACCACTCTACATCCTACCTTCATCACATTGCAAGACTTTTAGTGTTTGGTGGTATATTCAAAACTGCCATTCATACACACTCATCCTATTCATATTGGCAGTCCACATTGCATTCACATGGAGCCTCATTATGGAGCATCTCCACAGCCTCCAGGAGTCACACCATATTCCTTTCCTTTTGAAAGCATTGGAGGCCAATGCTTCTATGATGGGGAGGAATGATAGGGATTAGGTGTGTTAGGTGTGGTATATTTTATGTAATAACCATTATATTTTAATGGTTATCTATTTTTAATTATATTTTTTATAATTGATAAAGGTGCACTGTAAACATTGAATGTAACCTTATCAAAAATATATGATGTATTGTCTATTTATAGGCCTATGTTATCAATGGAAACTCAGTTTTTGGATTGTCAATTGTTTTCCTTTATCTATTATAATTGCTCCCATATCACCTCCTAAAATTTATGTATAAGGTTCATGAGTTATTCTCTATTTTACAATCAAAATCCTTCTACAACTACAATCGATAGCCTTGACATCTTTGGATCCAATGATATCAATGTTTGAGGCTTTGGGTTCTCGGATGGAAATTTGTTACCATATTTCATTATTTTGGCTCTAGGGTGGTTACCCAAGTAAATTCTTGCTAGGTTATTTTGAATCTCCTACTTGCTGGCATGGAAGGTATGGCCTCCTTGACTAGCATAGGCTAGTAGGGTAGGATTGCCTATATGGTGGGTTGTTATTATGGCTACCATACAAATAATTCTGACAAGCAATACCATAAAAGTCAACTTTAAAGGCCTATGGTGGATGCCTTTTAGTTACCCTTGCACTGATTTTCCCTACTTTTTAGGTAATCATTACATGTTTAGACTAAGGTGGAGATCATTTTTTACCAATATTGAGCCTTCTTTGATTGTGTCCCAATGCTTCCTTTTTCTACTTTCAACTGGTTACCAAGTATTTAGCCTTATCCATAATGGGGCCCTTTCTCCTTTTATATTTTGCTCCATCAAAAGGATCAACACAAGCCATCAAATAGAAAATCAATGGCCTATGGGCCTTGACACCTTCAATTTGCCTACTTTAGGTGAAAAATCACCAACTATTGATGAGAGATCTAATGGTCAGTGTAGCTCAAAACATATTTGGCTTCCTTTGTACTATATATTTGGTGCCTACCCTTTTTACTAAATATAGGTTGTCCCTTCTGTAGATACCAAATTTTGACTTGCCTAGCCCAAAAACATCCTCAAACAAGGAACCAAATAGCACATCATCAAGACACCCTAACCATGAAAAATTAGATACCAAATTTTGCACATGTCATAAATTTTAAAACCTACTAAAAGTCATCAATTACCTTACCTTCAAAATCCTTTTGATCAAGCAAATCAAATCAATCATCTTTATACCTAAATTTAGGGTGTTTTATGGCCCTAAAAGTAAGATCATTTTTTTTATACATTTTGGCCTATTAAATAATCTACAAACTTCATAAAAATACCACCATTAGAACATTCTTGAAAAGAGCTTTTTGATGAGTATAGATATGCCTATGTTTGAATATCGATTGATGCCTCAATTGCACAAAAACTACACATAGGCAGGACAGTTGCAAAAACACCACAAGTTGTCAAAAATACCAGTGGAAATTTTGTACACTTGTGGCAAATTTGCGAACAACTCATTTTAGGTCATTTGACTAGTCAACTATCCTCTTGACAAAAAACACCATCCACTATCAAATTTGCCAATGGAATATTTAAAAAAATGGGTAGAATCATTTGGAAAGAACCAAAAGCATGTGGATTCCTTCATCCCACTTCCTTCCTTGATCACACATGCTTCAGCTCATCCCTATGCCTACGAATTTGAATTTTGGTTTTCCCCTTAATAGCATTTTGAATCCATTTTCCTCCTAAATTACTCCTCTAAATGTCTATAAATAGATCCCATGGGAGGGGCATTCATAAAGCATTATCAAGCTATTAAATCTCTATATATTTTTCTTCTCAAGCTCTCTTTCTTTCATTTCTCTATTCACTTTCATTATAATCATCTTCAAGAGAATTTGGGGAAAGTGCAGCAAGGCATAAGGGCTTTGGAGCAAGCCATATTCTCTTTTTGTTGCCATCAAGGAGGAATTTTTATCTATGAAGAGGAGGTTCTATTAGGATTTTTTTGTAATCCTCCATTCCCTGTTTGTTTTCTCTTTATTTTGCTTCTTATTTGATGTATTCTCCCTTAACTGCCTTGCTAACACTTAAGTTTACTTTTCAGCTATTAATCTTCATTTTTTGTACCTCTAATCACCATTTTGCAGCTCTCTAACAAGTTTCTTGTGTCTATTTTGATTTCATTTATAGTCATATCCATTTATTTTGAGTTTCTAATCATTTTATGTAGGCTTGTTTCTCTTATTAGATTACTAGTTCATGCCATTTCTCTCCCTTTATACAATTTTTAGTTGCTAATATTTGTTTGCTGCAATTTACTTCTTTATAACAGACCATTTTTCACATTCTAACTCTTATTTGTAGTCATTCTAATAATATCTTGTGCCTCTTAATTTTATTTGTAGCATATTCTTATTTTTTTGCATCACTAATCAATTTGTGTGGGGCTATTTGGTTTTATTTTGCTCACTAACTCACTATTTTTCTTCTTATTCAAGCAATTTCCAGCCAATTTACTTTATCATCTTGTTACAACTTCATTTGTAGTCACATATGCTTTATATTTGCTTGATAAAACATTGTTGCAGGCTGATTTTCATGTTCTAATCATCTTATATATGCTCTAACATCTTACTTGCAAGCTTATTTCTCTCTTTCCCACTACTCTTTTCATGCTTTCATCATTAATATTTGTTATACATTAATATTGCTCTTGTTTGTAGGCCCATGTACTCACATTGAACTCATATTCATTTCATTTGAAAGCATATTATCTTTCTAATCATTTCATTTGTAACAACCCAATCTAGCACATTGGATTCACAAAGTGAAAATTTCAACTGGTGTGAGGAATAGACATGACACAAGGCAAAAAAAATTTATGCATTTATTTTGATAACCACCCAACATTTTATTAGTATGAGGTATAGAAAGCCTACTTTTGGAAATATTGATCGTTGTATATGGTCTCCCAAGTGGATGAGATTGGCCAAATCCCGTAGAAGGTTCATTTTGTGAACCTATCTTCTCATCCATGAGAGTGCAGGTTCACGGTTGGGGTTATCCTCTAGGGCCCATAACACCTAGAGGGTGGATGCATACTCTCCCCATACCTTAGCATGGACTTAGGTTCCTTTTGACCTAATTTATATCCTATATTATAAATATGCAAGGGATTAGTGTATATATACCTTGTACCTAATTGAGGGTCCTACTTCATTGGAATCAAATAAGGCCTTGCCACTATAGTGTCTCAAGACCTGGTATCACTTGTCATAGCACAATTAATTATGATTTGTCTCATACCAACCATTGCAAAGTAATCATAATATGTACAAGGACCCATCACTGTACTACTCATTCAGCAACCTAGAGGTGACGTCCCATACCATCTCTCATTACCTTCATGTCTTGACCTTTCACATCAAGAAGACAACTGTTTTCGAATCACAGTAATTGCCTAACATACAATCACCAGTATTGGGTGTTTGTTACAATAGTTATTCATCCTCCATGATGAGTTAGTTAGGTAAACAATGGAGATCATGGTTATTCATCCTTCCGAATGAATTTTGATTTAAGAGTTAAATGTATCTTGGTATAGATTGCAATTTACACTTTACCAAGTGTAATAATGATTTAATAATGGTTTAATTAGACATGTCACACTTTCAAACATATTATTTTCAAAATAATATTCTATTTAAATATATCTATATATTTGAGCATTCTAAATAAAGCATATAATCAAAATAATATAAATTTATATAATTCATGTTATAATTGTCGAGCTACCTCTGAAGTTAAAGAACAAATTTCAGATTAACTTATTTTACTTTACCAAGCTATACTAAGGAAAAATTACAATATAAGTCAACATTTGGAACCTATAATCATTTCTAAAGAATTTCAATAAATAAAATATCTTTTCTTATAGCCAAACTTGACATCAACTATGTAACAAAAATTATGTTATTAACATAAAGGTACAATATAATAGAAATCACTAACAACTTAAGAGAATAACCTTTGGTAATATTCAAAGGAATATTGACTTTTAAACAAGTTTATAATATATGATTTTAAATTTAGGTGAGGATTGTGAATGCAAACTTTCTCCAAATGGTCTGATTAGAAATCATCAATGCAAATGAAGGTAAGATAAAATTACGCGTGTGTGCTATTGCGCACTACAAGGAAGAACAAATTTAAGCTATTCTAGATACTTATTGAAATGTAAGTGAACCTCATTTATTCTTCGATATTGACATATCATTCTTTTAAAAGCCACATTATGCTCGTAAATTAGCCAAATTATGCAATGTCTAATTGAACCGGGTAACCAAGCAATAATTATTGAAATTATAAGAGCTAATATGAATGTGGTTCTATATAACCATTGAAATTTTATTTTGTACACTCTAAAGCCATATTTAAACCAATCCTTTAATCGAAAGGAAGCAATATGTCTATTGATGTAAACTCTAAACATTCACTAAATTTATTCATTCTAAAATTCAACTAGACTATTAATAAGCTGAATATTTAAAGGTGAACCTACTATCTATTAATAAATCAAGTTATTCATTCCCTAATGTGAAGGTGATATGATATTCATTAAATTCTATTTTCTAAATGATAATAAATATTCTATAGAAAGTCCAAATTACATTTATATAACAAATCTAAGATTTATTTCAATGCCAAAAATAATATCACAATTGTTATAATTGCACGGTTAGTCACAGATAAGATATACACTCTAGAATTATTTTAACGAATGAAAACAATGCTTTTAATGAAAACATTATAACTCAATGTCAATTAAACTTTTCTCTAATAAAATAAATTCAATTCTTTTCCAAGAAGACATCAATACTTCAATACAGATTTGTCTTCATCCAAATTACAGATTTCTCATTACTTGAGAAGAAAATTTTATAGGATCACATCAAGATCCAACCATTCAGATTGAATTACAATAACCTTTAATAGGTTTCTATGATATATTTAGTTCAATCTTAGGCACTCATTGGCAGCTCTCAGCTCCCTTTTTTGCAACCTTAACTGCCAAGCCAATAGTAGCATCAGAATGGCCCAAGGAAATTGGATAATAACCTTAGACTTAAGTGATAGGTCTTAAATTCAAAGGGTTTTCCAAGTAGATAATATCTCTAGATCTTGAGAGCATGCACGACTACCACCAGTTCCAGATAATGGGTAGTAGATTTTATTTTGTGCTTATTCAACTTTTGAGATTCATATGCTACAACTACTTCATCTTGAGTAAGGACTCCTCCTATCCCTTCAATAGAAGCATCTATGAAAATTTTAAATTTCTTATAGGGGTCTGGTATTTTAAGAATGGGGGTAGTTACTAATTTCTCTTTCAAATTTTTGAAGACTCTTCACATTAATTTGTCCATTTGAAAGCCTTTCCCTTCCTCTAAATATTTGTTATTGGATGTGCAATTTTTGAAAACCCTTTCACAAAACGTCTATAATAGCCTGCCATACCCATAAAACTTCATACCTTAGTGACATTTGTGGGTGAAAGCCAATCTATTATGGCTTAAATTTTCTTGGGGTCCATAGTAATTCCGTCAGCAGAGATAATATGCCCCAAATACTATACTCGAGATGTATAAAACTCACACTTAGATAACTTCCCATACAACTAATTATTTTTTTTAGAATTTCAAGTATAGTCCTCATGTGCTGATCATGCTCACATTTTTTTTAGGATTAGATTAAAATATCATCAAGAAACACAAGTACAAAATAATCTAAATTCTTGAAACACACTGTTCATAAGGTTCATAAATGCAGATAGGGCATTTGTTATGCCAAATGGTAGAACTACGAACTCATAATGACCATATCTAATTTTAAATATTATTTTATGGGTGTCCTCCCAAATTCTTAACTAATGATACCCATATCTTAGAATATTGTGGCCCCTTTCAACTTATCAAAAGATCATCAATTCTGGTAATGAATACCTATTTTAATAGTGAACCTTTTGAGCACTCGGTAATCTATGCACAACCATAGAGGTCTATCATTTTTCTTAACAAATAGGATAGGAGCACCCCATGGTGACATACTAGGTTTGATGAGTTCCTTTTTTTATAAGTTTTTGAATTTGTATCATGAGCTTCTATAATTCAATAGGGATCACTCTATATGGTGATCTTGCAATCAACGTCTTCTTTCAGTATGCTCTTTTAGGGCATTTGCTTGCATAGTGAGGACCACCATACACATAGCATCTAGCCAAGAGAGCTCTATCCTTTCTATTGTCCTCATTGTTTTTTAAGATGTTGATTCTTTTCCTTTTTCTTAGAATAGTGTTCTCTACTCATTTCTCCCTGGAAATTCCTTTTTATCCCATTTGTCCTTGTTGCCTTGAAATCTATTTCTATTTATATTATCTAACTTGGTCTTATCCCCTTAATTATTTTACTTTGATCATTTTACCACCTTACAAAGCCTACACTTTTTCTTTTTCTGAGTTCTTCTTTATCTTAAAAGTCCTTTGATAATTGAAATATTATTTCCTAGCCTTCTTATTTGGTTTCTCCTATTGATCCAGATTGTAGGCTTTAGGAAGATCCTCAAGATTAAGCAAACTAACTATGGATCTATTTTTTGGGTGCAAACCCAAAATAAATTTTTGATGGTACTTACAAACAGGAAAATTTTCTTGTTGTAAGATGGAGAATTCAATAAATTTTTCTATATAAAAGTACTTGATCAAAAACCTCTTTTTGAATTCTTCTAAAAAAAGGTCTCCCACTTGAGATCAACAACTTCAATGTTCTTGCCCTTCTTTTAGGTAGTCCACAAATCTAAATTTGTTCCAACTAGATGGATAAATGCCCATTGGATTCTAATGAAAGGATTTTCATAGAGTAGTATGTTTCAACTCATTTAGCCAATTTTCAACTACATATCCATCTTCCCTACCATTAATTTGTCGATGTTTACATTTTTTAATATCTACTCATTTCCTTCTAGTCCCTTCTAATTTTTCCTACCTCACCTTAGGCTCTTTACCCCTAGTTAAATTTTATATCAATTTATGTTGTTGCACAATAAATTCATGTTGTTGAGCCATATGGGCTCTTCATTGATCCATCTGATCCTGGAGTAATTATTTTGGTCAATTTGCCACCCTCCTTGATAGGTTCACTAACTTGTGGCTCATTTACATCTTTCATTATTCTTTTCTTTCAGGGTCTATTTAATCACATCCTCGCCCTTGACTTCTTTTCTGGTTTCTTTTCTTACTATCTTATGGAGTCCCTTTCATGGACTAACAACTTGCTCTTCTTGCTGATTTGTTATGGTTTTATTTGATTATCCTTTTCTTAACACAGGAGCCAATTTTCCTTGGATGCAAAAAAATTATGTTTATTGTTTGGTTTAGGTCTTTCCAAGCTCACAAAGTTGACACAAAGAATCCTATGACCTAAGGATCTTGTGGTCTAGGATTTCACAACCTAGGGCTCTAATACCAACTATAAAAACCCAGATCTAACACACCTGGTTGTACAACTCAGTCTAGCACATTGGATTCACAAAGTGAAAATTTTGGTTGGTTTGAGGACTAGACCTAACACAAGGTAAAAAATTTAATGTATTTAGTTTGATGACCACCCAATATTTTATTAGTACGAGGAATAGCAAGCCTACTTTTTTTAATACTGACCACTGCAAATGGTCTCCCAAGTGGATGAGATTGGTCAAATCCCATAGAAGGTTCATTTTTTGAACCTATCTTCTCATCCACAAGACCACGATTTCATGACTGGGGTTATCCTCTAGGGCCCATAACACCTAGAGGGTGAATGCATACTCTTCCCATCCCTTATCATGAAGGACTTAGGTTATTTTTGAACTAATTTATATCCCATATTTTAAATATTCAAGGGTTTAGTTTATATATGTCTTATACCTAGTTAAGGGTCCTACTTCATTGGAATCACCTAAGGCCTTGCCACTACACTGGATCAGGACCTAGTATCACTTGTCATAACATGATTAATGATGATTTATCCCATAAAAATTATTGCAAAGTAATCATAATATGTACAAGGACCCATCACTGTACTACTCGTTTAGTGACCTAAAGGCGATGTCCCATACCACCCTTTGTTATCTTCATGTCTTGACCTTTCACGTCAAGAATACAACCGCTCTCAAATCATAGTAATTACCTAACATACAATCACCGATATTGGGTGTTTGTTATAATAGTCGTTCATCCTCCATGATGAGTTAGTTAGGCAAACAATGAAGATCATGGTTATTCATTCTTCACGATGAATTTTGATTTAAGGGTTAAATGTATCTTGGTATAGATTGTAATTTGCACTTCTACCAAGTATAATAATGATTTAATAATGGTTTAAATAGACGTGTCACACTTTCAAACATATTATTTTCAAAAGAATATTCTATTTAAAGGTCTCTATATATTTGAGTATTCTAAATAAAGCATATAATCAAAATAATATATATTTATATAATTCATGTTATAATTGTCGAGCTACCTCTAAAGTTAAACTACCTCTAAAGTTAAAGAACAAACTTCATATTAACTTATTTTATTTTAACAAGCTATACTAAAGAAAAAATAAAATATAAGTCAACATTTTGAACCTATAATCATTTCTAAAGAATTTCAATAAATAAAATATCATTTCTTATAGCTATACTTGACTAAAACTATGTAACAAAGATTATGTTATTAACATAAAGGTACAATATAATATAAATCACTAACAATGACTTAAGAGAATAACCTTTGGTAATATTTAAATGAATATTTACTTTTAAACAAGTATATAATATACAATTTTAAAGTTAGATAAGGATTGTGAATGCAAACTTTCTCCAAATGGTCCGATTAGAAATCATCAATGCAAATGGAAGTAAGGTAAAACTACGCGTGCGTGCAATCACGTACTACAAGGAAGAACAAATTTAAGCTACTCTAGACACTTATTCAAAGGTAAGTGAACCCTCATTTATTCTTTGATATTGTTAAAATCCACATTGTACCCGCAAATCAGCAAAAGTATACGACGTCTAATTGAACCGGGTAACCAACCAATAATAATTAAAATTCCAAGAGCTAATATGAATGTGGTTCTATATAACCATCAAAAGTTTATTTTGCACACTCTAAAGGTGAATTTATACCAATACTTTAATAGAAAGGAAGCAATATATATATTTATGTAAAATCTAAACATTCACTAAATTTATTCATTCTAAAATTCAACTGAACTATTAATAAGTTGAATATTTAAAGATGAACCTAATGTCTGTTAATAAATCAGGCTATTCATTTGCTAATGGAAAGGTGATATGCTATTCATTAAATTCTATTTTTTAAATGATAATAAGTATTCTACATAAAATCCAAATTACATTTATATAATAAAGCTAAGCTTTATTTCAATGCCAAAAAAATATCATGAATGTTATAATCATATTGCACGATTAGACACATATAAGATATACACTCTAAAATTATTTTAACGAAAGAAATGAAAAGCATAAACTTATTTTAATATCATTTCTATACATACATGATAATGTTCTTAATGAAAACATTATAACTCAATGTCAACTAAACTTTTCTCTAATCAAATAAATTCAATTATTTTTCCAAGAAGATGTCTATACTTCAACTCAGAGGTATCTTCATCTAAATTACAAATTTATCATTACTTGAGAAGGAATGTTTATGGTATTACATCAAGAGCCAACTGCACATGTCGAATTACAATAACCTTTAATAGGTTTCTATGATATATTTAGTTCAATTTTAGGTGCTCACCGACAACTCTCGGCTCCCTTTTACAAAATTTCAATTATTGAGCCAATAGTGGGATCAGACCGGTCGAGGTAAAATAGATGCAAATGCAACCTAAATTTATGATTTACTCATGCTAAAAATATTTTTAGAATTTATCACCAAAATATTTAATCATGACAAATATTTCATTTTAAAAATTTATACAAGGGACAATATCACATGTTGTCAAACGTCCACACATCCAAAAAAAATCCACACAAGGGGTAAGGCTCTAGTTCTAACATCTGCTCAACCGGAGTCACCACTCCAGATAGAACAAGATTACTTGAAATATTAGTATTTTTTCAACAATTGTTCTCCTCTCAACAATAATATAACAAAATATAACAATTAGTCAAAATATGTTAACACAGGCAACACACAGGTAGTCAAAGAACAAATTATATAACAAAATATTTAGGAATTCTGGAGATTATTTTAATTTAATTTTCTTTTAACAATTATAATTCACTTCATATAATTGAATTATAATCATAATTCAGAGTTTTAACTTATCCAATAAAGCAACATAGCAACCAATAATCAATATACATAATAATTCGAATAACTTCATCACAACATTATTTTTTCCATTCGGTAAAAATTATGTAATTGCACAAAGCCAACATGTTCACTTGCTTGAAACCGTTGGTGACTTGGATGCTATCTCTGGGTACTCCCAATCGGAAAATATTTTTATGGATATTCCCCTCTTCTATTTTTCTTATCCTTTTATAGAAGTAAAGTGCTAGAGATGCGCAGCATGCTAAGTGCCACCTCTACTAGCTAGGCGCGCATATTTCCAATTTCCATTTGTGTTTTGTTTTATTTTAATTGAAATAAAATAATGCCATGACCTATGCATAATTTCAAAATAATAAAATTATTATTTACTATAATTTTTATATTTATTAATTATAATAATAAAATATTATAAAATTAAGCATTTAATAATTAAATTATAAAATCAAGCATTAATCATTTATTAAATAATATTTCGATCTTTACTTCTAATTCTTCTTCATGTACTGGCAACTTGATGTTTTCATCTGCCATAAGGGAATAGCTCCCATGCTTTGGAACTTTCCTTACCATCAAAGGTTTTAAGTATATAATTATACCAAGCATGAAATATCAGTGAATATATGGCACACCAAGAACAAGACATGAAATATAAACCACACATGCTAAATGCAACTACATGAGAGTCGTTTAACGGGTGTATACCACAATGATATTTCACACCGCCATAATTTCCCTCGTTACCTCTTGTGGGTATTCTTTTATCTACCTACCAAAGGAGAATACCTGGTCCTGCATTCACAAAAGCCATCAATGGTACCACATCCTAGAAGCAAAAACAAGTATAACTTATTAATCTATTCAAAAATAATAGTTGTATTTGGAGGGTTGTTACATCATTGCAGTCTCATTTGCATGCTTTGCTCACTAACCCTTGCTTGGATTGCTAGGTTTTTTTAATGGGAAGCCATTTACATGTTCTTCTTCTCTTCATTGTTTTGTTTTATTACAAAATGTAGCCATATACCTTTTCTTCATCTCTTCATTGTTGTGTTTTATTAAAAAGTGCAGCCATATACCTTTTCTTCTTCTCTTCATTGTTGTGTTTTATTAAAAAGTGCAATCATATACCTTTTTTTCATCTCTTCGTTGCTTTGTTTTATTAAAAAGTGTAGCCATATAACTTTTCTTCTTCTCTTTATTGTTTTGTTTTACTTAAAATTGCAGCCATGCATAGCTTTCATAGTCATATTTGATGTGTTTTCCTTAAAATTGCAGTCATATACCTTTTCATGTCCATATTCTTATTTGTTGCATGCTTCTAATCATTAATTGCAGGGTTATTTGCTCTCCTTGCTCACCAATATTTGCTTCCATTTCTTTATTGTTGGATTTTCCTTCAAATTGCAGCTACATACCTCTTTCATGCATCACATTCTTATTTAATTTCTTCTAATCACTTTATTGTAGGGTTGTTTGGTTTGTCATCTTACTAACCTTTGTCATTTCCCTTGTCCATGCTTTTTAAGACCATTTAAGCTCACCTTTCTTTGGATTTAAAAGGCACTCATATCTATTTTATGTTCACTCTCTTTTATTGTAGACATAATAACTTGGCTAATTTAATCCTCTTATTGTTCATGCTTTTATAATCAACAATCTTTATTGTGCATTTAATCTCTTTAAATTTACAAGCATCTTGATTACATGCTCATTCATACTTTGTTTCAAGTTCTTCCAAATCATCTTGGCTTTGAGCATTGTATTATTTCCATTCTAATCTCTTATTTTCATGCTCTCACATTATAAATCTCTACTTGGGATTACTTCATTTGAATACACATGCACATATGCATATTTTATGTTCACATTGGCTTTGATTGTAATCCAAAGAGCATTTTCATTTAACACTTGTTTTTTGTATTTTCTCACTCATAGTTTGTTTACTAGTCACAAGATCTATCTCAACTCCTTGCATAGAAACCATATTGGATACTTATCCTACTTTATACTAAACCATTGTTGTGTTGCCTTTTCCTCATCAAAGTCATAACTCTAATCAATAGCAATTTATAGGAATTTTAGATCATTTTCTTGCTTTTGAGACATCCCTAAGACATTTATACATCAACAAATAAGGATCTCCTCCATTTTGACAACTCAATCTCAATATTTAGAACAAATTTACTTTCAATTTCACCTCAAAACACTTCAATCCTATGTCACAGAACAAATTCATTTATCAAATTGTGGAAAATTTGTCAACTCAACTTCCATCTCCAAGGTTCAGGTTCATACTCAATTTTATTTTAATAGGGGGTCTAATCAGCTAGGAAGATAGTCTATCAACCTCATTGAACTCATACAAATCCTCAAAATCAAACACACCTATTTTTTTTCCTTCAAGTTTTGTAGGTTGTCAAATCCTCCACCAAAGTCTAGTGGCACTTTGGCTTCTACTCAACCTCCAAAACAGGTAATTTAGCCACTTGGCACTCCTTGCTCATTGTCTTTTCATTATTCTCTACTGCCTAATATTTTTTTTCTAAATTGTTTTACCTAAAATCATATTTACTTTGGTCAATCAAGGAACCCTTAGAATAGTTCAAATTCCTTTTCTTTAATCACATTCATTTTAGGCAAAATCAAAGAATCTTAGCATAGATATAAATTATTTCCTTCAAAATAAAATAGGCAAGGAATAAAAAGTCATATAGTTGCATTTTAGGCTAACTTGTTTGATGCATTATCTCTTGTTTGCATACAAAAAGAAACGCTATTTAGCATAGCAAATCATTCAAATTCAAAATTTATACTAGGCTAACCAACTTTTTTTCTTACTTTATTTTTTTTCTTGCATTTAGCATACATCTTTATGTGATATTTCCTTTATGTTTGAACAAATTTTATCTTGATAAGGCTTGATAAAGAGCCATATTAGAGATCCAAGAACTTATGTGTTCTTTGAATTAACTCATAAAACACCACACATGCTTGAACATCAACACAACACATAACAACATTTTATAATACACGAGGTAGAACCTACTCACATTGAAGATTCCTGCATCTTCGGGACCTCCTTTGGAAAGGTCCCTTAATTAAGGAAGTAAGTGTGTGCATGCGAGGTTTTGAATCTACATTTTGGTGAACCCAACGTGAATCACTCCTTTTACCTAAACAAGATAAAATTTATTCAAACTTAAGTAAGATCATCCAATTTTTTTGCATAGTGTAAATCACATTAATCCAAGATAATAAGAACATAGCCAAATTGTTAGTCCTACTAGGAGAAGAATAATGAACCTTTGAGTAAACTAATGTACAAACCTTGGCAAGATATCCCTCTTGGCTAATATAGTACAGTGGGCTAAGGGGAGGTCATAAGATGGGATTCTTTTTCAAGGTGATATACGTATTTCAAAACATCTTATCTTCTTTGCTATAAGTACTTTGTAAACAAAAAAAAACCCTCTCTTTCTTAACCTTATTAAATGGCCATATTATTAAACTTTACAAGTTTATTAAAATGGATTGTCTTCCTTTTTCAAATATTCCTAAAACCCAAAACACACTATACAACTTGTAAAGTAGCTACCCATCCAAAAAATTTGGTGGAAGATTATGAAGAATCTAACACCCACAAAAATTCTAATTCCAATAAAGGAGATAAAGATATCACTCTTCTTGACTCTTTAATATCCTTACATGATGACCTTAATCATATGATAACCTCTTTTCAAGAGCATAGAAATGTTATCAATGAATTTCTTAATAATTATCAAGATAAAAAAACTCCTAAAGCTCTTAGTCATAGAATCCTTTTTTCACAAGAAAATGAAGACCTAATTAATTAATTCCTTAGCCAATTACCCAATAATGCTCAAAATAAGACAACCTTTGAATTTCCTAATCACATAATGTCTTCCTCACAAGAATAGAAAACTATCATCCAAGAACTCCTTAATAATAAATTTCATAACAACGATGAAAAGAGAAAAACTCGTAGGTACCTCAATTATATGACAACCCTCGCACTAGAGCATGAAGAAATTATCAGTGAATTTATTAATAACATGAGCAATGAACAAGATATTCCTTTAATGGAATACTCTCGTAAGTATTTTTCTTTAGAATCTAATGTTCATAAATTACCTTCTAATTCTACTCCCATTGGCATAGATAATAACAAGAAGAAAAAAATCCCTTAGAGAATGGATCCCCTAAGGATTACTCTTTGCCCCTTGTCTCAACTAGCCAACATGTAAATACCCCTAATTTAGGGATACCTCATAGTGCTTAAATATCTCATCCTTTCATAAACACATCTCCTAGTTATATTAATACAAATGTGAGTCTTACTCAAACCTCTATCTCTCCTACCACTTGTCCTACATTTATCAAACATTTTAAACCAATTAATATATGGATAATCCAATAGGATATCACCTTTGATACTATTCCTTCCAACATATCTATATTATCCTTTTGTTAGTTCATAACCTTTGATCATACCTCAAGCACCTTCAAATCCACTTCTTCATGACTATCGAAACATAAACTCTAGACTAGAATAATTGGAAAAGCAAGACTCTAAATTAGAGAAAGTAGAGCAACAAATTGCATCCATTCAGAGATCTTATTCCAAACCTAAGTACTCCTATGAATACTTTCTCAATAAACCACTAGATTCCATCATAGTTAGCCACCTCTTTCCTCCCAACTCGAAAACACTCAAAATTCAAACATATGAAGGAAACAAAGACCCTATCAAGCACCTTAGGCTTTTCCAAATCACATGTACCAACATTGAACATGATGAGAGATTGTTACTCAAACCCCTTCCTAAAATTCTTAGTGGCCCTACCTTGTAAAGGTATTTCCAATTACCAAGGTACTCCATCAAAAACTTTAAATACTTTGTTGAATTATTCATCAAGCAATTCTCCATTTACATTGAAGAGAAACCCACACTTGGTAACCTTCTTAAACTCAAACAAGCTCAAGATGAGAACCTCCTTGACTTCATATCAATATGGAAAGCTTTGGTATGGAGGCTTCAAGTTTTTTCCTCTACAAAAATGCCTCCTAAAAATATTTATAGAAAATATCAATGAGCAACTATCATCCACTTAAAAATATTGAATGTGTCTTCATTCGAAGATTCCATAGAAATGGCAAAAAGAGTAGAAAATTCTCTCCATAGAAGGGGTAAATTGAAAACTCAAACTCTCAAAAAAGTAGAGCAATATTTCCCTTACCTAAAGGGAAAAAATTATAACAAAAATATCATAGGTAATTAAGTCACAAATGCTAACCAAATCAACAATATCAATGCTGCTACCAATTCTCAAAATATTGTTATACAACTAAAACCACAACAAAATTTCACTATATCAATCTCCTTCCACTATCCTAACACAACTCCTTGAAACTAATATGATAGAACTTCCACTTATCAAGCCTATCAACCTTGCAAAAGGGATAACTCATTCATCCCATTCTCATGAGCATTGTGCTTTCCACCGCATTAATGGTTATGCAATCAATAACTATAGAGGCCTTAGAAATATAATCCAAGACTTGATAGATAATGGTAACCTTGACCTTAGCGGTTCTAGTTCCCAACCATCCTTATATTAGAATCTTAGAACCTTTCAATATCCATCACCCATCCATAGCCAAGGAGCAACAAACTATGCTTGCTACAATGATGTTCCACTTTCATACTAAAGTACTATCAACCTTTATCATAAAATATTTTTAGCTCCTTGTAAAATATTACGTGCGTTAAAGTCCATACTGGTAGTATGATTGATCACTTTAGCTACACCATACCTATAATCAGATTGAAATAGATAAGGATCCTTTGCTAGGTCATATCCACCCTTTCAATCCAAATATCTTTTTAACTACCTACTCATATTACTATTTACATTGGCTCATTATCTTCACGGTTTCCTTCTATCATAATTGGCCTTTTGCACATGCTTAGTCATAAACTGAATCCCCATCATGAATTTTATCTACCTTTTATTCACTTAGTCACCTTTATCTTTGTCCAACCTAAATATAAATCATCAGTCTCTATCACATCTTTATCATATTTTTACACTTTTCATTCTTGCAAACTACAAAATTCTCCTTACCATAAGAAGAGTATGTTCACATAATTACCACTATAATAATCTTAAATATTCCCCTTTACACATAAGGACATAAATAAAAACATGTTACAATCATACTTAGCATTACATCAATAAAATTACCCTTTCGTGGATACATCAAGTACACATATCTCATGCTTATTATTTTAACACATTATGAGTACCTTAGAACATCATTAATACATTTTTTCAAGTATGAATCGGTTGGAATCTTTGAAAAATACTTTATTGTGACTTATAACTCCCATTTTGCTTAAAGGTAAAATCTAAAAAAAGTCCCCTTCTTTGGGCACACACATTTGAAGTCCCCCATGGGACACAAAACATCTAAATCCCCACTTGTGATAAATATTTAAAGTTCTCCTTGGGAAAAAAATTTAAAGTCCCTCTTGGGGCACACACATTTTAAGTCCCCTTTGGGTAAATAATTTAAAGTTACTCTTGGGCATAGACATTTGAAGTCCCCCTATGGAAACAATAAATTTGAAAGTCCCCCTTTGCAACATTTAAAAATAGAAACCCCATTTATGTTATCATCACATGATGTATATACATATCTTGTATCATAGAAAAATATCATACTAGACACTCCTTATGCACTTGCATAAGGATTAATCATTATACATATTTTATCTCAAAAACATGTCCCAAGCATTGTTGTACATATTTTTCCACTTGGACACATGATTTGTACAAATTTTAGTATATCATAAATCTAAACATCCTTAGTTAGCTAGAATGTGAGGCTCTCAAGGCTAACTAACCCAATTTTTTTTCCCTTGAGAGCCTTCATGTTGGAAGAGCCTTCATGCTAATTAATTTCTCCAACCCAAATTTTTATTGAAGATAACTTCCAACATGAAGGCTCTCAAGGGATAACATCCTTGCCTTATTTATTCTAGTATTCAATGCTTCATCACGTTTGAGTTCCAAGTCACTGCAGACGATACTTATTCAATAGGAGAGGTCAATTCTCAATATTCATGGGATTCACCTTATTGAACCTACATGTTTATAAGGACACCATAAGTGGTCTCCCCACCTTTCCTACACCCTCTTTGGCTTAGGACTGTTTGACTATGGTATAGGGATTATCCTTTAGGGCCCATAACACTTAAAGGGGGGTGTCATTTCCCTGACTTGACTCTAGTTCCTCCTAGATAGGTCACTCAACATAGATCCTTGTTTCTTAGTTACCATACCTCCATGGGCTAACTAAGGTTATTTTCACTTCAATGATAACTCACATGATCTCTGAATCCTACATGATTAGGGAGTCACCATTGTTGTCATGTGAATAGGTTTTCTCATACACCTGATCCTACTCGTTCAAGGTGCGACTACTCACAAGTATACTAGCTATTCTATACACACAACTCCTTCCAAGTTAATGAGATCCTAGATTTTGCATCCTCGTAACTCCTAAAAATCTCATCTACCTAGCTATTGCATCCATGCAACTCCTTCCAAGTTTGGATTTCATTTTTTATAAGAGGAAAGTCTACCCACCCTAGGGATATAAAACAACCACAGTATTATTTATCATAAAATTAAACCAAGCATGAAACATTGCAATATTCATCTCAAATGAAAAGCACAAAGTTAGATTCCTCTTAACCATAAAACCATCTATGCACAAGCTTGAATCTCAAAGCTTTCCATTAATATTTAAGCAAAAGCATGACAAATTATATCTCTAACATAAGCATGTGTAGAAACTGTTTAAAGGAACAATACCAATTATATCAAGATATTAAATAGAAATCAAGATATGCAACCCCAAGTTGCCATTAATAAAAATAATCTTACATTGTTCAATAACCAAATATTCAATATTTCTAAAACAATACAAGCTCTTGAATTTTTTTTACCTCAAACTTTCAAGCTCTACAAAGCCATATCCAAAGGTTCTTGATCCAACCACAAGTCAATAAATTCTTCACGATGGGAAAACCACCATATAATTTAGGAGGTATACTTAGGGATCAGAACAAATCTCTCATGCAATGCAAATTAAGACATGTTGTAATCAAAGATTGCAAGCAACAATGCAACTCAACAAGGGATAAAATAAAGTTGAGTGTAAGCTAAAATCAAACCTTAGGCAAGCACCTAAATAAAAATAATAGTCATCCAAAAGTAGTGTGGCACTCATAGATGTTAGTTAACCCAACAAGAGCTCTTAAAACCAACATGCAACATAGTAAAATCCATAGGCAAGAGAAGATGAGAGCAATCAAATAAAATAATATAAGCAACTCTTAAGCCTCTCTAATGAGGTACCTCACATAAGCAAAGCAATAAGACAGATCAAGAAAATAGGAAAGTGAAAGCATAAAATAAACACCTACCCATACAACATGGTCTACTCATGCCTACAACCAACAAAGAAGGGAAAAAGCAATCAAAGAATTAACCAAAACATATCACGCTAACATAAAGTGTAAGCAAATCCACCTGATTAAGAGCTCACTTTCTTTCTCTGGTCTTTGTAGCACTTGATCTATCCTCCTGCTCCTTCCTTTGATCCACCAACCAAACTACCACCTTCCTCCCCATCCACCATCTTAAGGAGTGAGGGAGAGAAATAGCATGCATTTGTACATGAGTATTACAAATAATGCCCAAGAAGATATCCTCCCAAGTGCCACCTAATTCTCATCAAGAGCCACTCACTCTTTCTCACGTAGCAAGGTGGGTATTAATTAGGTTTAATAAAATAAGAGCTTAGTGAATAATTTAAATCCAACCTTAGAATATAATCTTTAATTTAATATTTCAGGCTAAAATTTAGATATAATTATATAGCTCCAATATTAATAGCAATTTCAACCTAAAACTAAAGTAATTCAGCCCAAATAAAATAATATGCACAAGCAAGCATCAATACACTCTCACCATACTCTACATCATTGTTTTATACTTAAGTTAAGCATCGTATTTTAAGAGATACAAAGCTATCACCACCCTACTTTTAATGAGGCTTATTGCAAGCAAATTCCTGACCCAATGGTGTGAGATATGGCATTTAAGAAAATAAGATATGCATCTACATGAAGGATAATTATCCATGTTACCTTGAGTTATTGATGAAACAGTCATCATCATCATTTCTCTAAGTATCTCTCTCTTATAAATGGTTTTTCCATATGGTCCCTTCAAGGAGAGCACCTGGTCCTACATCCACAAACACATCAGTAGTACCATACTCCAAGTTTCTAAAAGAGTCCATCATATGAATCGATGAAAGAGTCTTTACCATTAAATCTTCACATTAATACATATTTCAAAGCACATAAGGATTTTTTTCCAAATAGGGGTGTTACATACTACCCCCTTAGACTAAACATAGTCCTATGTGTTTCTTAGAAAACTAACATATATGATATATTCAAAAATATATGGAAATTTTTGTCTCATAATTTCATCATTTTCCCATGTTGCACAATTTTTAGAATATTGGTCCCACTGGACCTTACATTGATCTAGGGTTCATTTCCTCAACTTCTTGGAATGGAACCCTAGAATCTTAACTAACCACACCTCAATTGTTGTGGATTATCTCATCTATAAATTAGAAACATTCCACACATGAGTAGGATTAGCAACATACTTCCTAAGAAGAGATATATAAAAAGTGTCATGGATCTTTGACAAGTTGGGTGGCAAAGAAAACCTCTAGGCTACTGGGTTGACCTTACCAATGATCTCAAAGGGTCCAACATAATGATGATCCAACTTATTTGACTTGAATTTTCATGGATTTTACCCTTAATAATACTCTATCTCCTACAAAGAATTCTCTTGGAAATATTTTCAAATCAGCATAGCTCTTTTGCTGATTAGCCACTACCTTAAACCTAAGTTATATTACATTAAGTTGTTCATTTATCTCTCAGACAATATCTAGTTTGATCATCACTAGATACTTCAGATTATCCCACAATAGAGGTGTTCTGCATCTCCAACCATACAAGGCTTCAAACGGGTACATCCCCAAAGATGCTTGGAACCCATTGTTGTATGCAAATTCAACAAGATACAAAAAGTCTTCCCATTTAGACTTTTGGTCCATACAATACATGTGTAGCATGTATTACAAAATTTGGTTAACCCTCTCAATATAACAATCTATTTTGGGATGATATGCAGAACTAATATTCAACTTAGTTCCTATTGCATGCTGAAGAGCTTGCCAAAATTTAGATGTGAACCTAGAGTCCCTATCTAATATGATCACCTCAAAAACTATGTAACATAAAAATTTCTTTGGCAAAATTATTTGCCACTATATTTGCATCATCCTTGATGTTCCCAAGTATGAAATGTGCAACCTTAGCCGATTTATCAACCACTACAAAGATAACATCATGTTGGAACCTATTCCTTGGTAATCCCATAGTAAAATCCATAGAGATAACCTACCATTTATGCATAGTTATCTCATGTGGGTACAACTTTCCAAATGGGTGATGATGTTTTGCCTTCACCTTTTGGTATTCTAAACATATTGCAATAAATTCAATGATATATCGCTTTATTCTGGACAAATAAAAGGTTTTTTTCATATTTTGTCTCATTTTTTACCCTCCCATATGATCAAAGTAGGGAGAATTATGTTCCTCTTGCATCATCATTCTCCTCAAGTCACATAAGTTGGGTATAACTACCCAATATTTAAAGCATAAAATATCATCTTTCAAGTTAAAACCCTTACCATCTTCAACATTTCTTTCTATTCTAGTCCACATTTTTTAAACAAAATGGGTCTTGTAGTTGCATTTCCTTAATCCTATCCATCAGATCAATATCGATCTAAGTTAATGCAGTTATATGCATTCTCCTGCTCAAGGCATCTACAAATTTATTTTTCTTTTCCTTTAATATACTCAATACCAAAGTCACATTCTGCTAAAAATTCTACCCACCTTCCTTGTATTGCATTTAGCATA
The DNA here is from genome assembly GCA_028583015.1 of Wollemia nobilis. Taxonomy (NCBI): domain Eukaryota; kingdom Viridiplantae; phylum Streptophyta; class Pinopsida; order Araucariales; family Araucariaceae; genus Wollemia; species Wollemia nobilis. The sequence goes on along the minus strand of JAQPPZ010002189.1, from coordinate 1,453,709 downwards.
GGTTGGGTAAAAATGTATCTCAAAATTTGATGGTTTTTTCTTAGCTTGAATGACCCACTCAGTAGGTAATGCATCTAAGCCTTTAGGGTATGCATAAGAATTACCAATTCCAAGTCATGGGTGGCATAATTTACTTCATGCTTATTGATTTTTCTATACTCATAGGCCACGATGGCTTCTTCCTGAGACAAAACTCCATCCAAGCCTTCTAAAGAAGCATCTATACACATGATAAATTTTCCAAAAGGATATGGAATCTTGAGGAATGGTGTTATTGTCAATTTGGCTTTTAGAGTATCAAATGTGGTCTCACACCTATTTTTCCATCTAAAATATTTCCCTTTTATTTGAATATTTGTGATTGAATAGGTAATTTTAGAGTAATTTTGCACAAACTATCTATAATAGCCTATGAGTCCCATTAAAATCTTGACTTCAGTCATATTTATAGGTGGAGGCCAATTCAAAATAGTCTTAATCTTCTTTAGGTCTACAAAAATTCCCTCTACTGAGATAATGTGCCCCAAGTAGTGAACTTGCAAAGTATAAAACTCGCACTTGGACAATTTACCATAGAGATGATTTTTCCTCAGGACTTCCAACACCGTCCTTAGATGTTGGTCATGTTCCTCCTTAGAATGAAAATAAATCAAAATATAATACAATAATACTAATACAACCCAATCAAAATATTTCTTGAACATGTTATTCATCATATTCATGTCCAAATTGTAGCATTGTGAACTCGTAGTACCCATATCTAGTCTTAAATATTATCTTTAGGGTATCATCTTTCTGAGTCCTTAATTGATGATACCCTAACCTTAGATCTATTTTTGAAAATATGGTAGCTCCTATTAGCTAATAAAATAGATCCTCTATTCGAGGTAAGGATACCTAATATTAGTGGTCACCTTCAGCATTCAGTTAACCAAAACACAACCTCAAGGATCCATCCTTCTTTTTCACAAATAAAATCAGAGCACCCCAAGGTGACACACTTGGTTTTATTAGCCCTTTATCTATTAAGTCTTGAAGTTACACATTTAGGTCCTACATTTCAATTAGATTAATTCTATAAGGTTTCTTAGAAATGGGTTCAGCTTTAGGTATCAAATCAATAGTGAAATCAAATTCTCTTTTAGGAGGTAAACCTATAATGTATTTAAGGAATACATCCTAAAAATCATGAAGAATCAGATGCTTCTTAAAAACCTCTTAATACCCTTTCTCTCTAGTCTTACCATTGATCTTCACTACGTAAAGTATACTACCTATTTTGATGGATTTATTTAACTGCATAGTTGAAACCAAGTGGGGTCAAAAAGTGCCTTGACTACTTTGGATACTTACTCTCCTTTTGTCTTTATTTATGAATTCCATCCACCTATATTGAAATTTGATTAAGGATCCATGATAATTCAACCAATCTATCCCTAGGATGATGTCAAAAGCATGAAGGGGAACCACATACAAGTGCCATATAATGGACCCTTCAGGTAGAGTTATCTAGGTCATAGGTAAGCATTGATCCACTGAGTAGTTTTTCCTAGAACCATACTCGAACTTCCACCCTTGTGCCAAATATATAGGTCTTTCTGGTATATCCCTAATGATACTAAATAAAATAAAACTATTTGTAACTCCACTATCTATTAAAACCTTTATGTTTTTATCAAAGAGCTTACCATTTAGCAATAATGGTGTTTCTTGACCATCTAAGTCCTGCTTTTTTGTAACTACATAAATCTAGTGTGATAGCTTCTCTGCTTGATGACTAGGCTCTACTCCTTGGTGGCACTTATTTTCATAGTGATGCCCTCCATAGGTGTAACATATTATCTTGGAAAAATGGTTTCTTGCCTTACCCTTTTCACTGCCTCTAGATCTAGAGTATCCTTGTTCAGCAATTATTTTCAATATCATCTGATGTTGACCTATTTGGTACTATAGTGACCTTACTGCTAACTCCAAATGCTTTAATTTCCCTTGTATTTTCTAGAGTAGGTATGCCTCATTGGTCATATCATCATTAAAAAAAATTTGTTGGTTTCCTCTACCATCCCAAAAGTTTTATGACCAGCTAAAACCTTCCCCCTTTCCTGTCCAAGGTCCCTCTTAACCCTAGGCTCCTACAAAGAAAAATTATTCAGTTTCCTTTTGAATGAGTAAATCCACTCTCTTGGAGAACCTCAACACTAGTACCATTTCCTATTCATGGAAAGGTGTTGTCTAAGCTACAATCCCTACAATTATACGTAAATATTGTTAGCTTCATACTACTCTATGAACTAACACACATTATAATTTATCAACTAAAATATTTTTAGGGTCACTATTGCCTTCATGCAAGGTGTCAAACCCATAGTGGCACATCAAGTCAAGGTTCCACCCAATAGACTCCACATAAGCTTCTAGTATAGGACCTAGAGATCTAATACCACCTGTAACAACCCAAAACTACCAATTCAAAAAAAATGAAGAGCACTTCAAAAATGAAGGCTCTCAAGGGAAAACACCCTTGCTTTATTTATTCTAGCATTCAAGGCTTCACCATGTTTGAGTTCCAAGTTACTGCAAATAATACTTAGTCGATAATATAGGTCAAATCTCGTGATTCTTGGGGTTCGCCTTATTGAACCTGTTAGGAAAAACTTCAAATTTTATACCTGCAAGTAGAAAACACAATGACAAAGAAAAAAACAGCAACACAAGTAACACAAATATTTTACATGGAAACCTGCAATGTGCAGGAAAACCATGGGGTAATGGCAAATTCTTTTTTTTATTGATTTTTGGAAACTTTACATTCTCAATTGTATACACATCCAAGGGATCATTCCACTTTTATATAGTAGAAAATGAAGACACCAAAACTATTTGTTTCCCCTCCCAAAGGAAGCCTCTAAAAAATTATTTATTTTTTCTCCCAAGGAAAAGCGTCTATAATTGTTCATCTTTTGCATCCAAATGTTTGGTACAAACTACTACCTAGAAATTTGTTCTAGATGTCTACTACCTAGATGTATGGCCTAGATGTGTAGCACTACTTCCTAGACATCTAGCATTGTTGCCTACATTTGCTACCTAGATATCTAGAACTACTACCTAGACATCTAGCACTGCTGCCTAGATGTCTAGCACTGCTACCTAGATGTCTAGCACTTCTACCTAGATGTCTAGAATTGCTACCTAGATGTCTAGAAGCCTATATGTCTATTGCCTAGATGTCTAGCATTGCTACCTAGATGTCTAGCAACCTAGATACCTACTACCTAGATGTCTAGTAGTACTACCTAGACATCTAGCATTGTTGCCTAAACATCTAGCAGTGCTACCTAGACATTTAGCATTATTACCTAGACATCTAGCAGCCTAGATGTCTGCTACCTAGACATCTCGTAGTGCTACCTAGATGTCTAGCACTATTTCCTAGATATATAGCACTACTATCTAGATTTTTAGCAGCCTAGACATCTAGTAGTGATGCCTAGATGTCTAGTAGCAGTCTCTGCTAGCTAATACTCTACATAGTGACTTCACCCTCTAACATTCTCCCACTTGAATTTAGTATACAAGAATTATTTTTACCAATATTTTTCATCTATTACCAATTACCAATGCTACCCTTGTATTTTTAGCAATCCCAAATAAGTTCTGCACCACTCAAACTTCTCTATATTGACCGTCTTTGTAAGCGTATTTGTAGGATTCACTTTAGTATCAATTTTTTGCAACATGATCCTACCTTCTTCCACCACATTTCTTATTAAGTGGTACTTGAAATAAATGTGTTTTGTGTGATCGTGAAATGTTAGGTTCTTCACTAGCTGAATAGCACTTTGACTATCACAATGCAACATAATTTTATCTTACATTATATTGGAGTCACCCAATAGTTTCTCTAGACAAATTACCTCTTTTTTGGCTTGAGTCACTCTAATATATTCTACTTCAGTGGTTGATAAATCCACTATAGACTACAACCTATAAGCCCAACTCATAGCTCCACCAGCAAGAGTGAAATTATATCTTGTAGTGGACTTTATCCCATATATATCTCCATGATAATCAAAGTCCACAAGATCTTTAACTTGAAAATTGGTCGATCCATAGTAAATAGCAGCATCTAAAGTGCCTCTTAAATATCTAAATATCTACTTCACCGCATTTCAAATATCCTTACCAAGATTTGTCATGTATCAACTGAATACTCCCACTGCTTGGGCAATATCTAGTCTGGTGCTAACCATGGCATACATGAGGCTTCCTACTGCTGATGAATATGGTACATAAGACATTCTTGTCTTCTCTACTTATGTTCTAGGATATTATTTGGAAGATAATTTTAAGTGTGAAAGAAGTAGGGTAAAAATTGGTTTTGCATTCTACATATTTAAGCATTGTAGAATCTTCTCTATAAATGACTTTTGACTTAACCAGATATTTTTTTCTTTTTTGTCCCTATGTATCTTCATCCCTAAAATTTGGTTTTCTACTCTTAAATCCTTCATTTCAAATATCCTAGACAACTAAGCCTTAAGATCCATTATTTTCTTCATGTTGGGGCTTGCAACTAGCATATAATCAACATACAACAACAAAATAATAAAACTACCATCATCAAACCTCTTACAGTATCCATAATGGTCATGCTAAAACCTTGGCTCTTCATGAAGGCATTAAATTTTTTGTACCATATCCTTGGTGCCTATTTCAACCCATATAAATATTTCTTCAGTCTATAAACCAAATGCTCTTTACCTCTTTCTTCATAGCCCTTAGGCTAATCCATATAAATATCTTCCTCAAGATCACCATGTAGGAAAGCAGTCTTTACATCAAGCTACTCCAGTTCTAAATCTTGTGCTGCTACAAGTGCAAATAAAACTCTAATAGTAGTCATCTTCATAATTGAAGAGAAATTTTCATTCAAGTATATACCTAACTTTTACACAGCCTTTTTCCACCAAGCAAGCTTTATAGCATTCCAAAAACCCATTATTGTTCTTCTTTACTTTGTAAACCTACTTGTTTCCAATAGCCTTTATTCTAGGTGGGAGATCCACAAGTTCCTACATTTTATTCTTGCAAAGTACCTTGATTTCATCCTCATGGATTTCCTCTATTTTTCTGCTGCTCTACTTGTTTTTCTTCTTGCTATTCTTATTGTTGTTCTACTTGTTCTGCATGTTGATAAAAAACTTGAACATGATTTTCATATTCATATTCATTCATATCTACTTCAATTTGTACAACAATAGGAGTTTGTTGTACCTCCTTCCTTTGCATGGATTTTCATCAATAATAACATCCTAGTTAATAATTACCTTGTGGGTAGTAGGATCCCATAGTCTATACCCCTTCATTGTATCTCCATGGCCAAGAAAAACACACTTGCTTGACTTTGGGTCAAATTTGGACCATTTTTCTTTTGATACATGGGCAAATGCATTGCATTCAAAGGTACATAAATGAGAGTACTAAACTACATTACAAAACCAAACCTCCTCCAAAATATGTCCATCCCATGCAGTTGTAGGTGACCTATTAATAAGATAAACAATTGTATTAACAGCCTCTACCCAGAGCCTTTTATCCAATGGATGCACAAAGCATACTTCTTGCACATTCCATGATTGTGCAATTCATCCACTCAACCACACCATTTTGTTGTGAAGTATATGGTACAGTATTTTTGTGCTTAATACCTTCCTTCGTACAAAATTTATCAAATTTCTTGGAGCAATACTCACCCCCATTATCTAACCTAAGATATAAATTTGACTTGCCCAAACTCTTCTCTACTCGTTATTTGAACTCTTTAATTTTTTTCAAATATTTCGACTTCTTAATAAAATAAACCCACACTCTCCTAGAATAATCATCTATAAAAGTCAAAAAATATATGGCACCATTTAAGGACTAAGTGGGGACTAGTCCAAATATATCTGAATGTATAAGTTACAGAAAATCAAAAATATTACCAGGGCTTGCAATAAATTGAACTCTCTTTTTTTTACCAAAAATATAATGTTCACATAATTCTAAATTACAAGACTTAATCCCAGAAAGCATACCTTTGTCATGCAAAAAATTTAGACCTTTTTCACTCATATGGCCTAGGTGTTTATGCCATAGCATTACTGCATCCTAAATAGAATTTGTTTTTGATGCATAGTTTGTCACTATATCACCACATAAACGATATAGGGTCCCATAAGATTCTCCTTTTGCTACTACAAGAGCTCCTCTGGTAATTTTGTAGTATTTTTTATCGAAAGTGATAGAATATCCTAGCTTATCTATCATCTTGATTGAGAGTAAATTCTTTCATAAATCAAGCACATGTTGTACATCACATAACATCCTTTCTCTACCATCATCCAACCTAATCCTTATGTCCCCTCTTCCCATAATTTCTAAATGATTATCATCACCCAAGTAGACCATTCACCATAGTATGGCTGATATTTATCAAACTAGTCTATGTGGGGAGACATGTAGAAAGATGCACTTGAGTCCAAAACCTAGGTATATAAAATAGATCTGTTGTTATTGATACAGAAATCTTCACATGCTATCGTCTCTCCTAAATTTATTGTACTGGCCTTAGCCAATATCTTAATTTACTTTTCACCATTCTTTAATTGCCAACGGTCCTTTTTTGAGTGCCCTAGCTTCCCACAATGCCAGTACTTTCCTTTCTTCTTATGTTCTTTAGACTTAGATATGGATTGTGATCTACCTTGTTTACTCCTCTCAAGAGATCAACCTCTCATAGATAGGGCTTCATTGGTTGAGGGTTCCAGATATGTTTTTCACCTCAACTCTTCTACAAACAAAGTGGCTACCACATCATCAAATTTTAGATTTTTTGATGATGCATTACTGATGGTCATCACCATATGATCCTAGGTGTCTGGGAGGGAACAAAGTAGGGTGATAGCTTTGTCCTCATCCTCCATATTCACACTAACTAAAACCAATTTACTGATAAGAGTATTAAACTCATTCAAATGATCTGCCATAGATGAACTTTCCTTCATCCTCAAGCTATAAGCTCCTTTTTAAAAAAAAAACTTATTTTTTGTTGATTTTGCTTCATACAACTTTTTAAGCTTCTTCTAGAGGGCTTCCACAGTCTTCTCTTCAGCTACATTGAACAAGATAGAGTTTTCTAAGAAAATAATTGTATAAATTGCCATCCTATCTAGTTTTTCCCACTCATCATCTTTCATGTTGCTTGGTTTACTCACAACCCCTTTCAGGCTAGATTTTGGTTATTCTAAACAAGCAAATCCTCCACTTTCATCTTCCATAGAGAAAAGCTCCTACCATCGAATTTCTCACTCTCAAACTTGGTTACACCTCCTTTCATTTTTTTAGCTCCCACTAACATAAAACCTTAGGCTCTAATACCAAATATTAATTAAACTTTAGATTTTATACTTGCAAGCAGAAAACACAATGACAGAGAACAAAACAACAACACAAGTAACACATATTTTACATGGAAATCTGCAATATGCAGGAAAAACATGGGGTAATGGCAACTTCTCACCTTCAAGTGTACCTGATAATGCACACTTGGTAACATATTAGCAGTATCATGCTTTTCTAAATCAACTAAACATCACATAGTTGGTTCAATTGCTCAAACTAGGTATTAAAGTATCATAGATTAATACATTGTTTCTTTGTACCAAAAAGTCTGTCAGGGAGGGTCATGACAATGTGATATCAATAGAGGCAAAGAGCATGAAAGTAAAGTTAACAAGACATCCATCAAGGAGGGTCATGACATCCTATCCCCTGGGACTAAAAACCATCTTGGGTGTTTCTAGTTTAAAAAAAATAAACTTATTGCATTATATATTTTCAAACAATAAAGGAAAATATTTTTGCATGACATCCACCTTTTCCAAGTGGCATTTCTTTCAGGGAACTGGTCCCACTAGACCTTACATTTCTTAAGATTTTGATTCCACATAGATTTAGAATAAAACTTAAGGATCTTTACCAACATTACTTCAACAGACTCCTAATTTACCATTTGCAATTTCGAAACATCCCACACATATTCAGGTTCAGCAACATATCTCCTAAGTAAGGATATGTGGAAGGTATCATGGATATTTTATAGGTTAGGTGGTAAGGCAAGTCAGTATGCAACCGAACTATTCTTTTTAGTGATCTCAAAGGGTCCCATAAACTGTGGATCCAACTTTTTGGATTTAATAGTGCTCTTCATTTATTTAACCCTTAAAAACACTTTATTCCCAACTGAATACTCCCTGGGAGTTCTCTTTAGATCAAAATATTTTTTACCTATTGGTAGCTTCCTTAAATATTTACCTGATTACCTTCAACTGATCTTCTATTTCCTTTACCATATCTAACCCAATTATAACTCAATATTCTCAGTTATCCTAAGACAATGGTGTTCTACACTTTCACTCATACAAGGCATTGAAAGGAACCATTCCTAGAGAGCAGTGATGTTTGTTATTGTAGGTAAACTCTATGATATGTAGGTAGTCTTCCCAATGATACTTGTGATCCATGTAGTACATGCGAAGCATGTTCTCTAGTACTTGGTTTACCCATTCAGTTTGACCATTTGTTTGAATGTGGTATACTAAGATCATATTTAGTTTTGTACCTACTACATGATGTAGGGACTTCTAGAATTTAGAAGTGAACCTAGAATCCCTATCTAAAATGATCACCTTGGGAAATCCATGTAATTGGAATGCCTCTCTAGAAAACCTATTAGCCACTACTTGATCATCATTCTTGATGTTTTTGGGTGTGAAATGTGCAACCTTAGTTAAACTATTGACTATTACAAGTATTGCATCATGTTGATACCGGGTCTTGGGTAACCCTACTATAAAATCCATAGATATAACCTACCATTTTTGTGTAGGTATATTATGTGGATACAATTTTCCTTTAGGATATTTGTGTTCTACCTTAACCTTTTGACATTCAAGGCATCGAGTGTATCAAGTGTGAACACTTAATTTATTAAGTGGTTATTTAGTGGCTAGGCTAGGTTAGAGTTGTCGGCTAAATTGTTTAAGTCGACATGATATTTTTGAATTTCTCTTCTATCCTCCTTATCCCTCCATTCTCTCCTATATTCCCTCTTCTCCCTTATCACTCCACATCCCTTCCCTCTTATTCCTCCAACCTCCCTTCATCTTCTCCTCTGACTTCCTCCCTTCCCGCTTCTCCTCTAACCTCCTCTCCCTTCATATAAATTAGATGTATTTCCTATAGTTGGTGAATAATGTAATAGCTCTGCGAGATATTAAATAAAGGATTATTTAATCTATTAAATTTTCCTATTGCCACCTTGTCCTAGTTTTATATTTCGTATCAGAGCTAGGCCAGGCAAGCGTGTTGGGCATGAATCTCGAGGATGCATGGTGATTCAGTTGGGTGAGCGTGTTGGGCACGAATCTTGAGGGCGCATTGTGATTGAGTTGGGTGATCAAATCAAGGAGGTGGTAGAGCATAGATTTGGGCACAAATTTCAAGGTGACACATGGCAGAGCAGTCACTGACATGGTAGAGCGGATAGCTAACGTGGATACGTAGCTCGAAGAGCTGAGGTGGACACTGATGTGGCGAAGTAGGTGCTGATGTGGCAGATCGGGCATGTGGTGACGTGGCAAAATTTGATTTGTACACCTAGCAAAAGTAGATTCGTCAAAGCAAACACACATGGTGGAAGTGGATTCATCGGGCAAGGACACAGTTGAGGGTTTGATTGCCCGAAGGCAATCAAAAGTCTTTGCGCTCGCGCGCATATTAGAAGGGCATTTTGCCTTCTTCCCACTGAATGTGGGATAAAATCCAAGTTATTTTTTTTTAACTTGTCACCCGTAGATGGCATAAGGAACATGTGGTTCCTTCCTCTACCCATCGAAGTGCGTAGCGCAGTTGGGTGAGTCCTTTGCTTGCGGAAGAGAAGTCCCGGGGTCGAATCCCATCAGGGTAAAAAAAATACAAAGTTTTTTTTTAATCACTAGAATAAAATGGGTTTAAGAAGATGGAGGTTAGGATTTTTACCATAGCAGTCACGTGGTGCAGCGGCTAGACCCTCCGGGTAGAAGGCAGAGGTCTACAGGTCGAATCCCGTTGGGGATTTCACAAAAGGAAAAAAGGGCAAATTTTTGGTATCACAAATATAAGCAACTCAGCTGGAGTTTTGTTGTCGTAAGTGGAGGAGTCTGATTCAGAACTAGAATAAGTAGAAGCAGAAGCAAAGGAAAAAGAACCAGTGGAGGTGAAACCTGCAATTGAAGAATGAGTTGTTCTCAAAAGGCGTCTTGAGCCAGCAACAGCAGCAAAAGAAGTCATTATAATCAGTGATGACGAAGTAGACAATTTCACCTTTCCAGTCTTGGGAAATCATCAAGAAGAAGAATGCCAAATTAGTAAGCATTTTAAGAAAGCTAGATTTGATTTAAATCAGTGATCTATTTTTTACTTCTTTGTACAACTTGTTTGAAGTTGAAATACAATTTGCTTTCTAAAATGACTTCCAATACTAGTTTACCAATCCCTAAGTTCAATGGTGGTGATTACGAGTATTGGTCAATTAAAATGAAAACTATGTTGATTGGCAAAGGTATTTAGGATGTGATTGAAGAGGGATATACTGAACCTTCAGCTGCTGAGTGGGCAGTTTTGAGTGTTGCTAATAAAAGGGCTAAAAAGGAATCTCAGAAGAATAATTCTTCTGCCCTTTATCACATTCAAGCCGCCCTTGATAGAAGTATTTTCCCTAGAATAGCTTCTTTTATAACAATTGAATCTGCTTGGAATGCTTTAAAAGAAAGTTATAGGGGTAGTGACCAAGTCAAACAAGTTAAACTCCAAACCTTGAAAAGAGAGTTTGAAACTCTTAAAATTCAAGAAAATGAAAAGGTTGGTGATTACTACGTGCGATTGAAAGTCGTAGTAGATAAGATGGTCACTTTAGGAGATGATGTAAAGCCTGAAGTTATAATGAAGAAAGTGTTGAGGACACTTCTTCCTAAGTGGAATTTAGTTGCAATAATTATAAAGGAATCTAAATACCTAACTTCTCTATCTTTTGAAACCCTCATTGGCTCACTTCTCTCACATGAGGAGAGATTACAGCCAACTCCTTCCACAATTTATGGAGGAGATGATAAAGCCTTTGCTTCTCAAGAAGGTAGAGGTAGAGGTCATGGCAGAGGAAGGTATAGAGGAAGAGGCAAAAATAATCAGAGAGGTGGAACTCCTAACAAAGGAGGAAATCAGAATAGAGGAGGATTTTCAAACAATAGTGAAAAACATAATAAAGGAGGACAACAAAATAGAGGGAAACAATCAGGCAGAGGCAAATGAGGAGATAATTCAAAACAATATTGCTATAATTGTGGCAAACTTGGCCATTATGCTTGTGACTGTTGGACTAAGACTTCACAAGGAGGTAGTAGCGACCAGAGCGATCAGTTTGGAAACTTTGGAGAAGAGGAAGAGGCCACAAATCTCTTTCTCTCATATGGTCAAGTAGATCAAAACATGAATGATACATGGATCTTGGACACTGGGTGTTCAAACCATATGAGTGGCAAAGAAGAGCTCTTTGCTACTCTAAACTCCTACAAATCTAGCATCAAATTGGGAGATGATAAATCATTGGCAGTTGAAGGCATTGGAGCTATGGCAGTTCCAACTAAAGAAGGAGTCAAACAAGTAAGTGATATCTATTATACACCCCATATCCAACATAATCTTTTAAGTGTTGGTCAAATGTTAGAAAAGAACTACAAGTTGCTTTTTGATGAGGGTAAATGCACTATTTTTGATAAAAATAACAATAATAGAATCATTACTCAAGTGCCAATGACAAAGAATAGATTATTTCCTTTAAAGTTTGGCCAACCAGGGGGAGATAAGTTAGCAAGTGTTGCTATTTACAATCCAAGTGTTCTATGGCACTTGAGATATGGCCATTTGAATTTTGCTAGTTTGAAAATGCTAACTTCCCAAGCCATGGTCACTGGACTTCCTAAATTTTAGGATAGTAAAGAAGTCTATGAAGGGTGTGCTCTTGGGAAGCATGCCAGATCAAAGTTTACTCATGGACAAGCATGGCGGGCCAGCTATCCACTCCAGCTAGTGCATACCGACATCTGTGGTCCGATGCAAACACAGAGTCTAGGTAACAACTCTTACTTTCTACTCTTTATTGATGATTATACTAGAATGTGTTGGATATATTTTTTGAAACATAAGGATGAAGCATATGAATGCTTTATTGATTTCAAAACAAGAGTTGAAAGTGAGAGTAGATATTTTGTAAAATGTCTTCGATCAGATAGGGGAGGAGAATACTCCTCTAATGAGTTTGTGAATTTCTATAAGAAACATGGCATTAAGAGGCATTTCACTGCTGCCTACACTCCACAGCAGAATGGTGTCGCAGAGAGGAAGAATCACACCATTGTGGAGATGGCAAGGTCTATGCTTCAGACGAAGCATTTGACTAATTCATATTGGGCAGATGCAGCCAGGACCAGCGTATATATCTTGAATAGAAGTCCTACTTCAAGTTTGGAAGGGCGAGACACCTTACCAAGCTTGGTATGGTAAAAAGCCAAATGTTAAGCATTTCAGAGTGTTTGGCTCGCTGGCCTATTCTCACATTCTTGATGAGCTTAGGAAGAAGCTCGATCCAAAGAGTCAGGCATGTATCTTTGTAGGATACTGTGAGAATACAAATGCTTACAGACTCTATAATCCCCAGACTAGAAAGTTTGTGATTTCTAGGGATGTGTTTTTTGATGAAGGGGGAGAATGGGGTAAGCCCCAAATATTCAATGATGTTGAATCCACTGATGTAGTTTCTAAGCAGGTGCAACAACAGACACCACAGAAAGGAAAGCAGTCTCCTCCCAATCCAAGTTCATATTTTGATTCCACTTCTTCACCAAGTCCTTCTCCACAGCGATCCATAAGTTCCTCACCAATGGACATTGATTCTCCATCCAGAGGTAAGAGAACTCTACAGTATCATCATTCATATCAGATGTTGGATAAAAAAATTTCAAGAAGATACACTAGGAGTCAAGCTAGTGAAATGGATTTTGTTTTACACAGATTAGAAAGTATGCACCTGTATGGTGATGATGTCTCCTAGTAGGAACCTAGGGGAGATCAAGTTAACTATGCTTTGTTAACTAGTGCATAGCTTGAACCTTCTAGTTATGAGAAGGCATGTACTCAGAAAATTTGGCAAGATGCCATGAAAGAGGAGATAACCTCTATAAAAAATGACACTTGGGAGTTGGTAAAGCTTCCTAAAGGCAAGAAATGTGTTGGATGTAAGTGGGTCTACAAGACCAAGTTTAATGTTGATGGTAGCATTGAAAGGCACAAGGTGAGACTAGTTGCAAAGGGATTCACTCAGAAATATGGAGTTGATTATGAAGAGACTTTTGCTCCTGTAGCCAGACGAGGAGACTATTAGAACAGTTCTTGCCTTAGCTGCACATAAGGGATGGAAAGTCCAACACATGGATGTGAAAAGTGCATTTCTAAATGGTTACTTGAAAGAAGAAGTGTATGTTGATCAACCATAAGGATTTAAAGAGAAAGACAAGGAACATCTTGTTTACAAAATGAAGAAGGCACTTTATGGCATCAAGCAGGCACCATGAGCTTGGTACTCACGCATTGATGGGTACTTCAAAGAATTTGGGTTCACCATAAGTAGCAATGAACCCATCCTTTACTACCTACAGCAGGGAAATGACATCCTCATAATTTTCTTGTATGTGGATGATCTCATATTCATGGGTAGTAATGAAAAAATAAATATGGAGTTCAAACACTCCATGATGAAGCGATTTGAGATGAAGGATCTTGGCTTAATGCACTACTTCCTTGGAATGGAGATTCATCAGTCAGATACAGGGATCTTCATCTGTCAACATAAGTATGCTCGGGACATGCTTAAGAATTTTGCTATGGAGCATTGCAAACCAGTTGCAACTCTAGTTGGACATGGGATCCAATTAAGCAAAGATGATGGAGCATCAAAAGTTGATGTGACCACTTTCAGAAGCATGGTTGGGAGTTTGATGTTTCTCGCCAACACCAGACCTGATATTCGGTATGTTGTTTCTCTTGTCTCTCGATTTATGTCTAACCCTTCTGAGTTGCATTTGCAGGCAGCTAAGAGAATTCTTAGATATGTAAAGGGTACATGGGATTTTGGAATCCATTACCATAAATGTAACACTATCAAGCTTGTAGGCTTCAGTGATAGTGATTGGGGTAGCAACATTGATGACAAAAAATCAACCTCAGGGAACTGTTTTAGTCTGGGATCGGGACTAATAACTTGGAGTTCCAAGAAGCAGACAGTAGTAGCACTATCTTCAATAGAAGCTGAGTATATAGCGATCACTCATGCTAGTACTCAAGCTTTATGGCTACGAAAGGTATTAGAAGAAATTGGAGAGCAGCAAAGTGGTCCAACAAGGATATTCTGTGACAAAATTAGTGCCATTCAGTTGGCATACAATCCTGTCCACCATAGTAGATCAAAGCATTTTGATATGAAGTACCGCTTCATCAGAGATATGGTGGAAACTGAAACTGTTGAGCTTCGCTATTGCCACACTTTGGAGAATGTTGCGGACATCTTCACCAAGGCGCTGGCTAAAGCTCAATTTGTAAAGCTGAGATATTGTCTTGTCAGTCCTCTCACCTTTAAGGGGGAGAATGTAGCAAGTGTGAACACTTAATTTATTAAGTGGTTATTTAGTGGCTAGGCTAGGTTAGAGTTGTCGGCTAAATTGTTAAAGTCGGCATGATATTTTTGAATTTCTCTTCTATCCTCCTTATCCCTCCATTCTCTCCTATATTCCCTCTTCTCCCTTATCACTCCACCTCCCTTCCCTATTATTCCTCCAACATCCCTTCATCTTCTCCTCCGACTTCCTCCCTTCTCGCTTCTCCTCTAACCTCCTCTCCCTTCATATAAATTAGATGTATTTCCTATAGTTGGTGAATAATGTAATAGATCTACGAGATATTAAATAAAGGATTATTTAATCTATTAAATTTTCCTATTGCCACATTTTCCTAGTTTTATATCGAGCAACAAAATAGGTGATGTCCTTCTTCATTTGTACCCATAAGAAAACTCTTTTCATGTTTTCTTGTATTTTGACTCCTCCAGGATGAGCATATTATTAGGATCTATGGGTTTCTTGCATTATTAGTTTCCTTAAATTACCCATTTTTGGTATGATGACTCTACCTTTGTAACATAAAAGGTCATCCTTCATGCCAAATTCCTTATTACCCTCAGGGTCTCTGTTCATCCTAACTCGAATTTCCTAGCAATACTCATTCCAATATTTCTCGTCTCACTTGATCCATCAGATCTATGTGACTCCTTATTATGGTTGTTATGTGCTTCCTTCTACTCAAAGCATCAACAACCTTATTTTATTTTCCTTTTAAGTACTCAATTTCAAATTCATACTCAATGATAAACTCGATCCATCTTCTCTATCTTGCATTAAGTATAGGTTGGATAAATATGTACCTCAGACTTTGATGGTCAGCTTTCAATTCAAAGGACCTTCCCACCAAGTAGTGGTGCTAGGCCTTTTGAGCATGAACCACTATAGCTAGCTCTAAATCATGTGTAGCATAGTTAAATTTATGCTTCTTGAGCTTCCTTGAATTATATGCCACTACTAAATCTTATTGAGAGAGTACCCCTCATAATCCTTCCAATGATGCATTCATGCATACTAAAAAATTCCCTGAGAGAGTCAAGAATATTTAGTATTGGTGCGGTAGTGAGTTTGTGTTTTAGGAGTGTAAAGGAAGCTTCATACTTTTTTGACCACATGAATTCCTTTCCCTTCTTCTGAAGGTTAGTTATTGTTGTAGTAATCTTGGAGCAATACTTTATGTAACGTCTGTAGTAGCCCATTAATCCATGAAACTTTATACTTTAGGCACATTAGTAGGGGTGGCCAATTTCGGATGGCCTTTATCTTCTCTAGATCTACAACAATTCCTTCTATCGATATGATATGTCCAAGATATCATACCTTTGAAAAATAGAAATCACTCTTAGCTAGATTCACATAGAGTTAATTTTCTCTCAAGAACTCTAACACGATCTAGAGATGTTTATCGTGTTCTTCTTTGTTTTATGAGTATATTAAGATATCATCTAGGAATTCAAGGAAAAACTGGTCTAGGTGTCTTCTGAACACATTGTTCATTAGATTCATGAACACAGTTGGAGCATTAGTCAATCCAAAGGGTAGAATTGTAAACTCATAATACCCATACCTAGTCTTAAATTTCATTTTGTGGGTATCCTCATTTATTCTTAACTAATGGTATCCTGATCTTAGATCGATCTTGGTGAATATTGTGCCATCTCTTAGTTGATCAAACAAATATTCAATCCTAGGTAGGGGATATCGGTTCTTTATTATAGCCTTATTTAGCATCCTATAGTCAATACATAATATTAGTGAACCATCTTTATTTTTCACATATAAAACTAGCACACCCTAAGGTGATACACTTGGTTTTATCAAACCTTTTTCTAATAGCCCTTGCAGTTGAACCTTTAGTTCTTGCATCTCGATAGGATTCACTCTATATGAAGATCTCTTAATAGGTTTTGATCTTGGCATAAGATCAATTATGAAGTCAAATTCTCATACAAAAGGAAGTCCAGGTAAGTCTTCTGGGTATACATCCTTAAAATCCTGTAAAATTGAGTGCTTTCCTAGCATCCTCTCTCATTTTATCATATCCTACTTCATTAGGTTTTACAACATACACTATCCCTCCTTTATTGATGGATTTCTTCAATTGCATAGCTGACAACATCTAGGGTTTGAATACCCCCTGCTCACTATGAATTATTAGTCTCCCCTTGCCTTTATCTGAATACTCGATCCATCTATATTGGAAGTTGATCAAGGATTTATGGGCCTATAACCATTCCATCCCTAGTATCATATCAAAGGCTTTAAGTGGAGCTACATACAAGAAACCTTCAGTGGTTCCACTATCTAAAGTAATTTCAGCCATTGGATAACACTGGTTTATTGAGTAGGTTTATCCATAACCATAGTCTACCTTCCACCCATGGGCCAAATATCTTGGCCTTTCCATCATATTCCTTTCTAAACTAGAAGAAAAAAAACTATTAGTGGGCCCAATATTTTTTATAATATTCATTTGCTTATTATAAATCTTACCTTTTATAAGTAATGGGGTAGTTTGCTCCTCTACCTTCTATTTTTTAGTTGCATCATAGATCCGATGTTCAAGTTCATTTTATTTGGTGTTAGATAAACTTGATCCTGGTTGGTGTGGACACTAGTTAGCATAATATTGATATCTGTAATGATAACACCCATACTTGGGTCCTTGCCTCTTTTTTTATTTTTGCTCCCCTACTTTAATTGTTGGAGCTAAATTTTACATATTTTGAGGGTGAGGTTTTACATTGTTGGAATTATTGTGGTTTTCTTTTGGAAATTTTTCTTGAACTTTCCCTTTTTCCCATCATTTATCTTCTTGAGAATCTAAGTTTTCTTGGTATTTAAATCCTCTTCCTCTTCCTATTTCAATAATCCTTGACTATTCCTCTTCCTCAGTGCTTTTTGATCTTGCTCAGATAGGGTGGCATAATTAAATTTTAGGTGATATTCTACTTTCTTGACCAAGTCATATGCTTTCTGTAGTGATTTAGGCTCATGCATGTTTACATCATGCTTTACTCTAGATTCTAACCCATGAATAAAATTGTGAACCCTCATATTTTCATCATACGTAGGCACATACTTAAGTAATTGGACCAACTTCTTATAGTATATTTCTATCATTTTGGTCCCTTGTCGTAAACTAGCAATCTCCTCAAATTTTAGTGCAAATAAATGCTTCGTTAGGAAATTTTTCTTGAATATAGCTATGAAATATTTCCATGGAATGTCAATTAGTTCAATATTAGTCTTCTCATAGTGGGTTTCCCACCAATCTAGAGTATCCCCTCTAAGTTGATTATGGCCCAAACCGTTCGATTCCCAGGGGAATAGCATTTTACTGTAAAGTACACCTCTAGTTCTCTTAGCCAGGATTCGACTGCATCTCCTAATCCTTATCCATCAAACTTGGAGACAAACATTGTCTAGATCCCTAATTTTTTTCTTTTCTAGAAGGGATCTAGCTTGCAACTGCTCTATAGTTAGCCCATCAGCTTGGCCAACCTCTGAACCTCTAGCCTACAAGTTCTAATTCATAATTATTTCCAACACTTGTCTCATTTGATGCTGCATGGTAGCAACCATAGTAGTGAGGTCTTCTACTTCTCTATTGGAATTCCTTGGATCCTCATCTCAGATCTCTTCTTTGACATTACTTTTTTGAGTTTGTCTAGGTGTAGGCCTCTCTCTTTTGGTCTTAGGTGGCATCTTTAACCTGGTTACAGCCAAGAAAATATTAGGTTACAATTTTATCTTAAATGTATCACTAATTCAAGCCAAAATATAGATTTATTTTGCTAAGTGGTATTCCAAGGTTATGATATATCATTAATACCAAAGCCAATACTAAGGTATCCTAACATTCATTCACCCTTGGGATTAGTTTCCATTATATTCTAGTAAAATAGGATATTTTAAGTCATCCCAACTTTAGCTTATACTTTAAGCCAGCCTTCTTTGGAGACATCCAAATCTCTTTAGCACACAAAAAGCTTTATACCCGTGTATCTAGAGCTCTAATACCAAATGTAATGACCCAAAATTCAACTACTAGAAAACACGTAAAAAGAAAAGATTTTTTTTTCTTTTTTTAAGAAAAGGGATTCATAAACCCCTAACCAAATTTATTGTTTAAATCCCCTAAGTTTTCTTGAAGAGCTACATATCACCAAATACCTATTGGAACCGATTCTTGCATCCATAGAAGATCAATTGTCATTCTACAAGAACCCGTTTGAAACCAACGAGTTACTATAGGCTCTGGTCGACCTGCCTCATGTTCTGTTAAACCCGAATATTGCTATAAAATATGGTAGAATGGGTAAGGAAACCCCAGTGGAAATTCTACAATTAAACTTCTAATTTGCATGCTCCAGATTTATATTAAACTATAGTATTCTTATTAAAATTACCAAGCATGAAAATAACCAACTGTTATGCCTTATGTAGACTAGTACCTAGATTCATTGGGTTGTTATAGCAATCTAACAACAATTTTAATATGACACAGAGATAAGGGGAGAAGGAAATTGGAATTCTTAATATCATTCGAATATCGTAATAAAATTAGGAGTTAACCAATGAAAGAAACGTATATAATGTATTAAAATAATGTAACCCATCATACAAATACATGCAATACTAAGACAAATAAATGATAGGAATAAAAACCAAAATTGTATTGATTTCATAAAATATTACATGCAGAGTGGGCGGGATGCCTTTTAACTCTATTTTTCTTAAATAAATACATCAATACAATGAAGAGGACTCTGTTCAAATAATATAATAGATCTCTCCAAATATCCTTATTCTAATATAGTAACAGAAGAATATTTGAATCCTAGGCTCAATAAGGTTGGAAATATTCTCATCTTCTTGAAAATTTTCCTATCATACAATCCTGCACAGTAAGGTGAGGAAGAAAGAATGAATAAAATAAAATAGACACAAATAAATACAACAGCACAACTAACAGGACACTCAAGTATACTCTTAGCAAAAATGCTATTCTCTAATTGCTTGATGCAGAATCTAGACCTGCCTACCTTCTTTTATAGTTTCTGGTTCTTGGTTCTGTTATTCTTGGTTTACTTCTGACTGTACACTTGGAAGCTTCTGATTGAATCTCCAAAATTGATGATATCCAGTTGATTTTATTTTGAATTGACTATACCCTCTTATTTGACTTGTTCAAACATATTCCCACTCAACTAGTGATTTAAGTATGAGGAGAAATTTTGCTCTGGTTCAGCTACTTCCTGGTGCATTTAACTGTTGCTTTCCAAACTAGCCTCTTTTGAATTACCTTTCCTAGCTCCTTTGATCATTTAACTGCCCCATAAATATCTCCTATTTTTCCAACTATTTGTGGTGAAGAATCTATTTTTTGTTGGGTGCAGGTATTGACCCTTTTTCCCTTTAAACTTCTTTGCAACGCTTTAATATGTTCATCAAACAACCTCCATATTTCTATGTCAAAAATGGATGCAATCTTGAGCATATTCATTTCTTGCAAAATTTGTTTTTTTTGTATAACAATAACAGGTATGTTTCTATCATACTGAAGTAGTAAGGCTTCTGTAGCATTCACCATGAGTGTAGTTTGTTTAATCATCTCCTCCTCATCACCTTTTTTATAGTCAAATCTCTCAAGGGTTTCTTTGAATATCCCTTCTATGTTTGATGATTCTAGGCATTGATATAAGTATAGGCCAATATCTGTCAGTTTATCTATAGCATCTATTATCAGATCATTCATATCAGTCACAAAATTTGTCCATTTTTCTTACTATGATCCAAACAGGGCTGCTTTGAAAAATTTAAAATTGATTTGAATTTTATTGCCTTCAGGTGTTGTTATTTCTTGTCTTTGCAGTTCTTCATAATGATCCCCTATGTAGTCTAGGGTTGGGTGAATTATTTTAAAATATTTCTCTTTCCTTCATCAAGGTCATGATTTCTTGAGCAGTTATTTGAATCACCCTTATTTTCCTGAACATTTTAGTAAAACCTTTGGCTTGAGATTTTATTATTTTGTACATGTCTTTCCTTATTACATCCAAATAATATACATGATCTTGAAATTTGGTCACTACATGTGGCTAGGAAATCGAAGCATTTTTCTTATTTAACTCTTCCTGTTGCTTACTTATTACAACTTTCAATTTTGCTTTTTCTTCTTCCTCTTGACTCAATTGCTTTTTGAGTGTTTCAATTTTTTCAACAAATTGGTCTATGAATTGATTACTCATAGTTTTGGCAAGTTTTTCCATATCAGCTTCTTTACCCAGTAGTGATGATCCTCCTGTTTCCTCATTGGTACTGAAGACTAGTGGGTTTTGTAGGGGAGGGAGATCAACCTTAGCAATATCTGACACAGTTGTCCCCATTTTTGCCTTTTTTGAAGATTGTTCTTCTATACTTCCCAGTCCTGCTACTAACTATAACTCTTGTTCATTTATAGCAATAAATGTTGCCTGTTCATTTGTTCTTTCCAAAATAACCTTGGCAACATATAGAGATAATCTAGGTTTCTTACCTTCTACTGGAGCTATTTCTATTTGAATTTTTATTGAGTAGCTTCGGAAGAGGCCACCCAGTCCACATTTTACTTGTATTACTATTGGAATTTTTATCTCCTATCCCTTTATGTTTATATAAGTCGAGACGGCCATGGGTGCCAATTTCTTCACACTAGTCACAGCTAAAACATTATCAAGTGTATGAACTACATCCTGCTTTGTTGACGATGCTTTTTGAGAGGATGAAGTTAGTATTTCTTTGCCCTTATTTATACAATTTTTTTTAGGAGCTTATTTTGGTGCTACCACTATTATGGGTTGGGCATTCATTGGGAGTTTAACCTATTGTTCTACTATATCAATAGTTCTAACAGTGACCTCCATTAAGTCTATGTCCTGCTCCTCTATCAATTCTAGCAAAGGGTATTCTTTAATTGTTGGATGTGTCCTTGGTATAATAGGTGTTGTAGCATCCACTAAAATCTCCCAAAGCCTTCTTATTTTGGTTGGGTAGTCATAGGCTTCACAAACCTGTGTGCTACCTCTCTTTTCTAGAAGGAAATTATCTCATACTGTCTATAAATCTGATTTTTTCTCTATAGATTCTAATAAGTTCTCTTCAAAAGCATCTTCTCGATGATTGATTTGAGCATACTCTCTCGTATCCATCATCTTGTTGTAAATTCCTTTTGGGTCATAAAACCTCCATGACACTTCATCGAATCCCATATTGTCCAGTTCAAACATTCCCTTGAGTAGGGAAGGATATCCAACAAATACATAATCTCCAAAACGGCAAGGAACATCAAGCCAGGGGACTTTTCCATGCTTCTTAACCAGTCTCATTTTAGCCTCTTCTGCCACTTGTCTACATAATTCTAGGGCTACCATGGATAGTGGGCAGTACTGGGGTAGCACCTTCAGAGGTATTTTAGCTCCATATAATCTGATATAAGTAAAATCCTCTATGAAGAATAAATCTCCTATATTTTTTTCTTTAATGAATGCCCTTACCCCTGGCCCTAATCTTTCTATAATTAGCCCAGTTAAGGACCAATGGATTTCTACCAAGAAGTGATCACAAAACCAGCCCATGTGAGTTCATCCTTCATGAAGTCTCCAAAATCTATTCTGTACATAGGGGCTATCTATGGATTTTAATATCTTACGGGCTTCTTCCCCCAATTGGCCTGCTATTAAGTGAGTGAGAAAATAATATTGTGAAAAGTGAGGCATCTCCTACCTCTATTCGAATATTGCTCTCTTTAGTTCTACCATTTCTCTATGTATTTGCGAGCTCAATTCCAGTTCCCAGGCATAGATAGGGGTGTTATGTCCTCTATTACATTGTGCAGCTAAATATAAAACTCTTTTCATTATTCTACTCATATCTTGTACTCCTAATACTAGGTTTATCATGTCACAGAAGTCTTGTATCCAGGGTTTAAAAGTGCTTTTATTAATTGGGAAATTTCTCTATTTCTGCATATGTATCAAACAATTTTTAAAAAAAATTCATATCAGTGAACATGCAAGATTGGTGTTCGATTACCTGGTCCACCAGAAATGTGTTATAATTCATCATATTGAACACTTCCTAGATATCTTTGACTTCAGTGCTAAACACATTCTGATTCTTGTGGTCTCGAAAGGTCCTTGTTCTTTCATCATATGCCACTGCTAACTAAGCCATCAAATTTGAGGAGAAATGCACTTTAGGGCATATCAGCTTTCCAAGGTTACTGTTTCATCTGTTGTCTCTGAGAAAACCCTTTTACTACCAATTTTGAGCTTTACAAAAAAAATCTGCCATTATCCATGAGGTTTTGTTGTTGCCTTCCATTACTCGGGTGAAACTCTTAATGTAGGCATTGTTGATCTGGTATAGTTGAGTTGAGTTGGGTTTTTTATCTAGCCCACATTTCTAGGCAAAATCATACATCGTGGTACCAAGAACAGGCGGTCTAGAAATCATAGAATAGGATGATTTATTTGTGATAAACTTTATGGTTTCTCATGTATCTTCAGGTACAAACACATCTCCCCACGATGCCATTACCCTCATGATTGCTGGTTAAGTTCCTCTTCGAGTTCTCATAAAATGAATACTTTCTTCCTTCTATGCTTCTGATGTATCAATTCCAATTCTTGGTATACCAGTGGAGTGGCCTTGACTGGTTTCGTAAGTTCATATATAGGGTGGTGGAGTGAACTTGATAAATTCACATGTTTCATTATCGACCTGAGGCCACCAAACGTTGTTCAAAATTGGCCAATGGAATCATGCCAACTTAGCATTTTCTGGAGTTTTATTTTTTATGATGGATGATATCTTTTAATTTGTGAGCTTGGGTCCCTTTGATACATGTGCCTGCAATAATTCATGCTTTCTATTCATTCGTCAATGGGGATATTTTAATCTGACATAGAACGGTATGTTTTGGGCCTCATGCCATCTTATATTCAAGTCACAACTACATCTTTAGGATCCACTATGTCTCCCTTGGGGTATTTATGATATCTGACTCTTGGTGTGAGTGTAGGTTTTTACCTATGATGTCCCTTTTCCCTAATTCAACCGTGATTAATCGCAACCGTCAGATTGATATGATATGAAGCACATCCGTTGATCTTCCCAAAACCTGTACGATAGTTAGTGTACCTATTCTCATGTAAACACTTGAAATAACATGTTTTATTGGTCTTCAATTAATCATATTTATCCGATGTTAATCCTTATACTATTAAACCTTAATAACTTGTCTTAATCGATGGTAATCATAAAGTACACTTACTTTTCTTTTGTGATCATCATTGGATCTTATGGTGGCGAGGCGCAACCATTGGATCATACATATGCATGTATTATTTAATAAATGGGAAAAATTTATACGTACCTTGACTTAAATTAATCGACCCAATGCTTAGATTAACCTTTGATTATCTTCCTGTATGCACACCATTGGATCTGGGTGGTCAATGTTCACCGTCGTTCGATTCATGTGTTATAAAAAGGTCTTTATTTTACCTTTGGATCTTTATCGCCGGTTACAAGCCTTCGTGTCCATTGATTCTCGATTTAGTTTATGCACTACCATTGGATTACTGACAAGATGCATGCTAGATAAAGATGTTATAGACCTTTGCTTTTTCATTAATCATGATTAAGGCAAAAAAGGGGGAATATTAGTCAATGTATTAAACCCTTACTAAACATGATTAATATCAATTAATTTTGTCCTTACCCATGCCTTTTACCTTCCATCCTACGATTTTGGCATGGTCGTCGGATCTGAGTGGAGACAAGCGCAACCGTTGGATCTAATCAACTTGCACGTTAGTTTAATCAAGTATTTATAATATTAATCATGATTAGGGTAAAAGGGGAAGATTATTCGACATATTAAACCCTTTCTAACCATGATTAACTTTAATTAATTTCTCTCGATCCTTAACCCTCTTTAATGCATCTTTAATTAGTGCACCACCATTAGATTTAAGATTGATCGAGCACGGTCGTCCAATCTTGGTAACAAGCCTGATGATTAATTAAATGGGGCACATCCTTTTTAATATTAATTTTAAATTTCTTTTTAATCAAAGCAGTCGCGACCATTGATCTAAGCTTCATTCAGCGTGATCGTCCGATCTGTCAGACTTGCTTGGATTTTAACTTGACATTTGACTTATGATGACTTTACTTTAAATATTTGACTCTTTAGAGGACGCACAACCATTGATTTTATGGATGATTGAGCACTGTCATCCGATTTGTTTATACTTACTCACTGATTTAACGGAACATTGACCATTATGATCCATGCTTAAAATTTTGATTTTTTGAATAGTGCATGGCCATTTATTTGATCCTCGATGAAGTGCTATCGTTGATCTTGTTAAAGGTGCAAGGATTTTAACTTTATTAGAGCTTTAGGTTTAACCTTTGGAGTTTTTAGTGAGCATGCATCCATTGTATTTGGTCCTCGATGAAGCACTACCATTATATTAAAGACAACTTGCTCGATTTTTAAATATTAGGTTAAGCTTTATTGACCTTTTGACTTATCTTTCAGACTATTTCATGAGTGCGCTTCCGTCCGATTAAGTCTAAGGTGCAACCTTTTTACTTCTTGACTACGCTTGACTTTTGACTTATCTTTGGTTTAATTTTATTAAAGCGCTATTGTCCGATTTTTTTGGATTGTGCACAGCCCTTGGATTAAATATGAGGTGCTCACCAGTTAGCTTAGCTGGGTGCATACCCTTAGGTTTTTATTCAATTAATATTTATTTTAACCTTAGGTTTTTCAAAATTTTAGACCAGGGTAAAATGACTTAACCAACTTTAGATTAGAAGATTTATTTGTCGGTTTAGGCCCAAGGAAAATATTTAGGAATGTCAACTTTGACTTGGGGATTTAATTTGAAATTTTATTCCCTAACCATTTGAGGTAATTTTATTTATACAATGAAGCTCACATTATTAAAAAGGCTAAGGTTAGACTTTATCAAACCAACAAATGAAAAATTGAATTACTCACAACAACTTTAAGTAATGACCAACAGTATAAGCAATTTTATTGAAACCAAAAATTTAAATTTGGGGGTTTCAAAGTTGATTCAAATTTGGCTCCAAAATAGGCTTTGACTGGGACAATGTGTTGAAAACATGAAGCACTTGAGAACCACAGAATATCCTGGTTTTATTTTGCAAAAATAACAAAAAACAACAAAATTTTGATTGCTAAACAAAACTTGAAATGCATAACAGAAAAAAATTTCCTTCCTCTTTTTCTTTCTTTTCTTCATCATTCATTTTTTTTTTTTTAATATATACTGAAAACATGATATCAAAGCAAGTAGACTATGTAAAATTTTATCCCTTTTCATTCAATTTGGAAACAAAGGTTTAGAAATTTTAGAAATTAATGAGTTTTATTTTGAAATATAGTAATGTTTGTTTTAGCTAAGTCATAAGATACGATTACATAGATTTTGTCACAACCATTTGTCTCATCATATTTTTGCCCATGTGTGTGTTTGTGCATTCTTTTTTGGATTTCTAAATCTTTTAGAACTTTACCATATCTAAGAAAAATAGCCAAGCCTAATATGTGATTTCACTCTTTAAAAAATTTCACCATTCTACAGGGCTCCACTGCCAGTCAGGCGTTTATAGCCTCGATGGAGTTGCTTCTAATCCCATATTGGTTTTACACTACTACCAGTCAAGCGTCTATAACCCTGGTAGAGGTTTTCCAAGATATCTCAGATAGTGACTCAATTTTACTTTATTTTTTATTTTTCTTTCTCGTGAGAGAAGTGTTTGGATATATAAGCTAATTGTGCAATAAATATGCCTGAGTTGAGGATTAGTTACTGGCTATAAAATATGAGTGTAATAATTTTTGGCTCAACTACCCTCTCAAAGATAACTCAGTTCTTTGGACCTTTGAAGTCACTTTAAGTATCATTTGTAATGTGAGGCTTGACATGATGTTTCAATCAGCTTGATTTTCGGTCTGTTTTATCTCATATCAACCAACTATTGCATAAACATTCATTTTTGACAAAATTGTAAAGCTCATCAACATCTAAAATAAATTCCCTTTTTCCTTTTTATTGTTTTTTTTTGTGGAATCAACAGTTAAATATACAGACCAAACTAAGATATCATGTATACAGTAAACTCAGAATTATTCAAGAACAAAAGGGAAGCGAAACTAATAAACAAAATATAGCACTTTTTTTTTGGATTTTTGTTTTTCTATTTTTATTTTTTTGTAAAGTACACCTTCAATAGGGATTGTACATTTTTAAGTGTTGGCCATTAATAGGGATAGCCATTATTTATCCCTACAAATTCTGTATCTTGTAAGTATTTTGACTGATAACATGGGAAATTTGGTATGGGCCAATCCATTTAGGTTCAAACTTACTCTTTTCACCATGCTTATCATTTTTAGGATCCCAATATATGACTATATCTCCTTGAGAAAATGAGTACCCTTGGCTTTCTTATTAAACAAATTTATAGTTTTCTTGGTTTGTTCCATCATTCTATTGAGGGTATCTCTTCTTTATTCTTCTAACAAGACAATTTGGTCAAGCCTTCTCTGAATGGGATCAGGATTTTCATGATCTTGCAATAAAAGGGAAAGTACCATTTTTTGCATTTTTGGGGACAACAAGGCTTTTTCTCCATAAACCATCTCATAGGGGGTTATTCCTGTATTTCTTTTAACAGATAGCCTATCAGACCATAAAGCAAATTTAATTTTACCGTCCCATCCCCTTTATTTTTGCCTAATGACCTTTTTATTCTTGTTATTACATTTTTATTTGATGACTCGGCTAGACCATT
The DNA here is from genome assembly GCA_028583015.1 of Wollemia nobilis. NCBI lineage: Eukaryota > Viridiplantae > Streptophyta > Pinopsida > Araucariales > Araucariaceae > Wollemia > Wollemia nobilis. The sequence goes on along the minus strand of JAQPPZ010002189.1, from coordinate 1,426,014 downwards.
TCCTTGGGGATAATAATTAGCAGAATGAGATAATTCAATTTCATATTTAGCACAAAATTCTACCATTTCATATTAAGCAGGTGCACAACTATGTCTAGAATTAATTTGAAGCAGAGCTAAGGCTTCCAAGTGAGTTACGTAACCCTAGTTTGCCATTCAACAATTTACGTATTTTGTTTCTTGCTGCTATTTTTTTCACTGTTTCTGTGTTCACATTAAGAAATCGGGGAAAGAATTAGTAGTAAGTTACATCTAGGGTTTTTGTGTGATTTAGGATATAAAATATACTTCTTGTTCTAAAATTGCAAGTCTAGGTGATTTGTCTGCATTTTTGAGTGCATATAAAACGCAAAAGCATCTTAGAGTTGCATTTTAGGGTTAAAAATTATTTCAAACTTGCATATCTAAATAGGAACAACATTTAGAAGCATAAAGTAATCCTTCCCTAGGCTGGCCCCTTTGGCAGAGAGGTGGACGAACCCTCCGGTGCTCTTGTGATTTTTATCACTTGTAGGCAGGGGTTTTAAGGGTGTACTATGCACTCTATCGATGAAATTTGTGTCTTTATGTTGGATTCTGATTTAGATTAGTGAGGTTGGTAATTTTTAATATTGTTTGCACACTATAAAGAACAAGGAACATAAAATTAATCAATCACACACTTGCATGCTGCACTTTTTAACAATAATAGTTGGATTTCATCACCAACTATTGCTTGAGGTTTGGTGACGGTGGCTTTCATCTCCATCCATAAAATATCTACCCCTAGACACCATAGGAATACCCCCGAGCAAACTTTTTGGAGGTCATTACCAACAAGAATCTCGTTGCCTTGGCCAACCATAGTTTTTACCTTTGTTTTTCATTAAACAATATTAGGCTACACCGAAACACACAAACCCAACAATTTTAAAAGGAACTTCACATTAAAGGAAGAAAATAATTAATGAACCTGAGGTAAGCCACACAAGGTGAAACCTAGGATTGGTTGTTTTCTTTGCTTTATTTCTTTAGAAAGGAAATTGTTAATTTGTGTGATCTAGATTAATCTTGAATTTTTGGTTTAATTGCTTTATGGTGTTAACACGTCAACAAAAGAAGGTAATGAACCAAAATAATTTAATGGAAAATAATTCCCATGAGCCTACTACTTCGGTAGCCCCATCCACTATGATTCAGACTACTTTGTTTGGATCAGCCCATCCATCCCACTCTCAAGAGGAGTCCCATCCACTTAATGTGGAAGCCACCACCACCTACATAGACATGGATAGAGTGCAGGCCATCTACAAGGCCTCTAACTATGTCATGGAGCCCCTTAGCCAAGATGATTTTTAAGAACCTAAATTGGCTACCACCTACCTTACCCAAGGATATCCTAATTCAAGATATGAATATGGTATGCCTTCCACCGCAAGCCAACCACCACAAAGCCCAAGTGTTCAAAACACTTACTTCACATCCACCTACACCAACCCCTTGTATGAGGAGCATGTCAATGCCGCCTCGCAAGTCCCCAACCTTCAAGTTGTAACATCAAATGCAACTTGCACCATACCCATGACCTCTCATCTATCATCCACACCTCCATCATCACATTTAGCCAACATGACCATGTCATCCACACCTCCATCATCAATATCTCATTTAGCCAACATGACCATGTCATCCATCCCTCCATCATCTCACTTAGCCAACATGACCATGCCTAATATTCCATCATCATCAGCCCAACCATCATCTCATCCAACCTCAACCCCATCATTTAACACATGGTCAAATCAAGAACTCACGAATACATTAGGGCTCATCAATAGATTGCTTTCACAATGAACAAAAGGAAAGCAACCGGTTAACACAAACCCTATGACTCAAGGAGTTCCAACTCAACCTCCACTCGTCAATAAAAATTCCTCATGGGTCCCTCAATCCTCCATAGTGACCATCCCTAACCCACCACCACTCCACACATCCACCATACCAATCAACATTGCCACCAATCAACAATCCAATCCTTTCCTCCATCATCCTCATCAATCATCCCCATCCTTCAATCATCCATCTTCTCCACACACCCAACCCAATCCATTCCACAACACCATGTTGGTCACACCCCAACATCCATCATCAAGCCCATCAACCAACCACCACCTAATCCAGGGTCCTCACATTCCAGTAGAAGACCTTAGACTTCAAGCAATGCAAAAGCAAATCGATCAGTTGATGCAAAATTCATCAGGAACAATGAGCCAAAAGCTCACATTAAGCCAACTGATCCATCAACCAATTCATCCATCGGTACCATCACCGCCATATCCGATAGATTTTATGATACCAAAATTTGACAAGTTCAGGGGAACTGAGGATCCCAAAGAGCATGTGAGCTCATTTGTCCATGTATGTTTTTGGATTAGCGATGATAACGCTCTCATGCTCCGAATGTTTCCTCAAACGCTAGGGGGGATGCCATAGAATGGTACAATAAATTGACCACACATAGTATATACACTTTTGATCAATTGATAGATCTATTCTTAGAGCGCTTCACCCTAAATATTAAAAATAAGGTATCCTTATCAGATATTTATTATTTGAAACAATGGGATGAGGAACCTATCTATGACTTTGGAAACCGTTGGAGGGCAGTCATAACTAAATTGCCATTCTCCCTACCAATGGAAGAGATTATAAAGCTTTTTACCAAGAGTTGCTTAAAACCCATCTCTTGGATGCTACAACTAAACACTTATAGAACATTTGAAGAAGCTTTAGCATAGGCTAGTGTCATTGAGGAGATCAAAATCCAAGAGGGTGTCATTAAGCCTAAAAGGAAAGAATGGCAAAATAAGGGCCAATACCAAAATAACCAATCTAGCCAAAACAAATCCACACAAGCCTCAATGGCTAACACAACAAACCAAGTTAATCAAGTGGTGATGAGCCAACCCGTAGTGGCTCAAAAATTGGTGCAACAACAAATTTCATATCATGCGGTCCCATCAGTTACCCAAGCACCAATGGTTCAAAACATAGTGCCAACTATGGAACAACCTATCCGCCACCAATTCAATCACCCCCAAAGACAATACACTCCATTAAACGAGTCGTATTCATCCCTATTTAGAAGGTTGTATGAAACCAACAAATTAGCCTTGCCATACATTAGGCCCCTTGATCCCACCAAAAGGCCTAGGACTTATAGAGAGCACTTGTTTTGTCCATACCATCGACAAAATGGGCATGATATCAATTCATGTAATGTGTTCAAAAACATAGTGCAAGACCTCATAGACTTAGGGGCCATCAACGTGGATAACCCCTTAGCTCCACAAAATCAAAATTTGGGCATATATCAGACACCTCTACCTAACCATGGGGAGGTTCAACACAATGAAGGAGGTAACAATCAACAACAACCTCCTAATCAAGTAAATCATGTCCAACAATATCAAAACTTTGTCGGAGCAGTCAATGTGGTCACTAGAGGGCAAAGGCAAAATCAACAACATGATCAAAAACCTTCAAACAGACCACCCATCCAAACATCGCCAAATCCATCTCCTCCCATAAATATTTCCAACCCATCCCATCCACCTATCCTTCATCTGATTAGGCCAGCGGTAACCTTAACCAGTCGGTTAACCACTAGTTTGAAGATGGCATCGGCCAAACTTTATGTCTATGAGCTCATTCAACAATCCCCTAGGCATAGAGAAGATTTTATGGAAATACTCAAGTCAATTGAGTTAGAATCCCAAGACTCCAATGCCTTCAACAATTTTGTAGGGAGTGTTAGAACATGCATGGACCCATCAATCACCTTTTATGACTTTGAGATAAAACCAATGAGTTCAGAATCGGTGGACCCTCCATTGCATATAATGGCCTTAATAGATAGAAAGCCCTTCAAAAGAGTGTTAATCGATACTGGCTCATCAATCAACATCATTACTACCACTGCCCTTATCCATCTCAACTTACCGCCATCCCACATTACCAAGTCATCACTCACCCTCAAAGCATTTAATGATGCTTTGTGTACCACAATTGGCACTATCATTTTACCTATAGAAGTAGGGGCCAAAATGTTGCACACCATGTTTCACATATTGGAAGGTGCCATGGCATATAATATACTCCTTGGTAGACCTTGGATGAGGGAAATGAAATGTGTCCCATCAATTCTTCATCAATGCTTAAAATATGTTCATGATGGACAAGTCCATTGCATCCCCGCGGATGTTGAACCCTTTAAGTATTGTAACTTCATTTCAAATCCCTATGAATCCATGTTACCTTCCACACATTTTTTCTTGGCGCCATCATCAGATCCATCAACATCATATTCCAATCCGTCTTCTTCCTCTAATCCACCTTCATCTTCTTCTAAGGCTCCCATCATAGAGGAGCTACCCATCACATCATCTTCTCAATCATCCATTTCTTCTTGTACATGTAATTGCGGATAAGCTTCCGTTAGCACATCGTACATCACAAAAACTTCTTCCACTACAACCACTTCTTCTAGGCCATCTCATCATTCCACACCACCATCTCATCATGCCCCACCACCATCCAATCCAACTCCATCAGTCGATGTGTCACAAGTCAAACTTTTTGATTGCGACATATTTAATTCCCCACCATCCACAACCAATCCAGAGCCATTCGAGCCTTCACCATCCACCTCATCAACCCAAGTTGAAGTCCACATCACCAATCTTGGTATAGGTGAGTATGTGGTCCAAGACATCACCATCACCCCCTTAGCCATTCCAACAGCCAAGGATTTTGGACATCCCAAAGACCGTTCTCTATCCATAGGTTCTGTCTACGACATGAGTACCGCTCCAAATAGCATTAAATTTGTTTATGGAGGGTTGGATTTCTCAACTGGGGCAAACCCACCCGAAGAACTAAAATAGCCTAGGTGCACCAATATACCCCACGTGGAAGAGTTTCCAGCCGAGATACTTCAACATGTTCCATTGGCAAGGTCAAGGTTTAGGTTCCCATGAACAAGGAATGCATGATATCCTAGATGTCCCATATAGAGGTGCTCATGATCATTCTGGATTAGGTTATACCCCATTGTCCTCCACCACTTCTCTTGAGCAAGCCTTCAAAAAGCTTAGCCTCAATGATGAAGAGCCCTCCATGCATCCATTGCCATCAACATCCTCTCTTGAACAGGCCCTTCAAGAACTTCGCATTGATGAAGTAGACGAGGATGATCCCATCAATTTCTCCTATCCGGTATTTGATTCTGATGATGAAAGTTATGAAGAATTTGAAGTCATGTCAAATGCTTCTACGATTCTGAAGAGGAATCACTCCCCATTGTCCCCATCACCCAACAGGAAGAGTTTTACCTCCGAATGTTTCCCATCCAACATCCCATTTTCTGCTTGCTTCTTCCACAAGAGCAAGATGATCCACCTAGAAATCCACCTTGAGCCCCACATAAGCCAAGAATTGTAACATATGTACATAAAAAAAACAAAAAAACAAAAACATACAAAAAAAAGAGAGAAAAATGTTGCTCTGATGTTTCACGTTCACTATTACAGGGATACCACGCCTCGACATCGGTTTCGATTCAATTGTTCCATCCGTGCATCCATCCCAGCCACCTTCTATTCCCCTAAGTCAATATGAATCCTATTGACTTATTCACCCCGCTCCGTAATCCATACGATTTGGCTAAGCCAATTCCAATTGACAGCAGCCTCATTGACTTGGATCGGATTTCCTCCCCACCCTCCCTCTCGGAGTTCATCCTATCCGAGGAATTGTTAAGGGCTTCAACCTGTTACATTCCTCCTTCGCCCCCACCTTCACCCTCACCATATTCAGCTAGCAGTCCCAAGGTTTTCCAGGCAAAGTTAGACAGTGATAAGCAAGAGAGGCTAGATGACATCTTAGATGACTTCAATCTGATTCCAACACCACATCAACTTGAGGAAGGTTCACATATGTCCATTGAAGAAACCATTGACGTGAACCTTAGTTCAGATCCTGACAATCCCCAAATTGTCAAGCTTGGAAAAATTTTAACACCCAATGAACAAGAGCAATTCATTTCTCTCCTCAAGAAGAAGAAGAAAGAGGTTTTTGCATGGTCCTACAAGGACATGCCTGGCCTTGATCCCCTCTTGTTATCCATAATCTCACCTTGCAACCTGAGGCCAAGTCGGTCAAACAAAATCTTAGAAGAATGCATCCTACCATAGCACTCATAGTCAAAGAGGAAATACAAAAATTGCTAGATGTTCACTTTATCGTCCCTATTGACTATCCTGAGTGGATTTCAAATATGGTACCCATTCGCAATCCCAATGGGGGGATACACGTTTGCAATGACTTTCGAGACCTAAATAAAGCGTGTCCTAAGGATGATTTCCCTCTACCAAACATTGATACTCTTGTTGACACCTACGTAGGCCACGAAATGCTTTCCTTCATGGACGGTTTCTCAGGATACAACCAAATTCGAATAAATCCTGATGATCAACATAAAACAACATTTACAACACCATGGGGAACATTTTGTTTTAGGGTTATGCCCTTTGGCCTCAAAAATGTAGGAGCTACTTATCAAAGAGCCATGACTTACATATTTCATGATTACATGCATAAAATCATTGAAGACTATGTAGATGATCTCTTGGCTAAATCTAAAACCCGACAAGAACATATTGATGTTTTGGACAAGATTTTTGATCGGCTGTTAGAATTCAAGGTGAGGTTAAATCCCAAAAAGTGTGTCTTTGGTGTTACCTCTGGTAAACTTTTAGGATTCATTGTCTCCAGGTGAGGCATTGAAGTGGACCCAAATAAGGTTAAGGCCATCATGGAAATGCCACCCCCAACTAACATCAAGGAATTGCATAGCTTGCAAGGTAAAATTCAATCGATCAAATGCTTCATTGCACAACTTTCTGATAAATGCAGGCCATTTAACCACCTGCTACAAAAGGGGGTAACATTCATATGGATAGATGAATGTCAAAAAGCATTTGATGACATCAAGCGTTATCTAACTTCACCACCAGTTTTAACTCCTCCTAAGTCGAGGGTCCCTTTCCATCTATATGTCTCAGCCATAGAGGTTGCTTTAGGGATGATGCTTGCACAAAAAAATGAACAAAATCAAGAGCAAGCAATCTATTACATGAGTCGAACATTGGTAAGTTATGAAACAAGATACGCTTATGTAGAAAAGTTATGCTTAGCGGTGGTTTTAGCCACTAAGAAACTTTGACATTATATGCTAAGCCAAACAACCTATGTCATAGCTAGAGAAAATCCTCTGCATTACATGATGTCTCACACTTATAACAATACCCATACCACTAAATGGATAATGTTGCTTACAAAATTTGATCTCAAATTCATTAGCCAAAATCCATTAAAGGTTAGGTCATTGTTGATCACCTTGTGAGCTCCACTACCTATTCATCCTTTGTTATTGCTCCCGTTTCTTTTTTCGTTTTTATTTTTTTTCTAAGTAAAATGTCAACTTTTCACACACCAGGGATTCCCATCCTTTATCATTCAATTAGACTTCTCATGACAAAAAAGACGGCTTATCTTGGTTTCAATCGCTATAGCTATGGTTTATGTTCCGATTTTGGGTTCTAACTTGTTGTAAAACAAGTAATAGGAGAATACCAATGCAAAGAACCTACCATTAAGATTTATCATGAAATAGCAATGAAATTGCTATCAACATTCGAATGGTATGAAATCAATAACTTGCCTCATTCGACTAATAGATTTGCAGATGCAATGGCCTCTCTTGGATCCTTGATTCCTTCCTTACGAATTTCCTTGTAATAATTCATAGATGATGATACAACTAGACAAGCACGACTTGACCAACTCACACTCTTAGATGAAAGGCGTGTCAATGCATTAGAACATTTACGAGTTTATCAAGACCGCCTCAATCATGCTTACAATGCTAAAGTCCATCTTCAGGAATTTCAAGTAGGGGATCTCATCCTCAAAGAGAACCAACAAAACACCAATGCATTGCCACATCTTCATGACAAATTCATGGTAAATTGGTTAGGTCCATATGTGATCACTCAAAAAGTGGGTAATGGTACTTATAGGCTTGCCGATTTAGAGGGTAAAGAGGATCTTGAACCACTTAATGTTCTTCATTTAAAAGCATTCCATTGTTAAACGTGACACACTATATGTATATATACATGGCTAAAAAAAAACAAAACAAAACAAACAAATTGCATGCTCTTACATAGGCATTTCCACATTGCATACATTTCATTTGCATTTAGGCATTTACATTCAATCATACATATTCCGTTACATTGTACAATTTCCATTTGCATATTAATAGTCATTACACTAGGCATACACATTTGCATTCATCCCATCCCATGCTCAATGATCTGGCATAGTAATGATGATATGGCCACAAACAAAAAGTTAAAGTTATAGAAATTGGGGGTACCTAGTTTGAAACAATCATGCAACTTTCATAAGCCAACAACATCACATGTCAAAATCACAAAAGCCTAAAATTTTCAGTCACTCAACCATTACTAGTGTCGAAAGCAACCTCCAAGTGGATGTCCAATTTTCTTTAGGACCAAAAGCACAATTTACACACTAAGAAAGTCTTGAGCGATGTCAATTGATTCCAAACGCAATCTTGAACCAATCACATTCCATCACATCTTAAAAACATTATGAGTCAAGGAGGGTTAGTGCCATACTTGGGTAGTACCTTGAAGCGAAAAGGGATAATCCTCGCTTGTCCCATCATGCAACATAGTCCAAAGCAAAAATAGTGGTTTTCACCACTACCTCAATTACTCTTCAAATATAAGCATAAAAACATAGAGTAGTAAGGATAGGGTCACAATTCTCATCACACTTCGGTTGAGAATCCGATTCCCCAAAGCTCTATACAAAATTAACAAATAAAACTCCCAAATACCCTTGATCCCTAAAGTCGTAAGGATTCGTACTACACACCCCTGACAAGGATGGGTAGTCATCCCCAAGGCCTAAAATATCAAATCCCATTGGACTATGGAGTGAATCTTCACCGGGGCTATAGACGCCTGATTGGCAGTGGAGTAAGCTCATGCGGGGTGACATGTCTCCTTGGAAAACAGGAAGACCTCTGACCACACATAAGGGCAAGCTAGCTTTAGGTAATCTTCATAACAGGTCATGCCCAATTTACTCATAGTGGGTCAATGAACTTCACATTCACACACACCTGGTTCTTGATTGATAGGGTCATTGTCACACTCAAAGATTTGGTAATTGAACCTCACTTGCACACACATTGGTCCTAAAGAAAGTTAGACAACCCAAGTGAGTTTGGTTGATAACACTAGTATGTTTGAGTCTTTGAAAATTCTGTCGTACTCATTCCATATCAACATCCATATCTTCTTCCATGTCAAATTCCATATTTTCTTCCACATCAACGTCCATATTTTTTGACATGTCCACATTCATGTCTTCATGGTAAGTCGAGTTGCAAAACATAACAAAATTGGGTACTCCCGATTGTCAAACAATGGACAACAAAAATGGCCAATAGTATTTCTGAACTATAATAGATCATATGAACAACATGCATTCCTATCATGTAAGTCTACATTCATTTAGCATTAACTTGCATTAATCATATCAAATTCTCATAAGATTGCATATAGTTTACAATCGTCATGCATTTACTTACAATAATAACTCATCATTAGCTTGCATACATCAAATCAAATAAACATTAGGCATATACATCATAGTCATTAGCTTGCATACATCATCATAAACATTAAATAAAGCATTGCATAACACATAAAAACATCCACACAAAAATACAACACGCATATATGAAAAGGCCATGTATATATATATATATAAGCGTCCAATATACAATAGAGTGCCAAGAAGGCTACAAAAGGGAGCACCAAGGCTCACATGTACAAAAGAGTGCATATAAGCACTACATCAACTATCCATGAGAAGACCCCTAAGACCCGATAGGAGCCCTCGGCCTAGTACTCTGCCTCGACTCCGTCTGCCTTGATGGCTCGGCCATAGATGAAGAAGGAGGATCTGGCAAGGTGATGTGATGTTGCATACACACATCCTCCAAGGAATGTGTGTATGCCTCACTAGCTCGAAGTCACCACAAGTCCTTCTGATGTCATCACTCCTTCACCAAAATCTCTTCCTGTAGCCTCGTAACTATCTCCTGCTCTTGAGCTATAGTCACCCTGGCCTCCCTCTGAGACTCTAGCATAGTCTCTCGCTCCTCCCATAGCTGCTCAAGCTTAGCCCATAGCCTAGCCACCTTGGAGATCTCACCCATCTCCTCATCATCCTCCCTCTCCCTTATCGCCAAACCCACCTTTGAAGCCTATTGGGCCGCTACCCTCGACCGTCTCCATCCCATCGACCACTGAGGCCTCGTCCTCTTCGAAGTCGACCTCGACCCCACCGCTGCCGCATCCTCACCTGCCACCTTTGGTACCCATACTGGCTGGGCACCAAACCACTCCGCATACTCTGGAGTCACACCGACATCATCCACATCAGCCACCTCCAGCTACTCATCGTCCTCCAATGGCACCCGCCATGGTTCGGGACAAGGTAGTGTCACCTCATCCTTCACCCACCGATACAACATCGGCTCATCAGGAACTCCTTGAGGCAAACCAAACTGCCTCAACACCCATGAGTACTGGAAGTACTCCACCTCCTCATCCCTCCGCCCAACTATCCATCGACCCTGCCACACCCACCATAGTTGTCTCCCATCTCCATCCCACCTAGCTCCTCGCCATGGCCTCCATCGCACGTCCACCCGAGCCAAGCCTGACCACATGTCTTGGTACCACTACCTAGTGTGTACCTCTCGACTAGGTTGAACCTCCTCAGCCACAGCCCATCACCTCGCATACGGCTCATCCATCTGCCATGACTCACATGGCAACCCCTCAGGCCGAGCTACCACAAAATGGTCCCAAGCCCAACACTGAAGGAGAAAGTTGCACCCAATCCCCTTTCTCCCCTCTCGCACCACCTCATATAGCTCCCAGTATAGCTACGCCAATAAAGCAGGTGCCCATGCGTACTCCCGAGGATCCATCAGTAGATCACTCACTAAGCCCAATAGGTTCCAAGGGAACCTACACCTAGTGCTATTAGGTAGCACTATGTTGGCTAGCATGAACATGATCAAGGTGGGGAGTGCATCTAACTCCTTCACCTTGTACATGCTCAGGTACAGTATCCCTCCATCCCCTATCCAGGCCTCCCGCCACTGATCCCCAAGCATCTTCTCCATATCTACCTTCTTATCCCTCCCCACCATCACCTTCTCTCCCTCTACTGGCACCTTGAGAATGTGATAAACATCCTCAAGAGTGACAGTAACCTCTCCAATCGACAGCTAGAAAGTCCCTCTATCCGGGTCCCACCTCTCGATCAAAGCCGAGAGGTAGCCCTCATTAGCCCTCACCACATCCAATCGGGCCACACCATCTAGGCCTACCCTACTCAACAGCCCCCAATCCTCCTCTGAAAGCTTCTTCCTCATCCCCAAAATGAGAGGAGAGAAGTGATGTCGAGGCTCAATATCCCTCAGCTACAACAAACAAAAACACTTTGTTAGTTTTAAAAATTCAAAAAAAAAAAATAAAAAATTCAAAAACAAACTAAAAACAAATTTTTGCACAAAGGAAACAAAGGGTATTACCGGGACAAATGTCACCTCCGCTCCACCAGCAGCACCAAGGCCCTCCACCCCCCATCACCTCCGCACACTCGCAAGCCTCACTTAGCTCACTAAGTCACTTCCCTCCTCAGACATAGCTTCTCAAAGTTTACAACGCACAAATGAGCCTAAAAATTCCTCAAAAAGCTTTTTATAGCTTTAACTAGCGCATTCAGGCACAAAGCTGCTCCTGAACATTGCGGGCACATGCAGGCGCACACGAGCACCTCCAAGACATGCCAAGCGCAGGCGCATGCCTAGCAACAAAAGAGAATGAGGACAAAAACTCCTAAAATGGTAGCTCCCATCATCAAATCTGAACCAAAATTCATCCATACATCATGTACATCATAAAAGTTGATTTTGTGAAATTACAAATAGTTTTGCATGCATATTTTTTGAGAAAAATCAAAATTCTTCACAAATACATATTGCATTGCAGAAACATGCCAACCAAGGTCACATTTTCACAAAATCAACATCCCACAATTCTTCATCATCTACGTCATCACATTCTTCCATCATCATTATGCATATATCATTCATCATTTTTATTTTGTCCAGGCCATCCAAGTGAACCTCGTATCTAGTATGTTATTCTATAAACTTGGCGATTGCAGCGATGATAATCCATGCAATTCGGTAAGATGAATAATGTACAATAAGGACACTTGCTCATGATCATAATCAATTATCTCGTCATCAAAAATCACAATCACATTTGGCACCTCACATTTTGAATGCAACCTTGCCAAGAACAATTTGCTCACAATCAATCATTGATGTCCTTGTCTGTGGGGCAAGAAAACACGAGATAAATCAAAATCTCAAACACTCATTCATTCGACAATAGTCAAAGTATAGGACATGTCGGTAGGTTGATTGGTTCCATGATGGAATTGATGAAGAAATTTCTACAGTCACTACCCCACCCCTACGATTGACTTAGTCATCATGCATCTTTCATACATTGCATACTCAATGATGCCATTGTGGCAGCTTATTCAACAAGCATCGAATCATCCCAAAATTTGGGGCAACCACGTTACATTATGATTTTCCCATGATGGGATACATCTCACGTGATCATAACATCTACACTAGACAAATACCCCTCTCAACCATTGGGGCAAAAATGGTATCACATTTTACATCATTCATATCGTCTACATTCACATGGTATCATACACCAACCCCCTTCCCACCGTTGGGGCAAAAACGGTATCACATTTTACATCATTCATATCATCCACAATCATTTGCATTTCACATCATTCATTCATCAATTGCACAAATTCACTACATCATTCATTTTCAATTGGCTTGTGAGATACATTCATAACTCATTCGCCAATTGAGGGGGTAAGCTACAAAAACTTTGAAAAAAATTCTTTATTCTTTTGTCTTCAACATCAGTGTGCAAATCCAACAACAGAGAGAAGCTACTTCTATGCCCATAGCCCAAGCAGGTGTCTCGTATTTTTGCACCACATTGTGTTTCACACAACATGGTACAAAAAGGGGCATCTGTAGACACCAAATCACAGCCACTAAACCTCCATCCTAACCATCCCACCACCCACTTGTCTTCCATTCCACCTTCCCACCAATTATTTGGCCCAAATCCACCTTCCCACCATTTCCTAGCCTAATTGGGGTTATTTTAATATTATTTTATAATATTTTATATTTTATATAATATTTTATTATATTTTAATATATTTATTATAAAATATATATAAATAAACTCAATTAACCTTAGTCGTATGATTTCATTTAATCTCCACCATCCATTTTCATTAATCCATGTCACATTCAAAAAGTAATCTCAACCCTAGGATATGACTTAATCTTAGCCACACGATCAAAAGTGCAAGGCTAAAACCCTAAGAAAACCCTAGGTTGGATTATAAATAGGGTAATTTGCAAATTCCCAAACCCTAGAACCTAGAGATTAAGAGATATACTTGGAGAAGCATTTGTTGATGCCCTAGTGAAGCGAAGATAGAGAGAATTGAAGATCTGATGCCCTAGCTAAGCCAACAATACTTCTACCATTCCATCCATCGTCCATCCATCCTCGCTCATCTCCATAGTCGTATTCCATCTACCGCCTTCCGCCATCCTTCTTGATCTATTTTTGTAGATTTGCCCTACCCTACGAGCGTTGTGCCGAGCTTGCGAAGCTCACTATAGAGCTTGCCAAGCACCCACTAGAGCTTTCCCTATCTGCAAGTGCACACCATAGCTTGCCAAGCTCGCTGTAGAGCCTGCCTAGCACCTTCCAGAGCCTGCGACAGTCCCAGGTGCGAACCAGAGCTTGCGAAGCTCGCGTCAAAGCTTACTACGACACTAAAATGAAGATCTGAATCTGCTACACCATGAAATCTACAACAACGAAGCAAGGTATATTTAGTATTGTTTTATTTCATTTATTCGTTGGTTTGGCATGCATTTTAAATTGATTCTTAAGCTAGGGTTTTGTTAATGTCTGAGGGTCTCACATTGTGGAGCCCTCACAGGTATTACTGATGCTCTTGTGTTTTGTTTTGCATGCAGATCTATGAATTCAACATATTCTTTGATGGCTGTTGAAGCTGGAGTGGTGAAAGGATATAACTTGTGCAGAAGGAGATTTCCGAAACAGAAAGATAAAAATAATATAACAATAAGAATTTGTAGCGGAAGACTAAAGAATAATTAAATGCCACTTGAGGTGGGCACACCCTCGCCGTATAGGCTAATGCGGATAATGCAGATGAAGATTGAAAAATAAAATATGATAATGTCAAATAAACTATTGTGAATCAATATATAGTAAATTTTAAACGCTTGGAAAACATAGCCGACACAGGCTATGTTTGGAATGTAACATGACTCCCCTCCTCGGAAAGCTTTGTCCTCAAAGCTGGAAATGTCTGGAAGATACTTTCAGGTTCCCATGTGGCATCCTCCTCTCGGTAAATCTTGCCATTTAATGAGAAATTCTTGAATCTGACATGATCTCAGTCTTTGGATTCTATGTTGTAGTATATCTTCAAGTTGGAGATGTATGCGTCCTTCCTCATCGAGCACTGGTAATTCTGATTGACTTTGTACTTTCTGACCAATTACTTTTTTGAGACATGAAACATGAAATACCGGGTGTATTCGTGATGATGTAGGTAGCTCTAATTGATAGGCTACTTCTCCAATGCGGCGCACAATTTTGTAGGGACCATAGAATCGTGGAGCCAACTTTTGGCTGGACTTTATCCTTAACGAGGATTGTTTGTAAGGTTGCAACTTTAGGAACACCCAATCACCTATATTAAAAGTTCTCTCCGATCGGTGCAAGTCTTGTTGTTGTTTCATACGATTCTGTGCTTGGACTAAATTCTCTTTGAGGATGGTGAGTGTAGACTGCCTTTGTTGGAACCAATCATCCACTTTGGCTACTTTGGATGATCCATGTACGTAATCTTACGATCGTTGGAGGTTTGGTGCCATACAATGCTTCAAATGGAGACATCTTAATTGAGTAATGGTAAGAAGTGTTGTACCACCATTCTGCCAATGCTAACCAATGGCTCCATTGGTATTGTTTATCTTGAGCGAAACATCTTAAGTACGTACCCAAACATTTGTTAACTACTTCTGTTTGACCATCTGTCCGTGGATGGTAGGTTGAAGACATGTTCAATTTGGTACCACTAAGTCGAAATAATTCCCGCCAAAAGTTACTAGTGAAGATGGGATCTCTATCACTTACAATATTTTTTGGCATACCATGTAATTTGAAAATTGAATCCATAAATACCTTTGCCACCTTGCTTGCGGAAAATGGATGTTGTAAAGCCTGAAAGTGAGCGTATTTGGATAACCGGTCTACGACGACGAAGATTACTGTCTTGCCTTCTGACTTTGGAAGACCTTCAATAAAATCCATGGATATATGTTCCCACTGTCGTTCAGGGATGGGTAATGGTTGTAACAATCCTGGTGATTTGACTGTTTCTCCTTTATTGTGTTGGCAAACTTCACATTCTGCTACCCATTGTTTGACTTCTACTTTTAATCCTTTCCAACAAAATGATTGTTTGACCCTTAAATATGTCTTCAAAAATCTTGAATGTCCTGTCGATGGAGAAGCGTGTGATTCGTCGAGGATCTTCGATTTGAGTTCTGAATTGTGTGGAATGTAAATGCGGTTCTTCTTTCGGAGGACTTTATCTTCATAAGAGAACAAAGGGTGTTTAGAGGACCCTATAGATAATTCTTGAAGTATCTGAGCAGTTTCGCTATTGGACAACCATTCATCTTGTAATTGATTCACCCATTGGGAGCAAGGACCTGAAATAGCGTTAATGACTATTTCATCTTCATATTTCCTGGACAGTGCATCGGCGGCGATATTTTCCTTCCCTTTCTTGTATTCGATAACGAAATCATAGCCCAACAGTTTGGTTAACCACTTATTTTGTTTTGGATAAGAAAACCTTTGCTCAAGAAAATGTTTGAGGCTACTATGATCTATTTTTATAATGAAGCGGCTACTGATTAGGTAGTGTCTCCATTTTTCTACTGCGTGAAGAATAGCCAACATTTCTTTTTCGTATGTTGATCTTCCCAAATTTTTCTCGAAAATCTGTTTACTTTCAAATGCCAATGGATGACCTTCTTGCATTAGTATAGCCCCAATTCCTGTTCCTGATGCATCACATTCGATAATAAATGGTTTGTGAAAATTGGGAGTTGCTAATACTGGAGTTGTACACATGGCCTCCTTAAGAGCTTCGAAGGCTTGATAAGCCTCTGTCGACCAACGAAAAGCATCCTTCTTTGTGAGTGCGGTGAGAGGTGCTGCAATCTTACCATAATTTTGTACAAACTTGCGATAGTAGCCCGTGAGACCCAAAAAACCACGAAGTTTCTTGATGGTTTTAGGTAAAGGCCACTCTTGAATTGCCTTAATCTTATTGGGATCCACTTTGACGCCCTCGTGTGAAACTATATGACCAAGATACTCGACTTCTTGAACACCAAAGGAACATTTGGAACGTTTAACAAATAACTTTTCTTTGTGTAAAATGTGAAGGGCCTTATCCACATGATGTAAATGATCCGTCCATGTTTTGTTGTATATGAGAATATCATCAAAAAAGACTAAGACAAACTTACGGAGGAGTGGGCGAAACACTTGGTTCATGAGACTTTGGAATGTGGATGGTGCATTGGTGAGACCAAAAGGCATGACCAAAAATTCGTAATGACCTTCATGAGTACGAAAAGCAGTTTTAGGAATATCTTCTTCTCTGACACGGATTTGGTGAAATCCGGAGCGAAGGTCTAATTTTGTAAAAAATTTTGCACCATGCAACTCATCGAGTAGGTCATCTATGACAGGGATGGGAAATTTGTCCTTGATAGTGAGTTTATTGAGAGAACGAAAGTCAGGACACATACGCCAAGAGTTATCTTTCCGTCTAGCCAGAACGACAGGTGAGGAATAAGGACTAGTGCTATGACGAATGACTCCGTGATCCAACAAATCTTGAATGATCTGTTCGATTTCTGTCTTTTGTGGTTGAGGATAGCGGTAAGGACGATTGTTAGGTGGGACACTCCCTGGAATCAAATGGATGGCATGGTCATGAGATCATTTAGGTGGTAATCCTTTAGGTTCTTGGAAAACCTCTTCGTAATGTGTTATGATGTCTTGTAACTCTGGAGCAGTAATATCCGAAGTTGCTTGAGATTGTTTTTCCAAACAATTAATTTGAGCTATAAACCCGTATCCACCCTTTTTTAACATCTTCTCCATACTATGAGAGCTCACCATTTGTGATGGAGGAGTAGTAATGCCTTGTAAGCGAATGACTCGTCCATTTTCCTTCCATTCCACAAATAATTTTTTGAAGTTGAAGCTAACCGTGTCTAATGTTTCCAACCATTCAACTCCCAAAATGACATCAGAGTTCCCCAAATTCATGATGAAAAGGGATCCAAACTAGGTATAAGTTCCCATTTTTATGGAAACTTGAGATGTGCGACCGACACATTGTGCGTTCACCCCGTTGGCCACTAGAACCTGGAATTTGTCTTTGTTGGAAGAGTTAATGAATAAATTCAAAGCTTTTACTGTTTTGATGTCGATAAAATTATGGGTACTACCATAATCAATTAGCACATTCACCTTTTTCTGGAAGAGAAATCCTGGTACCTTGATGGTATGGTGGGCGGTTAAACCCATGAGGGCATGCACGGAGATCGCCATTGTATCCTCTTCTTTTTCTTCTAGAGTACTTGGTAGTTCTTCTGGCATAGGTTCATCTGGTTGGTAAGGTTCTTCCTCTTCTCCTTCATAGTGATCACCTTCAATATGAAAGTTTTGTTTTTGGGCACAAGCTTGTTCCTTGGGGTGATGAGTGCGACATTTATAACAAAAGTATCTTGATGGTTGATCATTTCTATGAAAGGAATTGTTGCGATACGAAGGACGACTATAAGTGTCACGCCGTGCAGACAACTGATGTCTCTTTTCGGCCAGCTTAGCTATTCTTATACAATCGTTCAACAAGGTTGGATTGTGCATGTCTACCTCCACTCGAATATTTTCTTTCAATCCATTGCGAAAAGCTCCTACCACTGTGTCAGGACTGAGGTCTAAAGTGTATGGTAGTAAACTGGTAAACTCCGAAATGAATTCGCTAACCGATCCTTCTTGTTTAAGAGATAATAGTCTTACTGTGTATGATGATGTAGCTCCTTCGTCAAATCTTTCTAAAAAAGAGGTAGTGAATTTTCTCCAGTTAATAGTAGCTCCTTTCTCTCGTTTAAGCCATACGAACCATTGGTAGGCCTCAGTGCCTAATTTTGATGCCACGAAAGGGACTTTATCAATTTCCTTAATTTGATATAAGTCGAGAATGCCTTCCATTTTGGCTATCCAACCACGAGGATCATGACCCTCAAAAGTGGGCATATCAATGCATGGAAAATTATTAGGGCCTCTCGGTTGGTGATAACCCGTATCCCTTTCTTGATCTTGGTTATACCGTTGTCTATGATAGCGATCCCTAGAGTTATCCGAAGTGCCTATTTGCTGTTCCCAATCGTCATTTTGATCGACATTGTCTTCATTCCTTTGGGCATGGGAGTGATATTGGGGATTAGTATTGGGATTAAGCTGGTTTTGTGCTCGCACTAGGGATTTTAGGTTGAGACTAATTTCGTTCATACCCTCTAGGAGGAGTCGAAGAGAATCATCGTTGGAAACGGCTGAGTTACTGGAGTTTCCTTGTGTGATGTTTTCGTGAGTTGGGGGAGGATTAGTAGCCATAGGATCTACCAGTGGATGATGTGGATTATAACTACCAATTTTGAAAGGAGAAAGAGAATTTTTTGTACCTGGGCTTCGATTAGGTCTTCTTGCATTGTTATTGGGCATTTTTGAGCTTGATAATCGACCGTCAGGACCCTTGATCCAACTTCTACTCATGCACGGCTCAAAATTGCTTGCTTAGTAATCTTTGATCTTCAATTTCTGCAAAATTTGTTGTTTTTTCTGCCTTAACTGCCACTCCAACTGCGGCGCGGAATTGGATGTAGTAGGATCCTTCAGATAAGTGCTTGACAAGACACGAATCTTAAGACACGAGACTCAACGGACACGACCCGACTAGACAAGGACAAGGCGTGTCTAGGACAACACAAGACGTGATCCAACTAGACAAGGACACACGTGATAGCGACACTGGAACACGAGGAGACACGACACGACCCAACGAACACGACAACCAACCAGCGAGATGGACTCGACCTCAGACGACGTGGACGTGGAGGCACGACACCACGAAATGGACAGAGGACCTGCGACCCGGGACTAGGACACGTGGACAAGATGCGGAGAACCGGACACTACGCGGCTAGAGGACACGACGGACAACCACGCGGACAGCGCGGACGCTCGATAAGGACTAACATGACACGATGACAAGAACGACGGACAACCACGCGGACAGCGTGGACACTTGGCAAGGACTGACACGACGCGACAACAAGAACGACACGACGCGAACAGGACAGCAAGAGGGGACCGAACCGTAAGGACGACACGACAACACGGTACGACGCAGACAACGCGAAGGAGCTCCTATTGCGTGACCGAAGTCACACCGTAGAAGGTGTGGCGAAGGTGATTTAAACCGTGTTTTGCACCGTGTATACCCGATGTGGGATAAATAAAACTGAACCCAACGCAGCGGCGAAAGGTAACTGACGTCAGCGAATAAAAATTAATTGACAACCTTAGCTTTCCCGGTTTTAAAAAATTAATCACGATTTACGATTGGTTGACGAAGCTCGCGAAGGTTTGTGCTGGACTGCGGATGATTTAACGATCTGGCATTCGAAATTGACTGCGAAGGGAGATCAGAGACCCTGGCCACCGCTGTTTGTGATTTTTGGGACGGAATTTCGAACGGAAGGGGACGGAATTTTTGGGACGGATTTTTCGAATGGAATTTCGAACGGAATTTCGACGAACAGTGACAGAAAAATGAATGAACGGTGACGACGATGCGCACGACGGGGACGGAAAATTAAATGAAATGCAGTAGGTGACTGTAAAAAAACTTGCTCGAGTACGCAGGCGCTCCGGGAATCGTCTAGACTGATACCACTTGAAAGGATATAACTTGTGCAGAAGGAGATTTCCGAAACAGAAAGATAAAAATAATATAACAATAAGAATTTGTAGCGGAAGACTAAAGAATAATTAAATGCCACTTGAGGTGGGCACACCCTCGCCGTATAGGCTAATGCGGATAACGCAGATGAAGATTGAAAAATAAAATATGATAATGTCAAATAAACTATTGTGAATCAATATATAGTAAATTTTAAACGCTTGGAAAACATAGCCGACACAGGCTATGTTTGGAATGTAACAAGTGGCCCCACATTGGATATTCAAAGCCCACTCAACCTATTTGGATCAAGGACACACTCAGATCTGAAGACACTTCTGTTATATCTAACTAGGATTTCAGAGAACCCTAATTCCACTGTAAATTATTGTATCAAATATCCGCATTGGATACTGATTGTAACAAAGGAGTCTATTGGCCCCCACATTGAATACATATTTATTTTATGCAATCTATTTTGTCTCATTGGATTCTAACATTTTATTTTCAAGTGTCGTGTCTTTGCATCCACAACCCCATTGGGCAAAAGGTGCTTCAATGATTACTGGTCTGAGGGGCATGGCTGGTAGATGCTTTTTCCCTATAAAAACTTGGCAGTTATGACAATTCCTTACATATTTATATACATACTTAAAAATGGATGGCTAATAATATCCTGCTCTCATGATTTTATTAGTTGTAGCTCTTGGAGCAAAATGTCCCCCACAAAAATCATTATGAAATTCATTAATTATTTTTGAGACTTCTCTTTCATATAAGTAGACTAATAATGCTCCATCAGGATGTTTCCAATATAATACTCCATTTTGTATATAATAATTTTGAGCTTGAAGTTTGAATGACCTCATTCTGTTTATTGACATGTTTTTGGAGAATGATAGAGTTTGTAGATAGGACAAAATTTCTTCATACCATTTACAGACTTCATTTTTTATTCTTCTGTCATCATATATCTAATCTATGATAAGAATATTTTTAGATCTTGCTTCTTCTTTGTTAGCCAACAGTTTAGCTAAACCCTGCCCTTTGACTATTTTAACTATTTTGAATTCAACATCATATTGCAAAAGTTTTACCATCCATCTTGCTGGTCTTCCCAATGGCTCTAATTGAGAAAATATATTTTTTATTGCTATAAATGGAATACAACAGTAAACTTTGTTTGAGCAAAATATACCTTTAAAGTGTTCCAAATATTGGATGACTGCATAGGCATGTTTTTCCAGTAGGGTGTATTTAATATTCACTCCTTTTAGTCCTAAGCTCATAAAGGCTATTGGCCTTTCATTATTTTCATTATCTTTTTGTGAAATGAATGCAGCAATAGAATTTTCAGATGCATATGAATAGAAATTAAAATCCTTTGCATAATCAGGGTAACTTAAAGCTGGAGTGGTTGATATGGCTTCTTTGATCTTGTTAAATGTTTTCATATTTTCTAATGTCCATTTTATTTCTCCAGTTTTCTTCACCATATCATTTATGGGTTTGGTCATTTCTGCAAAATTTGGGACAAATATTTTGATAAAATTTATTTTTCCAAAGAATGACCTTACTTCTTTTAGATTCTTGGGTGGGGGAATTTTAGAAATGGCTTCTATCCTTTCTGGATCAATGCTTATCCCCTTTTCTGAAACTATATGACCTAGCAATTTTCCTTGTGTAGTTCCAAATATGCATTTTTTTGGATTTAGAGAGATTCCAAATTCCTTGCTTTGAGAAAAAACTACAGTCAAATGTTCTAAATGATCTATGTTTTTAGAAAAAATTGTAATATCATCTAAGTACACTACTAAAATTTTGAACATTAGTCCTTTGAAAGCAAATTCCATCGCTCTTTTGAAATTAGCACTTGCATTCATCAATCCAAAAGGTATTCTTAAATATTCAAATGTGCCCCAGGGTGTGGTGAATGTTGCCTTGTGTCTATCTTCTGGATTTATCAGAATTTGATTGTACCCTAAAAATCCATCTAACAAGGACAATCTAGTTGAACCTACTACTGCTTGTAGCAGTTTTTCCATGTTAGGTAATGGGTAATTGTTTTTCAGTGAGCTCTTGTTTAAATTTCTAAAATCCATGCATAGTCTAATGTCCCCATTATTTTTCCTAACTAGTACTAAGTTGGATATCTAGGAGGAAAATCTGACTTTTCTTATTATCTTGGAGTCCAACAATTTTTGAACTTCTTTTTGCATTACTGGGTGCAGAGTTGGATTGTAATTTCTCTGTTTTTGTCTAAATGGATTGACCTCTTCTTTCAAGGGTATTATATGTATCATCACATCCGTTTTGAAAGTTTTAAGATCTTCATAGGTCCAAGGAAAATGTTCTTTGTTCTTTTTTAGGAAACTGATATATCCAGCTTTTTCTTTAGCAAGTAGTGCCATGTCTACTTTCACTATTCTGGGTTCTTTCATAGAGCCAATATTAATATCCTCAGATATCACTTCTCTATGTATAGGTTTATAGGATTTATCAAAATCATCAAATAGGCTTTCAATAGACACCAATCCTTTGTGTATTCTATTAGTTTTCAACTGGATTACTTCTACTGGTTCTCCTATTTGATCTTTTAGCTTTTCTTCATCTTTTTCATCATAGATGACATCTGCATACTGATTTTGCAAAGTCATAAAATCCTTAATATCTATATCATCTTGAAATACCTGAAGATAGACTATGTTATCTGGCATAGAAGGTTTATAGACTGATATCGTTGGAAATATGTCCATATATTCTGTAGTTATCTTTGGATGATCTAGACCTGAGGCATTCATAGCTAAGATATCTACAACATGATTTTGTTCTCTAGGAATATATGAAATATTGAAAGCCAAAAATTTATCAATTTCTTCTAGTACTACATTTCTATATTGCTTAAGTCTAGGATGCTTGGTTTGATAATTGCCTTTTATTTGCAGTATAATAAATTTTGCATACCCTGTTATAGTTAAGTAGTTAATACCTAACTCTTTTACCTTCCTTAGTCCTAATAGTAAATCTTTGTACTTAGCTACATTGTTTGTGCAAGGAAATTGCAATCTGTAAGGTATACCAAGGTAATTTACTTTAATATCAATAAAATTTACACCTACACCTACTCCAGATTGGGATTTAGCCCCATAAAATGACATGGTCCACATTTCTTGGGTTAATACTTGATTTGATTCAGCATTAGTTATTCTCATATCCTCTGGATCCATGTTCTTTGCATCTGGTACTTCCATCAGGAATGGGTTGTGCCATACTGAATAGACTCCCATCCCTTTTTCTTCCATAGAGTTAACTAAGTTAATCATGGTTTCATTTGTTTGAATTAACTCTACAGAGTATTTTTTGAATGGTTCCCTTCTCAAAATTATATTCTCCTTATCTGATATGGGGATGGTAGCATAAGACCAGTCTAGTTGTATTGATCCCCCTAGTTGTTTTGCCCAATGCCTACTGAGTAATAGTGAGAAGAATGGGTCAACATCAACTATTGCTACATCCATGACAATGCCCTTTTTAGGGTGTTGTTCTAGGAAAACTAATAATCCAGTTATCACCCCTACACATGGAATTTGTCTATTTTCCATTACATAATTAGGGGTAGAATCTCTAGTAATTTTAATCCCATTTTGTCAGCTATTAACTTAGGCATGATATTATGTGAAGCTCCACTATCAAGCATGCAATTATGAATCACATATCTTTCCCCTTCATTTTAATTATATCTTAATGACACGTAGAAGGGTCTGATAGAATATAGTGATCTTGTATCATTTTTATTTTGTCTAGCAACATGACAAGTAGGGTCTTCTTTCTGCTCTACTAATCCAAAATCTCTGCATACTTGTTCTCTGTATGTTTAAACTTTCATAAGTTCACCAAATGTGATATTAAATTTTTTCTTACTAATTTCTGACCCAAAATTAAATTATATCTTCTTTATATCAATGGTTTATTACTTTCTTGTTTGGGAACTTCTTCTGTTGATTCTATTACCTCAAGAATAATTTTGTTAGGGTTCCTATCAGTTTTCTCTTTACTGATATTTTTATTGGTGAAATTTTGTCTTCTTGTTTTATTTGTAGATAATTTCTCCATTCTTTAAGGGACTGTTCTATTCCTCAAATTTAAAGCATGGGTTGCCTCTAATTATTCAGCATCTTGAGTAGTGGGAATCAATTTCCCTTGCTTCATCTTATCATATCTTGACTCATGTGATTTTTGTAATATTTTAGTTCCTTCAGTCACTAAGATATGAGGATGATGATTTGAAGCATATTTATCCATGTCTTCTTCAAATAGCCTTTCTCTGGATTCATCTTCAATAGACCAACATGCATTTATTCTTATATCCTCTTCTAATTTTGCATGCATATCTACATTATGTTGATCACTCAGTTGTATTCCACATGCATCAGGGTTATGGGGAGCATCACAAGTAGAGCAAAAATAGGGAAAACCTTCAGCTACATTGGCAGATGGTATTGGGTTAGGGACATCGTTCTGATACCTGTTAGGATCTCTATTTTTCTAGTTGTTACTCTCATTACCCCTATTCCTATTCCCTTCCTCAAAACCATTTTTGTTTCCCCAATTCTTGTTGTATTTTTTCTTAAATGGGAGACAATTGTCAACATGTGGTCGCTCTGTCTATGAAGATTCACCATTAATTTCCATTTCTTTCAATTCTTGCTAACCTATTACTCATGTTGTTGAACATTTCTATCATTTTACTGGTCAAATTCTCCACAAGATCAATTTTAGTTCTTCTTTGTATATCAAAATCCACTCTCTTAGGTTTTCTCTCAGGCATGTTAACCTCTAAATAATAAGGCTTCATCTTACCACTATCAAGCATATTTCTTTCTATATCCATTGTTTTTTCCATACAACCATCAATGGTAGTGGCTTGTTCTTTCCTTAATTCATAGTTAAACTCTCCTTGAATCACATTCTTATAAAAACAAATAGACTGAATATCACTAGGCCTGAGTTTGGTAGGGATTTTGTTTCTTGTTTTTGAAAAGCTTCTGTTAAAATCACTAATAGCCTCATTTTATTTCTTCTTCATAGTGGCTAGCTCAGTTAACGATGATTGTTCATTTTTCCTTTCACCATACTTCTTTAGGAAAACCTCTTCCATGTTGGTGAAGTTTGGGATATCATTGTTAGGAATTGAATTAAACCATTCTCTAGCATATTTTTCTAAAGTCTGCATAAACAGTCTTAATACTACATCTTCATGTTCAAATTCCAAACTGTCCATTGCATATAAGAAAATTTTGATATGATCCTCTCCAATTACTGCACTATTTCCTAAAAACTTAGGGAGGTATTTGTGAGATTTACTGGGTAAGGCATTTAAATTTACTGGTAATACAAAAGGCCTATATCTATTAGTTCTCCACAAATGAACATTACCCTGAGCCATAGCTACTGTTGTATTTAATTTCATAGATGTAATACCTACAGTGGTATGTTTCTGGGCAGTTTGAATGTAGATTGATGAATTATCTACCTTTAAATGAGAATAATCACATATATCTTCTACTATTGATTTTAAACGTTCATCTACAGAAATATTAGCAGTAATAGTATTTTGGATTTTCTTCACGTACCTTTTACCACTAGAATTTAATCTACTATTATAAACGGTATTCTTAAAAAGTGGAGTTTTTTGGGTATGTATAAATACCTCTGGATTCTCGAGTTCTGGAAATAGTGCCTTACCACTTCTCCTAGTGTTTGCCAACATGTTCTGTTCTCTTATTTTTTATTTTATTTTTCTTTTGGGTTTGTCTAGCAGAGTTGCTAGCACTGGGGTGCAAAAAAAATAGTGTATACTCTTATCAATAATGTTTGATATTATATCTCATCCTCACAGGAGTGGGTTCTTGGAGAAATTCAAGAAAATAAAGAAACCAAAAATTTCAAGAAAATCAAGAAAGTGAAATTTTCAAGAAAATCAAGAACGTAAAAACTTACTTCAAAACATAAACTACAGACATAGGAAAAAAAAAAAACTTCTAATAAAGTGAAAATTAAAAAGTTGGTTCTTTACTTTAACTAGTCATCTGTTGATTAAAAATAATCATTGAATAAAACTTTTAAGAAGATAATTGAATATTTCTAAGAAGTCCTCCCCGGCAATGGCACCAAAAAACTATTGGAACCGATTCTTGCATCCGTAGGAAATCAATTGTCACACTACAAGAACCTGTTTGAAACCAATGAGCTATTACAGGCTTTGGTCGACCTGCCTCATATTCTGTTAAACCTGAATATTGCTATAAAAGATGGCAGAATGGGTAAGGAAACCCTAGCAGCAATTCTACAATTAAACTTCTAATTTGTACGCTTCAAATTTATATTAAACTATAGTATTCTTATTAAAATGACCAAGCATGAAAATAACCAACTGTTATGCCTTATGTAGACCGGTGCCTAGATTCATTGGGCTGTTATAGCAATTTAAAAACAATTTTAATGACACAGATAGAAGGGGAGAAGTAAATTGGCATTCTTAATATCATTCGAATATCATAATAAAATAGAGTTAACCAATGAAATAAATGTATATAATATGTTCAAATAATGTAACCCATCATACAGATACACACAATACTGAGACAAAGAAATGACAAGAATAAAACCCAGAATTGTATTGATTTCATAAAATATTACATGTAGAGTGGGTGGATGCCTTTTAAATCTATTTTTCTTAAATAAATACATAAATACAATGAATATGACTCTGTTCAAATAATGTAACAGGTCTCTCCAACTCTCCTTGTTCCAATCTGGTAATAGAAGAATCTCTTAATCCTAGGCTCAATAAGGCTGGAAATATTCTTAGCTTCTTGAATGCTTTCCTATCATACAATCTTGCACATCAAGGGGAGGAAGAAAGAATGAATAAAATAAAATATACACAAAGAAATACAACAACAAAACTAACAAGGCACTCAAGTATACCTCTTAGCAAAAATACTATTCTTTAATTGCTTAATGTAGAATCTAGACCTGACTGCCTTCTTTTATAGCTACTGGTTCTTGATTCTGTTATTCTTAGTTTACTTATAACTATACACTTGGTAGCTTCTGATTGAATCTCCAAAATTTATGATATCTAGTTGGCTTTGTTCTGAACTAACTGTGCCCTCTTCTTTGACTTGTTCAAATATATTCCCACTCAACTGGTGATTTAAGTATGAGGAGCACTTTTGCTCTGATTCAGCTACTTCTTGGTGTGTTTAACTGTTGCTTTCCAAACTGACCTCTTTTGAGTTTTCTTTCCTTGATCCTTTGATCCTTTAAACCCCAAAAATATCTCCTATTTTTGTAGTTGTTTGTGGTGCAGAATCTATTTTTTGCTAGGTGCAGGTATTGACCCATTTTCTCTTTAAACTCTTTTGCAACCCTTTAATATGCCCATCGATCAACCTCCATATTTCTATGTCAAAAGTGGCTACAATATTGAGCATATTCATTTCTTGCAAAATTCGGTTTTTTTATATAACAATAACATACATGTTTTTGTCATACTGAAGTAGTAAGGCTTTTGTAGCATTCACCATGAGTGTAGTTTATTTAATCATCTCCTCCTCATCACCTTGTTCATAGTCAAATATCTCAAGGGTTTCTTTGAATATCCCTTATATGTCTGATACTTCTAGGCATTGATCTAAGGACAGGCCAATATCTGTCAATTTATCTAATGCATATTTTATCAGATCATTCATCTCAATCATAGAATTTGTCCATTTTTCTCGATATGATCCAAACAAGGCTGCTTTGAAAAATTCAAAATTGATTTAAATTTTATTGTCTTCAGGTGTTTTTATTTCTTGTCCTTGTAGTTCTTCAAAATGATCCCCTATGTAGTCTAGGGTTGGGTGAATGATTTTAAAATATTTCTCCTTCCTTCATCAAGGTCATGATTTCTTGAGCAGTTATTTGAATCACCCTTATTTTCTTGAACATTTCAATAAAACCTTTGGCCTGAGCTTTTATTCTTTTGTACATGTATTTCCTCATTACATCCAAATAATATACATGATCTTAAACTTTGGTCACTACAGGTGGTTGGGCAATCGAAGCATTTTTCTTATTTAACTCTTCTTGTTGCTTACTTATTACAGCTTTCAATTTTGCTTTTTATTCTTCCTCTTGACTCAATTGCTTTTTGAGTGTTTCAATATTTTCAACAAATTGGTTTATGACTTGATTACTCATATTTTTGGCAAGCTTTTCCATATCAGCTTCTTTACCCAGTAGTGATGATCCTCCTATTTCCTCATTGGTACTAAATACTAGTGGGTTTTATAGGGGAGGGAGATCAACCTTAGAAATATCTAACACAGCTGTCCCCATTTCTACCTTTTTTGAAGATTGTTTTTTTATACTTCCAAGTCCTACTACTAACTGTAACTCTTGTTCATCTGTAGCAGTAAAGGCTGCATGTTCATCTTTTCTTTCCAAAACAACCTTGGCTACAAGTAGAGTTAATCTATATTTCTTAGCTTCTACTAGAGCTCTTTCTATTTGATTTTTTTTTAGTAGCTTAGGAAGAGACCACCCAGTCCACCCAGTCACATAAGTCTTGTACCCAGGGTTTAAAAGTGCTTTCATTAATTGGGAATTTTTTCTCTATTTTTGCATATGTATCAAACAATTTTTAAAAAATTCCCATATCAGTGAACATACGATATTGGTGTTCGATTACCTGGTCTACCAGAAATGTGGTATACTTCGTCAGATTGAACACTTCTTGGATATATTTGACTTTGGTTCTAAACACCTTCTAATTCTTGTGGTGTTGAAAGGTCCTTGTTCTTTTGTCATATGCCACTGCTAACCAAGCCATCAAATCTGAGGAGAAATGCATTTTTGGGCATATCAGCTTTCCAAGGTTACTATTTTATCTATTGTCTCTAGGGAACCCTTGTACTACCAGTTCTGAGATTTATGGAACAAATCTACCATTATCCACAGGGTTATTTTGTTGCCTTCTATTACTTGGGTGAAACTCTTAATGCAGGCATTGTCGATCTCATAAAGTTGAGCTGAGTTGGGTTTTTTATCTGCCCCACATTTTTGAACAAAATCATACATCGTGGTACCAAGAATAGGCTGTCAAAAATTCACAGAATAGGGTGATTTATCTATGATAAACTTTACATCTTCTCATGTATCTACAGGTATGAACACATCTCCCCATGATGCCATTGCCCTCACGATTGCTGGGTAAGTTCCTCTTCAAGTTCTCATAAAATGAATACTCTCCTCCTTCTGTGCTTCTAATGTATCAATTCCAATTCTTGGCATACTAGTGGAGTGGCCTTGACTGGTTTTGTAAGTTCATATACAGGGTGGTGGAGTGAACTTGATAAATTTACATGTTTCGTTATCGACCCAATTCCACCAAACTCTATTCAAAATTGGCCAATGGAATCATGTCAACTCAGTCTGTTTTGGAGTTTTGTGCTTTATGATGGGCGATATCTTTTAACTTGTGATTTTGGGTTCCTTTGATATGTGTGCCTACAATAATTCATACTTTCTATTCATTCGTCAATGGGGATATTTTAATCTAACATGGAATGATATATTTTGGGCCTCGTACCATCTTAGATCTAAGTGATAACTACATCTTTGGGATCCACTATGTCTCCCTTGGGGTCTTCATGATATCTGACTCTTGGTGTGAGTGTAGGTTTTTACCTATGATGTCACTTTTTCCCTAAGTAAATTGTGATTAATCGGAGCCATTGGATTGATCTGAGATGAAGCACATTCATTGATCTTCCCAAAACCTATACGATAGTTAGTGTACCTATTCTCATGTAAACAATTGAAATAACATGTTTTATTGGTCTTCAATTAATCATATTTATCTGATGTTAATCCTTATACTGTTAAACCTTAATAACTTGTCTTAATTTATGGTAATCATAAAATACACTTATTTTTCTTTTGTGATCATCATTGGATCTTATGGTGGTGAGGCACGACCATTGGATCATACATATGCATGTATTATTTAATTAATGGAAAAAATTTATACGTACCTCAACTTAAATTAATCGACCCAATGCTTAGATTAACCATTGATTATATTCCTGTATGTGTACCGTTGGATCTGGGTGGTCAATTTTTGTTGTCGTTCAATTCATGTGTTATAAAAAGGTCTTTATTTTACCTTTGGATCTTTATCGCCAGTTACAGACCTTCGTGTCCGTTGATTCTTGATTTAGTTTGTGTGTTGCCATTGGATTACTGACAAGATGCATGCTAGATAAAGATGTTATAGACCTTTGCTTTTCCATTAAACATGATTAAGGCAAAAAAGGAGGAAGATTAGTCAATGTATTAAACCCTTACTAAACACAATTAATATCAATTAATTTTGTCCTTACCCATGCCTTTTACCTTCCATCCTACGATTTTGGCGTAGCCATCGGATCTGAGTGGAGACAAGTGCAACCGTTGGATCTAATCAACCTATACGTTAGTTTAATCAAGCATTTATAATATTAATCATTATTAGGGTAAAATGGGGAATATTATCCGACGTAGTGAACCCTTGCTAACCATGATTAACTTTAATTAATTTTTCTCAATCCTTAACCATCTTTAATGCATATTTAATTAGTGCGCCATTGTTAGATTTAAGATCGATTGAGCGTGACCGTCTGATCTTGGTAACAATCCCGATGATTAATCGAATGGGGCGCATCCTTTTTAATATTAATTTTAAAGTTCATTTTAATCAAATCAGTCGTGATCGTTGATCTAAGCTTCGTTCAGTGCGATCGTCCAATCTGTCAGACTTGCTCAGATTTTAACTTGACATTTGATTTATGATGAATTTAATTTAAACATTTGACTCTTTAGAGGATGCATAGCCATTGATTTTATGGATGATTGAGCACTGTCGTCTGATTTTTTTATACTTACTACTTAATCAAAACGTTGACCATTATGACCCATTCTTAAACTTTTGATTTTTTGGACAGTGCGCAGCCATTGATTTGATCCTCGATGAAGCGTTGTTGTTGATATTGTTAAAAGTGCAAGGATTTTAACTTTATTAGAGCCTTAGGTTTAACCTTTGGAGTTTTTAGTGAGCATGCATCCATTGGATTTGCTCCTCGATGAAGCGATGCCATTAGATTGAAGACAACTTGCTTGATTTTTAAATCTTCGATTAAGCTTTATTGACCTTTTGACTTATCTTTTGGACTATTTCGTGAGTGCCCATCTGTCACATTTTCTTAGGCAATGCAATTCTGTCTGACTAATTCTAATGTGCAACCTTTTTACTTCTTGACTATTTTTGACTTTTGACATATCTTCAGTTTGATTTTATTAAAGCGCTATCGTCCGATTTTTTTGGATCGTGCGCAGCCCTTGGATTAAATCTAAGGTGCTCACCAGTTAGCTTAGAGAGGTGCATGCCCTTAGGCTTTTAGTCAATTAATATTTATTTTAATATTATGTTTTTTGAACTTTGAGACCATGGTGAAATGACTTAACCGACTTTAGATTAGAAGATTTATTTGTCGGTTTAGGCCCAAGGAAAATATTTAGGAACATCAACTTTGACTTGGGGATTTAATTTGAAATTTTCTTCCCTAACCATTTGAGGTACTTTGATTTATACAATGAAGCCCACATTATTAAAAAGGCTAAGGTTAGACTTTATCAAACCAACAAATGAAAAATTGAATTACTCACAACAACTTTAAGTAATGACCAACAGTATAAGCAATTTTATTGAAACCAAAAATTTAAATTTGGGGATTTCAAAGTTGAGTCAAATTTGGCTCCAACAATACCCGTAATACAACTCCATATTTGTAGGTGTATCATGTGTTGCTGCAAATAATTTTATCCCTCTCATCATCCTTGATGAGCTAAAATTATCACCTTTAGTCAGTCGAAGGTGTATGTCCATCACCATACCATACACAAGTCAATTTGTGTAGGTATGCTACATGTACTTTGAGTTAAGCTATCCATATTATCTTTGCAATGAGATATCTTAACTCAGATGTAGTCTTTCCTAAAATCAGTTATCATTCTCCCTAAGGGGTCTTAATCCCTTAGGTCTACTATGTTCACCCTAAGTTCACCCTAGAACTTCATTCAATAAGTTTCTAATGTTTAGTAAGAAGAACAAGAATAAATCAAATACTAAATCTAACAAAAGTAAATTCATAACATACAAAATATTAAAGAGGGATCAACATTCAAGAGATAGCAACATTAAATAGAAAATATGTTTATACAAGACATAGAATAATTCAACAATAATTTAAAGGTACATCTTTCATCAATTAATATTTATTACATTTAAACATGGTAAATCTTCCATACTCTCAAAGAATAATATATTACATCAATTTATCAGGGAAATTTCCCCACATGGTTAGTCCATTAAAGCATAAGTAAATCAATATGAGTAGAATCAAATCGATGCATTGGTTCCAACTGCCTCCTTGTTCCTTTTTAGCTTCCCTCAATCATTGAGGATAGTAGGGGATCAAGGCACTCATGGTTCCATGATAGACATGCTTCTAAATGCATCTACTCATTTCATTGCCAAATTGCAACTATACAATCAAATCAAGTAATCTAACCATCTATTGCATAGTTGATATCATAAAAACTACTATTTTTATTTCCCCTCTCACTATCCCATGAGAGTATTTCAACAATGCAATTAAATCATAGGTTTTACTTAAAATGATTTATTCAACCCTTATTCAACAATTAAAGTCCCATACCCTTAATTGCCAAACAATCTAGGTTCCTTCAATCAAGAAATAACCATTTGTCCTTTGTTCTATAAATTAAAGTCCCATACCCTTAATTTACACAACAAACTAATTTCATATTTATTTATTAAATTAAATTCAACCACTTTAATCCATAAATAAACCCTTTTCCTTCATTCTATAAATTAAAGTCCCATACCCTTAATTTACAAAATGAACTAATTTCATATTTATTTAATTAAATTAAAGTCAAATACTTTAATCCATAAATAAACCATTTTCCTTCATTCTATAAATTAAAGTTCCATACCCTTAATCTACAAAATCAACTAATTTCATATTTGTCTAATAAAATTAAAGTCAACTACTTTAATCCATAAATAAACCCTTTTCCCTTATTCTATAAATTAAAGTCCTATACCCTAATTTGCAAAATGAACTAATTTCATATTTACTTAATAAAATTAAATTCAACTACTTTAATCCATAAATAAACCCTTTTTCTTTATTCTATAAATTAAAGTCCCATACCCTTAATTTACAAAACGAACTAATTTCATATTTATTTAATTAAATTAAAGTCAACTACTTTAATCCATAAATAAACCATTTTCCTTCATTCTATAAATTAAAGTCCCATACCCTTAATTTACAAAATGAACTAATTTCATATTTATTTAATTAAATTAAAGTCAACTACTTTAATCCATAAATAAACCCTTTTCCTTCATTAACTCAAATAACCATAATTTGTTTAATAGACAACCCAAGGGTCCTTTACCTACTTAAATCAAATATCATAGTATTTATTTAATAGATATTCCCCAAAGGTCTTATAATTCCTCAAGAGAAAGGTGGTCAATGGTTACTCTAAAGTTAAGGGATGACCTTCAAATAGGTGGTAGTGAACTTACATCTAGCATAGGAGAACAACACTTAGCAAGTAGGGTTAAATGGTGGCCCACGACACCAGCGGGGCCCACCCATAAATATAAGAGACAACCAACCCCGTATACGCAAAGGCAAAATCCCAAACAGAATACAGGTGCCACACAATGGTGATACCCATACAAGATATAGATGATGCCCGACTGTTGAAATATGGTAAGCCAACATTAACAAATTATATTGATGTGCAAAATATATATAGGACAAAGGTAAGGCTAAAGATAGCCTAAAATTAATATCACCTGATTTAGCAATAACAACTAATCGAGTCGTGATACTAACCACTAACTTTTCATCCATAATATCAACCAACCAAACAAATATCGATAAACCAAGTAACTAACCTAGGTAACTAGTAAAAGTAAATACTAGTGGTAAAAAGTAACAAACTACTTTTTACCATGTGGTAAATAAAATCTACCTAATATATAAAATGGTAAATATCCCAAAGAATGGAATATTACTCTAACATCCCCCCTTATTACATTATTTGGGTAATGTATATAACTATCCTAATACAGTGAAAAATATGTTGATATGTTGGTTCTTGCTCTTGCTCAAGCTCTTTCACACTGCTATGGTGCCTCCTAAGCAAAAAATGGGTCATTCCTCACTTTGTCTTCACATCAACGAATGTCCTTATTGTAATCTTGTCATCCAACTGAATTGCATGGGTAACTAGCTGATGCAACAGCTAGGTGTAGTAGAGTAGATCACTTCAAATGAGGTTCATTCGGTTACAATATGATTTTGTAAAATTTTTGATAAGGTAGCTAAGGTGTTGGTTGCTGCTAAAAATACACCCTTATAAGTTTTCCCCCTTGTTTGCAAAAAATGTTGTAATGAAATTTCTAAAAGAAGTGTGACTAAGGTGTCGGTCACTGCTAAAAATGCACCCTTATAAGTCTTCTTCCCTTTTTTTAAAAAAAATTGTGTGAAGTAACAAAAAAAATGTTTATCCCCCTTAATTGCAAAATATGTGCAACTCAAGAAGATTTTTTAATGTTTTGTACAAAGATTGCCTCCTAGGCAAATTTTACACCAAAAAATTCCCTCCTTTTGTTACAAGTACTTCAAACAATGAGAGTTTGCAATTTTATGAAGCCTAAAAGAGGTACAATCACCCCTTTATTGCAAGTACTTCAAAAAAAACTTATGCTATTTAAAAAAAATAGAGAAATGAAATGGTGCTTGCTTAGGGTGACAAATTTGTTTTCCCTCTACAATATTGTCTTAGCCATGAACACTTTGTGTGCTCTTTCTAAACCAGAATCAGAATTGGAATTAGAAACTTCACTAGAAATATTGCTTTTGTTTTGCTTCTGTGATGTGCCTTTGCCTTTCTTGTTTTACTTGTTTTTAAACCAACATCGATTGGTATCATGGTTTTCCTTTTTACAATGCAAGCAAAACTTCTTTTAAGTTTTATTTCCCTTACCTTTTGAATATGATCCTCCCTTATGAAATTTTCCTTTCTTCTTTTCACCCTGATTTTTTGAGTAAAGTGCATTGTTTGATACTTCATCGCTTTGGAGTTTATTTGCTTCCTCTATTTGAAGAAAATTGACTAACTCCACAAAGGTGACTGATATTTGAGATACATTAATTTATAGGATTCGAGAAAAGCCCTCAATATTACTGAAGTCAGAATAGTATCTTCTACTTTGGCTCCTAAAGCATTTAGCTTTGACTTCGGTTATGCCACTCTGCATAGGAATTGTTCTATTGATTCGCCTGACTTCATATGGAGTGTATGAATTTGTGTTTTAAGGTTTAGAACAGTCGATTGATTCTTACCTTCAAAAATGGTATAGAGTGAATCCCATGCATCTTTACCATTTTTAGCTTCACTTATGTGAGGCTGGATCTCATCAGTAGTTGCTAGGAGGATCAACATGAGAATACGATTGTTCTTTTTATCCCATGCTTTTTTATCTGCTCCTACTAATGTCGGTCTTGATTCAATACCATCTACTAAATCCCACATTTCCTCTACAATCAGGATGGCTTTCATCTTAGTTTTCCATGTTGAATAGTTAGGACCTTTAAGCAATTGTGTATCATTTAAGTATTTGATAGTTGCCATGATGAAGGTCCTAGAATTTGTACTAAGATGATCTTTCTTTCACTCTTAAGTGGTATTTAATGGCACCTTCCTGAAAACTCTCTTTGAAGAAAGATAATCAGTTTGAGGATATTTAAGCCAAACAAATAAGAAGTGAAAGACAATTCACTCAAAAAGATATTTAATGGCACCTGCCTAAAAATCCTCTTGAAGAGGAATAATCAGTTTAAGGAAATTAAGCCAAACAAATAATAGTGAATTAGGATTTTGATTTAGGAGAGAATATCAAGAAAAAATGGCTTTAAACCTATGCAATGATTACACAAATTATTATGAAATTTTGGGGTTTTGAGTGTTCTTGATTTTATGACTTATAATTTGTTGGCAATTTTGGGTACCTTGGGTACATTGCCCTTGCTCAAGTGTTGATGTTGTCATTGATGTTAAAGAGCGGAAGGGTTTTTGTGAAAACCAAGGTAGACTAAATTATAGGTTTTGTTTAAATCCATGGTCAGCAATTTTGAAATGGGTTTTTCTTAAAACCCAAGTTAGCTCTTCGTTTTTTGAAAAGGTGCTCCAATGATGAAGATATTTAATTTTAAATATCCAGTTTAAATTTTATTTATTTATTTAAAATTTAAACTGGATATTTAAAATTAAATATCTTCATCATCGGAGCACCTTTTTCAACAAAACGAAGAGCTAACTTGGGTTTTAAGAAAAACCCATTTCAAAACTGCTGACCATGGATTTAAACAAAACCTATAATTTAGTCCGCCTTGGTTTTCACAAAAACCCTTCCGCTCTTTGACATCAATGACAACATCAACACTTGAGCAAGGGCAATGTACCCAAGCTACCCAAAATTGCCAACAATCTCCCCCTTTGTCATTGATGGCAACCCTTTACTAAAAACATATCTTCAAGAGCCAAAACTGAAATCAATCTCGTTGAAGTTTTGCTCCCCCTGACTTGAAGCTTTCCTCTTCACTTGAAGCTATCCCCCTTACTCATATATCTCCCCCTTTGTCATCAATGGCAAAGGGCCACCTTTGGGGCTCGAAACTAAGAATGAGCCTCTTAGCTTAGTCCCTCCCCCACCTCCTGATGAGGTGATTAATTCGGGGTGGGAGTAAAACTCCCATTAGGCACCGATCAACATCAACGTCTATAACTTCCTTCTTTGGGTCTTCTCTTGAACTCTTTGACCATATTCTTGTTCTTGTCATTGTTCTGATCCTTGGACCTGATCATGCCACTGTTCCTGTTCCTATATCCTGGAATTTCAACTTTGCACTGTCTGACAGTGTGACTTTTATTATTGCACTTATAACAAGTAATAGTTTTGTTTCTTTTAGGCATACCTGTTCTTTGAATCCACATGTTCTGACTAAGCCGCTTCGACTAAACCTGTTTTGACCAAGCCTGTTAGTGTGATGTTCTTTTGTTTTAAATGAAACTCCGATCTGTTTACCCTTCTGACATGAAGCACACATACTATTTGCAGGTTTTTTAATGATTGGAATATCTCTCATTGCTTGTTTAGCGCTAATTCTTACCAGATTATCAAAACTTATGTGTCCAAGCCTCTTATGCCACAACCAGTTCTCTTCTTCTTGTCCCATGAAGCACATACCTTCTGAAAATTCTGAGAGTGTGTACTGATTGCCGTACATCCTTGAGCCGGTTGCTATTAATTTCTTGTCGTTTATTTTTCCGA
This sequence comes from Wollemia nobilis, assembly GCA_028583015.1. Classification (NCBI taxonomy): domain Eukaryota; kingdom Viridiplantae; phylum Streptophyta; class Pinopsida; order Araucariales; family Araucariaceae; genus Wollemia; species Wollemia nobilis. The sequence continues at coordinate 1,388,045 of JAQPPZ010002189.1, read as the reverse complement.
CTTCACAACCATGCTTCTTGAAAACTACTTCATGTCCTTTGTCACAGATTTGACTCACACTCAATAGATTATGTTTCAAACCATCTACATATAAAACTTCCTCTGACTTGATCTTTCCTTCACTAATTTTGACCGTTCCTTTACCTATTATTTTGGCTCCGTCATTGTTGCTGAATTTTATAGAACCACCCTCATACTTTTGTAGATTTTTGAATTTCTGTTTGTCACCTGTCATATGACTTGAGCAACCACTATCAAGAATCCAAAGAACATGTTTATTCTGAGCTCTAAAAGTTTTTTGCACTATTAAAGAATCTTGTTCTTTCCTGAGCTGTTCTTTTTTTTTCCATTTTGTTTTAACTGTGGTATTGGGTTCTAGCCGTGACTTCCCCTTTTTAGAATTTTGCACATATCCTTCAGTATAAATTCTATTTTGTTTTGCTCTATACGGTTGAAATCTGCTTTCATGAGGTTGATATGAAACAGACATACTACGACAATTTCCGGCAATATGACCAAAGTTGTGACACTTAAAACACTCTACCGCATAACTCATTAAAGGAGCAAACGCATTTCTACTAGTGAAACTTCTTGGACCTACGTTGTATTTGCAATCAACAATTTTATGCCCATAAACATTACACTTGAAACAAAAACCATAGAAATAATGATTAAACCCGAAAGATGGTCTTGGCCGGGTTGTTGTTGGAGCCTTGGATCTTCTATTCTTTTGATGTGTGACCTTAGTAAAGCCATCATTTTCAGCTGCTATTTCAGGTCTGGCATTATATCTTTCTTTTTCCCGATTCTTGTCTTTGTTCTTTTCACTTTCAACATTGCTTGCTTTTGGTCCAGTTGATGATTCTCCTTCAGAAAAGTCGAGACCAAATTTGATACCTGTGGATCTTTGATCGCTCAGAATTTTGTCCAATTTCATCGAGCTTTCTTCACGTTTTACATGAAAATTTATTTTTTGATCCAGCTCTTGTATCTGTATTCGAAGACTCACATTTTCTTCTTCCAATTTGCTGCAGTGGTCTATCTTCATGGATACCTGTATTTCCAGATCTTCATACATTTTCTTGTATTCTTCAGTCTGTATTTTTAAACTGGCAATAATGTTGTTTGCATCCTTAAGTTTCCTTGACAATTTTTCATTCTTCTTTTTCTTCGATTCCCATTCCATAAGGGCAGACACTAGCTCACCCTCTAAATCAACTTTAGCCTCAACTTCTTCAACTTCAAAGTTCATTCCTTCTGCCATTTCTGGTTCAATTTTCTCAACCATAGGAACTGAAACTGGCTGGGATGTCTTTTTGGATAAGGATCTATTCTTCTTATCCATTGTGTACTAATCCAAGATCAACCCTGACTGATTTAGCCAAAATTGGGAACCTTGCTCTGATACCAATTGTTGTAATCACAATGACACTGAGAGGGGGGGTGAATCAGTGTGTTCTTTAAAAACTTAAAAGCAATTTAGAATTTTAAATAAACTGCAGCAGATTAAAATAGAAATAATAAAAGTACTAAGAGCATCACACATAACATGGCATTTTAACGAGGTTCACCGATGTGGCTACTCCTCAAAAGACCGCTTGGACTACCATCCAAATCTAGTCAAATGCAAAGCTATAACTTTACATAATTATTCACCAGCACCAACTGGTAAGAGGCACCAACCTCTAAATTTTATCTGCTACAATAGAATGGAGCACCAACTCCAATTTTTCCAGCTCCAACTGGTAAGAGGCACCAACCTCTAAATTTTATCTGCTACAACTTTTCCAGCTCCAACTGGAAAGAGGCACCAACCCCTTTTACCAAGCTACAACTTGGAGATAGTAATAAAAATTGCAGAATTAAATTGTCACCTCAATTTGCACGATCTACTATTTTTCTTACGTTTTGCTGCTTGTCGGCATTCGGTTGCTGTTGTGAAAAATGATTCGCACTTTTTCAACCACTCCTCTATATCTCTCTGCATTCTCTGCTGCAACTTCACAGAAATATTACTTCTATAGCCAGCACACTGTGATTTCACACTCGAAACACGACTTCTACATACCGCGTTCTTATCTTCTCTTTGCACCACTCACTCTGCTGCACCTTCCATGAAATCTCACTTCTACCATCTGCGTATTTTTGCCTCGGACTTTAAACACGTCGTCTGCATATCACTCTCTTTGTTCTCGATCAGTCGATACGCACTCACTCACTATCTCATCGCTGCGATCTCTTTTCTTTAACTCCAAAGAACTATCATCGACTTACACTCTACTGCACACAAACTTCATTCGCATATATCGCATCACGCCCACTCTTCAACCTTGCAACAGTCCCGCATTTTTATAGAATAGAATATCCCATCAAAACATTCTCAAACACGTCGGCTGCAACCCTAATTAGGTCAACATGAAACCCTAGAATTTTTCAGTTGCTTAACCTTGCTTTGTTAGCAGGAAACCCTAATTGATCTGTTGCAAAACCCTAGCAACGTCGACTTTGAAAACAAGCCGATGAACAGCTTTAATTTAATTTTAAAATATTAATTTAAATTTTAAATAAATAAAACAATTAGATTATAAAACCAGCAGCAGTTTAAAGCAGATAAAAGAGATACTAAATGCATCAAGAAAGCATCACACATAACACAGCATTTTAACGAGGTTCACCAATGTGGCTACTCCTCAAAAGACTGCTTGGACTACCATCCAAATCCAGTCAATGCAAAGCTACAACTTTACATAATCTTTTACCAGCACCAACTGGAAGGAGCACCAACCCCTTAACTTTATCTACTTCAACATAATGGAGCACCAATTCCTAATTTACCGAAGCACCCACTTGGAAAGAGGCACCAACCCCTTAATTTTCCAAGCACCAACTAGACAAATTGTTTACCAAAGACCAACTGAAATATGCACCAACCCCTTAATTTGCCAGCACTAACTGGACTTCAATATTGAATAAAAAATGTTTGACATATACCTTTGTTATTGCAAGACTCTAACCGGTCTACATCACCTTTGCAATCTCCGTGCACTCTGCTCTCTCTTGCATAATCACTTCACACGCTTTGTCGCACTCGCTACGACCAGGACTTTGCAATCAACTTTGCCCTTCGCGCTTCTCTCGCACACTCTACTTTCTTTGCGCACACGCTTTGCACACTCTGTGTCGTTTCACATTCTGCTTTCTGCTCAACACGAACTTCACTTTCACAAACACTATGCTCGCATTCGCACTTTATCTTTTACACCCCACTTTTCAAACTTGAAGTACCTTTACTTTTATAGAAGAAGTTTTAGGAACAAACCCTAAAAGAACGTCGATTGAGAAACCCTAGAATTTGTCAGCTGCCAAACCCTAAAATTCATCGGCCCAGATTTAACTTTGTCAGCCTCAAACACTTCTTCCACCTTCGTCACTTTCCTATAGCTTATTGTCGTGAAATAGTAACATGTCGGCCCTTTTAATTTAATTTAATATTTTAATTTAAATTTTAAATAAAATAAAATTTAAACTAAATATTTAAAATTAAATATCTTCATCACCGGGGCATCTTTTTCAACGAAACGAAGAGCCAACTTGCGTTTTAAGAAAAACCCATTTCAAATATTTTATCCATGGTTTTAAATAAAACTTTTTATTTTGACTGCCTTGGTTTTCACAAAAAACCTTTAAAATTTAAACTAAATATTTAAAATTAAATATCTTTATCACCAGGGCATCTTTTTCAACGAAACGAAGAGCCAACTTGGGTTTTAAGAAAAACCCATTTCAAATCTGTTATCCATGGTTTTAAATAAAACTTTTTATTCTAACTACCTTGGTTTTCACAAAAAACCTTTCCGCTTCTTGACATGACACTAAGAGGGGGGTGAATCAGTGTAGCATTCCAAAACATGAATAGACAGCTCAAAAAAAAAATTACAGCAGATAAAACTTATAAACAGATATAATAAGTACAACAAGAGAACATCACACAACACATATTTTTAACGAGGTTCACCAAAATGGCTACTCCTCAAAAAGAATGGCTGCTTGGACTCCTATCCAAATCCAACCTCTTGCAAAGCACCAACTTTACAATTTGTTTACCAGCACCAACTGGAAGGAGCACCAACCCCTTAACTTTATCTGCTTCAATAGAATGGAGCACCAACTCCTATTTTACCAGCACCTACTAGAAAGAGGCACCAACCCCTTAATTTGCCAGCACCAACTGGATAATTTGTTTACCAGCACCAACTGGAAGGAGCACCAACCCCTTAATTTTATCTGCTTCAACAGAATGGAGCACCAACTCTTATTTTACCAGCACCTACTGGAAAGAGGCACCAACCCCTTAATTTTCCAGCACCAACTGGACTTCAATATTGAATAAAAAATGTTTGACATATACCTTTGTTATTGCAAGACTCTAACTGGTCTACATCACCTTTGCAATCTTTGTGCACTCTGCTCTCTCTTGCGCAATCACTTCACACAGTCTGCTGCACTGCTACAGCCAGAATTTGCAATCAACTTTGCCCTTCGTGCTTCTCTACACACTCTGCTTTCTCTGTGCACACGCTTTGCACACTCTGTGTCATTTCACATTCTGCTCTCTTCTCAACATGAACTTCACTTTCACAAACACTATGCTCGCATTCGCACTTTATCTTAACACCCCATTTTTCAAACTCGAAGAAGCCCTCCTTTTATAGAAGAAATTTTAGGAACAAACCCTAGAAGAACGTCGACTGAGAAACCCTAGAATTTGTCAGCTGCCAAACCCTAAAATCCGTCGCTGTAACCCTAAGAATGTCGGCTGCAAAACCCTAGAAATTGTCGACTGCCAAACCCTAAAATCCGTCGGCCCAGATTTAACTTTGTCGGCATCAAACTCTTCTGCCACTTTTGTCACCTTCCTATAGCTTATTTCCGTGAAATAGTAACATGTCGACCCTTTTTAATTTAATTTAATATTTAGTTTAAATTTTTAATAAAATGCAGAAGTCGTGTTCCGAGTGTGAAATGACAGTGTGCTGGCTGTAGAAGTAATATTTCTATGAAGTTGCAGCATAGAATGAGGAGAGATATAGAGGAGTGGTTGAAAAAGTGTGAATCATTTTTCACAGCAGCAGCCGAATGCCGACAAGCAGCAGAACGCAAGAAAAACAACAGATCGTGCAAATTGAGGTGACAGTTTAATTCTGTAATTTTTATTACTATCTCCAAGTTGTAGCTTGGTAAAAGGGGTTGGTGCCTCTTTCCAATTGGAGCTGGAAAAATTGGAGTTGGTGCTCCATTCTATTGTAGCAGATAAAATTTAGAGGTTGGTGCCTCTTACCAGTTGGAGCTGAAAAAATTGGAGTTGGTGCTCCATTCTGTTGTAGCAGATAAAATTTAGAGGTTGGTGCCTCTTACCAATTGGTGCTGGTGAATGATTATGTAAAGTTGTAGCTTTGCATTTGACTGGATTTGGATGGTAGTCCAAGCAATCTTTTTGAGGAGTAGCCACATCGGTGAACCTCGTTAAAATGTCGTGTTATGTGTGATGCTCTTAGTACTTTTATTATTTCTATTTTAATCTTTTGCAGTTTATTTAAAAGTCTAAATTGCTTTTAAGTTTTTAAAGAACACACTGATTCACCCCCCCTCTCAGTGTCATTGTGATTACAACATAATTGCAAAAAATAATGCAATAATCAAACAAGAATGCCTACAAAATTTTTATCACATAGGTTTTGGATGCAACCGAAAATGCACCTAATTTGCCAATAAAGGTGTCGAGTAAAATTGAAAATACATCTTTAATTTTTGCAACAAAATTTGGATTTATGTTGTGCAAAAAATTGATATATTTTGTCTCCTCTTGTTTTTCAAATTTGCAAAGAATGTGGCATAAAACAATTGCCTTTTCTTTTTGTTTTACAAATTCAACAAGTTTGATTTTTAAGTGCTCCTCACTTGTGTTACAATTTTGCAAAAGAAATACAATTTCTTGTCTTACCCCTTCGTTTTGCAAAATTAACAAAATAGTACTCCTTTCAAGTCAATTTGACACACGAGCCACATCTAAAAGGCTTCCATAACTATTCAACACATGACGTGGTTTTAGTAGACCCTTTGAGGCTTCAACACTCAAACATTAGAGGGGCATTAGGATTGAAAGGTTCTCGAATCCTCATGGGACCATAAATTTGATCCAAGCCCTTCCAAGGATCAGTGTAAGTATTGAAATGAGGTAAACTTCTTCAATGCTCTCGAAGCATATGACAAAAATGAGATCTTGTTGTTTGTCATCGAAGTTTGTTCCTCTTTCTTATAACTCTTTGACGACGAAGAGCTTTCTTAATCCAAGGCTTTGGCTTCATGAAAGAAAACTTGTACTCTCAAAATGATTAGAAATAACAATTTGGGAGCAAAAGGACTTACAAAGTTTGAATGGTTTTGCAAAAGGAATTGTGTTTTGAATTTTGTCTTTGATCCCTTTAGTTTGCAAAAAAAAACTTGTGCTCTTATATGTCTTATATCCTCTTTTTGGAAGAAAACAAAAGCTCATTTCTTGATGGGTTTTCTTTTTAAATTTGATTGCAAAAAAATAAATATAATAAAATATTTAATTAATAATAAAATAAAAATGTTGCTAAAAAAATCAATTTAGATATTAAAAATAAATTGATTTTAAAAAACAAAATTTATAGTAAATTATTAAAAAAATTTGAAAAAACTTTAATTGAAATGCAAAAAAAATGTTTTACTTTCAAAATGGGGTACCTTTTTGTTTTGTCTAGCAAAATTTCATGTTTTTGGCGAGGACAAGATTTGATTCCGCGGTCTACCTCTTGGTAGCGCCCTAGCGTCGGGTGCTCACCTGTCCCACCTAGAGCGTCGAACGGGATATAAGGGAAATTACTTCCCTTTTGGCTTCTTCCCCAATAGGTGGTGAGAAAAAAATAAAATTGGGAGTCATTTATCCCATGCGCACCATGTGGGTGCAATCTCTTCCTTAAAATCAATTTGCCTCCCTTTCAATAGTGATTGTCTGTGGGCAATCTACATTCGACGATCGACCTTTTGCCATGGAGGTGTACGAACTTTGTTGTGCCACATGTATGTGTTCCCGAGATGCCACATCAGCCACCAGGGGTTCGATGAACCATGTCACTAGATTATCAATGCACACCACTTTTTCATGCCACACTTTTGTCTACCTTGATCCACATATCACTAGTTTTTCACCACCTTAGCACCTCAATATCCATTCTCGGGATGATGTCCATAGGGGGTCAGTGACAATTCTTAGGATTCATGCGGTCAGATAATTATCATTTGATCAAATTCAATCCGATCGGGTTCTATCTAGCCTAGGTCCCTCATATTTTAGTCCTCGCATTAGTCCATGTTATCAGAGTCCATGTCTGTCAGTCGTTCCATGGAGTCCGATCCTGTCAGGTTGTTTGCCTATAGGGGTTTCGGGTCTCTCGCCTTGAGTTCAGGTTGAGTGATTACATCCGTTGCTACTGGTTCGAGGATAGAGGTTATCAGTCTAGTTGGCAATTTGAGTTATTTTATTTTGTCATTGATGTCACATGGATCATTTATGTCACATGGATCACATTGAGTTTTGGTGGCCAAAGCATTTCATAAATAAGAATTTATGATATTTTGGAGAGCATGGATATATACAGGGTTTTTGTGAAAACCAAGGTAGGCAAAATAAAAGGTTTCATTTAAAACCATGGATGGCAGATTTAAAATAGGTTTTTCTTAAAACCCATATTCGTTTCATCAAAAAAGGTGCCTCGGTGATGGAGATATTTATTTTTAAATATTTAGTTTAAATTTTAAATTATTTAAAATTTAAATTTGAATTTTAAAATTAAATATATTAATTTTAGCGCCGACTAAAGAAAAGAGGAAATGCTATATTAATTTATAGTTTCGACGTTTAAATAAAGAGGAAAGGCATATATATATATGCCAAAAAAATCTTAGACTTCATGAACCCCAGCGCTTATTTTTTGAATGCCTTCGATTGGGGAATGAATTGTGAAAAGAGAGAGAAGTGTGACATTGGTCTATTGAAAAATCATTCACGGAGTTTAATAATACGTGTAGGTATCTTTGGCCTAGCGGTTCATGTATTTTGTGTTACGCAGGAGGTCCTACGATCGAGTATCGTCATGGTTATTTGCTTTGTTGAAGCGCTCGATGAGTTGTTAAGTTTTTTGAAGGGTACTGAAGTTTATGATATAAGTTTTTATTTGTGTCCCTTTGGAAACGTAAGGGTGTGTGGCCCAACGGTAGGTTAGTTGTGGTTAAAGTGCTGAGCAAGGAGATGTCACGAGATCGAATCTCGTCAGGGACAAATGCAAGTTAATAATTTTTTTAATATATTTTATTTTTCTAAAGTTGCCCTAGGAGGAATAAGGGTTGTGATGCATGTTTAGAAAAAAAGAGATTTTTGGTGTTTCCCCTTTTGAAAGTATATCATATTATATATCGTTGGAAATCTTATTTCGAGGGCAATTTGATTAACTTGCTTAGAGGGATAAATAAGGTGTATGTAAAGATATATTTCTATTTTTATAAATGGTTTCAAAAGTGAAGGTTGTTTTGTTCCTTTTCAAAGGTGATTAATTATTTCATGAGGGGACATGTATTTTATTGAGTAGGATTTATAAGGTGTTATTTGGGTATTATTGTTGTGATATTAATCATGATCTCTAACCCTTGTTAAAAGTTGAAAAAGAAGTTTGTTGAGTGTGGAAGATTTAGTGGACATCCAATAAGGCATCAAAAGGTATGATCAATATTCTCCATTGACTTTGTTTATGGTGGTTGATTTCTGAAATATCATTGGAGAGAAAATAATTGATTGTGGTTTCCTTTTCGAAAGTGGTTGGTTGAATGCTTCAAGGTTTTCTGGTTTGATATTTTTTTTTAAACCTTATTTTATAAGCATAGTTGTTGAAACCCATTGGTTATGCAAAGAACTTGAGTTATAAAAGAACATGAGTATCATTGTTATGTGAATTTGTGGTTGAGCATTATTGAAAATATTTGAGTTGGTTGATACATGATTGGACTAGGGTTTTGTGAGAAATAGTTGTCCCTTGTGGTGATTGGTTGAGTTGAGTTGATTGAGCCTAGTCAAGTGATTGTGTGAGGTGATTGTTCAAGTCCCATGAAACAAACTATTCTATAATTCTGATTTGAGTTGAGATTGAGCTTTGATATTAGAACATATTGAGTCTCTAACAATTCTCTCTAGGCTTCTATAATATTTGAGTTGAGTTAAGATTGAGTTGAGTTGAGTTGAGATCTATTTGAGTTGATATCATTGTGGTTCATAGTTGTCATCCATTGTAGAGTGTATTTCCATTCATTGTTGAATTCATCATTGAGCCTTACCTTCATATATTTGTGGATGATATTTGAGTGCTACTTGAGCATGATTGGTTGAGCCTTTGAGAAGGCTTTTGGGACAAATTTGTGGTAGTTTTTTTGGATGATTGATTGAGCCTTTTGGGACAGATTTGTGGACATATTTGGGACAACATTTGAGCAAGTTATTGGTGGGCTTGTTGAACAGATTTTGAGCAAGTTCTTAGTGATCTTGTTGAGCAGATTTTGAGCAAGTTCCTGGTGAGCTTGCTGAAGCAGTTTTGGGCAAGTTCTTAGTGAGCTTGCTAAAGCATATTTTGGGCAAGTTCTTGGTGAGCTTGCTGAACCAACTTTGGGCAAGTTCTTAGTGAGCTTGCTAGAGCAAATTTTGGGCAAGTTCTTAGTGAGATTGCTATAGTAGTTTTGGGCAAGTTCTTGGTGAGCTTGTTGAAGTATATCAGTGGATTGCCTACCAGAGCAGATCAGTGTATTGCCTAGCTTTGAGTATATTAAATAATCATTTTTATTGGGATAAGGATCCTTATTTTTGTGTGAAATATTATAAGGATATTATCTTGTGGAGTGCCCCAAATTGGGGGAACCACGTTAAATCTTGTGTCTCAATTGTGTGTGGTGATTTGTGCACTTGTTTACTATTGTTATCTATGTCATTTTTAATGCAATTAGGGACACTAATTGATATTGGTTTAGAAAGAAAGTAAAAAGTGGGCACTATACTGTTCACCCCCCTCTCAGTATAAGCTTGTGTTCTTCAATTGGTATCAGAGCGAGTTACTTCAGAAAGGCTAACAACTTGAGGGTAGATTCTACAAGAACACAGATGGCTTCATAGAATGGATAATCTACAAATAAGGCTCCACTATTTTATGATAACAATTATGCTTTCTAGAGGATGAGAATGAAGAACTACTTGATGTCACAAGAATATGAGGTATGGTAGATGGTTGAAAAAGAGTATAAGGTTGAAGGTGATCCTGAGGCAGATAAGACTATCAAGAAATTGGTTGAGATCAATGCAAGGGTAGTGAATTGTATTTTGAGTGGGCTACATGAAATAGATTTTGCAAAGGTTATGGTATGTAATTTAGCTAATGAAATGTGGACCAAGTTGTAGAATACTTATGAAGGAGATTCAAAGGTAAAGTTGGCAAAACTACAAACTCATATAAAAATATTTGAGAAATTGAAAATGGAAGATTTTGAATATATTGCAAAGTTTTTACTTGGAGTTGATGAGATTACTAACACCATGAGAGGCCTAATATTTGAGATGAAATAATCAGAAGTTACTCAAAAAGTTTTGAGATCACTTCCCATGACGTATGATGCAAAGGTTTTAAAAATAGAAGAAATAATGGATATCAACAAGCTAATAATGGAAGAACTACAAGGAACTCTCACAACTTATGATGTGAGGGTGAGTAAGCATCGGGTTCCAATAAAAGATATTGCATTCAAGTCTTCAGAGAAAAATAAAGGGAAAGTTCCAAAGACAGATAGAGATTCAGATAATGATGAGGAAGCTAACTTCATCAAAAGGAAAAAGGACTTAAGAAATTTTAGGGATATGAAGAAAGTCAAATGCTACAAGTGTGGTGATTTTGGTCACTATGCACACAAGTGTCCACATGAATAAAATAGTGATGATGAAAAATAGGGTCATAGAAGAAAAGAATATGGAAAGCATAAGCATGACAAAGATAGCAGATTCAATCAAAATAGGTATGAGAAGAAGAAAAGTTTTCATAAGATAAATAAAACTTACTACATTGCAGAAGCAAGTGATAGCTCAGATCATAGTGATAGAGACAAGTCAGATGATGAAAAAGAAGAAGATCTATTCCTTGGAATGGAAGGTGAAATAGAATAGTGCTTTGTGTGTGGTCAAAGAGATCACATATCATGATATTGCAATGGTTTTAGTGATAGTGAAAATGAGATGACAAATCAAGGAAACAGGTATGGTCAAATAAATCATGAGATTTTGTTTGCTATAGAAGATAATAATGATCTCAGTGACAGTGAAGATGAAGAAGTCTCACTTTTGGTAATAGAAAAAGAAGAGGATGAGCCAATAAAATAAAAAATATAAGTCAAAATGCTAAAAGAAGAAATCAGGAATATTGAAAATAAGATTCGAACAGATGTAAAAATCATAGAATAACTTCAGACAATCAGTGATCTAAGAGACGAGCTTCAAAATGCAAAAAGGATAGATGAAAGGATGAATGAAGAACTAAGGGTAATAACGGCAAGACATGACACATTAGATGAAAAGGTTCAAAAGTGAGTGGAAACTTATTTTAAAGTTGTATCCTATTTCCAAGAAAAATCACACTCAAAAGGAAAGAAAGTTCTAACAGATGAAAACAAGGAAGCACCTAAGTTTTATGAAGAAAGTTCCAAATTTCCTATTGCTACTAATATTCAGTTTGGATCTTGTTTTGAGATAGGTGAATCAATTTCAAAAGGAAAATAAATTCTTGAAGAGGAAAGCAAGGAAGAAACTAAGGAAGAGGATTTAGATACTACAAAGAAAGTTCAAGGATGCAATGCACAAGTCGAAAATGATCATAATGATAATGGTCAAGAAAGGTATGAGGAACCAAGGCATGAAAAAAGGCTTTTCAAGGACATTGTTTTTCTTGTAATGGATTTGGACACAGGGCTATACACTGTAGGATCCATGGATCAAAGAAGTTTGATTTTTCTAGAAGAAACTTCAAAGGAAGAAGGTATGGTTTTCAGGGACATTGCTTCTTATGCAATAGGATTGGTCATAGAGCTTCTCAATGCAAATAAAATGAGCAACATGGTTTTGGTTTTAGAGCTACACAAATCAGAAGTCATGGTCATAATGGTCATGAAAACAAAACTTCACAATATAGGGTTCAGGAAAGGAATGGATATGGAAATTATTTCAAGAAAGAATTCAGGATATGGGCACCATCCAAAGGCTACAATATCAAGTGTTTTAATTTCAATAACTTTGGACATATTGCAAAATGGTGTAGGACTCAATTCCAAACAAGTTCAAGACAAGAAGGTCAAATAGGTTCAAGAAAAGAAGGTCAAACAGGTTCAAGACAAGAAGATCAAGTAATTCATCAAGAGAAGGATATCATAAAAATATGGAAGGAAGTTGACAGAGAAAAAAACAATGTAATATGGGAGTAAAAGTACTCCCACCCCAAAATTAATCACCTCAAGAGAGAAGGTGGTGAGGGGGCTACGCTAAAGAGTCATATCTTTTAGCCCCATAGGTGTTCCTTTTGCCATTGAGGCCAAAGGGGGAGATATTTGAGTAAGGAAGAGAGCATTGAGTTAGGGAGAGCAGCCTCCAAAGAGAGCATTGAGTTAGGGGGAGCAGCCTCCATAGAGAATATTGAGTCACGAGGAGTAGCTTTGATTCTCAAATATGGTTTTTGTAGTGATTGAGGTTTTTGCATTAGAGGCATTGCCATCAATGACAAAAGGGGATATTTTTGACAATTTGAGTTATTTTATGTTTTCATTGATGTCACATGGATCATTGATGTCACATGGATCACATTGAGTTTTGGTGGCCAAAGCATTTCATAAATAAGCATTTATGATATTTTGGAGAGCATGGATATATACAGGGTTTTTGTGAAAACCAAGGTAGGCAAAATAAAATGTTTTATTTAAAACCATGGATGGCAGATTTGAAATGGGTTTTTCTTAAAACCCAAATTGGCTTTTTGTTTCATCGAAAAATGTGCCCCGGTGATGGAGATATTTATTTTTAAATATTTAATTTAAATTTTAAAATTAAATATATTAATTTTAGCGTCGACTAAAGAAATGAGGAAATTATATATTAATTTATAGCACCGATGTCTAAATAAAGAGGAAATGCATATATATATGCCAACAAAAGCTTAGACTTCATGAACCCCAGCGCTTATTTTTCGAATGCCTTCGATTGGGGAATGAATTGCAAAAAGAGAGAGAAGTGTGGCATTGGTCTATTGAAAAAGCATTCGTGGAGTTTAATAAGATAGGAATATTTGGCCTAGCGGTTCATGCATTGTGTGTTACACAGGAGGTCATGTGATCGAGTCCCACCCACCGTGTTATTTGCTTTGTTGAAGTGCTCGAAGCTCTATTAAGTTTTTCGAAGGGTGCAAAAGTTTATGATATAAGTTTTTGTTCGTGTCCCTTTGGACATGTGAGGGTGTGTGGCCCAATGGCAAGCTGGTTGTGGTTAAAGCACTAAGCAAGGAGACATCACGAGATCGAATCCCGTCAGGGACAAAGGCAAGTTAATAATTTTTTTAATATATTTTATTTTTCTAAAGTTTCCCGAGGAGGAATAAGGGTTGTGATGCATGTTTAGAAAAAGAGATATTTTTGGTGTTTCTCCTTTTGAAATTATATCATATTATATATAGTTGGAAAGCTTATTTCAAGGGTTGTTTGATTAACTTGCTTAGAGGAAGAAATAAGGTGTATGTAAAGAGATATTTCTATTTTTTGAAGGGTTTCAAAAGTGAAGTTTGTTTTGTTCCTTTTCAAAGGTGATTAATTCTTTCATGAGGGGAAATGTTGTATTTTATTGAGTAGTAGCGATAAGGTGTTATTTGGATATTATTTTTGTGATATTAATCATGATCTTTAACCCTTGTTAAAATTTGAAAAAGAATTTTGTTGAGTGTGGCAGATTTAGTGGACATCTAATAAGGCATCAAAAGGTATGAGCAATATTCTCCATTGACTTTTTTTATGGTGGTTTATTTTTGAAATATCATTGGAGAGAAAATGATTGATTGTGGTTTCCTTTTTGAAAGTGGTTGGTTGAATGCTTCAAGGTTTTTTGGTTTGAGAGTTATATTTAAACCTTGTTTTATAAGCATAGTTGTTGAAGCCCATTGGTTATGCAAAGAACTTGGGTTAGAAAAGAACATGAGTATCATTGTTATGTGAATTTGTGATTGAGAATTGTTGAAAAAAATTGAGTTGGTTGATACATGCTTGGACTAGGGTTTTGTGAGAAAAAGTTATCCTTTGTAAGGATTGGTTGAGTTGAGTTAATTGAGCCTAGTCAAGTGATTGTGTGAGGTGATTTTTCAAGTCCCATGAAACAAACTATTCTATAATTCTGATTTGAGTTGACATTGAGCTTTGAGATTAGAACATATTGAGTCTCTAACAATTCTCTTTATGCTTCTATAAGATTTGAGTTGAGTTAATATTGACTTGAGTTGAGTTGAGATTGATTTGAGTTGAGATCATTGTGGTTCATTGTTGTCATCCATTGTAGAGTGCATTTCCATTCATTTTTAAATTTATCATTGAGCCTTACCTTCATAGATTTGTGGATGAGATTTGAGTGCTACTTGAGCATGATTGGTTGAGCCTTTGAGAAGGCTTTTGGGACAGATTTGTAGCATTTTTTGTGGATGATTTATTGAGCATTTTGGGATAGATTTGTGGACATATTTGGGACAACATTTGAGCAAGTTCTTGATGAGCTTGTTGATCAGATTTTGAGCAAGTTCTTAGTGAGCTTGTTGAGCAGATTTTGAGCAAGTTCTTGGTGATCTTGTTGAAGCAATTTTGGGCAAGTTCTTAGTGAGCTTGCTAGAGCATATTTTGGGAAAGTTCTTGGTGAGCTTGCTGAAGCAGTTTTGGGCAAGTTCTTAGTGAGCTTGCTAGAGCATATTTTGGGCAAGTTATTAGTGAGCTTGCTAGAGTAGTTTTGGGTAAGTTCTTGGTGAGCTTGCTGAAGTAGATCAGTGGATTGCCTACCTGAGTAGATCAGTGTATTGCCTATATTTGAGTAGATCAAAGTAATCATTTGTATTGGGATAAGGATCCTTATTTTTATGTGAAATATTATAAGGAAATTATCACGTTAAATCTTGTGTCTCAATTATGTGTGGTGATTTGTGCACTTGTTTACTATGGCTATCTATGTCATTAATTCACACTGCTATATTTGGTTATTGTAATTAAGGACACTAATTTATATTGGTTTGGAAAGAAAGTAAAAATTGGATGTTATACTGTTCACCCCCCATCTTAGTATAAGCTTGTGTTATTCACCAGTGCCTTAGAGAGCAGCGCTTACGAGAGTGGGATTATGTGCCCACTTGGAAGTATAAAATTGAATCAAAACTGAATTAAATAATTAAAACTTCATAGGTAGAACCAGGGAATGAGGGAATTCGAGAATTTCCTAGGAAACATTACCTCAAAAACTATGCTTGTAGGAGGGAATCTCGTATTGTGATTTGAGCCCCATTATCCATGCATAATTCCTTGCCCTTTACCTTTCCCACGTGACCTACTCTGATACCATGAAATATGGTAAGCCAACATTAACAAATTATATTGATGTGCAAAATATATATAGGACAAAGGTAAGGCTAAAGATAGCCTAAAATTAATATCACCCGATTTAGCAATAACAACTAATCAAGTCATGATACTAACCACTAACTTGTCATCCATAATATCGATCGACCAAACAAATGTCGGTAAACCAAGTAACTAACCTAGGTAACTAGTAAAAGTAAATACTAGTGGTAAAAATTAACAAACTAATTTTTACCATGCGGTAAATAAAATCTACCTAATGTAGTAAAATGGTAAATATCCCAAAGAATGGAATATTACTCTAACAAGTGTGACTCCCATACAAGACACAAATGTTTCTCGACTGTGACTCCCATACAAGACACAGATGCTACCCAACTACGACTCCCATACAAGACACATATGTTGCTCGACTGTGAATCCCATACAAGACACAGACACAACATAGCTAGCACACCCCTTCTGACATCATTACCAGTTGGGCAAGGTTTGAGAGAAATATCACCAGCTAAAAATAGTGATGACTAAGGAGGGAACCACCAACCAAGATACTATAACTAAGCAACTAGATGCAACACCCAAGAATGGCTTCCCTAATGACCCAGCAAGCAAACAAGGACTAGTTTAACTTAGTAAAAGAGGATTCTATTCTTGAAATGGTGCTAGTCCAAGTTTGGTGAACTCCTAATAGCAGATGAATGTCATAGAGGTGCCCCATCCATAACACGATAGGAGAAGCATGAGCAACCATGCCCACACAACCATATCTTGATGTAGAGGAAGAGTGACTCAAGTCGATAAGGTTTCAATAGATTTTTGGTGTTAAGGGTGACCCAACGTAGCAACACTAGAAACCGATATAACCTACATCAACATACCAAGCTAAAAACATAATAAAAACCAAATTTTTTTATTTAAGGAAAACCAGAATGATAGTTTTAATTGACCAACCATAACTTTCCTCCAACGTTGGTTCTCTGAATGTTGAACTACCTGGTTTTATTCTTGCACTCTTTGTCCTTCTTCTCTATCATCCACAGTCATCTTCTTTCCTCCCCAACAATAAAGTCTCCTCACGCCCAACACTACCCTCTTCTATCTTCTTTTTCAACATCCACCATCATGTTTCATCAATGCTACATATTTTTCCATGCGGCTAGTAGATAGGTTTTTGTTTAAACAAAACATTATTTCCTTATTTCCAATGCCTTACCATTAATGACCTTATCCTCTCAACAGTGTTTGGAATTTTTACTTTGCAACACGATCCAATCTCTTGGAGGGGTCATCTTCTCATTATCAAATCTTGCAAGACTCTTTTTTTTTAATTGAAATAAATTATATTATCTCTTCTTTTATTCAAAAGCTTTGCTTAAGCATTAAACAAGATTCCATTGCTATAAAATCTTTACTTACTCTCTTTTATTTTTAAATAAATCTCAACTATCATTTAAATAAGGACTTTATTAACCTCTTAAATGAATTTCAATTATCATTTCTATAAAAAAATTATTAATTAATTTAGCTGATAGTTTCAATAATTAATTTAAATGAATTTTTCATTTATCATTTAAATAATAATCTTATTATTCATAAAATGAAACTCTACTATCATTTCAAAGTAAAACTTCTTTTTATTTATAAAATGAAACCCTTTTATCATTTTAAAATAAAACTTCTATTATTTATAAAAATGAAACTCTTTTATCATTTCAAAATAAAGCTTCTATTGTTCATACTTAAAAGAGTAAGAGGTTATTTTGCAAAACAAGGAGTTCTCAAAGGTAACCTAAATGATGCATGCTTTTATTTCCCAACCCATCAATGTAGATAGTGATGAAGTAAAATATAATCAAACACATGCAAATAGATAAAAGAGGGAATCTTTCCATCAACCTAGTCACATGTCTTAGCCTCAAGAATTTATGATAGCTACTAGGCTATCAATTTGGGGGCTCGAGATCACTAGATTTTGACAATTATCCCTAACCAAATGCATGTCTATATGAAGGTATCCATAAATGTTACCCTCAAGTTGCCTTAATCATCATTTCTCCAACCTCAAGTACCCTCATTTTTGGTGGATGATTCTACTTCCTCCACCTTCGAGTGTATCTGATCCTACATACTTGGCAATATATTAGCAGTATCATGCTTTTCTAAATCAACTAAACATCACATAGTTGGTTCAATTTCTCAAACTAGGTATTAAAGTATCATAGATTAATACATTGTTTCTTTGTGCCAAAAAGTTCTTCAGGGAGGGTCATGACAATGTGATATCAATAGAGGCAAAGAGCATGAAAGTAAAGTTAACAAGACTATAATATATTTTGTAATATTTTGATGAATATATGGTAGCTAAATGTATGGTTTTGATAGTTGAATGAATGGTCAAAAAATGAGGAAGGGGGTACTTATAGTAGATAACTCTCCCTTTATAATTAATGACAAATTTTCTCCCATTTTTTGGTCATAAAATCATAACCATTGGTTCAAATGATGTGTTGTTTAAACCCTAGGTGTAAAAAATGCTAGCATAATGACCTTGCATCATAAACCCTAAAACTAATAACCAAGATCCCCACTTAAAGTGATGGTCTTGGATCTATAAATTTTAAAATGTGTACTTTATGGGACT
Source organism: Wollemia nobilis (assembly GCA_028583015.1). Classification (NCBI taxonomy): domain Eukaryota; kingdom Viridiplantae; phylum Streptophyta; class Pinopsida; order Araucariales; family Araucariaceae; genus Wollemia; species Wollemia nobilis. The sequence continues at coordinate 1,369,660 of JAQPPZ010002189.1, read as the reverse complement.
CATGTCAAAATGTCCCTTAATCATGACTCTATGCTTAATTTTAGGTTTTGGGAAAGTTAATAGGCCAAAACATCATGAAAAATGGCAAAAGGGTGACAATTGGGGGAAGAAATGAAACCAAAACCACTAGCCAATATGGATTGCTATTTTCCTACCCAAGGACTAATAAGGTTAGTTCTCCCTTGTCCCATAAATAAGAGGGTGAGACTCTCCACCACATACAAAGTTAGTTGTTAGTACTCTTTTTATAAATAAATGGAATTTGGTAAGTCATTTGGAATAAGTGCAACTAGTGGTCAAGGATACAATATTTGTGCACTCTGAGGCTAAGCTATATGTGCAACATAGACCATCAATGGAGAATGTGGTAACTTTTCTACTTGAATCAACACACTTTCAACTTGGGCTTCCTCTTCAAATGCTTTAGCTAAGGCAACATGATTTGCATTTTGAACAATCAAAGCTAGATCTAATTGGAAACCTCTTATATAGTATGTCAATTTTTACTCATTTGAAGGTCTAATATTTGGTGGTATGAGGTGAAATATTATCATAAATATCATGCCATAATCATGGATATTTTTATTTGGAATAGAATTTAATTGATACAATATTTAATATGTATTCCCAAGATTAGCAAGCATCCTTATTAACAATTTGACAATGGAATCCCAATTTTTGGCTAATTGTACTAGTAGGATTCTATACCATGATGTGCCTTATCTCTTAATGAAAAAATAAACAACCACACTATAACATCCTCCTCTTGGATCCAATGTATTGATTTTAGAGTTGAAAATTTATTGACGATATTCATTGTAGTCTTGTTATTTCCATAAAATGTTGGAAGATATTTTAGTGCAACAATAGGGATTATAGAAGAAACCACCAAATTCAAGGGTACTTGGTATGTCCAATATAGAATATAAATATGTGGTCTTATTCTATCTATATTGGTAGAATTATAGTCATTATCTACATGGTATTTGTGGCCTTATTCTATCTGTATTTGGTAGCATTATAGTCATTATATGCATGGTATCTATGGGCCATACTATATTTGGTATTATGAAGGGCCCATGTATGCTTGTTGTTGTGTATATATTAAATAATTTTTTTGTATGGTATATTTTAAGGTTTTTGAGGAGCTATTGGTTGTGGTTGTATAGTTTGTTAGGGAGTAAACTATTGATTTATATTTTGTACTAGCTAATGACTAAGGTACACCTATGGGTTAGGGTTTTGTGTTATTTGTAGTTTAGGTATGTTATATTGGTTTTATAGACTTAAGAGACATTGCAAAACTACCTGATTCTATGGGTCTTATTGTAGATTTTATAGAGGTTAACATAAGAAGGGAATGGATGGTTCTAGATAGTGTTTTGAATCATCGAATTTGCCTACGGAATTGCTAATTTTGCATAAAATTTTGATTTTATTGAGGGTTAAGTGGTGCTAAATTCATAGCAATTTCTAGAAAAAAATAGGATTAAATATTACCTAGTATTGCTTAAGAAATAAATACATAGAATGAAAATAAAGGACAGAATATATTAGGGTGGTTGTGGATGTTAAATAATCTTACTAAATGGAAAATAATATACACTCCAACCGATAATGAAATGGTTGGTATGAATGGGTATTTATATATAAATAGAAGTTGCCTTTAGATTAAGGTTGTGAGAATGACCTTCAAGAATAAATATTATAAAAAATTACAAAAGCACCTTTTTCAAGGTTTACATGGGCTCAAAGGATAAATATGATCAATACAAGTATAAAAATTGATTATGGCTTCAATAAAAGCTTAACCACCATATATTCCAATATATCACCTTAAGGTGAATGGAGGACACAGAGAGACCCTTGTCATCCCCTATTAAGGGATACTCTCCAACTCCAAGAAGCTCTTGCATACACACAAAAGTGACCTTAGACAAGAAATTGGTCAAAATGTCCATTGTCTACTCTAGTGAAGGTATAAAATCTTTATAAAGCATCCCACATGCATGAAGCCATCTTACAAAGTGCATCCCTATGTCTATATTCTTTGTCTATTGATGAAACATTGGACTACAAATAATACAAATGATGTTTTGATTGTCACGTTGAAGAGTGACTAGAAACTTTTGAGGAATTTCAATCTCCTCCAAAATCATGAGAATCCATTAGAAGAAAAATATTCATCCTCTATGGATGAGTAATAAATAGTGGATTGATGTCTAGAACACCAAGAAACCAAGATAAATCCTGACTAGAATATAAAACTTTTGGTGTATCATCACTCTTCCAAGTCACCAGTGCAATCAATATATATAAATCCATAAAAAATAGAGGATATCCAATGGAGTAGTGAATACCCATGCAATAGGTCCATCAAATTTATTTTATAATCCTCTTAGCTATTGTCCAATGAATTATCAAGGTACCTGTAGATATCTAGAATAATAACTAATAGAAAAGTCTATATTAGATGTAGTGTGGGTAAGATAAATTCCTCCCATAATATACCAATAGAACCTAACATATACCAAAGTGGTGTACAATCATCCCAAAGTTTCAGGCATGAAGCAAAAGGAGTCTAAGTAGATTTACAATCCTCCATATAGGAAATATAAAGAATATCCAAAGCATACTTGGTCTAAGAAATGGTGATGCTAGAATCTACTTGACTAATTTAAACCCCTAAAAATTAATGTATTAGCCCCAATTTTTTTGCCTCAAAAGTGGAACAAAGTTATAATTTCTTATCTTGGATTAGAGTAGAGGAATTGCTAGTGATGAGAAAATCATAAACATACAATACAATCACAAGATTTTTCCCATATTGATGTTTTATGTAAATATCATGTTTAGCCTCACATCATTGAAAAACATAACTAAAAAAAATAAGTGGATCTTCTCATACCATGCATGAGGAACCTAGTTAAGTCCATACAAGGACCTAGTTAGATGATAAACCAATGGAGTGAGTCCCTTAAACTCAAAATTAGGAGGTTGCTACATGTAGATATCCTCTTGAAGCTCCCTAAATATAAATTTACTCTTCAAATACATTTGATTTACCTCCCATATATGTGAGTTAACAATGGAGAGAAACATTTTGATTGAATCCATCCTAGCTAGTGGTGAAAATATCTTGGAATAGTCCACATCCTCCTGTTGAGATAATCTCTTAGCAACAAGGCATACCTTGTGTTTATTTGTCTAATTATCCTAAGTGTATTTGGTCCTATATACACATTTTCAAACAAGTACAATATTCCCTTCTAGAAAATGAACTAGCTTCCTCTTATTATTCATTAGAGTCTCACACCCTACCAACATAGCATTCTTCCATTTTGGTTTAGCTTTATCTTGAGAGCATGTGAGATAATCCTAATAATAATCTACCTTCAAAATTAATGCTCTAGAAGAAGCCTTCAAATGTTTCTTAAGGTATGGAATAGTTTGAGCATCTTTTAGAAGCATCTTACCCACTTAGATGTTGGATGAACCAAAGGAAGAATTATGTGTATTCTATGACAAATCAACATTAGAAGCTAAAACTTAAAAATTCAACTCAACATCACTACTCACCTCATAATGCAAGGCTAAATCATTCTAAAATTATATTTCTTACTCATCATACCCTAAACCTAGAGAAGAAAGTATTTACTATGGTATTTCCTCTAAATAGATCAAATCAATTGGCAATGGACTACCACTCGAAGATGAATATGAAGAAGGAAAAGACAAATATGATGCTTTGATGGGAATAAATCAAACCAAAATATTGAAATAAATAGCTTAATATAATATGGTAAAAGGTTTAAAAGGATCATTTACTAAAATATTAGGTGATGGAGTGGAAGGAGTACCTGGAAGAACCTCATGAAATATGACATCTCTTTAGATAAAAACATCATGTCTCTAATGATCTTAAAGACAATATACCTTTTATATATTTGAATACCCCAAAAAATACACTTATTACTATTTAGTACCTCCTTTTAAATATCCTTGGATATATAATCTCATGCTAATAACCCAAAGATATAGAATTGGGACACATCAAACTTCATTATCTATTAATATCTCAAGAGGTAACATGCTTTAGATTGCCTTGGTAGGAATTTCATTGATGATGTATGTTTCATAAGTGATAGCTTCACCCAAAACTTATGATCCATCCCCTTGATATGAATCATACATCATGCCATCTCCATGATCACCCTGTATTTTATTTTAGACATATAATTATGTTTATGAGTATACTAAATAGTCCTTCGATATGCAATCCCAAGAGAAGCCAAAATATTATAAAATCATAAATAATATATTCACCAAATCCATCTATCCTCAGACATTTGATTCTCCTATCTAGTTGATTTTCAATAAGGGCCTTGAAGGTAAAATTATCAAAATATCATGTTTAGTGTGAATGGTGTACAACCACACATATTTTAAGAAATCATCAATAAAAAGAAGTACCTATTTTCTAAGAGATATGGTATGCCTATAGGTATAGAAATATCACTATGTATAATATCCAAGGGATGAGATGGTCATCTTGTAATCCCTTTCAGAAAAATATTCATATGATACTTCCCTAGAATACATCCCTCACATCCATCACTTAGAGGGGATATGTGTGGAAGCTTAATAGCCATCTAATGTTGACTCATGAATCTCAAAGATCCATAGTTGTTATGCCCAATCATATGAAGCCACTTTTGATTTTCATTATCTACATGTGCAACCATAGCAAAAAATATTTTATTCCTAGAGGGAGGGGTAGAAGAGGTATATGTTTCTCCCAATTAGTCTACTATGTATTTCCAAGTCTATTATTGATTTTATGAGTTGTTTATCAAGTTTAATAAGTTGGAAAAATATGATTGGATGAACTCATATTTATATGTGTCTAGTGGGATATGGTTTGTCATGTCATCCATTACACAATCTACCATGTCAACCGAATTAAATACTATCATGTCAATGCCTATGTTAGCCCTTGCATCACTTGTCAAATATTGCCTTTGGATTCAGACCATATCATTAGCTAAGTTAATGCTTGCACCACCCATCATGTTTCCCTCAAAATTTGTATGTTGGTCGCTAAGTCAATTGTATAGATACTCATGTAAATTATCATATGTCACCTTAAGATTCATGCACCTACTTCCAAGTCACTTGTATGGCTCACCATGTTAGGCATATGGATTACCATATGTCACATTGGAATTCGTGTGCTCATTACCACGTTAGCTATATGGACTACCATATATTATCTATACAAGTTTATCACATTATCAAAGGTGCCCCATCATGCATGCTAACATCATAGGCATGGGAAGGAATAGAGTATAAGACCTCCCATGATCAAATTTCCTATGATGCTTTGGCTAGCTAACTCCAAGCACAACACTTGGGATATAAAAGGTAAGATCCACATTTAAGATACAAAGAACCACTATTTTTCCCCTTTTAATGTCCCATGTTTATGCAAGCCTATGTCACACTAATGCAAGCATGAACCTATGTATCCAAATTTTATAGCTATTTTTTAGAATATTCCTTAGAATATCCCCTCTAAAATTTAAATTTTGGAAGGAAATGATAAAAAAATTGGATGCAAATTTGGAGTACCTAGAGAAAAAATGATCAAAGGTGTTGAATGGTGACCCCCTCTAAAGTTTTACAAAGAATCCAGGAAAAAATGATAGTTTATCCACATATACCATGTTTTTCCCTAGACAATCCTTTTGTCAGTCATAACCAATTAGGACATCCTCTCCCATATATTAAACAAAAAAATTGTTAGACAATTTTTGCAACAATATCCAGTGGTTTGAAGGTCTTTTCTAAGCATGGAATCCTATCCATGGCTTCTTTATCACTAGGGACCTATCTAAAAATTTAGCCTCTTCTTTTCTTCTTTTATAGTGGAAAATTAGTCTACTCTCTCATATATACTACTATTGGACAAAAAAAAATCCAAAATAGAAAGAAAATAGACTTTTGAAAAAATCCATAAAAGACAAATGAGATTTTAAAAACTCAAAAATATCGATCTAAAACTAGGGCATCCATTTGGTCAAAAATTATTAAATAATAAGATTGAGTGTCGATGGGAAGAAAAAGGAACTTGTTGGTGAATGTTTCTCCTAGAAAAAATATTTTAATCCTAGTGAGATGTTTGTGATCCAAGAGAGACTTTTTTTTGTTTTATTTTCCCTATGGAAGCCTACTAAAAATGTTTGGATTCATGGTTTATATGGTTGATACAATTGAACATTATATTTATAAAGAATCTTTCTTGAGAAACAATATGGCCCTCTTTCATGCCTTGCAAAAGTATTTTCAATATTGTTTGCAAAGTAAAATTTCATCCCATGTGATTGAATGCATTCATTAAAAGAAAGTGCATTTAGGAATGTTAATTTTTGGGGATGAATCTCATGGCTATATTGATTGTGTTTTATGGTTGAAATATCTACTCGAGTACATAAATGTGACTGTTGTTATAATTTTGACTATTCTCCTAGCTAAATGTAGAGACCATACAGTTTGGATATGGAAATAATGACTATTGCCACATAATAAAATTTTCCTGCATAACTATACTAATCATATTCATGCTTTAGAATATGATTAAATGGTGTAACTATTTTGGTATGGTTGTAAATGTCACTACCAATAGTATGAATTGATTTTATTGCATGTTTTATTATTGTATTTGTTTAGTGACTCACTTAGAAAAAGTAGATTGTTATAAAACTGCATGTATAACTACCAAAGTAAGGTTGCACTTTATAGATTGTGTTGATGTATAAAATTCAATGTGTGGTTATTATTTGTATTATTCATAAAAGGAAATCCAATGGAACTATTTGATGGTTTGAAAGAATTGATTACTTTAAGATATATGAGAAAGTATTAATTGCCTATTGTATTTAGTGGATTAAAATGTGTTTGTATGGCATGTCAAGAATTGATTCACATGATTGAATGTTACTCATATAATTGTTAAAATTATTCAAAGAAATCATCCTAAAAACATAGAGAGAAGGTTTGGAATACCAAACCTTACACCATGATGAAGGTATAATATATTGGATTGTGCATGTATATTATGGTTGTATGATCAAACAAGGGTATTATATGTATGCATAGTAGTTGCATCACCCAGGTTTTGTAGGTGAGTTGGAGAGGAGAGGGCAATCCTCCAAGGGAGGTCCCAGGTTCTAATATCCACCCTACCAAAAAGCTGAATTGGGTACCCAAAATCCAATTGATAATGTTGGTGCAGGCAGGGCTGGGTGCAACCCCCAGGTGACTTTGATGATGTAGAACTCCTTGTTCATGGTCTCTTAGACCAAGGCGGCCCCGCAAGGGGTTTTTGCTTAAAAAAAATAGTTGCATCACCTATAGTGCAAGTTTATCATTGCACTAAAACTAGATCTAGCTATAAGGATATACTCATAGGATTAATGCAAAGTATGCATGGATGTATTACACAATATGATCTCTCTAAATGAGTTGGTTTTGTATATTTGCCCATTTATGAAAGGTTGAAACTTTATTATGTGAATTTGAGATAGGGATTTATAGTTGAATACCATTTGGTTAGGTGGCAAAGTTCATAGATGGTATCTTCTCTCCTCCAAGAAGTGGCTCAAAAACTAAAAAGAAAAATGTATTGAAGATAAATATTGTACTATAACTATTGGTCTAAATGTTATACTTGTAAGCTAAATGGATAAATCTTATTATAATCACTATAGAATGTAACTTTTATATGATTTATATTTATGTTGGTAACAATAATTATTTATTATTGATTATGAATATAATTCTGGCAATTTTGTTGATGCTACATGATCTTTTCCTTTTCCAATTGATATGGAATATTTTTGTTGATGTTGCTTGATCGTATTATTTTTGGTTGACATGGAAGAATATGATGATATCACTTGATTGTAAACGGTATGGATTTTTTTCAATTGACATGAAATTTTAATTAAAAGGTATATCTACAATATTATAGAGATTGCTATCTAGATTGTTATGAATACATATTATCATACCATTAGAAAAAAATATTGTGAAGGCAAAAAATACATGAATTTTATGTTTAAACCAATCTTGATAGCACTTGATTTTAAGTTTTATATTTTCACTTAACTAATGCTCTATACTAAACTTGATTTAACTATTCATAAGGGTTAAATTAGAGTAGAAAATTCATCATAATAATACGAATAGTTGTAACCTTATGTTAAGTGACTACTTCTAATTAGATGGCTTAAATTAGAAAGTAAACTTTAACTTTCATAGTAAATAGGACTTTTTCATTTTGAATCCTTTAAATTATGACAATACTTGTTGACTACAGTAATAAATTAATAGTCACCTAAAAATGGATATTTTGAAAAGTTTATAATTTCCATCTATAATTTCCATATGGATATTTTGAATTTTTTTAAGCTTAGATCGTTGTTGTATTTCCTTCAAATAAATGATAATCAGAAATAAGTCCCTTTATTAGAACAAGAGTAGGCTAAGTACCTTGTTTTATATATGGAATATTTTAGCTTGAAATGATATGTATTCAAATAATGTGGCAAAATATTGTATTTATCTTGTTTTAGAAAAATATCTAATATTGATTGAATTGTTATAAAGATAACTCAAAATTACACCTCTAGGGGTCAACTATGGTCATAGGGAATAGAGAAAAAGTTCATTAGATCTAGAATTCGCAGGGGGACCCTATCAGCCCCATGTTATTCATCATTGTGGTAGAAGCTTTAGGTAGAACCATAAAAATGCTTGCAATTCAAGGCTAATATCAAGAATCAAGGCAACATCTCTCACTAGGGCTATTTCTCACCAACAATTCATCGATGATACCCTTCTATTGACTAAGGCATTGATGGTTGAGGCCAAATGAATTAAATACATCTTGCAACTCTATGAGGATTCTGCTAGTCAGAAAGTTAATTTCAGTAAAAGCAAGTTATATTTCTTGAACACCCCCATTCAGAGGTAAGGAAGGATTGCAAAAATTTTAGGGTGTGATATAGCAAACCTCCCCACTTAGTATCTTGGTCTCCCTATTTTCATTGGTTCTCTAAGAGATTCAATGTGGGACAGGTTTATTGAAAGAATTCAAAAGAAACTTGTTGGATGGAAAGGTCATCTTCTATCTCAAGAAGGAAAGATGACCCTCACTAAGGCCTCTATTCAAAGCATTCCAGTCTATTTCCTCTCCGTTTTCAAAGCCCCTATGAAGGTTTTCCAAAAATTTGAGAAACTCCAAAAAGAATTTTATGGACTAGATCAGAGGAGAAAAAAAGGATACACCTTGTAGGATGGACCAAAGTGTGCAGACCCAGGGAAAATGGGGGCTTAGGTCTGAGGAGAATTGCTCATATGAATTTAGCTTTACTAGCTAAGTAGGCATGGCACCTCATTTCTAGTGAATAAAATGAATGGACAGCTATCATCAAATGAAAGTATCTTCAAAATATGGAATTTCTAAGTGACTCAGTTCCAATCAGAGGTTTTGCTTTTTGGAAAGCAATTCTTAATTGTAAGTAAATTATCAAAAAAAAATTAATATGGGTTTTAGGCAATTATGAGAGGATAAATTGTTGGAATGAAAGGTGGGCTAAGGACAAACCACTGATGCAATATCCTAACTTAGCCTGAATCAGAGATATCACGGAAGAACTCATTGGCAGAAAAGTCTCCGATTATATGGTTGAGGACAAAGGTAGAATGAAGTGGAAACAAATAAGGATTCAATAATTTCAAGTGGAATCAAATGATCTTTGTAACATTCTTGGGGAACAATTTATCCCCATGAGACCCAAGGAAGATCAAGTGACCTGGGCTCCTACGAAAAATGGGCAGTTCACTGTTAAATTAGCTTACAAGCTTCTACTTGATGATGAGGATTTTGTCCTCCAAAAGGACTTAGTTTGGATAAAAAATTTAATTCCAAAAATTGCAATCTTTTCATGGTTGGTTATCCAAGGAAGAATTCTAACCATTGATAATATGATGCATAAAGGTATTTGTATCACTAATCATTTTTATCTGTGTAGGGCTAATTGGGAGACCATTTATCACATTTTCCTTGAGTGCCCTTTTTCCTTGACTATCCTAAGTGGGGTTTTTCAGGCCTTCAATATTTCCTAGGTTAAACCAACCATCGTACTTGATTTGTTCATCCAGTGGCCTTGACCCTTTTCAAGCCAAAGACTTAGATACATGTGGAAAATTTTTCTCAATCACTATCTTTGGTAGGTGTGGTTAGAAAGGAACCATAGAGTCTTTAATGAGTCTATCCATGATCATCAAACTATCATTGCTAGGATCCTATCCTTTGCTAATGAGAATGTGAACCTTATCCCTTTTGATAGTCGTAAACCTCATCTATAGGAGACCATGATTGCTCAATATTTAAGCTTAACCTTGTTAGATGAGTCTGTGCCTAGGGTAGTCAACCCCAGAGCCAATGTTAAGTGGTCCCCACCTCCTACGGGTTGGTTTAAGCTTAATTTTGATGGAGCGGTTAAGGAAAATCCGATAGAGCAATTGTTGGTGGCATTGTGCAAGATCATAATGGGAATATGATGCTTACATTTTTTGAATATTTGGGAATAAGGACGAACAACGAAGCTTAAGCTAGAGCTATGTGGAGAGGCCTTGAAATGACTCAAGACATAAAAGGCAATTTGATCATAGAAGGAGACTCCGTGCATGTTATAAATCTCCTCAATAATTGGAAAACACCTCCTTAGAGGATTAAAACAATTGTTGAAAAGGCTAGGATCTTTTTCTAGGGAAGACGGGATAGAAAAGCCCAACATGTCTTTCGAGAAGCTAAAAAATTGTTGATAAGCTGGCCAATTTGGGTGTCGATGGTGATAGACTTTTCAAATGGGAACACGGTGTCTCGAGCGAAGTAGAGGAGCTTATTCAACAAGAATGCCAAGAATGATAGTCAAATTTACCAACAGGGAAAGCACTGTAAGTTCGAAGGCTATGAGTATTCCCATCTCTTTTTTGAAATGGACTCACGATAAAAAAATTTTGAGCTATCAGTCTTGGTGGATGCTGTTAGGAAATACCATAGACTAATGGAGACAATCACATGTAGATAACATGGCTCCTAGTCATATTAGTAATTTGAGGTTGATTGATAATCATATGGCAGGAAAGAAACGATAATATAAGACTTCAAATCAGATCCACATGGACCACCTGATGGCCATCACCATAAATTTAGCCAGCAGGTTCACTTCTCCAAGGTTGGTTGGCCAAGATAGGATGTGGTCCCAAAGCATGTCATATACGGAAGAAAGCAATTACCAAAGAATTATTAAGAGTAACTATCAATACAAAGTTTGTGGGAGTTTTTTTAGTACTCTACTATGTGTGTCTGTAGCTTTTTGTTTCTCCACTATTTCAAGGAAGGGATCCGTGTCTATTTCTTTTTTTATAATTATGATGCAGGTGTATTTTCTTGGGGTATACCCAAAATGTTGTATGGGAAGTTTCTTTTTGATAATAGGCTATGTGCCTTACCGGATGTAATGTATTTTGCGGCATGTAGATTTTACATATATAGGATCCTTAGTAAGGACATGTTCATCAACAACCCTGGGCTGATTTTTGTAAAAGGTTTTGGGTCAACCTGTAAAACCCGGTATTAATGCTATAGTTTCTTATCTACCAAAAAAAACAAGAGAGATGGATATTTTGGATAAATGATCAAAAGAACTCCCTTATCATTTCAAAACATGAAATGATATGGCTTTATGGAAATAATCTAACATAAAATAACTAATTTTGAAATTATAGTTTGAAATTAATTAGGATGTTTCATATTTAAATAGCTTGAAGAACATTTTTCTAAATCCATTTTTGTGATATGAGAATAAGGATAATATTACACATAAGAATAAGGTAGTTTTATTTCCAGTAAGAAAATCCTTGGTGGTATAATTATTGTATAAAAGGTCATGCATTCTCTGAATCTCATAAAAAATCAACTATGATGGTAAAATTAGATATGAACAAAGCATGTGATAGGATTTACTAAAGTTTTCTATATGATATTCTTAGTAAAAATAGTTTTTGATCAATATTTGTGTGATTGTATTAAATGTTGTCATAGCACTCCATACTATTATGTTTTGATTATTATATCTTCGATTAGATACTTTGAATCGTCTCGTAGACTCCACTAGGGTGACTTGGTGATATTATTATCTCTTAATTATTTTTGTTGAGGTCTTCAGAAGATCTATCTCAAAGGAAGAGTGGAAGAAAAAATAAAAGGTATTCAAGTTGCAATAAATGGTTCATTTGAATCTCATCTCTTAATGAGACTTTTCTGCTACACCATCCCTTGGTTAGCTAGAACACAGAATTTAATATTATCATAAATTTATCATCACAAATATAGGTATTTATTTTTCTAATATAGAAAAGGTAAAGAGCTTTGGAACTTAATTTTGGATAGAATAAAATTTTGTTTGTAATTAGAAATATAAGTTCTTAACCATGGCTAGAAAATTACAACTCAAAGGTTATATTGCAATCTATGCCTATATATATCATGCCACTTTCAAGATTATCACTAGGTATTAGCATATGAATTTGAAAAATTCACAGAGAACTCTTTTGGAAATAATATAGGTTTCCTCTTTGTAAGAGGGTTAGGATTCATAGAGGAAAGAATATTGAAGGGTAGGCTTACAAAATTATAAATTTACAACATTGATATTATGGGAAAAATATGGTTGGAGACTATTCAAAGATCAAGGAAAGAGTTGGGCACAAATATTACTTCAAAAATATATAGGTTTTGACAATGCAATAAAATTGTTAAGGAAATGGATGGTGATGGAAGAAATTAGAGAGGGGAGGGCTCTGGTCCCTCCCCTGCTCCCCCTCCCATGGCTCCTGGTTCATGCCCAGTCCCTGGCTCAACCCAGGTCATCCCTCCCAGGGAGTGGTTGTTTGCAAATGATCTCCTGGGGGGAGATCCTTCTCCACTATCTGCGCCCCTCCCGGCCGGCTAGGGTTTCCTTGGTTGTTTTTTCGGACTGGTGCTTCCCAGGGATCCCTGTTTGGTTGGGGATCCCTTCCCTTTTTCCCTCAGGCTTCCCCCTGGGGTTTTTTGCAGGTTATTCACGTGGATCTGGTCCCCTACATTTCTCGGTGCGATGGAGGTGACGGTTTAGGGTTTGGATAGCTTCCCCCTTTTTTCTTGTGAATCCTCGACAGGCTCTGTGCTTGGACGGGATTCTTGGTCCCTGCTGCTGGGATCCTCTTCTATTTTCCCAAGGCGGGTTCCTTGTGGTGCAACTCTCTGGTCACTTCCTGATGGGTTGGATCCTCTCTGTGCTGGCTGTCGGCTTCCTGCAGGATGGCTCTCGCTGAACGGAATGTTTTCCCGATGGGCGGCTGGTTTCTCCACAGGGCGGGATCCGCCAAATCCGTCGGTTTTCCCGCGAGGCGAGATCCTTTCTTTTTTGCTGGTTTTCTGGATGGTGGGATTTCCCTGTTGCTTCCCGCTAGTCGGGACTGTTTGTGGTGGTTTTGACTGCTTCCCATGAGGCAGGATTTTATTGTAACAGTTTTTCTTTGCTTCCTGCTGGGCGGGATCTTATCGATGGTGGTTTTTGGCTACTCCTCGCTGGGCGGGATCTCCAAAACTACTTTATTTTTTATTTTTTTGTTTCCCGCGGAGAGGGATTGTTTCATGCTTACTGTTACTGCTAGGCGGGATTTATGTTTTGGTGTTCAGTTTCAAGGGATTGATGCCCTAGGCCCATTGCTTATGTAATCAGGTTTTGGGATCCTTGTTAAAACCCGCTGTAAATACAAACACTACTTACCAAAAAATTGTTAAGGAAATAAACCCTACCTAGGGGTTCAACAACATGGAACTTCGTATTAGATAGTTTACAATTAATCAAGAAACATATTGATTAATCAATAAAAAAGGAAATTATGCATGTTTTATTTGATTATTGGTTGAAATATTATCCTCTTTATATATGATCCAAAATGGAAACCACTAGATCAAATATTGTATGGATTGTAGAGTTTCAGAGGTCAAAAATTATATTAATGTGAGCAACAATTCCAAATCCAATATTTGTGTCAACAATCTGGTTGAGGATAAAGACCTAAAATAATAAGTGGATAATATCTAAATATGTTTTAAGAGATTTATTTACCCATTTTCATGCATAAATATAGGTGTTTTTGATATCAATCAAAAAATGGTAGATACTTAATTCAATTAGGATATAAGACTTTGGATCAATCAAAAATCTCTACTCCTAATTATTTTTCTTGGAAGCATGTTTTGTCACTTGAGTCCTTTCCAAATACCTCAATATTCCTTTGGTTAATAGTCCAAAGTAAAATCCATACACATGATAGCTACAATGAAGAGTACAACATGGACCTTTTATGTATGTGTTGAACTAGGAAATTATCCTAGATTCTAGTTAAGACTTGTACTCCAATTTGAGTTTCTTCAAATTATAGAAGGGATTGTGAATGGCTTCTCCAAACCTTTAAGTTTAGGTTATATTACCACTATTATTTGAATAATATTCCTACACTAACTTTCATTGAAATTAAAATGTGAAAAGTAAAAAATAAAAATAAAAATACATGAAAGTTTAAGGGTGTAAGTGATTCAACCAAATATGTGTTTAAACCATAGTGAGAAAAGTGTATAATCAATCAACACATGATAAATCAAATAAGATCAATATCCACCCATTTATTAGATTATGAAATTGATAAGTGAATGACAATATGGACTAGAGGGGCTATACCACAACCATTGTACACTTAGAAAACCAAGAGGGTAGTGCCATTGATGGAATGCCTAAGGGCTTGTCAAATTTTCACAATCTCATGAGGTCAAAGCACAATGTGGGTTTCATAGAGTGTAGCTTTGAATTATCATGGCCAAAATATGAATACAATGAAGGCCTTAGGCCCCTATTTATAGTAAAATTTTACCCCTAAGTTACCTAGGGTGATAAAAAGTACTCCTAAGAAAGGTAAATAATTGATGGTATCTTTAGCAAAATGATGCACCATAAGATATTGCATGCCTCCAATTGTACCTATAACAAGCTTAGAAGGATTTTAAATGACTTAGTGTAATGCTACATGTTAAAATATCACATTTTAGAAGGGATTCATACCTTTAATTTACATTTGTGTGCATCTGAGAAATTCACTTTAGTTTAGCAAGAAAATTGCTTGCATTTGCAAGTGGATCATGTTGGAATTCACAATATTTTTAGAAACAAATAAAATTAATCCATCCACTTAAATATTATATAGAAAGCATGAAGAATGAGGAAAAAGAGAGAGATATAGTGGTCACTCGTAGGCACCATAAATAATCATTATTTTCATAGATAAAATTACACACTTCGATGAAAAAAATGAGGAGTGGTGGGGGTATTTATACCACTATCAAAATCCAAATTACATAATAAAATTTAACCTAATTCTACATAAGAAGAGGATTATAGGTTAATTACAAGTTATAAAATGGGTTCGAGGTTAGCAATGGCTCATAGGGCTTACATAATAAAATATTACAATAAATTTATACATTTTACAATGAAATTCCCTTAGGCTTATTCAATACATCATACAAACCCAGGTGTTGTAGGTGAGTTGGAGAGGAGAGGGAAATCCTCCAAGAGAGGTCCCAGGTTCAAATCTCCACCCTACCAAAAATTTGAATTGGGTATCCAAAATCCAATTGATAATGTTGGTGCGGGCAGGATCGAGTGCGACTCCCGGGTGAATTTGACGGTGTAGAACCCCCTGTTCGTGGTCTCTTAGACCAAGGCGGCCCCGCAAGGGGTTTTTCGCTTAAAAAAAAAAATACATCATACAATGTTGGCCTTGGTCATCAATTAGATTACAATTTAAACATCCCCTCATAATCTAAAATTAATGGGCCAAGAAGAGGAGACATTGGTAACAATAACATCACCCCCTATAATGGATGCTCTAGTGGACCTCTAAATTTTGAGATAGATTCATATGAATCCCCCATAATCTAAAATTTGCTACTACAAAATATTTTTTCATAAGAGTCTCCTCATGATAGACCATAGTCACCACCGCAATTATTAACCACTCCTACACACATCCTCAAAACACTTCTACTAAGACTTCAAATGAAGAAGAAAAGTCAAAATTACCACCTCCTTTAAATATAAGCCCTTTAAATATTTTATTTTCACATAAGGTATGTCTTGAAGGCATAAATTTTCCACTCATTGCATATATCAATCTATTTGAATACTTTCTCTTGCCCATGGATACCTCATTTCAGTCACCAAAAGAGGCTTTGTATGAACCTGCTTAAAAGAAGAGTTGTAACGAGCTTCTATGAGTCCTTGGAAAAAAATAGAAGAGGGAAAAAATTATGAAAGTTTAGATCTTCATGAATAAGTTGAATCAATAACTAAAAGGATGACTAGTAATTGACTAAAGAACATCCTAAATCCTTTTCTTGCAAGCCTCCACAAGACTCAAAATTTATTGCAACTATCACAAATCCATCTATAACTCCCAAAAAAAATGTCAAATATAACAAGAAAAAGTAAATCCACTCTTTCAAAATATGGTAATAGTACTTGAGGACTATTCCACACAATTTAAACCTAAACATAGGAATAGGTCCATAAACTAATGTCACCAATGCATAGAGCTCAAAAATATATATAGTTAAAAAAAAATACTCAAAATGCTTCCACATGAAAAATTTATGGTCTTTAGAAGTTTTTCCCTAATATGCCTTAAAAATTATAAATTTAAAATGTTAAACATTAGGGAAACAATACCAAATCATAGATTTCCATATGTTTCCTTCTCATTCACTAATGCTGTCCACTTTTTTTTACCTCTTGGGATCCACTAGTACACTATAGACTTGATGATTATCCTCTCTTGATTGGTCTAACGTAAATAAGAAGTGAAACTTTTGTATCATGTTCATATGCCACATCTATTTCCATAAAGGAGGGAGTCATTTTGCTCTTCTACAACAAAGAATAAAGGACCCATGGGGATTTGATCTTGAATCAGCTAGGGTTTAAACACATATCACTATCCAACTTCCCACTACTTCCACTTTGTGTAAAATTTTTCTTATCCAATTTAGATCTTCCATGCCTTCTTGTTGAAATTGTAATCAAATTCATGGCCAATGTTGACATTATATGATGTGTTGGATAGGCCAAAGGGAATTTCATTGTACAACGTATTAATTACTTGTAATATTTTATTATGTAAGACCTATAGGCTATGGTTAACATTGTTATGGTTAAACCTACTCTATAACTTATAATTAACCTAAAACCCTCATGTTAGATTAGGTTAAACTTTATTATGTATTTGGGGTTTTTATATTAGTATAAATTCTCTTACCACTCATTTTTATCATTGAAGTATGTGTAATTTTATCTATGGATATAGTGATTATTTATGGTACCTATAGGTGCCCACAATATCTCTCTTTTTCATCATTTTTATGCTTTCTGAATAATATTTTAGTGGATGGATTGTTTTTTTTTTTTTTGAAAAATATTAATATATTCAATATGGTATTAGAGCAAGTATGGAATCACACCACTTGGTCATGTAGAAATTTTCTTCAAAGCCTCAGATTGTTTCTCCAAATTTATGGATGATTTTTACACTACATCATTTATTCTTTCAAGGTCCTTGGATTTCCTTTACTTCCATCCTCTACTTTGCTAAAAATGAGGTCAATTATCCTCTTCTTCTCCATTTTCCTTTATTATGCAAGATGGTTGTTCTATGACAAGGTTCAATAATTTTGAATTTAAAAATTTGCATGTGTGATTCAAAGGGAAATTACACATTCCCCATCAATACAACTCTTTTTCAATGGCATACCATTCCTTTTAATATAATGGATGTGCACTCTTAACTTTATCAAAGGAGACACCATCATGAACAATAGACTACACAAAATTTTTGCTCAAGGTAGGTCATGGGTTCAAGATGGACTTTATTTTTGGGTTATTTAGGGTTAGATGGTGAATATCTTCTTACTGTGTGTGATTGGTGTCCAACAAGGATATTTGGTAACCCAATTAAAGAAAAATGAGTTTACACATTTGGAGGAAATCAATGAGGGTTTGAAACTTGCCCTCTCCATTTTTGTAAGAATATTATTTAATAGGCAACACATGTGTTCTTCATAGAGGATGTATCTATGGAATCCCATCAGTGTTACTAGTCAATTTGGTCAATAAGCATAATTTTGGAATGATAGGTTTCAAGTTTGAACCCTTCCAATGGAAGTATCTCATCCCTGTGTATGGATAGGAAGTATTTTTTAGAAATAAATATAAGCAATCCATCTACTCAAAACTTATACAAAAATCAATAAAGAAGGATTAAAAAGTGATATATATGGTGGGCACCTATAGGCACCATAAATAATCACTATATCCATAGATAATATTGCACACACTTTCATGATAAAAATGAGTGGTTGGGGGTATCTATACTAATACCAAAATCCTAATTATGTAATAAAGTTTAATATAAGTTGATATAACAAAAGATATTTAGGTTAATTACAAGTTAAAAAGTGGGCTTAACCATAACAAGGTTAACCCCAGCCCACAAGGCTTACATAATAAAATATTACAATAAATTAATACATTGTGTAATAAAATGCCCTTAGGCCTATTCAATACATCATAAAATGTTGACCTTGGTTATGAATTAGATTATAATTTCCACACAAAATAATAATTTGATTTGAATGTCCAAGGAGAGGAGTCATTAGTAACAATAGTATTACCTCCATAATGGATGCTCTAGTGGGTCTCTACATATTGAGGCAGATTCATCTAGATCCCCCCATCATTTGAAATTTGCTAGTGGAAAATATTTCCTACACAAGAATATCCTTAAGCTAGTCCATAATCATCACTACCACTATTAGACACTTATGCACACATCCACAAAATACTTCCACTAAGACTTTAAATGAAGAAGAAAAATTAAAATCACCTCCTCCTTTAAGTACAAGTTCTTTCAATCTTTCATTGTGGCATAAGGTATGTCTTAAAAGCATAACTTTTCCACTCATGGTATACATCACACTATTTGAATACTTCCTCTTTTCCATGGACCACTTGATTTCAATCACCAAAAGAGGCTTTGTATGAACCTACTTAAAAGAAGAGTTGTAAAAAACTTCCAAAAGTACCTGGACAAAGAATAAAAAAGGCAAGATATTATGAAAGATTAGATTTTCATGAATAAGCAAAATCAATCGCAAAAAGGAGGAAAAGGGTTTGACTAAAAGACATCCTAACCCTTTTCCTAAAAGCCTCCAAGAGACTCAAAATTTACTATAACCATCAAAAATCCATTATATCTTCAAAAAAATAGGCTAAAGATTTTGATTATACTGAAAAAAGTAAACTACCCTTTCAAATTAGGGAAATAGAACTTGAGGGCTATTCCACACAAATTAGTCTTAAATATAAGAATAGAATTATAAACTGATGTCGCCAATGTGTGGAGCTCAAAAAATCATGCTTTTTAAAAAAGGGGGTTCAAAATTCTTTTGTATGCAAAATTTATGGCCTTCAAATTTTTTTCCCTAATAGCCCTCAAATAAAAATTTAAATTGTCAAACCTTAAGGAAATGATGCCAAATCATAGTCTTCCATATATCACTTTCTTATTTGATGATGATTACTACTCTTTTTTCACCACCTAGGCTACACTGGAACACTACAAACTTAACACTTGCCCTCTTTTGATTAGTCCAACACATGTAAGTAGTAAAAAATTACATCATGCCTATCTACAATGCTGGTAGCCATGAAGGGGAAGAGATATTTTTATCTTCCAAAACAAAGGATAAACACATCTCAATGTCCAACTTCCCAATGCTTTGCATGTGAGTAAATTGGCTCTTATCCAATTTTAATCTTCAATGTCTTTCTATTGAAATTGTGATATAATTCATGGTCAAGGTCAACACTGTATGATGTATTGGATAGGACTAAGGGTATTTCATTGTATAATGTATTAATTTATTACAATATTTTATCATGTAATCCTTATAGACCATGATTTACCTTGTTATGGTAAAGTCCACTTTATAACTTGTAACTAACTTAAAGCCCTCTTGTTATGTTTGCTTAGGTTAAAATTTATTATGTAATTGAGGATTTAGTATCAGTATAAATACACCCCACCACTCCTCTTATCAGTAGAGTGTGGGTAATTTTATCTATAGATATAGTGATTATTTATGGTGCCTATGGGTTCCCATAGTATATCTTATTTTTATCTTTTATATTTTTTGTATAGGATTTGAGTGGATGGATTGCTTATGTTTGTTTCTAAAAAATATTATGAAATCCAACATGGTATTAAATCAGGGACGAAGTAGTATTTTCTGGTCATGCAAAAAATTTCTTTAAAGCCTTTGATTCTTCCTCCAAATTTTAGGATAATTTTTACTCTATATCATGCATTCTTACAATATCCTTGGAGTTCTTCTATCTCCATCCTTTATTTTACTGCATACAAGACCAATTATCCTTTTTTCTTATTTTTTGTTCTATTTTGCAAGAAACTTATTCTAGAAAAAAGTTTAGAAATTTTGAATTTAAAAATTGGCATGCGTGATTTGGAGGGAAATGTGTGCACCTCATCAACATAGATTATTTTTGATGATGTGCCATTCCTTTTCGTAGAAAGGATGCATGCCCTAAATATTTCAAAGGATACATTTCCATATATGATGGAGCACACATAAAATCCTTTCTCAAGGTAGGTCATAAGCTTAAGATAAACTTTTTTTTTTGTCTTATTAAGGTTTTTGGAAATGAATATATGCTTTCTATGTCTAATCAATGTCTAAAATGATATTTAGTAGCCTTATTAAAGGAGGAAGATTTTATATAGGTCATCCTATATATAGGCTATCTAGAATCCAAACTTGTATTTTTGTGTTTGAAGGTTGTCTAATTCCAAAATAGTGTCATTAGAATGTCATATTGAAGATGTCAATGTTTTGATTTTGTTGGTATGTTGTTGTTATAGATACAATTACTACAGCCATGGAATTACCAAATGAAGCATGGATGAAATCCTTGATATGGATGCATGCTTTCCAATTACAAGAAGGGTGTGTTGCATATAGAGAAGTGAAGGTGCCAATATGTTGTATTGCCATTGTTTAACAAACTTGTATGCACCCCCATAATGAAAGTACAACATTGGGATGTTGTATGCTAAAAAATAGGTTGAGACTAAGTCACCATGCATTTTAGAATGTACATACTATGCAAACACCAAATGAATTATTAATTGTTGTTCAAGACACTACCAAGAGAATTGGGATTGAACCTATTACACCATTTGCCACCATATCATTATTCTATCATCGACTAGACAAATTCAAGATCAAAATTTAAAAAAAAAAAAGTAAAAAATAAATAAATAAAATACTTGCATGTAAATCCAAATTCTTATTACATATTTTGTAACATGCACATTGTTGAACAACATAGAGCTTTGATCTAAAATAAATCATTGGGATAAGTTTGTAATATGTAGAATAGAGTGTTACAAAAAGAAAAAGACCAAACTTATTGTGTGCCATAAGCATTTCAAATGCAAACCCTAAATTCATCATATCATGGAGCATTAAATAAATTACTTTTAATTTGCATGTAAAGTGTAATAATGTTGAGAAAAAATTTGTGTGCATAAGCACATTTTAGTCTACTTAAATCATTAAAAATTCAGGTTATATTTTGGGCTTTTTGTAAGAATGCATCAGCTCAATCAGATCTTACATAAAAGTGAAGTGGTAGTGGGATATTGGAGGTGACAAGAGACATCGGTGCATGCCATATTTATTTACTACCATCAATTTACTATTTGATATTCCAATGATAAGTAGACATAGAACTTTGGAATGTAAACTATGACTTGTTGCATATACATGTCATCTAGTTGAGGTAAAGATATATATTTTAGTATAATTACATCCAATGCATGTAAGATTCATCACTGATTGTTGAACATAAAATGTAAGCAAGAAAAACCCTAATTTCCATGTTGTGAGGACAAACCATCATATCTTTGAATTATTAATTATTTGATATCTTTTGTTTTTCATTAGAAAAAATCAATAAAATTTTGTATCACTCCAAATTTTTCGCATCCTTACCTTTAGGCTATAGGATCTGTTCCCAGAAGGGGGATGTGAAAAGTATGGGACAATACCTCGGACTGAGAGGCCCTTTGAAGGTCTCGCCTCTCAGGGGAGGTGTATAAGGGTGAATTTTCCACGGATGGTGGGTTCACTAGGAAAATTTTGAATGGCAGTCTCCACGCCTAGGTTGGGAATGTGTTTGATGTGTTCATTTTTACCTTTAATCATTCAAATCCTAGGTTTGGCCAAATTAATATAATCTAAGCTATATGAAATGTTGATTAAATGAATACAGAAAATAGAATTAAACAAAAAATATAGGAAATATAATAGATTAGAAAAGCCATACCTAATCCGGATGTATGATGGAGGTTCTAATTTTTGAAGCAGTCTAGATCGTCTGGAATTTGACAGGATCGTCTCTGATCTG
This sequence comes from Wollemia nobilis, assembly GCA_028583015.1. Taxonomy (NCBI): domain Eukaryota; kingdom Viridiplantae; phylum Streptophyta; class Pinopsida; order Araucariales; family Araucariaceae; genus Wollemia; species Wollemia nobilis. Next base: position 1,346,942 of record JAQPPZ010002189.1, on the reverse strand, counting down.
ACAGGATCGTCCCTGATCTACTGATCTGACAAGATCATCTCTAATCTGACAAGATCATCTCTAATCTGACAAGATCGTCTCTAATCTGACGAAATCATCTCTAATCTGATGAAATCGTCAGACCTGCAACTACAAAAATGGATACCAAGAACAAAAAATACAATTGCAAAAGCAAGGGAAAATGATAGAAATGAAAGTATGAATGTTAGAATGACAACTTTAGATAACAAATTAAGTAAAATGCATTGTTTTAATGACTAAATTTGACTCTATCATGCATCTATGCTACGTGAGGTGAACTCCAAGATGCAAAATAGAAATAAATCTAACTAATGCAAAGCAAAACAATAGATAATGGACAGAGAACGCAAACTTAGGGCATGGATTTTCCCCCAACGTTGGCTACAGTCGAAATTGTCTACAAAATACATAATCGTCTTGAATTGTGGAATGATCATCTGAGATCGTACAAGATCATCTGTGACGATTTGAGCTTGCTCTGGCTGAAGAATAACAGAGTTCCTGCAAGAAAACTCAAAAAGGGACAAAGGCAAATAGTAGTCTAAGACATTCTAATGCATGTAAAACTTGAAGTGCAGTAAAATTCAGCCAGGGGAATGTCAAGGGGAGGGCCTAAGATTAAATAGGCATAGGAAGGAGGTTGGGATATTGGAGATCATCCCAATTTGGGAGATCTCCAATGGGGGAAGTCTCTAACCGTGCAGACACGCTTTTGCCCTGGTTAGAGACATCGTTGAAACAGAATCTAATTATGAAAAATTAGTTTTGGGACGAAATCGTCTAGACGTTCTGCTCCAGACGAATTCATCCGATCTAAGGTGATATCTTTTGATCGGCGATGATATCGTCCAACGGCCACAACAAATCCTAAAAATGGCACAGAAAATGAGGAAAGCGGTTTAACAGGCGGTTCGGGGTTAAAATTTAAATTTTTAATTATTACTAAAGTAATTTTAATTATTTGCTAAGGTTTACTGCACCAATTTTAGGGTGCTACATTTTGCCCCCTCTTTAGCAAATTTTCTAAAGAAAATGCGTTAAAGACGAGTTCTTCTCGATTTACGAGAAAGCAAAAATTTATTCCTATTTTTAGGTGATGATTCTAGGTCGAATCGTACGACATCTTACTATGGTTCCCCCTCCATGTTTTTACCCAAATCGAACGTTTGAGGTAAAAACACGGAAAAGCAAAATTTAAAAATGTTGTTAATTGAATAAAATTAAGAAAATAGGGTAAAACCCTAATTCATTTTTACTATTCATTTTCTCTGATGATATTTTTGATGATATGACTTGTGTATATGTTTTATGATGCTTTAATGTTTTGAATTGTTTTCTTATTGGATTGAGGATTCATGTAATTATGTCGTTTTGAAATATTATAATTTTGTGTCATGCTTTAAAATTTAAATGAAATAATTTGATGTAAACAAAAATGGTTGTTTGTGGTGTGATTTGATAAAAACAAAAGGGACTTTTAACAATAATTTCAAAGGACATTGTCACTATTATAGACCATTTCATGGAGTCATCGCTCACTCGGTCGTCAAGCTAATCCCAGTATAGAAATATTGTTAAAAGTAAAAGAGTGCTTAAGAGATTGTCTTAAGACTTTGTTGTGATGATGCAAATGATGATGATGATGGTGATTTGTTTTCATATTTCCATGAAAATATTATGCATGAAATATATATATTTTTTTTTAAATGATTTTTGCTAGGCATAAATTCCTAAGTGTGATAAAATTTTTGAATAATTCCCTTAGGAATTATATCATCATTGCAAAATTGAAGTTTGACATAATGACATGAAATAGTAACAATGTGCGTTGTTTTAAAGCATAATTGTGTAACATAATTATTTAAGTCATATGTGTTTATGATTTTAAATAAATGGGAAATAAAATTAGTACAATGGTTTGCGCTAGGCATAGAATATTTAGGTATAAACTTATACCATCATAGGTTCTTTTAAATATTTACCATCTAAGGTAGCTAATTTGTATGCTCCCGATTCAAATTTAGCAGTGATAATATATGGTCCAAGCCAGTTGGGTTCAAATTTACCTTTAATGTCTTTAGTTGCATTAGTATTTTTTTTATTTTCTTTTAAAACAAGGTCGTCGACCTCAAAGGATCGATGACGAACTTTCTTAGCATATGATCTTTTAAGCTTGTTTTGGTAGGCACAAAGATGCTCCAAAGCATTGATGCACTTTTCATCTAGGAGATCTAGCTGACTGAGTCTGCCAGCTCGATATTCATCTCCTAATTCGGTATCTTGAAGTAGAAGAGCCAAAGAAGGAACTTCTAATTCAAAGGGAAAAATAGCTTCAGCGCCATAAACCAAAACAAAAGGTGAAGTACCTGTGGGAGTACGAACACTAGTGCGATATGCCCACAAAGCTAGATATTCAATGATTTGATCCATGTTTGGAAGAGGAAAATCATCTTTAGGGCATGCAGCGTTAATATCTCTAAAGTCTGTGCAAACCCTAACTTTGGTAGCTTCTTTCTTGGTGACTAGAACTACATTCGAGATCCATTCAGCATAATCAATAGCTTGTATAAAAACAACATTCAGGAGTTTTTCTAACTCCCCTTTGACTAGCAAGGCCACTTTGGGATGCATTTTTCTAAGTTTTTGTTTAACAGGTTTAGCATCTGGATGGACTACTAGATGATGCATGACTATAGAAGGGTCTAAACCTGGCATATCTTCATATGTCCAAGCGAAGACATCTTCATATTCTTTAAGGAATGCAATGTATTGCTCTTATTTTTCTTGACTTAATTCTGATCCAATACTGATGATGTGAGGATTATCCTCAGTTCCAATGTTAACCTTAATGATTTTTTCTACTTTCATGTGTAGATCTCTTTCAAAATTAGGTGGGGCAGGTGAAATGCCCAATTCTTGTAATTCCTTTAAGGTTAACTTGGATAATTCATCTTGAGGAGTCATGGCCTCAAGCTGGGCTATAGTAGGTATAGAACCATCAAAATAAAAACCATTGTGTAACATCTCTTCCACGGAGACATCATGGAAAATATCTCCTTCCAAATCATCGTCGGATTCGGAAATCATTTCAGGATAGGCTATGGATAGCATATTGTAGGTAGAAGAATTATTCTTGGGATACAAAGAATCTTGTTTATCTAGATAATCTTGATAACATATGAGTTGATCATCATCTTCAAAAGGGAAGGGTTGATCCTTACTAGGAAATAGGCCCACACCACATTGGGCGGGCCATGGTTCTACCTCAAAGGGTTCTTTCATACCATATTGGATAGGTCCCAAGCCTTTCCCTTTATATCCCAATTTAAGCATTATGGGTTTAGCTTTGATATATTCATTAGCAAAATAGCATCGAGCATATCCATCACAATGCATCTTGATGTTTCGGGGTATTCTTACCCAATCATATCCTTTATAAATAAAAGCACAACTCCCAACTTGGTAGATACTTCCCATAGATTGTGGGAGGCCCAAGGTACGAGGAGAAGGCAAAAAATTACTTAAGATAATGGAATCTTGCATAGAAGCATTTGGTTTTTTTATATAAGAATTTTAGATAAATCAGGTAAGAGTTCATCAGAAAGAGCATAAGAGGTAGAAGGATCATTCCCTATATCTTTAGATGTGGAAGGTATGATATATTTATATAATGTGGAGGTGTTAATAAATGGTCTATAGGTTTTGAAATTATAGGGATGGAACATCAAGGATTGGTTGTGGATTTAAGATCTTTTTGAGGTTCTAGTGTGGTTTGTTTAGAATATTGTTGACCTATATATGAGGGTGAAATTAATGGAGGAGAAATAGATGAATTTATGGGTGTGTGTTTCACACATTTAGATGAAAAATAAGAATTAGGATGTGTGGATGACAGAGCAGGGAAAAATTGAACTCCAACAGGTTCTGCCAAAACACACATATCAAAGGGTCTAGGATCACCATGGATAGTGACCAACTGATTTTTAAATTCGAATTTAACACATTGGTGTAAAGTTGATGGGACAGCCCGCATTGCATTGATCCAAGGATGACCCAAGAGTATATTGTATGATGCGAGGCAATGTACAATAAACACGGTCGTGTCTAAGGTTCTCGGACCAACTTGCAATGGGATGGTGATAACTCCACACGTTTCTTGTGTTTCATCATTGAAAGCTTTTATGATCATGTCAGTTTTCTTCATTTCATCACTTCTAAACCCAAATATTTGGTAGAAGTCAAAAGTGCAAATGTTTAGAGATGAACCATTATCAATCAAGACCCTTTTGAATGCTACATCTCCTATTAGGGCAGTAATATATAAGGGGTTATCCTTATGTAAACTATGTTGTGGGATATCTTTATCTCGAAAGTCAATACAATCAACTTATCGAGTGATGATAGTATTGGACATGGCTTCAGGTTGAATATTTTGAGGTACCATCATTTGGCTTAATGTGAGCATTAATTCATCCCTATGGGTAGGAGAAGATCTTAACAAGTCCAACAGGGAAATTCGGCTATAGTATTGGATAATTGTTCATTAATATTGTAAGAAGGCTTAGGTTGAACATTAGACATATGATTCCCTTTATTGGGATTTTTCAAAATAAATGGAGCTGATCCATCATTCTGAGTTTGATCCTGTTGAGAATTGTGAGCCTATTGTCTGGTAACAACTCCAATGGTACCTACAATGTTATATTGAAGACGTTGAATTGGTCTTGGTCTAGCGTTTATGGCTTGTTCATTAGGAAGGAACTGATTAGAAGAGGTTTGAGTAGTAACTCTTCTAGGAAATGGTTCTTCCAAAACCATAGAATCTATGATAGGTTGAATAGGATCTGATTCGTCTTCAGAACTATTAAATTGATTTGAGGTGATGTCTATTTCACTTTCAGTATTCGATTCTACATCACTAGGATCCGGTGTTTGAGTATTATATAGGGGTCTAGACGTAACCATGGATAAAGTTGTGTCAAATTTTTGTAAATCATGATTAGGTAAATGTCCGCTAATAGTTCCTACATATCGGGTAGAAGGAGGGACATTATGATGCTCAATTTGATTAGCCACCTCTTTACCATGCTTTGGTAAAGGGTGTTGAAATATATCTAATGATTCATTAGCATTTTTATTCTGATTTTGGGGAATGTTCTTTTGAGCATTATTATGAGGATTTTGTTTAGGTTGAAATGCTTGCACCTCCATTTCATTATTATCAATCAAGTCTTGTATTTTATGTTTTAATATTTTGCAAGAGTTTGTAGCATGTCCAGGTCCTCTATGAAAATCACAATGTAAATCAACTCTGTATCCGGGTATAGTTGGATCAGGTTCCCGGATAGCTGGTAATTGAATCAAACCTCTTTCGAGTAATTGGGGTAGAATAGTTGATAATGGTTGATTCAATCTAGTAAACTCTCGAGGTGGTTTATCAGGAGGTTTTAATATAAACTTCTTCATTGTTTTCATAGTATTAACATTAGCAATGTTTCTACTATCAGTGACTCCGTCACCTACAACTTGTTTGTTTTTATATTGATTTTTGGATGTTTTCTCATCATCTTTATTTTTGAGCTGACCTCTTCTAATGAGAGCATCTTCCACCCTTCGAGCTAACTCTATAGCTTGATCGAAGGTGGTTAAGGTAGCAGTTGATAATTCACAGGATATTTGTTCTTGCAAATTATTAATAAAAATGTCCAACATTTCCCTATAAGGTAGCACAAAGTGCAGTTTTCCTGTCAACTGCCTCCATCTAGCTAGGAAATCAGCAAAACATTCATCTTTGTCTTATTTTAAGTTGTATAAATCTTTAATGGTCACGTGTCTCTCAATGTAAGCACTAAATTGATGGACAAAATATTCAACTATTTCTTCAAAATTCCTCAAATAATGAGTGGGCATTTGATAATACCACTCCAATGCCATTCCTCCTAAACTTTTTAGTAACATTTTTAGTAATAGCAAGTCATCATGTGATATATCATGACATGCTATCCTAAACATGCGAATATGCTCTATGGGATCTTCAGTTCCTTTATATATAGGCAGGACGGGCATGGGAAAGTGCTTAGGGTATGGTTGTGCTACAACTATGGGATCTAAAGGCTGACTACACATCTCTCGATAATTATACGAGGGATGGTAGGGATCTATCTGGTCCATGCGGGAAGCTAACTGTTTCACCATGGCTTCTAGATTACTAGTTTGCCCACCATATTGGTTTGGTAGGGCATTAATATGGGATTTGTGAGCATATGATGGAGGGACATGAAGATTAGATGCTATATTGCTATTGTGTAAATTGTTGGTAGGAAGGATGTTATGAAGAAGTTTTGAAGTTGTATTATGTTGTATCCCAAATTGTTGAAAATTGGTGTTTGGCTTCATTTTAGGTTTTTGTCGATTTGAAGCATATTGATCAATAGTTTGGCGGAATAAAGCAGTGAATGAAGGTCTCTTTTGTGTGGGAATGATTTTAGGCTCAATAACAGGTTCCTTAGGGGGTTGGTTAACCTGTTGTTTTTGCATGTTCTAAATCATAGTGACCATATCTATATTGGATGGTCCATATTTATCACTTTCTTGATCGACAAAAGACAAAGGATTAGTGTGCACGTTAAACATATGTTCCATGGCTGCTTGAGTGTCACTAATTTTTCCTATATCAATATGAACTGCCATATTAAGAGCACCAATGTTTTTACTGAGAAATTTCTAGAAATGATCTGTATTATCAAAAGCAACAGTTCCGTCTGGAGCCATTCTAGGGGATGAGGATCCTTCCTCTTTAACATTTTATTCTTGTTCATCTACAAAAATCTCATCTTCTGGTTGTTCTAGAGTTCCTCCTTCCGGAATTGAATCCTCAGGAAGGACATTTGGGTTTTTTGTTTTGTTTCCTAGCCAATCTTCTTCTTCTTCTTCAGTTTGTTTACCATTCCTAAGTCTAGGCATTGTGCTTAAGTTTAGATTTCATCAAATATATATATACTTATATATATATATATATATATATATATATGCAACAAGCTTAAGAGGTATATATTTTAATTATATACCTACTATAGTATTTAAAATAAAATGTTTTGGTTTTGTTATGTTTTTGGTTTTTCTTGTTTTTTTTGTTTTTTTTTCTATGTTTTTATAACAATATTATAAAGATAACAAACAACACACTAAATGCAAGAAATAATAATAATGAAAGCAATGATCTAGTTTTCTATAAACAATTTATAAATATCATTAACGGGCTCAAGTTCTTCAGGAGTCATGAAATGTTCTTCTTCAAATTGAAAATTTTCTTTCAAGAATTTGACAAAAAGTGCTATAGTGATATTATCTGTCTCAGACTCTGGTTGGTAGAAATAAAGTTCGTGGCAATACTCTCAATATAACACAGCTCTAGGAACTCTTCTCCACCTTTCCCTATCCGTAAGAACGACCTCTTGGTCTTCTACACGACCTAGGAATTGGTGTATAATAGTTGTGTTCTCGAGGTATTCCTCGAAGGTGAACAATTCTGAAGACACAAGAGCTCTCCTATAAGCTAACCACCTATGGCAAGCTCTCTGAAGTTCATGATAAAAAATGATTTGATGAGGATCCAGGATTCTATCTAGGGCAAACCTCTTAATTTGCCTAAGTTCGATTGATCTAGATGAAATAATACCCAATATCCTATTAAGTTCTTCCCACAAAGGTGGAACTCTATATGTTTGAGATAGTCTAAGCAAAGAATTAAACTCTATGGCTATTATTTGATTTTCAACATTAATGGTGACAACTAGTCTTTTCTTAGGAGCTACCATCTAAACATGATATGCAACTTAACGATTTTAAATGCATCTATGTTTTTTTTGTTTTCAAAAGGTTTTAGTTTCACATCAGGTTCACCAAAATGTATCGCTCCAAATTTTTTGCATCCTTGCCTTTAGGCTATAGGATCCATTTCCAAAATGGGGATGTGAAAAGGATGGGACAATACCTCGGACTGAGAGGCCCTTTGAAGGTCCCGCCTCTCGGGGGAGGTGTATAAGGATGAATTTTCGACGAATGGTGGGTTCACTAGGAAACTTTTGAATGGTAGTCTCCATGCCTAGGTTGGGAATGTGTTTGATGTGTTCATTTTTACCTTCAATCATTCAAATCCTAAGTTTTTCCAAATGAATCTAAGCTAAGCTATATGAAATGCTGATTATATGAATACAAAAAATAGAATTAAACAAAAAAATATAGGAAATATACTAGATTAGAAAAGCCATACCTGATCCGGATGTCTGATGGAGGTTCTAATTTTTGAAGCAGTCCAGATCATCTTGAATTTGATAGGATCGTCTCTGATCTAACAGGATCATCCCTGATCTACTGATCTGACAAGATCGTCTCTAATCTGACAAGATCGTCTCTAATCTGACGAAATCGTCTCTAATCTGATGAAATCGTCTGACGATTTCGTCAGAGACCTGCAACTACAGAAATGGATACCAAGAACAAAAAATACAATTGCAAAAGCAAGGGAAAATGATAGAAATGAAAGTATGAATGTTAGAATGACAACTTTAGATAACAAATTAAGTAAAATGCATTGTTTTAATGACTAACTTTGACTCTATCATGCATCTATGTTACGTGAGGTGAACTCCAAGATGCAAAATAGAAATAAATCTAACTAATGCAAAGCAAAATAGTAGATAATGGACAGAGAACACAAACTCAGGGCGTGGATTTGCACCCAACGTTGGCTGCAGTCGAAATCGTCTAAAAAATACATAATCGTCTTGAATTGTGGCGTGATCGTCTGATATCGTACAAGATCATCTGTGATGATCTAAGCTTGCTTCGACTGAAGAATAACAGAGTTCTTGCAAGAAAACTTGAAAAGGGACAAAGGCAAATAGTAGTCTAAGACATTCTAATGCATGTAAAACTCGAAGTGCAGTAAAATTCAGCCAGGGGAATGTCAAGGGGAGGGCCTAAGATTAAATAGGCATAGGAAGGAGGTTGGGAGGTTGGAGATCATCCCAATTTGGGAGATCTCCAACGGGGGAAGTCTCTAACCACACAGACACTCTTTTGCCCCGAATAGAGATGCCTTTGAAACAGAATCTAATTATGAAAAATTAGTTTTGGGGCAAAATCATCTAGACGTTCTTCTCTAGACGAATTCGTTCGATTTGAGGCGATATCGTCTGATTGGTGATGATATCGTCCAACGGTCACAACAAATCCTAAAAATGGCACAGAAAATGAGGAAAGCAGTTTAACAGGTGGTTCGGGGTTAAAATTTAAATTTTTAATTATTACTAAAGTAATTTTAATTATTTGCTAAGGTTTACTGCACCAATTTTAGGGTGCTACATTTTGCCCCCTCTTTAGCGAATTTTCTAAAGAAAATGCATTAAAGACGAGTTCTTCTCGATTTACAAGAAAGCAAAAATTTATTCCCATTTTTAGGCGATGATTCTAGGTCGAATTGTATGACATCTTACTATGGTGCCCCCTCCGTGTTTTTACCCAAATCGAACGTTTGAGGTAAATACACGAAAAAGCAAAATTTAAAAATGATGTTAATTGAATAAAATTAAGAAAATAGGGTAAAACCCTAATTCATTTTTACTATTCATTTTCTCTGATGATATTTTTGATGATATGACTTGTGTATATGTTTTATGATGCTTTAATGTTTTGAATTGTTTGCTTATTGGATTGAGGATTCATGTAATTATGTCGTTTTGAAATATTATAATTTTGTGTCATGCTTTAAAATTTAAATGAAATAATCTGATGTAAACAAAAATGGTTGTTTGTGGTATGATTTGATAAAAATAAAAGGGACTTTTAACAATAATTTCAAAGGACATTGTCGCTATTATAGACCATTTCATGGAGTCGCCGCTCACTCGGTCGTCAAGCTAATCCCAGTATAGAAATATTGTTAAAATTAAAAGAGTGCTTAAGAGACTGTCTTAAGACTTTGTTGTGATGATGCAAATGATGATGATGATGTTGATTTGTTTTCAAATTTCCATGAAAATATTATGCATGAAATTTTTATTTTTATTTTTAATGATTTTTGCTAGGCATAAATTCCTAAGTGCGATAAAAATTTTGAATAATTCCCTTAGGAATTATACCATCATTGCAAAATTGAAGTTTGACATAATGACATGAAATAGTAACAATGTGCGCTGTTTTAAAGCATAATTGTGTAACATAATGATTTAAGTGATATGTGTTTATGATTTTAAATAAATGGGAAATAAAATTAGTACAATGGTTTGCGCTAGGCATAGAATATTTAGGTATAAACTTATACCATCATCGCAAAATCCAAAGAAGAAAATAATAGTTTTATTGCATGGTTGATTTTTAATTTTTGAAAATAAACAGAAAATATAAATATGATGACTTGTGCTAGGTATAAAATTCCAATTTTGGTTTTGGAACTATACCATCGTCGCGAAAGTCAAAAAGTTATATATAAATGTAACTTTATTGCATGTTTTTTGAAAATGATATTGATTTTTTTGATAATGCATGTAGTTGTGTCTATACTAAACAACTGTTCTCAGATAAGAAAATGAAATTATTCCAGACAATTTGCAACAATATTTCAAAGTATCTTAAAGACAAAAGTTAGATTTATAAGGAATCCCATGTGCGTTTGTGAGTTCATTTTCGATCTTGATTTATCATAATGATACACAAAATCTCTCAAATACAAATGTGTGTGCAATTGCTTTGTGCATTTACTAGTTTTGAGCAAGATAATTTGATACAAGTGATTTGAATTAACCAAATAAGTGTTCATTAACCATGATTTAGATGCTGATCCACAACACACCCCAAACTTGGGGACCCACCTTTTTTGCATACTTTCAAAGAAGATCTCAGTGACCCAGATGCTAAAAATCAAGAAAAGGGGGCAAAATTGCACAAGGATAAAAAGTGTCGCGATATCACGACATGTCGCTCCATCGCTACTAGAAAATGAAAAGTGTCACGATTTCGTGACGTGTTGCGCTGTCGCGGCCAAAAATAAAAAATTATCATGATTTTGCGACGTGTTGTGCTGTCACGGCCGAAAATGAAAAAGTGTCACGATTTCGCGACGTGTTGCGCGGTCGCTACCAGAAAATGAAAAGTGTTGCAATTTCACGATGTGTTGTGCGGTCGCTGCCAGAAAGTGAAAAGTTTCGTGATATCACGACATGTTGCTCCGTCGCGGTCCAAAGAGGAGAGAGAAAGGCAGAATGTAAAATTTTTGTGAAATCGTGACATGTCACAAAATTGCGAGTCAAACCAGTCAAACAGGGCAAAGCAGAAAAGCGTCACGAAATCATGAAAAGAAACAGCAAAGGGGCCCAAAACGAAAAATTGTCACGATTTCACGACAGAAAGCCATAAGATAGCTCCAAGTGAAAAGGCGTAGCGATTTTGCGACAGGAAGCAGCCGAGGCGTACAGAGATGAAAAACGTCGCGATTTCGTGACAGGTTGCTGCCAAAGGCATACCAAGTGAAAAACATCACGATTTCGTGACAGGTTTCCGCAAGACAGCTCCAAGTGAAAAGGCATAGCGATTTCATGGCAGGTTGCGGCCAAAAGCGTACCAAGTGAAAAACGTCACGATTTCGTGACAGGTTGCCGCAAGATAGCTTCAAATGAAAAAGTATCACAATTTCACGATAGAAAAATAGCAAAGTTTACGGAATGAAAAGTTGTCATGATATCACGACATGTTGCCATTTCCCTGTGCATGAAGGCAGGAACATGTCGCGATATCGCAACATGTCGCATTTTCACGACATGTCGCATTTTCACGGTGAAATTAGAGGAGCAAAGCTACATGCTATTTTTTGTCACGATTTTCATGGGGCCGTTACAGAACATGCAAAAAAGTGCGAAACACATGGCATACATGTGTAAAGGCTGTAGGGGCATTACATTTCATAGAGAAGATCAAGCATCTCAATGTCGAGCATAAAGTCAAAAATAACGAAAAGGCGAGGAAGGTGAAACGAAGCGATCTGGAAGATGAAGCGAAGCGTCACAGGCCGAAACATAGAGCAATTTACCAGAACTTTAAAAGTGGAGGCACAGATTGGTACGAGGGTCAAAAACCGCTGCGGGTAGAGTTGCAGTGCCTAAGGCGAGAAGCCATTCTGGGCCTGCTTGGGAGTGTTTTTCTTCCCCTTTTTCTGGTTTTGATAAAACCAGATGTTCTGCTATTGTAATAGGATTTATCTTTAATGCAGGAGTGTTCAGAAATTTGCATCTTGTGGGCAAGAAAGAAAGATATTTTCTGTGCATGCTAAAGATTTAATGTTTATTCTTTCATTTTTTAGATTTCGGATTTATAGATAATGTTAAATGCCACTTTTGTGGGTTGCATTAGGTGAATGTTCGAAATTTGAATTTTATTTCAAAACCCTTTGAATCAGCACTTAGCTTATCAGGATTGTGCGTGTTTGCAGGTCCAATAGGTTAGGTTGCATGCATGGAAACCTCACATCTTCGGTTTTTCCAAGACGGGATAGCATCAAGCTGAATGCAATTTTAATTTCTTGTTCTTTTGCATTTTATTTTCTTTTTGCTACACTTTATTTTCAGAAGTTCCAATTTTTAATTTTTCAAGCATTAAAATAAAATTAAAAAATTAAAAAACTTCAAAATCCATAAATAATTCCTTCATGTTATGGCATTTCATTAAATGTTATTTTGAAGTTACAAAATGGTCATATAAATATCAAATCATATTTGCTTTATTCGGGTTCAATGAACAATCATTAAATTTTCACAGTAAAATAAACCACAGTGCCCCTTGTTTTCAGTTACTTGCAACCACTAAGGTGTTCCAAGCATTTTAAGTGAATATATTTATTTGAGATTATTAATACACAAATGCTAAATGCTAACATAACAGGAACCTTGGAGAAGTTACTTGTTTAATTTCTTTGCAAGCAGAGGATTTAGAACCCAAATCCTATCGAAGAGTGTGCTTTTATAATCGGGTGAAAATACCACTCAACAGATTGGTGCTAGAAGGAGGGCTTGAAGTGGTTTATTTTATTGTGATTTTAGATGCTATGGGTTTATAATTGTTTAAGAGCTTTACATTGCTAAATATTTCAAGTCCATTTGATTAGCATCTTCGGCCTCTAACACCACTCAACGGATTGGTGCTAGGAGGGCCGAACGGGTTTATTTTAGTGTTATTTAAATTTAAATTTTTTATGCTTTAGTCCTCTAAAACTCAGCGGATTGTAAAAGGACGGCCTAAATTTATTTACTTGTTCTATTTTAAGCAATTCAGGTATGTTGTATATTATTCTAATACTTTTCTGATTGTTCATATAGAAATATGTGATTTGATTTAAATTTGAAAATTTTGGTCTCATGCAATTAATTGACATTTTATTTTAATAAGTACATCTCTTAGTTGATGCTAACTTGATTTTTTTTACATTGCAGGTTGAATATTCAATAGATTGGTTCTAAAATTACATTTTAAGTTTCACCAATGGCAACACTTGAGGAACAAATGGTATCCCTGAGAGCTGAAATAGTGTCTCTAAGAGAAAGAATGGTATCTATGATAGAGGATCATTATGAGGGTTTATCTATACCTGTGGTACCCTATCAAATTCCTAAAATGTTATTGGATTTTTTACGGTGTTTTAATCAAGAGGTACCACTAGAATACTTGCAAAGACTGCATGTCTACAAGAATACATTGTGTCAATTCCAGATTTTCTATGAGGAGGTGGCTTGTAAGTTATTTGCATACATTTTGGATGATAAGACATTATTTTGGTATAGCCAACTACCCATGGAGGTTAGGACTTCTTGGATACAACTAGAAGCAGCCTATCTTTACCATTTTGGTAATCAGGTTGACTTAGAAATCCTGAAAAATCAGTTTACCTGCATATGTAAAGAACCTAATGAATCCTTGAGTCAATTCAATGGAAGATTTTGTTAGTTGCACTCCCAAATGTTGGAAAATTTTAACACATTAGAAGAAGAAACCATGGAAGTATACCTAGGAGCCATACACCCCACACTTGCTTCGCTCATTGAGGAAAAACTGAGTGGTTTGTCCTTAGAGAAAACCCATGAGGTCTTAGAAGAGATAGAACAACAAGGTCTTGAAGAAGAAAAGGCACAACATGTTCATATGAAAGATTGTTCTTTTGATGCCAACCTACACCAACCATCAAACATAGCACCCTCCACTACAATGATATCTAAGGTAAATGATCAAGGGGATGAATTTGAATATCCAAATCTTACAACCACCTTAGATGTAGTTCACGAGGAGGTGCAAATTGATAAGCCAACATCCACTAGTGAGGATTATGCAGAAATGATCTCATTCATAGAGATACACGATTATTCGAATGAAGGGGTTCTAAATTCAACAATGTTTGATATATGTGATAGGATGGAACCCACTATAGAATTAAATGAAGTGGTTGAAAGCGAAATGGAAAGAGAATCAATAGATAAATTTGAAGATATGATAGAATTTCACCACTTGTTCTTGGAAGATACTATTGATGAGATGTGTAAAATTAACAATCAAGAAATTCTTCACCCTCTAAATTATGAAAAAATTGAATCATGGGTTACTAATTTGGACAATGATAGCCTTAAAAATTTCAATTCAAGAAATAACCCACTTTTGGAAATAATTGGACCATCTAAGGAAGGTGAAGATGAATTTGATGAAAAACATATTGATGAATTGGAGGATGTTGAAGAAGTAGTTGAACATCACCACTTGATTTTGGAAGAGGATTATTATGATGCTTGGAAGAAGTGGGAAGACTACACTCTCTCCAAAACTACTAATGAAACTTTTGTGCCAATTGATATACAGGACAACATAATTGCCTACTCAAAGGAAGATATTACAACTCTTGTACAATTTGAGGATGTTTTGGAAGAGGGTTTCAAATCTCATCAAATTTTGGAAGATTATAATGATTCTATTACCAAGGACAAAGAAGAAAATGAATTGATGAATGAATCAAAAGATCATGTCACAAATATCATGGAATTTCATGCCATGGATTTGGATGACAATTTTCACAATGGTTGGGGGAGATATGATGATGCATTCTTTTCTCACATCCCTATAGATGAAGCTCATATTTCGCTTTATATGCGGGATGTTGAACCTTCTACATCATACGAAGATCTCATATTCACAGGATTTGAAAAGGTGACAAAGTTTGACCATGTTGAATATAAATTCATTGAAAGTGTGGATGCAAGTTTGCATGATGATTTGGAGGATTCAAATGAAGAGATGCCATGTATAGTGAACAAATAATTGGAACCAAATGACAAAGAGATTGATAAATTGGAAGCAACTCAAATGAAGGATCATCAAGATGAGTCATGGGACATACGCTTTGACCAAGAGTGTTTGAGGATTGAAAAGGATGACCATATTTTGAATTTAAATAATTTGAATGATGAAATGTCATTAAAGGTAAATGAAAAACAAGGTATAATTTTTAATCACACCTTTAATAACATGGTTTTAATGAATGGAAAAGAATTTGATGCACTTGAATTGTTAAACCAAATTCATCAACAATTACTAATTGAATCTAGGATAAAAACTTTTAATGATCCTAATTTAGTAAATATCCTAGATGCTTGTAAATTGTTACACAAATTTGATTGGCCAAAAATTTTGGAAAATGATGTGGCTTTGAAATTTGTAGAAATAGGCTACTACTTACAAAATTGCATATTTAAAAAGGATAGCCTAATTCTAAATCAAGGAGGGAATTATGAAGTTTACATTTTAAAGAATAGACATGATAAAATTGAAAATCATTTATTGTCTAATCATTTTAGTAATTTGATGCTCACCTATGGGAGTATTATTGGAACAAAATCAAATTGGTATGGTGAGCATGGCAAGTGGGAATTTGTTGCATTGTTTGGTCTAGTCTTGTTTTTGTGGGATTCCCACAACATTTGGCATGCATATCACGTGATATTTTTGTTGAAATGTTCTAATCATGTTTGGGATCCAGGAAAGTGATAGTCCAAGCTTTGCACCATCTTGTATTATATTGTACATTTGTATATAGATTTTGGTTTTTGGGTTTTGGTTTGTGTTTTCAAGATCATTTTTGAAGTTACTTTGGGTTTGGTTTTGGTTTGTGTTTCCAAATTTTCATTTTTGGGATTGCAGTTTGGTTTTGGGTTGAATAAGTTTTAATTTAAAGTTGTGTATTTATTTGACATGTTTTGTTTGTCTATAAAAAAAAAAAAAAATGATGAAAAAGTTGTCTTGAGATGCTAACTTATGTTCTAGATCAGGGAAATATGAAACATTGGAATTGTCTTGTAAAATCTCCACAAGTAACACAAACAATTTAATAATATCGTTTGAAGCTTGTGATGCATGAAGTAGTCAGTTTTATATGGCAATATTTCATCTGCATTTCAAAAGACAATGCATTCATATTACATCTCACTTTGCACATGCATACCATCTTAGTTGCATATGCATTTCAAATACAAATCATGAAAGTGTGTCAAATCCTCTTAGGGTTATGCTATCACATAAATAAGAAGAAAATCCTAAGGTTGGGAACTGAGTCTTGAGATATCTAGAACCAAGCACATTTTGTACACATTAAAAAGGATCTTGAGCAAAATGATCAAAACCTTGCTTGGAAGAAAAGGTTGGGCGAAAGAAGTATTTCATGTCTATCCTATTATGCAGCATGATCCTTAAAATAGTGGTTTTGACCACTTCCATAAAGCTTAAAGCCTAAAATCAAAGTAGTAAGGATAGGGCTAAATCCTCATCGAACTTAGGTTGAGGATCCAACTCCCCAAAGCTTTTATTTGACCTACATGGAGTAGTAAGGATAGGGCATAAATTCTCATCTCTCTTAGGTTGAGAATCTTATTCCCCAAATCTCTTATGTCTCATTTCATAATAAATCTTGGATTGGAAGGATTGTACTACTTGTCCTCTACAAAGGATGGGTAGTCATCCCTAAGGTCTAAGCAATAAAATTAATATTTTCCATTTTTATCCAAAGCTTGGATTGGAAGGATCGTACTACTTGTCCCTAGCAAGGATGGGTAGTCATCCCCAAGGTCCAAGAAGTAAAAAAATTAATTTTTCCCATCTCATATTTATATTGGATTGGAAGGATCGTAGTACTTGTCCTCTACAAAGGATAGGTAGTCATCCCCAAGGTCCAAAGAAATGAAGGTAAGTCTTGGATTATGGGGTTAAGTATGCCCATGCATGGCAGCATGTCTTTTCCAAGAAACAAGACCACTGATTGTCCAAAGGGTTAGACTAGAATGACCATTTCTTTCATAATTGGTTAAATTATTTTGCTCAAAGTGAGGTAATGAACTCCAAATCAAAGTAGTAAGAATAGGGTTAAACTCCCATCTCGATTAGGTTGGGAGTCTGATTTCCCAAAGCTCTGATTTCACTTTCACTTACACATGGGTTCAAGATAGTAGGGACTCATAACCAACTTTGGGATCTAATAAAGAAATTCATAATACATATAGTTGATCCCAAGAGGGTTTGATAATCTTGAATGTTTGTGTATGATACTAGAAGAAATACTATGCCTTTTATAAAAGCAAAATCTCTTAGCATATTTATTAGGTTACACAAATCATTCACAATCTCACATATGCATTCATGTAAAACTGACGATGGAATGTTGATCAATTTCAAACGATAGGGAATGAAACACATTGCACACACTGAACTGATACTTAACAATTCTGATGATTCATGTATTTTTGATCTATGGTCATTTGTTTATATTTCTTATGTGCTAATGCTGGTTTCCAAGTTTGTATACTTCTAGGTTGGGTTCTCACTAAAATGCTCCGAAGCATTTGACAGCAGAGTCACCATTTGTTGTGGCTGATCCACAACACACCCCAAACTTGGGGACCCACCTTTTTTGCATATTTTCAAAGAAGATCTCAGTGACCCAGATGCTAAAAATCAAGAAAAAGGGGCAAAATTGCACAAGGACAAAAAGTATCGCGATATCGCGACATGTCGCTCCATCGCTGCCAGAAAATAAAAAGTGTCACGATTTTGCAACGTGTTGCACTGTCGCGGCCGAAAATGAAAAAGTGTCGCGATTTCGCAACGTGTTGCGCTGTCATGGCCAAAAATGAAAAAGTGTCGCAATTTCACGACGTGTTGCGCTGTCGCGATCGAAAATGAAAAAGTGTCACGATTTCACGACGTGTTGCGCGGTCGCTGCCAGAAAGTGAAAAGTGTCGCGATATCACGACATGTTGCTCCGTCACGGTCCAAAGAGGAGAGAGAAAGGTAGAATGTAAAATTTTCGTGAAATCACGACATGTCACAAAATCATGGGTCAAACCAGTCAAACAGGGCAAAGCAGAAAAGCGTCACGAAATCACGACAAGAAACAGCAAAGGGGCCTGGAACGAAAAAGCGTCGCAATTTCACGACAGAAAGTCACAAGATAGCTCCAAGTGAAAATGCGTAGCGATTTCGCGACAAGAAGCAACCGAGGCGTACGAAGATGAAAAACGTCATGATTTTGCGACAGGTTGCTACCGAAGGCGTACCAAGTGAAAAACGTCATGATTTCATGATAGGTTGCCGCAAGACAGCTCCAAGTGAAAAGGCATAGCGATTTCATGACAGGTTGCGGCCAAAAGCATACCAAGTGAAAAACGTCGTGATTTCGTGACAGGTTGTCGCAAGATAGCTCCGAATGAAAAAGTGTCACGATTTCATGATAGAAAAACAACAAAGTGTAAAGAATGAAAATTTGTCGCGATATCACGACATGTTGCCATTTCACTATGCATGAAGGCAGGAAATGTTGTTGGCAGGAAAATTTTGCGATATCGTGACATGTCACGTTTTCGTGACATGTCGTGTTTTCGCGATGAAAGTAGAGGAGCAAAGCTACATGCTATTTTTTGTCACAATTTTCATGGGGCCGTTACAGAACATGCAAAAAAGTGCGAAACACGTGGCATACATGTGTAAATGCTGCAGGGGCATTACATTTCATAGAGAAGATCAAGCATCTCAATGTTGAGCATAAAGTCAAAAACAACGAAAATGCGAGGAAGGTGAAACAAAGCGATCTGGAAGATGAAGCGAAGCGTCACAGGCCGAAACATAGAGCAATTTACCAGAACTTTAAAAGCGAAGGCACAGATTGGTATGAGGGTCAAAAACCACTGTGGGCAGAGTTGCAATGCCTAAGGAAAGAAGCCATTCTGGGCCTGCTTGGGAGTGTTTTTCTTCCCCTTTTTCTGGTTTTGAGAAAACCAGATGTTCTGCTATTGTAACAGGATTTATCTTTAATGCAGGAGTGTTCAGAAATTTGCATCTTGTGGGCAAGAAAGAAGGAGATTTTCTGTGCATGCTAAAGATTTAATGTTTATTCTTTCATTTTTCAGATTTCGGATTTATAGATAATGTTAAATGCCACTTTTGTGGGTTGCATTAGGCGAATGTTCGAAATTTGAATTTTATTTCAAAACCCTTTGAATCAGCACTTAGCTTATTGGGATTGTGCGTGTTTGTGGGTCCAATAGGTTAGGTTGCATGCATGGAAACCTCACATCTTCAATTTTTCCAGGACGGGATAGCATCAAGCTGAATGCAATTTTAATTTCTTGTTCTTTTGCATTTTATTTTCTTTTTGCTGCACTTTATTTTCAGAAGTTCCAATTTTTAATTTTTCAAGCATTAAAATAAAATTAAAAAATTAAAAAACTTCAAAATCCATAAATAATTCCTTCATGTTATGGCATTTCATTAAATGTTATTTTGAAGTTACAGCATGGTCATATAAAGATCAAATCATATTTGCTTTATTCGGGTTCAATGAACAATCATTAAATTTTCACAGTAAAATAAACCACAGTGCCCCTTGTTTTTAGTTACTTGCAACCACTAAGGTGTTCCAAGCATTTTAAGTGAATATCTTTATTTGAGATTATTAATACACAGATGCTAAATGCTAACATAACAGGAACCTTGGAGAAGTTACTTGTTTAATTTCTTTGCAAGCAGAGGATTTAGAACCCAAATCTTATCGAAGAGTGTGTTTTCACAATCGGGTGAAAATACCACTCAACACATGTAGTTGTCTCTATACTAAACAACTGTTCTCAGATAAGAAAATGAAATTATTCCAGACAATTTGCAAAAATATTTCAAAGTATCTTAAAGACAAAAGTTAGATTTATAAGGAATCCCATGTGCGTATGTGAGTTCATTTCCGATCTTGATTTATCATAATGATACACAAAATCTCTCAAATACAAATGTGTGTGCAATTGCTTTGTGCATTTACCAGTTTTGAGCAAGATAATTTGATACAAGTGATTTGAATTAACCAAATAAGTGTTCATTAACCATGATTTAGATGCATATAACCGTACCAGACTACTATGTAAGTCGGGTTATCAAGAGCTAGCTAATCCATAAGCAGACATAGGTCTATACAAAAGAAGGTCGCTAATGTGACAGACATATCACCATGCTAGGAGTTACCCAAGGCCAAGCGGGTTGGGCACAAACCACCTGTTATGGGGCTTACCTCACAGTTTTCGAATAATTGAGAATTCCAGGGATTCAAGCTCATCAACCCTTCTTTTCTTTTCAATGGGTAGGGAAAGGGATTTTATTGCTTTTGCTTTTGCTTGTTTTGCTTTCTTTGCTTTCTTTTTCTTTTCTCTTTTTTTTTTTTGTATTTTTCTTTTTCGTATCTTTTGCTTTGATATTTGAGATAATGCTGAAATAGTGCTAAGAGAGTACAAAATGATTCTGAAATAATGCTTCTTTTTCTCATGATTTTGCTTGATTTTTCTTTTTCTTTTGCTTCCTATTCTAGGGATACTTGCTCGGATTAGCTATAGAGCAAGGGATTTTTATTCTGGGTAGGGGTGAGCTTGTCCTTTTGTCAATTCTCAAAGATTCTAGACCATGTGCATGATAGGATAGCAGGGGAAACTTTTCGCTCAAGAAACCACTTCTACTATGTAGCATAGCATGGACATTACAAATATAATCATTTTATTGTGAAAGGATATGCTTGGTTTAAGTAAATAACAAGATCAATTCTCTCGTGCTCAAACTTTATTTAATTGAATTTTGTGGACTTTGATATAAGAGAGATTAGTAATCATGCCAGATAAAATCAAGATATTTATTTTTGTGTTTGCAAAAGTGAGAGATTCCAAATAAATGCTAATTTATCCAAAATAATTTGAAAATATAACTGCAATACTTTAAGAAGAAATATATACAACAAATATTTGTGAGGAGTTTGATAATTTTGACTCTCTCTTTCTTCTCTATTTTTATTTTTTTTTGGTTTCGAAAGAGTCAATAATATTGCTGTTTGTTTTTGTTTAAATAGTTTTATACATTTTTAAAATGAGACAACATGCAAAATATATACAAATGATGAAATGACCAAATTTTATGGGTAATATCGCTTAAGATGCATAATATTCATAGGTTCTTTTAAATCTTTACCATCTAAGGTAGCTAATTTGTATGCTCCCAATTCAAATTTAGCAATGATAATATATGGTCCAAGCCAGTTGGGTTCAAATTTACCTTTAAGGTCTTTAGTTGCATTAGTATTTTTTTTATTTTCTTTTAAAACAAGGTCGCCGACCTCAAAGGATCGATGACGAAATTTCTTAGCATATGATCTTTTAAGCTTGTTTTGGTAGGCACGAAGATGCTCCAAAGCATTGATGCACTTTTCATCTAGGAGTTCCAGCTGATTGAGTCTGCCAGCTCGATATTCATCTCCTACTTCGGTATCTTGAAGTAGTAGAGCCAAAGAAGGAACTTCTAATTCAAAGGGAAAAATAGCTTTAGCACCATAAACCAAAACAAAAGGTGAAGTACCTGTGGGAGTACGAACACTAGTGCGATATGCCCACAAAGCTGGATATTCAATGATTTGATCCATGTTTGGAAGAGGAAAATCATCTTTAGGGCATGCAACGTTAATATCTCTAAAGTCTATGCAAACCCTAACTTTGGTAGCTTCTTTCTTGGTTACTGGAACTACATTCGAGATCCATTCAGCATAATCAATAGCTTGTATAAAAACAACATTCAGGAGTTTTTCTAACTCCCCTTTGACTAGCAAGGCCACTTTGGGATGCATTTTTCTAAGTTTATGTTTAACAGGTTTAGCATCCGGATGGACTACTAGATGATGCATGACTACAGAAGGGTCTAAACCTAGCATATCTTCATATGTCCAAGCGAAGACATCTTCATATTCTTTAAGGAATGCAATGTATTGCTCTTGTTTTTCTTGACTTAATTCTGATCCAATACTGATGATGTGAGGATTATCCTCAGTTCCAATGTTAACCTTAATGACGTTTTCTACTTCCATGTGTAGATCTCTTTCAAAATTAGGTGGGGCAGGTGAAATGCCCAATTCTTGTAATTCCTTTAAGGTTAACTTGGATAATTCATCTTGAGGAGTCATGGCCTCAAGCTGGGCTATAGTAGGTATAGAACCATCAAAATAAAAACCATTGTGTAACATCTCTTCCACGGAGACATCATGGAAAATATCTCCTTCCAACTCATCGTCGGATTCAGCAATCATTTCAGGATAGGCTATGGATAGCATATTGCAGGTAGAAGAATTATTCTTGGGATACAAAGAATCTTGTTTATCTAGATAATCTTGATAACATATGAGTTGATCATCATCTTCAAAAGGGAAGGGTTGATCCTTACTAGGAAATAGGCCCACACCACATCGGGTGGGCCATGGTTCTACCTCAAAGGGTTCTTTCATACCATCTTGGAGAGGTCCCAAGCCTTTCCCTTTATATCCCAATTTAAGCATTATGGGTTTAGCTTTAATATATTCATTAGAAAAATAGCATCGAGCATATCCATCACAATGCGTCTTGATGTTTCGGGGTATTCTTCCCCAATCATATCCTTTATAAATAAAAGCACAACTCCCGACTTGGTAGATACTTCCCATAGGTTGTGGGAGGCCCAAGGTACGAGGAGAAGGTGGCAAATTACTTAAGATAATGGAATCTTGCATAGAAGCATTTGTTTTTTCTGATATAAGAATTTTAGATAAATCAGGTAAGAGTTCATCAGAAAGAGCATAAGAGGTAGAAGGATCATTCCCTATATCTTTAGATGTGGAAGGTATGATAGATGTAGATAATGTGGAGGTGTTAATAAATGGGTCTATAGGTTTTGAAATTATAGGGATGGAACATGAAGGATTGGTTGTGGATTTAAGATCTTTTTGAGGTTCTAGTGTGGTTTGTTTAGAAGATTGTTGAGCTATATATGAGGGTGAAATTAATGGAGGAGAAATAGATGAAGTTATGGGTGTGTGTTTCACACGTTTAGATGAAAAATAAGAATTAGGATGTGTGGATGACAGAGCAGGGCAAAATTGAACTCCAACAGGTTCTGCCAAAGCACACATATCAAAGGGTCTAGGATCACCATGGATAGTGACCAACTAATTTTTAAATTCGAATTTAACACATTGGTGTAAAGTTGATGGGACAGCCCGCATTGCATTGATCCAAGGACGACCCAAGAGTATATTGTATGATGCGGGGCAATGTACAATAAACACGATCGTGTCTAAGGTTCTCGGACCAACTTGCAATGGGATGGTGATAACTCCACACGTTTCTTGTGTTTCGTCATTGAAAGCTTTTATGATCATGTCAGTTTTCTTCATTTCATCACTTCTAAACCCAAATATTTGGTAGAAGTCAAAAGTGCAAATGTTTAGAGATGAACCATTATCAATCAAGACCCTTTTAACTCGCTACATCTCCTATTAGGGCAGTAATATATAAGGGGTTATCCTTATGTAAACTATGTTGTGGGATATCTTTATCTCGAAAGTCAATACAATCGACTTCTCGAGTGATGATAGTATTGGACATGGCTTCAGGTTGAATATTTTGAGGTACCATCATTTGGCTTAATGTGAGCATTAATTCATCCCTATGGGTAGGAGAAGATCTTAACAAGTCCAAAAGGGAAATTATGGCTGTAGTATTGGATAATTGTTCATTAATATTGTAAGGAGGCTTAGGTTGAACATTAGACATATGATTCCCTTTATTGGGATTTTTCAAAATAAATGGAGCTGATCCATCATTCTGAGTTTGATCCTATTGAGAATTGTGAGCCTGTTGTCTAGTAACAACTCCGATGGTACCTACAATGTTATATTGAAGACGTTGAATTGGTCTCGGTCTAGCGTTTATGGCTTGTTCATTAGGAAGGAACTGATTAGAAGAGGGTCGAGTAGTAACTCTTCTAGGAAATGGTTCTTTCAAAACCATAGAATATGTGATAGGTTGAATAGGATCTGATTCGTCTTCAAAACTATTCGATTGATTTGAGGTGATGTCTATTTCACTTTCAGTATCCGATTCTACATCACTAGGATCCGGTGTTTGAGTATTATATAGGGGTCTGGATGTAACCATGGATAAAGTTGTGTCAAATTTTTGTAAATCATGATTAGGTAAATGTCCGCTAATAGTTCCTACATATCGGGTAGGAGGAGGGACATTATGATGCTCAATTTGATTGGCCACCTCTTTACCATGTTTTGGTAAAGGATGTTGAAATATATCTAATGATTGATTAGCATTTTGATTCTGATTTTGGGGAATGTTCTTTTGAGTATTATTAGGAGGATTTTGTTTAGGTTGAAAGGCTTGCACCTCCATTTCATTATTATCAATCAAGTCTTGTATTTTATGTTTTAATATTTTGCAAGAGTTTGTAGCATGTCCAGGTCCTCTATGAAAATCACAATGTAAATCAGCTCCGTATCCGGGTATAGTTGGATCTGGTTCTCGGATAGCTGGTAATTGAATCAAACCTCTTTCGAGTAATTGGGGTAGAATAGTTGATAATGGTTGATTCAATCTAGTAAACTCTCGAGGTGGTTTATCAGGAGGTTTTAATATAAACTTCTCCGTTGTTTTCGTAGTATTAACATTAGCAATGTTTCTACTATTAGTGACTCCGTCACCTACAACTTGTTTGTTTTTATATTGATTTCTGGATGTTTTCTCATCATCTTTCTTTTTGAGCTGACCTCTTCTAATGAGAGCATCTTCCACCCTTCGAGCTAAGTCTATAGCTTGATCGAAGGTGGTTAAGGTAGCAGTTGATAATTCATAGGATATTTGTTCTTGCAAATTATTAATAAAAATGTCCAACATTTCCCTATAAGGTAGCACAAAGTGCAGTTTTCCTGTCAACTGCCTCCATCTAGCTAAGAAATCAGCAAAACATTCATCTTTGTCTTGTTTTAAGTTGTATAAATCTTTAATGGTCACGTGTCTCTCGATGTAAGCACTAAATTGATGGACAAAAGATTCAGTTGTTTCTTCAAAATTCCTCAAAGAATGAGTGGGCAATTGATAGTACCACTCCAATGCCATTCCTCCTAAACTTTTCGGGAACATTTTTAGTAATAGCAAGTCATCATGTGATATATCATGACATGCTATCCTAAACATGCGAAGATGCTCTATGGGATCTTCAGTTCCTTTATATATAGGCAGGACGGGCATGGGAAAGTGCTTAGGGTATGGATGTGCTACAACTATGGGATCCAAAGGCTGACTACACATCTCTCGATAATTATACGAGGGATGGTAGGGATCTATTTGGTCCATGCGGGAAGCTAACTGTTTCACCATGGCTTCCAGATTACTGGTTTGCCCACCATATTGGTTCGGTAGGGCATTAATATGGGATTTGTGAGCATATGATGGAGGGACATGAAGATTAGATGCTATATTGCTATTGTGTAAATTGTTGGTAGGAAGGGTGTTATGAAGAAGTTTTGAAGTTGTATTATGTTGTATCCCAGATTGTTGAAAATTGGTGTTTGGCTTCATTTTAGGTTTTTGTCGATTTGAAGCATATTGATCAATAGTTTGGCAAAATAAAGCAGTGAATGAAGGTCTCTTTTGTGTGGGAATGATTTTAGGCTCAATAACAGGTTCCTTAGGGGGTTGGGTAACCTGTTGTTTTTGCATGTTCTGAATCATAGTGACCATATCTATATTGGATGGTCCAGCTTTATCACTTTCTTGATCGACAAAAGACAAAGGATTAGTGTGCACGTTAAACATATGTTCCATGGCTGCTTGAGTGTCACTAATTTGTCCTCTATCAATATGAACTGCCATATTAAGAGCACCAATGTTATTACTGAGAAATTTCCAGAAATGATCTATATTATCAAAAGCAACAGTTCCGTCTAGAGCCATTCTAGGGGATGAGGATCCTTCCTCTTTAACATTTTCTTCTTGTTCATCTACAACAAGCTCATCTTCTGGCTGTTCTAGAGTTCCTCCTTCCGGAATTGAATCCTCAGGAAGGACATTTGGGTTTTTTGTTTTGTTTCCTAGCCAATCTTCTTCTTCTTCTTCTTTAGTTTGTTTACCATTCCTAAGTCTAGGCATTGTGCTTAAGTTTAGATTTCAGCAAATATATATATACTTATATATATATATGCAACAAGCTTAAGAGGTATATATTTTAATTATATACCTACTATAGTATTTAAAATAAAATGTTTTGGTTTTGTTATGTTTTTGGTTTTTTTTGTTTTTTTTTGTTTTTTTTTCTGTGTTTTTATAACAATATTATAAAGATAACAAACAGCACACTAAATGCAAGAAATAATAATAATGAAAGCAATGATCTAGTTTTCTATAAACAATTTATAAATATCATTAATGGGCTCAAGTTCTTCGAGAGTCATGAAATGTTCTTCTTCAAATTGAAAATTTTCTTTCAAGAATTTGACAAAAAGTGCTATAGTGATATTATCTGTCTCAGACTCTGGTTGGTAGAAATAAAGTTTGTGGCAATACTCTCGATATAACACAGCTCTAGGAACTCTTCTCCACCTTTCCCTATCCGTAAGAATGACCTCTTGGTCTTCTACACGACCTAGGAATTGGTGTATAACAGTTGCGTTCTCGAGGTATTCCTCGAAGGTGAACAATTCTGAAGACACAAGAGCTCTCCTATAAGCTAACCACCTATGGCAAGCTCTCTGAAGTTCATGATAAAAAATGAGTTGATGAGGATCCAGGATTCTATCTAGGGAAAACCTCTTAATTTGCCTAAGTTCGGTTGATCTAGATGAAATAATACCCAATCTCCTATTAAGTTCATCCCACAAAGGTGGAACTCTATATGTTTGAGATAGTCTAAGCAAAGAATTAAACTCTATGGCTATTATTTGATTTTCAACATTAATGGTGACAGCTAGTCTTTTCTTAGGAGCTACCATCTAAACATGATATGCAACTTAACGATTTTAAATGCATCTATGTTTTTTTTGTTTTCAAAAGGTTTTAGTTTCACGTCGGGTTCACCAAAATGTATCGCTCCAAATTTTTTGCACCCTTACCTTCAGGCTATAGGATCCGTTCCTGAAAGGGGGATGTGAGAAGGATGGGACAATACCTCGGACTGAGAGGCCCTTTGAAGGTCCCGCCTCTCGAGGGAGGTGTATAAGGGTGAATTTTCGATGGATGGTGGGTTCACCAGGAAACTTTTGAATGGCAGTTTCCACGCCTAGGTTGGGAATGTGTTTGATGTGTTCATTTTTACCTTTAATCATTCAAATCCTAGGTTTGGCCAAATGAATCTAAGCTATTCTATATGAAATGCTGATTATATGAATACAAAAAATAGAATTAAACAAAAAATACAAGAAATATACTATATTAGAAAAGCCATACCTGATCCGGATGTCTGATGGAGGTTCTAATTTTTGAAGCAGTCCAGATCATCTGGAATTTGACAGGATCATCTCTGATCTGACAGGATCATCCCTGAACTACTGATCTGACAAGATCGTCTCTAATCTGACAAGATCGTCTCTAATCTGACAAGATCGTCTCTAATCTGACGAAATCATCTCTAATCTGATGAAATCGTCCAAGATTTCGTTAGAGACCTGCAACTATAGAAATGGATACCAAGAACAAAAAATACAATTGCAAAAGCAAGGGAAAATGATAGAAATGAAAGTATGAATGTTAGAATGACAACTTTAGATAACAAATTAAGTAAAATGCATTGTTTTAATGACTAACTTTGACTCTATCATGCATCTATGCTATGTGAGGTGAACTCCAAGATGCAAAATAGAAATAAATCTAACTAATGCAAAGCAAAATAGTAGATAATGGACAAAGAACGCAAACTCAGGGCATGGATTTGCCCCCAACGTTGGTTGTAGTCGAAATCGTCTACAAAATACATAATCATCTTGAATTGTGGCATGATCGTCCAAGATCGTACAAGATCATCTACGATGATCTGAGCTTGCTTCGGTTGAAGAATAACAGAGTTCCTACAAGAAAACTTGAAAAGGGACAAAGGCAAACAGTAGTCTAAGACATTCTAATGCATGTAAAACTCGAAGTGCAATAAAATTCAGCCAGGGGAATGTCAAGGGGAGGGCCTAAGATTAAATAGGCATAGGAAGGAGGTTGGGAGGTTGGAGATCATCCCAATTTGGGAGATCTCCAATAGGGGAAGTCTCTAACCGCGCAGACACGCTTTTGCCCCGGTTAGAGACGCCGTTGAAACAGAAGCTAATTATGAAAAATTAGTTTTGGGATGAAATCGTCTGGACATTCTGCTCCAGGCGAATTCATTCGATCTGAGGTGATATCGTCTGATCGGCGATGATATCGTCCAACGGTCACAACAAATCCTAAAAATGGCATGGAAAATGAGGAAAGCGTTTTAAGAGGTGGTTCGGGGTTAAAATTTAAATTTTGAATTATTACTAAGGTAATTTTAATTATTTTCTAAGGTTTACTGCGCCAATTTTAGGGTGCTACACATTCATTCTAGAATTTTAAAAATAAGTTACAATGAGATGGGTATTTTATACCCTCATATAGGACTTACTAAATAGCTCCATTCAGACCTCAAATGAACACAAAAAGTTTCTTAAAACATGAAGTCTATCAAAAGAAAACAAGTATCAAAAGGGAGCAAACTATGCACAACTCCTATAACCATTATAGATGCAAGAAACATTGATAGAAAAAGTTGATAGGCAATAGTGGGTAAAACAAAACCACAATAATAATAGGGCCACAACAATTATGGAAAATACCCATAATCATGCCCTCATAGGCCATTGCTCAAGAAACAAAAATGGAAGTTGGTTGTCATGTGGTAACAATGGCAATGATCCATTAATGTAGATCCACTCATTGGACTCAAGAGCTATAGAGAAATCCATGCATTATTGGATCATTATAGCATCATTTTGAGTGGCCATCACATGTAGCGTTAGCTAATAATCATAATAAAATCCTTGGTCCATCAAGGAGATATGTCCCCTAGATACCAACACAAGTCATCTACCACCTAGGCTAAAACTCTACCAATCAAAAATATCACCCATGAAAGAAAATAAAAAAATTGACCCACCACCACTTCTTCTCATTATTTTTGCCATGATCTAAAGCATTCATAGAACCATGGCCACTACCATGGTTATAAATTCCATGGTAGTGGACCATACTACTAATATTAAGCTAGTAGAAAAAGCAGATAGGCAATAGTAGGGAAAACAAACCCACAATTAAAATATGGCTACAATAATTTTATAAAACATCCATAATCATGTGCCCACAAGCCATTGCTTAGTAAACCAAAGTAGAAGTTGGCTTCCATATGACAACAATGGTTATAAACCCAATAATGTAGCTCTACACATTGGACTTAAGATCCTAAAGAGAAACCCACACATAGTTGGACCATCGTTACATCATGTCGATCGACCGTCACATGCAACATTGGATTAAGAGCACAAAAATATCCCCAAGCCACCAAGGATATTTATCCCCAAGATGCCAACACAAATTATCTTCCACCTAGGATAGAATTCTACCAAAAAAAAATATCATTGTTGAAAGAAAAATAAAAAATTGACCTACCACTACTTCTCATTATTGTCATTGTGAGCTAAAGTATTCAGATAACTATGGCTACTACCATTACTAGAAGCATAATGGCAATGGTCCACACTACAAAACCTAAGCCTACACTTGAAACATGGAAACCCTAGTAGAATAACAAGATTTTTCTAGTGGAGTGGAGAAATTTATCTCATCTATTTCTACAATAAAGTCAATTTGATATTTTTTGTTAATAATTCAATTAAGTAGATAAAACATAAAGAACTGAGACCTATAGTGTATGCAAGCACTTATTTGAAGGAAAAATAATAATTTATTATCCTACATATATTAGGTAATTAATTATATTCATGATTATACCATATTTGCTTTTCATAAACAATTGACATCATGTAGTGGATGTCGATGACCTGCACTTTAAAGGGTCATGTTGTTTGGATTAATTCATGTCATCTAGAATTATGGACATGACGTATTAATAAAAATTTAGGGAGTGATATGTATTAAATTATTTCCACAAACCTTATGAATCCTATTGTTGATTGATGGTTGTGGTTGATGAACTTAATTTTCTTAATGATTATATATTTTGATAACTTTGAAAAGAGAACTAATTAATTCTATCTACCTTCATGTTGTGAAAGACAAGAATATTTATACTCATTAAAAAATAAATTTTGATCTTGATGCAATCATCCTAATGAAAAAATATATTGAAATTTTTTTAGTACCAAATAATTAAAAATTGTTCAGTTTGGGAGGGGTCATATGGTTGACCCAACTATGATCCATTTTGAATACCAAATTAGATTGCATTTTCCATTGGATATGATACTTCGTTCAAGAAAAGTGGGGACCTTATATTTTGTGAATAGTAGCCTTTTTTCATATGATCTTATGAATGGTTGTGTATCCTTATTCTCAAGTAAATTTTTGTACTTGTTATTGGTTGTGTCCCTAATCATAGATATTTGTAGATAGATGAGTGTGTTCTTATTTACAATTGTGTAGATGGAGAATGAGTGTATCCCTATCCACTTATGATGTAAAATATTGGATAGTTATTTTTGTTCATATTCTTGATTAAGTCAATTATGGTCAGTCCCACTAAGGTGAATAGTTTATTTTGTTCCTATTCATTATGATGTAAATCATGGATTAATGTGTGTGTCCTAGTCCATGATATTTTTTAACTATATAAGTTTTCGATTCCTATCCCTATTTGAAGTGTGGTGAAATAATGGGAGAAGATTA
The DNA here is from genome assembly GCA_028583015.1 of Wollemia nobilis. Classification (NCBI taxonomy): domain Eukaryota; kingdom Viridiplantae; phylum Streptophyta; class Pinopsida; order Araucariales; family Araucariaceae; genus Wollemia; species Wollemia nobilis. Next base: position 1,315,611 of record JAQPPZ010002189.1, on the reverse strand, counting down.
AGAATATATTACATCATGTAATATAGTTAGGGTAGATAATTTGAGAGTTACACTTGAATAGGTGGTTGATAGTTAGTTATCCAAACCAACCACCTCACATTTATTGTATATATTCACATTTTTATTAATGAAACTTTATCCGATACCCTATTGGTCGAACAATTGTGGCCCATAGGGATTAAAAAATCCAATATTACAATAAATTAATACATTGTCCAATGAAATTCCCTTAGGCCTATCCAATACATCATATAATATCGATCTTAACTATGGATCATATTACAATTTCAGCATCCCCCCATAACTTAAATTGAGGAGCCAAGAAGAGGAGTTATTAGTAACAATAATATCACTCCCATAATGGATGCTCTAATGGGCCTCCATATTTTGAGGTGGGTGTTATGTACCCCATTAATGTAACCCATGTTGGCCTTTTGCCATATGGCATATATAAAGAAGGCCACATGTCAAGTTAGGAATAGGTAGGAGAATATTGTCATAGAATCACATATATAACTATCATAGAATCATATATGTAACTATAAAGGAATATTATCATAGAATAGTCAAGAAATATGTTTGCAAGTATTATAAAAATGCAATAATATAACCCTCATGAGACTAAAGAAGATCTGGAATATTTTGTTAAGGAGGTTGTCCCCCTCAAAGAGGCAAGTGATATTGATTTCTCTTGTTTTGAGTTTTTGTAATTGCTTGTTGTTCTAAGTTTCCATGTTTCATTTATTTAATGCTACTATGGTTGGAAATGTGATATTAATATTTCTTTTTTCATTAGTCCTTGTATTTATAGTTAGAATCATCCTTGGTATAAAGTTTCTTGTTTCATTACAACTTAGAACCAATTATTTTTAGGTTTAATGCTCACATCAGTGGAAGAGGTTTATTCCAAGTGGTATCAGAGCCCTTCCCAGGGCATGGTAAGATTTTTTTGTGAAAAAAAAATCTTTAAAACCTAGGTCTATAGGCTAGAAATGATGTTCTAGCCATTTTATAATATCATGAAGTTTTCATTTTTGGCTAAGCTAGATTGCCTATACAGCATCTAGTGAAGTGATAGGTGATCAAACTCCAATACTTAGTCCTTAGACACCACCCATACATGGATTTGAGCTCCCACATACCTTGTGTACATTGGGAGATTATTTTTAGGAACTCTAAGCCAAACCTTAAAATATAGAAATCTAATTGAGTCAATCATGTAATTTTCCATAGTGTATTGAGAATAACACTTAGGAATATTACCCTCACCTACTATTGTTGTGGTTATCAAAATAATATAGCAATTACATACATCATATCCTGGATTATCTCCCTTACCTTATTTTTACTTCTGGTAGTTTCATACTGTGACAGATTTATCAGGTCAGGAAACACAGAGAAATAAAGGTCTAAATATCTTAGCCTAGCTTAGGACAATAGGATCATAGTAAAGTTATTTTAAAATCCAAAGCATTTTGAAGATACGTAACCTCAACACTTGAGTAAAAAAAGTCTAGAACAGTTAAAAACTATCATTTTGTGATATAGCCCATTATGATTGTCTTTTCAATCTAATTGTTTTGGTATATAGCATCCATCTAGTTTTTTGGAGACCCCAAAATCATCATTTTGTGGTATAGCCCATTTCAATTGTCTTTTCAAGTTGATCATTTTGGTATATAGCATCCATACACTTTTTTAAGACCCCTACTAAAAATAATAACTATTAAAATAGCAATTATATTTTTATTAAATTCTATCAAAGACCCAAACTCAAGTAATGGAGGCTTGAATGTACAAAATGGAGGAACAACTCACCAAGTTGGATACCATAAATGATATTTTTGCCCATATGTCTACCCTCACTAGCATGATAGCAAACTTCAAGCATATTCAAGACTCAATGATCCAAGACATTGAAGTGCTTAAGCTTAAAAATCCAAATTTTGATGGGTATGCTAAAAATAGCCAAGAAGGTCATAAAGGAAAAGCTCTTGATAGGACATTTTTTTTAGGACCATTATTGACGATAACTATTAGTAGTTAGGTAACAATAGAGACATGACCCCTAGAGTTCCTAAAATATATTTTCCACGATTTGATGAGACTAATCCACAATGTTGGTTAATTAGAACCAAGCAATGGTATGAACTGCATGATACACTTATCAATCAATAATTTTTCATGGTTGTATTTCATTTTGACCTTGAAGCACTCCATTAGTATCAATTGTTACAAAAGCAAGTACCAAATATTGGGTGGACAAAATTTGATAATGAAATCCTTGGTCAATTTGGCCCTTCATAGTTTGAAGATTTTACTAGATCCTTCACCAAGCTTTGATAGGCAAGTACATTACTTATGTATATGGTAACTTTTGAGAAGCTAGCCAATAGAACAAAAGGCCTCCTAGACATACTTTTCAAGAGTTGTTTCATAAATGGCCTTAAAGAGAAAAATTAGAATTAATGTCCAAATTCTCAAACCAACCACATACATGACTACAATGGGATTATTCAAACTTGCAAAAAGTAAATGGAAGGCTTACAAACCCATAGTATTTCAACATTTAACCTTTACATCCACAAATAGTAATGCTCCAAAGACTCCTACACTAAAGAGGCTAACACTAGAAGATATGGTGATTCGTGAAGCCAAGAGATTCTATTATAAGTATGATAAAAAATGGGCCACTAGACACAAATGTAAACACAATTTCCTTATATTTTGGATATGAGAAATACTTCATCTTCTTCTGCACACATAGGGATGAGTTTGTAAACTCAGTAGAAGAAAAATTGGAGTCAATGGATGAAGTTTTACCTTACAGATCTCTAGAAGAGGCACATACACTTTCCTTGAACACTATTATAGGAATATCAACACCCTAATGCATTATAGTTCAAGGTTTCCTCAAAGGGCACATGGTGTTGATGTCACTAGAATCTGGCACCATAAATAACTTCATAGATCACAATGTAGGAAAAAAATCATATTACTTTATATATGGTCAAGATCAAATTTAGGGTTATGCATAAGGGGTAAGTCCAAATATATATATAATAATGGGGTGAATCAGTTTCAAAAAAAGGTGAATAGGATTCAAATTCATGTAGAAGACATGGTGAATTACCTTTTTTTATGGGAAAATATAAAAATTTTGCGAATTCACCAAACGTTTTAAATGAACAGTAAAAGACTACCGATAATAGATAATGAACGCATGATGATAGATGCTTGAGATGCTTGAGATGCTTGATTAGAGCCTACTGATACGATATGATACAAGAGAGCCTATAGACACTAGGCACAATATGACTAAGGAGATCCTATCAACACCAAGCATGAGATGACTCAGGAGATCCTATTGACACCAAGCATGATATGACTCAGGAGAGCCTATTGACACCAAGCATGAGATGACCAAGGATATCCTATTAACACCAAGCACAAGATGACTCAATAAATCCTATCAATACCAAGTATAAGATGACTTAGGAGAGCCTATCGACGTCAAGCATGAGACAACCAAGGAGAGCCTATCGATACCAAACATCATATGACTCAAAAGAGCCTATCGACACCAAGCATGAGATGGCTCAGGAGAGCCTATAGATACTAAATACAATATGACATATGATATACTACCTACACAAGCCTTTAGATTCCCCATAAAAGACTATCAAAACCATGCAATGAATCGTAAGGTAAAAGTCTAACGACACTAGACATGAGACAACTAAGGAGAGACTATTGACATAAGCCTTGATAGGCCTCATGAGGGACTATAGATACCGTGCAACAAGCTACAAGATGAGAGCCTATCGATACCATGCTTTGAGATGCTTGAATGCATGGTGTAGACACCTAAAATACATCATGTCGATGGCGACTACTCATATGGACATGCTACAAGACCATATGGAAGATCTTGGATAGACTCCAAGATAGAGCAGTGGTTCTAACCACTCAATTTGGGCTCCTTGGCCTAATCAGTCTGAACCACAGCTGAGACCTACGGTCCATAGTCTGAACCATGGCTGACACCTACGGTTTATAGTCTAAACCGCAGCTATCACCTGTGGTCTTAACTAAAGTTCAGTTGGCCTTCATCCGAGCCAAATCGGTTTGAATGACCATTTGATCTAGAAGAAGGTGGTTAAAGGATGGAAGCTTCCAATCCAACTGTCCTAACCACCCCTTCTTGTTCTTGGCTTCTCCATGAAGCCACCCCTAGCCCTTGGGTAGTCCTATAAGTACCCCTTCGAATTAGGGCAAATGTATGAAGCAAGCATTGGAGATTAGAGCAACGAAGCCCTATCGAATTGTGAACTCACTTGAGTGCACTAAGAGAGAGATTTGTTGCTATCACTTTGCCAACCTAAGCATCATGACGAATTATGCCATGGATGCCCTAAGGAGCTAGAATGCCAAGAAACGCCAATTTGGGCAAATAGAGGCCCTATCGAGCAATTCAACCACCAAATCTGTCAGAGGACACTGAGGCGACCCTTGATCATCAATTTGACAAGGAGGATCAAGCCCACTACCCTAGAATTGGAGGGAAAACCTACTTGGTTGTAGGCCACGACTGTCAGCCACGGTTTATAGTGCAGACCGCTCATCTGAGCTACGGTTTGCAATAGGTATAAGATCCCCTTACTATTCCTTTTGTAGTGTGCTTAGCTAGGTTAGATTAATCATTTTAGTGCTTTATTTGGTATTTTAGAGACTTTGACTGATCGGATTAAAGATTTTATTAGGTTTACTTCATTTTAGCAAGTAGGACATAATTGGTTTCTTTTCATGCTAACATGCTTTATTTCATACATTTGATCCATTAGATTGGTAGTTGTAGTCCTTATTTACATGTTTCCATCAATATTTATGAGAATTGCATATGTTTAGTATAGTTTATCTACTTTCTTGATTTCATTAGTATTATGGCTTTTATATGTATAAATCCTTTAAAGGGCCTCATCATGAGAGGTTGCCTATTTTTTTAATGTTCTTGTGTTGTTTCTTGATCACAGGAAACAGGTTCAAAGGAGCTTCAATCATCTAATTCCTTCCTCAATGTGAAGAAGAGGGTCAACTCCACCCTAGAGTAGTTTGTGACTATTTAGAGAGCATTAGTATTGCACCTACCCCATTGGGGGCTTTGGAATTGTATTAATTGTATCAACATTTGGGTGACCCTAAGAGGGGCATGATTGTAATCGAGACTCTTTTCAATATTAATAAAAGAAACATCTATTTTATTGTCATATGCAATCTTGTTCATTATTTTATGCTTTTATGTTGATTTCAATTGATCTATTAGATAGGTGCATACTTTTTGGATAGGTCAGAAGGTGATCATGGTGGAACTCCACAATTCAAGCGATCTAACTACCATTTCTTGTGTTTTTGAAATTGCAGGTACAGACCATAGCTAACAGCTACGGTTCATTTGTTGGCCCATAGCTGCAACACATGGTTTACAGTGCAGACCATGCACCAGACCTACGGTTCATAGCAGATAGATCAGACAATAGAGAACAAAATACATATCGGATGTGGACCTGAGGTAGGTCCCATTTTTCACCCTCTGTAACTTTTTTTGTCTCTGTGTTTTTCCATAATGCCAAATTTGCAATACAACTAGGAAACTAAAAAAGAAATGAACTTAGGTCCTAGAGTTGTATTCATTTTCACATTATTAGAAAGGTGCTTCTAGGAACAATGGATCTCTGAGTGCAGTCCACCCTAGAATCCAGCGTGCTTGATAGAATTGTGTGTTTGGTTTGCATGCTTGAGGCCCAATCAGAGGCTATATCATCGTAATTGCATTGTCAAAAATCATTTAGGATATAGCATGCATATTTTCTAAAATGAAATATTTATTTTTGCATATCATGTAGGAAACAATCATTTATGCTATATTATGCATTTTCCTTTTATGCAAAAGAATAAAATGAACCACACACACCATGTTTCACTTAAACGCTAGTGAGTTGGGAGTGACATCCAACCACTAGTAGGGTTCAATGATGGTGGGTGTAATTTCCATCCGTTGGCCCAAATCCTATGTACCCTTGGATACTAGACCAATACCAGATCCAAGAACCTTTCGTACCCTAGAAAATTTGCATGTATTCTCTTCGGAGGGTATAATGTTGACTAGGGGAAAATGGGTGAGGATCTGGGAGGACCTGTGCTCCTTGATCGTGTGTGGGCTTCATTACCACACATTATAGGTTGGATTACATGACTTGGAGTTCATATCCAAGTTTTCGAGCTATGAGCATACATGTGAAAGCCAATTTAACTAAGAATATCATCCAACAAGCTTTGCAAAACATGATAAGGAGTTTCTTTACTGATACAACAAATCATTGAAACAACATCAAATAGTTTAGGGCTCACTTTTAAAATGTAAAGGAGATAATCACATTGTTTACTTTGTATGCTTCTTTATTGCTTAATTCATCAAGATAAGGCCTTCCTTGAGGCCAAAATTTTTAGTAAGAGAGGAAACCTCTCGAGTCTTGCTTAGTTGGTTCATCATGATGACTAGGCATGATAGAGCTCAATCATGAGCTAATGAGTCAAAGAGTTCATGGAGAGGCTCTGAACACCTTCGATATTCTCCTAAGGATATTTCAGACCTTGCACACCTCCTTGCTAGGCATCACACACATCATGCACCTGAGGATCTAAGCCTCCCAGTGTGACACTCTGATAGTCATCATGAACCCCCTTCGTCACACAGGGGGTCCACCCATACAGATCATGGGGTTTCCTCACACATAGTGAGAACCCACATCATTAGGTCTCCACCTAGTGAGATAGAGAGTTGTGGATCTTACTCCATGAGTCGGTCATATAGGGAATCTGAGTCTCATGCAGCCCATAAGAGGTGACTACTCCAAGACCAATTGGAGGAGGCGTGCATTGAGCGTGAGCATCTAGAGCGTGAGTGCGCAGAGAGAAAGAGATCGCATCAACAAAGGTTGGATGAGCTCCAACGATGTGAAGAGAGGATTTACCAATAGAAATTACGTGAAGAACAATCATGTGAGGTAACTCCTAAAAAGAAGCTCATACCTAGAGTGCTTAGGCAACAAGTCAATGCGATGCACCCAATGCATCATCAAGAGTTGCCTCTTAAGCAAGTAGATAGCCATTCTTCTAGATGGATAGACATGCCTAGGGTTATCGAAGAACAATAGAAAGAGATGTTTAAGGATCCCATGCGTAAGCATGAGGTTGAGAGTAGTCAAGTCCGATAGGTGAGCAATGTCAATGCTCAAAATTCATCACAATCCTTGGGGCATATACAGTCTATTCCACCATATAAGGAACCTGTGATTACTTTCCATAAATAGGAAGTCAAACCTATCCCTATCAAAGAATCTGATCCTCCATTGCATATCATAGCGAGGATAAAGCAGATTGCGTATAAGCGAGTGTTGGTGGATACAGGATCATCAATTAATATCATCACCACCTCAACATTCAAACATCTCAAAATTCCACCATCCCACATCAAGGAAACAACTTTAATGCTACAAGCCTTTAATGATGTGGAATCCCCTACAGTAGGCACAATAGTCCTCCCCATCGAGGTAGGACAAAATATTATTCCTACATTGTGCTACATTTTAGAGGGTTCAAGATAGTATAACTTGCTTGCTTGGAAGACCGTGGATAAGAGCCATGGAGTGCATACCATCCATAGTGCATCAGTGCATTAAGTACACCCATGGAAGTGAAGTCCATATAGTTGAGGTAGACCCAGATCCCTTCAAGTATTATAAACCTGAGGATCACCCTCAGGAATCTTGTGGGTCACCTAGGCATCTAAACATTCAACCTGAGGAGTCTATCCAGAGTTTGGATGCAACCCCATAGACTGTGGTGGATTTACCTTCACCACCACTGTCCCTTGTGGCTTCACCCATCACACCTGCATCCTCGACACCTCTTAGCAGGGAAGGATTGATGAATGTAGTTATGGAGAAGTTCATAGCTATCTCTGATGTGTCTTTAGAGGAGCCTCTTACTCCTACCAAAGTAGAAGAACCTAGCATGGTCATGGATGCATCCGAGTGTATCACACCATCTTCATCCATCATGTCACTAGATAGTCCTCATGAGGATGATGGTGAATATGAAGAGCTGATAGAGGCTAGCATTATGATGCTGCCCACCATAGAGTCCATTGAGGATTTAGGTCAACTTTTTGTCGAGTCTCTACCTATGGATCCTATCCTGGAGGTATCGCATGGGTATGAGGAAGGATCAGTTATCATGACTAAAATAAGATAGCCTCAGTATGTTGATGAGTCACCTATGACTCATACAGATGTGGAGTCTTCTCATGAGTTTGTGGGAATGGTTGACATTAGGCTAGAAGATCAGGTGATTCCTAATCACATAGAGCTAGAGATGGGGTAATCCAGTGGTGTTTCCACATTTCCAGGGCTAGAACCTTTGAAATTAGTCACTCCTGACTCATTTCTCATGGTGCCATCTCAAGAGCACAAATAGGTAGGTTCCTCACATCAGATTGGGGGTACTAAAACTGACATAGTTCAACACAACGAAGTGAGACAACAACTTGAGCTGAGTCATAGGCATGAGCATGTGGATAGCACTAATGAAGTGGGTCATCAAGAAGCTTCCACATCAACCCAAATGAAGGAAATAGGTGATTTGCAATTACCTAATGGATCCATAGCATCCACTTTTCTATTTCCTTCAATAGACAAAGGTATTTCAAATCAGTCATTGGAAATACATATGAACTCTTTGTCAGTCTTGCAATCCATTCTAAGCCATCTAGAATGAATGGAGCATCGAATGGATGAGCAAGATAAGGCATTGCATTTTATCATGAACCAGTTTGAAAACCTAGGATCACAAAAGCAACCCTTGTTTGAGGCTGAATCACTTCCTGTGCAAGTGCAGGAAAAACCTCAGCAAAAGCAAAAGCCCATGCGGCCAACCCAACCAGTGGGTCCTCAAAGCAAGCCAAGGTGGGTCGAGCACCCAAAATAGTCACAACACATTTGGACTCCTTTAAAAGAGTCTATGTCTGACATTTTTTAGAAGCTGCAAGAGGCTAAGGTTATCACCTTGCCTGATATCACCTCTTTAGACCCAAATAGAGCTAAACCTATGGGTTACAGGGAGCATCACTATTGTCTCTACCATCGAATAGAGGGTCATGGCATTCGAGATTGTCGTGAGTTCAAGAGTGTGGTGCAAAACTTGATAGATAAGGGGGTTTATAATGTATATGGTTATCTCATAGTGCCACAACATGCTAAAGTGGAGGTCACACCTCCTCAAGAGCGACCTCAAGGTCGTCAGTCACCTCGTAAGCCCGATAAGCTAGTGCAATGAGTAGTTTCATTTCAGATGACTACTCTAACTTTGTTCCAAAAGTTACACGAGGCAAAGGCATTCATATTACCCAAAGTCAAGCATAGGGCATCCAAGACTAGGTCACCTGATGGGGGTCCCTTTTGTGTGTATCATCGAGCGCATGGACATGACATTCGGGATTGCCAATCATTTAAGAGGGTCATCCAAGACCTAGTGGAATGAGACATGATCCGTGAGGATGGTTCTCTCATTCAACCCTACCAAAACATAGGCACTCCATTGAGGTCCATTCCTCATTTGGGAGAGTTGATTTCTATCACTCTTCCTAGACAAGCTGATTACATTTTAGTGAATAGCATGAGCATTGGGGGTCTTCAAGGTAGCACACCTTCCCCACCAGCCATACCAAATTTGATAAGGCAAAGTGAGGGGTCTAGAGGTATTGCACCTCCCTCACCATCATCGAGTGGCACATACATTGGGGGTACATAGGGTAGCATACCCTCCCCAAAAGGCTCCAAGGGTTCCTAAAATGTTGTGGGTCAAGGGTTTAAAGTTGGTATGTCAAAGGCTCGAGGGTTTTTAAACACTGGTCTCAAAAGGTCAAGGGTTTAAAATTTGGTAATGGAATGGTATCAAAGGCACCAAGGGTTTTTGAGAAATTGGTCAACCCAAAGGCTCGAGGGTTTGCTTAAAATCACTCGGTCATCCCAAAAGGCTCCAAGGGTTCCTAAAACTACTTGGTCATGTCAATCAAAGGCTCCGAGGGTTTGCTTAAAATCGCTCGGTCATCCTAAAAGGCTCCAAGATCTCTTGTGAGTAGTTTGGTCAATCAAAAGGTCCAAAGGTAATTTTATCAAAGGTAAAAGGTCCAAGATTTTTGGTCACTCCTAAAGGCTCCAAAGGCATGTACTCATCGTTTGGTCAAATATAAAGGCTCAAAATCCATAAAAATTATAAAATCAATAAAATCAAAAAAAAATGGTAAAGCATAAAATTCCAAAAACATTTGCATTTGCATTATGCATGTTCATTTACACATGCATACATTTCATTATTGCATTGCATATAGGCATTCGTCATCCGTTGCATTCCGTAGTCAGGAGGGATTGTGTTTGTCAGTCTTACAAATGATGCCACGTTTGTGTTTTAATCATGCACCTTTGCATTTATCATAATCCATTGCATTCATACACAACACCTATTTCTATGAGATATGTGTGTATACCAAAGTTTTCCGGTCACTCAGCCATACCTAGTGGGTTTCTCAGACGTCATAGAAAGTTGTTTTTGCTTTTGTAGATGAGGTCATTAGTTGTGATAGTGCTTGGCATATCAGGATCCCATCACTAATTGACACATTTAAAATCCTGCTAAGATAAGGGAGGATGAAAGCTATGAAAGTGGTCCTGGGTATTTAGAGAGATGGGTTTTATTACCTACTTATCTTGCAAATAGTTCGGTCTAGAGTGGTGAACCTTGGCAAAAGGACAAGAATTTCCCCTACTCGTACATAGATACATAGTTTAAATTTCAAACCCAAAGTTCAAAGTTCAAATCTAAAATGATATAGTGAATTAAAAGCACTATACAAATCCCTTGCTCAAGAAAAATGGGAATAAACAGTGATTTTTATCACTCAGAGTAAAACATGAAAAATAGTGATTTTTATCACTACATATGAGCAAAAATCAAAATGGGGTGAGAACTTGAATCCCTGGATTGTTCACCATTCAAATCCATAGAATGAACCTCGAGTGCAGCAATGGGTTGAAAGAGTCCCACCTACTTCTGGAGTAGTAGTTTTATTGGGTGATCCCCAAATGCAACAATGGGTTGAAAGAGTCTCGACTATTTTTGGAGGGGTAGTCCTGATCAATTTGTGAGATGAGCTAGCTCTGGGTGCCTAGGGTTGTCTAGCATTATAGTCCAATCAAGTCTGAAACAAGGATGATACGAACATAGGAGGAACCCGATCTCACATATGGGTTGGAAGAGTCCCGACTGACATCTGGGGTATGCCTATGGTCTATCTTAATATACTCACGTGCACACACAGGGGTAATGAACAGTTGGGTCATTCATGATGAAAGCCTTGTCCAACAAAAGCCTTGTATAGTTAGTATGGGATGTTTGAGAAGTCTACTAGGGTGTTTGAGTCTCATGGAAAACCTCAAAAGTTTCTCTAATAGCAACACAAACCATATAGAATAAAATCATCAAACTGAAAAGTATCGAATCCATGATACATCATTATATAAAGCACAATCAAGATATAGGATAGATACCGGATGGATATCAGAAATGATATCTAGATGACCACTGACTATATTGTGCATATTTTTCAAACTTGCAAAATAAAATAGAATGACACATTATATCATTCACATCATACAACTTCATACCATTGCATTTCATATATGGGTGATTAATTGATTAAATTCTTGTAATGAGGATCTTTCAATTACATTCATGATTTTTATACATTCTGTGGTGTCATCCATTAGATTGTTAAACACATGTAGCATTCATTCCTTATGTTTTAAGTGATTAAAGCATACAAGTTCATTTAAATAATGCACTACATACATTGCATCAACATATCGTGATAGTGTCATAAAATTAAATGCATGCAATAAAGAAAAATCAAATATGCATTTAAGTAAACATCACATCCATATGCATCCATCAAATCACACATCTAAGCATCTAGATCACTGCATATCATCATCATCATAAATTAAAAATCTATCTAGTGCATGTCATCCATACATCACATTACATAAGCATAACATCAATATAAACATCTGCATCCATGTGCATAACATAAACATAAAATTAAAAACATATACAAGTACACATAATGAGCCAAAATGATCAAATCTCATATATATATATATATATATGTGTGTGTGTGTGTGTGTGTTTCAAAGAGTACATCAGGGTACATCAAAATTCCCGTAGGCTACAATCGTGTAGGTCCTCAGACCTCACACCAAAAATGATACATACAAAAATGATATAGCTTGTATCAAATGGAGACCCTAGCTCTGGCCTGATCCTCCTCCATTGGAGCCCTCTCTACCTCCCTCAGCCCTATCTCTAGGAGCCTGCTCTATAGTCTGCTCTGGCACCTACTATGTAGCCTACTGAGGATCCTATGTCTGGCCTAATCCAAAGAGGCTCCATACATGAGAACCAATCCCTTGAGTCCTCTATGAGCTAGCACCCTGAGTACTCGAAGACCTATGGGTCCACTCAGATCGATGAGTCCTCTCGGTCCTGTGCATCCTATGGCTCAAGCTGGTAGAAGACTATCTCCCTGGTCCTAGTCTTGGAGCTGGTCCTATGGGTACCTATGGAATACCTATCCTCGGGAACCTCCCCACCTAGCAGTCTGATGTGACCCTCTAGTTGAGAGATGCGAGCTACCCTCACATCCTATATAGTGTTTCCCTCCTCTACGAGGGAAGTCAGTCATCTGATCTCGGCCATGGGATCATGACCTCCTGGTAGTAGAGGTGTTGGTGTTGTAGGAGGTGCCATAGCAACCTGTATAGATGGTGGGCCACCCACCGCTGCCCTAGCCAAATCCCTCTCTGCTATAGCTGTACCTAGTCATGCCTCTACCAGGTCATGCGCACTAGTGAGCTCTTGAACCTGTGCCTCTACCACTGTAGCATATGCTATCATAGTTGTGATCTGATCCCTAGCCTATTATAGTTATCTCTCATTGTGAGCTAGCTTCACCTCTAAGGTGGTGATGCTAGTATCCCTCTACAGCATCTGGGACTGAAACCTCCCAATCTGGCTCTATAGATCTACCACCTAGGCTAGCAGCTACCCTACCTCACTATCTGGAGGCACCTCACCCTCATCTAGGGCCTCCTCCTCGGCCTCTATCGGTGGTGCATCCTCTACTACAACCTCTACCCCCATCCACCCTCAGTCCATGGGTGCACATTGTGCCCTTATGGATCAGCCTCCGCCTCATCATCTACCCGATCGAGAGGCCCAGATCCCTACCACTAAAGTAGGGACCACCAAGTATCATATGTTGGGGTGGTCCTAACCATAGCAACTCTTAACTCCTAGAAATCATCTATAATGTCACCCAATGGTGTAGGCTACACCCATTATAGATCTATCTCTAGAACTAGCCACCTGTAGATAATAGGTAGCTTCGAGATGTCCTGGACTATACCAAACTATCATAGGACTCTAGAGAAGAATTGATACTCTTGAATCTCATCCTTATGGCCCAAAAGCCATCTATCTCATCGAGCCTAGCGTAGCCACTCACCAACCTCTGGCCATACAGGGCAATCCATGTATGGATGCCACTCAATGTCATCAGGTCGTAGTGCTACAAATCGATCGATATAATGCTCGATGTCCCCTACATGGGACCTACTCTGGAACCCCTCCTCCTCTCGAGGCTAGCATATGGTGTAACACTGATGTGCATCATCAATAGAAGTAATCTCCAGGGGTAGCTCTATAGGTCTCTCGATCTGGATGTGCTACCAACCCCAGATCTATAGGAGTAGACTATAGCTAATGCCTACTTAGCTCCTACTGGTAATATGGTATAACTCTTGGTACAGCTGGCATAGTAAAGTGCTCCCCTAGGCTAGGAGCAATGGCCATCGTGTGGAGCTCTGAATGACCCTCCTGACACTAGCTAGAAGGTTCCAGGGGATCCTCACACCCGAGGAGTCTGGAAGCATAATCTGCATGACCAGGTGCATAAAAACTACCTCTCGGATGGAGAAGACCTCCTCCCCGTACCAGTATCCAATGTGAATACCTCCATGGTCGATCTTCCACTGGGCCTCCAGGCTCCGATCATTGAAGATCTCATCAAATATAGCTCCCCTACTCTGAAAGGTAGAGGAGGTGATGGCCTCACCATCAATAGGGATCCTAAAGATCCTATAGACATCCTCAAGTGTGATAGTCATTTCACCTATCGGCAGGTGAAATGTGTTGGTCCAGGCATTCCAGCTCTGGGCCAACGTAGTCATGTAAGCTTGATCTACCCTGATAGTGGGTAGATCCAAGACATAGCCAAAGCCCATGGCCCCAAACCACTCCGCTCCCCGTCAGTCAGTAGTGGGTAGAGAGTGTTAAGGAGCTCTGGCTCCCTAGCTCTAGAGGTCAGTCTCTACAAAGAGATATGGTATAAGGAAAAATCTAACTAAAAGCTAGCTAAAAGCAATTATAAAATGACCTAAAAAGAGATAGATCAAGCTAAAAATAGCTAACAATGCAAAATTATGCTAAGCATGATCAAAATATTTTATAATACATCTCATAGGTGCAATAAATGGCATTAATTGCCAAGAAAATCATAAAAAAAAAATTGAAAATTTTCAAAAAAAGGAACCATAGGTCAAACCCGTGGTCCGCACAATGGTCAAATTTTTTACCATTGTAATTTAAATCTAACCATAGTTGATACCTACGGTCCCCAATCTGTCAAAGGGGAACCATAGCTGGCAGCTACGGTCTAGGAATACGACCCTTTTGGGGTCATTTCCTAGCCAATAAAACAAAAAAAATTATAAAATAATAAATCCTAAGCTAGCCTAATCTAGGGTGTGGTTCATTACCAATAATTTAATGAGATTGATTTAACCAATTAATTAATTTGGTTCATTTTAATTGGTAATGAATGCGAGGACTCGGTTTTGAATTACCTTACCTACACTGAGACCTCGACTGGAAGAAGGTTGTCCACGGTCTGCCATCGTGAGGTGTGTTAGGTGTTTGGTGTTAGTCTTAGCAAGGTTTTAGGTCAAGTTTTATCTCACACCTCTTAGAGCTCTTCAAATTGTAGTCACTTTCAAGACAATAATGAAATTTTTAAATGGGAAAACTATTTATAGTTTTTCCTAATTTTGGTGGACCATAGTTGACACCCGTGGTCCTAAAATTAGGGTTTTGTGACTACATGTCTAACCTACGGTTCCCAAAATTTGAAAGTTTCAATCATAGGTCGTACCCGTAGTTCACAACTAGCATTAAATGCAGTAGAATCCCATCGTGGGAAGATCTTAAATGATAAATCAATGATTCCTAATGGATCAGAATCTCAATAAAAGTAATCAATTTTGCAAATTTGGTGATTTTTAAGCACCATGATCAACTAAAAATTCAAAATTAACAAAAATATTTAAAATAATCAAAATCCAAATGCACCTCGTATTTAGTTATTTACTCTATACACTTGGCGGTTGTAGTGACTGATGCTCCATGCAATCCGATGAGATGAGTAAATAACCATAAGGACATTTGGGGTAAAATTGTCATCGTTGATTTGATATGCTTCTTTTCAATTCTGAAGAAGGCCTTCAAGGCTGGACCGCTCCATGAAAATGAGGCATTTCATGTCATTTCCCCTATGACATATTTTCAGCAAATCATCGACAAATTGATTCAACATAAAACTAATTGGATTTGCATCATTTTGATTCCCTAAGATGACTATTGTAGCTCGACTGCTCCATGGGATAGGAATGTGCAATTACTATTAACAGTTGTAATCATACGTTGAACTAGGCTTAGCCAAGTAATTAAATGCTCAATTCTAAATTTTGTTCAGATCATTCATTGTGGTCAAGCGACCTCGTCGCTTCATACATTGTCATTACCCTCATCGACTCATCGCTTGAGGGGGTAGTCATAATATCATAATCATAATCAAAATCAATAGAAGATCCCTGAGATCGTAGATCCCTTGATCTTGTCAAAATTGCATTCGTCCTTGTGAATCATTGTCAACAACTATCATAAGCTTACCCCTTTGCTTGGGGAAAATAGAAAATATGATAGTTAGCTTGTTGTTCTCCACCTTTCAGATCTATGGGTCAAAAGATACCTATGGAATGCACAGCTACACCGAATGATATGAGATGGGCACAAACTTTTCAAATTTAAGCCTTTCACCCAATTGGAAGCAATGATTCTAGGATGCACATCCTTTTGTTGGACCTAGGGCATCTAATGTTGATCCGACTAATGATCATCATAGAACCTTCGACATCATTTTAGGTGGTGTATTTTTTCTCATGCATTGTTCGATCTCACAATGCATCTCAAAAGGGGCATCTGTAGACACCTAAAACATGTCATGTCGATGGCGACTACTCATATGGACATGCTACAAGACCATATGGAAGATCTTGGATAGACTCCAAGATAGAGCAATGGTTCTAACCACTCAATTTGGGCTCCTTGGCCTAATCAGTCTGAACCATAACTGAGACCTATGGTCCACAGTCTGAACCATGGTTGACACCTATGGTTTATAGTCTGAACCATAGCTATCACCTATGGTCTTAACTGAAGTTCAGTTGGCCTTCATCCGAGCCAAATCGGTTTGAATGACCATTTGATCTAGAAGAAGGTGGTTAAAGGATGGAAGCTTCCAATCCAACTATCCTAACCACCCCTTCTTGTTCTTGGCTTCTCCATGAAGCCACCCCTAGCCCTTGGGTAGTCCTATAAGTACCCCTTCAAATTAGGGCAAAAGAGCAAACAAAGCATTGGAGATTAGAGCAACGAAGCCCTATCAAATTGTGAACTCACTTGAGTGCACTAAGAGAGATATTTGTTGCTATCACTTTGCCAACCTAAGCATCATGACGAATTATGCCATGGATGCCCTAAGGAGCTAGAATGCCAAGAAATGCTAATTTGGGCAAACAGAGGCCCTATCAAGCAATTCAACCACCAAATCTATCAGAGGACACTGAGGTGACCCTTGATCATCAATTTGACAAGGAGGATCAAGCCCACTACCCTAGAATTGGAGGGCAAACCTACTTGGTTGCAGGTCATGGCTGTTAGCCATGGTTTATAGTGCAGACCGCTCATCTGAGCTACGGTTTGCAATAGGTATAAGATCCCCTTACTGTTCCTTTTATAGTATGCTTAGTTAGGTTAGATTAATCATTTTAGTACTTTATTTGGTAGTTTAGAGACTCTGACTGATCGGATTAAGGATTTTATTAGGTTTACTTCATTTTAGCAAGTAGGACATAATTGGTTTCTTTTCATGCTAACATGCTTCATTTCATACATTTGATCCATTAGATTGGTAGTTGTAGTCCTTATTTACATGTTTCCATCAATATTTATGAGAATTGCATATGTTTAGTATAGTTTATCTACTTTCTTGATTTCATTAGTATTATGGCTTTTACATGTATAAATCCTTTAAAGGGCCTCATCACGAGAGGCTGCCTATTTGTTTAATGTTCTTGTGTTGTTTCTTGATCACAGGAAATAGGTTCAAAGGAGCTTCAATCATCTAATTCCTTCCTCAACGTGAAGAAGAGGGTCAACTCCACCCTAGAGCAGTTTGTGACTATTTAGAGAGCATTAGTATTGCACCTACCCCATTGGGGGCTTGGGAATTGTATTAATCGTATCAACATTTGGGTGACCCTAAGAGGGGCATGATTGTAATCGAGACTCTTTTCAATATCAATAAAGAAACATCTATTTTCTCATCATTTTGCAATCTTGTTCATTATGTTATGCTTTTATGTTGATTTCGATTTATGCAATAGATAGGTGCACGCTTTTTGGATAGGTCACATGGTGCACTACACCTAAATGCATACCAAATTTTGGCCCCATGGTTAATGATACCACGTGTCAACATATCATTTCATACTATGCATGCAAACACCTATATAAAAGCATGAATAGTCATTTTTCTTTTTTTTCACAGTTGAAAACCTTAAAAACCCTTTGAAACCATTCTAAGCCTTCTGAAACTCTTCCAAGGCTTGTAGCAATAGCCGCAACATCATCCATTCAATAAAAATTACTTTCAAAAACCTCATTTGCTCGCTCATCTCTGAAATTCTCCATGCTCCTGATTATGATTGAACATGGATGAAAAAATTTGGGCTTCTTGAGCTAGCATTAATGCCCCAATTCAACATGAATATTTATTTTTTGAATACAATTGTTCAGTCCTATGATAATGATGGGTCGATCATCACAATGACGATCGACAACAAAACCCTATCCTTCTCTGTTAAACCATCTAATATCCATAGATTGATAACCCTTCCCTATAAAAATTGTGAACCCATCTCATCAAAATTCACTCTGATTGAAGAAAAAATATATATCTGGAGACTCACTACAATCTCTCATCGATTGTGTTACAAGGTAAGTCTTTGAAATTGCAAGTTTCCTCTTCCTTGTATAATCTCCAAATATAATTATTAATTGTGTTATAATATTTTTGCAGTGCAATCAAATCCATCCAGAAGGGGCCTCAATTTTTCATCTGTTACCCATAACTTCCTTCACATGATCATCGAGTTCTTCCAAGCATGTATTATTTTGTAAGGGAGAACAACAAACATTCCTTTCTAGGCTTTAGCATATATTGTGCATTGTCTTGGAAAGAATAGATACAATTGGTCCTCATATATTTTTGGTAGAATCACAAATGATCTTCACCACATGCACACAAATACTGTTGCCTCTGCTACCATTGTTTCTACTACCAATTATTTGATTACTTTTTTTATGAAGCATATTATAATGTAAACAATACCCCCATCCCCACCTCACTCTATGCAAAATTGAAGTCAGTTGGCTTAACCGTCGAAGAGGTGCAGGTAATTTTTTTTACATTCAAATTTACAATAAATTTATTTTTGTTATATTATAGTGTTTATGTTTTTAATTTTTAAATTCACTTGAATGCAGAAAAGAGCGACCTCATCTTCCAATAGAAGAGAGGTTGCAATTAGAGGAATGCTCCTAGAGGCTAGTGGAGATTCTGAGATAGTGTCACCACAACCTCCACTAACAAGATCTATGAAACACATTAGGTCTTCTGCATCTCCTCTTGTTCATGCAACTACCTCTTCTGTTGCACATCAAGAGCTCATCGATGTTGAGGAAGTTAGCCAACCCATTACAAGTAAAGTTTTTTTTTTTGGAGTTGGGTTCTGTAATTTATTTCTCTTTAATTAATTTTAGTTGCCATTAACTAATGTTTTTAAATGTATTTAGGGCAACATCCCAAACATACTTCACAATCGACCCAATCTGAAGAGGACACAATAACATATGGTATGGGAAATTATAGTTAATTATTCATTTGATAATAAATATTATTATAATAATTTTTTATAAAAATTTTATTATAATTTTTTGTAGGGTCAACTCAATCTCATCATAGATAGTGAATGATGCCACCTCTACCACCACCTCTACATCAGCCATAGCACATAAAACCTTCTGAACAATCGATCAAATCAGGGCAAGAGATCGGATCAACATACGATATGCGTAATTAAAGTTATCTTTTCCAATATTTTTATTACAATATTTTTTTAAAATATTTATTCTATTTTTTAATGGTGCCTTAGGTCTATCACAATGATTGGTACAACAAATGATGCCACCACCACCTCCATAATGATAATAGTTGATGAGGGGTCAACAAATGCATGGAAAATAATTATTTGTTGCAAGGAGTTCAAGAGGCCATACTCAAACCATTTTAGACTTTCTCCTTTTTTAGTGGGAAATATTTCCACTATTATGCATGAGTTTCCTGAGTTGGATAATCCTCCCCTAGATCAAGATTATCTTTTACAAGGTTTATTTTCTAAGAGTTTTAAAGCTTTTGATGTGCTTCAAACTGAAGCATTGCAAACTGGAGGAACAACAACCACTGCTCACAGCTCCTCTCCCCCATCAAACTGGTCAACATGCTCCTCTTACTGAGGATGAAAAATTAAAATTTTTAGAATCAATTTTATTATCAGATAATTTGGAAGCCACAATAAAGGATAGTGTGCTTTCGGATATTTTAGAACTCAAAGAGTGGGAGTATCGGGTAAAAGTTCTAATCAAAGAAATTAATGCTCGATACAAAATTTTTCAAAAAGATAGAATATGTTTTCTTTGGTTCAACAACACCTTGAAAAGCTTGATGCTTTATTACATCAAGCAACTTCAGGAAATGTAAAGGCCACTAATGTTTATGATGATGAAATTTTAGATCTCCTTTTGAATAGGTTAGAGAATTTGAATGTTGAAGCTCAAGCGTATTTCAATAAATGGACAATTGATAGGAAAAAGTTAAAGTGGCAAAGGCTGCCCAAGTAGTTGTAGAGGTAAGTCATCAATATTTTTTAAATTAATTTATTTTTTAACACATTTAGACCTTTATTGACTAACATATTTTAAATTTTTGCTTTGCAGTCCAATTTTGAGAATGTCAAGAATCAGGTGGAAAGCATGAAGGTGTTTTTGGCCATGACAAAGTAGAGTCTACAAAATGCTATCAAATTCAAAGAACGATTTTATAACACCATCAAAGAGAATAATGCCCTCAGGAGAATAATCATTAAACATAATATGGATCCAAACATTTTTCTCAAGGAACATGAGAAAGAAATACCTTTGAAAGAAGATCCAGCTAAAGAGGAGAGGGCATTGATAGATAGTTTGAAGATTGGTGAGGCGAACTTGAGGAGAGTTGGCACCCTACAAGGAGAAACTTCTAGAATAGGGGGCAATGAAGAAAGTCTACCTCAAGCTACATTAGAGGTAGCATCTGGGCAAGGTCATGAGGAAAAGCAGTTGGATCCTTCAATTGGGTGAACACCTAAATCGGGCCTTGGAACCGAATAGTATCAAAGTGGATGCACAGTTCACTAGTTTTGTAATGAAAATTTATTCGAAATAAATAAAAAATATTTTCTAAATGTGTGATATTTTTGTATCATTGTTTTGTTTTATTAAATCTTTGTAGAGATTTACAATTTCTTGCTATTGCAACTATGGAAATAGGTGTTGAGATTTAAATTGTTCATTTGCTTGTTGTTTTCTAAAAAGGTGTTGATTGAATAAGATCCAATTTCTTATATGTTTAATGTAGTGCTAAAGGATTCTTTCAATTCAGCACAAACGAATGTGTCATTAAGAAGTTTAAGTTTCACTTTATTATCAATAAGCCATCCAATGTTTAAAATACTCAATAAAGCAAAGCAAGGCTATAATATAAAACATATAATTTTGTGAAAAAAGGGTATGATATAAAATTAAAAATTTTATTACAAGTATGGCATATTATTTGAAAAACACATCAATCCAAGGAAAAATTCATAATTCTGAACAAAGGGTATGACATTATTTGAAAAACTCATCAATCCAATGAAAAATTCATAATCCTAAACAATGTACATGTATGACATTATTTGCAAAACTCATCAATCCAAACAAAAATTCATAATCTTGATTCACAACATCAGGATTATATAAATATCATGCAATATGTGTAAAATTCATCTATCCAATAGAAACCATTATCCTAAAGATATTTGTTGCAAAAATAATGCAAATATTACATTGGAGGAAGTTGAAACAAACAATTCCCATCTTGTCCTAAATCACTTGTATGCATAGTTGATCTTTGTGTCTCAACAATCTGATCACTGTAGTTATCATTTTCCTCATCATCATCAATATTCGTGATACCTCTTCTATCTGCTATAGATTTCCAATATGCTAGAGCTCTCTCATAAGGAAACTTGTCCACCTCATAAGATGAGACATATATTCTCAAGCAATTTTCTAAATTTTTATCTAGTCTATTATGAACTTTAGATTTCACAAAATATAATGCACTAAAAACCCTTTCATCTTCCACTGATCCCAAAACCATTGTTTGACACAATTCATATAAGCGAAAATATTCGCTCATCGTATGTTGTAAAACACTACTAGGGTACAAATTTTTCCACAAACGTATAATAGAACCTGGTTCACTAGGATTAGTCAAATGTGAAATTTGATCAACCATTATCATTCCAAAATATGAGGATTGATTGGTCAAAAGTTCTTTATTCAGAATACCATTGATCTCAGTATCGTTGACTTCTACACGTTTAGCAAAATGTTGGATAAGTGTACCCATATATTTTATAAACAAGTCATTTTTACTGTTATAGTCTGTTCTTGAATCCCAAAATATGGGGTTAACCACACCCATCGCTTCAAGCAACTCATCTCTTTGAAAATGGTTTTTGATTTCTTTTGTCAATGTTTCTACTATTTTTCTCAATTTAATCCTTGTATTCAGTAAAAATTCATCAAATTTGTTGTATGTGATTGACATCTGTTCAACATATTTAGTAACTATATCCAATCACTTATCAAAATAATATAAAGGTATCTCTTTTTCATGAACATTAATACAAAGATGATCGTTGATGTTGAACTTCAACAAACTATTTTGTTCATTGACATTTGTTAAAGTTCTCCAATCATCAAACAAAGGATCCATAAAATTTTCACTTGACAAGTATAACATATCAATACGCATACAAATTTGTTTTCTAATCTTGATGAAATCCACAATATAAATGGATCTTTGTTGTGCAAGTTTTATCAATGTATTCATTTCATGCAACATTGGAAGAATACCACATAAAGTGAGTAGCATTTCCAAGTCTCTCATACGATATAGCAAATATTTTGCTTTATCAACTACCCTCCGATTATCATACATAAAGCCTACTAAGGATTTATATTCTTTGAAAACTCTTGTTGCAGGTTGAAACAATGAAATCCACCTAGTATCTACATCTTTCAACAATTTTTTACCTTCTGTAAGTCCTAGTGCAAACAATTGAAACTCTGCAAACCTTTTTGGACTGCACAAAAAATAAGCATGTACTTCATGGATGAGTTCTTCGACTCTTGCAACATTTTCAAATGTGCTCATAATTTTGTATGCAAGATTCATTCTATGAGCCATGTAGTGAATTGGGATCAAATATGGGGTAACTAATGTTTGAAGTCGAACACAAAGACCATTTATGTTACCTTGCATTATAGCAACACCATCAACTCCAACACATATTAATTTACTGGCTATTGTTGCATCATCCATTCCAACAATATCCTTTAAGCTAGTAACAACAACATTGTAAATATTTTTAGCATTACAATTTTCCACCATCTTATGTATTGCTAGCAAATGAGGTTGCCTTACATGATTTTGAAAGGTGTAAACATGCATGCAAATCCAAGATGTGTTGTCAACAATAGTTACCTCATCAATAGAAAGTGAAATGAAATTAGAATTTTTAACTTTCTCTTTCAGATCCTCCTTCTCAACCAAAGATAGACATTTTACCATTTCCCAACCACTTCGATCTGACCAATGGGCACTGGGAAGGTTTTGTACATCAACTAGTTGAAAGAGATGCTTAAAATCAATAAATTCTGACATAGGTCTACCTTTTTTAAGAATAGTAAATATGACAGCAAACTGCAAGCTTTTTGAAACTAAAGTGGTTTTATGAATTTTTTGAAACTATGCTGGAATCATTCCACCATTCTGAGCTAGTGTTTATTTTTGTTTCATCTCTTTGTCATAGTCTTCTACATATCTGACATGTATGCATTCTGATGCATCCTTCCACCTAATTATTTTCTTAGTTGTTCCATCAGTTTCTTTTACTATCATATAAACTTTCCCACAATATTTTTCTATTGTATCCAACTTAAGTTGCATCTTATGATCTTTCCCTAGTTTCCAACTACAAATAATGCATCTACATTATGTTGGTGTATCATTACTATTTTTGGTTGCACTGGTTCAATAAATAGATATTTTGATGACCATTCAATCTAAAATGACCTTCCAATAGTCCACCTTGTTAACTTTCTACGTTTAGGTTTCTTAGTCGAAGATTCCCCAGAAGTGTGCATTTGGTTAGAATGATCATTTTCATTTTGGATTTGTGTGCTAGTTTCAGGATTCTGTTCAAGTTGTTGCATGTCATTGTTGATCAAATTTTCATGATGTATCTCATCCTCAGGAATATCTTCTAGTGGAGGCATATTAGGATCAATTGGGTATTCTGCATTCAAAGATGTTCTATATCATTTTTTGAAATTACTTATTAAAATTACTATTAAGTAGGTAAAATGGGTATGTACCTTGTAACTGTGTAGGTTTTGATGCCTCATTGGATTTTGAGATATGGCTAAAATATTTTAGGATACTCTTTTTTCCAGAAGATTTTTCTCCCTTGTTTCCATTGGGAGTTGGAGCCATTGTACCTATAAAGGAAAATGTTAGAAAAAGAAAGTGAGATTGAAAAAAATTGATTTCAATCACATGGCATTAATTGTGTGGTTGTAAGTTCATTGTTTTGAAGCATAAATGATGCTTTGAATTATTGCAATGATCTTTGATTTTTTTCATCCATTTGTAAGTTGATTGGTATTAAGATGTGGATATCACTTGCTAACATTTTAACAACATGCCCCAGGCCGACCCAATAACATTATAGCTACAAGCACTTAAAAGGATAGGCAAAGCAAATATGCTTTTGTAACTTCTATAACTTACATTGAAAGGAGATAAACTTTTCAAAGGAAAGGTAAAGCAAATATGCTTTTGTTCTATGGTATAGATATTGATGAAGAAACACTAACATGCATTGCTACCACCACTGAGATTATAGATACAAACAAAAGGAATCAAATAAGGCCTAACTGGTGATTTTTCTAAATTTAATTTTCTTTGAAGTACCCATATGATCTTCAGACAACTATTAATAACTACCTAATAGCTTGCAATATTTTTTTGAACCAAAATATTCCAACATAATGCAAAAGAATTAAAATATAGAAGAAAGAATCATATCCTTATTAAAAAATTTATGGCAAACAAGTGGAGCATAGAAAGAAATCATGGTCTACCTATCATTGGTTGTGTTTGTTATGCCATCGATCATCTTCGTATGCTATCGATCATATTCGTTATTCCATCAATCATCTTCACTATGCCACTGATCATCTTTGCTATGCCCTCGATCATCTTCCCTATGCCATCGATCATCTTTGTTATGCTATCGATCATCTTTGTTATGCCACTGATCATCTTTGTTATGCTATCGATCATCTTCATTATGCCACCTATCATCTTCATTGTGCCACTGGTCATCTTTGTTATGCCATCGATCATCTTCGATATACCTCTAATCGTCTTCATTATGCCACCTGTCATCTTCGCTATGCCATCGATCATCTTCATTGTGCTAACAATCATCTTTGATATACCTTCAATCATCTTCGTTATGCCACTGGGTGTCATTCGCTTGTAGTCTTTTCTATGCGATCGAGCATCTTTTGTTTGTAGTCTATTCTCTGTGACCAAGCATTGTTCATTTGTAGTCTTTTCTCTGCTTCTCTACTTTCGCTTATTTTTTGGCTTCTCTATTGTCGATCGAGGAGAACCAATGTTTAACATGTATGTTTAGGTATATATAGTGGGGGTATAATAGGTGAATTTGTCTAGGTTAATAAAATTATATATAATTTTAAGGCGAAAAGGTCCAAAATCTAGGTGGGAAGGCTGGCGATTTAAAATTTAAATCGTAAAAGTATTATAATTTTGGGGTGAACCAACCCTAAAAAAATTTCTCCCAAAAAATTTTGGGTGAATGGACCGACGTCCAGGGTCCCCATATTCGCCAATTTTAAATTTCAAAAATCCTAAAATTCATTAATTTACGATAATTCACCGCTATGCATAACCTTGACCAAATTAATTTTAAGATTGATAATTGAGATATCATGACCTATATTGGGTTGTGTTAGAATGTTGATCTATTCATAGGTTACTACCAATATTAAACTAATAACTATGCAATTCCCTTGGGAGGTATGGATATTGTGTTGGGGTGCTCTTGGATGAGAAATTTAGGGCTAGTATTGTGGGTTTCTCCAAACTTTAGATGCATTTCACCATCAATAATAAGACACACACTATACAAGGAGTAAATGAAGGGAAACCCAATATCATGACATCCCATCAAATACAATGGCTAATTAGAAAGTGCCATAGGGTAGTAGTTGAAATATTTTCCAAATACAATTATGACATGCAAGATGAAAAGATACCCCCAAATTATCAACTATCCTCACCAAGAATTAGAATTTTTTTCAAGAGTCAACTCAGCTACCTCCTAACCGACCAGAGGATCATAGGATAATTTTTTTATAAGAGATCCAAACCCCAAACATATGACCATACAGGTATCCCTACCATTA
This sequence comes from Wollemia nobilis, assembly GCA_028583015.1. Taxonomy (NCBI): domain Eukaryota; kingdom Viridiplantae; phylum Streptophyta; class Pinopsida; order Araucariales; family Araucariaceae; genus Wollemia; species Wollemia nobilis. Next base: position 1,289,115 of record JAQPPZ010002189.1, on the reverse strand, counting down.
GAAAAATGATATCAAGAAGATGGTGGAGTTATTGGATGTAGTATTTATCCACCCTAGTACAAGTCCTTTTTTTACCCCAATATTACTAGTACATATGAAATATGGATCATGTGGGATGTTATGGAGTTTCTTAAACTTAATAATATCACCATCAAGGATACATTTCTCATACCAATGATTGATGACTTACTAAATGAGATACATGGGGTACAATATTTCACCAAGTTAGACCTTCAATCTGGGTAAGCTTGGTCCAAAATTTGCCTAGTCAATAAATCATGCCCTAGACTTTGGCCAATATTGGATGACTAGGATTTCTTCCAAGTTCATCCTTCGAACAAGGTTGGCTCCTCAAAATATTTGTAAAATTAAAATAGGTTTTAAGAATAAATAGAGAAATAGAAGGGTTAGAAAGAAATAAGGGTTTGAAAATTCATTAAATATAGACGGGATATAGCATAATAGCAATGAACATATATAACATATCTTACATAATTAACTTCAAATGTAGCCTAATAGACTAGCCATAACTCAAAGCATTTATAGAATTTATTAAGCACTAGTTACATGCCTTAAATATTCCAAATACCCTATGATAAGCAATTCAATTAGTGATCCAAAAAGAAAAATTCACTTTAGAAAAATTCACAAATCACAAAGTCTAATAAAAATGTATGAACGCATAGCATTCATTTAGAGAAAACCTAAAAATGCAATCCAAATTGGAGGACAAACAATTTCAATTTACATTAAATGGAAGTTAACATCATACTGTATACAATCAAGAAAATGTTATAGAGTTGACCCTCATTATGAGGTGCATTAGCTATTTATAAGCTACTACATAAATCTTGTAGCTCAATATTTTCAAAAATATGCTACAAGTCCATTAAAAATAGCCTAGAAAGGAAATATCATGGGAGTAGATTTCATTTTATATTTTGTACCAATTAAATGTATGTGTTGTCAATGTGGTTGGTCCAAATTTTATCTTGCACCTGTGAATGTAAAGGCCTAACTTTTAACTAATTTAAAAATACAAGTCTTTACAACCAAAAAAATAGGTGGATAGGCACACCCCAATATGTAGTCACAATAACTCGAGTGGATTTAGGTAGCATTACTCAAAATAATAAAATAGGTTTAAACCCATCACCAACCACAACACCAAAAAGCATGCATTAAATCATGTCAATTATGGAGGTATGCTCACGAGGTGAGTGTCCATCACCTTCTAGATGCTAAAAACCAATATTAGAAGGAATGGAAATGATCCACCCATCCTCCCTAGGCGTGCCAACATTATCACGTGTACCAGAACCATCAATACCATTAGAGACAAGATCAAGAAGGTTTTGTAGAAGGTACTTGGATGACCGTACATGGGGTATTATCCCAGTGTTGCATAAGAGTGTGAAGATGTTTCACCTCTATATGAACTTTCTCCACTTGAACTGAAATATGGAGCCAAAAATTAGAGTAAATTGTGCACTTATCAGCAATTGAAAATTCATCTGAACTATGCTACTGAGAAAAGAGAATTTTGTTATGAGTTTTCCAAATATGAAAGAGCACACTGATGTGAAGAATGTTCCACACTTCCAACAAGGGGAAGGAAAATTCTAGTGGGTCACCACTCAAAACATGATGTGAGGTGAATGAATTGGCCATATGAGGTCAAAAGAATATCTCAAGCCAATCCCAGGCCATTCGAGCTTTCCTGCAATGCCAAAAAATATGAAGTGGGTCCTTTGAAGCACCACAAAAATGACAGGAAGAATTCTCTATTCTAAGGTAGTTTAATATTTGTCCAAGAGGAAGGCCATAGGATAAGAGGCTCTAAGAAAATAAAGCTTGTTTGGGTTCAATATATCCTACCCAAACCATTTTAAATCTTATACTCCAATGAGTTTGAGTGGAAATAAGATCCCATCGGGCATTGAGTCTTTGAACCATAGGGACATAGGAAGTAAGCCAATAATACCCTAACTTAGTTGTGTAAGTAAGAAGTGGGGTTTTCTTAAACCATCCCTAATCAGACCACCAAGGCTTTTGAGAATGTCTACAAATCATGGGCCAAAGGGAAAATGGGATACAGTCCAAAGTAGTTTCATAAGTAATCTTATCATCTAGTCATAGACCAAATAATCTCCTAAAATAATCCCATGGGATCCAATCCCTAGAATGTCTTGAAAAAAGTCTACCACTATTGAAATCCCTTTCCTAAAGAACCACTGAGCATGAATCCATTGCATGAAAGCAAGAGGGGAACCTTGAAGAGTAATAAAATGTGACCACCAAACATTATAAGTGGAAATAGAAGCACCTTTTTGATACCCATATGATGAGGTTTATTTTAAAATTAGGTTTTATTATTTTTAAAACCTTAGGAAATAGACTATTTCCTAATAAATAGGTCAATGTGAGCTTCTAATATCATGTATGCTTCTATATTATGTTATTAGCTAATATTACATAATTAGTTTTTATCACCTATCATAAATATAGGATCTGTACATGGCATTTAGGTGCCTATAAATATTTGTGAATAAAATAATGTTGGCATTGGATTTTGATCCATATCATTTGGTATCATAGCCTTGTGGCTTCAAACCTATGAGGGGGAATTTCCCTCGTAAAAATTCTCCTTCTTCCCCTCTTTCCTTCTCTTTTCAATTTTTGCAAAATTTTCTTGATGTTCTGCAAAATATCGCTGAGCAATTTTTGTAATTGTTGCTTGACAATTTTTTTGTTGGCAAAAATTTTTGTCAATTTTCATCAACAACTGTTTGTTGATATTATAGGGTAACAATTTTTGTTTTAAAATTGTTGCCATATTGCTACTGATAATTGGCAGCAATTTCTATTACTCCAAATTATTTGCAGGTAGACTACCTACCTTTTCTTTGTAGATGTGATTGTCGATCAGCCCTGCACACTAATTGAATCGGAACATCCAACTTCCCGTAGCAGCCGACCAAACCTGTCGTTTTCCATTTTTGCTTATTCTCTACCTTTTTTGTATATTTTGACTAACGAGGAGCATCGATTATGTCTACCTCCCCTAAAGCATGATCTGACACTACAATTATGATCTGCATAATCCAAATACATATGTTCCTTTTTAACGCACTTCGACCGAACTCCGATCTACTACCAACGACTAAACGTGCACGTCATAAGGAAGTTGTCCAATGTGGTTGCACGTTTTTGGTTCATGGAAAATATTTTTTTCTAGAATAGGTATGTTGAATTCCATATCCACGTAGCAATTTTTTGATGAGTGCACCTCTTCAATGAGTGCACCCCTTCAATGAAGGAATTAACTTTTCTCTTGTGTGTTAATTCCTTATCATTGAACCCTTATTCAAAAACAAAGTGTTGTAAAATGAAGTGCATTTTCGGTTGAATTTGACACTCCTTATAATTACTTTCATCCTTCAAGACTTTTAAAAGTAGACTTTTTCATGACCATGGCCCTTCTATTTTGATTCCTTCAATCATAGGAATCTTTGGGTACTCCAATTTTGGAGTTGTTGTTGTCTCTTCTTTTGACCATGGCCCTTTTTATGTGATCATGGATATCACATGGGTACTCCACACACATTGGAGTTGTCTTAGCCTTTTGTGGCTTGTGTCTCTTAGTGGATTTTAGCTTTTCAGCTTCGTTCATGTCTTCATCAACAAGACTAGCAACACTTCTTCGGGTAATATTACATCAAGCTTTTGCATCAGCTTCTACTTCAGCTACTTCAAGATTGATTGAAGCATATGAGGAGATCCATTTTACTCCTCTTACTTGGTGCATTCATAATTTGGTGCATCATGTCCTATTGTGGACTTTATTGGGCTACACACCACTTGTTAGCTTTTGATAGCTATTATCCACTTGCATTTGTGGATATTTGAGGAGTCACATTACTCCTCCCCTTTGGGATTTTTGGATTTGTAATGAAGTGCATCTTGATGGTACCCAAAACTTCATCCTTTTATATCCCACTTGGGAATTTTTTAAGGCATTCACTTCACTTCATGCATTCCATGAGCCAAATACTATAGAGATTCAACACTTTGGACAACACATTTTTGAAGACTACAGAGATTCGACACTTCAACACATGCCTACTTGTGTCTTATCTTCCACTCTTCCTCCACCAATTATAGTCACAAGATGCTTGCTTGGCAGTATTGTTTGTACTTAGTTTTGGGTGCATGCTTATGGTTCAACATGATTGGTGTGAAGAGTTACTCCTTAAAGATTGAACGACATTTTGACAAGGCCCTTTTTTAGCATAGTAGTGTTCATTCCTACATGCTTGAGGCTAACCCCAGTGGCAATAGCATTTGAGATCCCATTGGGTTTCCTATATGGACCCTTTCAACATTGAGCATGTGTTTTGCTCATTGTTGCTCCCTTTTATGGAGGCATGGTGATCTCTTTTGGGCTCTTGTACATAGTCTATATCTCTTCTTTTCTGAACCACTTTGGAGGATTTATGGGGCACTTGTATATCTTCTCCTCCACTTCTTTGTAAAAGCATTGGAGTCCAATGCTTCTATTTTTTGGAGGAATGATGAGGTTTATTTTAGTATTAGGTTTTATTATTTGTAAAACCTTAAGAAATAGGCTATTTCCTAATAAATAGGTCAACATGAGCTTCTAATCTCATGTATGCTTCTATATTAGGTTTTTAGCTAATGTTACGTCATTAGTTTTTATCACCTATCATTTAGATAGGATCACATATCATAAAGATAGGATTTGTACATGGCATTTAGGTGCCTATAAATATTTGTGAATAAAATAATGTTGGCATTGGATTTTGATCCATATCACCATCCCCTAGACAAGTCAACCAGGGCTTAATTTTCTCCCAAGCACTCAATATGCTCTGAATGACAAATGAGTCTTTAATTTTAAATAAGATAGGAGCAACCAGGAGGGATGTAAAATTCATGTCTTTCAAAGCCTTCCTGCAAAGAGGTAAACCAGTGGAGATGCAGTGTCGAATGAGAATTTTCCAAGATTCAAAAACACTTAAGGCTCGAAGAATCCATTTATAAGATAAAGCAAAACCTTGTCTTTGACAATCATGCAGTCCCATACCTCCTAATTTTTTGGGAAGATAATAGATTTCCTAGGCAACTCTATGAAACCCTCATTTATGTGATGAGTTAGCCCAAAGAAAATCCCTTAAAATATTTTCTAACTTTTTATAGTAGGATTAAGAACGGACCCAAAAAGATGAATAGTACACATGAGTAGAGGCAATAATTGTGGAACACACCTGAAACTTACCAGCTAGAGTAAGTTTTTTGGTGATCCAAAAGGAAATTTTTTCTCTAATTTTTGTAAAACATAATTCCACAATATAGCAGGGGAACTCTGGAAAGAAAATGGGATGCCAAGGAATTTAAACATCTCCCCTGGTTGGATCCAATGCCACTGGAAGCTTTCAAGCCAACTTGGAAGAACCAAAGAGGATGTTCTATAGCATGAGGTCTTCCTCCATTGAATGCTAGATTTTGATGCATTGCAAAATATATCCAGACAATCTAGAGTCTCTTTGATAGAGCGTCCATCCTCACGAATAGTCAAAAAATAATCATCTGCAAAATGTCCATTTATAAGTTGAGAAGATTCTCTAGGTAAAGAAATACCCCTAATATTACCTTGAATCACTTGGTTAGCAATAAGGTATCCAAAATCTTCAGCTGTAAAAATGAAAATAGAATGAACCAAAGGACAACCATGTCTAAAATATCTAAACAATCCAATTAATCCAAACTAACAATTGTTCAAACTAAGCATAGTTGAAGCATCCGTAAAAAGCGTACTAACCAAGCTCAAGAAATGTGGTCCAAAACCAAGAGCTTGAAATATGGTAAGGATGAAATTTCGTTCAATCCTATCATAGGCTTTCTCAAAATAAATATTTATGAAAAGAGTATTTTTTTGAGTATCTGTAGCCCATTCCATGCCCTCTCAAACAACAATTATATTATCTATAATATATCTACTTTGCACAAACCGAGTTTGCTCAAGGTGAATAATAAGTGGCAACAGAGGTCTAAGGCATAAGTCCAAAGCCTTAGCAATAATTTTGTAACTCGCATTGAGTAAAGTAATAGACCTCCAACTGGTGAGCACTTCTACATCCCCCTACTTAGGGATGAATTTGATATTTCCATTATTAATTATAGAACCTAAAGAGCCAAAAGCCATTGCTTCCTGATAAACATACAGTAAATCTGGGCCAACCATGTCCCAATACTCCTTATAAAATTCACAAGGAAACCCATCTAATATTGGAGATTTATCATTGGCCATCCTGGATAGGGCTTCAGCAAGATCATCCAATGACAAAGGATGCTCATAAGCTTCCTTTTGAAGAGTTAAAAGCTTCTCAGGAATAGCTACACAACAAGCTTGAATTGTAGTCTGTCGTTCAGGAGTTAACTCCTGAGAAGCAAAAACTTTCTGATAATGATTGACAAAAACTTTAATAATATTAGGAAGCAAAATCTAATGAACCCCTACATCCTGAATAGCATTGAATTGAATGGATTATCTCAAGGGCTTTATTTTTTGAAAAAATTCTTTTGAAACCCTATTGCCAATTTTCATCCAGTGAAGTCGAGCACGAATTTGAGCTCCCCTTGCTTCATAAAGCTCAATTTTTTTAAGCTCATGCCTAATACTTGCAACTTGGGATTGAAGAATAGAGCTTAGAGGGCTTGCTTCTAGTCTTACAAAAGCACGAGCTAGTTCAGCTTTAAGGGTTGCATTAGAGATTTGTCTCCACTTGGCAACTTCAACTCCTAAATTCCTGATAAAAGTAGTTGTTCTGGAGATAGATTCAATCCACCAAGAAATTCTACCATGAATTCTAGTTGGTCTAGGAACTAGATTCCAAATCCTATGAATATGAGCAGACGTAGCTTGATGTTTCAAAAAATAAACATTCAGATAAAACTGAGACTTGAATTGACGAGGCAAATGTGGAGAACAAGATATGGAAAACACAATGGGAACATGATCAGAAAGGGTGGTATCAATAACAATTGAACTAAAGGGCGGAGAAGCTGACAAGCAATGAAAATGAAAATAAGAATATTCATATAGCATAGCTCTATCAAGCCGCTTCAAAATACGGGCATTGTCAACTTGAAAGTTGGACCAGGTATACCACATAGACTCAAGAAAATAAGAGGGTATAAAGTAGGAATTAGGGTCACTCAACCCAATATTATTTTTGAAAAAAAACCATGCTTCCCACTCACCAATATTCCAAAAAATAGGGAGAAATCCAATTTTATCAATCGATGTCTCCACCATATTGAAATCACCACACACCATCCAAACTGCTTTAGGTAGGGAAAGAGCAAGCCATTACCATAAAGCACACATTTTTAGCACATTATTAGAATCATAAACATTAATCAAACCAAAATGGATACCACCAACTTCAAAAAGAGTCCAAACTGCTTGATTTGAGGGGTCCACCCCCCATGTGACAAGATGAGAATGCCATCTAGGAGAAATGAAAGTGACAACTCCTCCTCTACCAGGAGTATTATGGGAATAAAAAAACTTACTTTCCAACCATAAGAAAGTACAAGTACTATACAAAATGAAGTCAGCAACCTTAACTTCTTGCAAACACAAAAAATCCAAAATGCCATGCAAGCGAGTAACATTCTGAATCTCTCTATGAACCTAATATTTTTGGACTGGATCCGTCAGTCCTCTTACATTCTAGGACAAAAAAATCATTACGAAAGATCGACGTTCATTCCCTTGGAAACATCTTCAAAATATCCCAACTCTCCTAGGGAAGTGTACATATTTACTAAGAAATCATTCATTATTTTCCCTAAGAAAGTTAGTTTTTTGTCTCTTTTCTTGATGTAACCCCTCACAAGCCAGACTACATGAACGCCGGGACCTGGAGAATGACACATCCTCCGATAACGCTTGCTTAAGAATGGAAGGAGCAAGATCATAGGGTGAAGAAGATACTAGATGTGGTGAAACTCCATCTGAAGTAGGTATACAAGGGGACCCTCTTAGTGCTGAGGGAGACAGCTGCACTAGAGCAGTTGGAGCCGAAAGGGATGGCATGCATGGTGCTAAAGGTTTTTGTACCAGAGGGTTGGAACTAGAAACTCCCTGCGACATCGACTACTTAGGTGGATGGTTTTTTTTTTTTTCATTATAGTCCATTCATCTGGAGGATTCTTGGCTCCTAGAGCTGGAACTATCAGAGCAAGGGGAGGAACAACAACATTGCGTGATTTGAACTTATCAACCATAAGTGGACAATATTTAATTTTGTGTTATGTTGATTGACAACGGTAACAGGTATTGGGCAAATTAATATGCACAACATGTTGTGTAAAAACCTTATCACCAATCTTCAGTTTAATAGACTTAGTAAGGTCCTTGGAAATATTAATTTTGACACACACATGCCTGTTAGGGAAAATATTATAAAAAAATTTTGGTTCTAAGTAGACCACCTTCCCAAGGGTGGAAACAATACTTTGCAAGAATGGCCAAAGGGCTATCAGAAGACCAGGGAACTCAACCCAAACATACACTTCTAGAGAAGCCTCATCATTGACAAAGAAATATCTAGACCACTATTGAAATATAAGCAAAGAGCTTCGGACATACTAGGGACCCTGACTAAAAACTTCTTATGCATGTTGAGCATCAGCAAAGCGAAAAATAAAAAACCCCTGTGACAAATTTTGGATATTCTCTATCCTAATGCCATAAGGTTGTCAATACTATTTAATCCAATATCAGATCAAAGTATCATTTGAGATACAACCCAAGAAATATCCTATCATGGTATGCTCTTCTAGCCACTTGCATGCATTATCAAACTCAATAACAGGAATTTCAACAACAGGATTGGCATTGTTATCTTGTGGAAAAATTTTAGTACGAACTTGTGAGACCTCTTCCCTAGTAGCAGCCATGAAATAGACAAAGGCAGATTCTCAGCTCCTAGGGTTTTATCAGCTCCTAGGGTTTTCACTATCTTGTACCTTTGGCTCACGTGCCACTGAAACTTCCTATTAGAGATATAATTTTTTATGTCAAAGGCATTGACTCAAACAACTGGTAAGCACTAGGGTGATTACAACTTTTGATAAAAGTTATCCAGGTGAAAGAGACATTCCCAGATGATTTTGGATCGATTTTAGAGTTTGCAGTGAAGTCAGGATTTCTCCATTTTAATGAAGGTATTTTTAGAAAAATCCATGGTTTTGGAAGTATTTTTCTAATACCATTCCATTAGAGAATATGTCTTTACACTTTTTGGTCCTTGCTTTAATTATTTGGGCTTTTTTATTTTTGGATCTTTGCAACATTTTTGCTAACGTAGGTGTTTTGAAAACTTAACTTTTGTGTCACTTGTTTGATGTTGAGGTTGTGTCATCTTGGTTTTGTTTCATTTGAGTGTTTTTGCACATTTTCATACTTCCATAGCCCTTTTATTGATGTCATCTCTTGGAAAATATTGAACTCGCTCAATATTTGATTTGCACATTATCATAAATTTTTAAGGCTTAACCAATTTTTGTTTTGCTACAATAGACCATGTTTTATTATTTTTGAATGATCCTGGGCCCTTTGTATGTTACCCAATCACCTTGGAATATAACTCTAGAGTTCTATATTTGAATCTCTATGGACTTGAATGTGTTGCTATAATGTTTATGCTATTTTCAAGATGATTTTCCTTTACAAAATCTTGGCAAAAGTTTGGCAAAATGGCAAGTCAAGGGCTTGTGAATGTTAGTTTCATTTTGACCTACATTCTTGGTGCCTTCTAGGGATTTTTTCTTGTGGAAATGGACCTAGAAATACTTATTCATTGGTTATGGAGTCAAAAAATTCAAGAGATAGCAAAATTTTAGAATGATGGAAGGGAAGGAAAACATGAATGTGAGAAGGGTGATGATTGATGATAATGGATACTATATATTGGATAGTAGGGACAATAATAATAAAGCAATAAAAAGGTGGTTGAATGAAGTATATGTAACAATTGAATGAATGGAGGAAGGAAGGGTGTATGTAACTAGAAGTAGGAAATGAAAATAGAATGAAATCTGGGGAGAAGGAAGGAAAGGATGGGGAATAGAGGTACCTAAGTAGTTTTTTTTTTTTGCATAGCCCACCATAGCTAGGAGTTACTTTAGACTTAGGTAAATTGCCTTAGGTGAATTTTCCAAGCACTTGAGGATGATGTCCTTCTATTGCTTTTTTATTTCTTTGTTCTTTACAAGACTACACAAAACTCTTCTTCAAACTTTATGGACTACTTGTACAGGTTCCTTCTAATGCTCCCAAACTATGCATGGTGATCTAGGAACTTACTTAGCCCAAAGTTCTATCCTAACACTACTTTGCCTTTTCTTGGGCTTATTTTCCCTTTAAATCCTTTTGATAGCTATGCTAGCTAATGCTTGCAAAGATTGTTGTTGTATTTGTCTAAGTCGACACACATTCCCAAAACTTTTGTGTGTGTGCATTTTTGTTTTGGATGAATGGCTTTCTACCAGTTAGATCTTCCCTCTTTGGACATTTTAATTTTGTTTGCATTATTGAGGTGCTAAGGTGTCATGTTGTGGATTTGATTCATCTTTTTTCTTTCATTGCATGTTAATTATCTCTTGACCAATATTTCCCTTATATTCTCAGTTTCCAAGACCTCTATGGCTTCACCTTGCCTTATTTTCTCACACCCAACCTATACTAGCTCTTGTTCTTGCTATTTTTCCTCAATAAATATATCTTCAATATTTTGCAATGCTTGGCATGTGATATTTTGTGTTTCTAGGATTGGATATTTGATCGATCTAGCATTATCATTAATCATTGTAGCCTAGAAGCCTTTTTATATGATGGGTCCTAATATCTTCTAGCCATTTTCTAGATTTTTTCTTGTATTGTAGTTAGTTTGCTTAGAAGTTTGTAAACTTGAGCTTCCATGATGAGCTCCTACCACTGGTTGAATTCTTCCTCACTTCTTGCAATTAGTTCTATTTGGGCCTAAAGTTCTTCCCTAGCATGGAATTGAATTTTATTCATCCCAGAACCCTAGAAATCCAAGACTTTTAGCTTCATTTTTTGGGACCATATTTTTTTTTAGCTTTTACCATCAGTTTATCTATCATTTCCCATCCTTGCTAGACTATTTTATTTCCTTCTATTAGATTATAGGTAATATATATTTTCTCTATTACACTCTCTATTTTTCATGGTTTCCCATAGCAGATCAATTATTTTCCTTGTAATTCTAAGAAGAGATTCAGTTTGTTTTTTCTTGTCTTCTAACTTAGCTTGGGCTTCTGTCAAGTCTATTTTTGTAGCTTTAGTGACTTTTATGCTAAACATCAAGTAGTACAAAATTGGATACACTTCAAGAGACCTCTAGAGGATTTTGTTCCATATTTTCTTCTTTGGTAAAATTAACACCTCTCAAGAGAAATAAAAAATTTGAGCCTTTTTCCTTTCTTGTCGTAGACCTTATGTCTATTCGTGGAAAACTTGAATCATGTCCTTTTCTTGTAATTATTAAGGAACTGGAAGCCTCATGATGATTTTTTCTAGATTTTGGATCTCATTTTACAAAGATTTATTTTCATTATTCTCCTCCTTTATTATTTCTTCTTAGCTTTTTATTTTGTGTCGTCTTGTTGCATTTGCTTCTTAGTCTATCACCTTGGAGGTATATTATGTTGACTTGAGTTTGAGTACTCTACAAAGTGTCCTCTAGCAAAACCTTGGTGATGTCTACTTCTTGTAGCAACATCTTATAATTTTTTGGCATCATCTCAAACTCGGACTTATTTACTTTTGGAATAGTTGCTACCCTTAGTTGTTGGCATGTGGTCAGGTCAACTACATTCATTAGCATTTGTGATGATTTTTTCTTTTATTTTCTTGGTGGATTTTCTTTCTACCATTTCTAAGCATTTTGTTTCATTGCTTTCATTTTATTGATAGTGATCATGGTTAGGTGTTCAAAAGGTAGTGATGTCATGAATAAAGATTGGAGAATGGGAAATGGAGATGAAGGAATTTTTTGGACTGTTGAAATAACATCTATGGAAGTTTATATTTTTAGAGTGGATGTGGTGTGGGGTGGGTCAGGTGTTTTTTACTCTTGGATAATTTACCTTGGTGAGGAACATGGTGGTGAAATATAAGAGGAGAGAACATTAGCAAGGATGAGAGGAGTAGTAGTTGTAGATATTTGATAAATTATACATGTTCCTCTTGCTTGAGGTTATTCTATAGTTGGTGTGATTACCTCCTATGTTATCAAGACTACACTCTATCCTTTAGCTTCCTTTAGCTTACTTTGCCCTTGTTCCTTCTTTTTTTAGAGGATAACACTTCCTTTTTATTTTCCCTTGTGATGGGGTTGAAGGATTAGGGGATTGTAGTCTCGGGCAAGGAGTCTCTCCTCTTTTAGGGTGGCTAGTACCAATTTCACTTATTTTTTGGTGTTACCCTTGCTTCTTTTGTAAAAATATTTGTAGGGTTTTATCAAACTGCCTATTTTTTTCTATGTTTTAACCCAATTTTTGCATGGCTTTAGCCACTACTTCTCATTATGGAAAAATATAGTGCTCTAGAGGTCTTGAAACAAAATATGGGGTGCTCTGTGTAACATTCTTTTTTTGGACTTGGTAATGTGAGCTCCTAGAGTTACATTTTTTGGCCTTCACTATAATGTGATGATTTCATATTTTAGATGTTATTTTCCCTAAACTTACCTCTATGTATCCCATTTTTCTCATATTTGACCCTTCCAAATACCTTGCTTGTTGGAATTAAGTTGGGATGAATGGCGAAGCTTCTTGGTGTGATTCTAAAGTTATTTATGACGATTCTTGTTTCTTTGGACTTAGTGCTTTTGGGGTTTTGGCTCACACTTCTTCAATGTGTTCTTACTCGAAATATAATTGTTTGATATCTTCTCCTTCTTATTCAATAGGATATTATTCTTTATTTTCTTCTTCTTCTCCATTGCTTCCAACAAATTTAGATTGAACCTACTCTTAGGATTTCAAGTATTTATGTTCTTATCATATTTATCTGAGAAATTTTTATCTATAGTTAGCCCAAATATTAAATTTTGTAAAGCCATGTTAACATTTTAGTATTCACCATTCCAAAAAAATTCCTTTTGTCCATTCTAGTTTTCTTTCATTGATGTTATCTTATTCTAAGTCAAAACATGATTTTTATTTCTCTCCATATCATAATCGTTCACTATATCATAGAAGTCTCTCTAAGGAGGTAAATCCTACATTTTTCTTATATTCCAATTAAGCTTGTGCTCCTTGAAATTATTCTAGAGTTTTCTATCTCAAGATGATTGACATGTTTGAACATTGGTGGTTTTCCATATTTAGTATTGTTGGTCTATTTTTTAATCTACCTAGTGGGTCATACTTCCATTTATGTAGTATTTTATGCAATTTGAACTTCTTGAGTCTATATTTTAGAACTTTACCTTGCCCTATTGCTATCAAAGTGATGGGCTCAAAACTAAATAGCAATTCATACATGTTGATCTTGTTTATGCTAGAGTTGTAGGCTTAGTTTGTATCATCCACCTATTGATAGTATTCCATAACAAATATCCATTCTATCACATAGTAGGGTAATAGAAATGGTTTACCATCAAAACTATATAATCTTATCAATGTTCCTTATATTAGGAAGTACCAATATACTTCTTCTAGATGAGGGATTTGTAGTTTCTCAACTACTTATTGAGATAGTTGGAGCAAATTTCCATATACGAGTTTTAATACAATATCCAAAAATTTCCTATTGAAATTATAGTAGGGGTTGGTGTAGACACCTAAAACACGTCATTTTGAGGAGACTACCTGAATGGACTCCTTTTAGACCACATAACCCACCTTGGGTAGCTTTAAGGCTAAAACAATGGTTTTCACCACTTAAATGGGCATAATTCCCCATAAAACCATGGTCATCTCGACCCAAGACGACCGCCAAACCATGGTCATCTCGACCCGAGATGGCCACCAAAAATTAAGTTTAAAAATAAAAGGGTGCATAATTGGTAGCCAAAACTACCAGTTAACCCTGCGCATGATCTCGCAAAAGGCATTAAGCACCCTACATGGGCCAAAATTAGAAAAATACATACAATTATCAATCACATGAGATTTCAGAGATAAGCATTCACTTTTCTTAATGTGAACTGCCTCTTTGCTTTTTCATGTAGGGTGCTTTTGCCATTTTTAGCTTCCATCTGAGAAGTCTATAAATTGGCACTCACCCCTTAGTTGAAAGAGATCCATAATTAAATTTTTTGAGCAATGAAGTGCTACCAAAATTGTACCTCAAGCTCAAGCTTTCGCATAATGAAGTGCTACCCTTTTTTATCCTCCAAGCCCTCTCATTGCTAAATGCTATGCTGTGAGATTACTACAAAGGATTGAAATTCATGCTCCCATATTCTGTACAATCAAATACCCTTGCTTCTATGATCGATCCAACCCATCAAGTCACTCTCACAGTGTAACAATCCATCGATAACACCCTTAGGTATCTCAGACGTCGTCCTGAACTCGACCATGAAGAAACACAATCTTGGGATAGTGATCATCTCAACCCGAGATGACCCGTAGACAAGGCCATCTCTGACCCGAGATGGTCTCGACCAGAGATCTGGTTTTTCACTTTTTCTTTATAGCATAGCTTAGGATCAATATTTTTATTATTTTTTACATTAGGTTATATTCTTGTTTATGCATTTCTTTCATTTCATTTATCGCATTCATCACATTTAATATGAGGCCCGATTTTTGTGGGCTCTTCATATACTTTTGATACGTTTCTAGTTTCTTTGTGTGTAGATTATAGGACCATAGATGATAAAGGAGCGCAAGATTCACATCATACTCATCGTGGTGGTCATGAAAACCCACCCCCAAATGATTTGTGTTAGCAAGAAGACCATTTAGTGCACCAAGATGATTCAGAGGGGATTAAAACCCTCCTATTTGTATTGATTGTATCACACTTATGAACTCCCTCAAGGGGATGTGATTGTAATATGTTTTGATAAAGATAAGTTATCATTAATAAAAAGGACCCAACTCATTCTTATTATTTTTATCATCGTGTTTTGATTACGTGCATGTGTTCATTATTGCTTTTACATCATTATTACTTTATTGGTGCATGGTTTTTGAGCTCTCATATGGCGATCATGGTGGGACCTAGTCCCTTTTTAGCTTTTTGATTGATTACTGATAAATTTTACTTTTATAGGTACACAATCATAACCATCTCAGGTCGAGATGACCCTTGTACTGCAACCATCTTAGGTCGAGATGGCCCCTAGAGTAGAAGCAAAATAGTAGAAAAAATGGGATATCTACATCAGACTTAGGATTTCAAAGTAAGTTTTTCTATCTTTCTCTATCCTATTTTTTGTAAAGAAAGATAAATCATTTTATGTTTTGTAAAGAAAATTAAGAAAATTTTCATTTATAGTAAAAATTGTAAAAGCTCTTTAGCTTTAGGTTAGTTTGATAGTGGTCATCTCAAGTCTAGATGACCTCTATCTGTGGTCGTCTCAGGTCTAGATGACCTCTGTTCATGGTTATCTTAGTGTAATATGGCCTCTATCTATTGTTGTTTGGTTTGCTTGCCTTGTTGCCTGCTTAAAGGTTGAATATCATATAGGGTTTTTTGAATATTAAATGTATATTTTTGCATTTAGTGAAAGATCATTTGTATGCTCTCTATTTCCTTTTTGCAAAAATTTTAAAATGAACCCACACACACATGAGGTAATATAACATTAGTTAGTTGGATTTCATCACCAATGATTGATAACAATCATGTGATGTGGGCATTCATCTCCCACTATGGATTGGCCCCTTTACAAACCATAGCAGCCCCCATGAGTGGCTTTTTAGACTTCATCATCAAAAAGTCCCCTACTCTTGGGTGCATCCTAGGGTAGGTTAGGATTAGATGCCCCTTAACCATAGGGCTCAATAATAAGTGGAATGTAGTTATCACTATTGTCCAAGCATACTTGAGTGTGAAGGAAAAGTCACATTTGGGCAAGTAGTAGGACTTAGATAGCACAACCTCTTTTAAGAGGTAAATTATTTCCTTAGGATACCCATCAACCATATCCAACATCCTAGGAAGATATTTTTGTCATTTGTGTTGCATTCCTCGATAGGGGGTGTGCACAAACTACCTTTCATTAGTTTTCATTTCATTTACCTATTAGTTTTCATAGGAATAGGATCTTAAAACCAAAACACACAAAAAAATCAAATAAAAATAAAAAATCATCAACAAAAATAAAAAATTCAAAAATACAAAAATACAAAAAATTACTTTCTTGCTTGTTTGTTTATTTACTATTTGCATAGTTTAGACAATGGTAACAACATGCAATCAAGCTCAATCAAGAGCTAGTGTTGTTGAATACCCACAAGGAGAAATGGAACATCTTTGATATAGTCTAGAGGACCTTGCCATTCCTGACTAGCACCTTAGCACATATCGTAACTTGAATATCTCATATAGGGAATCTGACCTTCAGGAAATCCCTATTCGAGAAGCACCCATAGGTCCTAAGTATGATTAGAAAGGAGACTTTCTTGATCTAGATACTTTGCTTGATTTCTATAAAAATAATCATCCACCCACTGAGGGGCCTAGTAGGGTAGTGTCATGCATTCACATCTTGGCTCATCCTAGAGATCCATTAGAAGTAGTGCAAGAGTACATCCCATACCAAGATGACTACTACCAAGATTCCCCAACTGAGCATCTATCTATAAATCAAGAACATGATCAAGAGGATACACATGTTAACCATCATTCTCACAAACAACCCATGTCGACTCTCACATTTGTTATAGATGAGGGTGACCTAAATCACCCCAATATGTTTCAAGAGAGACCATTCATTCAAGAATTTTGCACCTCTGTACCACTTAATTATATAGAGCTCACTTTCAAACTAGAATATTAGGTCAATGCGACCTTTAGGGATCATAAAAAATAGGTTGTAGATCCTACTAGGGGTGAGAGACAAGACAAGCCCATCCATATTTTAGATACAAGGGTAAATAGACCCCATACATCTGAGAAAATAAACTACACTCATCAGGCACCTAGGCCAAACCTTAATCGATAACAATAGTTGGATCAACTATGATTAGACCACCAATGATTAAATCAACAATGGGTGGACCAACAATGGTCACACCTACAAAGGTTGCATCAACAAAGGGTACAAAAAGAGTAGTTACAAAATGTATTGCATGAAATGGTACCTACACCTAGTACCCATAGGCTACAACAATGCATAAGGCACCCTATGCAATATCAAAACCTTCCACCATGGCCAAACCAAAATCATTCACCTCATGCATGACCAAATCAATTACCCATACATCCTCAAAGGCACCAATTTCCTAAATAAAATAGACCATACACTTATCCAGAGGAGTATGACCCTTATGAGGAACCATAGTTAAAATATCAAGAACCAATTGACACATACCTTGAATTACCTTATAGGGATGTGCATGTTGACAACACCCAACCACCTCTGCTTCCTCCTCGAGGGTAGAGGTGAGCGAATGAAATAATTTCATCGGATGCATATAAGTTGTTGATAGACCACATTAATTCCTTAGAGAAGCAAACTTCAGGTATAGGTTACCAAAAACCTACCTTGCATCAGCTTCACAACCAACCATTGCACCCATCCATGCCATCACCCCCATATCCTGAGCACTTTGAAATGCCAAAATTAGATAAATTCAAAGGAGAGGAAGATGCTCAAGAGCATGTCACTCATTTCATGAATGTATGCTTTCATCTTTAGGATGATGATGCCCTCATGCTAAGAACATTCCTAATAACTCTTGTAGGGCCTACTTTAGAATGGTATAATCATCTACCATGACATAGCATCCATTCCTTTGAACAACTTGCAAATGAATTCTTAGAATACTTTTCATTTAGCATCAAGAAAAAGGCAACATTGATTGACTTGTATAATCTTAGACAATTCAAAGATGAGCTAGTCATGGACTACGACAATCGATGGAGAGCAATAATAACCAAGTTACCTTTCACCTTGCCCATAATGGAGCTTACTAGATTATTCACTAGGAGTTGTTCAAAGCAAATCTCACTTTTATTACAACTCCAATAGTATCGAACCTTCGAGGAGGCCCTAGCATAGGCTAAGGTCATTGAGGACATTAAGGTCTAGGAAGGTGATATTAAGCTCTGTAAAAAGGAATGGATGAACAAGAATGCTAAAGGAGGCAACACACAATAGAAGGTGGCCCTAGTAAATCAAGTTGTTTTGAGTATCCCTGGATCCTCAAACCAAGTTGCACCATCACAACCACTAGCTTAGCCTAATTACTAGGCTCAACCTCCACCAACCCAATATCATCCACAATAGAACCAAAAGCAAGGCCAATAATGTCGACCACCATGATAATATACTCCTTTGCCAAAAATATTAGCATCAATTTTCAATCGATTATGTGAGGTGCATGCAATCAATCTCCTTGAGATCCATCCACTAGATCCTAATCAACCTAAATCAAAGTCTTATAGGGAGGATCTATATTGTGCTTACCATCAACAAAGGGGTCATGACATCCAGACATGTTACACCTTTAAAAATATAGTATATGATATGATCGAGAGGTAAGAGATTCAGATTGACAATCCTCTTGCCCCAAATAATCAAAACATAGGAGTCTTCAAAGACCCTTTTCCCACACATGAAATAAACACAACACCTACCAACCAAGTAGAACAATTAAAGTAGGTGAATTAGGTGCATGCCAATCCACCTCACCAAGAGTTTGTGGGGATGATTAGTATTGTCATAAGGAACCGATGATATCCAAATCAACCCACACCTAATGCGAGTCCTAATAACGTTCCTTCGACATCGCAGGCACCTCCTCAACCTAATCTGATTACACCTATCCCACCTTGACTAGTGCTAACAATAAGGAATAGACTTACCCAAAGTCTAAGAATGACATCGACTAGGCTCTCCATCTATGAGTTGATACAACAATCAAAGCCACATCGAGAAGCTCTAATGGAGATCTTGAAATTGATCAAATTACAACCATAAGATCCCAATACTTTTTCTAATTTTGTGGGGCAAATACAACATTGCAATGAGCCTACAATAAATTTTCATGACCATGAGATCAAGATTATACCCATTGACATATCGGATCCTCCACTCCATATCATCACTAGTATAGATCAGATCCCTTATAAGCATGTCTTGATCGACACAAGCTCCTCAATCAATATCATCACCACATCCACCCTTCAATACCTCAACCTTCCACCATCCCACATCACAACATCCACATTCACCCTCTAAGCATTCAATGATGCATTATGTTCTACCATCGAGATAGTAGTTCTTCCTATTCAAGTTGGACTAAAAATAATTCACACACTCTTCCATGTTCTAAAAGGGGCCATGCAATATAATTTGCTACTTGGTCAGCCTTGGATCCAAGACATGAGGTGTGTACCTTCAATATTACATCAATGCATTAAATACATACATGAAGGTCAAGTGCATTGTGTCCCTGTAGACTCAGAACCATTTAAATTTTGTAATATGGTCTCACATCCTGATGAGTCCTTTTTACCATCAATGCATCTGGAGGTCCAACCCAATCCACCCAACACTCATCAAAACCCTCCACCAAGATCTTCTATGTCTTCATCAAAGCAAAAATCATCATCAATAGACATAGAGAACCCTTCTCATGCATCAAATATTCCCACCAAAAATCTTGAGAAGGCACCTATATCATCACCTCCATTATCACCAACCCATACATCCACATCCCAATCATCGAAGCCGCCTCCCACACCTTTGATCTCAACCATTTCCACAATACCCATTCACATCTCCTATACAAAGGAAGAGCCTTCACCTCCCCCCCATCCCCATCATCATCACCCAACCCTTTACAAGTCACAATACATATGTCTAACCTAGTATTTGAGGAGTACATAGTACATAATATCACATTCACTCCCCTTATCGAGATAGTTCAAGACATAGGTCAACCTCCTATCATATCGTTACCCATTGGTATGATAGTTCCCTTAGGTTATCCATCGAATCAAATAAATTTTTTCTATGGGGGATTTGATGTTCCCTTAAATACACCCCATAGGATGGAAGAGGATGAAGAACCCTTTCAAGCCAACATCGAATATATGTCAAATCTATCCTTTGCATTACAATATTTTCATCATCCCATTGGTAAGGAAATGGCTTAGGTCGGTATGAGCAAGGTCTTTGGACCCCTCTAGAGCCCCAATATCAGCTACCTATGGATAAGTTTGGGCTAGGCTACTCCATACGTATGCTCGATGAACTCCTTGTCAATTCTCTCTAATGCCTAACTCTAGGTTGTGGAAGGGATATCGATCCTAATGAATATGTTGATCTAGGTTATAATAATTTTCTCAGCGACCATGTCCAAATCACTATGATAATCACAGAGCCTCTTGACCTTTTTGATGAAGAGTCTGAAGGAAATTGGGAGCCTAAAAATGATTGGATAGAGTTTGAAGAAGAAGAGAAGTTTGATGAAGACTAGGATGAAGAAGATGATGAATCTTACCAAGAGTATGATGCAATTTCTATTGCTTCAGCTAGCTTGAAGGATGAATCAACTACCATCGAGCCCCTCAATGATCTAGATGAATTTTATCTTCATATTTTTCCATAGTTACCATCATCCCTTATGCATCAGCTTCTCCCACTAGGGGACTCCATTGCTCACACTCCCCCTAGGCCACACCCTATCATTCCACCACCACTGCAACCACCCCTAGTACATCTACATCCACCCATCTTCGATCAACTTTTTCCACCAGAGAATGGAGATTATCCACCAACCATCAATATGATCTCCATTGACCTCACCACACCACTTCACTAGAAGAGTTCCTACCTTACGAGGAAATGTTACAACCATTTCACTTTTCCTCAGGTCCATTCGAAGATGTTTTTCAAGCTGAGGTTGAGCCTAATGATGCATTCAATTCTCTAAATCTAGTTGATGATATTCATCTGATCCCTATACCTCACCAATTGGAGGAGGGATCCCACATGTTAGTGGAAGAAATAATTGACGTTGATATCGGTATCGATCCTAAAAATCCTCAGGTTGTCAAATTAGGACAAAGTTTATCAACTATGGAATGGGCCAATTTCATAACGTTCCTAACAAAATATAAGAAATTTTTTGCTTGGTCTTATAAAGATATGTTGGGTCTTGATCCAAACTTGGTTGTTCACAACTTAATGCTCGATCCAAAGATCAAACCGATCAAGAAAAACTTTGTAAAATGCACCCAACAATCACCTTAATGGTAAAATATGAGTTACAAAAATTGTTGGATGTAGGATTCATCCAACCTATTGATTACCTCGATTGGGTTTCCAATATGGTCCTTATAGGGAAACTAAATGGGGGGATTCACATATGCACTGATTTTCATGATCTAAACAAAGTGAGTCCTAAGGATGAGTTCCCACTCCTAAACATCGATGCGCTCATTGATGCAACAATCGATCATGAAATGCTTTCCCTCATGGATGGTTTTTTGGGTTACAATCAAATTTGGGTCAACCCTAAAGATCAACCCAAAATAACTTTTACCATGCCATGGGGGACTTTCTATTACAAATTCATGCCCTTCAGACTTAAAAATGTTGGTGCCACTTATCAGTGGGCTATGACTTACATCTTTCATGATTACATGCACAAGATTTTGGAAGACTATATGGATGATATTTTAGAAAAATATTTACTACATCATGACCACCTTGATGTGTTAGAAAAAGTCTTTGATCATCTCTTAGAGCACAATGTGCACTTAAATCCTAAGAAGTGTATTTTTGGAGTCACGTGCAGAAAACTATTAGGCTTCATAGTCTCTAAACTAGGCATTGAAGTAGATCCAACCAAGGTTAAGGTAATCATGGATATGCCTCCCCCTACTAATCTTAGGTAGCTACGTAACTTGCAAGGAAAAATTTCATCTATTCGATGCTTCATAGTACAACTTTTAGATAAATGCAAGCCTTTCAATCACTTATTGAAAAAGGGGTCACTTTTTATAGGGGTGAGAGTAAATTAAAAAAAAAAAAAAATCCCATTAGCCCCCCAACAGGTTACATTCTTATTGATTAACATTGTGACCACTAAATTTTCCCTAGGGACCATGCTGGCCCAAAAGAATGAGGTAAACAAAGAACATGCCATCTATTACCTTAGTCACACCTTGGTTAGTTATGAGCTCAAATATGCTTATGTTGAGAAGCTCTATTTAGTGATGGTTTTCACCACCAAGAAACTCTGATATTACATGTTAAATCAAACCACGTATGTCATTTCAAAAGAAAACCCTTTATGGTATATGATGAGTCACACTTATCACAATAGTCATACCATAAAGTGGATCATGCTTTTGATGGAGTTTGACCTTAAATTTATAATTCAAAATTCTATTAAAGGTTAGGTCATCATTGATCAGCTAGTAGAAGCTCCTCTCCCTGATGATAAGCCACTAAACATAGAACTTCCTGATGATGTAATATTTGCACTATCAAACTTAGGAGAACCCGAAGAACCAGAAAATAGTAGATATAATACTATTCTTTGATGGTTCAAAATGTGAGCAAGGGGGTGGTGTAGGCATCATGTTTTTCATGCCACAAGGGGCTCCTATTCCCCTTTCATTTAAACTCGATTTCCCCTACACCAACAACAATGTCGAATATGAAGCCCTCCTTTTGGATCTTCAAATGGCTCTCACCATGAACATAAAGAAATTAAACATCTTTGGTGACTCCTTGTTAATAGTTAACTAGGTTAAGGGAATTTATCAATGCAAGTGTCCAATATTGAAATCCTACAAAGATCTTATGGATAAATTACTAATTAAATTTGAATGGTACGACATCGAGGTTGTACCTCATTCATCCAACCACTTTGTGGATATGATGGCTTCCTTGGGGTCTCTAATTCTATAGAACCCATCGGATGATGTCACAACTATTCAGGTCAAGATGCTCTCTCAAGCCACGGTCTCACGAGACATTTCCAAAGATGAGCAAAATGTTCACATGATACAGGTTGAACCCTACCAACATGGGTTCTCCCCAATTCAAGACTTTTTGAACCATGCTTCCTAGGGGTCCTTGGTCTCACAAACTCCTTGTGATAATAACATGACCATCTACCTTAAGGTTCTCTCCCACTCCGCATTCATGTGAGGTGTATCTAGAGAGGAACAAATAGTTCATCTGGTCCAAGTCGACTCGTATCAAGATTGGTTTTCTCAACTCAAATATTTCCTAAAACTAGGTACCATTCCTTCAGGATTGTCACATGCCACCAAATGAACATTCAAGAAAAAAGTGATAAAGTATGTCTTGGTAGGAGATATACTCTACCATCAAAGCTATGATGGTCTTCTCCTTCATTTCTTAGATCCCCAAGAATCTACTTGGGCTATTTCCCAAGCTCATGATGGTACTTGTGGTGGCCATTTTAGTGGTATGGCTATCACTAAGTGCATCCTCCGAATGGGTTATTATTGGCCCACTATGGAGCAATACTATTGCACTTATGTTAAAAGGTGCATTAAATATTAACATCATGCTAATATTTCACATGTACCTTCATAGGCCTTACAATCAATTCATTCATTGTGGCCTTTCTCGCAATGGGGATTTGACTTAATCGGTAAAATTTCTTCCCCCTCATCTGGCCATCACATGTTCATCCTAATGACCATAAAATATTTTACAAAGTGGGTGGAAGCTATTCCTCTTACCACTACGATAGGTTCACGCATCATGGAATTCATATTACATAACATCATATGTCATTTTGGTATTCCATCCAAAATAATTTTGGATAATGGGCCATCATTCAAAAATAAGGATATGAGAGCTTTATGCACTAAATATAATATTCAACATAACTTTTCAATACCTTATTATCCACAAAGTAATGGGCAAGTAGAGGCATCAAACAAAATAATCATTGCCATTCTCAAGAAAATAGTAAATGATAATCATAAATATTGGCATCTTCAACTACCTCTAGCACTATGGGCTTATCGAACTAGCATTCGGATGCCAACTAGGGAAACTCTATTTTCATTAGTATATGGTACTGAGGCCATTATGCCCTTGGAATTGGAAATTCTCATTGCGCATTTCATTGCAAGAGTTCATCGATGATGACACTACGCGACAAGCTCACCTAGATCAACTCATGCTTCTTGATGAATGATGCATCAATGCTCTCGAGCATCTTCATGTTTATCAAGATCACATTAAGTGAGCCTATGACACAAAAGTCCATCTTAGGGATTTTGAAGTTGGTGATCTTGTGCTAAAAGAAAACCAATAGAATTCCAACTTGCCACCCCATTTGAGGGATAAATTTATGGCTAACTGGTTAGGCTCATTCATCATAATATAAAAAGTAGGGCTAGGGACTTATCATCTAGCTTCTCTTGAGGGTGTTGAGGAACCTAAACCTCTTAACATTCTCCACCTATGGAATATCAGTCATTGCATTAGCATCACTTTGTTCTACATCTTGTCATCACTTACACCTATCTTTGTGGTCTTTTGACCATTAGGGGGTCCTCGTAAGATAGGATAGATATCGGATGACCATCAACAATGATGTTCATACGACCACTGACTATTTTATGCACACCTCTTAATGTTTAAAAGTTCATAAAAGACTTACACACACCACACATTCATTTTCACTATTTACATTTCGTAGAGCACCATGCTTGTATGACTGTCATGAGTCTTAATCAAACCTTTTCTCTTGTCATCATTTGCACTTTTTCTTGTGATCTTTTGATTATTAAGAGGTCCTCGTAAGATAGGGTAGATATCGTATGACCATCAACAATGATGTTCATACGACCACTGACTATTTTACGCACACCTCTTAGTTTCCAAAAGTTCATAAGGAAAACACACACATCCAACAAATCATTTCCATCCACATTTCCCATCCTTGGTGTTTGTGTTTTTCCCCTCACCTAGTAAGTTGTTATAGGGTGTTCAATAGGGTCTTTCGGTCATTCAACCATTCCTAGTTTTCTTTTTAGATTTTGTAGAAAGCTATCTTGATTTTTAAAGGTAGGGTCTTGCTTTGATTGTACCTTGTATATCTCAAAATCCCAACACAATTTCACACTTTTAAATACGAGTTTGAACAAGGAAAGACAACACTACAATGTAGTCCTTGCCCCTTAAGCGAAAGGTTTCCCTTGCTCATCCTATTATGCGCATGGTCTAGAATGCTAAGAATTGACAAAAGGACAAGCTCCCCCCTACCCAAAGCAATAAAAATCCCTTGCTCTTCCACAAAATGAGCAAGTATCCCCAAAAAATAAAAAATCCCTTGCTCTTCCACAAAAATGAGCAAGTATCCAAAAAAAAGAAGAAAGAAATCAAAAGAAAAGAAGGGGGTAAAGAGCTTGAATCCCTAGAATTCTTAGTTTTTGACAACCATGGGGTAATCTCCATCACCAACAATGGGCTATAGATGAGATATTATGACCTATACTGAGTGGTGTAAGAATATTGATCTATCCATAGGTTACTACCAATTTTAAATTAATAACTATGCAATTCCCTTGGAAGGTATGGATATTATGTTGGGGTGCTCTTGGATGAGAACTTTAGGGCTTATTATGGGTTTCTCCAAACTTTAGATGCACTTCACTATCAATAATAAGACACACACTATACAAGGAGTAAATGAAAGGAAACCCAAGATCATGACATCCCATCAAATACAATGGCTAATTAGAAAGGGCCATAGGGTAGTAGTTGAAATATTTTTCCAAATACAATTATGTGTCATGCAAGATGAAAAGATACCCCCAAATTATCAACCATACTCACCAAGAATTAGAAATTTTTTCAAGAGTCGACTCAGCTACCTCCTAACCGACAAAAGGATCATAGGATAATTTTGGTATAAGAGAGCCAACCCCCAAACATATGACCATACAGGTATCCCTACCATTAGAAAAATGATATCAAGAATATGGTGGAGTTATTGGATGTAGGATTTATCCACTCTAGTACAAGTCCTTTTTTTACCCCAATATTGCTAGTACATAAGAAATATGGATCATGGAGGATGTTATGGAGTTTCTTAAACTTAATAATATCACCATCAAGGATACATTTCCCATACCAATGATTTATGACTTACTAAATGAGATACATGGGGTACAATATTTCACCAAGTTAGACCTTCAATCTGGGTAAGCTTGGTATAAAATTTGCCTAGTCAATAAATCATGCCCTAGACCTTGGCCAAGATTGGATGACTAGGATTTCTTCCAAGTTCAACCTTAGAACAAGGTTGGCTCCTCAAAATGTTTATAAAATTAAAACAAGGTTTTAAGAATAAAAAGAGAAATAGAAGGGTTAGAAAGAAATAAGGGTTTGAAAATTAATTAAATATAGACGGGATATAGCGTAATAGCAATGAACATATATAACATATCTTACATAATTAACTTCAAATGTATCCTAATAGACTAGCCATAACTCAAAGCATTTATAGAATTTATTAAGCACTAGTTACATGCCTTAAACATTCCAAATACCCTATGAGAAGCAATTCAATTAGTGATCCAAAAAGAAAAATTCACTTTAGCAAAATTCACAAATCACAAAGTCTAACAAAAATGTATGAGCGCATAGCATTCATTTAAAGAAAACCTAAAAATGCAATCCAAATTGGAGGCCAAACAATTTCAATTTACATTAAATGGAAGATAACATCATACTGTATACAATCAAGAAAATGCTATAGATGTGACCCTCATTATGAGGTGCATTAGCTATTTATAAGCTACTACATGAATCTTGTAGCTCAATATTTTCAAAAATATGCTACAAGTCCATTAAAAATAGCCTAGCAAGGAAATATCATGGGAGTAGATTTCATTTTATATTTTGTACCAATTATACGTATGTGTTGTCAATGTGGTTGGTCCAAATTTTATCTTGCACCTTTGAATGTAAAGGCCTAACTTTTAATTAATTTAAAAATACAAGTCTTTAGAACCAAAAAAATAGGTGGATAGGCACACCCCAATATGTAGTCACAATAACTCAGGTGGAGTTAGGCAACGTTACTCAAAATAATAAAAATAGGGTTAAACCCACCACCAACTACAACACCAAAAAGCATGTATTAAATAATTTCAATTATGGAGGTATGCTCATGAGGTGAATGTCCATCACCTACCAGATGCTAAAAACCAATATTAGAAGGAATGGAAATGAGCCACCCATCCTCCCTAGGCATGCCAACATTATCACTTGTACCAAAACCATCAATGCCATTAGATACAAGATCGAGAAGGTTGTATAGAAGGTACTTGGATGACCATACATGGGGCATTACCCCAGTGTTGCATAAGAGTGTGAAGATGCTTCACCTCTATATGAACTTTCTCCACTTAAACTAAAATATGGAGCCAAAAATTAGAGCAAATTATGCACTTATCAGTAACTGAAAATTCATCTGAACTATGTTGCTGAGAAAAGAGAATTTTTCTACGATTTTTCCAAATATGAAAGAGCACACTCATGTGAAGAATATTCCACACTTCCAACAATGGTAGGGAAAAATCTGGTGGGTCACCAAGCAAAACATAATGCGAGGTAAATGAACTGACCATATGAGGTCAAAAGAAGGTCTCAAGCCGATCCCATGCCATTTGAGCTTTCCTGCAATGCCTAAAAAGATGAAGTGGGTCCTTTGAAGCACCGTAAAAATGATAGGAAGGATTCTCTATTGTAATGTAGTTTAATATTTTTCCAAGAGGAAGGTCATAGGATAACAGTCTCCAAGAAAAGAAAGCTTGTTTGGGTTCAATATATCCTGCCAAGACCATTTTAAATCTTAGACTCCAACGAGTTTGAGTGGAAATAAGATCCCACTGGGCATTGAGTCTTTGAACCATAGGGACACAGGAAGTAAGCCAAGCATACCCTAACTTAGTTGTGTAAGTAAGAAGTGGGGTTTTCTTAAACCATCCCTAATCATACCACCAAGGCTTTTGAGAATGTCTACAAATCATGGGCCAAAGGGAAAATGGGATACAGTCCAAAATAGTGTTATAAGTAATCTTATCATCTGGCCGTAGACCAAATAATCTCCTAAAATCATCCCATGGGATCCAATCCCTGGAATATCTTGAAAAAAAGTCAGCCACTATTGAAATCCCTTTCATGAAGAACCGTCGAGCATGAATGCATTGCACGGAAGCAAGAGGGGAACCTTGAAGAGTAATAAAAGGTGACCACCAAACATTATAAGTGGAAATAGAAGCACCTTTCTGATGCCCATATGATGAGGTTTACTTTAGCATTAGGATTTAATATTTTTAAAACCTTAGAAAATAGACTATTTCCTAATAAATAGGTCAATGTGAGCTTCTAATATCATGTATGCTTCTATATTAGGTTATTAGCTAATTTTATGTCATTGGTTTTTATCACCTATCATTTAGATAGGATCACCTATCATAAATATAGGATCTGTACATGGCATTTAGGTGCCTATAAATATTTATGAATAAAATAATGTTGGCATTGGATTTTGATCCACATCATTTGGTATCAGAGCCTTGTGGCTCCTAACCTGTGAGGGGGAATTTCCCTCGTAAAAATTCCCCCTCTTCCCCTCTTTCCTTATATTTTCAATTGTTGCAAAATTTTGTTGACGTTCTGCAAAATATCACTGAGCAATTTTTGTAATTGTCACTTGACAATTTTTCTGTTGGCAAAAATTGTTGTTGCCTATTTTTGTCAAAAAAAAATTGTTGACATTATAGGGTAACAATTTTTATTCTAAAATTGTTTTCATATTGCTATTGACAATTGGTAGCAATTTCTATTACTCCAAATTATTTGCAGGTAGACTACCTAGCTTTGCTTTGTATACGTGATTGTCAATCAGCCCTACGCACTAATTGAATCGGAACATCCTGCTCCTCGTAGTAGCCGACCAAACTTGTCATTTTCCATTTTGGCTTATTCTCTACATTTTTCATAGATTTTGACTAACGAGGAGCACTATCTACCTCCCCTAAAGCATGATCTGAAACTACAATTCTGATCTGCATAATCCAAATACATACATTCCTTTTTAACATGCTTCAACCGAACTCTGATCTTCTACCAATGGTTGAACGTGCACGTCCTAAGGAATTTGTCCAACGTGGTTGCACCTTTTTGGTTCATGGAAAATATTTGTGTCCAAAATGGGTATGTTGAAGTCCTAATCTAGGCAGTAATTCTTCAATGAGTGCACCTCTTTGATGAGCGCACCCCTTCGATAAAGGAATTATATTTTCTCTTGCGTGTTAATTCCTTATCATTGAACCCTTCTTCAAAAAAAAGTGTTATAAAATGAAGTGCATTTTCGATTGAATTTGACACTCCTTATAATTACTTTCATCCTTCAAGACTTTTAGAAGTAGACTTTTTCATGACCATGGCCCTTCTATTTTGATTCCTTCAATCATGAGAATCTTTGGGTACTCCAATTTTGGAGTTGTCGTTGTCTCTTCTTTTGACCATGGCCCTTTTTATGTGATCATGGATATCACATGGGTACTCCACACACATTGGAGTTGTCTTAGCCTTTTGTGGCTTGTGTCTCTTAGTGGATTTTAGCTTTTTAGCTTTGTTCGTGTCTTCATCAACAAGACTAGCAACACTTCTTCGGGTAACATTACATCAAGCTTCTGCATCAACTTTTGCTTCAGCTACTTCATGATTGATTAAATCATATGAGGAGATCCATTTTACTCATCTTACTTGGCGCATTCATCATTTGGTGCATCATGTCCTATTATGGACTTTATTGGGCTACACACCACTTGTTAGCTTTTGATAGCTATTATCCACTTGCATTTGTGGATTTTTGAGGAGTCACATTACTCCTCCCCTTTGGGATTCTTGGATTTTTAATGAAGTGCATCTCGGTGGTACCCAACACTTCATCCTTTTATATCCCACTTGGGTATTTTTGAATGAATTCACTTCACTTCATGCCTTCCATGAGACAAATACTATAGATATTCGACACTTTGGACAAAAAAATTTTGAATACTACAAAGATTCGACACTTCAGAACATGCCTACTTATGTATTTTCTTCCACTCTTCCTCCATCGACTATAGTCACAAGATGCTTGCTTGGTAGGATCATTTGTACTTAGTTTTGGGTGCATGCTTATGGTTCAACATGATTGGTGTGAAGAGTTACTCCTTCTTGAAGATTGAATGACATTTTGACAAGGCCCTTTTTTAGCATAGTAGTGTTCATTCCTACATGCTTGAGGCTGACCCCAGTAGCAACAGACCTCGATATTCTATTGGGTTTGCTATATGGAACTGTTTAGCATTGAGCATGTGTTTTGCTCATTGTTGCTCCCTTTGATGGAGTCATGGTGATCTCTTTGGAGCTTTGTACATAGTCTATCTCTCTTTTTTTCTGAACAAATTTGGAGGATTTATAGGGCACTTGTATATCTTCTCCCCCACTTCTTTGTAAAAGCATTGGAGTTCAATGCTTCTATTTTTGGGAGGAATGATGAGGTTTATTTTAGCATTAGGTTTTATTATTTTTAAAACCTTAGGAAATAGGTTATTTCCTAATAAATAGGTCAACCTGAGCTTCTAATCTCATGTATGCTTCTATATTAGGTTATTAGCTAATGTTACATCATTAGTTTTTATCACCTATCATTTAGATAGGATCACCTATCATAAAGATAGGATATGTACATGGCATTTAGCTGCCTATAAATATTTGTGAATAAAATATTGTTGGCATTGGATTTTGATCCATATTACCATCCCCTAGCCAACTCAACCAGGACTTAATTTTCTCCCAATTGCTTCATATGCTCTGAATGACAAAAGAGCCTTTAATTTTAAATAGGATAGGAGAAACCAGGAGGGATTGAAAATTCATGCCTTTCCAAGCCTTCCTACCAAGAGGTAAACCAATAGAGATGCTGTGTCAAATGAGAACTTTCCAAGCTTCAGAACCACTTAAGGCTCGAAGAATCCATTTAGAAGATAAAGCAAAACCTTGTCTTTGACAATCATGCAGTCTCATACCTCCTAATTTTTTGGGAAGACAAAATATTTCCCAAGCAACTCTATGAAACCCTCGTTTATGTGATGAGTTAGCCAAAATAAAATTCCTTAAAATATTTTCCAAATTTTTATAGCAGGCTTAAGAAGGGACCCAACAAGATGAATAGTACACATGAGTAGAGGCAATAATTTTGGAACACACCTAAAACTTACCAGCTAGAGTAAGTTTTTTTGTGATCCAAAAGGAAAAAAAAATTCTCTAATTTTTGTAAAACATAATTCCACAAGATAGCAAGGGAACTCTAGAAATAAAATGGGATGCCAAGGAATTTAAACATCTCCCCTGGTTGGATCCAATACCACTGGAAGCTTTCAAGTCAACTTGGAAGGTCCAAAGAGGATTGCCTATAGCATGAGGTCTTCCTCCATTGAATGTTAGATTCTAATGCATTGCAAAATATATCTAGACAATCTAGAGTCTGTTTGATAGAGCGTTCATCCTCATGAAGAGTCAAAAAATAATCATCTACAAAATGTCCATTTATAATTTGAGAAGATTCTCCAAGTAAATAAATACCCCTAATATTACCTTGACTCACTTGGTTAGCAAGAAGGTATCCAAAAGCTTCAGCTGCCAATATGAAAAGAGAAGGAACCAAAGCACAACCCTGTCTAACAAATCTGAACAATCCAACTAATTCAAACTGACAATTGTTCAAAGTAAGCATAGCTGAAGCATCCACAAAAAGCATACTAACCAAGCTCAAGAAATATGGTCCAAAACCAAGAGCTTGAAGTATGGTAACAATGAAATTCCATTCAATCCTATTATAGGCTTTCTCAAAATAAATCTTGATGAAAAGAGTATTTTGTTGAGTAGCTCTAGCCCATTCCATGCCCTCTCAAACAACAATTACATTATCTATAATATATCTACTCTGCACAAACCAATTTTTCTCAAGACGAATAATAAGAGGCAACAGAGGTCTAAGGTGTAAGGCCAAAGCCTTAGCAATAATTTTATAACTCACATTGAGTAAATTAATAGGCCTCCAATTGGTGAGCACTTTTGGATCCCCCTGCTTAGGGATGAATTTAATATTGCCCTTATTAATTATAGAACCTAAATAGCCAAAATCCATTGCTTCCTGATAAACATACAGTAAATCTGGGCCAACCATGTCCCAATACTCCTTATAAAATTCACAAGGAAATCCATCTAATCTTGGAGCTTTATCATTGGCCATCCTGGATAGGGCTTCAGCAAGATCATCCAATGACAAAGGATGCTCATAAGCTTCCTTTTGAAGAGTTGAAATCTTCTCTGGAACAACTGCATAGCAAGCTTGAATTGTAGCATGTCGTTCAGGATTTAACTCTTGAGAAGAAAAAACTTTTTGATAATGCTTGACAAAAACTTTAGTAATATTAGGAAGTGAAGTCCAATGAACCACTGCATCCTGAATAGCATTGAATTGAATGGATTATCTCAAGGGCTTTATTTTTTGAAAAAATTCTTTTGAAACCCTATCGCTAATTTTCAACCAGTGAAGTCGAGCACGAAGTTGAGCTCCCCTTGCTTCATAAAGCTCAATTGTTTTAAGCTCATGCCTAAGACTTGCAACTTGGGCTTGATGAATAGAGCTTAGAGGGCTTGCTTTTAGTCTTACAAAAGCATGATCTAGTTCAACTTTAAGGGTTGCATTAGATATTTGTCTCCACTTGGCAACTTCAACTCCTAAATTCCTAAGAAGAATAGTTATTCTAGAGATAGCTTCATTCCACTAGGAAATTCTACCATGAATTCTAGCTGGTCTAGAAACTAGATTCCAAATCCTATGAATATGAGAAGATGTAGCTTGATGTTTCAAAAAAGAAACATTCAAATAAAAATAAGACTTGAACTGACAAGGCAAAGGTGGAGAACAAGAGATGGAAAACACAATGGGACCATGATTAGAAAGGGTGGTATCAAGAACAATTAAAACAAAGGTCAGAGAAGCTGACAAGCGATGAAAATGAAAATGAGAATGTTCAGATAACATATCTCTATCAAGCCGCTTCAAAATACGGGTATTGTCAGCTTGAAAGCTGGACCTACCACATAGACTCAAGAAAATAAGAGGGTATAAAGCAAGAATTAGGGTCACTCAATCCAGGCTTATTTTTGAAAAAAAACTATGCTTCTCGCTCACCAATATTCCAATGCATAGGGAGCAATCCATGTTTATCAATCAATTTCTCCACCATATTTAAATCACCACACACCATCCAAACTACTTTAGGTAGGGAAAGAGCAAGCCATTTCCATAGAGCACATCTTTTCAACACATTATTAGAAGCATAAACATTAATCAAACCAAAAGGGATACCACCAACTTCAAAAAGAGTCCAAACTAATTGATTTGAGGGGTCCACCCCCCATGTGACAAGATGAAAATGCCATCTAGGAGAAATTAAAGTGACAACTCCTTCTCTTCTAGGAGTATGATGAGAACAAAAAAACTTACTTTCTGACAATAATAAGGTACAAGTACTATCCAAAATGAAGTCAGCAATCTTAACTTCTTGCAAACACAAAAAATCCAAAATGCCATGCAAGCGAGTAACATTTTGAATCTCTCTATGAACCTAATATTTTTGGACTGGATCCATTAGTCCTCTTACATTCTAGGACAAAAAAATCATTATGGACAATCGAGGTTCATTCCCTTGGAAACATCTTCAAAATCTCCCAACTCTCCTAGGGAAGTGTACAAATTATTGAGAAATCATTCATGATTTTCCCTAATAAAATCAGTCTGCTATCTCTTTTTTGGATATAATCCCTCATGAGCCAGACTATGTGAAGAGTGGGACCTGGAGAATGACACATCCTCTGATAACGCTTACTTAAGAATGGAAGGAGCAAGATCATAGGGTGAAGAAAATACTAGAGATGGTGAAACTCCATCTGAAGTAGGTACAGAAGGGGACCCTCTTGGTGCTGAGGGCTCCAACTGCACTGGAGCAGTTGGAGATGAAAGGGATGGCATACATGGTGCTAAAGGTTGTTGTACCAGAGGGTTGGAACTAGAAACTCCTTGCAACATCAACTACTTAGGTGGATGGTGATCGGCTGTAGAAGCTTACATTTAATTTTATCAATCCAAGGGAAATCAAGGTTAGATTTAAAAAGTAGCAATCCCGTATAGATTATATCGTAGGAGTTAATACTAAGTCTAGCTCAATTTTCTTTCCAGAATTCATTCTTACACGTGTACAAAAAGAAATATAAAAATTATGCAAGGATGAATTATGCAAGATATAGTAAATAAATGCAATCTAACTTTTACTAATGATGTAATTTACTGATGCATCTGATTATTTGCAATTAATTTATGATATGTTTTAATCTAAATGTAAAGAACTAATTTATGATATGAGGATCCTCGTGCAATTTATTCTATTTTATATAAATTAGAATGCAAATCTAACTAATCCTAATCTAATGCAAGGGCGAGAGAGCTTAGGGACTGTCTATTAGGAGTGGGCCCTGCCTCCTAAAGTGGCAGTGTAAGTCTTTCTCCCCTAGTTTACCTTATCAGTAACTAAGTTTTATGTTTCATACTAATATTTATGCATATTTTATGAATGCAGGTAATAAGTCTACAATTTACAAAACAGAGATTAAACAAACTACAAAGTTGATACAAAATACCATATTTGAAGAAAATGTTGTTTTATTGCTGGAACTTCAACTGTACATGCTTCCTTAGAACAAACTATAATATGAAATAATGCTTTGTAAAATAATCCAGAACAAAGCGGAGTCGAGAGAGCTCCCTCAAGGTTTTCTATGTATTTTTATACTAAGGCTAATACAATACGAACAATTTCTTCCACGTATTTGTCATGCTTAATTTGTGGACTGGTGACTGTACATAATCTAAAACCTAATATAATATTTATTTTGACTTGGACTTATAAATGTTCCTATTGATCCAAGTGGCAACTACACATAATCCTATCAAGATACTACCTATCTAACTAACTCGCAAGATAGAGACTTTATTTCCTTTATTCCAGGAATTCTAACAATATGTTGCGATTACATTTCAAATGTCCCAAAATAAACATATTACAAATCTTATAAAACTTTGTCAACTGGAGATATTCTCGCAGATAATTATGCGAGAAGCAAGGTAGGTTGAAAATATATTTGTTGTCGTCCATTGTAATGTGTCGTCCACTTGATTGTGTCATCCATGATCAACAGTAATTGTTGGTAACATTCTCTAGTAATTACCTTCAGTAATTACTGTTAGTAGTTACCTTCAGTAGTTACCTTTAGTAACTACCTTCAGTAATATACTTTAGTAATATACTTCAGTAATATGCTTCAGTAATATGCTTTAGTAAGATCAATTACTATTGTTTCCCGAACTGCTATGGTTCTTCTTCTCATTCGAGGTGCATTCCATAGGTTCTGTGATTCCTTTATCAATCATCCATGCTTTTTCTTGCATTTTTCTCAGAACTCGGACAAATTTGATACAAATCAAATATAAATGTCAGATTACCATAATTAATCATTTTTACTAATAAATTGTGTTTTATTAATAATAACTTACATAAACATATCAATTATTCAAGTAAATGAAGTAATTCTGATACAAAAATTTGTGGTAAATGACCACTCATCATTCCCCCAAACTGAATTTTATGCATGTCCCCATGCATACAAAAAAATTTAAATGAAAGGGAAATAATAGTTCTATGCATGCATTACATATTCAGAAAAATGACATTATAATCAGAATTCTAAATGAGTATTAGAATTTATAACACATACATTTTTGTGTCAGAATTTTCAAAATAGTTCACACACAGATAGATATATTTTATCAAAACTATAATAGTCTGAATATAAACATATATTTCAAATAAAACTATAGCAATCTAACAAAAATCAGAACTGTAACAATCTAACAAACATATATTTTAATCAGAACTGTAACAGTCTGCATAGATACAAAAAAATTTCTTTCTAAAAAAACATAATTACAAAGAACAAAAATAATCAGAAATGATAAAGTAAAAATGAAATGATATTCTTACAGATCATATACTAAATATAATGCAATCTATAAATATTTTAATAGCAAAGAAAATATTTTTATCTTTTTGCAATACTAACTGTCCATCCACTTATATACAAATATACAAATAAAAACTGTCTTCAATACCATATAAAATAAAATATAAGTCTGAATAAAAGTTCTTTGTCATTGTTTTACTATTTTTGAGCCTATTGCGATAAGAGTCTAGAAGAAATTCTAGAAGATCGGGGTCTTGCTTCCGGTAGTTTTCGTTCCTTTTTAACCTATTGTACATGTCCCTTAGCTCTCTGGTCTGTAGCTGCTACAGTGGCTATAACTAGCGTCTCCACCATAATCGTCTTAATATGTTTGACCTCCTGAGCACTTCCCTTTTGCTCTACATCCTTTGCTGGTGAAGAATGGAGTTCTTCATTATGTACCATCAGATCAACTTCCAAAGGCATCCCTACATTCAGGGCAAGGCCTTTTAATGCATTCCCTATATTAGCTGGCGAATTCAAATTTTTAGGTTGATTTAGTTGAGCAAAATTACGGATATGCTGGGAGCTATCTTCTTCAAGAACCTTAGAAAAGTCAATTATTTTATTAGTAGACATATGCTTACTAAAATTGACTGATTTCTTAGGCTTTTTCCTGGAGGTAGAACTTTTAGGTGAGGAAGTTTCAATAGGTGGCGGTCGGTTAACGGAGTCCGTAGGTCTCGTAGTCTTATCCACATAAAGTTGTTTAATTAATTCAAATTGAATAGAAAGAGCTCATTGTACAATTTTATACTATTCTATAAAATATTCTCTTAACCTATCAATTTTCATTTGAAGAACTGTATTTTGTGCTTTGAGATATGACAGGGTTTCTACAACAGTTTCATTTACAGGCAATTTTGGCTCTTGTTTATCTTCAAAATCTTCTATAATTTTTGTTTGCTTTCTAGGTTGAATTTTAAATCTCATATCTTTACGTTTTTTCTTCGAGATTTCAGGTTCTTCATCATGGCTGTCAGAGTCATCTTCTTCTAGAGATTGATCATCTTCGAATTCAGAAGACTCTAAATATTCAGGTACATTGGATTCTTCTATAATTCGGCTCCAAGATGCTTTTACTTCATGAGCCTTTTTCAAGATAATTAATTTAATTAGACCATGGTGAGAAATCAAGTGCAACTTAGGTTTTTCCTTAGGAGCTTTTGGTTTAACCCTTAGAACTGTTGATTTCAATGACTGAAACAGGAAATAGGGAAGATTAATAACACAATCATCTTTGTCAGGATATTTCAAATTAAGCAACATCCGAATATGATAGGCTAATAGAATGGACATTCGTACTTTGACAATAAATTTTTTTATGATGAGGACAACTACCTCCTACCAAAGAAGAGGGAGTGTAGAGGTTGCAATCCCCTTAATTGACCCTTCTTTATCCCTTAAAATTGTGCATTTTTCATCAAATTTATTTACCAACTGAGTGACGCTTTTTGAGTTCTTATAAAAGAGTGCACCAACCTCAGGTAAATTTAGAATTTCATAAATCAGACTTGGGTTTAACGTTAATTGCAAACCTCCAACATGGGTGATCATCGTATCAGGATTACAATTTAAAATAAATTATCTTGCTACCCCTATATCATGCCCTTTGAACTTAGTAAGTGCCTCCCACCAGCGAGTGTTTTTGAATAATTCAATTACGGAATCGTTCGGACTTTGTGTATCAATAGAGGATGGCTCACTATGCTTTTGGAACACAGGTTTAGGCATCATGGTGATTGGGGATTGAGAAAGTTTTAATCACCCAAAATCTTGCAATTTAAGAACACAGAATTTATTTTAGAGGCTAGCAGAAATTCTAAAAACTTTTGTTTGTTTTTATACAAAACAATAAAAAGTATTATCTATATATTTTTTTATTATTATATTAGTTTTTTTTATTATGGGGTTTTTCCCTTTTATTATTTTATTTTATACT
Source organism: Wollemia nobilis (assembly GCA_028583015.1). Lineage (NCBI taxonomy): Eukaryota > Viridiplantae > Streptophyta > Pinopsida > Araucariales > Araucariaceae > Wollemia > Wollemia nobilis. The sequence continues at coordinate 1,250,733 of JAQPPZ010002189.1, read as the reverse complement.
AATATCAAAATGTACAGAGTACAACACATAAGTGAAAGTACAAGGTATACTTATAATAAAAACGTAAGATGTACAGAAAGCAGTAAAAATGTAAAAATGTACAAAATATATTATAAAAAGAAATAAAAAGTAAAATGTACAGAATATATTATAAAAAGAACTAAAACATAAAATGTACAGAATATATTATAAAAGGCAATAAAACATAAAATGTACAACACATAATCTAAAATCCTACAGATTAAATCATAGTAAAAAAAAATCATAAAAGTATTTCCTAATTCAAGAAAACCCTAATTTATTTTCATAAACAAAACTAATTATATGCAAATAATTGCCAGATAATCCCAAATTGTCAGATAATGCCCAATTCGAGAAATTTTCCTAAATCTTTACCCAATTCTAAAAAAAAAAAATTAATTAATTATAAATCTACTGTAGGAATTTTTCATTTTTTTCTAAATTATTTTTACCAATTTAGTGTAGAATAAGATAGTTCAAGCAAAATGTTTTGTGATTTTGCCCTAAGTTTAGGGAATTCGTGTGTTTTTTTCAAAAATTTCCCCAAATTATAATCGAATTTTGCCCTAAAAGTAGAAAAATTTTCGTTTCCCCTAAATAATTTCAAAATATAATCTAAAGAAATGAAAAATAAAAATGTTTTCACTACAATTTTAGGGTAAAAGTAGAAAATTTTCATTTTCCCCAAATAATTTCAAAATATAATCTAAAGAAGATAAAAAATGTTTTCCTTATAATTTCAGGGTTTTGCCCAATTCAATCCTAAAACAAAGATTTTGCCCTAAAAAAACCTTTTTAATTATGGCTTTCGTAGAAAGGACAAAAAACCCTATTATGGCAGATTCCAATTTTGCTCAGAAAACCTAATTATAAATATTGTTTATATCAGGTTTTGCGTAATCCTCACTTAAAAAATGAACAAGGAAAAATAAAGAAAAGAGATAGCTATATCTTACCTATCGCCTGTCGCAATCGCAGAGAAAAGAGCTTAGCCCCCTTTTGGTTGACGTTGTCAACTTTCTAACCACCTTTCATTTCCAGCCTCCCCAATTTCTCCGAATATAAAGAAATTGCAGAAATTTGAGCTAAAACACAGTGATTGCATAATTTTTTTTGCAAGAAACCCTAAAATTTTTGGCCGAAATCAAGTGAAAAGTTCAATGGGTTCCTTCTGCATGGCCGCATGCAACGTCGACTGTGAAATAAAAATGATCGACGGCAAGAGTTTTAGCCACCTTTTACCCCAAAGATTCATCGACAATGGAGGTTTACCCTAAATACTAATCGACGACGGAGTTTTATTCCTAATATTGATCGTCGATGAAAACTTACCCTTAATGCTGATCAACGACGGAGGTGGTTCGTCAACCCAGATAACCCTAGAATCAACGGTGGTACAAATATAATGGATTTTACCTTGTGTTTGTTGGTATAGGATTACGATCGTAGATTTCCATGCAATCGATGGTGGAGAGATCGTATCCGAGTCCTTGCATTCCATTGGCCGGAGAAAAAACAAACATCATTAGGAGAGATCATGGTTCGTTGATCGTGGTTGCAAGATCGACGGATTGGGTTGTGCTCCGCGTGCATACACGCGATTGGAGCCTTTGCCCACACGTTGCAACTTTTATACGTGGCGCAACTAAATTTCGCCACCTTTTCTTCGCACGTGTGAAGGTTTGCGACGTGTTTATGTTATAATTATAAAGGATATTATATTATTATAATATATTTTATAATATTATCGTATATATTATAATGTACCCTATTATATATTAAAGGATATTATATTATAGTGTATAATGTATATTATATTTTATTATATATTATAATGTATAATATATATGTATAGTATAGTATTATATATTATAATGTATTATATATTATATCTTTGTCAAAAAAATATATTATTATATTATATATAGTTTTATATTAGATATAGTTATATTGTATATTATAATGTAGATCCTATAATATAATATTAATATATTTTTATTATACGAATTATATAATTATATTAGATATTTTTATAATGTATATTAATATATTAAGTTATATATAATATTATTTATTATATAATGTATTTTATATTATTATTTTTATTTATTATTTTTAGAATATTAATTCGTACATAATTATTTACTATATTTTAATTATTATATTTATATATATTAGGTTTTTACAAATGATAATTACAAAATATTACGAAATAATATTACTGATAATGGTATTTTACGAAAACCTATATGAAAGCAATTATTATTTTACAAAAAATGTCTACAAAGAATACTTACAAAAAATACTTACATAAAATGTTTACAGAAAATACTTACAGAAACTACTTACATAAGATGTTTACGGAAGATACTTACGAAAGGCACTTACGGAAGATACTTACGAAAGATACTTACGAAAGGCACTTACGAAAGGTACTTACGGAAGATATTTACGAAAGGAATCTGCAAAAACTACTATTAGGAATATTTTTCTTCCCCCAAACTATATTATAAGCTATATACATTTTTATTTATTCCCTCCCCCAAACTTTAATTTTGGCTATATAGCCAAAACAAAGGAAAAGTACTTATTTATTTATGTATAGTAAATAATTTTATGTATGGGGTGTATGTATAAGTTTTTTATTTTTAGATTATGCTTCCTGTATGTCATTAAGAAATTTCTATTGTCAGTCATCTAGAAAAAATGGATAGTTCTTAAAGAAAAATATAATGGATATAAGTCATGTTTTTGTAGAAAATTTTGGAAATCATAGTACTGTCATAATGTTTTACTATTGGGCTTTGTATATGATGTTTCTAGGTTGATTCTTCAAGGTCATCAAACAAAATTCTAGGCATACTAAAATAAACTTCATTTATTTCTATCACAAATCAGTTTAGTGTTAAAGTTATCCTAGTATGTTCAAGTTTTCTTCCAAAACCAACTTGTGTGTGCAGTGAAGATTCATTCCCCATTATGAGTAAGGATTAAAAACAACAAGGATTATACATGCCAAAAGCTAGCTGATCTTATAAGCATCTAGAGGTCTTGTCCAGACTTATTGCTAATACGTAAGGATACCTTAATAAAGAATATCCCATGGTATTTGAAATACTAAGAATTCCAGGGATTCAAGCTCTTTTTGCCCCCTTTTTTTTTTTAGGCTTTATTTGGGATACTTGCTTAGCAAGGTATTTTGTAGTGTTTTTTTGAGCTTCTTGCTTATTAGAAGAGAAGCAAGAGTATATGTTTTGCTTTGTAAGTTTCTTGTTTATTTTGAGGAGAAACAAGAATTTATGGGGATACTTGCTCGATTAGATGAGGAGCAAGGGAAAATTTTTTTTTTTCTTTCGGGATAGGGCGAGCTTGTCCTTTTGCCAATTCATTAGTAATCTAGACCATGCGTAAAAATAGATGAGCAAGGGAAAATTTTCACTTATGGAAAATACAATACATGAGTTAATTTTCCAAAACGTCACAATGTCTTTTAAATGTGTATGTGTGTGTGGTTAAAAGAGAAAACTTAATCATCTAGAAGTTACTCATAACATTTCAAAAGATTTATTCTATTTTCAATGATAATTTTGTTCAATATACCAGATATAATTTGAGTATTTGAAAAATACCTAGATTTCATCTAGCAACAAGGTACTATACATCATGTGGTCATCATTTCTCTACAAAGTTTGAAATAAAGAATTTTCTTGAAAAACTTTGAAGACTGAAAAATAAAAAGAAATGTAGATACTTCATGATGAAATAAAGGAAGCATAATCATTTTTATTTTGATATAATAATTACATTATTATGTATAGATATGTATATGTACATATATGTATATATGTATATTTTTTCAAAGAAAGAGTTTATTGAATAGTAGTTGATTGTAGTTCAGAAATACATTGCAAATTAGTATGTTGTCTAAATTGATGTATGAATTCTTCCTTAGATAATGGCTTCTTATAAAGTTTAAGCCTATGGCCATTTACTAATAATTTTCTTGTTGAATCATCTATAGGCTTAAGCTTAACTGTACCATTTCCAAATATTTCCTCAATTTCATAGGGTCCTAGCCATCTTGTTCTCAATTTACCTTGAAAATCTTGGTAACGAGAATCAAATAACAAGGCCCAATCTCCTGATTGAAATGTACGTGGTACAATGTGTTTATCATGCCATTTCTTACATTGCTGTTGAGTTATTTATGTTCTATGCAAGGCTTCTAATCTTCTTTCATCCAAAAGATTTAACTTTTCCAACCTTTCTTTTTGTGCATTATCCAAATTCATGTCAAGTTGTACTGATGTGCGTAATGTTTCTATTTCAAATTCAATGGGCATGATGGCTTGTTTTCCATAAACCATTTCATATGGTGATAAACCTATGGTAGTTTTCCAAGTTGTATTATATGCCCATACAGCTTCTTTCAATCTCTCATTCCAATCACCTCTATTAACAGTTACAGTTTTTGTGATAATATTTTCAAGCTCTCTATTTGTAACTTCTACTTGTCCATTAGCTTGAGGGTGATATGGTGAAGTTTTCTTGTGTTTTATTTGATAAATGTTAACAAAATAATCAATCACATTGGAGGTAAATTGAGGTCCATGATCTGAAACTAATTCTCTTGGTGCTCCAAAGCGTTGCATTATGTTTTCATAAAGAAAATCAGCCATTGGTTCATCTTGAGCTCATGGAAGAGCTTTAACTTCAGCCCACTTGGTAACATAATCTGTACATACAAGTATGTGTTTATTACCATCACTTTGAGGGTCTATAGGTCCAAAAAAATCAATTTCCCATTTTTCAAATGGTTCAAGAGCTATTTGTGGAACCAAAGGTATTTCCATAGAGGGTGTAGGCTTGCTAGCTCTTTGACAAGCATCACATCTATCAATAAATCGATGAACATCCTTATTCATAGTAGGCCAGAAGTACCCAGTTCTAAGTATTTTGTTAACTATTTTGTGGGTGGCATAATGACCTCCACAAGGTTCTTCATGTGCTGCCCTAATAATATCATATACATCATTTTCCTGTACACATCTTCTAATTATTTGATCTGGACATCTTTTAAATAAATTTCCATGAATCCACGTAAAATGAATACTTTGATGTATTAATTTCCTATGCTCATGAGGTGTAAAATGTTGAGGTGTTCTTCCTGTTACTAAATAATTTACAATATCAGCATACCAAGGGGTAAAAATAGAAAGAGCAAATAAATGTTCATCTGGAAAATTATCAGGTATTAACTCATTATCATCAAATATTTGCATGCGAGATAAATGATCAACAATAACATTATCTTTTCCTGCCTTATCTATAATTGTGACATTGAATTCTTGTAGTAAAAGAAGCCATCTAATCACTCTACTACCTATTGTTGCTTTGTTCATTAAGTATCTAATAGCAGAATGATCAGTGTGAACAAATACTTCATACCCTGTTATGTAATGTTTAAATTTATTGAGAGCATGAACTACAGCTAAAAATTATTTTTCTGTAATAGTGTAATTAAGTTTAGCTCCATGCAAATAATTGCTTACATAATAGATAGCATAAGGTATTTTATTTTCTATTTTTTGCAATATTGCTCCTATTGCATACCCTGAAGCATCACAATGTATGTGGAATGGTAATTCCCAATTTGGTCCTCTTAAAATTGGAGCAGTAGTCAATCTTTCTTTTATTTCGTCAAAGGCTTTTTGACATGCATTTGTCCAATTAAATTCACTATCTTTAGTTAAGAGCTTAAGCATAGGAGTAGCAACTTTACTGAAATATTTAATAAATCTACGATAATATCCTGCGTGTCCTAAGAAACTTCTCACCTCGGTTTGTGTCTTTGGAGGTTGAAGAGTTTGAATAACTTGTATTTTTGCAGGGTCTACTTTAACACCATATTGTGATATATAATGCCCTAGAACAATGCCACCTCTCATCATCATAAAACACTTTTCATGACTTAGAGAGAGATTTTGCTCTTGACATCTTATTAAAACTTTTTGCAATCCTAATAAAGTTTCTTCAAAAGTAGTACCATATATTGTAAAGTCATCCATATAAATTTCCACGCATTCATTTGTTAAATCATCAAAGATAGCTAACACAACTCTTTGAAAAGTTGTAGGTGCATTACATAATCCAAAAGGTAGAACATTATAAGCATAAGTTCCTACAGGACATGTGAAAGTTGTTTTTTCTTGATCTTCCTCAACTATGGAGATTTGATTATACCCACTAAAACCATCTAGAAAACAAAAATATTTCTTTCTAGCCAAGGTATCTAGGACTTGATCAATAAATGGTAAGGGAAAATAATCTTTCTTGGTTACTTTGTTCAATTCTCTATAATCAACACAAATTCTCCATTTACCATTCTTTTTAGGGACTATCACCAAAGGTGATACCCATTGGCTATCTGAAATTGGGTATATAAATCTTGCATTTAAGAGTTTAATGATTTCTTCTTTAACTATTTCTTTCATAGCTGGATTTAATCGTCTTTGGGGTTGTCTTATAGGATTACAACCTTCTTGAATAAATATTCGATGAGTACATACATTTGGGTGGATACCCTTCATGTCTTCGTAGTTCCATGCAAATGTTGATTGATGCTTTTTAAGCATATCTACCAATTGTGACTCTTGTATGCTCAGGAGTTCATTATTGATGTTAAGAGTTCTTCCAGGTATAATATTTATTTGTTTACATTTTTCTGTATTTGCATCTATCCCATTTACTTCATGTTCAAAAATATTCAAATCATAGCCATATGATTCCATTTGAGATTGACTTGTGCTTTCTTCATAAATAGAAGATTCAAATAAATAACTATTATTTTGACCTTGTTCTTCTTGTTGATTTTCTAACAATAATGGTAAGGGTCCCTCAACTTCTTGTTCAAGTTCTTCGATTAGAACATTAACTGATAAAGTTTGAATATCATCATATTCATGAGGAAAATCATACCACAACTATTTTGGAAATTCTTCTTCTATTGGTGATTTAGGTAATAAACTAAGATCTTTTGTATCCTTGCCATTAGAAATAGTCATGTTTCCTGATCTATAGCTAATGTAAGCATCTATAGCTAATGTAAGCATCATATGTTGCAAGCCATGGTCGTCCTAAAATTAAGGGATGTCCCCCTAATTTATTTTTGGGTTGTAGGACTATAAATTCTACAGGGTATTCCCATGAATTTATTGAGACCATAATGTCTTCTAATTTTCCTTCAGGTTTAATAGTAGATCTATCAGTGAGTTGAAGCACAATAGAAGTTAATTGTAGTTTATGCATCCCTAAGGATTCTGTTGTTTCTTTGGTCATAACATTAATAGCGGCTCCTAAATCAACCAAAACATTTTGTAATGTTATGTTTCCAATATGCATAGTGAGTATAGGTATTCTAGGATCTGTATATTTGGGTACTAACCTATCTCCTATCATCATCTCAGATAATTATCCAATGACTTGAATAGTTTGAAATTCATTCTTCTTTTTATTCTTTGAACATATATTTTTGATAAGTTTGGAATAGATGGGTATATCCTTGATAGCTTGTAATAAAGGAATTTTAATAGTAACGCCTTCTATTTCTTGAAGGAAGTTAAAGGCTGGCTTAGATGGTTCTTTTGGTATTGCCAATATTTGAGGAAATGGTACTTCGACTTCCTTTCTTGTTTGGATTTCTTGTTGCTTTGTTGGAATACTTTTTGGTTGATTTTTTTTTTCCTTCTTGTTGTCATTTTCATTTTCAACCAAGTTTTCAATAGGATCATCATATTTTGTGAGAGTGACATTATTTTCCAACACCTTTCCTGATATTAATTGAATTTTTTGCCATGGTGCTATAGATATAGAACATGTTTCATTTGTTTCATAGACTTGTTGGACAGTTTTATTGTTATTAGGATTAGGAACTGGTTGAGCTGGAAGAGGTAATTGTTTAGGAGGATTATTATTATTATTTGGGGGTGTTATAAGTCTATTTTGATGTGGGTTCTGATTATTTTGTCCCCTAAATTGATTTTGAGAATTTGGTTGTTGCATTGTATTTGGAGACCAATTAGTGCCACCTTGATTATATTGGTCATTATTATTCCAACTAGGCATATTTTGATTTTGATTTTGTGTTCCTTGATTCCATGGGGGTTGTCCTCCATAAGAGTTAGCCATAAATTGAGCCCATGGGGGTATGTTCCAATCTTGGTTGTAGGAATTCCAATTAGTCCATTTTGGTATATTGGACCATTGATTAGGTCTTTGTTGGTTGGGATAACTAGGGTTTGACCAATTTGATGGACCATTAAATGGACCATTTCATATTTGAGAAACAAAATAAACATCTTCTGCCTCTTCTACTTTTGGTTCTTTTATGGCAGCTTTAATAGCTGAGATATATTTACATTTTTTAGTTTTATGATCTTTATCACAAATTTGGCAACAAGTAGAAATATTGGAGATATTTGTTATGTTGAGAGGACATTCTCTTGAATTGTGCTTTTTCCTACATCTATGGTAGTAAATTTCTTCACTATCCTTTGTCTTTTTATCCATTAAGTCCAAAGATGAGGTGAAATTACTCAAAAAATCAATTTTTAAGCCTTCCAACATATTTCCAATTTCAGCTCTTATAACTCCTCCTGTAGATGTGTATTTATTTCCTCTCAAAGGTTTGTTTCTTGAATAGTTTCTACAAATATCTATAATATCCTCAAGTAATATAGAATGAATATCTCCTTTTGCCATAATATTTAATATTTCAAAAACATCTTCCTTTAAACCTTTCAGAAAAAATATTTTAGAATTTCTTCTTCAAGATCTATATTTACTCTAGATCCTATAAATTGAAATATTTCAAGATAATCTTCCAAAGATTCATCTTATTTTTTATTCATACCAAAAATCTCAACTTTCTTATCCCTAACTCTACAATAATCTTGATATATTTCAAGGAATATTTGTTTTAATCCATTTTCTCCATCCCAACGATTACAAACTCCTTCTCCTAGACCCCTAAACCATCTCAAAGCGGCATCTTTAAGAGTAGAAGGAAATAATCTTAACTTTTGCTCATTCTTAGTGTAAAAATAAGCTTGACATACTACATCAAATTCAAAAAGAAAAGCATCAAGATCTTCATGGGGTTTTCCATGAAAAGTAGGCAATACAGAAATAGAGATTGATTTAGGTTCTCTTACTCCATCTTTTGTATATAAGATTGGGAAAGCAAATATTTTTCTTTGTCTAATTTCTCCCTGATCTTGTCTTTGTCTCTCTTGCCTTTGTCTCTTATTTCCATGATTTTCTTCTCCTATTTCACTTTTTTCATCAGCCATTCCTGAATATAGGAATTCAAGAATTGGTTCAGGTATAGGTTCAGTAAAAATAGAAGAGGGATCTATGTAGTTGTCAAATTCTGGATCGGACAATAAATATGTATTGGGATCTTGATCTAGGTATGTTCATGTATGTTCTAAACCTTTTTTTTTTCTTTTTTTTTCAAGCACTATGTCTAATCTTCTTTGAATAATTTATGTATATCGTTGATTGGATCAAGTTGGTCTGGTGTCATGAAATTTTCCTCTTCGAAATTAAAATAATCTACCAATAATTGAATCAGTTGAACAAGATAAGCTTTAATTGTGATAGGATTAGGAATTCCAAACTGTAGTTCATAACGTAATTCTTGGCACAATTCTCTAAAATGTACAACTCTAGGAATTCTACAGTATCTCTTGTTGTATTGCAGGGCTAATTCTCTCCTCTCTATTTTTGCAAGAAAATTGTGAACAGTGAGGGAATCCTCAAGGTATTGATTCCAAGGATAAATTTTTTGATTTACTATTGCTCTTCTATCCCAAAGCCAATTTTCACAACTTATTCCCAGATTATCATAAGGTGTAGGATGATTTACCCTTAAATTTTTTGCTATATTAATCCTTTTTATCTTCTTAAATTCTTATGATCTTTCGTTGATAGAGTCAACACGTTCACACAGTGCTTCCTATTCTGGTTTGGTTGTTATGAAATTTTGATCAACAAGAATATTAACCTCTTACTATATCAAAAATTTTCTAAGGTCTATGAATTCAATCTGACTATTTTCAACCATTTGTTTATTTTCTCTTTCTAAAAAAAAAAATTATTTTTATTTTTTATTTTTTTATTTTTGGGTTTTGATTTTTCTGTTTTCAATCCTACTGTTTACTTAAATATAAAATTCAGAATTTAGATATACTTTTAAAAAATGGAAAAAAAAAGAAATATGTATAATTTTAAACAAACCTAATGCTACTAAAATAAGATGTGATCCATGGTCTATGAATCCATACAACCTATTTTAGCAAAATTAGGGAAAACCTACGACCTAATACTACTAAAATTAAGTGCGATCCATGGTCTATGAATCCATACAACTAATTTTAGTATAATTAGGTGAAAATAAAATTGTTGAAATAAAAGGTAACTTCTTATTGTTTCTTGGATAGGAGGATTTCATTACAATTGTGTCACTCAATGTAACTAATTCCTATAGAATAAAAATAGGGTGTTACTTTCGGTGTTCACCTACTTCCTACTTTTAGTTATAGGTCCTAACTAGTTTAACAATAATAATTACCCAAAGCAAGAAATTTGCAGAAATTAAAATTTGCAGGAATTGAAATTTAATCTATGAAAGTAGTAAAACATGAAATCCTTATGAAAAATGAACCTGGCAACGTCGTAAGGTGGGGCTCTTTGCAGCCTATCTACAATAGGTAGTTCTCATGTGTACCATCTATGTAAATATCTACTCTGACTCGTATGCACACCAAGGGCCCATGTGTCCACAAGATATCATGCGTACAAGTAATTCCACTCGCTTTGCACTACCAAACAACTTTTCTGACCAACTACTACGATGCTACTTTCCCCGGCAACGACGCCAAAATTATCGATTGTAGAAGCTTACATTTAATTTTATCAATCCGAGGGAAATCAAGGTTAGATTTAAAAATTAGCAATCCTTTATAGATTATATCGTAGGAGTTAATACTAAGTCTAGCTCAATTTTCTTTCTAGAATTCATGCGTACACGTGTACAAAAAGAAATATAAAAATTATGTAGGGATGAATTATGCAAGATATAGTAAATAAATGCAATCTAACTTTTACTAATGATGTAATTTACTGATGCATCTGATTATTTACAATTAATTTATGATATGTTTTAATCTAAATGTAAAGAACTAATTTATGATATGAGGATCCTCGTGCAATTTATTTTATTTTATATAAATTAGAATGCAAATCTAACTAATCCTAATCTAATGTAGGGGCGAGAGAGCTAAGGGACTATCTATTAGGAGTGGGCCATGCCTCCTAAAGTGGCAGTGTAAGTCTTTCTCCCCTAGTTTACCTTATCAGTAACTAAGTTTTATGTTTCATTCTAATATTTATGCATAATTTATGAATGCAGGTAATAAGTCTACAATTTACAAAACATAGATGAAACAAACTACAAAGTTGATACAGAATACCATATTTGAAGAAAATGTTATTTTATTGCTGGAACTTCAACTGTACATGCTTCCTCAGAACAAACTGTAATATGAAATAATGTTTTTTAAAATAATCTAGAACAGAGTGGAGTTGAGAGAGCTCCCTCAAGGTTTTCTATGTATTTTTATACTAAGGCTAATACAATACGAATAGTTTCTTCCATGTATTTGTCATGCTTAATTTGTGGACTAGTGACTGTACATAATCTCAAACCTAATATAATATTTATTTTGACTTGGACTTATAAATGTTCCTGTTGGTCATCAAATCCGCCTAGGAAAGGATTTTGGGTGAGTGTATGCGCCCTAGACCTGGACCAACATTGAAAGGCCGAAGGGAAGAGATGCCCCTCGTGCCAATCTCCGGAGAAAGGCCGGCTCCTATACTAATCTACTTGGGTGTTTGAAGATAAGAGTGCAGGAAAGAAACAAAAGGGGTTATGGGTAGAGAGATCGGTGATTTAAGGTGGGAGAGAACAGGAAGCACGATCACTAACCGGTAACTCGAATAGAAGCAAAGAATACCAAGAATAAACGAAGGAAGTGTAACATCAATCTTCCTATGTATCCTCCAGGCGAGTTTCAGGGTACATTCCCCGATCGCACACCGGACGCAAGGTTCAAGCATCTAGTATACAAACGAAGAGAGACAAAAGAATCAAGCATAGAAGGCAGCATAAAAGAAAACCAATATGACGTCTTTCCACTCCTATGTATCCTTCAGACGAGTTTTAGGGTACAGTCCCCGATCACACATCGGACGCAGGGTTCGAGCTTTCTCGGTATACAAACGAAGAAAGACAAAAGAATCAAGCAAAGAAGGCAGCATAAAAGAGAGAAATTGAGCCCAAAGATCTTTAGTATTAATCGCAGGACATCAAGTTACAGTAGCTTTCTAGCAGATAGTTCCCCCCTTTTTCTTATTACAATGCCTGGGTTTTTATAGAGGACCCGGGCCTCTGAGTCATAATTACATAGCAAAGAAGAGTACGCCCTCGAGCCCTGAGAATTCGGCTCCCCGAGGCTCTCGTGACCGAGTTTTCAAATCTGTTACCAAAACTGGCAACTGCAATCGGGTCAACCATGGAAAGGTGCATTGATGAGCCGTCTGGACGTCCTTGATCTCTGGGTGCGGTGCTCGAGTGGCCGCCATGCTCGCCGGGCTCTCCATCATGGCTTGATACTTCATTTTTGATTGCCAAAAATGAGCAGCGAGCTTGCTGGGCATGAAAAATTGCATTTATGAGGCACTTGATCGCCTCGAGAAAATACCCAGCTTGGAACGCGTGCCCGTGAAGCGCTTCGCTAAGTTTTCATTCACAACTTTGCTTCGCAATGGTTCTGGGCCGAAGCAAAAACTCCTCTTGGTATGTACTTCACAAAATTGAGCTTCGCAAAACTACTTTGGGGGTGAGGAGTGCCGAAGCATATTCACTTCGCAAAATGGGCCTCTTCGTCTTTGCCGCTTCGCTGACCAAATTACTTTGCTGACGCCCTCGGGAAATGCTTCACTGCGACCCTCTTTCTAAACTGTGGTTCGGGAGAATTTCGGCCGAAGCAATTGTCTTCAAAAGACATTGCATCCTTTTACTTCGGGCAGAAGTACTTCGCACAAAATTAGCCGAAGCAAATGCTTCACAATGAGCTTTTGGCGAAGTAAAAGTGGTTCGCTGATGGAGGGGCCCGAAGTGAGTACTTCGGCAACTTCCTGGCGAAGTACTTTCAATGCTCCTTGAGTTTCGCTTCGCTGATTTCCCGACCAAAGTGACTGATGGAAATACTTCGGATGCGAAGTAGTTTTACCCCCTTTTCTTTGTATTTCACTTCGGCACACCGCTTCACAGAAATCTTACCCGAAGTAGCTTCTAAAAATGCTTCGGGCCCGAAGTAGATTTCTTGCCTTTGCTTTTCGGCAAAGTTGTTCTTTCGAACGTTGCTTTTGTATTCTACTTCGGTGATATTACTTCGCAAAAAACTCCACCCGAAGCAGTGTTGAAAATGCTTCGGGTGTGAAGCTTTCTTTTCTTCTGAACGCCGCTTCGCTCAACTTTCGCCCGAAGTAGCTGCTGGAAACGCTTCGGGTGCGAAGTAGTTTCATTCTCTTTTCCTTGTATTTTACTTCGATGAAAACTACTTCGCAAAACTTTTACCCGAAGTAGTGCTGGAAATGCTTCGGGTGTGAAGCTCTTTTCATTTTCCTTCGGTGAAGCTCTTTTCCCTAGCTTGTTTGGCAGTGAAGTTCTTTCTTTTCTATTTTTATATACAAAGGGGTGGCATTGGAAGCCAAAATTGCTGCATCTTTTCAAAATAAAAATAACAAAGCAAAAAACTTTACACAACACTGTACAAAATTTGTTTCCTTTTCTACCCCTTAAGAAATGTGACAAGAATTGTCAACATTCTTGGCGGCTCACGGGGCAACGAGCTCGTCTCGGTGGGAGAACCCTTTAACTTTGATCCATTGGGCCAGAGTCTTTTCCCGATCCTTCTCCTCCTTCTTCCTCTGGGAGTGCTTCTGTAGCTGGTTCTTGTTCTCCCTCTTCTTCTGCTTCTTCTTCCTCCTCTGCTCCTTCGTCTGTTGGCGTGGCCTCCTGCTGTGGTGATGGGACAAGGCGGTCATGGATTCTCTTCATAGTTCGGCGAACATGAGCCCAAACCCCTTTCTGAAATGGTTCTTGGTCTTCGAGTGCCTTGACCAGAACATGGAACCGATCAATCTGCCCTATGTCGGCATGTTTGATTCTTGCACCTAGGTCATTCAGATAGGCTACAATTTTGCAATGTCTCAGGATGAAGTCAGTGACCTGTCCCTCCGTGACTGGCTCTTCCCACTCATCAATTTTGGAGACGTCATTTTCAAAATGGAGCCACGCCGGCTTAAGTTCTTCCCTGGTGAGAAGGTTCCCATCATCGTCTGTGAAACTCGAGAAACCCAAAGAAGAAAGGTCTTCGAAGTATCCCATTGATGTGTGCTGCTCCTGCTCAAATATATCGAGGAGGTCCTTCACCTTTTGCGCTTTCTTCACCTTGGAGAAGAAAGCGCGAACAGTGGCTTGGGCAGTAGACCAATCCCTAGCCGTTCGACTCATAGCAACGACCTGCAGGTCTTGATATCTAATGCTTTGAACTTCAAAGGCAAGCTTGAGTCACCTCTTGATTTTTTGGATCACCTCATCCACTATTGGTCCCTTCTTAGCAATGGCATGCTGAGCTTCGATGACATAAATCAAAATTGACAGGGCACTGGAGGCCCGAGATCTGAAACCTTTGAGTAGGTGAGAGCGGATCTCCTTGATCCTACCTTTGTCGAACAGCTCCAGGTTTGCCTTTTCGTACAATTGTTGCTGGGCCCGCAAGATCTTGCTCTCGAGCTCTTTGGCTTTTAGCTCATTTTTGGCCTGCTTTTGTGCTTGTTGCTCGGCCGAAGTCTGCAATTGTAGAATTTGTTGTTTGAGGGCATGTGTTTCCCTTTTGAGCAATTTGCACTGCTTCTGCGAATCCTCTAGCTCGGAGCGAATCCTAGCCAGCTCTTCTTCCAACTTGATGTTGGCATTTTCTGCTTCAAACCTGCATTGGTTAGCAATATTCGCATGTGCTCGAAAAGTTTCAACCCCGACATGCATGGATGCGGATTCGTCATCTATGTTTAAATGCTCCAGGTCCTTGGTCTTCTCCTGGTAGTCGTAGTCGACTGGAGTCATTTCATCCAGAGGCTTCTGGACCTTAGGGACCTTCCTAACCTTATGCAACTTTCCGCCTTTCAAGTCGAAAACCGCACATTTTTCAACTTGGGCCAGAGTTTTCCCTCTTTTCTTTCTTGCCTCCTTTAGCATCTTCTCTGTATTCTGTCGAGCTAGGAGTAGTTTTTCAGCCAGGGGCGCTCCTTTATTGAGGATAAATCTATTTCAGAGAAGGCCGAATCTCCAGCCAAAGGTGTGAACAAATATAAAGAACTAACGGGGAAGGATTCCCCTGACGGCTCGGGGACGGGTGTAGCAGGGACTTCGGCGAGCGGGACTATGCTTTGAGCTATGGGAGAGTGGGCTACGGGGCTTGGTGTAGGCGAAGTGGTTTCAACGGGCTTATCCTGGTCAGACGACTCGGGAGGAGTGGGGCTATGCAGGATTGGACTGGCAATGGGCAGTTTTTGAGTGGGGGATTGACCCTGTGGGGGATGGAGAGATTGATGAGGGCTTCCACTCGGGACTACCGTGGATGTGTCAGAGACCGAAGCGAAGGGAAGAGAGTGCGTACCTACGTGCCCTCCTGGCAAAGCGGCTGTGGTAACTTCTTGCGTGGTCGGCTCTTGTTCCTCTTGGGCTTCATCACTCCCGACCTCCACAACTCCTACTCTGGGGTCTTTCTCTTGTTGGAGGAGTTCCTCCACATCAATGATATCTATTTCGGGGACCGTCTCAGCACTTGGTGCCCCTGCATCTTCAATGTTTGCTTCAACCGGGCCTGATGCAGGTGATCCAGTAGAAGTACTTGAAGGCTTTGTGCGAGGGCGCTTTGGGTGGCTCGGAGGCACTTGAATTTGCTCCTGCCTTTTTCTTTTCTTTCTCTCCAAAGGTTGCTCTGCCTCTTCTGCACTTGTATCATGAACTTTCGATGGCCTCTGTGGTAGTGCTGCAGGCGTAGCTTCGGCCCCTACTTCCTTTTCTTTATCCGAAGCATCCTTAGCGCCTCCTGGGCTTTCGCCTGACCCTGGGGTGGCCGGGGGAACAAAATCAGCAAAGGATATAGACTTCCAGGTTTCGACATTGGTGTCATAGAGAATCGTGAAGTCTTTATCCGAGGCTAAGAGTCCATAAGAATTCACTTTTTGATGGTGGACTCTCATTATCCACCATTCCCGAAGCTTTTCCTCGCTCCAGTATTTTACTTCCTCCTTCAAATCGTCCCTTGCCTTCTTCCAAAAGGTGGAGCTTGGAGTCGGGAGGGGGTACTGATCAGGGTCGAACTCGACCTCCATAGGATAGAATTCATGCCATGGAGGCAATGTCCTCATTCTTTCCAAATGCCACTCCAGGTCTTTTCCATTGGGGTTATTCCTTTGTTCCACAACCTCGGGGTGAGGGCAGATGTGGAAGTTCTTGAATTTCAAATGATCCCTCATCACGCCCAAAGGATCATAGAGCCATTGCTGAGGAATCTGGAGTAGGCCAAAATCGGCGAGCTTTTCCTCCAGGAAAACATTCTGTTTAAGGGCAAAGACTTCGATTACACCCATTCTGAAGGGGAAGTCACAGGTATGTGCCCACTTCCGGCCGTGGCCGTATACTGCATTTGTAGAGTCGCTCTGTCGAGCGACTTCCAATGCGAACTAATATTCAGAGGGGTAGACTGGTAACAGGAAGGGCTTCCCTATGAAGCCGAACAGGCGAATCACCAGTCCTTGTGTTAATTGGAAAACGTCCCCCTTTTTTCCCAGCACCACTCTATCTCTCAAACTGAGTGGTACCCGAGGACAAGAACCTTTTAACAGGTGCATGGCGGGTCCCAAAAATTGTTGATTAAAAGAATAATAGGACTCTTCCTTCAATAAGAGGGGAGTCCATTGATACACTGGCAGAGGATTTCCATCCTTGCCGCTTGGAGAGATGGCGATATGGGGAAAACGCTTATGAACCTGGTAGAAGTACAACCAGACAAGAAAGGAACAGGGTGCGAAGTACTGGCCTGCTGCTGAATTCTTCATGCTAGCGAGCCTTGTATGCAGGGTTCGGGCCACCCATTCTGCCCAATCAAAGAAAACTGGGTTGGTGTTCGGCCTTGAAGCGTCAGGGGCATAAAACTCCCCTCTTGAAATGCATTTGGCCAAAGACACCTGCCAGGGTTGTACTGAAGCATCTGTTGACAATCCCGCCACCCATGCAATGATGGAGAAAATATCGATGTTTTTGAAAGCCTCCAAGGGTAAGGGCATCTGGGGCAGCTTGTTTGAAGGTAGCCCGCTCTTGAGATTCTCCCGCAGGAACTTCAATATGTAGCTGTTGGAGGTGAATCTCTCCATTTGTTCATTTAGGAGGACATTGCGAACAGAATAGCCCTTGGGCGGGCCCTGCTGTGGTGCGAAGGCTGCTTGTACATCTTCCTTCAGGATGGAGAATAGTTTGTGTCCCGAAGCATCTAACACCTGCTTGGACGCAGGTTGGTAATTCTGTGCGATAGCGTAGATCAGCTCGGGACAATGGTGAGCAGGCAGGGTTAAAAACTAGTAAATCTGGGAGTAATATGCAGCAGCTCTCTTATTTTTTGGTGTGAGCCTGCTTGTCATGAACTCTATGGTGTGTCGAAGATCGGATACACCCTTAGAGAGCTGTGTGTCTCGGATCTTCTCCCACCCATCAATTGGTGGCTCCACAAGCTGTTCTTCTTTCGAGTCGTCCCCCTCTTCCATTGGCTGCTTTTTGGGTCGAAGGGGAAGATTTAACTTCTTCGGAGTACGCTTTTTCTCTTCTTTCCCCTTCTTTGTTTTTTTGGGGCCTGCAACTTCGGGCTCTTTCCCCTTCTCCTTAGAGTTTTTCTTTCCCATGTTGTTATGGACAGCAGTAGAGTTCTTGATACAGAGGGCTTTAATGTGAATGGCCAGATGCAAAGGACGGGAGGGTTGCAGAGTATCTGAAGGCTCTTAGTCTAGTTCTAGCTGATGGACAAATAACTTCCCTCTTGCCAGGAATTCGCTTTTATAGCCTAAAAAGGCAACCACCTGAATTTATGGCACCTACCAAAATTAAGTTTGCACCTCGGACGAAAGAGATTGTCGTATTCTTAAACCGTTTCTGCAGCGACGTGGTACACAGGGCTGCATGCTTCGATGATTACACTTTGTACTGGAGACGCCACCCGCTGCCACCTCGTACCTTAGTGCGAGCTTTTCTTTTCCTTTTTCTGACTCGATCATCTCGAGAAATGCTCCACCACCCTTTTTCCTTAAATTCATCCACTTTGTACTCCTTTCAAGGCCGCTGTCGGCACGTTCTCCGAGGTATGTTTTGAATTCTCCACCTCGCGCGTGTTCGGTTCGGCGAAGTTGAACTTCAATGTTGAAAATGCTTCACGGTGAACCTTTGGTTCGGACTACTTTTCGATGCTTCGGGCCCAAAGTACTTCTTCTTCACCGTGTTGCCGCTCTGCCTTACGAAGGTTGTCGAAGCTTCCTCTTTTTGAAAACTACTTTGCAGAAATTTTGCCCGAAGCAGCTACTAAAAATGCTTCGGGTGCGAAGCTCTTTTCATGCCTTTGCTCGAATTTTGGTTTGGCATGCTTCGTGGTGAACCTCCTTGCAACTGCTCCTTCGTGTAAAAGGCCTCCGAAGGAGATTATGAAGTGTAGTACTTGGCTTTTGCGATCTTAGAGCAGGATGTACATGCAATTTATATACAAAAGTTCATATACAATCATTTTTTTTTTAAAGAGAAATTGTTTTACCTTAGCGGTGAAAAGTCTTCAGATGAAGACCATTGATGGAGATCGGCAAGACTTGGCCATCGGCATCTTTGAGGATGAATGAATTGGCTGAGTTCACCTTCGTAATTTCGAATGGCCCATCCCAAAAGGCGTCCATCTTGTCGTGATTCCCAGGCTTGGCCTTCCAGGAGTCCCACTTCCATACCAGATCTCCCACTTTGAATGTGCGATCAGATGACTTCTTCTTGAACCATTCTTGGGTGACCTGAGTATGCTTAGCGAAGTTCTGGTAGGCTTCTTCGTGATCTTCCTCTAGTTGCAGCAGCCGAGCTAATCTATTTTCCATCGGACTAACTCCATCTTCTGCTTCTAACAACTGCAATGTAGGGATCTCCACATGAATGGGTAAGATGGCCTCCTTGCCATAGACCAGGGCGTAAGGTGAAGTCTTGATTGACTTCTTGATAGAAATTCGATCGGCCCACAAGGCCCGATCTAGAAGGAGATGCCAAGTCCTTTTGTTTGTCTCTATGAGCTTCCTTAGCATCCTCAACAGAGTCTTATTGGTGGATTCTGCCAAGCCGTTGCCCTGTGGATAATAATTGGAGGATACTTTGTGATATATCCCATATCTGTAGAGGAATTCATTGATTTTGGTGCCTGTGAAGCCAGGGCCATTGTCTGTGATGATAGATTCGAGAATGCCGAACCTGGTGATCAATCCTTCTAGAAATGCAATTACAGTTTCTTGATCTGCATGCTTTGTAGGAATTGCTTCGGCCCACCTGGTGAAGTAGTCCGTTGCAGTCAGGATGAACTTATGTCCCGCAGAGGAGTTTGGTGATACGACCCCTATGAAATCTAGCCCCCATTGTTGAAAGGGTGTCTCTACTTGTATCGGATGAAGGGGCATTGCAGCATTTTTGTTTTGGCCGACGAACCTCTGACACTGCTCGCATTTACGACAAACTACGAAGGCATCGACAAAGAGTGTGGGCCAATAATAACCCGCCTTAATGATCTTTAATGCCATTGTTCTTCCTACGAAGTGACCTCCTGATAGTCCAGAATGGAATTCTCCCAGGACCCTCCTTTTATCATCGTCTTTGATGCACTTGAGAAGGACACCATCAATGTTCCTAAAAAATAGGCCTTCGGGGCGCAGAGTGTATCTGGAGGACCGCATCCTGAAATGTCTTCGCTGCGATGCATTTAGATGCGAAGGACACTTGCCGGTGTTGAAATAGTAGATTATCTCACTGACCCAATCCTTCTCGTCTTCTTCGTGGTTAGCGAAGCATTCTTCGGCTGGTAAGTCATCTCTCCGAGATTCTGTCACTTCGGCCGCTGCGCTCTTTGCCAATTCTTGACATAATGCATGACCATGAACCAATTTTGTGGGCTTGATCTCAATGTCAAACTCCTGTATCTTGTTCACCCAACCAGCTCTTTTGCTTCCCAATTCTCCTTGGATAATGAAATTACGCACATCGGGGTGAATGACAAAAACTGTGACTCGACTTTGAGAGATGAACTGCTTGAACTTCCTTAGTGATTTCATTACTGCATGCACCTGACGTTCTATGAAATTATATCTTTCTTCATGGGGATTGATCACCTGACTCAGAAACGCGATGGGACGCTCTTCGCCATCTTCCCCCTTTTGTGTCAGGATAGCAGCATAGCTCTCGGGCTCTCCTATGGCATACATGATAAAATCCTGATCGTAGTCGTGGATTGATTAGGACCGGCGCTTGAGCGATTCGAGCCTTAATCTCTTTGAATGCTTCCTTTCTCTCTTTCGTCCAGCTAAATTCGGTGCCCTTCTTCAGGAGTTGGGACATTGGCTTGATGACTTGGGCGAAGTCAGGGACAAACTTCCTCACGAAGTTAATCTGGCCGAAGAAGGATTGAAGTCCTTTCTTGTCTGCTGGGAGTGGGAGCTTCATTAGGGCCTCGGCTCTGTCAGGATCTACAATGAGCCCCTTTTTTGATATCGCATGTCCCAAAAACTTTCCTTCGCTGACTACGAATATGGACTTCTTTGGATTAATTGAGATGCCAAATTCTCGACACTTTTCAAAAATTTGTTGTAGATGTAGTGGATGATCTTCCCTTCTTCGGGAGAAAATGGTCATGTCATCCAGATAGATGATGATAACCTTATTTAGAAGCTCACCAAAAGCAAGATCCATCGCCCTCTGGAAGGTGGCACCAACATTCGAAAGACCAAATGGCATTCGCTGGTAAGCAAATGTCCCCCACTTGGTAGTAAATGTTGTTTTATGCTGGTCTTCATCCCTGACCCAGATCTGATTGTACCCAGAAAAACCATCGAGCAGGGAGAAGCGTTGAGCTCCAGCCACCGAGTGCAAGATTTGATCGATTTGTGGGAGAGGATAGTGGTCCTTGAGAGAAGCCTGATTCAGGTTGCGAAAGTCCACGCATAACCGTATATCTCCATTCTTTTTTTTGACTGGGACCAGATTCGCTACCCATGAAGAGTGCTTGATGGGATAAATGATCTTCGCCTCGAGCATCTTCAGGAGTTCGGCCTTCATTAGGACCTCGATCTTAGGATTAACCGGCCTTTGCTTTTGTCGAAAGGGTTTGACCCCTTCCTATAATTCGATTGTGTGTTGAACCAGCTACCGATTGTATCCTCGAAGATCTTGATAAGACCAAGCAATTATATCAAAAAAATTTTTGCACAAATTCTGTATCTGTTCTATCTCCTCTGGAGTGCAGTCGGTCCCAACCTTTATTGCTTTTCCAGGTTCAAGCTCTAAATCCTGATACTATTTTTCATTGACTTTGATCATGTGAGAGAGGGCTCGGTCATTCTGATCAAAGAGGCTTTCAAGAGTGATTAATCCCTTGGGAACATGGTTGTTCTTCAATTGAATCAGCCCTTCATACTCTTCTTCATCAGAGCTTCTGTCTTCGATTGTGGCGGCTTCTTGGATCATGAAATTTACAATCTGCTCATCATTGTCAAAGACTTGCCAATGCAGATCTTTGTCTAGGATAGAGGGTCTATAGATCATCCTCACAGCTTTGGGCTTGTACACCATGTCTTCTGTTGGAGAGTACTTGGCTGCGATGGATGCCAAAACATCGGCATGTCGATTCTTTTCTCGTGGGATTGACCACAGATTGAGAGACTCGAACTGGTCAAACAGGTCCCATACCCTATTGCGGTATGACTTTAGATAATGTTTCTTTGAGGTACACTTATTTGTGACCTGGTTGCATACCAGTTCAGAATCTCCAAAGATTTGGAGATGCTTTATGCCTAACTTGTCAGCTTTCTTGAGTCCTAGGCATAATGCTTCGTATTCTGCTGCATTGTTAGTGCAGCTCCATGTCAACCGGTAGCAATATTCCTTTTGCTCTCCGGATGGTGAAATTAGAAGAATCCCTGCCCCAGCACCATTTTTACATCGGGCATCATCGAAGAACAACTTCCATAGTCCTTCCTGGGCACTTGTTCTATTCTCTGGTTGGGAGTGATTTTTAGGCTTGGCGATCGCATAACATCCTATCTCGGTCTCCACCATGGCGTTAAAGTCTACCAATGAGAACTCATCTTCATAACTTAATTGCGCAAGAGATTCCTCGACCAGGTCTACCTGCTCTATTTCCTCCACTATTGCATTCACTGGTTCGCTGCTTTCTTCCTCGGACATCTTCTGCACAAGAAAGGAAGAAGGTTTTTCATTGTAGATCTTCACCTTCTTTCCTTTGAATGGAATCTCTAGGTGAGAGTAATCCATAGATAGATATCCACCCAATTTTGCCATGAATTCCCTTGACAAGCACATACTAAAATATGGCTCTAAGTCGACTACCACTACCTCTTGTATGACTGTGATCTGAGGCATCTTATGTAGTCGGATAGGAATGTCCTTGATCACCCCTATAGTCTTCACTGGAGTACCATCCAACTGGAGTACACCTTGGTTGCTTCACATATATTCCATCCCTATTTCTTCATAGACTGCTCTTGGCATTACTGTTGTAGCGGCCCCAGAGTCGATCATGCAGTTATGTACAATATACCCTTCCATTTGTAGGGTCAGGTAGAATGGAGGTGGTCTGTTCTTCCCCGTGATAGATGTGGATAGGGTCTGCACAAGAGCAAGCGGTGCCACCTTTTTTGCTTTAATTGTCTTCAATGATTCTTGCAGCAAGTCCACCTGTCCAGGTAGTTGCAGTGCATCGTACAAGCTGATCTTGGCTGGGATCTTCTTCAACTCCTCTACAATGTTGTATGCCAGGGATTTGAGCACTTCAGGTTCCTTTCTGGGCTCGTATCTAGTACGATACTGCTCTGTAGCTTCAACTCTTTGCCGCTTGGTCAGGGAAGGAAACTTGAGCTTTTCCTTAGCCTGCTCCTTAGTTTCTACCTGAGGTGATTCGGTAGAGGCCTTTTGAGCCTTTTCTTTGATTGGTGCAGGTGGAGGAGCTTCATTCGGAGCCAAAGAGGATGATTGTCCTTTCTTGGGTCGAACTTGTGCTTTTAAAGGAGCCATCTGAGTAGCATCTACTTCTATTGCCTTCCTTCCTCCTCTGGTAAGTACTGCAACCGGCTCCTCTTCGCCAATGGTCGGGTTCTGACTCATCTGCCTAATGACGTTGACTTGACCATTATGACTACTGTTTGCCAACGTTTGTACATAGTGTTGGTGCAGGGTGCAGGTATTCTCTTCATGCGGATCATTGCATGTAGAGCACCAATATACATAATCGAAAGTGCTCGAAGCTTCATCAATCGCAACATTTCTCGTCGAAGCCTTCCCTTGCTGGACTGCTTGGTCCTTGGTAAGCGCAGGTGCAGGATAAGATCTTCTTGGTAGGAATTCTTGTTGCGCTTGCTTCTTCTTCACAATGGTCATGTCATTTGACAACATCTGAACTATAGAGTTCAGAGACTGCATCTCTTGTAGAATTTTAGTTTGTATATCATCGACTTTCGGAACGAGTGGCAATGAAGCCATCGTCGGTATTGGAGGAAGGGCGGGGTGTTGAGGTGGTGCTGGCAGCACAGGAAATGCCGAAGAGACAGTGGGTTGTGGAGTTGAAAATGTAGGGAAATGAATTTGTGGGGCGATGATTTGAGACACGATAGGATTCGGATTCCAAGATGAAATCGGGAGTGCAGGGGTTGTGGAGATTTGTGAAGCGACTGCGCTTGCATACTAGAATTGTAAGAATTCGAGAAGTATGGGCATCGACATCCTTTGGGGAAGCTTGCCCACAACTATCAAATCCATTTCTGCTCTCTTGGCTAACTCATACAACTCGGGAAAAGTATTAACGTTAGAATATCTTACCATGAGACTGATATCGGGATTGAAATCTCGAAGGAAATAGAGTGTTGCAGCTTCGTCGGTTGGCCGAAGTCCAATTGGCACTCTCTGCCAGGTTCGAGCGAACCTAACATTGAAATCTATGATTTCTTCTTGTGGATGCCTCTTGATCGAAGTGAACTGATGCAGAAGAGAGGTAGGATCGGAAGACTCATTGAAGTTTCCCATCATTTGCCCAGCTAACTGGTCCCATCCCGTAATGCTATCGGGTGGTAGAGATCTATACCAATAGAGGAGTTTTCCTCTAAGGGAAAGAACCAGAAGCTTTACCATAATTTGTTCTTCTGTAATGTCATGGATCATCGCCAGAGATATTATGTCCTGGATATGCTCTAAAGCAGTCTTCCCAGTTCCATCGAACATTGGGATCTTCTTTATGGCAGCAGGCGGCACTTGCCCTTGTCCTGCTAAATTCAGTGGTGACAAGGAATCCCATGCTGGGCACAACCTGGGTGGTTGTGGCTACTGCATTTGCTATTGTTGTTGTTGTTGTTGCTACTGTGCCATACTTGCTCCTGGATTTTGAGAAATAGGAATTCCCGAAGCTCCCCCTTGACTGCTAATAGGACAACTAATAGGAATGGAGGGACTAGGATGCTTCGAAGAGTTGGGAGGATTGGGAGGAAAACTAGATGTTGTACTATCATAAGTTGAGCCTTGTCTGCCAACAGAGGATGTTCCTTGTAATAGTGACTCGGGGGTGATCAACCTTGATTGTTCCCCGAAGGCATCAATATCTAGCTCAAAGAACTCGGTTTCCTCTCCTCTATTCTTAACTCTCCATCTTGTTTGCATGAAGGCATAGACTTTTGGTACTGGTCTTTTCGACTTAAATATTCTTGGGTAAATAGAGTCGCCAGATGCTAAGAGTCTTTCAGTAATGAGGGCATCAGTCCTCACTACCACTAGTCAGGTGAGACTGACCGGGTCACAACGAGAACTGGTTTAGAACTATTGGCCCCGGTGAAGATGGGTTTTGCATTAAAATATGGGACCTTGACTGGTTATGGATCTTACTAAGACAGATACAGTCTGTCCCACCGGGCGTGCCAAAAACTGTTGGTCATCAAATCCGCCTAGGAAAGGATTTTGGGTGAGTGTATGCACCCTAGACCTGGACCAACATTGAAAGGCCGAAGGGAAGAGATGCCCTCCATGCCAATCTCCGGAGAAAGGCCGGCTCCTATACTAATCTACTTGGGTGTTTGAAGATAAGAGTGCAGGAAAGAGATAAAAGGGGTTAGGGTTAGAGAAATCGGTAATGTAAGGTGGGAGAGAACAGGAAGCACGATCACTAACTAGTAACTTGAATAGAAGCAAAGAATACCAAGAATAAATGAAGGAAATGTAATATCAATCTTCCTATGTATCCTTCAAGCGAGTTTCAGGGTACATTCCCCGATCGCACACCGGACGCAAGGTTCAGCTTTCTCAGTATGCAAACGAAGAGAGACAAAAGAATCAAGCATAGAAGGCAGCATAAAAGAAAACCAATATTACGCTTTTCCACTCCTATGTATCCTTCAGAATGAGTTTTAGGGTACAGTCCCCGATCACACATCGGACGCAGGGTTCAACATCTCGGTATACAAACGAAGACAGACAAAAGAATCAAGCACAGAAGGCAGCATAAAAGAGAAGAATTGAGCTCAAAGCCTTTTAGTATTAATCGCAGGACATCAAGTTACAGTAGCTTTCTAGCAGATAGTTCCCCCCCTTTTCTTATTACAATGCCTAGGTTTTTATAGAGGACCCGGGCCTCTGAGTCATAATTACATAGCAAAGAAGAGTACGCCCTCGAGCCCTGAGAATTCGGCTCCCCGAGGCTCTCGTGACCGAGTTTTCAAATCTATTACCAAAATTGGCAACTGCAACCGGGTCAACCATGGAAAGGTGCATTGATGAGCCATCTGGACGTCCTTGATCTCCGGGTGCGGTGCTCGAGTGGCCGCCATGCTCGTCGGGCTCTCCATCATGGCTTGATACTTCATTTTTGATTGCCAAAAATGAGCAGCGAGCTTACTGGGCACGAAAAATTGCATTTATGAGGCACTTGATCGCCTCGAGAAAATACCCGGCTTGGAACGCGTGCCCGTGAAGCGCTTCGCTAAGTTTTCATTCACAACTTCGCTTCGCAATGGTTCTGGGCCGAAGCAAAAACTCCTCTTTGGTATGTACTTCGCAAAATTGAGCTTCACAAAACTGCTTCGAGGGTGAGGAGTGCCGAAGCATATTCGCTTCGCAAAATGGGCCTCTTCGTCTTTGCCGCTTCGCTGACCAAATTACTTCACTGACGCCCTCGGGAAATGCTTCACTGCGATCCTCTTTCTAAACTGTGGTTCGGGAAGATTTTGGCCGAAGCAATTGTCTTCAAAAGACATTGCATCCTTTTACTTCGGGCAGAAGTACTTCGCACAAAATTAGCCGAAGCAAATGCTTCGCAATGAGCTTTTGGCGAAGTAAAAGTGGTTCGTTGATGGAGGGGCCCGAAGTGAGTACTTCGGCAACTTCCTGGCGAAGTACTTTCAATGCTCCTTGAGTTTCGCTTCGCTGATTTCCCGACCGAAGTGACTGATGGAAATACTTCGGATGCGAAGTAGTTTTACCCCCTTTTCTTTGTATTTCACTTCGGCACACCGCTTCGTAGAAATCTTACCCGAAGTAGCTTCTGAAAATGCTTCGGGCCCGAAGTAGATTTCTTGCCTTTGCTTTTCGGCAAAGTTGTTCTTTCGAACGCTGCTTTTGTATTCTACTTCGGTGATATTACTTCGCAAAAAACTCCACCCGAAGCAGTGTTGAAAATGCTTCGGGTGCGAAGCTTTCTTTTCTTCTGAACGCCGCTTCGCTCAACTTTCGCCCGAAGTAGCTGCTGGAAACGCTTCGGGCGCGAAGTAGTTTCATTCTCTTTTCCTTGTATTTTTCTTCGACGAAAACTACTTCGCAAAACTTTTACCCGAAGTAGTGCTAGAAATGCTTCGGGTGCGAAGCTCTTTTCATTTTCCTTCGACGAAGCTCTTTTCCCTAGCTTGTTTGGCAGCGAAGTTCTTTCTTTTCTATTTTATATACAAAGGGGTGGCATTGGAAGCCAAAATTGCTGCATCTTTTCAAAATAAAAACAAAGCAAAAAACTTTACACAACACTGTACAAAATTTGTTTTCCTTTTCTACCCCTTAAGAAATTTGACAAAATTGTCAACAATTCCTATTGATCCAAGTGGCAACTACACATAATCCTATCAAGATACTACCTATCTAACTAACTCGCAAGATAGAGACTTTATTTCCTTTATTCCAATAAGTCTAACAATCTATTATGATTATATTTCAAATGTCCCAAAATAAAAATATTACAAATCTTATAAAACTTTTTCAACAGGAGATATTCTCACAGATAATTATGCGAGAAGCAAGGTAGGTTGAAATATATTTGTTGTCATTGATTTTAATGTATCGTCCACTTGATTGCATCGTCCACGGTCAACAGTAATTGTTGGTAACATTCTCCAGTAATGACCTTCAGTAATTATTGTTAGTAGTTACCTTCAGTAACTACGTTCAGTATTTACCTTCAATAATATACTTTAGTAATATACTTCAGTAATATGCTTTAGTAATATGCTTTAGTAAGATCAATTACTGTTGTTTCCTGAACTGCTATGGTTCTTCTTCTCATTCGAGGTGCATTCCACAGGTTATGTGATTCCTTTATCAATCATCCATGCTTTTTCCTGCATTTTTCTCAGAACTCGGACAAATTTGATACAAATCAAATATAAATGTCATATTACCATAATTAATCATTTTTACTAATAAATTACGTTTTATTAATAATAACTTACATAAACATATCAATTATTTAGGTAAATGAAGTAATTCTGATACAAAAATCTATGGTAAATGACCACTCATCAAATGGTTTTTCTTGTTTGTCATTGTAGTCCATTCATCTGGAGGATTCTTGGCTCCTAGAGCTAGAACTGTCAGAGCAAGGGGAGGAACAATAACATTGTGTGATTTGAACTTATCAGCCATAAGTGGACAATCTTTAACTTTTTTTTGTTGATTGACAACAGTAACAGGTGTTGGGCAAATAAATGTACACATGTGTAAAAACCTTATCACCAATCTTCAGTTTAATAGAATTAATAAGGTCCTTGGAAATATTTACTTTGACACACACATGCCTGTTAGGTCAGACATTATAGAATTTATTTGGTTCTAAGTAGACACCTTACCAAGGGTGGAAGTAATACTTTGCAAGAATGGCCAAAGGGCTATCTAAAGACCAGGGAACTCAGCCCAAACATACACTTCTAGAGAAGCCTCATCATTGACAGAGAAATCTCTAGACCACTATTGAAAGATAAGCAAAGAGC
This sequence comes from Wollemia nobilis, assembly GCA_028583015.1. Taxonomy (NCBI): domain Eukaryota; kingdom Viridiplantae; phylum Streptophyta; class Pinopsida; order Araucariales; family Araucariaceae; genus Wollemia; species Wollemia nobilis. Next base: position 1,221,996 of record JAQPPZ010002189.1, on the reverse strand, counting down.
TTCGGACATACCAGGGACCCCGACTAAAAACTTCTTATGCATGTTGAGCATCAACAAAGCGAAAAATAAAAAACCCCTTTGACAAATTTTGGATATTCTCTATCTTAATGCCATAAGGTTGTCAATACTGTTGAATCTAATATTGAATCAAAGTATCATTCAGGATACAAGCCAATAAATATCCTATAATGGTATGCTCTTCTAGCCACTTGCATGCATTATCAAACTCAATAACAAGAATTTCAACAACAGGATTGGCATTGTTACCTTGTGGAAAAATTTCAGTACGAACTTGTGAAACCTCTTCCCTAATAGCAGCCATGAAATAGACAAAGGCACATTCTCATATCCTAGGGTTTTCACTATCTTGCACCTTTGGCTCACGTGCATCTTTAATATGGTCCATAGATTTTTGACTTTATTCTTTTACAAATTACTTAGCCACTGAAACTTCCTATTAGAGATATAATTTTTTATGTCAAAGGCATTGACTCAAACAACTGGTAAGCACTAGGGTGGTTACAACTTTTGATAAAAGCGATCCAGGCTAAAGAGACATTCCCAGATGATTTTGGACCGATTTTAGAGTTTGCAGTGAAGTCAGGATTTCTCCATTTCAATGAAGGAATTTTTAGAAAAATCCATGGTTTTGGAAGTATTTTTCTAACGCCATTCCATTAGAGAACATGTCTTTACACTTTTTTGGGCCTTGCTTTAATTCTTTGGGCTTTCGCATTTTTGGATCTTTGCAACACTTTTGCTAACGTAAGTGTTTTGAAAACTTAACTTTGTGTCACTTGTTTAATGTTGAGGTTGTGTCATCTTGGTATTTGCACATTTTCATACTTCCATAGACTTTTTATTGATGTCATCTCTTGGAAAATATTGAACTCGCTCAATATTTGATTTGCACATTATCATTAATCATTTGTAGCCTAGAAGCCTTTTTATATGATGGGTCCTAATATCTTCTAGCCATTTTCTAGATTTTTGCTTGTATTGTAGTTAGTTTTCTTAGAAGTTTGTAAACTTGAGCTTTCATGATGAGCTCCTACCACTGGTTGAATTCTTCCTCACTTCTTGCAATTAGTTCTATTTGGGCCTAAATTTTTTCCCGAGCATGGAATTGAAGTTTATTCATCCTAGAACCTTAGAAATCCAAGACTTTTAGCTTCATTTGTTGGGACCATATTTTTTTTAGCTTTTACCATCAGTTTATCTATCATTTCCCATCCTTGCTAGACTATTTTATTTCCTTCTATTAGATTATAGGTAATATATATTTTCTCTATTCCACTCTCTATTTTTCATGGTTTCCCATAGCAGATCAATTATTTTCCTTGTAAGTCTAAGAAGAGATTTAGTTTGTTTTGTCTTGTCTTCTAACTTAGCTTGGGCTTTTTTCAAGTCTATTTTTGTAGCTTTAGTCACTTTTATGCTAAACATATAGTATAAAATTGGATACACTTCAAGGGACCTCTAGAGGATTTTATTCCATATTTTCTTCTTTGGTATAATTAAAACCTCTCAAGAGAAATAAAAAATTTGAGCATTTTTTCTTTCTTATCGTAGACCTTGTGTCTATTCATGGAAAACTTGAATCATGTCCTTTTCTTGTAATTGTTAAGGAACTGGGAGCCTCATGATGATTTGTCATAGCTTTTGGATCTCATTTTACAAAGATTTATTTTCATTATTCTCCTCCTTTATTATTTATTCTGAGCTTTTTATTTTTTGTCATCTTGTTGCATTTGCTTCTTAGTCTATCACCTTGGAGGTATATTGTATTCACTTGAGTTTGAGTACTCTACAAAGTGTCCTCCAGCAAAACCTTGGTGATGTATACTTCTTGTAGCAACATCTTATAATTTTTTGGCATCATCTCAAACTCGGACTTATTTACTTTTGGAATAGTTTCTACCCTTTCCAAATATGAAAGAGCACACTCATGTGAAGAATGTTTCACACTTACAACAAGGGCAAGGAAAAATCTGGTGGGTCACCATGCAAAACATGATGTGAGGTGAATGAACTGGCCATATGAGGTCGAAGAAGGTCTCAAGCCAATCCCAGTCCATTTGAGCTTTCCTGCAATGCAAAAAAATATGAAGTGGGTCCTTTGAATCACCATAAAAATGACAGGAAGGATTCTCTATTCTAAGGTAGTTTAATATTTTTCCAAGAGGAAGGCCATAGGATAAGAGGCTCTAAGAAAAGAAAGCTTGTTTGGGTTCAATATATCCTACCCAAACCATTTTAAATCTTAGACTCCAACGAGTTTGAGTGGAAATAATATCCCATCGGGCATTGAGTCTTTGAACCATAGGGACATAGGAAGTAAGCCAAGCATACCCTAACTTAGTTGTGTAAGAAGTGGGGTTTTCTTAAACCATCCCTAATCAGACCACCAAGGCTTTTGAGAATATCTACAAATCATGGGCCAAATGGAAAAGGGGATACAATCCAAAATAGTGTCATAAGTAATCTTATCATCTGGTTGTAGACCAAATAATCTCCTAAAATCATCCCATGGGATCCAATCCCTGGAATGTCTTGAAAAAAGTCTACTACTATTGAAATCCCTTTCCAAAAGAACCATTGAGCATGAATCTATTGCATGAAATCAAGAGGGGAACCTTGAAGAGTAATAAAAGGTGACCACCAAACATTATAAGTGGAAATATAAGCACCTTTCTCATACCCATATGATGAGGTTTATTTTAGCATTAGGTTTTATTATTTTTAAAACCTTAGGAAATAGACTATTTCCTAATAAATAGGTCAATGTGAGCTTCTAATATCATGTATGCTTCTAAATTATGTTATTATCTAATGTTACATAATTAGTTTTTATCACCTATCATTTAGATAGGATCACCTATCATAAAGATATGATCTGTACATGGCATTTAGGTGCCTATAAATATTTGTGAATAAAATAATGTTGGCATTGGATTTTGATCCATATCATTTGGTATCAGAGCCTTGTGGCTCCTAACCTGTGAGGGGGAATTTCCCTCGTAAAAATTCCCCCTCTTCCCATTTTTCCTTCTCTTTTCAATTGTTGCAAAATTTTGCTGACGTTTTGCAAAATATCGCTGAGCAATTTTTGTAATTGTTGCTTGACAATTTTTCTGTTGGCAAAAATTGTTGTTGCCAATTTTCGTCAACAATTGCTTGTTGATATTATAGGGTAACAATTTTTGTTTTAAAAATGTTGCCATATTGCTACTGAAAATTGGCAGAAATTTCTATTACTCCAAATTATTTGTAGGTAGACTACCTACCTTTGCTTTGTAGATGTGATTGTCGATTAGCCCTGTGCACTAATTGAATCAGAACATCCTACTCCCCGTAGCAGCTAACCAAACTTGTCGTTTTCCATTTTTGCTTATTCTCTACCTTTTTCATAGATTTTGACTAACGAGGAGCACCGATTATGTCTACCTCCCCTCAAGCATGATCTGACACTACAATTATGATCTGCATAATCCAGATACATACGTTCCTTTTTAATGTGCTTCGATCGAACTCCAATCTACTACCAACGACTAAACGTGCACGTCATAAGGAAGTTGTCCAATGTGGTTGCACGTGTTTGGTTCATGTAAAATATTTGTGTCTAGAATAGGTATGTTGAAGTCCAGATCCAGGTAGCAATTCTTTGATGAGTGCATCTCTTCGATGAGCGCACCCCTTCGATGAAGGAATTAACTTTTCTCTTGTGTTTTAATTCCTTATCATTGAATCCTTCTTCAAAAACAAAGTGCTGTAAAATGAAGTGCATTTTTGGTTGAATTTGACACTCCTTATAATTACTTTCATCCTTCAAACCTTTTACAAGTAGACTTTTTCATGACCATGGTCGTTCTATTTTGATTCCTTCAATCATGGGAATCTTTGGGTACTCCAATTTTGGAGTTGTTGTTGTATCTTCTTTTGACCATGGCCCTTTTTATGTGATCATGGATATCACATGGGTACTCCACACACATTGGAGTTGTCTTAGGCTTTTGTGGCTTGTGTCTCTTAGTGTATTTTATCTTTTCAGCTTTGTTCGTGTCTTCATCAACAAGACTAGAAACACTTCTTCAGGTAACATTACATCAAGCTTTTGCATCAACTTCTGCTTCAGCTACTTCATGATTGATTGAAGCATATGAGGAGATCCATTTTACTCCTCTTACTTGGTGCATTCATCATTTGGTGCATCATGTCCTATTACGGACTTTATTGGGCTACACACCAATTACCACTTGTTAGCTTTTGATAGCTATTATCCACTTGCATTGGTGGATCTTTGAGGAGTCATATTACTCCTCCCCTTTGGGATTTTTGGATTTGTAATGAAGTGCATCTCGGTGGTACCCAACACTTCATCCTTTTATATCCCACTTGGGAATTTTTTAAGGCATTCACTTCACTTCATGCCTTCCATGAGCCAAATACTATAGAGATTCGACACTTTGGACAACAAATTTTTGAAGACTACAGAGATTCGACACTTCAGAACATGCCTACTTGTGCCTTTTCCTCCACTCTTCCTCCACCGACTATAGTCACAAGATGCTTGCTTGGCAGGATTGTTTGTACTTAGTTTTGGGTGCATGTTTATGGTTCAGCATGATTGGTGTGAAGAGTTACTCCTTGAAGATTGAAGGACATTTTGACAAGGCCCTTTTTTAGCATAGTAGTGTTCATTCCTACATTCTTGAGGCTGACCCCAGTGGCAATAGCATTTGAGATCCCAGTGGGTTTCCTATATGGACCCTTTCAACATTGAGCATGTGTTTTGCTCATTTTTGCTCCCTTTTATGGAGTTATGGTCATCTCTTTGGGGCTCTTGTACATAGTCTATCTCTCTTCTTTTCTAAACCACTTTGGAGGATTTATGGGGCACTTGTATATCTTCTCCTCCACTTCTTTGTAAAAGCATTGGAATCCAATGCTTATATTTTTTGAAGGAATGATGAGGTTTATTTTAGCATTAGGTTTTATTATTTTTCAAACCTTAGGAAATAGGTTATTTCCTAATAAATAGGTCAACATGAGCTTCTAATCTCATGTATGCTTCTAGATTAGGTTGTTAGCTAATGTTACGCCATTAGTTTTTATCACCTATCATTTAGATAGGATCACCTATCGTAAAGATAGGATCTATAAATGGCATTTAGGTGCCTATAAATATTTGTGAATAAAATAATGTTGGCATTGGATTTTGATCCATATCACCATCCCCTAGCCAACTCAACCAAGGCTTAATTTTCTCCCAAGAACTCAATATGCTCTGAATGACAAATGAGTCCTTAATTTTAAATAATATAGGAGCAACCAGGAGGGATGTAAAATTTATGCCTTTCAAAGCCTTCCTGCCAAGAGGTAAACCAGTGGAGATGCAGTGTCAAATGAGAACTTTCCAAGATTCATAACCACTTAAGGCTCGAAGAATCCATTTATAAGATAAAGCAAAACCTTGTCTTTGACAATCATGTAGTCCCATACCTCCTGATTTTTTGGGAAGACAATAGATTTCCTAGGCAACTCTATGAAACCCTCATTTATGTGATGAGTTAGCCCAAAGAAAATCCCTAAAATCTTTTCTAAATTTTTATAGTAGGCTTAAGAAGGGACCCAACGAGATGAATAGTACACATGAGTAGAGGCAATAATTTTGCGACACACCTGAAACTTACCAGCTAGAGTAAGTTTTTTGGTGATCCAAAAGGAAATTTTTTTCTCTAATTTTTGTAAAACATAATTCCACAATATAGCAGGCAAACTCTGGAAATCAAATGGGATGCCAAGGAATTTAAACATCTCCCCTGGTTGGATCCAATTCCACTGGAAGCTTTCAAGCCAACTTGGAAGGTCCAAAGAGGATTGTCTATAGCATGAGGTCTTCCTCCATTGAATGCTAGATTCTAATGCATTGCAAAATATATCCAGATAATCTAGAGTCTGTTTGATAGAGCGTCCATCCTCATGAATATTCAAAAAATAATCATCTGTAAAATGTCCATTTATAAGTTGAGAAGATTCTCTAGGTAAAGAAATACCCCTAATATTACCTTGAATCACTTGGTTAGAAATAAGGTATCCAAAAGCTTCAACTGCCAATATGAAAAGAGAATGAACCAAAGGACAACCATGTCTAACATATCTGAACAATCCAATTAATCCAGACTGACAATTGTTCAAAGTAAGCATAGTTGAAGCATCCACAAAAATCATACTAACCAAGCTCAAGAAATGTGGTCCAAAACCAAGAGCTTGAAGTATGGTAAGGATGAAATTCCATTCAATCCTATCATAGGCTTTCTCAAAATCAATCTTGATGAAAAGAGTATTTTTTTAAGTAGCTCTAGCCCATTCCATGCCCTCTCAAACAATAATTACATTATCTAGAATATATCTACTCTGCACAAACCGAGTTTGCTCAAGACGAATAATAAGTGGCAACAGAGGTCTAAGGCATAAGTCCAAAGCCTTAGCAATAATTTTGTAACTCGCATTGAGTAAATTAATAGGCCTCAAATTGGTGAGCACTTCTAGATCCCCCTACTTAGGGATGAATTTAATATTTCCCTTATTAATTATAGAAACTAAAGAGCCAAAAGCCATTGCTTCTTGATAAACATGCAGTAAATCTGGGCCAACCATGTCCCAATACTCCTTATAAAATTCACAAGGATATCCATCTAATCTTGGAGATTTATCATTGGCCATCTTGGATAGGGCTTCAATAAGATCATCCAATGACAAAGGATGCTCATAATATTCCTTTTGAAGAGATGAAAGCTTCTCAGGAACAGCTGCGCAACAAGCTTGAATTGTAGTCTGTCGTTCAGGAGTTAACTCCTGAGAAGAAAAAACTTTCTGATAATGCTTGACAAAAACTTTAATAATATTAGGAAGTGAAATCCAATGAACCCGTGCATCCTAAATAGCATTGAATTGAATGGATTATCTCAAGGGCTTTATTTTTTGAAAAAATTCTTTTGAAACCCTATCGCCAATTTTCATCCAGTGAAGTCGAGCACGAAGTTGAGCTCCCCTTGCTTCATAAAGCTCAATTTTTTTAAGCTCATGCCTAATACTTGCAACTTGGGATTGAATAATAGAGCTTAGAGGGCTTGCTTCTAGTCTAACAGAAGCACGAGCTAGTTCATCTTTAAGGGTTGCATTAGATATTTGTCTCCGCTTGGCAACTTCAACTCCTAGATTTCTGATAATAATAGTTGTTCTGGAGATAACTTCATTCCACCAAGAAATTCTACCATGAATTCTAGTTGGTCTAGGAACTAGATTCTAAATCCTGTGAATATGAGCAGATGTAGCTTGATGTTTCAAAAAAGAAACATTCAGATAAAACTGAGACTTGAATTGACGAGGCAGAGGTGGAGAACAAGATATGGAAAACACAATGGGAACATGATCAGAAAGGGTGGTATCAATAACAATTGAAATAAAGGGCAAAGAAGCTAACAAGCGATGAAAATGAAAATGAGAATATTAAGATAGCATAGCTCTATCAAGCCGCTTCAAAATACGGGCATTGTCAACTTGAAAGTTGGACCAGGTATACCACATAGACTCAAGAAAATAAGAGGGTATAAAGTAGGAATTAGGGTCACTCAACCCAAGATTATTTTTGAAAAAAAACCATGCTTCCCACTCACCAATATTCCAAAAAATAGGGAGAAATCCAATTTTATCAATCGATGTCTCCACCATATTGAAATCACCACATACCATCCAAACTGCTTTAGGTAGGGAAAGAGCAAGCCATTACCATAAAGCACACCTTTTCAGCACATTATTAGAATCATAAACATTAATCAAACCAAAAGGGATACCACTAACTTCAAAAAGAGTCCAAACTGCTTGATTTGAGGGGTCCACCCCCCATGTGACAAGATGAGAATGCCATCTAGTAGAAATGAAATTGACAACTCCTCTACCAAAAGTATTATGGAAACAAAAAAACTTACTTTCCAACCATAAGAAAGTACAAGTACTATACAAAATGAAGTCAGCAACCTTAACTTCTTACAAACACAAAAAATCCAAAATGCCATGCAAGCAAGTAACATTCTGAATCTCTCTATGAACCTAATATTTTTGGACTGGATCCGTCAGTCCTCTTATATTTTAGAACAAAAAAATCATTACGGAAGATCGAGGTTCATTCCCTTGGAAACATCTTCAAAATATCCCAACTCTCCTAGGGAAGTGTATAGATTTACTGAGAAATCATTCATGATTTTCTCTAAGAAAGTCAGTTTGTTGTCTCTTTTCTTGATGTAACCCCTCATGAGCCAAACTACATGAACGGTGGGACCTGGAGAATGACACATCCTTCAATAATGCTTGCTTAATAATGGAAGGAGCAAGATCATAGGGTGAAGAAGATACTAGAGGTGGTGAAACTCCATCTGAAGTAGGCATACAAGGGGACCCTCTTGGTGTTGAGGGAGACAGCTGCACTAGAGCAGCTGGAGCCGAAAGGGATGGCATGCATGATGCTAAAGGTTATTGTACCAAAGGGTTGGAACTAGATACTCCCTGCAACATTGACTACTTAGGTGGATGGTTTTTCTTGTTTTTCATTGTAGTCCATTCATCTGGAGGATTCTTGGCTCCTAGAGCTGGAACTATCAGAGCAAGGGGAGGAACAACAACATTGCATGATTTGAACTTATCAGCCATAAGTGGACAATCTTTAATTTTGTGTTATGTTGATTGACAACGGTAACAGGTATTGGGTAAATTAATATGCACAACATGTGTAAAAACCTTATCACCAATATTTAGTTTAATAGACTCAGTAAGGTCCTTGGAAAGATTGACTTTGACACACACATGCCTGTTAGAGAAAATATTATAGAATTTATTTGGTTCTAAGTAGACCACCTTCCCAAGGGTGGAAGCAATACTTTGCAAGAATGGCCAAAGGGCTATCAGAAGACCAGGGAACTCAGCCCAAACATACACTTCTAGAGAAACCTCATCATTGACAAAGAAATATCTGGACCACTATTGAAATATAAGCAAAGAGCTTCCACATACTAGGGACCCTGACTAAAAACTTCTTATGCATGTTGAGCATCAGCAAAGCGAAAAATAAAAAATGCCTTTGACAAATTTTGGATATTCTCTATCCTAATGCCATAAGGTGGTCAATACTGTTGAATCCAATATCGGATCAAAGTATCATTTGGGATACAACCCAAGAAAAATCCTATCATGGTATGCTCTTCTAGCCACTTGCACGCATTATAAAACTCAATAATAAGAATTTCAACAACAGGATTGGCATTTTTATCTTGTGGAAAAATTTTAGTACGAACTTGTGAGACCTCTTCCCTAGTAGCAGCCATGAAATAGATGAAGGTGAATTCTCAGCTCCTAGGGTTTTCTCAGCTCCTAGGGTTTTCTCAACTCCTAGGGTTTTCACTATCTTGTACCTTTGGCTCACGTGCATCTTTAATCTGGTCCATAGATTTTTGACTTTATTCTTTTACAAATTATTTAACCACTGAAACTTCCTATTAGAGATATAATTTTTTATGTCAAAGGCATTGACTCAAACAACTGGTAAGCACTAGGGTGGTTACAACTTTTGATAAAAGTTATCCAGGTGAAAGAGACATTCCCAAATTATTTTGGGTGGATTTTAGAGTTTGCAGTGAAGTCAGGATTTCTCCATTTCAATGAAGGTATTTTTAGAAAAATCCATGGTTGTGGAAGTATTTTTCTAATACCATTCCATTAGAGAACATGTCTTTACATTTTTTTGGGCCTTGCTTTAATTCTTTGGGCTTTTGCATTTTTGGATCTTTGCAACACTTTTGCTAACGTATGTGTTTTGAAAACTTAACTTTGTGTCACTTTTTTGATGTTGAGGTTGTGTCATCTTGGTTTTGTTCCATTTGAGTGTCTTTGCACATTTTCATACTTCCATAGCCCTTTTATTGATGTCATCTCTTGGAAAATATTGAACTCGCTCAATATTTGATTTGCACATTATCATAAATTGTTAGGACTTAACTAATATTTGTTTTGCTACAATAGACCATGCTTTATTATTTTTGAATGATCCTGGGCCCTTTGTATGTTACCCAATCACCTTGGAATATAACTCTAGAGTTCTATATTTGAATCTCTATGGACTTGAATGTGTTGCTATAATGTTTATGCTATTTTCAAGATGATTTTCCTTTACAAAATCTTGGCAGAAGTTTGGCAAAATGGCAAGTCAAGGGCTTGTGAATGTTAGTGTCATTTTGATCTACATTCTTGGTGCCTTATAGGGGTTTTTTCTTGTGGAAATGGACCTAGAAAGACTTATTCATTGGTTATGGAGTCAAAAAATTCAAGAGATAGCAAAATTTTAGAATGATGGAAGGGAAGGCAAACATGAATGTGAGAAGGGTGATGATTGATGATAATGGATACTATATATTGGATAGTAGGGACAATAATAATAAATCAATAAGAAGGTGGTTGAATGAATTATATGTAACAATTGAATGAATGGAGGAAAGAAGGGTGTAGGTAACTAGTAGGGAGAAGGAAGGAAAGGATGGGGAATAGAGGTACCTAAGTAGTTATACCCCTTGTAAAAATGAAGTATTTTTTTTTAATACCCCACCATAGCTAGGAGCTACTTTAGACTTAGGTAAATTGCCTTAGGTGAATTTTCCAAGCACTTGAGGATGATGTCCTTCTATTGCTTTTTTATTTCTTTGTTCTTTACAAGACTACACAAAACTCTTCTTCAAAGTTTATGGACTACTTGTACAGGTTCCTTCTAATGCTCCAAAACTATGCATGGTGATCTAGGAACTTACTTCGCCCAAAGTTCTAACATAACACTACTTTGTCTTTTCTTGGAATTATTTTCCCTTTAAATCCTTTTGATAGCTATGCTAGCTAATGCTTGCAAATATTGTTGTTGTCTTTGTCTAAGTTGACACACATTCCCAAAACTTTTGTGTGTGTGCATTTTTTTTTGGGTGAATGGCTTTCTACCAGTTAGATCTTCCCTTTTTGGACATTTTACTTTTTTTTGCATTATTGAGGTGCTAAGGTGTCATGTTGTGGATTTGATTCATCTTTTTTCTTCCATTGCATGTTAATTATCTCTTGACCAATTTTTTCCCTTATATTCTCAGTTTCTAGGACCTCTATGGATTCACCTTGCCTTATTTGCTCACACCCAACCTATACTAGCTCTTGTTCTTGCTCTTTTTCCTAAATAAATATATCTTCAATATTTTGCAATGCTTGGCATGTGATATTATGTGTTTCTAGGGTTGGATATTTGATCGATCTAGCATTATCATTAATAATTGTAGCCTAGAAGCCTTTTTATATGATTGGTCCTAATATATTCTAGCCATTTTCTAGATTTTTGATTGTATTGTAGTTAGTTTGCTTTGAAGTTTGTAAACTTGAGCTTCCATGATGAGCTCCTACCACTGGTTGAATTCTTCCTCACTTCTTGCAATTAGTTATATTTGGGCCTAAATTTCTTCCCTAGCATGGAATTGAATTTTATTTATCCCAGAACCCTAGAAATCCAAGACTTTTAGCTTCATTTGTTGGGACCATATTTTTTTTTAGCTTTTACCATCAGTTTATCTATCATTTCCCATCCTTGCTAGACTATTTTATTTCCTTCTATTAGATTATAGGTAATATATATTTGCTCTATTACACTCTCTATTTTTCATGGTTTCCCATAGCAGATCAATTATTTTCCTTGTAATTCTAAGAAGAGATTCAGTTTGTTCTGTCTTGTCTTCTAACTTAGCTTGGGCTTCTGTCAAGTCTATTTTTGTAGCTTTAGTGACTTTTATGCTAAACATCAAGTAGTACAAAATTGGATACACTTCAAGGGACCTCTAGAGGATTTTGTTCCATATTTTCTTCTTTGGTAAAATTAACACCTCTCAAGAGAAATAAAAAATTTGAGCCTTTTTCCTTTCTTGTCATAGACCTTGTGTCTATTCGTGGAAAACTTGAATCATGTCCTTTTCTTGTAATTATTAAGGAAATGGAAGCCTCATGATGATTTTTTCTAGCTTTCGGATCTCATTTTACAAAGATTTATTTTCATTATTCTCCTCATTTATTATTTCGTCTTAGCTTTTTATTTTGTGTCGTCTTGTTGCATTTGCTTCTTAGTCTATCACCTTGGAGGTATATTGTGTTGACTTGATTTTGAGTACTCTACAAAGTGTCCTCCAGCAAAACCTTGGTGATGTCTACTTCTTGTAGCAACATCTAATAATTTTTTGGCATCATCTCAAACTCGGACTTATTTACTTTTGGAATAGTTGCTACCCTTAGTTGTTGGCATGTGGTCAGGTCAACTACATTCATTAGCCTTTGTGATGATTTCTTCTTTTCTTTTCTTGGTGGATTTTCTTTCTACCATTTCTAAGCATTTTGTTTCATTGCTTTCATTTTATTGATAGTGATCATGGTTAGGTGTTCAAAAGGTAGTGATGTCATGAATAAGGATTGGAGAATGGGAAATGGAGATGAAGGAATTTTTTGGACTGTTGAAATAACATCTATGGAAGTTTATATTTTTAGAGTGGATGTGGTGTGGGGTGGGTCAGGTGTTTTTTACTCTTGGATAATTTACCTTGGTGAGGAACATGGTGGTGAAAAATAAGAGGAGAGAACATTAGCAAGGATGAGAGGAGTAGTAGTTGTAGAGATTTGAGAAATTATACATGTTCCTCTTGCTTGAGGTTATTCTATAGTTGATGTGATTACCTCCTATGTTATCGAGACTACATTCTATCATTTAGCATCCTTTAGCTTACTTTGCCCTTGTTCCTTCTTGTTTTAGAGGATAACACTTCCTTTTTATTTTCCCTTGTGATGGGGTTGAAGGATTAGGGGATTATAGTCTCAGGCAAGGAGTCTCTCCTCTTTTAGGGTGGCTAGTACCAATTTCACTTATTTTTTGGTGTTACCCTTGCTTCTTTTGTAAAAATATTTGTAGTTTTTTATCAAATTCCCTGTTGTTTTCTATGTTTTAACCCAAGTTTTGCATGGCTTTAGCCACTACTTCTCATTATGGAAAAATATAGTGCTCTAGAGGTCTTGAAACAAAATATGGGGTGCTCTGTGTAACATTCTTTTTTTGGACTTGGTAATGTGAGCTCCTAGAGTTACATTTTCTAACCTTCACTATAATGTGATAATTTCATATTTGAGATGTTGGTTTCCCTAAACTTCCCTCTATGTATCCCATTTTTCTCATATTTGACAATTCCAAATACCTTGCTTGTTGGAATTACGTTGGGATGAATGGCGAAGCTTCTTGGTGTGATTCTAAAGTTATTTATGACAATTCTTGTTTCTTTGGACTTAGTGCTTTTGGGGTTTTGGCTCACACTTCTTCAATGTGTTCTTCCTCAAAATATAATTGTTCGATCTCTTCTCCTTCTTCTTCAATAAGATATTATTATTTATTTTCTTCTTTTTCTCCATTGCTTCCAACAACTTTGGATTGAACCTACTCTTAGGATTTCAAGTATTTATGTTCTTATCATATTTATCTGAGAAATGTTTATCTATAGTTAGCCCAAATATTAAATTTTGTAAGCCATGTTCACATTTGAGTATTCACCATTCCAAAAAATTTCCTTTTGTCCATTCTAGTTTTCTTTCATTGATGTTATCTTATTCTAAGTCAGAACATGATTTTTATTTCTCTCCATATCATAATCGTTCACTATATCATAGAAGTCTCTCTAAGGAGGTAAATCCTACATTTTTCTTATATTCCAATTAAGCTTGTGCTCCTTGGAATTATTCTAGAGTTGTTTATCTCAAGATGATCGACATGTTTGAACATTGGTGGTTTTCCATATTTAGTATTGCTAGTCTATTTTTTAATCTACCTTGTGGGTCATACTTCCATTTATGCAGTATTTTATGCAATTTGAACTTCTTGAGTCTAGATTTTAGAACTTTACCTTTCCCTCTTGCTATCAAAGTGATGGGCTCAAAACTAAATAGCAATTCATACATGTTGATCTTGTTTATGCTAGAGTTGTAGGCTTAGTTTGTATCATCCACCTATCGATAGTATTCCATACCAAATATCCATTCTATCACATATTAGGGCAATAGAAATGGTTTACCAACAAAACTATATAATCTTATCAATGTTCCTTATATTAGGAAGTACCAATATACTTCTTCTAGCTGAGGGGTTTTTAGTTTCTCAACTGCCTATTGAGATAGTTGGAGCAAATTTCCATATACGAGTTTTATACAAGATCCAAAAATTTCCTATTGAAATTATAGTAGGGGTTGGTGTAGACATCTAAAACACATCATATTGAGGAGACTACCTGAATGGACTTCTTTTAGACCACATAAATCACCTTGGGAATTCAGGGCTAAAACAATGGTTTTCACCAATTAAGCGAGTATAATTCCCCATAAAACCATGGTCGTCTTGACCCAAGACGACTGCCAAACCATGGTCATCTTGACCCGATATGGCCACCAAAAATTAAGTATAAAAATAAAATGTGCATAACTGACAGCTAAAACTACCAGTTAACCTTGCATATGATCTCGCAAATGGCATTATGCGCCCTACATGGGCCAAAATTAGAAAAATACATACAATTATCAATCACATGAGGTTTCAAAGATAAGAATTCACTTTTCTTGATATGAACTGCCTCTTTACTTTTTCATGCAGGGGGATTTTGCCATTTTTAGCTTCCATCCTAGAAGTCTATAAATTGGCACTCACCCCTTAGTTGAAAGAGATCGATATTTAAATTTTTTGAGCAATGAAGTGTTGCAAAAAATTGTACCTCGAGCTCAGGCTTTCGCATAATGAAATGCTACCATTTTTTATCCTCCAACCCATCTCATTGCTAAAAGCCATGCTGCTAGACTACTAAAAAGGATTGGAAGTTATGCTCCCATATTTCGTGCAATCGAATACCCTTGCCTCAATGATCAATCCAACCTATCAAGTCACTCTCACAGTGCAACAATCCATTGATAAAACCTTAGGTCGATATTAGACGTCATCCCGACTCGACCATGAAGAAGCACAGTCTCAAGATAATGGTCGTCTCAACCTAATATGGCCCGTAGGTAAGGTCATCTTGATCTGAGATGACCTCTAGCAGAGATTTGGTTTTTCACTTTATTATTTATAGAAGCTTAAATCTATTTTTCCTATTTTTTACATTAGGTTACATTCTTGTTTATGCATTTGATTCATTTCTATTTACGCATTCATTACCTTTAAATTAGGCTTGATTTTTATGGGCTCTTCATATGCTTTTGATACATTTCATGTTTCTTTGTGTGCACACTACATGATCGTGAGGATAAAGAAGCACAATATTTACATCATACTCATCGTGGTGGTCACGAAAAACCCACCCCTAAATGGTTTGTGTTAGCAAGAAGACCATTCAGTGCATCAGGATGATTCAAAGGGGATTAAAACCCTCCTATTTGTATTGATTGTATCACACTTATTAACTCCCTCAAGGGGATGTGATTGTATTATGTTATGATAAAGACAAGTTATTATTAATAAAAATGACCTAACTCATTTTTATTATTTTTATCATTGTATTTCGATTAAGTGCATGTGTTCATTATTGCTTTTACATCATAATTACTTTATTGGTACATGATTTTCAAGCTTTTAAATGGCAATGATGGTGGGACCTAGTCTCCTTTTTAACTTTCTAGTTGATTACTGATAAACTTCTAATTTTATTGGTACATAGTCATAACTATCTTAGGTCGATAAGGCCATTGTACTATAGTCATCTTAGGTTGAGATAGCCCCCAGAGCAAAGCAAAACAATAGAAAAAATGGGATATCTACATCAGAATTAGGCTTTCAAAGTAAGTTTGTTTATCTTTCTTTGTCCTGTTTTCTGTAAAGAAAGATAAATAGTTTTATGTTCTGTAAATAAAATTAAGAAAATTTTCATTTACAATAAAAATTGTAAAAGCTCTTTAGCTTCAGGTTAGTTTCATAGTGGTCATCTCAAGTCCCGACGACCTCTATCTGTGGTCATATCAGGTCTAGGTGACCTTTGTCCATGGTTGTCTCAATGTAAGATGGCCTCTATCTGTTGTTGTTTTGTTTGCTTGCCCTCTTGCCTTCTTAAATGTTGATCATCATATAGGGTTCTTTGCATGTTAAAAGTATATTTTTTGCATTTAGTGAATATCATTGTATGCTCTTTGATTTTTCTTTTTGTAAAATTTTAAATGAACCCACACACACTCATGAGGCAATATAATATTGTTTAGTTGGATTTCATCACCAATGATCGATAGCAATCATGCGACGTGGGCATTAATCTCCCACTACGGATTGACCCCCTTACAAACCATAACAGCCTCCACAAGTGGCTTTTCAGACTTCATCATAGAAAATTCCCCTACTCTTGGATGCATCCTAGGGTAGGTCAGTATTATACATCCCTTAACCACAGGGCACAATAATTAGTGTATCATAGTTGTCAATAGTTTTCAAGCACACTCGAGTGTGAAGCAAAAGCCCGATTGGGCAAGTAGAAGGATTCAGACAGTATAGTCTCTTTCAAGAGGTAAATTATTTCCTTAGGATACCCATTAGCCATATCCAACATCCTAGGAAGACATTTTGTCATTTTTGTTGCATTCCTCGATAGGGGGTGTACACAAACTACCTTTCATTAGTTTTCATTTTATTTACCTATTAGTTTTCATAGGAATAGGATCTCAAAACCAAAACACACAAAAAAATCAAATATAAATAAATATAAATAAAAAATCATTAGTAAAAATAAGAAATTCAAAAATACAAAAATGCAAAAAAATACTTTCTTGATTGTTTGGTTATTTACTGTTTGCATAGTTTAGACAATGGTAACAACATGCAGTCAAGATAAATCAAGAGCCAGTGCTTTTGAATACCCACAAGAAGGAATGGAACGTCTTCGATATAGTCCAAAGGACCTTGCCATTCCTGACTAGAACCCTAGCACACGTCATGACTCGAATATCTCATATAGGGAATCGGACCTCCAGGAAATCCCTATTTGGGAAGCACCCATAGGTCCTAAGTAATGTTATAAAGGAGACTTTCCTGATCTAGATACTTTGTTGGATTTCTATAAAAATAATCATCCACCCACTAAAGGGCCTAGTAGGGCATCATAGGTTTGACTATCTGTGTAAAATTAGAGATAAAATTTTGGATAAATTTGATTTGCCTAAAGAAGGACTATAAACCCTTTTTGTTGAGAGGAAGTGGTAGTGCCAAAATGACTTTGATTTGATTAGGATCAATTTTCAATCCTTACTTTGATATCACATGTCCTAGTAGCTTCCCTTCATGTACAACAAATATGGATTTCTTGGGATTAAGCAATACTCTAAACTCTCTATATTTTTGAAATACCATCTTTAGGTGATCTAGATGCTTCATCGTATTGTGGGAGAAGACTGTCATGTCATCCAAGTAGATTAGATTTATTTTGTTGTCCAATTATCCAAAAAAAAAATCCATTGCTCTTTGAAAAGCCACTTCGATGTTAGATAGACCAAAAGGCATTCTTTGATATGCAAAAGTTCCCCACTTGGTGGTGAAGGCTATCTTATATTGTTCTTCATATTTTACCCATATCTAATTATAGATAAAAAAAAACTATCAAGGAGTGAAAATCTTTCTGCTCCTACTGCTTATTGAAAAATCTACTCAATATGTTGTAATGGATAATGATATTTTAATGAAGCCTTATTGATATTCTAGAAATATATGCAAATACAGATGTCTCCATTTTTATTCCTTACTAGAACTAAGTTTGCGACCTAATAAGAGTGCTTAATAATATATATAATCTTAGCATTGAGTAACCTAAGTAGCTCTTATTTGATTAGGATATACATAATGGGATTGACTGGCCTTTGTTTTTGCCTTAATGGCTTGACATTGGGCAATAGTTCAATAGTATGTTGAATAACATATTTGCTATAAACTCAAAGATCACCATAACTCCATGTTATTATATCCCAATATTTTTTACATAGGGAGATGAGCTCATTTATTTCTTCGCAAAAACAAGGTACCCCAATTTTGAGACTCTTTTTAGGCTCTATCTAGATTTCTTTAAACTCTTGTTCATAAATTTTCATTTGATGTCAAGTGGTCCAATAATTATTATCAAATAGGCTCTCTAAAGTGATTAACCCCTTTGGAATACTATTATTTTTAAGTTGAATAATGTCTTCTTGATTAATTTGTTGTTGCATTTATTCTAGATGTTCTACATAGATAGTTTTTTTGGTTAAGAAATCAACAATTTGTTTATCACTCTCAAATACCTACCAGAGGACTTCTTGTTTGGAATTGATGGTTTGAAGATCAATTTTACCAAATTCAATATTTTGTCGTAATCAATGGCTGGATTAAAATTTTCTCCCTCAAAAGCAAGTGCATCGGCTATTTTATTATAGTTTTTGGGAATAACTTTCATGTTTAGAGCTTTAAAAATCACCATCAGATACCATACTCTATTTTGATATGCCTTTAAGTAATGATGCTTATTGTTACACTTCTTCATCACTTGATTGACTACTAGCTCTGAGTCACTAAAAATATATAACAATTTAATTCTCATTTTCTACCTATATCATATCGATACACAAGGCTTCATATTTGGCTGCATCTACCCCATCAAAATAAAGCTTCCAAACTTCTATTTTTAAAGCTCTTGATTTGTCATAATTTGTACCTTTTGTAGTTTTGGCTCTATTATACAATATGTGCCCAATATAGTTTCAATCAAGGTGTTAAAATCTCTAAGAAATATTTCATCCTCTATTTATAGCTCTTCTATGATCATCTCTAGGGGGTCGATCTCTTCACTGATCAAGTTAATGTAGTCTTCCTCTATTTTCTCTATATGGTATGGTGTCAACTTTTCTACATAGATCTTTATCATCCTTCCTATATGTGGGATTACCATATGGAAATAATCTAGATACACATAACCTCCCAATTTTACTATGAATTCCTAAGAAAGATAGAGGTTGAAGTAGGGTTCAAGGTCGACTATCACCACCTCTTGTATCATAGTGACTTCTGGAACTTTATGTAGTACCATGAGAATATCTTTTATTACTCTAATTATTTTTATAGGGATACCATCTAATTGCAAAAATTTGGAACATGAATAGGTGTATTCCATACCCATGACTATGCATATTGGTTTAGGCATAACGGTGGTTGCAGCTCCAAAATTAACCATGCAGTTATGCACAACCCATCCATCCATGCACAAATACATGTAGAAGGGAGGTGGTTTATTTTTTCACCTTGAGAATGGGTTGACCCTGAGCTAAGTTAAACTCTAAGTGTGGTACACCTCTAGGGTTAGTTGTCTTCAATGAAGCTCTAAGGAGGTCAATTTGTTTGAGAATCATTAAGGCATCATAATGCTTGCTTTCAAGGGGATCTTATTTAATTCTTCAATGATATTAAATCCCAATGATTTTGTCTAATTTTTTTCTTTATTTTCTAGTTCATAAATTTTTATTTTGTATTCCTAAATAAATTACATCCTCTATCGTTTTGTTACAAAATGATACTGAAGTCTATCTTGGGCTTGTTCTTTAGATTTTTCTTGAATATTTTTTGCCTCTTTACCTTGCTACGAATTTGATTATTCCTTCCTTAGCTTTGGAATAGGATTGACCTTCTTTGGTTTTGACTAGTGTAGACACCTAAAACATGTCATATTTAGGATACTACCTATATGGACACCTTTTAAGGCCATATGACCCACCTTAGGCAGCCCTAGGGCTTAACAGTGGTTCTCACTACTCAAATAGGAGTAAATGTTCCTTTACAATAGAGACCGTCTCACCTCGAGATGGCCCCTAACTATGATCATCTCACCCTGATATGGCCAACAGTCATGACTGTCTCATCCTGATATGTCGTATCATAAGCAACAGGACCCAAAATTCTATGCAATAGTTTAAACAGTTGTAAGTACCAGCTATGAGCAATGATGCAATGGTTGGGAAGTAGTCTTGATTCCCAATTTCTTCTTGGCTTCTCAAGGAAGCTAAGACTCCATTTGGAAGTCTATTTAAAGGTGCATAGTCTTCATTGAAAAATACACAATCTTAAGCATCGAATTTTTGTCGAATTGTAGACTTGAAGTGTTCTCATCATCAAAGCAATGAAGTGTTGTTGAAATTCAATTATGGAGTTGCCAAGCTTGATAATCATCCATCCCAAATACTAAATATTGAATTCATGCTTCTTGCAACACTCATCACCTTTGTTTCGGTGCTAAATCTTACCAATTAATTCGTTCTTCACGAGTGCACCCTTGAACATCAATTCCATGGATCAAACCGATGTCACCTCACATTGGTTATGACAAATTCACTCATAGTTCAACAATTATCTCACCCTGAGATAGCCCATATGTGCCACCCTTCCACCCTAATATGGTTAGAAGACCAGATCATCCTGCTCAAATATGACCTTTTGATAAATATTTGTTTCCCCTATTTTCTTGATTTTATCAATTTTAGCAATATTTTATTCATTTCCTAGCATAGTTTTAATTCAGTTTTCATGCATTTAACAGTCATGTTTCAGCTTCTTTATTATTTTATTTATCATGGATATGGGCCTTATCTTGGAAGGCTCTTTATTTTCTATTAATACCTTTTGAGCTTTATTGTGTACATATTATAGATCCTCATATGGAGAAAATGACATAAAGACTCGCATCTTACCATCCTATATTGTGAAAGTCACAAGAAACTTGTTCTAACCAGTTTGTGAGGGTGCATGAAAGA
Organism: Wollemia nobilis; assembly: GCA_028583015.1. Lineage (NCBI taxonomy): Eukaryota > Viridiplantae > Streptophyta > Pinopsida > Araucariales > Araucariaceae > Wollemia > Wollemia nobilis. The sequence goes on along the minus strand of JAQPPZ010002189.1, from coordinate 1,201,107 downwards.
TCTTATGAAGTACATACAAAATGGCTATAATTGTATCTCATTGTATCAAGATTGGTATAAATCCCTAAGAGGGATTTTCTTGTAATATTCTTGGAAAGAATAAAGCATTATTAATAAAAGAGCGCTATCCAATCATTTTCTTTATCTTGTTCTTTACTTGTATGGTTATATTTACATTAGATACATTCAATATTGCATTTTATTTTATGTATGCATGGTCTTTTTAGCATACTTAAACTAGGCTTGAGTCTCCCTAGATCTCAACTGTATTTTCTCTCCCTTTCATCTTTTGAGGCTAAGTTAAAATTTTAATGGCTCTAATTTTTGTGGATCCACTTGTAATGGTTTCTTTCTGGACCTCATCAAAACTAAGATGCACTCTTCTTCCAAAGGATCTTGCATGATCATAATTTGTTTTGGATCCCATAGCATATTTATCTGGCCTTTCTATGCCTTCTTAACCTTTTCTACAACCATTTACTAAGCTTGATGTTGATACATCACATAAGTGTTAGTATTATGAGAATCATTGCATACTAGGCACCAATATTTTCCTTTAGATGTTGAGGTAGATGGTTTTACCTCTATATCATCACATACATTATTAGTTTTCCTAGTATTTCTTGTAGAAGCCCCTTGATCTTTAGCAATGTAGGAGAATCTTCTAGGTTGATATCTTTAAGTCTCTCTTCTTTTAATAGTCATCATCTTATTATCCCAATTCCTTAGTGTAGTCAATACTTCTTGTATAATTGAAGATTCTTTTTGTTCTAGGGCAAGCAATGTCGATAAGATTGCCACAGGAGGTAATGCCTTAGGAGTGGAAATTGAAGCTACTAAAGCTAAAAATGTGATTGTGATCGATGTTTCTTTCTTCTAAGTGGGATGGATGATTTATAGGAAATATGTCATAACGACCTTAAGGGAAGTTTTCCCATAAAAATTAGATTATTTTTTGCATTGATAACAACCTGATAGACTTGAGGGAAGGTTATTACATTGGATTGTTGTATTTGGAAGATTAAATTAGGATGAAGGGCTTGGAGATAATAGATATATACTTGAGGGCAGATGACCTAATTTCTATGAGAATTTTTCTCCAAGTTCAACTAAACTTGATATTATGTTAGTGATGGATTCTTGAGGGTGTCTTTGAATGGTAATGAATTATGTAAGTAATAAAAAGGATCTTATTGTTCATTGAATTCTTTGACAAATGGTCTAGCTAATGTAACCCATGAATGAATACTTCCATCATCTAAGGAATGGTACCAATGCAATAACTTTCCTTTGAAGGACAACACAAGAAGTCTTACCATGACATCCTCTTCTCAAATATTATGAATTGTGGCTAATGAAACCACATCTTTACAATTCTTGTATGTTGTTTTTCCTATGCCATCATATGTGGGTAAGGATTTAAGTATCACTTGAGGAATGACATTGAGATGTGCTAAGCCAAGCGATCCACTAGTATTCCATTTGAGAAAATTCTAAGGAGCTTGTTGGTCTTGTTGAGCCATAGCTTTTGAGTGAGGAGTGTTAGAAAACTCTTGGGAAATAGAGTATGTAGAATCTACACTCTCTATAGGATATGATAGTTCAAAAGTTAAGGATTTGGTTCTTATGAACCTATGGGATAGCAAATCAATAAATAATAAGGGATTTTCTAGTTTCTTGGTTGCTGACCTTGTAAACATAAAAATTAGGATCATGTGGCAATTAGATCATGATTGACTAGGTCTTTTTTAGTGAAGTCACTAGGTAAACGATCAAAGGATCTTAGAGAGTAGGATTTAACCAAGATCCTACTCAATCAGATATATTTGTTAGAACTTCTTGGTTTAGCATAGTGTATATTCACTTTGGATATTTCAATATTCTTTTTGTAGTGGATGGATTGATGAAATTCATCCCATTGGGCATGCCAAAACTCTTGATCCAAAATCTTCCTAGTCAATAAATTGTACCCTAGACATTAGTTAAGATTGGATGAGTGGGATTTCTCCTAAGTTCAACCTCTAGAGAAGGTAGGCTCCTCATAATGCTTGAGAAATTAAAATAGTGTTTTAAGAATAAATAGAGAAATGGAAGGGTTAGAAAGTAATAATGGTTAAAAAATTGATTAAAGGTAGACAAGATATAACATAATAGCAATGAATGTATATAGCATTAGAGTATTACATAATTAACTCCAAATGTAGCCTAATAGACTAGTCATAATTGAAAGCATGCACTAGTTACATGTCTTAAACATTCAAAATACCCTATGACAAGCAATTTAATTAGCAATCCAAAAAGCAAAATTTGTTTTAGCATAATTCACGAATCACAAAGTGTAATAGAAATATATAAAGCATGGCATTCATTTAGAGAAAACCTAAAAATGAAATCCAAAATGGAGACCAAACAACTTCATTTTTTATTAATTATCAATAGTCATCATATAGTATACAATCAAGCAAATGCTATAGAATCGACCCTCATTATGAGGTGCATTTAGTTATTTATAAGTTGTTACATGAATCTTGCAGCTCAAGATTTTCAAAAAAAAATATAGGTCTTTTAGAAATAGCCTGGCAAGAAAATCTCATGGGAGTGGATATCATTTTATATTTTGTGTCAATTAAATGTCTGTATTGTTGATGTGGTCAGTCCATATTTTGTCTTGCACCTTTGGCTCATGTGCGTCTTTAATTTGGTCCATATATCTTCAGCTATCTTCTTCTATAAATTTTTTTGCTTTAGCAAATCAGAGATGTCATTTTTTATCTCAATGACCTTGGCTTAAACAACTGGTAAGCACTAGGGTGGTTACAACTTTTGATAGAAGCAATCCAGGTGACATTCTTGAGAAATTTTGGATCCATTATGGAGTTTGCAACAAAGTTGGGTTTTCTCCCTTGCAATGAGGGTATTTTTAGACAAAGTCAACATTTTGGAAGCATTTTTTGAATGTCATTCCATTGGAGAACATGGGTTTATAAGTTTTTAGGCCTTGCTTTAATTCTTCAGGCTTGCACATTTTTGGTTCTTCATGATGCTTTTGCCGATGTAAGCATTTTGAAAACTTGACTTTGCATAACTTGTTCGATATTGAGGTTGTGCCATCCTGGTTTTATTCCATTTTTATGTATTTGCACATTTTTGTACTTCCATATTCCTTTTGTTGATGTCATCTCTTGGAAAATTCTGAACTCACTAAATCCCATATTTGTGCATTATCATAACTTTTTAGGACTTAGCCAATTTTTGCTTTGCTGAAATAAACTTTGCTTTATCAATTTTCATGATCATAAGCCCTTTAAATGTTACTCAATCACTTTGAAATATAACTCCAAACTTTTGCATTTGAATCTCTGTTGACTGGAATGTGTTGTTATTATGTTTATGTCATTCCCAGGATGATTTTCCTTAGCAAAATTTGGGTAAAATTATGGCAAAATGACAAGTTGGTTTGGTTTTCAAGGGCTTGTAAATGTAAGTGTCATTTTGACCTACAAATACCATCAAATTTGTATCCGCGAGGATGATATAACTAAAATGATTTTCAAAACTCATGAGGGGCACCATGAGTTCTTAGTTATGCCTCTGAGCCTAACAAATGCACCATTCACTTTCCAAGGACTAATGAATAGGGTTCTCAAGCCATATCTATAGAAGTTTTCCTTAGTATTATTTGATAAAAAAATTATATATAGAAATACATGGGAGGAACACCTTCAACACATCAACTAGGTTCTAAAACAACTATAGAAAAATCAACTCTATACCAAACAATCAAAGTGTACCCTTGGGGCAAAGAAAGTGGAATATTTAGGATATATTGTGGCTAGGGATGAGGTGCATGTGGACCCTACAAAAATTGAGGTCATGAAGGAATGGTCCAAACCCAAAATATTGAAGAGCCTCTAAGAATTCATTGAACTCGTGGGGTACTATCATAAATTTATCAAGGGTTATGGTAAGATCACAACACCCATGATATTTACTCTCCACAGGGATGCATTTGTTTGGAACCATGAAGCAAAAAGGGATTTCCTTACTCTAAAAATGTTATGTGTCACACCCTAGTTCTAGTAATTCTTTATTTTTCTCAGACATTTGTAACAGAGAGTGATGTAGTAGGGGTTGGATTAGGGGTCATACTCATGCCAGAAGTTTTACCTCTTGCATTTATCAACAAGGGATTATCAAGATGTAATATGGTCAAATCAACTTATGAAAAATAAATGATGGCAATCATATTTGTAGTCCTCCATTGATGACCATACCTAACAAGGTGATATTTCATCATCAAGATAGATCATCCTAGCCTAAAATAATTGTTGGAACAATGGATTTCTTTCCTTGAGTACAAAAAATTGGGTCACTAAGCTTTTAGGATTTGACTATGAGATTGTGTACCACAAGGTAAGGAGAATATCATAGTAGATTCTTTTTTGATACTTCTATAAATATAGGACACTCTATATGTAGTATATATCCTCCAGGTTGATTGGATTGAAAAGCTCAAGTTAGAGTGGTAAGATGACCCCATAGTCGTCAAAATTATTCAGGATCTTCAAACAAAAACAAAGGATCCAAACTACACATGGAGGGAGGGGATACTCTGCTACAAGTAGAGGATTGTTATTCCATCCACTTTAGAACTTAGGTCCTAAATTTTAACAAAGCTCCATTCTTCATCAATAGGTGGGCATACTAGCTTCTTGTGTACATATGAATAGGTCAAATGTAGTTTTTGTTGTCTAGGTTTGAAGACTAATATAAAGTAGTTTATAGATGCCTATGGTACATGACAACATTAAAAAGAGGAAATAGTTAAAATTCTAGGTCTACTTCAACCTTTATCCATTCCTAATTCACCATTGATAGATATTTCTATGGACTTCATTGAAGTACTTCCTATAAATTGGTGATCATGGTGGTAGTAGACAAGTTAACCAAGTATGCTCATTTCTACTCCTTGGATCATATTTCTATTGTATGAATAGTTGCAAAAACTTTTATGGACTAAATCCTTTAGCTCCATGGGATCCCTCATCCCATTGTCAATGATCATGATAAGATATTCACTAATAATATTTAAGAGTAACTTCACTACATTCAAGGGATGAAGCTAAAATGAAGCATGTATTATCATACATAGACTAATGGCCAAATTGAGGTGGTCAAAAAATTTTCAAATACCTACCTTAGATGCTTTATCTCTAAACAACAACCTAAGTGGTACTAGTGGCTTCCTTTAGCTTAATGGTGATACAACACCACTTTCTACACAACTAAGATGACTCCTATGAAGTTATATATGATCAATATCCTATGAGACTTACCTCTTACCTCATAGGAAGTTCAAAGGTCAAGGCAATTGATACAATCCTCACTCATCAATAGGAAATATTAGTTACCTTGAAGTAAAACTTGGCAAGCGACCAAAATTGCTTGAAATAATAGGTAGATCAACACAAGATCAAGAGGGAGTTTGTAGAAGATAACACTATTTTTCTTCACCTCCAAACCTACAAGCAAATGTTTCCAAAACACAAGGGATGGCACAATTTGGCACTAAAGTTCTATGGGACTTATAATGTACTTCAATGGATAGGGATGGTGCCTTACAAATTGGTGCTACTAACATCATCAAGATCTACCCAATTTTCCATATCTTATCTAAAGAAGATGGTGGGAAATCATACTCTGATACATATGTTCCTTCTATAACTAGATGAAGAAGGATATATTATTCTTAAACTAGTAGCCATGCTGGATGGATAAACTTGACACCTTCACTCTTGTGACATTATTGAGGTCCTTGTACAATGGCATGTAATCCAACTAGAAGATGCTACGTGAGAGCCATTACAAGAACTTCAACAATAGTTTACCACTTTTCAACTTAGAGTACAAATATTTTCTAATGGGGATGGCATGTTATGTACCCTATTATTGTAACCCATGTTTCTTTTTTTCCACATGACATATATAAAGAAGGTCACATGGCAAGTTAGGAATAGGTAGGAGATTATTGTCATAGAATCACATGTATAACTATCATAAAATAGTTAGAAAATATGCTTGTAAGTGTTATGAAAAGGAAAGGATGTAACCCTCATGGGACTAGAGAATATTTGGAATATTTTGTTAAGGAGGTTACCCCATTGAACAAATAAGTGCTATTAATGCTTCATTTATTTTTAAAATGTGATATTAGTCCTACCTTTGTTATTAGTCCTTGTATTTATAGTTAGAATCATCCTTGGTATAGAGTTTCTTGTTTCAATACAACTTAAAACAAAGAATTTCCAAGTGAAATACTCACATTAGCGAAAGAGGTTCATTTTAGTAGACCATTGTGAATCAAATTCCAATTTAAACACCCCCCATACTTTGAATTAAGGGACCAAGAAGATGAAATATTAGTAACAATAATATCACCCTACACAATGGATGCTCTGATGGGCCTCCACATTTTGAGGTACATTCATCTAGATCCCCCATCATCTAAAATATGCTACTATAAAATATTTCCTACACAAGAGTCTTCTTAGGCTAGACCATAGTCACCACTGCCACTATTAGACACTCACACACATCCATTAAATACTTTTGCTAAGACTTCAAATAAATAATAAAAGTCAAAATCACCATCTCCTTTAAAGATTAAATCTTTCTATCTTCAATTATCACATAAGGTATGTCTTAAAGGCACAACTTTTCCACTCATAGCATACATCACCATATTTGAAGACTTCCTGGAAACTTGATTTCAATCACCAAAAGAGTCTTTGTATAAACCTAATTAAAAAGAGTTGCAACAAACTTCTAGGAGTACTTGGACAAAAAATAGAAGAGGAAAGAGATGAAATATTAGATTTTCATGAATAAGTTGAATCAATCACCTAAAGGATGAAGAGGAATTGACTAAATAAAATCCTAAATCCTTTTTTTACAAGCATCCAAAAGACTTAAAATATATTGCAACTTTCATATATCCATCTATATCTCCCAAAAATTAGTCCAAAGATTTTGATTACATAAAAAAAGTTCCACCCTTCCAAATTAGGATAGTAAGACTGAGGACTATTCCACATAATTTGCCCCCAAGCACAAGAGCATGTCTATAAATTAATATCACCAATGCCTAGAGCTCAAAAATTCATGCAATTTAAAAAAAAATGTTCAAAATGCTTCTATATGTAAAAGTTATGGTCTTTGGAACTTTAACCTTGATAGCCTTGAGACTAGAGTACATGTTTAGAGCTCAAACTAAAGTATGAAGGATGTCTACCACCTAATATATGTTTAACATGTGCATATTGAAGAGGATAATAAAGGTTGAAAATAGCTACAATTATTTTAATAATCTATTTTTAAGGAGTAGATGAATTGATAAGATTAAATTTCTTATCTATTACAAAAATTTAAAATTCATTTAAAAATAATAATTAGACAAATATCTATGAACTATTTTTTCCATATTTTTGTTTGCATATAAAATTTTGTTTTTTCTCATTTTTTTTTTGTTTGCAAACAAATTATCATTTTTCATGTATTTTTGTTTTTTTTTGCTTCACTAAAGAGTTGAGACTAGAGTGCATGTATAGAACTCAAACTAATGCTTAACAATATATATATATATATATATATATATATATATATATATATATATATATATATATATATATATATATATATATTAACATATTTATATTAAAGAGGATAATGCAGCTTTGAGGATAGCTACAATAATTTTAATAATCTATATTTAAGAAGCAGATGAATTAAGATTAAAATTCTTCTCTAATGTACCTATAACCAAATAAAAATAAAAATAAAATTTTTCTCTAATACTAAAATTTAAAATGCATTTCTAATTTTTATAAAATACATATAATTTGTTCACATTATTTATTTTAAGCTTATTTTTATTTAAAAAAATTAATGACAAGAATAACACAAACTACTTAATATTTAATGAATATAAAATTAGTTTATGAAATGAAATGAAAGATTTTAATTACGTCCGCGAGACCCAAATATGGTCTATGGGACCTCAAATATGCAAGTACAACTACTCAAATCATATCATATGATTTTTAATATCTTTGAGAAGGTTGTTCCTTCTCCTGCTGATTTGGGTTAGCAATTCTCCAACTTTTTTTATTTTATTGTCTTCAAATAACTCTGCCATAGATCCGTTTCCAAGTGTTTCTTTGTATTTGTCACGAATATCTGAAAAACTTGGGCATTTATAGATGAAGTGTTCCTCTGTCTCTACTGCCCCTGTGTTGCATAGAGTACATATCCTTTCTTCCCATTGTTCTTTGGGCGTTGTCCATCTCCCTGTTTCACATCTAAGCCTATGAGAGCTAGTCCTTATTTGAGCAATGAGGATTTTTTCCTTCCACTTGATTTCAGCGCCTATATACGCTTTTTCTTTGTGGTCATACGTTGGGTTAAACTTTGCAATATAATATTGTCTTTTCCTGCTTGCATGTTTCCACATTCCACTTCTAAACTTTTCATTCACATAATTTTTTATGTCTTTGTTGACATTTGGGCATTCATTTATGTTGATCTCCCAACGTTTCATCCATTTCTGATTTTGTTTCATCCATGTATTCTTCCGCCTATGCAACTCTTCGTCCCTAGCTGCCCTAGGCAATCTGTCGTTTTTCATGTTTTCTATTTTTTTCAAGTAACATAACAACTTGGTCATAGCAATTGCTTCTAAAGGGAACATTCAAGTTTCAGCTAGAATAATTTCATAAGGGGTTGTGGCCTTAATTTTGAGAAAATTTGTGATTAGATATTTTTGAATCCTTTCTATTTGCCTCCATTTTGCATTTGTTGTGCCACTAGCCCACACCTCGCAACCATACAACAAAACCGGTGTAACAAGTAGGCCAAATAAGACCTTGGTGGTCTTCCAGTCCCACAACTCGGCATTCCTACACCTGTTTTGAAGTGCATATAGTGCTCTCCAACCACTTTGAGTTCTTTTCATCCTACATGTATTCCAATTAAGTTTGTCATGAAAGTCTATGCCCAGGTATTTGTATTCTACTACTACCTCAAGCGGTTCTCCTGCAAACTGAAATTCAAGTTGTTGCTTCTTTTTTTTGCTGAAAAAATCATAATTTTTGTTTTGCTCGTGTTCACCTGCATCCCAACTTCCTTACAAAAGAGTTCTAGAGCTCGAAGGTGATCTTCTAGATCTTTGGTTGTTTTGGCCACAAGAATTACATCGTCTGCATACATGAGGAGTTTTACCACATATTTGGCTAAGTGCACACCCTCTCCCCCAAATTTGTTTATCCATTCTTCTAACTTGTCAATGTACAACCCAAATAAGGTCGAAGATAGAGGGCAACCTTGTTTGACACCTATGTCACTACCAAAACATTCAGATAACCCTTCCTGTGTTCTGATTCTAGCCTTTACATGCTCATATAGTCTGTGAACTGCTGCCCTGTAGTGAATTGGAACCTCTAGCTCTTCCATTCTGCTCCATAATTTTTTCCTTGGCACTGTGTCAAATGCCTTTTTGAAGTCTACAAAACAACAAAAAGCCTCCTCTTTTTTGTCCCATATTTTTTCCACTATGTGTCTGAGTGTGATACAATGATCAATAGTTGAGTGCTTGGGCCTAAAACCTGCTTGCCCCTTTGCTCTCTTTCCTTTTTCTTCTGCCCATATGCTGATCCTACGCTCTATCATACTCCCAAACAACTTTGCAAAGAGAGGGTTGATCATGATAGTTCGATAGTTTGAGGGATTATTTACATCTCCACTTTTAAACAAAGGAATGGTCAAGCTAGTTGTCCACTCGGTTGGGAAGCCATTTCGTATGACCTCGTTGAAAATTTCTTTGATCTGCGGTGCCAAAATATCTGCCCCCCATTTTATATGCTCTACTTGAAGATTGTCTATGTCACGGGCTTTACCAGTTGCTAACTTTTTTATCCCTTGAATAATGTCTTCATTTGTGAAAAGTTCTTTCTTGACAATGATAGTAGGGGGTGTCTCCTGCTGGTTACTACGTTGATACAATTGTTTTGAATACTCCAACCACTGATTAATTGTTATGTTATTTTCAGTTTGCATCCTTTTCACGCTTAGTTCCTTCCAAAATTTTTTTGGTTCATGCTTCCCTAAGTAAATCAATTCTTTCCTCCTTGTTCTAGTGTATTCTTCTTTTTTTGCCCTTACCAGTTTCTCATATGCTTTTTTGTTTGCTCTTGTTTTACCCGTTGGTTCCTTTAGTAGTCTTCGCGCTTTTTTGCAATCTTCATCGAACCATGGGTTGGTTGGGAAGCTATTCCTTTCTTTCTTTTTAGGTTTAGCTCTCTTGCATTTGTTTAGAGCTTCTTGGATAACATGCATTAACCATTCACTCTTACTGTAATCTTTGCTACTGTGAGGTAGTTCTTCCCTTTCCTGTAACTTGTTATTTAATACTGCTCTAAAATTCTGCCGATTTTCATTTGTTAAGAGAATGTTTCCCTTGTGAGGATATTTATTTTGATTGCCTTGCAAGTGTTTTTCCCTTGGTTTGTCTCCATGCATTCGAAGTTTCATAACAATTGGGTTGTGATCTGACTTAAGTTCTACTGGAGAATCTTCCACTTCTAGCTCCTCTATTCTTGGTATGTAATTTTGTGAGCATATTACATAGTCTATTACACTTTGTCCCTTATATGTTTTGCATGTATACTTTCCTGAATTTTTCCATTTGTTCATCCCATTGCAAATAATCAAATTGTGTATGCTGCAGAGACCTAACAACTCTTCTCCATATTGCGTGATAGCCCCGTGCTCATCTTCTGAAGTCTTGATCCACTGCTGATTTTCCTCTTCTGGCATCCAAAGAGGATTAATCTCAATATCTTTGCTACCTTCTAGAATGTTAGCTTGCTTATTTGCTGTCCTTGCATTGAAATCTCCAATTAATATAATCTCCCCCAACTTACTGTATATCGAAATGTCTCTTTTTAGGGAGGAGTATGGATCTTCTCTGTTAAGATCATGTTTCTTATAGAATTTAGAATTCTTTGGAGCAAAATAACATGCTGCTATGCTGATAACTGACTTATTTTCTAGGATCTTTATCCAGATGTACTGTTTGTTTTCATCTTGTTTTTCAATTTTAATGACCCTATCCCATTCCTCTTTTATTAAAACCATAATACCCCCATGCCCTTTTCCATTTTCTGCTGCTTTATTCCATATAGCTATTTTTTTGTATCCCACAAATTTTGGAGTCCTACATCCATCGTGTTCATGTGTTTCCGTCAGTATGATTATATCTTTGTCTCTAGCAATGGGCCCTAACCCGGGTCCTCTTCTCCAAGGGTAACCTCTATAGTTCCAACTTACCATCGTAAGATGTTCCCGAGCGGGCCATACTCCCTATTTGTTTTGGGTTTGTTTAGATGTGATGTATGCCTTTCCATTTCTTAAATATGTCTATTTCCCTTCATTCCTTGCTGCCCTCACCTTTTCCCATTCCTTATTTCTTTCTTCCTGTTGTAAAAATGTTAGGTCATCATCTAAATAGAATTGTGACCCTCTCAGCATGCCTCTATTTTTTAGTAACCTTGTTTTATCCTCGTAGCTCATCAATATGACCCGAATATGTCTATCTCTGCCTCCTTCTCTCAGCCTACCAATTCTGCTTGCTTTTTTTATCTGACCTTTCCATTGTAATCGATCTGACAAGAAGTCTCTGGTTAAACGATTTGCATCTTCCCTATTCCCATAATATTTCCACCATTTGATGATTATATTTGATAACTTCTCATGTCTTTCTTTCTCTTCTATTATTTAAATTTTTACTTACTTCTCTATCAACTATTTTTGTTGATTGACTGGTTCTTTTACTACTTGAGACCATGTCTTTGCCTTTGCTAATTCATTTCGCAGCTCATTTTCTCTTGTTTCCATGTTTTTTCTACATACCAAACCTAGCCGTCGGCTAGGTTCTCCAAGTGCATAAAATTTCATATTTATTAGCGTAGTTGTTTCATTAATTCAAGTTATCTCATTTTTTATTTTAATTCACTGCGTAATCACACTTTGGCCTTCACGACGGGGACGTGCCCTCCCAGAGTGGCGACTGTTACATTTAATTCCATTTTCGATTTACCAATTATCTTTGCATTTGTTTTGGACTGTTAGAAGGTTTCCACAATTTAATTATAATTTACATCCTAAAGGTTAAGAGACTCGGAGGAGTGTCTCACCAAGTGGTATCAGATTTCAGTTCCGAACTCCCTGGGCATCCGGTGGCAGTTTCCAAGTCTCGACGAAAATAACGTCATCGTGAAAAAAATAGCGATCAGCAGGTTTCAGGCGTTAACTTCACGACATAGTACAGTCATTGTAAGTCTCCACACTCACAACATTAAATTCATGACATAAATTTTAGGCCTCAAACACTTCAGACGCTTCAAGCAATCGAATTCGATCACAATTCATCGAAGAAATTTGTAATCGCAGCCCTGGACAGTCGCGAAACATGGACCAATCAAACGACGCGATTAAAATTTATTAAGAGTCGTAACTAAGGTACATTCTTTTAAAAAAAAAAAATTATTTTTGCTCGGGACAATATCCCACATCGAGCAGGTAAAAACAAAGGTGGATTTTATAACAAGAAACGCTCCATTTTGACGTTGTGACTTCGGTCACACAACGGTTGGTTTCTCGCGTGCGTATCCTTGTTGGCGTCGGTTCCTATGTGTCCTTTGTTCCGTTGGTTTCATTTGTTTCATGTCATTCAGCGTGTCAAGTTTGGTCATTGGTTTTCGGTCGTGCGTCGGGTCCAGTTTGTCCTTAGTGTCGTGGTTTTGTGTCCTCCGTGGTGTTTCCTTCGTGTTGTCGTCACGTTCGATCGTGTCCTTGTTGTCCGTGTGTCGGTTGTGTCTCGTGTCTTTTGCGTCAGTTAGGTCATGTCTGCGTGTCACTCCTGTTGGTTTCGTGTCCTTCGTGGTGTTTCCTTCGTGTTATCATCACGTTAGGTCGTGTCCTTACTGTCCGCGTGTCGGTTGTGTCTCGCGTCTTTCGTGTCGGTTAAGTCGTGTCCGCGTGTCACTTGTGTCTTGCGTCATTTGTGTCACGTCAGTTGGTATTGCATCGGTTGGTCACTGTCGTGTCTTAGCAATTGTCCAAATTTACTAAAGTGTCCAAAGTCATCAGAAATTATTGTCAAATTACGGTCAAGTTGGATAAGTTGTTGTCAAGTCAAAACATTGCTGAAAGTTGCTAAGAGGCAAACCCAAACTTCAAATCCGCGTCACGGTTGGAGCGACAGTTGAAGCGGAAAATAAACAATTTTTGGCAAAATTCATCACATTATTGTAGAAATTGAAGCCAAAATTCTTTAAGCAAGATTTTGGAAGTGCATGAACAAACAGTGGACTAAAGGATCTGACGGTCGACTATCAAGCTCGAAGATGACCAATAACAACGCAAGAAGACCTCATCGAAGCCCAGGTACAAAAAATTCTCCTTCTCCTTTCAAAATTGGCAGTTATAATCCACATCATCCACTGGTAGACCCTATGGCTACTAACCCTCCCCCAACTCACGAAAACATCACACAAGGAGACTCAAGTAACTCGGCCATTACCACGGATGAAACTCTTCGACTCTTACTAGATGGTATGCGCGAAATTAGTGTCAACCTAAAAAACCTAGTGAGCGCACAAAACCAACTTAATCCCAATACTAATCCCCAAAATCACTCCCATGCACAAAGGAATGAAGAAAATGACGACCAGGATGACGATTGGGAGCAGCAAAGAGGCAATCCGGATAATTACAGGGATCGCTATCATAGACAGCGGTATAACCAAGATCAGGAAAGGGATATGGGTTATCACCAACCGAGAGGCCCTAATAATTTTCCACGCATTGATATGCCCACTTTTGAGGGTCATGATCCTCGTGGTTGGATAGCCAAAATGGAAGGCATTCTCGACTTATACCAAATTAAGGATTTTGATAAAGTCCCTTTCGTGGCATCAAAATTAGGCACTGAGGCCTACCAATGGTTCGTATGGCTTAAGCGAGAGAAAGGAGCTACTATTAACTCGGAAAAAATTCACTACCTATTTTTTAGAAAGATTTGATGAAGGAGCTACATCGTCATACACAGTAAGACCGTTATCTCTTAAACAAGAAGGATCGGTTAGCGAGTTCGTTTCGAAATTCACCAGTTTACTACCATATACATTAGACCTCAGTCCCGACACGATGGTAGGAGCTTTTCACAATGGATTGAAAGAAAATATTAGGGTGGAGGTGGACATTCAAAATCCAACCTCGTTGAACGATTGTATAAGAATAGCCAAGCTGGTCGAGAAGAGAATTCAGTTGTATGCACGGCGTGAAACTTATAGTCGTCCTTCGTATCGCAACAATTCCTTTCATAGAAATGATCAACCATCAAGATACTTTTGCTATAAATGTCGCACTCATCATCCCAGGGAACAAGCATGTGCCCAAAAACAAAACTTTCATATTGAATGCGATCAATATGAAGGAGAAGAGGAAGAAACTTACCACCAAGAAGAACCTATGCAAGAAGAACTACCAAGTACTCTAGAAGAGAAGGAAGAGGATACAATGGCGATCTCCGTGCATGCCCTCATGGGGTTAACCGCCCACCATACCATCAAGGTACCAGGATTTCTCCGCCAGAAAAAGGTGAATGTGCTAATTGATTTCGGCAGTACCCACAATTTTATCGACATCAAAACAGCAAAAGCTTTGAATTTATTCATTAACTCTTCCAACAAAGACAAATTCCAGGTTCTAGTGGCCAACGGGGTGAACGCGCAATGTGTTGGTCGAACATCTCAAGTTTCCATAAAAATGGGAACTTATACCTGGTTTGGATCCCTTTTCGTCATGAATTTAGGGAACTCTGATGTCATTTTGGGAGTTGAATGGTTGGAAACATTAGACACGGTTAGCTTCAATTTCAAAAAATTATTTGTGGAATGGAAGGAAAACGGACGAGTCATTCGCTTACAAGGCATTACTACTCCTCCATCACAAATGGTGAGCTCTCATAGTATGGAGAAGATGTTAAAAAAGGGTGGATATGGATTTATAGCTCAAATTAATTGTTTGGAAACACAATCTCGAGCAACTTCGGATATTACTGCTCCAGATTTACGAGACATCGTAACAAATTACGAAGAGGTTTTCCAAGAACCTAAAGGATTACCACCTAAACGATCTCATGACCATGCCATCCATTTGATTCCAGGGAGTGTCCCACCTAACAATCGTCCTTACCGCTATCCTCAACCACAAAAGATAGAAATCGAACAGATCATTCAGGATCTGCTAGATCATGGAGTCATTCGTCACAACACTAGCCCTTATTCCTCACCTGTAGTTCTGGCTCGACGAAAAGATAACTCTTGGCGTATGTGTCCTGATTTTTGTTCTCTCAATAAACTCACTATCAAGGACAAATTTCCTATCCCTGTCATAGATGACCTACTAGATGAGTTGCATGGTGCAAATTTTTTTACAAAATTAGACCTTCGCTCAGGATTTCACCAAATCCGTGTCAGAGAAGAAGATATTCCCAAAACCGCTTTTCGTACTCATGAAGGTCATTACGAATTTTTGGTCATGCCTTTTGGTCTCACCAATGCACCATCCACATTCCAAAGTCTCATGAACCAAGTGTTTCGTCCACTCCTCCGTAAGTTTGTGTTAGTTTTTTTTGATGACATTCTCATATATAGCAAAACATGGAAGGACCATTTACATCATGTGGATAAAGCCCTTCACATTTTACACAGAGAAAAGTTATTTGTCAAACGTTCCAAATGTTCATTTGGTGTCCAAGAAGTCGAGTATCTTGGTCATATAGTTTCACACGAGGGCGTCAAAGTCGATCCCAATAAGATTAAGGCAATTCAAGAGTGGCCTTTACCTAAAACCATCAAGAAACTTCATGGTTTTTTGGGTCTCACGGGCTACTATCGCAAGTTTGTACGAAATTATGGTAAGATTGCAGCACCTCTCACAACACTCACAAAGAAGGATGCTTTTCGTTGGTCGAAAGAGGCCACTCAAGCCTTCGAAGCTCTTAAGAAGGCCATGTGTACAACTCCAGTTTTAGCAACTCCCAATTTTCACAAACCATTTATTATCGAATGTGATGCATCAGGAACAGGAATTGGGGCTATATTAATGCAAGACGGTCATCCGTTGGCATTTGAAAGTAAACAGCTATCGGGGAAAAATTTGGGAAGATCAACATACGAAAAAGAAATGTTGGCTATTCTTCACGCGGTAGAAAAATGGAGACACTACCTAATCAGTAGTCGCTTCATTATAAAAACAGATCATAGTAGTCTCAAACATTTTCTTGAGCAAAGGTTTTCCTATCCGAAACAAAATAAGTGGTTAACCAAACTATTGGGTTATGATTTTGTTATCGAATACAAGAAGGGGAAGGAAAATGTAGCCGTCGATGCGCTATCCAGGAAATATGAAGACGAAGTAGTCATTAACGCTATTTCAGGTCCTTGCTCCCAATGGGTGAATCAATTACAAGATGAATGGTTGTCCAATAGCGAAACTGCTCAGATAATTCAAGAATTATCTATAGGGTCCTCTAAACACCCTTTGTTCTCTTATGAAGATAAAATCCTCCGGAAGAAGAACCGCATTTACATTCCACACAACTCAGAACTCAAATCGAAGATCCTCGACGAATCGCACGCTTCTCCATCAACGGGACATTCAGGATTTTTGAAAACATATTTAAGGATCAAACAATCATTTTGTTGGAAAGGATTAAAAGCCGAAGTCAAACAATGGGTAGCAGAATGCGAAGTTTGCCAGCGCAATAAAGGAGAAACAGTCAAATCACCAGGGTTGTTACAACCATTACCCATCCCTGAACGTCAATGGGAACATATATCCATGGATTTTATTGAAGGTCTTCCAAAGTCAGAAGGCAGGACAGTAATCTTCGTAGTCGTAGATCGGTTATCCAAATACGCTCACTTTCAGGCTTTACAACATCCATTTTCCGCAAGCAAGGTGGCAAAGGTATTTATGGATTCAATTTTCAAATTACATGGTATGCCAAAAAATATTGTAAGTGATAGAGATCCCATCTTCACTAGTAACTTTTGGCGAGAATTATTTCGACTTAGTGGTACCAAATTGAACATGTCCTCAGCTTACCATCCCCAGACAGATGGTCAAACAGAAGTAGTTAACAAATGTTTGGGTACATACTTACGATGTTTCGTTCAAGATAAACAATATCAATGGAGCCAATGGCTAGCAATGGCAGAATGGTGGTACAACACTTCTTACCATTATTCAATTAAGATGTCTCCCTTTGAAGCATTGTATGGAACCAAGCCTCCAATTGTAGCAGATTACGTACCAGGTTCATCCAAAGTAGCCAAAGTGGATGATTGGTTTCAACAAAGGCAGTCTACACTCACCATACTCAAAGAGAATTTATTCCAAGCACAAAATCGCATGAAACAACAACAAGACTTGCACCGATCAGAACGAACTTTTAATGTCGGTGACAAGGTTTTCCTAAGGTTACAACCTTACAAACAAGCATCGTTAAGGATAAAGACCAGTCAAAAGTTGGCTCCACGATTCTATGGTCCTTACAAAATTGTGCGCCGCATTGGAGAAGTAGCCTATCAGTTAGAGCTACCTTCATCATCACGAATACACCCGGTATTTCATGTTTCATGTCTCAAAAAAGTAATTGGTCAGAAAGTGCAAAGTCAATCAGAATTACCAGTGCTCGATGAGGAAGGACGCATACATCTCCAACCTGAAGATATATTACAACACAGAATACGAAGACTAAGATCACGCCGGATTCAAGAATTTCTCATCAAATGGCAAGACCTACGAGAGGAAGATGCCACATGGGAACATGAAAGTATTTTCCAGACATTTCCAGCTTTGAGGACAAAGCTTTCCGAGGAGGGGAGTCATGCTACATACCAAACCTAGCCGTCGGCTAGGTTCTCCAAGTGCATAAAATTTCATATTTATTAGCGTAGTTGTTTCATTAATTCAATTTATCTCATCTTTTATTTTAATTCATTGCGTAATCGCACTTTGGCCTTCACGGCGGGGACGTGCCCTCCCAGAGTGGTGATTGTTACATTAAATTCCATTTTTGATTTACCAATTATCTTTGCATTTGTTTTGGACTGTTAGAAGGTTTTCACAATTTAATTATAATTTACATCCTAAAGGTTAAGAGACTCGGAGGAGTGTCACACCAGTTTTGGATTGTTTCTTGTACCTCTTTTATTTGATTTGCATTTGTTTTTTCCACCTCTATTTCATTATTGATTTGGGGGTCGATGGCTTGTTTGATGACATGTCATTCAAAGTGACCCATGTTTGCAAGGTTTTGTAGCTTTGACACTTGCTCCTTGAGTTGGTTGTTTTCCTTTTCCAACCTCCAAATGGTGTTTATAACCTCATCTGATTTAGTATCTCTTAATTTCTCCTTCCTTTCCATGCTTTCAAGTTTCTCTTTCATCTTCATTAGCTCTTGCACATAAAGTCTTGGTGCCCACATGAGTGGTGTGGTTGTGGGACTGTAAGTTTCTTCCTCGTCTGAAAACTCATTTGGTACCTTCCATTTTCCATGTTGAATGCTTTCTTGCGATTATTTTTTATTTTTTTCTCCCCGCTTGTTTTTCGTTATGTATTCTCTTGTGTTGTCATTTTACCTTCTTTTCTTTTATCTTCTCTCTTTTGTCCGCTCTGTTGGGTTGATTGATCTCCTCGTTTGATGATGGTTAGTGCCTTTGATTGTTCCTTATTCTCCACCTGTTTATGTGGTAGAATGTTTTTTATTTTTATTTTTTGATATGTGCTCTTCATTGTTGTTGCCCTTGCTCGAGCTTGTCGACACCTTAATATCCTCCAGTATTGTTTCTCATTGACATATATCGGTTCTTGCAATTGTTGCTTTCCTTCTTCCATTGCACTATTGATCCGATGAAATAGATGTGTAATAAAACCCTCCGCTGCAAACCCTTGCCGAACCCCTATACTATTGATCCGATGAAATATATATAATAAAACCCTCCACCGCAAACCCTCCTTGCTTTGCAAATTCTCCTCTGCTGCAAACTCGTTGAACAAATTTCTGTATATATATCTGTGCAAACCCTCCTTTGTTGCAACCCTCCTCCACTGCAAACCCATTGAAACAAACTCGACCCTCTCTATTTTATGATGGGAAAAATTTTCCATATATTTTGCGTCGCTATTTTTGCCGTATGTTTTTATGAGGGTTACTAAAACCTTTTTCAAATTCCTAGCAATCTAGAAATGTAAATCTAGCAATCTCCTCCGAATTTATCTTGAATATTGAACGTTTTTGGAAATGAACAAATCTTGTGAAAATACTAAAAATAGTAAAATCGAAAAATTCAAATGCCAACCGGATTATGTGTGTGCTAAAGGAGATAAGGGCTTTGTTCCCTGGCGAGCCTGTTCGTGTATTTATTCGGTCCGCTCTGCTCCGTGACTGTTATATTGTTTTTCGTCCGCTCTGCTCCACGAATGTGATGGCGACCGGATTATGTGTGTGCTGAAGGAGATAAGGGCTTTGTTCCTCGACGACCTGTTCGTGTATTTCTTCGGTTCGCTCTGCTCTGGTTCGCTCTAAGGAATCTGCTTTGGTTCGCTCTGCTCCATGACTAAGGAATCTTTGGTTCGCTCTGCTATGGTTCTTAGCTATGCTCTGGTTCTCTGGTTCTTTAATAATAAGTAAAAGTATATTAAAATAACTTTGAATATAAAATTAGTTTATAATAAGTAAAAGTATATTAAAATAACTTTGATTTAATGACGTGTGTATTTTTTAAATATAATTTTATATTATTATTATTTACATAAGCTTACGCGCACACCACGTTCCATTGTGGTTTGAACTTTTATTTTTATACGTTTTTTATTCTATTATACACACATTCCTATTACATCATGACTACATCTATATAGTAGTATTTTTTTTGGTTACATAGATAAATAGGTTAATGAGACATGTCGTGAAATCGCGACGTCCATCTCTTGCTTTGCTCTTCTGCCGCTTCCAACCGCAAAAATGAGACATGTCACGAAATCGCGACATATTTATGTCTTTTCCTTCATTTCTTCTGGGCGGTCGCGAAAATGCGACATGTGCTAGGGTTGAAGACAAGTTAGTACATCATTGTGAAACCTTTTGAACATTGGTTTGAGAGATATTGATAGCAATTGTGAAAGTTTTTGAGATAAATTTTGTGAGAGAAACAACTTTTAGTAAATGTCAGTGCAGCTGGCAGAGTTCAAACTATCAGCGAAGGCTTCCAACACACCCATCGTCTCGTTAATGGTAACCCAGTATGAGATGGGGACCGTCGGACGCACAAGGTTCACACCGACTTCGTCAGTCTGGTTCAACACGTGGCATAAAGGGACCGTCGGACAAGCAGGAAACAGATCGAAGGCTTCCAACACACCCATCGTCTCGTTAATGGTAACCCAGTGTGAGATGGGGACCGTCGGACGCACAAGGTTCACACCGACTTCATCAGTCTGGTTCAACACGTGGCATAAAGGGACCGTCAGACAAGCAAGAAACAAATCACCGTTATCAGTCAAGTGCAACACGCAGAAGAATTGGATTGGGCTACTGGCTATGCATGGGCACGCCCGTGAGATTGAAACCTAGGTCTCCTTTCGGTAAACGTCCCAACTTACCAATCCACCTAAACCCACAAACATTCATCTACATAGTAGTATTACTTAACAAATATTTATAGATCATGGTAAGATTGTGAAAATAGACAAATATAAATAGTTAAACTTATACCATTCAATTAAAATGTTAAATCTCATCCATTTGAACTTTTAATTTAAATATAAAAATCTTCACTCCAATCAATTATTTTAATCCATCTACCCATAAATATTATATTCTTTATTATTATAAAATCACTTAAATTTTTATAATATTATCATTATATAATATTTTTTTTAATATTTAAAAAATATTAATATTTACCAATATCTTCCAAACTTTTTTTTACATCTTAAAACTCTTTATTCTCATCCTCGTTCGAGACCTTCCAAACCTCTTAGGCAAAACTTAATTAGAAAACTCTCTTAAATCTACCTTAATCAAACAACCAATTAATTTAATTATATGTTTTTAATAATTTAATTTGATCTAATAATTATTTTAATAAATTTAAGGTTGAAATCTCATTTATAATTTTAATAGAAGAGTTTTGCATTGAGACCAAATTTTATAAAAGTTACTTTAATTTTATAATAAATTTAAAATATAATATTATATATTTTTTTAATAAAAGTTATACTAAGTATTTATCAAGAGAAGATTTCCGTTCAAATTTTACGAGCATGCCCAATCTAGGGTAAAGGTAGTAGTCTCACCAGAATCCACTGAGTAATCCTTAGCCACCATGGTCTCCCTCACTCCATAATATGTTTACCCATGCAAAATAAGGGTTATAGTGATAGTACTATAATTTAACACAATTGAAAGCAATACTATTTAACCCTGTAATCAATTGTTCAAAAAGAAAAAAAGAAAAGATATAGAAACCCTAATTCAAACTCAAATTACAGTGATGAAAGAGGTATATATAAGTTTAGTTGGGTAAACTTATATATATTTTTATATTGTATAAAACTTTCGCGTAGTTTACCAAATATAACAAGTCAAGCAAATAAAAAACTTCAGCGGAGTTTATCAAATATAGCGACTCAAGTAAAGCAGATCAGATCTGCATTATTTGGCAGGGGCATTTACTTTGATCTCCATAGCGAGAATAAATCCGTTACTTTGATCTCCATAGCAAGAATAAATCCGCACAATGAAAGGTGACTTGTTTATATAACCCTGGTCTGTATGCATGCCAATGCTTGAAATTAAAATCAGTCAAAATTCATTCTCGACCCAGCCATGTCGTCTGTTATAAGCGGCAATTCAGGATGCAAGTAGATCGGTTGCGTAACCTATTAACTTGAGAGATAAAAATCTTTTTATTTGATTTTTTTTCACTGCTATATATAAGCTAAATTCCACGGTCTTTTCTGCCTGTATATTGGCAATTTGCATTGT
This sequence comes from Wollemia nobilis, assembly GCA_028583015.1. Lineage (NCBI taxonomy): Eukaryota > Viridiplantae > Streptophyta > Pinopsida > Araucariales > Araucariaceae > Wollemia > Wollemia nobilis. Next base: position 1,178,930 of record JAQPPZ010002189.1, on the reverse strand, counting down.
TTTCTATGGTAAAAATTTCACTTCAGGGTTTTTCGGAACTTACTCCGTTTGGTGTTTGGTATTCTTCTGAGAACTTGCTGAAAAACACCTTAATTTTAATTGTTAAATCTTAAATTTATATGATCATGGCTGATTTGCACAGAGCTGTGCCTTGAATCATAACAGATAAATTATTTTTTGACGAATTACTTGTGATTTGTTTAGGCCGCTTGACATAGAGAGTAAAATGAATAATTAATTAAGGTGTTTGGGCAATTGCTTTTTTGTCATGAAGCTATGAACTTCTCTCAGTACAATTTTACAATTTCAGGTTTTCATCGGTCTACCCGGTATCGAACCGTCTCCTCGTCACTCTCAGCCACTCGAGCTACTGCTTTTAGACATAAGAAAACGCTGTTGATTTTGATAACCTAAATATACCTTCTTTTTAACTAGGCTTGGCGAAGGTTGGCATGGAGAGTATAATAAAGGTTACGGGCTACCTTATTGCAAAGCGGGACTGAGCTTGGATTGTCCTCTTACAAACTTCCTTTATTTTCGTTACAGCCCAAGCTCAATAGATTATAGGAGTCTTTTTTTTTGTTTTTTTTGGTGTTACAGTGATAAGAACTTGATGACATTCTTGTAAATATATCTCATTTCCACTACACAATAACCCTTTATACTTCATACTATTTTAATTTGAGTATGCAGATTCTATAGTATTATGAATTTCATTATATTTTCTATAAGAGTTTAGAGTATATATCTGCATCATGGCCTGTTTTAAGTAAAATGCAGAGTAAAGCTTCCTTTTACCTGCATCATACATATGTTTAAAATCAACTACCGGATTATTTTGAGATTCGTTGAACAGTATACTATTCAGTCAGACATACCTATTGATGTCAATTTGTTTCGGACCGGTCATTAAGTTGCTTCGCTCTGGCTTAAAAACAAGGAGGATTCAAATTGCATTATCTTTTAAAGGCAATGTCACCACATCATTTATCAGCAAGCACTTTCCAGATCACTTAAATTTTTTATTTTACCAATCAAATGGGAGATATTACACTCCATCAAGGTCACAACTTCAGTACGGAACGTTTTTGTGTGGAAGGTCTTAAATGCAGAGAAAAAACGGTTCACCAATAAATGCAGGAAAGTGCGGGAAATTATATATTTGAAAAAAAAATAAACGACTGTATTTGGTAACCATACACTCCATAGTCTGCTATCACAGCCAGTGTGAAGTGGCCCTATGTAGTTTCTATCTCAGGATATCAAAATAAGGATTATTGTTTCAAGTATCTTCTAAGATATTTTAAGAAACAAATGTAAGCATTTGAAGCTAGTCCAACTCGACTAATTTTGTCCATATTGAATTGTGGAAACTGTAAAAAAAATATAAAGAAATAAGTGGACCATAATTTGAGATAATTTGTCTGACAATGAAAGTGTGTATGTAAACTTAATTTACTAATACAACAGCACATTTAGCTCATGTTCTTGTTGTAGTTCCCAGCATTGCCTTTATTGTGTTTCCTATTTTGCAGTTTACTTCTCGGCTACTGAACCAATATTAAACTGCCACCATCCAGACTATTGGAATGAATAATTATGAATTTGTGCAAATTTTACTTCATTTGCTTCAGTATCATATAGCTTCTAACTTGTGTTATGCAATGTTTTATTTGGTTCTCTCTATACAACCAGCATAAAGTGGCCCTATGTCTAACAGGCTTATATCTGTCCCAAACTTTGACTAATCTTGTTAGGACCCATTGGAAGAAATTTTCCTTCATAATGTGTCCCCCACAATTACCTTTTTAGGTTTCTATTAATACAACCTTTCTCTTAAACCTCTAAACATGCTACTAAATTCATTGCCTTTTCCTGTTGTAATTATGATCAGATTTCTTGATCTAGTCTTCTGATTGTTTTGCATACTACCTTCTTAATTAGTACAACCTTTCTTGTAAACCTCTAAACATGCTACTAATTGGTTTTCCCTGTTGTAATTATGATCAAATTCAAACTAGTTTTCTGATTGTTTTGGAGCTTACTTTCTTTGGAATATGAAAAAACTTGTTACTGTATAAAGTGACTGTGTTACAATGGTATTTCAAAAAACCATGTAGTGATATTATGACAACATCGTGGTGTTTCAATAAACCACATAGTGGTATTACAACAACATTTTAGCAATTATGCATATCTGGCAAGATTTGAACCTGGTCTTCTCCTTGAAAGTCCAAGGTATTTAACCAACTGAGCTTATGATATTTGAGTAAATGTTAAGGTTCACCTATGAGATTTGAACCTTGGTTTATGGTGTGAAACTTCTTGCTCGTACTACTTGCTCTAAACACCATGGGCAACAACTAACTGGATTTTAACTTGCATCAAAATCTTTTATATTTTCACTGGGGTTGCTAGCCTGCTAGGTGCATCCACAACCTATACAGACTTTAGGATTATTTTCTAATCTGTCAAAATGTTGTTAATTCTTCCCTAAATCATTAGATTGCATTGATTCTCTGGTGATGTCCATATTTTTGGATTGGCTTTCTAATTCCTTCAATTATCTCCTTGTCTATTTAACTTAGAAACTGAGAAAGAGTTGAATTGCTTGATTTGAAACAAAATAAGCTTAATTAGTTCATATCTGTTCATCAAGCTCTGGATTTTATGTGATATGTGCTTCTTGTAGACTGGATTGGTGTTTGCTGTTTTGAATTCTATCGATATGTGCATAGGCCACTCTGCATCATCTCAAAATGTATTAACCATTGATGGAGATAACATTCAGATCACTAAATATTGCAGTTTTATTTTACAAAAAAATAAGAAAAAAAATAAAGAAAAACTTTGTTGGCTTTTATGTAACAAGAAGCAAAAATTTAAGATATTGGATATAGTGATTCTATTATGTTCTATGTGTTTTCATCCTTCCTTTGTTGACCTTTCTGCCTTTCCCATGTACAGCCTTCCACATGATCACAGGGTAGGAAAGACTCCTTTCTGAATCTTGGGGTTAAACTTGTCCTTGGCCATGTCTTCCATGCCCTTGAAAGTGTTTATAGGTACAAAGGTGACTTTTATATGTGTCTCTATGATTCTAGCCAACTTTGTGATATCCTATGTTCCATGTTTTCCTGTTTTGTTCTATGTGGATGCTTTGCTTTATGGAAAGCCCCCTATATTTAATGCTCACTATACCTATTTCTCTTACGCACATTCAAGAAATGTGCTTTCTTCCATTCTATATGGTCATTATCTGATGCTCTGAAGGCTGTCATTGCCAACGTTTAAGCATTGTTGCTTTTTGAAATGGGTGATGGTGAGAGTCCGCCAGGAAATATAAGTTGGTGTGAGTTTTCTTCCTATATACTCTATGTGCTAGGGGTATTGTTGGTCACAAATCTGCCACAGGAAAGGATTTTGGTAACTATACGCGCCCTAGACCTGGACCAACATTGAAAGGCCGGAGGGAAGAGATGCCCTCCGTGCCAATCTCCGGAGAAAGGCCGGCTCCTTTACTAAACTACTTTGGGTTTTAAGTTAAGAGTACAGGAAAGGAATAAAAGAGAGTAAGGGAAGAAATGTAAATGATTCAGTGGGAAAGAACCAACAACACGATTACTAACTAATACCTTGAAGTAGCAGCAATAAATACAAAGAATAAAACTTAAATGAACACCACGCTAACTTCCCTATGTATCCTCTGGAAGAGTTCCAGGATTCAACTATTTTCCTATGCCTAAATCCAGATTGTAGAATTACAGCAATTAAGAAAATACATGAATATTACAAAAACTACTAACCACAGGCAGCATAAAAAGAATATCACGCAGTATTTTCCCCCCTATGTATCCTTCAAGAGAATTCCAGCGTCCAACCCCCAATCACACACTTAAATTCAGGATGCAGAATTACAGTATGTAAATGAAGAAATGGAATAACAGAAATTATCACAGAAGGCAGCATACAAGAGAGAAATTGAGCCCGAAGTCTTTAATATCAATTGCAAAAATCAAGCTACAACAGCTTTCTAGCAAAAGTTCCCCCCCATTTTTTCATTACAATTTGTGGGTTTTTATAGAGGACCCGACCCTCTGAGGCATCAATGCACTAGATTTGGAGGTACGCCCCCGGTATCCTGGAAGATCTGCGCCTGTTCCTACTGCGACTGAGTTCTCACACTCCTTTCCACAATTAACAATTAACATACCTTTTTGGGTCTATGTCTCTTCTCCTCCTTAACCCTTTTAGCTTTTTCTGGGCCTACTACTTCAAGTTCCTTCTTCTTCTCCTTCGAATTCTTTTTTCCCATCTTGACTTACAGGAGGCAGTAGAACTTTGGCGCAGAATTATGGCCAGGGCTCTTGCACTCGTGCTTATCAGCGGGTAAACAATTTTTTTGCTGCTAGAGCTTGGGTTTAATAGCTGTGGATTGAAACTACCACCATTTATGGCACCTGCCAAAATTAAATTCATATACCGAGCTGAGGAGATCATCTTGCTCGTGGATTGGTTTTGCGGCGCAGGTGCACGTGGGCCAATATACTTTGAAGTCCTGACCATGCTTCGAAAATCTAACTCTCTGCCACCTCGTATCTGGGCACGACTTTTAATCATAACTACATTCTCTTGGGATGCACTCCGCCACCTTTGCATTAACTCCACACGTTCTGAACGTTCTCCTAAGCTGCTGATGGCACATGTCTCGAGGCACGTTTTGAGTGCATTGTGTTTTGCGCCTTAAAGGATACTTCGCGGTGAACCTTGAGCAATCCACCGGTCTTCTATACTTCGAACCCGAATCTGCTTTTTCCACGAGATTCGGGTTGATAGCCACTCCGCAAAAAATCAGCTCCGAAGTGGAGATTAGGCTGTCTTTTGAGCGAAGCATTTATCTAATGCATCCCTTTGTCTTTATTGCTTTTACGGACTGGGAGAATGGTTCGCTGAATTCCTTTTGAAAGTTGCTTCGCCCGGTCCTCTTTCTACGAAGCATTTTCCATCCCTTCATTAATCGGAGGCTTCAAAGAGGTATTTTTATTTGCTCCTTCAAAGAAGCCTGCTACTGGGTGAAGCTGTTCGTATCTACTTTCTCCCTTGGGATTTGAGCTTTACGAACTATCCCTTGACATTGGTTGTTGGCGGCGCGCTGTACTCTGGTTCTGATCTTTACGATGATGTTGTTTGGTATTAGAGGTAATCTCTCTATGCCTTCTCTTGTTTTGACGCTAAGGCACTTCGCGGCGAACCAACTTGTGTCAGCCTCTTCGTGCAAAAAATTCCCGAAGGAGGTTTCACTTGACTTGGTGAAGCAGGATTTAGTAGTCTCAAACAGAATCCATTGTTATAGTGGTTTGAAGCCACGATCTCTATCTGATTACGTACTTAACTTTCGAAAGTCTTAAAGCAAGGTATATACAAGTGCAAACAACAAAATGCTATATACAAGGGTAAAAATTTTAGGGCACCTTTTTAACGATGGAAGGTCTTCAAATGAAGACCGTTTACAGGAATTGGCAAGGTCTGGCCGGCCGCATCTTTGAGGATAAAGGAATTAGCAGAATTTAGCTTTGCAATCTCGAACGGCCCTTCCCAGAATGCGTCAAGCTTATCATGGTTGCCAGGCTTAGCTTTCCAAGAGTCCCACTTCCATACCAAGTCTCCCACCTTGAATTTTCGAGCAGAGGACTTCTTCTCGAACCAACTTCGGGTGATTTGGGCATGTTTTGCGAAGTTCTGGTAGGCCTTATCTCGATCTTCCTCCAGCTGTAGCAATTGAGCTAGTCTACCCTCCATAGGACTAGATTCCTCTTCCTCATCATTTAACATCCGTAATGCAGGAATTTCTGTATGAGTTGGTAAGACAACCTCTTTGCCGTAGACCACGGTATAGGGTGAGGTTTTGATCGAATTCTTGATAGAGATCAGATCAGCCCATAGGGCTTGATCCAGGAGAAGGTGCCAAATCCTTTTGTTCTTTTCTATGAGCTTTCTCAGTAATCTCAACAGGGTCTTGTTTGTTGATTCTACCAATCCATTACCCTGTGGATAATAATTGGAGGTGACCTTGCGGTATATCCCATACTTGCAGGTGAATTCATTGATCTTGGCACCTGTGAACCCAGGACCGTTATCTGTGACTATTGCTTCAGGGATGCCGAACCGAGTGATTAAACTCTCTAGGAACGCAATAACCATTTCTTGGTCAGCGTGTTTTGTGGGTACTGCTTCAGCCCATTTGGTGAAATAATCAGTTGCCGTCAAGATGAACTTATGTCCTACAGAGGAATTCGGCGAGATGACTCCTACGAAATATAATCCCCACTGTTGGAACGACGCTTCTACCTGTATCGGTCGGAAGGGCATGGGAGCATTCTTACTTCGGCCGGCGAACTTCTGACATTGTTTGCATTTTCGGCAGACTGCAAAGGCGTTAGCGAAGAGCGTAGGCCAATAGTAGCCTGCCTTGATTATTTTTAAAGCTGTTGTTCTTCCTGCGAAGTGGCCCCCTGATAACCCAAAGTGAAATTCACCAAGGATCCTCCTCTTATCATCTTCTCTTATGCATCTTAGAAGAACACCGTCAATATTCCTGAAGAATAGGCCTTCGGGGCGTAAAATATAACGGAGGGACCGCATCCTAAAATGCCTTCCCTGTGAAGCATTCAAATGTTAAGGACACTTACCAGTGCTGAAATATTCAACTATTTCACTGACCCAGTCCCTTTCATCTACTTCTTGATTTGCGAAGCTCTCTTCTGTCATTAAATTACCCCATTGGCAGGCTGTCACTTCGGCCGCGATGCTTCTTTCAAGCTCCTGGCATAGCGCGCGACCGCGAACTAATTTTGTGGGTCGAATTTCGATATCGAACTCCTGTATTTTGTTGACCCAACCGACCCTTTTGCTGCCTAACTCTCCCTGGATAATGAAATTTCGCACGTCTGGGTGGATAACAAACACTTAAACCTGGCTTTGGGAGAGAAAATGTTTGAATTTCCTCAGAGATTTCATGACAACATGCACTTGTCGTTCTATGAAGTTGTATTTTTCTTCATGGGGCTGAATTACCCGACTTAAGAATGCGATGGGGCGTTCTTCGCCATTCTCTCCCTTTTGCGTTAGGACTGCGACATAACTCTCAGGTTCTCCTACAACATACAAAATGAAATATTTACTATAGTCAGGGTTAGTTAGAACAGGTGCCTGAGCGATTCGGGCCTTGATCTCTTCAAATGCTTTCCTTCTATCATCAGTCCAGGTGAATTCGACATCCTTTTTCAAGAGCTCAGACATTGGCTTAATGATTTGAGCGAAGTCTGGAATGAATTTCCTTACAAAATTAATTTGGCCGAAAAAGGACTGCAGCCCCTTCTTATTCATTGGGAGTGGGAGCTTTAGGAGAGCCTCAACTCTATCAAGGTCTATGGCGAGCCCCTTCTCTGATATAACATGTCCTAGTAGTTTCCCTTAATTACCGCGAATATGGATTTCTTTGGGTTGATTGAGATGCCAAATTCTCTGCATTTTTCGAATATCTGCTGCAAGTGTGAAGGATGGTCCTCTCTTTTCCGGGAGAAGACAGTCATGTCATCTAAATAGATGACGATGACCTTATTTAACAATTCGTCGAATGCTAAATCCATAGTCCTCTGGAAGGTGGCTCCTGCGTTTGAAAGGCCAAATGGCATTCGCTGGTAAGCGAATGTCCCCCACTTAGTAGTAAATGCCGTTTTGTGTTGGTCCTCATCTCTTACCCAAATATGGTTATACCCTGAAAAACCATCAAGTAGAGAAAAACGCTGAGCTCCAGCTACTGAATGCAATATTTGATCAATCTGTGGGAGAGGGTAGTGATATTTTAGCAAAGCTTGGTTTAAATTGCGAAAATCTACACAGGCGGATATCTCCATTTTTCCTCCTGACGGGAACTAAATTCGCTACCCAAGAAGAATGCTTTATGGGATAAATAATCTTAGCTTCAAGCATTTTCAGAAGCTCGGCCTTCATCAGGACTTTGATCTTCGGGTTGACAGGCCTTTGCCTCTGTCTGAAAGGTTTGACCCCTTCCTGCAACTCGATCGTATGTTGAATCATTTTTCGATGATAGCCCTTCAGGTCTTGATAAGACCATGCCACTATGTCTAGATATTTCTTGCACAAAGATTGGATCTGTTCTAGTTTTGCTGTGGTGCAATCTGTTCCAATTTTTATCACTTTCCCAGATTCAAGCTCTTCTTGGTATTGCCTAGCGTCAACTTTGATTCTGTGGGAAACTGCTCTGTCATTTTGATCGAACAAGCTTTCCAAAGTAATCAATCCCCTTGGGACATGGTTATTTTTTAGTTGGACCAACCCTTCATACTCTTCATCTTTTGGGCTTCTCCCTTCAATAGTGGCTGCTTCTTGGACCAATAAATTGATGATCTATTCATCATTGTCAAAGACTTGCCAGTGCATGTCCCTATCCGGCACGGAGGACCTATAAATCAACCTCATGGTTTTGGGCTTGTGTACCATGTCGTCGGTTGGAGAATATCTAGCCGCAATGGAGGCCAAGACATCAACATGTCTATTTTTCTCTCGTGGGATGGACTGCAGACTAAGTGATTCGAATTGCTCGAACAGGTCCCACACTCTGTTACGATATGCTTTAAGATAATGCTTTTTGGAAATGCACTTGTTGGTGACCTGATTACATACCAGCTCTGAGTCTCCGAAGATTTGGAGATGTTTGATGCCTAATTTTTCTAGCTTTCTTGAGTCCTAGGCATAAGGCTTCATATTCTGCTGCGTTGTTGGTACAGCTCCAAACCAACCGGTAGCAATATTATTTCTGCTCACCAGATGGTGATACTAAAAGTATCCCTGCCCCGGCGCCATTTTTGCATCAGGCGCCATCAAAGAACAACTTCCATAATACTCCTGGGCTGCTGTCTTATCTTCTGGCTTGGTGCGCTTTTCAGGTTTTATGATAGTATAGCATCCCATTTCTGTCTCTATCATGGCGTTGAAATCTGTCAGTGAAAACTCGTCTTCAGTATTCAACTGCGCAAGAGACTCTTCCACTAAGTCCACCTGGTCTATTTCTTCGGCTATTGTATGAATGGAATCATTACTTTCTTCTTCGGTCATCTTCTCTACAAGAAACGTAGAAGGTTTCTCGTTGTAAATCTTAACCTTCCTTCCTTTAAATGGAACTTCTAAATGCGAGTAGTCCATGGAAAGATATCCACCTAGTTTAGCCGCGAATTCCCTTGAAAGACACATGCTGAAATATGGCTCCAGGTCAACGACTACCACCTCTTGTATTACTACAATTTGGGGCACTTTATGCAGTTGAATAGGTATATCCTTGATTACGCCAACTGTTTTTACAAGGGTGCCATCCAGTTGGAGCATGTCGTGGTTGCTTCACGTGTACTCCATTCCTATCTCTTCGCAAACCGCCTTAGGCATGACTGTTGTTGCGGCGCCGGAGTCAATCATACAGTTGTGGACGATATGCCCTTCCATTTGTAAGGACAAGTAGAACGGAGGAGGCCTGTTCTTTCCTGTAATGGACGTGGATAGGGTTTGCACCAGGGCAAGTGGCGCTGACTTTCCTGCTTTTGCTGTCTTCAAGGACTCCTGCAACAAGTCCACTTGTCCAGGTAGTTGTAATGCGTCATATAGACTAATCTTGGCAGGGGTTCTCTTTAACTCGTCCACGATGTTGTACCCTTCGGAGGCATGTACTTCGGGTTCTTTCTTGGCTTCATACCTTGTGCGATATTGCTCTGTGGCTTCAACTCTCTGTCATTTTGTCAACGAAGGGAGTTTAAGCTTTTCCCTGGCCTGCTCCTTGGTTTCAGCCTGGAGCGGAGCTACAGTGGCTTCTTGTTTTTTTTCTTTTGCCGGCAAAGGATAGAGAACTTTTTCTGGAGCCTTGACTGGTTGTTGCCCCTTTTCACGGCGAGTATACACCTTCAAGGGGACCATTTGAGCTGCGTCAACCTCCATTGGTCTTTTTCCCTCCCTAGTAAGAACTAAAACTTGTTCTTCTTCATCGATTACCAAGTTCTAATCTGCTTGCCTTATTATATTGACTTGACCGCTAGGATTGCTACCTAATAGCATTTGCACGTAATGCTGATGCAACATGCAGGTCCTCTCTTCATGTGGGTCATTGCATGTGGAGCACCAATGCACATAGTCAGAAGTGCTAGGTTCTTTATTAATCGCGACATTCCTTGCCGAAGGCCTTCCCGGCTGTACCAATTGATCTTTAGTGAGTGCTGGTGGGGGATACGACCTTCTTGGCAGAAATTCCTGCTTTGTGCTTGCTTCTTCTTCATGATGATCATGTCATTAGACAAGGTCTGAACAGTAGAATTCAGAGATTGAACCTCCTGCAATATTTTAGCCTGCATATCCTCAGCTTTGGGGCCGGTGGCAACGGGGCCATCGTTGGTATTGGAGGCAAGGCAAGGTAATGGGGTGGCGCTGGTAACGCAGGAAATGACGAAGGGACAGTGGGCTGTGGTGCCGAAAACGTAGGAAAATGTATTTGTGGAGTCGTGATCTGGGACACAATGGGGTTCGGATTCCATTACGGGATTGGATATGCAGGGGCTGTGGAGATTTGCGAAGTAGATGCACCAGGATGCTGTGACCGAGGAAATTCTGGGAATATGGGCATCAACATCCTTTGAGGAAGTTTACCAACAACTATCAAATCCATTTCCGCTTTCTGGGCAAGTTCATATAGTTCAGGGAAGGTATTAATATCCGAATATAGTATGCTGCAGCTTCACTGGTTGCTTGAAGTCCGGCGGGTACCCTTTGCCAAGTTCTTGCGAACCTCACATTAAAATCAACAATCTCCTCTTGCGGGTGTCTCTGGATTGTTGTAAACTGGTGCAAGAGAGAGGACGGATCAGCAGATTCATTGAAACCCCTAATTAGTTGTCCAGCTAACTGGTCCCATCCCGTTATAGTGCCACTTTGCCAAGTTCTTGCGAACCTCACATTAAAATCAGCAATCTCCTCTTGCGGGTGTCTCTGGATTGTTGTAAACTGGTGCAAGAGAGAGGACGGATCAGCAGATTCATTGAAACCCCTAATTAGTTGTCCAGCTAACTGGTCCCATCCCGTTATAGTGCCAGGTGGTAGGGATCTATACCAGTAGAGGAGCTTTCCTCGGAGAGACAGAACCAGAAGCTTTACCATAACTCTTTCTTTTGTGATGTCATGAATCGCCGCCAGGGAGACGATATCTTAAATATGTTCCAGAGCTGTCTTCCCTATGCCATCGAATGTAGGGATTTTTTTCATGGCAGCAGGCGGAACCTGCTCTTGTCCCGCTAGATTTAACGGTCCGGTAGAATTCCATGCTGGGAACAATCTGGGCGGTTGTTGTGGCGGCGGCTGTTGCTGCTGCATTTGTTGTTGATGTTGCTGGTGTGCCATGCTTGCGCCTAGATTTGGAAAAATCGAAGTTCCCGAAGATCTTGGTTGATTGCTAGCTGGAACAGAGGCACTTGTATGATCTGGTGAGTTAGGAGGGTTAGGAGGGAGACTAGCCGCTGTGTTGTCCGAGGTTAGACCTTGTTCGTCAAAGGTAGCCTCTTGCGAGGACGCTCCGCGTAAAAGTGATTCAGGCATGACTAGCCTGGGACGTTCCCCGAAGGCGTCAATATCAAGTTCAAAGAACTCGGTTTCTTCTCCACTATTCCTAACTCTCCATCTTGTTTGCATGAAGGCATGGATACTTTAGTACCGGTCTCTACGGCTTTGAGATTTTCAGGTTGAACAGAGTCACCAGATGCCAAAGTCTTTCGGTAATGAGATAAGCATCAACTCTCACTACCACTCACAAGGTGAGACTGACCGGGTCCCACCGAGCGTGCGAAACTGTTGGTCACAAATCTGCCACAAGAAAGGATTTTGGTAACTATACGCGCCCTAGACCTGGACCAACATTGAAAGGCCGGAGGGAAGAGATGCCCTCCGTGCCAATCTCCGGAGAAAGGCCGGCTTCTTTACTAAACTACTTTGGGTTTTAAGTTAAGAGTATAGGAAAGGAATAAAAGAGAGTAAGGGAAGAAATGTAAATGATTCGGTGGGAAAGAACCAACAACACGATTACTAACTAATACCTTGAAGTAGCAGCAATAAATACAAAGAATAAAACTTAAATGAACACCACTCTAACTTCCCTATGTATCCTCTGGAAGAGTTCCAGGATTCAACTATTTTCCTATGCCTAAATCCAAATTGCAGAATTACAGCAATTAGGAAAATTCATGAATATTACAGAAACTACTAACCACAGGTAGCATAAAAAGAATATCACGCAGTATTTTCCCCCCTATGTGTCCTTCAGGAGAATTCCAGGGTCCAACTCCCAATCACACACTTAAATTCAGGATGCAAAATTACAGTATGTAAATGAAGAAATGGAATAACAAAAATTATCACAAAAGGCAGCATACAAGAGAGAAATTGAGCCCGAAGTCTTTAATATCAATTGCAAAAATCAAGCTACAGTAGCTTTCTAGCAAAAGTTCCCCCCCTTTTTTTCATTACAATTCGTGGGTTTTTATAGAGGACTCGACCCTCTGAGGCATCAATGCACTAGATTTGGAGGTACGCCCTCGGTATCCTGGAAGATCTGCGCCTGCTCCTACTACGATTGAGTTCTCACATCCCTTTCCACAATTAACAATTACGGCCGCATCAGTCGGGGAAATCTGCATTTATGGGCCGTCTGACTTGTCCTGGATTTTTCTGGGTGCGGTGCTCGAGTGGATCTTCAAGTCCCTCTGGCTTCTCTTCTACGGCTTGATATTTCTTTTCCTATTGCCACAAATGGGTACCGGGTCTTTCGGGCAAGTAAAAACGCATTTATGAAACACTCAATTGCCTTGGAAAAATACTCGGCCTAGGGATGTGTGCCCTTGAAGAAAGCGCCCTCGAAGAAGCTTCACAAGATTCAAATTCAGGGCTTCGCTTCGCAACAGATGTGAGCCGAAGCAGGGATGATATGAGTGCTTAGCGCGAAGGGGCTTTCAAAAATGGCTTCGCAAGGACTTGATGCCGAAGCAGATATTTCTCACCAAAAAATAGGGCTTCTCACTATCTATTACTTCGCCGGGAAAATAGGTTGAATGCTGCTTCGCTAAGGATTTTGTCCGAAGTGGCGGATGATCGCCAATGGACCACAAAACACTTCGCTGCGAACCACCTCAAAGATAGTTGTTCGGGAAGTTTTTAGCCGAAGCATATTCCTGCCTTAGAACATTCCTTTGATTTTTGAGGGCAGCCAAGCTTTGGATGAGGGAGCTTCGCATAAAAGTTGGCCGAAGTGGATGCTTCGCAACGGCTTGGGCCGAAGTAAATCTTGCTTGGAAAAATGGTTCGCCAGGAGACGGGGCCGAAGTGGATGCTTTGCTTAAATTCTAGCGAAGCACTTCTAAACACTTAGAAACTTCTGCATTCGCCGCTTCACAAAATTCACCCAAAGTGACTGTTTAGGCTGCTTTGCTAGCGAAGCTCCTTCTATGCCTTAGCAAATTTTGGGCTACTATCTGGGCTCTCTTGTTTCCTTTTCTTGGCGAAGCTATCCTTCCTTCTCCTGCGAAGCTCCTAAACCTGGTTTGCTTTATGGCGAAGCTCTTACACATATAGCTTATGTACAAAGGGGACAAAAATGAAAGCCAAAATTGCTGCAATACTTAAAAATGTTCAAAAGCAAGGGAAAAAATTCATGAAAACTTAGAAAATACTTTACAAAATATTGATTTCCATCACCCCTCCAAGCAATGTGACAAAATTGTCAACAAGTATCATCTGGTTTCATATTTATGAAGACATCTAGTAATGGCAGGCGCTTCGTAACCAACAGTTTCTACGCACGCCCGGTGGGACATGGTAGTTTCCTACCCCCAAATAGAATCGAAGCACGAGTGCTCGCTTCATTGCTATTAGAAATCAGAGCACCTGGCGACTCTGCACGAATCTGAATACTCTCTGAGTCCGTGAAGACCGGTCCTAACGCCTTCATGCAAATGAGAAGGTGGCGAGCAAGGAATCTGGGAAACCCGCCTGACTTTTACGAGATTGACATTGACGCTCTAGGCGAGCGCGTCAGGCTGGCTGATCAACAAGCTTGCATAGAAGAGCCCGAGGCTGAAATTGAAGAAGCCCAGGCTGAAATCGAAGTAGAGGCCGAAGAAAAATCTACATCTTTGGACAGTTCCGACACCGAGTACACTACCGGGTCAGAAGAAGACATGGCTGCTCAGCAGAACGATGATGACCTCTTCCCGACAGTGGACTCTACGGGGCCCTTGGCCCTAGCCGGACAGCAAGTTGTGCCCCCTGCTGCCTTAAAATCCATCCCTACATATGACGGCTACGGCAAGACGACGTATGAACACATCCAGGACATTCTGGCCCTGGCTGCACTACATTCCATCACTGACGAAGGTGTGAAGACCCGTCTGCTGGCCCTTTCCCTAAGGGGAAAGCTTCTCTATCGGTGGAGATCATCGCCAGAGGGATCTATCACGGGGTGGCGACAGTTAGCCGGCAGGCTCGTGAAAGGATGCAACGAGTTTGCTGATCCCTCTTCTTTGCTGCATCAATTTCAATGTATACAACGGCACCCCCAAGAGGAGGTGTCAGACTTCAACATTAGGTTTGCGAGGTCTTGGAAATGAGTACCTCACGAACTCCGACCTTCAGCATGTCAGGCCGCCTACTACTACTTGAGGTCCTTCAACTCAGACATTTGCCTGCTGCTAAAGGTAGCCAGAATCGACTCGTTCCCTGCTCTGTACGAGGCTGCCCAACTAGCTGAAATGGATATCATTTCCATCGGCAGGCTCCCGCACAGGGTACAACCACCTATTTACCCCGACTTTCCCCGATCTCAGTACCCATCAGCTTCTGGTCCAGTGCCGTCCACCTCAGGACAGCAACCCCAGCAGCAATGGAATCCGGTGCCGGTCGTGAATCCCTATGGCCCGCCACAAATTCATTATCCGCCTCCTCTTCCTCCGCATTATCCAGCACTCCCTGCTCCCCCGCAGTATGCACAATATTCCACACCTCCTCCATTGGCTGCATTACCTCCCCCAGCTCAATTGCCGCCTCCTGACAATGATATTCAGAATAAAATCCTCCAGGAGGTACGAGCTTTGGCCTCCGGATATCACACCATGTCCAACGACATGACCGTCCTAAAGAAAAAATAGGCCCAGATGGACCTTGTTCCAAGGAGGCCATATCCACCCCCGGCACTGACAAAAGATCAAGCCCCAGAACGGCGAGATCAAAGGCGGCCCCCTTCGAGAAATGCTGCCATTGAAGACCAACCTGGTACCTCTGACCAGATTAACTGGTGCACCACGTGCAACGACCCGCACTCTGAGGATGACTGCACACTGCACCAACACTACCTCCAGACCTTGGCCGGCAGCGCCATAGAGGACGAAGAGCTCTACATGATCCTGGGCGATGAAAGCAACTTCGCCGTCCCAGAGGAAGATCCATTGCCGCCTCCGGCCAAGGAAAACAAAAAGTCTGCCGAAGCAGCTGCAAAGCCCTTAAAGGTGTACGCCAGAAGAGATAAGGCCCAACCTGCTGGGCTACCACCTGACAAGAGGCTGTGGCCCTACACAGCCAAAGAGAAGACTCCTCCGGCAAAGACTCCCGCAGTCAAGCCTCCCGTAGCGAAAGCTCCCGCGCCTAAAGCTCCCGCTGCTCAGCCTCCAGCTGAAACCAAAGAACAAGCTCAGGAGAAGCTGAGATATCCGTCTCTGACCAAGAGACAGAGAGTTGAGGCCACTCAGCAGTACCGGACGAAGTATGAGCCGGCAAAAGAGGCGGAAGGAGCTAGCACCTCGGGCTACAACATAGTAGATGAACTGAAGAGGACCCCCACAAGAATCAGCCTGTACGATGCTCTTCTGCTCCCAGGGCAGGTTGATCTGCTGCAAGAATCTCTGAAAAGCATGAAGAATGGCAAGCAGATACAACCCGCTGTTCTAGTGCAACCCCTAACAGTCTCAGCCACTGGGAAGAACAGACCACCTCCCTTCTATCTGTCATTACGGATGCAAGGGTACATAGTGCACAACTGTATGGTGGATTCTGGTGCTTCCACGACTGTTATGCCGAGAGCCGTCTGCGACGAGATCGGGATGGAGGACACAAGGAGCAGCCAAGGCGTGCTGCAACTGGACGACACCCCTGTCAAGATAGTCGGTGTCATTAAAGACATCCCTATTCGGATGTAAAAATCTCTCGACATCGTGGTCATTCAAGAAGTCGTGGTCGTCGACTTGGAACCCTACTTTGGCATGTGTCTCTCCAGGGAGTTCACTGCGAAGTTGGGAGGGTATCTGTCTCTGGACTACTCGCACATGGAAGTGCCCTTCAAAGGAAGGAGACTGAAAATCTACAATGAGAAGCCTTCCACATTCCTAGTAGAGAAGATACCCGGAGAAGAGTCGCAGGACTGCATGGTTCAGCTGACGGAGGAAGAACTGGTGGTGGTGGACATGACAGAGCAAGCTCTTGAGCTGCTGCAAGTAGAAGATGAATTCTCCTTGCGGGACTTCAACGTCGTGATTGAAACTGAGCAAGGCTGCTACACTGTTGTTCAGCCTAAAAGGCTTGACAAGTCGGCCAAAAGAAAAGTGGGACCTGCACCCGAAAAGCTGTGGAAGCTTTTCTTTGACGGCGCACGATGCAAAAATGGCGCCGGTGCTGGTGTACTTTTGGTTTCCCCAACCGGGATCCAGAAGGACTACACCTACAAGCTGGCCTGGAGCTGCACCAACAACACAACGGAGTACGAAGCCCTGTGCTTAGGCTTGCGGAAAGCGGAGAGGCTGGGGATTAAGCATCTGCAGATCTTTGGCGACTCAGAGCTGGTGTGCCACCAGATTACGAACAAGTGCGCCTCCAAGAAGCATTATCTCAAGGCGTACCGTAATCGGGTCTGGGATCTGATGGAGTCTTTTGGCAGGTGTTTGATTGTGACGAGGAGATCGTCACATTTTTGGTTAACAAAGCGTGTTCAATCGAAGGTAGAGACCCTGATGACGAGCAATATGAGGGGTTGATACAGCTGAAAAATAATCATGTCCCAAAAGGACTGATTACACTTGAGAGTCTATTTGATCAGAATGACAAAGCAATATCACACCGGATCAAAGTAGACCCGAAGCAGTACGCCGACCTGGAGCTCGAACCCGAAAAGACGATTAAGGTCGGGACGGACTGCACCACAAAGGAACTTGAGCAGATCGAACATTGTGCCGAGAGTTCCACGACATAGTAGCTGGTGCTACCGGGACTTGAAGGGTATGGCAAAAATATAATCCAGCATACCATCGAGCTAGAAGATGGCGCCAAGCCATTCCGGCAGAAGCAAAGGGCCGTGAAATCCGAAGATCGAGGCCATGATGAAAGCCGAGCTCTTGAAGATGTTGGAAGCCAAGATCATCTACCCCATCAAGCATTCATCTTGGGTTGCGAACTTGGTTCCCGTGAGGAAGAAGAACGGAGACATTCGTCTCTATGTGGACTTCAGAAATCTGAATCAGGCCTCCCTCAAGGACCATTATCCGCTTCCCCAAATCGATCAAATCCTCCATATAGTTGCTGGAGCACAAAGATTCTCCCTCCTAGACGGTTTTTCTGGGTATAACCAGATATGGGTCAAGGATGAGGACTAGCATAAGACGATGTTCACCACCAAATGGGGAACATTCGCCTATCAGCGCATGCCTTTCGGCTTATCTAATGCTGGCGCCACATTCCAGAGAGCCATGGACTTGGCCTTCCGAGAGCTGCTCAACAAGGTCATTGTCATCTACTTGGATGACATGACTGTATTCTCTCACAGGAGAGAGGACCATATTCCCCACTTGCGGCAAATATTTGAGAGGTGTCGTGAATTCGGCATTTCCATAAACCCGAAGAAATCTATCTTCGCGGTAAAAGAAGGTAAGTTGTTGGGGCATGTCATCTCCGAGAAAGGCCTAGCCGTGGACCCTGATAGAGCAGAAGCCCTCCTCCGTTTGCCCGCTCCAGTTGACAAGAAGGGGTTGCAGTCCTTCTTCGGCCAAATCAACTTCGTGCGGAAGTTCATACCGGACTTCGCACAGGTAATCAAGCCCATGGCTGAATTGCTGAAAAAGAACGCTGAGTTCTTATGGACTGATGAGAGGAGGCAGGCCTTCGAAGAAATCAAGGCCCGAATTGCACAGGCTCCGGTGTTGATAAACCCGGACTACTCCAAGGACTTCATCCTGTACGCGGTGGGAGAACCCGAGAGTTACGCCGCGGTCCTGACCCAAAAGGGAGACGATGGCAAAGAGCGCCCCATAGCGTTCCCCGAGCCAAGTGATTCAGCCGCATGAAGAAAAATACAACTTTATAGAGCGGCAGGTTCACGCAGTTATGAAATCTCTCCGGAAGTTCAGGCACTTTGTCTCCTAGAGCAGAACAACTGTCTTTGTGATACACCCGGACGTTCGAAGCTTCATCATACAAGGAGAGCCGGGTCACAAGAGAGCAGGATGGATTGCTAAAATCCAGGAGTTCGACATCGAAGTGCGGCCAACCAAGCTTATCAAAGGCCGAGCCTTGTGTCAGGAGCTGGCCCGAAGCGCAGCAGCCCAGATATCCGCCTGTAAGTGGGAGGATCCAGCAACAACCACCAACCTAGCCAACTCCTTACCAGAGGAGAGTGACTGGACAGATGACCTAGTGAAGTATTTCTGCACCGGGAGATGTCCAAACCACCTAAATGCCTCACAAAGAAGGAGGTTTCGGCTAGGTGCACTGAAATACACTCTTCACCCCGAGGGGCTGTACTTTAAGAACATTGACGGCATCCTGTTGCGGTGCGTCAAGAAAACAGACCAGCCCAGGGTCCTCGGAGAATTCCACTCCGGGATGCCTGGGGGTCACCATTCTGCAAGGCCTACGGCCTTGAAAATAATCAGAGTTGGGTACTACTGGCCCACTCTCTTTACAGACGCGCATGCGGTCTGTACAAAATGTGATCAATGCCAGAGATTTGCTGGCAGAAATAGAAAAGCACCCCTACCCCTTCAACCGGTCCAAGCCGAGACTCCGTTTCAGCAATGGGGTCTGGACTTTATTGGGGTAATTACGCCGAACTCTGCTACGGGGCACAAGTTCATTCTTACCGCCACCGACTACTTCACGCGGTGGGCAGAGGCGATCCCCACAAAGAATGCGGACCAGGAGACGGTCATCAGGTTCCTCGAGAGCCTCATTACCCGCTTCGGTGTCCCTGAGTCAATAGTGACGGACAACGGTCCGGGGTTCGCAGGCGCTGTACTCACGGAGTACACCGGCAAATACGGCATTTATCACAAAATGTCTTCCAATTACTACCCGCAGGGGAACGGTCTCGCCGAGTCCACCAACAAGAATCTGCTGAAAATCATCAGGAGGATAGTGGAGAAAAACAAGAGGACTTGGCACCTACTCCTGGATCGGGTGCTGTGGGCGGATAGGATATCCTTCAAGAAGTCCATTAAAACGACCCCCTATGCGCTCGTATACGGAAAAGAAGCAGTCTTGCCGACCCACATTGAAATTCCCGCTCTCTCGATGCTTGATGAAGAGAGAGGCAGCAGGGATCCGGTAGATGACAGACTTTGCCAACTGCTGCAGTTAGAGGAAGACAGAGAAAAAGCATACCAGGCCTTCACCAAACACGCTGAAGCAACACAAGGCTGGTTCGCAAAAGGTACCACTGCCCGAGTTTTCAAAATCGGGGACCTGGTGCTGAAGTGGGATTCGTTGAAGGCGAAGCCGGGTAACCACGGCAAGTTTGATGCCCTATGGGAGGGCCCCTATCAGATTGCCCGGGTAAATCAGTTTAATGCATTTGTGCTCCGGGACATGGAGGGACAACTTCTCCCCATTCCCGTCAACGGGTTCCACCTCAAAATTTACCGCCACTGAAGGCGCCCAAATGGGCCCTTCCTTGTACAGATTTCCCTTCTGCATTTTAGTTTTCAGAATGTATATATTTCAGCATTCAGTTTTTTTAATTTAATTTTTTAAGAAAAAAGGCCCAAGTAAGACCTAGGGCAAACCCCGACTTCGCAGCGAAGTCGGGTAGCGCTCCTTGGACAGTGCGAAGTACGGAGCAAGGCAGCTGAAAAGAGGAGCTAAAATGACTAAGTATGGGTGCGCAACCCGACTTCGCAGCGAAGTCGGGCTGCGCCCCCTCCAAAGGGCGCAGTTGGGAAACAGACAGCGACAAAACGGCTAAGTGTCAGACTGCGCAAGCAAATTTGGGCGAAGTCGGAGTGCGCCCATTTTCCGGGCGAAGTCCGAGTGCGCCCTGAATTTCGGGCGAAGTCCGAATAACCCACCACGAAAGACATGAAAAATTCTAAGTGTGGGCCCAGGGCGAAGTACGGCACAGGGCGAAGTTGGGTCAACGGGCCAGAAATTCTCTCTTGTAAAGTGTGCCCAGGCGCCAGCAATGACGTCAGCAATGGCACGATGCCCAAGGAGGTTTAATGATTGCACATCTTTCAAGAATGATGCATTAAAAAAGCAAGGTGCGTTTTGGACCAACGGCTACTAGGGTGCGCTTTTCGAAAATAAACCCATGCACAGCCGCCAAAAAATCATAACGCCTCCACCAACTCCAAGTTAACTGCCCTAACTCCCTCCCTCGCGCCATTAATGTTGCAGTCATTGTCTACAAAAGGGGCCCTGGCGCAACCAGAAAATTCAAATCGTTCAAGCTGATTCCCTGACTGCAAGGAATAAAGCTGACAAACTCAGGAGCCGTAATTCTTGCCTCTGCTGTTTCGAAAAGGATGGACAAGGGGAAAGCGCCCGTACAGGCGCAATCTAGTGAAGAACGGCACGAAGCTAAGGAATCACCAGAGTCAAGCGCTCACGAGAGCGAAGCGCCTTCGGACCAGAAAAGAAAATCCCGGACAAAGAGGTGCGTAGCTGGACGAACTCCGCCGCCGCCGGTTAACCGCCTGTCCGGGTACAAGGACGACTCTTTCTCCATCAGCCTCACCAAATTACGGCTAAACATTGCAAAGTGGGTAGACAAGGTTTCGCCCTCACATCATGTCGACGCTGCGTATAAATCGAACCTATACTGGTTCTTGTGCCCTCCTACTCACCGGTGCCCGGAGCTGGTTGAAGCAATTGCAGAATATTACAAACCAGCTGCCCGGCAAGTCTGCGACAACAAAGGAAAAGTGTTGTTCACACTCTTCCGGGAGAGCGTCCAGCCAACGTTCGCCCCGGGGCTGCAGTATGAGCCCAGCGCAATTGTCAGAAGGGTGAATCTGGACGAGCAGACCGGCAGGTTTACGCAGACAAAGCGGATGAGAGAGTTTCTTGATTCGGAGCTGAAGACTTCGTTGGCA
Organism: Wollemia nobilis; assembly: GCA_028583015.1. Classification (NCBI taxonomy): domain Eukaryota; kingdom Viridiplantae; phylum Streptophyta; class Pinopsida; order Araucariales; family Araucariaceae; genus Wollemia; species Wollemia nobilis. The sequence continues at coordinate 1,157,484 of JAQPPZ010002189.1, read as the reverse complement.
GCCGGACAGTGGCCGACAGGCCCCATACCCTTGGACAGATTTGAGAATAAATACATCTACATCATCCTGGCGTGGGTCCTAGGCTGTGACTCTGACAAAGTAGTACGGCCGTACCAGCTGGCGCTGGCAGAATGTCTCCTACACGGAGAATTTTATGACTCTACAACGCAGAAAAGTGGAAAGCGCCCTATTTTCTTCGACTGGGCGGACTGGCTGGCATACGCAATACATTCAAGTATGGTTAGGCTGCAGCAGAAGCAGTCAATGGATTTCCGGTTTTGTTCCTTCCTCACATGGTTGTGCCTGTATCACATGCATTACCGGATGAACGTTCCTGACTTGAGGAAAATAAATGAAAAAGGAGAGCCGCTGCCCGTGTACGAGTGGACTGAGATTCTGTACAGAAAAGGCTCATTCTACGAATTTAATCTCAAATTTCTGTGCCAGGTCATGGGGTTGTTCAACCGTAAGGCATGTCGCCCACCGGAAGTCATGACAAAATACATGTGGAAGAATGAGTACGAGGACACCTTCCGGCTGACTCAGGGCATCATAGTTAGAATCTACGGGTTCAAGGGGCAGCCATTCCTGCTGCCCTACTTCTGCACTGACCACCAGTTTGGGATGGAAATTGTGCGGCAGATGGACTACGTTGAAGAAGAATTCGGCCAAGGCAAAAAGAAGGGTCATATATTTCAGTATCCCATGACCTGGGCGAATACCCAAGTGTACGAAATCGGGCAGCACGTCTACCTCGAGCGGGAGCTCGTTGATATGGGTCTAATAATGCTGCCTCAGCGCTGGAAGTATGACCCAATTGGGGTCAGAGGTAAATTCACGCACATCTGTCCCCGAGCCGAGATCATGCAGGAAAGAAGGAACAGGACAGGTGCAGACCTAGAATGGCACATCGAGCAGATGAAATCATGGCCCCCATGGCATGAGTTTTACTGCGAAGAGGTGACGTACGATCCCGAGCAAAACCCGGATCACCGGATGGAGTCTGCGGGCTTCAGAAAATTCCTCGCCAAGGTGTCACCCCTCAACTGGCATAAAGACAAAATTATTGAATGCTGGAAGATGAGGTGTCGCACACAGCATGATAAATCCAACCGGAGGAATCTGGCCGTGGATGACGAATTTTCGGCATTATATGACCAGCATGTTGCCACATGGCAACCTTTCGAATTCCGCAATTGCGTTCCACGAGGCGCTAAGAAAAGGTATATAAGGAGGCCCTCATCCCAGCAATCGTCAACTCCGGCAACTTCCAGCGCAACTCCGGCAAGTAGTCAAGTGGGCCCAATGCAGCCAACAGCTTCTGAGACAGTGCCCGAAAAGGCGCAAAATTCAAAAAAGTCAACCCTTGAGGTGGCCCCTCCAGCAGAAAAAGTGCCTGCGCTGCCAGCTAGCAGATCGGCTACGGCGAGCATCCTTCCAGCCAGACCCAAGTACAAGTTTACCGTGGGAACGTCAGCGCCTGCCGCCCGCATTATCTCTTTCCTCTGGACCAGCCACGACGCTAGAAGAAAAGAAGAGGAAGAGAGTTGAAAAGACAAAGCGGCCTAAAGAGCCTGTACAGCAGACAGCCGCGGCACAGACAGGGGCAGCAACGCCAGAAGTTGTCTCTTTGGACAGCCCTGAACCCGAAGCAGACACCCGGGCTGCAAGCGTCCCTCCAACGACGGCTCAGGCGGAGCCCGCAGGTACGTCCACTATTTCTCTTCCCCAAGTCTCAGTCAGCCCTGCCAAAGCCCCATCTCCCATCTCATCAGGGCAAGCCGTAGCCGCGTCTCCCTCTTCCCAAACTACCCAGCCCTCTGGCGGCCCACATTCCTTTGACCAGTTTGCTCAGGATCCTAACGCCTTCCAATCACTGAGCCAAACCCTAGAACCCTCCCGCAGCCAATACTGAAGTTGCTCCTTCGTCGGCTTCACCCCAGCCATCCAAAACCCTACCAGCACCATCCACTCAGCCGCCCGTTTCCCCTAGGACCCGGTCGCCCTCAAAAGCGGCCACTCCTTCTGGAATACCTCCCGCGTCACTGTTTGCGGGAAAAATGCCGCGGCAAAATCCAATGCTGGAGGATCTGGACTTCATGGGCGAACTACAGAGCGCCGATGACCTGCCTTTGGCAGTAAGCGCCTCAGGATGTTCCGCCTCCTTTCTCCAGGGCGTGAAACGAAGGAGAGCCGAAGAGATAGCTGCCTCGGTAAAGCGCACAAAGTTCGACCTTGACAGGAGAGTGCTGACGACTGAGAAATTGATCCCGAAAGTAAAGAAGCCTCTCCGGGAGATGACCGAGGCAGACTACGAGCTTCAAAGGAAGGAGAAAAGCTTTGACGACATCAACGAGGAATACGAAATTCGTGGTATTCGTTGTAGGACAGACAATCTCCTCGTCAAACATCTTGAGACCCAGGAAGTGCTGTTCTAGATGCAGAATAACACAAGGCAGCTTGAGGAGAACCTAGCTAGGGCTACTGCGCAGCTGGGATCAGCGCAGCAAGAGATAGATGAGCTTAAGGCCCAGCTGGCCGCCTCTCAGCAGGAGGCCACAGCGCAGAAACAGACAGCCGAGCAGCTGTCAGAAGAGAAAAGAGCGGCGCTAGAGCAGGTTTCACAGCTTCAGAATTCGCTGAAACAGGCGCAGTCGCAACTCATAGAGAAAACGTCACAGGCGGCGGCCTTTTCAAAGAGCAAAGCCAAAGAGATGCGGGCTAGTCTACTGCAAGGTTGCAAGCCCAACCTTGTTAAGTCCTTGTCAGTTCTGGACTTCGTGTCCAGGATTGAAGAAGTATCTGCCCAGGGAAAGCCTGTGGTAGAGGAAGCCGAACACCAGGCGAGGCAATGGCTAGACCTGGCTATAAAACTTGAGGAGTTTGAGCGCAAAGGCTTCCAATTTGCCCCTATGTCCCAACTTGCCTCAGAGTGGGCAGATGCAAGGGTAACCTTGCATATTTATTTTGACAAGACAGAGAGGATTAGAATTGCCAGGAAGGCGCTGGACGCCCTAGAACATGAAAGGAACATTCTCCTGGCCCCCTTTCACACTCTGTCCGAACATGGGTGCCGAGCTACGTCAAAGATGGCGAGTTTCTGACCCTTGAGCAGGTCAAGCAGAATTGGCTGTCCTTCGAGACAGATACAGCAGAAATAGATAGCTGGGCATAGCCAATTCAAGAAGCTCAGGTCACCCAGATGGTGTCGAAATACTGTAAAATCAACTCCTCCCTAAAGGAGTTGGGAAAAAGATATAACACCATCGACCTGCACGCGGTCGCTGCATTCCACGCAGCACTAAGAGAGATCAGCGACCTTGCTCCCTTCCAAGCAGCAGTCTGGGACCAAGCCAAGGCTGCATACCAACGCATCAGCGAATGGGAGGCTGACAGTGGAGAACATTCAGGTTCAGAAGGAGAGACTGAGGAGGCAACTGCCGGAAGTGATCAAGAAGAAGAACAGTTGCCCGGAATGAAGCGGTCAGAGCAGCAGAAGCAGGGGAAGGAAGTTCCTCTGCACCCAATGGATGAAGGCATGGTTCTTTGCATCGAGGCGAGCTCGACACCTCGCGAGCCGCCAGGAATGTTGCCACATTTGGCACGGGGTGCCATGTTTTCAGTTTTGTAAGTGACCTGCTCTTTTCCTTCCTTCCTCTCTTTCCCTTTCTTCATTTCTCTCTTTCTCCCTCTTCTTTGCAGTCTTATTCCTCCCTCTTCCCCTTAAACTTCCCCCCAGCAAAGTTTCCAGAAGTGTTCCCTGAAAATGGTTAAGTGTCAGGGCGCACCCCGACTTCGCAGCGAAGTCGGAGTGCGCCCTCCAGTTGGAGCGCAGTAGGGACAGTGCGAAGTGCGACAGAACAGGAAAATGAGCGAAATTTGACTAAGTGCTGGGGCGCAACCCGACTTCGCAGCGAAGTCGGGGTGCGCCCTTCTTCCTAGGCGCACTAGGGAAGCAGTGCAACAAAAAATCAGCTAAGTGTTGGGGCGCAACCCGACTTCGCAGCGAAGTCGGGGTGCGCCTCTCTGACCGGTGCGCAGTTGGGCAAGCAAGCCCAGAAATTGACTAAGGCACGGAGGCCTCCCCAACTGCGCTGTTTTCCATCTGCGCAATCCGACAAAGCTCTGATCCCGGGCGAAGTTGGATAAACTGCCTTTCAAGGCAGCATGTGTCACTCATCAACATCTGACAAGTGTCCAACTTCGAGATTCGAGCCGAGACATGACCCGGAAAAGGACAAAGCATGGGCTGCACTATCTACGCCAGCTGCTATCATTTAAGGCTGATAAGAAGTTCCATCCGCCACAACTACCCGCACTCCTGCTGACCAAGGGTTTGACCCGACACACCACCACGTGGCTGTACATCTTTCAGGGAAGCCATGCCGCAAGTACAGTCCTGCCCGACAGAAGTCAGCATCAGCAGCTCCTCAGCCGCTTGTGTCAGCTAATGTTTAGTCTGGGACTTTGTGCCCGAGAATGTAATCGGGGGGAACTTGAGGCTATAAATAGCCATGTAATTCATTGTAAAAGGTGGAAGGGGAATATATTGCTAGGGAACCATTGTAGCTGTGCGTTTGCCTCTAATACAAGCATATACTTGGCTCTGCTTACTGTCTTTTATCTTGTATGCTGCCTCTCCTTGTCATTTCTGCCTCATGTTTCTTGTATCATTGCTTACTGTTGTACTGAACTCTGGACTCTGGTATTTGATGATCAAGTATTCCTGGAATGCATAGATAGAGGATACATAGGATTAATGATAGTTGTAGTTTCAATGTGTGCTTTGTAAAGGAATGTTGTTAGTAGCGGTGATTGATCGTTGTCGTGCTGCTTATTCCCCCCACCCAACTCCAATCACATTTGGATTCTCTTTCCGCACTTTTATCTCTTTCCCTGTACTCTTATCTTAACACTAAAAACCCCACAGGAAGCCGGCCTTCTCCGGAGATTGGCACGGAAGGCATTCCTTCCTTCCGGCCTTTCAATCTGGTGGGCGAATCTGGGCGCAATAACAACAAATCCTTTCCTCATGGCAGATTCGTAACCAACAGTAACTTTCAACAGATTCTAATAAAGACAACTGTAAAACACAGTGAAGTCAAAGAAAGAGGGTGCCACAATGGTCTAAGGACAACATAGAAAGACATAATAAGAAAATTTAAAGCATCTACCTTTGTGCAGAAAGACATAATAAGAAAATTTAAAGCATCTACCTTTGTGCAGAAAGACATAATAAGAATATTTAAAGCATCTACGTTTGTGCAGAAAGACATAATAAGAATATTTAAAGCATCTACCTTTTTGCAGAAAGACATAATAAGAAAATTCAAAGCATCTACCTCTGTGTATTATGGATTGTTTTTGCCATCCCCACATACCTGGAAAAATGCAACAAGTAGAGCACATCTTGAATAGAGATAACAAAATAATGTTAAAAATTGTCAATTATATTTTAGTCTAAGGCCTCAACAAAGTACCACCATATATGAGGACTTGTTCTAAACTTCAAGGAATGGTATGTACTATGGAGTATGGAATATAGTCATTGCTAAACCTATTCTTGTTATTTTCTAATTGGGGTTCAGGTTTGCTAATTCATTGATTTGTGATATTGGATTACCTTTTCAATAGTATCAACTTATTTCAATGATCACCATACCGAATGCATATGGGCTGTATTTAGGAGGGACTCAATCAGATATGCATACTGGCAGGGACTGCACCCACAACTTGCACACATACAGAAGCACATATGCCACAAATAAGCAGGCAAACCACCCTTGGCTTCAGTGCTAGTAGGGACTTTACTTACACTTCTCATTGAAATAGGGACTTCACCCTTGGCCCCTGCACCTGGGAAACACATATGCCCTACCTATGTGGGCGCCTCACCCCTGCTCCACACATTGGAGTAGAATTCACTTTTGGCTCTCATACTAGTAGGGAGTCTACTTTGGGCATGTATACCTAGGAAGTTCATATGACATAACTAGGTTCCCTAACAGAGGTGCTAGGAGGTTGTGTATTTGGGAAAGTAAAAAGGATATTATAAAAGCATTGGTTTTAAAGGAGGAACACATCTAATTCCTTAGGGATATATATTAGGATTATCAACCCTTTTGCAGACAAGACTAGTCAGAAAATGTGTTTTGATGTTGGCTCTTCCTTGTATGAAGCTCATGCTTAGCATGTGAAGCAGGTTTGAAAAGCTATGTAACTTATGGCAGCATTTGCTTTATAATTGTGAAAATGCTAAGGGATCTAAACACTTAAGTATGTGTAATTACTAGTCCTTTCATTCCACCTACTGTGACTCTTTAAAGCATATACAAACATATCATTCACCAAAATATGTTTTCATTTTTCTGTGGTATTCATAAGAGAGTTGATGATTCTAATGGTGTCACAGAGGCTGTCATCTAGTACTACATAATACTTAAACATAATTTCCATATTTGGGAGTTTCGATAAAAATATTTGTACTTTTTGATGCCTTACTCACATGGATTCCTTCAAAGAGAGTTTCTTGGATAGATACTTGATTTATTTAGTTGTATAGATTTGCTTTCAACTAAACCAATGTTGTTTCTTTATTTTCTATGTAATAATATATGGGTTGAAACTAATGACAGTGTTTTGAATTGTTTTAGGATTGGCTATCGTCATTATGGGTGTCACTGGTTCTGGGAAAACGTAAAACTTTCTCTAATCATGTTCCAAAATTTATGAAATGATCAACAGAATATTTAAACAATGTTTAGAATTAGTGGCCAATTGTTTTTTCACAAAGAATGTCTCTTATGAAAACCTTAATAAGTACAGTTCAGAATAAACTTTCTCTCTCTTCTTGTTCTTTCTCATGCTCTTGGTGATAACATATTTGATTTTGAAAATGCTTCTGCATAGACACATATGCTAACTTTCATTTATGCTACAAATCATCCAAATTCCACTCTAGGAACAATTGATTATACAAGGTAATAGGCCTTATAATATACAAGTTCTACCTAGTACGTTACAACTTGTTTAAGCTGCAGAGTCCCCATTACATACAAGATATTAGCTCTTGCTTCATTGAATTTTACAATAACATATGAATGATATATATTTGTTGAGAGGATATGGAGAAACCTTTTTTCTTATCTGGGTAAGGGGTGGGGGGGAATCATTCATCTTATATTACATCAGGAAACAACAAATTTACATAAAGGAGTGGAATGAAATGAAGTTGAGTAACCTTAATGATGTCTCCAAATAGAGGCAAAGAGGCTTAACATAACAGTTTTAGCTTGAACATCCAAAGAGTTAATATGTTCCATAAAAACATATATTGTCTATATTCTTATCGACTAACTGCACTCTATGGATTGTGGTCTTAAAGGATCTCCATGGAAGGTTGCCTTACATCTATATCTCCAAAGAAATAGATGCAAATTAACCAGATGGCATTACAAATGATAGAGTCCAAATCCCAATCATTAGAGGTTGGCGATGAACATGAAATGTTGGTAGTATGATTAAAATTGTTGGTCTAGTGATGAGCACTTACTTCCTAATTAAAAGGTTTCAGTCGAGCATTGTTTGGCATTTCCCTGTGTTATGTACGTAGTGTATGAGTGGTATTTGTGATTCTTTGATTGTCTGTTTGAGTTCATCCCAAGATAGAGAGAGTGGTCCATAATCATTGAGGATGCAATTGGAAGTATTGTCTAGTGAGTTGCTCGTCTTTCTCTTTATTCATGATTAGTATCCCTTATGGCTCCTAGTCTTGTGCTTGAACTTTACAAGATGCTGCACGTGGCATGCATACATGGATAATCAAACAGGCTAGTTTAACTTTACATATTGGTGGAGAGCACTCAAATATAGTTTGTATAATTTAGATACCAGTTATGATGTAGGCAATAGTTCTAGTGTGGTGCCAACACAAGTGCCACTGAAGCCTTGAGTGTGCATGCATATGAGTGATGAGTATGCATATAAGACAATTTTGATTATACATAGTTTCATATTTCATGTTTGTATATAGTTATATGTCGCATGATGATGCATGACATTATATATGGGTTGTGTTGTTACATACGGGGTTAACTTTTGTGTTAGTTGAGCGGGTATAAGAGGGTAGCTACACAATTGGGCAACTACTTCCTCTCACTCAATCGCTATATAAAGAAACCCTACTTCATTGTTTGGTTATCGTATCGTATTGCATCGTATGATAGAGTGTTATGTTGTTGTGTTGATATCATAGTTAGAAAAATTGTGACTTGGCAAAAACTTGGCAACCCAAATTTTGGAGAGTTCTTGACGAATTGGCCAAAACTCGGAAAAAACTTGAAAGAAACTCGGGAAAAGAGCATCGAAGAAAATAATCTAATTGACAAAAAAATATAGATATTTAAAACAAAAATAAGAGAACCCAGAAGTTGATTTTCTATTAGATTTTCATAAAAAGAGTACAAAACCTGAGCTTATTTTGGTCGACAACAAAAACCAAATAGCTCAGCACAAAGAACAATCATAAAACCACATAACCATCAAGACCATATCCCTAAAGACCAAGTCTTTCTAGTAGAAAGCAATTCCATCCTATGCATTACATAGTAAAGCAGTTTTAAACTGCTCTTTGCTCTTGCTTCTTTGCCCTCTTCTCCTCTTCCATGACCAGCCAAGCCTTGACCTCATTTCTGATTGTATTGGTCACTATTGGGCACAACAATACATCAAAGGTTGGAACCCCAACAAGATGGTAATTGAGACAATTGACGCCTTAGCTCATGCATTTGCTGCAATATCTGCAGATAACCTGAGTCAGCAAAGTCCCTTTTATGCCGTGTTTCCAAATCGGGTGACTTGGCTCATTGTTGTCTGTTCCTTGGCCATTACCCAAAGAAGCCATCTATTTTCCCAAAAAAATAGAGGTAAGTGTTAAAAGTCTAAGACATGGCCTTAGAGGCATTAAGGCCATGAGGCCATGTCTTAGACTCTTAAAGAAGAGAGAAAACAGAGCAACAAAGATTAAAGAACCCTACAAAATTCTTAAAATACAAAAATCCTATGTTTGAAATTTTGTCTTAAGCTGTGAAATCTTTAAAAACAGGTGATAAATCCATCAAATCCTTGTCCAAATGCGGTAGAGAATGTCTGGTTATGCTCTTCAAACTTGCAATCAAGAGGAGAGAAAAAAAGCAAAAACTGATCCATGTCCTTGATTTATAATTGTTTTTCTGCATTTTGCCTCTACCCAACCAAGTTTCTGCGAGAAAATCACAAGAAATCAATGATTTCTTGCCAAAAAATTGCTCATTTTGTGGCATTGACAAAATGGGTGATTTAATTGTTGGGCCAAAATTGTGTGAAAAAAAAATAAGATATCACTATTCCTCATGATTTCTTCCAATTATGCTTATAGCATAGCAGTTGTCCTCCCACATTTAAGGTACGGGAAAGTGTAAACAACAACAACCATTAACAACAACAATCCATAAACATGCACATAAAATGAATCTTAGAGATTAAGTTACCAACAAGAACAACTTACTTCCATTGATATATGCACAATTCGGTCCAACATTACCAACAAACATAGATGAGATGCGAACAAATACACAGACACTGACTATCAAGACACTCAACAATACCAATCATCTTCAACAATGAATGTAAGGGTCCATAAATAACAAAACTCAGCAGGGGAGGTAGTAGCATAACTACAAAACCATCCTTGTAATTGTCCCCTAACAAAAACTACCCCAAGCATAAGTCATTTCATGTATGCATAACTGTTGTACTCCCACATATAAGGTATGGGAAAGTGTTAACAACAACCATTAACAACAATAATCCATAAATATGCACATAAAATGAATCTCAGAGATTAAGTTACCAACAAGAACAACAATTTATTTCCATTGATATGCACAATTCATTTAGGAAAGAAAAAGAGCAAGGGTCCTCCTCTGCCGCCTGAGGACCGCCTGGGGGCATACCGGGATGGCGATTACTCACATAGCATCACGCAGCTGCGCCTCACCGTGAAAGAATGGTGGCATAAGGTCCCGCCTTGGCATCCTTTTGGTGCATCATATCACTCAAACCTGTGCTGGTTCCTGTGCCCGCCAGTTCACCACTGCTCGGAGCTGGTCGAAGCCATTGCTAGACACTACAAACCCAGCACCCGGAAGGTTTGCGACTACGAGGGAAAGGTGTTGTTTTCCCTCTACAAGGAGGGCGTACAGATGGCCTTCGCGCCAGGGCACTCGCCAGACCGAGATTGCATTGTCAAAAGAGTCAGCTTAGGCGAACAGAGAGACCGGTGCATTGATAACCATAAAATGAGGAATTTCCTCAACTCCCAGCTGCAACAACCTCTGCTAGCCGGCAAATGGCCGACGCAACCAATACCTCAGGAGCGCTTCAAAAGTAGTACATCTACACCATGCTCGCCTGGGTGTTGGGCTGCGGCACTGACGCAATGGTGCACCCGTATCAAATTTCTCTCGCGGAGTGCATCCTACATGGGGAATTTTACGACCCCAACGCCCCAAAATCAAGAACGAAACCAGTCTTCTTCAACTGGGCAAGTTGGGTCGCCTATGCAATACATTCAAACCTCACGGACCTGAAGGAGGGAAGGAGCACGGAATTCAGACACTGTTCATTCTTGGCATGGCTGTTCCTATTCCATATGTACCACCAAATGAACACTGTCCCAATCCAGAGATGGGATGAAGATGGCATACAGTTGCCGGTGTACGAGTGGACAAATATATTATACCGGAGGGAGTCACATTATCAATTTAATTTTAAATTCTTGGGTGGTGCCCTAGCTCTCCTTAATGGCGTATGCACGCGCCCTCCTCTGGACATGAGGAATTATTTGGTCGAAGGAGAAATTGGCGACATCTTTAAGCTGACGCAAGGCGTTGTCATCAGGGTGTTCGGATTCACAGGCAAGCCCTTCCTCCTGCCGTACTTCTGCACTGAATATCAGTTCACCCTGGAGGCGGCGCGGCAGATGGACTACGTCGAAAAAGAATATGGTCAGGGACGAAAAAAAGGCCACATTTTCAAGTATCCGATCGTCTGGGGCGACGTCAAGGTCCATGTGTGCGGGCAACACCAATATCTGGCAGCCACTCTCCTGAGTTTTGGCTTGGTGGAGCTTCCTCAGCGTTGGAAGTATGATTCAATTGAGGCGATACAGAAATTTGCGCACTCCTGCCCGCGACTAGAGATAATGAACGAAAGGAATAACCCGACCGGGAGAGCCCTGGAGTGGCATATTGAAAGAATGCAATCGCTCCCGCCGTGGCACGAGTTCTATTGCATAGAGGTGGAGTATGATCCCGAGCATAATAATGACCACAGGATAGACTCCGCGGGCTACAAAAAAATGTTGTCAAAAGTGAAACCGCTGGGCTGGAAAGATGACAAGATAGCGCAATGTTGGATAATGAGGTGCCATACAGGAAAAGACAAGTCAGAAAAGTTGTTGGCCAGTGACCATGAGTTTTTTGACCTGTATGATAAATACGTTGACACGTGGCAGCTACTTGTCTTCCATGACATCGTGCCCCGAGGCGTCCGTCACAAGCATAAAAAGGGGACCCCACCTCAACAAAAATTACAAGTGCAAGAGACTTCAAGCGTCGGAGTACAAAGCAGCCAAGGAGTAGGCCCCATGTTGCACTCAACCCCTGAGAAGTCGCAGCAGTCCGAACGGGAACCTGAAAAGTCCACTCAAAGGGCAAAGGAGAGCCCGAAACCATAAAAGACAAATCCTAAGTTCAGATTTATGGTTTCCAGTGCGGCATCTGATGCCCCAACCTTAGCCGCTGCCACTACACAAGAAAAAGTGGCTGCACCTAAAGAAAAGAAGAGGAAAAGGTCTGAGAAGATGAGGGAGAGGCGGCCGACGCCTGCAAAAGACACTGTGCAGCAGACCGGGCCGACCCCGCAGAAAAGGGTGGCTGCCCAGGAGGTCGTAACTATTACCGACGACAGCCCAGAGAAGGAGGCGAAAACATGGGCAACACAAGTTATTAAGACGTCAGCTCATTTTGAGCATGCAGGTACGTCTCCTCCCCTCTCGCAAAAATCTTCTGAGGTTTTACCCGCCGCACCTTCCTCTCCATCCGCTGAACCCGTTGCTGCCGCTTCCTCTCAGTCCCCTATCACGCAGCCCCCTGCTTCCGCGCAGCCTGGCCCACAAACATTTGGCCATTTTACCCTAGACCCTAACGCCATTCAAACCCTAGGTCATTCGCATTTGGCCAACATCGCTGAAGAAATCCCTTCATCTCCTCACCACTCTTCCCCCTCAGATGCAACCCCTGAAAATCCATCTCCCCCTCCTCAAGAAGCGCCCACCGTTTCCCAAGCCCAGTTGCCCTTGAAACCGGCTGAATCCTCAGGCGCTGCTCCCGGTTCCCTGTTCTCCGCCAAAAAAATGCCTCAACAAGACTTATCTTTGGCATACCCATTGTATGGAGAACTGGAGCTTGCAGAGAAACAGCTGTAGACGGCAGACGATCAGTCCATGTCAGCCAAGGCGGCTCAGGGTTCTCTCGGGTTTTTCCAGGAATTCAGAAAGAGGAGAGGTCAGGAACTGGCTGTGGTAGAAAAGCGAGCTAGGTTCGACCTGGATAGGAGGGTGGTCGAGATTGAGAAGCGGGTCCCCAAAGTGAGGAAACCGATCAAGGACATGACCGACGACGACTATGACTATCACCGCAGGGAAAAATGCTTGAACGACGTCGTTGAAGAAAATGAGTAGGCGGAATCCGTCGGAGGGCTGACACGCTGCTGATCAAGCAACAAGAGACGAAGCAGTGCCTCTACCAGATCGAGGACGCAAAGAGAAATCTGGAGAAAGATTTGGCGAGTTTGCGTGCGTAGTTGGAGGCTGCCCAGGACGAGGCCTAGAAATTAAAAGAGCAACTCGCGGCCTCACAGATTGATCTACATCAGAAGGTGGCTGCAGACCAGCTGGCCAAGGAGAAAGAGGAAGCACAGGCTCAGATAGTTGCACTCCAGGGCCAGATTCAACAAGTTCAGCAACAACTGGAGGAAAGGGTTTTACAGGTGGAGACATTCTCCAAAGACCGCATCAAGGAAATCTGCTTTCGGTTGTTGAACCTATGATTGGGCAGCTGCAAGGGCGACCTTGTATACATTATTTGAAAGATTCAAGAAGATTCAGAGGGCCCGAGCATTGCTAGATATGTTGGATAAGGAGAAAGATATATGCCTGGACATCTTCCTAACTCTTACCTCGTTCGGATTCCCGAGCTTTATAGATAGCAATGGCAACTTCCTCACAAAGGAAGAATTGAGGCCGGCATGGGACACCTTTGGCGAAGACACTTCGGACATCGATGGATGGGCGGACCCAATTCAAGATACGCAGGTAACGCAGCTCACCTCCAGGTTTTGCATGATTTGCTCTTGCCTGTTAGACTTGAGCCAGAAGGCTGAACAAATTGATATGCTCAAGATCGAGACCTTCGAGCATTTGGTGAGCGACATTCACAGTATGGAGCTCTTCTCGGAGAAGGCCTGGGATCAGGTTCAGGTCTCATTCGAACAAATCCAAGGCCGCCTTGATTCTACAGGCATTAACCCGGAGCCCAACGCAGAAGAAGAAGAAGAGCCGTCCGAAGAAGAGTCAGAAGAGGAGGGCTCTGAAGAAGAGTTCACTGAGGACGATGCAGAAAAGGAGCAACAACAAGAAGTTCAGCAGCAACAGTAGCAGAATGAAGCAGGGACCGGAGATGACTCTGCGCCCAAAGGATGAAGGCATGGGTCCTTGCATCGAGGCGAGCTCGATACCCCGCGAGCCGCCAGGAATGTTGTCACATTTTGTAAAGGGGTAAAATTTCTGAAAATCTAAAGAAATTGTTGCTGCCTCCCTCCTTCCTCTCTTTCAGTTTTCCTCGTGCAGTTTCATGTTTCGTATCTTTCATTTTCTGTTTTCATGCTTTGCTTTCAAGTGTTCCATCAATTTGAAAAAGGGCCAAAAAATGGCTAAGTTTGGACCGGAGCGACACCCTCCCACTGTCGCTCCGTTTTTTGAGTGACGCCCGCAGGCGCTCGCTTTCGGAGCGAAAATCAGCTGAAGTCTAAAATTGCCAAATTTGACTAAGTGTCTGATTGGGAGCGACTCCCGGCGTCGCTCCAAAATGGAGCGCCGCCCGTCGTCGCTCTCTTTATCAAGCGAAACCCGACAAGGGAGAAAAAAGTTAAAAATTTGGTTAAGTGTTGGTTTGGGAGTGACTCCCGACGTCGCTCCATTTTGGAGCGCCGCCCGTCGTCGCTCCCCCTTTTTGAGCGACCATCGGCAGAAGAGAAAAGTGATGAAAAATATTCTAAGTGTAGAGCCTCCCGCAAATGGAGCGCCGCTCGTTGTCGCTCCCTCTTTTTGAGCGACCATCGGTAGAAGAGAAAAGTGATGAAAAATATTCTAAGTGTAGAGCCTCCCGCCGTTGCTCCAGATTGCCTGCGCCTCCCGCCGTTGCTCCAGATTGCCTGCGCCTCCCGCTGTCGCTCCGTTTTTGGGCGACGTCGGGCGTCGCTATCATTGTTCAGCGACAGCGAGCAGAGAGACTCAAACTTGTCTAAGGCATAAAGGGAGCGCCGCCCGTTGTCGCTCAATTCTTGAGCACCGCCCATCGTCGCTGCTTTTTTCCAGCGACCACTACCACTCCTCATCCAGTCAGCAAGCGCCAGAAAGGTGAACCAGGTTGCCAAAATTTCTAACTCAGGGTGCCTCCCAAGTTCGCTCCATCTGGGAGCGACTCCCGGAGGCGCTCTCTTCAGCAGGCGACTTTGGTCAGCCCCCATACATTTGCAAACCACACAAGTTTCGAGATTTATGCCTGTCAAGAAGTGACAGATTGTGTGTTGCCAAGGTACGGGGTAGATGAACATTGAAGAACAAACTGTACCTCATCTACCGCATTTAACCGGACTTGGCTTTCCCGCCCACTAGACCTGTTCGGGGATGTACAGTTTTCAGAACGGCCATATCTCAAGTACAAGTACAACTGACAGGAGTCTCGTCTAGGCAACTTTTTACAACTTTTACAGCTTTTCCCGGTCCTTGGGATCCGTGCATGATTGTATTTTGGGGGGAAATTCCTGCTATAAAAGGCAGTTCATTTGATTGTAAAATGGGGGGAACATATTGCTAGAGAACTTTGCTGGGACAGATCACCTTCTACTTAATTCAAAGCATCCTTGGCTCTGTTTCTTGTCTCTGTCTTTTATGCTACCTTCTACTAGTATTTCTGCTTCATGTCCATTTATATTTCTGGCTGTTTGAATTATGAATTCTGGATTTGAGCATTGGTGATTATTTGGATCTGGAATACTAAATAGAAGGATACATAGGGTAGAATAACAGTTGCAATTTCTGTTACATGCTTTGTTTTAATTGTTGTTGGTTTGGATGCAAATTTGTGATCGTGCTGCTTGTTCTTCCCCACCTGAAACAAATGATATTTCCATTCCTTTCTACACATTTATCCCTTTCTAGCACTCTTATCTAAACCCCCCCAAAACTAGATTAGTATAGGAGCCGACCTTCTCCGGAGATTGGCACGGAAGGCATCCCTTCCTTCCAACCTTTCAATTTGCTGGGCAAATCTAGGGCGCAAAAGATCAAAATCCTTTCCTAAGTGGCAGATTCGTAACCAACAGGTACTTACTTTCTTCATACAATTTGCCTCTTTGTTGTTGTTAGGTCTACACCATCGACACATCATTGCTCTGTTACCTCCATTCTCAATTGGTGTAGTTGTACAATTTCGTGCAGTGTCCCCACTCTTGACACTTTCTACACTGTACAATTGGTCTTTCGTCAGAATCATACTGCAATCGGCTTTTGCTGCTAGACCTATTATGGGATTGATTTTGTCTGGCAAGTCTCCTCCCTTGGCAATTGTTCCGGTATTTGCCACTCCTTGCAACTTGTTTGCTCTTCAAGATGCTAGGTTTTTGGTCAACTTGTACCTTTGGTACAATCAATATTTGATTTTGTGTACTCTTCAAAGTAAATAGACATCTGCCACCAAATGTTGGTTCACTTCATAGATTTTAGAATACGATTTCTTTGGACAGTTGGCATTTGCGTGACCCTCTGTCTTACAATCTAAACACCATATATCCTCCTTTTCTTTGTTCTTCTCGCCTTTCACATTGCTGATCATGCACTCCAAATCCTTTCGTAGGGCTTGAATGGTTGCTTTCAATTCCTCCTCATTGCCCAAGTCACTATCATCTCTATTTTGACTCGCACTTCCTCCCACTAATGCAACCTTCAATTCACTTAGTTGAGGGCTTTGTCAAATGCTTCTTGGTACGTTGTTAGCGACACCACACTCATCTTTTTCTTGTATTATGGAAGGAGTCCAACAATGAACCAACACCTTTGGGAGTTCATCTGTTGGTTTTTGCTCCTTTTTGTCAATGAGCTCCTTCAAATGATGGTTATATGACTTGATTTTTTCATCTTTCTTTTGCTTTATTGCATATATTTCATCAATGATTTTTGTATCATCTTGAAGTAGCTAGAATTCCTTTTTGAACTTTGTCTTCAAATTCTCCATGTTGCAAATGGTTATTCGCATTTTAGATCTAGTTCATAATTCTATGCAATGTGGTTGGGAACAAACGCAACCATGAATCCTTGTCCACAACTTCGTTGGACTTACATATGGTTACACCTACAAATGTGCCTTGTCAGATCTTCCTTCTTGTCTCCTATGAACTTCGGGCATTTATGTTTGCCCCCTACAACTATTGATGGTTGTGATGAAGCCTAACCTCGACTTGAATTTGGTGTTTGCTATTGTTGTTCGTCAAATTCCTCTTCACTCAACGAACTTGGTCTGACAGTTGATCACTAGTCTGCATAAACAAACATCGGCCTCCAACTACATGGCTACTATGCGATCTTCGTGTATATACAAGTGTCAACTTTGGTCTCTAAACCACACTCCCTTGTGGTTGCCTCTGTGCTTAAAACCGTCCTTCACACCTCTAGGCAAATCTCCCCCACGTTTGTGTCATTGTTGAAGTCACCACTTGATTGAACTTGTATTCTTTTGTGTGACCCTGCTTGTCATGCTCCACATTTTCACCTCCCACACTACTTGTGTGAATGTCATTGTCGGCCTCCGTTACGTTTGCTTTATGTGCAAACATTCACATGTCTCCTTCATGTGGAAATGCTTGTATGTATTATTCGTGCGCAAATGCTCATATGTCTTCTTTTTGTGCAAATGCTTGCATCTCTACTTCATGCAAAAATGCTCGTACGCCTTCTTCATGTGCAAATGCTTGTGTCATCCACTTCCTATGTCGTCAGGAACAATGTCTCCCACTGATCAATTTCTCTTCTTCCCTCCTCCATCTGAGGGCTTCCCTCCTCCCAAGGGGACCACATGCATTGTAACTCTAACGACAAAACTTGTGTTGCTATCGTCTACACGTCTCTCTTGCATTCATGACTATACCTCTTTTGTGGCATAGTTGGAAAACTCGCAACTTATAAACTAGGCACCTCAATTTTGGAAATTTTATCGGCATCTCAGGAAAAACTCAGCCAAAAAAAAAACTAAAGAAATTTTTTTAGTTAAAAACAAAAAACATTTTAAACAACAATTGGAGAGCCAAAAAGCTAATTTTGTATTAGATGTTAATAAAAAAGAGAACAATTACAATTCATGATTATCAAATCCAACCAAATATATCATAGTATCATACAAATGCAAAATTTCAAAAATATAAAGCAGTTTTTATACTATTTTTTGTTTTCCCCTCCTCCCCCTTGAACTTGATGGTTGGCCTTGGAGTTGAATGGGTGGTCGAATTGAAGGCTTCTCAAGTATAGGATCGTCATAGTATGTCTTCTCCAATCCTCTCAAATGTTCTACTTCCTCCTTGAGTGCCTCAAAAAATGAACAAGCTCTTATTGAAACCTACTACCACTCCTAGCTTTATTTTGCCTTTCTTCATCCTCGTTCATTTTCTTTAAATTTTCCCAAATTTAAGTTCTAGTAAAATTATATTAGGAAGAAGTGACAAGGAGAATCTATTTGGTATAATAATAAAAGAATGGCGATCAACATTCAACATACTAGATTTTTAGTCCAATGCAGTTAGAAATATTTTGCCTATTTCATCAATTAGTCTCTTTTCCCAAGGGTGCATGGAACTATTAAGAGATTTCTATATTTCTATTGCATTTAAGAACTTAGCTTACCATAAATACCATGGTCACCTTCTTGGAGATTTATGTGGATGTAGTTGAAATTTTGAAACTCCTCTAAATATATATAGTTTTTTTCAGTAAAAAGGATTAATTAATTAAATTAATTGAAAATCAGATTACATATCCTACCTTTCTAGGATTGAAGGCTTCTAAACCATGTTTTAATAGAGGATGTGGGACTATTCTCCCTCACATCTAATCTACTATAATTGTTTATGCAAACAAAGAGTAACCATGTAAAGCAAGGATATATAAATCTAGATAAAACAAGTAGTACTATCATCAATGTTAAGAATGGAAAAAAGAGCTTCCCTAGTCCATTGAGGCTACCATTTGGGAGGATATCCATAGCAAGTGAGGTCTCCTCAATCAAGAGCCCAGTTAGCCATCGCATCTGCCACCTTGTTTTGATCTCTAAAGATGTGTATGAACTCCACTGTCTCAAAGCATTGTTGGGTCATCTGTATTTGCTCAAGTATTCTCTGTATTCTCAAATTTGTATTTTTTTGCTTGCTTGGTCCTTTTAAGTGGTTAATCATAATTTGGGAGTTTGATTCCACTTGAATTTTCCTCCACCCCACCTTTAGAGCCTCTTGTAATCCCCTTAAGATGGCATATCCATCTGCCAGGTTATAGGATAAGAAACCTAGGTTTTTTGTGAAGATAAAAGTAGGGGCGTCATTCAAGAGGCAACCTATTCCCCCCATACTTGCTCATTCTGGATTTCCCCTTGACGATCCATCCGTATTAATCTTACCCAGTCCCTCTAGAGGAGGTTTCCAATTCCCAGTTCTGATTACTTGTGCATAATTTAGGGTTACCCTTTTTGATGTGACCATTGTTGGAGACACTTGTAATCTGGATATTATCTGAATCCACTTTTGGTTAGGATTTTGGGGCTCTTTTAATAGGTATTGGATTGACTCCCTCATATTGGCTATGATCCTTTGTTAGACAAATTGGCTCTCTGTACTCCTGGTTGAAGATACAATTGTTTCTCTCCTTCCACAAATTCCACAGAAGAGAGTCATCCCACCCAAAAAATATGTTGAGTGGGTTGGTCCATTTCCTCCCATTTAGGCCACTCCCTCCATAGTTGTTCTATAGAAGATATCTCAAATCAACGGATGCCTAGCAAAGTTGTTATCTATTTCCATACTTTGATTGTGATGGGGCATTCTATAAAAAAGTGAGATCGTTTCCTCATTCTCCCAACACATCTCACATCTGAAAGGCCCATGCATCCCTCTTTTCATCAATTGTTCCCCTATCAGCACCCTTCTATGAAGTAGAAGCCAAATGAAGAATCTTACTTTGGGCCAAAGGTTCTGTGCCCACAGCTGCGTGAATATATCACTTAATGAGCTTGGGGTACTTTGGCAGAGGGCTAAGTATCCAAAGGCAACTGTATATTCACTTTGATTTTTCCTACCTCATCCAAGAGTATCCTCCTCTTGAGACCATGAGAGTGATCTTGTCTGGATG
Source organism: Wollemia nobilis (assembly GCA_028583015.1). Taxonomy (NCBI): domain Eukaryota; kingdom Viridiplantae; phylum Streptophyta; class Pinopsida; order Araucariales; family Araucariaceae; genus Wollemia; species Wollemia nobilis. The sequence continues at coordinate 1,137,719 of JAQPPZ010002189.1, read as the reverse complement.
GTCCTATAGATTTCTTTTCTCTAATCCTCTAGGATTTGGATTGGCCACTCCTCTATTGGGATCCATTTCCTTCCTACCTCCCAGCTACTGCTTTGAGGCTTACAATATTTGGTTACCTTAACCCAATTGTTTCTATGTAAATTCGCTATCAATGGTCTCCTAGTCGGGAATTGAGTTATAGAGGAGGATGACCATCCCACGAATTTGTCCAAAAGTTAGCCTTCTGTCCATTATGGATAATCCAGAACACTCTTTGCTTTGATCATATCCTCTCTTATTCTTAGTGCCATTAAGACGGGAGATCCTCTTCTAGGAAGCGAAAACTGGATAAGCTCTGTCAGGGTTTTATTCTCTGCATATTTGGTCCTTAAAATTTGAGCCCACAATTCCTTAGGGGATTTTAGCAATCTCCAATATAACTTAGTCGCCGGTGCCTTGTTATTCTTGACATCTGATCTGATTCCTAGTCCTCCGTCCTTTTTTTGTAGGTATAAAATTCCTATTTCACTAGTGCCCATTTCCGTTCCTCCTTGACTCCACTCCAGAGGAATCTATAGCTTATTTGATCCATTTCTTTAAGAAAAACCTTGGGAATATGTTAGGATCCCACATCCTAACTCTATTTATCTATTACTATTAATAATATCATTAATTATTATAATAGTAGCTTTAGGATAGCTATAATAACTAATTATTATATTAGGGATAGGATAGTCATAATAATTAATATATTAATTATTATGAATCGTCATATTGAAAGGATTAAGGTAGATATAAATCATTGTCCAATCATTCATTTGAAATCATCCATGATGAAACAATAATATATTTATTTAATTCAAGGGGAGCCCCCCTTGAAGGGCAAGTGATTCATGTTTTTATTAATTTATTAATTTAGTTTATTATTAGAACCTTCGGGGTTCTAACATTTGGTATCAGAGCGGAATTTTCTTGCGAATATCTGCTATACTTTGCCAAAATAGTGGAATTGGTACAGAATTTTTTCTCATACGCATTTAATGTTTATTCATCGGACAAAGTTTATTCTAGAGTTGATTTTCCTTGCGAATTTCTTGTATACTTTGCCATAATAGTGGAATTCGTGCAGAACTTTTTCTGATGCGCATTTAATGTTTATTTCTCGCGTAAAGTTTGTTCTTTTTCTTAAAATTAATGAACAGACGGGGAATTTGGAAATATGTTAGCAGTGGAGTATGCTTTTTTTTTTTGATGGTTATGCGGACAAGCTGTGGATTGCGTGGAAAGTATGAAATTGCTGGAATACTCATTTGAGCAAGAGACTAATGTCTTCCAAAGAATGTGTTGGATTGCGATCCATTAAAATGCAAAGGCAGACTGTTAAAGGATGCGCTAATTCAACCAATGTTTGCACGAAGAGTCACAGTATTAAATCTTTTACTTGTACAGGAAATGGCATTGTAACAGACAATCTGAAGAAGGAACCAATCATGTATGGAACCACAGATAAAACAAGCTTCTGTTCAGATACCAAAAGAATCATGGGCTTCTCCACCGAAAATGTGAAACCTGTTATTCAATATTATGATACAGATGGAGCTGTCTCTGAACGGTCTAATGAAACCATGAAAACTCCATTGTAATGTGCTAAATTATGAGAAGCATTGGTCAAACTCTTATTCTGAGATAAGACAACTGGTATGTCTCTACTATCCTGATGTGTCAAATGTATAAACTGTAAGGGAACTTTGTCTCACACGACTCTGACCCGAATTTACTCTCTTGAATAGGAAGGTTCTGTCTGCATTCCGAATTTACTTTCTTGAATAGGAAGGTTCTGTCTGATATAAATTTATTATATGATGGGCAACTTCTGACATAATTTAACAGGTGCCCTAAGGTGTATCAAAGTCCTTGAAAATTTGACAGTTCTGACCTTGCCAGCTTTTTATCCCAAGTTGCAGAATAAACGTTCATTAAGTGGAAAGAATGGTGGTGGCCAAGGCGGAGGGCGATTGTCCAAGAACAACTTACTATCCCTCATATCCAGCAAATAATCAAACTGATGTCTTTTAAAATCTTCAGAAAATTTTGTTCCTTCCTTGGCATTAACTAAACTATTCGAGAAATTATTGCGGACAGTATTGGAGATATCATTGGAAAAATGATTTTGCTGCATTAGGGTCTTACTAGTTTGTTTTCCACCTTGACGGCGTGCATCACCCATATGCAGGTCTGTAAAACTTAATTTTTGCAAACCTTCATCCTTGATATCCTCTTCCCGGTGCAATTCTTTTAAAAATTTTTTTGCATTTTTAGGGTTTCGATTATTTTCTTCCGGAAGTGCATTATGTACCATTTTAAAATTCATAGCTATGGGCTCCTTCGACAAAAAAATTCTAGGGTTATCATCTTCATTTGCAACTTCCTCTTTTTCTTCATGGGCAATTTCTTTTTCCATAAAATCCTCAATGATCTTACTAATATTGTTTTCTAAACGTTGCCAGTGTGCTTCCCTCCATCCCCGAAATTCTTCCTTCAATTTCCGAACTTCTTGGTCCAATATGGCTGGATCCAACATGCTCTGATACCATGCAGTGTTAGAGGGGTGAAGGAAACATAGTACAACGCAGTGGGCATTTCGAAGAAGGTTAAACACTCAATCAATCTGGCTTTTGCCTAAAATGGAAACCCCGCATGTCATTTATTCATGTTGTGTAACTGCATGACTTGCTGTGAAGCATTGTAGTATAGGGTAGTAGCTGAAGTTTCAAATGCTACAAGAACGAGTGTATGAATGATTAAATTCCTATACATGGTGAGGAGGTCTTGTCCCCCTTGGACATCCGAAGTTCAAATCGGATTGCTTGCACGTGTGTTCTATAAATTGTATGGGTTATTTTAAGGACACAATTAAAGAGCTATAATGTTACTAGATTCATAAAATGACCAAGACTTGCTATTAAACTTTTGAATTACAATCTCTCCAAAGAAGATTGAATTTCAATAAAATTTTGAAATCGAATAGAGAAGATTGAATTCAATAAAGGAGACTAAACTATGGCGCCCATTTCTACAATTCACAATTCCATTTTGGAGCTAGTTGGTTTTTCCGGAAAGTTGATTAAATTCATTACCACATGGCAGGACCTTCCAAATACTACATGGAGTCAGAGCGTATTTTCGAGTCCTTCCCAGCTTTGAGGACAAAGCTGTTTCCAGGAGGGGTGGCATGTTAGGATCCCACATCCTAACTCTATTTATCTATTATTATTAATAATATCATTAATTATTATAATAGTAGCTTTAGGATAGCTATAATAATTAATTATTATATTAGGGATAGGATAGTCATAATAATTAATATATTAATTATTATGAACCGTCATATTGAAAGGATGTAGGGTTAGGGTAGATATAAATCATTGTCCAATCATTCATTTGAAATCATCCATGATGAAGCAATAATATATTTATTTAATTCAAGGGGAGCCCCCCTTGAAGGGCAAGTGATTCATGTTTTTATTAATTAATTAATTTAATTTATTATTAGAACCTTCGGGGTTCTAACAGAATAGCTAGCACTAAGGAGACATAAATAGGTATGGCATTGAGGACTGCTTTTATCAGGGTCATTCGACCTCTTGTAGAAAGCCACCTATTAGTCCATTTTCCCAATTTGGCTTTCACTCTCTCTGATAGCCAAGTCCATTCCTCCTTTTTTTGCCTCCCAACTGTAAGTGGAATTCCTAGGTAGGTGATTGGAAGAGATGTCTTCTTGTATCTCAATTTATCCAACAACATTATCTCCTACCTAGGTGAGCAATGGAAAAAGACGACCTTGGACTTTTCTTCATTTATAAGTTATCTAGTCGCTTTTGTAAACTGTCCTAGAATCATTTTAAATCTGGAGGCCTCCCTTGTTGTTGCTTTTCCTAATAATGTAGAGTCATCAACAAATTGTAGGTGAGTAATTGGTTTAGCTCCAATTGCTATTATTATTCCCTCCAAAGCTCTAGTTTCCCTATCCTTAGCTAATGTTCTGCCCAAACATTTAGCCAATATGATGATCAGGTATGGGGATAAGGGGTCTCCCTGCCTGATACCTCTGGAAGTTGTAAATAGCTAGGTAGGAGCTCCATTTACTAGAACCAAGTAGGATACCGAGGAAATACATCCCTTGATCCATTCTACCCAATCCCCCAAGAATCCAAATTGTCTCATCACCTTTAGGAGGAAGTGCCAATCAACTCTATCATATGCTTTGGATAGGTCTAACCTAATAAACATGGAGGGTATTTTTTGTACCTGCATAGAGTGGATGGCCTCTTGAGCTAAGACTATCTCATCCAAGATCTGTCTTCCTTCCACAAAACCACCTTGTTCTAGAGAAATAATTTTGTGAAGAAGAGGTTTGACCCTTTTTGCCATGATCTTAGTGATAATTTTATATAGGACATTACAAAGGGCTATTGGTTGGTAGCCAAAGATGTGTTCAGACTCTTGGGTTTTCAAAACCAATGCTATATATGTCTTGTTCACCTCTTTGAGCACCACTTTGGCTATCCTAGCCTCTTCTACCACTTCCAATAGTTCTTCCTTAAGGATATCCCAAAATTCTTGGTAGAATTCTATGGGAAGTCCATCTGGACTTAGAGTTTTGCATTTTCACATCTTGAAAACTACCTGCTATAGTTCTTTGGTAGTAATTGGGGTAGTCAAAGTTACATTATCTTCCTCTGTGATGAGAGAAGGAATCTCTTGGAGTACTTCCTATTGTGCCTCTTGGTTTAGTGGTTCTGCCTTAAAGAGTTGGGCAAAGTATTCTCTTGCTATATCTTTCATCCCATCCCATGTGTGTATTGAATCACCCACTATTGTTTTTAGGGATGAGATGAAATTGTGTGACCACCTTGCTAGGAGAGATTTATGGAAGAAGCTAGTGTTCCTATCTCCCTCTTGGAGCCATTGGATCCTAGATTTTTGTTTCCATAGGATCTCTTCTCTTTTGTCCCATTCCTCTAGCTGAGCAGTAAGCCTAGCCTCCTCCTTGCTTCGGATCTTAGTAGTGCCATCCATTCATATTTGCTCATTTAGGTCCTCAAGTTTGGTTAAGATATGTTATTTCTTTTCCTTTATGTCACCAAACTCCTCCCAGTTCCATGTTCTCAATTTGGACTTGAGGTACTGAAGCCTCCTAACAAAACTGTACATCTTCATACCATGCCTGGGTTTACCCTCCTACCACCATTGTTGAACCTTATCTCGAAAACTACTATCTCGAAACCACATTAGCTGGAATCTAAAAGGAGCACGATTGGGTCTGGTCTTCCACACTTCCACCAACATCGGCCAATGATTTGATCTTGCATTGTTCAACGTTTGTGCTCTTGGAATATATCCATTGCTCAAAAACTCCTCTGATAACAGAAACCTATCTAGTCTTTCTAGAATGCATGTTGGGCCCTACCTTTTATTAGACTAGGTCATCATACCATTGTTTGGTTTGATATCTACCAGATGAAGAGATCTAATATGCTCCGTCATGAGGTCAGTACTATTGTCTAGAGTGTGATTTACCCCTATCTTCTCTTCCAATGAGAGGATGGTGTTGAAATATCCACCTACAAGCGGCCAAGCTTTGGGGAAATGACTGATAATATAAGCTACATTCCTCCATTGTTGTCATTTTTCATCTAGGCTGATAGGAGAGTATACATTGAGACATAACCAATGTTGAGGAGAATGTCTACTCTAGGCCAGTAAAGCCAAAATCCCCCAACTTCCCATTGTTTGGTGTATCACTATCTCTTTCGGATCCCAAAGACAAGCCACTCCTCCAGAAGCTCCTTGGGAGCTTAGGGATTCCACCCTACACGCAGGCCAAATCTTTTTGGCAAAAATCTGCATCTCTTCTTCTGACACTTTTGTTTCTTGGATGAAAACCATTTGTGGACGATGTTGCTGAATCATTTGTTTTACTTCATTATGCTTTATCGGGCTACCCTTAAGCCCTCAAATATTCTAGGTGATGCACTTCATCAAGCATGGGGACTGAAAATGTGGGTAAGATCCTTGACCTTACCCATTGCTATCAACTTTGCTCCATTTCCTATTTGATGTTGAGTAGTCTTCCTGCCTACTCTTTGGTATGTATCTAGCTTCATCTTTTTAGTAGACTCTTGACTCACTCCTGTTGGTTCTGGGATGGACTCCAAACCTAGCGTAGGTGAGAATACCACCATGGCCCTATCAGAAGATTCCTGGGTGTCACCTCCACTATCTATTCCTTTATGAGTTCCTCCATTTGATTGGTTAGAGTCATTGTCTTTCTCTTGGCTTCTGTTTTTCCTTTGGGATCTCTTCAACTTTTGGGTTGGGTTCTCTTGTGGGCTACTTGGTAGATCTAGAATTGGCTCGATGTTGCGATTTATTTCTTCAACTATTGGTTCCTTTCTTAGGGCTTGAAGAGGAGTTTCTAGGATCTTCGTCTCCATGATGTTCTCCTCATCATCCATTGGGAGGTTAGCAAACTTATTGGTGGAGATGACTACTTGCTCTTTAGATGTTTGCTTTCTCTATATGTTCTTCTATTTAGGCAGTTCAAAACCTCCAGGGGCCATTTCCTCTTGTGCCTGCTCTGGGATCCAATATTTGCAATCCCTAGCTAGGTGACCATATTCATGACAAATCCTACACCTGAAGGGGATGTTCTCATAGTCCACATCTTGTTCCTAGGTATCCTCCCCAAACTGTAGAGTAATATTTTTTGGCAAGGGCTTGTCAAGGTCGATGAGAACACAAATTTTGGCATAGATAATTTGTTCAAATCGGCTTGTATTGTTTGTTGTCATCATATAAGATCCTAGAGTATTGCCTATTGCCATGAAGACAACTTGGTTCCAAAACTCTGCTGGCAACCCAAAAAGTCTCACCCAGACTGGGGCTACTGAGGGCATTTCCTCTTCTACCTTGAACTTGGTATGCCAAGGCTTCATGAAAAGCCCTGCCCTACCTAAAAACCAAGGACCCCCTAGAAAACTTGTTCTCTATCCTCCTCATTAGCAAAAAGAACTAAGAAATAACCATTGGGGTAAGCAGAAATATTTAACTCACCTCTAGTTCTCCATTGTCTAGCAGCCCACATCTTGAAAGTAAGGAGGCCTGGACGAAGACCCAAAAATCAGCAGATTAATCCTCTATGTTCCATAGCATTGATCCTAGTTTGTATGTCTAACATCTGAAGTTGGACTATGGGAGAGCCATCCGTCGCTTTCATGCACCCCAAGGTTGTTTTCCTAGGGTCCGTTTTGGGCATTCTCAAAGGTCTACGAGAAGTCCTAGTGTTATTAACTGTAGTTGTTTGCGGTTGTCCTCCTCTCAAGGCATCTCGAAAGGTCATCTTTGACAAATTTTCACCAGAATCTCTTCCCATACTAGGGATCGACTCATTTTCCTTGCTATGATCAACAACATTGGCCCCTACTTGATTACTTTCCAATGGTCCAAGGTTATTCCCCTTTTGAGACATTTCCACTTGTTGCAATATAACCCTAGCTTGTTGTTTTAAAGTTGGTCCTCTGCCTCTTGTGCGTTTGCGCCCTTGGTTCTACCCTTGTTTGGGATTGGCTATTGTGAACTCGAATAAATCTTCAGATTTCTCTTGCTGGAATGGGATTTGATCACTAGCTTGTATTATTTGTTCCACTTGCATGTGCTCATGGTTATTTTGGCCCTTCTTGGAGTCCACTTCCTCTGGCTTATTTTGCATATTGGTCCTGTTCCCATGGAATCCTCCTTTCACCATCCAGGGCTTCACCATTTTGTTATCCACCGATCTCTATAAACCTTTAGCCAGGGATCTCTATAAACCCCTTGTTGATGTTTTTGGCTTGCATGCTACACTTGCACCTGTGTTATTTGAAATCTATGAAATGTTTTGGGATTATCTTGTTTTCCACACCACTTTCAAGCTTAATTAGCTTGGAAAAAATCTCCTCTAAATATAGAAAACATATTATTTTCAAAATTATTTTTTAATTTTTGATCAATACTTCTTATACACATCCGCCATGGAGGTTGAAATCGGGTCTCATCACCGGTAATGCAAGTGGCATCCTTGTCGGTAGACCACACGCACACGGATTATTTTCAAAATTATTAATAATGAAACTCTATTAAAAATTGTTCATAGTTAGAGAGAAGAAAAAATGCAAAAATAAGGCCAAATGGTCTCTTAAAAACTTAATTTTCCCGCCATTTTTGCTAATTGCCTGAAGCTTGCTGAGCTTCCCGCAAGAAAACAACGAGAAATCACGAGAAATATTGTTGTGAATGGTGATTTTCTTGGAGCCGAGAAAATTAAAAAAAACTTGTTGGCAATTTCTCGCAAGTTTCGCAAGAAATTGTGGGAAATTGGTGATTTTTCTAACCATGTTTGTGCATACTTACGAATATGTCACTTGTGTGTATTCTTTGTTTGTAGGTTGTTCTTTGTTGTGTTGATTATCTCATAGGTTCTTGCATTGGTCACCATGTTGGCCGTTGTTGCACAAGTTGTGTTGGCTTGCATCGGTTGTCACGAAGGTCCTCGTGCACCTCTTTGTCACATTCTACTTCACGAGTTGGCTTGCACATCGTGCATTGTACAAGTCTCTAAGATTTGCACGTTGGCTCCTCTCTTATCTTCTCGCATCCACATCTGCACACTAGATTATCTGTCATTCACCTTCTACTTCTCTTCAATATCATTGCAGTCTTCAATCCAAACTTGTTCCCGTAACGTTGTGCCAAATGTAGCACAATAGTTGTACTCCCAAATTGAAGGTATGAAGAGGTATTAAAGTGGAACGAAATTCCAACAGAGGAATATGCCACTAGAAATAAATAGCTTGTATGGGAACAATATCACATGAACCGGGTAGAAAGCAAGAGGGCCAACTACCCCCCACACACATGCCGCGACTCAATGTTAATAGGGGTGAGGAGTCCCACATAAGCGGGACCAAGGGCTTCCACCTTTAAGCCTACTACCCCATTGGCAAAGAGTTTGGCAAGTGTTGGGGCTCATAAACCACTCAGGTCCCACAACCGGGTCAATGTGGGATTATTAACACACGCACATACTACACTAAGTAGAATAGGTATTAAAGTGGAACGAAATTCCAACATAGGACTATTCCACTAGAAATAAACAACTTGTATGGGAACAACATCACATGAACCGGTTAGAAAGGAAGAGGGCCAACTACCCCCTACACACATGCCGCGACTCAATGTTAATAGGGGTGAGGAGTCCCACATAATTGGGACCAAGGGCTTCCACCTTTAAGCCTGCTACCCCATTGGCAAAGAGTTTGGCAAGTGTTGGGGCTCATAAACCACTCAAGTTCCACAACCAGGTCAATGTGGGATTATTAACACACGCACACACTACACTAACTAAGTAGAAGAGGTATTAAAGTGGAACGAAATTCCAACATAGGAATATGCCACTAGAAATAAACAGCTTGTATGGGAACAACATCACATGAACCGATTAGAAAGCAAGAGGGCCAAATATTGCCCACACACATGCCGTGACTCAAGGTTAATAGGGGTGAGGAGTCTGATGCAGGAGCATCCAGTGGTGTAAGAGTGATCTTGCATCATCCAAATTTTTATATTATGTTCTAAAGTTTGTTTAGTTGTTTAGGGGATGGAGAAATAGACCTAATGGTGAAAGAATCACCCCAACATCCTGAGCGGTTTGGGAGATATGTAAGTTTTATGGTAAAAACCCTGCCAAAAATGGTGAAAATCCTGCCACTAAAACTTAAAGGTGAATTTTGAAGGCCTTAGAGGCCTCGTAGAGGGGTGAAAATTAGGCATAATATCCTTTAGGACATTATGCCATTGTAGGTCTTTTCGAGAGCTTTCCAAAAACATGCACTAATAGTCAATCCAAGCAACGAGCGAGGAGTTATGACCCAGAGAAGTTTTGCCCCCAAAATTTAAATTTCAAATGAATTGTCCTAGGCAAGAAAAGGGAAAACTTTCTGATTTTACCCAGTGTTGTAGGTGAGTTGGAGAGGAGAGGGCAATCCTCCAAGGGAGGTCCCAGGTTCAAATCTCCACCCTACCAAAAAGCTGAATTGGGTATCCAAAATCCAATTGATAATGTTGGTGCGGGCAGGGTCGGGTGCGACTCCCGGGTGACTTTGATGGTGTAGAAACCCCCTGTTTGTGGTCTCTCAGACCAAGGCGGCCTCGCAAGGGGTTTTTTGCTTTAAAAAAAGAAAAGAAAAGGGAAAACAGGGTATTATAAGGGAATTTTGAAATTGTAAAGGGGTTGGTCTCTGTAACTCCATTTTTTTAGAAAAGTAATACAAGAAAGCTTTGGGCTCCTATTGCATTTCTCTGTTTTTCAGTAGATTGTTTGTGTCCTGTTGATTCAATACTGCTTTAGAGTCCCACATAAGTGGGACCAAGGGCTTCCACCTTTAAGCCTGCTACCTCATTGGCAAAGAGTTTGGTAAGTGTTGGGGCTCATAAACCACTCAGGTTTCACAACCGGGTCAATGTGGGATTATTAACACACGCACATACAATCCATTCACAAGAACAATCCATAAACATTGACATAGATGGAACCTCAGAGATTAAATTACCAATAAGAACAACAATTTACTTCCATTGATATATGCATAGTTTAGTATAACATTACCAACACACGTACATTAGACGTGAACAATACATAGACATTGACTATCAAGATACTCAACAACACCGATCATCACCAACAATGAATGTAGGGGGTCTATAAATAGCAAAACACGTGAGGGAAGCTAGTTGCATGCCTACACAATCGTCTTGTTCGCTAACAACAATTGCCCCATACATAACAAGTCATTTCATGCATGCATAACACCAAACACTTGGTAGACATAATGCCAAACATATAGTGTACAACTCATTGAACATGATTATTTACAAACACACAATAAAACTTTGTCCAATCAAATGCGTGCATACTTATCACTTCTACGCATCCAATCAAACTCAAGGTGGCAATTGTGGTGGTGCCTTGTAAGAATTGCCACCTAAAATTTTGTTCCTATAGTTGTTTATTTCTTGTTTGACCTACTCTCTCTTATTGTTTGGGAATAAAGTCTATACAACAAACTGGATGCCATGTTAGTAGTCCATCTTGCCACATTGGCTGTCAAGAGGGACTATCTAATTGCCATATCAACAAGCCAACGCCAAAAGTAGAGGGCAAGGGTTTCAGACCCTTGACCAAGTGCCAAGATGTGCTAAAGTTCTTCATGCCAAGTAGCGAGGTGTTGGGACACATGAGGAACTGATTTTCAAGTTTCTCCTTTATGCTTGTTCCATCACCAGGATCCCAAAAAACTGTTCTGACTGTGGCTTGAAACAACCTCACCAAAAGAAAGATGCCACAATGCCACAAATTTGATTGTCGTCAAAAAAGAATTCATCATGTGCCATAAGTCAAACAACCTTCCCTTACGCAAATGTCACAGTTGAGAATGGTGCCTTGGACATGGTGCCCTTAGAAGCCTTTTGAAGCAAAGAAGCCAACATGTCCTTAACATCCTGTCTTTGTGTTTCCAAACAAACTTGAGTGTCCTAGGATTGGGACCTTAACAGCTAAACACCATCCATTACATCAGATAAAACTTTCAACTCTATGCACCCTCCTCTTTTGTAGGAAAGCCTTCCTTCCGTGTCCTATAGTTTCAATGCACCAAAACGGGATTCAAACTTAGGACCTTTTTCCCAATTGAGATCTAAAATCCTCTTCCTATCCACCAAGTCTGTTATTGCCTCTACACCATCTGAGAGTCAGGGTCGAAATATGTAGCATATGACTGACAAGGGGCAAGAGACATTTGTCCATGCATGCGACATCATAATCGGCATCTTCTTGACCTCAGAAAAAATAGTGAAAGGGATTTGAACTCATGCCCATCTGGTTTGGAAAGATCTATCCATGTCAAAGTAACCAAAAGGACCATGATGTCTTCAAGTTTAACGACGAAACCAGTCATAGATGGACTTTTGTTCTTCCAATGGAATACCCTATGCGCCTGCATCTCTCTATCCGACCCCATGAAGGGAGACCATAAACACCACACAACAAGTGCCTTTCACCACCTATAAAAAGATCTTTAATAGGCATCGAGCATGCAAGAATATGACCCAGTGCTTGTGCAATACATAAGGATCTGTCAAAATAAACAACCTTGAAGAGTTGAGTCTTGAACTTGAGACCTCTGTTTTCGTTAAGCTAAATGTCAACAATTGGTGTCATCACACCATTATGCATGCTAAGACTTGGATTTGCTGCCATCCAAAAGTTGCAATGAATGTGCCCAATGTAGTCAATCCACCATGCTCCTTCGCAGGAAAATAATAAACGTCATGGGTTTAACCCATGACCTCTTCCATGCCATGAACTTGTGAGAGGAAAGTTGCACTGTTACACCATGACTTGCGATGAGGACACAATTGTACCTCTCTAAATCTATCTTGGATTCTGAATTCCTCACGTGTCACCTGTCTTCTTCCTGTCATGCCAAGAAGGGGAATATTAGAGGATCAAATTTTGGAGAGAAAATCAAAATCATATTTGAATTTAAAAAAATCAAATTTTAGAGAGAAAAGAAGGGAACTTTGGGGCGTAAAACTGAGGTACTTGGTGATGAAAATGCAGAAAGTGTTGAATTGGGGACCCTCCTCTCTCTAAATTTTTTCGAAGAATCCAAAAATGTTGACAATTTGTTCATATTTGCCATGGTTTGCCCTATTCAACCTTTTTTTTGGAACATAGCCTGTCAAGCCATCCTCTCTCATTGAAGCAACATATAAGTTGTTGGACCATTCTAGCAACTTTATAAAGTGGCTTGGAGGTCTTTGATCTACACTAAAGCCTGCCCAAGACTTCTTTGGCAATTGGGAATGAGATGAAGAAATTCAGCCTCTTCTTTGCTTGGGAAACCATGTAGATTGTCCTCTCATCTATGTTGTACCAGTGCAAAAATTGTCAAAGTAGTGAAGGAGTTTGATACATTTGAAAAAACCATAGGATGCAAAAATATCCACAATACATACTACTATGTATGACTCCTATATTCAGGGCATATTTAAGACGATTCACACAATAGTTTAGCTAAAAAAATGGATTGACTGTGAAGGGAGGAAACAATGACCCTTTTAGTGTATATTTCCCTTGAGCCAGCCAAACTATTGCAGCACAACGAGATCCTCATGATCGAAGCTCCGACTAGGTTTTTTCAATGAAACCTAAAACCTGTTGGACAAGATCTTCCACAAAATGCTTCAAAAATATATTATCCATGTTATGAAGTGAAGTCGCTTTAGACCTGCTCTAATACCATGTCAGAATTCACATTACTTTCCAAAACTGAGCAAAAGCATAACATTTACCATAAAAGTTATGTAAAAGAGTGGAAAGATCAATAATCAAAAGAAGGAAGAGAACAAAAGAATGGAATAATACTAATAGACACAACTATATGGGCTCCCTTGAGCACCAAAGATCACAAAAAATGATAACACAATGATAAGGTTATATATGTCAAAATTGGCAAAAAATCGGCAGACTCCCCATTTTTTGCCGATATTTTTGCTGGCCGATTCAATCGGCAAACTATCGCGAGCCCGGCGATTCATCATCGATTTTTTCAAAAAATCGGCAAAACATTTGCAATTTTTTTTTTAAGGCTGTGGCCGATTTAGGGTTTTTTTATGCAAGCCTATTTTTCAGCTGTTAATGTTTGAACTTTGAAGTTTAAAGTTTAAACCCTAAATCTGAAACCCTAGTTTAGGGTTTCGGGTTTTTTTTTTCCTCTTTTTAAGTAAATATTGCTACCTGATAACTATGTATGCAAGCCCATTTTTCAGCTGTTAATGTTTGAAACTTTGAAGTTTAAACCCTAGGCCCTAGGGTTTGGGTTTAGGGTTTGTTTTTTTTCCTCCTCTTTTTAAGTAAATAAGTAAATATTGCTGCTTGGTAACTATATATATATGCAAGCCCATTTTTTAGCTATTAGTGTTTGAATTTGAAACTTTGAACTTGAAGTTTAAACCCTAAACCCTAGTCTAGGCCCTAGGGTTCTTTTTCCTCCTCTTTTTAAGTAAAATATTGCTGCCTGATAACTATGTATGCAAGCCCATTTTTCATCTATCAATGTTTAAATTTTAAACCCTAAACCCTAGCCTTTTGGTTTAGGGTTTAGTTTTTTTTTTTCCTTTTTTTCAAGTGATTGTAACTTTGTTGTTACTTGTTTCCATGTGCAGGCATATAAAAAATGAAACCTTTTTTTCCTTGTTGTTACTTGTAACTTTGTACCTTTTCATATTATAAGCAATACAGGATGTGTTTTGTCACTTTCATGTGTACTTAAAGCTTGAGCCTTGTATGATGTCTTGACTTGAATTGTTGCTTTTATTGCAATATTTGATTTGCATAATGTTAATTCATTGTAATATGCATAAAAAAAAAATTCAAAAAAAAAAATCGTTTTCTTCGGTTTTCTTTTTGCCGATTCATTCCTATTTTTTGCCGATTTTTAAAATTGCCGATTCACTCCCAATTCCAATTTTCTCAACTATGAGTCAAACCATTGCTTGTAGGCTTACATCAAGACCGCTCATAGATTTACATCAACCACTGTTGGCCTTGGCCCAATAAGCAACAAAACAATCGTATCCCATTTATGATCTTTTTAAAATGGGTTATATGGGATTGGAATGGGCCCCTCCTATATTACATCATGACCACATAGTGGTATTACAACTACATTTTGGCAATTATAAATATATCACTTGGCAAGATTCCAAGCCTGGCCTCTGCTTTGAAAGTCGATGTATTTAACCAATTGAGCTCATGCCATTGATATAATGTTAAGGTTCACTTATGGGATTTGAAGATTGGTTTAAGTTGTGAAACTCTGCACTCCCAGCCACTTGTCCTAAAACCCGTGGACATATCCCATTTACCATTTTTTTAATTGATAATAGAAGGGGTTTTAAAGGGTCCCCGAACCTATTACAAGTAGGGTTTTGAAAGGTACCCCCAAACCTTAGATCTAGCAATAAGACATCAAGAAAGACTGAGCTGGATTCCACGAATCAAACCTGAAAATCCAATGAAGCAACCTCCTAGCAAATAAGTTGTAGATTTTATCAAGCATATACAAAATATTACCCCATGGTCAAACCACCATGTGCTCAAGAATCTAAAGCACCGGAGAAAAATAGTAGAATAACGAAAATGCTACCGGTTAAAACAAATTTACAAATAAAAACCGCCCAAACCGAAGCATTTTCCGCCTAACAAGAAAGGAGAACAGGGGAATCCTATCATCACGATCAACAAATCCGTCCAACAAAGCATGTAACAGGACAACCCCTCATAACAACAGCCGGTTTAAGAAAACAACACTAGAAAATACCGGCCAACAAAATCCACAGCATAAAAAACAATCCAGGCATAAGAAATTCCATGAAACCCACAAATCCCGTTGGATCCAACCACTCTTAGGGCCATTTGAGAAGAAATTACAGGAAACAACCAAACATAGCACCTAAGAGAGAAAAGAAGGATCCCGACGAAAGAAAGAGAGCTTTGGAACCCAGGGATCCGAAACACCCAAAAAGCTGGATCTAGCCACACGACTATCCTCCGGAGCTAGGGAAAACCACCAAACTAGGGAGCCATTAGCAAGATACCTCCATCGCATTCATTCAGCCCAAGGGTTCCCCCTGGGGTTTGATGGTTTGTAGGGGAAAGACCCAAAAGAACCGCATGGAAAGCATCCCCATCATGACTCCCACATCCGACAACAAACCCTAGCAAAAGCCAAGCAGACACTAGCCTGGATGCCTTGGTAGCACAAGAATAACTCCGCAGTCGAAGAAGGCATAGGTCTTCCCCAAAATTTGGTGTTGGAGGGGAACGACCAAGAAAGCTACAGAGAAACACCAGACTGACCAGGACAGGCAATTAGTAGCTACCCGCAACCCCCAGAGCCAGGGGATCCCACCAAACCAAGGATCCAAAAAATAAACCCTAGCAAAAGATCAAGCAGCCACCAACAGAGCCCAGGTAGCACAAGAAAAACTCTGTAGTCGAAGAAGGGGTAGGATCTTCCCCGAAATTTGGTGCTGGAGGGGAACGATTAGGAATATTTGCAGAGAAACTTCAGACTGACCAAGCCAGGAAAAAAGCAGAGAGATCAAAGGGGTAAAACGAGGAAATATTAGAGGGGCTAGAACCAGTAGAGAGCAGCGGAAGGCCTCCCGCTCAGAGAGGGTTTCAGAGCGCAAGGAGCGAGAGGCCTCTCCATATCCCATTTACCATTGCTTCACAATGCCTTGAACTTTTTTGAAAATAATTATATGAATTGTTATTTTTCTATAAATAGTGAATCCATCCTTTTCACACAAATTTTTGGTATCTTGTTCAATAAACTAAGAAATACAAAATGAGCTTTTGAACACTATACACTTATTCCTCATCATAGAAGAAATCAACAACAATTATCATAGAGAGGTTCCACACAGAAATGAGGCTAAAATGCAGAAAACAAGTAAAAATGTAAAACATATCTAGCATTGACAAGACACCAATAAAACCATTGGACTCTGCAAATGCCAAGATTGTCACATGGGCTAGCTTAACTTATTAGCCATGTCTAGTTTTTGCATAGAGTGTTTTGGTTCCACTTGAGGCAAATACACCAAACAATCACACAAGACAAACAGGAAATTATGTAGAACTAATCTACCATTCCATTCAATTGCTTCTCAATTTTCCCCTTGTTTGTCCCTTAAACCACAACATGATTTTATACAACACTCGTGTCTCTATATGGGCACTTTTCACATTTTCATACAAGGGCAAGGCACATTGTCTTGCAAGCAAAAAGATAACATACACAATTATTTTAATTCATTACTAATTGTAATAACGTAATTGCATTATGTATATTAATGTCAGCCACCACAATAAACAGTAACAAACCCATCTTTTCATGCATATTAGACTACATAACATGAGAAATTGATAATAATACTTGAAATGACATATGTAGCATGAATCCTCTAGACATGGGGAAGAATTCTTAAGTTAGTAGAGCCTTAACTAATTTATTTGATAAACTGCACAATGCTTGCTGGCAAGTTCATTCAAACTGTCATCTATTATTCACTTCCATACTAATTGTCTAGAAATAAAATGTCATAGGAGTTTCAAAGGATCATAACTCAAGGCACCTTAGTTGCATGATGTCACCTTATAGGAGTATAGTTAAAAATGCAGATAAGGGATATAATTTCCAAAGAAAGTTTTTTGCCCTATTTGGCTAGTAATTTCAATCAAATGTATTGCTTTACTTATAGAACAAATTTTTGTTTGTGATATACAACATGTGATTATATAATGCCCATGACACTCAATCTCTATAAATCATTTAGGTATGAAATTGACAAATGCATTTTGTTTTTATAAAATTAAATAATGTGGACAAATCTAGCGAAACCTTGACATGCCTTTAAAGACATTGGATTATTAATAGAGTTTGCTTTCATTATGTGATTTAACCTGTATTCATGTCACTTATTTTTTTCCACTTGTCTGTTCAAACAGTACAATAGGGACACTTCTTGCAAAAGCCTTACATTGTAACTTCATTGATGCTGATGACTTTCACTCTGTTGAGAATAAAGGTACTCTTGCTACTAGACGATCCAAATTTCTAGATTTGTTGTTTCCTTCTGTCTATCGGTATTAGGTGAAGGCTGTCTCATTACCTTTGTAAAACTTAAACATGAAAAGAAAGGTGGCAAACAAGGCCTTGAAGTTGGAAGTTAATATCAACAATTGCATGGTGATACCGAGCTTTAAGTTCGGACTTGCCATAAGTGCCATTTTACCAACCTAGAGGATCTGCACTTTAAAATGGTCAATTTTTTTTGTTTGATTGTTTACTATTTAGCACATTTATGTTTTATTTTTTTTTGCTAAAGAACAAGGGATTGTACTCGGGTTTCCCACCCTTGACAAATCACAACTCTCTTCTTTACAAATAGATTCAATTCTCATCTCAATTGAGTTGCTATAGCTAGATACCTACATCAATTTTCATAAAATGTCTGAATTCTTGATTTTCATTTTCTAGATCTTCTTCAATTTTCTGTGTGAATACAAATATTCTAGAATTCAGCATCCTTCTTCTTGACATTTTCCTACAGCAGCCTTCACAATACCAAAAATTTTTATGCATTGCATCTTAGTAGAGTAATATTTCCGAAACATCGCACTATCATAGTCTGCTTTACTAGATCTGGATTGCTAGTTTCCTTCCTGAAGCATAAATGCAACCACACAAATTGTAATAAATAGTTTATATGAAACCACATTAATGTTATAAAATAAATCAAATATTACCAATAGAAAACATAAAGTAAATCTTAATCATTATTTGATTTAGGCAATCAACATTTTCTTGTCAACTTCAGTTATACTTACTACTTCCTCTAACAATAGAAAAGAGAATTTAACTTTACGGTCCTCAATTAAAACCCTTCTATTGGCCAGCCTATCTGCACGTTTGTTTCCTTCCCTTAACGTATGTGTAAACATAATTTCTTCAAACTCTATAGCATGGTCTTGTATTTCCACAATTATCTCTTGTATGTTCCATGGAGCCTTTGCTTTCCTCAAAATTGCATTTATTACTATTAGTGAATCACATTCCATCCATACTCTATTCCATTTCATTTGTTTGCATATTTTTAACCCTTCCAAAGCCGCCCAAGTTTCTTAAATCCACTATTGAAAGAGTAATGAGACAAAATCTCTCCTCTATTATTTCTAATTATTCCTCCTCCTCCTATTGGTCTTGGATTTCCTTTAGATGCTCCATCAAAATTCAATTTGACCAACTCCACATCTGGTGGTTTCCACTTTATATTCTTTGTCTTCTTTTTGTTTCTCTTGTAACCAACATCATAATTTCATTTGATGACTTGACTCCATCTATCAAGGCTCTTTACTTATAGATTAGGGATTGGGTGAGTTGATAGGGTTGGTTTAGACTCCTCTATTGCTAAATAAATCTTTATTTTCATTACCTCTAAACTGCTTTCCTTTCTTTTAAATATTCTTCTATTCCTTTCTAGCCAAAAAATCCAAAGTATTGTATCTTTTGATATATCCCAGATTTTTTGTAAAGCCTCACTTTTAAAAGTGCTTTGCCATTGCTTTAACCATTCATCAATATGCATTTACCAAACATATTAAGAATCCATTGCCATAGTTTCCAGACTATTGAGCAGTGTCCCAAGAGATGGTCTAAACTCTCTTTCTTTTTACAAAGAACACATTGTGAGGGGCCATGAAAACCCCTTTTCATAAGGTTATCCTAGGTTAAAATTCTTATATGACCTACTAGCCAAACAAACATTTTGACTTTAGGAATGCTCGGGCTATTTCCAATATCTCTCCATATTCTTGTGATATTCCTATTTTGTTGGTGCTTTACATATATCCACCATAGTAGAGAAAATTGGAATTGGCTTGGAATCGGGTTGGAGAAAGAATAGGGAAAAATTGGGAATCAACAAAAAAAACGGAAGAAAACGCAAATTTTCATTGAAAATAAGTTTTTTTCATGCATATCACATTGAATTAACATAATGCAAATCAAATATTAATGATGTAATACTGTAAGTTTAAACTACACATGAAAGTGGCAAGTGATACATCATACAAGCTTAAACTACACATGAAAGTGACAAAACACATTGTATTGCTTACAATATGAAAAGGTACAAATTACAAAATGTGTCAAAATGCCTCAATAGGTCCACTATCCAATGTATTGTAATTCCTTTGCCCTTTGCCCAAGCAAAAGCCCTAGTCTCTCTTTGTTGACGTGCCCTTGCCACTTCTTGTGCCCACGCCTCTTCTTGGTCCTTGGCTGTTATCTCCTCTACTAGGTCTGCAAAGTTTTGTAATTCATCTGGGGAGAAGAGAAGCTCTTCCTACTGCTCCTGCTCTGCACTTATGCTCCATTCGGATGATGGATCAATGTCACTTAGGTCAATGGGCTTGGCACTTGTTTTTGTAATACGTTTTTGGTGGAGGTGAAGGTTGTAATGCACAAGCACAAGATCATTCAACTTTTCTTGGGTAAGCTTGTTGCACTTCTTGGAGTGTATGTGCTCAAACATACTCCAATTGCGCTCACAACCTGAAGCATTGCATGGTTGAGATAAGATTTTGATGGCCATGTGTTGCAAATTGGGCATAAAATCACCAAAGTCCTCCCACCATAAATTTAAAAACAACATTTAATAATTCACATGTAAAATGGTAAATTGAGATTATTTAAAAAAAAAAAAAAATCAAAAGACAAAATAAATAATAATTTGATGAGGGTTACCTAGCCTCAATTTTGACCTTAGTCTCTTGCATTGCTTGGATAGGAAAATGAGCCTCGACATTCCTTATCTCTTCAGTAACTTATCGCGCAATTGGCTATCAAGGAACATGTGGTCAATGCAAGCTTGAAGGCCAACCTTCACCTCATAATCAGCATGAAATGTAGCAGAATAAAAAATTTTAGGTTCAAGTAGTAACCCATTGCATGAAGAGGGCTATGGATTTGAGATGTCCATTGGTTATCAATGATTGTCCAAATGGGATCGTATTTGGTGTGGGCATATCCATAAAATGCAGCAATTGCCTCTTTTGCCTTGTCCATAGCCTCCTATACATGTCCCATTGCAGGTTGTTCTCCATCAACAAGATGGAGAACCTTCACCAAAGGCTTTGACACCTAAAAAAAAAGAAAAAATAATTTAAATGAAAATATTTTACAACAAAAAAAAAAATTACAAATTACAATACAAAATTCCCAAAAGGAAAAATATTTTAAATTAAAAAAATAAAATAATAAACTTAGTCTTGTACCTTGATGGCCTCATCCATGGTTGTCCAGAAGGCCTCCTCAAACAAATAGGCATATACATTCTGCCCCTCAGGTGAGAATTGGTGTCTTACAACTTATTTGCAATTCTAGTTAGTGCTCACAAACATTTACTTCAATGACCCTCTTGCATTATAAATGCTCTGCAATGTCACAAAGTTTGTGGCGAAGCGATGTCACATGGTTCTTGAAGAGACCCATGTCCCAAACACCTAGCGTCTTGCTCCCAAAGGTGCAATTGGACTGTTTAGCACATAGTTGATCATCTTTGAATACCTTTAAAGCCATCTTTGTTATCGTAAACGAAGATTCCATCCATCAAAACTAGGACAAACACCAAGAAATGTTTGAAGATGAAGCTAATGTATGTCACTTTTCATCATCAATGACTAGCTTACATCAACTCAGATGTGAGACAAGCAAATGGAAGAGACCAAAACAAACATAGGAGGAGAGGATATGTGCCTTTTGTACATCAAGGGAACTGGAAAAAAACAAGCATCTTATTTTCGAATGCAAAGCTTATATATACATGCCACAAAAGTGGGCACTCCTCTCAATTTTGATAAATTTGAAGAATAAGAACTAGGTTTTTTTATGTATTATATGTTGTTTAGTTTTGCACATGTATAGCCTTATCTATGAAGGTTTACCTTTGATATTACACATTGTACTTTATATGGGATCTAATAAATAAATGTGTTGTTAATCCATTTGTTTTCTCTTTAATACAATTTTGTATATAAAGTTTAAAAATATCCATTTCCTTTTCTCTTTTAATTAGGAGTTTTTCTTTGTTGTTTCTATGTTTCTGAATTGTTTGAGGACTTTCCTCCCCAAACAAATTAGTATAGATTATGGCCAGAAGTCCTCCCCAAACAAATAAGTATAGATTATGCTCCTTAGGTGACATTTTGTATATTGCAGCTGCTTTAGAATTTCAATCATCACTCACAAACATTTGCTTCAGTGACCCTCTTGCATTGTAAATGCTCTCCAATGTCACAAAGTTTGTGGCGAAGTGTGTAATGCCAGGCTGCATTAGCTCCCTCCCATTAGTAAATTGCCTCATGAGGCTAAGGACCCATGTATGGTTGTAAATGAATTTTGTGATAGCCTTCCTTACAACCTCTGCCACCCAAGGTAATTTCCCAATGTCCTTGAGGAGCAAATCGAGACAATGGGCTGCACATGGAGTCCAAAAAAGAGTGGGGAATCTCTCCTCCAAAATCCTCCCGAGTGCCTTCTATGCTGTTGCGTTGTTCGTGATGATTTGGACAACATTCTCCTCCCCAACCTCCAACACAACCTCCTCCAACAACCTTGCAAGCATTTCAACACTCTTAACATGTGTTGATGCATCTACTAACTTGAGGAATGCAGTTCCTCCTGCAGATGCAAACAAAAAATTCATCAGGGTTCTTCCCCTTCCATCCATCCAGCCATCAGACATTATAGTGCAACCCTTGTTCCTCCACACCCTACACTGGTCGTCAAGCACAACTTGAAGTATAAAAAAAAAATTTAGTAATGCACATTGCATATTGATATTATCATATTAAGAGGTCCGAGGTGTAGACCAATTGGTGTGGTGAAACCTCGTAAGGGGGACGGACGCCCAAGGTTCAAATCTTGGGCCTCGCCGGACTGAACGCTTGTCCCTTTCCTAGTGCTTTCAGCGGCGTAAAAGGTTTAAAATGAATGCGACATGGCGGTTATAGGGGCGGACTGCGCGGAATACTGTGTGGTGGCTTTCAGGGCAGACAACGTGGAATACCGTGGCGGCCACAGAGACAAACAACGCGCTCGGATCATTGTGGTGGCTACCGATTCCACCATGTCAAAAAAAAGATATCATATTAATATATATATAAAAAAAAATTAGTCAAGCACAATGCCACAACCTAAATGTTGTCCACAAATTGTCGAAGGAGAGGGCCCCTAAGGTCATCATAAGTTGATGCCTTAAATCCTGCGTTGCAACTTGCGACAACATCTATCATGCACCGCTAGTATGGAGACCTTGCCACATTGAAGAGAATGTCAGAATAATACCAAAAAGTGGCAATGGCTGTTCTCGCTGCATTGTGCTTCTCTTGGTTCCACGCGGCCATACCCTCAAGCGTGGATTGTGCCCCTGGCACGAAACAGTCTACAAAATAGGACTCTTCCATTCCACTAGCTTCTTGTGCACTTGATGGACTCAAAGTCCTTTGTTGAAACTAGCTAAAGTTGCTGCCGATACAAGGAATTCGAGAGGGGGGGATGAGATGGCATTGCTATGACTTCTTTTGAGACTAGCTTTTTCCTTTGCCACAACGATCATGGCCTCTACTTTATTTTTAATTTCTTTTGGCACCTTAGGGCATATCTTGACATTATTGTTAGATCTTTGTGCCAAATGGAATTTGAGGCGATAAACGCCTCCAGTAAGATCTTCGTTACAAAAATTGCATCTAACATCCCCTTTTCTTGGCCCTGGCATTCCATACACCCATGCTAGATCCAATGGTTTCATTTTTTATATGCTTGCACATGGAAACAAGTAACAACAAAGTTACAATCACTTGAAAAAAGGAAAAAATTCAACTTAGGGTTTAGGGTTTAAACTTCAAGTTCGAAGTTCAAAATTTCAAATTCAAACATTAACAGCTGAAAAATGGGCTTGTATACATAGTTCCCAGGCAGCAATATTTACTTAAAAAGAGGAGGAAAAAAGAAAAAAACCTAAACCTTAGGGTTTAAACTTCAAAGTTTCAAACATTCTGAAAAATGGGCTTGCATACATAGTTATCAGGCAGCAATATTTACTTAAAAAGAGGAGGAAAAAAACAAACCCGAAACCCTAGACTAGGGTTTCGGATTTAGGGTTTGAACTTTAAGCTTCGAAGTTCAAACATTAACAGCTGATAAATGGGCTTGCATACATAGTTATCAAGCAGCCTTAAGCAACATTTAGTTATTTACTTGAAGGGAGAAAAAAGAAAAGAAAACCCTAAAACCAGGGTTTAAAGTTTAGCAAATATTGATAGCTAATAATTTGGCTTGCATATATCAATTTAGTATCTACTTAAAAGGAGGAAAAAAAAAACCCAAAACCCTAGACTAGGGTTTCGGGTTTAAAGTATTAAATTTTAAAGTTCAAATCTTCAAACACTATTTACAAACAGCCCTAATCACAAAACTATCTGCAAACAGCCGTAATTTTTGGGGGGTAAAAAAAGAGTTTTCAAAGAATTTCTTACCTCGGATGAATCTTTTGGGCAGTTGTTGTTGGCTGCTAGATTCCTTCACACCGCAATAGCTCGCTCCTAGGACGCCTTGGTGTGTTTGGGTCAAGGTGGTAGTAGGTAGGCAAAGTGTTTCTTCTTTGTTTGGAAGAGGTGAGGTGAAAAAATGAAGGGAAAAATAAATTTTTCCCTTATATCGGCTATGGTCGATTTTTTGCCAATTTTTTGCTGATTTTTTGAAAAAATCAGCAAAAAATTGCCGACTCGGCGATTCTTTGCCATTGGAATTGGCATTTGAAAGAATCGCCAAAAAATCACGATTTTGCCGATTTTCTCAACAGAGGTCTATACTTTGATGTAGGTTGTTTACCCTTCTCCCTTCTCTCCTCCGACGTTGCTGAACTTGGTGCCGTATCTTGTGTTGTAGATGTGAATTCTATCGGTGGTCCCTTATCCAGTGGAGGTGATCCACATCTATCCACTGCAATTGCATATTGTCTGAGCAATGTTGTATTGTAACTTTCAGGTGTATCAACATTATCCACCTATATTGAAACATCACGAACAAAATCTCCTTGTGGTGCTTCATCCAATGATGGTGATTCTTCCATGCATCAACAATAGTATGAACTTCCTCATCTACATCTACAACAATTATTGAGTCCTACATTGACTGTTGTGCAGTGGTCTTACCCGACTGTTGCGCTATCTTCTTTGCACATTGCACATTTTGTGCAATAGCTTCCTACAATTTTGTCTACTGTCCACTCATGATAGCCTTACTTGAAGTTACTCTGGTACCTGCAATGGCACTTGCAGTGCCTCCTTGCACAACCTGACTTCCTAGTTGTGTTGGAGTTCCCCTCTGCATTGCATGCTGCGACAATCTGCACTTCTCACTCTGCTGACTCACCATTCTCTTTTGCACACTGCCACCATCTGTCTTTCTTGATATGGCCTGTTGTGGGGGTCCTTGATTCATTGGCTATTGTTGAGGCTATTGCAATTGCACTCCCATTTGTTGCCACTCCCAAATTTCTTCACATCTTCTTGCTTGGCTCTTCTATATTGGGTAGCTGCTTCTCAACCCCATCAGATTCATCACTCATCTCAGCTACAACATCCATCTCATCACTTGATGCTTCTTGTGCCTTTCTCTTCTTTGAGGCACTTTTCTTCTTTCCTAGAGTACTAGTCTTCATCAATGGTATAACATGTACCCATTTGAAAATTGTTGGTGCATGCTTTGGAATAGTGTGAGGAGGGTTCTATCTTGGAAACTAAAGCTTCTCTTGTGACACTACATCTAAAATCAGAGCAATGGCGTGTGGAAAGCCATTGAAAATTTCTTAATATACTGCATCAAATTTTTTGATAGCGATCTGACAAGAATGTAGCCCAATCATACAACTATGTAGCCATTATTCCTTCCATATATGGTATGAGCCAAGTGGGCATCTCCAAGGCTCTTTGTTTGTCGGACAATCTGGACATGATCACATTCATCGTGCATTGCAGCTCATTAGACTTCAAATGTTGCATTTTCAATCTGCGGCTCCCATGCTTCGTCAACTTAGCCACCTCTTGCCGATTGAGATTGACAACACTATCCATGAAATTCCTCAACCAGTAAGGCTCCACTCCCTTCTTTACCGGTCTAGTGGAATTTAACAATCTGAAAATTCTTCAAAAATTGTTTGGGGAGAATGACACACAAACCTCCCTGTTAGCTATCATCACTCTACTCTGATTGATAGCACTCTACTCTGATTTTCGCAAGTTTGCAATAATTCTAACTAATATGGTTTAAAAAAATTCTTTATCAAAGCTTGGTACCTGTAGAATAAACTACACTCCTGCATTACGAAATGCAATCTTCATGGGTAATTTGCCGAATGTTCCAACCACCATGTTCTACAAAAGTCTCCCACTGGTGTTATCCAAGTTATCTCCTCCAAGGGGATTTGCATCCTCTCCTTCCCCTTGTTCTTTGTCCTTGGTAAAGTTGGTTGCACCTTACCATGAAGTTCATCAAGAGTGCTAGTTTGTGACCTTCATTGTGACTCTATTTAATGTTGCCTTACTCCCCCTTGCTCTATGTCCCTACCGTGTTCTTCGTCTCTTCCACGCATGCGGTCTGCTCAGTTTCTTCCAAAGCCAAATCCAACACCTCTTCCTTGAGTGTGAGGTCCTTCCTGCACCATGGCTTTGGGTGGAAACCTCCTTTGCAAATCCACCTGTTCAAGTCACTCTGAAATCCGTAGCCTTCTCTACATCATTTGCAGTCAATCTATTCAACTCTGGATTTCATCAACTTTTAGCAACTTCTATTGTACGACCTTGACTGTCCACATAGAGTAGCAATTGACACCTAGCCTCCAGACGATTTTGCCTTAGATGGCCCCTTGGCATATGGCTCAACCTTAGACGACCTTGTCTTGGACAGCCTAGTCTTGGACGGCTTGGTTGCAAACTGCTTGGTCTCGGACAACTTTGTCCTTGACGACTGAGTTCTGGACGACCCTCTTCCCACGTTTCTCTATCTTTTGTACAACTACGTCTACACTTGTTAGGCGGTCCATATTCTCCCTTTCAATTTTTTTTTTACTTCTACGTCTGCAGTCTGCACGGCCTATACAAGTCTTGCGACTTGCGGAAATTGTTTCTTCTTCTACTGAGCCCCTTTTCCCTTGTTCTGGTTGGTTATAGTCTTCTTTGTCGTGGTCCCTTCTGGCAATGCTAGACTACAACCCTTATTCCTTCAAATGAAATTCATTCTCTATTGGCATTAGGGAGGGATTTCTCACAGAAACCCTTTTTGGCACTTCTTCTTTATAGTTTTCTCTTGCAATGCAACATCCTTCTTCTAGGTTTTCTTCTTGCGCACTCTTACGTGAGCCTACTACTTCTTTCAAACATTCTCTACTTTCGGAAACCTTCTCATCCAAATAGTCTTTGCAAGCTGCAACTCTTCCACCCGTACAGTTTGTGCCAACTGCAAATCCTTCGTCCATATGGCCTGCACAAGCTGCAACTCCTTCGGGCTCTAGCTGATTTAGCTCTGACTGGTCCAACTCCTTTGGCTCCTTCTGATGCTGAGCATTTGAGTGTCTCATGGCCATCTCCCAGTGTGTATTTATAAGATTGAAGTGGTAGGGGGACAATTGTCTTGCATGAGACAACTATTCCTCAACTACCAGTTTGCCACCTTGAACTGGACATGCTTTTTTCGTCTTATCCTTGCCACCTTGTGCATGTTTATTTTTGACTTTGTCTTTTTTGTCCAATGCATGTTTATTACGCACTTGTCCTTTGTATAACCATGTTTAACTTGCTTTTTATTTTTCTTCGTGCGGTCCATAAACTCAGACAACTCATCTTGTGTTAATGACATATCTTGATGGCTCCCCTGTCCTGATGACCTTGACTACTGGTCTTGGAAGATCCTATTTGTCTATCTATTGTCGAGACCTTTTGCTTTGTTCCATAGGGTCTAGTTGATTTGGCTATTGGCTAGTTCTTCTAGACTGCCTTCTCCATCTCCGATTTCTCCTTGATGGTCCTACTGGTTCAGGTTCAACTCTATCATTTTTTCTATCAACTGGAATTCCTCTTGTTGATGTTTCAACATTGCTTCATTCACTTGCATTTCTATCAAATAGCCCTAATTGAACCTCTCTTTGGTTTGGCTTAGTGTCATTCAGTCTTCCATTCCTTCTTCCCAGATTGTCTTCAACACTTGACGGCCTAACCCTAGGTTCAATTGGTCCGAGGGCCGTCTGGGGTCTCCTCTCTCCTATTCGGCTAGGGGTTGACCCATATGGCCCACCTTGCTAGCTATATGGCCTAAAGACAGTTTGAGGGGAAAAAAACTTCCCCTTAGACGGTTAGGAATGAAGCCAAACAACCTCCTCCCTTGGTCGCTTAGATCCAGACAACCCGAGGGAATTGACAGTCTTCCTAGACTGCCTAAATTGCATAAATCCTAAGCATGCCTTGGTTTTTCTGGTAGTCTTTGCAGACTACTTCGACTTCCCAAGGAACCATTCAAATTTGGTAGAGCCAAATTTCTCCAACTCATCTGCCTTCCTACCTCAAAGGCATTTCGGCTCTAAGTTGCTTGTTGCTGGTCATTGCCTCTACTCTGATCATCTTGGTGCCTTCACAGTGTCATCCTTCTTTCTCTATTCCTAAGTTCCAACACTAAACTTTGACTACTCGAATCTTCTTCGTCACTGCTTGCGCTTGTCAAGGATACACTACTTGATTCTTGCCTTAAATTGACAACTTCTCTTTCTCTTCTTGGCAATGGTACTTCACGTATATCCTTCCATGTTTCTTCAATTGCAGCAGGTCTTCTCCAAAAGTTCAGCTTTCTCTGCACAACCATAAGCATTTCCCATCACTTACTAGTTTGCTGCACTCCTCCTGGAGTTTCTTCTAGACTTGTTCCATTTCCAGAAAAACTTCTCCTACCCAATGCTTGAATATCTTGCCGCATTCTTCTTAATTATTGTGCATGTTGTCTCCTTAGTTCTTCCATTCTTCTATTTAGATGCTTACTCTCTTCTCACAACTGTTGTGTTTCTTCTCTCATTCGTTGTTGTGCACATCCAATGGTTGCAAGCAAACTTATGCCTTCATACTCACTATCCTCACTACAAGGCTCTTGTTCTAGTGGTTCTCCTTGCCCAACACACATTGCCACCATTTCTTGTATGTTTTCTACATTTTGAGATCTCAGCCTCTCTTCTTCCACTTCCGGGAATCTAACATACACCCAAATTCGTCAACGCTCTCTGAGGCTGCAATTCCTCCTATTTGATCATGGGTTGCATATCTTCTCCTTCTTTACTTGCGTTCTCCCTTTCATACAACCAAGCTAGCTGCTCCGCAAGTTCATTGTCTGAGTCACTACTTTCTATTGTACCATCTTCCTCCTTAATCCGACTCAACTCTTCAACTTCTTGGACCAAGATTCCTTCAAAGTGTTTCGAATACTAATTTAGTGCCACTATTATTCTTCTTGTATTCATTCCTTCTCCAGTTGGTTTAAAATTCACCATATTTACTTGTGCCTTCATCTTATATGTTTTCAACTTTGAACCATTAATTGTTTCAAGGCACAATGTCCTGTCCAGTTTCTTCAATTTCACTACGCTATTAGTTATCACCTCATCTACTTGGAAGGGTCCAAGACATAAAGTCTTCAAATTCCCTAGCTTGATCTCTCTCTTCCTATTGTACTTCAAGACCAAGTCACCTGATTTCAAATCCATCTTCCTTAGGTGCTTTTCATACCACAATTTCCTATGACGTTGGGTAGTCTCCATTGGCCACTGAGCCATCACTCTTCTTTCATCCAACTTGATAAGTGTCATTCGCCTCCCGTCTAGGCTCTTTTGGTCACCAAGATAGTTCTGTACTACCACCCTCAAACTTGGTACCAAAACTCTATCGGCACAACTGCTTCCTAACCACATCAGTTGAAACAGAGTGTGGTTTGTTGTTGTCTTTAATGTAGTCTTGTATGCCCATAGAACTGTTGGCAATTTCTCCTCCCAATCAGCATCTTCAATTGCACACATCTTATACATTATTGACACTAAGACCTTATTCGTTGCTTTTGCTTGCCCATTTGCTCTGGGGTAATATGGACTAGACAACAAATGCAAGATCTTAAATTCTATGGTCAAATTCTGGATTATTTCATTGACAAAATGTCCTCCGCGATCACTCATCAGTTGAAGAGGTATGCCAAATCTTGTTATCACTTGTTCATACAAATATGTTGCACTCCTTGCAAAATTATTAGGCAACGCTCTTGCCTCTACTCACATTATCAAATATTTCGTTGCTACCACTATGTATCTACATCATCTTCTGCTAGTCTTCAGTGATCCAACAAAATCAAGATCCCATCTCTCAAACAATTCTTGCGGTTATGATAGGTGTAATGACAGGAAGTCCCTCCTCAGCTGCTTCCCAACTCTCTAGCACGTATTGCATGCGGTCACAAACTCCTTCACATCACAATAGAGGGTGGGCCAACATAACCCTACCAGAAGCACCTTACTCGCAGTCACGTCTGGTCCTGTATGCCCTCCTACCAGCCCCTCATGACCTTCTTTTGTTGCACTCACTTCCTTGTCCATCACACATCTTCACAATACTCCATATGGTCAGATATTGTACAACAATCTAGCTATCAACTGAAAAGGTGTTGATTTCACAATTATCTTTTTCTTCTTGGTTGTCGTCAACTCCTGTGGCAGCTCTTCCATTGACAAGTATTCTACAACATACTTGTACCATGACAGTAGAACATTGATTGAAAACAAATGAGCGTCCAAAAATTCATCCGACATTCTTTCTACAAGCTCTCTTAAGCGAATCCTTTAGAACTGATCCACTATTACATGCTTCTTCCCTAATCTAACTACCACTCGAAACACAAATTCTTGCAACATGATAACTTGTCTGTGAATAGTCAGCTTGTTGATTAAATACAATAACGCTCGATGATCTACATAGAAAGCAAAAGAACTGACGAGAAAATAATGTTTGAACTTCTGTACCGCATACACCATTCCCAAAGCTTCCCTCTCTCTAGTGCTGTAATCCTTCTCTGCATGAGACAACAATCGACTAGAAAAATATATGGGCTGATCTAACCCTTATTACCCCTCCCGGGCCAGCCTGCATCCAATTGCAAAATTGGATGCATCCACATGGACATGAAACTCCTCCCAATCTGGAAACACTAGAATGGGTGCACAAACCAACTTTGCCTTTAGCTTCTCAAAGGCTTTCTGATGCTCCTCTGTCCATCGAAAAGGAACATTTTTGCGTGTCAACACATCTAGAGGGTGCGAGACTTGTGCAAAAGGACTTCAACGAGTTCATGTCATATGGCTCGTCCATGCTCATCACAATTCGTATTTTGTCGAGATCGATCTTCAAACCCTCTTTACAGACATGTCCAAGCAACTTCCCAAATGGCACTAGTAGTTTGCACTTTTCCAGGTTCAAGGACAACCTTGCATTCATACACAATGTCATGCATTCCTCCAATGCCTTCAAGTGTTCATCCTTTCTCTCGTGCAACAAACAATCGTACAAGAACACTTTAAATTTGCTTGTGGACATTTGTTCAAAAATGTGCAAAATGTTTCTCTGAAAAGTGGTAGGGGCATTGCATAAACCGAAAGACATTCAATTGTATGCATAGATGCCATTCTCTACTACAAAAGTAGTCTTCAACCTATCCTCCTTGGCTATATTGATTTGATTATAACCTGAGAATCCATCCAAAAATGAATAGAT
Organism: Wollemia nobilis; assembly: GCA_028583015.1. Taxonomy (NCBI): domain Eukaryota; kingdom Viridiplantae; phylum Streptophyta; class Pinopsida; order Araucariales; family Araucariaceae; genus Wollemia; species Wollemia nobilis. Next base: position 1,106,161 of record JAQPPZ010002189.1, on the reverse strand, counting down.
CTCGTGTGTAGATAGCAGTTCAAAGAAGACATGACATGCCGAACTGTTTGACAGAATGTCTACAAGACACAAGCAATTTTGATATACAATTTTGATAAATGTATAAAGCAATTTTGGTATTCCTAAGTTTTGCAATGTAAAATCAGCCGACATTTGTAATTCGGACTGATCAGCCATCATTGTGGTTAAGCATTGTTAACACGTCCTAGACAAGTTGTTAAGTTAACACGTCTTAGACTGATTAGTTAAGACGTCTAGGACTGGTTATTGAGCTGTAAACTGATTAGTTAGCGCTAAACGTAAGGGTGGTTTAGACGGTCGAGGCTGGTTGGTTACAACAACCGCTTGGATTGTCTTATTAATAGCCCCTACCATTCATTTTTGCAGATATCCTATTGCTGCTCATTGTAATCCAAAGTGATGTATTGCTGTCCATACTTGTGCAGGTTCATTGTGAATAACATCAACATTGTTCCAGAGATCAAGTGTGTTCTATGTGATTGCATTGTGATTGTGTCATGTTGCAAGTATTGATCATTGGCTTGTACGAGATAGACTGGTGTAGATTTGTGTTGCCTTTGTTTGTGCAGTTGTAGACTGGAGAATGGGCATACGTACAATAGACGTCTAGGCCCTACCCATATAAGCCTAGAAGTTAGACGTCTAGGCCTATCTGTCTAGGACTTGCTGTTGAACCTGTCCGAGCCGCCTACCCATATGAGACGTCTGTCCATCTGTACTACCCGTCTGTGACGTCTGCACTTACTCGTCTGGGACATCTAGTAGTCTACATGTCCAACAGGTTACACGTCTGAGCCGAACAACCGTCTAGAACCCAACCCGTCTAGACCGTACACGTCTGATTGGCACACATCTGAAGCCTACACGTCTAGCCTTACCCGTCTAGGCTGGTTACCTGTCTAGACTAGATGTCTGCAGTGAACTACTCGTCTGAGACTGATATAGCCAATTGAGATTATGATGCCTAGTCAAGTTTGTCAGCCTATCCCTTCCTAACTCCTGTCATTCCCTCGTCTCAGGAAAGCACTCACCCCTGTCTACATTTGGTGCCATTGCCTAAACTAACTTTGGGTCAAGAAGTATACGTGATAAGGCAAAGAGGTGAATGATAGATTCCAGGTCACAAGGCAATCAAGGAAGGAGTCAGATACCGTTACGATGAAGTGCACGACTAGCGAATCAACGGATACAAACACAATATGAAGTTTCACAACCAAAAGTAGAACAAGTGTGGAATCCTTTGGAAGACTAACTTACGAGAAGTGCAAGAAAGGTGGGAGACATTGTTGGTGACAACAGCAGGCGAAGAACGAAATCAAATAGTAGAAGATATATCTCACATTGGAGGTGAGGAGTGGATGGTAACACCTGAACCAGCGGAGGAGAGTTGACCAATTGGTACAGAAGAGGAAAGCTTTATACTAGAGCAACCAAGCCTAGGTTCTTGGGGAGGAAGACCAGAACTGCACCTCGTATATTCGCGAAGGAGGTCACGAAGTAGGGATATACGTGAGTCGGGGAGAAAGCTATTTGAACACATGTTTGAACACGATTTTGCACCAACTACAACAGACAGAGAGTGGAATACATCACCACAACAATCACCATTAAGTGGCACGCCTAGTGGGACAGTCCCAATGGCGAACGTTGCCAACAGAGCGGACAAATAGAAATGCCCACCCTTCCCGAGGAAGGGAAAGAAGACCCGACACGGCATATAGGAACTTGCATTACCATTTGGGGTGCAAATGGAGTATCGCAAGAGGCAGAATGGTTACAACTGTTTTCGGCCACCTTGCGAGGAATGGCTATGGATTGGTATCTGAAGAGACAAAACACTCAACCATTCACACAGTGGACTCCTTTGAAATATGCATTCATTGAGGAATTTTGGCCATTGAGGGATGACACAGAAATAATTACGGAAATCCTTGCAACAAAACGAAGACCAGATGAAGATGTTAAAAGCTACAATCGGAGATTGAAACAATTAGCTAACAAAATGCAGATGCAACCTACCGATGGGATGGTAAAGCATTGGTTTTTGGACGGACTGTTGCATAAATATCAAAAGAAAATGAAAGCAGCGCCCTCTTCTACGTATGTCGAGGCTCTTGAAAAGGCAAAGAACTTCAAGAGCAAACCTAAACAAATAGCCGCCGGAATTGGAGGACATCCACGGAATGATGATTCCGACAGTGAGGCAAATGATAAAGTCCAAAGAGCAATACACTCCTTTAGAAAAGAGTTTGATAAGATCATAAAGGAAGTTAAAGGAGAAGTACGTAAAGATTGTAAAGATATTTGGTGTTCAGACTGTAAAGGGGAAGGACATACAAACGTCAATTGCCCAAAAAATGCATATTGTAATATATGCGATGTAGCAGGACATCCAATGGCTGATTGTCCATTTAATTTGAGGGGGGCAAGGCATCAGGCTTTGACAGTCCAACAGGAAGAACAACCAAATGCCTCACGGAATGGACAAGGTGCAACTAGTGGCGGATTCAGGAATAATCGCCGAGGTGGAAGACAAGGAGGACAAAGTCGGTTGCTGTATGAATCTGAAGGAAGACCAATTATCCAATGCCAGAATTGTCAAGAGTGGGGCCACTTTGCGAAGAATTGCCCCAAGCTTCAGAATACAGGAAACACTCACGGTAGCAATGCTACCCAAATGTGTAGATGGTGTGGTCCAAGGAACCACAAGGAAGCCAATTGCCCGAATAAAACAAGCTCTATCGGAACACAAAATGTCAATCTGATTGACATCGGAGAAATGAGTGTGGAGGTAGAAAAAGAAGACGAAGTCCTAGCAGTGATGAGAGCACAGGTTAGGAAAATTGAGCAATACCCAAATCCTGCCAAGGAGAAGGAGCAATGGCAGGTGTTGGTTACGAATCTGCCACTAGGAAAGGATTTTAATCTTTTGCGCCGTAGATTCGCCCAGCAGATTGAAAGGCCGGAAGGAAGGGATGCCTTCCGTGCCAATCTTTGGAGAAGGCCGACTCCTATACTACACTACTTGGTTTTTTAGATAAGAGTGCTGGAAAGAGATTTAAAATGCAGAAAGAAATGTAAATATCATGTGTTTCAGGTGGGAAAGAACAAGCAACACGATCACAAATTAGCATCCAAACCAACAACAATCAAAACAAAGCATGTAACAGAAACTGCTATTGCGATTCTATCCTATGTATCCTTCATTCAGTATTCCAGGTCTACTTAATTGCCAATGCTGTGATCCAGGATTCAGAATGACAACAATCAGAAAAATAAATGACACGATGCAGAAATACTTGCAAAAGGCAGCATAAAAGAAAGAGACAAGTAGCAGAGCCAAGGATGCTTTGTATTAAAAGAAGTGTTCTGTCATAGCAGAGCTCTCTAGCAGTATGTTCCCCCCTCAATTACAATGAATTGAACTGCTATTTATAGCAGAATTTTCCCCCCATTACATTGAAATTTTCCCCCAAAACTGGCGGGGCAATCGAAAGTTGACCCCTGTCCGATGGTAGAGTATCTCTGGGATTCTGCTTCTTTGCGTTTGCAGGTGCTCTGAAAGGGTGTAGCAGTTGAAACCTCATATCCCATTGATGCGGCTGGTACAGCTTGCCCTTTGTAGGCTCTCCGGGGACCTGACATGGTCATGTTGATGGGATGGGGGAAGAGATTTGCACTCACGTGCCATGGATATGCTTTAAAGGCTCACCTACCCCGTACTTCGAAGTATACTTTCAACTTTGCCAGGAGGGGCTCAGATCCCGAAATTATGCTCGTTTTTTACCTTGGGAGGTGTTCTCTGCCTTAGCAGCTCTAAAAACTGGGGGGAATCCGGCTTTAAAAAGGTCTCTACTGATCTCTGTCGGAGGTCACTGAAAAATGAAGAGATGCTCAGAATCGCTGAATAGCGACGACGATCTCGGGAGTTGGGGCTGGGAGCGACCTTGGGCACAAGCTGGCAAGCGCTCAAAAATTGAGTGATCTTGAGAAATCCTGGTCAGCGACGGCGATCTTGGGCGGACTCCTTGCTGCAAATCGCTGAAAACCTGCAGCGCTGCTGGGAAAGGCGGACAGTGACAACGATCGCGAGAGCAGGGACACCTGAGTTTTTCCTTTGTTTTTTTTCCCCTTCCGCGCGTTGCCGAAAAATCACGCGACACCGGGCGGCGACGATGATCGCGGTCATGAGCATCTTCCTCCTGCCGTCGCGCGCTAAAAAGCGGTGCGACGACGATCGTCGCCAGTCGGCGATGGCGATCGCGGGCACGGCGACACTTAGCCAAATTTGGCTTTTCTTTTGATGGCACTCCCTGTCGCTGAAAAGAAGTGCGACGACGGGTGTTGCTTAGGAAGCGACAACGATCCCGGTCGTCGACACTTAAGCACTTTTAAACTTTGCCCCGGATCGCTAAAAACTATGCGCGTCGCTGGGGATCGCTCAGAAGCGACGGCGATCATGGGCACAACCAACACTTAGAAGTCTTCAAGCCTTTTCAATGCTGCTCTTGGTCGCCAAAACAGCTCGCGCTGCCAGGAATCGCCCGGAAGCGACGGCGATCGCCAGATAGCCATGCCTTAGAGATTTTTTGCATTCTCCCTTCAAATTTTACATTCAAATCTGAAGATCGCTCCGCTTAACAGAAAACTGAACAGACTGAAAATAGAACATAACAATCTGGAAAATGAACTGAGGAAGGAGGGAGGCAATGACCTGCTCGAAATTTTCAAAATTCTTTTATGCCTAGCAAAATGTGGCAATATTCCTGGCGGTTCGCGGGGTATCGAGCTCGCCTCGATGTAAGGACCCATGCCTTTATCCTTTGGGCCCGGAGTCATGCCCGTTCCCTGCTTCTTCTTGCTGCAGGCCTTGGTCTTGCTGCTCCTCCTTCTCGGGATCATCTTCACCTGATTGATTTTCAATGTCCTCCTCGGACTCCTCTTCGGACGGCTCCTCTTCTTCTTCTGGATCTTGCTCCGGATTAACCTCCCCAGAGTCAAGGCGGCCTTGGATTCGTTCGAAAGTGTCCTGAACCTGAGCCCAGGCATTCTCTGAGAAGGGCTCCATACCGCGAATATCGCTCGCCAAATGCCTGAAGGTTTCCACCTGGAGCATATCAATCTGTTCAACCTTCTGGCTCAAGTCAAGCAGGCAGGAGCGAATCAGGCAAAACCTGGAGGTGAGCTCTGTCACTTGTTCCTCTTGAACTGGGTCCGCCCACCCATCAATGCCCGAAGTATCATCGGCAAAGGCATCCCATGCCGGCCGCAGTGCTTCCTTTGGGAGGCAGTCGCCATTGCTATCTGTAAATCTCGGGAATCCGAGCGAGGAGAGAGTCAGAAAGGGGGCCAGGCATATATCCTGCTCCTTTTCCAGTATGTCCAGCAATGCTCTGGCCCTTTGAATTTTTCCAAATCTTTCAAAGAATGTATGCAAGGTTGCCCTTGCAGCTGCCCAATCACAAGCAACAGAATCTGTAGGGGGAATTTGGAGGTTCCGACGCTCAAGGGTCCCTGCCTTGACAACCAGATCGAGCCAACGGTCTGCTTCTCGCTCTGCCTCCTCCACCAGAGGCTTACCCTCGGCGGATACTTCTTTTACCCGGGTGATGAATGTGAGAACCAAAAGGGACTTAGAGGCCCGGGGTCTGAAGTTCTTCAACAGTCGGGTGCGGATTTCCTTGACGTGGTCCTTGGAGAATGTCTCCACCTGTACAACCCTCTTTGCTAGTTGCTGTTGAGCCTGCTGAAGTTGGCCCTGAAGTTCAGTTATCTGGTGCTCAGCAGCCTTCTGTTCTGTCACCTCCTTTTCCAAGGCTGCAACCTGTTGCTTCAGCTGTTGTTCTTTCTCTGAACTGTCCAATTGGGCCTGCATTCTTGCCATGCCCTCTTCTAGTTTGATTTTTTCATTTTCTAGCTCGTAGTAGCACTCCTTCAACTGGAAGTGCTTCAGGCGCAGCGTATCGGTTCCATCATGAAGAGCCAGCGCCTCATTCTCGAAGCTGACCTCATTCAAGTCTTTGGTTTTGCTTCGATACTCATAATCTTCAAGGGTCATATCCTTCAGAGGCTTCTTAACTTTTGGAACCCTTTTTTCCTTGTACAGCAACATGTTGTTGAAGTCAAATCTGGAGCACTTCTCCACTTCAGCAATCTCCTCACCCCTTCTCTTCATCGCGTTCTACGCCCATCTATTGGAGGTGCGCTTAGCTTGAGTTGCCACAGGCTGATTCTCCATTATTTGAATTAAATATGCCTCTCCGAAGAGAGGCCTGGCCAAACCCTGCTGCGACATGTATTCCTCCACGAACAGGTAGGGGGAAATAGCAGTTTGATGCTCTTCTGCTCTCGGGGATGACTCAGTCTGAGCGGCGGAGGCAGACGGGTTTTTCGGGTTTTTAGGCGGGTTTACAGATGATGTGCCGGCTGCGGGGGAAAGGCGTGGAGATTGCGGCGGATTTGAGGCAGCGGCGCTTGGTAGGGTTTCTTCTAGGGTTTGGGGAATGTCAAGCTTTATGGAAATGTCAAGCTTTATGGAAGAATGGCCAGGCTGGGACTCTTCAGCGATGAAATGTTGGGCTTCCTCAATGAGGGGGTGAGATGCGGCAAGGGAAAGGGTGGTTGCTGCTCCGCTAACCAAGGGAATGGCAGCGGGGACAGGTACAACAGCAAAGGACTGAGGCGCCGCAGATACTGACTCAGAAGTTTGAAAGAATAGAGAATGCGTACCTGCGAGCTCCGCCTGAGCTGGTGTGTCGAAGAGTTGGGTCATCCACTGATCCACCGTTGACGGGGATGTGTCCTCCTTTATGGTCGCGACCTCCGAGGTTCTGATCTTCTTTTGAGGTGGAGTAACCTCGGACTGCGGGACAACTTCCTTCACGGGTGCAGCCCTTTGCCCTTTTGACTTTTCTGTTTTTCTCTTCCTTTTGAGAGGGGCAACCTCTTCTTCTTGGGCGCTGGGCGATGGGCTGACGGTTCTCTTCGAAGCTTTGGGGGTTTTTATCGTCAGCTTGATCTGTTGCTTCCTCTGGGGTGCCGGGGACGCCTGCGTCGCTTGGGCTTGCGTTGCTTGGGCCACGTGCGGGGCTACCTCTTGCCTGGATGGCGCTGCTCCGGCTGGCTGTTTTTCAGAAGATTGCCGCATCCTGGGCTCTACAGCCTGTCTTACTTGTACTCCACTGCTGGACCCCTCACCACGTGATTGCAACTGTTTGGATGGGGCCTGCCCCTTTTGTAGGCGTTGAGAGCCTGGAGGCACAATATGCCGGAACACAATGGGCTGCCACGTGGCATAGTGTTTATCGTAGAGCGTGGAAAATGTGTCGTCATTGGCCAAGTCTTTTTCAGATTTTTCCTTCCTAGTACGGATGCGCATTATCCACCACTCTGATATCTTTTCGGGTTTCCACCCTCTTCCTTGTAGTCTAGCTTGCAACTTCTTGTACGTTTTTGTACCTGGCTTGTGTTCCTTGTTGTGGACAGGATCAAATTCGGCTTCTACGAAGTAGAAGTCGTGCCACGGAGGGAAAGACTGCATGTCTTCAATATTCCACTCCAAATCTCTTCTCGACGGATTGTGGCGCTCGTCCATGATTTCCTTGCGGGGACAGACATGGAAGTCCTGTACACCTGTAAAATCCCTTACTATGTCGAGGGGATCGTACTTCCATCTCTGGGGCAGCTCGACCAAGCCAAAGCTCAACAACGTGGCGTTCAGGTACTGATGTTGTCCGTTGATGCCGACCTCAATCCTTGCCCAGGTGATTGGATAATCAAAAAGATGTCCCTTTTTCCTCCCCTGGCCATACTGTTGTTTAGTGTAGTCCATATGCCGTGATGCCTCCAAGGCGAACTGGTATTCTGTGGTATAATATGGCAGTAAGAAGGGTTTGCCCGTGAACCCAAAAATTCTTATCACGAACCCTTGCGTCAACCAGAAAGTGTCGCCAAAATCCTGGCTGTTTACTTGTTTTCTCATCGAACGCGGGACGCGCGGGAAGGTACCGTGGAGGACTAGGGCAGGGCCCAAGAAGGACAGATTGAACTTATAATAAGACTCCTTCAGCAGCACCCTGGTCCACTTGTAAACTGGAAGTTGCGCACCATTCTTATCTTTGCGCTGAACTGGGAGTGACTTTATGTGGTTGCTCATGTGAAACAAGAATAACCACGCCAGGGCCGAACAGTATCTGAAGCTTTCGCTCGCCCCGCTTTTCAATTCCTGCAGTTGCAAGTGAATCCCTCGGGCCACGCAGTCCGCCCAGTCGAAGAAGACCGGCTTGGTTTTGTCAGTCATAGCCTTGGGGTCATAGAATTCCCCTCGCAGGATGCATTCGGCAAGAGCGATTTGGTAGGGAAAGACCATCGCGTCTGTGCCGATGCCCAAAACCCAGGCCAGCATGGTATAAATGCTAGAACTCTTGAAATCGCTCAGAGGCCTAGGCTGCTTCGGCCATTGCCGGGGTGGAAGGGGCTCATGTAGCTGAGAATCCACAAACCTCCGCATATTCGGATTATCTGAGTATTTGTTCGTCTGTTCGCCAAGATTGATATTTCTGATAGTGTAATCCTTGTCTAGCGCTAGACCTGGTGCGAAGGCCATCCTCACAGTCTTTGGGAAAATCGAGAACAAGACGGTGCCCTCATGGTCGCAGACCTGCCTGGTGTTTGGTTTGTAATACTCAACAATTGCTGCCACCAGTTCAGGGCAATGATGCACCTGCAGGCACAAGAACCGGTACAAGTGGGAGTGATAAGCAGCGGCATAGGGGTTCGAAGGTGAAATCTTCTCTCGCCATTTCTCAATTGTTTGCTGCAGCTGACTGGTGCCCTGTGAGTAAATCCCGTCTCTGAGCTTTATCCAATAATCAATGGGAGGATGGGGAACTGGCTTTGGCGGCGCTGTCCGGGGTTTCTTCTCCTTTTCAATTCCAGACACCTGGGCTTTCCCCTTATCCTTCCTTTCTCTCTTCTGCCCACTCTCTGGTGTGCTTGAAGCCGCTTGGCTTGCTGCTGCACCCTTTTGCCCACTTTCTTTCTTTCCCATGGCGAAGGCGAAATTTAATTCAATTGTTGCTTGACTGCAAGAAGCTCCTGAATTTTTCTCGGTGCAGCTTAGAGCGTGTCGGAGTTTTAACTGGTGAAGCGCTTCTGAGAGGTTGTGCTTGTTGGTTACGAATCTGCCACTAGGATAGGATTTAGTGCAATGCGCCCTAGATTCGCCCAGATTGAAAGGCCGGAAGGAAGGAATGCCTTCCGTGCCAATCTCCGGAGAAGGTCGGCTTCCTATATGTTTTCTCAAGTGGTTTTAAGCTCAGAGTGTAGGAAAGAAATTAGAAATGCAGAAAGAAATATAAATGTGATTTGTGTTGGGTGGGGAGGATAAGCAGCACAACAACTATCAATCACCACTACTAACAACAACTAAACACGGAATACATTACAGAAACTACCAATGTCATTCATTCTATGTATCCTCTAACTATGCATTCTAGGAATACTTAATCATCAAATACCGATATCCAGATAGCAGAATAACAGTAAGCAATAACATAAGCAACATGAGGCAGAAATGCTAAATAAAGGCAGCATAAAGAACAAGAACAGTCGATAGAGCCAAGTGTATCTTGTATTCAAAAGCAAACGTACAGCTACAATGGTTCCCTAGCAGTATATCCCCCTTTCCCCTTTACAATGATATGGTGCAACTATTTATAGTGCAATTTCCCCCCGATTACAACTCTGGGCACAGGATCCCAGCCTGACAATAGCTGACAAAGCTGACAAAAGCGGCAAAAGAGCTGCTGATGTTGACCTCTGCAGATAGGGACTGTACTTGCAGCAAGGTCCACCTGAAAACTTGGCAGCTACGTGGCAGTGCGGTAGATGAAACTTTGAGTCAGCTTGAATGAGGGTAGTGCGGTAGATGAAACTTTGAGTCAGCTTGAATGAGGGTAGCTGCGGTAGATGAAACTTTGAGTCAGCTTAAATGAGGGTAGCTGCGGTATAATAATTTGGCTCACGCTTGCCCTTTCCCTATCACATCTCCGGCTCGAATCCCGAGGCTGGACACTTGTCAAAATCTGATAAGGGACGAATCTGCCTTGAAAGGCAGTCTCTCTTTCATGTCCGACTTCGCCCGGAATTGGAGCGCAATTAAACAGCACAAGGGGAATCAACACAGTTGGGGAGGCCTCCGTGCCTTAGACAGTTTTTGGGCTGCTTGCAACATCCTGCCCGAGTTCGCACAAGTAAGAGGGCGCAGCCCGACTTCGCTGCGAAGTCGGGTTGCGCACTCAACACTTAGCTAGTTTTGCTTACCGCTCCGACTGCGCTAAAAAATGAGAGCGCACCCCGACTTCGCAGCGAAGTCGGGTTGCGCTCTTGCACTTAGCCAAATTTTGGTCATTTTCCGCACTTTGCATCCCCAAGTGCGCTCAAACTTAAGGGCGCACCCCGACTTCGCTGCGAAGTCGGGCTGCGCTCTTAGACTGAAATTTTAGGGACCTTTTGCTCTTTTTTGGGAAATTGACTGAAGAAAGTACAAGAGGAAGAAGGGGAAATGACGGGAATGAAACTGACAGAAGGGGAGAAAGGGGATAGTGGAGAAAGGGAAAGGAGGAGGAGGGAAGGGAGAGCAACATACTTACAATAAAAATGAAGACATGGCACCCCGTGCAAAATGTGGCAACATTCCTGGCGGCTCGCGGGGTGTCGAGCTCGCCTCGACGCAAAGAACCAGGCCTTTATCCTTTGGGCGCAGAGGAACTCCCTTCCCCTGCATCCCGCTGCTCTTGCGTCCCCTTTTTGGGTAACTGCTCCTCTTCGGATTCGCTCTCAGCAGTTTCTTCTTCTGATTCTCCTCCTCTTTCTGAATCCGAATGCTCACCACTGTCACCTTCTTGCTCGGCCGGCTGCTCCCGCTCACGAACATGATTGTACGCAGCCTTGGCCTGGTCCCAGGCCGCTGCTTGGAAGGGCCCTAAATCGCTGACATCCTTCAGCGCTGCTCTGAATGCCGCAATCATGTGTACGTCGATGGTGTCATATCTCTCTCCCAACTCCTGAAGGGAGGTGTTGATCTTGCAATATCTTGACACCATTTGAGTTACCTGTGCTTCTTGGACTGGCTCGGCCCAGCTGTCAATTTCCGATGTATCTGCCTCGAAAGACAGCCAATCCAGCTTTACTTGTTCAAGGGGCAGAAACTCCCCATCCTTGACGAAGCTCGGGCATCCGAGCTCAGAAAGAGTGTTGAAGGGGGCCAGGAAAATATTCATTTCATGGTTCAATGCGTCCAACATTTTCCTGGCGGCCCTTGTTTTTTCTGTTTTTTCGAAGTAATTATGCAAGGTTACCCTTGCATCTGCCCAATCTAGGGCAATTTGGGACATGGGGGAAAATCGGAGGCCTTTGCGCCCAAACTCTTCAATTTTCATTACCAAGTCCAACCACTGCTTCGCTTGGTGTTCGGCCTCCTCTACCACAGGCTTTCCCTGGGCAGATACTTCTTGGATCCTGGATGCGAAATCCAGGACGGACAAGGACCTGACAACATTAGCCCTGCATCCCTGCAGCAAACCAGCCCGCATCTCTTTGACCTTGTTTTTCGAAAAGGCCGCCATCTGGGACGCCTTCTCCTTCAGCTGAGATTGGGCCTGCCTTAACGAATCCTGCAGCTGAGAGACATGTTCCAATGCTGCCTTCTTCTCTTCTGACAGCTGTTCGGTCGTCCTTCTTTGTGCTGTAGCCTCCTGCTGAGAGGCGGCGAGCTGTGCTTTCAAGTCCTTGATCTCCTGCTAGGCAGACTCCAGCCGCGTGGTGGCCTTGGCCAGATCTTCCTCCAGCTGTCTCGAGTCATTTTGAAGCTGAAACAGCTTCTCTTGATTCTCGAGTCGCTTAACAAGGAGATTGTCAGTTCTGCGGCGAATACCGTTGATTTCGTATTCTTCGCTTATGTCGTCAAAATTCTTCTCCTTGACCCGGTGTTCATAGTCAGCCTCGGTCATTTCTTGGAGAGGCTTCTTCACTTTAGGGATCAATTTTTCGGTTCGTAGCACTCTCCTGTCCAAGTCGAACTTGGTGCGCTTCACCGGGGCGGCTATCTCCTCGGCTCTTCTTCGTTTGACGCCCTGGAGGAAAGAGGCGGAACACCCTACGGCCTTTGCTGCCAGAGGCTGATCGTCTGTAATCTGCAGCTGCTCCCCCATGAAGTCAAGTTCTGCCAGCATAGGATACGCCGAGGCTAAATCTTGCTGCGGCATCCTTCCTGCAAACAATGAAGCAGGAGATATCCCAGAAGGCGTGGTCGCTTTCAAGGGCGACTGGGTCCTAGGGGAAGCGAGCGGCTGAGTGGGAGGTGAAGGCGGGGTCTTGAATAATGGAGGTGAATGGTGCGGCGATGTAGGTACAGCTTCGGCACTGGCCGTGGGCGAGGGGTCTAGGGTTTGACTCAGGGTTTGGAAAACGTTCGGGTCCTGGGCAAACTGTTCGAAAGAATGGGGACTGTGGAAGGATTGGGAGATATGCGACAAGGAAGATGCAACTAAGGCTTGCCCTGATACAGTGGGGGACGGTGTTACGGCAGGGCCAACTGGGATCTGGGGAACCGGGGAAGAGGACGTACTTGCGGGCTCCGCCTGAGCCGTTGATTGAAGGACGCCTGCTGCCCAAACTTCTGCTTCTTTCCCAAGGCTGTCCAAAGAGATGATTTCCGGCGCGGCCGTCACTGTCCGTACTGCGGCTATTTGCTGCGCAGACTCCTTTAGGCCGTTTGGTCTTTTCGCTCCTTTTCCTCTTCTTTTCTTCTGGAGCTGCAGTTGGCTCGAAGGAGGCGGAGGAGGTTGGGGCGGCTGGCAGCGGTGTTCCCACGGTGAACTTGTACCTGGGTTTTGACGGAAGAATGCTTGCTGCCGACGGCCCACCGGTTGACTCTTCTGGCGCCTTTTCCTTTTGGGGGGCCGCCTCACTAGTTGACTTTTCTAGCTCTTGTACCTTTTGAGGTAACGCTTCAGGAGCTGGAGGCAACATCGGGCCCACCTGACTGCTTGTTGGTGTCGCGCTGGAAGTCCCTTGAATGGGCAATTGCTGGGATGGGGGCTTCCTTTTATATCTCTTTCTGGCGCCTAGGGGAACGCAATCTCGAAACGCGAACGGCTCCCATTTGTCGGCGTATTTATCATATAAGGCCGAAAATTCATCATCTACGGCCAATGTTTTCCGGTTAGACTTATCGTGTTGCGTGCAACACCTCATTTTCCAGCATTCAATAATTTTGTCCTTTTCCCAGCTGAGGGGCGCCACCTTTGAGAGGAATTTTTTGAAGCTTGTCGAGTCTAACCTGTGGTCTGGATTGCGCTTCGGATCATACTCCACTTCTTCACAATAAAAATCCTGCCATGGCGGCCATGATTGCATCCGCTCAATGTGCCATTCCAGGTCTGCACCTGTTTTATTGCACCTCTCCTCCATGATTTCTGCTCGGGGGCAGATATGTACAAACTTTCCTCTGACCCCAATCGGGTCGTATTTCCAGTGCTGAGGTAGCTGTATCAGGCCCATGTTGAGGAGTTCTTGTTCGAGGTAGATATGCTGCCCAATCTCATGCACTTGAATGTTCGCCCAGGTAATAGGATACTTGAAAATATGGCCCCTCTTCTTTCCCTGGCCGAATTCCTCTTCGACATAGTCCATCTGGCGCGATATCTCCATACCGAACTGATGCTCAGTGCAAAAATAGGGCAGCAGGAACGGCTTCCCTTTGAATCCGTAGATTTTGATCACAATGCCCTGAGTCAACCGGAAGGTATCTCCGCATTTGTACTTCCTCAGGTAGTTCGTCATGGCCAGTGGTGGGCGAGATGCCTTGCCGTTGAACAACGCCAGGGTCATACCTAGAAATTTGAAGTTGAAATCGTAGTACGACCCTCTCCTGTACATGGCTTTTGTCCACTCGTACACAGGCAGCGGCTCTCCCTTCTCATTTACCTTTTTTAGGTCAGGTACTTTAATCCGGTAGTGCGTGTGGTACAGGCACAACCATGTGAGGAACGAGCAGAGCCGGAACTCTATTGTCTGCTTTTGCTGTATCCTGACCAGATTCGAATGTATGGCGTACGCCACCCAATCTGCCCAGTCAAAGAAAATAGGGCGCCTTCCGCTCCTTTGCGTAGTGGAGTCATAAAACTCTCCATGCAAGATGCATTCCGCGAGCGCCAGCTGGTACGGGCGCACCATTCTATCCGTGTCGCAGCCGAGTACCCATGCCAGGATAATATATATATATTTATTCTCGAACCTCTCCAGGGGTATAGGGCCTGTTGGCCACTGTCCGGCTGTTAGCGGGGTTTTCAGCTCTGAGTCGAGAAACTCTCTCATCCTTCTGTTCTGAGCGAATCTGCCCGCTGCTCATCCAGGTTAATTCTTCTGACAATGGCGTTGGGGTCGTACTGGAGCCTCGGGGCGAAGGCTGGCTGGACGCTCTCTTTGAAGAGGGTGAACAACACCCTTCCTTGGTTGTCGTAGACTTGCCGGGTAGCTGGTTTGTAATATGTCACAATAGACTCAACCAGCTCCGGGCAATGGTGGACGGGAGGGCACAAGAACCAGTACAGGTTCGACTTGTATGCAGCCCCGACATGGTGCGAGGGTGAGACTTTGCCTGCCCACTTTGCTATATTTGGCCGTAGCTTGGTGAGGCTAATGGAGTACTCGCCGTCCCTATACCCCGCCAGGCGGTTGATGGGCGGCGGTGGAGCTTGCCCTTGGCTTCTCTTTGACCTGGATCTCCTTGTTCGCTCCCGTGGCGCTTCGCTCTCATGAGCGCTGGATTCTGTGTGCTCTTCAGCCTCGCGCTCTGTATCGCTGGACTGCGTCTGCATTGGCGCTTTTCCCTTGTCCATTTTTTGTTTTCTGCTCGTGGTGGCAGAGACGGGGATTCTGGTTACTAGTTCTTCAATTCTGCGCCTTGCAGCTCAGACTTGGCTTGATAATTCGAATGTTCTGAGTATGCCAGGGCCCCTTTTCTAGGAAAAAAATACAGCATTAATGGCGCAAGGGAGGGGGTTAAAGTGATTTGCCCGAAGTAGGTGGGAAACGTTGTTATTCTTTGGCGGCCGTGCGTGGGCTTTTTCTTTGGAAGGCGTACCTTGGTTGCGGTTGGTCCTAATGCGCTTGCTTTTTTAATGACATCTGCTTTGAAAGACGTGCAATCATTCTTTAATATTTGAACCTCGTGCTTCCAATGACGTCACCGACGCCGCTTGGGCACACACTTCGAGGGAGATTTTGGCCCAGGGTTTTAAGGAGGGACGCAGCCTAACTTCGCGCTATGCCTCACTGCGCAGCCTAGGCCCATACTTAGAAATTTTTTCGCCATTATGTCCCTCGTTTCCCGTGACAAGTCGTTCAAGGTGCACTCGAGGCTTCGCCCAGAAAACGTGCGCAATCCGACTTTGCCCGACTGCGCTCCCAATATGGTGCGCAGTCCGACTTCGCTGCGAAGTTGGGTTGCGCACCCAGCACTTATTTTTTTTTTTTTTGAGGCTTTTTGTTAGCTGTTTTCTCTCAAACTCCCGATGTCGCACTATTCAAGGAGCGATGCCCGACTTCGCTGCGAAGTCGGGGTTTGCTCTATGCTTCACTTCGGCTCTGAAAACTAAAAGCTGAATACTGAAAGAAATATGTACATTCTGTCATAAACTAAAATGCAGGAAAGGAATATGTACAAGGACGGACCCCTTGGGTGCCTTCAGTGGTGGTAAAGTTTTAGGTGGAAACCGTTGACAGGAATGGGGAGAAGCTGTCCCTCCATGTCCCGAAGCGCGAATGCATTGAATTGGTTTACCCGAGCAATCTGATAGGGACCTTCCCAGAGGGCATCAAATTTGTCATGGTTGCCTGGATTTGCATTAAGTGAGTCCCACTTTAACACTAGGTTCCCGATTTTGAAAACTCGGGTGGTGGTGCCTTTCACAAACAAGCTCTGGGTCACCTCGGCATGTTTAGTAAAGGCCTGGTATGCCTTTTCCCTTTCTTCTAACCGCAATAGTTGGCAAAGTCTGGCGTCCACTGGATGCCCGTCGCCCTTTTCTTCATCCAACATTCAGAGTGCAAGCATCTCTATGTGGGTAGGCAGAACTGCCTCCTTGCCATACACGAGTGCGTAGGGGGATGTCTTGATAGACTTCTTGAACGATATGCGATCCGCCCACAACGCCCGATTCAGGAGTAGGTGCTTTTTTTTTTTTTTTTTTTTTTTGTTGTCACATTTTGCACGGGGTGCAATGTCTTCAATGTTGTAAAGTAACAGTGCTGCTCTTCTTTTCCCTCTTCCCCCATCTTTCTTCCTTCTTCTCTCCCTTTCCTTTTCTTTCCCGCATTCTCTTTCTTTCCCCCCTTTTTCCTCGGAGTCCCCCAGTTGATTTTTCAACTTTCCAGCAGGTTACCCAAGAAATTGGCTAAGTCTGGGTGCGAAGTTCGCACTTCGCCCAGTTTTGGTGCGAAGTTCGCACTTCGCCCAGTTTTGGTGCGAAGTCTGACTTCGCCCCACTTTCTGGGCGCACCTTGCAGCGCAGCGGTGGCGGCGACAAAGAAGAATGATAAGTGCCGGAGCGAGGTCCGTACGGCGGCGGACACCGGTGTTCACAGTGCGCGGTCCGACTTCTCGGCGAAGTCGGAATGCGCCCTTGACGAGTGTACGGTAGGGGAACAAACCCGGAATTTGACCAAGGCGTGAAGGCCTTCCCGACTACATTGTTTTCTGCCCGCGCATCCCAAGGAGCTCCGATCCCAAGCGAAGATGGATAGAGCGCCCTCTAAGGCGGACATGTGTCAAACGACATCTTCCTTCATCCGACAAGTGTCCGGCTCGGGATTCGAACCAAGACGTGCCGAGCAAAAGGGATAAGCATGGGCTGCCTTGCTGTGCCGGTAGCCTCATTCAAAGCTGATCCGAGGTTCCACCTGCTCCCGGCTACCGGCGTACTGCCGACTTGAAGATTCTACCCGGCACTCCGTCACGTAGGCTGTCCGGCTCCCGGGATGACCATCTTGCGGGTACGGTCCGGTCCGACAAAAGGTCGGCATTTGCGGCTCTTTCGCCGCTTACGTCGACTTATGTTTGGTGGGACTCTGTGCCCATTAATGTAACGGGAGGGACTCGGGCTATAAAAGCCCACCATGAATTCATTGTAAAGGGTGGAAGGGGAATGTTTGTTAGGGAACCACTGTGCCCATTGTAACCGTGCTTCTGCTTATAAATACAATCTGTATGCACTGGTTACGTTACTGCCGCTTTTATTTCTTTATGCTTATGCTTTACGCGATTCTGTGTCATGGCTTGTTGATTCATTTCAGCATTTGATGATCAGGCGCCTTTAGCATTATTTACGTACTTTTAATTTTCATATAATAGATGTGGTAGCAGTTCCATCAGTTATGTGTGACGTTGCTGGCCCGTATCACGGTGATTGATGCGATCCCCTACTGTTAGTTCCTTGTAGGGAATGTTTGCTAGGGAGCCATTGAAGCTGTGCGGTTAAATTCTCTACCTTACACATATACCTGGCTCTGATATCTCTAGGTTTACTTTCTACCCCTGTCAGTGTACGTATCTGGTGATTGATGCATTGCCGTGCTGTTAGTTCCTTGTAGGGAATGTTTGCTAGGGGATCATTGAAGTTGTGCATACACTGCTTGTGTATCGGAAGTACGCGTAGGTTTTGCAGTTCTTTGTCATGCTTTGTGTTTGTATGCAGTAAGTAGCGGTGATTGGTGTGTTCCCGTATTGTTAGTTCCCCCCCACCAACCTCTGAATATATTTGTAATTTCTTTCTGTACATTTGTCTCTTTCTGTACATTTATTTCTTTCTGTTCCCTTTAGCTTAAATCAGAAACCCCCCCCCCCAAAAGGAGCCGGCCTTCTCCGGAGATTGGCTCGGAAGGCATCTCTTCCTTCCGGCCTTTCATCTTCGGTGGGCGAATCTGGGCGCATTAACCCAAAATCCTTTCCTCATGGCAGATTCGTAACCAACAGTTTCTCTGGCACGCCCGGTGGGACCCTTGTCCCACGTTTTAAAGAAAGAGGTACCCGTTCTGTCTCCACCTAGCGCAACAGTTTTTCTGACCCGCTTGGAGGAACTCGGGTCCCACATCTGAAGAGAGATTTTCCGATCCGTCTCCACCTGGCGCTGACAGTCCCTGAGCTCTCGGTGAGACAAGGAAGTTTCTCACCCCCGACAGAATCGAAGCACCGGTGTTCGCTTCATTGCTGTTCCAAATCTGAACACCTGGCGACTCTGCACGAACAAATCCTCTGAGTCTAGAAGACCGGTCCCGTCACCTTCATGCACACGAGAAGGTGGCAAGCAAGAAATCCGAGAAGCCCGCCTGAGTTCTACGAGCTGGACATCAACGCTCGAGGCGAGATCCCCAGGCTGGCTGATCCGCGAGCTCGTTTCGACGAAGCCGAGGCTGAGATCCAAGAAGAAGCCGAAGCTGAAGTCGGAGGAGCCGA
This sequence comes from Wollemia nobilis, assembly GCA_028583015.1. Classification (NCBI taxonomy): domain Eukaryota; kingdom Viridiplantae; phylum Streptophyta; class Pinopsida; order Araucariales; family Araucariaceae; genus Wollemia; species Wollemia nobilis. The sequence goes on along the minus strand of JAQPPZ010002189.1, from coordinate 1,087,623 downwards.
GTACGAAGTAGAAGAGGCCGAGGAAGAAGAAGATCCTGTATCCTCGGAAAGTACCGACACTGAGTACACAACCGACGGCGGAGAAGAAGAAGAAGAAGAAGAAGAAATGGCTGCCCAACAGCCAAATGACGATGACCTCTTCCCGGCGGTGGACTCTACGGGACCGTTGGCCCTGGTCGGACAACAAGCTGTGCCCCTTGCTGCTTTAAAGTCTATTCCCACATACGACGGCTACGGTAAGACGGCGTACGAGCACATCCAGGACATCCTTGCCCTGGCCGCACTGCATACTATCACCGATGAAAGTGTGAAGACCCGTCTGCTGGCCCTTTCCCTGAGGGGAAAGCTTCTCTACTGGTGGAGATCGCTGCCAGAGGGATCCATCACTGGGTGGCCCCAGCTTGCCAGGAGACTCGTAAAAGGATGCAACGAGTCTGCTGACCCTACTTCTCTACTGCATCAGTTCCAAGCTATCCAGAGACATCCTCAAGAGGAGGTGTCTGATTTCAACATCAGGTTTGCGAGATCCTGGAAACGGGTACCTCGCGAACTTCGGCCTTCGAGTGGCATGGCTGCTCACTACTATACGAGATCATTCAACTCGGACATATGCTGCTGCTGAAGATCGCCAGAATTGACGAGTTTCCTGTGCTGTACGAGGCTGCCCAGCAAGCTGAAGGCGATATTATTTCCATCGGCGGGCTTCCGTCCGAGTGCGGGAACCAATTCATCCCGACTTCCCCGGATCACGGTATCCTTCACGCACGGCGGTTCGCCGTCCACTTCCGGGCAGCAACCCCGGCGACGGTGGAATCCGGCGCCGGTCGTAACTCCTTATGGCCCGCCTCAAATGCATTACCCTCATCCGCCTCCTCCCGCTCCGCATTTTCCGGCGCTCCCTGCTCCCCCGCGATGCGCGCCTTATTCTAACCCTCCTCCATTGGCTGCATTGCCTCCACCGGCACGATTGCCACCTCCGACGACGGCATCCGAACACGATTCTACAAGAGGTGCGGGCTTTGGCCTCCGGATATCATGCCATGTCCAATGACATGACCGCTATGAAGAAGAAGGAGGCCCAAATGGACCTCGCTCCTAGAAGGCCGTATGCGCCACCGGCGTTGACAAAAGATAAAGCCCCGAGAGAACCGGCCCGCGAGGCGTCCGCCTCCGAGGAATCCTGCTATAGATGACCCACCTGGTCCTCCCGACCGGGTCAGCCGGTGCACCACGTGCAATGACCCGCATTCGGAGGAAGATTGCACTTTGCACCGGCACTACATCCGGACCACTGGCCGGCGGCGCTATTGAAGACGATGAGGCTGTACATGATCTTGGACGGCGAGGCCAATTTTGCCACTGCCGAGAAGAGAATCTAGTGGCGCCCGCCGAGGAAGAAAAGAAAGGCTGCGAGACGCGGCTAAGCCTTTGCAAGTCTACGCAAGAAGAGAAAAACCGCGGCCCCACGAGCTGCCACCGTACCTGGCGGGCGTGGCCTTACACGGCCCGGGAGAAGGCGTCCAAAGAAAAAGCTCCAGTTAAGCCTTCTCCGGCAAAGGCTGCCCCTGTTCCCGCTAAGCCTCCGGCCAAAGGCCTCAACTCCCGCTAAGCCTCCTATACCTCAGCCCCCGGCTGAAACCAAAGAACAAGCCCGGGGAGAAGGCTGAAGTACCCGTCTCGACCAAGAGACGGCGAGTTGAGGCCACCCAACAGTACCGGACCAAGTATGAACCGGCTAAGCCAGCGAAGGAGCTAGTACCTCGGGCTACAGCATTGTAGACGAGTTGAAGAAGACTCCTGCCAGAATCAGCATGTACGACGCTCTTCTGCTCCCAGGCCAGGTAGATCTGCTGCAAGAATCACTAAAGAACATGAAGAGCGGCAAGCAGATGCAGCCTGCTGTCCTGGTTCAACCTTTGACAGTCTCAGCCACTGGGAAGAACAGACCGCCACCCTTTTATCCGTCTTTACGGATGCAAGGGCACATAGTTCTCAAGCTGCATGGTGGATTACGGTGCTTCCTCGGCCGTAATGCCGAAGGCCGTCTGCGATGAAATCGGGATGGAATACACACGGAGCAGCCAAGGTGTCTTACAACTAGACGGCACCCCTGTCAAGAAAGTTGGTGTCATAAAGGACATCCCTATCCGACTGCACAAGGCTCTCGACATCGTAGTCATCCAAGAGGTCGTGATTGTTGACCTGGAGCCTTACTTCGGCATGTGTCTCTCTCGGGAGTTCACTGCGAAGTTGGGCGGGTACCTGTCTCTAGACTACTCACACATGGAAGTGCCCTTCAAAGGAAGGAGACTGAAAATTTTCAATGAGAAGCCTTCCCCCTTTCTAGTGGACAAGATAACCGGAGGAGAGATGGACTGCATGGTCCAGTTGTCGAGAGGAAGAAGCGGTGACGAGTGGAGCCGGCCGAGCAAGCTCTCGAAGTGCTATGGCTCGAAGACGAGTTCTCGTTGCGGGACTTCAATGCCGTAATCGGGACGGAGCGAGGTACGTTACTCCATTAAACGATCAGAGAGGCTTGACGTGTCAGCTGCGAAAGAAGTAGGACCTGCACCCGAAGAGCTGTGGAAGCTTTTCTTTGACGGCGCGCGATGCAAGAATGGCGCCGGTGCAGGGGTACTCCTGGTTTCTCCAACTGGAATCCAGAAGGACTATGCCTACAGGCTGGCCTGGAGCTGTACTAATAACTCAGCGGAATACGAAGCCCTGTGCTTGGGTTTGCGAAAGGCGGAAAGGCTCGGAATCAAGCACCTCCAGATTTTCGGGGATTCAGAGCTGGTGTGTCATCAAGTTATGAATAAATGCGCGTCCAAGCATCACTATCTTAAATCGTACCGCAATCGGGTCTGGGACTGATGGAATCGTTCGACTCATTGAATGTTAAGGCAATATCGCGTGAGAGAAACAAGCACGCGGATATTACGGCGTCTGTTGGAGCCAGGTATGCGTTCAGCTGAAGACGTTGTCCAGAAACTGAAGCCGGTCCGCACCATTTACAGGCCTTCTGTGCCTGATAGGGATACCTTCTGGCAGGTGTTCAGCTGTGACGAGGAGATCGTCACATTCCTGGTTAACGAAGTATGTGTAATCGAAGGTAGAGACCCTGATGACGAGCAATATGAGGGGTTGATACAGTTACGGAATAATCACGTCCCAAAGGGACTGATTACATTAGAAAGTCTCTTTGATCAGAATGACAAGCAATATCCCACGGGATCAAAGTAGACCCGAGGCGGTATGCGGACACTGGAACTCGAACATGGTAAAACCATCAAGGTCGGAGCAGGTCGCACGTCGGAGGAGGCTGGGGCAGATTAGATCACTGTGCCAGGAGTTCCCCGACATCGTGGCCTGGTGCTACGAGGATTTGAAGGGGTATGACAAAACTGTCATCCAGCATACCATTGAGCTAGAGGATGGCGCCAAGCCATTCCGACAAAAGCAGAGGGCCGTGAATCCAAAGATTGAGGCCATGATGAAGACCGAGCTCTTGAAGATGTTGGAGGCTAAGATCATCTACCCCATCAAACATTCATCCTGGGTCGCGAATTTGGTGCCCGTGAGGAAAAAGAATGGCGACATACGTCTCTGTGTCGACTTCAGAAACCTAAATCAGGCTTCCCTCCGGGACCACTATCCGCTTCCCCAAATTGACCAGATTCTACATATCGTTGCTGGAGCCCAGAGATTTTCACTTTTAGATGGATTTTCCGGCTACAACCAGATTTGGGTCAAAGACGAAGACCAGCATAAGACAGCGTTCACCACCAAGTGGGGGACGTTCGCCTATCAGCGCATGCCGTTTGGCTTATCCAATGCTGGTGCTACGTTCCAAAGGGCCATGGACCTCGCCTTCCGAGAAGCTGCTCAACAAAATTATTGTCATCTACCTCGATGACATGACTGTTTTCTCTCACAGACGAGAAGATCATGTTTCGCACTGCGGCGAGATATTTGAGAGTTGTCGAGAATTCGGCATCTCCATAAACCCGAAGAAGTCTGTCTTCGCGGTAAAAGAAGGAAAGCTGCTGGGGCTGGGACATGTCATCTCCGAGGAAGGCCTCGCCATTGACCCTGACAGAGCGGAAGCCCTCGTTCGCTTGCCAGCCCCCATCGACAAAAAAGGGCTGCGGTCCTTCTTCGGTCGGATTAACTCGTGCGAAAGTTCATCCCGGACTTCGCACAGGTGATCAAGCCTATGGCCGAGCTACTCAAGAAAGACACACCTTACGAATGGACTGATGAGAGAGAGCAAGCCTTCGAGGAGATCAAGGCCCGAATTGCACAAGCTCCGGTGTTGACCAACCCGGACTACTCCAAGGACTTCATCCTGTATGCAGTGGGAGAACCCGAAAGTTACGCTGCGGTCCTGACTCAGAAGGGAGACGACGGTGAGGAGCGCCCCATAGCGTTCCTGAGCCAAGTCATCTTGCCGCATGAAGAAAAGTACAATTTTATAGAGCGGCAAGTTCATGTTGTCATGAAGTCCCTTCGAAAGTTCAGGCACTTTGTCTCCCAGAGCAAGACCACTGTTTTTGTGATTCACCCGGATGTTCGAAGTTTTATTTTGCAAGGAGAACCGGGTCACAAGAGAGCGGGATGGATTGCCAAGATCCAGGAGTTCGACATCGAAGTGCGGCCCACCAAGCTTATCAGAGGCCGAGCCTTGTGTCAGGAATTGGCCCGAAGCGCTGTAGCCGGCATCTCCGCCTGTAAGTGGGAGGACACGGCGACACGCATCTACCTAGCCGACTCCTTATCGGAGGGGAGTGATTGGACAGATGAACTGGTGAGATTCTTCTGCACCGGAAGATGTCCCGATCACCTGAACGCCTCACAACGAAGGAGATTTCGGCTGGGTGCACTCAAGTACACTCTTCGCCCCGAGGGGCTTTACTTCAGAAACATTGACGGCATCCTGTTGCGGTGCGTCAGAAAATCCGACCAGCCTAGGGTCCTCGGAGAATTTCATTCCGGGATGCCTGGGGGTCACCATTCTTCAAGGCCAACGGCCTTAAAAATAATAAGGGCTGGGTACTATTGGCCCACTACGTTCGCGAGACGCGCATGCGGTCTGCGCTAAATGTGATCAATGCCGAGGTATCCTTGGCCGAAACAGAAAAGCACCCCTGCCCCTTCAACCGATTCAGGCCGAGACTCCGTTCCAGCAATGGGGTCTAGACTTCATTGGGGTGATTTCTCCTAACTCCTCCGCCGGCCACAAGTTTATTCTTACAGCTACTGACTATTTCACACGGTGGACGGAGGCAATCCCGACCAAGAACGCAGACCAAGAAACGGTCATCAGGTTCATTGAGAGCCTGATTACCCGCTTCGGGGTTCCAGAGTCGATTGTAACAGACAACGGTCCGGGATTTGTAGGCGCTGTACTCACGGAGTACACCGGCAGACTTGGCATCTATCACAAAATGTCTTCTAACTACTACCCGCAGGGGAACGGCCTTGCCGAGTCCACGAACAAGAACCTCCTGAAAATCATCCGGAGGACCATTGACAGAAACAAGCGGACTTGGCACTTGCTCCTGAACCGGGCGCTATGGGCGGACAGAGTTGCGTTCAAGAAATCCCTCAGAACGTCCCCCTATGCGCTCGTCTATGGCAAAGAGGCTGTCATGCCATCACACATCGAGATCCCCGCCCTGTGGATGATTGACGAAGACAGGAGCAGCGGAGACCCGGTGGACGACAGACTGTGCCAACTCCTGCCGGTTGGAAGAAGACGAGAGAAAGTGCATACCGGGCCTTCGCGGATCACATTGCAGCCACTCAAGGCTGGTTTGCCAAAGGCACCACTGCCCGAGTTTTCGAAGTCGGGGACCTGGTGCTAAAGTGGGACTCATACAAAGCAAAGCCGGGTAATCACGGGAAGTTTGATGCTCTCTGGGAGGGCCCTTATCAGATTGCTCGGGTGAATCAGTTCAATGCTTACCTACTGCGGGATATGGAGGGTCAGCTCCTGCCTATCCCTGTTAATGGGTTCCATTTGAAGCTTTACCGCTGTTGAAGGTGCCCGAGTGGCCCTTCCTTGTAAAAATTTTCCTTGTGTTTTTTTTATTTTTCCCGGCATGTACAGTTTCCAGTTTTAGCTTTCAATTCGTTTTTCTTCTTTTTTGAGCTTAACTGCGGCATGGGAGAGAAAGACAGACTTCGCAGCGAAGTCCGTCGTTGCCCTCGGGAGGGGCGAAGTTCGGCTATGCAAAGAAAGAAGGGAGAAAAAAGGGCAAAAAATTGACTAAGTGTTGGCCGAAGCCCGACTTCGCAGCGAAGTCGGACTTCGGCCCAACCAAATTGCGAAGTTTGATCAAGAAAAATGCTAAGGCACACTAAAGGGAAGCTCCGCTCAGCTTTGACCGAAGTACGCACTGCGCATACTTTCCGTGCGAAGTACGCATCTGCGCGCAACTTTTGCGCGAAGTGCGGACTCGCAGCGAGTCCGACCGGCCAGCATCAGCGCGAAGTGCGCACTGCGCTCAATTCTCGTGCGAAGTGCGAACTTCGCGCGAAGTTCGCACTTCGCTCCAAGCTTCGGCCGAAGTCCGAACCCGCCCCAGCGTCGCAATGCGCAGTAAGACCAAAGAGCAAAGGTTGCAAAAACGTTAAGTGTTGGTAAAGCCCGAAGGCGGCTAAGACCCAGACTGTGCCCAAACCTTGGGCGCAGCCAGAAAGCAGAACAGTTCAAGCGCGCGCTTCGCGCGAAGTTCGTACTTCGCCCGAAATTCGGGCGAAGTCCGGCTTCGCCGGCAAGGTCGGGCCGCACCCAACTTCGGGCGAAGCCCGGCTGCGCCTTGTTTTCCGGGCCAGTATTGGGACACTGTTTAAAAATAATAATAAAAAATTCGAAAATCCCCAAGCTGGGCCCAAGGCGCGTTTGCAACTGTTTTAATGTGGGTTTCCGCACCGAAGGTTTTGTCTTGAGCGGTGTGCCCAAGTGGTGGCAGCAACGTCAGCCATGGTGCAATCTCCAAAGCAGAATTAATGATTGCACGTTTTTCAAAGGAAAATGCAACAAAAGAAACATGGCACGTCTGCCGGGGCGCGCTTTTTCCAAACATTCTCCTGCGCAACCACCCAAGGATCTTAACTCAGCCGACCTACCCCCTCCTGCGTTGCATTTATGGCGCTGTCTTTATCTAGAAAAGGGGGTCAGAAGCATGCAAACATTCCAGATTGCACAGATTATTCCTCGGACAGTTCAAATTATTCCTGTGATAGCGAAATCTGTTGCAGACAGCCTGAACCTATCATTATTGCTGATTCAGAGAGATGGACAGAGGAAAGAGGCCAGTGTCGGCACGATCCAGTGAGCAGTGAACCGGGGGATTTACCGCGGCCGGGGCGTTTTCAAAGGCGATGCCCCGCCAGAGAAAAAGCCAAAATCCCGAACCAAAAAATTACGAGCGTGGGCAAGCCCCACCACCTCCGGTGAATTACAGGCGGGATATGTGGACGGCTCATTTTCTATGAGCACGACTCGGCTGCGAGCAAATGTGGAGAGGCTGGGGCGACAAAGTTTCGCCCTCCCACCATTTCGGAGCGGCGTACAAATCAAACCTCTTCAGATTTTTGTGCCCTCCTGTCCATCAATGCCCGGAACTGGTAGACTTAATTGTCCGACACTACAGACCAGCTTCCCGGCAAATTTGCAGCTCCAGCGGTAAACCCTTGTTCACGCTGCGCAGGGAGACTGTGCAGCCAGCTTTCGCCCCAGGGCTGGAGTATGACTCCGGCACCATTCTCAGAAAGATAAATCTGGGCGAACAAGCGGGACGCTTCACGCACACCAAGCGAATGAGGGATTTCCTCAATTCGAAGGCTGAACGCCCCGCTTCCGGTTGGACGGTGGCCGACTGGCCCCATGCCCTTGGCGAAATTTCGAGCAAGTATTTATATACCATCCTGGCATGGATTCTCGGCTGCGACTCCGACGAGTTGGTACATCCGTACCGGTGGCGCGCGAGAATGTCTCTGTGTGGAGAATCTTACGAACCGGCGGCGCGAGAGAAGTGGAAAGCGCCCCATCTCTTTCGGTCGAGGCAGACGGCTGGCTTACGCCATTCATTCCGGCCTGTTGAAAATTCAAAAGAGGCAGTCTACCAATTTTCGTTTCAGTTCCGTTCTGGCCTGGATTTGTTTGTACCATCTGCACCCCCAAATGCCGATCCTGAACCTAAAGAAGGTTAACGAGAGGGGAGAACCACAGCCCGTCTATAACTGGACGGATGACTTATACCGGAAAGGGTCCTACTACAAGTTCAACTTCAACTTTCTGGGATTCGTCATGTCAGTCTTCACCGAAAGTGAAATCCCCCGTCCCCCGAAGGAAATGACGAGTGCTTTGATAAATCAGAAGCTCGGGGACGTTTTCAGACTGACGCAGGGGATTGTGGTCAGAATCTACGGATTCAAGGGCAAGCCTTATCTGCTGCCCTATTGGTGTACAGAGCATCTGTTCGGGATGGAGGTTGCCCGGCAGATGGACTATGTAGAAGAGGAGTTCGGCCTAGGGAAGAAGAGAGGACAGATTTTTCAATATCCTCTTTCCTGGGCCAACGTTGAGATTACCGAGGTAGGACAGCATGTCTACCTAGAGCAAGAGTTGTCCCGGGTTGGCCTGGTTTTGCTGCCGCAGCGCTGGAAGTACGACCCCTATGGGATAAGGGGAAGGTTCACACATTTGTGCCCCCGGGCGGATATAACCGAAGATAGATGCGATGTGGTCCATGTGGACCTTGATTGGGAGATTGAATTAATGGAAGCTTCTCCTCCCTGGCAGTATTTCTATTGCGAGGAGGTGACATATGACCCCAAGCGAAACCCGGACCACCACTTCTCATCTCCAGGGTTCAAAAAATTTCTATCCAAGATAGCAGGCCTTAACTGGTCTAAAGAAAAGATTACCGAATGCTGGAAGATGAGATGCCGCACGCAGCACGATAAATCCACAAGGAGAAACCTGGCCGTAGATGACGACTTTTCGGTTCTCTATGACCAGCATCATGACAGCTGGCGGCCGTTCGCATATCAAGGTTACGTTCCCCGAGGCCCCTTTGAGGATTATAAAGGAGGGTCTCCCCTCAAACAGTTGTACACTTCGGCAACTGCCAGCGCAGGCCCGGCAAGTACCCAGGTCGATCCAATGCAGCCCGTGGCTCCCAAGGCGGCGCACGAAAAGGCGAAAAGAGTCAGTCAAGGCAACGCCCGAGGCAATCCCTCAGGCAAGAAAAGCGCCAGCGCCGCCAGAAAACAGACCGGTTGCGGCAGACCTTCTGCAAGTCAAACCCCGGTACAAGTTTACCGTGGGAGCATCAGCGCCTGCTGCACCTGTTTCGTCTCCTTCCCCTGATCCGACCGTTATTCCAGAAGAGAAGAAGCGGAGGAGAGTCGAGAAAATCAGGCGACCTAGCACGATAGTGCGGCGACCGGTCGCGAGCCGCGGCCGCGTCCTGCCGCCGCAGAGGCAGTTCCTTTGGGCAGTCCCAAGTCAGCCGCCGAGACAAGAAGCGAAGACATCCACCCGGCATCGGCTCAGGCGGAGCCCGCAGGTACGTTTGCTGCCCCTGTCTCTTTAGTCTCACCAAGTCCTACTCCCACTCCGTCTCCCGCTCAATCTGAGCGGGCCATGACCACATCCTCCTCTCCGTCTCCGCGCCCTTCTAGCGGCCCCCATTCTTTTGATCAGTTTGCTCAGAACCCTAACGTCTCTCTTTCTCTGAGCACAACTCCAAACCCTTCGCCTGAGGCTAGTGCTGAGGCTGTCCGTTCACCGTCACATCCCCCGTCTCAGCCACTTCAAACCCTCGCAGTATCAGCCATTCCCATCTCCATTTCCCGGTCGCCCCCACAAGCGACCGATTCTTCCAAAGTCTGTCCGGTTCCTCCTGGTCCCATCCCCGCAGGAGAGACGTCTCAGCAGAACCCTAGGCTGGGGGAACCAGATTTCATGGACGACCTCCAGAATACAGACGACTTGCCCCTGGCAACAAGGGCTGTACAGTGTTCTGTTTCTTTCCTCCAGAACCTGAAGCGGAGGAGACATGAAGAGATAGCCGCCCCGGTAAAACGCGCCAAGTACGATTTTGAGAGGAGAGTGCTTACAACAGAGAAGATAATCCCAATAGTGAAGAAGCCTCTCCGGGGAAATGACTAGGGCGGACTACGAGCTCCGGACAAAGGAGAAGAGCTTTGACGACATCAACAAGCGGTATGAGATTCGGACAATCATGCGCAAAGGCGATAATCTCTTTGTCAAGAGTACGGAGGAGCGGGGAAGAGCTTTTCGGGTTGCGGGATAAAGTAAGGCAGCTTGAAGAGGACTGTCTAGGTCCATCGAGCAGGCTGGAAGCGGCGCGGCAAGAAAGAGATGAACTCAAAGCCCAGCTGGCCGCTTCTCAGCAACAAGCCGCAACCGAAAAGAAAGCAGCCTCGGAGCAGATTTCTCGGCTCCAGGAGTCTTTGAAGCAAGCGCAGTCGCAACTTGCAGAGAGAGCATCTCAAGCGACCGCCTTTTCAAAGACAAAAGTTAAGGAGATGCGGGCTGGTTTGCTGCGGGAATGCAAGCCCCACACCTTCAAGGCGATGGCAGTCCTGGATTTCGCATCCAGGATTCAAGAAGTTTCTGCCCAGGGAAAGCCTGTGGTAGAGGAGGCCGAGCGCCAGGCGAAGCAATGGCTGGACCTGGCGGTAAATCTTCAGGAGCGCGAGCGCAACGGCCTCCAATTTTCTCCCGTGTCCTCATTCGCTGCAGAATGGGCAGGTGCAAGGGTGACCTTGCACAAATATTTCAAAAAAGTTGAAGAGGTGAGAGTGGCCAGACGAATGCTAGACGCATTCACGCATGAAAGGGATATCTGTCTGGCCCCCTTTCACGCTCTTTCAGAACTAGGGTGCCCAAGTTTTGTTGAGAATGGCGAGCTCCTCACCCTAGATCGGGTAAAAAGAAATTGGCAGTCCTTTGAAGCAGATACAGCTGAAATTGATAGCTGGGTGAGCCAATTCAAGACAGTCGAGTCACTCGAGATGGTGTCCAAATATTCCAAGATCCGCTCCTATTTCCGGGAGTTAGAAAAAAGGTACCTCACCATCGACACTGCACGCGGTCGTTGCTTTCCACGGAGCATTAGAAGATATAGGCGACCGCAAGCCATTCGAAGCAGAAGCTTGGCGCTCAGCCCAAGCAGCATACACTCGCATCTGCGAGGCAGAAGCAGGAGATGGAGAGCTTTCGGAAGGCATTTCTGAGGGGGCAACTGACAAAGATGAATATGAAGAACAGTTGCCGCAAGGAGAACGATTAGAGCAGCAAAAGGCAGGGGAGGCAAGTTCCTCTGCACCCAAAGGATGAAGGCATGGATTCTTTGCGCCGAGGCGAGCTCGACACCCCGCGAGCCGCCAGAAATGTTGTCACATTTTGCACGGGGTGCAATGTCTTCAATGTTGTAAAGTAACAGTGCTGCTCTTCTTTTCCCTCTTCCCCCATCTTTCTTCCTTCTTCTCTCCCTTTCCTTTTCTTTCCCGCATTCTCTTTCTTTCCCCCCTTTTTCTTGGAGTCCCCCGAGTTGATTTTTCAACTTTCCAGCAGGTTACCCAAGAAATTGGCTAAGTCTGGGTGCGAAGTTCGCACTTCGCCCAGTCTGGGTGCGAAGTGCGCACTTCGCCCAGTTTTGGTGCGAAGTGCGCACTTCGCCTAGTTTTGGTGCGAAGTGCGACTTCGCCCCTCTTTCTGAGCGCACCTTGCAAGCGCGGACGGAAGCGGCGACAAAGAAGAATGATAAGTGCCGGAGCGAGTCCGTACGGCGGCGGACACCGGTGTTCACTGTGCGCGGTCCGACTTCTCGGCGAAGTCGGAATGCGCCCTTGACGAGTGTACGGTAGGGGAACAAACCCGGAATTTGACCAAGGCGTGAAGGCCTTCCCGACTACATTGTTTTCTGCCCGCGCATCCCAAGGAGCTCCGATCCCAAGCGAAGATGGATAGACTGCCCTCTAAGGCAGACATGTGTCAAACAGCATCTTCCTTCATCCGACAAGTGTCCAGCTTCGGGATTCGAACCAAGACGTGCCGAGCAAAAGGACGAGCATGGGCTGCACTGCCTGTGCCAGTAGCCTCATTCAAAGCTGATCTGAGGTTCCACCTGCTCCAGCTACCAGCGTACCTGCCGACTTGAAGATTCTACCCAGCACTCCGTCACGTAGCTGTCCAGCTCCCAGGATGACCATCTTTGCGGGTACAGTCCGGTCCGACAAAAGGTCAGCATTTGCAGCTCTTTCGCCGCTTCTGTCAGCTTATGTTTGACTGGGACTCTGTGCCCATTAATGTAACGGGAGGGACTCGGGCTATAAAAGCCCACCATGAATTCATTGTAAAGGGTGGAAGGGGAATGTTTGTTAGGGAACCACTGTGCCCATTGTAACCGTGCTTCTGCTTATAAATACAATCTGTATGCCTGGTTTTGTTCTGCCGCTTTTATTTCTTTATGCTTATGCTTTACGCGATTCCGTGTCATGGCTTGTTGATTCATTTCAGCATTTGATGATCGGGCGCCTTTAGCATTATTTACGTACTTTTAATTTTCATATAATAGATGTGGTAGCGGTTCCATCGGTTATGTGTGACGTTGCTGGCCCGTATCACGGTGATTGATGCGATCCCTGCTTGTTAGTTCCTTGTAGGGAATGTTTGCTAGGGAGCCATTGAAGGCTGTGCGGTTAAATTCTCTACCTTACACATATACACGGCTCTCGATATCTCTAGGTTTACTTTCTACCCACTGTCGGTGTACGTATCCGGTGATTGATGCATTGCCGTCTTTGTTAGTTCCTTGTAGGGAATGTTTGCTAGGGGATCATTGAAGCTGTGCATACACTGCTTGTGTATCGGAAGTACGCGTAGGTTTTGCAGTTCTTTGTCATGCTTTGTGTTTGTATGCAGTAAGTAGCGGTGATTGGTGTGTTCCCGTACTGTTAGTTCCCCCCACCAACCTACGAATATATTTGTAATTTCTTTACGTACATTTGTCTCTTTCTGTACATTTATTTCTTTCCTGTTCCCTTTAGCTTAAATCAGAAACCCCCCCCCCCAAAAGGAGCCGGCCTTCTCCGGAGATTGGCTCGGAAGGCATCTCTTCCTTCCGGCCTTTCATGCTGGTGGGCGAATCTGGGCGCATTAACCCAAAATCCTTTCCTCATGGCAGATTCGTAACCAACAGGTGCCACGTCCTCTTGTTCCTCTCTACTGTTTTTTTGACAATCTTCAGTAGATTCTTGTTGGTGGACTCGGCCAGGCCATTCCCCTGCGGGTAGTAGTTCGAGGACATCTTGTGATAGATGCCGTATTTGCTGGTGAACTCCATGAGTACAGCACCTGCGAACCCCGGACCATTGTCTGTAACTATTGCCTCCGGGACCCCGAAACGGGTGATGAGGCTCTCAAGGAACCCAATGACCGTTTCTTGGTCTGCGTGCTTAGTGGGGATCGCCTCTGCCCACCGAGTGAAATAATCGGTGGCTGTAAGGATGAACTTATGTCCCACTGCGAGTTAGGCGTGATGGCCCCGATGAAGTCTAGACCCCACTGCTGAAACGGAGTCTCGGCTTGAATTGGCTGGAGGGGCAAGGGTGCCTTTCTGTTCCTGCCAGCGAACCTTTGGCATTTTTCACATTTAACACAGACCGCATGTGCGTCTGTGAAGAGAGTGGGCCAATAATACCCGGCTCTGATAATTTTTAAGGCCGTAGGCCTCCCAGAATGATGTCCCCCAGGCATCCCGGAGTGGAATTCTCCGAGGACCTTCGGTTTATCTGTTTCTCTGACGCATCGCAACAGGATGCCGTCAATGTTTTTGAAATACAGCCCCTCGGGGCGCAGTACATATCTCAAGGCGTTTAGCCTAAACCTCCTTCTTTGTGAGGCATTGAGATGATCTGGACATCTCCCTGTGCTAAAATACCGCACCAGGTCATTCGTCCAATCACTTTCCTCTGATAAGGAGTTGGCAAGGTTAGTTTCTGCTATCGGATCTTCCCACTGGCAGGCAGAGATTTCAGCTGCAGCGCTTCGGGCCAGCTCTTGGCACAAGGCTCGGCCTCTGATCAGCTTTGTTGGCCGTACCTCGATGTCAAATTCTTGGATTTTGGCTATCCATCCTGCCCTCTTGTGACCTGGCTCCCCTTGTACGATGAAATTCCTGACGTCCGGATGTATCACGAAGACAGTTATCCGACTCTGGGAGACGAAGTGCCTGAACTTCCTGAGGGATTTCATGACTGCGTGCACCTGCCGCTCAATAAAATTATACTTTTCTTCATGCGGCTGAATCACCTGGCTTAAGAACGCTATGGGGCGTTCTTCGCCATCATCTCCCTTCGAGTCAGGACTGAGGCGTAACTCTCGGGTTCTCCCACCGCGTACAGGATGAAATCCTTGGAATAATCTGGATTTATCAACACCGGAGCTTGCGCGATTCTGGCCTTGATCTCTTCGAAGGCCTGCTTTCTTTCGTCAGTCCACAAGAATTCGGCATTCTTTTTTAGGAGTTCGGCCATGGGCTTAATTACTTGTGCGAAGTCCGGTATGAACTTCCTCACGAAGTTGATTTGGCCGAAGAATGATTGTAACCCCTTCTTGTCGACTGGGATGGGTAAGCGGAGAAGGGCTTCTGCTCTGTCAGGATCCACTGCAAGGCCTTTCTCAGAAATGACATGTCCTAGCAGCTTACCTTCCTTTACCGCGAAGACTGACTTCTTCGGGTTGATGGAAATGCCGAATTCACGACATCTCTCAAATATTTGCCGCAAGTGGGAAGCATGGTCCTCTCTCTTGTGAGAAAATACAGTCATATCATCCAAGTAGATGACAATGACCTTGTTGAGCAGCTCCCGGAACGCCAAGTCCATGGCTCTTTGGAACGTAGCGCCGGCATTAGACAGGCCGAAGGGCATGCGGCGATATGCAAACGTTCCCCATTTGGTGGTGAACGTTGTCTTGTGCTTGATCTTCGTCCTTTACCCATATTTGGTTGTAACCAGAGAATCCGTCCAAGAGAGAGAACCTCAGTGCTCCAGCAACGATGTGGAGGATCTGATCAATTTGGGGAAGCGGATAATGGTCCTTCAGTGAAGCTTGATTGAGGTTTTTGAAATCCACACAAGGCGGATGTCTCCATTCTTTTTCCTCACAGGGACCAAATTCGCGACCCAAGATGAGTGCTTGATGGGGTAGATGATTTTGGCCTCCAGCATCTTCAAGAGCTCTGCTTTCATCATTGCTTCAATTTTTGGGTTCACTGCCCTTTGCTTCTGCCGGAAAGGTCTTGCATTATCTTCCAGCTCTATGGTATGCTGGATCATCTCTCTGTCATACCCCTTCAAGTCCTGGTAGCACCAGGCCACGATATCAGGGAACTCTCCGCATAAAGATCTGATCTGCTCCAGTTCCTTTTCAGTGCAGTCCGTCCCGACCTTGATTGTTTTTCCAGGTTCCAGTTCCAGGTCCACGTACTGCTTGGGGTCTACTTTGATTCTGTGAGGATATTGCCCTATCGTTCTGATCAAAGAGACTCTCTAGGGTAATCAGTCCTTTCGGGACATGATTGTTTTTTAACTGTATCAACCCCTCGTACTGCTCGTCATCAGGGTCTCTACCTTCTATAGTACTTGCTTCGTTAATCAAAAAAAGTGACGATATCCTCGTCACGATCAAACACCTGCCAGTGGGTGTCTTTATCAGGCACAAAAGGCCTGTAGATGGTACGAACCGGCTTCGGCTTTCGGACAGTGTCATCAGCCGGAACGTACTGGCTCCAACAGACGCCAGAATGTCAGCGTGTTTATTCTTCTCACGTGATATGGCTTTGACATTCAAAGAGTCGAATGACTCCATCAGGTCCCAGACACGGTTACGGTACGCCTTGAGGTAATGCTTCTTGGAGGCGCACTTATTCGTAATCTGGTTGCACACCAACTCTGAGTCGCCAAAGATCTGCAAATGTCTCACCCCCAGTCTCTCTGCCTTTCTCAAACCCAAGCACAGAGCTTCATACTCCGCAGCGTTATTAGTACAGCTCCAAGCCAGCCTGTAAGTGTAGTCCTTCTGGATTCCGGACGGGGAAACCAGGAGTACACCCGCACCGGCGCCATTTTTGCATCGGGCGCCATCAAAGAACAACTTCCATAGCTTTTCTGGTGCGGGTCCAACCTCTTTCCTTGCTGACTGGTCAAGTCTTTCAGGCTGGGTGACGGAGTAACAGCCTTGCTCGGTCTCAATCATGGCATTGAAGTCCAGCAAGGAGAACTCATCCTCCACTTGTAACAGCTCAAGGGCCTCTTCTGTCATATCAACCACTACCAGTTCTTCAGTTGTCAGCTGAACCATGCCGTTCTGTGGCTCTTCTCCGGGTATCTTCTCTACTAGAAATGTGGAAGGCTTTTCATTATAGATCTTTAGTCTCCTTCCTTTGAAGGGCACTTCCATATGTGAGTAATCCAGAGACAGATATCCACCCAGCTTTGCAGTGAACTCCCTGGAGAGGCACATGCCGAAGTAGGGTTCCAAGTCGACCACAACGACTTCCTGTATGACCACTATGTCGAGGGCTTTATGCAGTCGGATCGGGATATCCTTGATGACACCAACTGTCTTGACAGGGGTGCCGTCTAGCTGCAGCACACCTTGGCTGCTCCTTGTATATTCCATACCGATCTCTTCGCAGACGGCTCTCGGCATGACAGTCGTGGAAGCACCAGAATCCACCATGCAGTTGTGTACTATATAGCCTTCCATCCGTAATGACAGATAGAAAGGAGGTGGCCTATTTTTCCGGTGGCGGAAACTGTCAGGGGCTGAGCTAACATAGCAGGCTGCGTCGGCTTTCCGTCTTTTATGCTTTTCAAGGATTCCTGCAGCAGATCAACTTGCCCTGGGAGCAAAAGAGCCTCGTACATACTTATCTTCGCAGGGGTCCTCTTTAGCTCATCAACTATATTGTAGGTTGAAGTGCTGGCTCCCTCTATTTCTTTCGCAGGCTCATACTTGGTCCGGTATTGCTGCGTGGCTTCGACTCTCTGTCTCTTCGTCAGCGACGGATATCTCAGCTTCTCTTGAGCTTGTTCTTTTGTTTCGGTTGGAGGCTGAGCTGCGGGGGCTTTCACCGCGGGAGCCTTGAGCGTAGGAAACCTTTCTTTGGCTGCAGGAGGCCACAGTGACTTGTCAGGTGGTAGCCCAGCAGGTTGCGCCTTCTCTCTTCTGGCGTATACCTTCAACGGCTTTGCTTGGGCCGTGGCAGCCTCAATGGGCTTTCTGCCTTCCTTGGTCGGGAGCAACGCGGGATCTTCTTACGGGACGGCAAAGTTGCCTTCATCGTCCAGGATCATGTATGCTTCATCCTCTATGGCGTTGCCCGCCAGGGTCTGAAGATAATGCTGATGCAGCGTGCAACCTTCTTCTGAGTGTGGATCGTTGCACGTAGAGCACCAGTTAACCTGGTCAGAAGTGCCAGGTTGATCCTCATTGGCAGCATTCCTTGCCGGGGGGTGTCTTTGAGCTTGTGCGGCTTGATCTTTTGTTAGCGCCGGAGGAGGATATGGTCTCCTTGGAAGGAACTCCATCTGGGCTTGCTTCTTCTTCATTATCGTCATATCGTTGGACATAGTATGATACCCAGAGGCCAGAGCCCGTACCTCTTGGAGGATTTTATTTTGAATATCATTATCTGCAGGCGCCAACCGGGCCGACGGAGGTATTGCAGCTAATGGCGGGGGTGCAGAATACGCCGCGTAATGAGGGGGGAGCTGGGAGTGCGGGATACTGCGGAGGCGGAGGTGGTGGGTTAGGATAATGAATCTGAGGCGGGCCGTAGGGGTTTATAACTGGTGCTTTGGATTCCATGGCTGCTGGGGGTGCTGACTTGAGGATGATGGCATCACACCAGAGGCCGATGGATACTGGGACTGAGGAAAATTAGGATAAATGGGGGGTTGCACTCTATGTGGGAGTCTGCCTATGGAGATTATGTCTAATTCTGCTTGTTGGGCAGCTTCGTATAGGGCAGGGAAGGTATCGACTCGGGCTATCTTAAGAAGTAGGCAGATATCCGAATTGAAAGACCTCAAGTAATAGTGTGCAGCTTGACCCGCCGAAGGTCGCAGTTCGCGAGGTACTCTTTTCCAAGACCTCGCAAACCTTATGTTGAAGTCTGATACCTCCTCTTGTGGGTGACGTTGGATACTCTGAAACTGATGCAATAATGAAGAGGGGTCGGCAGACTCGTTGCATCCTTTTACGAGTCTGCCTGCCAACTGAGGCCACCCTGTGATAGATCCTTCTGGCAAGGATCTCCACCAATAGAGAAGCTTCCCCCTCAGGGAAAGAGCCAGTTAGACGGGTCTTGACACTCTCATTTGTAATAGAGTGTAGCGCAGCCAAGGCCAGAATGTCCTGGATGTGTTCATATGCCGTTTTGCCGTAGCCATCGTAAGTAGGGATGGCCTTCAAGGCAGCGGGGGGTACAGCCTCTTGTCCGACTAGGGCCAAGGGCCCCGTGGAGTCAACCGCTGGGAAGAGGTCGTCATCATTTTGCTGAGCAACCATGTCTTCTTCCCCTCCGGTCGTGTACTCGGTATCGGTGTCGTCCGAAGATGTAGGTTGCTCTTCAACTTCGGCCTCTTCGATTTCGGTTTCGGATTCGTCTATGCGGGCTTGGTAGTCAGCCAGCCTTACGCGCTCTCCAGGAGCGTTGATGTCAATTTCGTAGAGATCAGGCTGGTTTCCCGGATTCCTTGCTCTCCACCTTCTTGTATGCATGAAGGCGCTTGGACCGGTCTCACGGACTCAGAGAATATTCAGGTACTTGCAGAGTCGCCAGGTGTTCTGATTTAACAGCAATGAAGCGAACACCGATGCTTCGATTCTGTTTTGGGTGGGAAACTTTCGGGTCCCACCGGGCGTGCCAGAGAAACTGTTGGTTACGAATCTGCCACTAGGATAGGATTTAGTGCAATGCGCCCTAGATTCGCCCAGCAGATTGAAAGGCCGGAAGGAAGGAATGCCTTCCGTGCCAATCTCCGGAGAAGGCCGGCTTCCTATATGTTTTCTCAAGTGGTTTTAAGCTCAAAGTGCAGGAAAGAAATTAGAAATGCGGAAAGAAATATAAATGTGATTTGCGTTGGGTGGGGAGGATAAGCAGCACAACAACTATCAATCACCACTACTAACAACAACTAAATAAAGAATACATTACAGAAACTACCAATGTCATTCATTCTATGTATCCTCTAACTATGCATTCCAGGAATACTTAATCATCAAATACCGATATCCAGATAGCAGAATAACAGTAAGCAATAACATAAGCAACATGAGGCAGAAATGCTAAATAAAGGCAGCATAAAGAACAAGAACAGTCAATAGAGCCAAGTGTATCTTGTATTCAGAAGCAAACGTACAGCTACAATGGTTCCCTAGCAGTATATCCCCCTTCCACCCCTTTACAATGATATGGCGCAGCTATTTATAGCGCAATTTCCCCCCGATTACAACTCCGGGCACAGGATCCCAGACCTGACAATAGCTGACAAAGCTGACAAAAGCGGCAAAAGAGCTGCTGATGTTGACCTCTGCAGATAGGGACTGTACTTGCAGCAAGGTCCACCTGAAAACTTGGCAGCTACGTGGCAGTGCGGTAGATGAAACTTTGAGTCAGCTTGAATGCGGGTAGCTGCGGTAGATGAAACTTTGAGTCAGCTTAAATGAGGGTAGCTGCGGTATAATAATTCGGCTCACGCCTGCCCTTTCCCTGTCACATCTCCGTCTCGAATCCCGAGGCTGGACACTTGTCAAAATCTGATAAGGGACGAATCTGCCTTGAAAGGCAGTCTCTCTTTCATGTCCGACTTCGCCCGGAATTGGAGCGCAATTAAACAGCGCAAGGGGGAATCAGCGCAGTTGGGGAGGCCTCCGTGCCTTAGACAGTTTTTGGGCTGCTTGCAACATCCTGCCCGAGTGCGCACAAGTTAGAGGGCGCAGCCCGACTTCGCTGCGAAGTCGGGTTGCGCACTCAACACTTAGCTAGTTTTGCTTACCGCTCCGACTGCGCTCAAAAATGAGAGCGCACCCCGACTTCGCAGCGAAGTCGGGTTGCGCTCTGGTACTTAGAAATTTCAGGATCCGCCGCTTCCCAAGTGCGCACAGAAATGAGAGCGCACCCCGACTTCGCTGCGAAGTCGGGTTGCGCTCTTGCACTTAGCCAAATTTCGGTCATTTTCCGCACTTCGCATCCCCGAGTGCGCTCAAACTTAAGGGCGCACCCCGACTTCGCTGCGAAGTCGGGTTGCGCTCTTAGACTTAGAAATTTTTAGGGACCTTTTGCTCTTTTTTGGGAAATTGACCGAAGAAAGTACAAGAGGAAAAAGGGGAAATGACGGGAATGAAACTGACAGAAGGGGAGAAAGGGGATAGTGGAGAAAGGGAAAGGAGGAGGAGGGAAGGGAGAGCAGCATACTTACAATAAAAATGAAGACATGGCACCCCGTGCAAAATGTGGCAATAGTGCTTTTATAGCAGCGAACTTGGGACGGGCCTTTAATGGAGGGCACTTGAATTTAATACCAGGCGCACGGAGTTGGTGGACGTTGATTTTGTTCTCGGGTGGCCATGCATGAAATCTTCCTTGGAGGCGCCAATATTTAAACTTTTACCCTTTGGAGCACGTCCCTTTTGTACAATCATTTTTGGAATCAGTGCAAATCCTCTTTCCTTTGGCACGTTCCTTGAAAAACGGGCCTTAGTCGCCCTTTCCCTTTGGCACACTTTCCTAGGTCGCTGAGTGGAGAGGAATGCGGCCCGCTTTAATTTTGCACATTTTCTCGAAATCGCTCAAAACTTGAGCGATCCCGGGCGCGGGTCGCTTTGGCGAGCGACGGAGGGCTTTAATCCCTGGGAACAATTACTAACTTCTTTGCCATGCTCGATTTCGCTCGCCAATTGGGGTGCGCTTGGGAGAAGATGCATTGGGCGCGCGACGCCGGGCTCATCCATACTTAGAAAGTTTTTGCACTTATTTCGCTCAGATCCCCTTCTCTCGCCCTTGATCGCCGTCGCCGAAAATGATGAGCGATTCCCGGAATCGCTCAAAATTTGAGCGATCTCGGGATCTCTCGAAAACTTAGACAAATTGGCCACCCCTTGCTTGCTCGAAATCGCCGAAAACTTGGTGGCGCTCCCGGGATCGCTCAAAAAATGGGCGATCTCGGGCAACTTTACTTAGCAATTTTCCTTGTGTTCTCCTTAATTCGGCCATCGCTTGGGAGAGATTCTTGCCGTCGCTGAAAAAACAAAGCGATCTCTGGATTTGTCAAATAAGCGAGCGACGGCGGGCGAACTCCGTCTTTTGCTCAGTTCTCCAGGATTTTTTCTGGCAGGGTAAATAGCTTCTGCATCCACTTGGAATCAAAGATTTCCCAGACCCAGGGATCTGGAGAACAACTTGGCTCAACAGCCTAAAATTAAAACAACTGAAAAGCATATTTACATTCAAGCAAGGAAATAAATTAAAACAGCAGAAAAGAAATTATGTACAGAGGGAACCTCTTGGTGCTTCTCAGTGATGATAGGCTTTCAGATGAAAGCCGTTAACCGGTATCGGGAGGATATGACCCTCCATGTCTCTCAGGACGAATGAATTGAATTGGTTGACCCTGGCAACCTGGAAGGGGCCTTCCCAGAAGGCATCAAACTTATCATGATTACCTGTTTTCTTCTTCCAGGAATCCCATTTCAGCACTAGGTCCCCAATCTTGAAGACCCTGGCAGTAGCCCCTTTTGCGAACCATTTCCGTGTGGTGCCAGCGTGCTTCATAAAAGCCTCATGAGCTTTTTCTCTCTGTTCTTCAAGATGCAACAACTGGGCTAGCCTGGCATCAAGGGGATCCAGGTTGTCCTTTTCATCATCCAACAGCCGAGTGCGGGCATCTCAATATGGGTAGGCAAAACAACCTCTTTCCCGTAAACCAGTGCGTATGGGGATGTCCTGATGGACTTCTTGACGGATATGCGGTCTGCCCACGAGCCCGATCCAGGTACAAGTGCCAGGACCTCTTATTCCTCTCCAGAGTCTTCTTTATAATATTCATCAGGTTCTTATTCGTCGACTCGGCGAGGCCGTTCCCCTGCGGGTAGTAGTTGGATGAAGCCTTATGGTAAATATTGTACTTGCAAGTGAACTCTGTCAGTTTGGCTCCCGTGAACCCTGGACCGTTGTCTGTCACAATCGCCTCTGGGATTCCGAAGCGAGTTATCAAACTTTCCAGGAAGGAGATAACTGTCTCCTGGTCAGCGTGCTTCGTGGGTATAGCTTCGGCCCAGTGGGTGAAGTAATCTGTGGCAGTCAAGATGAACTTGTGCCCTGCAGAGGATTCTGGTGAGATCTTTCCAACAAAGTCTAAGCCCCACTGTTGGAAGGGAACCTCCACTTGAATTGGTTGTAAAGGCATTGGAGCGTTCTTATTCCGACCAGCGAACCTCAGGCATTTCTCACACTTCTAGCAGACTTCTTGCGCATCCGCGAAGATGGTGGGCCAATAATAGCCCGCCTTGATCATCTTTAAGGCCGTAGGCCTTCTCGAAAGGTGTCCTCCCGACATTCCGAAATGGAACTCGTCGAGGACTTTTTGTTTTTCCGTTCCCTTAACACAGCGTAAGAGAACACCATCAATATTTTTGTAAAACAGCCCCTCGGGGCGCAGAACATACTTCAAAGCATTAAGCCTAAACCTCCTTCTTTGTGAGGCAGTGAGCTGATCTGGACATCTCCCTGTGCTGAAGTACCACACTATGTCATCTGTCCAGTCACTCTCCTCTGATAAGGAGTTGGCAAAGTTACCTTCCATCACGGGATCTTCCCACTGACAAGCAGACACCTCGGCGGCAACACTTCTGGCTAATTCCTGGCATAGAGCCCGACCTCGGATTAACTTGGTGGGTCGTACCTCTATGTCGAATTCTTGGATTTTAGCAATCCATCCTGCCCTTTTGTGACCCGGTTCCCCTTGAATAATAAAATTTCTGACATCGGGGTGTATCACAAAAATTGTAATCCGGCTTTGAGAGACAAAGTGCTTAAACTTCTTCAAGGATCTCATGACTGCATGCACTTGTCGCTCAATAAAATTATATCTTTCTTCATGTGGCTGGATTACTTGGCTCAAGAAGGCTATTGGCCGCTCTTCGCCGTCATCTCCTTTCTGGGTCAAGACTGCAGCATAGCTCTCAGGTTCCCCGACCGCATAAAGGATGAAATCCTTAGAGTAGTCCGGGTTTATCAACACGGGCGCCTGAGCGATCCTGGCCTTAATCTCTTCAAAGGCCTGCTTTCTTTCTTCAGTCCAGACAAAATCGACATCCTTTTTTAATAGCTCGGCCATAGGTTTGATGACTTGAGCGAAATCAGGCACGAACTTCCTCACGAAGTTGATCTGGCCGAAGGACTGGAGCCCTTTCTTGTCTACTGGAATGGAGAGTTTCAGGAGAGCTTCTGCTCTATCAGGATCAACTGCTAGCCCTCTTTCGGAAATTACATGACCTAGCAGCTTCCCCTCCTTGACGGCGAAGACTGATTTCTTGGGATTGATGGAAATGCCGAACTCACGACATCTTTCAAACACTTGTTCCAGATGAGAGGTGTGTTCTTCCCTCTTGTGGGAAAACACGGTCATGTCATCTAAATAAATGACAATGATTTTATTTAGCAACTCCCGAAATGCAAGGTCCATGGCCCTCTGAAATGTGGCCCCAGCGTTGGATAAGCCGAATGGCATGCACTGATAGGCGAACGTTCCCCATTTGGTGGTGAACGTCGTCTTGTGCTGGTCCTCGTCTCTAACCCAGATTTGGTTATAGCCAGAAAATCCATCTAGGAGAGAGAACCTCTGAGCTCCTGCGACCACATGAAGAATTTGGTCGATCTGCGGGAGCGGATAGTGATCCTTGAGGGAGGCCTTATTCAAATTTCGGAAGTCAACACAGAGGCGGATATCCCCATTCTTCTTTCTGACTGGGACCAGATTTGCGACCCAAGAAGAATGCTTGATAGGATATATGATCTTGGCTTCTAGCATTTTCAGGAGCTCTGCCTTCATCATAGCCTCGATCTTCGGGTTAACCGCTCTTTGTTTCTGTCTAAAGGGCTTAACCCCTTCTTCTAGTTCTATGGTGTGTTGTATAATCTCTCTGTCATACCCTTTTAGGTCCTGATAACACCAAGCTACAATATCTGGATACCTTTTACACAAGGCCCGGATCTGTTCCAGTTCTTCTGGGGTACAGTCTGTTCCGACCTTGATTACCTTTCCTGGTTCTAGTTCCAGATCCCTGTACTGCTTGGCATCAACCTTGATCCTGTGAGATATGGCTCTATCATTTTGATCAAACAGGCTTTCAAGGGTAATGAGTCCCTTAGGGACGTGGTTATTCTTCAACTGTATCAACCCCTCATACCGCTCGTCATCAGGGTCTCTACCTTCGATTGAACTTGCTTCATGTATCAAGAAATTGACGATATCTTCGTCACAATCGAACACCTGCCAGTGGGTGTCCTTATCAGGCACAAAAGGCCTATAGATGGTATGGACCGGCTTCGGCTTCTGCATAGTGTCATCAGCCGGAACATACCTGGCTCCAACAGACGCCAAGATGTCAGCATGTTTATTCTTTTCCCGGGAGATAGCTTTGACATTCAAGGAGTCGAACGACTCCATCAGGTCCCAGACACGGTTGCGGTACGCCTTGAGGTAATGCTTCTTGGAGGCGCATTTATTGGTGATCTGATTGCACACAAGCTCCGAATCTCCAAAGATCTGCAGTTGTTTGATCCCCAACCTCTCTGCTTTCTTCAAGCCTAAGCACAAGGCTTCATATTCGGCTGCGTTATTGGTGCAACTCCAGGCCAGCCTGTAGCAATAGTCCTTTTGTATTCCAGATGGCGAGACTAGAAGGACCCCTGCCCCGACGCCGTTCTTGCATCGGGCGCCGTCAAAGTATAGCTTCCATAGCTCATTCGGGGCAGGGCCTATGTCTTCTTTTGTTGTCTCCTTCGGCTTCTCAGGTTGGGTGACGGAGTAACAACCTATGTCTGACTCGATCATGGCGTTGAAGTCTAGCAAGGAGAACTCATCCTCCACTTGTAGCTGCTCTATGGCCTCTCCCACCAGGTCCACTTCTGCCAGCTCCTCGGTCATCAGATGAACCGTTTCACTCTGCTGTTCCTCCTCGGGCATCTTCTCAACTAGGAAAGTGGAAGGTTTATCATTGTAAATTTTTACTTTCCTCCCTTTGAAAGGGATCTCCATGTGTGAGTAATCAAGCGACAGGTATCCACCGAGCTTGGCGGTAAACTCCCTCGAGAGGCACATGCCGAAGTAGGGCTCCAAGTCAACGACCACGACCTCTTGAATGACCACGATATCAGGCGCTTTGTGCAACTGGATCGGAATGTCTTTGATGACGCCCACCGTTTTCACAGGAGTGCCATCTAGCTGCAAGACGCCTTGACTGCTCCGCGTGTATTCCATACCAATCTCTTCGCAGACAGCCCTCGGCATGACGGTAGTCGATGCACCAGAATCAACCATGCAGTTGTGTACTACATGGCCCTCCATCCGCAGAGACAAGTAGAAAGGAGGTGGTCTGTTCTTTCCGGTGATTGAAGTAGTCAAGGGCTGAGCTAACACGGGCTGTGGCAGCTTTCCAGCTTTAACAGTCTTCAGAGACTCTTGCAGCAAATCCACCTGACCCGGGAGCTGAAGGGCGTCATACATGCTTATTTTCGCCGGGGTCTTCTTGAGCTCATCTACAATGTTGTATGCCGAAGTGTTGGGCCCCTCTGCCTCCTTTGTTGGCTCGTACTTGGTACGGTACTGTTGTGTTGCCTCAACCCTCTGCCGCTTCGTTAGAGACGGATACTTAAGCTTTTCTCGAGCCTGCTCCTTGGTCTCGGCCGGAGGCTGAGTCGCTGGAGCTTTGACTGGTGGAGGCTTCTCTTTCGTCGGCGGAGGCACAGGTGTTTTGTCGGGAGCTTCCGCAGCGGGTTGCACCTTCTCTCTTCTGGTATACACCTTTAATGGCTTCATCTGGGCCGCATCGACCTCGATTGGCCTTTTCCCCTCCTTGGTCAGCATAGACACTGGGTCCTCTTCTGAGACTGCAAAATTGCGCTCTTCTTCCCGAATCATGTTGATTTGCTCCTCCTGGTTGCTGCCTGCCAAGGTTTGGATATAATGTTGATGCAGCATACAGGTGGATTCCCCGTGAGGGTCATTGCACGTAGAGCACCAATGTACACTATCTGGAGTGCTTGATTCAGCGTTGTTAACAACATTTCTCGCCGGAGGCCTATGAGCCTGGGCTGCTTGATCTCTAGTCAGCGCTGGAGGAGGATATGGTCTCCTTGGAATAAATTCCAGCTGCGCCTGCTTCTTCTTCATAACAACCATGTCATTAGACAGCGTTTGGCAGACAGAAGTAAGCGACTCTACTTGTTGCAGAATTTTGGACTGCACATCAACGGCTTGTACCGGCTGGGCTGGCGAGGGCAATGGTGCCAATGGCGGTGCTGGAGGCAATGCTGGGTATTGTGGAGGAGCGGGAAGTGATGGGCATTGCGGGGCAGATGGAGGCCGGGACGACAGTGGAGTGGGAAAATGCACTTGTGGAGGACCAAATTGAGACACGACTGGTGCGGGATTCCATGTTGGATCGTGGTATGCAGCGGATGAGGCAGATACCGGTGGATACTGTGATTGAGGGAAATCTGGGTAGATTGGCGGCTGCATCTTGTGCGGGAGTCTACCTATGGCAATCATATCTAGCTCTGCCCTCTGAGCTACCTCGTACAACTCAGGGAAAGTGTTTATGCGGGCTAACTTGATGACCAAACTGATGTCCGGGCCAAACGCTCTGACATAGTAGTGGGCAGCTTGTCCATCGGAGGGACGTAGTTCAGGGGGCACTCTTTTCCAGGACCGCGCAAACCTCACATTGAAGTCTGATATCTCCTCTTGCGGATGCCGTTGAATGGTTTGAAACTGGTGCAGCAATGAGGATGGATCCGCGGACTCGTTGAATCCTTTGACTAGCCGTCCGGCCAGCTGAGCCCATCCCGTGATAGCACCTTCCGGCAAGGATCTATACCAGTATAGGAGCTTCCCTCGCAGAGAGAGAGCTAACAACCGGGTCTTGATGCTTTCATTGGTGATGGCATGAAGTGCCGCTAAGGCTAAGATATCTTGAATGTGTTCATATGCCGTCTTCCCAGTGCCATCATATGTGGGAATAGCCTTCAAAGCAGCAGCTGGAACAACATCTTGTCCAACTAGATTGAGGGGTCCAGTGGAGTCAACAGCTGGGAATAGCTCCGGAGCATTCGGCTGAGGATTCGCCATGTCTGCGTCTTGATCGTCTTGATCAGGATCGTGGTAGTTGTCAGTGCTTTCTGAAGCTGTCTCCTCAGTTTCAGTTGTATGCTCAAAAGCTTCGTCTTGATGGGCTTGATAATCGATCAGCCTCGGGTGCTCTCCAGCAGCGTTGATGTCAAGCTCGTAAAACTCAGGCACTTCTTGTCCCGCGTTCCTAGCTCTCCATCTTGTATGCATGAAGAAGCTTTTGATATTGGACCAGTCTTCGAGACTCAGAGAGTATTCAGGTTCAGCAGAGTCGCCAGGTGTTCTCTTTTGACAGCACTGAAGCGAACACCGATGCTTCAATACCGCTTATGGGGTGTGACACTCGGGTCCCACCGGGCGTGCCAGAGAAACTGTTGGTTACGAATCTGCCACTAGGAAAGGATTTTAATCTTTTGCGCCCTAGATTCGCCCAACAGATTGAAAGGCCGGAAGGAAGGGATGCCTTCCGTGCCAATCTCCGGAGAAGGCCGGCTCCTATACTAATCTACTTGGTTTTTTAGATAAGAGTGCTGGAAAGAGATTTAAAATGCAGAAAGAAATGTAAATATCATGTGTTTCAGGTGGGGAAGAACAAGCAACACGATCACAAATTAGCATCCAAACCAACAACAATCAAAACAAAGCATGTAACAGAAACTGCTATTGCGATTCTATCCTATGTATCCTTCATTCAGTATTCCAGGTCTACTTAATTGCCAATGCTGTGATCCAGGATTCAGAATGACAGCAATCAGAAAAATAAATGACACGATGCAGAAATACTTGCAGAAGGCAGCATAAAAGAAAGAGACAAATAGCAGAGCCAAGGATGCTTTGTATTAAAAGAAGTGTTCTGTCACAGCAGAGCTCTCTAGCAATATGTTCCCCCCTCGATTACAATGAATTGAACTGCTATTTATAGCAGAATTTTCCCCCATTACATTGACATTTTCCCCCCAAAACTGGCGGGGCAATCGAAACTTGACCCCTGTCAGATGGCAGAGTATCCCTGGGATTCTGCCTCTTTGCGTTTACAGGTGCTCTGAAAGGGCGTAGTAGTTGAAACCTCATATCCCATTGATGCGGCTGGTACGGCTTGCCCTTTGCAGGCTCTCCGGGGACCTGACATGGTCATGTTGATGGGATGGGGGAAGAGATTTGCACTCACGTGCCATGGATGTGCTTTAAAGGCTCACCTACCCCGTACTCCGAAGTATACTTTCAACTTCGCCAGGAGGGGCTCAGATCCCGAAATTATGCTCGTTTTTTACCTTGGGAGGTGTTCTCTGCCTTAGCAGCTCTAAAAACTGGGGGGAATCCGGCTTTTAAAACTCTCTACTGATCTCTGCCGGAGGTCGCTGAAAAATGAAGAGATGCTCAGAATCGCTGAATAGCGACGGCGATCTCGGGAGTTGGGGCTGGGAGCGACCTCGGGCACAAGCTGGCAAGCGCTCAAAAATTGAGCGATCTTGAGAAATCCTGGTCAGCGACGGCGATCTCGGGCGGACTCCTTGCTGCAAATCGCTGAAAACCTGCAGCGCTGCTGGGAAAGGCGGACGGCGACAGCGATCGCGGGAGCAGGGACACTTGAGTTTTTCCTTTGTTTTTCTTCCCCTTCCGCGCGTCGCCGAAAAATCGCGCGACGTCGGGCGTCGCCGGGCGGCGACGACGATCGCGGTCATGGGCATCTTCCTCCTGCCGTCGCGCGCTAAAAAGCGCTGTGGCGACGGCGACCGCGGGCACATTGATATTAGCCAAATTTGGCTTTTCTTTTGATGGCACTCCCTGTCGCTGAAAAGAAGTGCGACGACGGGCGTCGCTTAGGAAGCGATGGCGATCCCGGTCGTCAGCACTTAAGCACTTTTAAACTTTGCCCCGGATCGCTAAAAACTATGCGCATCGTTGGGGATCGCTCAGCAGCGACGGCGATCGCGGGCACAACCAACACTTAGAAGTCTTCAAGCCTTTTCAATGCTGCTCTTGGTCGCCAAAACAGCTCGCGCTGCCAGGAATCGCCCGGAAGCGACGGCGATCGCGGGCATGGCCATGCCTTAGAGATTTTTGCATTTTTCTTTCAAACAATGCATCCAAATCTGAAGATTGCTCTGGAAACTGGAAACTGAACAGACTGAAAATAGAACATAACAATCTGGAAAATGAACTGAGGAAGGAGGGAGGCAATGACCTGCTCGAAATTTTCAAAATTCTTTTACCCCTAGCAAAATGTGGCAACAACAGGAAGCTCAAGAGTTGATTAAGACAAAGCTGGGTAAGGAGAAACAAGAAAGGCTAGCTCTGGAGAAAACCTTAAGAAAGCGGAGATCATAACAGACAAGCAAGCATCTGTTGAAGGCTTGGTGACTCAGGTACTGAATACAACTGTAGAAGTAAAAGTGGCCAGTCTATTCAGTATAGTACCTGAATTGTATACTACAATCGGACAAGTATGAAAGCAAAGAAGAAATACGAAGCCAAACAGGTAGCCAACATCAAGCAAGGACCATTTATTGACCCAATCATACTGATGATTGAAGCAGGGAAAAAGCCAGCTTTGGTTCATATGGAGATATTGGACCACAAGCTGAATCAAGTCATAGTGGATGGTGGATCAAGCGTGAATGTGATGCCGGAAAGAACATGGAGTATTGGCCAACCCGCATTGAGGTCTCCGAATTTCAGACTATATGGTGCTGATCAATATGGCATCGAAACGATAGGAGTACTGATGAGCCAAAAAGTGCGCATAGCAGAACAGGACTTTGTTCTGGATTTTGTTATAATAGCTATGCAGAAGCCGACATATGATGCATTATTGCGACATGGGTGGTTAAGGACGGCGAAAGTAAACCACAACTGGGAGAAGGAGCATTTGACCTTCAAGAAAGACCAACACAAGTATATGATTAATCTCAAAAACCAAGCAGTAAACCAGGATATTGCAACTTTGGATGAATCAGAAAGCTCTTCATCAAATGGAGAAACTGGATATGAACCAGATGAAGGAGGCATGTTGCAATTGGAAGAATGCACGGAGGATGAGAATGATGACGAAAGAGGCTTACTCCACTGGCAACTAGAAGATTATGAAATATTCTCTCCCCAGTGTTTTTGCATCAACGCAGGAAATGAAGCACAAGAAGATGAGGAGCCCGAGATAGGCGAAGGCAGTAAAAAGAAAACAACAGCAAATAAAGACAAAGAGAGGGAGAAGTGGACATTTCCCAAGAATTTCGCAGAATATACAATGGGGGACGTTGTCATTGAAGACAAGCCAGCTCACCCCATCGATGTTTTGAGGGCAGTTGAAGAACCTGAATCCATTAAATATGAAGGACCCAAAATGATCCAGGTGAATTTGGGAGGAGAAGAGAAAATGATCAAATGCGGAGATGACTGGAATCCGATACTGAAAGCAGCAACATTTAAAATTTTTGCAGACTATAAGGATGTCTTTGCTTGGACATACAAGGATCTGAAGAGAGTACCACCGGAGCTATGTGTGCATAACATCCCATTAATTGAAGGCGCACAACCAATAAGGAGGTGACCGTACAGGATGAACCCAAAGTATGCAACTCTGGTGAATACGAAATAGAGATGTTAGGCGCAGGCATAATATTCAAGGTTACAACAAGTGTATGGGTGTCACCTATTGTGATCACCTTGAAGAGGGAGGCAAACAAAATTCAGATTTGTGTAGACTTCCAAAGCCTCAACGTTGTAACCATCAAAGATCCTTTCCCAATTCCTTTCACGGATTCCATCTTGGAAGTAGTTGGCCACGAGATTTATTCATTTTTGGATAGATTCTCGAGTTATAACCAAATCAGCATAGCGGAGGAGGATAAGCTAAAGACCACTTTTGTAGTAGAGAATGGGATATATGCTTACAATCGTATGTTGTTTGGATTATGTAATCCACCAGCGACGTTCCAACAAATCATATTGTACATCTTCGACAAAATGTCCACAGGAAACTTCAGAGCTTTCCTAGGTGATCGGTCCCTCTATGGCAAGATGCAGGAACATCTGAAGGCATTGGAAGAATGTATGGGCTTGTGCAGAAAAGCTCAGCTATCATTGAATCCAAGCAAATGTGTCTTAATGGTCCCATACGGGAAATTGTTAGGGCATATTGTATGCCAAGAAGGGTTGAAGCCCAACCCAGATAAGATTCAGGTGATACTGCTGATGGAGGAGCCACATGATGTGAGCTTAGTAAAGACCTTCCTAGGGACAGTGGGCTACTATCGAAGGTTCATCAGGAATTATGCACGAACTTCTTATCCACTAGATGCCCTCACACGCAAGGGTGTACCTTTCAAATGGGCAGAGGAGCACCAGGAGGCTTTTGAAGGCTTGAAGGCGCACTTGGTCAAAGCGCCTATCCTATTTTACCCGGATTGGGAAAAAGAATTCCACATACATGTGGATGCCTCAAACTTCACAATCGGTTGCGCGTTGGCTCAAGAAGCGCAATTCGGGTTAGATCAGCCCATATACTTTGCAAGTCGGTTGTTATCTAGAGCCAAAAAGAATTATAGTACAATAGAATGAGAAGCACTAGGGATGGTGTATGCAGTACAAAAGTACAAACACTATTTATTGGCTAACTCTTTTGCTTTCTATGTAGATCATCAGGTGTTGTTGTACTTGATCAACAAACTGACAATCTATGGACGAGTAAGTAGATGGCTCGTCACCCTGCAGGAGTTCGTGTTTCGGTTGGTAGTAAGACCTGGGAAGAAACACGTGATAGTAGACCAACTATCGAGGATTCGCTCCAGAGAACCTGCAGAGGGAGGCATACAGGATGAATTCCCTGACGCACAATTGTTCATGATAAGTGTGATATGAATTTGGTATAAACACATAGGGGAATACTTATCGACAGGAGAGCTGCCAAAGGAGATGACGACGGCTGAACAAAGGAAGGTGATTTTGAAAGCAACACTTTTTACGTTGATTGCAGGTTTGCTATACAAGATGGGAGAAGACCACATTTTGCGAAGATGCGTGATGGAGAATGAAGTACGACAAACATTGAAGGAGGCAC
Organism: Wollemia nobilis; assembly: GCA_028583015.1. NCBI lineage: Eukaryota > Viridiplantae > Streptophyta > Pinopsida > Araucariales > Araucariaceae > Wollemia > Wollemia nobilis. Next base: position 1,055,102 of record JAQPPZ010002189.1, on the reverse strand, counting down.
ATGAAGGATTGGCAAGAGGCCATATGGAGCTAGACGCAACGGCTAGGAAAGTGTTGTTGGCAGGGCTATGGTGGCCTACCCTATATCATGATGCCAAGAACTATGTTAAAGCTTGTGATACATGCCAAAGAATGGGGAAGCCATTGAAAAGGGACTTCATGCCGTCACATCCATCACAACCTCAAGAACTCTTCGAGAGATGGGGTTTAGAATTTTTAGGCCCATTGCAAACCAATCATAAAAGGAAGTGCAGGTATATTGTAGTAGCAACTGAATATCTCAGGAAATGAGTGGAAGCGACCTGATAACTCTGCAAAGAGCACAACTCGATTTCTGTATGAGAAGGTTATCACACGATTCGGAATACCTCTTCAGTTGACAAGTGACAGAGGAGGACATTTCGTGAATGAGATTATTCAGAATTTGACGACGAAATTTAGGATTTTTCATTCCTTGTCAAGTCCGTATTACCCCAGGGCGAATGGGCAAGCGGAGGCGACAAATAAAGTTCTGGTTTCAATTGGGAAGAGCGGTTTCCAGAAATTTTGTGGGCATACAGGACTACCTTCAAATCGACCATGAATCACACACCCTTTCAACTAATATATGAGCAAGAGGCGGTGGTACCGGTCGAATCTTTGGTACCAAGTTTGAGGATAGTAGTAGACAACCGCCTAAATGATGAAGATAGTATGGAGGAGAGACTCATAGCATTGGTGCAGCTAGGCGAGTAAAGGGTGATGGCACAATGGGCAACAAAGATAGCTCAACAAAGACGAAAATATTGGCATGACAAGCATCTCAAGAAGATGAATTTGAAGGTTGGCGAACTAGTGCTGAAATACAATGGGAAGAGAGAACTTAAGCAAGGGAAGTCGAAGACTTTATGGCTTGGACCCTTCCAAGTGGAAGAGGTATTGGACAATGGGGATGTCCGATTGAAGAAGCTGGATGGAACAATTTTCTCCGATGTGGTAAATGGTTCTAAGTTGAAGGTGTATAAGGCACAAGCACAAATAAACGTAATCAAATTAGAAACCTCGAAGGACACTTCTGGTAAAGCAACCGAAGAAGTACGACCAGGTATACGATCTTACGAACACGGTGGGCCAAGTAATGTTGTTCGAGAAGATGAACCAGCCAACCTGGAATGGCTATTTGGAACGGAAGGAGAACCGGTAATCGAACAGGAGGAGTTAGAACCTCAAGAGGGAGAACAAAGACGATTACAAGTCCATGTACAATTTCCAAATAGTGAAGTAGAAGTTCGATTTCGAACCATTTCGCATGTCGCTTCATAAGGACAATACTAGAAGTGGAGGAATATGAAGGTCAAGGACCTCAAGTTCTACAACAGATGGCTTGGGAAACACAAATATTGCAAGAGGAGTATGAGATCCTATGACAATACAATGCACGATTGAGGGAACAAGAATTCAGGAGTTGGATGGAACCATGCAGCGAATGCACCAACAACAGGAGGCATGTAGAGTTGAATGGGCTGACAGAGATCGGGGAGAATTCAGGGGAAGCTCGGATGGCAATTCACCTTCAGCACCATTAACAATCCACCTGAGACACTCTAGGAAGCAAGAGAATCGAAGGCTGCAAGGACATGGACTAGAGATGCAATTCGAAGGAGTAAGGGAGAATACATAAAATAATGCAAGACCCTCGAGGAATAATGCTTTTTCCTCAGACTCTGGTAACTCATCTCCAGCAACGTTGAGAATCCTCCTGAATACTGAAGACTCCTCAAGAACCGCTTCACCATTAATCTGACGTCCTCGAAGACTCCGGAGATTGCTAGAACAAGATGGGACTAGGGAACTGTTGTCACATTTTGCACGGGGTGCAATGTCTTCAGTGTTGTAACAGTGCTGCTCTTCTTTTCCCTCTTCCTCCATTTTCCTTCCTTCTTCTCTCCCTTTCCTTTTCTTTCCCGCATTCTCTTTCTTTCCCCCCTTTCTTGGAGTCCCCCAGTTGATTTTTCAACTTTCCAGCAAAGTCACCTGAAAAATGGCTAAGTCTGGGTGCGAAGTTCGCACTTCGCCCAGTTTTGGTGCGAAGTCGCACTCCCCAGTCTGGGTGCGAAGTTCGCACTCGCCCGATTTGGTGCGAGTCGCCTCGCCCGATCTGGGTGCGAAGTCGCACTTCGCCCCTCTTACGGGCGCACCTTGTAGCGGCGGTCGGCGGGCGACAAAAGAAAAATCAAGTCTTTGGAGCAAGTCCGTACGGCGGCGGACATCGGTTTCGCTTTGTGCGCATTCCGACTTCACACCGAAGTCGGAGTGCGCCCTTGACGAGTGCTTGCGATAGGGAACAAACCCGGAATTTGACCAAGGCATGAAGGCCTTCCCGGCGCACTGCGTTCCGCCCGCGCATCCCGAGGTGCTCCGATCCCAAGCGAAGATGGACGGAGCGCCCTCCAAGGCGGACACGTGTCAAACGACATCATCCATCATCCGACAAGTGTCCAGCTTCGGGATTAGAGCCGAAACGTGCCAAGCAAAAGGACGAGCATGGGCTGCACTTGCTGTGCCAGTAGCCTCATTCAAAGCTGATCTGAGGTTCTACTGCTCCAGCTACCCGCATCACTGCCAGATTGAAGTTACGCCGGCGCACCGCCATGTAGGCTGTCCGGCTTCCGGGAAGACCATCTTGCGGGTGCGGTCCGGTCCGACAAAAGGTCAGCATTTGCAGCTCTTTCGCCGCTTTTGTCAGCTTATGTTTGACTGGGACCTTGTGCCCATTAATGTAACGGGAGGGACTCGGGCTATAAAAGCCCACCATGAATTCATTGTAAAGGGTGGAAGGGGAATGTCTATTAGGGAACTACTGTGCCCATTGTAACCGTGCTTCTGCTTATGAATATAATCTGTATGCCTGGTTCTGTTCTGCTGCTTCTGTTTTTTATGCTGCCTTTCTATTCATGCCTTAGGCTAACCTGTCACGGCTTGCTGATTCATTTCAGCATTTGGTGAGCAGGTGCCTCTAGCATTGCTTGTTTAAAGCACCCCTGTACTTCATTAGTTAAAAGGATACATAGAATGGATGTAGTAGCAGTTCCATCAGTTATGTGTTTTGTTGCTGGCCCGTATCACGGTGACTGATGCGATCCCGTACTGTTAGTTCCTTGTAGGGAATGTCTGTTAGGGAGCCATTGGAGTTGTGCGGTTAAATTCTCTACATAAACACATATACACGGTTCTGATATCTCTAGTTTGCTTTCTACTCTTGTCAGTGTACGTATCTGGTGATTGATGCATTGCCATCTTTGTTAGTTCCTTGTAGGGAATGTTTGCTAGGGGATCATTGAAGCTGTGCATACACTGCCTGAGTATCGGAAGTACACGTAGTTTTTGCAGTTCCTGGTCATGCTTTGTGTTTATAATGCAGTAAGTAGCGGTAATTAGTGTGTTCCCGTACTGTTAGTTCCCCCCACCAACCTCTGGACATATTTGTATTCTCTTTCTGTACATTTGTCTCTTTCTGTACATTTATCTCTTTCCTGTAATCTTAGCTTAAACAAACCCCCCGAAAGGAGCCGGCCTTCTCCGGAGATTGGCTCGGGAGGCATCTCTTCCTTCCGGCCTTTCATGCTGGTGGGCGAATGCGGGCGCATTAACCCAAAATCCTTTCCTCATGGCAGATTCGTAACCAACGGTTTCTCGCGCACGCCGGTGGGACCCCGGTCCCACGTTTGAAGAAGATTTTCTGATCGGTCTCCACACAGCGGCGACGGTGTTTTACGAGCACCTGGTGAGACAAGGAAGTTTCTCACCCCAGACGAATTGAAGCTCCGGTGTTCGCTTCATTGCTGTTCCAAATCTGAACACCTGGCGACTCTGCACGAACAAATCCTCTGAGTCTAGAAGACCGGTCCCAGCACCTTCATGCACACGAGAAGGTGGCAAGCAAGGGATCCAAGAAGCCCGCCTGAGTTCTACGAACTGGACATCAACGCTCGAGGCGAGATCCCCGGCTGGCTGATCCGCGAGCTCGTTTCGACGAAGCCGAGGTGAGATCCAAGAAGAGGCCGAAGCTGAAGTCGGAGGAGCCGAGTACGAAATAGAAGAGGCCGAGGAAGAAGAAGATCCTGCATCCTCGGAAAGTACCGACACTGAGTACACAACCGACGGCGGAGAAGAAGAAGAAGAAGAAATGGCTGCCCAACAGCCGAATGACGATGACCTCTTCCCGGCGGTGGACTCTACGGGGCCCTTGGCCCTGGTCGGACGACAAGCTGTGCCCCCTGCTGCTTTAAAGTCTATTCCCACATACGACGGCTACGGTAAGACGGCGTACGAGCACATCCAGGACATCCTTGCCCTGGCCGCACTGCATACCATCACCGATGAAAGTGTGAAGACCCGTCTGCTGGCCCTTTCCCCGAGGGGAAAGCTTCTCTACTGGTGGAGATCGGCTGCCGGAGGGATCCATCACGGGGTGGCCCCAGCTTGCCGGGAGGCTCGTAAAAGGATGCAACGAGTCCGCTGACCCGACTTCTCTCTCGCATCGGTTCCAAGCTATCCAGAGACATCCTCAAGAGGAGGTGTCTGATTTTAACATTAGGTTTGCGAGATCCTGGAAACGGGTACCTCGCGAACTTCGGCCTTCAGCCGGCATGGCTGCTCACTACTATCTGAGATCCTTCAACTCAGACATATGCCTGCTCGTTGAAGATCGCCGAGATTGATGAGTTCCCTGCGCTGTACGAGGCTGCCCAGCAAGCTGAAGCTGACATTATCTCCATCGGCAGACTCCCGTCCAGAGTGCAGGAGCCCATCCATCCCGACTTCCCCAGATCACAGTATCCTTCTGCTTCTGGTGGTGCGCCGTCCACGTCAGGGCAGCAACCCCAGCAACAGTGGAATCCGGCGCCGGTCGTAACTCCTTACGGCCCGCCTCAGTTGCATTACCCTCACCCGCCGCCTCCTGCTCCGCATTTTCCAGCACTTCCCGCTCCTCCACAGTACGCATCTTATTCTAACCCCCCTCCATTGGCCGCATTGCCTCCACCGGCACAAATGCCGCCACCTGACAGCAGCATCCAGAACACGATTCTACAAGAAGTGCGGGCTTTGGCCTCCGGATACCATGCCATGTCCAATGACATGACCGCTATGAAGAAGAAGCAGGCCCAGATGGACCTCGCTCCTAGGAGGCCATATGCGCCCCCGGCGCTAACGAAAGACAAAGCGCCAGAAAACCAGCCGCAGAGGCGTCCGCCTCCGAGAAATGCTGCTATAGAAGACCCGCCTGGTCCTCCCGACCGGGGTTAGCCAGTGCACTACGTGCAATGACCTGCATTCGGAGGAAGACGCACTTTGCACCAGCACTACATCCAGACCTTGGCCGGCAGCGCTATAGAAGACGATGAGTTGTACATGATCTTGGACGGCGAGGCCAACTTTGCCCTCCCCGAAGAAAATCTAGCGCCACCTGCCAAGGAAGAAAAGAAAGCCGCAGATGCGGTCAAGCCCTTGCAAGTCTACGCGAGAAGAGAAAAACCGCAGCCAGGAGGGCTGCCACCGTACAAGCGGCTGTGGCCTTTCACAGCCCAGGAGAAGGCATCCAAAGATAAAGCTCCAGTCAAGCCTTCTCCGGAAAAGGCTGCCGCTGTTCCAGCCAAACCTCCAGCAAAGGCCCCAACTCCGGCTAAGACTCCGGTACTTCAGCCTCCAGCTGAAACCAAAGAACAAGCCCAGGAGAAGCTGAAGTACCCGTCTCTGACCAAGAGGCAGCGAGTTGAGGCCACCCAGCAGTACCGGACGAAGTATGAGCCGGCTAAACCAAGCGAAGGAGCTAGTACCTCGGGCTACAGCATTGTAGACGAGTTGAAAAGAACACCTGCTAGAATCAGCATGTACGATGCTCTTTTGCTCCCAGGCCAGGTAGATCTGCTGCAAGAATCATTGAAGAATATGAAGAACGGCAGCCAGATGCAGCCCGCTGTCCTGGTTCAACCTTTGACAGTCTCCGCCACTGGGAAGAACAGACCGCCACCCTTTTATCTGTCTTTACGGATGCAAGGGCACATAGTTCACAACTGCATGGTGGACTCTGGTGCTTCCTCGACTGTGATGCCGAAGGCCGTCTGCGATGAGATCGGGATGGAATACACACGGAGCAGCCAAGGCGTGCTGCAATTAGACGGCACCCCTGTCAAGACAGTTGGTGTCATAAAGGACATCCCTATCCGGCTGCACAAAGCTCTCGACATCGTAGTCATCCAAGAGGTCGTGATTGTTGACCTGGAGCCTTACTTCGGCATGTGTCTCTCTCGGGAGTTCACTGCGAAGTTGGGCGGGTACCTGTCTCTAGACTACTCACATATGGAAGTGCCCTTCAAAGGAAGGAGACTGAGAATTTTTAATGAGAAGCCTTCCCCCTTCCTAGTAGACAAGATACCCGGAGGAGAGATGGATTGTATGGTTCAGTTGTCAGAAGAAGAACTGGTGACAGTGGAACTGACCGAGCAAGCTCTCGAAGTGTTACAACTCGAAGATGAGTTCTCGTTGCGGGATTTTAATGCCGTAATCGGGACGGAGCAGGGTTGTTACTCCATTAAACAGCCCGAGAGGCTTGACGTGTCGGCTGCAAAAGAAGTGGGACCTGCACCCGAAGAGCTGTGGAAGCTTTTCTTTGACGGCGCGCGATGCAAGAATGGCGCCGGTGCAGGGGTACTCCTGGTGTCTCCAACCGGAATCCAGAAGGACTATGCCTACAGGTTGGCTTGGAGCTGCACTAACAACTCGGCGGAATACGAAGCCCTGTGCTTGGGTTTGCGAAAGGCGGAGAGGCTCGGAATTAAACATCTCCAGATTTTCGGAGATTCGGAGCTGGTGTGTCACCAAGTTATGGACAAGTGCGCATCCAGACAGCACTATCTCAGAGCATACCGCAATCGGGTGTGGGACCTGATGGAGTCATTCGACTCATTGAGTATCAAAGCGATATCGCGTGAGAAAAACAAGCACGGCTGATATCCTGGCGTACTGTTGGAGCCAGTGCGTTCAGCTGAAGACGTTGTCCGAAACCGAAGCCGGTTAAGTGCTGTCTACTGAGCCTTACGTGCTGATAAGGACACCCACTGGCAGGTGTTCAGTTGTGACGAGGAGATCGTCACATTCCTGGTTAACGAAGTGTGTGTAATCGGAGGTAGAGACCCTGATGACGAGCAATATGAGGGGTTGATACAGTTACGGAATAATCACGTCCCAAAAGGACTGATTACATTAGAGAGTCTCTTTGATCAGAATGACAGAGCAATATCCCACAGGATCAAAGTAGACCCGAGGCAGTATGCTGACCTAGAACTTGAACCTGGTAAAACCATCAAGGTCGGAACAGACTGCACGTCGGAGGAACTGGAGCGAGATCGGATCAGCTGTGCCGGGGAGTTCCCCGACATCGTGGCCTGGTGCTACGAGGATTTGAGGGGGTATGACAAAACTGTCATCCAGCATACCATTGAGCTAGAGGATGGCGCCAAGCCATTCCGACAGAAACAGAGGGCCGTGAATCCGAAGATTGAGGCCATGATGAAGACCGAGCTCTTGAAGATCTTTGGAGGCCAAGATCATCTACCCCATCAAACATTCATCCTGGGTCGCGAATTTGGTGCCGTGAGGAAAAAGAATGGCGACATTCGTCTACGTGTCGACTTCGAAACCTTAACCGAGGCTTCCCTCAGGGACCACTATCCGCTTCCCCAAATCGACCAGATCCTACATATCGTCGTTGGAGCCCGAGAGATTTTCACTTTTAGATGGATTTTCCGGCTACAACCAGATTTGGGTCAAAGACGAAGACCAGCATAAGACGGCGTTTACCACCAAGTGGGGGACGTTCGCCTATCAGCGCATGCCGTTTGGCTTATCCAATGCTGGTGCCACGTTCCAAAGGGCCATGGACTTGGCTCAATAAGATTATTGTCATCTACCTCGATGACATGACTGTTTTCTCTCACCAGCGAGAAGATCATGTTTCGCACCTACGGCAAATATTTGAGAGTTGTCGAGAATTCGGCATTTCTATAAACCCGAAGAAGTCTGTCTTCGCGGTAAAGGAAGGAAAGCTGCTGGGACATGTCATCTCCGAAGAAGGCCTCGCCATTGACCCTAACGGAGCGGAAGCCCTCGTTCGCTTGCCGGCCCCCATCGACAAAAAAGGGCTGCGGTCCTTCTTCGGTCGGATTAACTTCGTGCGGAAGTTCATCCCGGACTTCGCACAAGTGATCAAGCCTATGGCCGAGCTGCTCAAGAAAGATACACCTTACGAATGGAGTGATGAGAGAGAGCAAGCCTTCGAGGAAATCAAGGCTCGGATTGCACAAGCTCCGGTGTTGACCAACCCGGACTACTCCAAAGACTTCATCCTGTATGCAGTGGGAGAACCCGAAAGTTACGCTGCAGTCCTAACTCAGAAGGGAGACGATGGTGAGGAGCGCCCCATAGCATTCCTCAGCCAAGTGATTCTGCCGCATGAAGAAAAGTACAATTTTATAGAGCGGCAGGTTCATGCTGTCATGAAGTCCCTTCGAAAGTTCAGGCACTTTGTCTCCCAGAGCAAGACCACTGTCTTTGTGATTCACCCGGATGTTCGAAGCTTCATCTTGCAAGGAGAACCGGGTCACAAGAGAGCGGGATGGATTGCCAAAATCCAGGAGTTTGACATTGAAGTGCGGCCCACCAAGCTTATCAGAGGCCGAGCCTTGTGTCAGGAATTGGCCCGAAGCGCTGTAGCCGGCATCTCCGCTTGTAAGTGGGAGGACACGGCGACACGCATCTACCTAGCCGACTCCTTATCGGAGGGGAGTGATTGGACGAGATGAGCTGGTGAGATACTTCGCACCGGAAGATGTCCCGATCACTGAACGCCTCACAACGAAGGAGATTTCGGCTAGGTGCACTCAAGTACACTCTTCGCCCCGAGGGGCTTTACTTCAAAAACATTGACGGCATCTGTTGCGGTGCGTCTTAAAATCTGACCAGCCTAGGGTCCTCGGAGAATTTCATTCCGGGATGCCTCGGGGTCACCATTCTTCAAGGCCAACGGCCTTAAAAATAATAAGGGCTGGGTACTATTGGCCCACTTTGTTCGCAGACGCGCATGCGGTCTGCTCTAAATGTGATCAATGCCAGAGGTTTGCCGGCCGAAGCAGAAAAGCACCCCTGCCCCTTCAGCCGATTCAGGCCGAGACTCCGTTCCAGCAATGGGGTTTAGACTTTATTGGGGTGATTTCTCCTAACTCCTCTGCCGGCCACAAGTTTATTCTTACGGCTACCGACTATTTCACGCGGTGGACAGAGGCGATCCCGACCAAGAACGCGAGACCAAGAAACGGTCATCAGGTTCATTGAGAGCCCGATTACCCGCTTCGGGGTTCCGAGTCGATTGTGACGGACAACGGTCCGGGATTTGTAGGCGCTGTACTCACGGAGTACACCGGCGGACTTGGCATCTATCACAAGATGTCTTCTAACTACTACCCGCGAGGGAATGGCCTTGCCGAGTCCACTAACAAAAACCTCCCGAAGATCATCCGGAGGACCATTGTGAGAAACAAGCGGACTTGGCACTTGCTCCTGAACCGGGCGCTGTGGGCGGACAGAGTTGCGTTCAAGAAATCCCTAAGAACGTCCCCCTATGCGCTCGTTTACGGTAAAGAAGCTGTCATGCCATCACATATTGAGATCCCTGCCCTGTGGATGATTGACGAAGACAGATGCAGCGGAGACCCGGTGGACGACAGACTGTGCCAACTCCTGCAGTTGGAAGAAGACAGAGAAAGTGCATACCAGGCCTTCGCGGATCACATTGCGGCCACTCAAGGCTGGTTTGCAAAAGGCACCATTGCCCGAGTTTTCGAAATCGGGGACACAGTGCTGAAGTGGGACTCATACAAAGCAAAGCCGGGTAATCACGGGAAATTTGATGCTCTCTGGGAGGGCCCTTATCAGATTGACCGGGTAAACCAGTTCAATGCCTACATGCTGCGGGATATGGAGGGTCAGCTCCTGCCTATCCCTGTTAACGGGTTCCACTTGAAACTTTACCGTGTTGAAGGTGCCCGAGTGGCCCTTCCTTGTAAAAAATTTCCCTCATGTTTTTCCATTTCTCGGCATGTACAGTTTCCAGTTTTCAGCTTTTAAATTGTTTTTCTTCATTTTTGAGCTTAACTGCGGCACGGGAAAGTGAGGGACAGACTTCGCAGCGAAGTCTGTCGTCGCCCCTCGGGAAGGGCGAAGTTCGGCTGTGCAAAGGGAGGAAGAAAACGAACAAAGAAAGCGAGAGAAAAAGGGGCAAAAATTCGGCTAAGTGTTGGCCGAAGTCCGACTCGCAGCGAAGTCGGGCTCGGCCCAGCCACTGTGCGAAGCGCGACCGAGAGGAAAGCCAAAAGGGCACACAAAGACAGGCTTCGCCAAGTCTTGACCGAGGATGACTGGGCGAAGTCCGGCGAACTTGCCGGGGGCCTCGTGGAGTGCGAACTCGCGCGAAGTTCGTACTCGCCCCAACTCGGCCGAAGTCCGAACTCACCTCGGTGTTTGCAACTGCGCGGCTTGTCAAGAGCGGTCTAAAGAAAGTGATTAAGTGCGGTCAAAGGCCCGAAGGTTGCAAAGGACCGGATGCGCCCAAACCTTGGGCACAGCAAGAAAGAAGCAAAACAGTTCAAGCGCGCACTTCGCGCGAAGTTCGAACTTCGCCGAAATTCGGGCGAAGTCCGACTTCGCCGGCGAAGTCTGGCCACGCCCAACTCCGGGCGAAGACCGGCTGCGCCTCGTTTTCTGGGCCAGTTTGGGGCAGCGTTTAAAAAATGAATAAAAAATTCAAAAAATCCCAAGCTGGGCCCAAGGCGCGTTTGTAACCGTTTTAGAGTGGGTTTCCGCACCGAGGTTCCGTCTTGAGCAGTGTGCCCGCGCTCTTGCAGTGACGTCAGCCATGGCGCAATCTCCAAAGCAGAATTAATGATTGCACAATCTTCAAGGGAAGGTGCAACAAAAGAAGCATGGCACGTCTGCCGGAGCGCGCTTTTTCCAAACATCCTCCTGCGCAGCCACCAAAGAGCCTTAACTCAGCCGACCTACCTCCTCCTGCGCGGCATTAATGGCGCTGTCTTTATCTAGAAAAGGGGGTCAGATGTTTTTAAACATTCCAGACTATGCAGATTATTCCTCGGACAGTGCAAATTATTCCTGTGACAGCGAAATCTGCTGCAGACGCCTTGAACTTGCAATTATTGCTGATTCGGAGAGATGGACAGAGGAAAGATGCCAGTGTCAGCGCAGTCCAGCGAAAGTGGCGAACCAAAGGATTTACCGCGGCCGGGCGTTTCGGAAGCGAAACCCCGCCAGAAGAAAGTCAAAGTCCCGGACGAAAAAAGTACAGCGTGGGCAAGCCCCACCACCTCCGGTGAATTATTTGTCGGGATACAAGGACGGCTCTTTTTCTATGAGCCTAACGAAGCTGCGGGCAAATGTGGAGAGTTGGGCTGACAAAGTTTCGCCCTCCCACCATTTCGGAGCGGCGTACAAATCCAATCTTTTCAGATTCTTGTGCCCTCCTGTCCACCAATGCCCGGAACTGGTAGACCTAATTGTCAGACACTACAAACCAGCTTCCCGGCAAATTTGCAGCTCCAGCGGTAAACCCTTGTTCGCCTCTGCGCGAGGAGGCTATCCCGACCGGCTTTCGCCCCAGGGTTGGAGTATGACTCCAACGCCATTCTCAGAAAGATAAATTTGGGCGAGCAGGCGGGACGTTTCATGCCAACCAAACGGATGAGGGAATTCCTCAATTCAGAGCTGAACGCCCCGCTTGCAGCTGGACAGTGGCCAACCGGCCCCATGCCCCTGACACAATTCCAGAACAAGTACTTGTACATTATTTTGGCATCTATTCTTGGCTGCGATTCTGATGAGCTGGTACAGCCGTACCAGCTAGCGCTGGCAGAATGTCTCCTATGTGGAGAATCCTACGAACCGGCAGCACAGAGAAGTGGGAAGCGTCCCATCTCTTTCGATCAGGCGGATCGGCTGGCCTACGCCGTTCATTCCAGCCTGGTAAAAATCCGAGAAGAGGCGAGTCTACCGATTTTCGTTTCGGTTCTGTTCTAGCTTGGCTTTGTTTGTACCATCTGCACCCCCAAATGCCGATCCTCGAACACGAAGAAGGTCAACGAGAAGGGAGCACCACAGCCCGTCTATAGCTGGACGGATGACTTATACCGGAAAGGGTCCTACTACAAGTTCAACTTCAACTTTCTGGGATTCGTCATGTCAGTCTTCAGTGAAAGCGAAATTCCTCGCCCCCCGAGAGAAATGACGAGCGCTTTGATAAATCAGAAGCTCGGGGACGTTTTGAGGCCGCGCGGGGAATTGTGGTCGGAATCTACGGATTCAAGGGCAAACCCCATTTGCTGCCCTACGGGTGCTCGGAGCATCTGTTCGGGATGGAGGTTGCCCGACAAATGGACTATGTTGAAGAGGAGTTCGGCCTAGGAAAGAAGAGAGGACAGATTTTTCAATATCCTCTTTCCTGGGCAAATGTTGAGATTTTTGAGGTAGGACAGCATGTCTACCTTGAGCAGGAGCTTTCCCGGATTGGCCTGGTTTTGTTGCCGCAGCGCTGGAAGTATGACCCATATGGAATAAGGGGAAAGTTTGCGCATCTCTGCCCCCGGGCAGATATAACTGAAGATAAATGCGATGTGGTCCATGTGGATCTTGACTGGGAAATCGAAGCGATGGAAGCTTCTCCTCCCTGGCGGGATTTCTCTTGCGAGGAGGTGACATACGACCCCAAGCGAAACCCGGACCACCAGTTTTCATCTCCAGGGTTCAAAAAATTTCTATCCAAGATAGCAGGCCTTAACTGGTCTAAAGAAAAGATCACTGAATGCTGGAAGATGAGATGCCGCACGCAGCACGACAAATCCACAAGGAGAAACCTGGCCGTAGATGACGACTTTTCGGTTCTCTATGACCAGCATCATGACAGCTGGCGGCCGTTCGCATATCAAGGTTACGTTCCCCGAGGTCCCTTTGAAGGCTATAAAGGAGGGTCTCCCTCCCAACAGTTGTACACTTCGGCAACTACCAGCGTGGGCCCAGCAGACTTCCAGGTCGATCCAATGCAGCCCGTGGCTTCCAAGACGGCGCTTGAGAAGGCAAAAGAGTTAGTCAAGGCAACGCCGAGGCAATCCCTCAGGCACGAAAAGCGCCGGCGCCGTCAGAAGGCAGACCGGTTGCGGTAGACCTTCTGCAAGTCAAACCCCGGTACAAGTTTACCGTGGGAGCATCAGCGCCTGTTGCACCTGCTTCCTCTCCTTCCCCTGATCCAACCGTTATTCCAGAAGAGAAGAAGCGGAAGAGAGTCGAGAAAATCAGGCGACCCTAGCACGATAGTGCGGCGACCGGTTGCGAGCCGCAGCCGCGTCCTGCCGCCGCAGAGACAGTTTCTCTGGGCAGTCCCAAGCCAGCCGCCGAGACCAGAAGCGAAGACATCCACCCGGCATCGGCTCAGGCGGAGCCCGCAAGTACGTTTGCTGCCCCTGTCTCCTTAGTCTCACCCAGTCCTACTCCCACTCCGTCTCCCGCTCAATCCGAGCAAGTTATGGCCGCATCCCCTTCCCCGTCTCCACGCCCTCCTTCTAGCGGCCCCCATTCTTTTGATCAGTTTGCTCAGAACCCTAACGTTTCTCTTTCTCTGAGCACAACTCCAAACCCTTCGCCTGAGGTTAGTGCTGAGGCTGTCCGTTCACCGTCACATCCTCCGTCTCAGCCGCTTCAAACCCTTGCAGTGTCAGCCATTCCCATCTCCATTTCCCGGTCGCCCCCACAAGCGGCCGATTCTTCCAAGGTCCGTCCGGTTCCTCCTGGTCCCATCCCCGCAGGAGAGACGTCTCAGCAAAACCCTAGGCTGGGGGAACCAGATTTCATGGACGACCTCCAGAATACAGACGACTTGCCCCTGGCAACGAGGGCTGTAGAGTATTCTGTCTCTTTCCTCCAAGACATGAAGCGGAGGAGACATGAAGAGATAGCCGCCCCGGCAAAACGCGCAAAGTACGATTTCGGGAGGAGAGTGATTACAACAGAGAAGATAATCCCAAAAGTAAAGAAACCTCTCCGGGGAAATGACCGGGGGCGGACTACGAGCTCCGGACAAAGGAGAAGAGCTTTGACGACATTAACAAGCAATATCAGATTCGATCGATTATGCGCAAAGGCGATAATCTCTTTGTCAAAAGTACGGAGGAGCGGGGAAGAACTTTTCGGGTTGCGAGGATAAAACAAGGCAGCTTGAAGAGGACCTCTCTAGGTCCACTGAGCAACTAGAAGCGGCGCGGCAAGAAATAGATGAACTCAAAGCCCAGCTGGCCGCTTCTCAGCAACAAGCCGCAACCGAAAGAAAGCAGCCTCGGAGCAGATTTCTCAGCTCCAAGAGTCTTTGAAGCAGGCGCAATCGCAACTTGCAGAGAGAGCATCTCAAGCGACGGTCTTTTCAAAGACAAAGGTTAAGGAGATGCGGGCTGGTTTGCTGCGGGAATGCAAGCCCCACACCTTCAAGGCGATGGCAGTTCTGGATTTTGCATCCAGAATTCAAGAAGTTTCTGCCCAGGGAAAGCCTGTGGTAGAGGAGGCCGAGCGCCAGGCGAAGCAATGGCTGGACCTGGCGGTAAATCTTCAGGAGCGCGAGCGCAACGGCCTCCAATTTTCCCCCGTGTCCTCATTCGCTGCAGAATGGGCAGGTGCAAGGGTGACCTTGCACAAATATTTCAAAAAAGTTGAAGAGGTGAGAGTTGCCAGACGAATGCTTGATGCATTCGGACATGAAAGAGATATATGTCTGGCTCCCTTTCACGCTCTTTCTGAACTTGGGTGCCCAGGTTTTGTTGAAAATGGTGAGCTCCTCACCCTAGATCGGGTGAAAAGGAATTGGCAGTCCTTCGAAGCAGATACAGCTGAAATTGACAGCTGGGCTGAGCCAATTCAAGACAGTCAGGTCACTCAGATGGTGGCCAAATATTCCAAGATCAGCTCCTACTTCCAGGAGTTAGAAAAAAGATACCTCACCATCGACCTGCATGCGGTCGCTGCTTTCCACGCAGCATTAGAAGATGCAGCTGACCGCCGGCCATTTGAAGCAGAAGCTTGGCGCCCAGCCCAGGCCGCGTACGATCGCATTCGCGAAGCAGAAGCAGGAGATGGAGAGCTTTCGGAAGGTAACTCTGAGGGGCAAGCGACAAAGATGAATCTGAAGAACAGTTGCCACAGGGCGAACAGCTAGAGCGGCAAAAGGCAGGGGAGGTAAGTTCCTCTGCACCCAAAGGATGAAGGCATGGATTCTTTGCGCCGAGGCGAGCTCGACACCCCGCGAGCCGCCAGAAATGTTGTCACATTTTGCACGGGGTGCAATGTCTTCAGTGTTGTAACAGTGCTGCTCTTCTTTTCCCTCTTCCTCCATTTTCCTTCCTTCTTCTCTCCCTTTCCTTTTCTTTCCCGCATTCTCTTTCTTTCCCCCCTTTCTTGGAGTCCCCCAGTTGATTTTTCAACTTTCCAGCAAGTCACCTGAAAAATGGCTAAGTCTGGGTGCGAAGTTCGCACTTCGCCCAGTTTTGGTGCGAAGTGCGCACTTCGCCCAGTCTGGGTGCGAAGTCGCACCGTGAGGGCGATCGACTTCGCCCCTCTTACGGGCGCACCTTGTAGCGCAGCGGTGGCGGTGACAAAAGAAAAATCAAGTCTTTGGAGCAAGTCCGTACGGTGGCAGACATCAGTTTTCGCCTGTGCGCATTCCGACTTCACACCGAAGTCGGAGTGCGCCCTTGACAGTGCTTGCGATGAGGGAACAAACCCGGAATTTGACCAAGGCATGAAGGCCTTCCCGGCTGCACTGCGTTCTGCCCGCGCATCCCGAGGTGCTCCGATCCCAAGCGAAGATGGACAGACTGCCCTCCAAGGCAGACACGTGTCAAATAGCATCATCCATCATCTGACAAGTGTCCAGCTTCGGGATTAGAGCCGAAACGTGCCAAGCAAAAGGACGAGCATGGGCTGCACTGCCTGTGCCAGTAGCCTCATTCAAAGCTGATCTGAGGTTCTACCTGCTCCAGCTACCCGCATCACTGCCAGATTGAAGTTACGCCCAGCGCACCGCCATGTAGGCTGTCCGGCTTCCGGGAAGACCATCTTTGCGGGTACGGTCCGGTCCGACAAAAGGTCGGCATTTGCGGCTCTTTCGCCGCTTTTGTCGGCTTATGTTTGGTGGGACCTTGTGCCCATTAATGTAACGGGAGGGACTCGGGCTATAAAAGCCCACCATGAATTCATTGTAAAGGGTGGAAGGGGAATGTACGTTAGGGAACTACTTGTGCCCATTGTAACCGTGCTTACGCTTATGAATATAATCTGTATGCACGGTTGCATTACTTGCTATACATTTTTTATGCTTGCCTTTCTATTCATGCCTTAGGCTAACCTGTCACGGCTTGCTGATTCATTTCAGCATTTGGTGAGCAGGTGCCTCTAGCATTGCTTGTTTAAAGCACCCCCTGTACTTCATTAGTTAAAAGGATACATAGAATGGATGTAGTAGCAGTTCCATCAGTTATGTGTTTTGTTGCTGGCCCGTATCACGGTGGTCGATGCGATCCCGTACTGTTAGTTCCTTGTAGGGAATGTACGTTAGGGAGCCATTGGAGCTGTGCGGTTAAATTCTCTACATAAACACATATACACGGTTACGATATCTCTAGTTTGCTTTCTACTCTTGTCGGTGTACGTATCCGGTGATTGATGCATTGCCATCTTTGTTAGTTCCTTGTAGGGAATGTTTGCTAGGGGATCATTGAAGTTGTGCATACACTTGCTGAGTATCGGAAGTACACGTAGTTTTTGCGGTTCCTGGTCATGCTTTGTGTTTATAATGCGGTAAGTAGCGGTAATTAGTGTGTTCCCGTACTGTTAGTTCCCCCCACCAACCTCTGGACATATTTGTATTCTCTTTCTGTACATTTGTCTCTTTCTGTACATTTATCTCTTTCCTGTAATCTTAGCTTAAACAAAACCCCCCGAAAGGAGCCGGCCTTCTCCGGAGATTGGCTCGGGAGGCATCTCTTCCTTCCGGCCTTTCATGCTGGTGGGCGAATCTGGGCGCATTAACCCAAAATCCTTTCCTCATGGCAGATTCGTAACCAACAGGAACCGCGTCATAATTTGGCTACCAATAGCGAATATCAGATAAGTAGAGAACAAGCAACCAATATTCTGTGGCAGGATTTCAGAGAGGTACCCGAACAGCCAGGATATGGAGGATGGCTGAAGACTCAAGTGAGGATGAGAATCAACCTCGGGACCCTGATATACCATATGCCAGCCCCAACCCGGACCGAAGGAGACAAAGGGATGAGCTCCAAAGTCAATGTGCATGGGTTCGATTCCTCAAAATAGCACAAGTGATTGAAGATGAGGAGTCACTCAGTCTACAAGACGAAGAAGACGGAAGAATGAGTCACTCGTTGCGTAACGAGGGTGCGGTACCAGGAAGACCAACTGAATGTTGGCAAAGAGCAACATACGAAGAATTAATGCAAAGACCGACCGAGTGTCGGGAAGTGGCAACCTATCAATTGGCTGCAATGGACTTATGCAAACATCGAAGAGAAGTGCGACAATTGCAAAGAAGGGTTCAAGAAACCTTAGATTAGCCAATTAATACTACAGGAGAAGGGAATGATTCAGGTACGGATTCAGCCTTCTCAGATCAGTACAGGGAAGCCTTAGCCCTATGTGCACCACAGAGACGCTTTGAAGAAGTGAGGTGGAGACGAAGATTGATAAGGGTAGACAGAAGGTTAAGAATCTTAAGCCAAATGACACTTGAGAATCAAGCGCACGTAGAACCAAGTATGCGAGCGGAACTTATGGATCAAGCCCGAACTTATGGCTCCTCCATGCTCATCACGTTTCGTATTTTGTTGAGATCGATCTTCAAACCCTCTTTATAGACATGTCCAAGCAACTTCCCAAATGGCACTAGCAGTTTGCCCTTTTCCGGGTTCAAGGACAACCTTGCATTCATACACAATGTCATGCATTCCTCCAATGCCTTCAAGTGTTCATATTTTCTCTCGTGCAACAAACAATCGTCCAAGAACACTTTAAATTTGCTTTTGGACATTTGTTCAAAAATGTACAAAATGCCTGAACTTTCGGAGGGATTTCATGACAGCGTGAACCTACCGCTCTATAAAGTTGTACTTTTCTTCATGCGGCTGAATCACTTCGCTCAGGAACGCTATGGGGCGCTCCTCGCCATCGTCTCCCTTCTGAGTTAGGACTGCGGCGTAACTTTCCGGTTCTCCCACTGCATAGAGGATGAAGTCCCTAGAGTAGTCCGGGTTTATCAACACCGGAGCTTGCGCGATTCGAGCCTTGATTTCCTCGAAGGCTTGCTCTCTCTCATCAGTCCATTCGTAAGTTGTATCTTTTTTCAGCAGTTCGGCCATAGGCTTGATCACCTGTGCGAAGTCCGGGATGAACTTCCGCACGAAGTTAATCTGACCGAAGAAGGACTGCAGCCCTTTTTTATCAATTGGGGCTGGCAAGCGAAGGAGGGCTTCTACTCTGTCAGGGTCAATGGCGAGGCCTTTCTCGGAGATGACATGTCCCAGCAGCTTTCCTTCTTTTACCGCAAAGACAGACTTCTTCGGGTTTATAGAAATGCCGAATTCTCGACACCTCTCAAATATTTTCCGCAGGTGGGAAACATGATCCCCTCTTTGGTGAGAGAAAACAGTCATGTCATCAAGGTAGATGACAATGATCTTATTGAGCAGCTCTTGGAAGGCCAAGTCCATGGCCCTTTGGAATGTGGCACCAGCATTGGATAAGCCGAAAGGCATGCGCTGATAGACGAACGTCCCCCATTTGGTGGTGAACGCCGTTTTATGCTGGTCCTCATCCCTGACCCAAATCTGGTTGTAGCCGGAAAATCCATCTAAAAGTGAGAATCTCTGGGCTCCAGCAACGATGTGTAGAATCTGGTCAATTTGGGGAAGCGGATAGTGGTCCTTGAGGGAAGCTTGATTCAGGTTTCTGAAGTCGACACAGAGACGAATGTCGCCATTCTTTTTCCTCACAGGCACCAAATTCGCGACCCAGGATGAATGTTTGATGGGGTAGATGATTTTGGCCTCCAGCATCTTCAAGAGCTCTGCTTTCATCATGGCCTCAATTTTTGGATTTACGGCCCTCTGCTTCTGACGGAATGGCTTGGCGCCATCCTCTAGCTCAATGGTATGCTGGATCACATTTTTGTCATACCCCTTCAAATCCTCGTAGCACCAGGCCACGATATCGGGGAACTCTCGGCACAGTGATCTGATCTGCTCAAGTTCCTCCGACGTGCAGTCCGTCCCAACCTTGATAGTTTTACCAGGTTCAAGTTCCAGGTCGGCATACTGCTTCGGGTCTACTTTGATCCTATGAGATATTGCTCTGTCATTCTGATCAAATAGACTCTCCAATGTAATTAGTCCTTTTGGGACATGATTATTTTTTAACTGTATCAACCCCTCATATTGCTCGTCATCAGGGTCTCTACCTTCGATTGAACCAACTTCGTTAAAACCAAAAATGTGACGATCTCCTCGTCACAATCGAACACCTGCCAGTGGGTGTCCTTATCAGGCACAGAAGGCCTGTAAATAGTGCGAACCGGCTTCGGTTTCTGGACAACGTCATCAGCCGGGACGTACCTGGCTCCAACAGACGCCAGAATGTCAGCGTGTTTGTTTTTCTCCCGTGATATCGCCTTGACATTCAACGAGTCAAACGACTCCATCAGGTCCCACACCCGGTTGCGGTACGCCTTGAGATAGTGCTGTTTGGAGGCGCACTTATTCGTAACCTGGTGACACACCAGCTCTGAATCTCCAAAGATCTACAGGTGTTTGATTCCCAGCCTCTCCGCCTTTCGCAAACCCAAGCACAGGGCTTCGTACTCCGCCGAGTTGTTAGTGCAGCTCCAGGCCAGCCTATAGGTATAGTCCTTCTGGATCCCGGTTGGAGAAACCAGAAGCACCCCTGCATCGGCGCCATTTTTGCATCGCGCGCCATCAAAGAAAAGCTTCCACAGCTTCTCAGGTGCAGGTCCCACTTCCTTTGCAGCTAACTTGTCAAGCCTCTCGGGCTGTACAATGGTGTAACAGCCCTGCTCTATCTCAATTACGACATTGAAATCCCGCAAAGAGAACTCATCTTCAAGCTGTAGCACTTCGAGGGCTTGCTCTGTCAGCTCTACTGTCACCATTTCTTCCTTCGACAGCTGGGCCATGCAGTCCGACTCTTCTCCGGGTATCTTCTCTACTAGGAAGGTGGAAGGCTTCTCATTAAAGATTTTCAGTCTCCTTCCTTTGAAGGGCACTTCCATGTGTGAGTAGTCTAGAGACAGGTACCCGCCCAGCTTTGCAGTGAACTCCCGGGAGAGACACATGCCGAAGTAGGGAGCCAAGTCAACAACCACGACCTCTTGGATGACCACGATGTCGAGAGCCTTATGCAGCCGGATAGGGATGTCCTTTATGACACCAACTGTCTTGACAGGGTGCCGTCTAATTGCAGCGAGGCCTTGGCTGCTCCTTGTGTACTCCATCCCGATCTCGTCGCAGACGGCTTTCGGCATAACAGTCGTAGAAGCGCCAGAGTCCACCATGCAGTTGTGTACTATGTGCCCTTGCATCCGTAAAGACAGATAGAAGGGAGGCGATCTGTTCTTCCCAGTGGCTGAGACTGTCGAAGGTTGAACTAGGACAGCGGGCTGTATCTGCTTGCCGTTCTTCATGTTTTTCAGAGATTCTTGTAGCAGATCCACTTGGCCTGGGAGCAGAAGAGCATCGTACATGCTGATTCTAGTGGGTGTTCTTTTTAACTCGTCTACTATGCTGTAGCCCGAGGTGCTAGCTCCTTCTGCTTCTTTTGCCGGCTCATACTTCATCCGTGCATCGCTGGGTGGCCTCAACTCTCTGTCTCTTGGTCAGAGACGTGTACTTCAGCTTCTCCTGTGCTTGTTCTTTGGTTTCAGTTGGAGGCTGAGGTACGGGAGCTTTAGCCGGAACTGGAGCTTTCGCTATAGGAGGCTTGGTTGGAACAGGGGCTGCCTTTACCGGAGGAGGCTTGGTTGGAGCTTTGTCTTTGGATGCCTTCTTCTGGGCTGTGTAGGGCCACAGCCGCTTGTATGGTGGCAGCCCACCGGGCTGCGCCTTTTCTCTTCTGGCATAGACCTGCAAAGGCTTGGCAGCATCTGCAGTTTTCTTTTCTTCCTTGGCGGGCGGCACTAGATTCTCCTCTGGGAGGGCAAAGTTGGCTTCGTCGTCCAGGATCATGTAGAGTTCATCATCCTCTATGGCGCTACCGGCCAAAGTCTGGATGTGGTGCTGGTGCAGTGTGCAGTCTTCCTCCGAATGCGGGTCGTTGCACGTAGTGCACCAGTTAACCTGATCAGAAGGACTAGGTTGGTCTTCGATAGCAGCATTTCTCGGAGGCGGACGCCTCTACAGTTGGTGCTCTGGGGGTTTGTCTTTTGTCAGCGCCGAGGGCGGATATTGCCTCCTAGGAGCGAGGTCCATCTGGGCCTGCTTCTTCTTCAGAGCAGTCATGTCATTGGACATGGCATGATAACCTGAGGCCAAAGCCCGTACCTCCTGAAGGATTGTATTCTGAATGTTATTGTCAGGAGGCGGCAACTGTGCTGGTGGAGGCAATGCGGCTAATGAAGGAGGGTTGGAATAAGGTGCGTACTGCGAGGGAGCAGGGAGTGCTGGAAAATGCGGAGTAGGAGGAGGCGAGTGAGGATAATGCATTTGCGGCGGGCCATAAAGAGTTACGACCGGCGTCGGATTCCATTGCTGCTGGGGTTGCTGTCCTGATGTGGATGGCGCACCACCAGAAGCAGGTGGATACTGGGATCTGGGAAAGTTGGGACAAATGGGTTCCTGCACCCTGGACGGGAGTCTGCCGATAGAAATGATATCAGCTTCAGCTTGCTGGGCAGCCTCGTACGGAGCAGAAACTCGTCTATTCCGGCAATCTTCGGCAGACGAGGCATATGTCCGAGTTGAAGGATCTCAGGTAATAGTGAGCAGCCATGCCAGCTGAAGGCCGAAGTTCGTGAGGTACCCGTTTCCAGGATCTCGCAAACCTGATGTTAAAGTCAGACACCTCCTCTTGAGGGTGTCTCTGGATGCTTTGGAACTGATGCAGCAAAGAAGTAGGGTCAGCAGAATCGTTGCATCCTTTCACCAGCCTTCTGGCAAGTCAGGGCCACCCCGTGATAGATCCCTCGCGGCAGCGATCTCCACCGGTAGAGAAGCTTTCCCCTCGGGGAAAGGGCCGCAGACGGGTCTTCACACTCTCGTCAGTAATGGAATGCAATGCGGCCAGGGCAAGGATGTCCTGGATGTGCTCGTACGTCGTCTTGCCGTAGCCGTCGTACGTAGGGATGGACTTTAAAGCAGCAGGGGGAACAGCTTGCTGTCCGACCAGGGCCAAGGGCCCTGTAGAGTCCACCGTCGGGAAGAGATCATCGTCATTCTGCTGCAGGGCAGCCATTTCTTCTTCTTCTTCTCCTCCGTCGGTTGTATACTCAGTGTCGGTATCTTCCGAGGATGTAGATTCCTCTTCTTCCTCGGCCTCTTCTATTTCGTACTCAGCTCCTCCGACTTCGGCTTCGGCTTCTTGAATTTCAGCCTCGGCTTCGTCGACTCGAGCTTGCGGATCAGCCAGCCTGGCAATTTCGCTTCCAGCGTTGATGTTCAGTTCGTAAAAGTCAGGCGGGTTTCTCGGATCCCTTGCTCGCCACCTTCTTGTTTGCATGAAGGTGCTGGGACCGGTCTCTTGGACTCAGAGGATTTGTTCATGCAGAGTCGCCAGGTGTTCTGATTTTGAACAGCAATGAAGCGAACACCAGTGCTTCGATTCTGTTTGGGGGTGGGAAACTTCCTTGGCCCACCGAGTGCTCAGAAACTGTTGCGCCAGGTGGGGACTGATCAGAAAATCTCTCTTCAAATGTGGGACCTTGGTCCCACCGGGCGTGCCAGAGAAACTGTTGGTTATGAATCTGCCATGAGGAAAGGATTTTGTGTTAATGCGCCCAGATTCGCCCACCAGCTTGAAAGGCCGGAAGGAAGGGATGCCTTCCGTGCCAATCTCCGGAGAAGGCCGGCTCCTGTGGGTTTTTATGGTTTAGGCTAAGAGTGCAGGAAAGAGATAAAAATGCGGAAAGAATTTACAAATGTGATTGGAGTTGGGTGGGGGGAACTAACAGTACAGCAACACATCAATCACCGCTACTTACTGCATCATGAATACAAAGCATAACCAGGAACTGCAAAACCTAAGTATACTTTCTGTATAAAGCAGTGTACGCACAGCTACAATGGTCCCCTAGCAAACATTCTCCCTACAAGGAGAACTAACAGCACGGCAACGCATCAATCACCACTACGGACAACAACATAAACATAAAAGCAACCAAGAAATGTCAGATCCAAGTATGTGTGTTATGCAGAGAATTTGTACGCACAGCTACAATGGTCCCCTAGCAAACATTCTCCCTACAAGGAGAACTAACAGAACGACAATGCATCAATCACCACTACGTACAACAACATAAACAAAACACACAAACTGAAGGAACTGCTACCACATTTATTCTATGTATCCTCTAATCAATTAAGTTCAAGAGTACTTGGCCACCAAATGCTGAAGTGAATCAACAAGCCATGACACAAGCAATGCCTCAGGTATACCTGACCACCAAATGCTGAAACGAATCAACGAGCCATGACACAGGACAACGTAAAGCAGAAATGTAAAGGAGAGGCAGCATAAAAAATAAAAGAAGTAGAATAGATCCAGGCGTATACTTTATATTGATAAGCAGAAGCACAGTTACAATGGTTCCCTAACAGACATTCCCCTTCCACCCCTTTACAATGAAAATGTGGTGGGTATTTATAGCCCGAGTCCCTCCCGTTACATTAATGGGCACAAAGTCCCAGTCAAACACTAGCTGACAAAAGTGGCGACGGAGCTGCTAATGCTGACCTTTGTCGGACAGGACTGTACCCGCAGCATGGTTTCCCTGAAGACCGGACAGCTACGTGGCAGCACGTTGGGTAGAACTTCTCATCGGCCAGAATGCGGGCAGCTGGAGCAGGTAGAACCTCCAATCAGCTTTAAATGAGGCAGCTGGTATAAATAGTGCGGCCCATGCTTGTCCTTTTGCTCGGCGCGTCTTGGCACAAATCCCGAAGCTGGACACTTGTCGGATGATGCTGTTTGACATGTGCTTGCCTTGAAAGGCAGTTTATCCAACTTCTCCCGGGATATGAGCGCCATCGGGTTGTGCAGGCAAAAAACAACGCAGTCGGGAAGGCCTTCATGCCTTAGCTAAATTCTGAGTTTGTTTCCCTACTGCGCACCTGTCAAAGGGCGCACTCCGACTTCGCTGCGAAGTCGGGTTGCGCACAGGTGAAAGCTGATTTCTGCTGCCGAACGGACTTCGCCCTGGAAAGGGGGAGCAGTCCGACTTCGTTGCGAAGTCGGACTTCGCCCCAACACTTAGTCATTTTTCCTGCCAGCCTGCCAGCCTGATACAAGGTGCGCCCAGAAAGAAGGGCGAAGTCGGACTTCGCACCAAAACTGGGAGAAGTCGGACTTCGCTCTGACACTTAGCCATTTTTCAGGCAACTGCTGTCAAATTTGAGATCTGACTGAGGGGCTACAAGAAAGGGGGGAAGAAAGAGAATGTAGGGAAGAGAGAGAAAGGGAGAGAAGAAGAAAGGGAAAGAGAGGAAGAGGGAAAAAGGAAGAGCAGCACTGCTACAAAACTGAAAACATTGCACCCCGTGCAAAATGTGGCAACAGGAACCCCATCCATTTTTGCTACTCGAGGATAGTACATCCATCAAATTGATTGAAGCTCTTCTCAAGAGATGCTACAACATAGTAAAGTCAAGCAAATGTAGTGTCTACACATAGTTGCAAACTAACATTTTTGTAGATTGCTAAAGGTGCAGCACAATTGACAATGTAACTTTAAAAAAACTTTCCTTATGGTATTCTTTTCTGTTACGAAATAACTTAAAAAATTATAGCAATAGAAGTAGCAATCCAATAATGCACAAATAATATTACCCAAATGATAATAATAATTCAGATCCAATTGCCAAAAAATCAAATATGCAATAATCAAATTCTAGATTCAAATCAATGCAAATCCTTAGCCACTTAGAGAGGGTGAAGTGTCATATGCACAGTTGACGTGACTTAGATTTGGAGATGAAAGATGATTCCAACTACCACATAACTCTTCTTATATATAGATTAAATCAACATTAACCCTAACCCTAATGCTCAAGGGCCCAAGCTAATAAAAATGAAGATAGTCGACATGGCTATATTGGAGTCATTACATGGTCCCCCTTGTAAAAAGCTCTGTCCTCAAAGCTGGAAAAGATTGGAAAATGCGCTCAGGCTCCCACGTAGCATCTTCTCTTGGTCTTCAAGGACAATTGCTTTTAGGGTTGCAAGAGCAAAAAGACCATATCTCCTACGGTAAATTGTCATTCAGAACGGTGTGAATCATGTTGTTGCTTCATGTGATTTTGGGCCTAGGTCAAATTATCTTTAAGAAGCTAAAGCACAAGCCATCATTGCTATAACAAATCATCTACTTGGGCAACCTTGGAGGATCCTAGAACATAGTCTGCTATTGATGGAGGTTTTTGACCATACAATGCTTCAAATGGGGACATCTTGAGGGATGAATGGTAAGAAGTATTGTACCACCATTCAGCTAATGAGAGCCACTGAACCCAATGATACTGCTTGTCTTGAGAAAAACAACGAAGGTAAGTACCCAAACATTTATTAACAATATTTGTTTGACCATCCAACTAAGGGTGATAAGAAGAGGACATACTCAACTTGGTACCACTAAGACAAAACAATTCTTTCCAAAAGTTACTAGTGAAGACAAGGTCATGGTCACTCACAATGGTTTTGGGCATACCATGTAATTTAAAAACATAATCAAGAAATACCTTGGCCACCTTACTTGTTGAATAGGGATGCTGTAATGCATAAAAATGAGCATACTTGGAAAGGTGATCTACTACCACAAAGATCATTGTTTTGCCCTCAGATTTGGGAAGGCCCTCAATGAAATCCATGGATATGTGCTCCCATTGGTGGTCAGGGATAGGCAAGGGTTGCAACAATCTAGGAGATTTAACTATTTCCCCTTTGTTATGTTGACACACCTCACACTCGGCCACAAACGTCTTGACATTTGCTTTTAATCCTTTCCAAGAAAATGATTGCTTCACTCGTTGGTATGTTTTCAAGAATCCTGAATGTCCAACCAAAGGAGATGCATGCAATTCTTGGAGAACATTTGACTTAATAGCCAAAGATTGAGGAAGATAAATGTGATCCTTTTTGTGAAGCACTCCATCAGTATATGAGAAACAAGAATGCAATGATGATCCTGCCTTCCTTTCTTGAATGATCTGTGCAATCTTCAGATCAGAAAGCCAATCTTCCCGAAGTTGAGAAAGCCATTGTGGAAGAGGACTAGAGATGGCATTGACAACAACATCCTCATATTTGTGAGACAAGGCATCAACCACCACATTCTCCTTTCCTTTCTTGTATTCAATGACAAAATCATAACCCAAGAGCTTGATCATCCATTTATTCTGTTTAGGGCATGAGAGACGTTGCTCTAAGAAATGCTTAAGGCTGCTATGGTCGATCTTGATGATGAAATGATGCCCCAACAAATAAGGCCTCCATTTCTCTATGGCATGCAAAACAGCTAACATTTCCTTCTCATAAGTGGACCATCCCAGATTCTTGCCCAAAAGTTGCTTACTTTCAAAGGCTAATGGGTGACCATCTTGCATCAAAACAGCTCCAATACCTATGTCGGAAGCATCACACTCAATGACAAAAGGTTTGCTAAAGTCAGGAGTGGCCAAAATAAGAGTGGTACACATAGCTTCTTTGAGGGCTTGGAAGGCTTGGGAAGCAACTTCAGACCAAACAAAGGCATCCTTCTTAGTGAGAGCAATGAGAGGAGCAACAATCTTGCCATAGTTGCGGACAAATTTTTTGTAGTAGCCTATGAGTCCTAAAAATCCATGGAGTTGTTTAAGGGATTTGGGCAAGGGCCAATCTTGCATAGCTTTGATCTTGTTAGGATCTACCTTGACTCCTTCCTGAGTTACTATATGTCCCAAGTATTCTACCTCCTAGACCCCAAAGGAACATTTGGACCTTTTGATAAAAAGTTTTTCCCTTTGTAATAGGTGAAGAACTTTGTCAACATGAACTAGATGATCCTCCTAGGACTTGCTATAAATTAAAATATCATCAAAGAAAACTAGGACAAACTTGTGAAGAAAAGGATGAAAGACAGAGTTCATGAGACTTTGGAAAGTGGAAGGAGCATTAGTGAGACCAAAAGGCATGACTAGGAACTCATAATGACCCTCATGTGTACGAAAAGCAATCTTAGGGATATCCTCTTCTCTAACCCTAATTTGATGAAACCCAAAACGCAAGTCTAGTTTTGTAAAGTATCTAGCACCATGTAATTCATCCAACAAATCATCTATAACAGGGATAGGAAACTTATCTTTGATAGTGATCTTGTTGAGAGGACAAAAATTAGGACACATGCACCATGAGTTATCCTTGCATCATACCATCACCACTGGAGAGGAGTATGGACTAATGCTTGGATGGATGATTCCTTACTCCAACATTTCCTAAACCAACTTCTCAATTTCTGACTTTTGGGGCTGGGGGTAGTGATAAGGATGCACATTAGGAGGTTGACTTCCTAGAACAAGGTGGATGGCATGATCATGTGTGTGCTTAGGAGGAAGATCCATGGGCTCACTAAAGACCTCCTCATAGCGATCCACAATGTTCTGTAAATCTAAAGGAAGAGCTAGAAGAAGCGGCTCCAAAGACTGAACCTCCATGCAATTGACTTGGGCAAAGAATCCACAACCACCTTTCTTCAATATATTTTCCATGCTATGTGAACTAACCACCTTGGAGGGAGGGGGTTGGATTCCTTGGAGACAAATGACTCTTCCATTCTTTGTCCACTTGACATATAATTTTTGTAGATTAATAGTAACATCACCAAGCTGAGATAGCCATTGTGCTCCCAAGATGACATCTGAACTACCTAGGTTCATGGCAAAGAGATTGCCCAACCAAGTATAATCCCCCATTTGGATGTTAACTTTAGTCGTTCGACCCACACACTGAGCGGTACCCCCATTTGCAATTAAGACTTGAAATTTATCTTGATTTGAAGTATTGATATACAAGCCCAAGGACTTTGTTGTCTTACTATCTATAAAGTTATGTGTGCTACCTAAATCAATCAACACATTGACATGTTGTCGTTTAATAAATCCTTGTACCTTGATAGTGTGGTGAGCTTGGAGCCCCATAAGAGCATGAGCAGAGAGAGCCATGGTATCATCCTCATGTTTCGCCTCATCTACTTTTGTTGGTTGCTCTTGCTGTAATGAATCTTCATCTTCATATATTGTTGCGTCCTCACCTTCCACTTGAAAGTTACGACGTTCTTCATAGGCCTGATCTTGAGGATGGTGAGAACAACATTTGAAACAGAAAAATCCTTAGGAACGCTCAATATTGTGGTAAGGACGATGAGAGTTGAAGTCACATCTGTGTTGGGGACTAGAATCTTGGAGCTTCTGTTCTGTCGCCAAAGCTATACATTGAGCATCACCGAGAGTATAGGGATCGAGAATGTCGACTTCTTGCTGAATTTTTTCCTCAAGACCATGGCAAAAGGCTAAGACCACCACCAGGGATTCAATTGGTGGGTGTAGGTGAGAAGATTAGTGGACTCGGAGCAATACTCCTCCACTGTTCCTGTTGCCACATTTGGCACGGGGTGCCATGTTTTCAGTTTTTGTAAGTAGCCTGCTCTTTTCCTTCCTTCCTCTCTTTCCCTTTCTTCATCTCTCCCTTTCTCCCTCTTCTTTGCAGTCTTATTCCTCCCTCTTCCCCTTAAAAATTTCCCCTAGCAAAGTTTCCAGAAGTGCTCCCTGAAAATGGTTGTGTCAGGGCGCACCCCGACTTCGCAGCGAAGTTGGAGTGCGCCCTCCAGTTGGAGCGCAGTAGGGACAGTGCGAAGTGTGACAGACAGGAAAATGAGCAAAATTTGACTAAGTGCTTGGGCGCAACCCGACTTCGCAGCGAAGTCGGGGTGCGCCCTTCTTCCTGGGCGCACTAGGGAAGCAGTGCAGCAAAAAATCAGCTAAGTGTTGGGGCGCAACCCGACTTCGCAGCGAAGTCGGGGTGCGCCCCCCTTTTGGTGCGCAGTCCGAACGGCAGGGATGACAGCAAAGTACCGGTGCGCAACCCGACTTCGCAGCGAAGTCGGGGTGCGCCCTCCGACCGGTGCGCAGTTGGGTAAACCAGTCCAGAAATTGACTAAGGCACGGAGGCCTCCCCAACTGCGCTGTTTTCCACCTGCGCAATCCGACAGCGCTCTGATCCCGGGCGAAGTTGGATAAACTGCCTTTCAAGGCAGCATGTGTCACTCATCAACATCTGACAAGTGTCCACTTCGAGATTCGAGCCGAGACATGACCAGGAAAAGGACAAAGCATGGGCTGCACTATCTACGCCAGCTGCCATCATTTAAAGCTGATAAGAAGTTCCATCCGCCACAACTACCCGCACTCCTGCTGACCAAGGGTTTGACCCGACACACCGCCACATGGTTGTACATATTTCAGGGAGACCATGCCACAAGTACAGTCCTACCCGACAAAAGTCAGCATCAGCAGCTCCTTAGCCGCTTATGTCAGCTAATGTTTGGTCTGGGACTTTGTGCCCGCGAATGTAATCGGGGGGAACTTGAGGCTATAAATAGCCATATAATTCATTGTAAGGGTGGTGGAAGGGGAATATATTGCTAGGGAACTATTGTAGCTGTGCGTTTGCCTCTAATACAAGCATATACTTGGCTCTGCTTACTGTCTTTTATCTTGTATGCTGCCTCTCCTTGTCATTTCTGCCTCATGTTTCTTGTATCATTGCTTACTGTTGTACTGAACTCTGGACTCTGGTATTTGATGATCAAGTATTCCTGGAATGCATAGATAGAGGATACATAGGATTAATGATAGCTGTAGTTTCAATGTGTGCTTTGTAAAGGAATGTTGTTAGTAGCAGTGATTGATTCGTTGTCGTGCTGCTTATTCCCCCCACCCAACTCCAATCACATTTGGATTCTCTTTCCGCACTTTTATCTCTTTCCCTGCACTCTTATCTTACACTAAAAACCCCACAGGAATCCAGCCTTCTCCGAAGATTGGCACGGAAGGCATTCCTTCCTTCCGGCCTTTCAATCTGGTGGGCGAATCTGGGCGCAATAACAACAAATCCTTTCCTCATGGCAGATTCGTAACCAACAGTTCCTTTTTGCTTTGTTTGCATAAGACGAACCACATACAATGTGGAAGATCCTTTGTCAAATCTTTGAAGAGATTGTTCTTTGAAGTCAAGCCACAAAAGAAGACCCCCATGTTGGCAAAGCTACCACCACAACCATTGATGAGCTTGGGTTCCCAACTCAGTAGTTGCTAATGCAACACAACCAACTTTAGGAACATGGTGCAGGCGGATAAGGCTCTCCATCTTGGCCAGCCACCCTTGAGGATCGACACCTTCAAAGGTGGGCATGTCGATGCAAGGAACAACTTCATGAGGCCATTCGAGGAAATTAGAAGCACCTCCTACCATGGAATCCAAATCAAAAGCAAAGCCTAGGTCGTAAGCACCCATAAATAGAGGACTATGACTAGGTGACAATTGTGGAAGAACACTAGTATTTGGTGCTTGATGAATGATCAGAGGATGTTGCCCAACAATTTGTTGTGGCCCTTGGACAAAAGGCATATTAGTGGATATTTGTAGGGCACTTTCTATGTTAACCAAGGAGTTGGCAATGGAAGTAATCATCTGTTCTTGTTTCGAAAGTTATGCATGCAGATTAGGGGTAGCGGGAGGAGTGATCAAGGGAAGGTTATTGGGAGGAGAAGAGGAAGAAACCAAGGTGTTGGGTGGGGGCGAAGCCATGGTGTTTAAGGAAGAAATATGTTGGTCAAAACTATTGATATATGGGGAAGTGTTGTGATGCTTACCAAGATTTCTGTGTTGGCGCTTCTTTCTACTCATACACACATCCTATGGATGAACAATACGTTGTAATTGACCCTTGACTCGTGTCCAACTAGTAGTGGCATTTGGTTCATTCATACACTAGAGGCAACTAAAAACTCAATATACTTGGAACGCTACTAAAAAAAAGTGTTGTGAAAAATACTTCTTATTTTGTTCAGCTTGAAGAGACAATCACAAAGAGATAGGTCTCCTGCAAGGGTCTCGAGATACTCGCCTTCTGAAAAAGAGTTGTTGGAGATACCCCTTGTTTTGACCGTATCAAAGAGACGATTGCAATGGTATAGATCTCTCACAAGGGTCCGACGACACCTGATACTTTTTGTTTTTAAATCGGGTTCAGGAAAAGGATACAACAACAGCGAACTCACAATATTCTAGAAGATAATTGCACCAAAAGACGGACCAAAAACAATTTATGAAAAAATTACCAGGAAACAAGCAATAGTATTGTTCGTTAGAGGTTCTAGAGTGGTTTGTGTGCCCTTCTATTCCAAATTCGCACCTCACAGGGCGCTGAGATCGATGCTCTGATACCACTTGTTACGAAACAACTTCAAAGATTATAGCAAAAGTAGTAGCAATCCAATATTATGCAAATAACATTACCCAAATGATGATAGTAATTCAGATTCAATTGCCAAAAAATCAAATATGCAATAATCAAATTCTAGATTCAAATCAATGCAAATCCTTGGCCACTTAGAGAGGGTGAAGTCTCATAGCCACTTGGAGAGGGCAAAGTCTCATATGTGTAGTAGACGCGACTCAGATTCGAAGATGAAAGATGATTCCAACTACCACATAACTCTTCCTATTTATAGATTAAATCAACATTAACCTTAACTCTACTGCTCTCAAGGGCTGACTATCTAAACCTAGGGCCAGAGCTAATAAAAATAAAGATAGCTGGCATGGCTATATTGGAGTCATTACATTTTCCCATCTTATGAAATGTTGTTGATATTTTTCAATGCAATGAACTACACATGAATCCCAAACTACATTTATGCGCTCATCCTCAATTATACCCCTTACAAGAAAAGTTTTGGTTGCATTATCTCACAATTTGAATAATATTTCCCTAACCAACATCTTCAACTGGCCCTTTGAAGAGGCCCATCAAATATGCACCATACTTTATCCTCTTTGCAGTGTCATGAAATTCAAAAGCAGAACCTGTCATCAACTAAAAACAGTATTATAATAGGTCAGTTGTTGATTTATGTCCAACAATATGAAACAATGGACATCCGTCGACTTCTCAGATGTCATAGCTGTCATCCTTATCTTCTCATAGCTTTGGGTTATCATTTTGGTGTATTGTCTACCAGATTATGTACCATTTGCTTCCAATCATTAGGCCAACACATTAAAATCTATGCCATTGGAAAACAAAAATGGCAAATGGATGGATAAATATTTACTTGGATTTGAGCATCTCAAAGATGTTCTAATGAGGAATACTGTGATGTGTAATTTTAGCCATAGGATCAGATGAATCACTGATGAAGGTTGGCCTGCAGCCAGAGTGGCCTGAGCACATTCAATGACAATTTTTACTTCTCAACCTCATCATAATTCGTAATCAGGGTCACAAAAAACGTCAATGTCATTGCAGTCTTATTACGGATTTTAAATTTTCTCTGAATTTGGAAGGTTTATGGTTGGGGGATTGTCTTGTTGAAAATTTGAATGTGTTTTCTGACCACCATCTTGGAATGACATTTTTAAAACTTCTTACAATTCTGTAGTACTTTTTCATTGAAGAATTTAAATATCATACTTGACAGATGAAGCCTTGCCTTTGGAGGACCTTAAATTGGATCAACAATAACCAAAGGTGTTTATGTTGGAAACTGTGATACTGAATGAGATAAAAAACAGAACAGGACAAGAATAAGGCAAAAATCAGGATAGGACAATATTGAAATTGCAAGTGAAATATTCTCACCCAGATTTGGAGAGAATGTGAAGCACCAAGAGTCTCTTGAGATGAGACATCCTATTGAATATATATAAGTATAGGGCATTGTATTAAAGTAGTATGTACAGATTTAAAGATAGATGGAGTGTTTTTTGGAGGGCTTTTGTGCAATTTTATTTCCTGTTCACTTTCTCCTTTTTATGCTGTGTTAATCTTTGTTTTAAAACACCACCACATCTAACAGTTTAGTCATTGGAAAATCTTACAGCATGTTTATTTTGTAAATTCTTACCTTGCAGAAAAAATGCGAAGTGGAATCCCACTAACAGATGAAGACCGCATACCATGGCTAGAGGCAGTTCGTGATACAATCATAGATCATATGATTGAAGGTAAGATTGTTGTTGTTGCATGTTCTGCGCTTCAGCCGAAATACAGAGAAATTCTTCGTACAGCTGATCCTGAGTATGCATTGGCTTCTTATGATGGAGTTGTGAGGCAGAAAACAAAGTCCATTTCATTATCCAGTAATATTGAAGGGCAACAGTGTGCAAAATCGTCCTCAACAAGAGTTATATTTGTGTGTCTTCAGGCCTCGGCGGAAGTTATTGCATCACGGCTAGAAACCCGGGCAAAAGAAGGTGAACACTTTATGTCTCCATCGCTTCTGCAATCCCAGATAGACTTACTACAGATTGATGATGCAGAAGGCATATTTTTCATAGATGCAACATTGAGCTCTGACCTTACTGTGAAGAATATCCAAAGGAAACTTTCAGACTCTCAATTGATATCTTGAATGGGATAATTGTGTTTCATGGAAATAATATATGGTTATGCTTCTTGGCATATGCCTGATTTAGGTTGCTACACAGATAAAATTATGCGTGTCAACAAGCATAAAACAACTCAAGGCCTGTAACTATCTCAGAAATTACAGTACTAAAGCTATCAAATTCTAAGGTGCGTTTGCAATATTATTAAATCTTGAGTCTATTTGCAAAGAACGTCTTACCCATCTCTCAAAGGGGTAGCTTGAGTAGTTGTGAGCAGTGACTCATAATGAGGGGCCCATGGTTTGATACCAAAGACACCTAAGGAATCTTGAAATTGTGGAATTGTACTAGCTGAGGTTCATAGCTCCTCGACCATGAAATAAATAAATAAAATGATTAATTAAAAAGCATTTGCACACTAAAAAATGTCTTACCCTTAGCTTAGAAACTAACTTATAATAGATAACATAATTGCGTGTTCTCTGGGTATGAATTCATTTTAAGAATCTTTATTGACAGTTTTTTTAGGCATAAGTGGTCTCCAGCCTTGGTACGTTCTTTCTTCTATCCATTTTATGGTCTATCTTGTGTTGAAAGCCAATATTCTAACTGGCTTGATCTGTCCTTAAAAACTGGAATTGCTAAACTCACATTTATAAGTTACTGAGAAAAAGTTGTTCTTTCTATTCAGAAGTTTATATTCATTTGTGTTTGGCAGTTTGCCTCATTTATGGGTTCCCAACCTGTCTCCTAAAAAAATTAGTTTCATTGACTAATGTTGTTCTTTATGTTAAAAGAATAAACCATTAATTGGTCTGGAATCTTTTAATATTTTATTGTGTAGTTTTCATGTTCGGAATGTTTGATCCAAATTCACAGCAAAAAAAATGTTCGAAAGTTCGGGATTTTGAAAATAGTTCGGATTGGTTTGCAAAAATACAAATAACTATATTAATATATATAAAATAAAAAATTATTATAAATGTGCCACATAATATTCAATGCCATTTCATTTCCCTTCACAAATATAAATATCCAACATCATTAGGGATTCATATGCTGCAAAACGGGGGAATTTTTAACTCAAAATAAAAAATAAAAAGTGGCCAAGCTGAACCGGACCAGTTCAGTCAGCCCAAAAAGTCTGACCTGGACCAAACCTGTTAACTATGATTTATTGTATTCTCTGATGTATTTATACCTACTTTTATCATGAGAAGCTAACCGGTATAAAGGTCACTGGAACACAAAATATTTGGTAAATGTCAGCAATATCTTTGAACATTTAGAATCATGAAGAATGAACCGCATTTTACAAGGTAACTATTGTGCAAAATATAAAATTGAACAAAGCTTTCTTCAAGAAAGGAAAATGAAAA
The DNA here is from genome assembly GCA_028583015.1 of Wollemia nobilis. Lineage (NCBI taxonomy): Eukaryota > Viridiplantae > Streptophyta > Pinopsida > Araucariales > Araucariaceae > Wollemia > Wollemia nobilis. The sequence goes on along the minus strand of JAQPPZ010002189.1, from coordinate 1,019,704 downwards.
GATCGATGTATCTTCAAATATGAATAGGGGTCCTTTTGGCACATTGAGGTATTCACATTTCCTAATGTGGCAATATGATTTGTAACAAGAAAATTTGTCATGGTACACTTTCAGTAAATTTAAGATTAAAAGGATTTAGACAGAAGACTTCAATTCCAAATAATTATGAGATTTCTATATTATCTGCTGACAAATTTGTACAAGTCTGCAAGACTAATGTTCTTGACACATTTTCACTGGAGAGAAATGATGCTGTCTAATATTTCTTACAGGAATGTTATACATAACATGATAGTTTCACGCTTCAATAAACATACCAAGACTAGGCCCTATCATCTGGTGATTTTCGACAAAAGCTATTTGTTTTATCAACAATTAGATGATCACATTCATTATAGGAGATGGAGAGTAGGCTCTGCTAGTTTTGTTTTTACCAGGTACAATTCTGTGCATGCTAGTTTTGTTTTTAACTTTTTTGTAAGGATTTGATCTCTTCTTTCACCAAGACAAAGCAAGTTGTCTTCTGTAAGATAATACAGCTTGCAGAAGGGCAAAGGGGGGCCCTTCTATTCCCCCACACCTCTCTTTTTGAAATGCATTAGGAGGAGATTGAGCAAGCTTCACTCTCTGGATTAACATGAGCAAAGATAACGAGCAGATGGAGACACTGAGTAACACTGGTAAAATTTCATGCATGGTAACCATAGAAGATAGCCTTGTTCTGAAAGTAGACGAGGGTAGGATCAACATGAGCAAATATAACAAGCAGACGGAGACACTGAGTAACACTGGTAAAATTTCATGCATGGTAACCATAGAAGATAGCCTTGTTCTGAAAGTAGACGAGGGCACATTGACTGGTAATATTGAGAAGCTGTTGGAACAAGACCTCATATTCTCTGGACTTCTCCAACAACAACAACATATGAGGTGTTGGAGAAGTCCAAGGAAATTAAAATTGTCTAAATGAAGTTAATATTTTGGAACATTTGGGGGATGGGCAATCCATCAAAAAGAAGATTACTGAAACAACTGAACAAGAAAGAGAACCTAGACTTGATTTAAATCAAGAAACCAAATTTTAGAATGATAGACTAAAGATTATCTTTGATTCTACCGAGAAAGGTGTGGAAGGGGTAGGAGTATCTTCAGAGGGCTACTCTAGAGGACTAGCAATTAGTTAGAACCCTTGCATCACCAACTGTGAAGTTCTAAATTCCACAACAGACTCGATAACATGTAGGGTGAGTAACTTTGGAACTGATTTATCCTTCATTATGACTAAAATTTATGGTCTGAGGAAAGTGGAGCAAAGGAAACGATGCTGTCATCCATGGAAGTCACATAAGTTGTATATTCAAACAATAAATGGATCATGGAAGGTGATTTCAACTCAATTTTGGACTCCTGAGGAAGAATAGGGGGATCGCCTTTTACTATGGCAGATAGTTCAGAGGTTCTAACATGTTTGTCTCATTTAGATCTATACAACAATGGTCCTTCTATGGAAATGTAGAATAATAGAAGAAAAGAGTATGGGTTCATAGCAAAGCATCTTGTTTGTTTTCTAGAAGTGTGAAAAACATTTTCAAATCTGAGGTACTCATGTCAATGTTTGTAATCATTGGCACATAACTTTTTTGATTGAGGATTCTACTCCTTCAATATATTATTTCAAAATTGAAAAAAATGTGGGTTGAAGTAGAAGGCCTTGATGAAATGGTTAAGGAATGATGGAATCAAATGCCCCCTATTCAAGGACCATTTATGTTAACCTTCTTAGAAAAGCTGAAAGTTCTAAAAGTTAAACCATGAGAATGGAAACAAATCTTAAGAAATAACTTTGACAGAAGGATGATCTAGAAAAGATATTGTAGGGCATTCAAAAGTAGATTCAGTCCATGGGATTAAATGAGGAACTATGAGGAAGAGAAACAGGTGGGTGCTAAGTGAGAGGAAATCTCTAATACAAATAATATGTATTCCAAATGAATAGCATAAAATAACAAGAATGTAAAATGCAATGAAGTAAATGTACAACAATTAGAATAAGTCACAACAAAAACATTACTCTTCAAAACAATACTTTAATGAACCAGTCTTGTACAACCACGACTTGCTACAAAGCTCCCTCTTGACAACATAAGCACACTCTTTGAACACCTTAAAAATATCCATGAACATGGTCGTGAGACTAGCCTAGGGCTAAATATACACACAATAGGATATTGAGAGAGTGATTGTGATCAAATAACCATTGTTCTCAATGTGTAACTACATTCTTAAAATTTGAAATTACCCTTATACGATGTATATTATTACAATAGAAGGGTGTTGTGCACACATGGAACAAATTTGTGACATGTATGACAAACAACAAACTATGAATATGTATAAAACATGTCTCAAAAGATGACTCACTACAATGGCACCTACATTGGTGCAAGATCAATTTTACCGCCTACATTTGCCCCCTCTAATTGGTTGGCATTCCTATCGACTTCCTCTTTGTAGCCTTTGGGTGGGTAGGTTAGAATTGAGGAATGGGTAGTTATGAGGGCTAATTGATTAAATAATGCAGTCATTGATTTTCTTGATAGGCAACCTTGTACTTCTTCTACATCGACCTTCAAAAGGTACTATTCTTGACCCATTGCTTATTTGTTTTATGTAATTCTTGTTGTAACTCTTTGCGTTATTGGAAAGTAGTACCTAATACTTGAGGACAACAATGTGTTGATCCCTCTCCTGTAACTACTAATGCTAGTAATGTTTCAACTCTAATTCCTCCCACCATTGAGTCAACTTTGTTTTAGTTTTCTCTTTAAAAGACACAAGCCCTCTTTGAGATGCAAAGCATGGTGCCTCTTTGAGTTGGCTGGCTAGCATAATTGCTCAGAATATTCTTGCTATATCCACATGTTAGTCACAAGCACTAGGTTAGATGAGGTAATTAAGTCATCGAGACTCATGTACTGGTTCACCATAGTTCGTGTATGAAAATTTTGAAACTATTTGATGTAATAGACACTATAGAAGGATTGTAATAAAAAATACTTATGTTCAATGACAATTTTGGTAATTGTAGTAATCGCTACATTTCACACTTCCATGCTCATAGACTTGTGAGGCCCTTTATACGCTTTTGTGGAACATCTCCTCAAGACTATATATACAACTTGCAAATGCGAGTCTTATTGCCCATAATTGCCATTCAATGAGAGGACTTGGCAAAATTTCCTCCCATGCACTTGCAATTGGGTCACTACACCAATTACACATTTTTCCTTCATCAAAGAAACTAGCTATACATTTCTTGTTCAAGCCACATAACATATTTTGATCAACAAATATAGGTAAACCTACTACCTATTTATAAGTAGGCAACAATATCCCTATCCTGCCCTCATCTATTTTGGAAATCCGATGCTATTTCACCACATGAAACTTCCACAAAATCTTACAATAATTCTAGATACAAATCATAAAATAAATATCACAAATAATTCACAATAAACTCATTGAAATATTTATTGAAAATACATCTACTATAAGCAATGCATAAATGCAATGCTTCTTCGATAATCTATTACATGGCTTTGTCTTCAATATATACATACATGAGACTCTTCATATGCACATGACTCTTGACCTTTGCTCTCCTCAAACTCACGAGAGATCCAACTCTTCACATTCCTTTCTTACATAATAAATCTCACATATTACATAAAGATAGTCTCTCATGATTGCTCATAACTACTCACTTCTAAACTTAGCACTTCACTCACACAACTCACACTTACTAATAAGACACCTCACACACATGAAACACACTCATGCCTTAATAACATGACACCTATTATTGACACAAATATTAAACACACCCTAATCTAAATTATTTACAAGGTACTGAATAATGTAATACCTTCAATACCCCTCTGTATTACATTATTTGGTATGAAGGCCTTTTGCCTTCATGTAATTTCAGTCTCTTACTCTTGTCTTGGTTTTTTGGCTCTAGCTTTGGTGTTGCTTGAGATTCAGACAGTACTTTTGTCCCATTAACTTTCCACTTGCTTTTTCTTCTTCTATACTTGTCAAACTTATTTTGTTCTTGTAAAAATATTTTAACATTTTCATAATTTTGTTCCATTTTTATTTATTTATCCATCCATAATGTACTTCAATTTTCTTTTCCTGACAAGTCTTTGGTTTGTTCTTTTCACAAATTTTGCAATTCTGGAGCATCCATTGTTTTTGTTTTGGTTTATGTTTTTTATTCTTTTTTCTTGTTTTTTTTTTTCAACAACTTTTTTTCTTGTCAATACTATCAATGCCATTACTGATGAGAATTTTTGAATGGCTAGTATTATTATCTTTGTCACATTGTTTCTCAATACAATCTATACTTTCTTTTTCTGTATTGTCAAGAATAGACAAATCTATAATTCTTGCCATGGGAGCTCTATGAATTGATTCATTTTTTGCCTCATTGATATTTTTTGTTTCTTGTACTTTTTGGACCATGTTTTTTATTTAGTTTCCCATTTTGGATATTGTTGTTATATTGACGGGGTATTGAGACTAATATTGTTTCAATTGGTATCTTTGAAAAGGTTTATTCATTTGGTTCCACTGGTTTAGAGCTTTGTATTTACAATAACTTGTGTTATGACCTTCCTTATTACATATGTGACAATATTTTTTCCTCCATTCATATTGATACTGAGATGATGTAATAGTATTATTTGATATCTTTTTCTTTGACATAAGAGCATTGTTTGTTATTTCATCTTTGGCTAGATTTTCTATTTCATATTCTTGGAGAATGTTCAAAGGATATGTTTCTGTTTAGCACTTGAAGAGAAGTGACTAAAGTTTTAAATGTTTTTGGGAGTGCTCTTAATGTAACTTGAACAAGAAAATTTTCTTCCACTTTTCTCCCATAGTTTGTAATTTAGCTTTTAATTTTGCTACCCTTCGAAGAAAATGTTATATACTCTCTCCATCATGAACTTTTAGAGAATACAACTATGATTGCAAATGTAAAATGGTTGCTCCATTATTTCCTTCAAATATGGTACATAACTTTTCCCAAGAACTTTTCAAAGTTTCTGCCTCACTTATGTGTGCCTAAATTTCATCTGATATATCAAATGTAATTAACATAAGAGCCTTTGCATCATCATCTTTATATTTCTGTATTCCAACTATCTTTTGGAATGTTTTTTTCTCCATTCACTACTTCCCAGAGTTTTTCAACTATAAGTATTGATCTCATTTTGTTTTTCTATGGGGTAAAATTAGGTCTTGTCTGATCCAAAAAAGGCTCACACCTATCGATTCCTATTGCAAGAATTGAAAGATACACAAAATGCATACACGAACAAGAAACTGACAACAAATTTACAATAAGAAATACGCTTTATTCCATTATATTTGAAGCCAAAGTCAAATTACAAGTACATCCCTCTTAGGGATAATCACTTTGATACGATTCTTACAATAGGATGTAATGTTTCCCTCTCAAGGGCAGGTGTGATTTCCAAGTGCCTTTCAGGATGACACAAACTACTCTAGGGTTTCGATGACCCTCTTCTCCACGATTAGAAGCATTTGTTGCCTTGCATACCAAAACCCTGTTAGTTCTATGTGCAATAAACAACAAGAAACATTAAAAACAAAGGAGGCCTCTCTTGATGAGGCTTTTAAAGGGTACTTGCACAAAAGATAACATGATAATCAAGAAAGTGATTCAATGCATGTAAATTGATCTAAATCATGATGATCTACCATTAGAAACATGAAAGAAACTAAGATGAATCTATCTAAGCTCCTAATTACTCAATTGAAGACATGAAAACATGAAAAAAAATCGTTATACCTACACTACAATAATGAAGGAAAATTGCAATTAGCTCCTAATCTATCGGTCAAAAGTCTCTAGAATATTGAAAACCTATAACATGATTAATCTAACCTAGTTAAACAGATTGTAAAACAAAAAAAAAGGAAATCAGGGATTACCCTCTGATCGCGGGTCCTTCAAGCAATGGGCACTGTTCACCACGGTTGAGCCTGAAGTAAGTTTACCCTCCATATCAGGGTCAATTTATCTGATTCTCCTTGCCAAATTGATGGTCAAGGGTCGCCTCTATGTCCTTTGACATATTTTGCGGTTGAATTGCTCAATGAGTGCATGAATTGCACGGATTAGCGTTTCTTGGCTCTCCTATCCTCCTAGGACCTCCATGGCAATGTGATCTCCAATTGGGTAGCAAAAGTATTCCTATCAATGCATGTGAATGAGTATGCAATTCGACAGGGCTTTGCTACTCAATTGATTATGATTCTCTCTCTTTTCCCTAATTCGAAGGGGATTATAAAGCAATTGCCAAGGGCTAGGGGTGGTTTCATGAGGAAGCCTAGATCAAGATTGGATGGTTGAGCTTGTTGGATGGAAGAATCCAGGACCTTCATCACTCAAACCACTCCAATCCGCAACCAATTGGCCATTGCAACCGATTTTGGATCGGATGAATGCCAACTAAATCTGAGTCTCTAACCGCAATTAACAGGCACGGTCAGCATTGCTAACCGTGGGTGTCAGCAGTGGCTAGCACTGACTAGGCAAAGGTGCCCAAATGAGTGGTAAAAACCACTGCTATACCTTGGTATCTGTCCAAGGTCTTCCATATGGTCTTCTAGCATGTCCCATATGAGTAGTCACCTTGGCATGACGCATTTTAGGTGTCTACAGATGCCCCTTTTGAGATGCATTGTGAGATCGAATAACGTTGAGTAAAAATAGACCTCCTAAAACGATGTCGTAGGTTGCATGATGATCATTAGTCTGATCAACATTAGATGCCCTAGGTCCTGCAAAGAGGACGCACATCCTAGAATCATTGCTTTCGATTGGATGGAAGGCTTAAATTTGAAAGAGTTTGCACTCGTCATCAGACATTCGGGTAGCTTTGGTGCTACAATAGGAGTTAGGCCTATATAACCGAAAGGAGGAGAGCTACAAACTATCATATTTGTTTTTTTCCCCAGCAAAGGGTAAACTTATGATAGTATTTGGCAATGATTTGTAAGGCGAACGCAATTTGACAAGATCTAGGGATCTACAATCAAGGGATCTTCTGTTGAATTTGATTATGATTTGATATTATGACTACCCCCTCAAGCGATGAGTCGATGAGGGTGATGACAATTAAATGAAGCGACGAGTTCGCTTGACCACTATGAATGATCTTGAACAAATTAAGATTTAGAATTTGAATATTGGCATGGCCTAATCAGCTATGATTGCAACTATTAATAGTAATTGTCCATTTCTATCCCATGGAGTGGTCTAGCCACGAAGGCCTTCTTAGGGAATCGAAATCAGGATAATGTCACTGATGCTTGTGTTAAATAATATTGTCGATGATCTGCTAAAAATATCATAGGAGAATTGTGATGCATATCTCGTTCCCCTAGAGCAGTCTGGCCGTCAGGGCCTTCTTAAGGATTGAGATGAAGCATATAATTCAACGATGACTAATTTTCCCAAAATGTCCTTATGGTGATTTACTCATATTTTTGGATTGCATGGATCACAATTCACTGCAACCGCAAAGTGTGTAGGGTAAATGATTGAAAGTGTGTAGGGTAAATGATTGAATACGAGGCACATTTGAACTTTGATTTATTTGATTTTTTTGTTAATTTTGAATTTTTGGTTTTATTGGCTGGGAAATGCGGTTGTTAGGATCCTACTATAAAATAAACTCAAATAAACACACTCACATAATTGCTTGGAAATAAACTCACATAAACATCATACTAATATTCGTAAAAAAATACACATTATAACAAAAATTCGCATAAAGGAACAATCTCACAATAAGATAGAATCGCAGGCCTCTTCGAGGGGGCAACCTCCTTCAACACTTCATTAATTTGCAAAAATATGAATACATTGGTGCCTTCTCGGGTATTTAAAGAGTTCCCTTCCATGGTTGGCTTACATGCAAAATACCACCTGGATTACATGCATAATGCCACTCGAATTACATGCACAATGCCACTCGAATTACATGCACAAGGCCACCTTACATACCTATCTACCATGTGTTACATAAAAATGGTGCCATTTGTCATAGGCACTATATAAGCTAAAACTTAGAACATTACAAAATATTAATCATGGGTACTACCCACGTTATTTAGGAATTATTACATCATGGAAGTTATTACATTAAGGGTTAGGATGAGATCCTAACATGTCCTTCCCCTTGAAGAAGCTTTGTCCTCAAAGCTGAAATGAGGAAACTATTGTTGGAGTTGGTGGAGAGATTCCCATGTAGCATCTTCAGGTTGAAGCCCATGCCACTGAACCAGGATCTCTGTAATTGTACGATTGCAAAGAGTGTGAGTCCGACGATCCAACAACTACTCAGGTTCAAGTAATATGGAGCCTTCTTCATCCAATTTAGGAAGTGTGGATTGAACTTGTACCTGTGTGCCCACAACTTTCTTGAGAGTGGAAACATGAAAAATAGGATGAAGCTTGGAAGTAGGTGGGAGTGTCAATTTGTAAGATGTTGGGCCAATCCTTTGTAGAACCTAGTAAGGACCATAGAATTTTGCAGCAAGCTTCTAACACCTATGAATTTGTAGGGATGATTGTTTGTACGACTGCAAGTGAAGGAAGACCATACCACCTACATCAAAACTATGCTCAGAACGATGTTGATCAGCTTGTTGGCACATCTGAATCTGGGCCATGTTAAAATTCTGCTTAAGTTGGCAAAGGACCTCGGTGTGTTGACTCAGAGTGTTGTCGATGGCCTGGACCTTGGATCTGCCAGGAATGTAAGAGGAAGGCATAGGTGGAAGGCATCCGTAGACTGCTTCAAATGGTGTGATTTTGGTTGCGGTATGATAGGAAGTGTTGTACCACCATTCGGCCAAGGATAGCCATTTGGCCCATTGAGTGGGATGATCTAAGACAAAGTAGCGAAGGTAGGTTTCCAAGCATTTATTAACAACTTCTGTTTGACCATCTGTTTGCGGATGGTAGGCTGAACTCATTTTGAGATGAGTCCCCTGCAACTTAAACAACTCTTGCCAAAAATGACTAGTGAAGGTGGGATCACGATCAGATACAATGGAGGTGGGCATGCCATGAAGGTAAAATATGGAGTCAAGAAAAATTTGTGCAACAATGGATGCAATATAAGGATGGGCAAGGGCACAAAAATGAGCATACTTTGAAAGGCGGTCCACTACCACGAAAATAACTGACTTACCTCTAGATTTAGGGAGCCCTTCTATAAAGTCCATGGAAATGTCAGTCCAAACCTGATCCGGGATAGGCAATGGCTGAAGAGTGCCCAGAGAGTGCACTGTTTCACCTTTCATCCTTTGACATGTGTCATAGGAAGAAACAAAAGAGCGAATGTCACTTTTCATACCTTTCCAAAATAAGGTGCGCTTGAGTCGCTCATATATTTTAAGAAACCCTGAATGGCCTACAGAGGGAGTGGCATGCAATTCCTTCATGAGGAGCTCTCAAAGTGGGGACTTATGAGGTAGAACCAGGCGTTGATGGTAGTGCAGATCATGGCCATTCCAATTATACCTGGTGCAAAATTTGGATCATCCATTAGTGAGGCTATCGAAGCTTGCAAATATGCATCCTAACGTGCTTCTTGACGCAAGGAATCAATCCATTAGGGAAGTGGTGCTAGGATGGCACACAACATACTTACGGTCTCCATTTGGCGAGAAAGAGCATCAGCCATAATATTTTCCTTTCCCTTTTTGTAGGTGATATCATAATCATAGCCCATGAGTTTAGACACCCACTTTTGTTGGTCAGGCGTGGCAACTCTTTGTTCCAAAAAATATTTGAGACTTTGATGATCGGTTTTGATGGAGAAGTGACGCCCAATGAGGTAATGTCACCAATGTGTGACTGCATGCAATATGGCTAACATTTTCTTAGCATATATGGATTTCCCCAGATTACGATCAGAGAGTGCCTTGCTAGTAAAAGCCACAGGTCATCCTTCTTGCATCAATACTGCCCCAATACCATGACCAAAAGCATAACTTTCAATGACAAATGGTTTAGAGATATCTAGCATGGCTAATACGAGAGTGGTGGTCATAGCATGCTTGAGTTCAATGAAGGCTTCATCAGCAGGCCCTGTCCAAGTGAAGGAATCTTTTTTCAACATGGAGATGAGGGGGTAGCTATCTTCCCATAATTGCAAAAAAAATTGCGATAATAGCCTGTAAGCCCTAAAAATCCTCGAAGTCCCTTGAGGGTGCGAGGTTTCGACCACTCTTGAACTGCTTGAATCTTCTTAGGGTCAACCTTGACGCCATCCTGTGAGACAATGTGTCCCAGATACTCTACTTCAGTCAGACCAAAGGAACACTTGGACCTTTTGGAAAAAAGGTGATGGGTGACCAAAAGCTGTAAAGTTTGATCCACATGATTGAGGTGCTCTTCCCATGTGCGGTTGTAAATCAAGATGTCATTGAAGAACACAAGGATGAACTTTCGTAGAAAGGGCCGGAAGATGTTGTTCATAAGACTTTGGAATGTAGAAGGAGCATTTGTGAGACCAAATGACATTACCAAGAATTCATAATGACCTTCATGAGTGCGAAAGGTAGTTTTGGGGATGTCCTCATCCTTGAGCCGGATCTGATGGTACCTAGAGCGGAGATCAAGCTTGGTGAAATACATGGTCCCATGTAGTTCATCGAGTAATTCATCAACCACTGGAATAGGAAATTTATCCTTGATCGTAGTCTTGTTGAGTTTTCGGTAGTCAATACATAGGTGCCATGAGCTATCTTTCTTGGGAACAAGTAGGACAGGCGAGGAGTAGGGGCTAGTACTAGGCCGGATGACACAAGCTTTGAGTAATTCCTGTACCAATTTTTCTAGTTCTGATTTCATGGCATGAGGGTACCTGTATGGCCTGATATTTGGTGGTGCACTACCTGGGAGAAATGGGATAACATGGTCGTGAGAGCGACACGGTGGTAGTGTAGTTGGTTTTGCAAAGACAACATCACGCTTGTGTAGAACTAGTTGTAGGTTTGATGGAATTTCAGCCATTAGTGAAGTGGTTGGTTGGATGGAGAAGAGTTGTGCAATTACCCCACATTTTGATTTCTTTAGCATTTTCTCCATACGATTGGAACTAATGAGGTGAGGTGTTCCTGTAGGGGAGCCCTTGAGTAAGTGTGTTTGTCCATTTTGGGAGAATTGCATCTAGAGTTCTGCAAATTTCCAACTGATAGTGCCCAACGTACTCAACCATTGAGATCCCAAAACCATATCACATCCTCCCAACTGGAGGGTAAACATGTCCTACTTGAGTTCATAGTCCCCTATCCTGAGCTTGACATTGTGACATTTTCCTTTACAAGGTAATGTTCCCCCATTGGCTACCATGACCTCGAATGAATTACAAGTGTGGATATAGCAATTTTCCCACTTAGCAACTCGAGGATCAATGAAGTTGTGTGTCTTTCCTGAATCAATAAGGATGGTAAGACGTTGGCCCTTGAAAAATCCCATAACTTTCATGGTTTGTGGAGTGGTAATTCCTATAAGAGCATGGACTAAAATCTCGCATCGAGACCCCTATGTATCTTCTTCCTGTGGAGAAGGTGTTTCAGGGGGGTCCTCATCCTCATCACTCTGGTCAGTGTTAGCAGGTTCCTCAACATCTATCAAGAATAGTCTTTTGTTTGCACACTTATGTCATTTAATTTTTTTTTATCACAATTATAACATAATCCTTGGGCATGACGTGCATCCATCTCCTCTATAGTCAGTCACTTGGGTGTAGTAGGTTTACTATCCATTGAATTTTGGGTTCGAAAAGGAAATGAAGGTCGATTTTGAGGAAACCGTGGGGGTGCCTTTGGTTTGAGAGTTTAGATTCGGCCAGACGGGCCAAAATGATAGCTTCCATCATGGAATGTGGTTTCAACATCTTTACTTCAGCTTGGAGATCCCCTTTTAACCCACTGATAAAACAACTCGTGAAGAACCTTCCGTCAATCCTCTTGTCTTATTGGCCAATTTTTCAAATTGAGTTTGGTAGTCACAAACTGAGGATGTTTGTTGCAATTTGGTCAAGGCCCCTATGAAGTCCTCATACTCACTAGGCCCAAATCGGGTCAGTAGTTGGGACTCAAAGTCCTCCCAAGAGAGATTTGGGTTGGAATTATGTAACCATTGGAACCAGTGTAGAGCCTCAGATTCCAAATTGAAGGAAGCCATTTGAACTCGATGATATATGGGAACATTATGAAGTCTAAAGAATTGATCAACCCTACATAACCACCCATCAAAATCCTTTTCATTAAATCGAGGGAAGTCCAATTTTGGCATTTTAAAGGATGGGTCATGGTCATTCCTTGTAGAGTTTTTAGCCTGGTGTTCTGTTTTGAGTGGTCCCTTATGTAACTTGCTACCCACATCTATCAGTGTTTCTTCTAAGCGAGCGCTAGTGGCATCATGATATAGACGAAGACCTTGGACCTCTTCCCTTATGGAGAAAATTGCCAAGTTCAAATTATCAATGGCTTTTGTTAAGGAGTCCATCTGTTCTAGCTCTTTTTGATGTCCATGGGTACCCTGGGCCATTTTGGAACCTTTTGTGACCAGTTACTAAAATTAGAATTGGGTTTTAGGACTTAATATTTTAAGTAAGTTTCCAAAAAAGTGCTTGGGTGCTATATATCAAAACGATCAGATCAAAGAGGTGGTCACAATGAGCTATATCCCACAACACTACTTTTGGGCACCCCAAACTTTTTTATCTCCTATTTTGCCGAGTCTAACGGTGTTTATAGTTTTTGATTTTGAGCTATAGTGCAAAAGTTGGGTACTGGAGCACTATCTATAATTGGTCTCTGGTCACTCACTCAATGTTTTTCTCAGCTCGAATAGTCTCTCTGACACTGCTTACCTCACTGGTCTGAAGATTCTCTATATTGTGTAGGTTATTGTTATGACGGTTACGTTACGACATCTGAGCTGCAATTTTTGACCTGACTGTGTTGACTTGACTGTTACTACCACTATAAATTTGATTGTTATTCTCTATACTATCAACTTAACTGTCACCCTCATATTCTATCCCGAATTCATGCAATGTATGCTATTTTTTTTGTAGAGGATTTCTTTCTCATATGCTCACTTTTGGGAATTTGGAATGCAAGTTTACAAACAGGGAGTTTTGATTTATGATTTTGTTGCAGGTTGAAGTTTTAACAAAACTAGAGTATGCTAAGTAAATGAGTATGTAACACCCATAAGCCCTCCGTTATATCGCAGTGACGAACAATAGTGCTCGGACCAATATTTCAAGCCATTACCCAAGGAGGATTCCACACATACCCTTGAGCACACTATTTGCCTCTCTGACAGTACGTGATGGTAATCGTCCGGGATGTTGTGTCCCGTGGACTATGGATGATACAAGGCCGATAAGCTTCCTACTGGATAAAATTTTTTTAACCCTAGAATGGTCTCCCGATACACCCAAAGATGCATGGGAGCTCAAGTTCGTGCGTGAGTTCTGTCTGAGGCCTAGGTATTGGAGCCTGATCGCCCCTCACTTCACTAGACGTTGTATGGGCTATCTAGCTTAGCCAATAACGATAGATCCTTCACGATATTTAAAAACCCTCGGCATAGGGTTTCTACCTACTCAACTAAAAAATACTATATATATTTTTTTGACTGGTATTTGTCTTCTTTTTTTTATAATAGTAAAAAAAAAATTACACGAAAATAATGAAGGATTATACCTAACATGCAAGAATCGTTACTGTTGCAGCAGAACTTTGCCATAGAAAGCGCTCTGATACCACTTGTTAGGATCCTACTATAAAATAAACTCAAATAAACACACTCTCACACAATTGCTTGGAAATAAACTCACATAAACATCATATTAATATTCATAACAAAATACTAACAAAAACTTGCATAAAGGAACAATCTCACAATAAGATAGAATCACAGGCCTCTTCGAGGGGGCAACCTCATTCAACACTTCATTAATTTACAAAAAGATGAATACATTGGTGCCTTCTTGGGTATTTAAAGAGTTCCCTTCCATGGTTGGCTTACATGCAAAATGCCACCTGGATTACATGCATAATGCCACTCGAATTACATGCACAATGCCACTCGAATTACATGCACAAGGCCACCTTACATACCTATCTACCATGTGTTACATAAAAAGGGTGTCATTTGTCATAGGCACTATATAAGCTAAAACTTAGAACATTACAAAATATTAATCATGGGTACTACCCATGTTATTTAGGAATTATTACATCATGGAAGTTATTACATTAAGGGTTAGGATGGGATCCTAACAGTGGTGCTCAAAGAGAGGATTTCCATAGCGACGACCTCGGTTGAATGTACTTTATAATCTCAGCCAGTTATTCTGTTTTGCCTTATGATGACATTTTCCAATGTCGTTGTGCTTTGTTTAGATCATTCTGATGATTTTGCATCACCAAATATGCTTATTTTATGTTTCCTATGGCAATTTTGGTCTGGTGAAATTTTTTTAATTTGACCTTTTAAGGCTCTCCACGGTGGGAATTGAGAGCATTTATTACAGTTTGTTGACTGCGTCTGTCAGAAGCGGTGAAAAAGTCCAATTTCCTTGACCGCGGCTCTAAGCAATGGTCACAAAACCCTAATTCGGGGATTGTAGTTGTCAAGCGCGGTCCGAACCAAATTTAAAAAATATATAAGGGTTTGACATTTGAAATATTTCATTATTTACCTAATACTGACAGTAAAAAATGAGAGCTCTAAAAGGTAAACAGTGAAATATGACACGGAACGTTATCGTAAACTTGACTTGCTTGCTCTACACCCATCCAGATGGCCGACCAGCCTGAGGCTTCGACCAGTGGAGGATTCGGTGCCGCTAAGGTAACTCGAAAACCGAGACCATGCAATCCAATTACAAGATTAATATTAACCATAGTAAAAAAATGGGTTAGTGAATCACACTAAACTGCCGATAACAAAACTCACCCTAGTTAGATTTAGCATAGATTAGGTTAGAGGGGAGGGTTTTAATTTCGGGTTAATTTTGGGAGGGAAATGACCCTGAAAAGGTCATGTTCCCTAGTCGTGGGTGGCAAACACAGTTCCCAATTGGCAGATTGGGGACTGTGACTGTCAACCATGACAGGATTTAAATCCAAATGGTCACATTTTTTACTGCCGCGTCAACCGTGATTTCGACCCACAGTGAGCAAACTTTAGAAAAAAATTCAATTTTTTTATTTTTTATTCTTTTGTTTTTCTAGTCAATTAATGCCATTTAATGCATTTTTGAAGTGTTTTTTTGATTTTTTTTATTTGTTTATCGTTTTTAGTTATTTTAATTATTTTTCATATTTATTTGATTATTTTTACTTAGGCCTTGACCAAAAGAGCAAGGGAGACTGATATCCTTTGTAACTTACGTCACACTCTCACTGATGTGGAACGGGGTTGGTTTGCTATTGTGGGGTTCGGCTACATCTTGGATCTCTCCACCATCTGAATTGATTAGCCCTACATGACTGCCTTGGCCCTTTGCTAGGATGCGCAGACCAACACATTTCACCTATCGTCGAGTAAAATGACAATGACTCTAGAGGATGTCTACCGCATCTCCCGCCTGCGTATTGATGGCAAGGCCATCAATTATTCTCATACCAGGGCAAAGAAGGCAGTTTTTGATGTTATCTTTGGCATACGGAGTTGCGAGGCTCAGGGCCGCATCGACCATGGAGGCGTCCACATCGAGGAGTGGTTTCGGGTCAGATTCTTTTCACAGTGGGAGGCTATGTTCATGCACTTAATCATCTAGATAGTCCTCCCAGACTCATCTGGTGTGAGGTTCCCCTAGAACCTCTTGGCTAGGACCAGGGGGGTTATGGTTACCTCGACCGCGCGACCTTTCATTCTGGTGTGGGGGAGCACTCTCTTAGCACAACTCTACCCTGAGTTGTATTAGATCACACGCCCCAAAAAAGTGGGCATCAACTGTAATCTACTCCTACAGATTTGGGGCTAGCAACACATTTGGATAGAGTGCCCCGTCGACTTGCCATTAGAGATCACTACTATCCCTAAGGATCATCAGTGTTATGCAGATTGCTGGCCCTAGGAGCATGATGGCTTTAGGAGTATGTCTCATGCAGGAGATCTAGAACACTACATTGGTCGTTTTGCACAGCTCCGCCCTAGGCAGATAACATGGTGACTATACATGGACTGCCCAGCCTGGATAGAGACATACAAATACCTATGTTGGGCACATAAAGATAGGTGGGTTATCGACCAAAATGCTGATATACGCGAGTACCAGCACTACTATCACATCCTAAGGCAGTTTGGGATTCGAGAGGATGTCCTAGAGGTGCCTACCATCTACAGATGCCTGGTATTAGAGAGGGAATTGACCTGGCTCTAGGTTCCTCCATTAGGGGATGACGATGATGAATTCTAGAAGTCAGACCTGGCAGATGTAGGCACTACTGCTGATTACGATGGATGGTGGACTGACTTCCAGTGGCATAGAGAGGGACCTCTAGGCCGACCAACAAATGACTTTACAACAAAGGGAGAAGAGGTGTATCCTCATGGATGTAGGACCCTTCAGAGGATTAAGGGTGCATGGGCCACTACAGAGGAGGGCCCACAAGTAGAGGTAGAGAGGAGGTCTTCAAGGAGGGTGAGGTACCTCCAGATAGTGAGGTTGGATAGCTAAGGGCACAAATTTCCAACCTCTAGAGCCAGGTTGGGAGACTTTGCACTTAGCTCCTACTTAGGGACACTTCTATCGCCACTCTAGAGGTGAAGCTAGCTCATGGCCAGAGGTAGTGAAAGGGTTACGTGGAGGAGAGGGCAGCTCTCCAGGCATAGGTAGCTACAAAAAAACCGAGATTGAGAAGATCACTGGACGACGTGATCTTCTCCAAACGATTCTAGATGTTGTGACTACTGAGCAGGACCTACTTAGGGCAACGAGGAGAGATCCCTCACCTTCATAGGCTATCATGGCACCTCTTGCAGTACCATCTACTTCAATACCAATAGGTTTTGACCCGATGGCAGAGATCATGAGGCTATGTACCCTCATGAAGAAGGGTAATGAGCAGCATACAACGGATGTAGCTCACAATGTCCAACTGGAGGGTGTCATCAGGTTGCTATGCGGGCAAGTTTCAGAGAGGACCACTACTACAAGGACACACCGAAGTAGGACCAAGACTAGGGAGATAGGGTAGTCTAGTGCATGGTCTAGCCAGAGGATTATCTCTCGTGCACCATGTAAAGGTGGTCTAGGTCAAGTGTAGGATCCACCGTAGGACCCACAACAGCTCTAGAGTAGGCCCCTAGGGATAGGGCTAAGGGAGGCAAAGAGTCCAACATAGGTGGATCAGGGGGTTGTAGGCCAGAGCTAGCACATTGCCATAACACATATTTTGCTACTTTTTGTGCCCTTTTGGTTTAAGGTCTGAGGACCTACATAGTTGTAGCCTATGGGCATTTTGATATACCCTATTATGATGTACATTTGACACACACACACACACGCACACACAAACACACATATATATATGACAGTTCATTTCATTACATGTGTACTTTACTTTTGGTATTTTATGTTACTGTTATGCACTTGGTTGCACTGCTTATATTGATTTAATGCTATACGATGTGATGTATGGATGACATGCACTAGCTAGATATGAAATAGATGATTAGATGCTATGAGATATATGTGTAGATGGACTACTTATGATGGATACATATGAATGTGATGTTTATTTTAAATGCATGTGTAACTTTCTATACTTGTATGCATTTAATTTATGTTGTTATGACATAATTAATGACATGTATGTGTTGCATAATTTTTCAATGATGACTGCTATGCCAATGAACATGTATGCTTTAATAACTTAAAACATAATGTATGAATGTAATATGAATTTAAACAATATAATGGATGACACCACATAATGTATAACAATCATGCATTGCAATTGCTTTATCTTTATGAATGTTTGATAAATTGTACACCCATTTATGAGATGCAATGGTATATGGTTTCCATTTATTGGTTTTTGTAAATTAAAAGAATATGGATAGTATAATCAGTGGCTGTCTAAATATAATTTCTGACATCCATCCGGTATCTAATTATATAGTACAAATAATTCTAATAAACAAACTCCTATAAAAGAAATTAATTTTTTATGATTGTGATTTGAATGATTATTGCTATTTGGGAATTGTTGAGGTTTTCCATGAGACTCAAACACCCTAGTTGTCTAATCAAAAGTTGTATACTGACCATACAAGAATTTTGAAACATAAGGTTTTCGCTAGGATAGGCCCTAACTGTTCATTACCCCTATGTGTGCAAGTGAGTATATTTGATAAGGCATAAGCATACCCCGATGTCAGGCGAGATTCTTTCAACCCATTGCTAATATTGGGGGTCCACAAATGTCTTAACCAATCTTAGGTTTAGATTTCAGTTGGACTAGACCACTAGGCGATATAGGACACCTAAAGCTAGCTCTTCCACATTCAAAAATTGGTCTACACAAAAGCAATATACTAATGTATCAAATATATCATCATGCATAAGGTACAATAGTATTGACAATTCCAAGGATTCAAGCTCACCCCCTTATTTTCTTCAATTTTTTGGGATACTTGCTCATATAAAGTGATAAAAATCAATGTTTATTTTTTACTATAGTGATAAGAATCATTGTTTATTTTGTACTTTCCTTTTTTTTTTTCTTAAGAAAGGGATTTGAAACTGATTTGAATCTGAACTTGATTTTGATATTCATTTGATCTTGATTTGAACTTTGATTTGAATACTGGGAATTTTGACTTTAAGATATCAATTTGGGATATCAATCTAGGATATCAATCGGGGATATCAATATTTGATATTGATCTGGGGTATCACTCTGGGATATTGCTCCTTCATTTGTAAGCAAGGGATTTATATGGGTAGGAAGTAAACTTGTCCTTTTGCCAATTGCCCACATGTCCCATACCGTCCGCACAGGGGGATAAGCCAAAATAAACTTTTCACCTTAGGATACCTGGTCCCACTTCATAGCGTTCATCTTCCCATAGTCCTAATTAGGATTTTTTAATTTGTTTATTAGTGATAGGATTCTGATATGCTAAGGGCTATACTAACTAGACCTCAACCACAAAAGCAAAGCAGGCTTTCTTACCAACTCTTGAGAAGACCACTAGGTATGGTTGAATGACCGAAAAACCCTAGTATATTCTTCATAGCAACAAGATGGGTTGTGTTGAAAAATACAATTACTCACAAGGGTGAATGATATATGGTAATGTAATGCATAGATGCATGATTGAAACACAAATGTGGTGTTGTTTGTAAGATTGCAAACACAACCTATCCTAATGCAAGGACGACAGATGGAAATGCCTAATGCAATGCAATGCAATGAAATGCAAAATGAAATGCAACATATAATTGAAAATGCAATGATGCACAATGTTTTTTTATTTTCGATATTTCTATAATTTTTTTTTGGATTTTATTACTTTTTTATTTTTTATGGATTTTGAAAATTTAATTTGACCAAAGGGCTTATAGACGCCTTTGGAGCCTTTAATGGGATGACCAAGGGGCTTACAGATGCCCTTGGAGATTTTTTTGATTGACCAAAGGGCTTATAGATGCCTTTGTTGGCAATTTGAGTTATTTTATGTTGTCATTGATGTCACATGGATCATTGATGTCACATGGATCACATTGAGTTTTGGTGGCCAAATGATATTTTGGAAAGCATGGATAAATACAGGGTTTTTGTGAAAACCAAGGCAGGCAAAATAAAAGGTTTTATTTAAAACCATGGATGGCATATTTGAACTGGGTTTTTCTTAAAACCCAAGTTGGCCTTTCGTTTCATCGAAAAAGGTGCCCCGGTGATGGAGATATTTAATTTTTAATATTTAGTTTAAATTTTAATTATTTAAAATTTAAATTTAAATTTAAAATTAAATATGCAAGATTTCCATCGACGTCATCGAAAATAATAAGGAGGCTATATAAAGGGGATACCTAAGGTTCATAAACTAATCCTTGCTCGTGGTTAATAATCGTTGGCTAAGCATCCGAATTGAGCTCGTGCAAAAATATTTTAGAAAGCAGAAGCAACGAATAAACGAAGGTTGGTCGAAGTCCAAAGTCATCGTGGGCAGAGTGGCGCATTGGCAATTGGATTTTGGCTAAGGTGTGTGGCAGCACAAACGTCAAGGTTTCGAATCCCCTTGACTGCGTTCGGAAGGCATTGGAAGAAAAGCGCTCGAAGCGCTTTTGATTTGCGAAAAGGGAGGAAAGGTTTTAAGGCACGTTGTGCCTTTCCCTTTCGAACGAGCGGCTAGCTCGTGTGGCAACCTTAGCCGCGGCTAAGGCGCTCGTGGTGTGGGCAAGTCGGGGGTTCGAATCCCCTTGAGGAGGTAAATACGTTTTTGCTCTAATTAATTTTGTTAAGCCCTAAGTTGGAGTTATAAGGTGGTTAGGAATAATTAAAGTTTTTAATTAAACTTTGTTTTTATAAGGGTTGTGATTATTATTTCAAAGGTGGATGAGTTGTTGATTTAATTTGATGTTCATGAAATTGAGAATTAAGATTTAGGAGAAATAAGGAGTTGTTATAAAATAATTTTTGAGAGGTTTATTGATTATTATTTTTTATAAGGGTTTTTATTAAAAAGGACTTTGGTGGATGTGTTTATTAAGTTGGAGTAAAAAGGTGTAAATTGAGTTATGCTTTATCTTGTGATTATTATTTGAAGTCCACTAACCCTTATTGAGATTGGAAAGGAAAGTTGTGTTTAGTGTGGCAGATTTTGTGGACAACTTCTTGGCATCAAAAAGGTATGGGCACATTCTCCTATTGATTGTTTATGGTGGTTGATTTCTGAAATATCATTGGAGTGAAAAGGATTGATTGTGGTTTCCTTTTCGAAAGTGGTTGGTTGAATGCTTCAAGGTTTTCTGGTTTGAGAGTTGTGTTTAAACCTTGTTTTATAAGCATAGTTGTTGAAGCCCATTGGTTATGTAAAGAACTTGAAAAGAACATGAGTATCATTGTTATGTGAGATTTGTGGTTGAGCATTGTTGGAAACATTTGAGTTGGTTGATACATGCTTGGACTAGGGTTTTGTGAGAAAGAGTTGTCCCTTGTGGTGATTGGTTGAGTTGAGTTGATTGAGCCTAGTCAAGTGATTGTGTGAGGTGATTGTTCAAGTCCCATGAAACAAACTATTCTATAATTCTGATTTGAGTTGAGATTGAGCTTAGAACATATTGAGTCTCTAACAATTCTCTTTATGCTTCTATGAGTTGACTTGAGTTGAGATTGATTTGAGTTGAGTTGAGTTGAGATCATTGTGGATCATTGTTGTCATCCATTGTAGAGTGCATTGCCATTCATTGTTGAGTTCATCTTTGAGCCTTGCCTTCATAGATTTGTGGATGAGATTTGAGTACTACTTGAGCATGATTGATTGAGCCTTTGAGAAGGCCTTTGGGATAGATTTTTGGATAGATTTGTGGTAGTTTGTGTATGATTGATTGAGCCTTTGAGAAGGCTTTGTGGATAGTTTTTGGGATAGATTTGTGGATAGTTTTAGAATATTTGGGATAGATTTTGATGAGGTTCTGAGTGAGCCTATTGAGCAGATTTGAGCAAGTTCTTGGTGAGCTTGCTAGAGCAGATTTGGACAAGTTCTTAGTGAGCTTGTTGGAGCAGATTTGAGCAAGTTCTTGGTGAGCTTGCTAGAGAGATTTGGACAAGTTCTTAGTGAGCTTGTTGGAGATATTTGAGCAAGTTATTGTTGAGCTTGCTAGAGCATATTTGGACAAGTTCTTGTGAGCTTGTTAAGTTGATTTGGACAAGTTCTAGTTCTTTGTGAGCTTGTTGAGCATATTTGGACAAGTTCTGTGTGAGCTTGTTGAGCAGTTTTGGACAAGTTCTGTGTGAGCTTGTTATGCAGATTTGGACAAGTTCTGTGTGAGCTTGTTATTGCCTAGCTTTGAGCAGATCAAAGAAATCATTGTATTGGATAAGGATCCTTATTTCTGTGTGAAATATTATAAGGATATTATCTTGTGGAGTACCCCACATTGGGGGAACCACGTTAAATCTTGTGTCTCAATTGTGTGTGGTGACTTGTGCTCTTGCTTACTATTGCTATCTGAGTTATTAATGCACACTGCTATATTTGGTTATTGCAATTAAGGACATTAATTGATATTGGTTTGGAAAGAAAGTAAAAAGTGGGCTTATATTGTTCACCCCCCTCTCAGTATAAGCTTGTGTTCTTCAATTGGTATCAGAGCGGGTTCCTTCGAAAAGGCTAACAGCTTGAGGGCAGATTCTACTGGGTTACAGGATGGACAAATGGTATATTGATAGTGGGTGCTCTAGTCATATGATTGGGTATAAGGATAAGTTCATTTATTTAAAAGGGAACAACAATGGATCTGTGAGATTTGGTGATAATGCTTCAACTAAAATCAAAGGGAGAGGAACTTTAAGTTTGGATGATGGAAAGACAACTACACAAGGTGTACTCTATGTTGAGGGTCTGAAACACAACCTACTAAGTGTAAGTCAGCTTTGTGATCGAGGGTACACAGTTACTTTTTCCTCTACAGGATGCAAAATCAGGGAAACAAAAATAGGGAAGCTTGTTGCAACTGCAGAAAGAACCAATAACAATCTCTACATGTTCAGTGAAATAAAAAAGGAAAAATGTCTTCTATCTCAAGAAGAAGAGAGTTGGTTATGGCATAAAAGGTTGTGTCACTTGAACTTTGATAACATAGTAAGGATAAGCAACAAACAAATTGTTAGAGATCTACCAAAGATAAAAAGACCTTCAAATACAATTTGTGCACAATGTCAGTATGGAAAGCAGACAAGATCAAGTTTCAAGGCAAAAGAATATTCCTCTTCCAAGGTATTAGAGTTGATTCATACTGATTTATGTGGGCCTATGAGAACTAAAAGTCTACAAGGTGAAAGCTACTTCATGTTGTTCATAGATGATTATTCTAGAATGACTTGGGTTGTTTTTCTGAAAGAGAAATCAGAGGCATTTGAGCATTTCAAAGTATTCAAAGAAATGGTAGAAAATGAAACAGGAAAGAAGATCAAGTGTTTACGATCAGATAGAGGAGGGGAATTCATCTCTACAGAATTCATTGAGTTTTGTGCAGAACATGGAATCAGAAAAGAATATTCAATAGCCAGGACTCCTCAACAAAATGGAGTAGTAGAAAGAAAGAATAGAACTCTTGAGAATATGGCCAGAGCAATGCTAAATGAATCAAAAATCTCAGATGGGTTTTGGAAGGAAGCAATCAATACAACAATCTATGTTATGAATAGAGCTCAAGTTAGAACAAAGCAACATAAGACTCCATATGAGTTTTGGAAAGGAAGACCTCCCACGGTAAACTACTTTAGAGTTTTTGGAAGTAAGTGTTATATCAAAAGAGAGGATAAGGACTTGGGCAAGTTTGATCCTAGATGTGATGAAGGTATTTTTCTTGGATACTCTACAAAAAGTAAGGCCTACGAGATGCTACAATAAAAGAACACATACCATGGTGGAAAGTATAAATGTCAGAGTTGATGAAAGAACAGGAATAAATGAGCCACCTCAGGAAGATATTCTTGAAGAAGAAGAAAGTTGTCAAGAAGAAATGGGTGAAGATTCAGATGAAGAAGATTTGCAGAATATACCTTCCAAAACTACATCAAGATATATTCAGAAAAATCATCCAGAGGACTTGATCATTGGCAGTCCTGATGTAAGACGGACAAGAAGAGGAATCATAGGCTCAACAGAACAAGCAGATGTTTCACTATTATCCAAGATAGAACCAAAGGATTTTAGAGAGGCAGAAAATGATGAATGTTGGATTAAGGCAATGAAGGAAGAACTAGATCAGATTGAAAAGAGTAAGACTTGGGAATTAGTTCCAAGACCAAAAGGAAAAAATGTAATTGGTACTAAATGGGTCTACAGGAAAAAACTAAATGAAGATGGTCAAGTCATAAGAAACAAGGCAAGATTGGTGTGTAAAGGATATGCACAAGTAGAAGGAATTGATTTTGATGAGACCTTTGCACCAATTGCAAGATTGGAAGCTATACGGATGTTTTTGGCACTTTCAAGCTATAGGAATTTTAAAGTATATCATATGGATGTCAAATCAGCTTTTTTGAATGGTCATTTAGAAGAAGAAGTTTACATTGAACAACCAGATGGGTTTAATCAAGCAGATAAGCCAGATTATGTGTGTAAATTGAAAAAGGCTCTCTATGGCTTAAAGCAAGCCCCTAGAGCATGGTATTCAAGACTAGATAAATATCTTCGAGAGCAAGGTTTCAGAAAGGGAACAATTGATAGCAATCTGTATATTAAAAATAAGGGAAATGATTTGATGATTGTGGAAGTTTATGTGGATGATATTATTTTTGGGGGTAGCAATGATAGAATGTGTCAAGAATTTGCAAGAAACATGACTAAAGAGTTTGAAATGTCTATGATTGGTGAATTAACCTTTTTCCTCGGATTATAGATTTCACAATTAGAAAAAGGGATATTTCTTTCACAAACAAAGTATATAAAGGAGATGTTGAAGAAATTCAAAATGGAAGATAGTAAGCCAGTTAGTACTCCAATGGTTACAGGGTGTAAATTAAGCAAATATGATGAATCTCCTGATGCAAATCAAACTCTATACAGATCTATGATTGGTAGCCTATTATATGTTACAGCCACAAGACCAGATATAATACAAGAGTTGGTTTAGTGGGAAGATTTCAAGCAGCTCCAAAAGAATCACATGTGACAACAGTGAAAAGAATACTAAGATATCTCAAAGGAACAATGGAGTATGGTCTATGGTATCCTAGAAGCAGTAAGTTTACTCTCACAGCATACACAGATGCATATTGGGTAGGAAATATTGATGATAGAAAAAGCACAAGCGGAGGAGCATTCTTTCTTGGTGATTGCCTAGTTTCTTGGCTAAGTAAGAAACAACCATCAGTGTCACTTTCCACAATAGAGGTAGAATATATTGCAGCAACAACATGTTGTTCACAGGTATTATGGATGAAACAGACTCTCAAATATTTTAGCATAGAACATGATCATCCCATTCCTATTATGTGTGATAATACTAGTGCTATAAGTATCTCGAAGAATCCAGTAATGCATGCCAGAACAAAGCACATTCCAATCAAGTATCACTTTTTAAGAGAGCAGGTTACAGAGCAACAAGTAATATTGGAATATGTTCCTACAAAATATCATATTGTAGACATATTTACAAAACCATTACCAAGAGAAGCGTTTGAGCATTTGAGAGAACAGTTGGGAGTAAAGGTACTCCCACCCCAAAATTAATCACCTCAAAAGAGAAGGTGGTGAGGGGGCTATGCTTAAGAGTCATATATTTTAGCCCCATAGGTGTCCCTTTTGCCATTGATGTCAAATGGGGAGAGATTTGAGTAAGGGGGAGAGCATTGAGTTAGGGGAGCAGCCTCCAAAGAGAGCATTGAGTTAGGGGAGCAACCTCCATAGAGAGTATTGAGTCAGGGGGAGCAACTTTGATTCTCAGAGATGGTTTTTGTAGTGATTATGGTTTTTGCATTAGAGGTGTTGCCATCAATGACAAAGGGGGAGATTGTTGGCAATTTGAGTTATTTTATGTTGTCATTGATGTCACATGGATCATAGACATGGATCACATTGAGTTTTGGTGGCCAAATGATATTTTGGAAAGCATGGATAAATACAGGGTTTTTGTGAAAACCAAGGCAGGAAAAATAAAAGGTTTTATTTAAAACCATGGATGGCATATTTGAATTGGGTTTTTCTTAAAACCCAAGTTGGCCTTTCGTTTCGTCGAAAAATGTGCCCCGATGATGGAGATATTTAATTTTTAATATTTAGTTTAAATTTTAATTATTTAAAATTTAAATTTAAATTTAAAATTAAATATGCAAGATTTTTGCCGACGTCATCAAAAATAATAAGGAGGCTATATAAATGGGATACCTAAGGTTCATAAACTAATCCTTGCTCGTGGTTAATAATCGTTGGCTAAGCATCCGAATTGAGCTCGTGCGAAAATATTTTAGAAAGCAAAAGCAACGAATAAACGAAGGTTGGTCGAAGTCCAAAGTCATCGTGGGCAGAGTGGCGCATTGGCAATTGGATTTTGGCTAAGGTGTGTGGCAGCACAAACGTCAAGGTTTTGAATCCCCTTGACTGCGTTCGGAAGGCGTTGGAAGAAAAGCGCTCGAAGCACTTTTGATTTGCGGAAAGGGAGGAAAGGTTTTAAGGCACGTTGTGCCTTTCCCTTTCGAATGAGCGGCTAGCTCGTGTGGCAACCTTAGCCATGGCTAAGGCGCTCGCGGTGTGGGCAAGTCGGGGGTTCGAATCCCCTTGAGGAGGTAAATACGTTTTTGCTCTAATTAATTTTGTTAAGCCCTAAGTTGGAGTTATAAGGTGGTTAGGAATAATTAAAGTTTTTAATTAAACTTTGTTTTTATAAGGGTTGTGATTATTATTTCAAAGGTGGATGAGTTGTTGATTTAATTTGATGTTCATGAAATTGAGAATTAAGATTTAGGAGAAATAAGGAGTTGTTATAAAATAATTTTTGAGAGGTTTATTGATTATTATTTTTGATAAGGGTTTTTATTAAAAAGGACTTTGGTGGATGTGTTTATTAAGTTGGAGTAAAAAGGTGTAAATTGAGTTATGCTTTATCTTGTGATTATTATTTGAAGTCCACTAACCCTTATTGAGATTGGAAAGGAAAGTTGTGTTTAGTGTGGCAGATTTTGTGGACAACTTCTTGGCATCAAAAAGGTATGGGCACATTCTCCTATTGATTGTTTATGGTGGTTGATTTCTGAAATATCATTGGAGTGAAAAGGATTGATTGTGGTTTCCTTTTCGAAAGTGGTTGGTTGAATGCTTCAAGGTTTTCTGGTTTGAGAGTTGTGTTTAAACCTTGTTTTATAAGCATAGTTGTTGAAGCCCATTGGTTATGTAAAGAACTTGAAAAGAACATGAGTATCATTGTTATGTGAGATTTGTGGTTGAGCATTGTTGGAAACATTTGAGTTGGTTGATACATGCTTGGACTAGGGTTTTGTGAGAAAGAGTTGTCCCTTGTGGTGATTGGTTGAGTTGAGTTGATTGAGCCTAGTCAAGTGATTGTGTGAGGTGATTGTTCAAGTCCCATGAAACAAACTATTCTATAATTCTGATTTGAGTTGAGATTGAGCTTAGAACATATTGAGTCTCTAACAATTCTCTTTATGCTTCTATGAGTTGACTTGAGTTGAGATTGATTTGAGTTGAGTTGAGTTGAGATCATTGTGGATCATTGTTGTCATCCATTGTAGAGTGCATTGCCATTCATTGTTGAGTTCATATTTGAGCCTTGCCTTCATAGATTTGTGGATGAGATTTGAGTACTACTTGAGCATGATTGATTGAGCCTTTGAGAAGGCCTTTGGGATAGATTTATGGATATATTTGTGGTAGTTTGTGTATGATTGATTGAGCCTTTGAGAAGGCTTTGTGGATAATTTTTGGGATAGATTTGTGGATAGTTTTAGACAGATTTGTGGATAGATTTGGGATAGATTTTGATGAGGTTCTGAGTGAGCCTTTTTGAGCAGATTTGAGCAAGTTCTTGGTGAGCTTGCTAGAGCAGATTTGGACAAGTTCTTAGTGAGCTTGTTGGAGCAGATTTGAGCAAGTTCTTGGTGAGATTGCTAGAGAGATTTGGACAAGTTCTTAGTGAGCTTGTTGGAGCAGATTTGAGCAAGTTTTTTGTGAGCTTGCTAGAGCAGATTTGGACAAGTTCTTAGTGAGCTTGTTGAGCATATTTGGACAAGTTCTGTGTGAGCTTGTTGAGCATATTTGGACAAGTTCTGTGTGAGCTTGTTGAGCAGTTTTGGACAAGTTCTGTGTGAGCTTGTTATGCAGATTTGGACAAGTTCTGTGTGAGCTTGTTATTGCCTAGCTTTGAGCAGATCAAAGAAATCATTGTATTGGATAAGGATCCTTATTTCTGTGTGAAATATTATAAGGATATTATCTTGTGGAGTACCCCACATTGGGGGAACCACGTTAAATCTTGTGTCTCAATTGTGTGTGGTGACTTGTGCTCTTGCTTACTATTGCTATCTGAGTTATTAATGCACACTGCTATATTTGGTTATTGCAATTAAGGACATTAATTGATATTGGTTTGGAAAGAAAGTAAAAAGTGGGTGCTATACTGTTCACCCCCCCTCTCAGTATAATCTTGTGTTCTTCAGCATTTGGATATTTTTTTGGGATGACCAAGGGACTTATAGATGCCCTTGGAACCTTTTTGAATTGACCAAAGGGCTTACAGACACCTTTGGAGCCTTTTTTGGTTCTAGGTATAGAACGCTTTAAGATGAAGGATATTGATAGGCTCAGGTTCCTAACTTTCTCCCAACGATGTCAAGCGATATGTCCCAAATCCAATATTCTCAAAGATCATATAAGGACCCAACCAGTTAGCCACGAATTTGTCTCGCATTTTTGGCAGTAAATTTGAATTTTGTTGGTTCTCTTTCAGTACAATATCACCAACCTCAAAGTATCTCATATGGATTTTAATATTGTAAGCTCGTTTTAAATTTTTTTGATAAACATGGAGGTGCTCAAGGGCATTCACACGACGTTCATCAAGTAGCATCATTTGATCTAGGCGAGCTTGTCATGCAGTGTCATAATTAATGAATTATTTCAATGCGAAGCGTAGTGTTGGAATCTCCAAATATAGGGGTATAATGGCCTCAGTGCCATACACTAGTGAAAATGGAGTTGCATCGGTGCGTTTATGAATGCTAGTCCTATAAGCCCATAATGCAAGGGGCATCTGGATGTGCCAATATTTGTGGTGCTCTTGTATCGTATTTTTCAATATGGATACCACTGTCTTATTTGAAGTTTCAACTTGCTCGTTTACCTATGGATAATATGGAGTTGCAAAATTGTGTTTGATTCTATACTTAGACATCAAAGCTCTCATAGTTTTGTCTTAAATGATGTTCCATTATCCAAAATTATCTTGGATGGTATCCCAAAATGACTAATGATATTGGTGAGTATAAAATTTACAATACACACTCCAGTTCTCGTTGTTAAATGAATGGCTTCCACCCACTTAGTAAAATACTTAGTAGCCATAATAATAAAAGTATGTCGGCCTGATGATAGAGGAGATATATTACCGATGTGATCCAATCCCCACTGAGCAAATGGCCAAGCCGCTTGAATGGGTTGTAAGGCCTATGATGGTAGGTGCATAAGATTAGCATGATGCTGGCATTTAATGCATTTCCTGACATACACATTGCAATCCTTCTCCATAGTGGGCCAATAATAACCCATGGGAAGAATACACTTGATGATAGCCATGCCATTGAAATGGCACTGCACGTATTGTCGTGAGCTTGTGAAATTTTCCAAGATGACTCTTGGAGCTCAAGATAATGAAGGAGAACTCCATAGTAGCTTCTGGTACAGTATGTCTACTAACAAGACATAATTTGTCACTTTATGTTTAAATGTGCATTTTGCGGTATGTGGCAATCCCTAAGGGATTACACCAAGCCTAAGGAATTCATGTATCTATTATGTCCAGTTATGATAAGCTTCGAATTCGACTGACAAGACAACATGTTCCCCCTGTGGTTCTACATTTTCAAATGTGGACTGGGAAATAACCTTGTGGTGAATGGTAATACCACTCCCTATTGGATCTTGCGAGATCAAATATCCCCAAGACACTCTCTTGAGAAAGCATCTAGCTCAATAGAACCATTCATGGTTTTGTTCTACATGAATCATGTTGATTGACTCTTTGTTATACAATGCTTCATGCTGCACAGTAGAGTGTGACAACATTTTTACATGGATGGTAGTGAAATCAGTAGACGAATTCTTAGGGATTAGAGATATCAAAGATGCCATTGTGTCTACAAATCTATTGGATAAACGAGGGATAGCCTTGATGTTGTACCATTCTAGTTGAGCTATATAAATTTCAATAAGATCCTTGTAAGCTTTCAATACTAGACATCGACATTGAAATAATCCTTTAACTTGGTTAACAATGAGAAGGGAATCACAAAAGATATTTAGCCTTTTTATCTTCATGGTGACAGTTGTTTGGAGACCCAAAATTAGGGCTTCATATTCAGTATTGTTGTTAGTGCAAGGAAATTCCAATTTGAATGACAAGGGCATTGGAGATCCTTGTGGCGTGAACAACACTATTCTTGCACCACCCCCTTGCTCACACTTCGAACCGTCGAAGAACAAGGTCATATCGACTTTATTATCCAGTTCCTTAGGTTTGGGTGCTTCTGATAAGGCAAAGAATGCATCATCAGGAAGCTCTATGGTCAGTGGCCTACTATTTTTGAGAGGTGCTTTAGCCAGTTGATCAGTTATGACTTATCCCTTAATGGAATTTTATCTTATGAATTCCAGATCAAATTCTATTAGTAGCATGATCCACTTCACTGTACATGTATTATGATATGTCTTGCTCATCATATAATGTAAAGGATTTTGTTTGGATATGACATACGTCATATGAATCAACATGTAGTGTCACAATTTCTAGGTAGCAAATACTACTGCTAAACACAACTTTTCAACATATGCATATCCTAGCTCATAACTCACCAAGGTTCGACTAATATAATATATGTCTTGTTATTTGTATTGCACATTCTTTTGGGCTAACATGGTTCCCAATGCAAAATCGGTTGTCGATATATATATAGCAAAAATGGCACATCTGACCTTGGTGGAGCTAGCACTGGCGACGTCGCTAGGTATTGCTTAATCTCAACAAAGGCTGCTTGACAGTCCTTGTCCTAATTGAATGGGACCCCCTTGTGTAGCAGTCGATTCATGGGTCGACATTTATTCGATAATTATGCAATAAATCACTTTATGGATGCTACTTTGCCTTGTAGGCTCCTTAATTCTTTGATTTTGGTGGGTGGACGCATCTCTAAAATAACCTTGAACTTTGTTGGGTCAAATTTGATGCCTCATTTTTAAACGATGAATCCTAAGAGCTTTCTTGAAGTTACACCAAATATGCACTTCTCAGGATTCAACATGACATTATGCTCTATCAAGCGATCGAAGACCTTCCTTAGGACCTCAACATGCTCTGAATGCAACAATGACTTTGCCAATAAGTCATCGATATAATATTCTAAGATATTATGCATGTAGTCATGAAAGATATATGTTATAGCTCGTTGATATGTAGCACTAGCATTTTTTAGTTTGAATGGCATAACCTTGTAACAGAATATTCCCCATGGCATTATGAACGTGGTTTTATGCTGGTCTTCAGGCTTAATCCAAATTTTATTGTAACTAGAAAAATCATCCATTAAAGAGAGCATCTCATGACCCACAGTTGCGTCTACGAGAGCATCTATGTTTGGAAACAAAAATGAATCCTTTGGTGTTGCCCTATTTAGGTCTCTAAAATCCGTACAGATACGGATCCTTCCATAAAGTTTTCATATAGGCACCATGTTTGATACCCATTCTGGATAGTCGATGGAAATGACAAACTCTACATCTAGCAGCTTTGGAACTCATCCTTAACCATTAAGGCTACTGTTGGATGCATCTTCCTGAGTTTTTGCTTGACTGGATTCTTTGATAAATCTAGCAAAAGATTATGAGTAACCAATTTTAGATCTAGACCCGATATATCCTTATAAGTCCAAGAAAAGAGCGTAGGTCTCTCTATCAGTAGAGGGATGAGGTTGGCATGCTCATCAGGAGTTAAAATTTCTCCAAATTTAACCTTCTTAGGATTCGTGGGATCATTATCGATATCCACTTCAAAGGTTTCCTCTACTAACATATGGGATCCCTCCTCAAGCTGGTGAGGCATAGAAATCAAGTGGATGTCATTTGTTGGGTTTATAGGTTCCTTATTGGAAGTATCCTTAGCATGATAGACATCATGTGCACATCTTGGCATAAAATGGAAAGGTTACAACATTTCTTTATTAGGGAAGAAATATTCAGGCTCTAGAGGTGAATCAGCATGATCCCAATCAATAGCGTCTACATTAAGACACAATGGTTTGGAAGGGTCGGCTAGATTGCAAAGTGGAGTGGTCAAATCAATGGAGATCATATTGATGAAATGGATCATGTCTCCAAGACCATGTGCACGTGACTCAATATTAGCAAAATTGCCATCCCTGAGATGCAGTTTTGGGGGTATGGGGATCTTCAAATTCGGTCCATGAACATACTATCGGATGGGATCATTGGGCTCAAGGAGCTCCATGTACATTGGTGGATCGAGAAATACCATGTGATAAGTCACATTAATATTCGATGTTCTTCCCCTAATGTGAGGATGGAGATTATTCTCTCCATACATCTCCTTAGTAGTATATGGTGCATTATGATGGCGTAAGTAGGAAGGTACTAAATAGGCTCTCTCTATTTCATCATCATCATCACTATATTAATACACACACTCACCTCTACCTAAAGAAATCGAGCAATGCTCCACATGAGGCCCCATGTAGGCTATGTATTGATAGCCATCATCATTTTCGAAGGGCTCTTCACTCGTATTTATTGATTCCAAAGGGAAGAGATGATGCAAGAGTGTAGGACCCAAGAAATCCAAATTGGTTTCATCCTCGGATTGCTTGTTGTTTGAGGATAACTCAACATCATCTATTCCAGAATCGTAGTCTAATCCATCCCTTTCGATGATGGATACTGCATGAACATCCTTAGAAGCAACTTTTGATTCGATGTCTATAGTTGTGTCTAGACTCTACATGTGGATACCAATATCGTTGATAGTTCCATGACTTTGATTGTCCAAGTTGGCTCTTGGAATGGGTTCTGGGCTGGTCTCCACCAAGATGTTCGCATGATATCTCATGGGTGGCTCGACAGTGACATAGGTCACTAGTCAGCTATCCCTCTGAAATGTGGAAGAATTAGGGTGATAAGGATTGAAGTCAAATTCACCCCCTAGACTAAGGTACAGGCGGTCTAAAGATATCATGAGAAGTTCAACCTGACCTTGAATTTAGTATCCTAACCCGAACCTATCAGTTGGCAACTGATACTATGATTCATATGACCTTTTATGCCCCTTCTTGAATAGTTAGAGACCATTATCATGGCAATGGTAATGATTGAAGTATCACATGGCATATTTTAGGTTAGAGAGATAATAAACGTTCATAATGAATGGTTCATTATCGTCCTCATCCATGGGTGTGGGAGATGCAAACTGGTCTACCCTCCATAGATGAAGTTGGTTTGGTTAGGTGGTACCCCTAATGGTTCCACCATCCCTATGGGAAGGTGATGGGCTCGTGGTCGGCCCATGTCCTATGTAGTCTTGATAATCGGTGTGAATGTCACATTCTACATGATATATTCCCCTAATCCAAGGTTAACCAAACGAATGGTCACCTACGATGAAGATGACCCTACTGAAGATGCAGGTGAAGCAGGCTAAGGTGCCTATTTGACTTCTCCTTGAACTTCCTCTACTTTCATGGGAGTAGGTACTTCAATGATAACTGGTTTGGGCATTTGTTTTGTCTCCCTTTCTCCTATTTTTTCCTTCAACTTCCTATCATCCCGCTATATCATAGATGCAGTTGGTCTAATAGAAGTAGCTATCGTGTAATCCGATCATTGAGATACGGACGTTGTAGGTCTAGCACACACTTCTTTGATCTTACCTCATAGATATTTTATTGGTGATATTGGTTGCACATATAGGTGCATTGAGGGGAGCACAAATTCCCTCGACAAATCTACTAGATTCACGTATTTAAAGGGTTCTTCATCCGAAGGCACCATGCAAACTTATCCCTCATGAATGTATTTGATACATTGATGTAGAATAGAAGGGATGCAACACATTTCTATGATTGAAGGCATCCCTGTAAGTATGTTATACTACATAGCACCTTAGATTACGTGACACATCATCGATATGGTCTTCAATCCTACCTGGATAGGTAAAACTATGGTACCGACCGTTGAGCATAATGCATCATTGAAAGCTCTCAGCGTGAAGGTAGAAGGGATGATATACGTCTTGGGTAACTTCAAGTGAGTTAACACCTTGGTAGTTATGATATTGATTGACAACCCTATGTCAGTCAAAACCTGCTTGAACGGTTTGTGATTCACACATGCAATAATATGTAGTGGCGGGTCTGCTATAACAATGGAAATCATATTGAATTCGTGGTCATGAAATTGAATTACCGATTCTTGACACTATTGCACGTGCTCCATGAAGTGTGTAAATGCTTCAAGATCTTGAGGCTACACTTCTATGGACCTCAAGATGTCCATAAGCATCTCCTTGTGCTTGGGAGACTGTTGGATCAACTCATAAATCGACAACTTTGCTAGAGTTGTATGTAGGTTTTGGACCAACCTACTTCTGATGGTCACCATCGGTATAGTTGGTGGGCCAGGCATATGCTGGGTTGGCCTTGGAGGTGTAGCTTGGACTCTAATGGGTGTTGGAGGTTGATTTGGTCGTTCATACCTCATGTTCCTTGTGACAACATTGACCATATAGAAGAAACCCTAGGTTGGTGGTTTGATGTGTACTTGGTTGACTTGGCCAACATTATTCTTTGGCACCTCATGATTTGGTAGAGAATTTTTGTAAATCCCCATATTTTTATTATCAGGTGCTTGTGGTTTATCAACAAGAAGCATACCTCTTTCGA
This sequence comes from Wollemia nobilis, assembly GCA_028583015.1. Lineage (NCBI taxonomy): Eukaryota > Viridiplantae > Streptophyta > Pinopsida > Araucariales > Araucariaceae > Wollemia > Wollemia nobilis. The sequence continues at coordinate 984,703 of JAQPPZ010002189.1, read as the reverse complement.
TCATATATTGCACAAGATGTTTGAAATACCAACATACCTCGATGTCATGGAATTTCGAACGATGGAAGATGCAATAATGATCATATTTGTAGCCCTTAGGCTTAGGTTGATTAGGATCCATCAACTTGACTTTGGGAAAATGGATAGCCTTCACCTCACATAACTGATGAAAAATTGAAGTCAAAGACTCTGATAATTGAATGAATATGCAAGGCGGGCACTGTTCCTTATTTTTACCCTTATAATTATTGTTGCACTGCTCATGTTGTGTAGGAGGAGGTTGGGCTTGATAATTTTATTATTGTTGCCCCTTATCCCCTTTCTGGAGGTTCAACACTACCTAATTAATATGGGCCGACTTGGCCTGTTCTCTCTAAGTACTTTTATTGTGCCACTCCTTATTCCTGAGCTTCAAGTTACCCTCCTGTAACTTGATGTCCTCAATCACCTTGGTCTACACCAAAGCCTCTTCGAATGTATGGTATTGCTGTAATTGTAGAAACAATGAAATGTGCTTGGCATAACTCTTTGTGAACGTTCACATCAATTCAGAGTACGAGATGAAGAATCGTAGCTTCACCATCATCTTCCCCCATAATTTTCTATAATCCATCACTAGCTCATCATCATGTTGTGTTAGAGAGGCCAGGTCGGATAAGTTTACCTTCTTCTTGACACCAAAGGAGAAGCGTTCAAGAAATGCATCGGCTAGTTGTTTGAAACTAGTGATGTTGTGCCTCTTTAATTGGTTGAACCACTCTCAATCTGGGCCTGAGAGGATCATAATGAAGGTTTGTAGGAGCAAAGCATCATTGATCTCAATTTGAAAGCACATATCTAGAAAACTAGTTACGTGCTCTTATGCGTCTTCCTCTCCTTGGAACTTTTCCAGCCTAGGCATATTGAAGTGCTTTGGATAGGCCAAAATAGGCACTAACGTGCATAGAGGTTCATTATGAATTTTGTTCAAGGTAGGCTTATGATAAGTTGTTCCTTGCTTCTCTATGGATTGAGCCTTCTCTTCTAAGGCTTATATGCCTGCGAAGAAAGGATATCCTCTTCTCTAGATCACCTTGGAGGAACCTTCAAAGGTAGATTCTTCTTCGATCGAGGTGGTGGACTAGGCTCATCGTCCTCCTTGAATTGGGAGATTTTGGGATATTATTGTTCTAATTCCTCTCCCACTTCTTCCTCATATTGCCTCACATTGTTCGGATGCTAGACGTAGATCTCTTTGTTGAACCATGTGGTGAGTATGGGTGTCTATATACTCTGAGCATAAAATGGGTTGCAAAGCAACTCATCTATCAATGCACTCTCTATGCTCACTAGGGGTATGTAAACCGGTGTTAGCCAATCGATCCTCCCTCTCAACATGCTCCTTTTCTCAAGGATACATTGTTCGTGCATGTGCTGTTCATATAATATTTTCCTGATGAACCTCTACCTCTGAGTATTCTTATTTTTGAGGTATTCTTGTTCTACGTGAACATCCTCCAATTGATCTTGGAGAATCTGCCATCTCTGTTTGAACACCAGTGTGTGTAATCTATCAACATGATCAACCATCTGAGACCTTTGGTGTGTGAGCTCTATCCAAGCGACTTTATGAGTATGTGTTCCAATGGATTGGTTTACCATGTTCTTACCTTTATTTGTAAATATGTCATTCGTGCCAGGCTATCGTATGTATTCCGTGCTTGCATGAGACGTGGGAGCACGCATATATCAAGAACACTTGGAGCACTCTCTAGGTTCTCTGATAGTTTTGAGGGTACTACCACTACACACACTCGCTGAGCGAGAAGGTGTAGGAGTAGGCTTATAGCCCAACTATCCTAGGACTTTGTCTAGTCTGTCTAACTAACTACTACACCAAGGATTATGCGATGGCGTACCGTTGACTCCTACCTTGGATATATCTATGGTGAAATTGCAAGGTTCACCCATGTAAGGAGTCAGTTTGGGCCTATGCTTAGAAGCAACCCTCTCCATTCACCCCTGAATGAGTAGATCTTGGACTTGTCTACACTTTGACAGTGGGGATTTTATGCCTCCCATAGTGATAGGTCGAAGGGGTACCAATATAGATCCTTCGATAACAAATTATTCAGTAGATCTCGTGGATCCACGTAGAATGCGGTCACGATAAATGCTAACATGTGTGGAACCCCCATGTTGGGAAGTCCCATGCTCAGATCTATTTCTATAGGTATGCCTAGTACTTCCTCTAATCGGGATATTCTCAACAGAATCTCCTTGTGTAGAATTAACCCCTCTAATGCTCGTTGAATGACATCTAGGAGGATTCTGTGATTGAGGGTGTTCTACATCATGTTGTGCATTAGGTGGAGCTTAGGCTTTGATCTCCGGTCTATGCCCAGATCAAAATTTTTATGTTTGCATCATTGTATTATCTTGTAAGTAAATTTTAATGCAAGCAAAGTAAACAATGATGATTATCTCCTTTTAGAGTTTTAAAATGAGCCCTAAACTATTTGATGTGTTTTCAATTTGTTGTATGAGTAAAGTAACTCTCGATGTGTTTTGCAAAATATTGATGATTTTATCAAAATTTTAATGGATTTCACCTGTATACTCATAGCTTGACAACCTGGCGATGAACTCCAGGCTGCGTAATCCCTCGAAATGTGGTGATGGGGTCCACACATGGGCAGGGAGCACAGGTCCTGCCAGACTCTCACCTGTTTTCACCCAGTCATTGTTATACCCTATGAAGATAAATACATGCAAATTTTCTAGGATACAAAAGGATATCGAGTCCAGACTTGGTCTAGAACATAGGGTATGAGGGAGTTGGACCAACAACTAGAAATCATATTCACCATCATTGAAATCCTACTAGTTATTGGATGTGACTCCCAACTCACTAGCGTTTATTGTGAAACATGGTGTGTGTGGTTCCTTTTAATTTGCATGAAAATAAATATGCATAATACAACATTCAAATGATTCTACATGCTATGAAAAAGGAACATTTGATTTTAGAAGTATGCATGGTTAATCTACATGATATTTTGACAATGCATACTAACGATGGTATGGCCACTAATCGGGCCTCATGCAAGAAAAACTAACATACAAGAGGGGCCTAGACCATTGGATACTAGGGTGTACTATACTCAGAGGTCCGTTTTTCCTAGCAGAAACTAGTAAATCCTAACAAAAGACCTAAGGACTCAATGCATTTAACATCTTTCCATTGCCTTCCCTAATTATACTAATATTTTGCACTCTCTGGAAAAACACAAACAAAGAACAAAAAAAAATAGAATTATAGTGGGACATACCTCATATCCTCATTTGATAAATATTTTTCTCCCTACTGTTTGATTTGTCAGATTCTAACCGCGGCTCTGTGGTGCGGTGACCACTGTTACCCACGAATGTCAACCGCAACGACAAATTTTGACCACGGTTGTCAATCACGATGAGCACCTGTCATAAAAAATGATAGAAGTTAGAAATTTGTGGTATGAAATAAGTAGTTCTACCATGATCGTCTTCTGTATGATCCAAAAAAGGCTCACACCTATCGGTTCCTATTGCAAGAATTGAAAGATACACAAAATGCATACAAGAACAAGAAATTGACAACAAATTGATAATAAATACGCTTTACTCCATTATATTTGAAGCCAAAGTCAAATTACAAGTACATTCCTCTTAGGGATAATCACTTTGATATAATTGTTACAATAGGATGTAATGTTTCCCTCTCAAGGGTAGGTGTGATTTCCAAGTGCCTTTCAGGATGACTCAAACTGCTCTAGGGTGTCGATGACCCTCTTATCCATGATTAGAGGCATTTGTTGCCTTGCATCCCAAAACCCTGTTAGACCTACATGCAATAAAAAATAAGGAACATTAAAAACAAAGGAGGCCTCTCTTGATGAGGCTTTTAAAGGGTACTTGCACAAAAGATAACATGATAATCAAAAAATCAAGAAAGTGATTCAATGCATGTAAATTGATCTAAATCATGATGATCTACCATTAGAAACATGAAATAAACTAATATGAATCTATCTAAACTCCTAATTACTCAATTGAAGACATGAAAGCATGAAAATATTCTTTATACCTACATTACAATAATGAAGAAAAATTGTAATTAGCTCCTAATATGTCAGTCAAAAATCTCTAGAATATTGAATTAAACCTACAACATGATTAATCTAACCTAGTTAAATAGATTGCAAAATAGAAAACAAGGAAATCAGGGATTACCCTCTGACTGTGGGTCCTTCAAGCAGTGGGCACTGTTCACCGCGATTGAGCCTGAAGTAAGTTTACCCTCCGAATCAGGGCTAATTTCTTTGATTCTCCTTGCCAAATTTATGGTCAAGGGTCATATTTGTGTCCTATGATAGATTTGGCAGTTGAATTGCTCAATGAATGCATGGATTACATGGATTAGTGTTTCTTGATCTCCTATCCTCCTAGGACCTCCATGGCAATGTGATCTCCAATTGGGTAGCAAAATTATTCCTATCAATGCATGTGAATGAGTATGCAATTCAACAGGGCTTCACTGCTCAATTGATTATGCTTCTCTCTGTATTTTTCCCAATTCGAAGAGGGATTATATAGTAATTGACAAGGGCTAAGGGTGGCTTCATGAGGAAGCCTAGATCAAGATTGGATGGTTGAGCTTGTTGTATGGAAGGATCCAAAACCTTCCTCACTCAAACCACTCCAATACACAACCAAATTTCTGTTGTAATTGATTTTGGATCAAATTAAGGCCAACTCTAAGTCCTGACCACGACTAATAGGCGTGGTTAGCACTGCTAATCATGGGTGTCAAAAGTAGCTAACACTGATTAGGAAAAGGTGCCCAAATGAGTGGTGAAAACCACTGCTATACCTTCGTATCTACTCAAGGTCTTCCATATGGTCTTCTAACATGTCCCATATGAGTAGTCACCTCGGCATGATGCGTTTTAGGTGTCTACAGGTCCTTTTAAAAGTTAATATTCATAAAGGAAAATATTTGTGTTTCCCAAAAATTCGATTTTTCAATCTTTAAATTCTTTCAATGTTTTCTCCAATCTTCTTTGTTCTTCTCTTTCTAATTTCTTCAAATTTTAAATTTTCATTCAAATAATCTTCTTTAATTTAGTTTCTTTTTTTCAATTTTAATTTTTCTTCAATTCAATTAAATTTCTCATTCAAATAATTTTCCACTTCTTATTAGTCCCTTTTAAATTCTTTAATTAATTATCTTCTTATATCTCTCTACAATCAAAAGATCAATTTCTTTAATTCTTCAAATTTCAATAATCAAATTTACTATAATCTTCTTATGACTCCCAATTAATTTTAATCCTCAAAATTAATTAATTTTGTCTCCTCCAAAATTAATTCCCTCTAAATATCATAACCCTTAAAACCTTAAAGCTTTCCAACTTTAATAATTTCAATGGTTGAATAATTTACAAAGAGAATTTTGAATACCTTCTGCTCAGGAAACACAAATACCATTGACATTTCTTGACAATGTATGTGTTTTTCCCGCATACATTATCTTCTCCTCTACTGTAGATATATTTTGGATGCTTTCCTTAGGTATAGACCTCTAGGTCCCAACTAGACACTCTCCTCAAATGCAAACCTCTAGGCTCAAACTAGATGCTCTTCTTAGATATAGACCTCCAAGTTCAAACCACACGCTCTCCTTAGGTGTAGATGTTGTTCGTTTCTCCAATTTTCATTCCAAAACTATCACTTTAACCGTCCTCGTTATTTTTCAAAGCTATTTTTTGTTTACTACAACTTCTACATGAATTCCTTGTAATCGTTCTCCAAATAAAGATTGTTTTTTATTTGCTTTGTTTTCCCACATTCTTTACCGTACTCTCCAAGGTTGTCTTCTCTGGTGCTTTCACTCTTGCAATATTCCTCCAAGACTTGTACTTCTCCAAGGTTGTCTTCTTCGACGCTTTCACTTATACAATATTCTTCCAACAACATCTCCTTGAAACTTGCACTCTCTCTTCCTTCAATATTCTCAAAACTGTTAATCTCCCTCGTCCTCCTTCAACTATTTATCTCACATATTATTTTCTAGTGCTACATGGCTCTTTATAAGCACACACAAAGGTAGCTCTCATGCCACTATTGGCAATCAAATACTATTTCACCATAAGAAAATTTCATAAAATCTTATAATAATTCAAGATACAAATTATACAACAAATATCACAAATAATTAACAATAAACTCACTAAAATATTTATTGGAATCTACTATAAGCAATGCATAAATGCAATGCTTTTATGATAATCTATTGCTTGGATTTATATTCAATAAATACATATATGAGACTCTTGATATGCACATGAATCTTGACTTTTGCTGTCCTCAAAATCACAGGAGATCCAACTATCCACATTCCTCTATTACATAATAAATTTCACATATTATATAAAGATAAAGTCTCTCATGATTACTCATAACTCCTCACTCCTAAATGTGACACTTCACTCACACAACTCACACTTACTAATAAGACATATCATACAAATGACACATACCCACACCTTAATAACATGACACCACACCCTAATATAAATTATTTACATGGTACCAAATAATGCAATATCTTCAACAATCTATTGTCTAAGTTTGGTAACCCAACGATGGACCATCCTCTTTAATGGCAACCAACTTTACCTTGCATACACAACATGATCCATGTTGTAATCTTTGAAGTTCTCTACTCACCTAATAGTCATGATATCACCAAGCACATTACATATTGGTACTCTATGTAGGAATTGCATCCAATCCAAAATTTTGTGTGATGATAATCTCATTACTTTGTTGAGATGCATGGTGTTGATATCACAATATTGGTCAATGCATTTTTGCAACTTTTATTATCCAGATTCCTCTTCTAAGAGGTTTGTGTGGTGGGGTAGGTAACTTGAACACGCATGAAATCCTAGCGCTCAAAATTTATCTACAATGTATGAGATATGATATATAACTCACTCAAGCTAGATCATACATGTACAACATGTCTAGTAGTTACTTCTTAGAGGCATCATGGTTTAAATTTGGGACCTACAAAATTTAGTAGAGTGAAGCATTTCTTAAGGTTCACTTCAATTCATGATCATCAACATGTAACTCCCACAATATTTACATGTGTTACCTGAAGGAAAAATCCAAATGATGTCCCAAGGCTAAAATTCAACTGGTCACATTACTTGGATAGCCTGGATAACAGTCCAACAACATACCACTAGGGTGTCCATACGGGACACCATAAAAATTTTTAAGAATAAAAGGAAACAAGGAGCTCTGTCAAGTCTCAATTTTGCATAGAATGAGATCTTGTTTGGTTGGTTGAAAGGGTAAGATCTTAACCATGATTGGAAGGGTAACTCATATAAACTAAGTTGTAACCTTTCAATATATATAATGCCACTTTGAATATGGCTAGTGGTTATCACATCCAAATTTGATAAAATTCAAGATGTGAGGAAAATTTAGATTTCCTCTTTGTAAGTGCAATAAGGTTTGCAATGGAAATAATATTGGAGGATGGCTTGATAAAATGCATACTTATAAGTTTGGAATTAGGGATAAACTAGGTTGGATATTATTTAAAGATCAAGAAAATAGTTAGACAAAAATATTACTTCAAAAAAATATAGGTTTTGTTGATGCAATAAAATAACTTCGAAAATGAACCTTGCCTAGAGGTTTCACAATATAGAACTCCATATGAAATAGATAAATTTGATTTATAAACATATTAGATAATATTCAATGATGGGGGTTCTATAATTTTTTGGTTTGATGCTTAATTTAAGCCTAAACCTCTTATTTTTAATCAAATTTGGAAACAACTAGATTGGGCATGGTTAGCTTGTAAAAGTTCAAAGATAAAAAAAATATATTAACATGAGCACAACTTATATATTACAAACTCCTATTAGAATCTATTTTAAGGAGAGGACCTCAAGTAGATAGTAGTTATGCTTCAAAAAATGCTTTAAGAGTTCTATTTTCTTATTTTCATCTGAAGGATGAGTTGGTATGAAATCTATCAAAATATGGTGAACAATGAGTCAAGTTGGGATACAATTTACCTATGGTAGAGAGTGATATGTTTTCTACACTCAATTTTCTTGCCTCAACACCAATGTGATTTTTTAGTCCAATGCTAGTTGCATATTTCCATTGTCCAATTTGGCTTTCAATGAATGGCAGGATATCTAGGATGTAATAGAGTTGACCATAATACTAACCCTCTATGATGTGATGTCTAAGAATGATGGTATTGGAATCACTTCTATGTATAATGGCCTAGTTGTCTATTAGGTGTGTCCAACATGACACCATGTGTGTTGTTGGATTTTGTGTTAGAGGTGTTATAGGAATGCATTACAATTCTAAATATCTACCCCTTGCAATATAGTAACTCTAGCCCTCACCATGGTGTCTTTGAATGTTAAGTTGTAGATAATTAAAGCTTAGAATCCATGAACCCTTGCAATTAATGTGGTAATTACTACTCTTTAGTGGTAGTACTTGGATTGCTAGCATTAGAACTACATGCATCAACATTTTATGCACTCTCTTCTTCTTCTATGGTGTGAGCACCTTACGTACTACCTTTTTGGGTTACCAACTTTCCTATCCCCCTAAGTTGGTTACTATAGGTAGGAAAATTGATATGTCTACATTTAGTGAATAAGTTATGGTATTATGTGTTATTTTGTAGTTGTACGCAAAGTGTTTGACGAAATGTGCATACATATATTTAATAATGTTATAAAGAGGAAATGTGATATTATACATAATAATGTGATGTTAAGTCATGTATGTTGATAAAGTCATAAGTTATAAGTTAGTTTGTCCTATAGTGGGAAATATCATGTAAATGCAAGATAAATGCATATGAAATGTAATTTAGGGAAATAATGAGGTGTCATGTAGTTGGAGGGTGTAACTAATCTCTAGTTATATAAATAAGCCTTCCCCTCATTAATTCAGGGGGATGTTGAGGGATTGATAATATTTTGGAGGAGTATTAGTATGTGTTGAAATCATATGCGATGAACGAGTAGCATTTCTTGAATTCAATGTGGAATAAATACAGTTTGTATGGTGGTTATAAATTGGTTAACCAACCACCCAAAACTACCCCAACTTGGAGAAGCACTAGGCGCTTAATTTTTCTAAATGATGTAATACAAAAATGTCTATGCTAACATCCCCCCTTATTACATTATTGACAAATACAAAGAGCATTGTGAAACAATTCAAATTTGACACGTGCAAGTACCTTGGTGAAAATATTTGCAACTTGCTCATCAGTGGGAATGTATTGGAGCTGTATGTGATGCTTTGGAACTTCATAGCGAATGAAATGACATCAAGTATTAGAGCACACTGACTACAACCTATACTCCATAGCAAAATGGAGTTGCAGAGAGAAGAAATCATTCCACCATGGAAATGGTTTGATGTATGCTAAAGGGAGCACATCTTGAGCATGAGTATTGGGTTGTATATGATGCTTTGGAACTTCATCATAAATGAAATGACATCAAGTTTAAATGTGATTGGTATGATCATGAAATATTGGATTCTTGACCAGATTCAAAACACCTTGATTATGGTAAAATAAATGAAGTGGAAGGTTCTTTGGAAGACCCATGTTTGTAAGAATGTGACTTAGCCATATTATCCCACAAATTGCTCCACTTATTGTGTGATATTATGCCTCTATAGATGATAACACAACTACCTGCTGCTTCTTACTGTGCTAAGAGACAAGACCAGATCGAAGATGAAAAATGTATCCAGAAGTTGACTTGCGATCATCAATGGATCCGACATAGTCTGAGTCCATGTATCCCTGTAGATAGAATTTGTTATTCTTTTTATACTCCAAGAAAAAAATTGTAGTACCATGAACATAATGAAGAACTCTCTTTACTGCTTTCCAATGAATCTACATGAACCTTGAAAGATAACCTACAACAAAACTGAGATCTGGCCTGTTATTTTTCATATATATGAGACTCCTAATCAGTTGGCAATAGAGAGTGCCATCTACCTATGGTGATTGATCATATCATGATAGCTTGAGTCTAGGCTCCATTGGAGTTGCCTTAGACTTACAATCAGTCATGCGATATTTATCAACCAATGTCTTGGCATACTTATTTTGTGTTACTATGATATGATGACTTTTTTGAGTCACTTCCAAACCAAGACAATAGTGAAGAAGTCCTAGATTTGTCATATCAAAATATTGTTTCAAATCATCTTTTACTACATCAATCATACTCTTTGAGCTCCCTATTATGATAAGATAATCTACATATAGCACCAAAATCACTATGTCAGAACCATTGTTTTTGATATAGAGATTTACATCTAAAGGACTTATTTGGAAACCATGTTGCACTAGATGACTATCTATTTTGATGTACCAAGCTCGTGGAGCTTGTTTCAACCCATATAAGGGTTTTATCAACTTACAAACTTTCTGTTCTTGCCCTTCAACAAAAAATCCTTCTGGTTGGATCATGTACACCTCTTCTTGTAGGTCACCATTCAAGAAAGCACTTTTTATATCCATTTGATGTAACTTCCACCCAAACTGTGCTGCCATGGCACAAAGTACTCAAATGGTAATCATTTTTGCAGTAGGGGAAAAATTCTCTTCATAATCTATGCCTTCTTTCTGAGCATAGCCGTTTTCAACAAGACAAGATTTATGCTTATCAATAGTACCATATGCCTTATACTTCACTTTGAACACCCATTTGTAGCCAATGGGCTTCTTTCCTGAAGGTAGATTTACTAGCTTCTGTTGGTCCGAATTTCATACACACCCTGTGAAGAATGAGCATGAAACTCTGATAACACTTATACGGGATAAATCCCACTCACTTTAGGATCTAGTTGGTTATCCAAGGTGTGAGTTACAGAGTCGGGTCGAATGTCAATTCACTCTTTTCCACTTCGGAATAGTCTTCAATATGGATCTGTCCGTTACCTTACAATGGGCTCCGAACTTGCTCGGTAGTGTTTAGGAGTTGTCACTTGTTGACAATCAAATTTAAAGTTAATTCTTTGATCTAGCTCTTATGGGTCAACAGATTTAAATAAAGGACAAATTAAAGAAAATAAAAATGGATCATTTCACGGTAAAACAAAGAGGGTAGGGTAAGGCAAAAAGAGAAGTTTATCAAACTTAGCTATAAAACAACACTACCAATTTTATTTATAATATCAGCTTCACAACAGAACAAATCAAAGAAGAAAGTGTCCAGTTTTCTAAGATCACTTTCTACTAAGAGCATAAGGAAGAGATGGAACAGATCTAACATAAAATTATAAACCGAAGGGAAGTAGGTTAAAATTGATATCTTTCATCGACAACCTAGCTCGCACAGTGAGGACAGAGCAATTAGAACAGACCTGAACCTCAAATCTGTAATTTTCCCTAGCATATAATAGAACAACTGAAGCCTAACAGCATATTTAATCTTGATAACACAGATTCACAGCATATATTTAATAAACTTTAAAGAAACAGAAAACAAAAGGAGATAAAATTATCACAATCTGCAAAATATTAGGCTCCTAGACATGCTATCATAGAAAACAAAAGCACATCAACTCCAAGTCCAGAAATAAAGTATTTAACAATATCTGTAAGAAATTGCTTCAATAGCCTTTTATTTCTAAGTCTTCGCCTCTTGCGATTACATTGAGAAGAAGTATTTATAGACTCAAGACAGACCCTGATCTTTTCAGAAATATCTTCTTCTCAAACCCTAAATCTTATCATCTTAAACCCTAGGACCCGGGTTTTACAATATAAGCTCTTTTAAAACAAAGTTCGGATAAAACTTAACCATTCTGCAAATCAGTGCAGTCACTTGCCATAAATGGAGAAGGCAGAATTCGAATGCCACTTGCATTCACCTGCAACTGTGAGTAAATGCCCTCATTAATTCCCTCGGGTAATCTGGATGAGTCACCACTTCTCTGACATTTCATCTCCGCAGAGCCATCCCTGAGTTGAAAATGTCTGCAAGCTATTAATTCTGCCATAAATTATCATTAAATGCATTTATCGGCAAATCCCGATAACTGAGTATAGATATTTTCACTTTTCGGCCAATTCTCGACATACTCCATTGAATGGGCAGCTGCTTAGTCACCGCAAAGTCTCTTTGCGGCCAGATCTATAAAATTTGGATGAAGCAACAATTTTTGGCATCTTTCCTTTCAATATGGCTGTCTTTGATTAATTTGCACTAAGCTTTACCTTTATGGCCATTTCTTCGTTATCATGCAAGTGACAGATGGCTTCCTGCATGAAAGAACAAAAGATGGATTAGTATTTTAAAAATATTAAATCAGAACTTTAATTATTAAATCAGATTTAAAACCCTAATGTTCACTTGCATGTCGGCTCTATTTATTTGATACGTGGCTTGCTGTGTGTTGACACGTGTCGCAAAAATGCGACACATGTCCATTTCCAGCTATTCCCCACTCTGTGCTGCTTTCCTGCCAAGGTCACGAAAATGCGACGTCGCGATTTCGCGACATCCCAGCGCTGTGCAACTCTTTTGTCCAACATGGCCGCGATTTCGTGACATGTCACGATTTCGCGACATGTCACGAAATCGCGACCCTCCCTGCACCTTTGCAACTTTTCTCCGCCACGTCGCGATTTCGTGACATGCACCTTGCCTTAGCTACTTTCTTCCTGCCTGGCCGCGAAAATGCGACATGTCGCGAAATCGCGACCTGCTTTGCCCTTTGCTTTCTTTTGGTTTTGCTTTGTCGGGCTTTACCTTTGCCTTACTTGTCACGATTTCGTGACACTCTTTTGCCTTGAACTTTTCTTGCACTTTGATTTCTCGTTGTTTCCTCTTCGCCCTGGACTCGTCGCGATTTCACGACATGTCGCGAAATCGCCACGGTCCGTACGCCTCGGGCCTCTTCATCGAAAAATGTTGCGATTTCATGACGTCGCGAAATCGCGATGTTGCAATTTCGCTACCCTTTTCACTAGCTTCCTTTGCCTCCTACAGCTACGATTATGCGACATGTCGTGATTTCGTGACATGTCACGAAATCGCGACGTTTCGTACAATCTGGCCTTCTCTCTCTGTAGCGATATCGCGACATTTCCAAAAATGGAAGTGTCACGATTTCGCTACGTTTTTCACACTTGCAGCTTTCTTCCAAAATGTGTCGCGATATCGCGACGTTTTCATGCCTTGTGCCTCCGACTCAAACCCGTCGCGATTTCGCGACACCTTCCAAAAATGGAAGTGTCGCGATATCGCGACATTTCCAAAAATGGAAGTGTCGCGATATCGCGACACTTCCAAAAATGGAAGTGTCACGATTTCGCTACGTTTCTGGGACGTAGCTGATTTTATCTTCTTGCAGCCGCGAAAATGCGACATGTCACGATTTCGTGACATGTCGCAAAATCGCGACATTCCATACGATCTGGATTTCTCTCTCCTAACCGGTAGTGATATCGCAACGTTTCCAAAAATGGAAGTGTCGCGATATCGCGACGTTTCCAAAAATGGAAGTGTCGCGATATCGCGACGTTTCCAAAAATGGAAGTGTCGCGATTTCGCGACGTTTCCAAAAATGGAAGTGTCACGATATCGCGGCGTTTCCAAAAATGGAAGTGTCGCGATATCGCGACGTTTTCAAAAATGGAAGTGTCGCGATTTCGCTACGTTTTTTTGACTTAGCCAATTTTCTTGAAACCTGTCACGATTTCGCGACATTTCCATAAATGGAAGTGTCGCGATTTCGTGACTTTGCCAAAAATGGAAAGTTTTGATTTTCAATGAATTTATCTGTCTGTTTTCTGCATTTTTTTCATACCGGTGTAAGATTTTCTTTATCCATGAATGATTCTAGCATGTAAAAGTGAAGTCTGAGTTAACAAAGCTAGAATGCAAGAATACTTGGATACTTTGACACAGGCAAAACTTGAAGAAGAAAGAGGCAAGTAAAAATTTGGAATTAAAACCTAAAAAATATCAAGAGGGTCCTTACTGCAAAATGAAAGCTCAAAATTTTCAAAGGGTGGAAATTCATTTTTCAGTGGGGGTGTATTGCTTCTCAACAGCTTCCATGTATGATTTTTCATGAGATATGAATGTTCGGTTTCCATAGTAGCCTTCCACTAAGGCTCACTAAGTGCATCTTGAACTGTTATGGGTTCATTTTCATCCAATGTTGTCATATAAACCCTTTCATCCTCCATATTTGTTTTCCTAACTTCCTCTACATCTATAGATAGTTCATAAAATTGTTGGTAAAGCTCGTCAACCTCTGAAGTTGATGCCTTTGCTCTCATCTGCTAAGTCATATTGTGAGTAGAAGGTCGATCTAGAGTTAGATCTAGAAGTGATTTTAACTTGGAATCTCTCAATGTACTACTATACCATTTGGAAATATTATTCTATGGGGGAGGATCCTCTTTATTAGGCTCATATTCCTCAAGGTATACAACTGTAGAAGTGTTATTTGATGTGAAAGCTTCATCAAATACCACATATCTACTGATATGTGTCTTCTTGGTTATAGGATTTATCAATCGATATCATTTTGAATTCTCATCATAAAAAAGAAAGATACATTGCAAGGTTTTCTCATCTAACTTCTTCCTTTTCTATTTTGGTATGTGCATGAATGCCTTACATCCAAAAACCTTTAGATGAGAAATGGAGGGTTTCTTACCACTCCATGCTTCTTGTGGAGTTTTACCTTTTACAACCCTTGTGGGTGCTCTATTCAGAAGGTATGATGATGCGTTTACTGCTTCTGCCAAATACTCATGCTCAAGATGTGTTCCCTTTAGCATACATCAAACCATTTTCACAATGGAACGATTTCTTCTCTCTGCAACTCCATTTTGCTATGGAGTATAGGCTATAGTCAGTTGTCTCTTAATCCCATGTTATTTTAGAAATGATGAAAATTACTTGGAAGTATATTCCCCCCTTGATCTGAGCGGAGGGTTTTGATGGAACATCCCGACTCCTCAACAAGTTTCTTGAACTGTTGAAAGTACATAAATGCTTATGACTTCAATTGAATAAAGAAAACCCACATCTTCCATGAGTAATCATCAAAAAACAATTAAAAATACTTCTTTCCACCATAGCTGGTTGGCATAGGATCGCATAGATCAGTGTGTACCAAATCTAAAGGTTTCTTAGCTCATGAAGAGCTAACTTCAAATGGTACCCGATGTTGCTTCCCTGCTAAGCAATCCGAGCAAACTAGAAATGTGGATGAAAGGTTGGGAAGTCCTCTCACCATATCATATTTGCTCAACTCGAGCAAATATCCTAAACTTAGATGCCCATATCTCTTGTACCATAGAGAAGTAGCCTCCTTTGTAGTTGCTTCCAAGGCAACATGAGGCATTGAAACAACATCTAAAAAAAACAAGCCATGCTTGTATGATCCTGTTGCTACATGTTTTCCTTTTCTGGTTATTAAATATCTCTTCTTACCTTTCTCAACACTGAACATAACATCTATATCTCAATCCAAGATCTGAGGGACTGAAAATAGATTGTTAGCCAATCCAGGAACATAAAGAACCTTATAAATCTAACATTTTCCAGCTAGAAGAGTGATAAAAAAATCACCTTCACCCTACACTTGGTAGGTTTGATTGTCTGCAATTGTTATAGGCTTACCTTCATTTTCATCAAATATATCAAACCATAATCTATTGCCATTCATGTGTTTACTGGCACCTGAATCAATATACCACACTGCATTTTTCCGTTGAGATGAAGTATGAGTCATGAGCATCTTGTGTGCTTGCTTAGAATTTGAGTCCGATTCTGATTCGACATAAGCAACATTCCCCTTGGGTTGTTTTTTTTTATGGCTTGTATTTCCCTTTTCCCTTCTTATGATCTTGGTCATTTTATTATTTGTTCTTAAACTAACACCTATTGGTGTCATGGTTATTCATATCATAAATATTACAATATTGTTTGTCTTTCTATTGATTTTGTTTCCCTTTTCCTTTTGATGAAGATCCTCCTTTTTGAAACTGACCTTGTTTCTTACCCCCTTGTTTGGTGTAGAGGGTATTATCTGGCACTTCATACTTATGAAACTGATTTGCCTCCTTGGTTTAAAGTAAATTCACAAATTCCACAAAGGAAACTTGTCTACCAGATACATTAAGAGAGGTTATCAACACCTTATAGGACTCTGGCAATGCTCTCAAGATGACAGATGTCAAGAGAGCATCATCCACTGGCTATCCCATAACATTCAGTTTGGATTTCATACTGAGTGTATGTAGTTGAGTTTGAAGATGTAGAATAGTGGACTGATTCTTACCTTCATAAATAGTAATCAAAGCATCCCAAGCTTCATTACTAGTTTTGGCATCATAGATATGAGGTTGGACCTCATCTGTAGTAGCAAGCAGAATAAACATAAGACATATTTTGTCCTTATTATCAAAAGCATCTTGATCTACTCCTACTATTCTAGGGTGTTTTGTAGTGCTAGTCACTACATCCCATAAATATTCCACTTGAAGAATAACATGCATCTTTGTCTTCCATAGTGTGAAGTTAGAACCTTTGAACAACTATGAATCTAATAGATATTTGTGAACAATGGCCATTGTGAAGGTTTCTTATAACACCAAATGGTCCCCCTTTCTTTATACCTGCTAGGCCTTTATATCTAACTTCTCTATATATACCCACCCTTACGTGAGGGAGATTATAAATATATATGAGAAAAATGATATGTAGAACTTAGGCGATACTAAAAGGGAATTTTTTTGTTTGACACCTACCATAGAAGGTCTTTCCTCATGCGTGGGGCATAACTTCCCCTAAACACTTTGTAAATCACTTTGTCAAGATTTACATCTAACAACAATAATGATTAGGGTATAAATGGAGTGAATATCAGAACTAGTTTACCTTATTCTCCTTGATGATTGATAGAGAAAAATCTTAGACGATGTTGTTGCAGCTATATTAGGTGTTAGATACAGTAGTCCAAGCATGACAACATTACCTATAAGTGTGGACCAAAGGTATCGTAGATATCAAATATTGTTGTGCAATAAATTGCACAAATAGGTGTAAAAATTTGGGGTCCTTTCTTTTGCTTTATTTTATGATTAATAATGCAAGAAAACATGAAATTTAAATGAAAAATACAACCACAAATGCCCACAAATTTAACTACTCTAGGTGTCGATTTCCATAGAAAATGCATCTATTACAATACCAGTTTTGTTAGGAAAAACTCCAATATTCCACACCTACAAGAGGAAGCACAATAACAAAAATATAGAACACAAAAATAGTAACACAAGTGACACAGATATTTTACGTGGAAACCTACAATGTGCAAGAAAAACCACAGGGCAATGGCAACTTCTCTTCTTATTAATTTTAGCAAATATTACATTCACATCCTTGGACATTTTCAAAAACTCTCTTATTACATTATGCAAGGGATAACACCCCTTTTATAGAGTAGAAGTAAGAATCCAAAACTGTTCGTTTCATCTTCCAATGCAAGCCTCCAAAGACTGTTCATTTCATCTTTTGCTCCCAAGACTTTTCGTCTTCCACGTACATCTACCTAGACGTCTACTTCTTTGACATTTTTTTGGCATGATGTCTGGCCTAGATGTATGCCAACCTAGACATCTGGCCTAGATGTTTGCTAAACCAAACATCTGGCCTAGACGTCTCCCAGACCAGACGTCTGGTCCAGACATCTGCCAGTCCAGACATCTGGCCTAGATGTCTGGCAGCCCAGATGTCTAGCCTAGATGTCTGCTAGACCAGACGTCTAGTGGCCATACGGACTTCACACCTAATATTCTCCCACTTGAAGTCAGTATTTAGGAACTCTTCTGCCAAAATATTTTCATCTAGTGCCAATTTCTCAATGCTGCCCTTGTTACTTTTTCAACAAGTCCAGAGAAGTTCTGCACCATTCAAACTTCTCTACCTTGATCGGCTTTGTAAGCATATCTACAGGATTCACTTTAGTGTTTATTTTATGCATCAAGATCCTACCTTCTTCCATAATATTTTTGATAAAGTGGTACTTGACATCAATGTGTTTCATGCAATCATGGAATGTTGGATTCTTCACTAACTGAATAGCACTCTAGCTATCACAATGTAGTGTAATTTTCTCCTGCCTTACCTTGAAGTCACCCAAAAATTGCTCTAGCCAAACTACCTCTTTGCTAGCATGGGTTGTTGCAATGCATTCTACTTCCGTGGTTGACAAGGCCACAACAGACTGCAACTTAGAATCCCAACTCACCGCTCCTCTAGCAAAGGTGAAGGTATATCCTGTAGTGGATTTTATCCCATATCTATCTTGACCATAATCAAAATCCACAAAACCTATAAATTGCAAATATGTCGATACAAAGTAAATGGCAACATCTAAAGTGGCTCTTAAATATCTGAATATCCACTTCATCGCATTCCAATGCTCCTTACCAGGAGTTGCCATGTACCGACTGACTATTCCCATTGCTTGGGCAATATCCGATCTGGTGCTCACCATGGCATACATGAGGCTTCCTACTACTGATGAATACGATACAGGAGACATGCTTATCTTCTCTACTTTCATTCTAGGACACTAGTTGGAAGACAACTTTAAGTGTGGAAGAAGTGGGGTACTAACTGGTTTACCATTCTGCATATTGAAGCATTACAGAATCTTTTCCACATATAACTTTTAACTTAACCAGATATTTCTTTCTTTTCTATCCCTATGTATCTTCATCCCTAAAATTTGGTTTGTTGCTCCTAAATCCTTCATTTCAAATGTCCTAGCCAACTGAGCCTTAAGATCAATTATTTTCTTCATGTTTGGGCCTGCAACCAGCATATCATCCACATACAACAACAAAATTATAAAATTGCCATCGTCAAACCTCTTATAGTATACACAATGGTCAGCTTCACTCCTACTGAAACCTTGGATATTCATGAAGGTGTCAAATTTCTTGTACCACATCCTTGGCCCATGTTTCAACCCGTACAGTGATTTCTTTAGTTTGCAAACCAAATGCTCTTTACCTCTTTCTTCATAGCCCTCAGGCTGATCCATATATATATCTTCCTCGAGATCACCATGCAAGAAAGCAGTATTTTCATCAAGCTTCTCTAGTTGCAAATCTTGTGCAACTACAAGTGTAGGTAGAACTCTAATAGTAGTCATCTTCACAACTGGAGAGAGAATTTCATTAAATTCAACACCTGACTTTTGCACATAGCCCTTTGCCACCAAGTGAGCTTTATAGCATTCCAATAGCCCGTTGTTGTTCTTCTTCACTTTGTACACCCACTTGTTTCCAATAGTATTTCTTCTAGGTGGGAGATCCACAAGTTCCCAAGTTTTATTCTTTTGAAGTGCCTCGATTTCCTCCTCCATGGATTTCCTCCACTTTGCTACATTCTCAGACTCTCTAGCTTCCTGAAATGAACTAGGTTCACCATCATCAATTAACAAAGCAAAAGAGGACTGATATACACATGAGAATACCTTTTCAGAAACTTTTGTGGACGTGTAGATCTTCTATCCCAATGATCTGTTAGTTTTGGCTCTTGGTCTTGTGACCGTTGTGGCTGCTCTACTTCCTATTCTACTTGTTGTTCTACATGTTGATCAAAAACTTTAGCATGTTCATCTTCATAGTCATATTCACTCAATTCTACTTCAATAGGTATAACATTAGGATTTGTTGTACCTCCTTCCTTTGCATGGATTTTTCATCAACAATTACATATCGGCTAATAATTACCTTGTGGGCAGTAGGATCCCACAGTCTATACCCCTTCACTATATCTCCATAGCTAAGAAAAACACATTTTCTTGACTTCGGGTCAAGCTTGGAAATTTTTTCTTTGGGTACATGGGAAAACACGTCACAACCAAAAGTGTGCAAATGAGAGTAATCAACTGGCTTACAAAATCAAACCTCCTCCAAAATCTGTCCATCTAATGCAGTTGTAGGTGACCTGTTAATAAGATAAACAACTGTATTAACAACCTCTGCCTAGAACTTTTTCTCCAACATGGCTACGCTAAGCATTCTTCTTTCATGTTCCATGATTGTGCGATTCATCCGCTTAGCCACACCATTTTGTTGTGGAGTGTATGGTACAGTATTATGGTGCCTAATCCCTTCCTACATATAAAATTTATCAAATTCCTTGGAGCAATATTCACCCCCATTATCTGACCTAAGACACAAAATTGACTTGCCCAAACTCTTCTCTACCCATGCTTTGTACTCAAATTTTTACAAAGCTTTCAACTTATTCTTTAGAAAATACACCCAAACTCTCCTAGAATAATCATATATAAAAGTCAAAAAATAGATGGCACCATTCAAGTACTGAGTGGGGACTGGTCCAAATATATCCGAATGTATAAGTTGCAAAAAATCAAAACTCTTACCAGGACTTGCAGTAAACTGAAATCTCTCCTATTTACCAAAAATATAGTACTCACATAAGTCTAAATTGCAAGATTTAATCCCAGAAAGCATACCTATGTCATGCAGAATTTTTAGGCCTTTTTCACTCATATGGCCTAGGCGTTGATGCCATAGCATTACTGCATCCTGAACAAAAGTTGTTGTTGATGCATGGTTTGTCACCATATCATCGCATAAATGGTATAAGGCCCCATAATATTCTTCATTTGCTACTACAAGAGCTTCTCTGGTAATATTGCTGTAGTTGTTATAGAAGGTGACAAAATACCCTAGCTTATCCATCATTTTGATTGATAGTAAATTCTTCCTCAAATCGAGAAGATGTCACACATCACATAACATCCTTTCTCTACCATCGTCCAACCTGATCCTTATATCCCCTCTTCCCACAATTTCTAAAGGATGATCATGATCCAAATAGACCTTTCCACCATAGTATGGCTGATATTTGTCAAACCAGTCTCTATGGGGAGACATGTGAAAGGATGTACCTAAGTCCAAAACCCAGGTATATAAAACTGATCTGCCATTACTAATACATAAGGCTTCACATGTTGTCGTCTCTCCTGAATCTACTACACTGGCTTTAGCTGATGGCTGATTTTTCTTTTCACCATTCTTTAATTGCCAAAAATCCTTCTTGGAGTGTCCTAGCTTCCCATAATGCCAACACTTCCCTTTCTGATTTTGTCCTTTAAACTTAGATCGAGACTTCTTTCTACCTTGTTTACTCCCCTTGAAATATTGACCTCTCATGGATAGGGCGTCATTGGTTGAGGGTTCCAGAGATGTTTTTCGCCTCAACTCTTCTACTAACAAAGCAGCTACCACATCATCAAAATTGAGAGTGCCTGATGATGAATTACTGATGGTCATCACCATATGATCCCAAGTGTCCGAGAGAGAACAAAGTAGGGTGATAACTCTATCTTCATTCTCCATATTCATATTAATTAAAACTAGTTTACTGATCATAGTATTAAACTCATTCAAATGATCTACCATAGATGAAATTTCCTTCATCCTCAAGCTATAAAGCTATTTTTTTAGAAAAAACTTGTTAGTTGCTGATTTTGTTTCATACAACTTTTCAAGCTTTTGCCAAAGGGCTTTCGCGGTCTTCTCTTCAGCTACATTGAATAAGACGGAGTCCGCTAGGCAGAGATGGATTGTAGAAACTACCTTCCTGTCGAGCGTTGTCCACTCATATTTCATGCTGCTCAGTTTATTCGTGATCCCTTTCAAGGCTTGCGCTTGGTAATTTTGAACCAAAAAATCCTTCACCTTCATCTTCCATAGAGCGAAGTTCCTACCATCAAATTTCTCAATATCAAACTTGATTACACCTTTTGACATTGTTGCAGCTCCCACTCGCATAAAACCTTAGCTCTGATACTAGATGTTAGGAAAAACTCCAAGATTCCACACCTGCAAGAGGAAGCATAATAACAAAAAATATAGAAAATGGAAATAGTAATACAAGTGACATAGAGATTTTACGTGGAAACCTGCAATGTGCAGGAAAAACCACGGGGCAATGGCAACTTATCTTCTTATTAATTTCAACAAATATTACATTCACATCCTTGGACGTTTTCAACAACTCTCTTATTACATTATGCAAGGAATCACATCCCTTTTATAGAGCAGAAGGAAAACTCCAAAACTGTTTGTTTCATCTTCCAACGCAAGCCTACAAAGACTGTTTGTTTCATCTTTCGCTCCCAAGACTTTTCGTCTTTCGCGTACATCTACATAGATGCTTCCTGCTTTGGAATATTCTTGGCATGAAGTCTGGCCTAGATGTTTGCCAATCCAGACATATTGCCTAGACATCTTCTAGACCAGACGTCTGGCAGCCTAGATGTTTGGCCCAAACGTCTGCCAGTCCAGATGTCTGGTAGCCCAAACATCTGGCCTAGATGTCTGCCAGTCCAGACATCTAGTAGACATTTTCTAGTCCAGACGTCAGCCAGTACAGATGTCTAGTAGCCCAGACGTCTAGCCTAAACATATGGCAGCCCAAACTTCTGGTCTAGACGTCTGCCAGACCAAACGTCTAGTGGCCATACAGACTTCACACCTAACAAGTTTTACAATGATAAATATTCACTTTTCATAAAGCAACAATTTTATTCCCCCCCTTTGTCTTAAAATTTTTCAAAAAGAACGCTTGAAATCCCCTCTTTTTGTTGCAATATAAACAAGGATGAAAAAATTGTAGTTGAACCCTTTCTAATTCCAAATAAAAAAACAACTTATCCCTTCAAAAATTGAAGTATAGAAAAATCCCTCAAAAAATGTGTATCTCCTCTAGCTTGTGGTAGAAAAAAGTGTTGTTGTGCCCTCCTTTGAAAAAAAAATACCCTTGGTTTGCAAAAAAATGACCCTCCTTGGTCAAAAACAAGTTAGGCAAAAGTTGTCAAAAAATTGCAAAAATTGACAAAAAATGATCAAAAAGTTGTCAATTTCTTGCTAGCATCAACAATTTCTTGTTGGGCATCAAAATAATTTGTTGGGCATCAATTTTTCTTGTGGTGCATCAAAAAATATTTTTGGGTGTCAACTGGTCGTGTTGGGCGTCAATGGCATGGTGAGGGCGTCAACTGTGCTTGTCAGGCATCAATGTTTGACGAGGGAGCAACAAAAAATGTTGTGGGTTGGAATCCCTCTGCGAGATTCAAAATGTGGACCTCATCCACAGTACGAGTGCACTGAACCAAGTGCACTACCATAGGCACTATATGAAGAAAGTTAGCGACTTTCCCTTAAAGAGGATGGGCCCAAAGGTTTTTAAAAAAACTTTGTGGGATTAATCCCACATGCATCCAGTGGATGCATGCAAAGCCCTTCAAAAACTGAGAGGGCTACCTTTGAATATGACTACCTTCGGGTGGTCACTCCCTCCCAACCCCTTTTTTACTTGCCACAAGGACCAACTGTAAACTGCCATGTCACAGTCACGCCCCTAGCTATGAATCACCACGTGTTCAGCCTCATCACAACCACGTCCCCAACTGTGAATCACCATGTGTTTGGTCTATCTTCTCAAGATCCATGCTCATCCACATCATATTCCTATCCACATCATATTCTACTATATTCTTGGTATTTGTGTCCATCCACATCATATTATGCTACATCTGCCTGTTCTGAGTTAGGTCCTCGCACCTTGGGTTATGTTCCCGAGGTGACTTTCTGGTCTGCGTTTGTCCTCGGATGGCATGTTGAAAAAATTGATCACGTTAGGAAATGTTCTCCAGCCTGTTCTTGCCCCAATTTCCACACCTCCTCGCCTACGCCTAGATTTCTCCCTTTCGCTGCGTTATCGACTGCTCTAATACCATGAAAGCATATGCGATGAACGAGTAGCATTTCTTGAATTCAATGTGGAATAAATACAATTTTTATGGTGGTTATAAATTGATTAACCAACCACCCAGAACTACCACAACTTGGAGAAGTTCTAGGCACTTAATTTTGCTAAATGATATAATACAAAAATGTTTATGCTAACACGTGTGAGAGAAGGTTGGTGCATATGTGCGTAGGGCACGATGAAGTTAGGTCTTCTATGCAGTCATGAAGAGTATTCTACATAGGGTTTTTAGACTATAGGATGTAATGTTGTAACCAAAAATACCATTGTTAATACAAATATGCTGATATTTATTTATTTGCTATTGTTGTTGTTGTTGTTGTTTCTATGCATTGTTCTATGTGTTGTTATTGCTAACTACTACATATCTATAGAATTATTTAAGTAGAAATGGAATTGTGTGTATGTATGTTAAATTTCATTTCTATTTTTTGGTGTCGTTTCCTGTATGAATTTGGATCCAATCTGGTGACATGGAGTTCTGACAAGCAAAACCCTTGGGAAGATGTGCAACACAAGCAATGGAATGTAGATGAATGGTCATCTAATTAGATGTGCACACCAAACACACAAATGGGATGCATGGCATAGTGATGTCTAAATGCAGATGAAGAATTTATAAATAGAGAATCTATATACACAAAAACTTTAGTCATAGACATTGCAGGCAATAGATCTACAAACATAGATGTTGTAGACGGAGGATCTGTAAACACACATTGCAGATGGATAATCTACAGATGCAAACATTGTAGATGACATAACTAAAGACAACCATTTTAGATGATGGATCAACAAATATAGATGATGGATCTACAAATGCAAAAATTGCACACAGAGAACCTACGGTCAAAAAAATTGAAGTTTGTTGTCAGGATGATGACAAAAGTATAGTCAACCATCAAGATGATGAAAAAAGTACAATCAACCATCAGGATGATGGTAAAAATATAGTCAACCATAAGGATGCTGGATGAATAATTAGCCATCAATATGATGATAAAAGTATAATCAGTCATTAGAATTACGATAGGGGAAGTGGCTATCAGTCATATGGCAGGATGAGTAGCCATCAAAGGTATGATCAAAAGATATACTTTCCTACAAACCCAGTGCAACAGTTGATGAAAGGTGTCCATGGAAGGTTGTATGTCAAAGAGGAATGTTTGGCATTGAAGCAATTACAAGTGGAGATGGCCAATGGTGTGTGTGACAGGAGTCTAAAATCGATGCAAAATACAGATGAAATATCCAATAGCGCATGAGATAGGAGTCTAGCACTAGGTAAATTACAAGTTAGTGTGCTTGATAGGGATCAGGACAATATTCCAGCATCGAAGTGACTATAGGTTGGAAAATTTTATAGTAAGAATGAGAGTACAATGCATGAGAAATTGCTAGGTGATGCACATAAGGATTTTCTTCCAAGAGGGATACACAAACAACTACAACCATTAATAGACCAACCTATTGAACCAAAGGCCAATATGGGAATATTGTGTGAAAGTCCATTGTTTCATGGAGAATCAAGAGAAAATCCAGTAAGACATTGGATAATCTATTGCACAATGTGGAAAGTAAATGCATAGAATAATGAAGAATATTGGAGGTGGTTATTTCCTACAACATTTTATGGATTCAAAATGGATTGGTACATGAAATTCCTTGAGGACAAGTACCAAATATGGTAAGTGTTGGTCATCAAATCTACCTAGGAAACTATTTTGGGTAAATGTATGCGCCCTAGACTTGGACCAACATTGAAATGCCGAAGGGAAGAGATGTCCCTCGTGCCAATCTTCGGAGAAAGGTTGGCTCCTATTCTAAACTACTTTGGTGTTTTGAGATAAGGGTGCAGGAAAGAGATAAAAGGAGTTAGGGTTAGAGAAAGAAATAAAAAGGGGTAAGGGAAGAGAGATCGATGATTTAAAGTGGGAAAGAACAGGAAGCATGATCACGAACTGACAACTTGAATAACAATAAGGAACACAAAGAATAAATGAAAGAAAAACAACATTAACCTTCCTATGTATCCTCTGGGTGAGCTCACAGGGATTTTCCTTCTCCCTTACATTGAAATTCAGGGTTCAGAGTAAATACGATTAGGACAAGTGAATGTAACAGAAACCATAACCCACTAGGCAACATAAAAGAAAACCAATATTACATTTTTCCTCTCATATGTATCCTTCAGATGAGTTTTAGGGTACAATCCCTAATCACACACCGAATTTAGGATTTAGAGTCTCAGTATACAAATGAAGAAAGACAAAAGAATCAAGCATAGAAGGCAGCATAAAAAAGAGAAATTGAGCCCAAAGCTCTTTAGTATCAATCATAGGACATCAAGTTACAATAGCTTTCTAGCAGATAGTTCCCCCCAAAAAATGTTACATTACAATGCCTGGGTTTTTATAGAGGACCTGAACCTCTGAGCCATGATTACATAGAATGGCGAAGCATACTCTTGAGATCTGAAAAGTCGGCTCCTCGTGGCCCTCATGACTGAGCTTTCAAATCCATTACCAAAACTGGCAACTATGATCGAGTCAACCGTGGAAACATGCATTGATGAGCCTTCTGAGTGTCCTTGGTTTCTGGGTGCAATGCTCGAGTGGCTGCCATGCTTGTCGGGCTCTCCTTCAGAGACTGATACTTCGCTTTCAATTGCCAAAAATGAGCAACGAGCTTACTGGGCAAGTAAGAATGCATTTACGAGGCACTTGATCATCTCGAGAAAATACCCAGCTTGGAGTGCATGCCCCTTTTGAGTCACAAGAAAGCAAAATGTCGTGATATCATGACATTTTTATGTCTTCAGCTTGGTTCTTCTTCTTGCATCGCAAAAATATGACATGTCACGAAATTGTGACATTTCTATGTCTTTGTCCTCTTTTGTTGCTTTTGGTCACGAAAACGCAACATGTCGCGATATCATGACACTTTTCCCTTCTTGCTCCTTCTTGTCGCTCTGAGCCATGAAAATGCGACATGTCGCGATATTGTGACACTTTTCTTCTTTTGGTCTTCCTCTTTGCTTTGAGCCGTGAAAATGCGATATGTCGCGATATCGCAACACTTTTCTTTCATGCGCTTTCTTGTCACTCTGAGCCATGAAAATGCGACATGTCACGATATCGTGACACTTTTCTTCTTCTGCTCTTCCTCCTTGTTGTCGACCGCAAAAATCCAACATGTCGTGATATTGCGACGCTTTCTTTTCTTCTGCTCTTCCTTGTCGCTGTCGACCGCAAAAATGCAACATGTCACGATATCGCGACATTTCTATGCCTTCAGCTTGGTTCTTCTTCTTGCATCGCGAAAATGCAACATGTTGCGAAATCACGACATTTCTATGTCTTTGGCTTCTTTTGTTGCTTTTGGCCATGAAAACACATGTCACAATATCGCGACACTTTTCTTATTTTGGTATTCCTCTTTGCTTTGAGCCGCAAAAATGTGACATGTCGCGATATCGCAACACTTTTCCCTTCTTGCTCCTTCTTGTCGCTCTGAGCCACAAAAATGCGACATGTCACGATATCACGACACTTTTCTCTTCTTGCACTTCTTGTCACTCTGAGCCACAAAAATGCGACATGTCACGATATCGCGACATTTTTTCCTTTTGCTCTTCCTTGTTGCTGTCGGTCGTGAAAATGCAACATGTCATGATATCATGACGCTTTTTCTTTCTAGCTCCCTCTTGTCGCTCTCGGTCACGAAAATGCAACATGTCATGATATCGCGACACTTTTCGTCTTCTGCTCTTCCTCCTTGTCGCTTTCGACCGCAAAAATGTGACATGTCATGATATGGCGATACTTTTCTTCCTTGCTCCTCCTTGTCACTTTCAGCCGTGAAAATGCAACATGTCACGATATCATGACACTTTTCTTATTTTAGCCGTGAGAGTGCAACATGTCGTGATATCGCGACACTTTTCTTCCCTACTCGTTGTCGCTCAGCCGCAAAAACTCAACATGTCAGGATATCGTGACACTTTTTCTTTCTTGCAACGAAGCTATCTTCTTTGGCCTGTTTGGCAGTGAAGCTTTTTATTCTTCTTTCTATGTACAATGGGATGGCATTGAAAGCCAAAATTGCTGCAACACTTACAAATACTTTCGAAGCAAAAATAAATACTTTTGCAAAAAGAAAAACTATACAAAATTTTGATTTTTTTCTACCCCTTGTGAAATGTGACAAAATTGTCAACATTCTTGGCGGCTCATGGGACATTTAGCTTGTCTGGATGTAGAGATCCCAGGCCTTTATCCATTGGGCAACAGAGTCATTCCCATTGTACTCTTCTCTGACTATCCACTGACAACATTTTTTTTTTTTTTTGTTTTTGTGCCTAAGCTCCTAAGCAACACTTGGTGCTTTCAGCACTTATTTACTAACCGGGCCATTTACAGTATTTACACAAAATTTTGCGACATGATTGGCATACCGCTATCCTAGACCCAGCTTCGGGTGCCTATCTGGTGAACTTGCAATGTCTGGACCAGATCCGATTGAACTTCAACTAATCTTTGAAGTTCGGCTGGCCTCTTCCCGAAGTTGTCCATGTTGTGAACAGGGAGCAACGCAGTGAGTTGTTGCTCCTACCAGCACCCATACTGGTGATGAATGATGTGGCAAAGAAGTTCATTGCATGAGAGGCCTCTTGGGGTATTGGTCATAGTGGGGGCTAGAACCAATACTAGAATACCGAAGAACCTACTAACTATGGGTTGGGTACAGGTTCTTCCATCCTCATGATGCGATAACAGGGCTCCTCCGACAAAGAGTAATCTTCCAGGATCTATTCAGGTTTAGCCTCCTGATGAGGCATGCTTAATGGGTTCTAGCTGAGTACTTGCGTGTCGTCCCTTGGGATACAAAAAGGGTATAAAAATGTGCCCTCTTCGTTCTCAGGCTCTACCACTTGAGCCTGTTCTTCTCCTCATCCCGTCTTCTGATGGGAATTGCAAGCAACCATATTGTTCATTGGTGGGGCAAAGCTTGCATATTCCCATCGTTGGCCTTGAATGAAATTTGCCTCTTGACCTTCAAATGACTGCATCTCAGGCCTCTGATCAGTATGAGGAGTCTGCCATGATGAACACTGTGCAGGATAAATAGGAGAAAAAAATATTGGTTGGCCTTGGACAAAATTTGCCTCCCGAGTTCCAAACGACTGCATCTCAGGCCTCTGCTTAGTATGAAGGATCTGCCATGATGAATACTATGCAGGATAAATAGGAGCCACAATTATTGGAGAAAGTGGAGTATTCCCCCACTGCCACTTTCCAGATAGGAGCAGAAGCTGCTCTGCTCATACTACTTCCTCAAATATTTGAGGAAATATTCGTTCAACTGATTGTAGTAAGATGAGGCCCATGTCCCGGTGAAGAGCCCGAACATAGAAGAGGTGGGCTTGGGTGGGCGTCGGTTGGATATCCACTGGAATTCTCTTCCAAATTTTGTATAATCAGACATTGAAGTCCATGATGCTCTCCTGATGGTGGAGAGGTACATCAAAAGTTGGAAGGGGTCCTAACATCCATCAAATGCTTCGAATAGTGCTCTCGCTAAGTCATCCCATAAGCAGATGCTTTTATGCCCGAGTAGTTTGTACCACTGTAGTGCCCTTACTTCCAAAGATAGAACCAGGAGTCTAATCATGACATCTTCATGGATTATGTCATGGAGGGGCGCTAAAACCGCAACATCTTCAAGGTGCTCTCGGGCCATTCCTGGAGTTCCATTGTATTTCATCACTGTCTCCAAGGCGCTTTTGGAAATTTCATGGTAACTTTGAAGATTCAAAGGGCCACGATCATCCCAGCTGGGATAGCATACCCTCTCCATTATAGCAGTGGCCTGTAGAGATCACAGTTCTCGCCACTAAGTCGGAGTCGCTAGGTGAACATACTTTTCTATGCTTGTGAGGTCAAGGCTGCTCACCGAACCTTGATTCCTCCGGGGTGTCTTCTTTCAGATTTAAAAGGTGCCTACGATATAGAAATCTGGATCTTCAGCTCAGTTAGAGTCACCAAGTGATTTTTCCAGATGGAGGCAAGCTAGAGATTCACCAACTCGGGCTTCCTTAAAACATGGAAACTATGCGTGAAGGCACAGGTTTAGGTACCGGTCTCTACGACTTAGAGATTTTTGGGTTGAACAGAGTCGCCAGATGCTAAGAGTCTTTTGGTAATGAGAGCATCAATTTTCACTACCACTTAGAAGGTGAGACTGACCGGGTCACATCGAGAACTGGTTAGAACTATTGTCCCAGGTTTGAGATTTGCGCTTAAAATATGGGACCTTGGTCCCACCAGGCATGCCAAAAACTGTTGGTCATCAAATCTTCCTAGGAAAGGATTTTGGGTAAATGTATGCTCCCTATACCTAGACCAACATTGAAAGGTTGAAGGGAAGAGATGCCCCTCATGCCGATCTCCTGAGAAAGGCCGACTCCTATGCTAAACTACTTTGATGTTTTGAGATAAGGGTGTAGAAAAGAGATAAAAGGAGTTAGGGTTAGAGAAAGAAATAAAAAGGGGTAAGGGAAGAGATATCGGTGATTTAAAGTGGGAAAGAACAGGAAGCACGATCACTAACTGACAACTTGAATGACAACAATGAACACTAAGAATAAATGAAAGAAACACAACATTAACCATCCTATGTATCCTCTGGGCGAGCTCATAGGGATTCTCCTTCTCCCTTTCATCAAAATTTAGGGTTCAGAGTAAAGACGATTAGGACAAGTGAATGTAATAGAAACCACAACCCACTAGGAAGCATAAAAGAAAACCAATATTACGTTTTTCCTCTCGTATTTATCCTTTAGACGAGTTTCAGGGTACAGTCCCCAATCGCACATCGAATTTAGGATTCAGAGTCTCAGTATACAAATGAAGAAAGACAAAAGAATCAAGCATAGAAGGTAGCATAAAAGAGAGAAATTGAACCCAAATCTCTTTAGTATTAATCATAGGAAATCAAGTTACAGCAGCTTTCTAGCAGATAGTTCCCCCCAAAAAATTTTACATTACAATGCCTGGGTTTTTATAGAGGACCCGACCCTCTGAGCCATGATTACACAGAATGGCGAAGCATACTCTTGAGATCTAAGAAGTCGGCTCCTCGTGGCCCTCATGACTGAGCTTTCAAATCCATTACCATAATTGGCAACTATGACCGAGTCAACCGTGAAAACATGCATTGATGACCCTTCTGAGTGTCCTTGGTTTCTGTGTGCAATGCTCGAGTGGCCGCCATGCTTGTCGGGCTCTCCTTTAGAGACTGATACTTTGTTTTCAATTACCAAAAATGAGCAACGAGCTTATCGGGCAAGTAAGAATGCATTTATGAGGCACTTGATCATCTCGAGAAAATACCTGGCTTGGAGTGCGTGCCCCTTTTGAGTCGCGAAAAAGCAACATGTCGCGATATCGCGACATTTTTATGTCTTCATCTTGGTTCTTCTTCTTGCATCACGAAAATATGACATGTCACGAAATCATGACATTTCTGTCTTTGTCCTCCTTTTTTGCTTTTGGTCATGAAAACGCAACATGTCGCGATATCGTGACACTTTTTTCTTCTTGCTCCTTCTTGTCGCTCTAAGCCATGAAAATGCGACATGTCACGATATCACGACACTTTTCTTCTTTTGGTCTTCCTCTTTGCTTTGAGCCACAAAAATGCGACATGTCGTGATATCTTGACACTTTTCTTTCATGTGCTTTCTTGTCGCTCTGAACTGCAAAAATGTGACATGTCGTGATATCGCAACACTTTTCTTCTTCTGCTCTTCCTCCTTGCTATCAGCTATGAAAATTCAACATGTCACGATATCACGACGTTTTCTCTTCTTCTGCTCTTCCTTGTCACTGTCGGCCATGAAAATGCAACATGTCACGATATTTCTATGCCTTCAGCTTGGTTCTTCTTCTTGCATCGCAAAAATGCAACATGTTGCGATATCGCGACATTTCTATGTCTTTGGCTTCTTTTGTTGCTTTTGGCCATGAAAATGCAACATGTCGCGATATCGTGACACTTTTCTTCTTTTGGTCTTCCTCTTTGATTTGAGCTACGAAAATGTGACATGTCGTGATATCACGACACTTTTCCCTTCTTGCTCCTTCTTGTCGCTTTGAGCCGCAAAAATGCGACATGTCGCAATATCGCGACACTTTTCCCTTCTTGCACTTCTTGTCACTCTGAGCCACGAAAATGTGACATGTCACGATATCACGACACTTTTTCCTTTTGCTCTTCCTTGTTGCTGTCGGCCGTGAAAATGCAACATGTTGCGATATCGTGACGCTTTTTCTTTCTGGCTCCCTCTTGTCGCTCTCGGCCACAAAAATGCAACATGTCATGATATCGTGACACTTTTCATCTTCTGCTCTTCCTCCTTGTCGCTTTCGACCGTGAAAATGTGACATGTCGCGATATCATGACACTTTTCTTCCTTGCTCCTCCTTGTCGCTTTCGGCTGTGAAAATGCAACATGTCGTGATATCGTGACACTTTTCTTCTTTTAGCTGTAAGAGTGCAACATGTCACAATATCATGTCACTTTTCTTCCCTGCTCGCTCTTGTCGCTCTCAGCCGTGAAAATGCAACATGTCGCGATATCACAACACTTTTTATTTCTTGTAACAAAGCTATCTTCTTTGGCCTGATTGGCAGCGAAACTTTTTCTTCTTCATTCTATGTACAAGGGGATGGCATTGAAAGCCAAAATTGCTACAACACTTACAAATACTTTTGAAGCAAAAAGAAATACTTTTGCAAAAGGAAAAACTATACAAAATTTTGTTTTTTTTTATTTTTTCCTACCCCTTGTGCAATGTGACAAAATTGTCAATAGTAAGATTTGTGCAATGTATTTGTGCAAGAATTTTAGTTGTTTGACAATGATGATGCAATCATTATTGAAATATATAGACTGAAACAATGTGAGAATGAGTCTTTTCGTTTGTGTTGTTTGACCATTTGGATAAAGACCAATCATACACCTTGAAGAGAAGATGGTTCATAGATGGAATTCTTCCTACGTATCAAAAAAATATGATGGTCCCTCTGACGTCATACCAAGAGGCTTTGAAATATGCCTTGATTTTGGAAAGTGAGGCATAAACATAACCGAAGTTTTGGACTCATGTTAATAAAAATTAAATTGACCCTGAGGATGAAAGTGATTTGGATATTAAGAATGATTCAAACATTGAGAGTGATGATTTTGGGGAAGAGAGTAGTTCATCGCTAAAGTACTAGGGTTAAGTAATAACATAAGAAAGCAACTTCAAAGATACAAATGATGATTCCAAGGACAAGTATGACTTAGAGAATGCAATATCATCAATATAGGTATATGCAACACCAAGAGAGATTGTACAAAGGAGGGATATAATTGGTAAAATAGTTTGTAATAACTATCAGAGAACTCATAGACAAATAATTTAGTATGATAGTGAGGGTAGACCTATTATGCAATGTTGGTAATTCTAATTGTGGGGGCACTTCACCCATGACTATCCAAGTACTACAAAGCAAGACAAACCACTGATTCATCTAGAGGCAAAGAAGAGTTACAACCATTACCAAGAAGTTAAGGTGGTGAAGCCAATTGCAATAGAGGAAGTGAACCAAATTGAGATGGTGAACTTGATGAGCTTGATTCAAATTGAGCAAGTGAATTTGATCTCAATTGAAGAAGTAGAAATCATGCAAGTCATTGAAGCTACACATGAAAGAGTTGTAGAGTATCGTCAAGATATTGGTCCGTCGGTAGAGTGTAGTTTACAAGAAGACCATTAGAAGGATAATAGAATGACATAATACCATAAGGAATATGGCCATATGACATAGTATCATCAAGAGGGGATAAGAAGATAGAGTGTAGTGAACAAGGCCAGACAATAGAATATCATCAGTCAAGTCACCAAATAGAAGAGTATAGTCAACAAAGAGACCAACAAATGGCAAAGTGTAGTCAAGATGAAGGTCATATGATAGGGCATTTATAGGAGGTTGGTTAGATGTATGAGGTTAGGATGGGTGAAAACCGTAGTCATATGATGAAGTAGGAGTAAGTATTGTCTAGGGTTTTTTCATCATAGATGTCAACAAATAAGGAGCCGACACAAGCCAACCGACATAAGTCATTCATCATGCCTAGATCTGATATACAGTTAGTTGTCACTAATGGAGTCGATATGGACATTGTCGACATGAGGTGTTGATATCCAAAATCTATCTTACCATCATGTCTATCCCATCATAAACCATCCAATATCAGTCATTGTTGTCAAGACTAGAGCCATCTTGAGCAAGTTGCCATCGGTGAATATTTCATATAGTCATTCATCATGCTGTTATGTTATACATTATCAATGAACATATTTTCATGGAAACTATCGACATGGATACTACCATTATGGATATTGTCATCATAGGAAATTTTGTCAGAGGTATTGCTATCATGTGTATTATCGTCATACCTATTATCATCAGTCAAGTGTCATCACATGAGGGAGCCAACATGCCATAATGATCATGTGGGAGGTGAGCTCTTTGATACAAAGGTAAATTTGCATTAACAATTAACATTAGGTTACAAAGTTTAAATAAACATTATAATAACCATGCTATAGAAAAGGGGGGATAGGAGAAATTAAGGGAGAAGAAAATACAATCAAATTCTCTTGCCGCCCAAAGATGTTGCCGTCCAACTGTCGTCCAGGTAAGGTAAAAGGTAAGTAATCTTACCCAAGGTAAAATACATTTTTTTAACCTTTTACCAATGGTAATTTTCCAACATTCTCCCCCTTAAAGTTGAGAGGACTGACTATACAGTCTCTCAGCTTTATAAATTGAGCTTTAGCCATGCCTTTGGTGAAGATGTCTGCTAGATTATCCAAAGTGCTGCAGTATTGAAGCTCAACTATCTGTTGTTCCACCATATCTCTTATGAAGTGATACTTCATATCAAAATGTTTTGACCTTTTGTGGTGGATCAGATTATATGCCAACCGTATGGCACTAATATTATCACAATTCAGTTTGGTTGGACCAATTTGTTTTTCGCCAATCTCTTCAAGGATTTTCCTCAACCAGAGGATTTGAGTACTAGCATGGGTAATGGCTATATACTCAGCTTCTGTAGATGATAATGCTACAACAGATTGCTTCTTGGAACTCCAAGTTATTAGTCCCGAACCTAGACTAAAATAGTTCCCTGATGTAGATTTTTTGTCATCTATATTATCGCCCCAATCGTCGTCACTATAACCAACTAACTTCACAGAGTTAGACTTGTGGTAATGGATTCCAAAATCCAATGTACCTTTTACATATCGTAAAATTCGTTTGGTTGCTTGAAGATGCAGCTCGGATGGGCATGCCATAAACCTTGATACTAGAGAAACAACATACTGTATATCTGGCCTAGTGTTGGTGAGAAACATTAAACTCCCAACCATGCTTCTGAAATTGGTCATGTCAACTTTTGGTGCTCCATCATCTTTGCTTAGCTGGATTCCATGTCCTGTTGGTGTTGCAACCGATTTGCACTGCCGCATAGCAAATTTTTGAATCATGTCACGAGCATATTTCTGTTGACATATGAAGATCCCATTCTTTGATTGATGTACTTCCATTCCTAGGAAGTATCTCATTAATCCGAGATCCTTCATCTCAAACCGATTCATCATGGAGTTTTTGAACTCCATATTCATTTTATTATTACTACCCATAAATATTAGATCATCCACATATAAACAAACTATGAGGATATCTACTCCATTCTTCGGGTAGTATAGAGTTGGTTCACTCTTGCTTTTTGTGAAACCATACTTGCTGAAATAGCCATCAATTCGTGAGTACCACGCTCGTGGTGCTTGCTTGAGGCCATAAAGTGCTTTTTTCAATTTATAAACAAGGTTCTCTTTTCCTTGTTCTTGGAAACCTTGAGGTTGTTGAACATACACCTCTTCTATCGGGTATCCATTTAAAAATGCACTTTTCACATCCATGTGTTGAATGTTCCATCCTTTATGGGCTGCCAAGGAAAGAACCAGTTCTGATTGTTTCTTGTCGAGCAACTGGAGCAAAGGTTTCCTCATAATCTATTCCATATTTTTGAGTAAAACCCTTAGCTACTAATCTTGCCTTGTGCCTTTCAATGCTTCCATCAACATTGAATTTGGTCTTATAGACCCATTTACATCCAACACATTTTTTTCCCTTGGGAAGCTTCACAAGCTCCCAAGTATCATTCTTTTTAATTGAGGATATTTCCTCTTCCATGGCATCTTGCCATATACTTTCAGTACATGCTTTTTCATAGCTAGATGGTTCTAGCTATGCGGCAACCAACAAAGCATAATTGACTACATCACCCCTTGGTTCATGAGACTCATCATCTCTTGACATTTGAAGATTTTCAAGTCTTGACAAAATGTCGTCCATCTCACTAGCTTGACTCCTAGTGTATCTTTGTTGGAAATTCCTATCCAACATTTGAGAAGATGGATGACTCGTAGTATGCGCTTTCCTTTATTTGTCTCTTTCCTTTGAGAAACTGGATCAATATCCATCGGACTTGGAGCGCTTACAGATCTATGAAATCATTTTGGAGAGTTTGGGGGTGCCAACAAAGAAGTCCCTCTTGGACTTGGTGTACCACTTGATGTACTTGATGAAGATTCCTGATGTGGACTTTGTGGAGGGGGACTTTTTCCACTACTTTTCTTGGGTTGTACTAATGTGGAACTTTTCGAATTAGAGTCTATATCAACAAATTTTTTATGACCCCATTCTCCCCCTTCATCAAAAATTACATCCCTGGAGATAATTATTTTATGTGTCTTGGGATTGTACAATCTATACCCTTTGGTCGATTCACAATACCCTACAAAAATACAAGCTTGACTCTTGGGATCAAGCTTCTTTCTCTTCTCCTCAAGAATGTGTGCATAAGCTAAAGAACCAAATACGCAAAAATGTTTGACATTTGGTTTCTTACCGTACCATCCTTCATAAGGAGTGATACCATCTAAACTAGAAGTCGGACTTCTATTTAGAATATATGCACTAGTTCTCACTGCATCCGCCCAATAGCTGTATGTGAGATGCTTTGTCTGAAGCATTGTTCGTGCCATTTCAACAAGGGTGCGGTTCTTTCTCTCGGCCACACCGTTCTGCTGTGGGGTATAGGCAGTGGTGAACTGCCTTTTTATCCCATTTTGCTTACAATAATGTAAAAATTCATTTGAGGAGTACTCTCCTCCTCTATCAGTGCGAAGACATTTGACATAGTAGTCACTTTGCTTTTCTACATTATTTTTGAAGTCTATGAAGCAATCAAATGCTTCATCTTTGTGTTTCAGAAAATAGATCCAACACATTCTAGAATAATCATCTATGAATGTTAGAAAATAAGAATTGTTTCCAAGGCTTTTTGTTTGCATTGGACCACAGATGTCCGAATGTACTAGCTGAAGAGGATAGCTTGCTCTCCACGCTTGGCCTCTTGGAAACTTCGTTCGGAGTGCTTTCCCAAAGCACATGCTTCGCATACCTTCTTATGTTCTTGAATTTTTGGTAGTCCTGTCACCATAGCTTGTGATGTTAACATTTTCAAGCTAGCGGAATTGAGGTGACCATATCTCAAGTGCCACAATTCACTTGGATTTGTAATAGCAATGTTTGCAAGTTGAGCTCCCCCTGGCTCACCAAATTTTAGAGGGAATAACCTATTCTTTGTCATAGGTACTTCTGTGATGACTCGGTTACAATTGTTTTTATCAAGGATTGTACATTTTCTGTCATCAAAAACTAATTTGTAATGCTTCTCCATCATTTGGCCAACACTTAACAAATTGTGTTGTAGTCATGGAGTATAGTATATGTCATTCACTTTTTTAAGGCCTTCTTTTGTTGGAACTTCCATAGCTCCAATGCCTTCAACTTGCAAAGAATTATTATCCCCTAACTTAACATGGGATTTGTAATTTGAATCTAATGTAGCAAAGAGATTTTCTTTGCCACTCATGTGGTTGGAGCAACCAGTATCCAAAATCCATGTATCTTTAAGATTTTGATCTGATTGTCCATAAGATAGAAAAATATTTGATGGACCTTCTTCTTCTCCGTAGAATGAGCCATATTGACTGCTTTGATCCTTTGAAGACTTTGACCAGCAGTCTCGAGCGAAGTGTCCTTGTTTCCCATAATTGAAACAAGTTGTTTTAGTCTTGTTACTTCCTCATCCTTGATTTCCACGGCCTGCAGTGCCGCTTTGGTTCTGATTGGCTCCTCTGTTTTGATTTCCACCTCTATTTTGATTGCCTCCTCTCGTAGGAGTTGCTTTGGCCTTTGCCTCTTTGTTGTTGTCCTCTACCTCGACCTCTTCCTTGTCCTCGTCTTGCAGCCTTCATTCGAAGTGAAGGCTTTGTCATCACCTCCATAGCTTGTTGAAGGTGCTCCTTGAAGTCTCTCTTCATGTGATGTTAATGATCCAATCAAACTATCAAATGTAAGAGTAGAAAGGTCTTTGGATTCTTCAATTATGATGGCAATGTGATTCCACTTAGGAAGAAGTGTTCTCAACACTTTCTTCACAATTGTTTCAATTTTTGTGTCATCACCTAAAGTTTGCATCATATCAACTACTGCTTTGACTCGTACACAGTAGTCACCGACTCTTTCATTTTCCTTCATTCTGAGATTTTCAAAATCTCTTTTTAAGGTCTGAAGCCTGACTTGCTTCACTTTATCACTTCCTTGGAATCCTTCTTTCAAGGCATTCCATGCATCTGTGGCAGTTAAGAAAGATGCAATTCTAGGAAAGATACTTGGATCTAATGCCGCTTGAAGATGGTATAAGGCAAAAGAATTATTTTTCTGTGCATCTTTGAAGATCTTCTTGTCGGTTGCACTTAAAGTAGTCCAATATGTTGGAGCAATGTAACCGTCTTCAATACTATCCCATAGTCCTTTTCCTATGAGTAATGTCCTCATTTTGATGGACCAATACTCATAATTATCCCCACTGAATTCGGGGATTGGTAGATTGTTACTTGATCCCATTATTATCTAATAAAACAAGAAACCTCTCTTATATAGTCTTATTTCAAAAATACTTTACAAACTATCAAGCCTTGCTTGATTTACAATCATAAACAACTCACTCTTGTTGTTGTGATTAAGCAATTACAAAATTGTCAACGACTTGTTCGTCGTCGTCACTGATCAATATAATTTCAGGAGGAGTTTGTAGGATTTCAACTGAATTACTATAATGAGTATATTCAGATCCTTGTGAAGCAATCGCCACTGTGTCGGATTGTTCAAATCTGCTCCCAAAGGAGTTATCTTCTGAATCTGCTTCGTATCCTAGATCAGGATTTCTCTGTTGTGCAATAACCGCGTTTTGCAACTATGGAAAAACTGTATTTATGCCTAGTGTTCTTACGTGCTCATCAAAGCTTTCAGCGTTTGTTCTCAGTAACAAACTGCAAAGGGCTTGGTAACATCCTTCCGATCTTATCATTTAAGAAAATTTCCCAGAAATTTTCTTTTACAAGGATTTCCTCTTAGGAAATTTTTCTAAATTTTTTACCTCTTAAAGCGTAAAAATTTTTACAACTATTTCCTCTTAGGAAATGTCAATCATCAACTTTAAATGATAAATAAAAACCTTTCAATTTTTTTTTTTTTTTTAATTTTACAGCTATTTCCTCTTAGGAAATGTCAATCATAAAAAAAATTTCTTTAAAGTTTTACAGCTATTTGAATTTAACTTAAAGTTTTTTTTTATAAAATTTTTTTCCCCTTTAAAAAAAAAAAAACTATTGAACCCCCGCCGAGGTTCGATCGTGCGACCTCGCGGGCGTCAAGGCAAAGGGTAGCCGCTGTGCTACCGGGCAGATCCGGGAGCTAAAGCAGGCTCCCTGCCTTTGTTGCTTTCGCAAGATCGCGCGAAGCAAAATAAAAATGACCCCGCCGAGGTTCGATCGTTCGACCTCGCGGGAGTCAAGGCAAAGGGTAGCCGCTGTGCTACCGGGCAGATCCGGGAGCTAAAGTAGGCTCCCTAGCCTTATTGCTTACGCGTCGAACGCGAAGCTATTATTGGCTTCGCGCTTCGATGCGAAGCAAGGTTTTTTTCTTTGGGACTTTAGTCCCACATCGCCTCTGCGGCGATGTTTCTGCTCTTTAAAAAGAGCAAAGCACACTAAGTGCTTTGATTGCCTACGAGCAGTCATAGGCTGTGAACAACCTTTTGCCTCGGGCCGCGCGTAGGTCACCACGTCAATGAACCTCGGGCTACGTGCCACCTCGGGCCGCGCGTAGGTCGCCACGTCAACGAACCTCGGGCGCGTGTAGGTCGCCACGTCAACGAACCTCGAGCTACGTGCAGGTCGCCACGTCAACGAACCAGCTCCACCAATGCCTCGAGAATCGCATCGATCTGCTCCTACGGGCCGCCTCGTCCAGCTCCACCAACGCCTCGAGAATCGCGTCGATCTGCTCCTATAAGCCGCCTCGAGATCCGTGTCGCCTCGCTCCTGGGCTGCCTCGAGATCCGTGCCACCGCCTCGAACTACGGGCCCCATCGCCTCGGGATTCGGGCCGGTCTCGGCTCTCGGCTCTGATACCAAATGTGGGAGGTGAGCTCTTTGATACAAAGGTAAATTTGCATTAACAATTAACATTAGGTTACAAAGTTTAAATAAACATTATAATAACCATGCTATAGAAAAGGGGGGGATAGGAGAAATTAAGGGAGAAGAAAATACAATCAAATTCTCTTGCCGCCCAAAGATGCTGCCGTCCAACTGCCGTCCAGGTAAGGTAAAAGGTAAGTAATCTTACCCAAGGTAAAATACATTTTTTTAGCCTTTTACCAATGGTAATTTTCCAATAGATCAAGCCAACATAAATGGTTGTTATCATGAATAAGTGTTATTAGAGGAGCTATTGTCACATGTGTTGTTGTCAAAGGTCTTGTCATATAAGGTTTTGTAGTTAGTTATGCTGCTATCAAAAATATGATCCGACGAGGGAGGTGTCTGTCAGAGGTTGACAAGTAGTCAGTTGGATCAAGAGAGTAGTGAATTGGATCTGAGGGGTATCTCTTAGTGGGTTTATTAAAGGCTCCTAAAATATTGATGAGGAGAAAATTTTATTTCAGGTAGTGATGGTTTCAATGGTTCCATCATTGAGGTTTTAGGGCGTGAAGGGCACTGCCCCTCTACCCCACAAGGGACACTGTCCCTTGACCCTGTAAGGGGGCTCCCACCCCTTTTATCCCTAATACAGGTGGTGATAGGAATTTCCCATTATGTTGATGATGTTGGTGATCATCATGATCATGTTAGTCATAAATATCATGTTATATGTAGCCAGACAAATTGATATGTTTGCATTTAGTAAATAAGTTATGGTATTATGTGTTATTTTGTAGTTGTATGCAAAGTGTTTGATGAAATGTGTGTACAGATATATAATAATGTTATAAAGTGGCAATATGATATTGTATGTAATAATGTGATGTTAAGTCATGTATATCAATAAAGTCCTAAGTTATAAGTTAGTTTGTCTTGTAGTGGGAAATATCATGTAATGCAAGATAAATGTATATGAAATGTAATTTAGGGAAATGATGAAGTATCAGCTAGTTGTATAAATAAGCTCTCCCCTCATTCATTCAGAGGGATTGATAGTATTGGAGGAGCATTGGTATGTGTGAGAGAAGGCCGGCGCATATGTGTGTAGGGCATGATGTAGTCAAGTATTGTATGCAGTCATGAAGAGTATTCTACATAGTGTTTGTAGACTATAGGATGTAATGTTGTAACCAAAAATACCATTGTTAATACAAATATGCTGATATTTATTTATTTGCTATTATTGTTGTTGTTGTTGTTTCTATGCATTTTTCTATGTGTTGTTATTGCTAACGACTACATATCTGTAAAATTATTTAAGTAGAAATGGAATTGTGTGTATGTATGTTAAATTTCATTTCTATAGTGATAATGTTTATCTTCTTCTCATATATGAAAGTGAATATAGTTCACTTCTTGATACATGTAGTGTAACTCTATCAGACTTGGACTTATTTCCACTTGTTGAAGGTTTTATGAAGTGATTGGATTATAAATTTCTCCTTATTTTGCATAAATGACTACACAATGAGTTTGGACCTAGTCACAACTATAAACTCTAGAACAACTAGTTTATCAATTTTTTTGGTAATTTCATGGTTGGGGAAATCATTGTCTCATTCAACAAAATGGGTGCCTCTAATGGCTATATGCTTGCTTTGGTAATATAGAAGTATCATTGATACCAATGTAACTATCAATTTAGACATAATTTTTATTAGTAATGGATCTATCTACACTATTATGGGCTTGCCTAATGTCCAAGTGCCCCTCAAACACTACCATTGGTTAGTTGATTAGTTGTAGGAAAACAATGCTATTAGTAGATGGCAAAATTGCATGGTCACTGACACTATCATTGGTGCCATTAGCAAGATACCTAATAATATGGTTGTCATCAAGGGATTGGTTGACACCTTCATTGGATAGGGAATGGTCATTGTTTGTAATAAGGATAATGGCATAGGGTGATCATTGCTAGCCCCTTCCTCTTTCCTTTTATTGACTACATCCTTTCTCATCACAACTTTATCTCACACTTTGACATTGTACCTATTTTAGACCATGATATCCTCTCTCATTTAGATGCCATAATTCATCCTATTATATGCATAAAAATTTAATTAATCTCCTCGTATGATGGCTAGCCTAGAAATTCTTAATATGAGAATTCCTTCTCTTTTTTGTCTCCCTTATTGTAGAAAATGAGTGCATGTTTTGCAATTCATTTGAAACAAGTGTGTAATATCATATGATCTAAATGGGGTTAATTAGAATTATTCTCTTTAAGTCAAACTCTTATATATACAATGTCATCAATGTGTGGTAATTTTAATTCCATACTTTCTTCCTTGTCACATTGGATTCAAAATGTGAAATTTAATTTTTCCTTTTTGATGTTCTATAACTAGGGTGAGAGACAACTTTTCTAATTGTTGTCCACTTATGAAAATAATGATTGACACAATTGAAATCCATTAAGCCTCTTTGGAGTCAATTAAGACCATATTATTCAAATAGTGGTCATGCCTATTAGTTTGGATCCCTTCATCTAGCCCCAATGTTGAAGGTCCCTACCCAAGTCCTATGGAATTTCAAAAATTTGAACATCTATATTATACTTCATCTTGAATTGTGGAATCCCTTGAACTTGTGTGTGAACTAAATATTTTATTTTTTATTTTTTAAATATAAACATCAACATATACCTCCATTTTAACCTGGTTTTGTTAGTGAAATTCCAAACAATTGAGTGGTGCCTTTCACCATTATATTTTTTACCCCACATCGTCATTCATAACTATTGTAATTTATCACATATCTTGTTTGAGCCACTCCATTGTTGCTTCTAAAACTCGTCTATCTAATTATTCAATTGTTTACTTTCACATTGTAATATTTCCAACTTTGCTACAAATAGGCTATGCTTGAGAATATTTTGGACTTCTGACTTTTGTCAATTGTGTCTCATTCACTGTGTGTTCATCAAATGCTTGAGAAATTTGATTGGATTTTTAGGTTTGTAATTCACTTTTTATTGAATTACATGAAAAAATACTATTTTGTAATTGATGAGAAAAGGGGTTACAAGAGTAAATCCTTTTACAAACGTGCCCTTTGGGGGCCACAAAATGATGTCTTCCAAAAGGGAAGCCTTTTCTAACCTGAACTAGTCAAACAACCACAAGTTTCCTCCTTGTATTCCTTGATGCGAGTGGGCTTCTTTCTCATGGGCCACTATTTGCTATGCGGGTCCTTAAAAACTTCATAACCCTACAAAAACTTGTTAGAATTATTTGGGATCTATCTTGATCAAACCCCTTATAAAGGAAGACAAAATGACTCCAAATATACTCTATTGCATAATTAAAGTGCTAAAAAATGACAAACAAAATGATAGAGACCTCTTACTTGGTTGTATGGTTTTTTGCAGGGTTTTGGTGTGAAAAAATACCTTTTTGTAGATTTGCACCTTAAGGTGTGAGTGCTTTGATTTGTACCATTCTATGTGAATAAAAATTAGGTATATATTGCTCCAAATGGGCTGAAAATGTGTGGTAACCTTCCTCGGTTTTTCAAGAAGCTACCTTCAAAATTTTATGGTAATCGAAGTTCGGATGAGGAAGTTATGAACAAAACATTGAGGGTGGGTCTAATTGGATTTATACCTTAAGGTACAAATGCTTTGATTCATACCTTACCATGTGAATCTGACTGTGATATCTAGATAGTGATGTATCTTGCTAGGAGGGTTCCTTTGTTGCTATTGGAGCTCATAGTCTACATTGAATGGTCTTCTATACCTACAAACATGAGTAACTTGCAATACAAAAAGGGTGCAAAAAAGGGCTTAAGTGGCCTCCATCATGGTTAATGGCAAGTGAGGGCTTAAGTGGCCTCCATGGTGGTTAATGGCAAGTGAGGGATTAAGTGGCCTCCATGGTTAATGGCAAGTGATGGCTTAAGTGGCCTCTAGGTTGATTTTTATAGGTATGGGTATGTAAATGGTGGATGAATCAAAATAGAGGAAATGACTCTATATATATAGAATTTTGCAAGGTTAGAGGGGGTTGAGGTGTCCTATGAGGTATCCCCTAGGGTATACCTTAAGGTGCCCCCTGTGAGGTGTCTTGTGAGGTGTCCCATAAGGTGTCCCCTAACTATGACGTGTCCCTTGAGGTATCCTGTGAGGTATCCCCTAAGGTGTCCCTTGAGGTGGTATGGTGTGCCATACCTCATAAATGCATTTGGGTGAGATAAGTCCGCACCCATATACATGTCGTAAATGATCATGGGAA
This sequence comes from Wollemia nobilis, assembly GCA_028583015.1. Taxonomy (NCBI): domain Eukaryota; kingdom Viridiplantae; phylum Streptophyta; class Pinopsida; order Araucariales; family Araucariaceae; genus Wollemia; species Wollemia nobilis. Next base: position 939,760 of record JAQPPZ010002189.1, on the reverse strand, counting down.
TTTGGAGTGGAGTAAGCATTAATTGCTAACTATATTAGGATTACCTATGAGTTTATTGTTGACTTGGGTGAGGTGGAAGATGACTCACCATGCCTCCCATGCTTTGAAAGACAAAAGTCATTTATGAACTTAAATGCACATGGGGATTTGAAATGGAGCAAAGGTCAAGGTTAACCTTGGTTAGGTTGACCCTAGGTTAGATGTTGACTTTTGGGTGAGGTGGAGGATGACTCACCATGTCTCCCATGCTTTGAGAGACAAAAGTCTCCAAATGTCATTTATGAAGTTAAATGCACATGGGGAGATGTGTGGAGCAAGGGTCAAAGTTAACCCTGATTAGGTTGACCATAGGTTTAGCTAAGGTCAAGTGGGTGAGGTGGAGGCTAGGCTAGTCAAAGAGTAGACTAGGTGAGGTGGCCATGAATTAGATTGACCATGGGGTGGAGTTTGACTATGAGGTGGATTTTGACCAAGGTTAGGCCAAAATGATGGTCACATGAGGACTTAGAATTAAGCGTATGAAAGGGCTTAAGTTGCCAAAGAGGGCTTATGAATAGTGCTTTTGATAAATGAATAGTGTTTTGAGGCTAATATATACAAATTTTATGGGTTTTGCAAATTGATCAACTGCGATGATGGAAGAAATGATAATGTGACACTTTTAGGTGTCTACAGTTATTCATCACTTGGTTGGTCATCTTAAAGTTCATCCATGTCATCATGCAACCTAAAAACTCTACAAGGCATACCAAACGTCCCTACTTTTCTTTTCATATTAAGTGTGTCCATTGTCTATTATAAAAAATTACATCATGCACCAAAAAAGGAAAAAAATTCAAGCAACTGCACATGCACTTGTTATCTTCACTAGTTGAGGTAGTCGAGCTTCCATTCCTCAATTATTGGTTGTTCTTGTGTTAATTAATCTATACTTTGACCAATATTCTTTGCTCCAACCACCAAGGTACACAATTGCTCAATTCCCCCATGATACCAATGACATCACTTGTAATCAATTATATCTATTTGGGATGACGACACTCTCCCAACTCATGGATTATGACTCTAAAGAAATTTATGGGATAAATGAATGTATCAAACATCCCATATAAACATTTGATTGGTCTATGTTTGTAACTTGTACAATTTCAATTTTGAATGATTCATTGAGTCTATGCACATAATCCCATGCAATCGTTGCAAGGAACAAATCCATAGATAATGAACAATATAAGTGTTTCTTCATCATTGACTAGGATTCAAGGGCTCAACAAAATTTGTATCTCATGGCTCAAATAGTGCTTGTGGATGATTTAGCAACATGAATTTTTATCTAGTTAGTAGCTTCTCTATCCACTAACACATCGTGGGAGACTACCCTCTGTCACATACTAGAATAAGTTTACCCGCTAAAGTATAGCAAACAAGACCTTCATCATTCTTGCATTTGGCCCCATGTTCACGATTTTTGATCCTTCACATGTCTTCTTCAATATATTGCACACTTTTTCCTTCATAATAATTTTTTGCAATATCAAGTCAACTTCCATCCTGTATGGTAATCCTTTGATAAAAAAGGTCCAAACATCAATACTACCTTCCTCCTTTGAACTACTTACAACTATTTGGGAAAATTATTTGTTAATAGGTATGTACCAATATGTTTGTATCAATATGGTAGTATGGTAATGTGAAATAACTGGGTGTCTAGAAACTTATCTAGTACACCACCCTCCATAGGTTCTTCTAAGTGAATATAGAATAGCTAATTGGTAATTATGTGCTTCTTCCCAAGCCCAACCACCAAAAAAATATAAATTCACTAAAGTGATGAGACACATATTAACTAATCCTTGTATGGTCAACTTGATTATAAGATTCAAAAGCATCTGATTGCATAGAGAGTGGTGAAAATTTAATACTATATATACCATTCCAAATGCCTCTCTCTCCATTACATTGTAATTCTTATCTGATCATGACGGGATCATAATTGTAAAGTAAATAGGTGGTCCAAACCATGGCTTTTATCTTATTCTAGTCTACATGGCCTTTTCCTATTCTCTGTCCAAATTTTAAAACACTAAACGGGGTTTATTGATCAATATAATCTACAATTGCTCAAAATCCTATTGGTATGTCTTTTACCACTTAAATAGAACACATTTCCTTGTGATGGAATCAAGGGCATGTTATAACTACACGAAGTTCTTAATGAATTACTAGTAGTATCCTACATAGTCTAGAGAGAATTTTACAAGTTGATATCATATGGTTCCTCCATTCTCATGGCCACACAAGTCTTTTTAGGATCAATCTTCAGCCTAGTTTGACAAGCAACATGGCATAATAACTTCTTGTAGGGCAGCAATAGATTACATTATTTGGGGTTGAGTGAAAAATAGACATTCATGCACAATTTAATGTATACTTTGAGCACCTTTAAATGCTCCACCTTTGGCTCATACAAAAACCAATCATCTAACAAGACTTTGAATTTCCTTGTTGAAATCTACTAAAACATATATAAGATGATTTATTAGGAAATCATAGGCACATTGCATGATCTAAATGACATTAAATTATACATGTAGGTTTCTTTATGCATGATGAAAGTACCCTTTAGTTAGAACTCTTCTATAATAGTGATTTGGTTGTAGCTAGAGAATCGGTTAAAATAAATATATCTCATGTCCAACCACCTCTTTCAAAATCAAATTAGTAAATAAGATGAGATAGGGGTCATTAATGGTAACCATATTCAAGTTCTTTAAATATTTGTATTTTTTTATTTGTGCACTTTCCTTCAATCTTATGACAATTGCAACACACAATCACTAGGGATCATTTTAAATATAATGTTTGCATCAAGCATCTTCTCAATATTTATATTTACTAGTGGCATATACTTAAGGTTCATGTGATATATCCTACCTTGCATTGGTTGTTTTCATGGAAACAATGATATCTGATGGATGCAAAACTAGATGGAAACCCCTTGAGGTCCTTGTAGGTCCGTGCATTGATACCTTTATGTTTCATGAAAATATGAATGGAAATGCCTTCAAAATAAAACCCTAATCCTTACCATAGTTGATGATTTCTTCATTTTGTCCCACTAAGGTTTATTTTTGCCATATGTGGTCCTTTATATTTGATGGTGTAAGGCTTCTTGGTCACTTTACTTGTGTCAAGGGTATGCGCTAGCCTTAAGCCATTTTATACACTTTCAATACTATATTCTTTATGATTAAAAAATATGATAACTTTTTACTCTTTCTTTGCTATGATGAATTTTATTTGTTTGCATCTTGATGACTATACCATTACTTAATTCTCCCACCTAATTTTTTTGAGCATAATTGTTTTCCCTTTTATATTCATGTCCTTATCTTCCTTAACATCTAAAGAGACAAAATACAGAGCCCTATGGCTCAACGCAGGGGATTCAAACACCAATTTTTTTCATGCCTCAACCTTGAGAAACATAAGCAATAATAGAATCAAATAACTTTTCAAGGGTGATGGGTCCACCACTTTTGACATCATGGAAATCAAAGCTGAAGTTATTTCATATTTGAACTCCCTTCTTGTAGGATGTAATCCTAACTCATAATTAGCAAAAGATTCCATGCTCTATCATATTCCTCGATCCATATCAGAAGATATCAATTCCAAGCTTATCACACCTTTTTATGATGATGAGATCAAGAAAGCCTTATTTACCATGCAACCATACAAAGCCCCAGGATTAGATGGTTTTCCTCACTTTTTTTAGACTTTCTGGGATATTGTAGGCCAAGACGTTTGTTCCACTGTCAAAGAATTTCAATCTTCCAAGTCTATTCCTTGGTGCTTTAATTCCACTTTCATTGCCTTAATTCCCAAAGGCCCCACTGCTAAATCTATGACTGATTATAGACCTATAAGCCTTTGCAATGTTGTTTACAATATTCTCACCAAAGCCATTGCTAGTAGATTGAAGGATGTCCTGCCCAACATTATTGACACTTGCCAAGGAAGCTCTGTCCAAGGTAGATCAATCCTAGATGGAGTCATCACCATCCATGAAGCCTTACATTCGGTGTCCCAAACTAAGAAATCAAATTTTGTCCTAAAGCTTGACATGAACAAAGCCTTTGATAGGATTAGCTAGGATTTCCTTATAGCCATTCTACTCAAATTTAGGTTTCATCCAGAATGGGTTAAATTGATCAAAGGATGTATCTCAAAACCCTAGTTCTCTATTCTTATTAATGGATCCACAACATGTTTCTTCCATAGCAACAGAGGATTGAGGCAAGGAGACCCCATTTCTCCCTTATTATTCATCATTGTAGCTAAAGCTCTTGGTCGAACCATCAAATCTACCTGTAGATCAAAACTTATTTTAGGAATTAAAGTTGCTTCTTAGACCAATCTTGTATCTCACCAGCAATTTGTAGATGACACTATCATTTCCACATTTGCCTCTATTTTTGAAGCCAAAGTCATCAAATACATATTGCTTTTATATGAAGAAGCAACTGGTCAAAAAGTCAACTTCAATAAAAGCAAAATATATTTTTTCAATACCCCTATTCAAAGGTAAATCAAAATTTCCAAAATTCTTGAATGTGTTGTGTCATCCTTACCTGCTACCTATATGGGACTTCCCCTATTTATAGGTAATCCTTCTGACTCAATGTGGAACAATGTAATTGAAAGAATATAGAAGAAATTAGCAGGATGGAAAGAAAATTTGCTATCATAAGCTGCCAAAGCCACTCTCACCATGGCATCCCTTCAGAGCATCCTAGTTTATTTCATGTCTATTTTTAAAGCCCCTATAGTAGTTTGTTAGAGAATCAAGAAAATCCAAAAAAAATCCTGTGGTCTGGATCTGAATCTAAGCAACGTTTCCACTTAGTGGCCTGGGACAAAGTTTGCAAACCAAAGAACAAGGGAGGAATTAGGCTTAGAATATTTCATCTTTTAAATTTAGCACTCAAGGCCAAGCAAGCTTTGCATTTAATCAACAACATTGGAAATGAATGGATATTCATAGTTAGAAGAAACTATCTATATGGGGCAGATTTCCTCAACCAAATGGTCCCCACCAGAGGATCCACCTTTTGGAAGTCAATAATGAATACTAGATTTCTAGTTGAAAAAGGCATGCGATGGAGATTAGGTGATGGTCTCAAGATAGACTTCTGGAATGACAAGTGGATCAAGGGAGAACCTCTCATGAATGATCCTAGATTGGAGGTCCTGAAATATTTCATCGATAGCACGTTTGACCACAAAGTCTGATTTACTAAGTTTTGTCAATAGAAGAAAATGATGGAAACCCATCAGAAGCATCACCTATCCAGAAGAGTCTAAAGAATTGCAACTCCTCCTGAACTCTACAATAATTCCCTTAGACAATCTTAGGGATCAGTTATTTTTGGAATTCACTGTAAGTGGGGAGTTTTCTATTAAGTTTACATACAATTTACTCCTAACTCACGAGGAACCTGCTTTTCCTTGCAATATTGTGTGGCCCAAATTCCTCATTCCTAAAATATCCTTTTTTCTTGGACTACCATTCAAGAAAATATCCTTACTATAGACAACTTGCTTAAAAGAGGCATGGCTTTCCCAAATAGGTGTTTTCTTTGTTTGGCTGACTGTGAGTCCCCTCAACACCTCTTCATCTCATGTTCTTTCTCCTCTTCCATCCTTAACAAGATCCTTCACTCCTTCCACATCCTTTGGGTTAGCCCTTGTTCCATCGTTGAGCTTTTCCTTCAATGGCCTAATCCTTTCCTCAATACCCATCTCAAATTCTTGTTGTAGATTTGTCTACATCATTTCTTATGGCAAATATGGCTAGAAAGAAATCATAGAATATTCTCTAACAAGAAGTTGAATCTTGACCTTGTCACCACCAAAATCCTATCCTTTGCCACTAAAAATGCTACTCTCATTCCTCTCTCCACTCATCCTACCCCTAGCTTTGAAATGTCCTTGAGCCGTTCCTTGAATATTCCTATTATGGAGAATCAAACTCAGCATTCACCAAGTCTTAGAGCCCACTCCAAATGGACCTCCCCCATGATGGATCAAGCTAAATTTTGATGGTGCTGCTAAAGGTAACCCTGGAAAAGTAGGTGTTGGGGGCATCCTCAGGGATCATGCAGGAAGTGTCATCCTTGCTTATGCGGAACACTTAGGAATTCAGACAAACTAGGTTGTTAAATCCAAAGCCATGTGGAGAGGATTATTACTTGCAAAACATCAACTAGGCAAGATTTTGGTCAAGGGAGACTCACTCAACACTATCAACTACCTCAAGAATAAAATCCTTCATGGAGGGTTAAGGACTACATTGAGGAAGCTAATATTTTGTGTCAAAACCAACAAGAAATTATTTTCCAGCACACATTCAGAGAAAGCAATAAATTTGCTAATAAATTAGAAAATTATGGTGTCAATATCGTAGGTCTATTGACTTGGACAAGTGGCATCCCACAAGAAATTATTGACATTGTGGAACAGGACAAATTTGCGACAACCAATAATAATGTCTAACCAATAAAATGTAATATTTTCTTCTTTGAACCCCTTTGGCATCCACATGTCCTTAACACTTGGTGCCATTAGTGCTAATGAGATTTTTAAATTGTCCAATTTTTTCATTGACATTATCCAAGGAATCATCACCTTAAGTCGTAACCGTCTCATTATCCTCAATTTTTGCATCCTTGTTTCATTATTTCAAGGTAAAATTCATACCCCTGCTAACCGTTTTCACTGGTGCCCTTTGTCCACCAATCACCTCTGCCTCTCCTTCCACACCTTCATATCATTCCTCCGTATCCTCATAGACCGTGCCCACACGCACCCTATGTCCACCAATCACCTCCGCCTCATCCTCCACACCATCACCATGTTCCTTCGTATCCAAAATCTGTTACTTCTAACATTGTAGAGGATGAAAGTGAGGATGAGATCAAGGAAGAACCTAAGGACGCAAATGTTGAAGCCAAATAAGAAGCTTAATGACTTTTTGGTTCATGTTTGGTTTTTGTTTCAGGGTATTCTCACATGTTGCCCTTCTTCTTCTCCTCTTGTTCCTTTTTGTCTTCCTTTTTGTGGGACTATGTTTTCCCCTTTTTTTCTTCTCGTTCTGTTATCAACTTTTTGTTTTTGATGTAATTAGGTTTTGGGAGCCAGTCAAAACCTGCTTTAATTGAAATTTTTAAATTACCAAAAAAAAAACATCTAAAGAGGCAACCTGCATGAAAAAAATCATAGTTCATCTATCAACAGAGGATAATATTGTTGAAGTAGCTCTCATTCTTCATTTTTTCTTTAATTTTGACGACACCATCATCATTTGGATCAATGTTAGCTTTTAAACTTGTCTCAACATCAGATGTAGAGATATCTGACTTATCAAAAAATATATACTTATTGAGTAATTCCTTAGTTTAATGATGTATTTATAATGCTTCTTCTTGAAAATTAAGTGATATTTTTCTTGGTTATGATCCAACTTTTTCATCCTCAATGAACCACAATGCAACAAAGAATCATAAGCTACATTTTTCAAGGTTGTCACTATGAGGTCTACGAAAATTTAGTTGCACACTTGCACACATTACGACATAACACTTGCACATATTGTTACATGACACTTGTGCACATTCTCACTCTTCACACTTGTACACATCCCACACATAAACACATACATAAGGGAAAATATAAATCACACTCCTAAAGTATAGAATCACACATTATTCTAATATTTACATCTGTACCATAAGGTGCCATGGGGTATATTAGCATGTACCAAATAATTTAATATTCTCCAACACCCCATCTATTACATTATTTGGTTGTTTAAAACTTGTCTTCAATCTCCAATTCTTGCATTTGTTCTTCTACTTTCACTCTAGCATTGCTTGAGATTTTGATGTTGATCCACTGATTTATTTCTCGTAGTGCTCATTAGACATTCTTTGTGATCATAAAAATATTTCAACATATTCATCATTCTATTCCAATCTGATTTTTTTATCCATCCATAGTGAACCTAAATTTTAATTTCATATGTTCTTGGTTTGGTCTTCTCACAAAGTTCGTAACTCTGAGATGTTCTAAATTTAATTTTGGACTTTTCATTTATTTTTATAGTCTTTTCTACTGCTTTTATTTTGTTACTTGTGACATTAGTTCCAATAGGAATTTTTGGAATAACTTCCTTTTCATAGTTATCTTCAACTGTAATTCTTTTTTTTTTTAAGGAAAAGATTTATTTACTTAACAAATAAGTACAAAACTTTTTAATCAGAGATCAAAGTGAACAAAGCATTTTAAAAACAAAACATGAAGACATAAAATAACCTCATTATTGGAGTCTTTGTCATCCTCGCATACCACCCATGCCCTTCTACTTCTTGATGATTTGGCGACAATAACCAGAGGCTATATTTATTGTCTGATTCGCTACTGTGTCGACCTCTTTGTTGAATTCCCGCCTTATGTGTTGATAGGATATTTTTCCAATGATATTGCCTAGTTGTCTAATCCTATCTTGAATAATATTCAATTGTAAAGATCTAAAATATTTATTTTTGGCAAGAGTTGTTATTATCAGTTTAGAATCCTCGTAAACTATGATCTAAGTGATTCCTAGATTTACCACCAATTTTAATTCGATTTCACATCCAATAGCCTCTGCCACATTATTATATGTTCCCAAATTGATCATGTATTTGACCAAGATCTCACGAGATCCTGTAAGAATTAGTCCCCCTACCGCTGCTTGACCGAAGTTGGACTTGGAGGCACCATCAAAGAAGAGTGTCAAAAAACATATGTCAGGCAAAGAATTGTTTGCTCTACATCCTCCCTATGTCAGGAAAGCTTGGATATTAAGTTGGTAGATCATTCTTATTTTTGTGGGTGACAAATTTTTTTCATATTGTTGTTGACAGATTCTAGATTTGAAATTTAGGACTAATTCTTATTTTATCCTTAGTATTAGAGTTTTATTGTCCTTACCTTTTCCTTCAAAATCCTCTGGTTTTTGTCCAACCAGATGTGCCAGATGACAAAACATGGTATAGAGTTCCACATATATTTAGGAGGGGCATACTTGTTGTGGCCATTCCACAACTAGCCCCAAAATTGGGGACCCACCTTTTTATTTTTTAGTTTTTAGATGTTAGGGGAAATTTTGGTTTAGGTTGCAATATATGTTCCAAGGTTTGGGTGTGGATTATTGTCTCATTTTAGTTTCTTTTAAGTTGTCTAGTGTGTTGATTAGCTTCTTTATTGTTTTTATTGTTTTGGTTAATTTTAATGTTTGAATTAAACCAATTCAAACATTTAAAATTAATTAAATCAAATTTAAAATTAAAAAAAATAAAAAATAAAAAATAAGTAAAATAAAAAAAGGAGAAAAGGAAAAAATAAAAATAAAAATAAAAAGAGAAAATATAAAAATAAAATAATAATAATGAAAATAAAATAAAAATAAAACAATCAAAATAAAACCATCAATGCGTTTTTTTTGGAAATTTAATTTAATTTCATTAATGGTTTTGTTTTGGAAAAAGTTTAATTTTATTTTATTTTTAGTTTTGTTTTAATTAAATTTTATTAATAGTTTTATTTTAGAAAGTTTAATTCATGTGTTTTTCTTTATTGCATGTTACTATTAAAAAAAGGAAAAGAAAAGAAAAAAGCGACAACACTCAAGAAGAGAAATGTCACGTATCATGCCAATGGAAAAGAAAATGTTGGAAAGTCAAAAGATGGAAAAATAAATGAATTACCAAATGTTCGAAATTTTAAGAAGAAAAGAAAACGTTGGAAAGACAAGAGTTGTAAAAAGAAAGGGTTGAAAAGCTAAGAGTTGGAAAAAGAAATGAATAGCAAATGTTGGAAATCTTTAAAAGCCCATTGAAGCTCATAAACAAAGGTTGGACGTTTTTTTGGAAGAAGCTGGAAATACTGGTTGTAAAATAGAATACTGGTTGTAAAATAGAATATTATTTTTAATGCAAATATTTCAAAACTTGCACTTTGTTAGCAAGATGGGAGGAGATTTGTTTTTGCATGTTTGAGCTAACGATTTATCTTTTCTTCCATGTTTTCTTGGCTTATAGATAGTGTTAACTACATTTTAATGGTTTCATAAGGCTTAGAAGCACGAGATTTATTTTTGTTCCTTAGAAGATTGCACCTAATTTATTTCGAACAGTGTGTATGCAGATTCAAATAAATTCGGTTACATGCAAAAAGTCTCACATCTCCGATTTTGCAAGATAGAGTGACATTAGACTGAGAATAATTTGCTTTTAACATTTCTAGATTTTATTTTATTTTTTTTATTTTTATTTTCTAACCTTCTCTTTTTGCAGTTTTTTTTTAAAGTCGCAAATAAAATAAAAATTGAAAAAAATTAATAATTTCAAAAAATAAATGCAGGGATGTGAATAATGAGCTTCAATCTTTCATCCGAAACAATTTCAATCCCATTCTGAAGCCATTTCAATTTTCTTAAAATCATTGAAAATTGTTGTTTTATGGGGTTTTTTATAATTTCAAAATTTTACATTATTTTATATTTTGAAGGTAAATCAAATCTCAAGGCTTTGCATGTTTATATTTTTAGCATTTTGGTACATTTCCAAATTTTATTTTTATTTTTCTAACTTCTCTTTTGTAGGTTTTCCTTTAAACTTTGGTGATTAAATTAAAAATTGAAAAAAAATAAAATTCAAAAAATAAATGTATGGATGTGAAGAATGAGCTTCAATATTTCATTCGAAATAATTTTGATCTCATTCTGAAGTCATTTTGAATTTATAAAAATAATTTAAAGTTGTTTTATAAATATTTTTATAATTTCGAAATTTCACATTTTTTTTTATATTTTGAAGGCAAATTGATTTTTTAAGCTTTGTATTTTTATTCGTAAGCAATAAATGAACTTCCATTTATGAAAATTATAATTTCATTAAAGGGGGATAATTTATATGGCATTCCATAGGCCACCATTTTTAGAGCAATAAATTAACTTTTCTTTATGAAAATTCTGATTTTATTAAAGAGAGGTAATTTATTATTATATCAAAGGTTATTGTTTTGAAAGCATTAAATTATTTTTCTTTATGAAAATTATGATTTCATTAAAGAGGGATAATTTATAATGACATTTTAAGGCTATTGTTTTAAAGCAATAAATTGACATCTCTTTATGAAAAATAATTTCATCAAAGAGGGGTAATTTATTTATTATATTAAAGGCTATTGCCATTTTCATGTTCAAAGCAACATCAAGTGAACCTTTTCATCATTTAAGTTTTAAATTTAGAGATAGATTTTAATCTTCTATTTCATTGTTCAAAACAAGGTTTAAGCAAGATAAAACTTGTCTAAAATCGGCTTAATCAAAGGAAGATAAAATCTATCTAAAATACTCCAAGATAAAAGGAACTAAGGGTTTACATCGTGGTCATATGAAGGTCAATCACATTTTTTTTTTCTTTTAAGTTTCATGAATATTTACTAGCATAACAAGACAAAATAAACCAACATAGACCCCTTGTTAATAATTACTTGCAAACCACTAAGGTATTCCTAGCACTCATTTAATACATTTTTATAATATTACTAATATATATGTGCAATGCTTATATAGCAGAACCTTGGAGAAGTCTTTATTTTTAACTTCTTTGCAAGAGAGGGGTTTGTTATCAAAATCCTAAGTATGAGTGTGGTTTTGCAATTGGGTAAAATTACCACTCAACACTTACCTCCTAGTTTACCTTTATATTCTTTTTTCCACTTGGTAAAACATGTGTCTATGGTTAACCTTCCAAAGTAGGAAATGCCAAGAATTTTGGTTATTCCTAACCAAATTGAAATTGCCTTTGGGCATTCAAATAAAATATGGAAAATTGTTTCATTGTTCTGCTTGCACCTGTAACAAACATGAGGCCCTGCTATACTCCTCTTTTGCAAATTATCACATGTTAAGATTTTATTTTGAGAAACTAGCCAGCTAAATACTTGTAGTTTAGGTGGTGCTCTAGTTTTCCATAATATCGATAGTTTTTTGTTGGCAGGCCCAATTTGTTGATGTTGGACTCCTAGATTCACTGAGTATTCCCCATTATTATTGATGGTACCCCAAATAAGTATGTCTAGCATTGTGGGATGAAGAGGTCTAATGTTTGCTATGTGGGACTTAAAATAATACCAATCTCCTTGAAGCTGATATGGAATGGGATGGGAGACCAAGTTCAAATTTTTAGAGGTCCAATACAACAAGTCACCTAATTTGAGTACTCTTTGGGTTTCCAAGTGATTTTGCAATTCGATTGGAGTTCTCTCCTTTAATGGTGGATTTATTAGGATCGAGTCCTCCCATAGATTAATTGACTTACCATCTCCCTGTAGCCAAGAAAATTTATCCTCTATTATGCTTTTTGTAGCCACTATATGTTTCCAAACCAACGAGGCTCTGGGAAGTTTATCTATATGTTTGAGCATTTGAATACCTATTTGATTATTTACATACTTGCTGACTAGTATGCATTGCCATGCTCGATTGTGTTTAAGCATATTCTAGAGAATTTTTACTCCCAATGTTTTCAAAACTATCTCTATTTTTTTATTCCCAGTCCTCCTTGAATTTTACTTTTCGTGACCATCTCCCAATTGACCAAGTGGAACTTTTTTTGTTCTGATTTTCTACCTCCTTTCCATAGGAAGTTGCGTATGATTCCATATACCTTTTGCAAAATAAACTTGGGAGCATGATATACTAATATTTGGTAGACTAGAAGAGAATATAACACTAATTTGATCAATACTATGCTTCCTACAAGATTGAGCCAACTATTATTGTAACTTTGTATCTTCCTAACCATATTGTCCAATATTGGGGTCTAACAGTTTAAGGCTTTGAGGTGGAAGCTCATGGACACTCCTAGATATCTGAAGTATTTTTATGTGCCAGACCAAAATCCTAAGATAGTGCAAAATAGTTTGACTCTTATTACTATAACATTTTGTGTAAAGAAGTGACTCTTTTGAGTGTTTATATGAGCCCTGATAGCTTGTGTGAACCAATCTAAACATTTATTGAATTGTCTAACATTTTGCTTGGTGGCTTCACTTAGAAGAATGATATCATCTACAAATTGGGTATGTGTTACAACTTTGCATAATGCTACAACCTCTATACCTATTATTTTTATTTCTCTTCGAATATGGTTGATTAATCTTCCAAGAGTCAGCTAAAATGATGTAAAGGTATGGTGAAAGTGAACACCTTTGTCTAATTAGCCTTGTAGTCTGAAAGAAAATTGTTGGTTCTCCATTTATTAAGGGAGATATCCATGGGTTTTTTATGTATGCTTCGATCCACTTGATGACCTAATTTGGGAATCCAAACTTTTTTAGGACCTGTTCTACAAATTGTATATTAACTTGATCAAAGACGTTTGTCATATCAAGTTTTATAACAATTTGTTTCTTTTTTATTTTCTACTACTATGGAGGGCTTCATGCATTTTTATGATATTATCATATATATTTTTTCCAGGCATGAACCCTCCTTGCTCTTCTGATATTAGTTTTTCAAGTTTATTCTTTATTCTATTGGCCAACAACTTGGTAATAATTTTATAGGAAGAGTTACATAGAGAATTTGGTCTAAATATAGAGAAAGTAATGGTATTTTATTTTAATAAATCAATGCTAGAAAGGTGGATTTGATGGCTCCAAGAAGATTACCTTTCATCCTAACATCCTCAATCATGCGTAGAAAATATTCTTCGATGATGTGTAAGTATTGCTGGTAAAATTTATTTGTGAATCCATCAGGTCTGGGAGATTTATCCTTTGGTAGAGCTGCTATAATCTCCTTAAATTCCTCCATAGTGATTGGCTGACTAAGATCCTGTTTGTATTCCAAACTTAATATTATTGGCATATGCTGCAACAATATTCCCTAGGAATGAGAATTACCATTTTCTCTGGAGAACAGATCTAAGTAATGTTGATTGGCAAGTTCCTTAATTTTCTTCCTATTTGTATAAGTGGTTCCTTCATGCTCTATCTCCTTGATTGTGTTCCTTTGGCAACATTGCATGGTTTTCAGATAAAAATATTTGGTGTTTCTATCCCCCTTGCTTAGCCAAACAATTTTATATCTAAGCCTTCAATGTGTTTCTTCTTTAGTGCTTAATTTATTGAGCTTCTGAATCAGGTGATTTCTTGCATCTTCTTGCCATGGTTAAGGAGGATGATCCTCAATTTCTATTTCTAGCTGATCTAGTTGTTGCATCAACTGCTTCTTGTCTGGTTTAACTCTCTCTTTTTCTTCCAACCAATTTTTATCACGTGCTTCAATTTTTGAATTTTTATTTTCCACTTTTCTTGGGGGTTGGTGAATTGGACCTGTATGTTCCAAGTGCTTTCCACAAGTTCACTAAAATCTTCTTTTGCTACCCATTAAGAGTTGTAATTAAAAGGAAATTTTTAGGGTTGTAGGCTTTGGACGCTAATACAAGATAATTGGCTTATGATCTGAGATAGAGTTCTGTATGATATGACTATAAGTGAGGGGAAAGTATGTTAGGAAATTTTCACTAATAAAAAATCTATCCAATATTTCAGCAATATAGTTTACCCCTACTCTTCTATTACTCCAAGTGTACTTTTCTTTGGTCACTTGCATGTCTTGTAAGCTTTCATATGCCATAATTTGATTGAGTATATCTCTATTTGGATCCCTTGCTAACCTTCCCCCAGCTTTCTCCCAATGGTAGAGAATCATGTTGAGATATCCTCCCAATATTATGTTGTCAAACTTCTCATTGTCTAGCCATTGTGCTAAGTTTTGCCATGCTTCTCTTTTCTAGATAGGCTGATTTGGACCATAAAAATTTATTATTGTTACACTAGTTCCATTTGGTATGACAAATTTTGTACCTATCTAGTTATTTTGTTTACGTTGTAAGCTACAAACTAATTTTTGTGGATCCCAAGACAAAGCTAGTCCCCCTGAAGCTCCTACAAAATCAATAGTTATCAGTTCTGATTGTGCCCATATCTTCTACCATTCTGTAGTCAGTGTTGCCTATACTATTTTTGTTTATTGAATACAAACTATTTTTGGATTTTGCTCCCATATTAGAACTTTGAGATTGTTTTTTTTAGAGGACTTTCCAGTACACTATAGTTCCATGATATAATATTCATTTTTTGGATTGCTTCTTATTTTTTATGAAGCTCTCCTCAATTTTGACCTGTATTTTGGATTGCAAGTCTTTTTGTGCTTGCTTATTTCTAAGTTGTTGGTTCGATTTTATTCCCTTAGCTATAGATCATGTGGTTGGCAAGCCCCTGGGAATCATTATTTCCTCCACTTGTGTTTCTTCTACCTCTTCCTCTGAGTTCTCATCAATTTCTTCTCTAGCTATTGTGTTCTCTGGTGTATCTCCTAAGATCTTTGGTGACTTGTCAGCTTCAGTTGTAGGTATTTTATCTTTATCTTTAGGAGCCATCACATCTAGAGAGGTGATTTCCTTTTCTCCTTCATTAATACTTGCAAATTTATATTTGTGCTAGAATATTTTTTGATCCTGTGGTTGAGGTTATCGATTCTTGCTTCTTGATCTGCGTGGTCTCCTTTTGACTTCCTATAATCCTAGTTCTTCCTTTTTTGTTTCCTATGCTTGTTTAATTGGATAATTTCAAGAGAAATATCCATGCTCATGGTATTTTATACACTTGAATGGTATATTCTCATAGTCCAAGGGTTGGTTATGTATCCAATCAAACACATTTATTACAATATGCTCAGATAAACCCTTTTTTAGATTGACTTGCACATAGATGCATACGCATATAGCATTATTGGCCTTTGGAGGAGCCCAATCAATGAATGTTCCAATAATGTTTCCTAGTAATTCCATCAAATGTTTGTTCCATAGGTGCAGTGGCAAAAATGACAACCTCACCCGGACATAAACTTCTTCAGGCTCCTCCTCTTGAGGATCAAATTTCGTTCTCCATGGGGTCATGTAAAGTGGGCTACATCCCAGAAACCAAGGACCTCTATAAAATATAGTGCTCTTGTCCTCCACATAGGTAAATGTAATGACACATTTTCCCCTACCTATCATCATGAATTCATAAGAGGAGACTTTACTCCACTGTGTTTTAATTTATTTTTGGATTGTGATTGGACTAGGTCATATTCCCACAAATTTTCATGCAAGGGCTTGGGTGGAAAGCATGAGAAAAGGTTGTTGGATGTAATTTGGAGGTACCTCAATCACATGAGACTCATCTAACTTGGGCATAAAGGTACCATTGTTAGAGCGAGTAGGTGGTTTTGGATGGGGTGTTTTTCTCACTTTAATTACTTAACGCATATGATCCAACTTCTCCTTATTAAAGGGAAACTATTGTGAAAACATGAAGAAGGCTTCATTGTTTGCTTGTTTGAAAAGTGAGGCTGCAGTCATCATTGCAACCAATAGACTTCCATAAATTACTTCCCAAAGAAGAGGTCCCTATTTTTAAAGCCTTAACCAATGGAATATTTTCAAAGCTAAAGCCAAAGAAGTACCATACCTGAACTGATACTCACGATCTCTCCTAGAAAAATAGATCAATGCTAGGGTTATTTGTTGAGCAAGGTGCAACAGGAGTATTGTCATTGTTGTCAACACAGTCAGTTAGATCTATTGATGCAATGGATAGGAAGTTCAAAAGCCTCTCAGATGCAGAAAGATAGGAGTTCAAAGGTTACTCAAAGTATGTACAGTGATTTTCCAAGAAGACCGAAGTGGACCACTTGCAAAAGATCAAAGAAAAAGACAAGTAAGAAAAGTGTCACGATATCATGACATATTCAGTAGGCAAGAAAAACTGTCATGATTTTGTGACATGTTGGAATAGAGAGAAGAAGAAAGAAAAACTATCATGATTTCATGACATGTGGGAAGAGAGAGAAGAAGAAAGAAAAACTGTCGCGATTTCGTGACATGTTGGAAGAGAGAAAGGCAAGTAGAAAAAGTGTCACGATTTTGCGACATATTGTAGGAGAGAGAGTCCGAAAG
Source organism: Wollemia nobilis (assembly GCA_028583015.1). Taxonomy (NCBI): domain Eukaryota; kingdom Viridiplantae; phylum Streptophyta; class Pinopsida; order Araucariales; family Araucariaceae; genus Wollemia; species Wollemia nobilis. The sequence continues at coordinate 922,637 of JAQPPZ010002189.1, read as the reverse complement.
AAAAAGTGTCATGATTTTGTGACATATTGTAAGAGAGATTGTACAGAAGAAAAAGAGTCATGATTTTGTGACATATTGTAAGAAAGAGATTTTGAGAGAAAAAGTGTCACGATATCGCGACATGTCGCATTTTCGTGACCCGAAGGCAAGAGAAAGCGCTAAGGAGAAAAAGTTTCGCGATATCGCGACATGTCACGTTTTCGTGACCCGAAGGCAAGAGAAAGTGCTAAGGAGAAAAGTGTCACAATATTGTGACATGTCACGTTTTTGTGACCCGAAGGCAAGAAAAAGCACTAAGGAGAAAAAGTGTCGCGATATTGCGACATGTCACATTTTCGTGACCCAAAGGCAAGAAAAAGCACTAAGGAGAAAAAGTGTCACGATATCGTGACAAGGCAAGGAAAAACGCTAAGGAGAAAAAGTGTCGCGATATCGCGACATGTCGCGTTTTCGCGACCCAAAGGCAAGATAAAGTGCTAAGGAGAAAAAGTGTCGTGATATCGTGACATGTCGCATTTTCGCGACTAAAGTAGGAGAGAGAAAGTAAGAAGGCAGAAGTGTCACGATATATCGACATGTATTTTCATGGGCCAAAGCTAAGAGAAAGCGTACGGAGGAAAAAGTGTCGCGATATCGTGACATGTATTTTCGCGGGCCAAAGCTAAGACAAAGCATACGGAGAAAAAAGTGTCACGATATCGCTACATGTTGTATTCTCGTGGGCCAAAGCTAAGAGAAAGGTTACGAAGGAAAAAGTGTCGTGATATCGCTACATGTTGTATTCTCATGGGCCAAATCTAAGAGAAAGCGTACAAAGGCGAAAGTGTCACGATATCGCGACATGTTGTGTTTTTGCGGCAACAACAATAGAAGAGTTACAGGGGCAGTTGAAGCCGACGAAGACCAATGTAAGTCGATGAATATTAGGGTTTGTAGCTGACTAATATTAGGGTTTGTAACTGACTAAGATCAAGGTTTTTTAGCAGACTAAGATCAGGGTTTTGATCATGAAAATGTTGTTATAAAAGGAAGGCTGTTTGAAGATTCAAGTGGTCGATGGGTGCAAAGTTCGGTCATAGAGCGCAGAGTGCAAGTCGTGTCAAATTATGCTAAGTGTGAAATTCACAAAGGAATAAGAGTGCGCAAAATGGAGAATACGATCGTTCGGTTGTGACGCAGCAGATTGTGTGAAGTGATTTCACAGAGAGAGCAAAGTACGCAGAGATCACAAAGGTGAAGCAAACTAGTCGAGGTTTTGTAAAAGCGAAGGTACTGTTAATCTTCTAGATTCATAATTCAAGTCCAGGTTGTAGCTTGACATCAGGGGTTGGTGCTCCTTCTAGTTGGTTCTGGTAAATCAGGGGTTGGTGCTCCTTCCAGTTGGTGCTAGTAAATCAGGGGTTGGTGCTCCTTTCTGTTGGTGTAGATAAATAAGGGGTTGGTGCTCCTTCCAGTGGGTGCTGGTAAATTGTTTGTAAAGTTGTTGCTTTGCATAGGCTAGATTTGGATGGTAGTCCAAGCAGTCATTTTTGAGGAGTAGCCACATTGGTGAACCTCGTTAAATCTTGTGTTGTGTGATGTTCTCTTGTGATACTTACTTTATCTATTTTTAAGGTTTCACTGTTTTAGTTTTTAAGAACTATGTATTTAAGTTTAAAAGAGCTACACTGATTCACCCCCCCTCTCAGTGTCATTGTAAGACTAACAATTGGTATCAAAGCAAGGTTCCTGTATAAGCCTAACCGGCTAGGGTGATCTTGGAAGTAACACAATGGCAGGTGGTGAAGGCTTCTCATCAAACAAAGCACCATTGTTTGATGGATCTAATTACGTGTTCTTGAGAATAAAAATGTAGACATATCTCTGTGCTTTGGGTTATGACATCTGGGATTCAGTTGTTATTAGATACACAATACCCATCACTCCTCCAAAAGAGGCTGACGAAAAGAAACTGTTTGAAAACAACTCAAGAGCAAAAAATGCTCTCTTACGTGGATTAAGAGAAAGTGAACTAGTAAAGATCATGAGTTGTAATACAACAAAAGAGATATGGGTCAAACTAAGGAGTATTCATGAAGGAGACGATAAGATCAAGGAGGCCAAGTTACAGACACATCGAGCTCAGTTCAAAGCATTGAAAATGAACGATGATGAAAACATTGAGGCATATATATTGAGAGTAAATGGAATCATTAATGTGATCAGAGGACTCGGCGAGGATATTGGAGATTTTGTCATCATGAAAAAGGTACTAAGATCCCTTCCTCAAAGGTTTGATTCTAAAGTCTCAGCAATAGAAGAAGCTAAAAATCTAAACTTTTTTAGTATAGATGAGATGTATGGTTCTTTGACTGCATATGAGATGAGGATAGGAAGATATAAACCCACAGATAGAGAAGCGGCTTTCAAATCCCTTAAAAATAAAAATGCAAAACAAGAGTCCGAGGAAGAAGAGACATCAGATGAAATGGAAGCAAACTTTGTTAGAAAACTAAAAATGGGAAAAGGAAAATATAGAGGAAAGCTACCGTTTAAATGTTTTAACTATGGAGGCATTGGGAATTTTGCCACTAAATGTCCACTTAATGAGAAGAAAAAATATGATGAAGGATCACACCAAGAAAGAAGTGACTGGAAGAAGAAAATGAATTTCAAAAAAGGCAACTTCAAGAAGAAAAGTTTCATCTCCAGGAATTCCAGTTCATCAGATGACAACTCCGGTGAAGATTATAAAGAGGAAACAGGTGAAGCTCTTTTCATGGTATTTGAAGAAGTAAAATCATAAAAGGAAGAAGGAGTGAACTCTGAAGTATGTGATGAAAACCCTGAGGCTGAAGTAGATCTAGAAGGTGAATTGATATCTACACTTGAAGAGTGGGAGGTAGAGAAGAAAAAGAATAAGAAACTTTCAAGAAAGCTTGAGGATGCAAATGAAATCATAACCAGTTTGAAAGTATAGATAGAAGAGTCCAAGAAAATCTTCGAAGATCTCGAAGTGCAAATAACCATGAAAAGAGATTATTACAACAAGCTAGAAGAAGAGATTGTTGGTTTGAGAATGCAGCTATAAGATATGAATAAGAAAATTAGTTGTTATCACAAACGTGAAGAAAGTTCCATGAAACTAGATAAGATCATAAATGACCAAAGTCCTGTAGGCATCAAGTTTGGTCTGGGTTTCATCGAAGGAGAATCATCAAGTGGATCAAAGGCCAGAAAAGTAGAATCCATAAGGAATGAAGATAAGAAACAGGTGGATCAAGAAAAAACATCTCATGCAAAGGAAAGCAACAATGCCAGGCATGAAAGGAGAACTGAAAATGATGGATTCACCAATGTCACGCATCAAAGAAGAAGACCTATGGCTCCTATGACAACATGGCAAAAACCTTCACCTGGGTTCAATTATACCTTTTTTGGTTTCTGTTTTAAATACAATGGATATGGTCATAAAATATTTGACTACAAATATAATGTAAGACCAAGGAATTTCACCAGTAGAAATGCTTTTTCACCTTTGATGAACTATACAGTAGAATGTTATAACTATCATAATTTTGGGCACATTGCAAGAAACTGTATAAGTACATTTGCATCAAATCAGTTTCAGGGAAGAAAATTTCAACCTCATAAGATGAGACAAAATATAAAACTTCCTGTAAAACATGCACAAGCTGTTGATAAGGGAAAGGCAAAAAAAGAGCCCAAAACTACTATCAAAATAGTGTGGAAAGGAAAAGAGCGACTAAAGGAAGAAAAAAAATCCTTAATCGTACAAACTGCATTCAAAGCACAGAATAAATATGTACCATGGATACTTGACACTGGATGTTCCAGTCATATGATAGGTGACAAACAAAAATTTGAGAAATTACAAAAATATGAAGGATGTTCAGTAAAATTTGGAAATAATGATGGAGCCAAGATAGTCGGCAAAGGCTCAGTTAAAATCAGTGATGGAAGAATTAAGTCAGAAGAAGTCCTGTTTGTGGATGGGTTGAAACATAACTTATTGAGTGTAAGTCAGATTTGTGATAAAGGTCATGAAGTAGTTTTTATGAAGCAAGGTTGTGAAGTCAAAAAAATAAATAGTGGAAAATTGATAGCAACAGGATCAAGGACATCTGGTAACCTGTATACGCTTTCAGAGACTTCAAAAGGAACTTGTTTTGTTGGACAGGAAGAAGAAAATTGGTTGTGGCATAAGAGACTCGGTCATATCATTTTTGATAATCTAGTAAAAATCACCTCAAAAAGGGTAGTGAGAGATATTCCAACTATCAGAAAACCTGCGAACAACATTTGTGCTTCATGCCAAAATGGGAAGAAAACTAGAGTCACATTCAAAACCAAAGAGTACTACACAAGAAAACCGTTGGAACTCATACACACTGATTTATGTGGTCCCATGAGAACTCAAAGCATAAATGGTGACAAATATTTTATGTTGTGTATTGATGACTATTCCAAAATGACATGGATATTTTTCTTGAAGCATAAATCAAAAGCTTTTGATATGTTCAAGATTTTCAAAAAGCAGGTTGAGAATGAAACAGGGAAAAGGATAAAATGTTTAAGATCAGATAGAGGAGGAGAATTCATTTCAGAGGAGTTTGTAAAGTACTATGAAAATTACGGTATTAGGAGACAGTTCTCAGCAGCCAGGACACCTCAGCAAAATGGAGTGGTAGAAAGAAAGAACAGGACAGTGCAGGAAATGGAACGAACTATGTTGGCAGAAAGCAGAGTAGTAGATAGATTTTGGAAAGAAGCAGTCCATACTGCGGTGTATATCCAAAATAGGTACATGCTGAGAAAACATGAAAGCAAAACTCCTTATGAATTATGGTTCGGTAAAAGGGCAACATCAAAATACCTCAGAGTTTTTGGTAGCAAGTGCTATATCAAAAGAACTGAAGATAACCTTGGTAAGTTTGAAGATAGAGCAGATGAAGGTATTTTTATTGGTTATTCATCTAAAAGCAAAGCTTACAAATGCTACAACAAAAGGCTAAAGAAAATTGTGGACAGTGTTGATGTTAAATTTGATGAAGGTAAAGAACGAGTAATTAGCTATGAAATGAACTACCCAATTTATGAAGAGGTTATTGAAGGAGATGAGGAAAATGAAATGGAAAAGATACAAAAAATTGACTCATATGATGTAAGTTGTGATTCAAAAGTGGAAGAGAATAAGAAATTCAAAACAGGTAGCTGGTAGAAAAATCATCCTAGAGATCAAATAATTGGAGACCCCAAAGTTGGTGTTCAAACAAGAAGAAGAGTAGTAAGTAACTACTCTCTATTATCCAGCATTGAGCCCAAAAATGTTGCTAAAGCAAGCAAAGATGAAATTTGGATGAAGGCAATAAATGAAGAATTAGACCAGATCGAGAAAAATAGAACTTGGGAGTTAGTACCTAGACCTGCGAACAAAAATATAATCGGGACTAAATGGATCTTTCGAAACAAATTGAATGAAGACGGACAGGTAGTCATAAATAAAGCAAGATTAGTATGCAAGGGGTATGCACAAGTTGAAGGTATTGACTTTGAGGAAATGTTTGCACCAGTAGCTAGACTAGAGGCAATCAGAATGTTTCTGGCTTTAGCAGTCTACAAGAATTTCAAAGTTTATCAAATGGATGTGAAATCAGCATTTTTGAATGGGAAACTTGAAGAAGAGGTTTATATTGAGCAACCAGATGGGTTCCAACTTGGTGATAATCCCAACTTTGTTTTTAAGTTGAAGAAAGCATTATATGGCTTAAAATAGGCACCCCGAGCATGGTATGCAAGGCTAGACAACTATCTCACCCAACAAAGGTTTAAGAAAGGTATGGTGGACAATAATTTGTATGTCAAAATAGAAAATGGGCATCTTATTGTTCTTGTTGTATACGTAGATGATATCATATTTGGCAACAACAAAGATGAGTCATGTAGAGATTTAGAAAATAAGATGCAGAAAGAATTTGAAATGTCAATGATTGGTGAACTTTCGTATTTCCTCGGGTTGCAAGTTAATCAAAATAAGAAGGGCATGTTTATTTCTCAAGTTAAATATGTGAAAGAAATGTTAAAAAAGTTCACAATGGAGGATTGTAAGCTAGTTAGAACACCCATGACGACAGGTTGCAAGTTGAGCAAGGATGACAAATCTCCAACTGTTGATCTAACAATGTACAGATCTATGATTGGAAGCTTACTATAACTGACAGCTACCAGACCATATATTTTGTAGGCAGTATGCATGGTAGCACGATTTTAGGCCACTCCCAAGGAGACTCATGTGACAGCAGTGAAAAGGATCCTTCGATACCTCAAGGGTACTATGGAATATGGTTTATGGTATCCGAAAGGTAAAGAATTCACCCTTATTTCATATTCAGATGTAGATTGGGCAGGCTTTGTAGATGACAAAAATAGTACCAATGGAGGTGCATTCTATCTTGGAGACAGATTGGTCACGTGGCATAGTAAGAAACAAGAATTAGTTTCATTATCGACAACAGAGGTAGAATACATTGCAGCAACAACATGTTGTACGTAGGTATTATGGATGAAACAAAATCTGAAAGATCTTGGTATTAGTTTTAGTGAACCAATATTAGTTAAGTGTGATAACACCAGTGCCATTAACATCTCCAAGAATCTAGTTATGCATTCATGCACAAAGCACATCGCTATCAGGTATCATTTTTTTAAGGAGAAAGTTGCAGAAGGTGAGGTTAAGTTGGATTTTTTTTCAACTATAGAGCAAGTAGCAGACATCTTCACAAAACCATTTCCCAAAGAAGTTTTTGAGTACCTTCGTAACAAATTGGGAGTGGTCACACTTCCCAAAAATTGACTAGCTATAGGGATCATATTCTCAGGGGGAGCATTTCAGTATTTGATTATATGTTTGCTCATGTTCATGATACTAAATGCAATAGAGTATGCCTGATAATGTTGTACATGGACTCAAGGGGAGTCTGCAGTAGCCCTTTGGTATTATTATCAAAGGGGGAGAAGAGTTACAGAAAATTACACATGTGTTGCCAACAATTCCAAAGGGGGAGATTGTTGAGCAAGGTGCAACAACAGTATTGTCATTGTTGTCAACACAGTCAATTAGATCTATTGATGCAGTGGATAGGAAGTTCAAAATCCTCTCAGATGTAGAAATATAGGAGTTCAAAGGTTACTCAAAGTATGTATAGTGATTTTCCAAGAAGACCGAAGTGGACCACTTGCAAAAGATCAAAGAAAAATACAAGTAAGAAAAATGTCACGATATCACGACATATTCAGCAGGCAAGAAAAACTATCACGATTTCACGAAATGTTGGAAGAGAGAGAAGAAGAAAGAAAAACTATCACAATTTTGCGACATGTGGGAAGAGAGAAGAAGAAAGAAAAACTGTCGCAATTTCGTGACATGTTGGAATAGAGAAAGGCAAGTAGAAAAAGTTTCACGATTTTGCAATATATTGCAGGAGAGAGAGTCCGAAAGAAAAAGTGTCACGATTTCGTGACATATTGCAAGAGAGATTGTACGAAAGAAAAAGTGTCACGATTTCATGACATATTGCAAGAAAGAGAGTCCGAGAGAAAAAGTGTCGCGATATCACGACATGTTGCATTTTCACGACCCGAAGGCAAGAGAAAGCGCTAAGGAGAAAAAGTGTTGTGATATCGCGACATGTTGCATTTTCATGACCCGAAGGCAAGAGAAAGTGCTAAGGAGAAAAAGTGTCGTGATATCGCGACATGTCGTGTTTTTGCGACCCGAAGGCAAGAAAAAGCGCTAAGGAGAAAAAGTGTCATGATATCGTGACATGTCACGTTTTCACAACCCAAAGGCAAGAAAAATCTCTAAGGAGAAAAAGTGTCACGATATCATGACATGTCGCGTTTTTGTGACCCAAAGGCAAGAAAAAGTGCTAAGGAGAAAAAGTGTCGCGATATCGTGACATGTCGCGTTTTCGCGACCCAAAGTCAAGATAAAGCGCTAAGGAGAAAAAGTGTCGCGATATCGCGACATGTCGCATTTTCATGACTAAAGTAGGAGAGAGAAAGTAAGAAGGAAGAAGTGTCGCGATATAGCGACATGTTGTATTTTTGTGGGCCAAAGCTAAGAGAAAGCATACGGAGAAAAAAGTGTCGCGATATCGTGACATGTATTTTCGTGAGCCAAAGCTAAGAGAAAGCGTACGGAGGAAAAAGTGTCACGATATCGCTACATGTTGTATTCTTGCAGGCCAAAGCTAAGAGAAAGCATACGGAGGAAAAAGTGTCATGATATCGCTACATGTTGTATTCTCACGGGCCAAAGCTAAGAGAAAGCGTACGAAGGAAAATTTTTCATGATATCATGACATGTGTTTTCATGGCAACAACAACAGAAGAGTTACAGGGGTAGTTGAAGCCGACAAAGACCAATGTAAGCTGATGAAGATTAGGGTTTGTAGTCGACTAAGATAAGGGTTTTTTAGCCAACTAAGATCAGGGTTTTGATCATGAAAATGTTGTTATAAAATGAAGGTTGTTTGAAGATTCAAATGGTCGATGGATGCGAAGTTCGGACCAGAGCATAGAGTGCAAGTCGTGTCAAATCGTGCTAAGTGTGAAATTCACAAAGGAAGAAGAGTGCACAAAAGGGAGAAGACAATCATTCAGATGTGATGCAACAGATTGTATGAAGTGATTTCACAGAGAGAGCAGAGTGCGCAGAGATCGCAAAGGTGAAGCAGACTAGTCAAGGTTTTGTAAAAGTGAAGGTATCTTTCTATTAATCTTCTAGATTCATAATTCAATTCTAGGTTGCATCTTGGCATCAGGGGTTGGTGCTCCTTCCAGTTGGTGTTGGTAAATCAGGGGTTGGTGCTCCTTCCAGATGGTGCTGGTAAATCAGGGGTTGGTGCTCCTTTCTATTGGTGCAAATAAACAAGGGGTTGGTCCTCCTTCCAGTGGGTGTTGGTAAATTGTCTGTAAAGTTGTTGCTTTGCATAGGTTGGATTTGGATGGTAGTCCAAGTAGTCATTTTTGATGAGTAGCCACATTGGTGAACCTCGTTAAATCTTGTGTTGTGTGATGTTCTCTTGTGATACTTGCTTTATCTATTTTTAAGGTTTCACTATTTCAGTTTTAAGAACTATGTATTTAAGTTTAAAAGAGCTACACTGATTCACCCCCCCTCTCAGTGTCATTGTAAGACTAACATTATTTGTCTTCCCCCAAATTCGTTCCTCCTCCAGCAAATAAAATATTTCTCCAAAAAATAAATTACTATCACTTGTGTTTTTTTTATTTGTGCTTCACTTTGCAAAACCTAGCTTTGTTGCGTGTACTCCATGATTCTAGACAAACAAACTTCTTTAAATTGTTTTTCACATCCAATTCAAATATTGCACACCATTCAACTATAATTCTTATTCTAAGGGCTCTAATTTAACTTCTTTCTGTAGATTCTTCTATCTTTGGATTTTTTTGAACTAAATTACCCTTTTGACTTTCTTCCCTTGATTGTCATTTTTGTTGCTGCCCATATTGATATTGATGTTGATATTTCCTTGGTTGAATATTTTTAAATGGTCTATTCATTTGATTTCTTTGATTCAAAGAATTGTATCTACAAAAGTTTATAGAATGACCATTTTTCCTACATATGGGATAATATCTTTGTTTCCATTTAGACTGAGATTGTGATGATGTTATAGTGTTACTTGGTGTATTTTCCTTATATATCAAAGAATTATTAATTATTACCTCATAATATTGAATAATATTGACTTATTCATCAAAGGTTGTTTCCTTATCTAGAAATTGAAGTGAAGTGACTAAATATTTGTAATTTTTTGGAAGTGCTCTTAATATAACTTGGAAAAAAATTTGTATTCTACTTTTTCTTCTAGATCTAATAGCTTAGCTTTTAAAATGGCTATTCTTCGAATAAAGAGTTCTATACTATCTCCACTATTAACCTTTAATGAATATAACTAAAATTTCAAATGCAATATAGTGGCTTTGTTCTTTCCTTCAAATATATCACATAAATTTTTCCAAGAAACTTTAGAAGTCTCTACATTATTTATATAGGGTTGAATTTTACAATTATCCCAAATATAATCAACATAAGGGTTTTTGCATCATCTTCAATTTTTCTTTTTCCATTTTCATCTTTTGGTTTATCCTTTGTTCCATTCACTATTTCCCAAAGTTTTTCAACAATAAGAATTGATCTTATTTTGTTTTTCCATGATGCAAAATTAGGTCCTTTCAAAAGTTGTGATTCAAAAAGGAAATTTTTTCTATTTGACATAATGGAACTCATTTAATTTTCAGATATCAATTTCAAACTCCTTTGAAAAAAAAACTTTCTCTCCAAATCTAAATTTGCAAATTCAATAATCAAATAACTTTAATTCCTTTGGAGTAGGAAACCTTATGGCTCCCAAATTTCAAATAAACAATTTAATTTGTAAATTTTCAATAAATCAAATCTTTCCTTTTGGAGTAGACTTCCTTTTGACTCCCTAATTAAAATATATCATTTAAATTTTTTTCAAAAATTAAATTTTTGAAATCACATTCAATTTTTCAAATTATCAACTACTTATGACTCCCTTATTTTTAATAATCAAAGCTTAAATATAAAAATATAAACTTTAAAAATCTTTAATAAATATGCGCCTTCACTAATTTCAAGAAATAATTTACCTCACTAACTACTGCCTGTCATTGCTACTCCAAAAATCATACAACGTCCACATATCCTTAAATTTATGTGCTAACATTAATGCATAGAATAGCCTTAGATGTTAGAAGGAATAATATTAGTGTTATCAAAGAAATAAATTATGTGATTTATTGTACCGTTAATCGCTCATACCTTTTCTTTTAATGTTTTGTCTTCTTCAGGAACATCTAGAATGCATGTTGTCTTGCTCTCCTTAGCATGCAATCCAAAATTTGAACCAATTCTCAGGATTCTTAGAATTCATACCAAAGTGACAAACAATGGCTTCAATGGCACTTCAAATTTCACTTAGCTCTTAAGCTCTACTAATATTTTCCTTCTCTAGAAAAGTCCTATGTTCTATTGTGTTCTTCTCTTATGGATAATCTATCCAAATTACTATCTTAGACATTATCTCCTTTATTTTTGAGACTTTATAATAAGTGTTTCTCAAGCGTTATCTTCTCCTTTTTGGAGGCTATCAATGAGCGCTTCTTAGGTATTATCTTCACTCTTTTTTAGGTTTCCAAAGAGCACTTATTCGGTACTATATTCACTCTTTTGGAGACTTCCCAATGAGAGCTTCTCAAGCGCTATCTCGACTCTTTTGAGACCTTTAAATGAGCACTTCTCAAACACTTTCTCAATAGGTGTTGGCACTCCACACTCAAAGGTTTTCAATATGCACTTATCACTCCCTTATTGGAGGCTATCTATAGGCACTATCTTTCCAACTGAGCACTATTATTATATTTTCTTGTAGTCATGGTGTATTGCACCTGAATCAATTCTTTTTTTTACGTACTTGCTTATCTTCAATTCCAATATAATTTCTTAGCACTCTTTCTTATTTCTTATTTTAATCCATGTTCTATTCAATGGACTTACAAATCTGCCTACAAAATATTAATCTTCTCAAAAAATATATCAAGGTAGTGAGTAACCTAAAAAAATAGTTTAGCCTATATTTTATTCATGTGGCTCTTCCTCCAAATTTCTTTTCCAATATTCATGTTAGAGTTCTTATTTAATGTTATCTCTTAAAATACAACTTATCAATCCAAAATATTCACACCAAAATCAATTTTGGTTCTAGCTTTAGAAACAACTTGCAATAACTCTGAATCTTATCTCTCCAATTATAAATATTCACACCATAATTTTTTTTTTCTTTTTGATGCTAGCAATAGAGACTACTCAAATTAGCTATTATAGAGTCTACATAATGTATCTCTAATACCACTAGTCACTATTTAGCTATATTATCATAGTCCCAAATATCCAATAGATTGAGTAGTCTCAAATATTAGAGTAATTTAATATAAATTTTAAAAATCAATGAACATAACATTCATGAAAATAAAAATAATATTGAAATAAATGGTCAATATCATTCATGAACTAACATAAATAAAACTTATAATAATATTTCTCAAAATTGTATACAAGCTTAAATATGATTCGTATGATTCTTCTCCATACAATACATGAAGCTTTGTCTCCATAATATAACCTTATAAAGGTGACTCTTGGACTCTTTGACTATTGTTCTCGTTACATATATGAGAGATGTAACCTTTCCTATTCCACACATAAGAAAATCCTCTCACACCTCTTGGATTCACATCATTCTACTTGTATACATAACTCTTGACTCTCTATTTACTTGCACACTTTACTCTATGACACTTGCACACTCCTACTTGCATACATTACTATAGAACACTTGCACACATTGTTACATGACACTTGTACACATTCTCACTCTTCACACTTGCACACATAATGACACTTGTGCACATCCTACATAGACACATACATAAGGGGAAATATAAATCACACTCTTAAACTATAGACTCACACCTTATTCTAATATTTACATTTGTTCCATAAGGCACCATGGGGGTGCATTAACATGTACCAAATAATGTAATATTCTCCAACACCCACTCCATTATTGAAGGACTATGTAATTCCACATGCACCTATCTATGGGTTCAATCCTATAATTTATCTCTTAATTATAAACTTTTCATTCTACTAGTATTGTAGGGTGTACTATAGAAGTTTCATGAAGATTTCCCAATACAAAGTTACTGTTAAACTTCCCTAACTCAAATTATAAAATTTTATCATATTCTAGTCAAAATATAGCTATGGTAACCATTGCTACATGAAAAAGAAAATGAACTATTCCAAAATAATATTTTTATCTTGTAGTCCTTTATCAAACTTTAGGTTATCCCACCAATATGTAGCTTTACCCATTAGTTGGTATGCTCTCCATATAGCCTTATTCTCTTCTACAAAATCCTAAATTTTAAAATAATTTATCATCTATATGAGCTAGGGTTCAAATCCATCCATAATGGTTTGCACATCATACTTTGGAGGGATGATATTATTAATATCCTTTGACAATTTTGTCTCAATTTGTGTCCTTTTGGGCATCTAAAATTTATCCAATCCCTCTTTTATTTGCATAAATATTTGCGTCTCTTCTAACATTATGATATCTAGAAGGTTATACATTCTCAAAGTAATAATTTCCTTTCTTTTTTATCCCACATTAACCTTTATTCTATAAATTGATTATCCTTTCCTACATTTCATGCATTAGGACTAGAATTAACCTATTATATTGACCCCTTTATTAATCTCAACTGATGGATTCATTTCAATCATTTCCTAGTCAACATTTCAATATTTGTGAACTCATTAGGCCTTAGATTTTTAACTTGCCTTTGATAACATATGTAACATTATCACAAATTCTAATTTCTATAAGTATCTAATATTTTTTAATTTTCTTAAGCTAATTAGGGAAATATTGCATCCAATTTAATTTTGATCCTTTACATATTCTAAACTAAATCCATTTGATGCTATGCTTACTTGGACTTCTTTATCACCTCTATTTTCATATATAACTAATGATGAAAATTTCTTAGATTTAATGAGTCATGATTATTAGCCCCTCTTACATTCATGAATAATTTTTCTTATGTATTTTTATTTCCTTGTTCCTGACCAATGATGATAGTATCACTTCATTATAATATCTATCAATTGATCTATGAAGTGATATTATTATTCCTTCTACATACATTTGTTAGAGATAAAGTTTATTTTATTATTCTACTAAATATGTACCTTTTAAAACATCACTTGATTTACGTAAGTATGTCACCTAAATTCCTTTAGACCTAATGCAAGGGTAAATTCATAGTGAACCTGATCATCTTGAGTATTCTATGGTCAATATTTTTATTGCAATTAGACAAAAGGAATTAAATGGATGGTAAGATGTGTTTTTTAATTTTAAATAGTTATCATATGGATCATAAGAGTATAGACTACAACATGACATATATTAAGACTATCAACCATCATGAACCTTGTCTAAATTTTTTCCATTAAGTCAAACTCTAATTAAGGTGCTCACATTTATTTCTGAGATATACAATGTAAGAGTGAAGTGCAATTATATATGTTCTCAGCCCTCCTTGAATAAGTGTATAAAGTTATTTATTTAAATTTTGTGAGATAATAAATTTAACGACTAAGGCTCTTGAGTTCATCTTTAGATGTTGATAAAAATTCCAATATTAGCTCATACTAATGTATAAGGTATAATAGTCAACCAGGAATTATCATAGGATTTTAATAATTATCAAAAGCCTTGATAATATGCATATTAATAAATAATATGATAATAATTTATCCCTAGTTTACTATTGAAACATATCATTTACTAAGTACTTTACTAAAATGCAACTATTTAACAATCATCAAGTATTCACTGCAACTTTTAACTACTACATCACCATTTTCTAAGATAATATATTATTTACCAATTGCTTCAGTAAAGTACACGTATTTAATAGTTGAAAATATCAATCATAGCTTCCATCGTCATTTACCAATTGCATAAATAGGCAACAAGTATTCATCACACCTTTCCTCTTCTATATCATTATTTACATAATATTTACCATTTGCTTTATTGTAGTACATAACATAAAGTACAACCTTGCAATCTAGCTTAAAATGTGTATATCACTATACTTAGAAATCCTTATTTCCTACTTAGAATTTGTATAAAATCTATAATTTAAAATCTATACATGACTATCATGGAGCTTCTCAAATAAAAATTGGTTATCAACAATAGTAGAGGAAGGTATCATCCTAGTGCTTTTCTGCCCAACCAAAGACATTAATGATAATGTTCCCATTTCAACTTTGCAATAAAGTTTTGACCCTTCAAAAAAGAGTAGATAACTAAAACAAATATACTTAGAGAGATCATGAGTGCAATGCAATAAGCATTCATGCAATCAACATCATTAAAAATTCAATTATATACTCACAATTAGATCTAGTTTCCATATGCAATGATCAACTTGAACTTTAGGTAATTATATTACCTAAATAGTACCTTAATTTTTTTTTAATTTTAATGGATCATGAAATAGATAAAATATGACAACAAATGTTGAAAAAATCTCTTAAAATTTGATCAAGTATGAAACAAGTATTGATTTACTTACAAAAGAGACAAATTAGCTTCAAGTACTAATTCACTTGCAAAAGAGGACTGATTGGCTCCAAGGAGTGATCCTCTTAACAAAAGGTACCAATATACTTGATAATGTAAGTGATTAGAATGAAAAAAGTGAGCAATTTTCTTTCTAACAAGAGCGAATCATTCGGGTTGTCACAAGGGTAAAATTGAAGGTATGGATCCTAAGGTGAATCTTCCAAAAAATGATATTTGGTATGTAGTGGCATAGTAAGTCATTTTAAAAGCATTATAAGGCTATTAAAGGTATAATTAGAGGAATATAACATTTTGAGGTGTATCACTTTACTAGAAGTAATTGTTTCTCACCCTAGGTAATGCAAGGGTAAACCTTTAATATAAATATAGGCATAGGGCCCTCATTGTAAAAAAAATTGGATATGAGAATTTAAAGGTACACTTTGTGAATCCCAAATTGTGAGTTGACCTCATGAGATTATAAAAAAATGGTATTTCCTTAGGCATTCCATCAGTGAAATTAGCCTCCTTGTTTGCTATGTGCATGACAAGTGTAGCATATCCCTTTTAGCCCATCTTATCATTTACTTATCAATTTTATAATCTATGAATGGGTGTAAATTGATGTTATTTGACTTCCAATGTGTTGATTGATCACACACTTTTATTACTATGGTTTAAACCCATGTTTTATTGAATCAATCACATCCTTAAACTATCATGCATTTTTATTTTTGCACTTTACTTTCCATATTTTACTTTCAATGCAAGTTAGTGTAAGTTATCATAGGAGTATTACATGAGAAATAGTGGGAAGCCAACCTAAATATATAGTTTGGGTGATGCCATTGGAAATCCCTTCCAAATTTGTTGAAATTCAAATTGAGGCATAAATCCTAATTTGAAGTTAGGATAATTCCCTATTTCAACATAGTTTTTGGCACACTTGGTGGTACAAACACTCATTCTTCCTCAAAGTACACTTAATCCTTCAATTTTTATGCCAAAATTACATTCATCATAGATGAAGTGGTTGGCTCAAAATTGAGAAAATTTTTACTGAGTCCTATTTTAGGAAGTGATTCATAGTAAAATCTAGAGTGATTTTCTCCATTTTGAGAGAAGTGACTATAATTTTACTAATTCAATTAAGCAAGAGATTTGCTCAAAAAATTACAAGAAATTTGCTTGCACTTCCAAGAAATTCACTTTGTTTAAATGAGCAATTTTCTCTAAACATTTTGCCTTTTTACAAGTTGAATCCAAAGTGATTAGATAGGCTAGGAAATTGAATTTTTAGTTCTAGTCTCATATTGAATTTTAAAATCATCATTTTTAGATTATTTGTGCTGAATTTTTGTAGGTACTTTATGAATGGTGACTCTAACATGAACTCCAAAATTTTAATTTTTTTGTAAAGATGATGACTTCAAGGACATTCAAAAATCATCAAAACTTGAAATTGACCTTGTATGTGTACATATCATTGACAAAAAGCACTTAAGGTAGATTTAGAGTTATTCTTTCAAAAGATAAAATTAGCAAGCAATTCACTCGACTTGGTGAGCGATTCACTCTAAAATATTAAATTCTCTCCAATTTAGAGTCAAATTCAATGAAATATTTGCTCCAATCTTGAGAAGTGATTTATTAGGTGTTGGCATTTTTGCCACACTATAGTCAGAAGTCAAAAAAGGCAAAAATCAGGAAGCGGCCATTTTTGGGAAATCAGCCTAAATGGACACCTATGGACTTGAAAATTTACCCAAAGGAGGGGAATTGAAAAATTAGACTTATGGTGAAAGAATCACCCCAATATCCTGAACGGATTGAGAGATATTAAAGTTTTCATCCCAAGAAATTTCTCCAACACAACTTAAAAATACAATATGAAGACTTTGGAGGCCCTATAGAGGGATGAAAATGGATGAAATGGATGTTCCATCAATTTCATTATTGTAGATCTCTTCCCAATATTTCCAATGATATATTACAATAGACAATCGGGTCAACGAATCAAAAGTTATGGCTCCGGGAAGATGTACCATCGAAAATCCATTTTCGGGATGAAAATCCATTTTCGAGCACTTTTGGGGTAAAAATCCATTTTTGGGCACTTTTGGGGTGAAAATAATAAGTGGGCATCGATCAAAGTCAAAGTTGCCCCTAGGGGGGGGAAAATCATTTTCGCCCTTCTTCAGGGTGAATTTCCAAATTGAAGATGTCCTGGGGCGAAAATCAAGTGAAATGTGTGCCTTGTGAAGTCAAAGTCAAATTCACCCTTGAGGAGGGGCAAAAATCACTTTCACCCTTCTTTGGGGTGAAATCCAAGTTGAGGATGCTTTTCGGGGTGAAAATGATGAAGTGACATCATCCAAGTGAAGGTTGCTCAAGTCAAAGTCAAAGAGAATTTAATGAAGGCGTCTGCCAATGTAATTTCTCCCCAATTTGGGCATAAACAATAATTTCACCTAGGTTGGAGTGAAAGTCCCAAAATAGCATCTTTAAGCTCCATTCAAAGTCAAAGTCACCCTTGGGGTGGGGCGAAAATCATTTTCACCCCTCTTGAGGGCGAAATCAATCATTTTCACCCATTTTCTTGTAGAAGTCATTTTCATTTTATTTTTGGGTGAAATTACTTAGGTGAAGGGTGAAAGCATATTGATGGGCGAAAACACCAAATTGTCTTGGATGAAATCAATTCTTGCTCCCTCCCTTTAGCAAAGTTTTCTTTCGAAGGCATCATTATTGCTGATATTTTTTTGGAAAGATCGAAGACTAGTGGAATTTAATTCTTGGAGCAATGAAATTGATATTTCCATAATTCTTGCTGAAGAGATGCCAAGATTAAATGCTACGTCCCGGATTCTGGTGTGATCCTATTTATTTTCGAGGTGCCCTCCACTGATCTCACCCCTTTTCAAGATAAATTTAATTTTCGTTGGGTCTCCCTTGGTGAGGATAAGATTCTGAGGTGTAAAGTGATGAAATGGTGTCCAAAATTTAATATCCAAGCTCCTGATTACCATGTGATATTGTTGAGTTTCGATGCACCGACGTTTGGAATGTTTTTCCTATCATCCATCTTTGCTGATTTCCCAGGCACACTCCATGAAAACCGGATCGTTGCTCTTTGAAGAATGTTTTGATTCGAGCATTACCATTACCGAGGAGAGAATTGCTCTTGTTGGTCTTTGACTAGTCGATATTTTGTTTTTATTTGCATTTAATTTTAGAGGTAAAATCCTCTATAAATACTAAGCATTTTGATGTAATGAAGGAGGATAGACACTCTGCAGAAAAATACTTTAAGTTTTCTGTATAAATAGAAAGACATTTGGCTTCTGGTTCCTTGAGTAGTATTGTGTTTGATCTCTTTTTGTTTGTCATTTTTTATTACGTTCATGTCCATTATTTGTTGATTTTAAATTTTGCATCTGGATTTAATTATTGCTTGTGAGGGAGTGAATATTGGAATTTTTCTTGGAGGTTATCTTGGTAAACTATGAGTGGTTCCTATGCCTTTCTTTCTGTTATATGCTAATTAATACTTGCTATGAATTTTTGTTGTTAGTTTATCCCCACCTTTCATATCTAGCTTATAGCCATATTTCCCATTCCTTTCATGTTATAGGAACCAACCCTCTCTAGAGATTGGCCCGAAGGACATCTCTTTCCTTTGGCCTTTCAATGTTGGTCAGGTCTAGGGTGCACAAATAATATTTTGTACTTAGGTAGATTCGTGACCAATAGTTTTTGGCATGCCCGATGGGATGAACAGTCTTCGTATTTTAAGGGAGCCCGAGTTTGGTGAATCTCTGGCTTACCTTCATCTAGAAAAATCACCTGGTGACTCTGTTGAGCTGAAGATCTAGATCTCATGATCGATGGATGCCTTTTATGCTGAAAGAAGACACCCCAGAGGAATCAAGGTTTGGTGAGCAACCTTGACCTCACAAGTGGAGAAAGAATGTTCACCTAGCGACTCTGACTTAGCAATAAGGACCGTGATCTCTGAGGACCACTGCTATAATGGCATAGGTATGCTATCCTAGCTGGGATGATCCTGGCCCTCTGAATCTCCAAAGTCGGCATGATATTCCCAAAAATACCCTGAAGACCCTAACAAAATACAATGGCACTGAGGGAATGGCCCGAGAGCACCTTGAAGATGTTGCTTCTCTAGAGAACATCCATGGCATAACCCATGAAGATGTCATGATCAAACTTTTGGTCCTATCTCTAGAGGGAAAGGCACTATAGTGGTACAAACTGCTCGGGCGTAAGAGCATCTTCTCATGGGTAAGACTTGGTAGGAGCACTAGTCGACACATTTGATGGCTCTCAAGATCCCTTTCAACTCTTGATGCACCTCTCCACCATCATGAGAGCACCTCTAGAGAGCATCACAGACTTCAATGTTCGATTTTGGAGGAGTTGGAGGAGAATTCCAGAGAAGATCCGATCAACACCCAGCCAGGCCCACCTCTACTATATTCGGGATTTCCACCCGGACATAGGCCTCCTCCTATAATAATCTAGGGAATAAATATTCCCTCAAGTATTTTAGGAAGTAGTACAAGTAGAGCGACTCCTACTCCAATCAAGAAAAATATAGTGGAGAGAAACTACCTTTCCATCACTCTCTCTGGTAGTTGTTGCTCCCGTCTATCTTGCACAATATTCACAATGGTAGATCCCTCAAACTATGTGGAGACCTGGAATGCAGTTGTGTGGAGCACAAGAGGTGGATCTCATCCAAGGCCAATGAAGGGAATATGCAAGCACTACTCCAACAATGAACAATATGGTTGCTTGCAGTTTCCATCAGGATATGGACCAAGAAGAGGAATAGGCTCAAGTGGTAGATTCTGAGAGTGAAGAGGGCACAATTTTACACCCTTTTTGTGTCCCAAGGTATAGCACGCAAGTATTTAGCCAAAACCCAATAAGCATACCTCATCAGGAGGCTGATCCTGAGGAGATCCTAATAGAAGGGCTATCACCAGAAAAATCTTGTTGTCACATTAAGGAGTTAGAGGAGCATGTACCCAAGAGCCCATAGCTAGTGGACTCTCTAAAGTGGTGGTATTGGCTCCAACCATCACCACAACTAGTACTCAAAGAAGGCTCCCATGTGGTAAATATCTTCACCATATTATTCATTAATTGTATGAGTACTGGCATGCATGATAACCTACCACGTTGCATCTTGTTTGCAACCTGGAAAACTTTGGGAAGAGGCCAACCAAACTTCAAAGATCGACTGAAGTACAATCAGATCTGGTCCGGACACTGTAGATTCATCGGATAAGCACCCAAAGCCAGGTTTGTGGTGGCGGCATGCCAATCATGTCGTAAAATTTTGTGTAAATAGTGTAAATAGGCCGATTGATAAATAAAGTGTTGAGGGCACTAAATGGTGTGATCTATAAAAAAAAATCTAAGGTTGCAACCACCCACGTCATTGGCTCAAATGGTGTCAGAGCCCATAGGTATGCATTTTCTCTTCTCTTGATCATGAGCATTTGGTGACCATTTCCCTTCATTCTGCAGTACCTCCTTCCACTTCGCTTTCATTCGTTGTACCCACCACTTTTGTTCCCCTCCCTATTTCATAGTCATCAGTCACCAATGCTCCTTCCATCGTTCCCATTTCTTCCATTCCTCCATATTTTAGTTTGTTGGCCTCTGTCCCTAACCCATTTTCTATTCCACTATCATCTACCTCATCTTCCACCCCCGTTAATAATCCCATCATCATTGTAAGTACACCAACCCCATCAAGGGTGAGCGTAACTATGGCCCCATCCATTTTTGCTCCTTCCATTGAGCCAAACCCTCAACAACCTCTGTTCCCTTTTTTTCCCATTTTTTGGATTATAGGAGCCATTGGCGTCAGAGATCGAAGTCTTTCCAGAGCACCCTGAAGCGGAGAAAATCAATCGAGCTCGGTGAAGTTCCTCGCGTTGGGTGAAAAATACAAATAAGCGGCCGAACAATATCAGGCAGCATAGGAAGAAGCTAGTGCAAGCAGTAAATGATTTGATGCAGTAGGTGGTTATGACTCTATTGCCCAATGGATAAAGGCCCTGGGGTCGATTGCATCCAGATGAGCTGAATACCCCACGAGCCGCCAAAAGTGTTGGTATTTTTGCCACACTATAGTCAGAAGTCAAAAAAGGTGAAAATTGGGAAGCGACCATTTTTGGGAAATCAGCCTAAATGGACACCTATGGACTTGAAAATTTACCCAAAGGAGGGGAATTGAAAAATTAGACTTATGGTGAAAGAATCACCCCAATATCCTGAATGGATTGAGAGATATTAAAGTTTTCATCCCGAGAAATTTCTCCAACATAGCTTAAAAATACAATATGAAGACTTTGGAGGCCCCATAGAGGGATGAAAATGGATGAAATGGATGTTCCATAAATTTCATCACTTGTATATCTCTTCCCAAGATTTCCAATGATATATTACAATAGACAATCGGGTCAACGAATCAAAAGTTATGGCTCCGGGAAGATGTACCACCAAAAATCCATTTTCGGGCACTTTTGGGGTGAAAATCCATTTTCGAGCACTTTTGGGGCGAAAATAATAAGTGGGCATCGATCAAAGTCAAAGTCACCCCAAGGGAGGGGGAAAATCATTTTTGCCCTTCTTTAGGGTGAATTTCCAAATTGAAGACATCCTTGGGAGAAAATCAAGTGAAATGTGTGCCTTGTGAAGTCAAAGTCAAAGTCACCCCTGAGGAGGGGCGAAAATCACTTTCGCCCTTCTTTGGGGTGAAATCCAAGTTGAGGATACTTTTTGGGGTGAAAATGATGAAGTGACGTCATCCAAGTGAAGGTTGCTCAAGTCAAAGTCAAAGCGAATTTAATGAAGGCACCTGCCAATGTAATTTCACCCCATTTTGGGCAGAAATAGTAATTTCACCCAGGTTGGAGCGAAAGTCCCAAAATAGCATCTTCAAGCTCTAGTCAAAGTCAAAGTCGCCCCTAGGGTGGGGCGAAAATCATTTTCGCCCATTTTCTTGTAGAAGACATTTTCATTCCATTTTTGGATGAAATTCTCTATTTTTGGGTGAAATTACTCAGGTGAAGGGCAAAAGCATATTGATGGGTGAAAACACCAAAATTGCTTGGGCAAAATCAATTCTTGCCCCTCCTTTCAGCAAATTTTTCTTTCGAAGGCACCACTGTTGCTGATATTTTTTGGGAAAGATCAGAAGACTGGTGGAATTTAATTCTTGGAGCAATGAAATTGATATTTCCATAATTCCTGTTGAAGAGATGCCAAGATTAAATGCTATATCCCAGATTCTGGTGCGATCCTATTCATTTTCAAGGCGCCCTCCACTGATCTCGTCCCTTTTCAAGATAAATTTAATTTTTGTTGGGTCTCCCCTAGCGAAGATAAGATTTCAAGGCGTAAAGTGATGGAATGGTGTCCAAAATTTAATATCCAAGCTCCCGATTGTCATGCGATATTGCTGAGTTTCGATGCACCGATGCTTAGAACATTTTTTCCATCATCCATCTCTACTGATTTCCCAAGCGCACTCCATGAAAACTGGATCGTTGCTTCCTGAAGAATGTTCTGATTCGAGCATTGTCCATTATCGAGGAGAGAATTGCTCTTGCTGGTCTTTGACTAGCTAGCATTTTGTTTTTATTTGCATTTAATTTTAGAGGCGAAATCCTCTATAAATACTAAGCATTTTGATGTAATGAAGGAGGATAGACACTCTGCAGAAAAACACTTTAAGTTTTCTGCATAAATAGAAAGACATTCGGCTTCTGGTTCCTTGAGTAGTATTGTGTTTGATCTCTTTCTGTTTGTCATTTTTGATTACGTTCATGTCCATTATTTGCTGATTTTAAATTTTGCATCTAGATTTAATTACTGCTTGTGAGGGAGTGAATACTAGAATGCTTTCTTGGAGGTTATCTTGGTAAACTACATGTGGTTCCTATGCCTTTCTTTTTGTTATATGCTAATTAATACTTGCTATGAATTTTTTTGTTAGTTTATCCCCACCTTTCATATCTGGCTTATAGCCATATTTCCCATTCCTTTCTATCATTTCCCATCTCTTTCCTGTTACCCTAAGCTTTAAACCGATCATTAGTTTTAGTAAGGGAACCAACCCTCTCTGGAGATTGGCCCGAAGGACATCTCTTTCCTTCGGCCTTTCAATGTTGGTCGGGTCTAGGGTGCACAAATAATATTTTGTACTTAGGCAGATTCGTGACCAACAGATAGGAAATATAATTTTCTTTCCTCATCCCTCAAGGGAAGGAAATTTACTCCATGTTTAGAACAATTTGCTTTGAGTGATTCGTTTGGATCCCTTCTTGCAAAATTGTTTATGTCTATAATTAGTAAGTGAATCATTCAAAAATAGCAAGTGAATCTACATTTTTTGAGCAAAGTGTTGTGCATGCAAAATATTCCAATTTATCTTTTATTAGTTAATTGCTCCATAATTTCTAGTGAATCACTCAAATTTTGTGATCAAATCACTTTGTGGGATTTTTTTAAAATTACATAAATTTTGACCCTAAAACTTTATTTTTGTAGGTGTATATATCCAAGATTATTTTTGTAGGTGTGTATATCCAATATTATGAATATCCAAGAGAACATCAATCGATAGACATTATTGTGTACCATCAAAGAAATACAAAAGGTAAGAAAAAAATAAATTGTCATATGGGTGCATCTAGAATATGAGTTTGAAGAGATTCTAATGTCCAATTCTATCTCATCAAAAGGAAAAATCCCCATGGCCAACTGAGTTAATCAAGGATTCATACCTCCACAAATTAGTTACCTAGGGCAATAAATGAGTTATTCATCAGCTCTAGATAATTAAATTTGGTCAAATATGACTCTAACCTTGACTCATACCAATCCTCTCTATGAGATACATACTAATGTGAATAACCTCAAGAATAACCCACTCTTTACAATCCAATTATATGCTAGAAATCTATTATTTACTTCTAATACACAAAACATACCTCCTATAATTGCTTTGACTGTCATGACCCTACTTTTGGTAGACCTTCTATTTTTATGGATTTATGTTTGTGATATTGCTCATGGATAGAATGACTGGTTGTATCAGTTTTATTATGCAAATTACTTATTTCATATGGAAAATATGTGATGTGAATCCTTTGTGGAATGTAGGATAATTTCATGTTTGGATCTAAAAGATATGCATTTGATGTAAGAATATGATGCTGCTAATGAAAAGTGCATTTTTCCAGGAACAGGTTTCTTTATGGTGGCAGAAAGAGTAGCCACTAAGAAAAGAATACCTTGGGAAAATGATGTGATGGGTAAATTATCAAAAATTATGGGGAGGCAACACGAAAGAATGCCCCTTTGCATGAAGATGCATATCATGAAATTACTTAGTTGCATTTGTGTGTTGTAGTTTTCTTATAATGAAATATTATAAAGTAAGAGTTGGTTGATATTATTATTATTACCATGGTGGAAAAAGGAAAGAACTAGATCAAAGCTTAGTTTGTATAAATGATTTCTCTTTTGTGGGTTTGGCATGTGCTTTACTCCTGACTATTTTAGAACTCATAGCTTTTATTGTAAGAACATGGATTGGTTAGTGTGTTCATTGGATTCCATATGTGCAATAAAGTGGGTTGTTAAGGGACGTTGGAAGTTAATGCACGGATGTTGGAGACTGGAGTGGGTATACTAGAAGAAAGGACAAAATGAAAAAAAAAGAATTGGAGGATGGAGGATTGATTGGTTGTGGTAGAGAGGCTAGGAAAAGAAAGGATGGAGTTCAGTGCAACAAATACGTGAAGGCAGAGAGCGTTTAGTCTGAGTAAGTAATGAAACTATTTTCTTTTGTTGGATGAAAGCTTTAAAAATAATTTATGCTTGGAATAATGGGCTTGTGTGTGTTCAACAATGTTTGGGGTATATCGTTGGTAATCCATCATTTGAAAGAGATGACTATATTATATACCTGGTATGTTGGAAGAGATCACATCCCGTAGTTTCTTCTTTTATAGAAATTTTTGTGTTATAGCTTAGCGCTACCTTACGAACGTATCTAGTGAATCCATGTTGTATGTTCATCCGGTTTAATCTCCAGTAGTGGTTTTGATATCACCATGGGTGTTGATGTCCATGTTATGGTTGTTGGGAGAAGGAGTTAATGTTGATGTGTGAGTTTTGGTTTAGTAGAGGCCTTAAGTGTATCTTTACTATGTTCATGTTCTACCAATGCCATGAATGATTTGGTAACTTAGTGGAGGACAAAGACACTTAGTATATGCGTAGACGTTTGAAAGAGAATGATTGCCTCTAATGCTTTGATGTTATCTAAAATTCTATATGTTGAAATGCGTATATTGAATGCTTTCTTAATCAATGTTGTTGATAGAATAGAAGGGATGATTGATTTGAAGTTCATTCATTGGTTTTTGAATGAATATTTTGATTATGATTGGCTCTATGCTAGTTGAGAAGTTAGGAATGAAATGAATCTTAAAGCTAGATTGATTGTGAATTCCTAGAAAATGGCAATGGCTTAGATACTGAAAGGATGGAAATTTGCCTTCTATTGTATTTGTGTTTATATAGAATTCTATTTGTGATAGAGATGTGTTTAATGAGTGCATTATTTTATCATTGCTGATGTTAAACTATAGAGATCTATTCATTATTTTGAATGATTATTTAAGAATCTCAAAAAGGATGTTAGAATTTGAGATTCATTGGAATGCATAATGGGCATTCTAGGAAGAGATATGGAGCCATATTTGATCCCCTTTATAAGGCAAGTATTTTCTCGATGGGTGTTGTATTCTGCTATCAAAGAATTCTATGGATGTCGTTGTGGTTAGAGCCACTTGTGCAACTGGAATCTATGCCAAAAGTTCTACGTAATGATGTGAGTTGGAACATGTTCAGCCATAGGAGTGAGCTTTGCATGATGAAGTTGGTGCTCAACATATGCTAGTTGTGTAATGAACTAGACTATTCAAAATATGAATGGTGGTTGATCTTCGACTGCCTTAACGCAATGTTTCTGTGGAGAGTAAACATCTCTGGAATTGTATCATTGTAAATATACCTCTAGGGGATGGACTAGTGATGCACTACTAGTGTTTTGGATTTGAAAACCTGTATTTAGTTTGGGTAGCTATCGAACGATTTAGTATGCTTAATAAAATCATGCTAGTTGAGTTTAACTTGACCTCGATGTAAAGATATGCTTATGTTATGTTGGTGATGCTATAATAACTCAGAGATAGACTTTTGAGCAATAGCGGTATCTTATGGAGCTTACTTGGAATCACCTAAAACCAAGTTTAACTAAGTTTAAATAGATTAATTCTTCGAAGCTTGAGTTACGGGATTGCACTGAGATTAACTATGTGTTTGTAGTTTTAATGAATTTATGTACCCTGTAATTGATTAAAGATAACTGGGTATCTAGCACCTTTGGATGGTATCTATCATCAGTGGATATCCATGGCTCACTAACTAGAGATATAATATGGATAGACTAGTTATAAGTTAGGTTGAATAATGAAGAGGAATTCACCCAACTTAAACTCGTGTAACTGATAACACTTTTTGGAAATAGTTGGAATAGAATCTAGAGGGAGCCCGATTATGTTTTAGATACCGGGTAGGGAATCCTCTTGGAAAAGAAGTTGGTCAATTATTATGGATGATGCTTAGTACTCCTACACTAATGGAACTGGGTAGGGAGTAGGGATTAGCATATCCATGAAACTATTTCACTAAAAGGCTTGTGGAAGAGAATGGAAAGCTATGTCTATGGAACTCTTACGCTAAAAGACTTGCGTGAAGAGAGGAGACTAGTGTCCTAGAACTCTTGAACTAAAGGGCTTGTTCATGGGTAAATACTAGGGCTATTCCTTTCAAAGGAGTGAAAGGAGAACCAACTATGGTGTTAGGAATTAAAGGTAGTTGGAGTGGAAGTGTATTGCACCAATGCTTCTCACAAATGGACATGTGAAGAAGTAGGGATGGTTGCATTATTAGGCTTAGTCGTAACTCGTAGATGAGTGTCATGACTTATTCAACTCTAGAAAAGGATTACTAGAGACTAGGTCTATCTTCTTTGGAAAAGGAGCTCAGTCAACCTTTATAAAGATATTTACATATATATATATATATAATAAGGGTTGATTTAGAGAAAAATTTAGGGTTGGGACTTTGGGGTCCCTTACATTTGGTATCAAAGCATGGTTCATAGTGGAATTGGATCACTACGCAAGAATTAGTTTAGTGTGAAATAGAAAACATACTAGACATTAGTAATTATAAAAAAAATCAAATAGAAGCAAAATTACCCAAAATGACTAGGATGTATTGGGTAAACAATTATTAGTAGGAAGGGCAATTTGAAGGGCCAAATGCTAATGAATTCCTACTATCTCTTATGTGAGTGGCCAAGGACAATGGCACTAAAAATAAGAAGAGGAGGTGTTGCCCCAACAACAAGGCAGACACGTGGAACCAATCCAAAGAATAGAGCACCTGAAGATGGTTCAAAAAACCCTAATGAGGGAGAGAATCTTACTAAAATAGTGGCTCTACTTCATGAGCAGGTGGAAGCTCAAAAATAGTTGTTGGATGCTATGCTAAGTTGGGAAACACAAACTGGTAACCTGAGAAGGGAACAAGCAAATGAACCTCTTACAGAGGTACAATTGGCAAGAGTTCGACTAGAAGCTGAGCTAGGCAAGGAGATGAAATATCTAAAATATTCCAAGTTTAATGGAGAAGAATATGGGGATAAGGTCGAGGCTTGGTTGAAGGAGATAGAGACATATTGTAATATGAAGAACTTCTCCTCAAGGCACTCGAACATCGTATGCTACATTACATTTGCAAGGATATGGTTTAGCTTGGTGGGAAACCCTTAGTGAAGAGTGAAAGCTAGCCGCTATAGTTGATTTAAAATGGGAAGAATTTGTAAAGGCTTTCAAAGAAATATTTCTCACGAAATATTTTTATTCCCAAAAATTTGATGAATTCACTAAACTTCATTAGGGAATTAGAATAGTGGAGAGATACTATCAGAAATTTGTAAAGTTGGTGAAGTATGTGCCCGCTTACACTGAGAATATGAAGGTCCACAAGTTCATACTTGGAGTAGATCCTAGAATAGGACAAGAAGTAGACATGAGAGAACCTGAGACATTGCAAAAGGCCTATGAGTTAGCAAGGAAAGTTGAAGCATATATCAAACCTTACTTTGATTATGAGGGGTTAGATGATCCAGGCAAAGAGGCACTAAGAAAGAGAAATAGTGCAGGTTTCATGAAGTGGGAGCATGAGAAATCAAGTAAAAGTGTTACAGGATAGGATGAGAAAGAAGAAAGGAAACAAGGAAAATTTAGAAGGAAGTTTTGAGGAAGGAATCATAAACGCTATAATCAGGGCAATAGTGGCAATAGATCACCACAAAGATAGACTAACTTGCCAAAATAAGGAGCAATAAGGGAACCAAGGCGAAAATAACATCCAAGACCAAAATAAGGGTGTTACATTTGTAAAGGATCACATTATGCCAACAATTATCCTCAGAGAATAGGTATGATTTCTAAAGGAAAGGAACCAATGTACAAGGAGACTGCACCTAAGGAACCAACACATCGGATTTATGCAACAATAGGAAACCAGAATCTGGATGGTCAAGCTACACCACTAGTGATAAGAGGTAAGATCTTTGGTAGAAGTGTTAAAATATTATTTGATAGTGGAGCTACAGATAACTTTATTTCCACTAGTTTAGTTAGAGATATAATAGAAAGGCCGAGAATCTTAGAACACGGGTGGAAGGTTGAGTATGGTTCAAGATAAACCTACTCTGTGAACCAATGTTATCCTATGGCAGAAATTGCCTTACCTAGTGGAATGACCTTAGGATATTTATATGTTGCACCATTGCATGCCTTTGACGTAGTATTGGGAATGGATTGGCTACAAGAGCATAAAGTAGTGATTAATTTTTAGGATCGATGGGTTGAATACTCATATGATGATGGACTTGTTTGTAGAGTGAATAGCTTGCAAGGAACTTTCCAACCTCAAATCCTTTTGGCTATGCAACTCAAGAGAGCCATAAAAAAAAGAGGAATGGTATTTATTATTAAACTAAATGAGATAGAGGAAGAGAAGAAGGAAGAGGTGTTTGGGAAACACCTTGTTCTACAATAGTTTAGGGATGTATTTTTAGAAGACTTACCCGGATTACCACCTAAAAGGGAATTCAAATTTTCTATTGAACTTGAACCTGGAACAAAGCCTATCCATAGGGCTCCTTATAGGATGAATTCCATAGAAATGTAGGAACTGAAAGTACAACTTCAAGGATTGTTGGAGAAAGGACTAATTAGACCAAGTGTGTCACCATGGGGTGCACCAGTGTTGTTTGTAAAGAAAAAGGATGGATCTTTAAGATTATGTATTGACTATCGGATGCTAAATAAGGCAACTGTTAAAAATAGATATCCTTTACCTAGGATCGAAGATCTCTTTGATCAACTCAAGGATGCCTCAGTATTTTCAAATATTGATTTGAAATCAGGATATCACCAATTGAGAATTTGAGAGGAAGATACTCATAAGACAACTTTTAAAACTCGATATGGACATTATGAGTTTATTGTCTTGCATTTTGGGCTGATGAATGCTCCAACAACATTTATGAATATGATGAATAGTATCTTCAAAAAGTACTTGGATAGATTTGTTCTGGTGTTTTTAGATGATATTTTGATATACTCCCAAAATAAGGAGGAGCATGATAAACACCTCAGATTAGTGTTGGAGTTGCTAAGGGAAAAGCAGTTGTATGGGAATTTATCCAAGTGTGAGTTCTATGTGTTTGAGGTGCAATATTTAGGACACATTATTTTGGCTGAGGGAATTACTATAGATCCTAAGAAAATAGAAGCCATCTTGGACTGGCCACCACCAATGAATGTAACTAAAGTCCAAAGTTTCATGGGCTTAACTGGGTACTATAGGCGATATGTGAAGGACTACACCAAGATCACCTCACCGATAACCAACCTTCAAAGGAAAGAGAAGGAATTCAAGTGGACAAATAATTGAATCTACCTTTAACTTACTTAAGAAGAAGCTTATTACACCTCCTATTCTAAAGATACCGGATCCATAGGGAAGTTTTTTGTATGTACAGATGCATCGCTAGAAGGACTAGGAGGAGTGCTCTCACAAGAGGAAGCGATGGTCGCCTATGGATCAAGGAAGCTGAAAAATCATGAGGTTAATTATGCAACTCATGATTTAGAGTTAGCAGCTGTAGTGTTTGCTCTCAAAATTTGGTGATATTACCTAGTTGGTAGACCCTTTGAGCTTAAGATAGATCATCAAAGTCTTCAATACATGTTCACCCAACCTTTGCTCAATGCTAGACAGAGGAGATGGATGGAATTTCTCGTAGAGTATGATTTTGGTATTGAATACATTAAGGGAAAAGAGAATAAGGTCACAGATGCTCTAAGTAGAAGGAGACATATTGTAGTCTTATCTCATATTCATGTTGACTTGATGGAACAAGTCAAGGTAATGCAAAGTTAGGATGCTTACTGTAATCAAATCCGAGAAAATATGGAAAGGAAACCAGATGAAAACAAATATTTTAGCATCAAGGATGGTTTTCTATGTTTTAAGGATAGGGTGGTAATTCCTAGAAGTGGAGATCTAAGGAATATGATTTTTTTTTGATCTTCTTCTCTCCCTCCCCCCCCCGCCGCGGAGGGGGGGGGGGGAAAGAAAATGTATATTTTTTTTTTTGTTGTGGGGGGGGGGGAGGGGTTTTTTTTTTTTTTGTTTTTTGCGGTGCGGGGTGCGTGTTTTATATTTCAACCCTCCTCCTTTGTTTTTTTTCTCTCCTCATTCTTTTTTTTCATTCTCTTCGTGTGTTCTTTTTTTTTTTTTTTTTTGTGGGGTTCGTATCACTATTTTCTCTTTTGGTGTTGTTTTTGTGGGGGGGGTGGTGGACCGTGGGTTTTTTCTTTTTTTTTGTGGGGGCGCAGGGTGGGTGTTTTGTTTTTTGTTTTTTTTTTTTTTAATTAATTTTTTTTTTTTCTTGGTTTTCCAGAGGTAATTATATTAGATAGGGACTCGAGATTCACATCTGAGTTTTGGTAAGCTTTACATCGAGCCATTGGCACTAGATTGAACATCAGTTCAACTTATCACCCCAAAACTGATGGAAAAACTAAAAGGGTGAATCAAGTATTAGAAGACATGCTTTTCATGTATTGTATGGACTAGAAAACCTGTTGGGAAGAATACTTGCATTTAGTGGAATTTGCCTACAATAATGGTCATCATTCAACATTAGGTATGGCATCGTTCAAAGCTTTGTATGGCAGAAGGTGCAGGACACCATTGTCATGGGATAATCCAGAAGATCGAATTGTGCTTGGACCAGACATGGTCAAAGAAATGGAGCAATAATTAAGGGTAATTAGAGAAAGATTAAAGGAAGTTACAGACCATCAAAAGAGTTATGCCGATCTTAAGAGATCACCTAGAGAGTTTGTTGTTGGTGATAGAGTATTCCTGAGGGTGAGACCAAAGAAGAGTGCAATCAAGTCTACAAAGCTTGATCCACATTTTGTAGGACCCTTTGAAATCATAGAAAGGATTAGTCCTATGGCATACCGACTTGCCTTACCACCTAATCTGTCCAATATTCACAACACCTTTCATGTTTCCTTGCTTAAAAAGTATGTTGCTAACCCTGAACATGTGTGGAATTTATCTAATTTGTAGATGGTGAACCCAGAGGCTATAGAGGTTCGACCAATAAATATCCTTGAATTCTGATCCAAATCAATGAGGAAAGGAACCTTGGAGCAATGCAAGGTCCAATGGGATATTTATTCTAAAAGAAATGCTACTTGGGAGAAAGTAGCAGACATGCAAAAACATTTTCCATTTCTGTTTGAGGATGCATTGTAAATATTTATTTAAATTTTATGTTATAATGACACACAGAGGACTGTGTTAAGCCTAAGGGGGGAGGATGTCATGACCCTACTTTTGGTAGACCTTCTATTTTTGATGGATTTATGTTTGTGATATTGCTCATGGATAGAATGACTGGTTGTATCGGTTTTATTATGCAAATTACTTATTTCATATGGAAAATATGTGATGTGAATCCTTTGTGGAATGTAGGATAATTTCATGTTTGGATCTAAAATATATGCATTTGATGTAAGAATATGATGTTGCTAATGAAAAGTGCATTTTTGCAGGAACATGTTTCTTTACGGTGGTAGAAAGAGTAGCCATTGAGAAAAGAATACCTTGGGGAAATGATGTGATGGGTAAATTATCAAAAATTATGGGAAGGCAACATGAAAGAATGCCCCTTTGCATGAAGATGCATATCATGAAATTACTTAGTTGCATTTGTGTGTTGTAGTTTTCTTATAATGAAATATTATAAAGTAAGAGTTGGTTGATATTATTATTATTACCATGGTGGAAAAAGGAAAGAACTAGATCAAAGCTTAGTTTGTATAAATGATTTCTCTTTTGTGGGTTCGGCATGTGCTTTACTCCTGACTATTTTAGAACTCATAGCTTTTATTGTAAGAACGTGGACTGGTTAGTGTGTTCATTGGATTCCATATGTGCAACAAAGTGGGTTGTTAAGGGACGTTGGAAGTTAATGCACATATGTTGGAGACTAGAATGGTATACCAAAAGAGGATGAAAAGGAAAAAATGGGATTGGACGAGAGAGGATTAATTGGTTTTTGGTAGAGAGGCTTGGAAAAGAAAGGACGGAGTTTGGTGCAGCAAAGACGTGAAGGTGGAGAGCGTCCGGTCTGAGTAAGTAATGAAACCATTTGCTTCTGTTGAATGAAAGTTTTAAAAAAAAAATTTATGCTTGGAATAATGGGCTTGTGTGTGTTCAAAAATGTTTGGGGTATATCGTTGGTAATCCATCATTTGAAAGAGATGACTATGTTATATACCTGGTATGTTGGAAGAGATCACATCCCATAATTTATCCTTTTATAGAAATTTTTGTGTTTATAGCTTAGCGCTACCTTACAAATGTATCTAGCGAATCCCTATTGTATGTTCATTCGGTTTAATCTCCAGTAGTAGTTTTGATATCATCATGGGTGTTGATGTCCATGTTATGGTTGTTGGGAGAAGGAGTTAATGTTGATGTGTGAGTTTTAGTTTAGTAGAGGCCTTAAGTGTATCTTTACTATGTTCATGTTCTGCCAATGCCGTGAATGATTTGGTAACTTAGTGGAGGAAAAAGACACTTAGTATATGGGTAGACGTTTGAAATAGAACGATTGCCTCTAATGCTTTGATGTTATCTAAAATTCTATATATTGAAATGTATATATTGAATTCTTGCTTAATAAATGCTATTGATAGAATAGAAGGGATGATTGATTTGAAGTTCATTCATTGGTTTCTGAATGAATATTTTGATTATGATTGGCTCTATGCTAGTTGAGAAGTTAGGAATGAAATGAATCTTAAAGCTAGATTGATTGTGAATTCCTAGAAAATGGCAATGGCTTAGACACCAAAAGGATGGACATTTTTCTTCTGTTGTATTTGTGTTTATATAGAATTCTATTTGTGATAGAGATGTGTTTAATGAGTGCATTTTTTTATCATTGCTGATGTTAAACTATAGAGATTTGTTCATTATTTTGAATGATTATTTAAGAATCTTAGAAAGGATGTTAGAATTTGAGATTCATTGGAATGCATAATGGGCATTCTGGGAAGAGATATGGAGCTATCTCTTATCCCTATTTTAAGACAAGTATTTTCTTAGTGTGTGTTGTTGTTCTACTACAAAAGAATTCTGTGGATGCCATTGTGGTTAGAGTCACTTGTGCAACTAGAATTTTTGCTAGACGTTCTACGTAATGATGTGAGTTGGAACATGTTCAGCCATAGAAGGAGCAAGATTTGCATGATGAAGTTGGTGCTCAATGTCTTCCAGTTGTGTAACAAACTGGACTATTCAAAAGATGAATGGTGGTTGATCTCCAACTACCTTAATGCAATATTTTTATGGAGAGTAAACATCTTTGGAATTGTATCATTGTAAATATACCTCTAGGGGATGGACTAGTGATGCACTACCAGTGTTTTGGATTTGAAAACCTGTATTTAGTTCGGGTAGCTACCGAATGATTTAGTATGCTTAATAAAATCATGCCAGTTGAGTTTAACTTGACCTCGATGTAAATATATGCTTATGTTATGTTGGTGATGCTATAATAACTCAGAGATAGACTTTTGAGCAATAGCATTATCTTATGGAGCTTACCTAGAATCACCTAAAACTAAGTTTAACTAAGTTTAAATAGATTAATTCTTTGAAGCAATGAAATGAATATTAATTCATAGGTTTCTAAATGAATATTAATTCTTTGGTTTCTAAATGAATATTTTGATTATGATTGGATTCATGCTAGTTGAGAAGTTAGGAATGAAATGAATCTTAAAGCTATATTGATTATGAATTCCTAGAAAATGGCAATGGCTTAGACATCAAAAGGATGGACATTTTCCTTCTGTTGTATTTGTGTTTTTATAGAATTTGATTTGTGACAAAGATGTGTTTAATGAGTGCATTGTTTTATCATTGTTGATGTTAAACTATAGAGATCTGTTTATTATTTTGAATGAGTATTTAAGAATCTCAAAAAAGATGTTAAAATTTGAGATTCATTGGAATGCATAGTGGGCATTCTAGTAAGATATATGGATTTTTATTTGATCCTCAGTATAAGCCAAGTATTTTCTCAGTGGGTGATGTGTTCTGCTATCGAAGAATTCTATGAATGTCGTTGTGGTTAGAGCTGCTTGTGCAACTGGAATCTATGACAAAAGTTCTACGTAATGATGTGAGTTGGAACGTGTTCATCCATAGGAGTGAGATTTGCATGGTGAAGTTGATGATCTTACATATTCCAACTATGTAATGGACTATATTGTTTGAAATATGAATGGTGGTTGATCTCTGACTACCTTAATGCAATATTTTTGTGGAGAGTAAACATCTTTGGAATTGTATCATTGTAAATATACTCTAGGGGATTGAGTAGTGATGCACTACCAGTGTTTTGGATTTGAAAACTTGTATTTAGTTTGGGTAGTTATCGAATGATTTAGTATGCTTTATAAAATCATGCTAGTTGAGTTTAACTTGATCTCGATGTAAAGAGTTGCTTATGTTATGTTGGTGATGCTATAATAAATAAAATATAGACATTTGAGCAATAGCAATATCTTATGGAGCTTACCTAGAATCACTGAAAAGCAAGTTAAACTAAGTTTAAATAGATTAATTCTTTGAAGCTTGAGTTACAGGATTACACTGAGATTAATTATGTGTTTGTATTTTTAATGAATTTATGTACCCTGTAATTGATTAAAGATAATTAGATATCTAGTGCCTTTAAATGGCATCTATCATCAGTGGATGTCCATGACTCACTAAATAGATATATAATATGGATATTCTAATTATAAGTTAGGTTGAATAATGAAGAGGAATTCACCAACTCGAACGTGTGTAACTGATAACACCTTTCAAAAATAGTTGGAATAGAATCCAAGAGCCCATTTATGTTTAGATATTGAGTAGATAATCCTCTTGGAAAATAAGTTGGTTAATTATTATGGATGATTCCTTGTACTCCTACACTAATGAAACTAGGTAGGGAGTAGGGATTAGAATATCCATGAAACTCTTTCACTAAAAGGCTTGTGGAAGAGAATGGAAATATATGTCTATGGAACTTTTACGCTAAAGGATTTGCGTGAAGAGAGAATACTAGTGTACTAGAACTCTTGAACTAAAGGGCTTGTTCATGGGTAAAAAATGGGGCTATTCCTTTCAAAGGAGCAAAAGGATAACCAACTATGATGCTAGGAATTAAAGGTAGTTGGAGTGGAAGTGTATTGATCTAATGCTTCTCACAAATGGACATGTGAAGAAGTAAGGATGGTTGCATTATTAGGCTTAGTCATAACTCGTAGATGAGTGTCCTGACTTATTCAACTCTGGAAAAGGATTACTAGAGACTAGGTCTATCTTCTTTGGAAAAGAAGCTTAGTAAATATTTATAAAGAGATATACATCTATATGTAATATATATATAATAAGGGTTGATTTAGAGCAAAATTTGGGGTTGGGACTTTGGGGTCCCTTACATTGACCCAAATTCCACATAGATGTAGTTTTATAAATACATATAACATCCTTTTAGGATAGTCCATAGTTCCCAACTTAAGATCATCAGGGTTAAACCTAAACTAAAAACTTTCTCAAAATCCTCAAGTGATGGCTAGACAAATGTGGTAGTAGGTGTCCCAAAAAACTAACTAGGGAGTAACATCACCTTAAAAAAGTCAAGCATAGTAGAATGTGTAAGGTCCACCTCCTCATAATCAACAAGTTTTACAAGTAGGGTTGCATTACCCTCCTTCACAATATAATATACAATTGCCTCCAAACCAATAGTGGGTTTACCAAAATCTACTACCTCAATGACCTTTGGCTTATTTACCTCCATACATGTATCCTCCATATCTTCAATACCCACATCATGGTTATGCAATGTACCCATAACCATATTTGTATTATTAAAGTGGTCAACTTCCTCCTCAACAAAACAATCCAAGACTACCTCCTAGATTGTAGAATTAACTTCTATATTGGACCTACTAGGGACCATTAAATTTAATGGTCTATTCCTCCATTCCGCTAACAACTATGAAAGCATTATCTACCTTTAATAGGAATGATAACAAGATGACACTGTATCATCTTAGAAAATTATCAACACTCAATTGACCCATTGCATCAAGGGGGATGACATAATGGTATGTTTATGAATCTCCTCTTCATGATAAGGTTGCTTTATTGTATAGAGGATTACCAGATAATTTAGTTATAAGTTGAGCATCAATAGTGGAACTATTTATGCATAGATTTAGTAGCATGGGAAATGGTTACTCTATTTTATTTCAATTAAACACAATTCAAATATCCTTAAGAATATATACATGATTTTAACATTAGATTCTTGAGAAACTTGAATTTAATACCACAAAATATTAGGCCAAATGAGAAACAAGCATTACCTTATTATACTAAAGGTTTATAATCTGAATTAGCTAAATGTTATATAATTCTAGCCATCAAAAAAACATTGTGGCTTTCAAAGAGGTAGATAGAGAAGAAGGTGTTCTTATTCAGGTAGGGAAACTAACTCCTACTCCACCAATGGTTTACATAGCCCAAATTATGCCAATACCTAGTTTTGCACCCACCAAGTTTCCAATTACTAATCCTCAACTTAATACTACCACTAATCCTTATGTAATATCATATATCATTACTCACCTTGTCTAGAGTGCATCATCCCCTATAGCCTTTCAACCATAACTTCCAACCCTCACTAATCCATATAACTCAAAAAATGAGTCAAGAAATAAATTTATGGTGAACAAAATTTTGGAAATGATCAAAACATTATTAAATAAAAATCATACTACAAAGTAAGAATTGCAACAACTATAGAACAATCAACCTTGAAAGACTCCTTATTTCACAAAATATCAGGTTTCTCAACATGATACTAACTAAGGAACAAGGCAAACTCATAATCATATGGTTAACACTAATACATAAATAGAGTTGACATTGTGACTTCCTTGTAATAATAGGTATGATCCTATAGAATGTATTGGAGCCATTAGGTATTCCTAGATCATTTAGTATAATCAACAAGGCTAGGCTCAACAAGTCACCATATTTGGTCAATTGGTACCCATAAGTAATCGACCCATGTACCAACAATACCAAACTCAATAATCAATACCTACCCTACCCATTCCTAAAAATATTATTTTGTCAAACTTTAACACTATCAAAATAGATGAATAGTCAATATTTGAAGAGGATGCTATATGCACTAATCAACAAGGGATTGAGACCAGGGGTAAAATAAGAGCTTCCAAAGAGCAACCAACTATGAAACAAAATTAAATTGGGAAGGGTATAATAGTCCTTAGAAAATGAAGACCACCCTTGCAAGTGAAATATAAAGGTCCCGTCATGACATAATAAGAGAAACAAAAGAAGAGAGAAATAATAGAAATAGAGCCACACGTATACCTAAAAATAAAATGAGAGACACACATTAACAAATATAGATGGATAGATAAAGGAGAAGAACCTATAATAGATAAAGGATATGGAGTGAATGATAAATCCACCAAGAGGTAAGACAATAGGAAAAGAGGTTAGTGTAAAAATGAGGTATAAAAATGACTAAAATACCCCTCATGAGCAAAATATGTGTAATAGCTACCAAGAAATATCAAAAGCCCACAACACAAAGTGAGAATACCTCTATGAAATTCAAATTCAACATTTCAAAGGAAATAAAAATGACATATACTAAAGTTAGTATTCTAGAAGCATTAGCTATACTAGGATACTGTGATCTACTCTAGAAGGCTCTAAAATATCAAGTAAGGAGTTATGCTAGGGGTAAGAAACTAGAACTCATGCCCAATATAGCTATTCAACAAAATTTGATGGTAGAGAATCTGAAAGACATCTAGGTCAACATATTTGGTACATTAAATGCACCAAAATTTAAGATGTTGAAACCACCCCTTTTTTATGTCACACTGA
This sequence comes from Wollemia nobilis, assembly GCA_028583015.1. Taxonomy (NCBI): domain Eukaryota; kingdom Viridiplantae; phylum Streptophyta; class Pinopsida; order Araucariales; family Araucariaceae; genus Wollemia; species Wollemia nobilis. Next base: position 883,593 of record JAQPPZ010002189.1, on the reverse strand, counting down.
AGATTAAAAATACATATTCAAGAGCTACATAGTTGATTTAGGTGTTGCAGTGACAATCATACCTAAATATATTTGTGAAGAGATGCATTTTTCTTACATCAAAATATCTATATACCCAATCTAAATAGATGGCACAAGAGTCAACATAGTAGGGGTGCTCAAATACATAGTCATTACTATAGCTAGATCCAAAGTTTGTAGTAGTACATGGTTTTAGTCATGGACCTACCTTTATACTTTGGTATGCTAATGTCTAGAGAGTGGATACACAATATATCAAGATATGGTTACGTAGCAATGGATTATACCCATATTAACATACCCCAAAATGAGAAGGTGATTAGGATTGAAAATAAACCACCTTGCATCTATCTACTACATAAGTCATAGAGGATGATGAATTTATTGAAAATTATTAGGACTTAGAGGTTTACATGATAATTGGATTATTCTAGGATGAAGAGGATTCCAAATTCAAATATGAAAAGACTAAATTGAGCAACTTTCTCATCACTAAAGAACCTTCCAAATTTCAACCTTGACAAGTTGAGGGGTAGATAAGATGGACAATGTACTTCAATGGTGCCAAAACCAAAAATGGGATAGGTGTTGGTATTCAATTCATTAACCCACAAGGTACACAAATTTATTTTGTATGTATGTTACTATTATATCATACCAATCATATAACAAAATAAAAAGCACTCTCTATTATTGGAGTTTACAATATTTTTTAGAAATGTATAGAAGTACTCCATACATTCAAATATTATACAAAATGTGTAAGAGGACAAAAGAAAAAAAAATATATATATATATATATATATATATATATATATATATATTTGGGGGTTCTCATAGGCACCATAAATAATGATTGTATTATCTATATATAGGATTTACTACACTTTGATAATAAAATATGGAGTGGTGTGGGTTATTTATATCAAAACCAAAAACCCCAATTACATAAAAGAGTTTAACCTAATTAAACATAACAAGAAGTATTAAAGGATAATTACAAGTTATAAAGTGGGTTTAACCATAACAAGGTTAACCGTGGATCATATGGATTACACAATAAAATATTATAATAAATTTAATACATTACATAATAAAATTCCCTTAGGCCGTGAATCAGATTATAATTTCAACACCCTCATAATTTGAAATGAGGTCCCAAGGAGAGAATACATTAGTGAAAATATCTTTCCCCCATAATGGATGTTCTAGTGGGACTTTATTGTTAAGTAAAATCCTTTAGAATATCCCTTATCATCTAGAAGTCATTCACTAATCTTTAGAAACTTAGCTTTAATCCTTTGCAATTTTAGTAGATGATTATTTGTTAGATATCTCTCCCTCTTATAGCATCTACAAGTGGTATTTATATTCTTTTAAGACTGATCCTAACCCTTAGGACCCTAGGTCTTAGCATTCTTAGATTTTAATTCCTTTGCATGAGTCTCATATCTATGGAGTTCCACCATAGTTCTACATTGCCACCTGAAAATGACCTAAGAGAGGAAAAAGTTGATCAAGATTAAGCCTTTTGAGATTCCAAGAACATAGGAATCATATGACATATTGGATTCAACATCTCAAAAGAAGGTAAGAGAAGCAAGTACAATATTCACACATTCTACATCTTTCTTTAGCCTTTACAAGATGTACTATCTACCCTCAATGCCTTGAATCTCATAATATAGTTCACAACAGTATCAAATCCATTCAATTTAAGAGAGGAGAGCTCTAATTCCAAGTAACTTAATTTAGTAGTATTTATTTTCCCAAATAAATCAAACAATTTTGACCATACTTTGATAGGGTCACTCTCTTCTTTGATGTATAAAAGTAATGTGGTTCAATCAACAATTAAAATATACCAAGAGCTTCTTCTTCTCTTTGGTGGTGGGTTTCTTCATCAAGAATAACTACTTTATCTTCTTGAAAGATGCACCATAGGTTCTTACTACATAATAGGCCAATCATTTGGGTTGACCAAATACTATAATTTTTCCCATTAAGGTGAGTAACTAGAGATTTATGATCCATCTTACACAATTTGATCCCTATCACCATATTAGATCCATGAAGTGATGCCTCTAGTGTATAGAGTTTAAAAAATTGTGTGATTTGATAAAAACAAAGGGCTAAAAATGCTTCCATATGCAAAATTTATGGCCTCGCAAAGTTTTACCCTAATGGACCTCAAAAAATAAAAAATAAAATGCTCAAAACTTAGGAATAAAGAAGCAAATTCTAGGACATCAACTGTTGTTCTTTGACTTGCTAATGCACTCCACTTATTTTTTGCCACTTCAATTGCTCTCAACTAGTGCACTTTTGACACTTACTTTAGTTTGATTGGTTTAAGGTATTTAAATATGAAAAACAAGGTTTCATAATGCATGGATGATGGCCATGCCAACTACATAGTTGGTCCAATTTCTTCACAAATTTGGAAGTGTTAAAATAATCCTCCAAATAATTCAAACTTGAGAAACTATATACCCAAGACCCTTGGCCTAGCCAAGTCACCAAGGAAACTCTTTAGGCATTGAAACCACTAACCCTTTGATGGATTAAACTCTATAGCACAAATTATAGGAAACAAAGGAGGCATGATTCAACACCATTATGTATAGCCTCTAAGACACTTCACATAACCAATTGCCTGTGTACCCCTATTGACATGTTCCCAACTGTAGTCCCATAGAAAAATTAGACTGTCATCTTTGATAAGAAAAAATATTTTTCATAGAAGTGCAAACATAGAATCTCCCCTTTCTATCAAAATTCATAATATTTTATAGAAATAAATAAAAGCAATTAATCCACTCAAATCTTATATATAAAGTGTAAATAAGGAATGAAAGAAAAAAAGAGACATAGAGATTGGGAGTGCCTATAGGAACCATAAATAATCACTCTATCTATAGATAAATATTACACGCACTCTAATGATCAAATGAGTGGGAGGGGGGTTTTTATACTAATACCAAAACCCTAATTATATAATAAAATTTAACCTAATATGATATAATAAGAGGAGTTTTGTTGGCTTTTTAAGACTTACTGCCATAAAATATCATAGGTCCCAATATAAAATATCCATAATATTAAAGATCAAAATAACAATATAATAAGTAGAATAATATATGAGCAATTTAATATGTATATCAAGGCCAATATAATAATGAAAATAGAATTCACTTATATAATCAAATATGAATGTAAATGGCCTAAGTCATTCATGAACTATGCATGAAGAAAAATTACAATAGTAATTGCTCAAAATCTATATACAAGCTTTATTTATTTTTTGTACCTCTTTACAATTGAGTAATCTGATATTCAGATTACATTCTCATAGAGTATTATCTCCATAATATAGTCATAGTAATGTGACTCTTCAAGTACTTGACTATTGCTCTCCATATGAAAAGTCCCATGACCTTTGGCTTATCATCTTGCCACTTGCATACTAGACTCTTCATTTTTTTCTTACATGCACACTTGAATCTATGACACTTGCACACATCTACATGATCCTTACACTTCTACATGCACTTCTAATCTACGACACTTGTGCACATCATCACATTATAAATTTGCACAATCACATACATGACACTTGTGCACATTCTCTCAATCTACACTTGCACTCTAACTTACATGACACTTATGCATTTCCTGCATATTGCACTCTTACATGACACTTGTGCATTTTTTGCACATTGACACTTACATGAAAGGAGAAATATAAATCATACATCTAAACTATAGACTCAACCCTAATCTATTACATATTTACAATTGTACCATGAAGGATGAAGGTACCATGGGGGTACATTAGCATGTACTAAATAATGTAATATTCCCCAACACCCCCTCTATATTACATTATTTGATTATTGAAGACTTTAGTCTTTAATATTGGTCTTCATAATTAATATTTAATCTTCATGTGACCTTGCATTGACCATGAACCTCTATTTGATATTCACATTTGGCTTCTTTGATTTCTGCTCCAAGTTCTTCTTGATCTTCATTCTTTAGATTATCAGTCTTTGTATCTTCATAATATGGATCATGAACCACTTAAGCTTCTTCTTTGACATTAGGTTCATGTGCATGAATAGCTTGAAATTTTTATTTTTCTTTGACCTCTAGATCATGTGCTTCATTTGATCTAGTTTTTTTATAATCTTGAAATTTTCCTATATCTTCTGAAAATTCACTTAAAGCATCATAATAATTAGATGAACTTGGAATGTCAATATTGTATGTAGGATGATACATTATTTTTAGATATGATTCAATTGATTCTATTGTATGAATCTCTAATTTTCTTTTTAGATTTTCAATCAAATCCTTTTGTTTTAGATTTTTGTGTTTATTAAGTTCAAGTGAAAGAAATGCCATGAAGAACACAAGCTTATACTGAGAGGGGGGTTGAACAGTATAAGACCTCTTTTTTATTTTTTCTTTTATACTTCAAAATAGTAAAGCAATATACCCAAAGCAATATCAAAGCAATGCACAATATCATCCACAAAGTGACACCAATTTTAATGTGGTTCACCCAAAATGGTTGGGCTACGTCCACAAAACTTTTCTATAAAAGTTATCTCAAAGTTCTTTGGGAATCCTTCCCAATTACAATGTTTATGAGCCTCATCCCAAAGGAGATACCTCCCCCTAATCAGAATTTATGAGCCTCTGCTCAAAGGAGATACCTTCCCCTCTACTCTGGAAATGATCCCTCAGAAGATCAACTGCCTCTACCTCTTGCCAGCACATGGAACTCCTTTCCACTAAAGACCTCTTATCCTCAATGCTTAACCTAAGAGACCTCTGCCTTCTATGATCATGTCCATAATAGCTCAGCAACCTGTACAAAACATAGTCAGTCAATATAGTACAAGTATTCCTCTATCTGTCAGATCTGTCCAACACTTGAACAAATCAATCCTCTACACACAAGACTTTTCAAAGACTTGCTAAATTTGTCCTCAGGTTCTTCTCAAAGAACCAATGCACCTCTATCCTCAAGTTCTCTGATAGAACTATCAAACTCAGCTCACAAGTCCTCTGTTAGGACCTGTCCAAATCTGCTCACAAGTCCCCACCGTAACCTATCCAAAACTGCTCACAAGTCCCCACTAGAACCTGTCCAAGACTGCTCACAAGTCCCCATCGAAACTTGTCCAAAAACTTAGAAAGCTCACCAAGAAAAAAAAACTTGGCCAACATCAAAAATCGTGCTATGGATAAATTGTGCATGAATTCTAACACCACCCGCTACGTCCACTTCACGATGAAAAACCCTTTCACGTTATTCGAACACGAAACCTCCCGTTTGGGTAGCATGCCAATAGCCTAGCCGCTATCGGTGTGCCAAAGGCACCCGGTGAGGTTTAAACCTCACACTATTAGCCTTGTTCCTTCTGCGCCAAGGATTAAATAAAACAACAGTGCCTCCCTTTCTTCTGATGCAAACACAAAGATGAAAACCTTATGGCAGATTTACGACAAACGACGAGTACAAAAAAAATGAACAACGGATTCATGAAAACAACGAAGACATAGTCGAACAACAGGTTTACAAAAATGGCGAAGACACAATCGAAGAAGAAATTCGAACAGCGGATCACGAAATCATAGCGAGCAACTCTTTTCAAAATACGGATGGGATAATTCTTGATTTTCATTGAGGGAGATTTATATGCATTTTTACCATAAGCTCTTGATGTCGACGAGGAGTTTAACATGTCGGCGAAGGTCTTGGCTAGCGCCCACAATCTTAAAATATAGCGCCATGGGTTAGGAGAACCCATTGCAAACAATAATTTAATATTTATTTAAAAATAATTAAAGGGAACCTTAACAAGGTTTTTAATTATTTAAATAAATACTTCCTCCTGGACCCAAATGCATTAAACTAATGCATCCACCTGTAATCTTTAAACCTGCCAACTTGGGGTTTACAAAAAACCTTTGAAACTGTCATGCCGTAACCTTCATCAAAAAAAATTATTTGACATCAAATCAAATTCCTTCAAGAGCTTCTTGACATCAATGACAACTTATACACTTGATCAAAGGAAATGTACCCAAAGTACCCAAAATTGCCAACAATCTCCCCCTTTGTCATTGATGGCAAACCTTTACTGAAAACACTTCTCAAGAGCCAAAACTGAAACCAACTGTGCTAACAACTAACCAACTGTGCCCACAACTAAGAATCTTCCTTTGAAGTTTTTCTCCCCCTGACTTGAAGCTCTCCTCTTCACTTTGAAGCTCTCACCCTTACTCATATCTCTCCCCCTTTGTCATCAATGGCAAAGGGTCACCTTTGGGGATCGGGACTAAGAATGAGCCTCTTAGCTTAGTCCCTCCCCCACCTCCTGATGAGGTGATTAATTTTGGGGTGGGAGTAAAACTCCCATTAGGCACTGATCATCATCAACATCTATAACTTCCTTTTCTGGCCTTCTCTTGAACTCTTTGTCCATATTCCTGTTCTTTTTCTCATCCCTATTCTTGTCCATGCCTTGATCCTTGGACCTGATCATGCCACTTTTTCTGTTCCTATATTCTAGAATTTTAGCTCTACATTGTCTGATTATGTGACCTTCATTGTTGCACTTGAAAAAATTGACGATGTTGTTTCTCTAAGGTAAACCTGATCTTTGAATCCACCAGTTTTGACCAAACCTGTTCTGACCAAACCTATTCTGATCAAACCTGTTCCTTTTATTTGCCTTGCAATAACTGCCTTGTGCCCAAACTATTGACAAGAATAGCAATACCCTTGAAAGAAACTAGCACTTCTAAAATTGTCATTTACCTTCTTCACTTGAGCCATGCAATGTGAAGCCATGTGACCAAACCTGTGACAAGAAAAACATTTGCCTTGAAACTTTCCTTTATTTGACCTCTTAGGTTCTGAAAACTTCTTCTTCTCATTCTAAATTTTGTTTTCTATTTCTGTGCATCTATCATTCAAGGAATCCTTTTCTGAAGTACTTTCCTCATCAAAACTCTCTTCCTTTTGGAGTCTCTTACTAGACTCTCCAACTTGTTCCTTGTGTGGCTTAACAAAACCAAGGCCTATTTTATCTGTTGTCTTTCTTTGACCTTTGATGAGTGACTTAACATTTTTGGAGCTATCTTGAAACCTGTAAAGCTTATCCTTGTACTCTTTAGTTTCCTCTTTCAAAGAAGCCATTTTCTATTCTAACTCACTATACTCAAGAACCTTAGACTCTAACTCATCCTTGAGTTCTTGTGTCTTAGCTATAGAGAAGTCAAGACTTTCTATAAGATCATCTCTCTCCATAAAAAATTCATCTAAATTATCCTTGAGTCTAGCATTCTTATTTCTTTCCTTTTTCAAAGCACTAAGAGCACTAATAAGTTCACTTTCAATATCTACTTCACCTTCCTCTATATCTTCCTTTATTTGTTTGCTTTTTGAATCATCAAAGCCTTTTTCAAATTTCTTATCACTAGAGGTGCTACCCTTTTCAAAAACCATACATGCATCTTCCTTATAGTTTTCTAAAGCATCCTCATACATACTATAAACCAAATCATTATTTGTGCAATCATCCTCAAGGTGACCAAATTTTCCACATCTAAGACATTTCATGATAATGAATCTATGTTTCGATTCTTCCTCTTTTTTTGATATGAACATCTCATTTTCATCATCACTTGAAGAACTTTCACTATCACTACTAGAACACTTATTTGCTTTATCTAGGTAGAAACTCTTCTTTGTGCTTATGAGAATACCTCTTTCCTTGATTGTTGTGCTCATCTTTGTTCTTCTTGTGATGCTTGTGCTTTTCAAAATCCTTGCTCTTAGAATCCTATTTATCTTCATCACTTTCATTCTTGGGAACAGTACAGTTAGTAGCATAATGACCAAAATTTCCACAATTGAAACATCTTATATTTTTCATACTTTTTTGCTTTCTAGAGAACTTGCATTTCTTGTTGTAATATGCCTCTTCATCACTAGAAGACTCATCACTATCTTGAAGCTGTTTACCCTTGGATTTCTTGGTAGCCTTGAAAGCTGCCTCTTTCTTGACATCAACCTTCACTTGAGTTCTCAACTCAAATGCTACAAGTATACTATGGAGCTCATCCTTTTTCAACTTATCCAAATCTTTAGCTTCCTCAATAGCAAAAATATTTTCACTAAATCTATTAGGAAGAGATCTTAAAATCTTATCACAAACATCATTTTCAGCAAGCTCAAGACCTAAGTCTTTCATGGATTTAACAACCTTATCCATAGGAAGCATGTAGTCACTAATATTTTCATCATCATTCATCTTGATTTGTTCAAACATACCTTTGAAGTGTCTCAACTTGGCCTTTCTGACATTTGTATCACCTGTATGAACCACCTTCAACTGTTTCCACATTTCACTAGTTGTCTTGCAGTGAATCACCTTTGTGAGATCTGCTTTCTGTAAGCCTTTCAAGATTGCATTCATTACCTTTGAATTGTTGTGATGTAGGAGCATTTATTCCTTAGTAATAGGACCATGTACAGGAATAGTGTACTCATCTTCAATCACTTCCCAAACCTCATTACCAAGTGCCATTAGATGAACCTTCATCCTTGCAATCCAAAGACCAAAGTCTGACCCATCAAGAATAGGTGCTGCATTGCCACTTGAATGATCCATTGTGTTCTTTACTAGCTTTTCCTTCAAGTTGTTAAACTTTTCAAAGGAACCTAGCTCTGATACCAATTGAAGAACACAAGCTTATACTGAGAGGGGGGGTGAACAGTATAAGACATCTTTTTATTTTTTCTTTTATACTTCAAAATAGTAAAGCAATATACCCAAAGCAATATCAAAGCAATGCACAATATCATCCACAAAGTGACACCAATTTTAACGTGGTTCACCCAAAATGGCTGGGCTACGTCCACAAAAATTTTCTCTAAAAGTTATCTCAAAGTTCTTTGGGAATCCTTCCCAATTACAATGTTTATGAGCCTCAGCCCAAAGGAGATACCTTCCCCTAATCAAAATTTATGAGCCTCTGCTCAAAGGAGTACCTTCCCCTCTGCTCTAGAAATGATCCCTCAGAAGATCAACTGCCTCTACCTCTTGCCAGAATGTGGAACTCCTTTCCACCGAAGACCTCCTATCCTTAATGCTTAGCCTAAGAGACCTCTTCCTTCTATGATCACGTCCACAACAACTTAGCAACCTATACCAAACACAGTCAGTCGATCTAGTACAAGTCTTCCTCTGTCTGTCAAATCTGTCCAATGCTTGAACAAATCAATCCTTTGCACACAAGCCTTCTCAAAGACTTGCTAAATATATCCTCAGGTTCTTCTCAAAGAACCAGTGCACCTTTATCCTCAAGTTCTCTGATAGAACTATCAAACTCAGATCACAAGTCCTCTGCTAGGACCTGTCCAAATTTTCTCACAAGTCCCCACCAGAACCTGTCCAAAACTGCTCACAAGTCCCCATCGAAACCTATCAAAGACTGCTCACAAGTCCCCACCAGAACCTGTCCAAAAACTCAGCAAGCTCACCAAGAAAAAAAAACTTGGCCATCAAAAATCATGCTATGGAGAAATTGCGCACGAATTCTAACACCACCCGCTGTGTCCACTTCATGATGAAAAACCCTTTCACGTTATTCGAACATGAAACCTCCTATTCGGGTAGCGTGCCAATAGCCTAGCCGCTACCGGTGCGCCAAAGGCACTCGGTGAGGTTTAAACCTCACGCTGTTAGCCTTGTTCCTTCTGTGCCAAGGATTAAATAAAACAATAGTGCCTCCCTTTCTTTTGACGCGAACACGAAGACGAAAACCTTATGATGTCAAATAATTTGTTTTGATGAAGGTTACGACATGACAGTTTCAAAGGTCTTTTGTAAACCCCAAGTTGGCAGGTTTAAAGATTATAGGTGGATGCATTAGTTTAATGCATTTGGTTCCAGGAGGAAGTATTTATTTAAATAATTAAAAACCTTGTTAAGGTTCCCTTTAATTATTTTTAAATAAATATTAAATTATTGTTTGCAATGGGTTCTCCTAACCCATGGCGCTATGTTTTAAGATTGTGGGCGCTAGCCAAGACCTCCGGCAATGTGTTAAACTCCTCGCCGACATCAAGAGCTTATGGTAAAAATGCATATAAATCTCCATCAATGAAAATCAAGAATTATCCCATCTATATTTTGAAAAGAGTTGCTCGCTGTGATTTCGTGATCCTCTGTTCGGATTTCTTCTCCGATTGTGTCTTTGCCATTTTCGTAAACCTGCTATTCGACTGTGTCTTCGCCGTTTTCATGAATTCGCTATTCATTTTTTTTTGTACTCGTCGTTTGTCATAAATCCTCAAATCAAATTCCTTCAAGAGCTTCTTGACATCAATGACAACTTATACACTTGAGCAAAGGCAATGTACCCAAAGTACCCAAAATTGCCAACATGCCATATACTTTATATTACCTATATCAATAGGTATTGTAATGTCATCCTTTCAATTTTCAATTGCTTCAACAAGTTTTGAATGTAATAATATTTAAATATCTCAAAAATTTCATTCATAGCTTCTCTATAGATGAATTGTATTACCATATCTAGCTTATCCTTAGATTTTTTAATTAATTTTCCAAAGCCAAATTTTGTAACTTCCAATATTTCCTTTTTTATTATGTACTCCATATTTCTTTCCATAATGATCAAATTTTACAATTCAATTCCTTTGAATTAGTAAACCGTATATCTCCCTAATTCTAATAATTAAAGTATGAAATTTGCAAATTCTAATTTTTCTAATCCTTTTGATATAGAAATCCTTTTAAATCCCTAATAAATCTACAAATTTTAAATTTCAAAATTCAAATATTTCAAAATTTTTAAAATTTGAAATAAACCAAAAAACTTCAAATTTCAAAAAATCAAAGTTTGTAAAGTTTTCAATTTTTTTAAAGAACTTTAAAAACTTTCAAATAACTTTAAATATTCAAAATACTTCAAATCTAAAAACTTAATAAATTTAACTCCTTATAAATTCTTCACTTTATAATTTTCAACTTTTTCAAATATTTAAAAAACCAATAATCAAACTTTAAATAAACCTTATTACTCCATATGTTATAATATAAGCTTTAAAATGAATAATATGCAAAAACCTTATAACCCAAATTTAGAATATTTTTAAACTTAATTCACTCCCTCCAAAATTAATATGTGCTTAATGTAATGTCCATACATTACCTATGAATGCATTGGAAAAAATATAGTTGGATAATATTTGCTTTCAATGTTGTGTTCTTGCTTTCAATGTAGTGAAACATCAGATGGAATTTTAGAATGTCTAACATTTCTTAATGTGTGTATGTTTGTGTTATTGCATTTCATTCCTTCTATGAGATATTGTTTGGTTTTTGCACTACATCAATGTAAAACCTCATGCATGAACATCTCCTGGTTCAACTTCAGGTTGCTCATCCTCTCTCCTATGGTTTGCTCATCAATATGAAACTTCTTGCATGGACATCTCCTAGTTCAACTTCAGGCCTCTCTCCTATGGTACACTCATTAGGTTGTTTGCCTTCAGATGGTTTGATGTCTAGTTTACCTTTCCTCAAGTGACTTGCTCTTAGGTGACCACATGGTGTCTAGTACTCTCTTTTCTTAGGTGGTTTACCTTCAGGTGATATGGTTCACCCTTTTTCTTAGATAGCTTATATTTCAGATGATTCGATGTCTAGTTTTTCCTTACTTAGATGGCTTGTATCAAGTGATCTGACATTTGGTTCATCCTTACATAGGCAACTTGTCTTCTGGTACATTCTTTGCTTACTTTCTAAAATCTATCATTTTATCACATTTTTCGAGATAGTTCATTTGTGCATTCTTTCCTTTAGAACCATGTGAGTGTCCATTGATCTTCTATAGTGCCTTATATGATTTTTCTCTTTATGAATTATTCTCTTTAGTACCTTACATATGCTCTCTTTAGCACCTTATGAGTGCTTCCTCTAGAACCTTAAGCATGCTTCCTCATAGGCCACTTGTGACTCATATTTTATGTAGACCTCTTGGACCTTTTCTATGATGCAGGCATCTTGGGCCTCTTATTTGATATAGGCCTCTTCCTTTATGTAGGCATCTAGGTCCTCTTCTTCAATGTAGACCTCTTAGACATCTTCCTTGAGGCAAGCCTCTTAGGCCTCTTCTTTAATGCAGGACTCCTAGGCCTTTTCTCTCATGCAGACCTCTTGATATTTGCTCTTATAGAAGCTTTGTATTTCTTCTTTGAACTTTGTTGTTTCTTTATCTCTGTATATTGTTGTCTACTTCAAATATCTATACTCAAGAAGCTTGAATTCTTCTCACTCTATTGCTTAATATTTATAGGAAGCTTTGATGTTTCTCAATATTTTCTCAATCTCTAAAATCTTTTGCAATGTCTTAGGTTGCACCTAAGAACCCAATATGATTCTCCTCCTTGCTAGAGAACCCAATATCAATGTTAGGGTGACTTTGAATGTCCTCAAATGACCAAATTTCTCCTAAGTTGGTTCTTCCTCAATATTCAATAGTGATTCTCCTCTTCTTCTCTAAAGAATCCTTAATATCATTAGGGTAACTTTGTATGTCCTTGAATTTCCAACTATCTTCAGAGGTTGATCCCAATCAATCAATATCCAGCTTTCTTTTGAGTTGGCTTCCTTTATCAAATGTCCAACTTTTCTCCTAAGTTGGCTATTTCTATCAATATAGTTGAGTCCTAGTCTTCATTGGTTTTCCTTAAACCAAGTGGAAAGACCCTAGCATTCAAATCAGGGTGACTATTCCTTGTTCCATCAATATCTACTCAATTAGACCTTTAAAAATAGAGTCCAAGTTTACACTGCCTTCAAAGTGGACAAACTTAAAATTAACTTTATCAAAAATGGACAAAGTTAAATATTGATAATGGTGGTTAAAAATAAACTCTACCAAAATGGATAAAGTCAGGTGGTAACTTTGATATCACTGTTGGCTTTTTTAAGCCTTACTACCATAAAATATCATAGGTCCTAATATAAAATAGCCATAATATTAAAGGTCAAAATAAAAAAATAATGAATAGAATCATATATGAGCAATTTAATATTCATATTAAGGCCAATATAATAATAATAACATTCACTTATATAATCAAATATGAATGTAAATGGCCTAAGTCATTTTTGAACTATGCATGAAGAAAACTTAGAATATTAATTACTCAAAATGTTATACAATTTTTATTCCTTTTTTGTACCTCTTTACAATTAAGTAATCTGGTATTCAAATTACATTCTCATGGAGTATTTTCTCCATAATATATCCATACTAATGTGACTCTTTAAGTAATTTACTATTGCTCTCCATATGACAAGTCCCATGAACTTTGGCTTATCATCTTGCCACTTGCATACTAGACTCTTCATTTTATTCTTACATGCACACTTGACTCTATGAAACTTGCACACATCTACATAACTCTTACACTTCTACATGCACTTCTAATAAAATATACTTGTGCACATCATCACATTACATATTTGCACACTTACATACATGACACTTGTGCACATTATCTCAATATACACTTGCACTCTAACTTACATGACACTTATGCATTTCTTGCACATTGCACTCTTACATAACACTTGTGCATTTCTTGCACATTGAAACTTACATGAAAGGGGAAATATAAATCATACATCTAAACTATAATCTATTACATATTTACAATTGTACAATGAAGGTACCATGGGGGTACATGAGAATGTACCAAATAATGTAATATTCCCCAACACCCCTTGTATTACATTATTTGGTTATTGAAGACTTTAGTATTTAATCTTGGTCTTCATATTCAATATTTAATCTTCATGTGACCTTGCATTTATCATGAACCTCTATTTGGGATTCATATTTGGCTTCTTTAATTTCTACTCTGATTTATTCTTGATCTTCATTCTTTAGATTCTCAATATTTGTATCTTCATAATCTGGATCATGAACCACTTGAGCTTCTTCTTTGACATTAGGTTCATGTGTATGAATAGCTTGAACTTTTTATTTATCTTTTACCTCTAGATCATGTTCTTCATTTGATGTAGTTTTCTTATAATCTTGAAATTATCCTATATCTTCTAAACATTCACTTAAAGCATCATAATAATTAGATGAACTTGGAATGCCAATATTGTATGTATAATGATACATTGTTTTTAGATATGATTCAATTGATTCTATTATATCAATATCTAATTTTATTTTTAGAGTTTCAATAAAATAATTTTGTTTTAGATTTTTATGTTTATGAAGTTCAAGTGAAAGCAATACCATATACATTATACTACCTATATCAATAGATATCGTAATGTCATCCTTTCAATTTTCAATTGCTTAAACAAGTTTTGAATGTAAATAATATTCAAATATCTCAAAAATTTCATTTATAGCTTCTCTATAGATGAATTGTATTACCATATCTAGCTTACCCTTATATTTTTCAATCAATTTTCCAATGCCAAATTTTATAACTTCTAATATTTCCTTTTTGATTATGGACTCCATATTTCTTTCCATAATGATCAAAGTTTGCAATTCAATTCCTTTGAAATAGTAAACCTTATATCTGCCTAATTCTAATAATTCAAATATGAAATTTGCAAATTCTAAGTTTTCTAATCCTTTTAACTCCCTACTAAATTTACAAATTTACAAATTTACAAATTTCAAAATTTAAATATTTCAAATTTTCTAAAATTTGAAATAAACCAAAAACTTCAAATTTCAAAAAATCAAAGTTTTTAAAGTTTTCAAATTTTCTAAATAACTTTAAAAACTTTCAAATAACTTTAAATCTTCAAAATACTTCAAATAAAAAAACTTAATAACTTTAACTCCTTATAAATCCTTCACTTTCTAATTTTCAACTTTTTCAAATATTTAAAAAACTCAATAATCAAAACTTTAAATAAACCTTATTACTCCATATCTTATAATATAACCTTTAAAATGAATAATATGCAAAAACCATATAATTCCAAATTTAGAATATTTTTAAACTTAATTCACTTCCTCCAAAATTAATATGCATTGAATGTAATGTCCATACATTATCTGTGAATGCATTGGCAAAAATTTTAGATAATATTTGCTTTCAATGTTGTGTTATTGTTTTAAGTGCAGTAAAACATCAGATGGAATTTTAGAACGTCTAACATTTTTCAATGTGTGTATGTTTATATTATTCCATTTCATTCCTTCTACGAGAGGTTGTTTTGTTTTTGTGCTACATCAATATAAAACCTCATGCACGGATATCTCTTGGTTCAACTTCAGTTTTCTCATCCTCTCTCTTATGGTTCGCTCATCAATGTGAAACTTCTTGTATGGACATCTCCTAGTTCAACTTTAAGTTGCTCATCCTCTCTCCTATGGTCCATTCATCTGGTTTTTTACCTTTAGGTGGCTAGATGTCTAGTTTACCTTTCCTCAAGTGACTTGCTCTTAGGTGACCACCCAGTGTCTAGTACTCTCTTTTCTTAGGTGGTTTACCTTTAGGTGATCTAGTTCATCCTTTTTCTCAGGTAGCTTACCTTTCATATGATTCAGTGTCTAGCTTCTCCTTACTTAAGTGGCTTGTCTTAGGTGATCTATGTAGCGACCCTAGGGAAGTGGCACACCATCCACTACTCTATTTACGAATATTATTTGATCAATTTACATTTAATCATGCATTAAATGAAATATGCAAAAACAGATGCAACCGAAGTACAAAGAAATGAATGAATAATGCTCTTTATTATTTTTCTCAAGTTTGGTTACATATAGATCCCTCTAAGGGATTCCCTTCATTTGATATAGATTTTACAAAATAGGGTAGCATGTGTGTGGTATCCTCTTGCAAGGGGTGATGCGCTCTCACAGGCTTCCCAATGATGCACACGGAACTGTATGAGGGCTTACATATACCTCCTTCTCTAGGTTTGGTTCCTAGAGGGATCCTCTTGCTTTCGTATGTTGGTAACCTGTCTAGTGAACTTGTAGTCCTGTGAGCATGAAAACAACAACAAACGCTTAGCTATCCGAGATTGCCTCCCCGAATGAGGTTGTTAGCAAATACCCTAATGATAAATAGGAAGATGCTCAATGACAATAGAAACTAATGCTATGAATGCAAGGAAATTTAATAAATTACATCTATGATAATGGCGTCAAAACATATAATAAGCTAAATAAAAGAAACTAATGCTAAGAACCCTAGACTAGCCCTACGGGCCACTGTCCAAGATAGTGGCTGCAAAGATGAAAACATGTCTCTATTGCTCCAAAGCTACGGATCTAGGATTATTGCTGAAGTTAAAAATGGTTATCGTTTATGTCTGATGTTGAATATCCTGTAGATGGTAACCTCTCAATCAGCCAACACTTCATTGCTCCTAAATGGTGCTTCGATTTTCTCTTTGATTCGACAGGGCTTCGCTACAATAAAAGCTCTCCAAGTCTCAAAAAGCTCTCCTCGATTGTATCTCTACAAAAGGTCTCTCTTTGGTGCTCTTATATTTACACCTTATAATGTATTAAGGGATTAGGTTTAGGTCTAAAAACCCTAGGATTGAATCTTGCATACGAACTGTTTGTTAGCATGAGAATTTAAGTCTTTGTCTACCCTTGAGGGCTAGTTAACTGATGTCTAAATACAGACTTGAGTCTCTCATGTAGACTATTTGTGATGAGGAATACAAAGTTATCCTCACTCGGCCTTATTGCATGCAAACTACCTCTTTCACCCGATATTAGCCTAATTTGATGGCAAGTTGTTATTTAGAGCTTAGCCTGTGTTTTTTGTAGCGGCTAGTGATTGGCTACTTTGAGCTTCAGCAACCAAGATCCAACCACTCTAGTTCATAGCATCCAGGCTTGGATGGGCTAAAAATGCCCCAAAATGAGTGGTGGAAACCACTTTTAGCACTTGGAAGGTCCCAAGGTTTAGTCACATGGCCTATGAATGCCCACATGAGTAGTTCTCCTAAACATGACATGTTTTAGGTGCCTACAAATGCCCCTTTTTGGGATGCATTATGTGGAAAATACATAGTGCAGAGTAAAAACGTAGACTGCTATGTTTGTAGGGTGTATGATGATCATTGGTTTGATCAACGCTAGATGGCCCAACCATGCAAGGTGGCGCGCATCCCTAAATCATTGCTTCAACCTAATTGAAAGCTTAATTTTGCAAGAATATTGCACATGTTTACTTGCACTCATTCCTCAAATGCAATCGGGTAGCTTATATCACTATAATAGAACTGACCAGAGGAGAGCTACAAATTGGCATTTTATATTTTGCTTATGATCCCAGCAAATGGGGAAGTTCTATGATAGTTGCTTGCAATTATTTGTAGGATGAATGTGATCTTGATATGATTGAGTGATCTTTGGTTGACTTTGATTATGATTTTTTGAAGATTTGAACTACCCCCTCACACAACACATTGGTGAGGGAAGGGCAATGAACTAAGCGACAAGTCGCTTGACTAATGTGTCTAGTTTGGTTATTTTCTAGTATTTGTTCTTTTTGATGGGCAATCCTCCATCCAAGTGTGACTTCACTATTTTTTATAATCATTCATCCCTAACCCGGGGAGCGGTCCGGACATAGATAGCCTTCTTAGGGAGTTAGAATGAGCGATTCTATTTAGACTTGTGTTGAATCACTTGGCTCAGTGTTGTAATGTCATAAAGGAATTAAGATGATTCCATTGCACCCATGGAGCAGTCCGACCATCTTGGTCTTTTTTGGGATTGAGGGGGTGCATCATAATTCCAAAATGATTAATTTACCCCAAGTAGCCCTATGGTAACTCACCCATCTCACCGAATTGCATGGAGTGCAAATCGCTGCAACCACCGAGTTGATAGAGTAAGTAACTATATAGGAGACTTACTTGAGATTTTGTTTTTATGTGATTTTTTTGTCTTTTTGATCAGTATGATGTATATGAATCATCAAAATGTGCTTATTTGATTTTTTGCTATTCCTATTCGAAGGAATTTTCTTGTATTTGCCTGTGTTGTTGGTTGTTGTCAAATCCAATGAACCCCAAATGCCTATTTGTGTTCACTCTCAACCTTAGCATCCAAGAATTATGGGTCACTGATGACAGCAGTGGTCGAGGCTCAACTTGGAAATTATAAAAGCAACCTAGGATTTTGACTTTTCACTTTCTATATCTGTCAATTTGCTTTTCAGAGCTCTGGAGTGAAAGTGAATTCTTATGACTTGGAGAGCTCATCGATGAGGACCATGGCTGTGCGAGGAAAGGCATCTATGAGTGGAGGAGACAAAGCTTCTTAGGTACTCTTTGAAACCCTAACCCTGCTCATTTTTTAGTAAAAATTAACCACACTAAGTTATTGGTGAACGAACCTCACTAAACTTACTGGCAACAAACCAAACCTGTAGATAGGCTTATTTTAGTATTTGTTTTGGTGGTCTTACCCCCTTTTTGTTGTTTGCGATTTTTTTTATGTTTTTGACCTAGGGAATATGCATTTGTTGCATTGCTCATTGATCATTGCCACACAAAGTAGTCATTTTGGCTCACAGCTCGACCGCTGCCGATGGCAACGACCGATTCAAAACTCAACGGTTAAAATTTTGACTATTGGGATTTGGTCGCTACTAGCCCCAGCGGTCAATTTCTGGTCATTGTAGACGAGAGTGACCAGGAAACCTTAGGCAATTTTTTTGATTTTTTTGTATTTTGAGTTGATTAATTGATTTTTTTGAGTTTTTGAGTTGCTCTTCTAAAATTTGCTACATGATTAGGTGCTTTTATTCCTATTTCACTTAGACTTAGGATCATCTATCATTATTTCCATTGTTTTACATGTTCTATTGCATTTTATGCCTTAAATGCACTATAGTTACACCTTGATTTTTGTCCTTATATTCTTTCTGCTCGAGCTCGAGATCTGAAGCTCTTTCTTGACCTCCTGCCGCATATGGTTGATACGGACTAGGGATGGTTTAATACCCATAGATTACAATATGTGACTAATCTACCCCATATTATGTTAGATCAGACCTACATCATGGCCTTGGATCACCAATGGGATCCCAGGACTAATACCTTATACCTTCCTACTGGTGAGATGAATATCACATCGGAGGATGTATATAGGATTTTTTGGATTCCTTTTGATGGAGTGGCCATTGTTTCTTTGATTACTAAGTTTCACGAGGTAGTATTTTCTCGGGTGTTTGGGGGGCATGCTACGGCTGCCCTCAAGGACACAAAATTTGGTGGTGTGTCCATTTTGTGATGGTACAAGAAGAGGGTCTTTTCTGATAGGCATGCAGTATTGATGATGATCATCAGCAACATACTTCTCCTAGATTGCTCAGGTTTGAGGTTCCCTTGGAACCTCCTTGTGATGCTCCAAGATTTGGTGGATAGTATGGACCCTATCATATATGTATGGGGGAGCACTTTGCTAGTGCAGTGCTATAATTAGTTGTATGGCATCCATTTATGGGGTCATGCCAACATTACTTGTAGATTACTCCTACAGATATGGGTATGGGAGCATATCTGTGTAGATCATACCAGAGGGCTTTCCATAGAGATCTCAATGTAGTGCTATACCACCAGATGGTCTCAGGAGCACAAGAAGTGTAAGAGCTACCCTCATGTAGGGGAACTCACCCATTGAATTGCTTCTTTCACTAGGCTGTAGGCCCAAGATATCATATGGCATCCATGTCATGATTGTTCAACCTAGGATGATCCAACCAGATTTACAGCTAGGACAAGGTGCAAGCAGTGGATCATTGGCCATAAGGGCATCATAAAAGAGTATTTCTTCTACTCTCGCATCCTTCATTAGTATATATTATAGCAATATGTGCCACTCATCCTAGATCTATACAGGTGCCTCATAGCAGAGAGAGATCTTCATCCACCCCAAATCATAGATCTTACCGATGATGAGGATGCCCTAGCACTTGATGTAGGTGTTTATGGGGGAGTCACAGATGCTTTTACACAGTGGTGGGGGATTAATTATGGCATGGTGATGGTAGCCTAGGCCACGAGGATGATGACGATGATGGAGACACAGATATAGCAGGGCAGAGAGTCTAACCCAGGATTGAGGGATGGGGCCAACCAACTGAGCAGGTGGTAGTAGAGGAGTAGGAGTCTCCTAAGGAGGAGGAGGAGTTGGATCTCGAGGAGATAGATTCTCCTCTTAGGGCATAGTTGCATGAGGTAGAGGTTGATCTCCAGTCAACTAAGATCCAGGTACAATAGTGAGATGCCACGATAGCATAGTGAGATGCCACCATAGCACAGCTCATGACGTAGATACAGATATTATAGTATTTTATCGGGAGTGGTGCTACTAGGATGCATATTGTGGATGCTCCTTATATAGAGGTTGAGCTCCAATAGGTCAAGATCTAGGTATAGAAATGAGATGCCACTATAGCAGAGCTCACGATATAGATATAGGCTTTATAGGTTGCTTCCGAGAGTGCTACTACTAGGGCGTAGATTGTTGCTGCTCCTCCTATATCACAAGGCCCTGTTGAGAAGCAACACACCCCCATTGAAAAATAATTTTCCATCCTTTGAAAACATTAAGCTTTCATTTTGCAGTAGGGACCCTCTTGATGATTTTCAGGTTTTAATTCCAATTTTTACTTGCCTCTTTCTTCTTCAAGTTTTTTCTGTTTCTTTATCCAAGTTTTCTTGCATTTTGGCTTTGTTATCTCAGACTTCACTTTTTACATGCTAGAATCATTCATGGATAAAGAAAGTCTTACACCGGTATGAGAAAAATGCAGAAAACAGATAGATAAATTCATTGGAAATCAAAACTTTCCTTTTTTGGAAGTGTTGCGATATCGCGACACTTCCATTTTTGGAAATGTCGCGATATCACGACGGGTTTTAGAAAATCGGCTAAGTCAGAAAAACGTAGCGATATCATGACACTTCCATTTTTGGAAATGTCACGATATCGCGATACTTCCATTTTTGAAAATGTTGTGATATCGCTACTATTTTGGAGAGATAAAGCCCGATCATACGGAACGTCGCGATTTCGCGACATGTCGTGAAATCGCGACAAGTTTTGGAGAGAGAAGGCAAGTTGTACGGAACATCACGATTTCATGACATGTCACGAAATCGCGACAAGTTTGAGGGAAAAATCGACTAAGGCATGAAAGGGGTCGCGATTTCGTGACATGTCGCGAAATTGTGACATGTCACGTTTTCACGACGGATGGAGGCAGAAGGAAGCAAGTCAAGAAGCGGGTCACAATTTCACGACATGTCATGAAATCACGACATTTTTGACAAGGAGATCCCGGGGCGTACGGACTGTCACGATTTCGTGACATGTCGTGAAATCGCGACAGGTCCAAGGTCAGCAAGCAAGAAGTCTGGAAAGAGAAGTTAAATCAAAAACGACTAAGGCATTAAGAGTGTAGCGAAATCGCGACTGGCGAAAGAAGCCCGGGTTGTACGGACTGTCACGATTTCGCAACATGTCACGAAATTGCGACAGGTCCAAGGTCAGCAAGGGGCAAGAAGAGAAATTGCCAGGAAGACAAAGATAAGTGCAAATTAATCGAAGACGGCCATATAGAAAGAAAAGACGTCGGGAATTGCTGTCTCATCCAAATTTTTACAGATCTGTCCGCAAAGAGATTTTACGGTGACTAAGCTGCTGCCCATAGTGGAATATGTCGAGAATTGGCCGAAAAGTGGAAATATCTGCACACAGTTACCGAAATTTGCCGATGAAGGCATTTAATGAAAATTTATGGCAGAATTAATAGTTTGCAGAGATTTTCAGCTCAGGGATGGCTTTGCGGAGATAAAATGTCAGAGAAGTGGTGACTCATCCAGATCACCCGAGGGAATTAATGAAGACATTTATTCACGGTTGCGGGTGAATGCAAGTGGCATTCGAATTCTATCTTCTCCATTTATGGCAAGTGACTGCACTGAGTTGCAGAATGGTTAAGTTTTGTCCGAGCTTTGTTTTAAATGGCTTTATATTGTAAAACCCGGGTCCTAGGGTTTAAGGTGATAAGATTTAGGGTTTGAGAGCAAGATATTTTTGAAAAGATCAGGATCTGTCCTGAGTCTATAAATACAGCTTCTAAATGTAATCGCGGGAGGCGAAGACTTAGAAATAAAAGGCTATTGAAGCAATTTCTTGCAAATTCTGTGAAATATTTTATTTCTGGACTTGGAGTTGATGTGCTTTTGTTTTCTGTGATAGCATGGCCAGGAGCCTAATCTTTTGCAGATTGTGATAAGTTCATTTTCTTTTGTTATCCATTTCATTAAAGTTTATTAAATATATGCTATGAATATGTGTTATCAAGATTAAATATGTTGTTAGGCTTCATTTGTTCTATTGTATGCTAGGGAAAATTACAGATTTAAGGTTCAAGTTTGTTCTAATTGCTCTGTCCTCACTATGCGAGCTAGGCTACCGGTGAAAGATATCAATTTTAACCGACTTCCCTTCGGTTTATAATTTTCTGTTAGACCTGTTCCATCTCTGCCTTATGCTCTTAGTTGAAAGTGATCTTAGAAAACTGGACACTTTCTTCTTTGATTTATTCTATTGTGAAGCTGATAGTATAGATAAAATTGGTAGTTTTGTTTTACAGTTAAAGTTTGATAAACTTCTCTTTCTGCCTTACCCTACCCTCTCTTTGTTTTACCGTGAAATGATCCATTTTTATTTTCTTTATTTGTCTTTTATTTAAATCTGCTGACCCATGAGAGCTAGATCAAAGAATCAATTTTAAATCTGATTGTCAACAAGTGACAACTTCTGAACATTACTGAGCAAGTTCATTGAGCCCGTTGTAAGGTAAGAAATAGTCCATATTGAAAACTATTCCAGAAGCGAAAAAGAGTGAATTGACATTCGACCCGACTCTGTAACTCACACCTTGGATAACCAGCTAGATCCTAAAGTGAGTGGGATTTATCCCGTATAAGTGTTATCAGAGTTTTGTGCTCATTCTTCACAGGGTGTGTATGAAAGTCGGACCAACATTTAAAAATGGCGCTAGAAGGAGGGCCTTTTGAACTCCGTTCAAGTATTGTAAGTTGTATGTGCTGAGTCTGGTATTTTATCTTTTGAATCCTTTTCCCTCCTCTTTGGCTCTTTTAAATTTTGTTGTTTGAGTTTTTGCCTGAACAGCGGGACTTAACACCAACATTTAAAAATGGCCCAGTGAGCTCCGGTCAGTATTGTAAATTGTCAGTACAGTTTTTAAAATTGCCAGAAGAGAAGACCTCAAGTTCAGTACTCTGTTAAGAACTGTAAGTTTGTAAGTGCTTGTGAAAAGCTGGATTCTACGTATAGGGTAACAAGGTCCCACCCTAGAGCCGGAGAGCTCCTTGTCCCTGAATTAGAAACTCCGAGAAGAAGTGGCCTCAGAAGGGCCAAGTCTCTGTCAGAAACAGTTTTATCACCGCTGATAGTTACTCCAACCACAACTCAGAATATCACAGTCAGCCAAGTAGTAATGGCAAATTGGTTGGGCTCCACTGCTTTGAATATTTCGGGTATTGCCCATGACCTGCCCAGAAATCTGAAAAGATATCTCCCTAGATATAAACATGATGGGACAAGAACTACAGAAGAACATTTGGTTGCATTCAAGAATGCTTTGAAATTATTAAATGTACAGCATGAGGATGTTGCCTGTAGACTATTCCCGTTCACTCTCCAGGAGGGAGCTTATGATTGGTTTCTAAACCTCACTAATGATTCTGTCACCAGCTGGAATGACTTAGAAAAAGTTTTTGTGTCACAGTTCGGTGAAGTGATAGATCCTAGTATATTGTACCAGCAATTTTTTGGCATCAAGAGAGAATTAAGTGAATCTATCAGATCCTATAATGTTAGATTCCAGAAAGCTTATGGTAGACTTACTGGGTATTATGTACCGAATGCTGACCTGGCATTAGAGATTTTTAGAAACTCTCTGGATCCGATGACCTCTGTCTTTTTGAAGAGAGATCCCACTGTTACTAATTTGACAGAAGCTTATAAAGAAGCTTTGATTCTGGAAAGACAGTTGGGACCCCAGCCTTTAAATGCTCAGCAAATTCCTCTGATTACACAAGCTGCCCCTGTGTTCAATCCTATTCCACATCAGATGATGCTGCCAGTTTGTCAGACTTTACCATCAGCAAATCCATTGGCTGTAGCACCTGTTGAGAATGTACAGAACCCAGGCAAAGAGGCTGACAATGCAAGAGTGGAAGAAGTCTCAAAGATTGTTCAAAAGTTGGCAAATGATTTCTTGAGTTTTAAAAGGCAAGTTTCTACTGGGGACAACTCCAACAGATATTCATATCAACCAAACAGATTCAACAGGCCCCCATATGAACCTAATAAAGATTACAAGGGTAAAGGCCATGATGTGAACATTTGTGATTTAGCTCTGCCCAACTGGTGCAGAATACATGCCACTTCACAGCATGGGGAGTTGGATTGTCTAGAATTTTGTAATGCATTTGAAGCTTTGTCTGGAGATTTGATCTCCCCTAAAAATCAAAGAACTGCTGATGGCCCAAGTTCATCCGGCCACAGTGCAGCTATGGTCCTGGATTCTTTCACTTTCCCGGATGAATCTGAGAATGTAGTTGAAATGCCTATGGATGAGGTGCAGGCTTTCCAGCAGTATAGAAGAGATAATTACAACCTGAGGAACAGGAATCCGGAGCCTAATACTACATCAACCCCTCCGGACAACTCTCACAATGTTCCTCCCGACCCCTCTCCAAGCAATAATCCATCTCCACCAAAGGGAGGGAATTTGAGAGGACCTGATGCTTTTGTCCCTCCACTTAACAAAGGATATAACATAGTGGAGGATATGAAAAATATTAAGGCCAACATTACTCTACATGAGTTGGCACAGATTTCAGAGCAGAGAGACAATCTGATAAAAACATACTCTGGCCCCGCTACTAAACCTGTGGACAAAGGAAAGAAAATAGCACATGCCAATCTAGCCATGTACAAAGAAAAAATTGAAGTTCCCCCCTTTTTACTGACTGTCCGTATTTTTGGGAAGAACTTACATAATTGTTTGGTAGATTCAGGTGCATCTGCAAATGTTATGCCTTTGGCCATTTGTCAGCAGTTGGGTCTGACCCCAATGAAGTCTGAAAGGAGAGTTGTCCAATTGGACAAATCAGAGGTTAAAGTTGTTGGAGAGCTTCAAAATATTCATATCCAATTAGCATCTGAGCCAAGGGCTCAACATAAAATTGAAATTCAGGTTGTGGATATCCCTGTGGGGTACGGGATGCTGTTGAGTAGAGATTGGTCGAGATCTCTGAACGGATACTTGGCAACAGATTTTTCACACATGTGGTTGCCATGGAAAGGAGTGGCAAATCAATTACGGGTTGAAAGAGAACCCAGGTACAAGCATACAATCACAGAGTACAATGCAGAGAATGAAACTGTAAATATTGCAGAGGTAGATATTGGAGTCTACAATTTAACAACTGGGCAAAATAACAAGTTTAATAAAGCCCATCCTGTACATACTAATGAAGTCTGGACACTTCATGTGGATGGAGCTAGATCTAAACAGGGTTCTGGAACAGGGGCAGTCCTCAAAGGGCCTGAAAGTCAGACATATTTTATGTCTTACCGCCTACAGTTCCCTTGTACAAATAATTTAGCAGAGTATGAAGCTCTGATTTTAGGTTTGAAATTTGCTTTGGATAGAAGTGTGAGAAATATTCAAGTTTTCACTGATTCAGAATTGGTGGCAAATCAAGTCAAGGGTAAATTCCAGTGTAAAGCATCTTATTTAAAAGGATACAAACATCGGGCTTGGGATCTTGTAGAAGATTTTGATGCATTTAATCTGACACATATACCCAGAGAGCAGAATTCACATGCAGATGTCTTGGCTTCTTCAGTCGCAAGTTTAAAGCCATTGGAAGAATTTAAATGGAACAAGTTTTCAATTGAGTTAGTCCCTTGTCCTTCAGTTCCAAACAATATAGATAATTTTCAGGTTTTCTCTGATGATCAACAGATTGTAAACTTTTTGCAGAGTACTAACACATTTGAGAATGCTATAATTGATGAGGGCCAAAGAGATACCCTACTGGAACAGTTAGATGATGACAGGGGAATAATGAGGTTGAAAGACAACAGAATTCCAAAAGGCATGGTGGAGCTGGAGCGGCTCTTTGATGTTGACAAAATCAAGCAAAAGGTGAATTCTGAGGATTATGTGGGTGCCACAGACAGTGAGACTGAAAATTTGAACATAGGGATCGAAGAAGATCCCAGGCACATCAAGTTGGCTAAGAACTGTGATCCAGAAATAAAAAGAAGTATGATTGATTTTCTTCACAGGTCCAAGGATGTCATGGCCTGGTCATACAAAGACTTAAAGGTATTTGATCCGAAAGTTTACACTCACATTATACCTTTAAAAGAATTTTGCAAGCCTTTCCGGCAAAAACAGAGGCATGTCAATGCTCTTTTGGAGCCCCTCATCCAGAAAGAGGTAGAAAAACTCTTGAGTGCAGCCATTATTTTTCCCATCAGGCATTCTACTTGGGTGGCCAATCTGGTGCCAGTCAGGAAGAAAAATGGAGAGATCCGCTCGTGTGTGGATTTTAGAAATTTAAACAAGGCATCTGAGAAAGATAACTACCCTCTGCCCTCTATGGATGAAGTCTTGCAGATTGTCAATGGTTCAGAGATGATGTCTTTCCTGGATGGTTTCTCAGGGTATAATCAGATATTGGTTGAGAAGGAAGACAGAATGAAGACTGCTTTCACAACTAAGTGGGGAACTTTTGCTTACAAGAGGATGCCATTTGGATTAATAAATGCCGGAGCTACATTTCAAAGAGCAATGGATCATGCCTTCAAGGGGCTTATGGGTAAATGTATTGTTGTTTACATGGATGATTTAACAGTCTTCTCTAAATCTCGGTTTGACCATGTAAAACACTTGGAGTCTGTGTTTAATAAATGCAGGGAGTTTGGCATTTCTTTGAATCCGAAGAAGTGCATTTTTGGTGTAACAGAAGGAAAGCTCCTTGGGCACTTGGTCACAAAAGATGGCATTTCTATGGATCCGGGCAGAGTTGAAGCCATATCCGGCATACCATTTCCCAACTCCAAGAAAGAGTTGAGGTCCTTCTTTGGAAAAATTAACTTTGTCAGGAAGTTCATCTCCGGTTTTGCAGAGATAGTCAAGCCAATGAATGACATGCTAAAGCAAACTGCTCAGATTGTCTGGACCACAGAAGCTAAGACTGCTTTCCAAGAAATCAAGACAGCCATAAAACAAGCACCAGTTTTGGTAAGCCCAGATTTCAGTGCAGATTTTTATCTGTACACTTTCTCTTCTGAACATACACTTGCTGCAGTTCTGACCCAACGGAGAGAAACCGGAGAACATCCAATTGCTTTCAAGAGTACCAATTTGAAGGGGGCTGAGCTGAAATATTCTCGTTTAGACAAACAAGCTTATGCCTTGGTAAGAGCGGTTAAGCAGTTCAGGCACTATATATTAAGAAGCAGAATTCATGCTATAGTTCCAGACCCAGCTGTTAAATACCTTCTAAGTCAGAATGAATTGGGTGAATTGAGGGGTAATTGGGTTACAAGGCTGCAAGAGTATGACTTAGAGATTCGGCCTGCTAAATTGATCAGAGGACTTGGTTTGTCCCGACACATTGCCGAAGTACCTGTACGGGAAGAAGTTAATCAGTTAAATTCTAAATCTGATGACTGGTATGGGGATATTACTCATCTGCTGCAATTTGGAATTTGCCCGTCTCACTTGAACAGAACCCAAAGGAGAGCATTAAAACTGAAAGCTGCTCATTATCTCCTCAAAGCAGGTAATTTGTACAGAGAGAATTATTCTGGCATTTTCTTGAGATGCATTTCTCCGAGTGAAGTCAATGAAGTCATGTCCAGTTTTCATGAAAAGTTAGGGGCAGGGCATTCATCAGGATCTGCTATTGCACATAAAATATTGAGAGCAGGCTATTATTGGCCTACACTATTTAAAGATGCACATCAGCATGTAAGAACCTGCCATCAGTGCCAAACTTTTGCAGCCAAAGAGGCCAACCGGGCTCTACCATTGCAACCTGTTGTAATAAATAAACCTTTCATGCAATGGGGACTTGATTTTGTGGGAGTGATTAATCCAAATTCTTCAGTAGGGCATAAGTATGTTCTGACAGCTACTGATTACTGCACAAGATGGGTTGAAGCAGTAGCCACCACAAGAAGTATAGCTCATGAAGTCATTGAATTTCTAGAGTCAAATGTCATAACTAGGTTTGGGGTTCCTCTGAATTTGGTGTGTGATAATGGACCAGCCTTCCAATCATTGGAGTTTGCAGAATGGGCATACCAGATGGGGATAGTTATCAGATTCTCATCCAACTATTATCCCCAAGGCAATGGACTGGCTGAGTCCACAAACAAGAATTTAATGAATGCCATCAATAAATCTGCAACGAATAAACCCAGGCAGTGGCATACATTATTGAAATATGCACTTTGGGCTGACCGGATAAAATATAAAGTGGCTCTTAAAAC
Organism: Wollemia nobilis; assembly: GCA_028583015.1. NCBI lineage: Eukaryota > Viridiplantae > Streptophyta > Pinopsida > Araucariales > Araucariaceae > Wollemia > Wollemia nobilis. The sequence goes on along the minus strand of JAQPPZ010002189.1, from coordinate 854,877 downwards.
TTCTCCTTTTGCTTTGTTGTATGGTACCCAACCAATTGTTCCCATCTCTCCGAATTTACCTACTTACCAATTTGTCTTAGACTATTTTGAGGATCAAGATGATGCAGAGGCTCGTGTTTTAGATCTAACTAACTTGCAGGATGAAAGACTCCAAGCCCTGGAACACTTCAATCGGCACCAAGAAACCGTCAAGCGGTGGTTTGACAAGAGGGCCAAAGTGAAAGCTTTCAGATTGGCAGACTTGGTGCTTCTATGGGACAAGGCCCATGAGAAGAAGGGTAAGCATACAAAGTTGCAGCCACTGTGGATAGGCCCCTACCAGATTGCTGAGATTCTGGGTAACAATGCATTTCGATTACAAGACCTTGATGGTAATTTTTTGGACCTCCCTGTTAATGGTCAATACTTAAAACATTATTTCTCGGCTGTTCCATCCAATGTATCATTTGAATGAGTCATAAAGAAGTTGTAACATGTGTATACATTGTAAATAGCTCTGCAGCTGCCTATACAGTTTTAGTTTTAGTTTACCTTTCATGTCTGTACAGTTGTTTAGTTTAGTTTACTTTTAATGTCTGTACAGTTGTTTAGTTTAGTTTACTTTCATGTCTGTGCAGTTGTTTTAATTTTAGCTTAGTTGCTTGTACAGTTTTTAGTTTTTTTTTTTTGTTCTTTTGTTTTATTTAATCCTAATTGTCTCATGCGCTTTTAGTCTTGCCTTGAATTTGTATATTTTGTGTCCTTTGTAAATAACCCTGCAGTTTTGTTTTCTTTGCTCTGTACAGTTTTATTTTAAAGTCTGTGCAGTTTTTATTTTATTTTGTTTTAGAGGTCTGTACTTATCCTTGGAAGTCTGTACAAAGTTCTTTGGCTTCTAAAAATTTTGTTCTTTAACCTTTGCCTGAGCATCATGAAAAAGTCAGCCTTCTAAAAGATTGTTCCATTCTGAGTCCAGAATCCGGTGTTCATTTTCATAATTGTGAGATAGTCTGTTTGAACTGAACAGTGGAACTATTTTTTTAGTCAGAACAACAGTGGAAGGATGATTGGATTTTGTGTCTTGCTTGCCACGGTTGTTTTAATTATAAAGAAACTGCTATGTTTGTTTGGTTGGAGAAACTCCCGGGGAATCCAAGAAAAGTTGGTTATGAGAGGGGACTATGATTCATGTAATTATTTGAGTATCCACAAAGGCTATCAGTGCCCAGGCTGAAGCAGTTCCAGATTGATGAAATATTAAAAGAAAATTGTTATTCTTTCTAAGGCTTTTTAGATGTTGATGTATTTCAAAAGAAAGAGATGTAAGTTGAATTGGCACTCTGTTATTTTCAATATATATATATAAAAAAAAAAAGGAGAGATAAAAAAAAAAGAAAAAAGAGAGTTGTATAATGAAAGAGACAGCCAAGAATTCAAAGGATGTTTTATTTCCACCAAGTTGTAGATTCTACTTCACAGTTGTAAATTTGGGTCGTGTAAATCTAAAGGGTAACTCTGTCGGGGCTGTAAAAGGCTAAACTAGTAAACAGAGCTCTACTCGGTTTCCCCTTTTTACAATCTAGAAAAGCTGATCAATCCAGAGTTCAACATTCGATCCAGTCATTCTTGAAGAAAGTTTCATACACTTGTAATTGCACCTCAGAAATCTTCCTTAAGTAATTCAGCCTAGTATGTCCTTGGGAAATTTTAACAACTATCAGTTAGTAGTCAATTTATTGTGAAGAATGTCTGTGGCAAGGCAAGATACATGGTCTATGTTGTTTTGAAACTAGAGTCCTGGGTTCTAAAATAATGCTACTATTTTACCCACAGATATCGCCATTTGTTGAGAAGCAACACACCCCCACTGAAAAATGAATTTCCATCCTTTGAAAACATTGAGCTTTCATTTTTGCAGTAGGGACCCTCTTGATGATTTTCAGGTTTTAATTCCAGATTTTTACTTGCCTCTTTCTTCTTCAAGTTTTGCCTGTGTCAAAGTATCCAAGTTTTCTTGCATTCTGGCTTTGTTATCTCAGACTTCACTTTTTACATGCTAGAATCATTCATGGATAAAGAAAATCTTACACCCGTACGAAAAAAATGCAGAAAACAGATAGATAAATTCATTGAAAATCAAAACTTTCCTTTTTTGGAAGTGTCGCGATATCGCGACACTTCCATTTTTGGAAATGTAAACGAGGGTTTTTGAAAATCGGCTAAGTCAGAAATGCGTAGCGATATCGCGACACTTTCCAAATTTGGAAATGTCGCGATATCGCTACCGTTTAGGAGAGAGAAAGCCCGATCGTACGAAACGTCGCGATTTCGCGACATGTCATGAAATCGTGACAAGTTTTGGAGAGAGAAGGCAAGTCGTACGGAACGTCGCGATTTCGCGACATGTCGCAAGAAGGAGAAAAGAAGGAGAAAGGTGGATTGGACATGTGGAAATCGTGACATGTCATGTTTTCAGATAGATGGAGAGAGAAGGAAAATGCTAAGTCAAGAAGGGTCCCGATTTCGTGACATGTCATGAAATCGTGACGTTTTGCAAGGAGAGCCGAGGCGTACGGACGATCACGATTTCGTGACATGTCACGAAATCGTGACGGTCAAGGCAAAGAGGAGAGAAGGAAAAAAAAATGACTAAGGAAAGGGTGAGAACGTGAGTAAGGGAGAAAGGTCATAATTTGCGACATGTCGCGAAATCGTGAATGTAGGGGTGAGGTGAAAGTGAGAAAAAGTGGCTAAGGCAAGAAAGGGTCGCGATTTTGCGACATGTCACGAAATCGCGACGTGTCGCGTTTGTGGTCGAAGGAAGAAAAGTGGCTAAGGAAGAAAGGGTCATGATTTGCGACATGTCACGAAATCGTGACGTGTTGCGTAGAGTGAGCAAAAGTGGCTAAGGCAAGAAAGCGTCACGATTTTGTGACATGTCACGAAATCGTGACGTGTCGCAGTATCGTGGCTGCGAGTGAGCAAAAGTGGCTAAGGCAAGAAAGCGTCACGATTTCGTGACATGTCACGAAATCGTGACGTGTCGCAGTATCGCGGCTGCGAGTGAGCAAAAGTGGCTAAGGCAAGAAAGGGGTCGCGATTTTGTGACATGTCGCATTTTCACTGGCTAGAAGCAGAAAGTCGCCGAAGGGGGCAAAGGGGTCACGATTTCGCGACATGTCACGAAATCGCGACATGTCGCGTTTTCGCGGCTTGAAAGCGGAAAGGTTGCACGGTGCTGGGGAGGTCACGATTTCGCGACATGTCACGAAATCGTGACATGTCGCATTTTCGCGGCCTAGGCAACAAAGGGCCTGAAAGTGCAAAATAGCTGCGGGAAGCGCCACGTGTCAGCGACACGTGTCAGAACACGAATAGAGCCGACATGCAAATGAACTTTAGGGTTTCATTTTAATATTTAAAAGTTCTGATTTAATTTTATTAAAGTACTAATCTAATCTTTTGTCCTTTTTTTTGCAGGAGACCATCTGGCACTTGCATGACAGCGGAGAAATTGCCAGGAAGACAAAGATAAGTGCAAATTAATCGAAGACGGCCATATAGAAAGAAAAGACGTCGAGAATTGCTGTCTCATCCAAATTTTTATAGATCTGTCCGCAAAGAGATTTTACGGTGACTAAGCTGCTGCCCATAGTGGAATATGTCGAGAATTGGCCGAAAAGTGGAAATATCTGCACACAGTTACCGAAATTTGCCGACGAAGGCATTTAATGAAAATTTATGGCAGAATTAATAGTTTGTAGAGATTTTCAGCTCAGGGATGGCTTTGCGGAGATAAAATGTCAGAGAAGTGGTGACTCATCCAGATCACCCGAGGGAATTAATGAAGACATTTATTCACGGTTGCGGGTGAATGCAAGTGGCATTCGAATTCTATCTTCTCCATTTATGGCAAGTGACTGCACTGAGTTGCAGAATGGTTAAGTTTTGTCCGAGCTTTGTTTTAAATGGCTTTATATTGTAAAACCCGGGTCCTAGGGTTTAAGGTGATAAGATTTAGGGTTTGAGAGCAAGATATTTTTGAAAAGATCAGGATCTGTCCTGAGTCTATAAATACAACTTCTAAATGTAATCGCAGGAGGCGGAGACTTAGAAATAAAAGGCTATTGAAGCAATTTCTTGCAAATTCTATGAAATATTTTATTTCTGGACTTGGAGTTGATGTGCTTTTGTTTTCTGTGATAGCATGGCCAGGAGCCTAATCTTTTGCAGATTGTGATAAGTTCATTTTCTTTTGTTATCCGTTTCATTAAAGTTTATTAAATATATGTTGTGAATCTGTGTTATCAAGATTAAATATGTTGTTAGGCTTCATTTGTTCTATTGTATGCTAGGGAAAATTATAGATTTAAGGTTCAAGTTTGTTCTAATTGCTCTGTCCTCACTGTGCGAGCTACGCTACCGGTGAAAGATATCAATTTTAACCGACTTCCCTTCGGTTTATAATTTTCTGTTAGACCTGTTCCATCTCTGCCTTATGCTCTTAGTTGAAAGTGATCTTAGAAAACTGGACACTTTCTTCTTTGATTTGTTCTGTTGTGAAGCTGATAGTATAGATAAAATTGGTAGTTTTGTTTTACGGTTAAGTTTGATAAACTTCTCTTTCTGCCTTACCTTACCCTCTTTGTTTTACCGTGAAATGATCCATTTTTATTTTCTTTATTTGTCTTTTATTTAAATCTGTGACCCATAAGAGCTAGATCAAAGAATTAATTTTAAATCCGATTGTCAACAAGTGACAACTTCCGAACATTACTAAGCAAGTTCATTGAGCCCGTTGTAAGGTAAGAAACAGTCCATATTGAAAACTATTCCAGAAGCGGAAAAGAGTGAATTGACATTCGACCCGACTCTGTAACTCACACCTTGGATAACCGACTAGATCCTAAAGTGAGTGGGATTTATCCCGTATAAGTGTTATCAGAGTTTTGTGCTCATTCTTCACAGGGTGTGTATGAAAGTCAGACCAACAGGCCTTATAGGAGTAGATCCAGGGGTAGAGACTAGGTGTCTGTATTGCTTGTTGTACGAGTGTGATGCACAAATATCTGATAATGTAGCCTACATTATCGCTCTCTTGTGACAGATCAGGAGGCTAGGATCCATTCCTAGGGAGAGGCTAGGTGCAGGTGGATCATAGGTTAGTAGGCACTCTACCTCGAGGTAGTCTTCATTCAGGCCGAGCTAGAGGACTCAGGACCATGTAGAGAGACCAAGGACTTCACACCATTCTTCTTGAGATCCATCCATAGGGGTCGGTGACCCAGGGGGCACAGGCCCGGTTTGATTCATGATGTACTTTGGCTCTTATTTTTGAGGTCAAATGACCTACATGACTGTAGCCTATGGGCATTTTGTACATCTATGTATTTGACACACACATTTATATGAGATCTTTACATTATGATTCATTATGTGTATCCTTTATTGCTTATGTTTATGTTTCATTTGTGTGATGCGATTATGGTGTTATGATGAGTTGATGTATGTGTTAGATGATATGTGATATTTATTATGATATATATGTTTAGATGGATGCTTATATAGATGTTTTGATTATTGTGAAATGATATGATGTATCATTTAGTGATGGATTTATGATTGTGTGCATAGATGGATTATGATGTATGCATATGTGGATGCTTATGGGGTTTTACATGTTTTGATTATGGCTATATGATGTGGTGCATATGGATATTGCCTATATGAATTGCTTACCACTTTATGATGTAATGCATGTGGATGCAATGATTATGATTTTAGATGTAAATGGACGAGTTATGAACTATGTATTTGTGGATGCAATGTTATTGTTAAATGCATGTTTAATTTTTGCTTTAGTTGTATGCATTCAACTTGTGTTATGTCATGGTAAATGCAATGTGTGTAATGCATTATCTACATGGTTTTTGGTCTAATGTACATGAACCTATATGCTTCAATCATAAGGAATGCATATGATATGAGTTTCACAATCTAATGGGTGACACCACAAAAATTATATTAGTCATGAATGTAAATAATCACTCTTATCACAAGACTTAATAATTTAAGCATCCATGTGTGAAATATAATGGCATGGAATTTATGTATTTTCTTGATAAGATTTCGTAATTAAAAAGTTTCAAAATAGTCAATGGCCATGTAAATATCATTTCTGACATTTACCCGATATATAACCTACTTTGTTAACACCCTTTAATTCACCAAACCTCATAAATAAAATTGATGATATGGTCGATGATATGATTTGTTGCTATGTAGAAATTTTTGAGGTATTTCTCGAGACTCAAACATGCTAGTTACCCTATCAAAAGTTGTGTACTGACCATACAAGACTTTTGAAAAGAAAGGCTTTCATCATGGACCTAGATATTCATTATCCCTATGTGTGCAAATGGATATGTTTAGATAGAACTCAAGCATTTCCTCCAATGTCAGGTGGGATTATTTCAGCCCATTACTAAGATCAGGGATCCTCAAGCGTTCATCTGATCCTATATTGGACTTAGTTGGACTATAACACTAGGCAACATTGGGTTACCCACAGCTAGCTCATCCACATGCAAACATTGGTCTATACTCACTGGTTAGTTTTGTTTTATTTATTTATTTATTTTTTTTTTGAGCAAGGGATTTTGAATATGGAGTGACGAGAATCACTGTTATGTGTGCCTTTTGATGTGTGCACTGTAGGATGTCAAATTTTAGTGTTTTGACGTTTTGCAAATGTTTGATGTTTTTGCAACTTTTGAGAACTTGGGATTCATGGGGAATTGGGTAGGGAGGATGCTTGTCCTTTTGCCAACTCTCAACATTCCTAAGGTCATTCGCACAGGGGGATAAGCAAGATAGTCGTTTCAATTATGGTAACCGGGATTACGGTGCAAGTTTCATCCTTCATCCACACAACTTAGGACTTATTTTATGTGTGTTAATTTGTGTTGGGATGCTACGTACCAAGGTGGGATCCAAGTAAAACTTTCCCGTGTAAAATCTGCTTAACTGTGTATAGTTTTGGCTAGAAATTTAAAGACATTTGAATGACGAAAACCCTATATACATTAGGAGACAACTGACTATGCTAAAATAAAAGGGTGATATGCTGGATGTATGCGTGTATGAAAATGGAGTTGATGTGGAAATGATGGAATTGCCAAATAATGACTGTCTATGGTGCTTTTGACTTGTATGACCTATCGAAGTATGCAATGTATGGATGCGATTCTTAATGTAACCTATATTTTTGTATTTTGATTTTTATGAGAATGCATGGAATTGAAATGCAATTGTTTTTGTAATTTTGATTGTTGATTGTTTTTATGAGTATGCATGGAATTGAAATGCAATTGTTTTGGTAATTTTGATTGTTTTTATGAGTATGCATGGAATTGAAATGCAATTGTTTTTGTAATTTTGATTTTTTTACGAGTATGCATGCAATTGTTTTTTTGTGATTTGGATTTTTGTGTTGTTTTTGTTGATTTTTGAATATGTATTTTGACCAAGCAGTTATGGTAACGCTTGTAGCATTTGGTGTTGACCAAAGGGTTTATAGATACCTTTGGGGCATTTAGGGTTGACCAAGCGATTATGATAATCCTTGGAGCTGTTGTGGTTGACCAAGAGATTGCGATAATCCTTGGAGCTTTTTGGGATGACCAAGCGATTGCGATAATCCTTGGAGCTTTTGGGATGACCAAGCAATTGCGATAATCCTTGGAGATTTTGGGGTTGACCAAGAGATTGCGATAATCCTTGGAGATTTTTGGGATGACCAAGCGATTGCGATAATCCTTGGAGCTTTTTGGGATGACCAAGCAATTACGATAATCCTTGGAGCTTTTGGGATGACCAAGTGATTGTGATAATCCTTGGATATTTTGGTTTGACCAAAGGGTTTATGGACACCTTTGGAGCGTTTGGTGTAACCCACTAGTTGTTTAGGGAATAGAGGTACCCCCAGCTTGATGATCTATGTGCATCGGATCTAGCTCTATAGGAATTGGCATGAATGGATCGGCCTTATGCACGGATAGGAGGGCAGGGTCTGCCCTCGGCACTGATGGTGCTATGATATCTTTGGGTGGAAGTTGCTCGCAATCTTCCCAAAGGAGCGGAATCAACATTTGATGCCAATGGTCTGGGTCTATGCACCACTCATACCCTAGTATTATGCCTAGTTGTGCCATCAATTCATCATGGGTTACAGGGTGATTGTGTCATCGTGCATGATTAAGATATTCCATCTCAGTTTCATCTTCGTAATCATTGTCAATGATCCAAAGGCCCTCGTTGGCCCCGATAGCTATCTGCGACATGCTAAGCTCGTTTGGCTCGAGCAGATTGACATGGTCCCGATGGGGTTGTTTTACGCTTTGCGGGGGGGCCAAATTTTTTGGCAATGGAACAGGCTCGATGGGAGCCTCCAAAGGGAGTAATGTTAGGAGAATTTTGTGATGCTCATCCATGGGGACCACCTATGAATTAGTGCTATCAAACATGAACGGGTCCCCTGGTGCTATTGCATATGCTAACTCATCTTTGGCGAGAGAGTCAGGCTCATCAGAATCTGGTGATTCTGAGATATGGAAGACCTCGTCATTAGGTAGCTCTACAACTAGGGGTTGATCCTCTTTGAGAGGAGTTTTGCATGAGTTGGGCATTTGGGACCCCGAAATCTTGATCTCTATCGACTCTAAGTGCTTTGGCAGCGCATTGCTTGTATCGGGGGATTTGAGCTCCTCCTGTTTGATTTGTTCCCGTTGCAAGTTATGGGAAACTTGATGCCTATGGAGGGGTGACAGGATAGCACCCCCCATGCCTTGGTATGGCATTTCATACCGTTGTTCTTCTCACTCAGGTTCCTCAGAGGCTTCTTGAAGAATTTTTGGGGGTGGCCCATGAACCTGGGTGGGTGCCTGAAGAAGGCGCCCGTCATTGGTCTTAGGATTGGCCTCCCGCTCAAGTCTAGGAGGTGTCGAAGGCAATGTTTGATAAGGTCGTAGAGACCTGTCTTGCACCCAGTTGTGTCTCTCATAATGTTCTGTCTTATGCGTGTGAGGGGTTGGAGTCTTCACCTACATAGTGTGTTGTAACAAATCATCCTCTTGGTGCGGAAGGCACTCTTGATTTAAAAGATATTGTTGCTCTAACTGTTTTTTTTCTAGCTCAAGTAGTGTGAGTTGCATCCGGCGTGCAATATGCTTGGTAGATTCTAAGATATTTGGTCCTACCGTCTCATGTCTAGAAGGTCTAGATGCCTCTCCTAGATATCTATCCCGATCATGGTGATCCGAGATCTCTATAGGCTGCCTCCCTCTATTGGGGGTAGCAGCACTCCCCCGAGGCTTTGTCCTCAGTAGGTGATCCTGATAGCTAGCAATTGCGGAGGCGTATTGCTTCCTCGATGTATATTGCTCTTGAGGAAGGTAAGGGTTTTCCTTGTGCTCTCTTTCATAAGTGAAAAAGTAACGGGCGGAGTTGGCTCGCCCCGCCTGAGGAGCCTTGTGCTCTGTATTTGTCCTTGTAGTCCTGACAACTAGAGGGGGTGAAGGAGGGATAGTGTAATCATGTGGTTCCTCCCGTCGAACCCTATGTTGACCTAGCGCTTCATCGTGCGATGACCAATCATAGCGAGCATCTAAGGGAGATCTCCTACGGATGTACACCTCATGGGAGGGTGTGTGTTGGGTGCTATGCTGAACATGAGTGCCCCTAAAAGAGGTACCCCTCTAGTCCCTTTTTGTTAAGGTGTGTAGGGGACTGCCTTGTGTGTTAGGTCACCAAGGTGGTATGACCAAATCTTGGGGACTATAACGGATGTGACTTGTGCCTCCTTGGAAATTCTCCACAGCATCTTCCCATGAGTGGGCTTGACTGCGGGTGAGCACCATGACGATGTCTCTCTAAAAATCCTAAAAATTGAAATGAGTCAGATGGGGCCCAAAATTGGGGTGCGCATCCCTCTTACCATAGATAAGCCATAAATAGAGTTTCAAGTCCTAAATCTAAATACATTAGGAGATATTGACCTCCGAAGAGCTCAAAAAGCGTAAAAAAAAAAGTTATCAATTTTAAAACCTAATTTTGGGGCACTAGATGATGGAATTTGGCCTTGAAAACTGACTTTTTTGGACAAATACAACTCAATAGAGTCATATTTGTTTAAAACTATCCCAACTAACTCCCTGTAAAATTTCAAGTCAATCGGAGCTACGGTTGAGAAGTTATGGCCCTGGCAAGATGCACTAAAATTTAGGGAAAAATATAAAATTTCCCATATTTTTTTGGATGCTCCTGCATCACTTAGGGGCACCTTCAGGGTGCTTTTGGGTTGACCAAAGGGTTCATGGACACCTTTGGGGCATTTTGGGGTGACCAAGTGATTGCGGGAATCCTTGGAGCTTTTGGAGCGAGTGACAAAATGCGTAGATTTTTATCTTTGTTTATGATTTTTTTGATTTTTGATTTTTTTTGTCTAAACAGAAAATAGCATACACACACAAGCAATGATTATCTATTTTAAATATTAATAGTGTTCCCTAAATCTGGTTTAGTGTGTTTTTGTTGTTTGTTTTGTTTTTTTTGAAAATTTTGTGAAACGTTTAAATGCAATTATGAAGGCTCTTATGACTCCCAAAATGGTCGCCCCTTCAATATACCATTGTCGGACCGATATACCAACCTCTCTATATACCCGCCCTTACATGAGGGAGACTATAGGTATGTGAGAGCAGATGATACGTGGAACATAGGCGGTACGGAAGGGGAATCACTCTGTTTATGACACCTACCATAGAAGACTTATCCTCGTGTGCTGGGAATCACCCCAAGCTACACTCGGTTAGCTTTCGTTAGGATTTACGTCTAGCAACAGTCGCGATCGAGGTAATGGATGCAATATCTCAAGCCAAAGTGATAATGGAATCCACCTTTGGTCTTGCTCAAGGGTTGGGGTTTTATGACCAACGCCTTGGTTTAAAATACCACGTGATGTGTGGGGTTCGTTTTAATTTTGCAAAATTGAAACAGGCAAACGAAAAGAAATCTTTCCCTAAGCCATACAAAACTGAAAACCAAAAAATAGAAAAACAAAAATTTGACAGAAGCTGTAAAAACCCCTACCTCTTCTCTGCCTAATCGGATTTTTCTGATTTTCTATGAAAATTACACAAAATTATACTCGTCCCTGGGTGAGGCGAATATCAGAACTGTAATCGTCACAGGGTGAAAGGAATAGTTTATTCGTCCCAGGGAGGAATGAATACCAATTTTGTAATCGTCACTTACAGAGACGAATAACAGTCCGATGTTGAAAAATAGGTACCTATAAAAAAACAAGCAATTTTAAATTAGTAATTTAACCTAAAAAAAATAGAGGACAGAAGTCCCACCGTGATCGCCATTGAGAGCACGAGATTTTGAAAACAAAAAGGATAAACTAAAAATGCAATGTAAACGAAACTAAAATAATGCTTAAACCCTATGTTATTGAAAATTGCATAAAAAGGAAGAACATGAACACAAGATATTAAAGCAATATAAAAATCGGCCCTTTTATTGATATGCTTTGCAAATTCGTGTTACAATGCATCTCCTTCCTTTTTATGGGATAGGAGCGTTAAATATTGCTCTTTTACAACTCATTCCAGAATTCCTTCTTTCGCGTGCCCACATATAATATGGGCGAACTAAAACGTCATCGTCGCTTGCGTTGATAAAGGTCGATTCCTCGATGCTCCTCCAATGCTGCAAATCTGCGTTCAAAGAAACAAACAAAGAATCAGTAGCACCTGTGTATGAAAAATAAAAGATAAATCTAACTATGATTGAAATGAATCTAAATGAAATGAAGGCTTGACAAAAGCATAAACATGAAACTAGCTAAATACTATAAAAGAAATAAAGCGGGGGGTGCCCGAAGGCAAACCACCCGCAGTGAAACTTTGCTTCGACACCAATCCGCTTAGGATGGGTCCGAAACCTGATGTGATGTGTTGTCGGAAAATTGGTAGAATATTGTGGTCAAAAAATCGATGTTGGTTCTTGATTCATGCTTTCAAAAGTCACCCAATAACCTCTCTTTCGATTAAGAGATTATGGATGTTGAAAACACAAATCGCAAGTAAATGAATTAGTAGCACTTCGTCGCTCAAAATGCTCCTGCTCGGTATATATTTTGGGTGAGGAAACTCACCATTTTATAGACCCAAGGGGTCTCTTTGAATTAACATGCAAAAGTGTTTCTCTACATGAATGCTTTTTGTGTGAAGAGAAGACTTCTTCTTGATTAAGGGCTTCTTAACTACCTCTGTGCATGTCTTTGTATGTTTTAGAAAAGCTCACTTGCACTCCCATGCAATGAAGGGATAGCTAAGTGGCAAATTTGAGTTGTCTTAAAAAGCTCACTCCCATTCCTATGCAGTGAAGGGAGAGTCAATTGGCAGACATGAGTTGTCAAAAGAACTCACTCGCACTCCTATGCCATGTAAGAAAAGCTAAGTGGCAGTTCTGAGTTGTCATGCGCCGAGGTCTGACTTTTTGCTGGTCAAACCTGATATTCGCTCCACCCAGGAGCGAGAGCGAATTGAAAATTCGTATTCGTTCCACCCAGGAGCGAGCGCGAATTAAAAATCCGTATTCGTTCCACCCAAGAATGAGTGCAAATTGAAAATCCGTATTCGTCCCTGGGTGAGATGAATATGGGGCAGAGTGCCTAAAAGGTGCCAAAATGGTGTCTAATATTCTAAAGCTGCTATGTGAGTGGTTAGAACCACTGTTTTAACCTCTGGGGCTTCCCTAGGGGCTATTTGTGTCAATACAATCAGCGCTTGTTGTCACATAATCGGATTGGTGTTGTTTTGGTGTCTACAGATAGATATATCATCATGCGTAAGGATACCACCATTGCCCAGTTGGTTGTACACAAAACTTGTATTGGGGATCTCCTTCTGGTTTTGTACAATGCTAAGAATTCCAAGGATTCAAGCTCAATTTCCTTCTTTTTTTAATTTTATTCGAGATACTTGCTCATACTTAATGATGAAAATCACTATTTATTTTTTATTGATTTTTCTCTTAAGTGAGGGAGTTATGTATGGATGATAATCACTTTTTTGTTTTAACTTTGACTTTTGCTTGATTTTGGGATTTTGCTTATTTTAATGAAGGCAATGGATTTATGTAGTGATGATAATCACTTGTTTCTAGGTAGGGCAAAACTTGTCCTTTTACCAACTCTCAGCACCTTTGAACCGGTCACATAGGGGGATAAGCAAGGAAGACCCTTTTTGCTTAAGGTAACCTAGACCACTTTTGCAGCTTTTATCTTTCCCATGTACCAACTAGGATTTTATTGTTTTTAATTAGTGATGGGCTTCTAAATAATGCTAGGCACTATCACCACTAGACCTTACCCTCTACTAATCCATATGGCTTTCCACAAAAGCTGATAAGACCACTAGATATGGTTGAATACCCAAAAACTCTTAGCATGTTCCTTATAGCAACCAAAACCGGTTGTGTTGAGAAACACAATTACACACATGGATGAATGGGTGAAGATGGATTTGAGTATTTGTGGTTGTGATACAAACTGTGGCATCATTTGTGATATTGCGATCATAACCTATCATAATGCAAATGCAATGGATGGGGATGTTTAATGCAATGCAACTATATGGATGCAGATGTAAGATGTAAATGTTTTTGTATTTTTTATTTTTGCAGTATTTTTGTATTTTTTATTATTTTGTATTATTTTTGTGCTTTTGATTATTTTGTATTGTTTTTGCATTTTTTATTATTTTGACCAAAGGGCTTATTGTGCCTTTGGGGCTTTTAGGTTTTGACCAAGCGGTAGGCAGATATCCTTGGAGCATTTTGATTGACTTTGACCAAGTGGCTTGGATACCCTTGGAGCATTTTGTTGAGGTGACCAAGTGGTATGAAGATACCCCTGGAGAATTTTTGATTGATTTTGACCAAGCGACTTAGATACCCTTGGAGCATTTTGATTTAGAATTTTTACCAAGCGGCATAAAGATACCCTTGGAGCATTTTTTTTTTGAATCTTTTATGTTTTTTTATGATTTATTTGTAATTTTAATGCTTTGTATTGTTTTTGTATTTTATGACATATTTGAATGTTTTTTTATATTATGTATAAAATGCCTTCAAATAAATGATATTGAGAGGCTCAGGCTCTTCAACACCATCCAATGATGTGAGGTGATATGCTCCAAGCCCAACCCTTTTTGGGATTATTTATGGGCCTATCCAATTTTCTATAAACTTGTCTCGTAGGTGTGGCAACATATTTGAGTTTTGCTGGTTTTCTTTGAGCACAAGATCCCCAACTTTGAATTCTCTTAAGTGGACTTTACTATTGTAAGCTCGTGTAAGGCAACCCTGATAAATGTGGAGATGATCCAAGGCATTGAATCTACATTCATCAAGAAGTGTTAATTTATCAAGGCAGCCTTACCGTGCGGTGTCATCATTTATGAAGTCCTTCAATGCTATGCACAGGGTTGGAATTTCCAACTCTAGGGTCATGATGGGTTGAGCGCCATATACAAGTTAAAACGGTGTTACCCCAGTGGGCATCTACACACTAGTCCTATATACCCATAATGCCAAAGGCAATTGTAGATGCCAATCCTTATGATTATCTTTCACCGTCTTCCTCAAGATGGAGACTATTATTTTGTTTGAGGCTTTTGCTTACCCATTTGCTTTCGGATAATAGGGTGTTGAAAAACTATGCTAAATATGGTATTTTTTCATCAAAGCATGCATGTTTTTGTTCTTGAAAGATTGCCCATTATCCAATATTATTTTTGAAGGGACCCCACAGTGACTTATGATATTGTGGAGTATAAACTTCGCAATCCTTGGTCCATTTGTCGATGTCAAGGGGATCGCTTCAACCCATTTGGTGAAATACTCAGTGGCCGTAATGATAAACGTATGTTGGCCTAAGGATGGGGGTGAGATCTTCCCAACTAAGTCTAGTCCCCACTACGAGAAGGGCCATGCTACCTGGATGGGTTGAAAGACTTGGGATGGCAAGTGTGTGAGGTTTGTGTGATGTTGGCATTTAATGCATTTCTTGACATACTCACAATAGTATTTTTCCATAGTGGGCCAATAGTAGCCCATTCTTAAGATGCACTTAACGATATCCATGACACTAAAATGACCGCCACACGTACCATCGTGAGCCTGTGAAATTGCCCAGGATGCTTCCTGCAGCTCAAGGTAATTGAGGAGCATTCCATCATAACCTCATCTATAAAGGATCTCTCCCAATAAGATGTACCTTTTTGCCTCTTGTTTAAATGTTCATCTTTATAAATGTGATAGGCCTTGTGGTACCATTCCAAGCTTTAGGAAATCTCATAACTGGGAAAAAAAATCCTGATAAGCCACTGCTTCTATAGAAAAGATGACTTGTCTCTCCTTTATTTCGGAGCTTGTGAATACAGATTGAGAAACAACCCTATGGTGAATGGTTGTGCCACACTCCTCATGACCTTGAGAGATCAAAGACCCCCAAGGTGCCATTTATAATAAATATCTAGCTCTGAAGGACCAATCCTGATTTGGTTTGATATTGATCATGTTGACTTATTCTCTATTATCAAAATCCTCACGTTGTATTTCTGAGTGCAAGAGCACTTTAACATGAATGGTTGTGAAATGTATAGATGGATTCTAAGGGATTAAATATCCCAAGGAAGCCATGGTATCCATGAATCTATTTGATGTATGATGGATTGCCTTGATGTCATACCATTCCAACCAAGCTAGGTACATGTCAACAAGTTCCTTGTATGATTTTAGGATTGGGCATCAGCATTGAAACAAACCCTTGACTTGATTAACTATGATCAAGGAGTCACCAAATATACTCAATATTTTAATACCCATTGCGATGGTTGTTTGAAGTCCTAAGATCAGGGCCTTATACTCGGTGTTATTTTTTATGCAAGGGAAGTCTAGTTTGAATGATAATGGCAATGGAGCACCCTACGATGTGATAAAAATAATCCCTAATCCACCCCCTTGCTCACACTTTCAACCATCGAAGAACAATGCCATGTCTCTTTCTTTCTCAAGTTTTTCAAGTTTCGGTAGATTTGATAATGCAAAGACTACATCATTGGGTAATTCTATGGTGAGAGGATTGCTATATTGAAGAGGTGCCTCTGCTAATTGATCAACTATGAATTGTCCCTTTATGGACTTATGGATTATGAACTCCAACTCAAATTTTGTCAATAGCATGATCCATTTTGTAGTACGCGTATTGTCTTGTTCATCATGTACTGCAAAGGATTTTTTTGGATATGACGTAGGTCGTATGACTCAATATGTAGTGACGTATCTTTTTTATCACAAAGACCACTACCAAACACAAATTTTCTATGTACGCATACCCTAGCTCATAACTCAACAAGGTGCGACTGATGTAATATACAGCTTGCTCTTTGTCTTGTGCATTCTTTTGGGCCAACATGGTGCCCAAAGCAAAATTAGTAGTCGATATGCATAGTAAAAATGGTACATTTGGCCTTGGTGAAGCCAACACTAGTGGTGTTTCCAAGTAAGTTTTGATCTTTGCAAAGGCTTGTTGGCACTCTTCATCCCAATGAAAAGGGACTCCTTTGCATAGCAACCGATTCATGGGCTGAAATTTATCTGATAATTGAGCAATAAATCATTTAATGGATGCTACCTTGCCTTGTAGGCTTCTTAACTCCCTAATGTTGGTAGGGGCATCCATTTCCAATATAGCCTTTACCTTTGCAGGATCAACTTCAATTCCTCTTTTAGAGATGATGAACCCCAAGAGCTTACAAGAAGTTACGCCAAACACGCACTTCTTAGGATTCAATCTGATGTTGTGCTCAAAGAGGCGATCAAAGACTTTTATAAGGATTTCAGCATGCTCTTGCCGCAATAAAGACTTGGCCAGTAAGTCATCAATGTAGTCCTATAATATTTTATGCATATAATCATGAAATATGTATGTCATGGCCCATTGATATATGGCACCAGCATTCTTTAGGCCAAATGGCATCACCTTGTAATAGAACATTCCCCATAGAGTAATAAAAGCGGTTTTGTGCTATTCTTTGGGTTTAATTCTAATTTGATTGTAACCAGAAAAACCATCCATTAGGGAGAGCATCTCATGACCTGCAGTAGCATCAAAAAGAGCATCTATTTTTGGCAATGGGAATAAATTCTTTGGAGTTTCCCTATTCAAGTATCTGAATTCTATGAAAATATAGACTCTTCTTTCAGGTTTTCCCATGGGCACCATGTTTGAGACCCATTCAGTATATTCGATAGGAACAATAAAAATCACATCCAAAAATTTTTGTAACTCGTTCTTCACCATCAAAGTGATGGTTGGATGCATTTTCCTTATCTTTTTCTTGACTAGATTCTTCATGGGATCCAATGAAAGGTTGTGAACAACTAACTTTGGATCAAGCCCTAGCATATCTTTGTAGGTCCAAGAAAAAAGGTTTGGCCTCTCCTTGAGGATATGGATTATGATGGCTTGTTCCTTTGGAGATAGAATTTCTTCAAAATTGTACCTCGAAAGTCACTTCTATGGCCATATGCGACCCATCCTCTAGCTAGTGAGGCTTGGGTATTAAATGAATGTCATCGGTGGGATTTATAGGTCCTACTGACTCAAGATCCAAACCATCATGGAATACATCATATGCACAGCCTAATGCAAAATGAAAAGGTTGTAACATCTCTTTACTAGGGAAAAGATCCTCAGGATCTATAGGAAAATTAGCGCGATCCTAATCAATAACATATATATCAATATACAATGGTTTAGTAGGATCTACTGGGTTTTGAAGTGGAATGGTCAAGTCAATGGAGATTGTGTTGATGGATGGTATGAAATATCCAGGACCACATGGGTGAAATCTTATCTCAGAGGTTTTCCCTCCATAATAATGATGAGGCTTTTGTAGAAAAGGAATCTTCAGATCTGGCCCATGAGCAGGCTGAATAATAGGATCATTGGGTTCCAAGAGCTCTCTTAATGTAGGTGGAGGGGGATTGATCACATGGTAAATGGCATTTAAGTTTATAGGTATTCCCAAAAATAGCAAGCCAAGATCTATGGCATGAAGTTCCACTTCTCTTTCCACCAACATGTTGACTTGTCAAAAGTTTCAAGGCCCAATATAAGCAATCTCAGTCTCATCTTCATAGTCATCATCGCTTATAAAAAAACCATTGGTATTGGTATGTGGCCCTAATACAAGGGGTACATGTCTTGGCCCTAAGTAGGCCATCTCTGTCTCATCCTCATATTCTTTGTCACTTATGAAGATGTTATTTGCATTAGTCTCTTACCCCAAGCTATGGTACCACTTCCTTGGTCCTAGGTAGGCTCTTTCTATTGAGTCCTCTGACTCATAGCCACTTTAGTCCAATATGTATCCACTCTCATTGTGGTTGGACCAGGTAAGGCTTTGTAAATAGCGAGGCCCATGATAGGCTGAGCTTGCCTGTACTTCATCATTGCTTATCCCATATACATTTTCTTCTCACTCTTCATCCCATAAGATGCAACCTATAGGGGTGACGTCAATTGAGAAGTTTGGATGATAAATCTTAGGTGGTGGTATGTTTACTACGACAACTTATGTGTTGATCAGATTTCTTGTACTTGGTGGGTGATAAGGAATAAAATAAATGTATTGTCCTAACCCCAAGCTTAATCTATCCAAGGATACTGCTAAAGAGTCATATTGACCTCTTATGTGGTAGCCTAACCCAAACTTATCAATGGGAAGCTGGTATTGTGGCTTGCATGGATGCCTACGCCCCTGCTCATATATACCAAGACCGTAGCCATGCCAATGGTAACGTTCAAAGTAGCTTAGAGTAAACTCAATATTAGAGAGGTAATAAACATTAACAGTGAATAGTTCATCATTGTCCTTTTCTATGTTTGAAGACTCATGGGTGTAGTCCAAGCCATCATAGATAAAGTTGGTTTGGTTGGGAGGGATTCCAAGCAGAACCATTGTTTCCACTAGTGGTCTTAGGTCTTTTTGCCATACCATGTCTTGTGCAGACTCAATGATGGGCGTGAATGTTAAGTTTTGTACAAGGTACTCTCCTATCCCTGTACTTGCCAAGTGTATCGTTGCATGTGATGTGGATGACCCTACAGACGACACTGGGGAAGCGGGTTCTAGTATTTCCTCAGCTTGATCCTGGAGATCTTATTATTCCATGGGACTTGGGATTTTCACAATGGCTATAGTTAGAAATTCCTTGGGATTTTCTTCCTCAATAAAGGGTGCTTTTAACTTATGATTGTCTTTAGGTTTATACTTTTATGGTCTCTTAGAAGCATTAGTTGTTTTGGATGCAAGAGGAGGTGTTGATGTGGATGGGTCTTTTCATACCCCTTTGTCTCTGTCATCTAGTTGCATAGTTGGAGATGAAGGTCCTACATACAGGTGGGTGGAAGGAATCACAAAATATCTTGGAAGATCCACTTGATGGACATATTTGAATGGCTCTTCATCAACTAGAACTACATAGACTTTGTCATCGTGCACATACTTGACACATTGGTGTAAAATTGAAGGTACACACTTCATATCTCTTTTCTAGGGACATCCTAGGAGGATATTGTATTGCATGGCCCCTTCCAAGACATGACACATCATAGGGATGGTCTTATACCCCACTTGATGGGTAATACTATCATTCCCATAGTAGAGCATAAAGCATCATTGAAATCTCTTAATGTGTAGGCTCCTGGAATGATATTGTATTTGGGGATATTAAGGTGCCCTATTGTTGTCGTCATGATGATGTTGATTGATGAACCTGTATCGATCAAGATCCGCTTAAAAGGTAAATCATTTTCTGAAGCAAAAATGTGTAGTGGAGGGTCTGGTATGGTAGTAGATACTATCTTAATCTCATGATCATAAAATTGAATTACAGGTTCTTGGCATTATTTTACTTGTCCTACAAAATGATTCAATGCATTCAAATCTTGTGGTTGGAGCTCAATTGATCTCAAAATCTCCATCAAAGTCTCCCTGTGCTTTGGGGACTGTTGTATGAGCTCATATATAGATAGCTTAGTTAGAGTTGTTTGTAAGTTTTGTTATAGTCTACTCCGAACAATTACCACAGGTCAGGTTGGTGGACCTGGAAGGTTATTTTACCCCTACCCATGCCTAGGTATAGCTAGTACATTAATAGGAGCTACAGGAGGTTGTGGTTGACCATATCATCTCGTTGCTATGTTGACAATTTCAACCATCCCAATGCATCCATGGTTAGGTGTATCGATTCAGACCTGATTGACTTGGGCACCTTGCCCTCTAGGGACCTCATTGTTTGGCAGTAAGTTTTTGTATATGCCCATATCTCTTTTATTAGGAGCCAATGGGTTTTCAACTTTAATTTCTCCTACTTCAATCATATTTTGCACCTAGTTCTTGAAATCCATGCATACTTCAATGTCATACCTTGATATTCTGTGATAAGGGCAAAACTAATCTTCCCTATATCCTTTTGACTTAGGATGGTTGGGATCTAAAAGAGGTATATCAAGAAATTTGATCTTCCTTGCCTCACTCAATTGGTTGATAATTGATTGCATTGACTATGACATAGGTGTAAAATATCAAGGTGGCTTGCGTTCTTTGTTTTACCTCTGGTTGTTTTTTTTATCGTATTTTGTTGGTGGGGGTTGTGCTTGATATTTCTAGGGTTGCTGCACATCCCCATCCTTAGGTGCATCCAATACTACTTGATTAACTGGAGTAGGGTTTGCCTACATCTACTTGTATTTGTCATTCTTTCCATTTTTGTTCCACTCCTTCTTGGTTCGAAGCTTGATGGTTCCCTCATCTGCTTTCATGTCCTCAATGAGTTTGGCCTGTGCCAAGGCTTACTCAAACAAAGGATATTGTTGAAGTTTTAACATGAGGGAAATGTGTTTAGAACAACTCTTGGTGAACATGCAGATGATTTCTTCTGTGGGTATGGAGAATGATAACTTTACCATGACTTTTCTCCATATATCCCAATAATCCATTACTAGCTCATCATCATAGTGTTTTAATTTGGCTAGGTCTGAAAGTTTCACCTTCTTCTTAGCACCAAAGGAGAAACATTTTAGGAAAGTATTTACTAGTTGTTCAAAAGTGGATATCTTATGCTTGGGAAGCTGGTTGAACCATTGGGTGGCAACCCTCAAAAATGTCATAATAAAAGTTCTTAGCATAATAGCATCATTGTCTTCAAGATGAAAACATGAATTGATGAAATTGGTAACATGCTCTTGTGCATCCTCTTCGCCCTTGAATTTTTCTAACCTAGGAATCTCGAAGTGCTTAGGATATGCAGGGCTAGGAACTGATGGGAGCAATGGATGGTTGTGTATTTTACTCATTGTTGGTTGGTTCCCAGCCATATCTTGCTTCTCAAAGGACTTCATATTTTTAGTGAGTGCCTAGAATGCCTTTGAGACAAGGAGTTCCTCTTCTTGTAGGCCCACTCACGGTGGTAATGGAGGTAACCCTTTATCCACTTGACTTGTTCTATTCTCTTCCCTCCTATGAGGGGATTCAGGATGTGTTTGATCCTGATCTACCATGTTTACCCTTACCCCACAAGTTTGATTTTGTTCATGATTTGAGTGGCAGTTTGGTTGTGGGTTGTCTTCTTGCCTAGTGCACCCATATTTTGGTGAGTTAGCATGTTTATCTCTCTGATGGTCATCACCATCTACCTATAAATTGATACGAGCTAGCTGCTCAGCTTGTTCTATTAAATGTTGCTCATGTTGGTGTAAGAGTCTTTCTCTTTGTTTTTCATGCTTGAGAGCATCCACTAGCTCTTGCTCTTTGTGCAATGCATTTTTTAAGCATCACATGTAGTTATATTGAACCATTAAAGAAGACTCATGTTTGTTTGATTTTGTTCTTGTGGTTCTAATTCACAGATTCCTTGAGGTGGTTTTTATTGTTTCTTTGCTCTTGCTAGATAATGTGACTTGTTCAGTGTGTTGATAAGTTCCTCTATACTCTATATGTATACTATGGGGTCATTTTGAAGCATTATAAGTAACACTTTGTGAACTTCCATATGCAGAATTTTCTGTGGCTATGGTTCTGGGAGTTGGACTTGAATGAAACTAATCCAACTCATCTAACTATCTTATTTTCCATGGCTGATCCTGTGGGGTGCCATTTACTCCAATGAGGTCATAATCTATTGGCACCCTTCCTCTTGTGTGAAAGGTATCTTTAGTTTGGTGCCTATGACTGGATGTAGCTCTAGTTTCATGCCCCTCAATGGGAAGATCTATTATGAGTGTCCCATGTGAAGTTTGAGATGTTGTGACTCTCGTGTGTCCTTTTGGTGATGAAGGCTTTTTGGCCCCACTATTCCTTTGTGAGTATGGAAGTGGGAAAACCTCGTCATCCCTATGTTAATAATGGGATCTAGATCCCCTCTCATATCTATGATAAGAGGAAGCCCTTGAAACCTCCTCATGTCTTTTATAAATTTTTGTGTGTCTAGAGGAGGGTCTTGAGGCCTCCTTGCATCTCCATGATGAAGGAGGCCTTGGAACCTCATTGTGTTTAGGTTATTTTTTCCATGATGTGTCTCCCTAACTGGGGTTTCTTGAGGAGAACCCCCATGGGTTGAGTTATCACCTCTTAGGCCCATGGATTTGCATCCCATGATCTAATGAGTAGGTGTTTAAATGTTACTGAGACTTTGCCTATGGGTATGTGTTGCTTAAAATTCTGCCTCGGTATTGGGCCAAGGATGCTTACTTCTAGTTTTAACCATTGTGTTTACAAATTAATCTATTGTGTTGCAATTAAAGATAATCAAACAATATCGAGCAAGTGTTTATCTTGATTATCAATTTATGTGTTCCCTAAACTATGTGTTGCATTCTGATGTGTTGTTGTTCTTGTTTTCTTGCTCTTGTTTTGTATTTATAATGAGGAGACTCATCCATAGTGGGAATCAAGAACACTCATGCAAAATGTGATTTTCCCAAAAATAGACTAGGGTACACCGCTTAAATCTTAATGGGGGGTTCACCTAGCTCTTCCACTTTGAACCAATGATTGTTCCAATAGTGGGAGATAGCTTGAACACGAGTAACTTAGTACCACTATAAATAAGTGCCTTATTCCATTCTAGGAAAATCTAGGGGGCAAGCTGGTGGAAGGAGATGAATACCAATGTCACCAAACTGAATTGAGGGTTGGTGATGAAATCCAACTCCCTAATGTTTAAAACATGTGTGTGTGTGTGGGGTTAATTTTAAATTTGCATAAAATAAAATGCATCATACAAAAAAAATACAGCTTTCTTATATGCCTAATACAAATTACGTTTCAATTTTCAAAAAGATGCATAAACTAATATGAGTTTCATGAACACACTCTATTTTATGTAGATATGGCCTTTAGCAGGGCCTCAAAGCAAGAAAACTGATCTAACCAAAAAGCGTGCACCCATCTACTGTATTATATCATATTCATTCATTCAAAGCATAAAATAATGACAAGATTGCATAGATTCAACAAAATAAGTGTTTCTTGTATTAATAATTGCAAAGAATCCCAATTACAATCATGCCCCTCTTAGGGTCACCCAAATGATGATACAATTAATACAATGCCAAAGCCCTCAATAGGGTAGGCGCACTAATGTTGCTTTTCAACTAGTCACAAACTGCTCTAGGGTGGAGTTGCCCTCTTCTTCGCGTTGAGGAAGGAACTTGATGGTTGAATCTCCTTCGAATCTGTTCCCTACGATCAAGAAACAACATAAAAGTGTCAAAAATATAGGCAACCTCTCATGATGAGGCCCTTTTAGGAAAAATGCATAAAGATACCATTAAGCATGTATAATCAAGAAAGCGTGAAAAGCACTTCTAAACTATGTTAATTGGATCAAGATTTATGGAATTGCATAAAGAAAGATAACAACTACACTATGCATGGACCAATTATGTGAAATAAAGCATGAAAGTGCATAAAGAATCCATTAATGTCCTATTTGATGCTTAACACAAAGAAACTATTCTAACCTAATTCTATCGGTCAAAAATCTGCTAAACTACAATTGAACCATGGAAATAGCTAAACTAAGCTAACTAGCTGGATATAAATGAAAAAGGTAAGGTGGTGATACCTCTGCTGCAAATCGTAGCTCTGGTGAGCGGTCTGCACTATAAACCATGGTTGAAAGCCATGGTTAGCAATATGATAGGTTTACCCTCAATTTCAAGGGTAGTGGGCTTGACCTCCTTGTCCAAATTGATGTTCAATGGTCACCTTCGGTGTCCTCAGACTGATTTGGTGGTTGATTCACTGTGAAGGGCCTTCGTTTGCTCGAATATGCACTTCTTGGCTCTCCTAGGCTCCTAGGGCATCCATAATGCAATTCATCATGAATCTTGGCAAGTAGGTAGGGGATAAGTGCAATAGCTCTCTCTTAGTATACTCGGTTGAGTGTACAATTTGATAGGGCTTCACTGCTCAAATATCCAATGCTCTCTCTAATAGTTTACCCTAATTTTGAGGGGTACTTATAGGACTACCCAAGGGCTAGGGGTGGCTTCATGGAGAAGCCAAGATCAAGAAGGGGTGGTTAGGATAGTTGGATTGGAAGCTTTCATCCTCTAACCACCATCTTCTAGATCAAATGGTCATTCAAACCGATTTGGCTCGGATGAAGGCCAACTGAACTTTAGTTAAGACCGTAGGTTACAATTATGGTCTAGACTATAAACCGTAGGTCTCAACCATGGTTCAGCCTATAAACCATAGGTCTAGGCTATGGTTCAGACTGATTAGGCCAAGGAGCCCAAATTGAGTGGTTAGAACCACTGCTCTATCTTGGAGTCTATCCAAGATCCTCCATATGGTCTTGTAGCATGTCCATATGAGTAGTCGCCCTCGACATGACGTATTTTAGGTGTCTACAGATGCCCCTTTTGAGATGCATTGTGAGATCGAACAATGCTGAGCAAAAATATACCTCCTAAAATGATGTCGAAGGTTCTATGATGATCATTAGTCAGGATCAACATTAGATGCCTCTTGTCCACAAAAGGATGTGCATCCTAGAATCATTGCTTCCAACTAGGTGAAAGGCTTACATTTGAAAAGCTTGCACTTCTCATCTCATTCGGTAGCATTGATGCATTCCATAGGTAGCTTAGGCCCATAGATCCAAAGGAGAAGAGCTACAAACAAATTACATATTTGCTATTTACCCCAAGCAAAGGGGTAAGCTTATGATAGTTGTTGACAATGATTCGCAAGGATGAACACAATTTTGACAAGATCAAGGGATCTACGATCTTAGGGATCTTCTATTGATTTTGATTATGATTTGATATTATGACTACCCCCTCAAGCGATGAGTCGATGAGGGTAATGACAATGATTAAAGCGACGATGTCACTTGACCACCATGGATGATCTGAACAAATTTAGATTTGAGCATATTAATGCCTTGGCTAGGCCTAGTTCAGCTTTTGATTCCAACTATTAATAGTAATTGCACATTTCTATCCCATGGAGCAATCGGGCTACAATAGCCATCTTAGGGAATCAAAATGATACAAATCCAATTAGATTTGTGTTGAATCAAATTATCGATGATTTGCTGAAAGATGTCATAGGAGACATGACATGAAACGCCTCGTTCCCATGGAGAAGTCCAACCTCGAAGGCCTTCTTAGGGATTGAAAAGAAGCATATCAGATCAATGATGACAATTTTACCCCAAATGTCCTTATGGTAATTTACTCATCTTGTCGGATTGCATGGATCGCAAGTCACTACAACCACCAAGTGTATAGGGTAAATTACTGAATACGAGGCGCATTTGGTGTTTTTAATTATTTGATTTTTTTGTTAATTTTGATTTTTTGAATTGATCCTGGTGCTTGAACATCACCAAATTTGCAATATTGATTGCTCTTTTTGAAAATTTGATCCAATGGGAATCATTAATTTACCTTTTTAGACCTTCCCATGATGGGATTTGACTAAATTTGCTACCAGTTGCAAACCATGGCTAGGGTCTATGGTTCCCAATTGTAATTTTGGGAATCATGGCTAGGGCCTGTGGTCCATGTGAATAAGAAAAGCTTATAAAAGGCTCAATTTTCAAATTTCTTTCATTATTCCTTGACAATGACTTGGCAATTTGAGAGCTCTGATAGTGACAATTGACCTGACCCTATCAAACTTTACACCTACACCCTACACACCGCACGATGGCAGAGCATGGGCAAGCTTCTTCTAGCCAAGGTAGAGGTGAGGGCAAGGTAATTCGAAACCAAGACCTCGCATCCATTACTAATAAAATTAACCTCATTAAGAAATGGGCTAATTGAACCTAATTAAACTACTGGTAATGAACCTCATGCTAGATTAGGCTAGTTTAGGTATTATTTTTTTATTTTTTTTTTTTTAGCCATGGAAATGACCCAGGCAAGATCTCAGTTGGAGACCGTAGGTACCATGGGTTCCAATTGATCAATTGGGGATCGTAGCTGCCAACTATGGTCCACATTTAAAATCCCAATGATCAATTTTTGACCGCATGCGGACCGTAGGGTTGACCCACGGTTCATAAACTTTAGGAAAAATTTATCAAATTTTTAATTTTTCTAAGGTTTAATAGGCAAATAATGTCATTTAATGCATTTTTGACTTGTCTAAGTGACATTTTTAATTTTTATGACTGCATGATGACATGTTTTTGTACTTTTATCAGTTTTTAGATGTTTTTGATGATTTTTAGGTCATTTTTAAATGTTTTTGCTTGTTTTTAGTTAGCTTTTTCCTTATATTATGCTTTTTATTTTAGAGGTTGACCTCTAGAGCTCATGAGCCCGACATCCTTAAGACTCTTCATGGAGAGCTCACTCTCAGGGAGCGGAGATGGTTTGGAGCCATCGACTTTGGCTACGTCCTGGATCTACCCATGATTAGGGTGGATCAAGCTTACTTGACTACATTGGCCCGACGCTGGAATGCGTGGACCAACACATTTCACCTACCTATAGGTGAAATGATTATGACCTTAGAGGATGTCTATAGGATCTTCAGGATCCCCATTGATGGTGAGGCCATCATCTCTTCTACTTCTGGGGCCAAAGGGCCCATTTTTGATGCTATCTTTGATGATCGGAGCTAGGAGGCTCAGCGTAGTATCGATCATGGAGGAGTCCATATCGGATACTGGTAGGGGAAGAACATCTTCTCTATGTGTGAGGTCATTTTTATGCACCTGGTGGTGCAAGTTGTTCTTCTAGACTCCTCGAGTGTGAGGATTCCCTAGAACCTCCTAGCCACTATCCATAGAGTGGTTCAGAGCTCAATGGATCAACCATTATGATTGGCCTGGGGGAGCACCCTACTATGCTAGTTATATAGAGAGTTGTATCAGATTACTAAGGAGCCATGGGGCATTAGCTGTAGCCTGCTACTTTAGATTTGGGGCTGGTAGCACATCAGGATAGAGCATCCTAGAGAGCTACCACTACACATCTTAGATATTGATGATGACCACTAGTGTTATGCCACCTGCTGGCCTCATGAGGAGGAGGGGTTAGGAGTAGGACCCATGCTGGTGATATCCAACATTATATTACATGGTTTGGATCACTCGCCCAGATGATATTGAGTGGTGGTCGTACATGGATTGCCCAGCATGGGTTGAGGTGGGTGAGTGGCTTTGATAGGCTCATAGAGATAGGTGGCTACTCGATAAGGTCAATATTAGAGAGTATCAGTTCTACTCTCACATCCTATGTTAGTTTGGGATAGTGTAGGACATCTTAGAGATCCCATTTGTGTATCGATGCTTGGCTTTAGAGTGGGATCTACCATGGATTCGACCTCCAGCTCTAGGGGATGAGCTAGATGACTTCTAGGAGTCTAGGGTTGATAGGGCTGCTACCACCCTAACATATGATGGATGGTGGTCCATGCTTCGGTGGCATGGATCGGGGCCTCTAGGTAGAGTGCCAGACTAGGCAGAGGTAGAGGTGGATCCTGATGGGCGTAGGGTGCACCAATGGATAGAGGGTGGATGGGGCATAGAGGCCACCATCGAGGAGGCTCTTGAGGTTGATCTAGATGATGAGGCTCTAGAGGAGGGTGAGGTCCCTCTTGATAGTATAGAGGGGCTACTCCTAGCTTAGGTTGTTGACTTGTAGAGTCAGCTCGATAGATATGTTACACAGTAGATGGAGCGAGACACCACTATTGCTACTCTATGGGTATAACTGATTGATAGAGATCATAGACTAACTCAGGTAGAGTAGTAGATCACTAGCTTGACTACATGGGCTATGGTAGTAGAGGGGAAGGTCTAGGAGCTTACTAGTGCATGTGATTTAGTAGAGGTATGTAGTAGCTATAGCAGAGGGATACTCAGCAGAGGGAGAGATCCTTCATCTTCTCAGTGTGCATGGCACCTCCTACTACCTAGTACTCAGAGGTGATGATCCTATGTTAGAGTTCATGTATTTAAGGCCCTCATGGAGGAGGGAAATGATCTATACTAGTAGGGTAGCTCGATATACCTAGTTGGAGGGCTACATCAGGTTGATTGGTAGGACAGTCCTGAGGATTCTCATGCTATAGGGTCTCAACGGACTAGGTCTAGGACTATAGGGTAGTCCATAACTAGCTCTAGCTAGAGGACTCATAGGATAGAGAGGACACATAGGTCCTCTAGCACACATGGTGGTAGCTCTCATAGGAGCCATAGGGAGATAGGTGGGACCTCTAGCCATAGGACTAGCCACCTGGACATACCAGTCTCTCGTGTGCTAGGCCTCTTCGGGCTAGGTGGTACATAGGGCCCTCAATAGGGTGCACAATAGGCACGAGTTGACTGTAGAGTAGGCTCTAGGTCATAGGGCTGAGGGAGGTGGTGAGAGCTCTAGTTTAGGGGAGTAGCTAGAGCTAGGGCTCTTCTGATCATAACTACATTTTGCATATGTATCATTTTTGGTGTAAGGTCGAGGACCTACATGATTGTAGCCTATGGGTATTTTGTACTCTTCTGATGTACTTTGAGACACATATATATATATGATATGATCTGATCATTTATGGCTCATTATGTGTACTTGATTTATATATTTTAATTTTATGTTTATGTTGATGCACATGGATGCAATGCTTATGTTAATTTGATGCTATATGATGTGATGTATGGATGACATGCACTAGATAGCTATTTGATTTATGATGATGATTATATGTAGTGATCTAGATGCTTAGATGTGTGATTTATGATGGATGCATATGGATGCAATGTTTTCTCTTAATGCATATTTGATATTGCTTTATTGTATGCATTAATGTATGTAATGATTTATTTACATGATGGTAATCTAATGTAAATGAACCTGTATGCTTTAATCACTTAAAACATAAGGAATGAATGCAAATATGTTTATCAATCTAATGGATGACACCACATAATGTATAAAAATCATGAATGTAATTGAAAATCCTTAAGATAAGAATTTAATCAATTAATCACCCATATATGAAATGCAATGAATGCAGTTGTATGATGCGAATGATATAATGTGTCATTCTATTTTCTTTTGCAAAATTTGAAAAATATGCACGATATAGTCAGTGGTCATCTAAATATTATTTCTAATATCCATCCGGTATCTATCCTATATTTTGATTGTGCTCTATATGATGATGTATCATGGACTCGATACTTTGCAATTTGATGATTTTATATGGTTTGAGATATTTGATATTTTGTTGCTATGAGAGAAATTTTTGAGGTTTTCCATGAGACTCAAACACCCTAATAGACTTATCAAAAGTTGCATACTAACCACACTAGACTTCTGA
Source organism: Wollemia nobilis (assembly GCA_028583015.1). Taxonomy (NCBI): domain Eukaryota; kingdom Viridiplantae; phylum Streptophyta; class Pinopsida; order Araucariales; family Araucariaceae; genus Wollemia; species Wollemia nobilis. The sequence goes on along the minus strand of JAQPPZ010002189.1, from coordinate 824,911 downwards.
GATAAAAGGCTTTTGCTAGGATAGGCCCTAACTATTCATTATCCCTGTGTGTGCACATGATTATTTTAAGATAAGACATGAGCGTTCCCCGATGTCAGGCGGGATTCTTTCAGCCCATTGCTAAGATAGGGGTTCCACAAATGTCTTATCCAATCCCAAGTTTAGATTTTAGTTGGACTAAGCCACTAGGCAATGCAGGACACCTGAAGCTAGCTCTTCCACATTCAAACATTGGTCTACCCATAAGCGAGATGCAAGTGTATCAGACATATCATCATGCGTAAGGTATAGTAGTGCCAACAATTCTAGGGATTCAGGCTCATTCCTTTCTATCCTTCAATTTTTGGGATACTTGCTCATATGTAGTGAAGCAAGGGAGTCGATTCCATCTTCATTTTGAACTATCTTTGGATCTTCATTTGATCTCTCTTTGAACTAGATTTTGGATCTTCATTTGATCTCCACTCAAACTTTGATTTATGATCTTCATTTGATCTTCACTTTGAACTTTGATTTGAGCCTATTTTTTGATCTTCATTCGATCTTCACTTTTTGGCATTTACATTTGATAATTTTCTTCAGAAACTTTCCTTTGGGGGATTTACTTGGGAAAACTATTTTGGTATATCGATTGAGAATATCGATCTTATGATATCAATATGGGATATCAATCTGGGAAGTCGATCTATGATATCGATCTAGGGTATCAATCATGAGGATTGATGTGGGATATCACTCTGGGATATTGCTCATTTTATCGTAAGCAAGGGATTCTGAATAGGGAACTAACCTATCCTTTTTCCAACTACCAACATTTCCCATACCGTCCACATAGAGGGATAAGCAAGAATAACTCTTTTCACTTCAGGATACTTGGTCCTGCTTCATGGCTTTCATCTTCCCCTAGTCCTTGTTAGGATTGTTTAATTTGTTGATTAGTGATAGGCTTATGATATGCTAAGGGCTATACTAACTGAACCTTAGCTACAAAAGCAAAGCAAGCTTTCTACCAACTCTTGATAAGACCACTAGGTATGGTTGAGTGACCGAAAAACCCTAGTATATCTCCATAGCAACATTATAGGTTGTGTTGAAAAACATAATTACTCACATGAATGATGGATCATGATAAATGCAGAGATGCATGATTTAAACACAAACATGGTGTCATTTGTAAGATTGACAAACATAATCCCTCCTACTATGGAATGCAATGGATGATGAATGCCTATATGCAATGCAATAATGCAGTGAATGCATGTGTGAATGCAAAATGAGAATGCAAAATTCAAATGCAAAATGCAAATGTTTTTGGATTTTATGCTTTACCATTTTTTTGGATTTTATTGATTTTATAATTTTTATGAGTTTTGAGCCTCATATCTGACCAAACGGTGAGTACATGCCTCTGGAGCCTTTAGATTGACCAAGCAATTTTTTAGAAAATCCTTGGAGCTTTTTAGGATGGGGTTTTAAAAAAACCCTCGGAGCTTTTGGGGTTTGACCAAAGGGTTTATGAGTACCTTTGGGACTTTTTGGGATGACCAAGTGATATTTTAAGAATCCTTGGAGCTTTTGGGTTGACCAAGCAGTTTTTATAAACTCTTGGTGCCTTTTGATTGACCAAACTACTCATAGATGAGCTTGGAGCTTTTAGGATGATCGAGCGATTATAAGAAAATCCTTGGGGCTTTTAACATGACCAAGTAGTTTTGGAACCCTTGGAGCCTTTTGGGATGATCTGAGTGGTTTTAAAAAACCTCAAAGCTTTTGAGGTTGACCAAAGGGCTTACAGATGCCTTTGGAGGCTTTTTGATTGACCAAACTACTTATGAGAGTGTTTGGAGCTTTTTAGGATGATCGAGCAGTTACAAGCAACTCTCAGAGCCTTTTACTATGCTCTTCAAGCATAAAATGCCTTAAGATGGATGATGTTGAGAGGTTCAGGCTCTTCAACACCCCCTAGCGATGTTAGGTGATAGGTACCTAAACCAATATTTTTAGATATGATGTAGGGTCCTAGCCAATTAGCCATGAATTTGTCTCACATATCTAGCGGTAAATTAGAGTTCTGTTGGTTCTCTTTCAAGACAAGATCCCCAACTTCAAAGTCTCTCTGGTGGACTTTGATATTGTAAGCTCATTTTAGTCACTCTTGATAAATATGGAGATGCTCCAGGGCATTCACGCGATGTTCATCAAGTAGCATCAGTTGATCCAGTCGAGCTTGTCATGCGGTGTCATCATCGATGAACTCTTTCAATGCGATGCATAGCATTGGAATTTCTAATTCCAAGGGCATAATGGCCTCAGTGCCATATACTAGTGAGAATGGCGTTGCCCTAGTGGGCATCCGAATACTAGTCTTGTAAGCCCATAATGCAAGGGGTAGCTGGATATGCCAGTCTTTGTGGTTTTCTTGTACCATATTTTTCAATATGGCCACCACTATCTTATTTGAAGCTTCAGCCTACCCATTTGCTTGTGGATAGTATGGAGTCACAAAACTATGTTTGATTCTATATTTAGATGTCAAAGCTCTCACAGTTTTGTTCTTGAAAGATGTTCCATTATCCGATATTATTTTGGATGGAATCCCAAAATGACTTATGATATGCTCCAGTATAAACTCTATTATACGAGCTCTAGTTGTCATTGTTAAGGGTATTGCTTCCACCCACTTTGTAAAATACTCAGTAGCCATGATTATGAATGTATGTCAACCCGATGATGGAGGAGAGATCTTGCCTATAAGATCTAATCCCCACTGAGAAAATGGCCAAGCCGCTTGAATGGGCTGTAAGGCCTATGATGGCAAGTGCATAAGATTAGCATGATGCTGGCATTTAATGCATTTCTTGACATACACATTGCACTCCTTCTCCATAGTGGGCCAATAGTAGCCCATTCAAAGGATGCGCTTGATGATGGCCATGCCACTAAAATGGCCATCGCACGTACCATCATGAGCTTGTAAAATCACCCATGATGCCTCTTGGGGCTCTAAGCAATGAAGGAGAACTCCATCGTAGCCTCATCGGTACAAGATGTCTCCTATTAAGACATATTTAGCCACTTTCTATTTAAATGTGCACTTCATGACATGCGATAATCCCTCTAGGATTATACTAAGCTTTAGGAAGTCTTTAATTTATGACATCCAATTTTGATAAGCCTCAGCTTCGATTGCTAAGATGACTTGCTCCCCCTACGTATTTACCTTTGCAAATGTAGACTCAAAACAACCCTATGGTGAATGGTAGTACCACTCCCCATAGGACTCTAAGAGGTTAATGACCCCTAGGGTGCCTTCTTAAGAAAGTCTTCAGCTTTGCAGAACCATTCAGCTTTTGGTTCTACACTGATCATGTTGATCGATTCTCTGTTATCATAGGTTGCATGCTCTATTGGATGCGAGAGCATCTTGACATGGATGGTAGTGAAATCAGAGATGGATTCTAAGGGATTAAAGATCCCAAAGATGCCATGGTATCTATAAACCTATTTGATGATCGAGGGATTGCCTCAATGTCATACCATTCAAATTTGGCCAAATATGTGTCAACTAGATCTTTATAGGCTTTCAGTATGGGACATCGACACTAAAAAGCCCCTTGACTTGATTTACTATGAGCAAGGAGTCACCAAAGATGTTCAATCTCTTAATATTCATGGTGATGGCTGTGTGGAGGCCCAATAGTAGGGCTTCATACTCAACATTGTTGTTGGTGCATAGAAAATCCAACTTGAATGACAAGGGCATTGGAGCTCCTTGTGGTGTGAAGAACACTATTCTAGCACCACCTCCTTGTTCACACTTCGAACCATCGAAGAACAGAGTCATATCAGCATTGTTCTCTGGTTCTTCGGGTTTGGGAGCTTCAGATATGATGAAGACTGCATCATCTCGAAAGCTCAATTGTTAGAGGCCTACTGTTTGATAATGGTGCCTCAGCTAATTGATCTGCTATGACCTATCCCTTAATGGACTTCTGGCTTATGAATTCTAGATCAAATTCTATCAATAGCATGATCCACTTCATAGTACGTGTATTGTGATAAGTCTTACTCATCATGTACTACAAAGGATTTTGTTTGGATATAACATATGTCGTATGACTTAACATATAATGTCACAATTTCTTTGTAGCGAACACTACTGCTAAACACAATTTTTCCACATATGCATACCCGAGCTCATAGCTCACCAAGGTTCGACTAATATAATATATGGCCTGTTCTTTGCCTTGCATATTCTTTTGGGCTAACATGGTTCCCAATGCAAATTCAGTTGTCGATATATATAGTAGAAAAGGCACCTCTGGCCTTGGTGGAGCTAGCACTGGTGGCGTTGCTAGGTATTGCTTTATTTCAGTGAAGGCTACCTTGTAGTCCTCATCCCAGTTGAATGGGACTCCCTTATGTAGCAATCGATTCATGGGTCGACATTTATCCGATAGTTGAGTGATAAATCACTTTATCGAGGCTACCTTGCCCTGAAGGCTCCTTAATTCCTTAATATTGGTGGGAGGATGCATTTCCAAAATGGCCTTGACCTTCACTGGGTCTACTTCGATGCCTCTCTTAGAGATGATGAATCCTAGTAATTTTCTAGAAGTTATGCCAAATACGCACTTCTTAGGATTCAACCTGACATTGTGCTCTATCAAGTGATCGAAGACTTTCCTTAAGACCTCTGCATGCTCTTCTCATAGCAATGACTTGGCTAACAAGTCATCGATATAATATTCTAGAATTTTGTGCATATAGTCATGAAAAATGTATGTCATGGCCCATTGATATGTGGCACCAATATTTTTGAGGCCAAATGGCATAACTTTATAGCAAAACGTTCCCCATGGCATTATAAATATGGTTTTATGCTGGTCTTCGGGTTTAATCTAAATTTGATTGTAACCAAAAAATCATCCATTAAGGAGAGCATTTCATGACCTATAGTTGCATCTATGAGAGCATCAATATTGGGCAATAAAAATGAATCTTTGGGTGTTGCCTTATTTAGGTCTCTAAAATCCATGCAAATATGGATTCTTCCATCGGGTTTTCCCACGGGTACCATATTGGACACCCATTCTGGATAATCGATGGAGATCACAAATTCCACATCCAACAACTTTTGTAGCTCATATTTCACCATTAAGGCTACTATTGGGTGCATTTTTCTAAGCTTTTGCTTGATCGACTTCTTCGTCAGATCTAGCGAAAGGTTATGCGTAACCAATTTTGGGTCTAGACCTAGCATATCCTTGTACGTCCAAGCAAACAAATTTGGTCTCTCTTTCAGTAGAGGGATGAGGGTGGCCCGCTCATCTGGAGTGAGACTCTCTCCAAATTTAACCTTCTTTGCACTGGTGGGATCATTACTGATATCCACCTCAAAGGTTTCCTCTATTGACATATGCGATCCCTCCTCAAGCTGGTGAGGCGTAGGAATCATATGGATGTCATCAGTCGGGTTGATCGGTTCCATGTTGGAAGCATTTTTGGCATGATAAACATCATATGCATAGCCTGGTGCAAAATGGAAAGGTTGCAACATTTCTTCATTGGGGAAGAAATCCTCAGGCTCAATGGGTGAATCAATGTGATCCCAGTCGATAGCATCTTTGTTAAGATACAATGGTTTGGATGGATCTACTGGATTGTGGAGTGGAGTGGTCAAATCAATGGAGACCATGTTTATGGAATGGAATTGATCTCCAGGACCACATGGACCAACTTCTACAAAATCTATGTAGTCCTCATACCCATGATCTGGCTCTAATGGCATAGGCACAAAGGGGTCTTCCCTATGAGGACTATGAACAATTGGATCCTCCCTATGCACTGACTACAAAATAGGATCATTTGGCTCATGGAGCTCCATGTAGGTTGGTGGAAGGGGATTAACCAATCGATGAATTTGATCCAAGTTTAACCGTCTTGCTCTCAGATGAGGACCAACATGTAGCTATCGATAGACCTCATCTATGTCGATGGGTTGATGATGGTAACACAAATAAGGAGGACCAAGGTAGGCCCTCTCTAACTCATCTTCTTCATCACTATCATAATAGAATCCTTCATTCACCCCTACTCTTAGGGGGCACTCTGGCAAGTGCGGCCCCATGAATCTGATTGCTTGATCATTGTCATCACTATCTGGATAAATTGGATAATTATATTGTAAGTGTGACATCACCAAGAAATCTAGCTCTGCTTCTTCCCTTGAATGATCAATGTTGGGAAGGATCTCTTCGATAACTTGTATCAACTCAATAGGCAATAAATGATGTGCATGCCAGGGCCTCTCATAGGCACCTTCGACTTCATCCCTAGATTCATCATCGTTTGAGGATTCTTCATCTGCATCATAACCTGGTCCACTCATATCGGAGGTGGACTCCGCTCCATCTTCATTACAAATATCTCCTAGCTCGAGATCACATATAGTAATGGGGTTACACCCTTGCACGTCTGTGTCATCGACTGCATCATGGGTTTGGTGTCCCAGGTGATCTCTGGGGTTCAGTTCTATCTCAGTCTGCTCAAGGAGCCCTTCATGATGATCTTCGAGTGGCTCAAGGTGATGACAGATATCATAGGGTGATTCCTCTAGAATTTGGAAGGATCTAGATGATATGGATTAAAATCCACATCATCCACCATACTAAGGTATAGATGATCTAGGGATGCTATGAGCAAATCATCCTACCCCCGTATCTATAACCCTAAACTAAACCTATCAGTGACTAACTGATAATGAGGTTCCAATGGAGTCCTCCATCCTTGTTCAAAGAGACCAAGGTCGTATCCATGCCAATGATATAACTCAAAAATATGCATGGCATACTCGGATTGGATAGATAATGAATATTTATAATGAAAGGTTCCTCATCATCTTCATCCATGGGCTCTCACGTTGGAAGCTGGTCTAGCCTCGCATAGATGAAGTTAGTCTGATTAGGTGGCTCTCCCAATGGAACCATCGATCCAACCGGGTAATGATGAGTGGATGGTCGGCCCATCTCTTGCGTAGTCTTTAGAATCGGTCCGAAGGTTACATTCTACACAAGGTACTCACCTAATCTGGTGTTGGTGAGATGTACTATCACCCATGGTGCGGATGACCCTACTGAAGATGTAGGTGAGGTAGGCTGAGGTGCCTCCTCGGCTTTGTCTTGGGGTTCCTCAACTTCCATAGGAATGGGAACCTCCTCGATGATTGGCTCGGGCTCATGCTCCTCTTTCTCACCCATTTTTACCTTCAACTTCCTATCATCCCGATGCATGACTGATGTCGATGGTTTCAAGGAAGTGGTAGTGGTGTGCTCCGATCTATGTGACATAGATGGCATTGGTTGAGCATGTACTATTGGTTTACCTCCTGGTTTCTTTATCGATGATGATGACCGAACATCTAGGTGCATTGATGGGAGTATGAAACCCCTAGGAAAATCTTCTAGGTTCATGAACTTAAATGGTTCTTCATTCGATGCCACTATGTGAACCTGTCCCTCATGAATATACTTCACACATTGATGCAATATCGAGGGAACGCAATGCATTTCATGAATCCAAGGCCTATCGAGTAATATGTTGTACTGCATGGCCCCTTCTATCACATGACACATCATAGAGATGGTCTTCAAGCCTACCTATATGGGTAGGATAATTGTGCCAATAGTCAAACATAGTGCATCATTAAATGCTCTCAATGTAAATGTAGTGGGCACAATGTGTGATTTAGGTAGCTTCAAATGACTCAATGCCTTGGTCATTATTATGTTGATCGATGAGCCGGTATCGATCAAGACCCTTTTAAATGGCATGTGATTAACACATGTGATTATGTGCAATGATGGGTCAGTCATAGTTGTAGAAACCATCCTTATCTCATGATCATAAAATTGGATCATCGGTTCCTAACATTCTATACATGTCCCATAAAATTAGTAAATGCCTATGCATCCTAGGACTGTACTTCAATGGACCTCAAAATGTCCATAAGAGTCTCCTTGTGCCTCGGGGACTATTGTATTAGCTCATATATCGACAACTTCGTAGGAGTTATCTACAGGTTTTGGACCAACTTGCTCCTTATGGTCACCATCGGTCTTGTTGGTGGGCCTAGAATATTCTACATCGATCACTGATTTGGTATGGCTTGTATTTGAATGGGAGCATGAGGTTGATTCTATTGTTCATATCTCCCATGCCTAGTGACAATGTTCACCATGCCTACGAACCCCTGGGTAGGTGGTTCGACTCACACCTGGTTGACTTGGCCAACATTGTTGTGAGGCACCTCATGATTTGGCAAGGGGTTTTTGTAAATCCCCATATTCTGATTATCGGGCGCCTACGGGTTGTGCGGCACTACAAGCTCACCTTTTTCAATCATATTTTGCACCATGTGTTTGAAATTCTAGCACACCTCAATGTCATGGCCTTTCATTCGATGAAAAATGCAAAATAGATCTTCTTGGTACCCCTTTGGTTTGGGTTGATTGGGGTCTACCATCTTGATTTTGGGTAATCTAATTGCCTTGGCCTCGCATAGTTGATGGAAAATCGATGTCAATGATTCTTTCAATGGTGTGAACTAGCGAGGTGGGCGTTGATCTTTGTTCTTGCCCTTATAATTGTTGTTGCACTTGTCATATTGCGTAGGAGGAGGTTGGGCCTGATAATTCTATTTTTGTTGCCCCTTGTTCTCCCTCTGGAGATTCAACACCACTTGATTCACATGGGCCTGCTTGCCCTATTGTTTTGTGGCACTCTTCTTTTGTCCCTCTCTCCTATTCTTGAGCTTCAAGTTGCCTTCCTACAACTTGATGTCCTCAATCACTTTGGCTTGCACCAAAGCCTCTTCGAATGTAGGATACTACTATAGCATAGTAATAAGATGTGCTTGGCACAACTCTTTGTAAACATTCAGGTTAACTCTATGGTAGGAATAGGGAATGGCAACTTCACCATTAGTCTCCTCCATCTCTTTTTGTATTGCTCTATTGGCTCATCATCATACTGAGCTAGCATAGCCAGATCAAAAATATTGGCCTATTTCTTGATGCCAAAGGAATAGCATTCAAGAAAGGCATCAACTAATTGCTCAAAACTAGTTATGCTATGTTTCTTTAGCTGATTGAACCACTCTCAGGCTAGACCAAAAAGTGTCATGATGAACGTATGCAACAACAATGCATCATTGCTTGCTATCTAAAAACAAGCATCCAGAAAGCTCGTGACATGTTCCTGTGCATCTTCATCACCCTTAAACTTGTCCAACCTAGGCATATCAAAATGCTCAGGGTAAGCTAGAGTAGGCATCAAAGGATCCAAAGGCTCATTATGAATTTTCCTTAATGTCAACTTTTGAATAGTCATGCCTTGTCTCTCGATGGCTTTGATCTTCTCGGCTAAGGCCTTATAGGCCTCCGAAGATAGAAATTCCTCCTCCCTAAGTTGATGTGGAGGTGGCTTAGGAGGTATTATCTTCCTCATACGATATGGAGGGCATTGCTCTTCCTCCTCCTCAGCTCGGGAGCTCTCAAGATATTCTTGCTCGTATCCATCTCCTTCTACTTCTTCATGCTACCTCTACCTCTGATTATCGAGCAGTGGTGGTCGCTCCCTCTGTTTGGCACTAGCATGAGTACGAGCATCTCTTTGCTCTTGATGCATATCGGCTTGAGACAAAGCCTTCCTATATACACGCTCTCTATGCTCATCATGAGGATATAGGCCAGCCCTAGCTAACCTATCCTCCTACTCCATGCGCTCCTTCTGGGTAAGGATACACTCTTCGTGCATGCGTTGCTCATATAGCCTCTATCTAATGAGCCTCTGTGCTTGAATATTTTCATCTTCAATGTGCTACCTCTCTAGGTGAGCATCCTCCAATTGATCTTGGAGGAGTTGGCATTTTTGCTCCGATACCAATCGATGTGATCTATCGATCTGATCGATCGTGGGAGGCCTCTGGTATCCCTGCTCTGTACGAGCGACCTTGTGGGTTCTGTACCCATCAGATTGATGTGTTGTGCCTTTGCCTCTATCTATGAAGATGACATTGGCATCCTATTATGTCCTATACTATGAACCACCATGCGTAGATAGTGGGTGTGTGACATGAGGGTGCTTAGAAGCCTCTCCATGCTCTCTAGTAGTCCTGATGACACTCACGCTATGCTCACTCGAGGCACGAGTGGGTGGAGCAGAAGGCTTGTAGCCTAGCTACTCTAAAACACTACCTAGACCCTCTAGCTATCTAGACCACCATCGCTCATGTGGCGGTGTGCCATTAGCTCCCACCTTTGATATATCAATGGTGATCTTGCATGGTGGACCACGCATGGGAGTATGGTTAGACCTATGCTCGATAGCGAGCCTATCTGCCTGCCCCTGAATGGGTGGATCTCTAGTCCTTCTATACTCAGAAGGTGGAGGCATGGATCCTCCTATGGACTTAGTACGTAGGGGCACCAACTTGGTCCCCTACACAACAAACTCTTCGGTCGATCTCATGGATGCGCGTGCAGTGCGGTCTCGGTAATGGCTCTCGAGTGGAGCACCCTCATGCTGAGAGGCTCCCTATTCTATCCTATGCCTAGAGGAGTGTACTAAAGCTCCTCTATCTGGGGTATGCTCTACAAGCTCCCCTCATGTCGAGTTATCTCCTCTAATGCTTGTCGAATGACGTTCGGTTCGCTCATGTGGTTGAGGAATTGACACGTGTTGTTATGAATTGGTTAGGGGTTGGTCATCGATGTTAGGTTTAGACCTTTTCTGACCACCCCGTGTATCCACCATTGTGTACCTAGCATCTAGATGTATCTTTTATTATTAAGCAAACAAGGTATACAATAATGATTATCTCGTATTAAATTTTGAAAGTGAGTCCTAAACTGTTTGATGTGTTTTCAAGATTTGTTGTATCAGTGTAGAAACTCTTATCATGTTTTGCAAAACTTGTTGGATTTTATTCTCAGTTTAATGGCTTTCACCTGTATGCTCGTAGCTCGACAACTTGGCTATGAACTCCAAGTCACGTAATCCAACCTATAATGTGTGGTAATGAAGCCCACACATGGTCAGGGAGCACAGGTCCTCCCAGATCCTCACCCATTTTCCCCAGTCAGTGTTATACCCTCCGAAGAGAATACATGCAAATTTTCTAGGGTACAAAAGGTTCTCGGATCCGGTATTGGTCTAGTATCCAAAAGGTTCATGGGATTTGGGCCAATGGATGGAAGTTACGCCCACCATCGTTGAACCCTACTAGTGGTTGGATGTCAAGCCCAACTCACTAGCGTTTAAGTGCCAAGTGGTGTGTGTGGTTCCTTTTAATGTACATAAAAGAAATGCATCATATAACATTCATATGCTCCTTCTCTAAATGCTAATGCAAATGAAAGAAGATTTCAAATTAAGAGAGATGCAAGCTAATTCTAGATGATATTTGAGACAATGCATATTAACTATGATAATGGCCACTAATTGAGCCTCAACATGCAAACAGAATCACAAAACATCCTAAGCATCTGTAGTCTAGGGGGATTAAAATCAGAGGTCTGTTGTTCCTAGCAACACCTAGTAAAACCTAAAAATGAAAGACCTAAGGACTTATGATATTATCTTTTTCTTTCTTAATTAGAGTCTTATTTTGCATTCTAGAATAATAGAGAGTAAAAATAGATATAAAGAGTGGATAAGTAGGACCTACCTCAAGTCCTCATCTGAATAAGATTTATCCCTCTTTTTTGTTGTGTCTTTGGAAATCGTAGGTCTTCTAGGTTTTGGATGGGTTGAACCTATGGTTCAATTGTTGGCCCATAGTTGATAGCTATGGTCTGTACCTACAAGTTCAAAAACAAAAAATATAGTCAGATGCTAATTGTGGAGTTCCATCATGATCACCTTCTGATCTAACCAAAAAGTGTGCACCCATCTACTGTATTATATCATATTCATTCATTCAAAGCATAAAAATGACAAGATTGCATAGATTCAACAAAATAAGTGTTTCTTGTATTAATATTTGCAAAGAATCCTCAATTACAATCATGCCCCTCTTAGGGTCACTCAAATGATGATACAATTAATACAATGCCAAAGCCCTCAATAGGGTAGGCGCACTAATGTTGCTTTTCAACTAGTCACAAACTGCTCTAGGGTGGAGTTGCCCTCTTCTTCGCGTTGGGGAAGGAACTTGATGGTTGAATCTCCTTCGAATCTGTTCCTTATGATCAAGAAACAACATAAAAGTGTCAAAAATATAGGCAGCCTCTCATGATGAGGCCCTTTTAGGAAAAATGCATAAAGATACCATTAAGCATGTATAATCAAGAAAGCATGAAAAGCACTTCTAAACTATGTTAATTGGATCAAGATTTATGGAATTGCATAAAGAAAGATAACAACTAAACAATGAATGGACCAATTATGTGAAATAAAGCATGAAAGTACATAAAGAATCCATTAATGTCCTATTTGATGCTTAATACAATGAAACTATTCTAAACCTAATTCTACCAGTCATAAATCTTCTAAACTACAATTGAACCATAGAAATAGCTAATCTAAGCTAACTAGCTGGATATAAATAGAAAAAGGTAAGGTGGTGATACCTCTGTTGCAAACCATAGCTCTGGTGAGCGGTCTACACTGTAAACCATGGTTGAAAGTTATGGTTAGCAATATGATAGGTTTACCCTCAATTTCAAGGGTAGTGGGCTTGACCTCCTTGTCCAAATTGATGTTCAATGGTCGCCTTCGGTGTCCTCTGACTGATTTGGTGGTTGATTCATTGTGAGGGGCCTTCGTTTGCCTGAATATGTGCTTCTTGGCTCTCCTAGGCTCCTAGGGCATCCATAATGCAATTCATCATGAATCTTGGCAAGTAGGTAGGGGATAAGTGCAATAGCTCTCTCTTAGTATACTCGATTGAGTGTACAATTTGATAGGGCTTCGTTGCTCAAATATCCAATGCTCTCTCTATTAGTTTGCCCTAATTCTGAGGGGTACTTATAGGACTACCCAAGGGCTAGGGGTGGCTTCATGGAGAAGCCAAGATCAAGAAGGGGTGGTTAGGATAGTTGGAATGGAAGCTTTCATCCTCTAACCACCTTCTTCTAGATCAAATGGTCATTCAAACCGATTTGGCTCGGATGAAGGCCAACTGAACTTCAGTTAAGACCATAGGTTACAATTGTGGTCTAGACTATAAACCATAGGTCTCAGCCATGGTTCAGCCTATAAACCATAGGTCTGGGCTACGGTTCAGACTGATTAGGCCAAGGAGCCCAAATTGAGTGGTTAGAACCACTGCTCTATCTTGGAGTCTATCCAAGATCCTCCATATGGTCTTGTAGCATGTCCATATGAGTAGTCGCCCTCGACATGACGCGTTTTAGGTGTCTACACAAACCAACACATGATTTCTAGCACGTTGGATTCTAGGGTAGACTTAACAAGCATAAGTCATTGTTCCTAGCAACGCCTAGTGGAAATCTAAGAAAAACCCTAAAATATGCAAGATGCAAGTTCTTTCCTTTCCATTCCTTAGTTTCCAAATAAAAATGTCTTTTAATTTCACTATTTTAGGATAACATAAGTAGATAAACGATCATAAAACATTAAAAAAATTGTACCAACCTCTAATCCAGCTTAGAGAATAGAGATTTTGTCCTCTACTGCACTCCAATTCTAGCTACTGTTGACCATAGTGGCTAATTTTTTGCCTCTATTAGCAGGAGTGACTAAGACTATGGGCTACTATAGACTAGAGTGGTTAAACCTACACACAAAAAATTGACTCAGTAAATTAGCAAAAAATTAAAACTTGGTGAGGGTCCCCCCACGATCGCCATATGTAGTGACCCCAAGGAAGTGGTGCACCATCCACTACTCTATTTGCAAATATTATTTGATCAATTTATGATGCATTAAATAAAATATGCAAAGAAAGATGCAACCAAAGTACAAATAAATGAATAAATAATGTTCTTTATTGCTTTTATCAAGTTTTTTTTACATATAGATCCCTTTGAGGGATTCCCTTCATTTGATACATATTTTACAAAATAGGGTAGCATATGTGTGGTATCCCCTTGCAAGGGGTGATGCACTCTCACAGGCTTCCCAGTGATGCACATGGAACTATATGAGGGCTTACAGATTCCTCCTTCTCCAGGTCTAGTTCCTAGAGGGATCCTCTTGCTTTCGTATGTTGATAACCTGTCTAGTGAACCTGTAGTCCTGCGAGCATGAAAACAATAGCAAATGCTCATCTATCCAAGATTGCCTCCCCGAACGAGGTTGTTAGAAAATACCCTAATGATAAACAGGAAGATGCTCAATGACAATAGAAACTAATGCTATGAATACAAGGAAATGCAATAAATTATATCTATGCTAATGGCATGAAAACATGTAATAAGCTAAATGAAAGAAACTAATTCTAAGAACCCTAGACTAGGCCTACGGGCCACTATCCAAGATAGTGGTCGCTAAGATGAAAACCTGTCTCTATTGCTCCAAGGCTATGGATCTAGGATTATTGCTAAAGTTTAAAATGGTTGTTGTTTAGGTCTGATGTTGAATATCTTGTAGATGGTAACCTCTTAGTCGGCCAACACTTTGTTGCTCCTAAAAGGTGCTCCAATTTTCTCTCTAATCCGATAGGGCTTCACTACAAGAAAAGCTCTCTAAGTATCAAAAAGATCTCCTCAATTGTATCTCTAAAAAAAGGTCTCTCTTTGGTGCTCTTAGGTTTGCACCTTATAATGTGTTGAGGGCTTAGGTTTAGGTCTAAAAACTCTAGGATTGAATCCTGCATACGAACTATTTGTTAGCATGAGAATTTAAGTCTTTGTTTGCCCTTGAGGGTCAATTAACTAATATCTAAATCTATACTTTAGTCTCTCATGTAGACTAGCTATAAGGAGGAATGCAAAGTTATCCCTACTCAGCCTTATTGCATGCAAACTACTGCTTATGCCTGATATTAGGCTAATTTAATTGCAAGTTGTTATTTAGGGCTTAGCCATTGTCATCTATAGTGGCTAGTGATTGGCTACTCTAGGATTCATCAGCCAAGATCCATCCACTCTAGTTCATAGTGGCTAGGCTTGGATGGGCTAAAACTACCCCAAAATGAGTGGTGGAAACCACTTTTGGCACTTGGAAGGTCCCAAGGTTTAGTCACATGGCCTATGAATACCCACATGAGTAGTTCTCCTAAATATGACATGTTTTAGGTGTCTACAATCTGACATTTTGTTCCTACAATCTGACATTTGGTTCACCCTTACACAGGTAGCTTGTATTTTGGTACATTCTTTGCTTACTTTCTAAAATCTATCCTTTTATCACATTTTGGAGACTAAGTTCATTTGTGCATTCTCCCATTTAGTACTATGTGAGTGTCCATTGATCTGATATAGTGTCTTATATGATTTTTTCTCTTTATAAATTATTCTCTTAAGTACCTTACATATGCTTTCTAGCACCTTATGAGTGCTTCCTCTAGAACATTAAGCGTGATTCCTCATAGGCCACTTGTGACTCATCTTTTATGTAGACATCTTGGACCTTTTCTATGATGAAGACCTCTTGGGACTCTCATTTTTATGTAGGCCTCTTGGGCCTCTTCCTTTATGCTGGCCTCTAGATCCTCTTCTTCAATGTAGGCCTCTTAGACCTCTTCCATGATGCAGGCCTCTTAGGCCTCTTCTTCAATGCATAACTTCTAGGCCTTTTCTCTGATGTAGACCTCTTGATCTTTGCTCTTATAGAAGCTTTTTTCTTATTTGAATTTTTTTGTTTTTTTATATCTATATATTATTGTCTACTGCTTTAAATATCTATACTCAAGCAGCTTGAATGCTTCTCACTCTATTGCTTAATATTTGTAGGAATCTTTGATGCTTCTCAATATTTTCTCAAAATCTGAAATATTTTGCAATGTCTTATGTTGCACCTAATAACCCAATATTATTCTCCTCCTTTCTAGAGAACCCAATATCAATGTTAGGGTGGCTTTGAATGTCCTTGAATGACCAACTTTCTCCTAAGTTGGTTCTTCCTCAATCTTCAATAGTGATTCTCCTCCTCTTCTCTCAAGAATCCTTTAATATTATCAAGGTGACTTTGTATGTCCTCAAATTTCCAACTATCTTTAGAGGTTGATCCCAATAAATCAATATCCAACTTCTATCAAATGTCTAGATTTTCTCCTAAGTTGGTCATTTCTATCAATATAGTTGAGTCATAGTCTTCACTATTTTTCCTTCAACCAAGTGGAAATACCCTAGCATTCAAATCAGGGTGACTATTCCTTGTCCCCTCAGTCTCTACTCAATTAGACCTTTAAAAATAGATTCCAAGTTTGCACTGCCTTAAAAGTGGAAAAACTCTAAATTAACTTTATAAAAAATGGACAAAGTTAAATATTGATAATGGTGGATAAAAATAAACTCTATCAAAATGGGTAGAGTCATGTGGTAGCTTTGATACCACTGTTATATTTTTTGAGTCTTACTACCATAAAATATCATAGGTCCCAATATAAAATAACCATAATATTAAAGGTTAGCATAACAATATAATAAGTAGAATCATATATGAGCAATTTCATATTCATATTAAGGCCAATATAATAATAAAAATAAAATTAACTTATATAATAAAATATGAATGTAAATGGCCTAAGTCATTTTTAAACTATGCATGAAGAAAATTTACAATATTAACTAATCAAAATGTTATACAAGCTTTATTCCTTTTTTGTACCTCTTTACAATTAAGTAATTTGGTATTCAAATTACATTCTCATGGATTATTGTCTCCATAATATAGCCATAGTAATGTGATTATTCAATTACTTGACTATTGCTCTCCATATGACAAGTCCCATGACATTTGGCTTATCATCTTGCCACTTGCATACTAGACTCTTCATTTTCTTCTTACATGCACACTTGACTCTATGACACTTGCACACATCTACATGAATCTTACACTTCTACATGAATTCCTAATCTAAGACACTTGTGCACATCCTCACATTACATATTTATACACTTACATACATGACACTTGTGCACATTCTCTCAATCTACACTTGCACTCTAACTTACATGACACTTGTGCATTTCTTACACATTGCACTCTTACATGACACTTATGCATTTCCTACACATTGACACTTACATGAAAGGGGAAATATAAATCATACATCTAAACTATAGACTCAACCCTAATATATTACATATTTATAATTTTACCATGAAGGTACCATGGGGGTACATTAGCATGTACCAAATAATGTAATATTCCTCAACAAATTTAGTTAATTATAATTTATAAAGAGGGTTTAACCACAAGGTTAGCCACAATCCATAGGGCTTACGTGATAACATATTGAAATTAATTAATATATTTTACAATGAAATGCCCTTAGTCATTTTCAATACATCATATAATGTTGGCCTTGGTCATGAATTAGATTACTATTTCAACCCCCCTTATAATTTAAACCAAGGAGCTAAGGAGAGGATACATTAGTAACAATAATATAAATGGATGCTCTAATACGAATCTACATTTTATTTTCTGCATAAGAGTCCCCTTAGATTATACCATAGTTGTCATTACCACCATAGACACTCTTACACACATACAAAAACACTTATGCTAAGACTTCAAATGAAGAAAAAAATTCAACATCATCACCTCCTTTAGGTATAATCTCTTTCAATATTCCATTGTCACATAAGGTATATTTTGAAGGCACAATTTTTTCTCTTAAAACATAATCACACTTTTTTAATACTTCATCTTTTCCTTAGGCCACTTAATTTTAGTCACCAAAAGAGGCTTTACATGAACCTACTTAAAAGAATAAATGTAGCAAACTTATCTGAGTACCTGTTGGTCATCAAATCCGCACAGGAAAGGACTTTCGGTGGGTTTGCATGCCCTGGACCTACGACCAACATTGAAAGGCCGAGGGGAAGAGATGCCCCTCATGCCAATCTCCGGAGAAAGGCCGGCTCCTATACTAATCTACTTTTGGGGTTTGAGACAAGAGTGCAGGAAAGAAATAAACAGAGTAAGGGTTAGGAAAAGAAATAAAAAGGGGTAAGGGTTAGAGAAAGAAATAAAAAGAGTAAGGGTTAGAAGATGATGATTTAAGGTGGGAGAGAACAGGAAGCACGATTACTCGCTAACAACTCGAATAGCAACAAGAAATACCAAGAATAACATGAAAGAAATGAAATGTCGAACTTCCTATGTATCCTCTGGACGGGTTCGCAGGGTTCTCCTTTCTCTCTCGTTGGAATTCAGGATTCAGAGTAACAACGATTGAGATAAGGGAATAACAGAAACCTCAATCCACCAGGAAGCATAAAGGAAAGCGACAAGGCATTTTTCCTCTCCTATGTATCCTTCAGGGTGAATTTTAGGGGTTCAGTCCCCGATCGCACACCGGATTCAGGATTCGTAGTCTCGATACGCAAACGAGAAAAGACAAAAGAATTAAGCACAGAAGGCAGCATAAAAGAGAGAAATAGAGCACAAAAGGTCTTTAGTATTAAACGCTAGGACATCAAGTTACAAAGACTTTCTAGCATAAAGTTCCCCCCCTTTTTACATTGCAAAGCCTAGGTTTTTATAGAGGACCCGACCCTCTGAATCATTATTACAAAAATGGCGGAGTACACCCTCGGGCCCTGAGAAATCGGCTCCTCGCTACTGCTACGGATGATCTCTCAAATCGGCTACCAAAATTGGTAATGGTGACCGAGTCAACCGGGGAAAGTCGCATTAAATGAGCCACCTGGGTGTCCTTGGATTGTAGGTGCGGTGCTCGAGTGGCGGCCATGCTTGCCGGGCTCTTCTTCACGGACTGATACTTCGCATCCAATTGCCAAAAATGAGCAACGGGCTTACCGGGCAAGAAAATATGCATTTATGAGGCTCTCTGATCGCCTCGAGAAAATGCCCAACTTGGGAAGCATTCCTGGGAAGCGCCTCGCTGATTTTCGCTTCGCAAAACTACTTCGGGGGCATGGAGTGCCGAAGCCGATCTCCCTCTATCCTTCGTTGCTTCGCTGGCAAAACTGCTTCGCTGATGGGTCGGAAAAACGCTTCGGGCCGATCTTCTTTTGAAACGGCGGTTCGGGGGAGTTTCGGCCGAAACACTTTCTCGACCTCTACTGCTTCGGGTGAAAACTGGTCGAAGTGGATTTTAGAAATACTTCGGGCCCGAAGTAATTTCTTTGCCTTAGCTGATTCGGGCTATCTTTTCTTCTTCGACGAAGTTGCTTGGATGCCGCTTCGCAAAACTCTTCACCCGAAGTAGCCGCTGGGAATGCTTCGGGTGCGAAGCATTTCCTTCGTACTTTTTTGGCAAAGTTCTCACCCGAAGTGATGATTTGAAGCGCTTCAGGCCCGAAGCTCTTTTCTTTTTCATTTTGTCCACCAGGGGGCGATAGGGAAAACCAAAATTGCTATAACTTACAAACAAAAGAAAACTTTCAACAAAACAAATATCATACAAAGTTTTAATTTTTCTGCCCCTTGGTGGAATGTGACAATATTGTCAACATTCTTGGTGGCTCGTGGGGCAACGAGCTCGTCTCGGTGGTAGAACCCTCAGCTTTTATCCATTGGGCCAGAGTTACCTCCAGACCCTTCTCTTTGTTCCTTTTCTGGGGGCGCTTCCACAGCTTGTCCTTCCTCTTCCTCTTCTCTCTCCTCTTCTTCCGCTACTGCTTCTTCTCCTCCTATCGCCATTGCTTCTGCTACGTCTTCAGCCATTGGCAATGGGGCCAGGCGGACGCGGATGTCTCTTAAGGTTCGACGAACCTGAGACCAGACGCTTTTCATGAACAACTCCTGATCTTCCAAGGATTTGACCAAAGCATGAAACCTATCGATCTGCCCGATTTTTGCATGCTGGGACCTGGTATACAGATCATTTAGGGAGGCAGGAATTCTATAGTATTTCAATATGTAATCAGCAACCTGCTTCTCTATTATTGGTTCGGCCCACTCGTCTATCTCTGAGACGTTGCCTTCAAACTGCTGCCACTTCGGCATGATTTCTTCCTTGGCTAAGGGCTTCCCATCATTATCCGTGAAGCTCGGGAAGCCTAAGGAGAAGAGGTCCTCGAAGTAGCCCATTGACGCGTGCCTCTCACTTTCGAATGCATCCAATAGGATTTTTGCCTTTTGCGCTTTCTTGGCTATGGAGAAAAAGGCACGAACTATGGCCTGGGCTGTTGACCAATCCCTTGTTGTCCGACTCATCGCTGCGAGCTTCAAATCTTGATACCTTGCATCTTGGACCTTGAGGGCTAGCTTGAGTCGGGCTCTGACATTCTGAATGACCTCTTCGATGATTGGCCCTCCTTCGACGGTGGCAACCCGGGCTTCTATGGTGTAAGCTAAAACTGAAAGGGCACTGACAGCCCGAGACCTAAAATTCTTGAGCAGATGTGAGCGAATCTCCTTGATTTTGCTCCTGTCAAGTAGCCCTAGGCCTTCCTTCTCGTGCAGCTAGATCTGAGCTTGCAAGATCTTACTTTCAAGCTCCTTGGCCTTCAAATCATTTTTGGCCTGCCTTTGTGCTTGATTCTCAGCTGTGCACTCCAGCTGTGCTATCCGCAGCTTTAGGGCATGTGCTTCTTTCTGCATCAGCTTGCACTGCTCCTCGGCCTCTGCCAATTTGGAGCGAGCCCTTGCTAGCTCCTCCTCCAGCTTGATGTTAGCACTCTCGGCTTCGAACCTGCGCTTGTTGGCAATGTTGGCATGCGCCTTGAAGGTCTCGATTCCAATGTGCATAGAGGCGGACTCCTTGTCCACGTTCAGATGTTCCAAGTCCTTTTCTTTATCCTGATATTCATAGTCCACTGGAGTCATTTCATCCAGGGGCTTTTGGACTTTGGGTATCTTCTTTACTTTATGCAACTTTCCCGCCTCCAAATCGAAGACGGCGCACCTCTCAACTTGAGCGAGCGAGCGCCCTTTCTTCTTTCTTGCCTCTTTTAACATTCTCTCTATGTTCTGTCGGGCTTGGAGGAGTTTTTTGGCCAAGGGGGATTCCCGTATTGAGGACAGCTCGGAGTCGAATGCGGCTGGATCTCCAGCCGAGGGATTGAACAAATATAAAGAGTTGAAGGGGATAGCCTCACCCGAAGGTTCGACAATAGGGGTGACGGGGGCTTCGACGAGTGGGAGCACGTTGTGTACAATGGAGGAATGAGCCTCGAGGTTCGGCATTGGACTATTAGCTTCACCCTGGTTGATGACTGGAGGATTGGCGGTGTGGCTGGGCAAAGTAACTTCGACAGGTTTGTCCTGGCCGAAAGACTCAGGGGGAGTAGTTAGGGACACGACGTAAGAAGGCGACTGACCTTGTGGAGGTAGGGTGAATAGGTGAGAGCTTTCGGCCAGGGCCGGGATAGACTTACGAGCAACCAGAGCATAAGGTGAAGAAAATGTACCTGCATGCCCTCCTGGCAGAGCGGCCATGGTGATCTCCTGGGTGATTGGCCCTTGTTCCTCTTGGGCCTCGGTACTTTTGGCTTCCATGACTTCCACGAGTTCCTCCATGTTAATGACATCTATGTTTGGGATCATTTCGGCACTTGGTGGAGTTCCTCCATCATTTGCTTCGGCCGAGCCCGATACTGATCTTTCGATAGGGGCGCTCGGAGTGCCTGTACGCGGTCGCTTTGGGAAGTTCGGGGGTGCCTGTGTAGGTTCCCGCTCCTTTCTTTTCCTCCTCTCGAGGGGTTGCTCTGATTCCTCTATTGTTGTCTCGAGAACTTCGGATGGCCTCTGTAGTAAAGCTTTTGGCATGGCCCTGGCTACTTTTTCCTTAGGGACATTATCAGTCCTCCCAGGGCTTTCGTCCGAACTTGGGGTGGCCGGTGGAACGAAGTCGACGAAGGACAAGGGTTCCCAAGACCCAATATTGGTCTGATATACAATTGCGAATTCCCTGTCCATTGTTAGAAGCCCGTAAGAATTCATCTTTCGACGATGGACTCTCATAATCCACCATTCTCTTAACTGCTCCTCGTCCCAGTCTTTCAACTCCTCTTTTAAATCATCCTTTGCTTTTCTCTAGAAAGTGGAGTCGGGAGTTGGGAATGGGTACTGGTCTGGGTCGAATTCGACCTCCATAGGATAGAAGTCATGCCAAGGAGGCAACGTCCTCATCTCCTCTAAGTGCCACTCCAGGTCCGTACCATTGGGGTTATTTCTCTGCTCCAGAATTTTGGGGTGAGGACAGACATGGAAGTTTTTGCTTTTCAAGTGATCTCTCATCACCCCCAATGGGTCGTAGAGCCACCTCTATGGTATCTGAAGCAGACCAAAATCGGTGAGCTTCTCCTCCAGGTATATGTTCTGCTTTAGGGCAAAGACTTCGATCACTCCCATCTTGAAGGGGAAGTCGCAGGTGTGTGCCCACTTCCGCCCGTGGCCGTAGGCTTCGTCGGTCGCGTCGCTTTGCCGAGCAACTTCCAGGGCAAATTGGTACTCGAAGGGAAAAAAGGCAGCAGGAAGGGTTTCCCCGTGAAGCCAAAAAGGCGGATCACAAGCCCTTGTGTCAATTGAAACACATCCCCCCTTTTCTCCAGTACCACTTTATCTCTAAGGCAGAGAGGCACCCGGGGGCTAGACTTTGTCAGAACGTGCATCGCAGGTCCCAAAAACTGCTGATTGAAAGGGTAATAGGACTCCGACCTCAACAGGAGACGGGTCCACTGATATACAAGCAAAGGGATCCCATCCTCGCCGACTGGTGAAACATCACAATGGTGAAGGGCTTTATGTACATGAAAGAAGAAGAGCCAAACCAAGAAGGAACAAGGCTGGAAGTGCGGCTCCTCGCCAGCATTCTTCATGGATGTCAACCGCATATGCAGATTTTGGGCCACCCATTCTGCCCAATCAAAGAAAACTGGGTTGGTGCTCGGCCGTGAAGCATCGGGGGCGTAGAACTCTCCTCTGGAAATGCATTCGGCTAGCGACACCTGCCATGGGTATACCAAAGTATCGCTTGACAAGCCTGCCACCCATGCAATGATAGAGAATATATCTGTGTTCTTGAAGGCCTCCAAGGGCAGGGGCATCTGGGGTCGCTTGCCGAAAGAAAGTCCGCTTTTGAGGTTTTCACGCAAAAAGCTCAGGATGAAGGGATTAGAGGTGAACTTCTCCATTTGTTCACTCAGGCTGACATTGCGAATGGTATAGCCTTTTGGTGGCCTTTGTTGTGGTGCGAACGCTGCCTGCACATCCTCCTTCAGAATGGAAAACAACTTTTGACCCGAGGCATCCAACACCTGCCTGGTTTGTGGTTGGTAGTTCTGAGCGATAGCGTACATGAGCTCGGGGCAGTGATGTGTAGGAGGGACTAGATACCAGTATATGTGGGAAT
Organism: Wollemia nobilis; assembly: GCA_028583015.1. NCBI lineage: Eukaryota > Viridiplantae > Streptophyta > Pinopsida > Araucariales > Araucariaceae > Wollemia > Wollemia nobilis. The sequence continues at coordinate 801,450 of JAQPPZ010002189.1, read as the reverse complement.
AATATGCCATGGCCCTCTTGTTCTCCATCGAGAGCCTGCTTCGCATGAAGTCGACGGTATACCGAAGCTCGACCACGGTTCTTGAGAGCTCTGGGTCTCTGATTTTCACCCACTTATCGATAGGTGGTTCTATGCTGGGCTCATCATCGGACTCTTCCCTTCCTTCCATCACTTGTTTTCCTGGGCGTGGGGGAGGATTGACCCTCCTAGGTCTCTATTTCTTTTCTTTCATGGCTCTCGCCTTCTCTGGAACCGTCGTCTCTGGTTCTTTTCCCTTCTGAGTGGGGTTCTTCTTTCCCATCGTGAACGATCATAGCAGAATGACTTGTGATGTAGAAGAGTTCCGCACCTCAAAACAAGGGACAGGATAATCATGACGAACAGTGGAACCTTTGATGCAGAAGCTCTCCGAGGTGACAGAATGCAAACTCGACTCTCACACTTGCAAATGGTTTGTTCTTAATGGGCATCTACATTTTATAGCTTCAGAGGGCAACTTCCGGCATTTATGGCAACTACCATAATTACTTCGCGGGCCTGACCCAAAAGTATCATTGTGGCATCTGATTGGCCATATGGTGGCGTCGTACGTGAGGCCATGCAATTCGACGATTGGATTTTGTATTGGGAATGCGAATCGCTGCCACCTGGTACTTTAGCATGGCTTTTTGGTTAACGAACTACCTTGGGATGAGTGTCATTTCTTTCGTATTGAGTTCATCTGCTTCGGCCCCCTTTCGAGGCTGCTGTCGACATGTTCCCCGAGGCACATCCTAAATGTGTCCGCCTCGTATGCGGGGTTCGGCGATATGGAGTTGGCGTAGAAAATACTTCACCACGAAGTTCTTCTTCGGGCTGATTTCCTTCATTTCGGGCCCGAAGTTCCCCTTTGCCATGCTGTTGCTTCGGTTCACGAATACCGCCGATCGAAACCCGTTTCATCGAGGAGGGCCTCGCCAAGAATTACTTCGGACAACGCCTTCGGCACATTTCTTTAGCGAAGCATTTTCCATGTCCTTGATTTGCATGTGGTTTGGTTCTACGAGGATGAACTGCTTCATGGCGAACTTCCCTTCGTCGGCTACTTCGGACCGAAACCCCCCGAAGGCGATTTCGATCATGCTTTGTGAAGCCGAAGCCAGGAATCTAGCTTTTGCGGTTGAAGTGGCGCTTGCTCTCCATGATATTTTGAACAGAGTACAGACAAAGAACTGAAACCCTATATACAAAGATATATGCAATTTTTTTTTTTTTGAGTATACATACCTCAGCGATTGAAGGTCTTCAGGTGGAGACCATTGACGGAGATTGGTAAAACTTGGCCATTCACATCTTTGAGGATGAAGGAATTGGCCGAATTCACTTTTACTATTTCAAATGGTCCATCCCAGAACGCATCCATTTTGTCATGATTCCCAGGCTTGGCCTTCCATGAATCCCACCTCCATACCAGGTCTCCTGCTTTGAATGTGCGATCGGATGATTTCCTTTTGAACCATTCTCGGGTGACCTCAGCATGCCGTGCGAAGTTCTGGTAGGCCTTTTCACGTTCCTCTTCTAGTTGTAGTAGCTGGACCAGGCGTTCCTCCATCGGGTTAGCTCCATCTTCTTCTAACAGCTGTAATGCAGGTATCTCAATGTGAGTGGGCAGGATGGCCTCTTTGCCGTAGACCATAGCATAAGGCGAAGTCTTGATTGACCTTTTGACAGAAACCCGATCGGCCCACAAGGCCCGATCCAGAAGGAGGTGCCAAGTTCTTTTGTTTTGATCGATCAACTTTCTCAGTATCCTCAACAGGGTTTTGTTGGTGGATTCTGCCAATCCATTGCCCTGGGGGTAATAGTTGGAAGACACCTTGTGATATATCCCATACTTGTATAGGAACTCATTGATCTTTGCACCCATGAAACCAGGACCGTTATCTGTAATAATTGCTTCGGGGATACCGAAGCGGGTAATCAATCCTTCCAGGAAGGTGACGACAGTATCTTGATCGACGTGTTTTGTGGGGACTACCTCGGCCCACCTGGTGAAGTAATCAGTTGCAGTCAGAATGAATTTGTGCCCAGCGGAGGAGTTTGGCGATATGGCCCCTACGAAATCTAGTCCCCATTGCTGAAAGGGCGTTTCCACCTGTATCGGTCGGAGGGGCATCGGAGCATTTCTGCTTCGGCCGACGAATCTCTGGCATTGCTCGCACCTGCGGCAAATGGAGAAGGCATCGACAAAGAGTGTGGGCCAATAGTAACCCACCTTGATTATCTTTAGCGCCATCGCTCTTCCAGCAAAGTGTCCTCCAGATAGTCTTGAATGAAATTCACCCAGGATTCTCCTCTTATCATCATCTTTTATGCATCTGAGGAGGACGTCGTCGATGTTCCTAAAAAATAGGCCTTCTGGGCGCATAGTGTATCGGGCGGACCGCATCCTGAAATGTCTTCACTGCGAAGCATTCAGATGTGAGGGGCATCTACCGGTGTTGAAATATTCCACTATTTCATCGACCCAATATTTCTCGGCCTCTTCTTGATTAGCGAGGCATTCTCCTATTGGCGAGTCATCCGACTGACAGTCTGTTATTTCGGCCGTTGCACTCTTCGCCAGCTCTTGACATAATGCACGACCGTGAACTAGTTTGGTGGGCTTGATCTCAATATCAAACTCTTGGATTTTGCTTACCCAACCAGCTCTCTTGCTTCCCAGTTCCCCTTGAATAATGAAACTACGCACATCGGGGTGAATGACGAAGACTATGGTTCGACTCTGAGAAATGAACTGTTTGAATTTCCTGAGAGACTTCATTACTGCATGCACTTGACGCTCGATGAAATTGTACTTTTCTTCATGGGGATTGATTATCTGACTGAGGAACGCGATGGGACGTTCCTCTCCATCTTCCCCCTTTTGCGTCAAGACCGCGGCGTAGCTTTCAGGTTCTCCTATTGCATACAGGATAAAATCTCGACTGTAGTCGGGGTTGATCAAGACCGATGCCTGAACAATTCGGGCCTTGATTTCTTTGAATGCTTTTCTCCTCTCTTCTATCCAGACGAATTCTGTGCCCTTCTTTAAAAGCTCAGACATCGGCTTAATGACTTGGGCGAAGTCTGGGACAAACTTCCTTACGAAGTTAATCTGATCGAAGAAATATTGAAGGCCCTTTTTATCCGTTGGGATTGGGAGCTTCATCAGAGCTTCGGCTCTGTCAGGATCCACGATGAGACCCTTTTCCGAAATTGCGTGTCCCAACAGCTTTCCTTCACTGACTGCGAAGATAGACTTTTTTGGATTGATTGAGATGCCAAATTCTCGACATTTTTCAAAAATTTGTTGAAGATGTTCTGGGTGGTTCTCTCTCCTTCGGGAGAAGACGGTCATGTCATCCAAATAGATAATGATAACCTTGTTCAGAAGCTCACCAAAAGCTAGGTCCATCACCCTCTGGAAAGTAGCTCCCATGTTCGAGAGGCCAAAAGGCATTCGCTGGTAGGCGAATGTGCCCCACTTGGTTGTGAACGCGGTCTTATGCTGGTCTTCGTCCCTGACCCAGATTTGATTATATCCGAAGAAACCATCAAGCAGGGAGAATCGTTGAGCTCCAGCCATCGAATGCAAGATCTGATCGATCTGCGGGAGAGGATAGTGGTCCTTGAGGGAAGCATGATTCAGGTTGTGGAAGTCCACGCATAACCGGATGTCTCCATTCTTTTTTCTGATAGGGACCAAGTTCGCTACCTAGGAAGAATGCTTGATGGGATAAATGATCTTTGCTTCGAGCATTTTTAGCAGTTCGGCCTTCATCAGGACCTCGATCTTTGGATTAACCGGCCTTTGCTTCTATCGAAAAGGTTTGGCCCCTTCTTGTAATTCGATTGTATGTTGGATCAGCTGCCGATCATATCCCTTGAGGTCGTGATAAGACCAAGCCACGATATCTGGGTACCTCTTACACAAACATCGGATTCGCTCTATTTCTTTCGAAGTACAATCGGTCCCGACCTTTATTACTTTCCCAGGTTCCAGTTCTAAATCTTGATATTGCTGCACGTTGATCTGGATCCTATGGGAGAGCGATCGATCATTTTGATCGAAAAGGCTCTCAAGCATGATCAATCCCTTGGGAACGTGGTTGTTCTTCAACTGGACCAATCCTTCGTATTCTTCCTCATCAGGGCTTCGGTCTTCGACTGTAGCGGCTTCTTGGATCATGAAATTGACAATCTGCTCATCGTTGTCAAAAACTTGCCAGTGTAAATCTCTGTCCGGGATAGAGGGTCTATAGATCATCCTTACAACCTTCGGCTTATGCACCATATCGTCCACTGGAGAATATCGGGCTGCGATGGATGCTAAGACATCTGCATGTCGATTCTTTTCTCGTGGAATAGACTATAGATTGAGGGATTCAAACTGGTCGAACAGGTCCCATACCCTATTGCGGTATGATTTAAGATAGTGCTTCTTTGAAGAGCATCTGTTGGTGACCTGGTTGCAAACTAGTTCGGAATCTCCAAAGATTTGAAGATGCCTTATGCCTAACTTGTCGACTTTCTTGAGTCCTAAGCACAAGGCTTCATACTCTGCTGCATTGTTGGTGCAGCTCCATGTCAATCGGTAGCAATATTCCTTTTGCTCACCGGACGGCGAAATCAGAAGGATTCCTGCCCCGACGCCATTTTTGCATCGGGCACCGTCGAAGAACAATTTCCATAGTCCTTCTTGAGCAGAAACCTTCCCCTCCATTTTGGCTGGTTTCTCGGACTTGGCGATGGTGTAGCACCCCACCTCAGTCTCTATCATGGCATTGAAATCTGCCAATGAAAATTCATCTTCACAACACAACTGTGCGAGGGATTCCTGGACTAGATCCACTTGCTCTAGTTCCTCCGCGATCGTATGCACAGTGGTCACTGCTCTCTTCCTCGGACATCTTCTGAACCAGGAACGTAGAAGGCTTTTCATTATAGATCTTCACCTTCTTCCCTTTGAAGGGGATCTCCAGATGATTGTAGTCCATGGACAGATATCCGCCCAACTTTGCCATGAATTCCCTCGATAGGCACATGCTGAAGTAGGGCTCAAGGTCCACGACTACCACCTCTTGTATGACTGTGATTTGAGGTGTCTTATGTAGCCGAATAGGAATGTCTTTGATGACACCTACAGTCTTCACTGGGGTACCGTCCAACTGGAGGACTCCGTGACTGCTTCGTGTGTATTCCATGCCTATTTCCTCGCATACTGCCTTCGGCATGACTGTCGTCACGGCTCCAGAATCTATCATACAGTTATGCACGATATACCCTTCCATTTGTAAGGATAAGTAGAATGGTGGTGGTCTATTTTTTCCCATGATGGACGTGGACAGGGTTTGCACCAGGGCGAGCGGCTCTGCCTTCTTTGTATTAATCCTCTTCAATGATTCTTGCAGCAGGTCCACTTGTCCAGGAAGTTGCAGAGCATCATACAAACTGATTTTGGCTGGAATCCTCTTCAACTCTTCTACAATGTTGTAGGCTGGGGAGCTATGCACCTCAGGTTCCTTTCTCGGTTCGTACTTGGTGCGATATTGCTCTGTCGCTTCGACCCTTTGTCGCTTGGTGAGCGAGGGAAACTTGAGCTTCTCCTTAGCCTGTTCTTTGGTCTCCACCTAAGGTGGTTCGGCAGTGGCCTTTTGGGCCTTTTCTTTGACTGGAGCTGGCGGAGGAGCTTCGCTCGAGGCCGAAGAGGATGGTTGTCCCTTCTCAAATCGAGCGTGTACCTTCAAAGGAGCCATCTGAGTAGCATCCACCTCTATCGACCTTTTACCTCCCCTGGTAAGGACTACGACTGGCTCTTCCTCGCCGATTGACAAGTTCTGATCCAATTGTCTGATGACGTTGACTTGACCGCCTTGACCGCTGCTTGCTAGTGTCTGCACGTAGTGTTGATGCAACATGCATGTATTCTCCTCATGAGGATCATTACATGTAGAGCACCAATATACATGATCGAAAGTGCTTGGGGCTTCATCTATCGCAGCATTTCTTGTCGAAGCTTTTCCTTGATGGACCGCTTGATCTCTGGTAAGCGCAGGCATGGGATAAGACCTTCTTGGTAGAAACTCTTGTTGCGCTTGCTTCTTCTTGACAACGGTCATGTCGTTGGACAAGGTCTGCACTGTGGCATTTAACGATTGCATTTCTTGCAGTATCTTGGCCTGCATATCATCGACCTTGGGAACTGATGGTAAAGAAGCCATAGTCGGTATCGAAGGCAGGGCAGGATGTTGGAGGGGTGCTGGCAACATTGGAAATGTTGGAGTGATGGTGGGGGGCATAGTTGAAAGTGTGGGGAAATGTATCTATGGAGCGGTGATCTGCGACACAATGGGATTCGGGTTCCAGGATGAGATCGGGTATGCAGGGATTGCAAAAATCTATGGAGCGACTGCGCTCGCGTACTGGGCTTGAAGGAACTCGGGGAGTATGGGCATTGGCATTCTTTGAGGGAGTTTACCCATGGCTATGAGGTCCATTTTTGCTTTCTTGGCTAACCCATACAACTCTGGAAAAGTATTGACATTTGAGTACCTTATCATAAGACCGATATCAGGGTTGAAGGCCCGAAGGAAGTAGTACGCCGTGGCTTCGTCGGTTGGGCGAAGTCCAACTGGGACTCTTTGCCAGGTTCGAGCGAACCTAACATTGAAGTCTGCAATCTCTTCTTGTGGATGTCTTTGGATTGAAGTGAATTGCTATAGAAGAGAAGTTGGATCGACGGACTCGTTGAAGCCTTGCATCAACCGCCCGACTAACTGGTCCCATCCCGTAATAGTGTCGGATGGCAGAGATCTGTACCAATAGAGGAGTTTTCCTCTAAGGGAGAGAACCAGGAGCTTCACCATCACTCGCTCTTCTGTGATATCATGGATTGCCGCCAGGGAAATGATGTCCTGGATATGCTCTAGAGCAGTCTTTTCGGTTTCGTCGAACGTCGAGAGCTTTTTAATTGTAGCAGGTGGAACTTGCCCTTGGCCCATGAGATTCAACGGTGATGAAGAATTCCATGCTGGAAATAATCTGGGCGGCGGTTGCTGCTGCATTTGCTGTTGTTGTTGTTGTTGTTGTTGGGCCATATTTGTGCCTGGGTTCTATGGAACAGAGGTCCCCGAAGTCCCTCTTGGGTTGCTCGTCGAAAGGCCAATGGGAACGGAGGCACTAGGATGCTTCGGTGAGTTGGGAGGATTCGGAGGAAAACTAGTTGTTGTGCTATCGAAAGTTAGGCCTTGCTCGTCAACAGCAGCCTCTTGCGAGGATGTCCCACGTAAGAGATATTCGGGGGTAACTAACCTAGAGCGTTCCCCAAAGGCATCAATATCAAGCTCAAAGAACTCGGTTTCCTCTCCTCTATTCCTAACTCTCCATCTTGTTTGCATGAAGGCACAGACTGGTCTTTACGACTTGAAGATTCTCGGGTAAAACAGAGTCGCCAGATGCTAAGAGTCTCTTAGTAATGAGAGCATCGATTCTCACTACTACTCAAGGGATGAGACTGATCGGATCTCACCAGGAACTTGTTGGAACTACTGGCTCCGATGAAGACGGGCTAGAAATTTTCTCAAATATGGGACCTTGAGTCCCATCGGGCGTGCCAAAAACTGTTGGTCATCAAATCCACACAGGAAAGGACTTTCGATGGGTTTGCGCGCCCTGGACCTATGACCAACATTGAAATGCCGAGGGGAAGAGATGCCCCTCATGCCAATCTCTGGAGAAAGGCCGGCTCCTATACTAATCTACTTTTGGGGTTTGAGACAAGAGTGCAGGAAAGAAATAAATAGAGTAAGGGTTAGGAAAAGAAATAAAAAGGGGTAAGGGTTAGAGAAAGAAATAAAAAGAGTAAGGGTTAGAAGATGATGATTTAAGGTGGGAGAGAACAGGAAGCACGATTACTCGCTAACAACTCGAATAGCAACAAGAAATACCAAGAATAACATGAAAGAAATGAAATGCCGAACTTCCTATGTATCCTCTGGACGGGTTCGCAGGGTTCTCCTTTCTCTCTCGCTGGAATTCAGGGTTCAGAGTAACAACGATTGAGATAAGGGAATAACAGAAACCTCAATCCACCAGGCAACATAAAGGAAAGCGACAAGGCATTTTTCCTCTCCTATGTATCCTTCAGGGCGAATTTTAGGGGTTCAGTCCCCGATCGCACACCGGATTCAGGATTCAGAGTCTCAGTACGCGAACGAGAAAAGACAAAAGAATTAAGCACAGAAGGCAGCATAAAAGAGAGAAATAGAGCACAAAAGGTCTTTAGTATTAAACGCAGGACATCAAGTTACAACAACTTTCTAGCAGAAAGTTCCCCCCCTTTTACATTGCAAAGCCTGGGTTTTTATAGAGGACCCGACCCTCTGAATCATTATTACAAAAATGGCGGAGTACACCCTCGGGCCCTGAGAAATCGGCTCCTCACTGCTGCTACGGATGATCTCTCAAATCGGCTACCAAAACTGGTAATGGTGACCGAGTCAACCGAGGAAAGTCGCATTAAATGAGCCACCTGGGTGTCCTTGGATTGTAGGTGCGGTGCTCGAGTGGCGGCCATGCTTGTCGGGCTCTTCTTCACGGACTGATACTTCGCATCCAATTGCCAAAAATGAGCAACGGGCTTATCGGGCAAGAAAATATGCATTTATGAGGCTCTCTGATCGCCTCGGGAAAATGCCCAACTTGGGAAGCATTCCTGGGAAGCGCCTCGCTGATTTCCGCTTCGCAAAACTACTTCGAGGGCGTGGAGTGCCGAAGCCGATCTCCCTCTATCCTTCGCTGCTTCGCTGGCAAAACTGCTTCGCTGATGGGTCGAGAAAAATGCTTCGGGCCGATCTTCTTTTGAAACGGCGGTTCGGGGGAGTTTCGGCCGAAACACTTTCTCGACCTCTACTGCTTCGGGTGAAAACTGGCCGAAGTGGATTTTAGAAATACTTCGGGCCCGAAGTAATTTCTTTGCCTTAGCTGATTCGGGCTATCTTTTCTTCTTCGACGAAGTTGCTTGGATGCCGCTTCGCAAAACTCTTCACCCGAAGTAGCCGCTGGGAATGCTTCGAGTGCGAAGCATTTCCTTCATACTTTTTTTGGCAAAGTTCTCGCCCGAAGTGATGATTTGAAGCGCTTCGGGCCCGAAGCTCTTTTCTTTTTCATTTTGTCCACCAGGGGGCGATAGGGAAAACCAAAATTGCTAAATCTTACAAACAAAAGAAAACTTTCAACAAAACAAATATCATACAAAGTTTTAATTTTTCTGCCCCTTGGTGGAATGTGACAATATTGTCAATAGTACCTAGATAATAAATAGAATGAAGAGATCATTATAGATTAGATATTTATGAATAAGTTGAATCAATAACCCAAATAAGGAAGAGAGATTGACTTAATCACATCCTAAATATTTTACTACAAGCCTCCAAAAGACTCAAAATCTACTACAACTATTATAAATCCATCTATATTTCCAAAAAAAACTATGCCAAATATTTTGATTGCTTATAAAAAGATGAATTTCCTCTTTTAAAATAGGGAAATAGGGTTTGAATACTATCCCACATAATTTGGCCCTAAACATTGGAACAGGCCCATAAATTGATTTTACTAATGTGTAGATCTCATAAAATCATGTGATTTGAAAAAATGCGATCAAAACACTTATATATGGAAAAGTTATAACCTCTAAAAAAATTTCCCAAATAGACCTCAAAAAACAAAAAATCAAATCCTCAAACCTTATATAAAATGGTATTAAATCCTAATTTACCACTTGGAAACTACTCATTTGTTGGTGACGATCACTAATTTTGTATAACTAGTCACCTTGATTGACTAAAACCCTACCACTTATTATAGTTTAGTTGGCTAAGCTAGTATAAGTATTAAAAATGGTTTTGATGTGGTGGGAAAGATCACCACAATGGCTACCATGTCAACCTAGTAAATAAACCATTTATTATTTTTTATAAAAGGCATAGGCACTGATAAAGAGGTTGAAACCTTGATATAGCCAACTTAGTAGCCATGGTATATTAGGGAAAAACATATTTTCTCTACTTATATGTATGTCAATTCATAGTAGCCAAGAAAAATGATGAGCCCATAATTTGAACATACAATATCCCTTTCCTAAAAGCTTCTTGCCAACCATTTTTCCTGCTCACATGGTGGTGTTTTAGAATCTTGTCCCCCATAGAAGTCATAGTGTTCCCCTATAAAAGGAAAGAGAATTTTTATTTGATCCTATGACTATCTCTCCAAAACATAGTGCATAACACCATGCCATGCTAATATCTATAATGGAGGAAGGGATTTTAGATAATGTCATATAATTCCTATCACATTCAAAAAACTTTTCATTTCAATCCAAAACAATATCCATATGGAAACCTTTTGCATGCTCTAGATCATGATGGTTTCAAGTTAAATCTAGAGCATGCAAATGAAGACCATTTCAAATTCAAACATTCATGTCAATTTTCTCTATTTAAAGTTTAAATGACAATCCCCTTGAATGGTTTATTTTGAGAATTTTCAATAGTAAAGTATTATAATATCTGAAATATTATTTCAAAAAAATAAATATAGTTTCTCTTCAAATCTCTCAAAATATCTGAAAACAATAATAAGTCTCTTTTTTATCGCTTCATCCTAGGATTTGGAAGAAATATCATAGGCTTCAAAGAACATTTTTGCATGACCAAATGAGTCAACTCCATACCACTTCGATACCATGTTATAATTCATAATATTTTCTATAAATTAATAGCAATAAACCATCCACTCAAATATTATATAGAAAGCATAAAGAATGAATGAAAGAGAATAAGAGACATAGAGATTTGGGGCACCCATAGGCACCATAAATAATAACTATATCCATAGATATAATTACACACACTCTGATGATCAAGTGAGGAGTGGGAGGGGGTATTTACACCAATATCAAAAACCTAATTATAGAACAATAGTTATTCCCTTGAGAACACTACCAAGCCATTTGAAAAGTTAGGGCATTGATTGCTTCATGCATGTGCCCACATGCAAAAATTAGATGGCACCAAATGTCATCACATTTAAATTTAAAAATTTCCCTCTATTTAAATTTAATCTTATGATGGCCAAGGAAGAGGAAAAAATGATTGTAATCTAGATTCAAAATTCTTCTTTCGGATGGGGGTTGGAGGAGCTTTGATAACAACAATGTAGGAAGAATGTATGGATAAAAAATTACATTCTTGAGAAATTGTATAGATAATAAATCCCTTTTTAATCTATCCATAGAATTTATAAGAAGGATCAAATCCTCCAAAATAACTCTCTCTATGACCAAGCAATATTGCTCCATGCCCACTTTGATACTGATGCGTTGTCGTTATACACATCATTAATTCTCAATGAATTTGTCAATCCAGGGCTTGTGTACAAGGCTATCTACGGAAGAAGGGGTAAACAGGGTTATAACTTAGGTCAATCTAGAGCAACAGGTTTTATTGGTGAAACCGATTGTGTGGGGGGTTTTAGGACATTCCTATCTCTAAATTGCATGAATTAAACCTTAATCTAAGTTGCAAAATTGGAAACTAATCATTAACTACAGAAATGAAGTCCTAATTACAATTATAGAATGAGACCTAATTATGTTGCAGAAATAACAGTTGTAGAATTGAAAGTTTGATTCTAATTGCAGAAAGGAAATCTAATTACTTTTGCAGCAATGAAAATCTAATTCTAACATGGAAATGAAACTATCAAGGCTCTGTAATAGAAGGTTGTCAATCTTCTATGTAGGGGTTGACAACAAAACATAAAATGCAGGAAATTACAGAAAATAGTAAATTTTGGAAATGAAAGTCTACAATAAATTGAAAGCTTTGCTGAAAGTGGGGATTACAACCAAATCATTAATCACAAAACATAAAATAATCTAAGATTGCAAATATCATTAGTTGTTTACAAAGGAATGAAAGGACAAGTTCTACAACTCATTCTACTGCAACAAAATTAGAATAAAAACCTGTTGTTAGTCCTCCTCCTAGGTCTGGAAGTGGCCAGCCTCTTTGTCCAGAAGAAGGTATGAGTCTCTCTCTCTCTAGATCTTACTCACACTCATTTACAAGCAATATGAAATAGAAAAAATATACTTTTATTGATTCAGAAACATGATTACAATAATGTTGCTAAAAACTATTACAGGACTGTAACAGTCACTTTCTGATTATCACCTATTACTGATTTCTCTATCTTCTATTCCCCTTACTCTCTCTATTTTCTACTTCTCTACCTCCTACTAGCTCAACCTGAATGGGAGCCCTATTTATAGATGTCCTAAGATTTACTAACAAGCTGAGAATATCTCAAAAATATCTAATCCTATTATGTTGCAGCAATTCCTGGTTTTTATCCTAGAAGAAGATCATACTTTGATCTTTCCATAAATGGTGGCTTTGGTCGGCAAGGACGGCAAATTCAGATCTGAGATATTTCCCTTTACCCTTTTCAATCTTTATTTCCCTTTTTCCAGCATCAAAATTCGGTCAATAAGTCAAAAAGCACATTCTATTTTCATTTCGAAGATAAGTGGCTCATTTCGAAGATACTGCAATTCTCATTTCGAAGATCCGCTCATTCCAAAGATACTACAGTTCTCATTTCAAAGATCCACTCATTCCGAAGACACTACAGTTCTCATTCTGAAGATATCTATTCATTCCGAAGAGACTTCGAAATGAACAAATGTGGGCTCCTTAAATGATTTCCTCTGCATTTTTCATGTGGGTTACTTCTCAGGATCAGATTCCAATGGTCTTCATCTCTTTCCACATGTGAATTCCATGCCTTGCCATTCATTGGCAGCTGGCTGGAATTTACATGGGAAAACCTAGTTTTTGTTGCACAGTAATAGTTTTCTTGAACTGTTGCCAGATTTAGGTAAAATGAATGCTTGAGACATATCAAAACATGATTAGTGAAATGTTGTTATTAATCTAAGCATATCTCATTTTAGCAAGTCATAACAAAACAACATAAAACTTATACAAAAAGTTGTAAAAATTAGAATATAGTATTTCAGATACATTCATCATGCAAATAGTTAATACACAGCATATTGAATCAACTTAACTAGCATATTAGATTAAACATAAGAGTTTATAGGCAATTTCAGTGTTCAAAACATGTTATGATTGAGGCATTTCCAGGCCTCATCATTTTCCCCCCAACTTATATTGATGCATGTCCTCATGCATTCTGTTGGGCTATGGAATCACATATGTCCATGGTCAAATTCCATGACCTATAGAACAACTTCTTGCCTGTATAAAATCCCCTATTTTTTTGAAGGTCCCTGAGCCATTCTTCAAATTGTTCATCAGGTTGGGCATCTTCCTCAAAGTAGAATGGAACTGGAGTGATGATGGTTGGAGGCCTAAATCTAAGACCTATCCAATTATGTTGCATGAGTTCAATCAACTGTATTACTCCTTCTTCCCTTCTTCTAGACCATTCTAAGTTGATGGGGGAAATGGGTTCTCTTTTCTGCAAAGACATGGAAAGTTTAGCCCACCTGTTTCTACAGACTGATAATGCTGGCACAAAATTGTCATTATAGAAATTGTGGAATCTGTTCACACAGTCCCTCAAGTTTGTCAAGTACATTCGCTTCACATCATCCATGTTCATCATGGTGAAGTGTTGCCTTGTGATAATGGGGTGATTTGGCTGAATTGCCCTGACTAACAATTCAGCTCTTGTTTTAGTCTCCTTATTCTGTCTTTTTTCTTGGTCCCAATAAAACTGATTTTGCAAGGTGGACATGAATGCCCTCAATTGAACATCTCCAATGTAGATCTGTGGATGAAACTCTACTTCTTCTGGAATAAAGAAACTATGTAAAAATAGTTCACACAGGAGATTTTTTTGCTCAAAAGGGTTGTCAAAGTATGCTTCCAGGAAATCTATAGTGGTGTCCAATTTATATGAAAGATTTGAACTAATCCTCATGACCTGCCATCTGAGGTATTTCTCCTTCAAAATAAGACTATAGAATCTGGCTGGCCGTTTGAATTGGACTAAAAATTTAGCAATTTGACATAAATCAGACACCTTTTCTTTCAATGCCTAAATTTCTGTTTCCTTGGCTTCTAGCTGTTTTGCTTCTAATTTGAACTTTTTAGTTTTAGTGGCAAGCTTCTCATGCCTAATCATCCAACTAGCTATGTCTGCATTGTATTTTTCTAAGGACACAGTATTAGGTGGTCTGACTACAAGTGGAATTCTAGGTAGCAGATCTATCTGAACCCCTTTTTCTGCCACTTCCACTGGTTGTTCATCTGTCAATAATTCTACTTGCACCCCCTTATGTGCTATTTCTATTGGGTTGTCATCAGATAGTAATTCTACTTGCACCCCCTTATCTGCTACTTCTACTGATGGTGTAACAGTTTGAAATATAGGGACATCAATAGGAGTACTTACTTGATCTATTTCATGCTACTGCTTGGACTGTTCCTATGCTGGTGACTCATCTCCAATGTTTTATGTTGTGCTTTTTGCCAATTCTGAAGCATCTTTAGAATGAAAGGGTGCTTTTGAATGAGAAGGCACATCTTCAGAATGAAAAGGTGCTTCTTCAGAATGATCTCCTATGTCTGCCTCAGCAGAGTCATCTACCCTAGATAAATCCACAAGCAGTTGAGCCAAATCATTTTCATCATTGGATACAATTGGCTATTTTTCAGACTATGACAGCTTCTCTCTCAGTTCTGCCACTTCCTGCTGTAACTCTACAATTTTTCTTTCCTGCATCTCAATGATGTTTTCTTTCTCTGAAATCCATCTGGTCTGTGTCTTGACAACACTCCTTGCTGCTCTCAACTACTCTGTGATATCTTCCTCCTTTGTTTCTACTTCAGAATCAGATGCAGACAAGTCAGCTTCAGTAGGCTGCTCAACAACTGGTTCTTCTTCTGCAACATCTGTTTGCTCCTGTTCAGGAGGCTCTATGAAATTGTCTATAATTGCATCTACTATTTCTATAGCTTGTTGAACTATAGCCACCTCTAGATTATCTTGCCCAACCTCTTCCTCAATTATCTATTCAGGGAATTCTAGGAAGTTTTCAAGGGTTGGTTGTATCTCTATGACATCTAGACTGCTTTGTCCATCTTCTTGTTCTATGACCTGGTCTGTCATTTCCCTCAAGTGGAGTCTTGTAGACCTCCGAGTTCCAGATGCAAACTTCTTCTTTTTGCTCTGTTTTCTAGTGACAATAGGGGTTATGGGGTTAGTTTTAGATGCCTCTGTTTCCCTTGTTGTTTCTTCCCCTGTTGGGCTAGGTGCTTCATTTCTTTGTTCTGACAAATCAATTGCAACTTCAAAAAAATGGACCTTCTTCTATTTTTCTATTCTGCTTCCAGTTCCAGATCCTCTTTTCTTTTGCCTTTTGCCTTGTGAAGTTGAAGGTTCTGGAGTAAGGTGTTCTGCTACTGCTGTTGGGTGTGTTTCTATTTCTACAACTTCTATAGCATCTTCTGCAGCTTCTATAGCATCTTTGCAACATTTTCTATAGCAGCTATTTCTTCTTCTACAACAACATCAGCAATATCTGTTTCTTCCTCTTCATCCTCATCTCCAAAAATTACATCATTTAAGGTGGAGTAAAACCTCTCAAAGCTCCTAGGGTTTCCTCTAAAATGGTGCTGGCAAACTAGTTTGATAAGACCATGGTGGCGAAGACTCCCTTTTCCTTCTTGATATCTTTTTGCCATGTTTTTTAATTCCTAGTGCAGGTATAGGGGAAGATTTACCCTAACCTCTGGTTGTTGCCTACCATGTCTGAGATGATTTAAAAATTTTATGTGATGCCCTGACAATAGTACATACTGCCCTTCACAGGTTAGAAATTTGATTACCCATGTGGCTACTTCATCCCAGGGTTCCTGCAGGTTGGCCCTTTTTACCCCCTTGCATGTGTTATTATGTGTTAAATACTCAGGTGCTCTATCATTTTCTTCCAAAAATTGATTGACTGTGTTTACCAATGTATTTTTGCCAAACCTAGAAATTGGAAGACCTTCTAATGGCAGCTCAAGAATTTGACTCAAAACTTCAGGGGTTACCTCAATAGTCATGTCGTTAACATGTGCCCGGTTGTTTCTGAATGTGTGGGTGAACATGCCGGCCAAGTCTTCAGAGGATCCATTAAATTTATCCAAAAATGGCATAAGCCCTCCATCTTCAAAAATTTGCACCACTTCTGGATTTTCTCGAAGATGGGTGGTATCTGTTGGTTCCATTCTTGTTTTTCACCCCATTTTCTTGTCTTGGTTCATCACAAACTGCTCTCTTCTGTCGCTATTCCTCTGTTGGATCTCTGGTTTCTGGTGTTTGCAACTTTGTAGGGTTTCTGTGTCATGCAGGGTTTTCAACTTCTCTATTTTTGTTCTTCGGAATGAACCGTAATCTGAGCACTGTACTTCGTAATAATTTTGCATTAGAAAATATGTCTTCGAAAAGAAGAGTGGCACACGTTTCTATTTTTTTCTTCGAACACATGTCCATCAACGGTTGCATAGATGTCCTTGTCATCAGATCCACCTTACTCGCTTTTAGTTTTTCTATTTTTCCTGTAGATTCTCACGTGCATGTTTATTAGCATCAAAAATTGGTGGCATACAATTGGTCACGTCCTCCGTGATTCTGGTATTTTCCAATGGGTGCAAAAACAAACCATATGCTGACTGACATGTGTTCCTTTATCGTATGCGTCAAAAGAGTTTTCACTTGATTGTATTTCTTTCCTTCCTTGGATGCCACGTGGAGATATTACATTGAATGTTCTTTCCGAAGATTATAATTTATTACAAAAACAAAACTTCATTCCGAATATTATGACTTCATTCCGAAGATTATGACTTCATTCCAAAGACAAATCCTCATTCCGAAGATATCTCTTCATTTCGAAGACAAATCTTCTTTCGAAGATAAATCCTGCTTCATTCCGAAGACAAATCCTGCTGCATTCTGAAGACAAATCTTGCTTCATTCCGAAGACAAAGCTTCATTCCGAAGACAAAGCTTCATTCCAAAGATAAGGCTTCATTTCGAAGACAAAGCTTCATTCTGAAGACAAATCGTCATTCCAAAGACAAAGCTTCATTTCGAAGACAAATTGTCATTCCGAAGACAAAGCTTCATTTCGAAGACAAATTGTCATTTCGAAGACAAATTGTCATTTCGAAGATGAAGTGCAACAATCTACTATCATTTCGAAGACAATTTCAATCCGAAGACAACACAGCAATTAGTCTGAAGAAGATAGCAGGCACTGTTTTTGGCATTCTTGTTTCGAAGATTAGGCAAAAATCAATATTCCCATTCTCAAAACATGTTTTAAGTATGCCAACTCTTATGGATATCTTTTATGCTAATGGTTAATTGTTATATACTATATACCAATCATTTACAATGAAGAAATGTAAGAAATATATACCCGATTAAAACAAGTTAATGCAAGTTTTTGAAATATGATTGCTTCTGTTGATGTTCTACTGAGAATTTCTGCAACATTTCAAAACAAGTGCAGTTGGTGAATTTGTACAATGATGGTTCAGAAATTTTCAAGGTTATGCATGCCAGAAAACTGGTTTTCATGCATACCAACCTAGTAGTGCCTTGAAAAAGGTTTTCACTCTTGAGTTATTCATTTTTCTCTTTCTTTTTTTTTTTTTTACCTCTCCTTTTCTCTCTTTTTTCTCTCTTTTTTTTTCTTGATTTTGAATATGCCCATGAAGGAATTTCATGATTTCCCTGAAATCATGCCCATGAAGGAATTCATAATCAGAATTTATTCATCTTTTTGTTTTCTGCTTTTTTTTGATTTTTTTGTATTTTTCTGTTTTTTTCTTGAAATCCATGATCATGCTGATTGTTTTGAAGTGGAAGAGGAAATTTCTTCCACCTATTGTGTATCCAAACTGTCAAGCTGCTACAAGAATTCCTCTTTAGTTAGAGGTGTATGGTATACCCTGAGGCAATGTCCATTCACTACCAACTTTCTCTGTGACCCATCAATAGGAGATAAACAGACTGCTCCATTGTCAAATACCTCCTCAATCCGGTAAGGTCCAAGCCATCTAGTTCTCAGCTTTCCAGGGAAGTCTTCATAGCGAGAATCAAATAGTAAAGCCCAATCTCCTTGTTGAAGTTTCCTCTACTGAATGTGACTGTCATGCCACAAATTCTCTGAATGTGACTGTCATGCCATAATTTCCTCTGCTCTTGAATTACTTTAGTTTGGTGCAGAGCATCCAACCTAAGTTCATCCAATGCATTCAGCTATAGAATCCTATATGTCTGTGCCTGTGACAATTCAATTCCAATTTCCAATGTTGTGCACAGTGTTAGTAGCTCAAATTCAATAGGTAAGAGGGGCTTTTTACCAAAGACTAGTTCATAAGGTGTGAATCCAGTAGTGGATTTCCAAGTAGTATTGTAAGCCCATACTACTTCAGGTAATTTATCTAGCCAGTTCTTCCTATGAAAAGCTACTATTTTTGTTAAAATTCGTTCTAGTTCCCTGTTTGTTACCTCAACCTGGCCATTTTCTTGTGGGTGATAAGGTGATGATTTTCTATGTTTGATTTCATATAATTCTATAAATGCCTCAATGACTTTGGATGCAAATTGGGGTCCTTGGTCTATGGTGATAGACCAAGGAGCTCCAAATCTCTAAAAAATTTGAGTATACAAGAAATCGGTGACCTTCTCTTCATGAGCATGTTTGAAAGCACGCACCTCTACCCACTTTGTCAAGTAATCAGTGCATACTAGAATATGCACCTTTCCTTGAGAAGGTGGATCAATAGGTCCTACAAAATCAAGCCCCCACCTCTCAAATGGCTCTAAAACCAATTGAGGCTGTAGTGGCATTTCATTTGTATGAGTGGGTTTCCCCATTCTTTGGCATGCATCACAATGCTTGATGTACTTTTTTACATCCTTGTGAAGATATGGCCAATAATATCCTATCCCTAAGATTTTTCTAATTGTGCTTTTTACAGAGTAGTGTCCACCTGAGGGTTCATCATGACAAGCCCTAAGGATATCATACACCTCATCCTTTCGGATGCACCTACGTAACACATGGTCAGGACTACACTTAAAGAGTATATCCTTGATCCATTCAAAAGAAGAACTCTGTTTGATCAATTGTTTTTTTTGTTTTGAAGTGAAATGTGGAGGAACTTTCCCTGTGACCAAGTAATTGGCTATATCTACAAACCAAGGTGATTGGACTGATATAGCAAATAATTTTTCATTAGGAAAGGTATCTTCAACTAATTCCCCTTCATCTATGTTCTGTAATTTGGACAAGAAATCTGCTACAACATTAGCTTTTCCTGGTTTGTTGATTATAGTGATATCAAATTCTTGTAGCAACAGTAACTAGCAAATAATTCTTGCACTTACCATAGGCTTATTCATTAAATATTTAATGGATATGTGATCTGTGTGAATAAATATTTGATAACCTGTGATGTAATGCCTAAATTTGTTGATGGCATAAATTACCGCTAAGAATTCTTTTTTAGTTGTGGTATAATTTTTCTCAGCTCCTATCAAATTCTTGCTAATGTAGTAGATGGCATAGTGTTCACCATTGTCAATTTGTCCTAATGCTGCTCCAATTGCAGTATTGGAAGCATCATTTTGTATGTGAAATGGTAATGTCCAATTAGGGCCTCTTAACACAGGTGGAGTTACTAATTTTTCTTTCAGAGCTTCAAATGATTCCTAACATCTTGCAGTCCAGGAAAATTTAGAATCTTTAGTCAATAGGGCAAACATGGGATTGGCTATTGTGCTAAAGCTGGGAATAAACCTACGGTAAAAACCAATGTGTCCTAGGAAGCTTCTGACATTAGTCTGAGTTTTAGGAGGAAGAAGATTCTTGATAATTTCCACCTTCTTTGGATCAACTTGGATTCCTTGAGGAGAGATGTGATGACCAAGAACTATTCCTTCCTTCATCATCATAAAACATTTTTTTGGATTCAAGGATAACTGGTATGTTTCACAATGAGCTAAAACTTTGTCAAGGTTTTCTAATGTAAAGTCAAAATTTTGTCTGCATATTGTGAAATCATCCATGTATATCTCAACACTGTTGGTAGTCAGATCAGAAAATATTGCTAAAACTGCTCACTGAAATGTTGTTGGGGCATTACACAAACCAAAAGGTAAAACCCTATAGGCAAATGTTCCCCATGGACAGGTAAAGGTTGTTTTCTCTTGATCTTCAGGTGCAATCTGAATTTTATTATATCCACTAAATCCATCAAGAAAACAAAAGTATCTTTTTCTAGCAAGGGTATCTAACACCTGATCTATGAAAGGTAATGGAAAATGGTCTTTGTATGTCACCTTATTCAGTTCTCTATAGTCTACACATATTCTCATTTTTCCATTCTTCTTAGGAACTATAACCAATGGAGAGACCCACTGGCTATCAAAAATTGGGTAAATGAATCCTACCTCCAGAAGTTTTTCAATTTCTTCCTTTACAATATCCCTTAGGGCAGGATTCAATCTTCTCTGGAGTTGTCTTACTGGCTTGACTTCTTCAGTATAAATTCTATGGGTACATATATTAGGGTGAACTCCTAACATATCTTTATAGTTCCAAGCAAAAGCATGAACATGCTTCTACAAGACAACTATCAATTTGTCTTCCTCTTCCCTAGTAAGCCAGCTGTAAATGTTTAAAAAATTTCCTGGCTGGACTTCTATTTGTTTTGTATTTGGAAGGACTAAACTCACTTCTTCATACCTGGTGGTTAGGGAGTTAAGAGGACACTGTTGAGATGGGAGAAAATAAGAAATTTCTGTTTCATTATTTTTTGATGGAAGCATATCCTGTATGGAACAGTGAGAAGGAAAAATCAAGTGATGGTGCCACCCATGTGGTAGTGAAACAGAGTTTTCCTGTGATAATACAGATGGTTCACCTTCAGAATTTTGGTTCTCCTCATTCCTTAACAATTGTTGGATATTTATTGCTTCTTCTTCTAACCCTTGTTCATGCAGAAAATTCATTAGGATAGTTTCATTTTCTGAGTTTTCTATGTCATGGAGGTCTTTTGTGTGTTCCCTTACTACCAAGGTGGCTAGTGTGGAAATAACCTCCTCTGATTCTTCATCTAAATCAGGAAACCATAAATGACCTAAAAAATTGTTGGAGGGCCTTGCAGGAGGATACAGAGAGATCTGTTTTAGATCAATACCATTTGAAATAGTCATTTTTCTAGATCTGTAGTCTATGAATGTTGCTGCAGTTGCAAGCCAAGGTCTTCCCAAAATGATGGGATATCCATGTGTTGAATTTCTTGGTTGTAAAACCAAAAAATCTATAGGGAATTCCCAAGAAGAAACTTCTATAGGAACATCTTCAATGATACCTTCAGGTTTTGCAACTGACCTATCAGCCATTTCTAAAACTGTAAATGTGGGGCTGAGATGTTTGAGTTGTAATTGTTTCATTATATCCTTGGTCATGACATTTATTGCAGCTCCTAGATCTACTAAGACATTTGATATTGGTACTGAACCTATAGTAATTGTGATAACTTGACTTCTTGGGTCACTATACTTTGGAGGTAATAGTTTTCCAGATAAGAGATCACCTATCTTTCCTTCAATCTGAACAGTCTTGGGAAATGCCTTCTTTTTCCTTCCTGCTCTTCTAATGCACAAATCTCAGATAGTACTTTTAATCACTGGTATATCCTTAATGGCTTGCAATAAGGGCAATGATATAGTTAACTTTTTAAGTTCCTTGACCAGGTCTGATTCAAAATTTTCTACTGTGGTATTGAATCTTTCAGGATATGGAATTATCCTTGATGAAGGTAATTGTTCTGCCTATGGTTTTGTTTGTTCTTCTTATTTCTCTATTGTCGGTTCAACTATAACTAGTTCCAAGGGTTCTTGCTCTTCATTTTCTTTGCTTTTATTGGAAATGGGTTCAGGTACAACTTTTCCTAAACGAAGTTGGATATTACTACAATCAATAACATTGATTTCAACATTTTCTTTAGCTTCAGCCACATAGATAGGGGATGCCTATCTCATGTTGTTTGGATTAGTGACTGATTGAGCTGGAAGTTGAGGTTGTTTCACATGTTGTGTTTGTTGTGGTTGGTTCTATTTTTCTTGAAATTTTTGATTAGGTGTAGGCAACAAATGCTGATTTTGACCTTGATTTCTTTGCTGCCTTGGATAGGACTGGTATTGTTGATTCCATTGTGGTTGATTTTGCATCCAATGTGGATTAGTCTGATTATGATTCTAGGGTGGATTGTTTTGATTCCATGATGGGTTGTTTTGACTCCATGATGGGTTGTTTTGATTCCAATATGGGTTGTTTTGATTTTGATTCTAGGCTAAATTACTCCAATTTGTTTGTGGCCATTCTTGGGAATTTGTCCATTGAGGATAATTCCAAGGACGTTGGGGTGGTTTTGATTGTCCCCAAGGCATAGTACCAGGATTATACCCCCAATTTGTAGGAAAATGAGGGGGATTTTGGTATTGAGAGAAATTTCCTCCTTGTTTTGGTCCAATATAGTTGAGTTCCTCAGTCTGATTTTCTAACACAATTTTGAGTTATGGTAGCAGGTGGCATTGATCAGTTGAATGCCTCTTTGAACAAATACTACAAATGGCTGAGATAGATGTTTTATTCAAAGGACATTCCTACAAAGCATGTTTATTTCTACATCTTGGGCAATAAATTGCCAAAGGTTCTATGTTTTTTGCTTTTGCAGACATTTCCCCCAAAGTTGTGTTTAATTGCACTAGAATATCAGTTTTAAAATTTGCAAGTTCCTCTATTAGTTCCTTCACATCAGTGCCATTTGTATTTTTTTTCTTCTTCCTTGCTTATTGCGAGAGTAATTCCTGTAGAGATCCATAATTTCCTCATTATTGAGAGTATTTACATCTCCTCTTCCCATCAAATCCAATACATCTCTGGATTCATCTTGCAATCCTCTCAAAAAGATAGTTTTGCATAACTCTGGTTCTACAAGTCCACATCTCCTTTGAACAAAGGAGAACCTATCAAGATAGTCTTCTAATGTTTCATCATCTTCCTATTTAATCTTGAATAACTCATCTTTCCTGTTCCTTACACGGCAATACTCCTGATATTTGTCTAAAAACATAGTTTCCATTTGATCCCAAGTTTGGATGGAATTTGGCTCTAAACTCATGAACCAGCGTAATGTTGAGTCCTTGAGTGTTGAGGGAAAAACCTTAAGTTTCTGATTGTCATTTACATAATCATAGGTTTGACACACTACCTTGAATTCAAATAAAAACTTATCAGGATCTTCAGATACAACACCTCAAAAGGTTGGAAGTACTGAAGGTGAAATAGTCTTCATGGGAGAGTTTTGTGTTGGATTCAAACGGATAGGATATTCAAATGTTTTGGAAGGTTGAGGAATATCCTGATCATCTCCTTCATCATGGACATAGCCATGTTGGCCATTGCCTCCCTCTACCATAGTTTCTGGTTTCTTAGTTAAACTTATCCAAATTTCTCTCTCAAGAGGTCCAAGATCCTCTGTTGATAATGAGTTTGATGATTCTTCTTTCTCAGGATGTTCTAGTGATGGTGAAACTGGTGATTTTCCTTTCTCATAATGTTCTAATGATGGTGAGACTAGTGATTTTTCTTTCAATATTTCTGGTAATTCAAACACAGGTGATTCACCCCTTAGGCGTGAAGATCTCCTTAATGGAACAAGCCAGGGATCCTTTTGGGTAATTCTACCTTTTTCATCCCTAGAATTACTCATTCATGTTCACTCTAAATGACATAAATTATATGTCAATAGTTGTTATTTTAACCAACTATTCTATTTGGATTTTATCCTAAATCTTCACAGTTCAGTCTAACTAACATCTATTGGACTTTTTTTACCTTCTAGCAACACAATTCCTTGGCAACGGTGCCAAAATTATGAGTTATCGTTATACACATCATTAATTCTCAATGAATTTATCAATCCAGGGTTGTGTACAAGGCTATCTGCGAAAGAAGGGGTAAACAGGGTTATAACTTAGGTCAATCTAGAGCAATAGGTTTTATTGGTGAAACCGATTGTGTGGGGGTTTTAGGACATTCCTATCTCTAAATTGCATGAATTAAACCTTAATATAAGTTGCAGAATTGGAAACTAATCATTAACTGCAAAAATGAAGTCCTAATTACAATTGCAGAATGAGACCTAATTATGTTGCAGAAATAACAGTTGCAAAATTGAAAGTCTAATTCTAATTGCAGAAAGGAAATCTAATTAATTTTGCAGCAATGAAAATCTAATTCTAACATGGAAATGAAACTGTCAAGGCTCTGTAATAGAAGGTTGTCAATATTCTGTGCAGGGGTTGACAACAAAACATAAAATGCAGGAAATTACAAAAAATAGTAAATTCTGGAAATGAAAGTCTGCAATAAATTGAAAGCTTTGCTAAAAGTGGGGATTACAACCAAATCATTAATCACAAAACATAAAATAAACTAAGATTGCAAATATCATTAGTTTTTTACAAAGGAATGAAAGGACAAGTTCTACAACTCATTCTGTTGCAGCAAAATCAAAATAAAAACCTGTTGTTAGTCCTCCTCCTAGGTCTGGAAGTGGCCAGCCTCTTTGTCCAGAAGAAGGTATGAGTCTCTCTCTCTCTAGATCTTACTCACACTCATTTACAAGCAATATGAAATAGAAACAATATACTTTTATTGATTCAGAAACATGATTACAATAATGCTGCTGAAAACTGTTACAGGACTGTAACAGTCACTTTCTGATTATCACCTATTACTAATTTCTCTATCTTCTATTCCCCTTACTCTCTCTACTTTCTACTTCTCTACCTCTTACTAGCTCAACCTGAATGGGAGCCCTATTTATAGATGTCCTAAGATTTACTAAAAAGCTGAGAATATCTCAAAAAGATCTAATCCTATTATGTTGTAGCAATTCCTGGTTTTTATCCTAGAAGAAGATCACACTTTGATCTTTCCATAAATGGTGGCTTTGGTCGGCAAGGACGGCAAATTCAGATCTGAGATATTTCCCTTTACCCTTTTCAATATTTATTTCCCTTTTTCCAGCGTTAGAATTCGGTCAATAAGTCAAAAAGCACATTATGTTTTCATTTCAAAGATAAGTGGCTCATTCTAAAGATACTGCATTTCTCATTCCGAAGATCCGCTCATTCCAAAGATAATACAGTTCTCATTTCAAAGATCCACTCATTTCGAAGACACTACAGTTCTCATTCTAAAGATATCTGTTCATTTCGAAGATACTTCGGAATGAACAAATGTGGGCTCCTTAAATAATTTCCTCTGCATTCTTCATGTGGGTTACTTCTCAAGATTAGATTCCAATGGTCTTCATCTCTTTCCACATGTGAATTCCATGCCTTGCCATTCATTGGCAGCTGGCTGGAATTTACATGGGAAAACCCAGTTTTTGCTGCACAGTAATAGTTTTCTTCAACTATTGCCAGATTTAGGTAAAATGAATGCTTGAGACATATCAAAACATGATTAGTGAAATGTTGTTATTAATCTAAGCATATCTCATTTTAGCAAGTCATAACAAAACAACATAAAACTTATACAAAAAGCTGTAAAAATCAGAATATAGTATTTCAGATACATTCATCATGCAAATAGTTAATACACAACATATTGAATCAACTTAACTAGCATATTAGATTAAACATAAGAGTTTATAGGCAATTTCAGTGTTCAAAACATGTTATGATTGAGGCATTTCCAAGCCTCATCAGATACCATGTTCGAATTCATAATATTTTCCAAAAAATGAACAAAATGAATCCATCCATTAAAATCCTATATAGAATGCATAAAGGAAAAAATAATGGAAAAGAGACATAAATATTTAAGGGTGCCCATAGGCCCAAAATACTTTCTTATCCATAGATAGGATTCACAACACTTTGATAATAAAAAGAATGGTAGGGATATTTATACCAATACCAAAAAACCCAATTACATAAAATATTTTAACCTAATCCAGCATAACAAGAGGGCTTAAAGGTAAATCATAAGTTATAAAGTGGGTTTAACTAACAAGGTCAACCATGGCCCATAGGTCTTACATAATAAAATATTATAAAAAATTATATACATTGTATAATGAAATACCCTTAGGCCTATCAATTACATCATACAATATCAACCTTGGCCATAAATTAGATTATAATTTCAACATATACCAATTTAAAAAAGTTGAGAATATTATAACTAAGGACTTAATAATATATTGCTCCAAACTATTTGTAAATCAGGTCAATTCCTAGTGTGCTACAAAGAACAAACATTTGAAGTCATATAAGCTTTGGGTTTAGGATTTGCTAGAAAATTTTAATACATAAGAAATCAAAGAAATCCCTATAGAATTGAATACAAAAGTAGATGATTTAGTAGGAATTAAAACCATATTTGACCCCTCTAGTGACATGTGGGATAAGCCTAAAAAATAGAGGTAGTCTTTAGACCAATTGTTCCTAATAACTCTAATCAATGGAATGTCTTTAAAAATGATGAGTAAATCATAGATTTTCAATCAGAGAGGCCCTATACACCAAATAAAAGAAATAATATGGATATGATATCAAGGATGGAGTCATATAGCTAAATTCAAATTAGTTTTCCAAGGGTTTGATCACTCTAGAAATCCTACTTAGTCTTGATGATAGTATAAGGAAGACAAGCCTAAAATTAAAATCCTCTTTGTATCATCCTATTTAGGTGGCTAAAGGAAAGAATCTACTGCTAAAAAATGATTGCATTTAGGAAGAAAATGATCTTTTTAAAGAGCTCTGTTGTAATTATGGAGACATTATTTCCTAGTCATATGAATATTTTAAGGTCTATGATCAAAAAATCATAGAGCATACTATTGAATTGGATCCTAATGCTAAATCTTTGATATAGAATCAAATATTTATGAACCTAAAATAAAATTAGTAATGAAAAAGAACCATTGAAGTTCCTATAGGCTTGGATAATATTTTCAATCAAGCACTCTATCTAGGCCACCAATTTGGTTTCGATATGCAAGAAAAATGGTGATATAAGGCTTTGAAAAAACTTTAGGAACTTGAAGTAGGCCTATTTAAAATATCACTATGCATTACCTACAATTGATTAGATTCTATGGAAGGTAGCTAGGTCATATATGTTTTTCCTCATTGATGGCTTCTCAAGATATAAATAGATCTAGGTAAAATATCAAGAGCAGCATAAGATAATTTTCACCACCAAGTAGGGAATCTTCACATATCAACAAAATATCATTGGTCTATCAAACATAGGGGTAAACTTATAAAGGACCATGTACCTATATTTTATACGGATTGTAGGCAAGATCATTCTAATATGCCTTGATGATTAAATAGTATTTTCCAAATATTGGAATAAGTATATTGACCATATCGAGCTAGTCTTCTAGAGGTATAAGGAATTTTTTATCTCTCTCAACCCTAAGAAGTATATTTTTATGGTCCAAGAAAGTAAATTGTTAGATCATGTGGCATAAAAATAAGGTTTAGCCATAGGTCTGATTAAATAAAGGCCATCCAATACCTTCAATTGCCCTTGTCATTTAAATAAATTAGGTCATTCGTAGGCCAAATCCTTTTTGTTTCCAAGTTTATTATAAATTTTTATCAAATGGTCAAGTCCATAACCAAAATAATGAATAAGGAAGATTCCCTAGAATGAATTAATGAAGAAAAAAATCCATCTAGGTTGTTAAATATGCTACTACCAAAGAACGCATCTTGATCAACCTAGATTTTTCTAGATATTTAGGTTATTTATCTTTGGTATATATGAAATCATCATAGTTATGTGCACCTAAAAGAATTATGAATATGGTCACCCCATATCATTCATGATCCAATACTTTCATAATTATGAATAAAAATACATTGTTATTAAAAATTAGGTGTTCACCATCGTGGAGGCTCTTAAAATGTTCAAGTAGTATCTATCTCAGAGCAAGACCACCATATTTGTAATACACTCTGACATCCAATCCATTATGCTACATGGTTAACTATGAGAAAAAAGGGCTAGGTGGATCAATAATATTCATGAATTTTACATTGATATCAATACCACCAAACTAATCAGGGGAATAGGTTTATGTAAGAGGCTATCAAGGACAATCCCTAAAGATAAAATTGCTCTATGAGAGGAGATATATATAAATGATAGAACTAGATGGATAGGAAATATGTATAGATATATGGCTATGAGATAGGTACTAGAAGGGTTGATAGTGAAGGAGATAACCCAATTTAGATAGAAAGCAATGCATTATCATTGGTTGGATGGTATCTTCTTTAGAAAAAAAATATGATGGGATCTTATTGGATTGCATAGAATAAAAAATGTAGGGACCTTGATCAAGAAATACCATGATGAAGGAGGGTATCTCTTGTTGGAATTCATAATATTTTTATAAATGAACAAAAGTAATTCATCCACTCAAATATTATACAAAAAGCATAAAAATGGACAAAGGAGAGAAATATATAGTGGGAACCTATGGAGACCATAAATAATCACTATATTATATATAGATAATAATCACAATACTTCGATAATAAAATGATGGAGTGGTGGGATAATATAAACCAATACCAAAATCTAAAATTATATCAACAAGTTTAACCTAAGCCAATATAGCAAAAATAAATTTAGGTTAATTACAAGTTATAAGGTGGGTTTAACCTTGAAAAATTACCATGATCCATAGACCTTACATAATAAAATATCATAATAAATTAAATACATTGTACAATGAATGCCCTTAGGCCTATCCAATATTGCATTATACAATGTTAGAATTGGCCATGACTTAGATTATAGTTTAAACACACCCTCATAATCTAAACTAAGGGACCAAGGAGAGAAGACCTAAGTGACAATAATATATTTTCCCATAATGGATGCTCTTATGAACCTTTGTACTTGAGGTAGACTCATATAAATCCCCCTCTTCATCTAAAATATATTACTATAAAAAATCTTATTAAACAAGAGTATTCTTAGGTTGGATTGTAGTCATCACTACCACTATTAGATACTCCCACACACATCTAAAAAATAATTTTCCTAAGAATTTAAATGAAGAAGATAAGTCAAAATGACCACCACCTCTAAATATAAGCTACTTAAATATTCTATAGTCACATATGATATGACTTAAAGGCATATATTTTCCTTTTACAACATGCATCACCTTGTTTGAAGATAGTTGCCCTTGGACCACCTGATTTTTATCATCAAAAAAGGATTTGCATAAACTTGCTTAAAATAAAAGGTATTGCAAACTTGCAAGAGAACCTACATAAGATACAGAAGAAGGAATAAATAAAGAACAATTAAATCTTCATGAATGAGATAAATTAATATCCCAAAGAAATGTCCGAGGTGTAGACCAATTGGTTCGACCAAACCTCGTAAGGGGGGCGAAGGTCCAAGGTTCAAATATCGAGCCTCGTCGGACTAAATGCTTGTCCCTTTCCTAGTGCTTTCAATGGCATAAAATATTTAAAATTATTGTGGTATGGTGGTTATAGGGGTGGACTGTGTGAATATCTATGTGGAAGCTTCCAGGACGGACAATGTAGAATACTATGGTGGCCATAAAAAGTTGGATAGCCTGCCCAGATTCGTGGCGGCTGCCGATTCGACCATGTAAAATTAAAAAAAAAAAACCTAAAAAAGAAAGAAGGATTGACTAAAGCATATCCTAAATCCTTTTTCTATACACCTCTAAAATACTCTAAATATAATGTAATTATCACAAATCTAGCTATATCTCCTAAAAAATAGACCAAATATTCTAATTGCATAGGATATGGTAAATTTCCCCTTTCAAAATAGGGCAATAGGGCTTGAGGACTATTTCACACAATTTGGCCCCTAAAATTGAAACAAGTGTATAAACTAATTTCATTAATGTGTAGAGCTAAAAAACTCGTGATTTGGAAAAAAGCACTCAAAATGATTCTACATGCAAAAAGCTTCCTAATATCCTTGAAGAACACAGGGTATGCCAACCAAAAGAATAGCTTCTTTGTTAAGGCCAATAACAAAACGTTATTCATGTCTAGACTTGATCCCTTGACCACTCATTTATCAATGTCATAGTGATTATGAGTCAACCATATGAGTGTTGCTCCTTCTACAACAAATATTTCATTAGTCTCTATGAATATCACAAGGCATTCCAACCAAAAGTAGTGATTTCTTGTCGATACTAATGGCAAAACATGTTTTTTCTTCGAATTATATAAAAAATGGAAGTGTAAAGCCTCAAACCCTAAACCTCCTATCCTAAGTGGTGTGTAACCACTTTGCCTTGCCAATAGAGCATCATCATGATATTGTAACATATACCAATCTTCACCTTGATAGAATATATGATAATCTAAGAAGTCTCTAAGCATGAGAATAAAAGGCATGCATGTAAAAAAAGGTACGCATGTGACACACTATTTGAATTCAAACATATTGGTTTCAAAATTATTATTCATGCATGTTATTATCCTACCAAAAAAAATATAAGATGTTAAAAATAAAGTAGAATTACAAACTATAGATTAGGATTACCTTGAAAATTATGAAAAGAAAATAAAATATATATGTATGGTGGAAACTTGTGAGTGCTATAAATAATTAAATTATTATCCATAGATAAAAATAACAACACTTTGATCGTCAAATGATGGAGTGATGGGGGGTATTTATACCAATACCAAAAACTCAAATTATATCATTAAGTTTAACCTAAGCCAACATAACAAAAAGTTTTAGGTTAATTATAAGTTATAAGATGTGTTTAACCTTGAAAAGATTACCACAATCCACAGGTCTTACATAATTAAATATTATAATAAATTAAATACATTGTACAATAAATGCCCTTAAGCCTATCCAATATTACATCATACAATGTTAGCATTGGCCATGAATAAAATTACAATTTCAACATGCCCTCATAATCTAAACTAAGGGGCCAAGAAGAGAATACATAAGTAATAATAATATCCTCCCCCAATAAGGCTTTCAAGATGATAGTGAAACATCATAAAGTGGTTAAAATATGGTTCGATAAAAGAGCCATAGAGGTGGAGTATAAAGACGAAGACCTTGTGTTCAAGTGGAACAAGGACCAGGCAAAGATTGGGGAACACAAAAAAATTGATTCCTTGTGGAGTGATCCCTACCAAATCATGAAAATCATGAGCCCAAATTCATACAAACTTTCCACCATGGATGGAGTAATGCTACCTACCTCAATGAATGGAAAACATCTTTACCAAATTTAGCAACAAGAATTACAGCCAAAAGAGTATATAAATATTTATTTATTTGTTACAACTATTATGGTAATTATTCCCCATTTCCCTTATGAATCCCATTTTGATAATTCCCATTCTTTTAAAAACTACTCCTTATTCTTACTTCTAGTCTCCTTCTTCCTTTCTCCTCCCTAGATACCTTGTTATATCATTTGATGTTATTATCATATCATTCAAGTTAAGAAAATAAGTAGTGAAACATTCATATTTGCAAGCAATTAATTTAGAAATAATGAGTGGCATGCTCTCCAAATGCATTCCCTATGAGGCAACCACCAAGAGGGAAAAATAGGCCTTCTCAAGTTTATTGACTACCTAGATAGCCCCAAGCACAAAGCATAGGTAGGGCATGAATCATTATAGTTCACATGGGATAGTGGGACTAAAAAATACCCATACCATGGCATCAATTGCCACTTTAAACACCCACAAGGAATCACTTATCACATTCCTCTCTTGTTTTCTAACAAACCATATGCACCCCAAAGTATGAATTATGCCCACCACTATGCCAATAGTGCCTTGTCAACCCATTAAGCCTAAAGGGTTGTGAGACAATTAAAATTCTATTCGATAGGATAGAAAGGTTGAAACCTCATGGGGATTTGGTTAACAAACTATCATATTGATATACATCAAATAAGTGAATTACTCAAATCTTTTATAAAACCAACTAAAAACACCAATAAAAAATTATAGGTCTTTCTTTAACAAGCAAGTTTCATGAACCATTCTAATTCATTAAAGCCATCATAGTAAGTGAATCATTCAATTTTTGTAAGTGAATCACTTGATTTTTCTATTTGAATTGGTCCTCCCCATAAAGTTTTCTGAAGGATATTGACAACCAATTTTTTCCATTTTTCAAGGGAATTGCTCCAAAATCATAAGCAAATCACTCCATTCTCTAACGCTAAAACAAATATCCATTTTTTTTCTAAATTTTTATTACTAGCCCCATTTTGTCCACTTTTCCATCCTAAATTGCTATGGACACTTGTTATAATATAATATATTATTTGATATGTAATAAGATCAAGGGTCACTTGAGGGAGATCAAAGATCATTTGTAAAATCTATATTATGGACTCCTAGTTCCATATTTCATTGTACAAGTTCATACAAATAACAAGAAACTATATGCATTATTTCTCATGTGTTTTCATTTTTTTTCCTTTATTTCACTAGTTCATAGATTCTATAAATATATTCTTATGTTTCTTAGTTATATATAAGGCTTCTAAAGCTATCAGTGGTATTAGATTCATGAGGAAGAATTGGAGAAGTGGTCATTGGAGGATATTTGAAGAAAGTTCAAGGTAGAATATTGCAAGAAGAAGAAAATCCTAAAAAGAGGTAATCACATCAAAATTGGGATAATTTTTGCCATCCAATGACAAGCCCAAAAGTATTTGTGAAACTGATAGCAGGAAGGATTTGACAAGAATTTTATCACATTTTGAGAGAGTATTTTTTAAAGACTTCAATACATTGGTATTCTTGAAGATTAGGCCAATAAAAGAGGAACATTTTGAAGACATAAATTAACAAGATATTGGAGGATAAAGTTGGGATAGAAGAGGCCAAAAATTGACATTTTTGAAGGTAGCCATTAATGTTTTGAAGGCTGAATTTTGAAGGAGAAATTTCAGAAATTTCTGGGGCAGAATTTAAAGAGTTTTGGACAACAAACAAAAGGAGAAGAAGGCAGAAATTTTTGAATAACGTTTGAAGTTTTTTGGAAAGAAAATTTGGGCAGCATTTGGAGTTGCATATTTTAGAGTTTTTGGGTAGCACTTTGGAAGGAGAAAATAATTTTTTTTTGATAGATATTTAAAAGGAGTTAGGAGCTATTTTTGGACAGAAAATTAAGCAAAAGGATGTCTGCAGATTTAAAGGTCTTGGACTGCGAATTGTGGACTGAAAAAATGTGAGCAAATGAGCAAGAAAGGATGCTAGAAAATAAGGAGGAAAAATACTATAAATTTTAAGCTAAAAAGTGCATCTTTTTTTATCATTTTTTAGAGTGTTCTTATTAAGGTTGCAAGTATATTTGAAAAGGTAAAAATAGTAAGAACAAAGGTCCTAGATTCTAGTATTTGAAATTGAATTCTAGAGCTCCATTATCACCATCAAACCTGCATCAAGTTGCAAGAAATTGTAGCAAGTTAGTGCAAGTATAAGAGTGGAAAAAGAAGCAATATATTATAAATAATAAGGCAAATGAATTATATTCTAAAGTTATAGCAAACTAGCATTGTAAATAAGAGAATCCATTGAGCGTGTGGGGGAACCACAATCTAAAAGAACCATCAAACAAGAAAATATAAGCCATGACAATGAAAGGAGAAGCTACTAAATCAAGGAGGAGGTGCAAGTTTTAGAGAACCACTAGAGAGCCACCACAAGCTCCATTCCAAGGAGCAGAAATACCACCTATATATATTGGAGTGTGATTAGATGAATAAGCACTTTTGGATGTCAAAGAGGTATAGAAAGTAAAACCAACCATTAGGGTTCACAATAGCCACAAATACGAGGTAAAAGTTGGTATTTGTAATCACCAACACATTAGAAATAACATGACATTCAATGCTTGGTATGGTGAAGTATTTGCATAGTAGGCAGAGCATTAAAACAATAAGAACACAAAAAACTTAGGTGCAAAAAGGAGTCATAATATCACCATTGAGTGTGAGCATTGAAGATAGCCTAATCACCATATGTTGAGAAGTTAAATATATCTTATGCCACTTGGCATGTTGAAGAAGAAGCATAAAACATTGTTGGAAGAAGAATAAGCATTTTTTAACGAGGCATTAAATGCATGTAAGGTGACAAGCACCAAAAGTAGAAGTTTCAAACTTGAGTTTGGTGAGTTTCTGAAGGAGAGCATAATTCATGGAGATTGGATAAGGTGTATATGTTGAAGGAGCAAAAATATTGCATGCCCAATAAAAGGAGGTAATATTTTAATTTTGATTTTTGAATTTTTTAAATATTGGAGAAATAAGGATTGATTTATATTTGATTTACTCAAGGTTGAACTTGATTATTATATTTCCACTTTGATTAATTATGCTAATGGAGAGATAAGGCATTAAATTAAGAAATTGAAACCCTAGAAACCTTATAAAGGTATTTTTTAAAACAAATTGAATTTTTTTAGGTCAATTTGGAATTTTGGGAAATTAATTACAAGTTTTGTAATTAATATATTTAATTTTGTAAATCAAGTTTTAATATTTGCAAATAATTTAAAGGGGGAGAAATAAGGTTTAAATTAGAAATACTAAATATCCTTTACAAAACTTCTAAATTTCTAATTGGGGAGCCATAAGGAATTCAACATCAAAATAGTTTTGTGAAATTTAGAGTTTAGAAATAATATATTCAAACTTAGGGAGACATAAGGAATTCAACTCAAAAGATTAGAAATTTTGAAAATTATCTTTAGTTTCTTGTTCAAAAATCTAGGGAGACATAAGGTAGTCAACCTCAAAGGTTTAGGTATTTGAAATATATATTATTCAAAGCTAAAATAATTATGGATTATTGGTACATAGATTCAGGAGCAAGTAAATATATGACTAGAAACAAACAATGGTTTGAATATCTACAAGAAAAATATGATAAACTAGTTGTTATAGTAGATTGTAGGACTTATGAAGCAAAATATATAAGAAATATTCTTGTCAATTTAATAAATGGAAAAGGAATAATTAACAATATCTTATATATTCCTGGAATGACTACCAACCTCCTTTAAGTTTCTCAACTCATGGATCAAGATATGACAATAGAATTAAAATTTATCAATGGAATAAAATAATATCATAATATAAAACAAGCAAAAATAATAGCCTTAGGCTCATATAAATATAGTCTATTTACTTTGGATACTACTACAAATTAGGCCTTGTCAGTTAAAACATTAGAACTATGGCATAAATGTTTGAGATATACCAATGCATCATCTTTAAATGAAATGGTCAAATATCAAATGGTTAAAGGGATGCCAAATCTCTCTTGGGAACCTACTATTTTTCTAGAATATTTAGTAGGAAAGCAACATAAGATACCTTTTGAACTCCATCAGTATAGGTCTCAACGACCATTAGAATTGATATATACATATTTTTCAACTATTTTTTGATGATCACACTAGAAAAATATAATTATACTTTATGAAGTGCAAATTTGAAGCTTTTAGTTGTTTTAAACAATTCAAAATTCAAGTAGAAAATGATTCAGGAAATACTATCAAAGTTCTTCGTTCAAACAGAGGAGGTGAAATTGTGTCAAAAGAATTCAGTCCATTTCTAGAAGAAAATAGAATAAAAAGACAACTTACTACAACATATTCACCACAACAAAATGGAGTTTCAAAAAGAGGAAACATATCAATAATAGAAATGGTGAGATGTATGATAAAAGAAGATCATCTTGATCATCAATATTGGGTAGAAGCAATCAATACAACAATATATTTACAAAATAGATTACCTACAAGAACACTCAAGAATGTTACAATAAAAGAAGCATCGTCAAGATAAAAATATCATATTGATAAGTTGAGAATTTTTGGATGCAAAGCTTATATGCATATTCCAAAATAGAAGAGGATAAAATTAGATGAAAAGGTTTTTGGTATATTTCTTGGTTATGATGATGAATCTGCAGGATATAGAATAATTGATCCAAGTACAAAGAAAGTATATATAAGCAAAGATGTAGTTTTTGACAAAAAATCAAGGTTGAAACTAAAGAACAAAATAATGATTCAAAAATTCTTCTAAATTTCTTAGAGGAAGACTTTTCAAATGAAGAGACAGAGTTAGAATCTCAAGATGAACAAAGTGAATGTATAGAAACTTCTACAATTTCTCAAAGGAAGGAACCAATATGGCTTAGGGATACACTCAGAGAATCAAATCTAGAATGAATTCTAGATATTACTACTAAAAGACCTCAAAATCATAGTCAATTTAGAATAAACATAGGATTGCTAAGTACCATGTTAGAACCAAAAACGATAATTCAAGCTATAAATTATTTACATTGGAAGGTGGCTATGGAATCAAAATATTCATCATTACAAAATAACAAAACATGGAATCTAGTAGAATTACCTCCAAGAAAGAAGTAGTAGGTTACAAATGGGTTTATAAGATTAAGTATAAAGTAGATGGATCACTTGACAAATACAAATCTTAATTAGTAGCCAAAGGATATACTCAAACAGAGGGAATTTACTATGAAGAGAAATTTGCACCGATAGCTAGAATGATTACTATCAAAATAGTGTGTACTTTAGTAGCTCATCATGGTTGGAAAATCCATCAAATAGATGTAAAAAGTGCATTCCTTAATGGTTATTTAGAAGAGGAAGTTTATATATCACTAAAAGAAGGATTTGTTGTCAAATGTCAAGAACAAAAGATTTGCAAATTAAACAAATCCTTATATGATCTAAAGCAATACCCTAGAGCATGGAACATAAAAATTAATAACCACTTGTTGTAGCACAGTTTCAAACAAAATACATCAAAACTAAATCTATATACAAAGAAAGTTGAAAATGATATATTAATTATCATAGTATATGTTGATGATATAGTAATTATCAAAAGCTCAAAGAATCTAATGGGTGAGTTAAAAAATATCTTGAGAGGGGTTTTGAAATGATATATTTAGGACTCATGAGTTATTGTCTTGGTCTTGAGATCCATCAAAATGAAGATAATATTGCAATTACACAAATAAAATATGCAAAAGCTTTACTTGAGAGATATAATATGAATAATTGTAAGTCTGAAGATACACCTATGGAACAAGGACTTCAACTATCCAAAAATGATGGAACACCTTTTATTTTGGCTATAAGTTATTATCAATTAATTGGAAGTCTTATGTATTTAACAAATACTCGACCTGATCTAGTTTTTTTTGTAAATTATCTTTCAAGATTCATGCAAGAGCCAAGAAAGAGTCATTGGAAAGTTGCAAAAAGAATATTGTAATATGTTAAGAAAACTACAGATTATGGACTAACATATATGAAGAATGTTAAAGATTTTTGTCTACAAGGTTACTCAGATTTTGGTTATTAATGATATAAAATCTACTTTTGGGTATATTTTTTTATCTTAGCTCAATATCAATATCATGGCATAGTAAGAAATAACATACAATGGCACAATAATCTAATAAAGTAGAATATTGTGTAGCACGAGATATAACTTGTGAAGCCTTGTGGATAGAATATATACTATCATACATGGGAATAAAAAGAACTCCAACTCTAATACATTGTGATAATCAATGAGTACTTAATTTGATCAAAAAATCCAATTGTAAATGAATGAACGAAGTATATTGAAGCTCAGTGTCATTTTATTAGAGATCATTTTTAGAATCATCATATCAGTTTGAAGCATATTCCTATAGAAGAAAAAAATAAGTTCTAGATATTCAGAAATCATCTATGCAAATCAAGAAAATCTCATCTCAAATAATGTAATATGGGGAGGTATTATAATATGTAAGAAGATCAAGGATCACTTGAAGGATATCAAAGGTCATTTGTAAAATCTTTATTATGGACTCCTAGTTCCATATCTCATTGTACAATTTCATACAAATAACAAGAAGCTATATGCATTGTTTCTCATGTTTTTTCATTGTTGTTTCTTTATGTCACTAGTTCATAGATTCTATAACTATATTCTTTTGTTTCTTAGTTAGATAGAAGGATTATAAAGCTATCAGATGCCACTTTTATATCTACTAGTCATTCATTGCTAGAAGCACATTCTATTTCACCATCTTCCACTACTATTGCCCCACCCACTTCTGCTTCATATTTAGCCATTCTTGTAGTTTTAGGGGAGGCAAGACTATTAGAAATAAAATCATAAAAAAAAATAGAAAAGTAAATATAAATAGGTAGGTTCCCCTCCTCCAAAGAGACCCAATAAATTCTATGGTGATCCATATTTAAGGATAAAGAATGGAAATTACACACACTCCAATAGGCAAGTGAAGAAAGAGGCCTTATGAAGGTTCAACCTAGGTCCATCAACTAAATCATGGAGCATTAAGGTTGGCTATGAATATCTAGAGTTGGTAGAAACAATGGTGGAAAGGTACGACCCCTTTACCATGAGCTTTAGGCTCCCATAATGGATGGAGGATGCTTTCTACATATGAGAGGATTACATAAGGATAATGTTATAGTTAGATAGCTATATGGGTTTCTTGTAACCCAAATATTTAGAAGGATTTTTACTATAGGAATCCTAATACCTAATGGTAGGATTTATTAATCCTATTATTGAAGAAAACCAACTTGCTAATCGACTTTAATATCCCACTATAGTTAGACTTGTTCAAGGAGGATGTTTAGATGGTATTGTCTAGCATAGCTATGGTTTTTGGGAGAGGAGTGACCTCAAACTTTATGAAAAATTTCATTATCCAACTTCACACCATTCAAATTTACCCACCCATGTCATTTATAGATGATTGACTATGCCAAATGCATCATGGATAAAATGGATAGTTATCTAAGAGCATTAAATAAGAACAATAAATTCAATTACACCTGCTATTTTGTTTGATTAATTCTATATTAGTAGAAAGACTAGTTCCCCATCCTATAGCTAGAACAATAGGGAGCTAATGGACAACCCCTCTTAGTCATGGAGTGTATAGATATACCCTATTAAGAAGTAGATAAGACCTTCTATCACTTCTATGATGAGGTGTATGAGTTCAGTATGGAGGGATTCAATAGGAAGGAACCAAGACCCTATTAGATAAGGAATGATAACTTTTGAGTGATATAAAATGGTTTAGTGATCATTTCTATGTGGAGAAGCCCTTTGATTTTCCTACATATGCACCTAATCACATGTTCAATCTATAATATGAGTTATAACTCAATTACATGGACCTAAAGTACTTCAGGGGGTAAAATAAAACAACCTTCTATCTACTTAAGTAGCCAATCATGAGCATTACCCCAAATATATGTGGTTCTTGCCAAGTTATAAAGGTATAATTGAGAGAAATAGGCTTGGAATAGTTGAAATATCAATGGTCCTATGACCCATAAGGAATATTTGAGAATACCTTAAGGAGATTAAATTTAAATATCTTTTTCATTCTTGAGAAGAAATATAATGTACAATAGGAATCCAACCCAAGTGAAGAATTGCCCTTGCCATTTCAAAAGCAATCATGGGTATGAGGGTAATATTTTGAGTTATTACACAAACCCCCCAAAGTGACATGCCTTATCCATGAATTTTAAGGATGACCTTGACCTTGATATTAATATGAATCATCAAAGGTTGCAGCCTCAAAAAATTGGGATACAAAGACTAAAAAATTATTATATATAGAGGATTAAAATATGAGACAAGCATGGTCATAAAATATACCAAAGATAGCCCATTTGATGTAAATTTATTTTCCATATAGGATAGAAGGCATCCAAAGCATGCAAAAATGGCTAAGGTAACCATTGAAGTGGCAACAAATGCCTCAACCTCCCAAAATATAAGAAGAAAACAATGCTTGAAATCACCATTTTGGCCACATCAAAGACTCTAGCAATAGTTATTTTAGTGGTGAGGTAGAAAATCATCAAAGGGTATAAAGGTTTTGAAATATATGGGCCTATTTTAGAATAGTAACCATAATAAAGGAACAACAACAACAACAATAGATAACTCAAGGAGGGGAAATCCCTCTAAGAGGCTCCCTTATTGAGTTAGAAATATCCAACCACATGACCATAATTGATTCCACTTTCACCTTCCTTATTTCATCCATAGATTTTCCTTCTTTCTTTATCTATTCTTCTTCTATTTTTTATTTTTCTCTCCCTTCCCATTCTTTTGTTGTAATTCTCTCACCCTCCACTAGTGTATGTTATGGTTCTTCAAGGGTTAGACCACCCCCAATAGTCTCCATCATGGTTAGGACCATTCCCATCACACCCTTACAATTTATTACTATCTAGGTCACCACCATGTAATCACTGGTCTTGTATACCATGTTGCCTCCATAATCCATGATGATACCAATAATGTCACCTCTCATCAACATCCTAGTTTAGTTGGCATCACAACCCACTCCCACTACTTCCACTACATTCCTCGCCATCACAACATTGTTTTTTTTGCTTGATCTATCATCCACTCCCACATTTCCAACATGCTTACCATACCAATCAAGGCAACTTCTCCTATAGGCAATGATTCCCACTTTCCCAACCCAAGGATATGAATCTAAAAGAGAACCTCTATAAAATAGCATGACTACTAGGCCAAGCTTAGCCTTTGCATAAAAATTTATAGAGATAGACATAACCAAGTCATTTAATATCCTTATGACTAAATAAAATAAGTGGAAGAAATAATATAGAAGACTTAATTAGAGGACATCCAAGGATTCCATACTCGTGCAATCATAATTATCAATAAAAAGAGATAACATATATATTGATAAGGCTATTTAAACCAACCCATATAAAGTAGTAATACCTACAACTAACTTTACTTCCAAAAATTTTGAAGAATAATTAAATATAATGGACCCATACCAAATGGTTCAACTATAAAACTCACTCACACTTGGCATAGCCTTAAAATTTATCCACCTCATAGTTGAGGATTGTAACAACCCAAAAACACACAAACAAAAAAATACAAAAATAGAAAATGTTTTTTTTTTTTTACTATGGAGAGAGGTACATGAACCCTTCATGGACCCCTAACCAAACTACTATTTTCCTAAAGTTTCAATCTCCTAAGTTTTCTTGAAAGCTATATCTCATGAAGTACCCTAACATAAGTCCATTAGTGTAGGCGTATCATGTGTTACTGCAAATAAGCCCATCTATCCCATCATTCTTGATGAGCTAGACTTATCACACTCAATCCATAGAAGGTATACATGCATATCCATACCATACATAAATAATTATGTGTAGGTATGCTTTGAGTATTATGAGTTAAGCTATCTATATCGTCTCCATGATGAGCTATCTTAACTCATGTGTAGTATCTCCACAACTTAGTCCTTTATACCCCTAAGGGGGTCTCAATTACCTTAGGTCTCTATGTTCACCCTAAGGGGTTCTCAATTCCCTTAGGTCACCTATGTTCACCCTAAGGGGTTCTCAATTCCCTTAGGTCACCTCTGAGTTCACCCTAGAACTCTACTCTTCAATTTTTATCATCAAGCGACCAAACAATAATACAACTAGATACTACAACACCAAGGAGTAATCACTAAGCATCCAGAAAATAAATAAGAATTAAAACTAAAATAGAATCAACTACATAGCACAACCAAATACATAAATAAAGTAAAAATACCTTATCTAAACCAATAAATAGTTATTGCATTAGAATTTGCATGGTAAATCCTTCTTACTTTAAATAATATTATAGTAACTGCATTGGGGATATCTCCCCATAATTCTAGTCTATTTGAGCATAAGTAAAGGAACATAAAATACAATTAAACTCCTGGATTCTCCTTGCTTCCCATAAATTCCTTGAGGGTAGTAGGGGATCAGGGTACTCATGGTTTAGGATAGGCATGCCTTTAAATGCATCTATTCATTTACTTTACCAAATTGCAACTATACAAAATTCAATTACTTTTCCAACCATCTAATGCATAATGGATATTATAAAAGTCCTTTTATTTTTATCTTCACCTCTCAAGTTCCTTTAGAGAGTTATCCAACATGTACTAATTAGATCAATGTCTAACTTAATAAAATCCATTCATGTATTAAAGCATTAAAGTCCCATACCTTTAACCTCTAAAACAATTTTTTTCTTTTCATTCCCTAAATCAAAGCCCGATAACTTCAATTCAAAGAATAAATCTACACCCTATTTAATTCACAAATTCCAATCAAATCAATTACTTTTTTAAACCATTTTTTAGCTTCTAACGGATGGAGCAGCAAGGAGGAGGAGCAGGAGGTCTAGGGGAAAAAAACCCTAGGTGTGGGGCTTCGAAGGGCAGATCAGTAGATGTGGCAGGTGGGGGCTCTGGTGAGATAGTAGGCCCCCAGGCGGAGGATGTGGACAAGGAAGTTCTATTGGAACCGGTCCAAGGGTGTTGGGTGGATGCGGTTGAAGATATCTCTGAGGGGGACCAGGACTATGTGCCTCAGGATCAAAGGAAGACCCAGGAAAGAGACAAAGAGAAACCTGGCAACTAGAGACCTTCATATCTTAATGCTCTTCGTGGTAAGCAAAAATTATCCGACTCTTGTTTTAATCTAAAATCTGTCAATGGTAGGTTGCACATCCCGGATACCTTAGCTCAGCATGTGGCTATGGAGGGCAGAACATCTCTGGTGGCAAAATTTATGGGGGTGAGGCCGGACTTGGAAGTCATAAGGATATGGGCTATCCAAAAATGGCAGCCAAGGGCCAATATGATGATTAAGGCTTTACCCAAGAGTTTTCTTTTGGTGAAATTTCAATGTGAACAGGACATGGAAAGGACTCTCCAAGGATGTCCTTGGTTTTTTGGGAAAAGGGGCTTGTATCTGAAGCGTTTGTCCCCCGATTTCAACCCCCAGACTTAGGTGTTGGATTTGGCTCCTATTTGGGTTAAGATATCGGGATTACCTCTGCTTTTTTGGAATGAATAAATCTTGGCTGGGATAGCTATAGAGATTGGAGAACTAATAGCTATTGATCCTGCAACCTTGAGAAAAACAAGACTCCTTTCTGCTCGCATGTGTGTGTTGGCAAACCTGAGTAAAGAGCTCTCTAATTCCATTATATTGTCGTCTATGGTTGGCCTTTATACTCAGGTCTTTGAATATAAAAATATGTCTTTTAAGTGTAGTTTTTATGGGAAGGTAGGGCACCAGGGTATCCACTACATTTCCAAGAACCAGCCCCCACTCCAAA
Source organism: Wollemia nobilis (assembly GCA_028583015.1). Classification (NCBI taxonomy): domain Eukaryota; kingdom Viridiplantae; phylum Streptophyta; class Pinopsida; order Araucariales; family Araucariaceae; genus Wollemia; species Wollemia nobilis. The sequence continues at coordinate 757,972 of JAQPPZ010002189.1, read as the reverse complement.
ATACTGCTCCTCAAACCCAAAATAATATCCCTCCCCTGCAGATCTCCATTCCTACCCAACATGGGCCTCAAGGACGTGGAGCTCGAAATCTGAATATCAGAGACCCTGTTTGCCCTTTTGTAAGAAAGAGGCAATGTTATAACCCTCCTCCCAAAAATACCTATGCCTCGAAACCCTCTCATAAGGTAGCTATTCCCTTTGATGGGAACCCTCAAGCTCAACCTGCTCCTAAGATGATACAGCAAGCCTCAGAGCCAAATCACAAAGGAAAGAACCCCATAGATCAACGCCCTAGGGCAAGTAAGTTTGATTGGGTAATACGGGAGGCCTATGGAGGCTCGGTGGAAGTGGTCCCATGTACTACAAAGGAATTTATGGGAAGAAATTCCAAGGAGATCAACATCCCAGTGGAGAACAGTTTTGATGCATTAAATCATCTGAAGGGAGATCATATGGATAGTAAAGAAGTGGAATCTAAGGTAGAGGAGACTCAAGAGAAGGATTTAGAGGAGAAAAATTAGAGGAAGGAGTAGAAAACTAATTATACAAGCAAGGATACTCAGGAGGAAAAGGTGAACCACCAAGATCAGTGTAACCCCAAAGCAGGGAAAAAAAAATCTACTAATCAAGAAGCTAAGAGCACGAAATCTTCTCCACTGTCAAAAAGACCAGTTAACCTAGAAAGCCATATTGTTACCCCAAAGACCAAGACTGACCTATCCAATATGGTTACTAGAAGCCAAGTGAATCCCAAGGAACCCCAGCCTAGAGCGGATGTATGGGGATATGGTTCGGTAGGAAGAGGGAAACCTAGCAATGTTGCCTTAAGGAAAAAAGAAGCAGAGCGAGGAGTGGTTGATGGAACTCAAGCAATATTGCTCTTTGGGGCAAAGGCTCGAGGATATAAAGCCCATAAATGAAGATTCTTTCATGGAATATTCATGGGAGTAATCCTGCAAAAATAAGAGCTTTGTATGCTCTTAGACAAGAACACAAACCGAATATTATTTTACTGCAAGAAACTAAAATGGAGGAGAGTAGAGTTATTCCTTTTAAGAATAGGACTTAGTGAGAAGCTAAATTAGTAGGCCAAGAGGCCACTGGAATAGCAGGAGGGTTTCTGGTTATGTGGAACAAGAATGTGATTGATAGTAGAGTGATTCCGATGTCTAGTTGGTTTATTTTTCTCTTATGTGTGGATAAAACCACGCAGGAAGAGTGGATCTTAACGAATGTATATGCTCCAGTTAGACAGGGACTGAGAAGGGTTCTTTGGAGTTAGCTATCTGAATTGAGGGAGATGGTCCCCAACTACCCTTGGATTGTGGTGGGGTATTTTAATTGCTACCTTAATCCTACAGATAAATTGGGGGGCTCTCAAAGAATAATTGTTGATATCTACGAGTTTAAATATTTTGTTGAGCAACATGATTTGATGGATGTGGACCTGTGTAGATTATCCTATACATGGTCTAACAAAATATTGAAGGAAAACCAAATTCAGATCATATTAGATAGGTTTCTTCTTTCTCAAGAATGCTTGGAGAGGTTTGAGGACTCTTCATTAACGACACTCCCAAGAATTGGGTTTGATCACAACCCAATTCTATGGGAAACAGTGGACTCTAATAAAAGATACATCAGACCCTTTTGATTCGAACTTATGTGGTTCCAACATCAAGATCTCAAGGATCTGGTTGCCCAATGGTGGGACAAAAATTATAATGGTTCGAAACTGGCCCAAGTGGCATGTAAACTAAGGAATGTGAAGGCTAACATTAGAGAGTGGAACAAAACTTCCTTTGGCAATATTTTTGTTAAAAATGCAGAACTAAAAGACAAGATCAATGAACTATAGGAGAATTTGAAGTCAGAGCAGCTTATAGAGTATCTGAGAAACCAGGAGATGGAGCAGTTATCCAAATACCACACGATGCTAGGATTTGAAGAAACCTTTTGGAGGCAGAAATCCAGACTGCATTGGTTAAAGGAGGGTGACAGAAATACAAAGTTCTTCCATGTCTCTACTCTTCGCCACAGAAGTACTAACAAAATTAAGGAGATCAAGATCGCCGATGGGTCTAACACCAAATATATGGAAGACATAAGGAGGGAAGCGGTTGAGTACTTTAAATCGTTGCTAGAAGATGTAAATTTGACTATTGAAGAAGAGGACTCTCTGTTGGCAGCCATTCCACTCCTCGTAACTGAGAATCTTAATGGATTCTTACTTATTCCTTTCACAAAGGAGGAAATCAAGAAGGTGGTTTTTGACATGGATGGTAATAGCTCCCCAGGACCGGATGGCTTCCCTGCAGCTTTCTTCCAGAAGTTTTGGGATATCCTAGGCAATGATGTAGTGGAAGCTATAATTGAGGCTCAAAAGGACATGGAAATCCTAGAAGGAGTTAATGCTACATTTTTAGTCCTCATCCCTAAACTAGTGGGAGCAATGGAATTTTCTAGTTTTTACCCTATCAGTTTATGTAACACTCTGATGAAGATTCTCACAAAAACAATTGCCAATAGGCTGAAGGTTATCCTTCCTTTCATCATTGATATGAACCAAGGAGGCTTTGTGAAAGGGCAACAAATACTAGATGGTATCATCACAATTCATGAGGTTATTCATTCAATGGTGGCTAGTAAGGAAGCAGGTATGTTACTAAAGCTTGATATGAATAAAGCCTACGACCGGGTCTCATGGCGGTTCCTCACCAAGATTTTGGGTAAGTTTGGTTTCTGTCCCCAGTGGATTAAGTTGATATTTAGTTGTATCTCTACTAAAAGATTTTATGTCATGGTGAATGGGTCACCCTCCGGTTACTTTAAGAGTGAAAGGGGGTTGCGACAAGGAGATCCTTTGTCTCCATACTTGTTTATTATTTTAGCAGAAGCATTGGGTAGGAACATTTCAGCAGCGGTGGCAGATGGTCATTTGGAAGGTTTCAAACTAGCCTCAACAACAGAGCCAGTGTCTCACCAATAGTTTGTGGATGATACAATCATTGTGTCCAAAGCCTCGATGCCTCAGGCTAGGAAGCTAAAGAGAATTCTAACCAAGTATGAGATAGAAGTAGGACAGTACATAAACTATAAGAAGAGTAGCATCTATTTATTTAACACGCCTAGTGGGAGGGAGGAAAGAATAGCTAACCTCTTCGATTGTGGAAATGAGCTTCTACCAGCAACTTATCTAGGCATGCCTATGTTCGAAGGAAGAATGAAGGCTACATTGTGGAACTCAGTCATTGACAGGATCTCCAAAAAGTTAGCAAGGTGGAAGGGCAGCCTTCTTAGCTCCGCAGGAAAAGCCTTATTAGTTCAAACTACTTTATAGAGCATTCCAATTTATTGCATGTCTCTATTTAGAATGCCTGCAAAGGTCCGAGCTACATTGGAGCAAATTCAATGCAACTTCTTGTGGTCAGGTTCAGAGGAGAGAAAGAGAATTTTTTTGGTAGCATGGAATCAAGTGTGTGCAAGCAAGGATCAGGGGGGCCTGGGGCCAAAGAGAATGAAAGAAATGAATCAAGCTTTGATTGGCAAACAGGTATGGAGATTTATCAATAATGATCAATTGGGATGGGTAAAACTTCTTAAGGCAAAATATATCAGAAATAATCAGGACTTCCTGAAAGCTGATAATCTCCCTAGAGGATCCTATTTCTAGAATTTTTTTCTCGAATTTCGGGAGGTAGTCAGGAAAGGCATAATATGTAGAATTGGTAATGGAATACAAGTGGACTTTTGGCAAGACCCATGGTTGGAAGAGGCCCCTCTGAAAGATAACTTAGACCTTTAGGTCCTCCAACATAAACTTTCGAAGGAAATGGGAGGAAAAGTAGGGGATTTTATTGCTGTAGCACAGGAAACTTCCTCTTGGAAGAAAATCATAGTTCATAATCTGTTAGAGCAAGAGAAGGTGGCCCTAACCAAACTCAATGATGCTTTAAGGGTGTTCCCGATCATTCCTGGGGAAGGAAGAGACAAGGCGATTTGGGGCAAAACTACAAGTGGGATCTATTCAGTAAAAACTGCCTATAAGTTAATCCACTCAAGATACAATGGCTGGACTCTGACTTCTATTATTTGGTTAAATAATTTAACCCCAAAAATGGCTTTCTTCTTTTGGTTGGTAGTTCAAAATAAGATTCTGACAACAAATAATTTGCAAAGGAGAGGTTTCCAATTCATCAATCGATGTATCTTGTGTGAGAAAGCGATAGAATCTGTAAGTCATATATTTCTAACTTGTGAATTTTCTTGTACAATCTTCCAAATTATCCTGTGCAAATTTCATATAGATTGGGTCTATCCACATAGCATGTCTGACTTCTGCATACAGTGGGCTTCCCCCTTTCGAGCGAAACTTTTGACTTGGCTCTGGAAGCTCAGCTTACCCCATTTTTTATGGGGGATATGGAATGAGAGAAATAAGAGAGTATTTAAAGGATGTAAGAAAGATCCCAGGTTATGTGGTAATAAAATAATCAGAGCTTTGAAAGAAAATTGGAAAACTTTCTTCTTCAAAAATGAGACCATGTCTCTAAGGGAAAGGAGGATTTTGCAGAACTGGGGAGAGGAACTTCTAGACTTAGACATTACAACCAACCCACGGGATGGTGTCAAGTGGATACCTCCCACACAAAAGTGGGTTAAGTTTAATTTTGACGGGGTAGCTAAAGGAAATTTGGGGGTTGCAGGAGCAGGAGGAGTTCTGAGAAAGGAAAAGTGGTCCTTGCCTTTGCATAGCCTTTGGGAACTCAAACAAATCATTTTGTAGAAGCCCAAGCCTGCATGCAGGCAATGAGAATTGCTATACTTGAGGGTTATAAGGAAGTTATCTTTGAATGGGATTCACTTAATATAATCAAGGCAATTAAGGAGGATAAAGACCCCAGCTGGACCATCTTGGAGCTTATCCTAGAAGCAAAGATTCATAAATCTCATTTGGTTAATGCTCGAATCCAACACACCTTTAGAGAAGGGAACCAGGTGATGGATCTAATGGCAAATATTACAGTTTTTGTTGGGGAGATGCAAATTTGGAAGGATGACTTCCCTCAAGAACTATTGGTGTTGGCTTCTAGAGAAGAGCTAAGATAAAACCTGTTAGAGCATTAAGAGATCAGAGGTGTTGATGGTGAGTAATCCGACAGATGGAATTAGGCAGAAAAGGCATCCCATTTGCTGGGGCCTAGGAGGTGACAAGTGTACGATCTGACAACCTAGTGGTATTAGTAAGTGCTAGGTGTTGTTTGGTTTTTGTTTTATCCTGAATAGTCAAGCGACAAGTATAGGACTATGGACTCTAAGTATGGCTTAATGTGGGTCTTAGAAATATCCATTTTTTATTTTGATTATACAGGATTGAAGCTAGAACCAGCCCATTTTGACTATGTAAAAGGTTTGTGGACCTTATAACCACCTCCACCTTATACCAAAAAACAATTACTGTTTTAAATCATTAAATTCACATACCTTTAACCTTTAAACAATCATTCATTCATTCCCTAAATCAAAGCCCCATAACTTTAATTCAAAGAATAAATCTACATCCTTTTTAATTAAAATCCCCTAAGATAATCAACATTAATAAAAGGTTCCCTTTTTAATAAAAAACCCTAAGATAATCAACATTAATCAAAGGTTCCATTTTTAATTAAAAACCCTAAGATAATCAACATTAATCAAAGGTTCCCTTTTTAATTAAAAACCCTAATATAATCAACATAAATCAAAGGTTCCCTTTTTAATTAAAAACTCCTAAGATAATTAACATTAATCAAAGGTTTCCTTTTTAATTAAAAACCCTAATATAATCAACATAAATCAAAGGTTCTCTTTTTAATTAAAAACTCCTAAGATAATTAACATTAATCAAAGGTTCTGGTTTAATTAAAATCCTTCATTATGTTCCATATAAATCCAAGGTTTTGGTTTAATTAAAACCCTCCATTGTATTTTACATAAATCTAAGGTCTCTGTTTAATTAAAGTTACACAGCGAACCTTTCTAATACAATATTTTTGACCAAAGGCTAACGCCTTTCATGGTGAACACTGAACAACCTCTATAGAGAAATTAAGGGACTACCAAGCCAAGATTTCAATAAGGTAACACAAAGTAAAATAGGTTCTAGTATTTCACCTCTATCACCACTAACTATCCCCAAAGGAACCGAGCTCACATACCATCAGAGTTCCCCACATATGCAAATGGTTTTGCTAAGTAGATTTTTCTAGATGCAACCCTTTCTTAAACCCACGAGGGTGTTCTCCCTATAGGCGGTGCTCCCAAGCACAACACTCCCTCTTGGAACCATGGTGGTTTTCCCACTGTAGTAGAAATTTCTAAATAGGATGCTCCCTCTCTCTTTGGATATGGAAGTCTTAGGCACACAGTGCGCTCAAATTCCCACAATGCTCTCTAGACACACCCAACACTCTTGAACTCACAGTGCTCTCAAAGCACTAGTAGGGCTTTTAAAATCATGGTGCTATTAAAAATTTTAACTAGGCTCTTAACAAAACTCATAGGCTCTTAGACTCATAGCGTCTTCAAGACACTCACAGTGCTCTTTAAAAACACTTACAAGCTCTAAAAACACATCTTCAAGACACTCGCAGGCTCTTTAAAAGCACTAACAGGTTCTAAAGAAACACAATGTTTCCAAGACACTCGTAGGCTCTTTAAAAATACTAATAGGCTCTAAAGAAACACAATGTTTCCAAGACACTCACAATGCTTTTCAAAAACACCAATAGGCTCTTAAAGAAACATAGTATTTTCAAGACACTCACAATGCTTTTCAAAAACACCAACAGGCTCTTAAAGAAACACAGTATTTTCAAGACACTCACAGTGCTTTTCAAAAATACCAATAGGCTCTTAAAGAAACACAATTTTTTCAAGACACTCATAGTGCTTTTCAAAAAAACCAACAAGCTCTTAAAGAAACATAGCATTTTCAAGACACTCACAGTGCTTTTCAAAAACACCAACAGGCTCTTAAATAAACACAAAATTTCCAAGACACTCGTAGGCTCTTTAAAAACACGAACAGGATTTAAAGAAACACAGTGTTTCCAAGACACTCACAGTGCTTTTCACCCAAGCACAGTGCCCTTTAAACACACATTACAATGCTCTCAAAACATAGATACAGGTGGTTTCAATCCTTACCAATGGCTTCTCACGCTATAGGGAGTATAACTAGGCTTCGAACTACGTTTTCACCATACCAATACATGTAAAATAAAATATGTTAAAGTCTAAAACACTCCAACCTTAATAATCCTACAGAATGGAATTTGGTGGCGTCTCAACTTCCTCTCCCTTGCTTGCGGTGTACTCCTCTCTTCTCCCTAGTCCCTGGTCTGCGCCCTGCTCCCTTCCTTTGTCCTCCCCGTCGTCCTCTTTTTTCCTTTCATTCCCCCTTTTCCTCTCTAGCACCTTATGTGCTTTCTTCCTCCAGGTGGCCCATCCATTGTCCTTTCTTGGACCTTGAGCCCTTCCTCAAGCCCCCTCTTCCTTCAATGCTTTGTCCCTTCCTCTGGGACAAGGAATCCTTCTTCCTATAATTTCCATATTTGGAAACTTAGTAGCCACCCTAGATTATTTTTGTAGCTTACACTCTATAGGGGAATGGGATATTTATATATTTTATATTATCTTTTTTTTTAAATAAGAATGGTACCCTTTTAAACAAATATCATTTATGTGATATTTATCACCATTAAAATATACTTCTTTTATTTAAACAATTTCATAATTGCTCTATTTTTAAAATAAAAGACATATATTTCTTAAATGATTTTTTTTTGTTTATTTCAATTAATTAAGGTCTTTTAATGACTTCTCCATTATCATTAAAATGAACACCTTTAATTAATTTAAAATAACTCTCATTCACTAAATAAAATAAAGTTTACTAATGAGCTTAATTAAATCAATAATTATTTAATCAAAACTTCATTATTATTTTTAAATGAATCTTCATTTAGCACATAAATTTAATTTATTTTTCTTCATAAAAATGATCCTCTTTCTTTACTTCAACAAGACAGTTTGCTTTATGCATCCACATAAATTTTGCAATTGTTTTCCTATATAAGTTCCAACATTATGCTACTCAAACCATGATGCAGCAGAGAGCAAACAAATTTATAAAAAATAAAGAGGGGATCTTTCCATCAACGCAATCACCTATCTTAGCCAGAGATTTTACGATAGCTACTAGGCTATCAACTAAGGCTCAAGGCGATCAATCATCGATGATTATCCCATTCAACAATGCATATCTATATGAAGGTATCTATCCATGTTACCTCCAAGTACCTTAATCATCATTTCCCCTGATCTTAGGTACCCTCATTTTTGGTGGATACTTTTACCTTCTCCACCTATGAGTGTACCTAATCCTACACACTTGGTAATATGTTAGTGATAACATACCCTTCTAAATCAAATAAACATCATATATTTGGTTCAATTGGTCAAACTAGGTATCACCACACCATAGTTTAATACATTGTTTATTTGTGCCATAAAGTCAGCTAGGGAGGGTCATGACAAGGATGAAGTAATGTAGACCAATAATAGAGAGCTAAAGGTAGAAGTAGATAAGTAAAATGTATAGGTGGATTAACTCCAATAGGAGAATCAAGTTATTAATAAATAATTTTAAAAAAGGATCATCTAAAAAAGCAGGTCGAGGAGGTCCGAGGTGTAGACCAATTGGTTTGACCAAACCCCATAAGGGGGCGAAGGTCCAAGGTTCAAATCTTAGGCCTCATTGGACTAAACACTTGTCCCTTTTCTAGTGCTTTCAGTGGCATAAAAGGTTTAAAATGATTGTAGCATGGTGGTTATAGGGGCAGACTACACGAAGGTCTGTGTGGTGGCTTTTGAGGTGGACTGCACAGAATACTATGGCGATCATAAAAAGTTGGACAGCCTGCCCGAATTCATGGCAGCTATCGATTCCACCATGTAAATTCAAAAAAAAAAAAGCAGGTTGAGGATCATAAATCCTAACTATTGAAGTTAAGAAAAATCAACTAGGCTTGAAGACCTCATGTGATAGCTAATGCAGGAGAAAATTCAACTCCAAGGGGGATTGAAAGCAAAATATTAATGTACTATATATTTGACAACCTCAAATCAAATAGGAGTAGATATAGACCCTAGGGTGGCTCAATATATCAAGTCCCTCATAGAAACTATTAGAAAAGAGATGAAAAATATTTGCGAGTACTTTTTATTGACCTCTTTCATAGAAGAAAACCTTGAACAAGTAGCAAAAGCAATCAAGCACATGGAAGGAAAACTATCTATATGGAATGAATACTAGGAGGTATTTAAACATCCTTGTCTTAATGAAAATATCATAGGTATGATACAAGATAGATCTCAAGGACCTAGTCAAGAAAATAAGAAAAATCTTGAGTGTCCAAAGTAACCTCCAAACTTGTAAAGATAATCTCACATCATTGAAAACCTAAGTTTAGGAAATGGACAAGGAAATTGAAAGGTTATTTACTATAGGAATGCTTGACATATTTGATGAACATAAGCAAATCCTTGATGGTGATATCATATTTTTTATGTTCAAATAGGATAAAGGCCAAGCCAAACAAGGGGACGTAGTGAAACCTATAAGAATTTGGAGCTAATATGTGCCAAGCTACATGAGCAAGTTTCAAAACAAGGGTACTTATCAAAGAATCCTTCTGAAGGCATAATAGGGGAAGTAGAGGACCTTACATCAATATAGTTGCCTAGCAATGCTAAATGGTATAAATTGTTAGAATTGCTACCATAGAAGACCAAATAAGGAGAATTTAAATTTTAACAAATTTTCCATAGAGGTCCCAATTTTGTAGAATCCATAACCATGGATAAAGGGAATATTTTGTATATCATTCCAATTGAGCTTGGCATCCCATGAAGTTGTCAAAAATATAGTACCTCAGCACTAGCTTAATATTTTACAAATTTTTAAGGAGCATGCAATAGAGAAATTAGATAGCAGATGCTAGATAAAACCTATCAAAATTTGATCAAGTATAGAACAAGTACCAATTCACTTGCAAAATATGTTGATTGGCTCCAAGTATCAATTTGTTTGTAAAATAAGACTGATTGGATCCAATGAGTGATTCAGTCATAAAAAGGTATCAATTTGCTTGCCAATGCAAGTGACTTTCTTGTTCACGAGAGTGAATTGCTTAGATGGTCAAAATGGTAAAAATTGATGGCATAGGTCCCAAGGAAAATCTTCTAGAATGTAACATTTTGGTATGTAGATATGCGCTAAGTGATTTTGGAATACTTCTAATCCTATTAGAGGCATATAACATTTATCGGTGCATCATTTTGCTAAACATACCCCCAAATATTTACCTTTACTATAAGTAATTATTTCTCACCTAAGGTAATGCAAGGGTAAACCTTTACTATAAATAGAGGCCTAGGGACCTCATTGTATTGATATCTTGGATATAAATTTTAAATATATACTCTATGAAACCCACATTGTGCTTTGACCTCATAAGATTGTAATAAATTTACAAGTCCTTAGGCATTCCATTAGTGGCACCACCCTTTTTTCATTTGTTAAGTGTATGATGATTGTGACATAGTCATTTTAGCCTATATTGTCATTCAATTATAAATTTCATAATATAATTGATGGGTGGATATTGATGTTATTTCAATTCTCATATGTTGATTAATATTACACTTTTCTTGCTATGGTTTAAAATCGTATTTGCTTGAATCACTTGCACCCTTGAACTTTCATGTAATTTTATTTCTGCACTTTATTTTTCTATAATTTAATTTTCAAATCTTACTTTGAATGCAATTTAACATAGGTTAGCATAGGATTATTCCATGAGGAATAGTGGGTAACCAGCCTAAATCTAAAGGTTGGGATAAGCCATTGGAAATCTTTTCCAACTTTTTTGAAACTCAAATTGGGGCACAAATATTTATTAAAAGTTAAGAAAATTCCCTAGTTCAATAGTAGTACAACTATTTTGATTATTAATAATATTCTTCCATATTTGAATATTCCATCAATATTAGATCTCTCTATTGATGTAAGTTGCTTCAATAAATATATGAACCAATGTACTATACCTAGTTCATGTTGGGACTAAAAGAAGATGATATATTAATACGAAAATAGATTACAATATATAGGCATAAGCCTATATGAAAACATGACAAGTGTCAATGACACATGTCATAACAGGAAAACAAAGTACACATTAACTCTAACATTCCCCCTTAATGTGTACTTTTCTAAAAATAGAACCCTAATAGAAACCTAACATCCTCCTTTATTACATGATTTGGTCTAGGCTCGTGCTCTTTGCGCTTGGCTATCCAACTGTGAATAATGCTATATCACTGGTGTATACATCTTGGTTTGTTGTCATAGGGTCAGCCACTTCCTCAGGTCTGTTACCTCTAGGTCAGTTTTCTAAGTGCCTCAGGTTCATCCTGGGTGCCTTAGGGTCTATTGCCTCTACAGGTCATCCTCTAGGTATGTTGCCTCTCATAGGTCATTGACTAGGTTCACCATGAATATCATCCCCCCTCATGGTGAAAAATAATCTAGAAGGTTTCAGTCTCTACCAAAAATTCACCTTAATACAAAATAATATGATCCATATAAGAGTGTCGGTATTTACCAAAAATGCACTCAAAAAATACAATAAAATGAGCCATAGATCCAAATATGGAGGAGAAGAAGAAAGAAGAGAATATAATCTTCTGAAGTGTATTCGTTTGTAGTCTTCAGAAGTTGATTTGGAAAAGTCCTTAGATATAGTCTAGGGTGTTTATTTCTATAGTCCCTAGAGTAGGTGTCCTTATGGTGACCTCCTCATCCTACCAGAATGCATGGGTAACCAACCGTTGCATCTGCCAGGTTATATAGAGAAGGTAACTAGATACTAGGATCACATACAATTGCCTTGGGAGTGTCGGGTTCAACCAAGAGTGCACTCCATGATACAACATATTTCAAGGCCAAAAAAGACATATGGAATAGCCTCAAAATAAAAATAGGACACCACCAATATGTTCATATTGGAAAAACCTTTTTGATGACTATAAATACCCCTATGTTCGGGTCTCAATGGGGCCTTCATCTTGGATAAAAATAGCATGCCTCTCTAGGTAGTAAATAGTAAACATCGGTCATTGGCGGCATCGCTCTCTGGAAGAATAAAAACATCTCAATTTTCCCTCATAGGGGAAATTACTGACCTTCCATATTTGAATACAATAAAGAGGCCAGTATACCCCACCCATTATAAATGTATGCTCGGCCATTTTTCACGAGCACTCTCCTTCTTGTCTTATGTGCCAAGTTCCCTTACAATTGGTAAAGTGGTCCACTTTCACTATAAATAAATGGCCCACTTACATCCAAGGTGGGTTATTATTAGTGGGATTACATTGAAGCTAGAAAATTAAATGAAAATTTCCTCTGACAAATAAATAAATAAATTTATTTTTCATCCACTACTAAATAAAGAAACATTAGAGATAGCATTGTGGATGCATCATACAAATCCACATCTTCACTATCTTGCACAAAGTCCCACGAACTCTCCTCGACCAGCCTAAGGTGTCGATCGAATATGTTTCACCATATGAGCACCTACCAATCATCTGACCATATTTATTTCCAACAACACATAGGATTATGGATAGCGACACTAAAAAAAACACACGAATCTAGCTATTCTCAATAGCATTAGGAGCCGGAGAACAAGCATTGCAGTCATGGAAAAATATCTCAATAGTCAGATCATTTGAGCATTTACACGTGTTGATCAATTCAATCGCTTCTCTCACTACTATCTTGACTTATTTTTATTCTCCAGTGTTCCACATAAACTAGATCTGCATAACTTGATTGAGGTAATCTTGTGTGCAAAATAAACATTTTTCTGCCATGAAAATTTACATATTAATAAAAACATGGGTGTTAATTTAAGGAATAATATTGTCAACATTAACAACTTGTAACCCGAGTTTGCATGGTGCTTTGGAGGAAAGCGCATGGCGCGCATGGTCTGCTGCATCGCACGCAGATTTTACTCATCCCAAAACTCTTAGTGATGACATAATGTTTCCAATAGCAAATACATGAGCACGAGGTAAATTTTAAAGTTTTGAAATGGGTCGACTTGCATCAATGTGGCCGTGATGAGCACCTATGTAGTAAGTTACATCCGTGGTGGGGTTGTTTTGCATTAGCTGGATATCTGCAAAAATGACAAGGAAAATCATGTCGTCGAGCTGCTACTTTTATTCTAGATTGCTTGCATCCATTTGTTTCAAATAGTTGTCAGTGCTCGATGTTCAAGCCTGGGTTTGTTTTAAATGATATGGTGACTTTAGTACAGCTATGTGGAAGCAGCTCTTACACAGTGGTCTCTGCAATGAATTTCAAGGCTGGAGATACCTCATTTTTTAACTTCTCTATGTGTGTACAATGGATAGGTGAGGCGAAGATGTGTGTGGTGAGGTCTCTGCTGAAGTCATGTTCGCCTAAATGTGAGCTTAGCATGACAACCTTTTTCCAACGAAGGTAGTTCGGGAAGTCATCCACTCCAAGTGGAGCACCATCGATGGGCTTCACTTAGCCCTTTCATTGCCATTCTCCAATATTTAATATTTGATGTAGAAGACTCATGCAATTTCCAATGTTCAAAATAGTTTTCGATGAGATTGGCAACGATGTCAGTTACGTGAAATAGATATTTCTCATACAAAATGGATTACAATTTATAGGCATAAGCCTATATGAAAACATGACAAGTGTCAATGACACATTTCATAACATGCAAACAAAGTACACATTAATTTTAATAGTTCAATGGGCATAGGTCAAATAATCTTAAACTCTCTCTATCTAGCTTGGATGTTCATGTAGTCTACTTTATGCATGCATGTATAAAAATTTCATGTCCAAACTATTTAAATAATTGTAGCCAAGATTTTAGTGAATACTTCTTAAACTATTTCAAGTATGGAATAATACAATGACAAAATAGCATGATATCTCATCTAATATTTATTCAATGAATAGGGTATATCTCTACTAAGCAAGACACCATGATGTTGTAGTCAAACATGAATTCCATGAGACAATAAAATTTACATTCAAGTAATAAATTATGTTTTATAATATCCCAATCAAGTTACCATGTCACTATAACCAAGTATATATTCAATGTACAAACAAGTATACATTCATGAAATAGGGTATATTCTAAGAAAATCATCATGGCATTGTAGTCAAGTCTTCATTCAATAAAATAACCAAATATACATTCATGAAATAAGGCATAATACCAACAATATAACATGTTCCTACAACCAAATCTTCTTTAATAAAACAACTATGTATGCATTCATCAAACATGGTATAATCTAATCAAGAAATAATGACACTACAACCAAGTCTTATCTAATGAGATACCATGAAATAGGGCATAATCCAAGCAATGCATTAGGAACCTATACCCAAGTATTTTTTAATGAAACAATGAGGAATATATTCATAAATCAGGGTATAATCTAGGCAATATAACATGACATTACAACCAATATATTCATAATATGAAATAGGGTCTATTTCCCAAACAAAACACTTTTATGTTATAGTCAAATAGGGTTCACTTCCTTATGTCCTTAAAGGATAGATATATAAAAGTAGAATCCTCTTCACCCCTCTAAAGCAAGGCTTCATCACTACACAATTGGTTAATTCACTTTAATCCAATTCCAAATTACATTTCTAATTATATAGCAAGGTTAAATACAATTGAAATTAGATCTTATAAATCAAGGTATTTTTATCATGGTGCAAAGGTTCACTCATAGATAAGGATTAAATGCTTTTGTAATAGATTTCAAATATAAGTATGAATTATGAAACTAAAGAAAGAGATGAATCTTAAATGGATTTACTAGAGTCAAGGTAATAAGACATCTATAAAAATTCCATGACTTTAAAAAATATCAATATTTTTCAAAGACAATCATGAAAATCCCATTCTTCAAGCAAGATTCATGTAGAATAATTGCATCCAAACATCAATACAAAGTATTATCTATCAAGAAGCTTAACCTTTACTCAACTCAAATATTTTTTGCACCTTACAACATATAAAAGAAAATATTTTACCTAGAAACTCTAAAAAATAAATGTCCAGTTGGATCTATAAAAGAACAACATTGCCACATGTAGCATAAAGGAAGATAATTTAACCAAGAATTACATGGAGCCTTAGACATAGCACTTGTTTCTATAGAGGTTTCAAATAACATCAAGGAATCAGAATATGACAAGTTTATTACCAAATTTTCTTCCATGAAATCACTCAATTTTTTGTCTCATATATTCAAAATAAAATCAGGTAATAAAAATGTAATAGAATACCTATTTTTTACATGCAATTCCCCAAAGGAAGAAATGAAATAATAACATGACCTAGAGACACCACTTTATCTACACCAAAATTTTCCAAACTATGCTTCCATATTTTTTCCTCTAATAGATCCAAGGTCCTTTAAATAAGGTATTCCTACTTATACAAGATGGCTCAAAGCATTAAAAGTCTTCCAAATTTTAATTTTAGTCTTAGGTAAGGCTCCTAACTAGTTTCCATGCACAAATTCAAGTAATAAAAAGAGAGGAGATACCACCCACTTAGTTGAAATTCCCTCTCCTTATCATTTAATTTTCATCAAGAAATAAGAAACCTTATCCATTCCACAAGCAGGTAAAAATGGAAAATCAAATGAGCTCTCATAATTGGCTTCAATACGAGGCATAGTATTTTTTTAGTTAAAGCTTATAAAAGGTAGGTCCACCTATTTCATATGGTGTAGGTGACCATGATCATAATAAACCATTTTAACCTCTTTTTAATAAGAAAATAATAACTTATAAATAAAATATTGCTCACAAATAAGGAGGGAAAAAATCACTATTTGAAAAAATATAACCCTTACCTTTCTCAACTAGCAAGCATGCAAAATGTCAAAATGACAAGACTTCACATTTATTTTTAATAAATCAATTCAAGTACATACGCAATTAAATCAGTAAGTAGTCATGAATTTAGGATATGTATGTGTGTGTGGATCCTCTAATAGTTCACTTCTTGCAGAATTATTACATTCTCCCTGATTATACCTTCCCTAGTCTAGCTCTTGAAGGGTGACATAGCAATACTTGTAACAAAAATTTCCAAGTTATCCCATTTTAATCAATAAGGTAAATTTTTTATTTTAATTCAATATTATAATTCAAATCAAATTAATATTTTTAACATACCATATCATAATCTAAATCCATAAAAAATTAAAGAAAAACATAATTTTTGGGATGTGATAGGTACCCACATTTCTTAAGTCTAACCTAACCTTTCCAACTTTACATTAATCATTAGGGTTTTTACTTGATATGGACTAGTGGTATTATTTTTTAAACACTACAATGTATCATTTCCTCCTAAATTCATCCATATTTATGTCAAACATCTATACGATCCTGATATGAAGCACTCCTTGTGAACGGGTTTATGGCTATATCTAGCATTGTTACCTTAGGCATTCTCTATGGATCCCAACATGGGTAATCATTTCATCAAAAATCCATTTCAAAAATATTAAGCCCCTAACAATAAAATAAATCCTTTAAGTCAATATTATCATGTCTATGGAGTTTATATGGCTTAAACAAGATATAATACCAAGAATAACCATGCCAACCAAAATGAGGTCAACTAAAACCAAAACAATATACATGACTAAAAAGAACTAAGTTATCATAATAGCTAAGATAAGACAAATCAACTTGATAATTAGGATGGGGATTTCCCACCCCATACACACCTACTAAAAATATCCTTATTAAATAATAACTTCAACTTGAACAAATGCATATATCACACAATAAAGTTATCCTCAAAGGGTTGCAAGACAACCGTCAACAATACTATGAGAAAAAGAATAAGAAGAAACAAGAAAAATGAGTGCAACAAGAATGACAAAAGGATACAATAGAAAATTTAATTAACAACAACATCATGTAGGAATCCCCAGTAATATTGAACACTTGATAATACATCAGCAATGGATAGCATGATTTTATAGTTAATTTTAAAAGGAAATTTTGTAATAATTACATCGAATACAAGTAAGGATTCTAAAATTATAGAATAAATGGGTTGACTAAATATTAGCCTAGGTTTTTATCAAAAGAAGAACAAGAAAATATGTTCCCAAACTACAAGATCAAAATATTAAGCAGAACAACCCTCATGCTAGAGGAGAAATACTCATAGCTAATCCTACACTTAAACAAATGGCCAAAGAAGAGTAACATAAAATATTGTTGAAGTTACATGGGATGAAATTCCAACAAAACCTCACAAACTCACATGGGCAAATTGACATTTGGAAAATATAATAGACAAATGCATAAGATAGAGAAAATGTGGATATAAGAACAATGGTCCAAGATTTGGTTTTTTAAATGAAATCTATCAAGCAATAGGACATAGTTTTACCTAGGATAAACTCTAGTTATTATGCCTCTACCATGAACAATAAATCCATAATTTTCCAATATTAATCAAGTACATAATCTTCAAATTATAAAGTGTATCAATGGATATTTGGCTTCTCACATAACAAGCATCATATTACTGCCAATATCACCACTCTCATGTGATGCATTGCAAACTGCTAAAATATTTTTTTATAGATTTTTTAGTGCATATAAGATCGACTAGACTTAAACCTTGATGCAACTATAAACTTTATAGATAAATTATTTAAGGACCCATGTTGGAATATTCTATAAATTTACCTAGAGGTTCCATAGCAACTAGTTAATTTTCTTACATATGGATTTGAAACTAGAACAACCAAAATCTATGTTATTTGCTAATTTGTAACAATCAAATAAGTACATAATGAAAACATTGAGAGTTTAATTGAAATAGTAAAGGTATCAACTACCAAGTGAATCATAACATTTATGACACTAGTCTTAATAAAATGTTTACTGAAGCTTTATTACCTCCAATTAGAAATGGAACTTGAGTTACAATATAACCTTAGGACTCTACAAGACTGTATAACACATGCTAGGACTTTAGGGAGATTAGAAGAAGAAGAAAGTAGTCTCAATCCTATCATTAGAAAAATATTAGAAGTGTTGATATAGATTGTATTGTTAATGTTAAACTTATGCACAATATTTCTACTTATAATAATCATAAAAAAATTGAAAAACATCCTATCTATTTCATAATTAAATCTCAAGAGGAGCAATGAAAACAAAATCCATCAACCAGTCATAATTTCGATGGGGTGTTACACTTGATAACTAATCAAATTGAAAAACTTATGTCCAAAAAATCAATCATGCAAATGAATGAAAGAAAAAAAGCTTCCTTGTTTTAAAGGTACTCATTTTACTTTTGGCATGGTATTCTTAGACACAATTTAAAAAATACCATAATTTCAAAAAAATCATGTGCTTTGTTGTGTTTAGTGATAACTATGAGTTTAATGTTATTTAAAATGAAGAACAATTAAGATATGATTCTATGGTTGTTAGGTATATTTCTAAAAGTGATAGTCCAGAACATCCATCTTATTAGAATTTTGATATTTATAAAAATCCATTGTCAAACCATTAGGCAATCAAAAAATCCCCTCTTGAGAACAACAATATTGGCTATTTCAATGAAGGGGTTACATACTTGATTGGCTACATGGATATTATATATCCACCTAATGTAGATAAAGGTCAAATTCATGGTGTTCATATTGTTAGTTAAAATCCTCCTAAGGTTATCCCAAAAGAGTCTCCTAAGGTAGTAAATAAAAGGTCTTACACTTACTCTAAGCTTATTTATGATGAAATTTACATGGAACTCTTAAAACTTAAGGAGAAACATTACCTTGAATCTAAATAGTAAGTTGATGATAAAATAGATGCTAAAATACCTAAGTTTAGTGTAGTGATCCAAAAGGGCCTTCTAGAATCTTGTGATTTTCTTCTTAAAGAGGCAGGTAATTCCAACAATAACATTAGTGAATATTACAAAGAATATAACTTGTTTGTTTATAATTATTTTCATGATTTAGTCTATTTTTTAGATTTCAATGTCCGAGAGTTACCCATTAGATTTTTCTCTTCTATCGATTGACAACTTGCTCATCCATATACTAGAAAATTAAATTTTTTAATTATTTTTTATATGATAATACAAAATCCCCTCATTCTTTGGATTTCTTATCCATAATTTATTTGAGGAAGTCTCCTAGTCCTACACATGGGAGAAGTATTCCTTAAGTCTTCATCTATAAATGTCGTATCCAATTATTTATTAAAGTATTATGGTCTAATTCACCTAAGGCATATCCCATAGGTGAAAAGTTTATCTTTGATATTGCAAATGGATATCCTTTTAAAACAAATAAAAATATGATTTAAACTATTACTTGTGATAATGAATGTAGCTCTTCTCCCAAATGACATTTACCTTATATTAATATTGAAGCTAATGGATCAAACAAGCATATTGCATATACACTTGATGACACTAATTTGAAGGTTCATCCTTCTAAGTATCTCACTCTTAAACAAGTGAACATATCTATGTCGACGCATTTCATGATAATTTTTATTATATAAGGTTTTATTTTAAACAAGTGTGGGGATATTTAGAGTATGAACAAGTTTCGAGTGTCATTTTCTCATTATTGTACTATCTATATTCTAACTTAATGTCACACATACTTTCCATATAAAATCTATTCCAACTTTATAACACTACTAGAAAAAAATTTTGATCTGTAAGATGAAATTATAAAGTCTTTTCTTACTTATGATAGTCATGATCCCAAAACATTGTAAAATGTTTGGCAAAAAATCTCACAAATGTTTGCAAAAAAAATGTTCTCTAGATGTCATCTTAAAATTTTTGCACCAGAATTTTTCCTAGCATACGCTTTCTCTTTGTATGGGTTATCTATTTCATAATAAAATTATTTGCAAAGTTAGTATTTTATCCAAGAAATTTAACTCCCCTCATAGTGACTATGGAACTAGTACCAAGGGTTGGAAATGTATCTCCTCAAGGGTATTACTATGATAAGTTTAACTACTTCCTAAAGATACTATGCCTCCCCCATTATGGATAATGAACTAGTTCTAGGGTTTGGTAATGTCACTTTGTTATGACCTCATACCTTCCAAAAAGAGATAATTGTTATGTTCCATTTAAAAAATAAAATAGACACTAAAAAACTACAAATAGGTGCTTCAAACATGTGTAAAAACAAAGAGTCTATGAAAAGAAAAATAAAATTAAAAAATAAATATGAAGAACCTATATTACATTTTCATATAAATAAGAGAACACTCTTTTCCTCTGCTACATTAATTTTTTTCCTTTTATGATTCCTTACTTCAAGGTTAATGATTAGGTTCTCATCAACCATGTAGGCGCCCTTATTTAAGCATCTCATGGGAGCAAATCAAACAAGGGCATCAATGATGTTCAACCAATAAAGACATCCAAGGTGAAGTTACATCATCAATACAATCATCTTCATCAAAGGACACTTATTTAACTAGTTAAGACCCTTTTAGGTGAATATGATATTTTTATCTCCCTTTTATTACAGTCTGATTATATCACGAAATTGGTCATATTCCTGTTATAATCACAATGACACTGAGAGGGGGGGTGAATCAGTGTGTTCTTTAAAAACTTAAAAGCAATTTAGACTTTTAAATAAACAACAGCAGATTAAAACAAAAATAATAAAAGTACTAAGAGCATCACACATAACACGACATTTTAACGAGGTTCACCGATGTGGCTACTCCTCAAAAAGGACTGCTTGGACTACCATCCAAATCCAATCAAATGCAAAGCTCCAACTTTACATAATCATTCACCAAGCACCAACCGGTAAGAGGCACCAACCCCTAAGTTTTATCTGCTACAATAGAATGGAGCACCAACTCCAATTTTTCCAGCACCAACTGGAAAGAGGCACCAACCCCTTTTTCAAGCTACAACTTGAAGATAATAATAAAAATTGCAGAATGTAAACTTTCACCTCAATTATCACGATCTGCTATTTTTCTGCGATCTGCTGCTTGTCGGCATTCGACTGCTGCCGTGAAAAATGATTCACACTTTTTCAACCACTCCTCTATATCTCTCCGCGTTCTCTACTGCAACTTCACAGTAAATATCACTTCTACAGCCAAGCACACTGTCATTTCACACTCAGAACACGACTTCTGCATACCGCGTTCTTATCTTCTCTTCGCACCACTCACACTGCCGCACCCGAACTTCATACACATATATCACATCACGCTCCACCTTTTAAACTCGAAGAACCCTTGCTTTTATAGAAGAAATTTTAGAGGCAAACCCTAGAAGAACGTTGAATGAGAAACCCTAGAATTTGTCAGCTACCAAACCCTAAAATCTGTCGGCCCGCATTTAACTTTGTCGGCCTCAAACTCTTCTCCACCTTCGTTACCTTCCTGTAGCTTATTGCCGTGAAATAGTAACACGTCGGCCCTTTTTAATTTAATTTAATATTCTAATTTAAATTTTTAATAAAATAAAAATTTAAACTAAATATTTAAAATTAAATATCTTCAACACCGGGGCATCTTTTTCAACAAAACGAAGAGCCAACTTGGGTTTTAAGAAAAACCCATTTCAAGTCTCGTTATCCACTCGCATCCTTGGATCCGATCGCCCGTGTTGACAACAATGACAATCCTTCTTGCTCAACAATCTCCCCTTTGGAATTGTTGGCAACACTCGTATACATTTTTGTAACTCTTCTCCCCCTTTGTCAATAATACCAAAGGGCCGCTGCAGACTCTCCCCGTGTCCATCCTCAATCTTCTCGAGCACGCTTGACTCCCCCGAGTCCATCCTCACACTTCTCAAGCACAATTTGACTCCCCCGAGTCCATCCTCAAACACTCAAGTGCTCCCCCTGAGAAGGTGATCCCTGTAGCTAGTCACTTCTTAGGAAGTGTGACTACTCCTAATTTGCTTCGAAGATACTCAAATACTTCCTTGGGCAAAGGTTTTGTAAAAATGTCTGCTACCTGTTCTGTAGTTGGGACATAGTCCAATCTGACTTCTCCTTCTGCAACTTTGTCTTTCAAGAAATGATACCTTATAGCAATATGCTTTGTCCGTGAGTGCATTACTGGATTCTTAGAAATGTTGATTGCACTGGTGTTGTCACACTTTACTGATATTGGTTCACTAAAATTAATACCAAGATCTTTCAAGGTCCTGTTTCATCCACAAAACTTGTGTGCAACATGTTGCCGCTGCAATATACTCGCCTCGACCGTAGATAAAGACACCGACTCTTGCTTCTTACCGTGCCATGCAACCAATCTGTCCCCCAAATAGAATGCTCCTCCACCGGTACTCTTCCCGTCATCAACACATCCAGCCCAATCTGCATCTGAATATGATATAAGAGTGAAATATTTGCCTCTTGGATACCACAATCCATACTCCATGGTGCCTTTGAGATACCGAAAAATCCTTTTAACTGTCGTTACATGAGTCTCTTTGGGACTGGCTCGAAATCTGGCTACCATGCACACTGCCTGCAAAATATCAGGTCTGGTTGCAGTTAAATATAGTAAGCTTCCTATCATTGATCTATACATGGTTTGATCTACAGGTGGAGATTTGTCTTCTTTACTTAACTTACAGCCTGTTGTCATGGGAGTACTGACTGGCTTACTATCCTCCATAGTGAACTTCTTTAACATCTCTTTCACATATTTGATTTGGGAAATGAATATACCTTTCTCATTCTCGATTAACCCGTAGTCCCAAAAAATAAGACAGCTTCACCAATCATTGACATTTCAAATTCATTCTCGCATCTTGTTTGCTAGGTCTTTACAAGATTCATCTTTGTTGCTACCAAATATGATGTCATCCACATAGACAACAAGAACAATGAGATGCCCATCTTCTGTTTTCACATACAGATTGTTGTCCACTAAACCTTTCTTGAATCCCCGTTGAGAGAGATAATTATCTAGCCTAGCATACCATGCCCGTGGTGCTTGTTTTAATCCATACAGTGCCTTCTTTAATCTGCAGACAAGGTTAGGATCTTCACTGATTTGAAAGCCATCTCGGTTGTTCAATATAGACTTCTTCTTCAAGTTTCCCATTTAAAAATGCAGATTTAACATCCATCTCGATAAACTCGAAGTTCTTGTAAACCGCTAGTGCCAAAAACATCCTAATAGCTTCTAATCTAGCTACCGGTGCGAAAGTCTCTTCAAAGTCAATCCCTTCGACTCGTGCATAGCCTTTGCAAACCAGCCTTGCTTTATTTCTAATGACCCGACCGTTTTCATTTAACTTGTTGCGAAATATCCATTTAGTGCCGATTACATTCTTGTTTGCAGGTCTAGGTACTAACTCCCAAGTTCTGTTCTTTTCAATCTGATCTAACTCTTCATTTATTGCCTTCATCCAACTGTCATCTTTGCTTGCTTCATCTATGTTTTTGGGCTCAATGCTGGATAAAAGAGAGTAATTACTTATTACTTTCTTTCTTGTCTGAATGCCAGTTGTGGGATCTCCAATTATTTGGTTTCTAGGATGATTTTTCTGCCAATTGCCCATTCTGAATTTTCTGTTTTCTTGTACCTCTGAGCCATCCGATAAGTTATCTGCATCAACCGTATCTATATTTTCTGTGTCATGTACTTCATCTCCTTCAATGACTTCTTCGTAGATTGGATAGTTTTCTTGAAAATTAACTATTTGTTTCCTCCCTTCATCGAATTTAACGTCTGCACTGTCCACAATTTTCTTGAGTCTCTTGTTGTAGCATTTGTAAGCTTTGTTGTGTGGAGAATAACCAACAAACACACCTTCATCTGCTCTATCTTCAAACTTTCCAAGATTGTCATCTATTTTTCTGATGTAGCACTTGCAGCCAAATACTTTGAGATGTTTTGTTGTTGCTTTCCTACCAAACCACAGCTCATACGGAGTTTTGCATTCATGAGTTCTTAACATATACCTGTTCTGAATGTATACTATTGTGTGAACTGCTTCTTTCCAGAATCTATCTACTATTTTGCTTTCTGCCAGCATGGTGCGTGCCATTTCCCGAATTGTTCTATTTTTCCTCTCTGCTACACCATTCTCGTCGAGGAGTTCTGGTCGCTGAATATTGTCTCCTGATGCCATATTTTTCACAGTATTCTAAAAATTCATTCGAAATAAATTCTCCTCCTCTGTCTGACCGCAAGCATTTAATCCTTTTCCCTGTTTCATTCTCTACCAGCTGTCCGAAAGTTCTGAACATTTCAAAGGCTTCTGATTTATCTTTTAAGAAGAATATCCAAGTCATTCTGGAAAAATCATCAATGCACAGCATAAAGTACTTGTCGCCGTTTATGCTTTGAGTCCTCATGGGTCCGCATAAGTCTGTGTGAATAAGTTCCAAAGGCCTGCTAGTGTGATGTTCTTTTGTTTTAAATGAAACTCTGGTCTGTTTACCCTTCTGACATGAAGCACACATACTATTTGCAGGTTTTTTAATGATTGGAATATCTCTCACTGCTTGTTTAGCGCTAACTCTTACCAGATTATCAAAACTTATGTGTCCAAGCCTCTTATGCCACAACCAGTTCTCTTCTTCTTGTCCCATGAAACACATACCTTCTAAAAATTCTGATAGTGTGTACAGATTGCCGTACGTCCTTGAGCCGGTTGCTATTAATTTCTCGTTCTTTGTTTTTCTGACTTCACAACCCCCGCTTCTTGAACACCACTTCATGTCCTTTGTCACGGATCCGACTCACACTTAACAAAGTTATGTTTCGGACCATCCACATATAGAACTTCTTCCGACTTGATTTTCCCTTCACTTATTTTGACCGATCCTTTACCTATTATTTTGGCTCCATCATTATTGCCGAACTTCACAGAACCACCCTCATATTTCTGAAGATTTTCAAATTTCTGTCTATCACCTGTCATATGACTTGAGCAGCCACTATCAAGAATCCACGGTACATATTTATTCTGAGCTCTAAAAGCAATCTGCACTATTAAGGATTCCTGTTCTTTCCTGAGCTATTTCTTTTGTTTCCATTCTGTCTTAACTATGTTGTTGGGTTCTAGCTAAGATTTTCCCTTTTCATAATTTTGCATATATCCTTCATAAGAACTACTATTGTGTTTTGCCTTATATGGTTGAGTTCTTCTTTTCTGAGGTTGAAATGAAACAGACATACTACGGCAATTTCTGGCAATATGCCCAAAGTTGTGACACTTAAAGCACTCTACTGCATAATTCATTAAAGGAGCAAACGCATTTCTACTAGTGAAACTTCTTGGACCTATATTGTATTTGCAATCAACAATTTTATGCCCATAATTATTACATTTAAAACAAAAACCATAGAAATAATGAGTAAACCCGAAAGATGGTCTTGGCCAGGTTGTTGCTGGAGCCTTGGATCTTCTATTCTTTTGATGTGTGACCTTAGTAAAGCCATCATTGTCACCGTCATTTCAGGTCCGGCATTATATCTTTCTTTTGCCTCGATCTGCTTTACTTTCCACAGCCTGCCTTCTTGTCTTTGTTCTTTTCACTTTCAACATTGCTTGTTTTTGGTTCAGCTTGATGATTCTCCTTTAGTAAAGCCGAGACCAAATTTGATGCCTCGTGGATCTTTGATCGCTCGTAATTTTGTCCAGCTTCATCGAGCTTTCTTCACGTTTTAGATGACAGTTGATTTTTCGATCCAGCTCTTGTATTTGTATTCGGAGACTCACATTTTCTTCTTCCAATTTGGCAGCAGTGGTCTATCTTCATAGAAACTCGTATTTCCGGATCTTCGGACATTTTCTTGTATTCTTCAGCTTGTGTTTTTAAACCGGCAATAATGTCGTTTGCATCATTAAGTTTCCTTGTCCGTTTTTCATTCTTCTTTTTCTCCGATTCCCATTCCGTAAGAGCAGACACTAGCTCACCCTCTAAATCAACTTCAGCCTCAACTTCTTCAACTTCATAGTTCATCCCCTCTATGTTCTCTGATTCGTCTATTTCAAACGCCATAAAAAGAGCCTCACCTGTTCCTTCTTCAGAGTCTTCACTGGAACTGTCCTCTAAAGATTCTACATTTTGGGAGATAAAGCTTTTCTTATTAAACTTACCTTTTCTGAAATTTGATTTCTTCCTCCATTCTCCTCTTTCTTGATGCTGAGTTTCTTCACCTTTGTTTTTGTCATTGAAAGGACATTTGGTAGCAAAGTGTCCAATGCCTCCACATCCGAAACATTTAAGAGGTAGCATTCCTTTGTATTTTCCTTTTCCTTTCTTCAGCTTTCTTACAAAATTTGCTTCCATTATATCTCGAATCATTTTCTTCTTCGCATTCATGTTTTGTGCTTTTGCCTTTTTGAGCTTTGAAGGTCGCTTCTCTATCTGTGGGATTAGACTTTCCTATTCTCATTTCAAAAGCAGTCAAGGACCCATGCATCTCATCCATACTAAAATGATTTAAGTCTTTGGCTTCTTCTATGGCAGAGACTTTAGAATCAAATCTAGGAGGAAGTGATCTCAATACCTTTTTCACAATAGCAACGATCGGTTAATTCTTCGCCAAGACCTCCGATTGAATTTGTGATCCCATTGACTCTTTGCATGAAAGTCTCTATGTTCTCATCATTGTCCATCTTTAAAGATTCGTATTGAGCTCGGTGTGCTTGAAGTTTAGCCTCCTTGATCCTGTCATCTCCTTCATGAATTTTCTCTAGTTTATCCCAGATCTCTTTTGCCGATTCACAACTTATGACTTTGACTAGCTCACCGTCAATTAGTCCACACATAATAGCATTTCTTGCTTTTGAATCATATTCAAATGCCTTTTTACCAGCAAGTGTCTGTTGGAGCGGTGGCAGGAGCTTTGTAACCATTGACTACCGCACCCCAGATGTCAAAGCCCAACGCACTGAGATAAGTCTGCATTCTAATTTTCCATAACGCATAGTTTGTCCCATCAAACATTGGCGCTTTGTTCGAAGAGAATCCTTCACCACTTGCCATTGTGTAAATTCCAAGATCACCTTAGCTGTTTAAGCCTCTTCAGGTACTTGGCTCTGATACCAATTGTTATAATCACAATGACACTGAGAGGGGGGGTGAATCAGTGTGTTCTTTAAAAACTTAAAAGCAATTTAGACTTTTAAATAAACAACAGCAGATTAAAATAGAAATAATAAAAGTACTAAGAGCATCACACATAACACGGCATTTTAACGAGGTTCACCGATGTGGCTACTCCTCAAAAGGACTGCTTGGACTACCATCCAAATCTACCAAATGCAAAGCTCCAACTTTACATAATCATTCACCAAAGACCAACCGGTAAGAGGCACCAACCCCTAAGTTTTATCTGCTACAACAGAATGGAGCACCAACTCCAATTTTTCCAGCACCAACTGGAAAGAGGCACCAACCCCTTTTTCAAGCTACAACTTGAAGATAATAATAAAAATTGCATAATGTAAACTTTCACCTCAATTATCACGATCTGCTATTTTTCTGCGATCTGTCGCTTGTCGGCATTCGACCGTCGTTGTGAAAAATGATTCGCACTTTTTCAACCACTCCTCTATATCTCTCCGCGTTCTCTGCTGCAACTTCATAGAAATATCACTTCTACAGCCAGCACACTGTCATTTCACACTCGAAACACGACTTCTGCATACCGCGTTCTTATCTTCTCTTCGCACCACTCACACTGCTGCACCCGAACTTCATACACATATATCACATCACGCTCCACCTTTTAAACTCGAAGAACCCTTGCTTTTATAGAAGAAATTTTAGAGGCAAACCCTAGAAGAACGTTGACTGAGAAACCCTAGAATTTGTCAGCTGCCAAACCCTAAAATCCGTCGGCCCAGATTTAACTTTGTCGGCCTCAAACTCTTCTCCACCTTCGTTACCTTCCTGTAGCTTATTGCCGCGAAATAGTAACACGTCGGCCCTTTTTAATTTAATTTAATATTCTAATTTAAATTTTTAATAAAATAAAAATTTAAACTAAATATTTAAAATTAAATATCTTCAACACCGGGGCATCTTTTTCAACAAAACGAAGAGCCAACTTGGGTTTTAAGAAAAACCCATTTCAAGTCTGTTATCCATTGCATCCTTGGATCTGACTGCCTGTGTTGACAACAATGACAATCCTTCTTGCTCAACAATTCCTTCTATTTATTCTCAAGCACTTGTCTTATATTTGTTTCATCACTAGCTAGATTATACCTATATTTTTTCATACTTATTTTCATAGTTATATCGTTCCCATATATTGCTCATAGCTCTTGACTGTTATATTTAGGGATTTTACTTGATTTGGAGTAGTGATAGTGTTGCCTTCATCTATAGGGTGCAATGTTCTTCTAGACTTATATTAAATAGGTAAATCACTTTAAATAGGATATGAGTTTGAAAGTGATGCAAAGAAACCATTTAAATATAAGGACCACAGAGTTAGTGATGAGCAACTTCAAATATGAGAGTATTGACTCTAAGAATGAAAGTAAATTGTATGATGAATTGGGATATCATCTAGATGTTGTGGTTGGGTACTTAGTGATGAGATTAAATTGGAATATGAGGGTGATAAGAGTGATGAATTTAAGAACAAGTGGCATGGAGAAAAAGCATGATGAAACAATTTTTTTGTTAAGGACTCTTTATAAGAGTATGATGCAAGTATTTTATGAATATAAAACACAAAATATTGAAAGGGCATGACAGAAAAGAAGAAAATATATCTTTGGTAGTTATGAGCAAGGACATTCAATAAATGGATAAATTTTTGGACGTGAATATTGAATAGGTGTAAGCCACACATATGAATATTTCACAACCACCAAGGCAAAAAAAGAAAATGAATTAAGTATGATATATGGGACAGATGTATTGTGTAGTGTTGTAAAGATCTCTCATAAAGGAAATTTTATTCAATATTGTTGAAAAAAATAAATTGGGATGAGCCAAAATGATTAGATGGTTATTGAATCACAAAAAATGGTTGACACACAATTTTCAACCTAATTATAATATAAATTGAAGAGGTAGAGTTTATCATTGAAGATAAGCAACCAATATAGAGTCAATTTATGTGGATAGTGTCTACTTTCAATCCCATGTAGATCTTGGAATAATTTCTCAATTAATTTTAAATATTTTATCTATGAAGGGAGGATGATAATAGAGATGAAACTAGTAACTTGTTTGAAGTTGAACATGATAAATAATATAGTTTAGATGATGATATCATTTGACCATGTAGAGATTTTTGGGTTGAGGATGCAATATGTGTGATTGAGGATTAAGGTCATAGGTGTGATGAAAGATATAATCTAGAAAAAGCAATATGTGATAGATGGTAAAGGATTTCATGAAATCAATAAATCTTATCATCCAAATTATGAAGGATGTTGTGATGACCTAGAGAGTCTAGAAAATGACAAATCCAATTTGAGTGAAGACAATACAAATGAGGGATTGGATGACTTTGTAATAGTTACAAAATTTGAGAAACAACAATGAAGTATGAAGGAGGTACGAGTTGATACAACTACATTTGGAGTAATGCCATAAAAAATAAGGTACTTTTGATAAATGAAAATATATAATCCCAACCATTACTCTTTTTTTTCTTGTCTAGGTTTAGAATACAAACATTAGTAGGAGTATGACCATCATGTTGATGTGTGTGGCAATAATTCTTGTCATCTCATTGAAGGATGGGTTCATTAATTGTTGGGGTATTTTACACCCCAAACAACCTATATAATATCCTAAATACATCATCCATTCAAAATATGGTTATCATAATTCTTCTCATATAAATTTAAGAGGTCGTTGTCATGGAAAAAATATATTCTATTAGGATACTATCATTCGAAGTATATCTATAATCATATAAGAGATACATAAAATGATATTTCATCTATAAATTTTTTAACTAAAGGATTATCATCTTTGGAAATATCATCAAGGACTAGTCATTCAAGACCCCACCATCTTGGGCAATGATATTTGATGATTGGCCAATATAGGCCCTACCATTTAAGGTAGGTCAATTGATGATTTTTTAAAAGAGGGTTCTATTAGAGCATTTTTTATCCTCCGCTTCATTATCTAATACAATATTTTTCTATAGTGTGAATGTTGCTTGAATAGACTATTATTTTGACATGCCTTTTTTTTAACCTTTTGGTGATTGGATGTGCCTTCTTGATTTTTTGGTCAGATACTAATTAGACCTTTATATAGTATAATATGATCATTTACATTTATTTTCTTTGAATATTACATATACTATTATATGTGGATTTTACATCATATGATAGTGCTACATATTTTACATGCTATAACCTATAAGAGAAATAAAATGGATAATGTTTATTCATATTTTATAGAGCATTAGTATTCATTATAAGAATCATGTTTTCTTTGTTTGTGGAAAACATCTTAGAAGGGATGCCACTTTTGGGTAAGACCCAAGGAGGTAGGGGTATCTCTTCCACAAAAAATACCCAAGGCTCACACCTGGTCTATCACATTTGACACACGTAAGGAGCATGCCTGAAACAACACAAAAATATAAAAAAAGCATACTCCTTGAATGTGTCGACAAGAAAAAGCATAACCAAACACACGCACAAAAAGAAAAAAAACATGAACCACAAAGAAATGTGAAAAGTAAAAATCGGTCTAGGTGGGGTTAATATGGGTGGGGATGTGAGATAATGTTTGATATCCTCAAAGGTATCCTGACATACTTGGTTCCAATCGAATGTTATACCCTTTTGCAATAGGTGGTTAAAGGGTTTACATTTGTCTGATAATTGCACAATGAATCGATAAATTGATTGAATCTTGTCTTGTAAGCTACACAATTATTTTAAATTTGTGGGGGGTGAAATTTTAGTTATAGCCTTGACCTTGTTGGGTTCCACTTTGATGCCTCATTAAGAGATAATGAACCCTATAAGTTTGCTTTATATGACACCAAAGACACATTTTTTGTATTTAACCTGGCATTATGCTCCAAGAGGTGGTCAAATACATTTTGCAAGACATCAATGTGTTGGTCCCATTTCTTGGATTTAACCAAGATATCATCCACATGGTCTTCCACAATTTTATGATGTAATAATGGAATATGTAGGTCATGGTGTGTTGATATGTAGAACATGAATTCTTGAGGCCAAATAGCATGACCTTATACTAAAAATTCCCTTAGGAAGTGGTTAAGGATATTTTGCGTTGATCACCAGGGTTAACCCAAATTTGGTTGTAACCTGAGAACCCATCCATGATGGATAGACAAAAGGACAAGCTCCACCTTCATTCCAAAAAAAAAATTGCTTTCTCTCCCTCAAAACGAGCAAGTATCCCAAACACATTACAAAAAAATATCCCTTGCTCTTCCTCAAAACGAGCAAGTATCCCAAAAAAAAGAATTCCCTTGCTCTTCCTCAAAATGAGCAAGTAACCCAAAAAGCATACCAAAGCAATAAAATTTCCTTGCTCTCCATAAAAACAAGCAAGTATCCAAAAAAATAAAAATGCATGTTGCTTCATTACAAAAATTAGCAAACTCAAAAATAAAATTCCCAAAATCTAATGCAATAAAAGAAGGGAAAGCATCTTGAATTCCCATAACTCTTAGCGTCTTGAAAACCATGGGGTAATCCTCATTATAGCAATGGGTTGAATGAAACCTACCTGGCAATGGGGTATCCTTATGTGTGGTGCCATGTCTATCACATTAGCGACATTATTTTGTATAGACCTATGGATACTCTCAAATGAGCTAGCTTTTTGGCATATGTTACAATTGATTAGTCAGACCTAGCTCATAATGGGAAATGAACAATCATTGCACACACAATTGGTCCTTAAGAAATTTGAAACCACTAGGACAACTTTTGCATCATGAAGATTTACAAGATACATAAAGGAGTTTTTTTGAGATCACTAGGATGTTTGAGTCTTTGTAAAACAACCCTAGATCCTTTATTCAAACCACACCATATCATTTCCACCATTACATCCAACAATGTATTTCATTTATAAATACCACATGTTAATGCCCCTGATTAAACAATGAGAATAAAGTTGATCAAGAAAAATTCTATAACATACCAAATTATCAATAGAACATAGCATTCATCATTCATTCCATCAATAAGTACACCATTATATATGCATCCATAAATATAATAAAACAAAAAGCACAATACAAATCAACACAAATAAAATCCATGTATATGCAAATATATGAATCGCAAAGTATAAAAATTGCCCAAAGGTTGTATACATCAGAACACTAAGGCTCATAAGAAAGAACTAAAAACTACAAAAAGAAGTAATAAGTGCTACTAGCTAGCACCACCAAGATCCCTAGGAGGACCATAAGCCAATCCTTGTGAACCTAAAGGAGCTTAGGAACTACGTGCCTATGACTGTGAGCCACTAGGTCTAAACTTGCTCCACCTACTAGAGCCCAAAACTGATGACAAAGGCTACAGAGGTAGCAAAATATGATGATGAGCTAAAATTTCCTCAAGCATCCCAATGTAGGTAGCCTACCTCTAGGAAGTAGCCAAATTCCTACCACACCTCTCATTATGCTATCTCAGTATGAAGAGTCGTAATATTAGAAGCATCCTCATCTATGCTATATCCACCATGTAGACCATCCACCTCACTCTATAGCTAAGCTATATTAGCATCCTGAGCTATCATTAAACCCTATAACCTCATGATATTTGTATCACAAGCCTCTATAGTAAGCCCTAGGCTATCTCACTCAACCTGGAGAACCCCCCACTCCTCAGTGCAGCATGGAGGAAGATCCTACCCTCCTTCACCTCCATCACCCCCACCTTCATGACCACTACCTCCACCTCCACTACCACTACCTCCACCTCCATCCCCACCAAACCTAGCCTCAGTATTCATAGGTTGTATATCTACTCCAACTTACCCCCTACTCCTACTACCCCAAAGGTGTTTCTGCCATCGATAAGTCTGCTCACCAACATCCTGCTCATCACCACTAGTCGATTCATCAATAGCCTGGCTAGATGTCCATGGAAGCTATGCAGCAAACCAAGTATCATAATAAACTATCATCTCGACATCATCTTCATTTGGGACATCAACTACCTCATCATCCATGGCATCATCTATAGTCCAAAAGTCAAGGGTGACTAGGGGACTTGGCTCATCGCCTCAGTGCCTGTACACCACTAGAGAATCAGGGACACCCTGTACCATGATAAATTATCGTGTCACCTATGAGAACTATATGAACTCCATATCTCACCCATGTCATCCCACCACCCACCTACCTCACCTAATCCATTGAAGCTATGTTGCATCACTATCCCTAGATAGACCTTGCCAAGGTTACCAACAGATGTCATCGCTAGTCAGAGCACCCAACATGTCTTGATACTTCTATCCACTACAAATAGGGTGACTCAGTAAAGTCTCCTTGCTAGTCCACCAATTAAGAGCACAAGGAAGTGAGTGATCCCACTCACAAGGTAGACCCTCTGGTCGAGAAATCCTAATGTACTCCTAGAACCACAACTGAAGTAGCAAGTTGCACCCAAGTCCCTTCTCTTGCCTCTTCACCTCATACAGCTCAATGTACAACTGAAATAGTAGAATGGGAGCCCATGCATAAATTTGAGGTTCACTAATCAGATCCATAATAAGCCTCACCTAGTTCTAAGGGAACTTGGACCCCATATTGTTGTGCAACAACATGTTGCCTATAATTTACATCATAAAATTTGGCAAAGTACCTAGCCTCCTATCTTGGAACAACTGAATGTATGGTATCTCATCCTTGCTACAGTCTGCATCCTAGTCATCCCCATAAATAGCCCTCAGCTCATGCTCCTTGTCATGGCCTACCAAGACTGGTGATCCCTTGATAGGAACATGGAATATGTAGTAAATATCATCCAGGGTGATAGTCTACTCCCCTATTGAAAGCTAAAATAACCCCCTATCAGGGTCCCATATCTCCACTAAAGTAGACAAGCACTCCCCATTCGCCTGCACGAGCTCAATACGCCCATAACTAGCAAACCCCACAACCTCTAGAAACTTCCAATCATTATATATAAGTGCCTTCCACACCCGGGAAATGATGTGAGGCCATCGGTGTCGAGCCTCAAAAAAATTAACTTGCAAAAGCACAGACAAAATCCATATTAGTGCAAAAAAAATAGAGATAAAAACATAAAATACCAAAAATATGTTCATGCATTTTTAGCAAAAAAAACAAATATATTTCATACATTTTTTTTTTATTATAAAAATCAAATAAAAGCACAAAAATAGTTCATGCATTTCTTTTTCTTTTTCATTTTCAAAAACAAGCAAAAACCCCAAAAAAAAATTATTTTCACCTCCCCCTTTACCATCATAAAAAAAAAAAAAAACTTTTTACTATTCCATTAGTGTTAAAAAAAACAAACAAAACAAGCAAAAAAAAACACACAAAAGAATAATAAATCAATTCTAAGGATTTTGGAAACCTACCTCAGAGTATCAAACTTCGACTTCCACTCTAGCCGAGCATCCAGCCTCCACAGTCCCACCCACTCCACTCATCTCACCAGCAACCTCCATAGCTCACTCTCACTTCTCAACCGCTCATAGAACAGTCAATTGTAGAAATGAAAATCTAAACTAATCATTCCACTTTTTGTAGGCCTAACTGCATGCCCACATTTTATGAGTGTGCATAAATATGCACTCGCATTGGGTGGTGCCAACTATGGATGCACGGTTGTTAGGAGAACCAACTGCGCCCACATGGTTAGAAAAAAAAAAAGAAACAATAATCACCCCCTTTACAACAACCAAATGCATCATTATCATCATCATCACCACATGCATAATCGCCAACATCATCAAATCATCTTAAGTGACCCTTGTATCTAGTTACTTATCCTATATACCTGGCAGTTGTAGTGACTCATAATCCACGCAAACCAGTAGGATGGGTAGCTCACCATAAGGACACATTCAAAAAAATCCAACATCATCACATGTTGCATACATCATATGAGTCCCTCAATATTTGAGTATGGATCTATTCAAGCTAATTTACACAAGGTTATTTTAAGCCCTTTCTTTTGGGTTACAAAAGCAGAAAACACTCATTCATAATTTGGTGATAATTACCAAAATCACTACGAGTATCAAATTCCCATAGCTTTTGGTTCCTAACACCATACATTTGGTAGGAATTGTTATAGCTACATGAGCACCCAAACTCCCAATGTGGTTGGTTATTTTACTATGATAGTTTACGCATCATCGAAACCAAAGGTAAATTTACAATAATAACTATCTCGAGCTTGGGGCATCCAACTTGATCTTCAATGTCATATAATTGCATACATCACATCCACATCCTTTCATCATCTATATTTTTTCAATTGGTTCATGGGTTTCATTCTTTACCTATTCGCCAATTGAGGGGGCAAGCAAAAAAATCAAAAAATGCCAAAAATCATTCATTTTTTAGCGTAAATAATATTTGAGTCTATTTATCCATCCAATAAGAATAGGTGTATCTTATTTTTGCACCGTATTGTGTTTCACACAACATGGTACAAAAAGGGGTATCTATAGATACCAAAACCTAGGAATTTACAAAGCCTCATTTTGCATCCCACATCACAATCCTCCATAGTTAAATTATATACCTAAGTCTAAACTTAGGTGTATAAACCCTGCACATTATCCTATTTTTGATATTTTAATAAATCTGGAAAATATGCTTAGGATACCCTGCCAAATCACTAGACATGTGTCCTAGCCACCTCACCACCATCCCTTACCACATCTCACACACTCATCTCCCCCTTGTCCCTTCACATGGGACATCCCTAACACCTCACTCCACTTGCACTCACCCATTAACCATAAAACCCTCACACCCTAGGTGACTCACTATAACTACCCCTTCCATTTAGTAGCCCTGGATTGCCACTTGGTAATCCTGACTTGCCACCTCACTTTCCATCCAAAACCTCAAAATGGCCTACAAAAGCAACCCTACCCCATTAACCAAAAGAGGTTGAGAGTAAATACCATTAGATTATCGAAATCACACCAAGAGTTCACACACCAAATATTTTAAGCCTTGGAGTCCATTTTTGGAACTTTCTATCATCCAGCCTCAACCACTCATCTGTGGTTACACAGTCACAACCATCCTCCCACGGTTGCCTAACTTCCCTCCCGTGGTTGACCAACTACAATCGCACGCCCACGGTTAGCCAGAATGCATAAAAGTGTCATGAACAACATAGATTAGTAATGTTTCAATTTGTCAGCAAAGCATTTGGATTTTTATTTCTTTGTTTCCTGAATATTTAATTTCATGTTTGTAGCTAGGGTTTCATCTGTATTTATTTTTTATTATGTTTGTAGGTGTTATTGACCCTTGTTTGCTTTCCATGTGTGCAAGAGATAGGTAGTTGAATATCTATTGAAGCTAGGAGTGGTTCCACATCCAGGATATAAAATCCCACTCATTTTTGGATCTATAGCAAAGGAGCGAAGAACACCTAGTAGATTTTTGAAGAGTTTGAAGACTCCTATTAAAGCATTGTATTTAGAAAAGAGAGAGAACATTGTAATATTTCCCCCAAGATATTAGGGCAAACAAAAGCATTGTAAAATTGGGATATTCAGGCTCCCCTATAGTAATATTTTTTAAACCCTTTCTGTTGGGTTGCAAAAGTGGAAAACACTCATTCACAATTTGGTGATAATTACTGAAATCACTACAAGTATCAAATTCCCATATATTTTTGTTCCTAACACCATACATTTGGTAGGAATTGTTATAGTCGCATGAGCGCCCAAACCCCCAATGTGGTTGGTGATTTTACCATGATAGTTTGCGCATCATCAAAACCAAAGGTAAATTTACAACAATAACTATCATGAGCTTTGGGAATCCAACTTGATCTTCAATGTCACACAATTGCATACATCACATCCACCTCCTTTCATCATCCACATTTGGTCAATTGGCTCATGGGTTTCATTCTTTACCCATTCACCAATTGAGGGGGTAAGCAAAAAAATCAAAAAAATGCCAAAAATCATTCATTCTTGAGCGTTGAGAAGATTTGAGTCTATTTATCCATCCAATAAGGATAGGTGTATCTTGTTTTTGCACCACATTGTGTTTTACACATGGTACAAAAAGGGGCATCTGTAGACACCAAAACCTAGGCATTTACAAAACCTCATTTTGCATCCCACATCACAATCCTGCATAATAAAATTATATACCTAAGTCTAAACTTAGGTGTATAAACCCTGCACATTGTCTTATTTTCAATATTTTAATAAATCTAGAAAATCTTCTTAGGATACCCTGCCAAATCACTAGACATGTGTCATATCCACATCACCACCATACCTTACCACATCTCACACACTCATGTCCTCCTTGTCCCTTCACATGGGACATCCCTCACACCTCACTCCACTTGCACTTACCCATTACCCACAAAACCCTCACACCCTAGGTGACTCACTATAACTACCCCTTCTATTTAGTAGCCCTGGATTGCCATTTGGAAATCCTGGCTTACCACCTCACTTTCCCTCCAAAACCCCAAAATGGCCTACGAAAGAAACCCTACCCCATTAACCAAAAGAGGTTGAGAGTACATATTGTTATGCTATAGAAATCACACTAGGGGTTCACACGCATCAAATATTTGAAGCCTTGGAGTCCCTTTTTTGGAGCTTTCTATCATCCAACCTCAACCACCCATTCGTGGTTACACATTTGCAACCACCCTCCCATGATTGACTAACCACCCTCCCGCAGTTGACCAACTGCAACCGTGCACCTACAGTTAGCCAGAATGCATAAAAGATTCATGAACAACATTGATTAGTAATGTTTTAATTTTTTAGCAGGGCATTTGGATTTTGATTTCTTTGTTTCCTGCATCTTTAATTTCATGTTTGCAGCTAGGGTTTCATTTGTATTTATTTTTTATTATGTTTGTAGGTGCTATTGACCAATGTTTGCTTTCCATGTATGTAGGATACAGGTATTTTAAGAGCTATTGAAGCTAGGAGTGGTCCCACGTATAGGATACAAAAGCCCACTTATTTTTGGAGCTATAGCAGAGGAGCGAAGAACACCTAGTAGATTTTTGAAGAGTTGGAAGACCCCTATTAAAGCATTGTATTTAGAAGAGAGAGATAGAGAGAGAGAGAGAGAGTTGTAATATTTCCCCCAAGACATTGGGGCAAACGTAAAATTAGGATATTTAGGCTCCCCTGTATTAATATTTTTTAAGCCCTTTTTGTTGGGTTACAAAAGCAAAAAATACTCATTCATAATTTGGTGATAATTACCTAAATCAGTACGAGTATCAAATTCCTATAGCATCTGGTTCCTAACACCATACATTTGGTAGGAATTTTTATAGTCACATGAGCACCCAAACTCCCAATGTGGTTGGTGATTTTACCATGATAGTTTACGAATCATCGAAACCAAAGGTAAATTTGCAATAGTAACTATCCTGATCTTGGGGCATCCAACTTGATCTTCAATATTACACAATTACATACATCACATCCACCTCCTTTCATCATCCACATTTGGTCAATTGGCTCATGGGTTTCATTATTTACCCATTCACCAATTGAGGGGTAAGCAAACAAATCAAAAAATTTCAAAAATCATTCATTCTTGAGCATCGAGAATATTTGAGTCTATTTATCCATCCAATAAGGACAGGTGTCTCTTATTTTTGCACCACATTGTGTTTTACACAACATGGTACAAAAAGGGGCATCTGTAGACACCAAAACCTAGGCATTTAAAAAACCTTATTTTGCATCCCACATCACAATATTGCATAATAAAATTATATACCTAAGTCTAAACGTAGGTGTATAAACCCTGCAAATTATCCTATTTTTGATATTTTAATAAATCTAGAAAATATTCTTAGGATACCTTGCCAAATCACTAGAAATGTGTCCTAGCCACCTCACCACCATCCCTTGCCACATCTCACACACTCATGTCCCCCTTGTCCCTTCACATGGGACATCCCTCACACATCACTCCACTTGCACTCACCCATTAGCCACAAAACCCTCACACCCTAGGTGACTCACTATAACTACCCCTTCCATTTAGTAGCCCTAGATTGCCACTTGGCAATCCTGGCTTGCCACCTCACTTTCCCTCCAAAACCCCAAAACGGCCTACAAAAGCAACCCTACCCCATTAACCAAAAGAGGGTGAGAGTAAATATCATTAGGCTATCGAAATCACACCAGGATTTTGCACGCATCAAATATTTGAAGCCTTGGAGTCCCTTGTTTGGAGCTTTCTATCATCCAGTATCAACCACTCATCTGTGGTTACACAGTCACAACCGTCCTCCCATGGTTTCCTAACTACCCTCCTATGGTTGACCAACCACAACCACACACCCATGGTTAGATAGAATGCATAAAAGAGTCATGAACGACATAGATCAGTAATGTTTCAATTTTTCAACAAGGCATTTGGATTTTGATTTCTTTGTTTCTTGCATATTTAATTTTATGTTTGCAGCTAGGGTTTCATATGTATTTATTTTTTATTATGTTTTTAGGTGCTATTAACCTTTTTTTGCTTTCCATGTGTGCAGGAGATAGGTAGTTGAAGATCTATTGAAGCTAGGAGTGGTCCCACATCCAGGTTACAAAATCCCACTCATTTTTGGAGCTATAGCAGAGGAGCGAAGAACACCTAGTAGCTTTTTGAAGAGTTGGAAGACCCCTATTAAAGCATTGTATTTAGAAAAGAGAGAGAGCGCATTATAATATTTCCCCCAAGACATTGGGGCAAACAAAAGCATTGTAAAATTGGTATATTCAGGCTCCCCTGTATTAATATTTTTTTAAGCCCTTTTTATTGGGTTACAAAAGTGGAAAACACTCATTCACATTTTGGTGATAATTACTGAAATCACTACGAGTATCAAATTCCCATAGCTTCTGGTTCCTAACACCATACATTTGGTAGGAATTGTTATAGTCGCATGAGCACCCAAACTCCCAATGTGGTTGATGATTTTACCATGATAGTTTGTGCATCATCAAAACCAAAGGTAAATTTGTAATAGTAACTATCTCGAGCTTGGGGCATCCAACTTGATCTTCAATGTCACACAATTGCATACATCACATCCACCTCCTTTCATCATTCACATTTTGTCAATTGGCTCATGGGTTTCATTCGCCAATAGAAGGGGTAAGCAAACAAATCAAAAAAATGCCAAAAATCATTCATTTTTTAGCATTGAGAATATTTCAGTCTATTTATCTGTCCAATAAGGACAGGTGTCTCTTGTTTTTGCACCACATTGTGTTTCACACAACATGGTACAAAAAGGGGCATTTGTAGACACCAAAACCTAGGCATTCACAAAACCTCATTTTGCATCCCACATCACAATCCTGCATAATAAAATTATATACCTAAGTCTAAACTTAGGTGTATAAATCCTGCACATTATCCTATTTTCTAGATTTTAATAAATTCCAAAAATATGCTTAGGATACCCTGCCAAATCACTAGACATGTGCCCTAGCCACCTCAACACCATCCCTTTCCACATCTCACACACTCATATCCCCCTTGTCCCTTCACATGGGATATCCCTCACACCTCAGTCCACTTGCACTCACCCATTAGCCATAAAATCATCACACCCTAGGTGACTCACTATAACTACCCCTTCCATTTACTAGCCCTAGATTATCACTTGGCAATCCTGGCTTGCCACCTCACTTTCCCTCCAAAACCCCCAAAAGGCCTGCAAAAGTAACCCTACCTCATTAACCAAAAAAATTTGAGAGTACATATCGTTAGGCTATTGAAATCACACCAGGACTTCACACACATCAGAGATTTGAAGCCTTGGAGTCCTTTTTTTGGATCTTTCTATCATCCAGCCTCAATCACCCATCTGTGGTTACACAGTCACAACCGCTCTCCCACACTTGCCTAACCGCCCTCCCGCGTTTGACCAATTGCAACCGCATGCCCACGATTAGCCAGAATGTATAAAATATTCATGAACGGCATATATTAGTAAGGTTTCAATTTGTCAGCAAGGCATTTGGATTTTGATTTCTTTGTTTCCTACATCTTTAATTTAATTTTTGCATCTAGGGTTTCATGTGTTTATTTTTAATTATGTTTTTAGGTGCTATTGACCCTTTTTTGCTTTCCATGTGTGCAAGAGATAGGTAGTTGAAGAGCTATTGAAGCTAGGAGTGGTCCCATGTCCATGATACAAAATCCCACTCATTTTTGGAGCTATAGCAGAG
This sequence comes from Wollemia nobilis, assembly GCA_028583015.1. Taxonomy (NCBI): domain Eukaryota; kingdom Viridiplantae; phylum Streptophyta; class Pinopsida; order Araucariales; family Araucariaceae; genus Wollemia; species Wollemia nobilis. The sequence continues at coordinate 716,362 of JAQPPZ010002189.1, read as the reverse complement.
GAGCAAAGAACACCTAGTAGCTTTTTGAAGAGTTGGAAGACCCCTATTAAATAATTGTATTTAGAAAAGAGAGAGAGAGCATTGTAATATTTCCCCCAAAACAAAGGGACAAACAAAAGCATTGTAAAATTGGGATATTCAGGCTCATCTATATTAATATTTTTTTTTTTAATTTACATGGTGGAATCGGTAACCGCCATGAATCTGGGCAGGTTGTCTGAATTTTATGGCTGCCATCGTATTCTATGTTGTTCGCCCTAGAAGCCACCACACAGATCTTCACGTTGTCCACCACAATCATATTAAACCTTTTATGCCATTGAAAGCACCAAGAAAGGGACAAGTTTTCAGTTTGATGAGGCTCAAGATTTTAATATTGGACCTTCGGCCTCCTTACGGGGTTTGGTTGAACCAATTGGTCTACACCTCGGACCTTCTCCTGTATTAATATAAAGATAATATTTTTCACATTACAATCTCTCCTTTTTTTGTTTTGTGTTTTATGTTTAGTTCTTTTTTTTACACAATTGTAACTATAAATAGAATTATTAATGTAAAGATCTAAAAAAATTATGTTTTATGAAAAACGAATAAATTCAAAATGCTTTTGTATGCAAAAGTTATGGCCCCTAGAATTTTGACCCCAAAATCACATAAAATACTTCGAAAATATTTGAGAAAATTAAAAAACTTAGTACCTATAGTGAATGAGACTTTGTATGTTGCTATGTAAGTGGTTTAGGGAGTTCCAATCATGCACTAACTAGATAGTATATCAATGAATTTCATAATGCCACTTGTCATGATTAGGGGACTTCCACCTATGCACCAACTATGTAGGCCATTGAATAGGGTACCAACAAACTATAATGCACTACTTATCATGATTTGATTAGATAATTGACTTATAAACCACCCTATACTACTCATCCTATTATTATTTACTCTTAAATCCATGCTTTTACAAGTGTATTGTTGACTATATGAAAGACTTGTCAAGTTCAATGAGTTAATTGAATTTGATTGGTTGATGCTATTATATGTGCCAATGGGAGGTCAATGTTTCATGTTAGCCATAATATGGCCTACCACATCATCCTTCTATCCTTTTGCTACATCAATATGAATATCAACCACCAACTTGTCATTACACCTCACTTACCACATTAGTTGCATGAACTACCATGTCAACTATATGGTTGACCACCTCACTTGTCACATGTTACGATGCTTGACTTGCCATGTCAATTGTATGGACTACCATGTTAGCTATATGTATTTCCACATACTACACCACATCATTCACCATGCTAGTTATATGGACTATATAGAACACCATGTCATCATGTGTCATGTTAGCATGTATGTTTTGAAAAGGGGTGATATCATTAGGTGTCATGTCATTGCATATAACCATATTATCAAATTATCTCATGATTACATCATCATTCTATATCATTCTTGTATCATCAATTCTCAAAGAGTAATGTTGGGGGTTTGAACCAAGGATCTCCCTCATGCAATATCTTGAGATGGGTTTTGTTAGCCATAATCCCTAAGGCTCCTTTTTGGAGAGGAATGGCAAGCAATATAATTAAATTAAAACCTACAAAGAAATGACTTTGCCTACATGCATGCATGATGTTAGTCCACGTCATTTTTGTGCATATGTATTTATGTGTTTTTTCTTTCTACACCCTCCATGATTTTTTTTTGGAATATTCTAATATTTTGAATTTAAAATTATTTTTTGTAGGAAAAATACATTATTTTTTATGTTTAAGAAGTAGTACCTAGATGCAGCTTGGAAAAGAGCTAAACTATAATCTCCTCTAAAATTTTATAAATAATTAAAATACTGAAAATTCATTTATATCTATCATAGTTTGACCTATACAACCTTTTTGTTGAATGTAATCAATTAGGACATCATCTCATGCCTATGTAGCAAAAAAGTTGCCAAACCATTTTAATAATTTCAAGTGGCTCAAACATCTTTATTAAGCATGAAACTCTAGTCATGGTTTCTCAAGTACTAGGATTTTTTCTAAATGAAAATGACCTCTTCTTTTCTTCTTTCATAGCATCCAAGTAGTCTACCCTCTCATCTATGGTGTTATTGGACACAAGAATCTAAAAGAGAAAATAAAATAAATTTTTTGAACTAATCCATAGAAGGATAATGAAGTTTTTAAAAAACCTCCAAAAACTAAATCTTAGAACTAGGGAATTTATTTGGTCATAAATCATAGAAAATAAAAGGATTGAGCATCATTGATAGGAACAAAGGAACCAATCAATGAATATTTCCCATGGAGAAAATCTATTGAATCCAATGATATCCTTGTAATCCATGTTTGCCTAGGTTTTTTGTTAGAAAACCTTTCTTCAAACTCCACTATTAGATTTACTAAAAAAATCTTCTTGACCACTCCAAACACATTTTCCCTTAAGAGAAGTCATAGAATCAAAATTTCCAATAGTAATCAATTGAGTAAAAACAATTCACGTGACATTGATACCATGTTAAATTTCACAATGGTTTCCATAAATGAATGGAATCAACACATTACCTAGTATTATTAAAAATATATACACACAAAGCAAAAGAACATAGTATATAGAGGTATCTATGGAAACCAAAAAAAATCACTACCAAATAATAGAATTACACTTCAAACAATTAAAAAATGGCTAGTATAATGGGGTATTTATACCCAAATACAAGTTACCTTTAGGTCAAGGTTATAAGACCAACATTTAGGAATAAAATGGTCAAATATTACAAAAATAAGTTTTTCAAGGTTTATAAGGGCCTCAAGGGCTAAAATGAACAATACAATGCAAAATTCAGTCATGACCTTAACAGAAGATTAATCACCACATATTCCAATGGGAATTTTCATTATTATTTTTCATTTTCACATGCACACACTTCTCATGGTCACTACACACTTGTATGATATCTAATTCAAACATAGAGACAATTGATTCTGAGTAGATGAGGAGGTAGTGCTAGAGGTGTAGGTCCCCTAAGCTTTCCTTATATTTTTGGCCAAAAATGACTAAATAAATAAACCAAGGTTAATAAACAAATGCTTTATTAGGCTAGCTAGAAAGTAACTAGAATAGTATTGGAAGCACCATTAGGAACGCCACATCATGTAGGTGGTGAAGCCTAGGCAAGGTGGCCAAAAAGGACTTAGAAACTATCTAATGGTATCTAAATTAATGTAAACCAAGATCATTGATTTTAAAAAAGTAAAAATCATGGACAAAACTAATAATTATGGGAAAATGTAGAAAAAGAGGTAATCTTGGTCAAAATAGGTGATCAAAAGTGAAAGCAACCATCATAGTCTCTTGTAAAAAGGGAAATTTGTGGTCTTGGAAAAACAGAACAATATTAGCCCTAATCAATGATCATGGCCAAAAACTAGTGATCATAATCATCATGATATGCATTTTTGAGACTACACTTCCTTTGGTAATTGCCCACTAGATGCAAGAGTGTTTTATGCCAAGGATGCAATTGAGGCTAATATGATACAAAACCTAGCACTATTGAGGCAACCAAGGTAGGAAACAATAGCAAGGTGACATATGACCACCTATGGAGATGTAATAAACCATCATGGATGTAGGGTTGGCTCTAGTAATATATTATGCCATAGTAATTTAGCCTCCTAATAGATATTGGACAAGGGAGACTCTTGGACATAGCCTACATCCATCCACATAGGGGACTCTACTATGATTTTATACTCATTTTGGAATACAATGACCAACACCTTTTAGTGTCCTACTCTATATGAGTAGATTAATATCAACATCAATTTGGCATGTGTGCATTTCATTATTAGGTTCCCTATCATAGGATAGACACCATGGATTACCATGACCTAGAAAACTTAGATTATGCTAGTCGAGTGGGCAACTAGGAATAAGAGACTAGACATGTACTAGACCATTAAATTTTATCATGTAATGTAGATACCTTTTGCAATATATGTAGTGATCCTTATCCTATTTGCCTTTGTATATTTACACAAAGGCACAAATAGGATTCCAACCTTGCAACTATATTCATTATACCTAGCCTTGGAGGAGGGCCATAGAGGACAAAACAAGGGATATGCTGAGGGACGGGCACTATTAGCATTATTATAACATGATTTATACTAGATCTAGGACTAAATGGCATGGGGATTTGTTGAGTGTATATTTTTCCCAATTGCAAAATACCACCACATGTAGAGTATTGAATAGAAAACTCTCTCTTGAAAAGAAACCAAATGACAAACATTCAACTTCTCCAAGGTTCTAGTAAAATATCTAAAGATTGTAATAGTGCCAGAAATAATTCAATAATGCATGTGACCATAAACAAGGGGGCTTTTGCTGGTTCTAAATAATTCTTAGTGATTGAAAGATCTAACTAAAAAGCCAATGTAAAATAAAAGCAGTTCTTTTTAGGGTTTTTAAATTGATGCTACCCTGAATCCTTGTTAGTAAAGTATTTTATCTTCACTTAAAAGGTTTCAAATGATAAAATGTGGAATTTTCCACCTCATTTTAATGTCCGTGCCTTTAAGATGAAGTAAGTTTTAGATAGTTGGGTTCATTTTATCTTCCTTATGTTGATGCCACTACCCTAATAGTAGTTAGTAGAAGTTAGCGTGTTAGCAATGTTAGCAAAATTAGCTTTCATTTCTTATCTTAATTTAATGTGAAATAGCAAGTTAGTATCCCTCCTAAACCATGTGTTTTATCTGAAAGCTTAGATTAATGAATTTTGGAGGTGCAAAAATTTTGGAAAATGACCAGAATGGAAATAACTTGAAAGCTTAACAATTCTGGAAATGGACCAGAATAGAAATGAAACTAAAAGGAAATTAGCAAAAATTCTGGAAAAGGACCAGAATGGAAATAAAAGAAACTAAAATTCTGGATGGACCAGAATGAAATGATTGAATGCTTGAAATAAAATGAACTTAACAAAAATGAATGAATAAACAATGCAGATTTGGTTAGCTAAAAAAGTCAAATTTTGAATTAGTTTAGCAAGCTCCTCCCTGCAAAATCCCAAGTTATGAGGTAATCATAAAACAACCTGAATTAATGGACCTACAACATAAGCACAATACCATTAAATCAAGTGCAAGACTCAAAGGAAATAATAGAGAAACTACATCATCTTGACCTTCGCCTATTGCAACCCATTTCATGGCATAAGACAATGGCTAGAAGTCACTAAAATGCAAAAATGATAAGACACTAAAAACATTAGTTTTATGATTAGAAACCCTCCTTTTGATTTTTCTCACAAAAGTTTGCTACCCTCTCAAAATTTGAAAAATGCTCTTTCTTATTGCTTTTCGGAATGTTACATTATTTCTAGCCCCCCTAAACAGGTAGGATAGCAAGGTATAAATAATGCTTAGAAGTCCTTTCGCTTCAACTTCTTTCACAATTAAAATAATAAATGGATATAAGAAAATAATCCATCATCATTTTCTATGATTTAATACAATAAAATAACACTTCTAAACATTATTTTAAACAATAATAAAACCAAAAACATAATCTTACGTAACTCCTTATGTCTCCCCTTTCTCTTATCACATAGGCATTCTACCCAAGAACACCCCTTTGCACCCATCAAAATGAATAATAAAAAACATTTAAATATACCTTAGATAGTATGAAGAACATTAAACTCTATTTATCAAAATGGATTTTAATTAATCTAAGCATTAATGCCTAGATTAATTAATCATTAAATATCAAATAACTAAAGCAATTAAAATCATTAACATAAATGGTCAAACATCACTATTCTTACAAGCCAAAGAAAACCAAAAACCTTTAATACCAAAACATGACAAGTGGGTCCCCAAGAAGCTTGGGGTGGTTGTGGAAACTCCACAACAAAATGGCGACTCTGCTGGGAAATGCTCCTGAGCATTTCGGTGAGAACCCAAAAAGAAAATCTGAAAACACACTCCAAACTAGGAAGCAACAAGCGTCAACAAATGCATAAATAATGTCAATAGACTCATAAGAACAACAAAATATTAGAATCATGCAATATTAACTGTGTGTGTGAAGTACTCCACACCTTATTGTTTGTAACTTTTTCGCATTGCATCACCAATTTTACTTGACTAGAATTATCGCAATGAATATGGAGAGCTTTGAGGGTAAAAATTTTATAGCATGGGCAGCACATTCTATGGTGGCTTGGGCAAACACCTCAAAAATGTCTAACCATATTAGGATCAAATGTGTGTGCGATGAATTCATTGACCAGATCTAGAGCTTGGTTATGAGCCGTCATCATCAAGGGTCGGTGTGTGCAAGTGGACCTTAGAGCTTTGGGGAATCAGATTCTCAACCAAGGTGTGATGAGAATATAACCCTATCCTTTACTGCTCTCATCTTTGACCAAAATAATTAAACCGGTTATGGATGAGGTCATCAGACTAATCTATCCTCATGGTGGACATAAATCTCAACCTTGCGGGAGTCATGTCACCAGGCATGAGTGTACTCCATTGCCAGTCAAGCGTCTATAGCCCCGGTGGAGGTTAACCCCATAGTCCAGTCTTCTTTGCTTGGCTTTGCTCTATATTTTTTTCCTTAAAGAATTTTGGGGATGACTACCCATCCTTCTGAGGGACAAGTAGTATGATCCTTACAATTCAGTTTAGAGTTTTGGGGAATCGGATTCTCAACCAAGGTATGATGAGAATTTGACCCTATCCTTACTACTCTGATTTGTAAATCATGCTAGTGGTGATAACCACTATTTTATGAGCATAAATATTGTAGTGGTAAAAACCACTATTCATGGACTATGTGCAGGGTGGGATAGACCAGAATTATCTTTTCGCCTCACATCCCCATCCAAGTATGGTTTCATATTATTTTACCCAATATGTTGGACATGGATAGAAATGTGATAGACCCACGACAACTTCGGCAACAGTTTCCAAACCTAAGATCTTCTTAGTGTTCTTTGTGCCTTTGATCCCAAGATAATTGGACTTCACTTTCGGTGTTTGGGTTTAGCATATGGAGGTGGATTGGTCATGATGTTTATGTGATAAGAATGTGCCCTTGAGACATGGGTGGATGATATGCAAAAATCAAAGACTTCATGCTTCATGAGTTGCAAACAATATTCACATTTTCAAGCCCTTTTGCCATATGATTCCAATGTTTCACATCCTTTTAGTCTTGGTTGACATTCGTATACACATAGGCTGACCTCTTACTCTTACAATCAAATCCAAAATTGGACAACCTTGACACACTAAAAACTCCTAAAATCAAAGAAAACAAAATAAACAGGAAATAAAACTGACAAGACAAACAATCAAGCAAGTTGATTAGTGTACATATAATACAATGACTCTACCCTTAGGCCTGAAAATAATGCTTTAAATGAAGGCCATTGATGGGTAAGGCCAAATCCTTTCCATCCAAGGTTTTTAATCTGAAACTATTTTCACCTAGGACTTCGGATATTAGATAAGGTCCCAGCCACAAGCAATCAAATTTTTCATGTTCTCCTCTTTTCTCATGCCTTTTATCCCACAACAAAACTAAATCTGAAGCTTTGAAGGCCTTAATTTTGGACCGTTTATCAAACCACCTTTTGATTATGTCTTGATGTTTGCTGAAATGAAGCATGGCTTCCTCCCTCTTCTCATCAAGATGCATTAATTGTGTTAATCTGGTTTCAAGTTTATTATCGGTCCCAATATAGTCTTTTATAAAATGTAAAGTTTGCAATTTCAGATTAGTGGGAAAAATAGGATCTTGCCCATAGACTAAGTGATAAGGAGATGTCCCAATTGACTCCTTGCTTCTGGTCCTATCTTCCCAAAGGGCAAATTTTAACTTACTATGCCAATCTCTAGGGTTCTTTTCAAGTAATTTTTTGATTATGCATAATAAATTTTTATTTGATGATTCTGCCAAACCATTGCCTTGGGGGTAATAATTGGAAGAGAATTTTAGACTCACCTTATTGTCGTACGCCCAATTTGCAAATTCTAAAGAGGAAAAGGTAGAACCATTGTCACTTACTATGGAGTTAGGCATTCCAAAATGAGTGACTATGTTTTCCTCTAGAAATCTAATCACAACCTCGGAGGTGGCATTCTTAGTAGGTATAGCCTCTGTCCACCTTGTGCAGTAATCAGTAGCGATGAGGATGAACTTATGGGAATCGAATGAGTTAGGATTTATCACCCCAACAAAGTCTAATCCCCATTGTGCAAATGGTCTCATCTCTACCACTGACTGCAATGGCATTGTTGCATTCCGCTCTCTGTTGGCTGCCACTTGGCATATGTGACATGTTCTTACATGTGTATGTGCATCTTTAAACAAGTGGGGCTAGTAATACCCAGCTCTAAGAATCTGGTGTGTTGTCGCATTTGCTGACCCATGTCCAGTTCCATACTTACCATGGAAGTCTTTGAGTACTTGGGTTGCTTCCTCTTGAGTAATGCAACGAAGAAAAATTCCTTCATGATTCTTCCTGTACAACACACCAGATTTAATCAGAAATCTAGCTGATTTTAAATGTAGTGCCCTGCGCTGAGTGGAATTCAAATGAGAAGGGCACTTACCATGCAACAAAAAATATACAATATCTACGTACCATTCCTCTGTAGTGATATCATTAACCTCATAGTTTTGGCACGTTATTGAAGGGTCAATTTCTGCGATGGCCTTGACCAAACCTTGTCCATGCACTATCTTCATGGGCTTTATCTCTAAGTCAAATTCTTGAAGGGTAGAAAGCCATTTCCCCCTTCTTTCACCTAGCTCACTCTGTAAGAACATGGACTTTACTGTAGGGTCAGGAACTATAGCAAAAACTTTACTATGCACAATGTAATGCCTAAATTTTTTTACAGTTTTAAACAAGGCATACGTTTGCTTGTCTAAGACAGAATACCTCAGCTTCGCGTCCTTCAAAGGAGAACTCAGAAAGGCTATAGGATTTTCAATGTTGTCTTCACTTTTTTGAGTTAACACACTTGCAAAAGAATGATCTGAAGCAAATGTGTAAACATAAAATGGTTTAGCATAGTCTGGACTAATGAGAATAGGGGCTTTGGAAATAGCATCCTTGATGCTTGTGAAGGCATCCCTTTTCTCACTGGTCCACTTTATTGGAACATCCTTTTTTAGCATATCATTTAGGGGCTTGGCAATCTCGGCAAAACCTGAAATGAATTTTCTCACAAAGTTAATCTTACCGAAAAAGGACCTAAGCTCCTTTTTGCTATTGGGATGAGGAATATCCCGGATAGCGGCTATCCGCTCTGGGTCTATAGCAATCCCATATTTTGAAATGACATGCCCTAACAACTTACCCTCTGTTACCCCAAAGATGCACTTTTTTGGATTTAGGGAAATTCCATGTTCCCTGCACCTTTGGAGTACTTTCCTCAAGTATTTAACATGATCTTCCCTCTTCTTGGAGAAGATAGGGATATCATCCACATAGAAAATAATGCACTTACCAATGAGCCCCTTGAATGCAAAATCCATGGCTCTTTGGAAAGTGGCTCCAGCGTTCAACAAACCAAATGGCATCCTCCGGTAGGCAAATGTTCCCCACTTCGTGGTGAAGGTCGTCTTCATCCTATCATTTGGATGTATGAGAATTTGATTATATCCTGAGTATCCATCCAAAAATGACATCATTTCAGACCCATTTACCTTTTGGAGTATCTCGTCAATGGTGGGTAATGGGTAATTGTCTTTTTGGCAAGCTTTGTTCAAATTTCTAAAGTCTATGCACAACCGAATTTCTCCACTCTTTTTCCTAACAGGGACAAGATTAGCCACCCATGTGGAATGCCTAATAGGGAAGATGATTTTGGCTTCCAGCAGCCTCTTCACTTCCTTCTCTATCAAGGGCTCTAGGATTGGGTTAACCATTCTTTGCCTCTATCTAAAAGGCTTGGAATCAGGCTTCGGAGGAATAGTATGCATGATTACATTCTGGTCATATGTTTTCAGCTCTTCATAGCTCCAAGCTATGCAATCAATGTACTCTCCTAAAACCTGAGCTATTGACTCCTTCTCTCATTGTGTGCATGCCTTTGCAATGAACACTTCACGCGGATCTACTGCACTCCCCAAATTGACTGAATTGCATGATTCCTTGGGGGATGGTATTTTTCTTTCCTTTTTCTTTTGATATCCAATATCAAACAACTTTTCAAGAGAGGCCCTATCACTTGGCATCTCGTTCCATACTCTGGTTGTTCCTACTTCTACTTGCCTCCTCTCTTCTTCGTCTATAACCTGATTTTCAAATATACCAGAATTAGTAACAAAACTAAAAATGTGTCTATCACTATCAAAGACCTGTAAATTCGTGACATTGTATGGTATGGAGGGGCAAGGCACTAACTCTATGGAAATTTTTTACATTTTTTATGGTCGACAAGCGAAAGCATGTTGGCCGCTACGGCTAACGAATCAGCCATTTTATTATTTTTTCTTGAGATGAGGGAAATATTGAAAGCATCAAACTCATTAATTAATTCCCTCACTCTGGTTTTATAGAGGTTCAACCTCTTGTCTCTATAGGTATACTGCTCCTTGACCTATTTGACTACTAACTCTAAGTCTCCCGATGCCTTAAGGCACTTTACCTTTTCTCTTAGGGCTAACTGAAGTCCAAAAATTAGGGCTTCATACTCCGCCACATTATTGGTGGTCGGGAACTGTAGTCTGTAGGCAGCAATCAAAGGCTTACTACCAGGACATGTGAGCTCTACCCCAGCTCCCGCACCTTGTTTTGATTTGGACCCATCAAACTTTAGGGTCCACACCCTCTTGTTTTCTTCCGACGTACCATGGTAAAGATTATCGTTTTGGGACCCTTCGGCTATGTCTTCTATGTCAAAATTGTAAACCCCTAATTCTGTTTTAGTAAACTGAATCTCATTGGGTTTATTATACTCTGTAATAATTTCCCTAAGTCTGGGCTCTCTGTCTACCCAGATTTGGTTTGCAACTCCTCTCCATGGCAACCACATATGGGAGGAATCAGTCACCACATAACCATTGAGATTTTTGCTCCAATCTCTACCCAAAACCATGCCATACTTGGCAGCAATATTTAGCACAAGGATATCCATGTAATGTTGGACCCTAGGCTCTGAGTTGATCTGAACTAGGACATATTTTACAACACCTACTACATCCACCATAGATCTGTCCAATTGGACCACCTTATTATTCGAATGAACAGGCTTAAGTCCTAGCTTTTGGCTTATCTCAAGAGGCATGATGTTGGTCGAGGCACCAGAATCAATCAAACAGTTGTGTAAATTCTTGCCTGTGATCCTAACGGTTATGAGAAAAGGGGGTACCTCTGGTTTCTCTTTCCTCATAGCAAGTTGGGGTTCTACAGATTTAACCTCATGAATTTGACTCGAGGAATTCAATCTCTTCCCCCCGATTTTATCCTGCCCCAACAATTGAGAGACCTCATACATTGAGATATTGGCCTTGGTCCTTTTCATGTCTTCTTCCAAGTTATAAGTGGATGTTCCAGGATTTGACACTTTTGGCATTGTCCTAGGTGCTTCCAAAAATGGAGGTGGTGGATTCACATCACCTTTTGTATCGGGAGGAACTAAAGGGTTGTTTGGGGGAGTAGAGGATGTTTTGGGATCCTTAGAACTCCTAGTAAAATACTTGTGATTGGCTTTCCCAAAATGTCTAGCGGCCTGAGCTTCCAAGGCTTCATCCTCTTCCTCTCCTAACACATTCATATCTTCCTCCATCTCATCATTTTCTAAATAATGAATAACTTCAGACACCAAAGCGTCTGACTTTCTATGGCAATAGTGATGCATTTCCTCATCACATGACTCTGACTCATCACAATCCCCTAACGCATCAGCCTGATTGGCTATCGGATTGGGTACGCACCCATTGTTAGGCTACGTATTGTACGGTCCTATTCTCCTATGGTCATGGTTTCGATTGGGCATGGGATTTTGGGCAACTTGTTTTTGTAACCAAATGATGTCATTGCCCTATTTGATGGTCATTCTCTTGAGCTCTTCCAGCTCAGAATTGGAACCTTGTGGTTGGGACATGACAGCCCCAGATCCACTAACATTTTTGACATTAGCAACCTCTGGATTAGGCACTAAGGTTTGACTCTGGGTGTTTTGGGTCCACCATGGACCCTTGGCCTATAGAGGCGCAACCATGGGATACACATTTGAGGCCTGAGTACTACTCACCTCAAATCTTGGTAAGGTTATCTGATTAGCAGCCATCATTTGTGGAGTGGGTGGAATGGCAACATTAGGGTATGTCAAAAAATATGGAAGCGTGGGAGCGAATGGGTATGACTGATGATATGGCAAAGCATTCATCATGGGCATCTGAGGTGTCACAGCTTGATTCATCATGGCAAATTGATTGTAAGGGCCATATTGCCCTAACACGGGAAATTGAGGCATAGTGCCACCTTGCGGTGTCATTTGTTGCTCAATAGTCATGGCTTCAGCATAGGCTAAGGCCAACATTGTAACTTGAGGATTTCTCCTGGTAAACATGGTTGTCATCGGGTCTAAGGCTATGAGGTATAATTGCAATGCCACAGTAGCGTCTATTGCAAAATGACGAGTCACGTTTGTGTAAAGCTTTTGGAATCTGGCATTAAATGTTCTGATAGGTTCATTAGGATACCTCTTGCATGACACGAATTGGTTATACATGATGGTAGGATCTAGCAATGACCTAAATTGATTAACAAAGGTAGCTTCCAACTGGGCCCAAGATGTAATGGACCCTGTAGGAAGATTCCTATACCATTCATGAGCCATTTGGTCAAAGCTATTAGGGAAGAGTCGACAAGCGACGTCTTCATGATTGACTCCCTGCCTAATCATATGGTCCTTGTAAATTTGAACATGCTCTTCAGCTGAAATGGGACCATCATGGAAAAACTTAGGGATAGACCTCTCAAGGTGCCTAGGTATGTCATGGACATCCCCAGGTATACTTAACGAAGAACTTTGGGTACCAAACCAGGGAACTGGTTGTTGTTGCTGTTGTTGTTGGGCCATATTAACCAAAGATAATGACCCTACTAAAGTAGTTGACACACTCGGGATGACGGAGATGGGTACACTTGATGTAGCTCTTGTGGTGGAACTAATGGGTGCACACCCACTAAAGGTATTCAGATTCAGAGGTCTGAGAGCTAGCCTTTCCAAATCTTGGCAAAGCGTCTCTAAACCTAATGTATCAGAAGGCTCAGATGGGATTTCGATCCCCTAGATTTTGTATCTCGGTTTCCTAGGTTTGGGAGAAAGACTTTGAAAAATGGTTTCCTCAGTGGTTTTAGACCTAGTAGCAATGCGTCTAGGCGGGTCCAGCCTGAGAAACTTAAATCTATTCTACTAAGGTTTCTCACAAACTAGTCAAGAGTAACATGTTGCACCTGCAAACACAATATTGTTGAACCAAAACTGACCACGTTAGCATTAGCAAAAAAAACTAAATCACAAAGCATAAAAGAAGGCCCTCCTTCTAGCGCCAAATATGTTGAGTGTATATTTTTCCCAATTGCAAAATACCACCACATGCAGAGTATTGAATAGAAAACTCTCTCTTGAAAAGAAACCAAATGACAAACATTCAACTTCTCCAAGGTTCTGGTAAAATATCTAAAATATTGCAATAGTGCCAGAAATAATTCAATAATGCATGTGACCATAAACAAGGGGCCTTTGCTGGTTCTAAACAATGCTTAGTGATTGAAAGATCTAACTGAAAAGCCAGTGTAAAATAAAAGCAGTTCTTTTTAGGGTTTTTTAAATTGATGCTACCCTGAATCCCTGTTAGTAAAGTATTTTATCTTCACTTAAAAGGTTTCAAATGATAAAATGTGGAATTTTCCACCTCATTTTAATGTTCGTGCCTTTAAGATGAAGTAAGTTTTAGATAGTTGGGTTCATTTTATCTTCCTTATGTTGATGCCACTACCCTAATAGTAGTTAGTAGAAGTTAGCATGTTAGCAATGTTAGCAAAATTAGCTTTCATTTCTTATCTTAATTTAATGTGAAATAGTAGGTTAGTATCCCTCCTAAACCATGTGTTTTATCTGAAATCTTAGATTAATGAATTTTGGAGGTGCAAAAATTCTGGAAAATGACCAGAATGGAAATAACTTGAAAGCTTAACAATTCTGAAATGGACCAGAATAGAAATGAAACTAAAAGGAAATTAGCAAAAATTCTAGAAAAGGACCAGAATGGAAATAAAAGAAACTGAAATTTTGGATGGACCAGAATGAAATGATTGAATGCTTGAAATAAAATGAACTTAACAAAAATGAATGAATAAACAATGCAGATTTGGTTAGCTGAAAAAGTCAAATTCTGAATTAGTTTAGCAAGCTCCTCCCTACAAAATCCCAAGTTATGAGGTAATCATAAAACAACCTGAATTAATGGACCTGCAACATAAGCACAATACCATTAAATCAAGTGCAAGACTCAAAGGAAATAATAGAGAAACTGCATCATCTTGACCTTCGCCTATTGCAACCCATTTCATGGCATAAGACAATGGCTAGAAGTCACTAAAATGCAGAAATGATAAGACACTAAAAACGTTAGTTTTATGATTAGAAACCCTCCTTTTGATTTTGCTCACAAAAGTTTGCTACCCTCTCAAAATCTGAAAAATGCTCTTTCTTATTGCTTTTCGGAATGTTACATCATTTCCAGCCCCCCCTAAACAGGTAGGATAGCAAGGTATAAATAATGCTTAGAAGTCCTTTTGCTTCAACTTCTTTCACAATTAAAATAATAAATGGATATAAGAAAATAATCCATCATCATTTTTTGTGATTTAATACAATAAAATAACACTTCTAAACATTATTTTAAACAATAATAAAACCAAAAACATAATCTTACGTAACTCCTTATGTCTCCCCTTTCTCTTATCACATAGGCATTCTACCCAAGAACACCCCTTTGCACCCATCAAAATGAATAATAAAAAAACATTTAACGTAATATTACCCAAGAACACCCCTTAGAACATCATAGTAATATTACTATTTTATACATAATATAATTAATGTAATTTTATTAGGTAGATAATAGCATATTATTTTCTATCACAATTTATTTGTATCTTTTGTATCATCTTCTTGTTTTAGGTAATGTTTTTGTCAGGCCTTGCTTTATTAAACACATTCCATCACCTTAGATAGTATGAAGAACATTAAACTCTATTTATCAAAATGGATTTTAATTAATCTAAGAATTAATGCCTAGGTTAATTAATCATTAAATATAAAATAACTAAAGCAATTAAAATAATTAACATAAATGGTCAAACATCACTATTCTTACAAGCCAAATAAAACCAAAAACTTTTAATACCAAAACATGACAAGTGGGTCCCCAAGAAGCTTGGGGTGGTTGTGGAAACTCCACAACAGGATTCAACTAGTGTACTTCTTATAGGCATAGAAATATAATCATTTTTCCATGTACCAAGCACCTATACTACATTGAGACACATGAGCTACTGAGATTTAGGCTAGGAGATAGATGTACATTTAGGGGATGAGACAACCATAAGTATATCCTTTGATTTGTATTCCACATTATTAGATCCCATGGACTCCCTACCACCACTTATTCCAAATAAGACATTGGGACTACTAATAGGTGGAGGTAGTGTGTCCAATGGTGGTGCAATGAGACCATCATCATGATATAGCAGATCCCCATATGATGGAATGGGTTCTAGGATAGTTTGGAGAGGTACACATAAAGTTATGACTTCTTTCACATAGACATATCAAAAATAAAATATGAGGGAGGATATAGAGCAATTAGACCACCCCTAG
This sequence comes from Wollemia nobilis, assembly GCA_028583015.1. Taxonomy (NCBI): domain Eukaryota; kingdom Viridiplantae; phylum Streptophyta; class Pinopsida; order Araucariales; family Araucariaceae; genus Wollemia; species Wollemia nobilis. Next base: position 700,424 of record JAQPPZ010002189.1, on the reverse strand, counting down.
CATGAATTCCCTTAGCAAGATGACATTGATAGAGGACAAGAGGGGAGGGGGAGGGGCCTATTGCATAGATACCAAAAGGATCCAAAGAGACTATTGCTACTACCTCACTATGGAAGGTCCTAGCCAATGGTATCCTTATGAAGATAGAATCAACATCCTTATCACTTGTATAAGAGAGGTGTAAGCCATAAAGAGCAATATATTCTTAGAGTAGTAGTGATTAGTCTCATGGAGAGGAGGAGGAGGATGAAGAGGGGTGACAGTAGGGAAAAGTACTATGAAGAAATTTAAAAAAAAAACTTGACTTTACATAATGTTATATAATCAAACATTAGATTTTTACATATATATCGATACAATGGGATGTCTCTTGGTTGTCTCAAGAGACTCTTGGTATTTCATATTGTCTTCAACTTCTCTAACTATTCATTTTCTTTAACCTCCTATGAGATGTAATAATATAATAACACATAATGTAATAATTATCTAATTATAGGAGAGGATAATTATCTAATTATCCTCTCCTTCCACTCTGAGTCTTGGGATCTCTTTCTCAGACTCTCATGGGTAATATTTGGCATGTAATAGTCTGCTCCATAAGCCTCAAATAGTTGTAATCCATCTCTAATATAGCTTTCCTACTAGTACCTTGTTGCTTTGGGATGTTGATCTTATCCCCAATCCTCCTTGTTTTTTTGGTTGGCATATCTTCTCACATCCAACTAGTGCTAATTTTTGTTCTTCCCTTGCACCTGACCACAAAAATTTCTTGTGTATTTGTCAATATCTTTTAGAATTTTTTTTAGATCCTAAAGTATGGAAAATTTATAAACTGGGAGAGCTTGTAGCACAACTTTAATCATTTTAAGCCTTCCTCCCAAGCTTAGCCATTTGTGTGTCCAATTGTTCAACTTAGATTGAAGTCTGTCAATCAACCCTTTTCACTCCTTGCTTTTTTTTTTCTTTGTAGATAAAGGTACTCCTAAATATTGTTGGGGTAAAGGAGTTTCCATGAAGTTCAAAAACTATATAATTTTATCTATCACCCTCTTTGTTGTATTGAAAAAACTATTTGATACTTTTTTCATTAAAACTTTGCCTAGTAGTTTGAGTATACCCATCTAAAAATTCTCTTATATTTCTTGCTACTAGGATATTGGCTTGACTAATAATATTAGTATCATCTATAAACTAGAGGTGATTTATCTCAATCTAAGAACTTATTTTCAAACCCCTTAGCCTCCCCTCTTATCTCCATTTTTTTAACAATTTCCCTAGACCCTCTGCATAAAGGATAAAAAGGTAAGGGGAAATAGGGTCCCCTTGCCTCAACCCCCTTCCTGCTATAAACATGGGAGATGGACTTCCATTTACCAGAACTGAAAAATATGTAGTCTTTGTATAGGCTTTAACCTAGTCTCTCCACTCCTCTGCAAAGCCCATTTTTTTCTAAAATCCTTTGCATAAAGTACCAGTCTACTCTATCATAAGCTTTGGAAATATCTAATTTAATAAACATACCTGGATCCTTTTGCTTGGATATTGTGTGTATTACCTCCTGGGCCACTACTATTCCATCTAGAATTTGTCTACCTTCAACAAAATCACCTTGCTCACTTGAAATCAGATATGGTAAAAAATGTTTTAACCTCTATGCCATAAGCTTTGTTAATATCTTGTATACTACATTACATAGTGAAATAGGCCTATAGTTCTCAATTATCTCACTATGTGGGCCCTTAGGAATTAAAGTGATAAAAGTATGATTCAAGGCTTTAACATTTGCTTACTCTGTTTGATTTCCTCCAGTGCCTCCACCACTGCTTAGTCCAGAATTTCCCAAAAATTCTAATAAAATTCAATGGGGAATCCATTTGGTCCTGGGGTCTTTCATGTTTGTATTTTTTGTATGATATGTGATGTTTCTTCCAAATAAATTCCTTCTATTAATAATTTATTGTGTTCAGGTTTTACTAATTGTGGAATTACCTCTAGTATCTTCTCCTACCATGTTGCATTAAAAAAAAAAATCTACTAAAAAGAGTATGGAAGTATTGATTTAATATAGTTTTAATTTCACTTCCACTGGTTTTTACCTCACCCATCATATCTGTAAGCCCTGTAATTCTATTATGTTGTCTTTTATTTGTTGTTGTCCTATGAAAGAAAGTTGTGTTTTGATCCCCCTCCTTTAACCATGTAACTCTGGATATTTACCTCCAATAGATCTCTTCTTGTTCCTCCAAAACTTTCTCTTTCCTAATAATTTATGCCTCACACTACAACAGATCTTCCCTAATAGTTCCTTGTCTTATCTCCTGAGCAATCTTCTCCTTCTAATCCTTGATTTCGTTATTTTGTATTCTAGTGAATTCCTTCTTGTGTTTACTCTACACCTTTAGTTGGGTCCTCACATATTTTAGTTTTTTGTGGAGTTTGAATTGGGTTGTCCCAAATATTGGTCCCCCTAATTCCCACCATTCCTTTATGTGGCCCTCCAACTCCTCATATTTGAGCCACCATAGCTCAAATTTAAAATTTCTTGCAACTTTATGATTATTTTCTTCCATGGTAAGGCTTACTAGAAAATGATCTAAAGAAAGCCTATCCATGACCCTCGCTTGATTCTTGTTATGCAGGAATAATTCCTCCCTGTGAAGAACTGATCTACGCAAGATTTGATTTTCTCCCCTTCCTTTCTTCTATTTTTCCAATCCGTGGAGCTGTCCACAATTAGGATATTTATTAGATTTATTTGACATGTAATTATTGAAAAGAACCTATCCTTTTCCTCCAACATGGCTTTGCCTCCTTGTTGTTCCTATATTCTAAGGTTTGTATTGAAGTCTCCTCCCACAATCCTTTGGTTCTTTGGGTAGTTATATTTGAAATTTTGGATGGCTTCCCATTAATCCCTCTATAATCTGACTTTTTGTAACTGAACCATCAACACCCCTCTTGCGGAGGCCCCCCTATTGCTAAGAACAGTTGGGGATTCCACATAGTGATCAATCCACCTAATTTCCCCTGTGTCGATTGAGTAAGAATCTCTCTTTTTTGCCATATCCTCCTATTTATATTTTGTAAATCTTCTCCTTGCATTTTGGTTTCTTGTTACAAAATTATATCTGGACTCATATCCATGATTATTTTTTTGAATTCCTTTTGTCTAGGGTGGTTGCCTAAAACTCTCACATTCCAAGTAATTAAAATCATTGAGAATAGGGAGAGAAAAAATCAATTATCGATTTTACCTATCCATTTTGGCTCAAATTTCTTCCTTGCTCCTCCATATTTTTCTTATTTGACTTCCTCCCTACAAATTGGTTTGGTTTTTTTTTCTTCTCCACTTGATGATTCCCTAAAGTAGGGTTTTCTTTGTTCTTATTTCCTTCTTTCATCTCTATTTCCTGAGTTAAGACTATCCCCTACTCTGATTCCCCTCCTATGATCTCCCTCGTAGGTTGAATCTCCTCTTCCATGAGAGAGGTTATGTCTGGTTCTGCTCCTTACTTTTTTCCTGACACTAGATTGGAGTATCATTCTTGATCCACTGATGTGACTTGCTGAGTATCCTCCTATAATCCTTCCATTTGGAAATTCCCTTTTGTTTCCAAGCTTCCCAGTTGTTTGAATATCTCATATCTATTATTTTGTCTTCCCTCTTTTTCTCCTTGTCTCTGGTTACTGTGCTGATTTCTTTTGTTTGACCTTCTAATTACCTTTTGGAAACCCTTATATTTTTTTGGGCCCTTCCCTTCCTTCTAATTTACGTTTTGCTAAATATATTGACCCATCATGTTAATATTTGCTTTTTTCCCCTCTTGTTCAAATTGATCTTTAACTATTGGGCACATTCTAACCAGATATCCATGAGCGTGGCACACCCGACATTTGAATGGAATATCCTCGTAATACAATTGTTGGTGCTATATAAAATTCCCCATTTTTAGGTCAATATCTATTGGAAGAGGTTTACTAATATCCATTTTTATGCAAACCCTAGCAAACATTGTCGATCCTCCTAAAACTGTTTCTCTTGATCTACCTTGATAATTCTCAAGTAAGTTACCTATTGCCTTGAGTACCTCCTCTTTTCAAAATTCAAGGGGAAGGGCAAATAATCTTACCCATACTGGTACTACAGTCGATTCCACCCTCGGGTCAAATTCCATCTTCCATGGTTGCAATAATAGTCCCATTGGCCCGTGATGATACGATCCTCCCTCAATTACTTTTTATCGGTTTGCCATTGATGTGAACTCTACAAAAAAATACCCATTTGGGAGAGTTATATTTTTGTATTCTCCTTCTATATGCCATCGTTTCATTATCCATGTGTGGAGGAAGTGCACATACGGTCTGAAACCCACAAATTTACCTATCAGGTTGTGTTTTGTCTTAGAAAGTATATCCTCAGCTATTCAATCCTCTGTTATTTCTAATATTGGTATTTCTTTTGCTTGTGGTAAACATCCATTCACCCTTTTAGGAAAATAATTCTTTTTTTATCGCTTTTCCATGGCGGTTATGATTGTCCTTGTATTTTATAGTCATTGAAGCTATTTTGGGTTCCACATATCTTATCCCGATATGAGATTCCTTGATTTGGAGGAACTGGTACCGAAGTACCTATGTCCCCTATTCTTGGTCATGATCCTTACTATTGAAAGACCCTCCAAAAGGATTGATCCTCTCTGATGGTGTTTTTTGCACAAAAATATTCTCCAGGCCTTTACCCTAGCCTTTGAAACCCTAGTTCAATTCCTCATACCTTCGACATTCCTCTTATTACTTGCGCTCCAATCATTCAAAATGCTATTGTAATGTCGTAGACCTTCGGTATTCCTCCTCTGAAATCCTAGTTCGATTCCTCAAAGCTCTGGCATTCCTCCTCTCTTTGACCAAATAGATCATAACATTAATATATGTTTTTATTTTCTTTTCCACAATGAATAACATCTTCAAAAATAATTCATAACCAAATCCCTCTTTCGTTTTCATGGATAACTATTGTTATTTTAGTAAATGTGAATTTTTTTATGTAATAAGCAAAGGAGATTCATAACATGCAATCACTAAAATATAAAATTATAATTTTATCCTTATTAAATTATGCTTGCCTAAAAAGTATTCTATGAGAAGTAACTCCCTTATTATCCAACTATAAATTAAAAGGAACTCAAACAACCATAGCATTGGTAATAGCATCATCGCTAACACCAAAAAAACAAATAATTCTTTTGAAGTTTCTATGATATTTTTGGAATTTCTATTATAGATAAAAATATAGACCAATTCCACCATAGTGGACTAGAGAAAATGCAATAACTTTTGAAATTTATATAAAGTTTCCAAAATCTCCACCCTAGATGATAAAACAAACTGATTTGACTACAATAAACTAGAGAAAATTCAATGTATTTTGCATTTTTTGTAAAAATTTTGGACTTTACACAAGCAAGTCTATTTGACCATGGTGAAGTGGTTCAATTTCTTTTCCAATTTTTGAAAAATTTCCAAAATTTTCCCTCTAGACAACAAAACATATTGATGCTACAATAGCAAATAGGATAAAATTCGATGTCTTTTGCAATTTCTAGAAAAATATTTGGAATTTCTATGGAGCTAGTCAATTTGACTATATTCAAAATCTCAAAACACAAAAATGGATGCCAATTATATCCCATGAGATATCTTTGTGATCTCATTAATAAATTCAAAATAACATCCAGCTGAGGAATCATCAAAAATGTCATTGACTACCAAGCATTTGGTCAAGCGGCTGACATCTATAGTCAAGATGCCAATGCTCCAAAAAAAATTTAAATATCTCCATGAAAAGTGTAAATTTTCACAAAAAATGTTAAATATCTCTTATTGACAAACTTAAACAAATAAAAACTATAATTTCCTCTATAGAACGTACAAAATTCTTGTCAAAGCTTTAAGTAATCCTTATTCTAGGTATATTCATAGACTTAAACAAACAAAAACTATAAATACCCCTATAGAAATATTTTAGGGAGGTTTAAAACTTGTTTTGTAGGTCCTTTAACTCAATACAACTAGAATAAAAGAAATATCCACAAGAAAATAATCATCAACCTTTATATCATCAAGAAACTACATTCCATACCTTTGAAGACAACTTACCTACTAGAATTCTCTAAATCATGTCATTTTCTATGACACAACATGAATTAGATATTTTTAAGGCTCTGACACAAATGCAAATACTGTAGGTTCAATATTACTGTCCACACCATTTCCTGGTCTAGCATTATCAATCTTTATAGATAGCTCAATGCCTTTAGTAGTTTTGGTTTCAATCACCACCACCTAGTTTGGCTTTGATACCAAATGAAGAAATTTAAAATAAAATAAAAATTTAAAAAAAAAAAAGTTTATTTTACTTAATGTTATATAATCAACTTCAAATTTGTACATATTTAGATATAATAGGATATCTCTTGGTGTTTCATATTCTCTTCAACTTCTCTAATTGTTAAGCTTCTCTAACCTCCAATGAGTTCTAACAATATAATAATAAATAATGTATTAATTATCTAACATCATTTTTCAAGAACCAAAAAAAATTATTTATATCTTCCAACATACTACTCTAGGGGAGGAAGTGGTGCCAAAGGAGGGGATCTTCATGTGCAAGGTCATAGTGGATACTTCCAACCTAAAGAGCTTATCCTTTAAGGAGGACCAGATTATATAGCCTAATGATTATGGTACATCATATTAATCTATCTCAAATTCAACCTGTAACCAAAATAACTAAACATGAAATAAATATGAACACAGAGAAAGAAAATTACCAAAATTGCTCTTTGTATTGATATTTTGATACAGTGTTACAAATGAATCTTTGAATTACCCCAAATATGTTGGGGGTAATGTTACAATGCTCTTTATCTATGTATGATACAATGCTCTGATGATGGAATGAGGGTCTTCCAAGTCTTCCACAGGGATGTGTGTTCTTTGTTCTACAGCTCCAAGGTGTGAGTGGGCTTTGGTATCCGATGTAGAGACCACTCTAGCTTCAACATCTCTCTAAGATGCATATTCTCTACACACATGAAAACAAAATCAAAGTTAGTAGCACCTAAAAATCAAGATATAGACCATTGCTATCAAACCCTAACTGGAGAAAACATGCAGTGCATAAAACCAATAAAAAAATAAACTCAAATGCCTTGCTACAGATAATACTTACTGATCTGATTCATCGTACTTTTCTAGATTTGAGAAACCATAGGTGTACGATGGTGACTGGAAAACCATGCACGAGTGGTGGGAAAACCACATAGATGAAATTTTGACTGTGAAACCACAGACGTACGATTTTGGTTGAGTGGCAAATTGCTGCAAAATGGGACCTCCATGATTTAGATCTCTCTTCTCCTCAAGATGTGTGCAGAGCTCTAGTTCTATTTTGGTAGCCTAATGGTACAAATGTTTAGTATTCCTTGATTTGGTGGGGTGAAGATGCCTTTATAGGTTCCTTAGGGTTTTTGAGGTAAATGAGAGGTGGCAAGCCAAAATTACCAAGTGGCAATCCTGGGCTGCCAAATGGAGAGGGCAGTTAGAGTGAGTCACCCAGGGTGTCTCACTTAACTGGGGTGATGTACCTACAAGTGGAGTACTATGTGGAGGGTTACCCCATGTGAAGTAACAAAGGGGACAAGGGTGTATGAGATGTGGCAAGGGGTGTTGGTGAGGTGGCTAGGACACATGTCTAGTGGCTAGGCAGGGTATCCTAGGCTGATTTTCTAGATTTAATAAATCTAGAAAATAGGATAATGTGCAGTATTTTATATACCTAAGTCTAAAATTAGGCATATAATCTTATTATGCATGATTTGATGTGGGGTACCAAATGTAATGTTGTGGATGCCTAGGTTTTGGTGTGTACAAATGCCCCTTTTTGTACCATATTTTGTGAAACACGATGCGATGCAAAAGCCAATGACACCTATATTTATTGTATGAATGGACGCAAATATTCTCGACGCACAAGAATGACCAATTTTTGAAAAATTGGATGCTATTTTTATTTGTTTTCTTACCCCCTCAATTGGTGAATGGGTAAAGGATGAAACCCACAATCCAATTGACCTATTATGTTTGATGAGGTGAATGTGGAATGATGTGAATTGTGAATGGAAATGCATGATATTTTGATCAGCTTAATACCCCAAGTTTGCAATTTTTTGTATTGTTGTGAATTTGCCTTCGATTTCAATGAGACACAAAAATGCTATGGTAAAATCATCAACCACTTTTAGAGTTCTAGGTCCTTTTTTACTTTAGCAATTCCTACCAAATGATGGGTTTTTAGGAACTAGTTTTTTTTAAATTCAATGCTTGAGTGATTTTCAATTATTACCCAATTGTGTTGATTGGTTTCCACTTTTGTATCCAACGGAATGGGATTGTAGCACCCTAAAATTGGCACGGTTAAAACCTTAGTAAAAAGATAAAATGTTAAAATTTGAATTTCAACCCCAAACCGCCCGTTAACCGCCTATTAAACCGCTCCCCTTGTTTTTCGTGCCATTTTTAGGATTTGTTGTGACCATTGGACGATATCATCATCGATCAGACGATATTGCCTCAGATCAAACAAATTTTTTTGGAGAAGAACATCCAGACGATTTCGTCCCAAAACTGATTTTTCATAATTAGCTTATGCTTCAACGGCGTCTCTAACCGAGGCAAAAGCGTGTCTGCACGGTTAGAGACTTCCCCAGTTGGAGATCTCCCAAATTGGGATGATCTCCAACCTCCCAACCTCCTTCCTATGCCTATTTAATCTTAGGCCCTCCCCTTGACATTCCCCCGGCTGAATTTTACTGCACTTCGAGTTTTACATGCATTAGAATGTCTTAGACTACTATTTTCCTTTGTCCCTTTTTGAATTTTCTTGCAGGAACTTTGTCATTCTTCAGCCAGAGCAAGATCAGATCATCGCAGATGATCCTGTACGATCTCAGATGATCACTCCACAATTCAAGACGATTATGTATTTTGTAGATGATTTTGACTGTAGCCAAAGTTGGGGGCAAATCCATGCCCTAAGTTTGCATTCTCTGTCCATTATCTACTATTTTTCTTTGCATTAGTTAGATTTATTTTTATTTTGCATCTTGGAGTTCACCTCACGTAGCATAGATGCATGATAGAGTCAAATTTAGTCATTAAAACAATGCATTTTACTTAATTTGTTATCTAAAGTTGTCATTCTAACATTCATACTTTCATTTCTATCATTTTCCCTTGCTTTTGCAATTATATTTTTTGTTCTTGTTATCCATTTCTGTAGTTGCAGGTCTCTGACAAAATCGTCAGACTATTTTTTCAGATTAGAGACGATCTCGTCAGATTAGAGATGATTTCGTCAGATTAGAGATGATCTTGTCAGATTAGAGATGATCTTGTCATATCAGTAGATCAGGGACGATCCTATTAGATCAGAGACGATCCTATCAAATTCCAAACGATCTGGACTACTTCAAAAATCAGAACCTCCATCAGACATCCGGATTAGGTATGGCTTTTCTAATCTAGTATATTTCCTGTATTTTCTATTTAATTCTGTTTTTTGTATTCATATAATCAGCATTTCATATAGCTTAACTTAGATTCATTTGGCCAAACCTATGACTTGGATGATTAAAGCTAAAACTGAACACATCAAACACATTCCCAACCTAGGCGTGGAAACTGCCATTCAAAAGTTTTCTGGTGAACCCACCATCCGTCGAAAATTCACCATTATACACCTCCCCTGAGAGGCGGGACCTTCAAAGGGCCTCTTAGTCCGAGGTATTGTCCCATCCTTTTCACATCCCCCTTCCGGGCACGGATCCTATAGCCTGAAGGTAAGGGTGCAAAAAATTTGGAGCAATACATTTTGGTGAACCCGACATGAATAACATAGACATCTTTCTGATTCAAAATATAAAAACACAAAAAAATATATATATGTATACAAAAAAAAAAGTAACAAAATCATCATTTCAAGTTTGTATGTTTTAGATTCAATTCTAATAGTAGATACTAAATATTGCTTTTAGAAGTACTAAAGAAACCATGAGTTTTTACTCAAATCAATATGAGCCCATCAGTAATGTTGGAAGAATTCAGCTAAATACATTTGTTGATTATGACCAACCTCATCCCTATTCAACACGACCTCCATCACACTTTTCTCATTTTTCATCCTTACCCCAACAGGACAATCCCTTTGCCAATCCTTTTCATAACGATATTATCTATTCTCCCATATATCCATATTATGTCCATCAATCCACATACAATCCTCCTCCACCCTTTCAATATTCTTCTTTCAATGCAACACATCCATTTCAACAAGAAAATACTTATTCTTCCAATTCTACCATGCATTTACCTCATACTTCGCAATCTTCCTATCAACATTCTACCCATAATAAAGAAAGTAGAGGTGAGAAATTATTAGGTCCTTTTATGATGAAATTCCTAAGGCATTTATCAAAAACCTCTCGAAAACCTTCATCACGTAAATTTACTAAGCTCAATCAACCAATGGATATAATTCTCAAGCATTTACTTGATACAAATAAGATTGAACTCCCTTTCATAAGACAACTTGATGCCACAATGCATTGGTTTAAACCCGAGCTACATTGTGAATATCATAGAGTAGATGGACATATGACACAAAATTGTAAAGATTCAAGATGTGCAATTCAAGATTTGATTGATGAGGGTCTTTTTAATATAAAAGAATTACAATCTACAACTGATTATAAATCTTCAGTAAACTATCAAACTCCTACACAAAAAATACCAATAATAAATCAAGACATGGAGATCTCCCAAGAACCCCTATTCAATTATCAACAACAGGAAACCAATCAAATATTACATGTTAATGTGTCCCATCATGATGATATTACTAATATTGTAACAGAAACTACAAATGAGCAACCTCAAGTTCAATCAACTCAATCCGATATTCAAGATATGGATTCCTCATTTGACCAACCTTCAAAACTATCTTTGGCTCTAGAGAATGATACAAAATGGAATGTAAGCATAGAAAGCTCATATTTAGAATCAAAATTTCAATCTGAAATCCCCTTTGATAGCCAACAACAAGTGATTAATCCTCAAGCAAAGATATCCCTTTTAGAAGTATTACAATGTTATCACAAGGAAATTTTGTTCAAAATACCTAGCCAACAATTTGTTCCTCATCATATTTTCTCTAAGAACATAATTAATGGTGTAAACCTTCTTGAGGTTAACCATATTTCATTCTATGATGAGGATATTCCTTCCTCTACTCCACAAGAAGACTACTATCTTTACATTACAGGATCTAGTAAAGAAACACCTGTTAAAACTATTATGGTAGATAATGGCTCCTCTCTTAATTTATGCACTTATCAATTATTCCAAAAACTCAAATTAAAGGAAGAAGATCTTAATGAATCAAATGTTATTATAAAATCTTTTAACAATGAAATTCAAGAAGCTCAAGGTACTATAATTTTTCCCCTTAATATTGGACCCAATATTCTGGATACTTTGTTTTATGTAGCATATTGCCCTTCACCTTACAACCTACTTCTCAGAAGTCCTTGGATTCATACAATGAGGGTTGTCCCTTCCACTCTTCACCAATGTTTGAAGTTTGAACTTGCAAATAAAAGTGTTACCATACATGGTGACCCAACACCATTTGAAGAATATTTAACGGTTGAAACATCAAGTTCTATACATTCTCCATTGTCACAATTATTTTTTATCCATCACTTTTCTTCATTCATATATGATCATCCTTGTTTGCCAAATAACACCCATGCATATATTTTATATATGCTCCCTCCATCTTATCAAGACTTGGAATATAGTGATAAGAATGAAGAACCTTCTTATCCTTCTGACATTTTATTTTGTAATATGATCAATTTTACACATATAAAAGTCAAATATTTTGCTACATTATTCTACATTATAACAAAGCTTTTGTTATCACTACCTTTTGTTCATCACCTTTTGTTCTTACCTTCAACACAACCAAATTATCCTTCAAAACCTCCTTTGATTTTGAAGAAACCTTAGACATGCTATACTCAAATAACCTTGTATAGTGTATATAGATCATCTTGTATATACCACCAATTCCATCATCTAAAAATTCATATAAAAAATAAAAAAATTTCAAAAAAAAAAAAACCACTATCTTGTAGTTCTTTCAATTCATCAATTAAAATATAAAAACACCAAAAACATCCAAATCATCAAAATCTTCAAAACCGTCTTTTATCTTTGTACCTCTCAATTTGTGAAGTATTGTAGTTATATTTTTAGTTATTTTGGATAAATTAGTATTTATTTGGAATCCCGCACTTTCACATTCACATGAATAAATCTCTTGATTTTATTTGTTATGATTATTAATCTCTCTTATATCAAAGTCCACATCGGCATTAAATAAATTTTTGAGCATAGAGAACTGATCTTGTTATTTACTTGAACCAAGTATATCTCTTCACATTAAAATGATTTCATTTGCACATTCGATATGATGCTACATAGTAGAAATGGTTTCTGAGCGAAAAGTTTCCCCTGCTATCCTATCATGCACATGGTCTAGAATCTTTGAGAATTGACAAAAGGACAAGCTCACCCCTACCCAAAATAAAAATCCCTTGCTCTACAACTAATCCGAGCAAGTATCCCTAGCATAGGAAGAAAATAAAAGTTCAAGAAAAAGAGAAAAATAAAAAGGTTATTTTGAATCATCACAGCAATATTTCAGCATTATCTCAAATATCAAGCAAAAATACAAAAGTACAAAAAAAAAAAGAGCAAAGCAAAAGCAAAATACAATAAACTCCTTTCCCTACCCCTTGAAAAGAAAAGAAGGGTGAATGAGCTTGAATCCCTAGAATTCTCAATTATTCAAAAATTGTGAAGTAAACCCCATAACAGGTGGTTTGTGCCCAACCCACTTGGACTTGGGTAAATCCTAGCGTGGTGATATGTCTGTAACATTAGCGACCTTCTTTTGTACAGACCTCTATTAGCTTATGGATTAGCTAGCTCTTGATAACCTAACTTACATAGTATTTTGCTACGGTTACATGCATATAAATCATGGTCAACGAACATTTATTTGGTCAAGGCAAATTACTTGTATCAAATTATCTTGCTCAAAATTCGTAAATGAACAATACAATCGCACACACATTTGTATTTGAGAGATTTTGTATCATTATGATAAATCAAGATCGGTAATAAATTCGCATTTGCACATGAGGATTCCTTATAAATCTACATTTCTCTTTGAGATAATTTAAAATATTTTTGTAACTCTTTTCGGAATGATTTTCTCCTTTTATTTCAAAATTCTTGTTTTGTATAAAAGCAATTACATACATATTCTCACAAAATCTCAAAAATAATGTCAAACAACATTTTCATATTATTATTTTTCTGTTTATCAAAGGTCCAAAATGCATCTTGCAATAAAACCAACAATCTATTTTCTTCTTTGGATTTCGCGATGATGGTATAAGTCTATACCTAAATATTCTATGCCTAGCGCAAACCATTGAACTAATTTTATTTCCCATTTATTTCAAATCATAAAAAACATATGACTTAAATCATTATGTTACACAATTATGCTTTACAAACAAATAAACACCTATTCTATTTCATGACATTATGTTCAAAATTCAATTTTTGCAACCATGGTATAAATTCTAAAGGAATTGTTCAACATTTTATCACACTTAGGATAGCAACATCATATTTTCATGCATACTATTTTTATGAAAATCTAAAAACAAATCATCAAACCATCATTATCTCCATCATTACAACACCAAGTCTTAAGACAATCTCTTAAGCACTCTTTTACTTTTAACAATATTTCTATACTGGGATTAGCTTGACGACCGAGTGAGCGGTGACTCCATGAAATGGTCTATAATAGTGACAATGTCCTTTGAAATTATTGTTAGAAGTCCCTTTTATTTTTTATCAAATCACACCACAACCACCAATTGTTTACATCAGATTATTTCATTTAAAATCTTACAGCATGACATCAAAATTATAATATTTCAAAATGACATAATTACATGAATCATTAATCAAACAAATCAAAACATTAAAGCATCATAAAACATATACACAAGTCATATCACAAAAAAGATCATAAATATATATCAAAATTATGTACATCATACCAAAACCAAAAAAATGAATAGTAAAAATGAATTAGGGTTTTACCCTATTTTCTTAATTTTATTCAAAACAATTAACAACATTTTAAAATTTTGCTTTTTTGTGTTTTTACCTCAAACGTTCGATTTGGGTAAAAACACGGAGGGGGCACCATAGTAAGTTGTTGTACGATTCGACCTAGAATTGTCGCCTAAAAATGGGAATAAATTTTTGCTTTCTCGTAGATTGAGAAGAACTCATCTTTAACGCATTTTCTTCAAAAAATTCGCTAAAGAGGGGGCAAAATGTAGCACCCTAAAATTGGCACGGTTAAAACCTTAGTAAAAAGATAAAATGTTAAAATTTGAATTTCAACCCCGAACCACCCGTTAATTGCCTGTTAAACCGCTCCCCTTGTTTTTCGTGCCATTTTTAGGATTTGTTGTGACCGTTGGATGATATCGTCATCGATCAGACGATATCACCTCAGATCGGATGAATTCGTCTGGAGAAGAACATCCAGACGATTTTGTCCCAAAATTGATTTTTCATAATTAGCTTCTGCTTCAAAAACGTCTCTAACCAGGGCAAAAGTGTGTCTGCATGGTTAGACTTCCCCCATTGGAGATCTCCCAAATTGGGATGATCTCCAACCTCCCAACCTCCTTCCTATGCCTATTTAATCTTATGCCCTCCCCTTGACATTCCCCTGGCTGAATTTTACTGCACTTCGAGTTTTACATGCATTAGAATGTCTTAGACTATTGTTTGCCTTTATCCCTTTTTCGAATTTTCTTGCAGGAACTTTGTCATTCTTCAATCGGAGCAAGCTCAGATCATCACAGACGATCTTGTACGATCTCGGACGATCATGCCACAATTCAAGACGATTATGTATTTTGTAGACGATTTCGACTGCAGCCAACGTTGGGGGCAAATCCATGCCCTGATTTTGCGTTCTCTGTCCATTATCTACTATTTTGCTTTGCATTAGTTAGATTTATTTCTATTTTGCATCTTGGAGTTCACCTCACGTAGCATAGATGCATGATAGAGTCAAATTTAGTCATTAAAACAATGCATTTTACTTAATTTGTTATCTAAAGTTGTCATTCTAACATTCATACTTTCATTTCTATCATTTTCCCTTGCTTTTGTAATTGTATTTTTTGTTCTTGGTATCCACTTCTGTAGTTGTATGTCTCTGACGAAATCGTCAGACTATTTCGTCAGATTAGAGACGATTTCATCATATTAGAGACGATCTTGTCAGATTAGAGACGATCTCGTCAGATCAGTAGATCAGGGATGATCTTGTTAGATCAGTAGATCAGGGACGATCTTTTCAGATCAGAGACGATCCTATAAAATTCTAGACGATCTGGACTGCTTCAAAAATTAGAACCTCCATCAGATAGCCGGATCAGGTATGGCTTTTCTAATCTAGTATATTTCCTGTATTTTTTGTTTAATTCTATTTTTTGTATTCATATAATCAGCATTTCATATAGCTTAGCTTAGATTCATTTGGCCAAACCTAGGACTTGGATGATTAAAGCTAAAACTGAACACATCAAACACATTCCCAACCTAGGCGTGGAAACTGCCATTCGAAATTTTCCTGGTGAACCCACCATCCGTCGAAAATTCACCCTTATAAACCTCCCCCAAGAGGCGGGACCTTCAAAGGGCCTCTTAGTCCGAGGTATTGTCCCATCCTTTTCACATCCCCCTTTCGGGCATGGATCCTATAGCCTGAAGGTAAGGGGGCAAAAAATTTAGAGCGATACAGGGATTAAGGACATCCTTGTACAAATTTGTTCGAACATAGTCGATCTCAAAGATTAAGGGATATAGCTAATTTAATGCCATAGTGATTTTATTGTTTAGATAAGTGTCCTTATGGTGAGATACCCATCCAACTGAATTGTATGGATTGCTAGTCGCTGCAACTGCCAGGTGTATATGTTAATCCACTAGATACAAGGTTCACTAAACAATGTGATGATGATGATTATGCATGTGTTAATGATGAATTGATGATGATTTTTATTATGATTTGATGATGCATATGGTTTTTTAGATAAGTGTCCTTATGGTGAGTTACCCATTCGATCGGATTGCATGGATTGCTAGTCGTTGCACCCACCAGGTGTATAGGGTAAGTCACTAAGTATGAGGTGCACTTAATGATGATGATGATGATGATGTGCATGTTTGATGATGAGTTGATGGATTTGATGATGATGATGCATTTGGTATTTGTGAGAGGGTTTTTTTTTTTTAAGAATGCATGAATGTTTTTGTGTTCTTATTTTTTTGTATGAGAAGAATTCATGGAAATGTTTTTGGTGTTTTGTTTTGTGTTTGTTTTTTTTTAAATGACTTGTGCACTGATTTGGACCTATTTTTGTACTTTTGCTTTATTGCATTAATGGATGCATATGAGATGATGTGATGATATATTTAATGGATGATGAATTCTATGCTATAATTACCATTTGGTATGCTTTAGACTTTTGCTTGATCAATTGTATTCTTGTCACTTAATTAGGGGCATTAACATGTGGTATTTTTGATTGAAATGTATAATGAGATGTAATAATGTAAATGATAGTATATGGATTGAATAGATGATTTGTGGTTGTTTTGAAAAGAATAAAACATCTTAGTGACCTTGAAAAAACTCATTTATGATCTCACAAATTTTCATGATGCTTAGTTTGTCCTAGTGTTCTCAAATTTCTCAAGGACCAACTATGTGTGTAATGATTGTTTGTTTCCCATTATGAGCTAGGTCAAACTAATCAATTGTAACTTATGCTAATAAGCTAGCTCATTCGAGAATATCCATAGGTCTATACAAAATAAGGTCACTAATGTGATAGATGTGGCTTCACATGTAGGGATACCCCACTGCCAAGTGGGATTCATTCAGCCCATTTTTGTAAGGAGGATCACCCCATGGTTTTCAAAAAACTAAGAGTTCCAGGGATTCAAGGTCCTTTCCCTTCACTCTCTCTCTCTCTCTTTTTTTTGAAGGGTGAAGGGGAGCTTGTCCTTTTGCCAACTCTGTAGCATTCTAGACCATACGTATAATTTTATGAACATGGGAAACCTTTTTCTAATGGCAATAACAACTGTTGACTTTGTTATCCCCAAGATTCATGATGTATTTAGATATGTTTTCATGTGCATGGCCCAAGAAGAAACTTGATTGACTAGGAACAACTTATTGCTTTCTAAAGATTGTTTGACTTTGAATTGAGGTTTCTTAAGACACTAGTGGTGGCTGAGTGATTGAAAACATTTGGGTTTTGTTGATGGATTGATGTGGTGTGTAATATTTTTGTGTTACTTTCATTGCAAGCTTTTGAAAATTATAAGATGCACACAAAATAGTTAGTGGCTATATAATCATTATTTCTAACAATTATACGATATCTATCTTACTTTATATGAACCCCTTAATGATCAAAATATTATAAGGAAAGTTGCAAATTATTGTGATTGATGGGTTGATGTGTTGTGCTTGATGTAAGGTGCCCCTGATTAAGGCAACAAGATCAGTAGACGAGTGATCATCAAAATTGACCAAATGATCCCTAATATGATGAATGGTATAAAAAAATACCTAAAATGCATGTATGTAATGTATGTAGAATGCATGGATGGATGTACGAGATGCAAATGAAATGTTTTTGGTATTTTTTCTCTTTTGTATATTTTTTTTAGCCTTGTATATGTAATATTTTTAACTTGTCTCACCTTGGTCTGGCAGAAGGAGCAACTGAAATATGGGTTGATTGATAGGAAAATTTTTGATGTAGTACTCATATTTCTTATCAATGGGCACTATGGGAGCCGTATCTTCGAAATCATCAGAGGTTATAGATAGGAAATCAAATCCTCCCAAGTCTTCCTCATAGTCATCATCAGATATACAATCGTCAAAAATGTAATCGATCATTGATGTATGTAATGTAATCTCTAGAAAAGCCTCATTTAGATAAGGCATAAAGTCAAGGTCAAGATAATCATCATCACTATCTTCATCATCATCACAATCATCACTCTCCTCATCCTCTTCTTTGGACTCAAGAGTGATTCATTGGAATGTATGCTCAAAATAAGAATTTGAGCTAGATGGTATGTATCCTAGGCCAAAGAAATTATATGCTTCTTGATATTCAAGCTCAATAATGTGATGCAGATCCTGTTCATGTTATCCATTGCCGAATCCCTACCAATTAACCCTAAAAAAATATCACAAAGGAAAATTTGGTTTGGACATATATTCAAGATCAGAATGAAACTCTTATATGGGTTCCTCATTAGAGGAATGTGGATTGGATGAGGAATATACCCCCCCTATACAAAGTTGATCCAATTAGGCTCGAAACCCACTCTGTAAACTACACCTATAGCTAAATGTGGGTCACGTGGGTGACCATTATCTTTGATTGACTCAATAGGTGGTGTAATTGTAACATTTTCAATAATGTACTTGCCAATGCCTGGATTGGCGAGATGGATTACAACTTGAGTTGGTTGGTATGTGGAAGGCTTAGCGAATGAGGAGGGCACTTCGATGGTAGCTTGTGTTTCAATGGGATATGATGGCTCCTCTCATATAGGTGATCCTATCTACAATATGATGGGTGGTGAAGCTTGAGGTGGATTAGGCTTGATGGGATTGTTAGTGGTTGATGGAGGTGGATTGGGTTGTGCTAAAAATATAAAAGGTATTTGTGAAGTGGAAGGTGTAGCTAATGAAGTTGATGGTTGGTTAGCAGTATGATCTAGTATTGTTGAGAAATTAAATGAGGTGGATTATGGTGGATTTGTCTTCATATTTTGGTATAAAAAAGCTTGGTCCACTATCGATAAGGCCTCAAGTATGGAGGCTTTATATGATGTAATGTTAGTGGGATTAGTTCATATGATGAGTGGCTGAATGGAGATGTGGGTGGATGGAAGCAACGGCTCATAAGGATTTGAGATCAAGTTGCAATATTTAAAAGGCTCAGTGTCTGCTTGGATGCAATGGACTTTGCCATCGTGTACATATTTCAAACATTGGTGCAATATCGAGGGCACACACTTCATCTCCCTGATCTAGGGGCATCCAAGAAGTATGTTGTATTGCATCACCCCTTCCAAGATGTGGAAGAGTACATGAATAATCTTCACCCCCATGGTACCAGGTAGAACCACGTTCCCCATAGTCGAGCATAAGTGTCATTAAAGGCCCTCAAGGTGAAGGTGGATGATGTGATATGGGATGATGGTAGGTTAAGGTGCTTGATGGTGGGAGTGGTAATGAGGTTGATGGAGGAGTCGGTATCAATAAGTACCCTCTTAAATGGATTTCTATCAATATGAGTTACTATGTGCAATGGAGTATCTAGTAAATCTAATGATACACTCTTCTCCTCAGAGTCATTAAATACTATTGAGGGCTCCATGCATTTTTGTACAATTCTCACGAAGGCATTGAAGGTGTTAGGGTCTTCTTATTGTACTTGGATGGACTTTAGAATCTCCATCAACATATCACGATGTGGGGAGACTGTTGTATTAGCTCATAAATTGATAGCTTTGTTTATTCCATTTTCAAAATTTGTGTTGACCAGATTCCTAGAGTGATGATGGGACGAGATGGATGACTCGAATTATGAATAGATGGAAGTAAAATGGATGAGCCTAGTTATATGGGGATACTAGGTTGCACTACAAAATCTTAGGTTGTGTGATTCGCTTGTATTTTCCTACAGGTGACCATACTGATAGCCCCTACAAAACCTTGGTATAATTAGGACAAATAGTTATCTTGTTTGGGAGGAAAATTAGAAGTTGTTGAGCAAGGTGCAAAAATAGTATTGTCATTGTTGTCAACACAGACAGATAGATCAATTGATGATGCAGTGGACAGGAGTTCAGAGGTCAGTCAAAGCATGTACAGTGAATTTCCAAGAAGACAAAAGTGGCCCAGATTCAAAGGATCAAAGAAAAAGACAAGTAAGAAAATTGTCGCGATATCGCGACATGTTTTCTGTCACGATTTCGCGACATATCGAAGGAGAGAGAAAATGCTGGCAAAAATGTCACGATATCGCGACATATCGAAGGAGAGAGAAAATGCTGGCAAAACTATCACGATTTCGTGACATGTTGGAAGAGAGAGAAAGCGCAAGATAAACTGTCATGATTTCGCGACATGTTGGAAGCAAAGAAGCCAAGTAGAAAAACTATCATGATTTCATGACATGTTGAAAGCAAAGAAGGCAAGTAAGAAAATTGTCATGATTTCATGACATGTTTGAAGAAGAAGCGCATGCAAGAAAAATTGTCATGATTTTGTGACATGTTTGGAGAGAAGGCGCAGGCAAAGAAAACTGTCATGATTTCGTGACATGTTTGGAGAGAAGGCACAAGCAAAGAAAAACTGTCGTAATTTTGTGACATGTTTGGAGAGAAGGAAGTCAAAGAAAATTGTCATGATTTCATGACATGTTTGGAGAAATGGCGCAAGCAAAGAAAACTGTCATGATTTCGTGACATGTTTGGGGAGAAGGAGCTCGCAAAGAAAAGTGTCATGATTTCATGACAATCTGCAAGAGAGGCAGTACGGATGAAAATGTGTCACGATTTCGTGACATGTTTGAGAGAAAGAGCTTGCAAGGAAAAGTGTCATGATTTCATGACAATTTGCAAGAGGAAGCGCTAAGGAGAAAAAGTGTCACGATTTCATGACATGTCGTTTCGTGATCGATGAGATGAAAAGCGCTAAGGAGAAAAAGTGTCATGATTTCATGACATATTGCAAGAGAAAGAGGAGAGAAAAAGATGTCATGATTTCGTGACATGTTTCATTTTTGTGGTCCAAAGCGAAGAGAAAGAGGAGAGAGAAAAAGGTGTCACGATTTCGTGACATGTTCCATTTTCGTGGTCCAAAGCGAAGAGAAAGAGGAGAGAGAAAAAGGTGTCATGATTTCGTGACATGTTCATTTTTGTGGTCAAAGTGAAGAGAAAGAGGAGAGAGAAAAAGTGTCACGATTTCGTGACATGTCATGTTTTTGCTGGATGCAAAGAGAAAAGTGAAAGGAGGAAAAGTGTCATGATTTCGTGACATGTCATGTTTTCGTGGTGCATGCCGAGAAGAGTACAAGGAAGCAAAAAGTGTCACGATTTCGTGACATGTCTTGTTTTCGTTGGTGCAAGCCAAGTAGAGTGTACGGAGGCAAAAAGTGTCATGATATCGTGACATGTGTTTTCATGCATGCAAGCCGAGAAGAAGACAAAAATGTTGTCAGAGCGGTGGTTCTACTGTCAGAGCTGTAAGAGAACAGAAAAGGTTGTCAGAGCTAAAATGAGCAGAGAAGGTTGTCAGAGAGCTGTAAATGAGAAGATAAATCTGTCAGAATGGCGGATACACTGTCAGAGCATAGAAAATGTTGTCAAAGTCGTAAAGTGGGTAGATAAGGCTGTCAGAGCCGTAAGTAAGCATTTAAGGCTATCAAAAGCATAGTAAGTAGAGCCGAAAGAATGTTTTCATGTATAGTAAGTTAGGGTTAGGGTTGAGCTCTACACGTGGCATGAGTATTGTGTATTGTCGAATAAAAGGAAAAAGAAGTCATGAAAAGTAGTGTGAAGTGTGCTAAAAAGATACATAAGAGAGGGTTGTATGAGAGAAGAGTAGAGCTGAAAGAGAAAAATATAATAGAGTTGTAAGTATATGCAGTTCTTGTAAAAGGGCATTAGACCAGTGAGGGTCTTGTAAAAGTGAAGGCATTTTTATGTCAATCTAAGATTCAAAATAGAAGTCCAAGTTGGTGCTTGGAATCAGGGGTTGGTGCTGGTATAGGGGTTGGTGCTCCTTTCTGTTGGTGCAGATAAATTAGGGGTTGGTGCTCCTTCTAGTGGGTGCTGGTAAATTGATTGTAAAGTTGGTGCTTTGCAAAGGCTGGATTTGGATGGGAGTCCAAGCAGTCTAATTTTTGAGGAGTAGCCAAAACTGGTGAACCTCGTTAAATCATGTGTTGTGGAATGCTCTCTTGTTTAATTGCTTTATCTATTTTTAAGTTCTCCCTGCTTAAGTTTTAAAGAGTTGTAGATCTGAATTTAAATAGCTACACTGATTCACCCCCCCTCTCAGTGTCATTGTGAGAATATCAATTGGTATCAGAGCAAGGTTCCTGAACAAGCTCAATCAGCTAAGGTGATCTTGGAAGAAACACAATGGCCGATGGTGAAGGATTTTCATCCAACAAAGCTCCTTTGTTCGATGGAACTAATTACTCTTTCTGGAGACTCAGGATGCAGACATATCTGTGTGCTTTGGGATATGACATTTGGGAGTCAATAGACAGTGGATACACAATACCCTCTACTCCTCCAACAGATGTTGCTGAGAAGAAAAAGTTTGAGAATAACTCTAAAGCAAAGAATGCTATAATGTGTGGGTTAGTAGACAGTGAACTGATAAGGATCATGAGCTGTAAAATGGCAAAAGACATGTGGGACAAACTACGAGAGCATTCATGAAGGAGACGGCAAGATCAAGGAAGCCAAGCTACAAATGCATCGAGCTCAGTTCGAAGCATTAAAAATGAATGACGATGAGAACATAGAGGCCTATATGCTGAGAGTCAATGGAATCATTAATGCGATTAGAGGACTCAACGAGGAAATGGAAGATGCGGTCATCATGAAAAAGGTACTAAGAACTCTTCACAAAAGATTTGATTCTAAAGTTTCTGCTATAGAAGAAGCTAAAGATCTAAATACTTTTAGCATGGATGAAATGCATGGTTCTTTAACTGCATACAAAATGAGAATAGGACAAACTAAGCCCTCAGACAGAGAAGCTGCTTTTAAAGCACACAAAAATATAAAAGCTAAACAAGAATCTGAGGAAGAAGAGTCTTCAGATGAAACAGAAGCAAACTTTGTTAGGAAACTAATAAAGGGAAAAGGAAAGTACAGAGGAAAGTTACCGTTTAAGTGCTTCAACTGTGGAGGCATCGGGCACTTTGCAGCTAAATGTCCAATGAATGAGAAAAACAAAAATGATGAAGGGTCACACCAAGAAAGAAGTGACTGGAAGAAGAAACCACATTTTAGAAAAAGCAACTTCAAGAAGAAAAGTTTCATATCCAAGAATGTCAGCTCTTCTGAAGACTGCTCCGGTGAGGATTCTGAAGAAGAAGCAGGTGAAGCTCTGTTCATGGCATTTGAAGAAAGAAAAATAGAGGAAAAATAGGAATGTAATGAAAAACTTGAGGATGAGGCTGAAGTATATCTGGAAGGTGAGTTGGTTGCTGCACTTAAAGAGCTGAGCATAGAAAGGAAAAAGAATAAAAAGGTTTCAAGAAAGCTTGAGGATGCCAATGAAATAATAAACAGCTTGAAAGTACAGACAGACGAATTTAAGAAAATGTCTAAAGTTCTCGAAGTACAATTAACCATAAAAATAGATGAGTGCAAGCAAGCTAGAAGAAGACATTGTTAGGTTAAGGATGCAGCTAGAGGAGATGAATCAAAAATTGAGTTGTTATCATAAGTTTGAAGAAAGTTCTATAAAGCTGGATAAAATTATAAATAACCAAAGGCCTTCAGGCATCAAATTTGGTTTGGGCTTCGATGAAGGAGAATCATCAAAGGGATCAAAGGCCATAAATGTAGAACCCATAAAGAAAGAAGATAAGATCAGGGTTGATCAAGAAAAAACAAATCATGCCAAAGAAAGCAATAATGCCAGACTCAAGAGGAGTACTGACAAAGATGGATTCACAAAAGTCACACATCCAAGAAGGAGAAGATTCATGGCTCCTACTTCAAAATGGCAAAGACCTTCACCCAGGTTTAATCACTCCTTTTCTGGTTATTGTTTTAAATGCAATGCTTATGGTCATAAGATTTCAGATTGCAGTTATAATGTAGCACAAAGGAATTTCACCAATAGAAATGTCTTTTCACCATTGATGGATTATGCAGTAGAATGTTATAACTGTCATAATTTTGGACACATTGCAAGAAACTCGTAGAAGCACTTTTGCAACAAATAAATATCAGGGTAGAAAATCTCAACCAAATGGATTGAAACAAAACAAAAAATTTCTTGAAAAATAGGCACAAGCTAATGAAAGGGGAAAGGCAAAACAAGTAGCCAAAACTGCTATCAAACCAGAATGGAAAGAAAAGGAGAAACTCCAGAAAGAAAAGGAGAAACTCCAGGAAGAAAAGGAATCTTTGATTGTTCAGACTGCTTTTAAAGCACAGAACAAATCTGCACCATGGATACTTGATAGTGGATGCTCCAATCACATGACAAGTGACAAGCAAAAATTTGAGAAGTTACAGAATTACGAAGGTGGTTCTATGAAATTTGGAAATAATGATGGAGCAAAGATAGTTGGCAAAGGATCAGTCAAGATCAGTGATGAAAAGATCAAATCAAAAGAAGTCTTGTTTGTGATTGGTCTGAAGCATAACTTGCTCAACGTAAGTCAAATCTGTGACAGAGGTCATGAAGTAATTTTTAAGAAGCAGGGTTGTGAAGTGAGAAAAGCTAACAGTGGGAAGTTGATTGCTACTCGGATCAAGGACTTCTGGAAACCTGTATACTCTCTCGAGAGACTTCAGAAGGAGCATGCTTGATTGGACAGGAAGATGAAAATTGGCTGTGGCACAAGAGGCTCGGTCATATCAGCTTTGACAATTTGGTAAAAATAAGCTCAAAAAGGGCAATAAGAGATATACCCTCCATTGGCAAACCACTAAATAGTATTTGTGCTTCATGCCAAAAGGGGAAGCAAACTAGAGCCACATTTAAATCAAAGGAGTACTTTACCAGCAAACCTTTAGAACTAATACATACTGATTTATGTGGACCCATGAGAACACAAAGTATAAATGGTGACAAATACTTTATGTTGTGCATAGATGACTATTCCAGAATGACCTGGATATTCTTTTTGAAGCAAAAATCTGAAGCTTTTGAAATGTTCAAGACTTTCAAAAACCAAGTTGAGAATGAAACAGGAAAGAGGATCAAATGCTTAAGATCGGATAGAGGAGGAGAGTTCATCTCAGAGGAGTTTGCAGAATACTATCAAAAATATGGGATCAGAAGACAGTTTTCAGCAGCAAGGACACCTCAGCAGAATGGTGTTGTAGAAAGAAAGAACAGAACTGTGCAGGAAATGGCACGGACGATGTTGACTGAGAGCAAAATTGTAGACAGATTTTGGAAAGAGGTAGTCCATACTGCAGTTTATATCCAAAATAGGTGCATGTTGAGGACGCATGAAAGCAAAACCCCTTATGAGCTATGGTTCGGCAAGAAGGCAACAACAAAATACTTCAAAGTCTTTGGCAGCAAGTGTTACATCAAAAGAACTGAAGATAATCTTGGTAAGTTTGAAGATAGAGCTGATGAAGGTATTTTTGTTGGCTATTCATCAAAAAGCAAAGCTTACAAATGCTACAACAAGAGGCTAAAGAAAATTGTAGACAGTGTCGATGTTAAATTTGATGAAGATAGGAAACGAGCAGTCAGCCATGAAGAAAACTACCCTATTTATGAAGAAGTTATTGAAGGAGATGAAGAAAAGGAAACAGAAGAGAATCAAAAAATTGACCCAGATGATTTAAGTATTGATTCAGAAGTAGAAGATAACAATAAATTCAAAACAGGAAGTCGGCAAAAAAATCATCCCAGAGAGCAAATTATAGGGGACCCCACATTTGGTGTTAAGACAAGAAGAAGAGTAGTAAGTAACTACTCCCTATTATCCAACGCATTGAGCCCAAAAATATTGCTGAAGCAAGCACAGATGAAAGTTGGATGAAGGCAATAAACGAAGAACTAGATCAGATTGAGAAAAACAAAACCTGGGAGTTAGTACCAAGGCCTGCAAATAAAAACATAATCGGTACTAAATGGATTTTTCGAAACAAATTGAATGAAGACGGACAAGGTTGTAAGGAATAAAGCAAGATTGGTCTATAAAGGCTATGCTCAAGTTGAAGGTATTGATTTTGAGGAAACTTTTGCACCAGTGGCTAGACTCGAGGCAATCGGAATGTTTCTGGCTTTAGCAGTCCACAGGAATTTCAAAGTTTATCAGATGGACGTGAAATCAGCATTTCTGAATGGAAATCTTGAAGAAGAAGTTTATATTGAGCAGCCGGATGGTTTTCAACTCGGTGATAATCCCAACTTTGTTTGCAAGTTGAAGAAAGCTTTGTATGGCTTGAAACAGGCACCCAGAGCATGGTATGCAAGACTAGACAACTATCTCACTGAACAAGGGTTCAAGAAAGGTATGGTGGATAGTAACTTGTATGTCAAAATAGACAATGGCCATCTTATTGTCCTTGTTGTTTATGTAGATGATATAATTTTTGGCAGCAGCAATGATGAGTCATGTAGAGACTTAGCAAATAAAATGCAGAAAGAATTTGAAATGTCTATGATTGGTGAACTTTCATATTTCCTCGGATCGCAAGTTAACCAAAATGAAAAGGGCATTTTTATTTCTCAAGTTAAATATGTGAAAGAAATGCTGAAAAAGTTCACAATGGAGGATTGTAAACTTGTTAGCACTCCCATGACAACAGGTTGCAAGTTGAGCAAGGATGACAAATCTCCAGATGTAGATCAAACCATGTACAGATCTATGATTGGAAGCTCGTTGTATTTGATAGCTACCGGACCAGATATCTTACAGGCAAGTATGCATGGTAGCAAGATTTCAGGCTAGTCCCAAAGAGACTCATGTGACAGCTGTGAAGAGGATTTTTAGGTACCTCAAGGGTACTATGGAGTATGGGTTATGGTACCCAAAAGGTAAGGACTTCACTCTTTTTGCATATTCTGATGCAGATTGGGCAGGATGTATAGATGACAGAAAGAGTACCAGTGGAGGTGCATTCTATCTTGGAGACAGGTTGGTAGCATGGCACAACAAGAAACAAGAATCAGTCTCTCTATCCATAGCAGAGGCAGAATACATTGCAGCAACAACATGTTGTACACAGATTTTATGGATGAGACAAACCCTGAAAGATCTTGGCATTAACTTCAAAGAGCCAATTTTAGTTAAATGTGATAATACCAGTGCTATTAACATCTCAAAGAATCCGGTTATGCATTCTCGCACCAAACATATTGCAATCCGGTATCACTTTTTGAAGGATAAAGTTGCAGAAGGTGAGGTTAAATTGGATTTTGTTCCAACTACAGAGCAAGTAGCGGATATCTTCACTAAACCGTTGCCCAAGGAAGTTTTTGAATACCTTCGCGAGTAAGTTGGGAGTGGTCACACTACCCAAGAACCGACTAGCTATCGGGAACACATTCTCATGGGGAGCATTTATATATTTGATTACTTGTTTGCTCATGTTTGTAATTTTTGCTAACTGTAATTTTGTGTGCCTGAGAATGTTGTGCATGGACTCAGGGGGAGTCTGCAGCAGCCCTTTGGTATTATTGTCAAAGGGGGAGAAGAATTACTAGAAATTGCACATGTGTTGCCAACAATTCCAAAGGGGGAGATTGTTGAGCAAGGTGCAGAAATAGTATTGTCATTGTTGTCAACACAGACAGATAGATCAATTGATGATGCAGTGGATAGGAGTTCAGAGGTCAGTCAGAACATGTACAATGAATTTCCAAGAAGACAGAAGTGGCCCAGATTCAAAGGATCAAAGAAAAAGACAAGTAAGAAAACTGTCACGATATCGCGACATGTTTTCTGTCATGATTTCATGACATATCGAAGGAGAGAGAAAATGCTAGCAAAAATGTCATGATATCGTGACATATCGAAGGAGAGAGAAAATGTTGGAAAACTATCATGATTTCGTGACATGTTGGAAGAGAGAGAAAGCAAAGATAAACTGTCATGATTTTGTGACATGTTGGAAGCAAAGAAGCCAAGTAGAAAAACTGTCATGATTTCATGACATGTTGAAAGCAAAGAAGGCAAGTAAGAAAACTATCACGATTTTGTGACATGTTTGAAGAAGAAGCGCATGTAGGAAAAACTATCATGATTTCATGACATGTTTGGAGAGAAGGCGCAGGCAAAGAAAATTGTCATGATTTCATGACATGTTTGGAGAGAATGGAAGCAAAGAAAACTGTCACGATTTCACGACATGTTTGGAGAGAAGGAGCAAAGAAAACTGTCATGATTTCGTGACATGTTTGGAGAAATGGCGCAAGCAAAGAAAATTGTCATGATTTTGTGACATGTTTGAGAGAAGGAGCTCGCAAAGAAAAGTGTCACGATTTCACGACAATTTGCAAGAGAGGCAGTATGGATAAAAATGTGTCATGATTTCGTGACATGTTTGAGAGAAAGAGCTTACAAGGAAAAGTGTCATGATTTCATGACAATTTGCAAGAGGAAGCGCTAAGGAGAAAAAGTGTCACGATTTCATGACATGTCAGGTTTGCGATCCGATGAGATGAAAAGTGCTAAGGAGAAAAAGTGTCACGATTTCGTGACATATTGCAAGAGAAAGAGGAGAGAGAAAAATATGTCACGATTTCGTGACATGTTTCATTTTCATGGTCCAAAGCGAAGAGAAAGAGGAGAGAGAAAAAGGTGTCATGATTTCGTGACATGTTTCATTTTTGTGGTCCAAAGCGAAGAGAAAGAGGAGAGAGAAAAAGGTGTCACGATTTCGTGACATGTTTCATTTTTGCGGTCCAAAGCAAAGAGAAAGAGGAGAGAGAAAAAGGTGTCACGATTTTGTGACATGTCATGTTTTCGCTAGTGCAAATGAAGAAAAGTGAAAGGAAAAAGTGTCACGATTTCGTGACATGTCATGTTTTCGTGGTGCATGCTGAGAAGAGTACAAGGAAGCGAAAAGTGTCATGATTTCATGACATGTCTTGTTTTCGTTGGTGCAAGCCAAGTAGAGTGTACGGAGGTGAAAAGTGTCACGATATCGTGACATGTTGTGTTTTCATGCATGCAGGCCGAGAAGAAGACAAAAAGGTTGTCAGAGTGACGGTTCTTCTGTCAGAGCTGTAAGAGAATAGAAAAGGTTGTCAGAGCCGAAATGAGCAGAGAAGGCTATCAGAGAGTTGTAAATGAGAAGATAAATTTGTCATAATGGTGGATACACTGTCAGAGCACAAAAAAGGCTATCAGAGTCGTAAAGTGGGCAGATAAGTTAGCGTAAGTAAGCATTTAAGGCTATCAAAAGCGTAGTAAGTAGAGCCGAAAGAATGTTTTCATGTACAGTAAGTTAGGGTTAGGGTTGAGCTCTACACGTGGCATGAGTATTGTGTATTTTCGAATAAAAGGAAAAAGAAGCTATGAAAAGTAGTGTGAAGTGTGCTGAAAAGATATAGAAGAGAGGGTTGTATGAGAGAAGAGCAGAGCTGAAAGAGAAAAATATAACAGAGCTGTAAGGATATGCAGTTCTTGTAAAAGGGCAATAGACCAGTGAGGGTCTTGTAAAAGTGAAGGCATATTTATGTCAATCTAAGATTCAAAATAGAAATCCAAGTTGGTGCTTGGAATGGGGTTGGTGGAAAATTAGGGGTTGGTGCTCCTTTCTGTTGGTGTAGATAAATTAGGGGTTGGTGCTCCTTCCTGTGGGTGCTGGTAAATTGTTTGTAAAGTTGGTGCTTTGCAAAGGCTGGATTTGGATGGGAGTCCAAGCAGTCTAATTTTTGAGGAGTAGCCAAAACTGGTGAACCTCGTTAAATCGTGTGTTGTGGAATGCTCTCTTGTTTAATTGCTTTATCTGTTTTTAAGTTCTCCCTGCTTAAGTTTTAAAGAGTTGTAGATCTGAATTTAAATAGCTACACTGATTCACCCCCCCTCTCAGTGTCATTGTGAGAATATTAGAAGTTAACACTCTTGTTTCTTATTGATTTACCTCATGATGAGGCAAAGGTGTCTGATATATCCTAAGGTTCTGATTAGGTTGGGCTACTGGATTGTCGACTTTGATATTTCCTACTTCTAATAAATCTTGAACAATACCTTTAAACTCATGGTAAGTTTCAACATCATGCCCTTTTTGATGATGATAGATGCTATATAAATTATCTCTGTAGGTTTTTTATTTTGGCTTGCTACGGTCTTCGGGTTTGATCTTCGATAGTGTAAAAATTTGTATCGCATACAATTTTTGAAATACAGATGAGTAGGGCTCTTGCAATGGTGTGTAATTGTGTTTGTATATAAAATGACATTGTTATCTTTCCATAGGTTGCATTTGATTCTGCACCTATTGTGGGGGTGGAACCACTTGATAATTAAATTGTTGCGGTCATTATTGTTGGTTTTGGGGTTGTTGGATCTAAACTAGGGCTTGTTGATTTGGCTATGAATGTTGGTCCAAGACTATTTGATTAACTTGTGTGGTCTTGGACTGGTCGTGGTTATTTCCCTTTTGATTTTTATTTTGCCACTCTTTTTTCTTAGGCTTGATCTCACCCTCTTGAATATTTATTTCCTCTATCACTCTGGCCTAGGCGAGTGCCTTGTCGAATGTTCTATATTGTTGTAACTATAGCAATAAAGAGATGGGCTTGGCACAACTCTTCGTGAACATTATCATTAGCTATATCATGGAGAGGGAGAATGGTAATTTAATCATAACCACCCTCCAATGGTTTCCAAAATCATGGATCAATTCATCATTGTATTGCTTCAAACTAAGCAGATCGGTCAATGTGGTTTTCTTCCTAAAATTCAATATGAATCTCTCTAGGAATTGGTCTGCGAGTTGCTCGAAAGTGTAAACACGATGTAGTAAGGGGTTGTACCAATCCTAGGCTTCTTCTCCAAGTTTTTGAGGAAAGGTGTGAAGCATGAGTGTGTCATTATTTTTTATCCTAAAACACGCATTAACAAATCTAGTCACATGCTCTCGAGGGTCCTCATCCCCCTTAAATATACAAACTTTGATATCTAAAAACCAGTTGAATAAGACGATGTTGGTACCAAAGCATGGATTGGGTGATTGAGTAGCTGCCTTAAGGTGGACTTTTGATACTGCAAACCTGGTGTCTGCATGGCAAGGCTATCGATCTAGTTCTGTAAGAATTGAAACCTAGGATCTTCCATAGGGTTAAAACCCTGGTTTGCTTGATGTTGTTGGTAATAATTTGTATTGTATGTGGAATGCGAATGATGGGGGATGTTAGGCCAAAATGCATGATGATATGATGGTTGATGAGGCTTTTTATATGGATGAGGTGATGGGGGTATGATAGCATGCTGACCTAATGAGTTAGCATACATGTGATGAAGTGGGTTAGTTGTTATGGTAGTGGTTTGGGGGTGCAATACGCAAGATGGATCTTGGATAAAGGTGTGGGTTTGATGAGATGTTGATGGTTTATTTTGATCAATCCTCTATGAATGTTGTTGCAGGTCAAGATTAATGCTATGGTTAGCATTATATAAAATCAATTGTTGCAATTGGAAAAAGACCTGTTGCATGGCAATCGCAGATGATGTGGGCATAGTCACATATGATGTGGACGGCTAGGTTGGTTGTGAAGCAACCATGTTAGTAGATGTAGGTGGGGGGTAGGTGGTAAAATGTATTACCATTGAATGAGGGATGATAGGAAGTCTGGGGCCCATAGGGGTGGTAGACAGAATGGATGTGAGGACCTGTAAAGTGACCTGAGTTAGCACTTCATAAAGGGGGTTGGTGCAAATGATGTTCTAATGTGGCAAGGTGATGGGTGGTTGGATATATTATTATGGGTGACTAGCTATGGTGATAGTAGTCAGCTCAAAAAGTGGATTCATAAAGGTTGGGTTGAACTATTATAGGTGTGTGGAGGTAGCCCCATGATGCAATGATGGCATTGTGTGATGTGGGATGGTAAGCGATGGTAATGATGGGAAAACCATACTAGCTACATTCAGGTACATCCTAACGATATCCATTTCTACAAGTGTGACATGACCATCCATTGGTGTGGGTGGTTTGCTCCTAGGAGTCTCAATAATAGTGGTATGGGTAGCTCTAGGCATAACATATATATCCAAAATAAGGGCACTACTAGAGGGCCCTACATTCAAGCTTTGGGACATAGGAGGAGGTACACTACCTTGCCCTACCACCAAAGTGTTAGGGACCTGACTAGCCTGAGATGGATCCATAGGGGAAGACAATTGACTCTAAATTAGTGCTAACTTTTTGGCCTAACCACGGGTCGTTACCATACGCTAAGGTGTGATGATGTGTGAAATGCAAGTGTAAGTCTGTGAATGTGTAATGGAAACACAATGCAAAACAACACTCAAAGTAAACAAAAAAACAAGATTTTGTTCCTAATTTCACCCAAAGTTTGATTTTTTTGAGTTTTTTTGAAAGTTTTTTATTTTTTTGGAGTTTTGAAAGTTTTTAGAAAGAAATAAAAATCGATGTGCAAAATTTTTGCCCTAAAATAATTCTAGTATTTCACCTGTATGCCTGCACACCCATATTTAGTGATGAAGTCCATATTGTGAATCCCATCAAACTATGGATATGAAACCCATAATCGATGAGGGGACACAGGTCCTACCAGTCCTCACCCAATCTCACTTGAGAAGTGATACACCCTCTGAATAGGAATGCATGTTCTTTTCCAAGCTACAATAGTTCTTGGAGCCAACCTTGGCCATGAATAGGGTAATAATATGTTGGGGGTTGGTGATGAAGTCCAACCTTATTCAATGTTCATGTGAGTGTGTGAGGCTTTTTTAACTCACTGTGTGGTGTAAACTATGATGCAATTCTATTTTTATGCCTAATGCATAAAATAAGAAATAGATAATAGCAGAAAATTCATATTAGGGGCTAAGATTGCTGATTTCAAGCAAGATATGGCGAAGACATGTGGTCAGGGCCAAATATGGGTGGGCAATTGGTTTTAATAAACCACATTTGCACGATTTACCAACCATGCATGAGCATTTGGGAAATCCTAACTATAGGTGCGTGGTTCTGACTGAACAACAGAATAGGGGAAGATCAATCCCAAACCTCAAATGTGCCTAAGTTATTTCTAACTAGGCTATGCAGATGCTCTATTACCTATCATGAAAATGCAGATCCTTTTATTTGTTTTCTTTTTTTATATATTTTTATGAATGCTTTTATGAAAAGTAAAGATATATATCCTAAGACCTAAATGTAGACAAGATGTACATAGGATAGAAACCTTTAATCTAGCCTAGATGCAATGCTAAAAATTAGAAAATAGAGGTACAAGGGTACATACCTGTGTTCCTTTCTCTTCTCCTTCCAGTGCACTTCAATCATAGGTTCATGGTGTCACAAGGCTAAAACTACCTGTGTGTGTTTTGTGCAGGTGCACGGTTTTTTAGGTTTGAAAACCCAGGTGCATAGTTTTGTAGTAATAGGGTTGAATCAGCAACAAGTCTCGAATCCACCAATCCTGAGATCAAATCTTCGTGCATTTCAAACTCCCAAAACCTGTAACCATAGAAAACTCATATCAGTAAAGTAATTTAAGCAAGGCAAAAATAAATAAGACCCTTATGGGGTCCTACCGTGGTTGCCATTTATGTAACCAAAAACATTGAACACAAAATAAGGATGAACACAGAGAAATAAAATTGCCAAAATTGCTCTTTGCATTGATATTCTGATACAATGTTACAAATGAATATTTGAATTACCCCAAATGTGTTGGTGGTAATGTTATAATGCTCTTTCTCTTTGTATGATATAATGCTATAATGATGGAATGGGGGTCTTCCAAGTATTCCATAGGGATGTGTGTTTTTTTCTTCATCTATAGCTCCAAGGGGTAAGTGGGCTTTGGTATCCTATGCAGGGACCACTCTAGCTTCAATAGCTCTCCAAGATGTTTGTTCCCTACACACATGAAAATCAAATCAGAGTTAGTAGCACCTACAAATCAAGATATAGACCATTGCTATCAAACCCTAACTGGAGAAAACATGTAGTGTATAAAATTGAGAAAGAAATAAACTCAAATTCCTTGCTACAAATAATACTTATTGATCTGATTCATCATACTTTTTTGGATCTGAGAAACCATAGGCATGCGATGGTGACTGGAAAATCATGCACGGGCGGTGGGTAAACCACACAGATGCGATTTTGATTGTGAAACCATAGACATGTAATTTTGGCTAAGTGGTAGATTACTGCAAAACCAAACCTTCGGGCTTCAGATATCTCTTATCCTCAGGATGTGTACAGATCTCTTGTCCTATTTTGGTATCCTTATGGTACAAATGTCTAGCCTTCCTTGATTTGGTGGGGTGAAGGTGCGTTTATAGGATCCTTAGGATTTTTTAGCGAAATGAGAGGTGGCAAGCCAAAATTGCCAAGTGGTAATATTGGGCTACCAAATGGAGGGGGCAGTTAGAGTGAGTCACCCAAGGTGTCTCACTTATCTGGGGTGATGTGACTACAAGTGGAGTGCTATGTGGAGGGTTTACCCATGTGAAATAATATAGGGGACAAGGGTGTATGAGATGTGGCAAGGGATGTTGATGAGGTGGATAGGACACGTCTAGTGGCTAGGCAGGGTATCCTAGGTTGATTTTCTAGATTTAATAAATTTGGAAAATAGGATAATGTGTAGGATTTTATATACCTAAGTTTGGACTTAGGCATATAAATTATTATGCAGGATTTGATGTGGGGTTCCAAATGTAATGTTGTGGATGCCTAGGTTTTGTTGTCTACACAACCCATACTACTTTTATTATATTAGATACATAGTTATATATTAGAACTATCATACATATCATACTTTATATGATGATTTTGATATTTGGGTTTCATGTGATTACAAAAAAAGCCCAACGTGGAGATATCTCATTTATAGGTTGTACATAATCACCCTAGGAAACATCCTAGATTTTGATAGCCTACTACTAGCATCACTATATTTGGATGGTAAATTAGAGCAACTAGCTAATTTGTATATCCATACCTACCATATTAATGCCATTTTGACACAAGCATCAAGAATAGACCACACATCATGCTAGATCTAAGATAAAGTACACAAGGTGGATCCTTACATCTCCATCGGTAGTTGTCTATTGTCCTTTTGTTGTTTCCTACCTCAATTATCCTATTGGTAATGGCCTTGATATCATGATGGTCTTTATGACATCCTTTAATTCATCCTCTTATGTCTAATGTCCTCCTATGGTATAGTCTTGGAGGAAGCTTAGGCTAAAAATTTGTATTTCATGATGACCATGACACTAGCTAGAGCCAAGATCACCCCTATTTATCTAGGATTATACTTATCTCTTTTTATGTGTGATCATGATCACTTCTTTCATCTATGATCATCTAATTTGATTAGGATCGCCCCTTCTATATTTATCTACAATTATCAACTTTAACCATGATCATTACTTTTTAAGTGTTTGTCCATATAATCTCAAATGTAGCAAAACTCGACCTTGGAAAGCGCTCTAATACCACTTGTTAGGATCTCCCTATTAAAAATAAGCACACTCACACAAAATACTAAAAACTAACTCAAATATATCAAATAACTCAATAACATTATGCAGAAATTAAATGCAAAAATGAAAAAATCTCACGATAACATAGAATCATAATATTCTTCGAGGGGGCAACCTCCTTCAATATTTCATTAGCTTGCAAAAGCATTATTTCTTACATAGCTTCATATATTTTAAATAAAAACTTCATGCAACCCTACCTAAAGGCTCAAGAGTTGACTTACATGCAAAATGCCAATCTCCTACCTACCATCGGTTACAATCTTGATAAAAATGGTTATATGAGATGGTGCCACTTGGTTAGGTACCATACTTGCCACATACATTACAAAGTATTACAAAATAATATCATAATGGGATCCCCCATGTTGGAAGTGGGTCATTACATAAGTAAATGAGAATTACAAAATAGCGTTAGGATAGGATCCTAAAAAAATTCCATGAATTGACAAATTAGTCCCTTCCTCTCCATCTCATCTATTCCTTCTTGTATGCTCGTTATTTCCAACTTCACTAATGCGGATCCATTAGTTGCTTTTATGCAACCCATCTTTGTTTTCCTTGAATCAACCTTTGGCATCCTCAAGTGTTATCTTGGTAATCGTTGATTGTGTTTCCATCCTGTTCAAGGTGGTCCTCCATGGATTGCTTCTTTAAAATTTATTTTTGGCTCAAAGCATGCATCTCTATTGAAACCCTCCATCCCAAAATCCAAAAAATGAAGTTGCAGGAAACCCTAAATTTCCACCATAAACCCTAATGGAACTATGAATCTCTCTGATGCAACTACTTTCGCCCTCATGCTAAACTTAGTTTTCCCAATGTTGTTCACTCCTTTCCTTGCCCATCCACACTCTGCCACACTCACATTCAAGTGGCAGCCGCTATTGTTGCCACTAATTTTTCAAATCAAATTAAAAAAATTATTTTTTATTTTTTTTTTTCACTATCATTTTTTTTGTTGGATAATAAGGGTTTGTATCTGGGTCCCCACCCTTGACAAATTACATGTATCTTCTTTAGATCTTGTGATTTTACAAATAGATACACTTATCATTTCAATTGAGATGCTATAGCTAGAAACCTACATCATTTTATATAAAATGTCTAAATTCTTAATTTTCGTTTTCTAAATCTTCTCAATTTTTTGTATGAATACAATTAATCTAGAATTTAGCATATTTCTTGAAATTTTCTTACAGCAGCCTTCACAATGCCAAAAATTGACCTCTACTATGTATGCCTTACATCTTAGTAGAGTAATATTTCCAAAACATCACACTATCGTAGTCCGTTTTACCAAATTTGGATTGCTAGTTTCCTTCCTGAAACACAAGTGCAACACAAAAATTATAATATAAAGTCTAAATGATTGTTACAAAATAAAGCAGATATTACCAATGGAAAACATTAAAGTAAATATTAATCTTTAATTGATTCAGGAAATCAACATTTTTTTGTCAGCTTCAACTAAACTTTCTACTTCATCTAACCATGGAAAGAAGAATTTAACTTCAATATCCTCAATTAAAATCCCTCTATTGGCTAGCTTATCTACGCATTGTTTTCTTCCCTTAATATATGTGTGAACCTGATTTATTCAAACTCATTAGCAAGATCTTGAATTTCCACAATTATCTTTTGTATGTTCCATGGAGCCTTTGCTTTCCTAAAAATTGCATTTATTACTATGATAGAATCACCATCCATCCATATTTGTAACCCTTCTAAAGCTGCCCAAGCTTCAACTTCATTATTTGTCTTAAATACACTATTGAAAGCATAATGAGATAAAATATTTCCTCTATTATTTCTAATTATTCCTCCTCTTGTTGGTCCTGGATTTCCTTTATATGCTCCATCAAAATTCAATTTAACCCACTCCACATCTGGTGGTTTCCACTTTATATTCTTTGCCTTCTTTTTGTTTCTCTTGTACCCAACATCATAATTCCATTTAATGACTTAACTCCATCTATCAAGGCTCTCTGCTTCCAAATTATAGATAGGGTGAGTTGATAGGGTTGGTTTAGACTCCTCTATGGCTAAACATATCTTCCTTTCCATTACCTCTAAACAACTTTTCTTTCCTTTAAATATTCTTCTATTCCTTTCTAGCCATATAGTCCAAAGTATTGTATCTTTTGATTTATCCCATATTTTCTGTAAAGCCTCACTTTTATAAGTGCTCTGTCATTGCTTTAACCAATCTTTAATTCTGCTATTCATCACCATACTTTTTTTTTGTGTGGAAAACATCCCAGAAGGGATGCCACTTTTGGGTAAGACCTAAGGAGGTAGGGGTATCTCTTTCACCAAAAACACCCAAGGCTCACACCTGGCATACCACCTTTGACTCACTCAAGGAGCATGCCTGAAACAACAAAAAACAAGAACACACAAATACAAACA
Source organism: Wollemia nobilis (assembly GCA_028583015.1). Taxonomy (NCBI): domain Eukaryota; kingdom Viridiplantae; phylum Streptophyta; class Pinopsida; order Araucariales; family Araucariaceae; genus Wollemia; species Wollemia nobilis. Next base: position 662,241 of record JAQPPZ010002189.1, on the reverse strand, counting down.
CACAACACACTAAAATAAAATAAAGCATACTCCTTGAGTGTGTCAACAAGATAAAGCACAACCAAACACATAAAAAATTACGAACCGCACAAAAAAACCAACCACCACAACAACAAAACAAAACACAAACAAATAAAACACACACATAAGAACAAAAACATAATAAATAAATACATAAACAACACTCAAACATGAAACACAAAAAAAATCCACAAACACAAAATAACAAAAATATACAAATACACCACAAATATAAACCACATAACACGAAACACATAGAAAAACCACAAAAATAACAAAACAAAATAGATCCAAAATAGAAACAACAAAATGATACAAATACACCACAAAAAAAACATAAAAAACAAATACAACAAAAACTAAGCCAAAGGAGCTATTGACAAATCAAACAATATAAGGTAACACTAAAAATAAACCAAAATCTTAACAAATTACCAAAAATATCAAAAATTGCTTAGCAAATTAGCCAAATCTTCCAACATTACCAACAAGAGACTGAAGGATAACACCCATCCTATAAACCCTTAGGATTATGGCATCCTCATCCTTTTATTTTATTCTTGCTTCATTCTAGCTGGGACTATAGGCTGGTTACTTGAACCACAACACTACTATTGGAATTTGTATGGTCTTTTTGAGGATCCATTTTGTTTGTAGTTTGAATCTGCCCTTTGGTTTCACACTTGGGTTGGTTTTCTACATTGTAGTTTTTTTTATAGTTTAAAGTTGGCTGAGATGGCTCTCCTTTACTATTATTTCTCAGTGATAAGGCAAGATCTTTTAGTGATTTCTCATCATGCAATCCTTTCTATTCCCTCTCTTCATCAAACTATGTTTCTATAATAACTGTTTCCATTTGACCATCCTCATCATTTGCTTGCTCATCCGTGGAGAGAATTTCAAAGTTTTTAGGTGAAAGTATTGTTTTCTCTTTTGTTGATATTTTTTTCTTTGTGTTTTTTTGTTTAGGTATTTGAAACCCTGCCAAGTCTCCATATTATTTCTCTTTTTTAGGGAACTTATGTGGACAATCATTGGTGAGATGGCCATATTCATGATAGATTCTGCATCTAAATGGAATGTTTTCATAATCTACTACTTGCTCCCATATTTCTTCCCCATATTGTAAAGTAATATTCTCTCGAAGTGGTTTGTAAAAATCAATAAAAACAAAAATCCTTACATAAATCATATGCTCTAAGTGTTTTGTGCTATCATAAACCATAATGAAAACTCCTAAATAATTCCCAATTGTTATGAATATCTTTGTATGCCAGTATTCTATCAAAAAATCAAATAAATGAATCCAATCAAGGGTAGTTGATGGTATTTCTTCCTCAACTTTGAACTTGGTATGCCAAGGCTTCATGAAGAGCCCTGCCCTACCAAAAAACCATGGTCCCCCTTGAAAAATGTCCTCCCTATATTATTCATTAGCAAATAAAATAATAAAGTAGCCATTAGGGTAAGTAAAAATTTGTAACTTGCGTCTAGTGCTCCATTTTTTGGCAGTCCATTGCTTGAAGCTAGCAAGATTCGGTCGAAATATGTTAGGATATCACTATTAAAAATAAGCACACTCACACAAAATACTGAAAAATAACTCAAATACATCATTAACTCAATAAAACTATGCAGAAATTAAATGCGAAAAATGGAACAATCTCACAATAACACAGAATCACAGGCCTCTTCGAGGGGGCAGCCTCCTTCAATATTTCATTAGCTTGCAAAAGGATGATTTCATACATGGCTTCATATGTTTTAAAGAAAAAAATCATGCAACCCTACCTAAAGGCTCAAGATTTGGCTTACATGCAAAATGCCACTCGAGCTAGAATATCCTACCTACCATCGATTACAATCTTGATAAAAATGGTTACATGAGATGGCGCCACTTGGCTAGGTACCATACTTACCACATACATTACAAAGTATTACAAAATAATATCATAATGGGATCCCCACGTTGGAAGTGGGTCATTACATAAGTAAATGAGAATTACAAAATGGCATTAGGATAGGATTCTAACATGTCCTTCACCTTCGAAAAGCTTTGTCCTCAAAGCTGAAAATGAGGGAACTGGTGTTGGAGCTTATGGAGAGACTCCCATGTAGCATCTTCTAGCTGGAGCCCGTGCTACTGTACAAGAACTTATGTGATGGTACGATTAAGGAGAGTGTGGGTTCGATGATCCAAAAATTGTTCAGGTTCGAGTAATATGGACCCTTCTTCATCCAATTTTGTTAATTCTGATTGAACCTGTACTTGTGTGCCCATAACTTTTTTAAGAGAGAAAACATGGAAAACATGATGGAGCTTGGAGGTGGGCGAAAGAGCCAATTTTTAAGCAGTAGAACCAATCCATTGAAGAACTTGGTAGATTCCATAGTACTTTACAACAAGTTTTTGGCATCGACAAAGTCATAGATATGGTTGTTTGTATGACTGCAAGCTAAGGAAGACCATATCACCCACATCAAAGCTATGCTTAGAACGATGTTGGTCAGCCTGTTATCGCATCCGATTTTGGGACATCCAAATTCTAATTTAGTTGGAGTAGAACATCGATATGTTGGTTGAGAGTAGTGTCGACTGCCTATACCTTGGAGCTGCCTGGGATGTATGAAGAAGGTGTGAGTGGAGGGCGCCCATAAATGACCTCAAAAGGGGTGAGTTTGGTTGTTTTATGATAGGAAGTTTTGTACCACCATTCGATCAAAGGAAGCCACTTTGCCCATTGAGTAGGATGATCTAATGCAAAGCAACGAAGATAGGTCTCCAAACATTTGTTAACAATCCTACTTTGACCATCCATTTGTAGATGGTAGGCTGAACTCATTTTGAGATGAGTTCCCTGCAACTTAAACAATTATTTCCAAAAATAACTAGTGAAGGTTGGGTCTCAATCGGACACAATGGAGGTGGGCATACCATGAAGGCAAAAGATAGAATCAAGAAATACTTGGACAACAGTGGAGGCTATGTAAGGATGGCCAAGAGAACAAAAGTAAGCATACTTCGAAAGGCGATCCACTACCATGAGAATAACAGACTTATCATCAGATTTAGGTAACCCTTCTATAAAATCCATGGAAATATCAGTCTAAATATGATCTGGAATGGGCAAGGGTTGAAGAGTACCGAAAGAACATATCATTTCACCTTTCATCCATTGGAATGTATCACAAGATGCTATAAAATCATGGATGTCCCATTTCGTACCTTTCCAGAAGAATGTGTGCTTGAGGTGTTCATATGTTTTAAGAAATCTTGAATGGCCTACAAAGGGAGCAGTATGTAGTTCCTTCATGAAAAACTCATGGAGTGGGGATGTGCGAGGAAGAACAAGGCTTTGGCGATAACGTAGGTCATGGCCATCCTAATTGTAGCCTAGGAATGAAGTAGGATCATCATAGAGTGAGGCCACCAAGGCTTGCAAGTCTACATCCTGAAGTACCTCATGTCTTAAGGAATCTATCCATTGAGGAATCGATGAGGAAATGACACATAACATACGTAGGGCCTCAAATTGGTGAGAGAGAGCATCAGCCACAAGATTCTCTTTGCCTTTCTTATAGGTGATATTGTAATCATATCCCATGAGTTTAGAAACCCATTTTTGTTGTTCTGGGGTAGAAAATCGGTGTTCCAAGAAGTTTTTGAGACTTTGATGGTATTTTTTAATGGAGAAATGATACCCAATGAGATATGGTTGCCAATAGGTTACGACATGTAAGATTGCCAACATCTCCTTGGAATATGTAGATTTTCCTAAGTTACGATTAGAGAGTGCCTTACTAGTGAAATCCAAGGGTATCCCTTCCTACATCAACACTACCCCGATGCCACGATCGGAAGCATCACTTTCAATGACGAAAGTCTTGGAAAAATCTAGCATGGCTAAAACTGGTGTTGTGGTCATAGCATGCTTCAATTCAAGGAAGGCTTGGTCAGTGGGCCCCGTCCAAGTAAAAGATTCCTTCTTTAACATGGATGTGAGGGGGGCTTTTATTTTACCATAATTACAAATAAATTTGTGGTAGTAACCTGTAAGCCCTAAGAATCCCCGAAGTCCCTTGAGAGTGCGAGGTTTTGGCTAGTCCTGAATTGCTTAAATCTTCTTGGGGTCGACCTTGATGCCATATTTGGAGACAATGTGTCCTAGATACTCCACTTCAGTTAGACCAAAGGAACACTTGGACAACTTAGCAAAAATTTGATGTTGTGCCAAAAATTATAATTTTTGATCCACATGGATAAGGTGTTCCTCCCATGAGCGACTATAAACCAAGATATCATCAAAGAAAACCAGGTGAACTTCTACAAGATAGGGCAAAATATGTTGCTCATCAGGATCTAAATTGTGGAAGAAGCATTTGTCAAACCAAATGGCATTACCAAGAACTCATAGTGACCTTCATGAGTACAAAATGCAGTTTTGGGAATACCCTCATCCTTGATCCTGATTTGATGGTAGCCAGAACGAAGGTCTAATTTGGAGAAGTACATAGCTCTATGTAACTCATCCAGTAATTCATCCACTATCAAAATGAGGAATTTATCCTTGATGGTCATTTTTTTTAGCTCAACGTAATCTATACACAATCACCACGAGCCATATTTCTTGCAAACTAGTAAAACTGGAGAAGAGTAAGGGCTGGTAGAAGGTTGAATAACACCATATTTAAGCAATTCTTGTACCATCTGCTCGATTTCAAACTTGAGAGCATGAGGATACCAATACGGTCTAATGTTGGGTGGTGCATTACTAGGTAGTAGTGGAATAACATGGTCATGTGAGCGATGATGTGGTAGGGTATTTAGTTCTAAAAATGCCATCATGCTTGGTCATAACAAGTTGCGATATGCTAGAATTTGATCCACTGTGGAAGTGCTTGGTTGAATTGAAAATATTTGTGCAATGACCCCGTGGGATGATTTTTTCAACAATTTCTCCATATGATTGGAACTAATAATTTAGGAAGAGACTATTTTGGCACCATGGAGGGTGTGTGTTTGTCCATGTTGTAAAAATTGCATCCATAGTTCTAAAAAGTTCTAGGATATAGTGCCCAAGGTGCTCAACCATTGGGATCCCAACACAATGTCACATCCTCCCAATTGGAGGGCAAACATATCTTGCTTGAGTTTATAATCCCCCATATTTATTTTAACATTGTGACATTTACCTTTACAAGGTAAAATTCTTCCATTTACCACCATGACTTCAAATGAATTGCATGTGTGTATATAGCAATTGGCCTGCTTAGCAACTTGAGGATAAATAAAGTTGTGTGTACTGCCTGAATAAATAAGAATAGTAATGCATTGACCTTTGGAAAAATCCACAGCTTTCATGGTTTGTGGAGTGGTAAACCTGATAAGAGCACGGATGGAAATTTATGCTTGAGGTTCTTGGGTTTCCTCTTCCTATTGAGTTGGTGCTTCAATTGTGTCACTCTCCTCATCACTATGGTCATTGCTATCAGGTTCCTCTGCATCTATTAAGAACAATCTCTTATTTGCACATCTATGCCCCTTCACAAAATTTTCATCACAATTATAACATAACAACGTACATCCATTTCATCTGTAGTCATTCGCTTAGGAGCTAGAGGTTTATTATCAATATTATTTTGGAACCGAGGAGGAAAAGGAGGTCGAGCTTGAGAAAATTGTGATGTCCATCATTGAGCTGAGAGTTTAGATTCGGCCAATAGGGCTAAATTGATAGCCTTCATCATGGTTTGTGGTTTAAACATCTTGACTTCATCCTAAAGATCATCTTTCAACCCACTAAAGAAACAACTCAAAGAATCCCTCATTCAAGCCCCTTGTTTTATTGGGTAATTTCTCAAATTATGTATGGTAATCATGAACTGTGGTAGTTTGTTTCAGCTTTTTCAATGCTCCTGTTAAGTTTTCATAATCACTAGGGCCAAATTGGGTGAGTAGTTGGGACTCAAAGTCCTCCCAAGATATATTAGGGGTAGTGGCTTGTAGCCATTGGAACCAATGTAAGGCTTTAGATTCTAAGTTGAAGGAAGCCATCTGAACCCGATGATAGATAGGGACATTATAGATTCTAAATAATTGATCAATCTGACATAACCACCCATAGGCATCCTTTCCACCAAACTTAGAGAAATCCAATTTAGGTATTTTGAAGGTCAAATCACAGTCATAGTGAGTGTCTTAGATTCCCCTTCTTCTGTATTCTATTTCCCTTCTTCGACCTCGTTCAAATTTTTTAGCTTGGTGTTCAGATGTGAGTACCCTACAATTGTATCTCCACCTCTATAAGTTGTTTTTCTAAGCAGATTCTAGTGGTATCCTAATCCGTTCGGAGCTCTCGAATCTCTTATCTTATGGTGTGGTTTGTAGTGGTAAAGTATTTAAGGGATTTTTGCATATCGACCATATTGTGGTAAGTTCTAGCTCCTTTTTTCCACGAGTGACGCTCGCCATTGTGGGCCCTCTTTTACTCAATTACTAAAAAATAGATGTGGGGTTTCAGGAGTTACTATTTTTAGTAAGGATCCAACAATTAATTTGGTAAATGGATTGCAACACTGATTTTAGGATACCACTTCGATGGCCACTTGATCTAAGCACTCAATGAGGAGATATACTGAATATCTTGACTTTTTGTGATCTCCTGGTTGGTTGCAAATCGATGTCAAGGTAATTTCTTCCACTTGGACTTAAAATTTCACCAATGAGTCCTTGAGGGTCATTGGTGTGGAATAACAAGTAGCTTCTATTCCCAAAAATTTGGATCAATTTTATTGACCGTTGAAAAGTTATGGCCTTAAAAAGAAAAATAAAAAATTGCCATTTTTAGAAAATCGATGCAAAATTTGACCAGGGGCTGCCAAGGATCATTTTTTCTAGAATAAAGTGTAGAATTATCTGCTAATTTTGAGTCAATATGAGCTCTGTATGAAGAGATGTCCATTTTTTTTTCTACTGTGTTGACGAGTCTACCGATGTTGTCAGTTTATGATTTGGAGTGATGGTTCAAAGGTTGGAGTCCAGGATCAACTGTCGTTAACCTGTAGTCTGCCCCCTGACCACCCTGTCACTATCCTATATCTTCCTCTATCACCTATACTACGGTTACTAATATGGTTCATGTTACTAACCTTGGGGATTATCTGAAACTAATAACACTATTTTATAAACTGGAGGTATGTAATTCTAAACTGTTATAGAGGGTTGTTACTATCAACCTGACTATTATTATTACTGACCAGACTATTTTTGTCACTATCCTGACTATTTTGTCTCTAACCACGATTTTTGCAAATACTTGCAAAATCTATCTTGAATTTTGGTGCATCCAAGTTTGTTTTCTGTGATAAGGAATGTCTTCTCTGTATACTCACTTTTGGGGTTGTGAATGCAGGATAACAGAACAGATATGGTGTTGATTTGCAGGTGAAAGTTATGTTTTGTAGAACCAGGGTACGCTAAGTAAGGGAGTATGTAATACCCATAGGCCCTCTATTATACCGTAGTGATGAACAATAGTGCTCAGACCAATATTTTAGGCCTATTCCTTTTAATGAAATATGAAAATTTAATAGTAAATAGATTTGTAAGCATAAGTGTATCCCTACAATAATTTCACCTTTATAGGCAGAATAGGTAGATAAATAATTAATATTTCTGAATAATTTCATCCATACATTCCATTTCATATTAGGGATCATTTATTCAGTACAGGTATTAATTGGTCCAATAAATTCGTGTTGCCTTAATCAAGGGCACCTTCAAAAGCATCATCCATATCATTGCATCATTCCATAAAGCCAAATTATCATTTACAAAGCCACATGTCCATAATTCCTAGGTGTTTTCAGTCACTCAGCCACTCCTATTGTTTTAAGCAAACTCCAAATACATGTCGAGTTTTCTTTAGGACCAAGACACAATTTTCACTAAGAAAATATTGAGTTATGGGAATTGACTCCAAAAAATTCTTGAACCAAACACAATTTTACATATTAAAAACATCTTGTGTCAAAGACAGATAACACCATACTTGGGTTGAACCTTGAAGTGAAAAGGGTACTCCTTGCTTGTCCCATCATGCAACATAGTCCACAAAAATAGTGGTTTTCACCACTATTACAATATAAAAATAAAAGAAAGAGTCGGAAATTTTTATAAAAACTCTAAATATTTTAAACATCACACACCACTGATCATTGGTTTGTAAAGATCATACTACATTTTTAGTCAGACGATTAGGTAGTCATCCCCAAAACTTGAGAGATCAAAATTCTTGGACTATGGAGCTAGTCTCCACCAGAGCTATAAACGTTTGACTGGCAGTGCAGTATGCTCATGCTTGGTGACACGTCTCTTTTAAAGAGACCTCTGATCACACATATGAACAAGCTAGCTTCTTGGTCTCATCCATAACAGGTTTTACCCAATTTACTCAAGATGAGTTAATGAACTCACTTGCACACACATTGGTTCTTGATTACCTCGAGTCATTACCATTCCCTTTATTTGATAAATGAATTCACTGCACACATAGTTGGTCTTATATAAATTAGGCAACATTTAGTGAGTTTGTTTGATACCACTAGTATGTTTGAGTCTCTAAAAAATAGTCAGTTTTCCATATCAACATCCATATCTTCTTTCATATCAACATCCATATCTTCTTCCATGTCAACATCCATGTCATTTCATGAGTCTTTCCACTCTACCTACCACCATGTTTGGTGCCCCTTATCAAACAACAATGCTAAACATGGCCAAGCAAAATCCAAACTATGAATGATCATTAGAACATTTGCATTCATATATATATTAATCATCCATTACCACTTGCATTAATCATCCATATACATATTCATCCATATACAAAAGCATCCACACAAAAGCATAACATAAAAAGTAAAAGCCATGTATGTATATATATATTGCATGTACAAAGAGTGTAGAAAAAGGCTACATACAATGGATCACCAAGGCTCATATACAAAAAGTGCATCTAAGCACTAGCTAATGCCTATGAGAGGACCCCTATGAACCTGAAGGAGCCCTAGACCTAGAACTATACCTAGACTCACTAAGCCTAGCTAACTCGAATATGGATGAGGAGGGTGGTTCTAGAAGCCCAATGTTGTGCTCCATCAATCGATCCTCCAATGCCCAAATATATCCATCCCAATATCAAATACAATGTACATCATGTCTCTACCTACGATGCCCCTCTAGTAGCTCTATGTGAAACCTCACGATCCTATCCTTAACTCCACATGTTGTTGGTTGTACCTCTAGCTCTATCTACAACTAAGCTATCTCTACCTCCAAACCACATTTCTACCCTATAGCTGAGCTATATCCGTATCCTGAGCCACTATCATAGCATCTCGCTTTACCACCAGCTACTCCAACCTCGCCCAATCATCCTCACTTTGACTAGGAGTCCCATCCAAAATATCCTCCCTACCCTCCATGTTCCCTCCATCTCCCCCTATCTTAGGAACCTACTCTTCCATATCACGTCCATCTCCTCCAAGTTATGTATCCTACTCTACTGGACCCCTAGTCTACCTCCTCTAATTGCTAGATCAAAGGCACTACCAACACTTAGGAGCCTCACTGGCATTCTCGAACTCATCCCCATTACCATCCCCATCCATTGTTGTACTTGGTACCCATGGTGGCTGAGTCATGAACCATGCATCGTACTCCTTTGTAGTCCCTATATCATCTAAATTGAGGAGATCCATCTCCTCATCATCCTTGAGTGTGGCCTTCCATGCCTTGACATACGATAGACCTATCTCATCTTAATGATGCTTGTAGAGTACTATCTCCTTAGGAACCCCCTACCTCAATCTAAACTATCGTAGCACTCAGTAGAACTGGATCAGCTCCACCTCCATTGTATGCCTTGCAACCACCCATCTAGCCTACCACATCCATTGTAGATGCTTCCCATCAACTGTCCACTTGGCACCTCACCATGGCCTCCATACCATTTGAGCCATTTTTAGTCCAACCCATAAATCCCTATACCACTTACTCATCCAAATAGGATGACTTGATTGTACCTCCTCTACCATAGGCCACCTCATCACATAGGGCTAATCCCTATCCCATCCCACAATCGATAAACCTATAGGTTGAGCCACACTGAAGTGCTCCTAACCCCAGCATTGCAATAGTAAAATATAACCTAGTCCCTAGTTCTTCTGCCTCCTCACCTCATATAGCTCCTCTTACAACTATACCAATAAAGTAGGAACCCATGCATACACCTATGGTGTAGCAATCATATCACACATAAATTTGATAAGGTTCCATGGGAACCGACATCCAATACTGTTCGGGGCCACTATGTTGGCCAGCATGAACATCACCAAAGTGGGTAAGGCATCCAAATTCTTGTCCATATACATGGAAAAGTAAGTAATCCCTACACCAGTTACCTCCACACTCTCCCATCCATCCCCAAACATGTGGTTCAACTCCTATTTATTGTCGTGTCCAACCTCGACACACAAGATCTCCACCGGTAACTTGAGGATGTGGTATACATACTCAAGTGTCACAATCACCTCACCCATAGGGAGCTAAAATTTTCCCCTATCAGGATCCCATATCTCTGCAAGGGTAGAGAGATACCCCTCATTCACCCTCACCACATCTATCTTGGCTGCCCTAGCCATCCCAACTATCTCCAACCAATCCCACTCATCCTCCCATAGTACCTGTTGGTCATCAAATCTGCCTAGGAAAGGATTTAGATGAGTGTATGCACCCTAGACCTGGACCAACATTGAAATGTCGAGGGGAAGGGATGCCCCTCGTGCCAATCTCTGGAGAAATGTCGGTAATGACTTTCGATGAAGTAAAAATGATTTGCTGATGGAGGAGCCTGAAGTGGGTGCTTCGGCAACTTTTCTGGCAAAGTATTTGCTGAAAATGCTTCGGGTGCAAAGTAGTTTCATTCTCCTTCCTTTGTATTTTACTTCGGCAACGTCGCTTCGCTGAAAACTCACTCGAAGTATTTGCTAGAAATGCTTCGGGTGCGAAGTAGTTTCTTGCCTTGGCTTCTTCGTATTTTACTTCGGCAACGCCGCTTCGCTGAAAACTCGCCCGAAGTAGCTGCTGGAAATGCTTCGGGTGCGAAGTAGTTTCTTGCCTTAGCCAGTTTAGACCGTGGTCTGGACCTTCCTTTTTCGGCGGAGTTGTTCTTTTGGATGCCGCTTCGCTCAACTTTTTCTCGAAGTAAATATTTGAAGCGCTTCGGGCCCGAAGTTCTTTTTATCGCTACCCTTGTAATTTACTTCGGTAATACTACTTCGCAAGAAACTCTACCCGAAGCAGTGTTGAAAATGCTTCGGGTGCGAAGCTCTTCTCATTCTCTTTCGGCGAAGCTCTTTTCTCTAGCTTGTTTGACAGCGAAGCTCTTTCTTTTCTACTTTATATACAAAGGGGTGGCATTGAAAGCCAAAATTGCTGCAACTTTCAAAATAAAAAGACAACAAAGAAAAAACTTTACAAGATGCGGTACAAAATTTGATTTTCTTTTCTACCCCTTGAGAAATGTGACAAAATTGTCAACATTCTTGGCGGCTCACGGGGCAACGAGCTCGTCTCGGTGGGAGAACCCTTTAATTCTGATCCATTGGGCCAGAGTCCTTTCCCGATCCTTCTCCTCCTTCTGCCTCTGGGAGCGCTTCCGTAGCTGGTTCTTGTTCTCCTTCTTCTTTCGCTTCCTCTTCTTCTTCGCCTTCCTCTTCTGGTGCGGCCTCTTCGGGAGCGGCTTCTTGCGGTGGCGACGGAGCAAGACGCTCGCGGATTTTTTTCATGGTTCGACGGACTTGGGACCAGGCACTCTTCGAGAAGGGTTCTAGATCTTGTAGTGCTTTGATCAACACTCGAAACCGATCAATTTGCCCGATGTCTGCATGTTGGGCTCTAGTATATAGATCATTTAGGCAGGCTACGATCTTGCAGTATCTCAAGAGGTAATCGGTGATCTGCCTTTCTATTATTGGTTCCGCCCATCCGTCTATCTCTGAGACGTCGCCTTCAAACTGAAGCCATGTTGGCTTAATCTCTTCTTTGGTCAGGAGGTTCCCATTGTCGTCTGTGAAGCTTGGGAAGCCCATGGAAGAAAGGTCCTGAAAGTAGCCCATTGAGGCACGCTGCTCGTTCTCGAACACGTCTAGGAGGTCCTTCGCCTTCTGCATTTTTTGCACCTTAGAGAAGAAAGCACGAACTATGGCCCGGGCCGTAGACCAATCCCTAGCTATTCGACTCATTGCAGGGACCTGCAAGTCTTGATATTTGGCGCTCTGGACATCGAAAGCTAGTTTGAGCCGGCTTCTAGCTTTCTGAGTTATCTGATCGATGATTGGCCCTCCCTCGGTAGCGGCACTTCGGGCTTCCGTAATATAGGCCAAAATTGACAAGGCACTGGAGGCCCGAGATCTAAAATTTTTGAGCAGGTGAGAGCGAATCTCCTTGATTCTGCTTCTGTCAAACAGCTCCAAGCTCGCCTTTTCGAACAACTACTGCTGCGTCTGCAAGATCTTACTTTCAAGCTCCTTGGCCTTCAGCTCGTTCTCGGCCTGCCTCTGCGCTTGTTGCTCGGTTGAACACTGCAGTTGTAGTATTTGCTGCTTGAGGGTGCGTGTTTCCTTTTTCAACAGCTGGCACTATTTCTGTGAATCCTCCAGCTCGGAGCGGATCTTAGCCAGCTCTTCCTCCAACTTGATGTTGGCATTTTCTGCTTCAAACCTATGCTGATTTGCAATGTTTGCGTGCGCTCGGAAGGTCTCGACCCCAACATGCATGGACAAAGACTCATTGTCTATGTTCAGGTGTTCCAGGTCTTTGGTTTTCTCCTGATAATCATAATCCACTGGAGTCATCTCATTCAGAGGCTTCTGGACCCTGGGGACCTTCTTCACTTTGTGTAATTTTCCAGCCTTTAAATCAAAGACTGCACATTTCTCAACTTGGGCTAAAGAGCGCCCTCTTTTCTTTCTGGCCTCCTTCAACATATTTTCTGATTTTTGTTGGGCCTGAAGTAGCTTTTCAGCTAGGGGACGTTCCTTTATCATAGACAACTCAGACTCAAATAAGGTCGGATCTCCAGCCGCAGGGGTAAACAAATATAAGGAGTTAACGGGGAATGCCTCACCAGAAGGTTCGACGACAGGTGTAGCGGGGGCTTCGACGAGTGGGGAAATGCCTTGTATGATGGGGGTGTGGGCCACGAGGTTTGGCGATAAAGTACTGTCTTCGCCCTGGCTGAGGGCTAAAGGATTGGCGACGTGAGTGGGCGAAGGATTTTTGGCAGCTTTGTCTTGGCCAGATGACTCGGGTGAAGTGTGGCTAGGCAAAGTGCGGGGTGAACTTGGAATGGCCATGGGCACAATGTGGAGGGGCGATTGACCTTGCAGGGGAGATTGAGGAAAACTTTTGGTCGGGGCCATGGTGGATGTGTGAGAGGTGAGGGTAAAGGGTAGTGAGCGCGTACCTACGTGCCCTCTTGGCAGAGTGGCCGTTGTGACTTCTTGTGTAATCGGCTCCTGCTCTTTTTGTGCCTCGATGCTCCTAACCTCCGTGACTTCTACTTCAGGGTCCCCTTCTTGGAGGAGTTCCTCCACATCGATGACGTCTATGTCCGGGACCATCCCAGCACTTGGAGGCACCGCACTTTCAATACCTGCTTTGGTCGGGTCAGATGCAGGTTGTTCAGCATGAACGCTTGGCGGCCTTGTGCGAGGTCGCTTTGGGTGGCTTGGAGGCACTTGAACTTGCTCTTGCCTCTTCCTTTTCTTTCTCTCCAATGGCTGCTCTACCTCTTCGGCACTTGTATCGTGGCTTTTTGATGGACCCTGTGGCAGTGCCTCTGGGGTAGCTTCAGCTTCTTCCTCGTCCGAGGCATCTTCAGTTCCTTTAGGACTTTCACCTGATCTCGAGGGGGCTGGGGGAACAAAATCAGCAAAGGATATAGACTTCCAGGTTTCAACGTTGGCATCATAAAGAATCGTGAAGTCTTTATCCGTTGCCAAGAGTCCATAAGAATTCATCTTCTGGCGATGGACTCTCATTATCCACCATTCCCCTAATTTTTCCTCGCTCCAATCCTTCAATTCCTCCTTTAAATCGTCTTTTGCCTTTCTCCAAAACGTGGAGCTTGGAGTTGGGAGGGGGTACTGATCGGGATCAAATTCGGCCTCCATGGGGTAGAATTCATGCCAGGGAGGCAATGTCCTCATCCTCTCCAAATGCCACTCCAGATCCTTCCCATTTGGATTATTCCTCTGCTCCACAATTTTAGGGTGAGGGCAGATGTGAAAATTTTTGAATTTTAGGTGATCCTTCATCACCCCCAAGGGATCATAGAGCCATTGCTGAGGAATTTGGAGCAGGCCAAAGTTGGCAAGTTTTTCCTCCAGGAAAACATTCTGTTTCAAGGCAAATACCTCGATTACTCCCATCCTGAAGAGAAAGTCGTAGGTGTGTGCCCACTTTCGACCATGGCCATATACAACGTTGGTCGCGTCACTCTGTCGAGCGACCTCCAATGCAAATTGATATTCAGAAGGGAAAACAGGAAGCAGGAAGGGCTTTCTTGTAAAGCCGAACATACGAATAACCAATCCCTGTGTCAATTGAAAAACATCTCCCTTCTTTTCTTGCACTATTTTATCTCTCAGACTGAGGGGGACCCGAGGGCAAGAACCCCTCAACAAATGCATGGCGGGCCCCAAGAATTGTTGGTTAAAAGAATAGTAGGACTCTGTCTTCAATAGGAGAGGAGTCCACTTGTACACAGGCAGAGGATTTCCATCCTTGCCGCTTGAAGAGATAGCGATATGGGGGAATCGCTTATGAACCTGGTAGAAAAACAACCAGACTAGGAGGGAGCAAGGTGCGAAGTACTGGCCCGTCGTCGAACTCTTCATACTAGCGAGTCGCGTATGCAAGGTTCGGGCCACCCATTCTGCCCAATCAAAGAAAACTGGGTTGGTGCTCGGTCTTGCAGCATCAGGGGCATAGAACTCCCCTCTTGAAATACATTCGGCCAAAGACACCTGCCAGGGTTGTACCGAGGCATCTGTCGACAGAGCCCGCCACCCATGCAATGATGGAGAAAATGTCGATGTTCTTGAAAGCTGCCAAGGGTAGAGGCATTTGGGGCAACTTGCCTGAAGTGAGCCCGCTTTTGAGGTTTTCTCACAAAAATTTCAAGATGAAGTTATTGGAGGTGAACCTCTCCATTTGTTCGCTTAGAATAACATTGCGAACTGAATAACCCTTGGGTGGCCCTTGCTATGGTGCAAATGTTGCTTGCACATCTTCCTTCAGAATGGAAAACAATTTATGGCCTGAAGCGTCCAACACCTGCCTGGATGCAGGTTGGTAATTCTGCGCGATAGCATAGATTAGCTCTAGGCAGTGGTGAGCAGGAGGGGTCAAATACCAATAAATCTGAGAATAATAGGCAGCAGCCCTTTTATTCTCTGGGGTGAGTCTGCTCACCATAAATTCAATAGTGCATCGAAGCTCGGATACATCCTTAGAGAGCTCCGTGTCTCTAATATTTTCCCACCCATCAATTGGTGGGTCCACAAGCTGCTCCTCTTCAGACTCATCTCCTTGATCCATCGGCCGCTTCTCAGGGTGAGTGACGGGGTCGACCTTCTTTGGAGTATGCCTTCTTTCCTCTTTGCCCTTCTTAGTTTTTTTGGGGCCTGCAACTTCGGGCTCCTTCCCTTTCTCCTTGGAGTTTTTCTTCCCCATGGCAAAAATGATAGCGGTGGAGTTCTTGATACAAAGAGCTTCGATATGAAGGGCTTAGATGCAAAGGCAGGAGAATTGCAGAGTTACCGAAGGCTCTTAGCTTTGCATGAACTGGGAGACAAATAAACTTCTCCTTGATAGGGCTTCACGTTTTATAGCCTAAAATAGGTAATTACCTTAATTTATGGCACCTACCAAAATTAAATTAGCGCTTCGAACGGAGAAAGTTGTCGTGTCCTTTGATTGGCTCTACAGCGGTGTAGTACGCGGGGCCACATGCCCTGATGATTATGCTCTGCGTTGTAGACGCAATCTGCTACCACTTCGTACCTCGGCACGGGCTTTTCTCTTAACTGAATTGCCTCGGGATGTGCCCCGCTACGTTTGCCTTAAATTCGTCCACTTTGAACCCCTTTTAATGTTACCATCGACACGTTCTTTGAGGTGCATTTTAAATTTTTCCCTTCGTGCATTGTTGGTTCAGGAAATTAATGTCAAAAATGCTTTGCAGTGAACCTTTGGTTCGGGCTGTCTTTCGTTGCTTCGGGCCCGAAGTACTTCTTCTTCGCCATGTTGCCACTCTGTTTTGTGAAGGTCGCTTGCCGAAGCTTTACCCTTCTAGAAACTGCTTCGCAAGGAATCTACTTCGCAAAATCGCCGCCCGAAGTAGCTGCTGAAAATGCTTCGGGTGCGAAGTACTTTTCGTGCCTTTGTTTGATCTTTGGTTCGGCTCTTCGCAGCGAACCTCCTTGCAACTGCTTCTTCGCATCAAAAGTCCCCGGAGGGGATTTAGAAGTGGTACTTGGCTTTTGCGATCTTGGAACAGGATGTACATACAAATGCAAATTATATACAGAAGTATATATACAATCATTTCGAAAAAAACTGCGCTAAGCAGTTGCTTCACCAGAATTTTCCCGAAGTAGTTCTACTTCGGCAGCTTCTTCCCCAAAGTACTTACTTCGGGAGTAGTGTTCCCCGAAGTAGATTTACTTCGGCACTTTGTTCTTCGAAGTAGCTACTTCGGATGTTTTTCCGTCGAAGCTCCTCCCGAAGCTTATAAATCGCCGAAGTTTATTTGCCGAAGCATTTCTTTTGACGCGATTTATTTTCCGAAGTTGCATTTTTTTTTTTTTTTTTTTTTTTTTTTAAAGAGAAATCGTGTTTTACCTTAGCGGTGAAAAGTCTTCAGATGAAGACCATTGACAGAGATCGGCAAGACTTGGCCATCTGCATCTTTGAGGATGAATGAATTGGCCGAGTTCACCTTCATAATTTTGAACGGCCCATCCCAAAAGGCGTCCATCTTGTCGTGATTCCCAGGCTTGGCCTTCCAGGAGTCCCACTTCCATACCAGATCTCCCACTTTGAATGTGCGATCAGATGACTTCTTCTTGAACCAATCTTGGGTGACCTGAGCATGCTTAGCGAAGTTCTGGTAGGCTTCTTCGTGATCTTCCTCTAGTTGCAACAGCCGAGCTAATCTGTTTTCCATCGGACTAACTCCATCTTCTGCTTCTAACAGCTGTAGTGCAGGGATCTCCACATGAATGGGTAAGATGGCCTCCTTGCCGTAAACCAGGGCGTAAGGTGAAGTCTTGATTGACTTCTTGACAGAAATTCGATCGGCCCACAAAGCCCGATCTAGAAGGAGATGCCAAGTCCTTTTGTTTGTCTCTATGAGCTTTCTTAGCATCCTCAACAGAGTCTTATTGGTGGATTCTGCCAAGCCGTTGCCTTGTGGATAATAATTGGAGGATACTTTATGATATATCCCATATCTGTAGAGGAATTCATTGATTTTAGCGCCTGTGAAGCCAGGGCCATTGTCCGTGATGATAGATTCGGGAATGCCGAACCTGGTGACTAAACTTTCTAGAAATGCAATTACAGTTTCTTGATCTGCATGCTTTGTAGGAATTGCTTCGGCCCACCTGGTGAAGTAGTCCATTGCAGTCAGGATGAACTTATGTCCCATAGAGGAGTTCGGTGATACGGCCCCTATGAAATCTAGCCCCCATTGTTGAAAGGGTGCCTCTACTTGTATCGAACGAAGGGGCATTGCAGCATTTTTGTTTCGGTCGATGAACCTTTGACACTGCTCGCATTTGCGACAAACTACGAAGGCATCGACAAAGAGTGTGGGCCAATAATAACCCACCCTGATGATCTTTAATGCCATTGTTCTTCCTGTGAAGTGACCTCCCGATAGTCCTGAATGGAATTCTCCCAGGACTCTCCTTTTATCATCATCTTTGATGCACTTGAGAAGGACACCATCAATATTCCTAAAAAATAGGCCTTCGGGGCACAGAGTGTATCTGGAGGACCGCATCCTAAAATGTCTTCGCTGTGATGCATTTAGATGCGAAGGACACTTGTCGGTGTTGAAATAGCTGATTATCTCACTAACCCAATCCTTCTCGTCTTCTTCCTGGTTAGCGAAGCACTCTTCGACTGGTAAGTCATCCCTCCGAGATTCTGTCACTTCGGCCACTGCGCTCTTTGCCAATTCTTGACACAATGCACGGCCATGAACCAATTTTGTGGGCTTGATCTCAATGTCAAACTCCTGTATCTTGTTCACCCAACCAGCTCTTTTGCTTCCCAATTCTCCTTGGATGATGAAATTGCGCACATCGGGGTGAATGACAAAAACTGTGACTCGACTTTGGGAGATGAACTGCTTGAACTTCCTCAGTGATTTCATTACTGCATGCACCTGACGTTCTATGAAATTATATCTTTCTTCATGGGGATTGATCACCTGACTCAGAAACGCGATGGGACGCTCTTCGCCATCTTCCCCCTTTTGTGTCAGGACAACAACATAGCTCTCGGGCTCTCCTATGGCATACATGATAAAATCCCGACTGTAGTCAGGGTTGATTAGGACTGGCGCCTGAGCGATTCGAGCCTTAATCTCTTTGAATGCTTCCTTTCTTTCTTCCATCCAGCTGAATTCGATGCCCTTCTTAAGGAGTTGAGACATTGGTTTGATGACCTGGGCGAAGTCAGGGACAAACTTTCTCATGAAGTTGATCTGGCCGAAGAAATATTGAAGCCCTTTCTTGTCTGCTGGGAGTGGGAGCTTCATTAGAGCCTCGGCTCTGTCAGGATCTACAACAAGGCCCTTTTTTGATATCGCATGTCCCAACAATTTTCCTTCGTTGACTACGAATATAGACTTCTTTGGATTGATTGAGATGCCAAATTCTTGGCACTTTTCAAAAATTTGTTGTAGATGTAGTGGATGATCCTCCCTTCTTTGGGAGAAAATGGTCATGTCATCCAGATAGATGACGATAACCTTATTTAGAAGCTCACCAAAAGCAAGATCCATCGCCCTCTGGAAAGTGGCACCAGCATTCGAAAGACCAAATGGCATTCGTTGGTAAGCAAATGTCCCCCACTTGGTAGTAAATGTTGTTTTATGCTGGTCTTCGTCCCTGACCCAGATTTGATTATATCCAGAAAAACCATCGAGCAGAGAGAAGCGTTGAGCTCCAGCCACCGAGTGCAAGATCTGATCAATTTGTGGGAGAGGATAGTGGTCTTTGAGAGAAGCCTGATTCAGGTTGCGAAAGTCCACGCATAACCGTATATCTCCGTTCTTTTTTCTGACGGGGACTAGATTCGCTACCCAAGAAGAATGCTTGATGGGATATATTATCTTTGCCTCGAGCATTTTTAGAAGTTCGGCCTTCATCAGGACCTCGATCTTCGGGTTAACAGGCCTTTGCTTTTGTCGAAAAGGTTTGACCCCCTCCTGTAGTTCGATTGTGTGTTGAACCAACTTCCGATTGTATCCTCTGAGATCTTGATAGGACCAAGCAATTATGTCAAAAAAAAATTTGCATAAATTTTGTATCTGTTCTATCTCTTCTAAAGTGCAGTCGGTTTCGACCTTTATTGCTTTTCCAGGTTCAAGCTCTAAATCCTGATACTGCTTTTCATTGACTTTGATCATGTGAGAGAGTGCTCGATCATTCTGATCAAAGAGGCTTTCAAGAGTGACCAGTCCCTTGGGAACGCAGTTGTTCTTCAATTGAACCAGCCCTTCATACTCTTCTTCATCAGAGCTTCTGTCTTCGACTGTGGCGGCTTCTTGGATCATGAAATTTACAATCTGCTCATCGTTGTCGAAGACTTGCCAATGCAGATCTTTGTCTGGGACAGAGGGTCTATAGATCATCCTCACAGCTTTGGGCTTGTACACCATGTCTTCTGCTAGAGAGTACTTGGCTGCGATGGATGCCAGAACATCGGCATGTCGGTTCTTTTCTCTCGAAATAGACTACAGATTGAGAGACTCGAAC
Source organism: Wollemia nobilis (assembly GCA_028583015.1). Lineage (NCBI taxonomy): Eukaryota > Viridiplantae > Streptophyta > Pinopsida > Araucariales > Araucariaceae > Wollemia > Wollemia nobilis. Next base: position 642,099 of record JAQPPZ010002189.1, on the reverse strand, counting down.
TGGTCAAACAGGTCCCATACCCTATTGCGGTATGACTTTAGATAATGTTTCTTTGAGGTACACCTGTTTGTGACCTGGTTGCATACCAGTTCAGAATCTTCAAAGATTTGGAGATGCTTTATGCCTAACTTGTCAGCTTTCTTGAGTCCTAGGCATAATGCTTCGTATTCCACTGCATTGTTAGTGCAGCTCCATGTCAACCGGTAGCAATACTCTTTTTGCTCTCCGGATGGCGAAACTAGAAGAATCCCTGCCCCAACACCGTTTTTACATCGGGCGTCGTCGAAGAACAACTTCCATAGTCCTTCTTGGGCACTTGTTCTGTTCTTTGTTTGGGTGTGTTTTTTAGGCTTGGCGATTGCATAACACCCTATCTCGGTCTCCACCATGGCGTTAAAGTCTACCAATGAGAACTCATCTTCATAACTTAGTTGCGCAAGAGATTCCTCGACCAGGTCTACTTGCTCTATTTCCTCCACTACTGCATTCACTGGTTCGTTGCTTTCTTCCTCGGACATCTTCTGCACAAGAAAGGAAGAAGGTTTTTCATTGTAGATCTTCACCTTCTTTCCTTTGAATGGAATCTCCAGATGAGAGTAATCCATAGATAGATATCCACCCGGTTTTGCCATGAATTCCCTTGACAAGCACATACTAAAATATGGCTCCAAGTCGACTACAACTACCTCTTGTATGACTGTGATCTGAGGCATCTTATGTAGTCGGATAGGAATGTCCTTGATCACCCCTACAGTCTTCACTGGAGTACCATCCAATTGGAGTACACCTTGGCTGCTTCGCGTATATTCCATCCCTATTTCTTCGTAGACTGCTCTTGGCATGACTGTTGTAGCGGCCCCAGAGTCGATCATGCAGTTATGTACAATATACCCTTCCATTTGTAGGGATAGGTAGAACGGAGGTGGTCTATTCTTTCCCATGATAGATGTGGATAGGGTCTGCACAAGAGCAAGTGGTGCCGCCTTTTTTGCTTTAATTGTCTTCAATGATTCTTGCAGCAAGTCCACTTGTCCAGGTAGTTGCAGTGCATCGTACAAGCTGATCTTGGTTGGGATCTTCTTCAACTCCTCTACAATGTTGTACGCCAGGGATTTGAGCACTTCAGGTTCCTTTCTGGGCTCGTATCTAGTGCGATACTGCTCTGTAGCTTCAACTCTTTGCCGCTTGGTCAGTGAAGGAAACTTGAGCTTTTCCTTAGCCTGCTCCTTAGTTTCTGCCTGAGGTGATTCGACAGAGGCCTTTTGAGCCTTTTCTTTGACTGGTGCAGGCGGAGGAGCTTCGTTCGGAGCCGAAGAGGATGATTGTCCTTTCTCGGGTCGAACTTGCACTTTTAAGGGAGCCATCTGAGTAGCATCTACTTCTATTGCCTTCTTTCCTCCTCTGGTAAGTACTGCAACCGGCTCCTCCTCGCCAATGGTCAGGTTTTGACTCATCTGCCTAATGACGTTGACTTGACCGTTATGACTACTATTTGCCAGCGTTTGTACATAGTGTTGGTGCAGCGTGCAGGTATTCTCTTCATGCGGATCATTGCACGTAGAGCACCAATATACATAATCGAAAGTGCTCGGAGCTTCATCAATCGCAGCATTTCTCGTCGAAGCCTTCCCTTGTTGGACTGCTTGGTCTTTGGTAAGCGCAGGCGTAGGATAAGATCTTCTCGGTAGGAACTCTTGTTGCGCTTGCTTCTTCTTCACAATGGTCATGTCATTTGACAACATCTGAACTGTAGAGTTCAGAGACTGCATCTCCTGCAGAATTTTAGTTTGTATATCATCGACTTTCGAAACGAGTGGCAATGAAGCCATCGTCGGTATTGGAGGCAGGGTGGGGTGTTGAGGTGGTGTTGGTAGTACAGGAAATGCCGAAGTGACAGTGGGCTATGGAGTTGAAAATGTAGGGAAATGAATTTGTGGAGCAGTGATTTGAGACACGATAGGATTCGGGTTCCAAGATGAAATCGGGAGTGCAGGGGTAGTAGATATTTGTGAAGCGGCTACGCTTGCATACTAGAATTGAAGGAATTCAGGAAGTATGGGTGTCGACATCCTTTGGGGAAGCTTGCCTATGGCTATCAAATCCATTTTTGCCCTCTTGGCTAACTCATATAACTCGGGAAAAGTATTAACGTTAGAATATCTTACCATGAGACTGATATCGGGATTGAAAGCTCGAAGGAAATAGAGTGTTGCAGCTTCGTCGGTTGGCCGAAGTCCAACTGGCACTCTCTGCCAGGTTCGAGCGAACCTAACATTGAAATCTATGATTTCTTCTTGTGGATGCCTCTTGATCGAAGTGAACTGATGCAGAAGAGAGGTAGGATCGAAAGACTCATTGAAGTTTCCCATCATTTGCCCAGCTAATTGATCCCATCCCGTAATACTACCGGGTGGTAGAGATCTATACCAGTAGAGGAGTTTTCCCCTAAGGGAAAGGACCAGAAGCTTTACCATAATTTGCTCTTCTATAATGTCATGGATCACCGCCAGAGATATTATGTCCTGGATATGCTCCAGAGCAGTCTTCCCAGTTCCATCGAACGTTGGGATCTTCTTTATAGTAGCATGCGGCACTTGCCCTTGTCCCGCTAGATTCAGTGGTGACAAAGAATCCCATGCTGGGCACAACCTGGGCGGAAGTGGCTGCTGCATTTGCTGTTGTTGTTGTTGTTGTTGTTGTGCCATACTTGCTCCTAGATTTTGAGAAACAGGAATTCTCGAAGCTCCCCCTTGATTGCTAGTAGGACAACTAACAGGAATGGAGGGACTAGGATGCTTCGGTGAGTTGGGAGGATTGGGAGGAAAACTAGATGTTGTACTATCAAAAGTTAGGCCTTGTTCGCCAACAGTTGCCTCTTGCGAGGACGTTCCACGTAACAATGATTCGGGGGTGACCAACCTTGATTGCTCCCCAAAGGCGTCAATATCTAGCTCAAAGAACTCGGTTTCCTCTCCTCTATTCTTAACTCTCCATCTCGTTTGCATGAAGGCACAGACTTTCGGTACTGGTCTTTACGACTTAAATATTCTTGGGTAAACAGAGTCGCCAGATGCTAAGAGTCTTTCAGTAATGAGGGCATCGGTCCTCACTACCACTAATCAGGTGAGACTGATCGGGTCACACCGGGAACTTGTTAGAGCTATTGGCCCCGGTGAAGACGGGTTTAAGATTTGCGCTTTAAAATATGGGACTTCGGTCCCATCGGGCGTGCCAAAACTGTTGGTCATCAAATCTGCCTAGGAAAGGATTTAGATGAGTGTATGCGCCCTAGACCCGGACCAACATTGAAAGGCCGAGGGGAAGGGATGCCCTTCGTGCCAATCTCTGGAGAAAGGCCGGCTCCTATACTAATCTACTTGGGTGTTTGAAGATAAGAGTGCAGGAAAGAGATAAAAGGTGGGTGGAGAAAAAGGGTTAAGGGAAGAGAGATCGGTGATTTAAGGTGGGGAAGAACAGGAAGCACGATCACTAACAGACAACTCGAATGGAAGCAAAGAACACCAAGAATAAATGAAAGAAACGTAATATCAACCTTCCTATGTATCCTCCAGGCGAGTTTTAGGGTACAGTCCCCGATTGCACACCGAACGTAGGGTTCAGCTTTCTCAGTATGCAAACGAAGAGAGACAAAAGAATCAAGCATAGAAGGCAGCATAAAAGAAAACCAATATTACGCTTTTCCACTCCTATGTATCCTTCAAAACGAGTTTCAGGGTACAGTCCCCGATCGCACACCGGACGCAAGGTTCAACTTTCTCAGTATGCAAACGAAGACAGACAAAAGAATCAAGCAAAGAAGGTAGCATAAAAGAGAGAAATCGAGCCCAAAGCTCTTTAGTATTAATCGTAGGACATCAAGTTACAGTAGCTTTCTAGCAGATAGTTCCCCCCCATTTTACATTATAATGCCTGGGTTTTTATAGAGGACCCGAGCCTCTGAGTCATAATTACACAACAATGAGAAGTACGCCCTCGAGCCCTGAGAATTTGGCTCCCCGAGACTCTCGTGATCGAGCTCTCAAATCCGTTACCAAAACTGGCAACTATGACCGGGTCAACCATGGAAAGATGCATTGATGAGCCGTCTGGACGTCCTTGGTCTCTGGGTGCGGTGCTCGAGTGGCTGCCATGCTCGTCGGGCTCTTCATCATGGCCTGATACTTCATTTTCGATTGCCAAAAATGAGCAACGAGCTTACCGGGCACGAAAAATTGCATTTATGAGGCACTTGATCACCTCGGGAAAATACCCGGCTTGGAATGCGTGCCCTTGAAGCGCTTCGCTAAGTCTTTATCCACAACTTCACTTCGCAATGGTTCTGAGCCGAAGCAATAACTTCTCCTTGGTTTGTACTTCACAAAATTAAGCTTCGCAAAACTGCTTCGGGGGTGGGAAGTGCCGAAGCATATTTACTTCGCAAAATGGGCCTCTTTGTCTTTGCCGCTTTGCTGACAAAATCGCTTCGCTGATGGCTTGGAGAAATGCTTCGCTGTGATCTTCTTTCAAAACTGTGGTTCGGGAGGTTTCGGCCGAAGCAATTGTCTTCAAAGATGTTGCATTCTCCATGACTTGTTACTTCGGGTAGAAGTACTTCGCACGGAAGCTAGCCGAAGCAAATGCTTCGCAATGACTTTCGACGAAGTAAAAATGATTCGCTGATGGAGGGGCCCGAAGTGGGTGCTTCGACAACTTTTCTGGCGAAGTATTTGCTGAAAATGCTTCGGGTGCGAAGTAGTTTCATTCTCCTTCCTTTGTATTTTACTTCGGCAACCCGCTTCGCAGGAAACTCGCCCGAAGTATTTGCTGAAATGCTTCGGGTGCGAAGTAGTTTCTTGCCTTGGATTCTTCGTATTTTACTTCGACAACGTCGCTGGAAACTCGCTCCGAAGTAGTTGCTGGGAAATGCTTCGGGTGCGAAGTAGTTTCTTGCCTTAGCCAGTTTAGACCATGGTCTGGACCTTCCTTTTTCGATGGAGTTGTTCTTTTGGATGCCGCTTCGCTCAACTTTTGCCCGAAGTAAATATTTGAAGCACTTTGGGCCCGAAGTTCTTTTTATCGCTACCCTTGTAATTTACTTCGGTAATACTACTTCGCAAGAAACTCTACCCGAAGCAGTGTTGAAAATGCTTCGGGTGCGAAGCTCTTCTCATTCTCTTTCGACGAAGCTCTTTCCTCTAGCTTGTTTGAGTGAAGCTCTTTCTTTTCTACTTTATATACAAAGGGGTGGCATTGAAAGCCAAAATTGCTGCAACTTTCAAAATAAAAAGACAACAAAGAAAAAACTTTACAAGATGCGGTACAAAATTTGATTTTCTTTTCTACCCCTTGAGAAATGTGACAAAATTGTCAACAGTACCTTCCTCACCCCTGATATGAGAGGCAAAAATTAGATGTTGAGTCTCCAAAATCTTCTGCTGCAACACAACACAAAGCATTAATGTCAAAAATATTGCATTATTCAAAAAACAATTTGTACAAAGAAAAACAAAAGAGATTCAAAGACACTTACCTTGGAAAAGTGCACGCCTTCTCCCGCACTCGCCCCCTCTACCGCCATAGCTTTCACAGCTTACCAACCATTCAATTCACTCCACTGCTTTAGACGTCGCTTCCAAAATTAACGGATGCATAAATGAGCTTGATTTCCCTCTACAGGTCTTTTATAGCTATTTCAAGCGCACTAAAACACCCATGGGTGCTTCTTGGCACATTAAGGCACCTCCATGCATTTGGGAAAGAGCCAAACTCTGGCGGGCATTTACGTATGCAATAAGCGCCCATTGGTGTTTGTTGTCAACATTGAAAAAAAGAACAAACTGATCCAAAAAGGTAGCTTACCTCCACCAAGTCATTACAAATTGCATCGATACATAAATTTCATCATAATATCATGTTTTTTGAAAACCAAAATTGATTTGGAATCATAATTTTTGCTTGCAATCAAAAGTTGTAAAAATCACATTACAAGTTACAAAACACTCCAAAACGCTCCAAATTTTCATAAAACGACCATTTTCATTCTCGTCCTCAATTCCATCATTGCACTCATTAACACATCATATTCCAATCATCACATTCATACATTTTCCAATTCCACAAATTCCAAGTGAAACTCGTATCTAGTGGTCTTTCTATCTCCTTAGTAATTGCAACGATTTGCATCCATGCAATTTGGTAAGATGAATAAATCACCATAAGGACACTTGGCCATCTTCATCATCTAATATCTCATTAATCGAAAAACAAAATCAATTTTGGTACTTCATCGTTCAAGTGAAACTATTCCAAGACCAATTTGCTCTCTAGTTGTCATTGATGGCCTAGTTCATGGGGCTTAAAACATGGACACAATTATAACTCATCATTCCTTTTCATGAAATTCATCATAGCAACTGGCATTAGATAGGGTGATTGGTTTCGACTGTAGGAATTATCTGACAGTCACTAGCTGGCCCTCCGAAGTTGACTCTTTTTTATTACATTTTCATCATATTGCATATCAATGATGTCGAAAGGCAAATTCTTCAACAACATATCATCTATGTTTATTTTGCTTTATTCATTTATTTAAGTTTATTGGTTGGTGTTGTTCGATTTTGCATATACACTTATTTTTGGAATATGAGCCTTGAATAGAGGCCATTTGTTGCTCCAATTATGAGGTTAAATATTGAAGTTCAGAATAAATGGGATTAGATGGTACATGTGGTATGTGCGATGGAATAATAAGACCTTGATAATTGATGTAAGAATAAGTTTGAGATGTTAGGTCATATGATACCGATGATGGCATTATATGGTTCATCCCAAGTGATTTGTACTAAAAGGATTAATAGATGTAGGATGAGTGGTGGAAGGAATAGAGCTTTAAGAAAAATTAATATTTGTGCTAATGGGATTAAAAGAAGTGTTGATGAAAGTATGGGAGATTGAAGCACTGGGAGGTGCAGCCAAGTTAAGGATGCAATTAATTATTGCTTGTCAAGATGTGGAACAACCTATGTTGACCCTTAATAATTCCTCAAGAGGAGAGAAATATGGATGGTATCATGAGGATGATGGGATATATTGTGTCCTAACACTCTTGGAGGTAGTGATTATAGGAGCAATAGAATCAATTTTCAATGCATTAAGGTTTGTGTTTGCTTGATTAGAATATGAGGAATTAGGGTTAAGTTTCAAGGGATGATCCATGAGGGAGTCCTTCCCTAAAGAATTTCTTTGCTTATTTTTGTCATCTCTAGGGATGACAGGGACAACATCCTTATGCTCTTGCAAAGAGGGTACCACATGGTCAAAGGGCCTAAGGATTAATATATTTTTTCCATCATGCAAGGAGATTATAAAATCCAAGGGTGTAGCACCCTCATCTTCCCTCCAAATTTAAGGTTATTAAGGGTGGAAATATCTTCATGATATTCTACTAGATGTTTATGATGAATGTCCAATTGATGGACTACCTTATAAGTCATGTAGTATCTTTCGAACACTAGAAATATTTAAAAGGGGAAGAGGATTAATTTCATTAAGTTTTTAAGGTTTATAAATATTATTAAATAGAAAAGAGAAGAATGTTTTCCAATCATTTTGGTAGAAGATAAGGAGATCTAATTAATTAAGTTTTTTTTTTAGAAGTGATTAAGAAGAAGATGGATTTTTAACTCCTTATATCTACTTCTCTTGATATTTTGATCTAATCGATATACCTTAGGAGGCCTTCTTATATACCAAAATATTTCTATATACTTGCCCTTTCTATATACTCATCAATACATTGAAGAAGCTAGTCCTCTCTATGTATGTAGTCATACATAAGAGAGAGATTAAGGTATGTGAAAGAGAAATGATACACGGAAGTGACCTCCCTAAGTAAGTGACCCAAGTTAGGTACATAAGACGTAATAAGAACCCTCCTTATGACTCCCACTAGTCCACCTCTATATACTCCTTAGGAGGCTTAAAGTATGTGTGAGACCCTATGTGGGAGGTTGGTATCCTAGTGGTATCTCAGACTCACTATATACGCAATTTAGCCTCAAGATTCATATGTTGGTTGTTTAAAGGATTGTATACAACCCTCAATAGAACTAGCAATTAGCTATATTCTTATCTTTATTAACTTAAGCTAAACTACATAAACAAATAATTTAAATGATCTTGCTTGAGAGTATAGTTTATTTTATCTTGGTTGCGCTAGGGTTTAAGTTCAAGGAATCCTGGAGACTCATGAAGGTGTTCATGTCAGGTTTACCAAAATGTGAGGTTGGTAAAATACCTACCTTCCTTAAATATGTACAAGGTACAAGTATATATGTATGAATCATAATGTTATGTTTTATGAGTAAATTAACAAACACCTACATTTGACACCTAGAATCCTTGATCTAAAACCTTATATACCTAACATTCGATAAAATGCAAAAAAATAAGTACAAAAAAACAAAGGTGCACATAGATATAGGTGCAAAGAGAACAATGCCTAAAATATTTTCAATTTGAAAACAATATTATCTTATTGAGATGAGTGATGGCGAGTGAAATTCTGAATTTCGATTATGCGATGGGAGGGAAGTAGAAAGGTGGGAGTAAGCCACAAGGAGGTGGATCGTGAGCGTGCACCAATAACACCAGCGATGAAAGCACCGGCCAAGGGACAGGAACCAAAACAATAGGCAGAAATAATCTAGGAGCATCGAACGATGAGAATGGAGCTCATGGGGGAAAGACCCATCGGACAAAACAAAGGTGGGCGTTAGAAAAACCATGTCGAGAACATTTGCAGAAGCACTCACGGGGAAGCCTAAACCTGTGCCTATGGCACCACACACCTTCATCACTCAGGGATGCGATGTTTTCTATCTGAAAGAAGTAATGGAAGACTATGCTACCCTAGACTCCTTTTCCCTCGTAGGGAAATTTGTAGGAGGAAGACCCGACATGGATTCGCTCCGTCGATGGGTGGTGACAAAGTGGAAAACTAGGGGTTGTCTGGAATTGCTAGCTATGTCCAAAGGGTTTTTCATGATACGCCTCAACATGTAGGAAGATGCAGATCATATTTTATCATGGGGTCCATGGTTCTTCAGAAGGAGAAGTCTCTTCCTCCACAAATGGGGAGCGAACTTCGACCCGAAGTCACAAAACATCAACTACGCTCCCATATGGGTTTGGCTCCCAAATCTACCTACACACTTCTTCCATGAGGATGTGTTGCAAGGGATAGCTCGAGCGATTGGGGAACTCATGACTATCGATCCGACAACCCATGCTCGATCACGATTAACGTAGGCTCGCATATGTGTTAATGTCAATCTAGAGACCCAGCTCCTGGATCATGTTAACCTGATTTATGGGTCTTTTCATCGAAGCCAACCACTAGAGTACGAAAACAAACCCGCATTCTGCATCGAATGCCATTCACAAGGGCATCTCCCCACCCAGTGCTCGAATCTAAAAAGTGCACAGACTGAAGCTCAGATGTCGCTCCGATCGGCCCTCAAAAACACCCAGAAGATGAAAACCAAAGCAGGTCCAAGCCAAAATTTCAAAGGCAAGCAGCAAGCCCTCGCCCCTCCAGTCGATGACATGAATAAGGCAAGTAGTATGTTTACCTTATCCAATAAGTTTAGTTTACTCAGTAATTCTGGTCGTAATGCAAAAAACTTTGATGAGGAGCTCCTTTGCAAGGAAGCCCCTACCCCAAACCAATCAAACCAACCCCTTCCAAAGGCAAATATCCCCCAAAAAACCCATCCCCCACCCCCACCCCCACCCCCATGCCCTAATTCCTCGATGCTCTCTGGCCCTGAGTTCCAGAGCCCCCCCTAATCCCTTACAGTCACCAAAACCCCAGCCTAGGTCTCCCCCATCCAATGAGATTGGGTCACCCCACTCCCCATATGATTTTCACGATGCCAAAATTGATAGTGGTGAATTCTCTTACGAATCCCCAAAAGCATGGAGCCCTAAATAGACCCGCAGCTTCAAAAGGTCCCAAATTGATGTGGGAGGTGATAAAAAAAGGGTAGGCCCTTCGGGGCTGACCTAAGGAGTAGAGATACCATAGAGGACATTGCCAATGGTACTCAACAAACCCTATTCCAAGAAATGGGAATGCCCATCAGGGAAGAAACTAAGAGATCCAAACCCCCTGCACAACAAGGCAAAGGGGGCAAAAAACCCTCCAAAAGTTCCAAATGAGAATCCTCTCCTAGAATGCGAGAGGGTTAAATGGGGTAGCCAAACAAAGATTGGTTGTTGCTATGCGGAAGGAATCAAATCCCACTATTTTTCTTATTCAAGAAACCAAATTAGGTGAGCACTGGTCACCTAAAGTTGCCAAGGCTATCTGGAGAAAATGTGAGTTTGCCTTTACCCCTACTTCTGGTACCTCAGGCGGACTCCTCTATCTCTGGAACCCAGCCAAGGTGGAAGGGAGAGTCATTTCAGGTGAAGGATGCTTGTCCAACATCTACTTCCATGATGCTCACACCCAGCACTCCTGGGTTGTGACGAATGTGTATGCACCTAATAGCCCGTAGGATAGAGTGGCCCTATGGAACAACCTCACCCAGATGAGAGAAGCTTTCAACAACATCCCTTGGATTCTAGCTGGGGACTTCAATACCCCTTTACACCCCTTAGAGAAGAGAGGCGAGATGGTGATAAGCTCTAAATCCATAGATAACATCACCTAGTTTGTAGACACAAATGAACTCATGGATGTCCAGTTGAAAGGATCACAGTTCACCTGGACCAACAGAAGAATGGGCGGAGACCTCATCCAAGAGAGACTTGATCGATTCCTCCTATCTCAGGAAGCACTCCCCCTATTTGGAGATGCAAGCTTGCAGGCACTCCCAAATATTGGGTCTGACCATAGTCCCTTGATCTTTGAAGTTGCTAATCGTTCTCAGTTCAAAACCCCTTTCTATTTTGAGTCAATGTGGACCCAACACCCGGACCTCAAAGATCGAATTGTAGAATGGTGGGGGGAAAGTTTCCCTAGGAATGTAACTAGCCAGCTAACACAAAAATTAAGAGTGGTCAAAGCAAAGTTGAAGGTCTGGAATAGAGAAACCTTCAGAAACATCTTCGAAAATAAATAGAACATAAGGAACATGCTCATTCAGATTGAGAACAGGTTTTAGCAGGGGTAGGGTGATGACAACCTAAGAATCGAGGAGCGGTCCTTGCTGGTGGATTACCACAATACCCTGAGGAAAGAAGAGATTTTTTGGTGCCAAAAATCTAGACAATTGTGGCTTAAGGAAGGAGATTCCAACTCCAAGTTTTTTCACATTTCCACTCTCAGGCATAGAGGAGCAAATAGGATTATAGGACTCTTGAAGCAAGATGGTTCATTCACTTTAGACGTCCATAAGATCCAGGAAGAAGCAATCTATCATTTTGAATCCCTCATTGGTTCCCACTCCTCTCATTCCAGCCATGCTTCAGATTCCCTCCTCGAGAACATCCCCAAAATCATTTTTGAGGCCATGAATGATTTTCTCCTTAGCCCTCTTAACCCTAAGGAAATCCACCAGGCCCTCTTCTCCATGCAGCCAGACAAAGCCCCTGGCCCGGATGGTTTCCCCCGAGATTCTTCCAAACCTATTGGGACATCATTGGCCCCGATCTATGCCAAGCCATTTTGGAAATGCAGCACTCCAATTCCATCCCTAGGGATGTTAATTCCACCTTCCTCACTCTTATTCCCAAAGGGCCCAGTTCCAAGTCCTTGTCTGATTACCATCCCATTAGCCTATGCAATGTCATCTATAAAATCCTGTCCAAAGCCATGGCCAATAGACTCAAAGGCATCCTCCCTTCCATCATTGATCCCTACCAAGGAAGTACTATCAAGGGTAGAAATATTGTTGATGGAGTCATCACCATTCATGAACTCATCCACTCAACCCACAACTCCAACAAATCTACTTTTTTCCTAAAACTGGACATGAATAAAGCCTTCGACAGAGTCGACAGGGCCTTCCTAGCCAAAGTCCTCCTAAAGTTTGGTTTTCATGAAACCTGGGTTGAGCTAATCTCGCAATGCATCTCCTCATCATGGTTTTCAGTTCTTGTCAATGGCTCGATGGTAGGATATTTCCCCAACACTAGAGGGTTGAGACAAGGGGACCCCCTCTCTCCTATCCTCTTCATCATCTTGGCCAAAAGCTTGGGAAGGGCTATCAATGTTGCCTGCTCAAGAGGACTAATTTTTGGCATTAAGGCTGCGACCAATCTCAAGCCGTCAACCCATCAACAGTTTGTGGATGATACCTTGCTGGCTACTGCAACATCTATTTCTGAAGCCAAGATCATCAAATATATCCTCAATCTCTATGAGGAAGTTGTAGGGCAATGTATCAACTTCACCAAGAGCAAACTTTATTTCATCAACACCCCACTAAAATGGTAAACCAAGATTGCAAACATCCTGGGCTGCACCATTGTTGTTCTCCCAACCACCTATCTTGGACTACCTATGTTTCAAGGGAGACCAACCAAGTCCATGTGGAACAATATCTCTAAAATATTTCATAAGAAACTGGTAGGTTGGAAAGGGGCTCTCCTCTCTCAAGCAGGTAAAGCCACCCTGGTGAAGGTTGTTCTCCAGAGCATCCCGGTATACTTTCTATCTATTTTCAAAATCCTAGTGGTTGTAGCTGAAGCTTTGGAAAAAATTCAAAAGTGCTTCCTTTGGGTAGGGCCAAACAATCAGAAGAAGTTCCACCTTATGGCATGGGACAAAGTTTGCACTCCAAGAGACAAAGGCGGGCTTGGACTCCGTAGGATCAGCCTGATGAATCAGGCCCTCCTAGCCAAATAGGCTTGGAAAGTGGTCACCAATGCAAACTTGGAATGGGTTTCCATCATCAAAAGGAAGTACCTACAACAACACTCCTTCAGGGATGAAGGGACTCCTAGCACTGGGTCCCATTTCTGGTGATCCATTACCCAAACCAAGCACCTTCTCTAGCAAGGAATCAGGTGGCAGCTTGGAGATGGTAAGGACATCGATTTTTGGCATGATCCTTGGGCTAGGGATGAGCCTCTCATCATTGACCCTGACATTGCTGCAATTAAGCATCTCATCGATAGAATATTCGGGCCTAAAGTGGTAGACTTCATCATAACAATCAAGACAGTCGTCGATAGAAATAGCTCCATTTCAGAGTTAGAAATGCGGTCTTAGATAGAGCCAAGCTGGCCCTTCAGGCTATTTTTAGGGCAAAATTTATCCCTAAAACTCAGAGGGTAGATAAGATTTTATGGAAAGGTACCAATGAAGGGCAATTCTCTATGAAATCCACTTTTCTTTTGTTGGAAAAGTCCCAAAAAAAACCAACACCATGATCAACCCTGCCACAGCTAGAACCATATGGCTCAAGCATCTCATCCCGAAGGTAGCCCATTTCTGCTGGCTTGCGGTCCACAATAGAATCCTCACCACTGACAATTTGATCAAAAGGGGTATCATTGTCCCCAACAGGTGCTATCTCTACTCTCAGGCATGGGAGTCCACCCAACATATTTTGCTCGAGTGCCCCTTTGCCTTTGATGTGTTTTCCTCCCTGATCAGCAAGTTTTAGGTCAATTGGGTATGGCCCAAGTCTACCCCTAACCTTTTCAATCAGTGGCCCACTATCTTCTAGAATCCCAGGCTCAAGTTCCTTTGGAAAGCCTTGTTGCACCACACAACATGGCAAATTTGGCTCGAGCGTAATAGCCGCATCTTCAGTGACCGTCTTAGAGACCCAAAAGTCATGGCCAATAGAGCTTTAAGCTTCACAATTGAAAATGCTAGCCTTATTCCCTGCCCAAACTCCTCTATGTCAAGGATGGAGTTGTCCTTGCTCAAGACTCTGGGGGTTTCCACGGAATGCTCCAAAGCCCAGATTCCCACTTGCACCAGAAGTAATACCAAGTGGAGTCCTCCCCCCTAGGATGGCTCAAAGTAAATTTTTATGGAGCATCCAAAGGCAATCCTAGGGACGCGAGGGTGGGAGGGGTGATCAGGGACCACGAAGGCAATATCATCAAGGCTTTCACTAAAAATTTAGGGGTTCAGACCAATAACTACGTTGAAGCTCGAGCCCTATGGAGAAGCATCGAGGTTAGCAAGGATTTGACCACCCCTATTATTTTTGAAGGAGATTCGCTAAATGTGGTTAACCACATTAAGAACAACAATAGTGGAGGTTGGAACATCCAAAGCATCATTCAATATTGTCAAACTTCCCTCAGACAATGCTCCCACAACACAATCCAACATGTGTTCAGGGAGGCAAACAAGGTGGCAGATCTGTTGGCTAACAAAGCAGCCAATCATGTCAACCTGATCATCTGGGAATATTTCTTCCCCTAAGACATCGTCAATGCTACCAATTATGATGCGGAACAAATTTTCAATTAGCAGTTGGTGTTGCGCAAAAGGCGTAAGCTTAACGCCAAAGGTGTTTTTCAACATCAAGGAAGTTTATGTTTTAACTCCTTTCATCATTTCCCAAAGTGCCATTGGTATGGTGTATCTTGTGGACTCCCCTGATCGTGTCAATATTGCTAGTCTCTCCTATTGGCCTCCATCCCCTCATGTTTTTGCCTCTTCACCTTTACTCTCTCTCATTCCTTGTTGTCTGCTCACCCCCCCCACTCTCCTTCCCCTTCTGCACCATCCACTGCCTGCCTCATTCGCCTAATTCCTTTCCTTTTTGGCATCCTATGTCCCAGCACCCTTCCCTTGCCTTCATATGTTTTTAAGGCTGGCCTCCTCTCGTGTTGTTCCCATTTTTATTTCAGTGTTAGGCCTCCACTTGGTTGTCCCTCTAGTCCTAGGCTTTGGCTTTCTAGCCTTTAGCCAAACCATCCTATGTGTTTTCGTCGGTGGACCCATAACCAGTTTGGCAGAGGCCACTACAATAGCTCTATTGTTCTAAGGGTTTCTGGCATGATGGCTATCATTGAACCCTTGCAACTCTAGCTTGATTTTGTGACCGAAGCATTGATCGGTCCTAAGGGGCTCATACCCTTTTTTAAGCTCTTCAGTGACGTCGACGATCAAGTGACCAATGACTTCGTCAGCTCTTGGGATAATGGTGTGATGCAGGTCCGTGGGCTTCATTTTGAGGTAAGTGTTCACCTTATTGCTAAAATTTTTGGTTTAGCTCCCAAAGGAAGGTCTGTCATAAGGGATAAGCACAATTTCAAGGACAAAACCGAGCACTTCCCGGATAAAGGGAAGGACCTGGTTTGGGAGAAGGGGGGTGTGGTCTGTGAAGAACACAAGCTTATACTAAGAGGGGGGTGAACAATATATGACCACTTTTTACTTTTCTTTCCAATAAATATTATGCAATGTAAAGATAGAAATATAAACAATAGTAACCAAATCAATGCACAAATCATCACACACAATAGAGACACCACAATTTACGTGGTTCACCCAATGTGGGCTACTCCACGGAGAAAATATTTCACTAAAATTTTCTTGATCAATCTCTTGGGAATCCTTTCCCTATTACAATGTTTATGGACCTCTATTCAAAGGAGATGTTGATCCCCTAAATCAAGTTCGTGGATCTCTATCCATAGGAGAACTCCTTCTACTCTACTCTGGTTGGTGATCCTCTAGAAGACTACTGCCTCCACTGCATTGGCTTGTGGATATCTCTCCACTAAAGACTCTTGTCCCCACTCATAATACCTGTCCTCACTGCCCTAACTGATGGATCTCTATCCACTAGAGACCACTATCCTTTCTTCTCTGTCACCTCCAAAGCTCTGTCTCAAATATGCACTAAACACAGTGCTTCGATCTAGCATAAATCTTCTCAATCTCTATCTCTGGTATGGCACAAACCTGTTGTCAAATCTGTACCAAACTCTGCTCCACAAGTCTACTCAAAACTTGCTCAAATATTCTTAACAAGTCCACTCAGAACTTGCTCAATCTGCTCAACAAGTCCACTCAAAACTTGCTCAATCTGCTCAACAAGTCCACTCAGAACTTGCTCAAATATGCTCAACAAGTCCACTTAGAACTTGCTCAATCTGCTCAACAAGTCCACTTAGAACTTGCTCAAATCTGCTCAACAAGTCCACTCAAAATTTGCTCAAATCTGCTCAACAAGTCCACTTAGAACTTGTCCAATTTGCTCAATAAGTCCTCTCAAGAACTTATCCAAATCTGCTCTCAATCTGCATTGTAATCTTCCACAAAAGCTTACTCAAATTTGTCCATAAGTCCTCTCAAAGCCTTGCCTCAAATATTCTTAACAAGTCCACACTAGAATTTGTCCAATCTCATAGAAAAATAAAGAGAATTGTTAGAGACCCAATATGTTCTATACTCAATGCCCAATCACTTTCTCAACTCAAATAAGAATATAGAATAGTTTGTTTTATGGAACTTGAACAATCACTTCACACACTCAGTTGACTAGGTTCAACAAACTCTACTCAACCAATCACTCAAAGAAACAACCCTTGCTCACAAACCCTAGTCCAAGCATGTAAACATCAACTCAAAATGTTTCCAAGAATGCTCAACAAGTCACTTTAACAACAATGCTCATAAAACAATCTTCACATAGCAATGATACTCATGTTCTTTCCAAACCCTAGTTCAAGTTATTTTCTCAATAACTCACTTCAATAATAATGCTCATAAAACAAGGTTTTAACCACACTTCTTTATTCCAGAAAACCTTGTAGAAATCACTCAAACACACTTAAAAGGAAACCCTAATCAAGTCCTTTTCACTCCAAACTTATTTTCCAGAAAACAACCAATCAACTTAAACTTAGAAAAAATATGCCCATACCTTTTTCTTGATAAATATGACCTTCAAGAATCTGCCACAATAACACAATATTCCTTTGCCAATCTCAAGAGGATTAGATGACAATACAATGCATATATTAATTCATGAGTATACCTTATTTCTCCAATCTCAAAATAATATCCAACACCAAACTATTTTGAATATTCACCTCTCAAGCATAAGTCACTTTACTATGTTTTTCAAAACCCAAATCTATTTCTACTTATAACTCCCTAAACTTATTATTGCATTAAATATAATTCTTTTAATAATATAATGCAATTTATCTACTCAGGTGTGGTAGGTGAGTTGGAGAGGAGAGGGCAATCCTCCAAAGGAGGTCCCAGGTCCAAATCTCCACCCTACCAAAAAGCTGAATTGGGTATCCAAAATCCAATTGATAATGTTGGTGCGGGCAAGGTCGGGTGCGACTTTCGGGTGACTTTGACGGTGTAGAACCCCCTGTTCGTGGTTTCTCAGACCAAGGCGGCCCCACAAGGGTTTTTTCACAAAAAAAAAAAAGATAATGCAATTTATCTTTCCCTTTTCTAAGGTAAAAATATTTTACCCACAAGTAAATCTTTTCACCTCAATACTTTATAATAAATACTCCCTTTTAATTTAGGTATTCATCAAATTAATTACAACCTTATTTCTCCTTTATTCAACCTTAGCCTAAATTAAAATTAAAGATCACAAAAATGTTACCAGTTTTATTAACATCTGAAGCGCTTCTTCTTCCAAGCACCTTCCACTTGGTTGTCACCACCATGGAGTTGTGTTATCCCTTGGAGCCTCCACTCCTTATGCCTTCTCCTACTTTAGGCCATGTCTTGCTACGTTCGATGCCTCAAGCCACACCTTGGCTACGTTTGCTGCCTTGAGCCACACCTTGGCTACGTTCACTGCCTTGCACCATTCCTTGGCTACATATGTTGTCTCTAGCCACACCTTGGCTACGTTCGCTGCCTTACACCACTCCTTGGCTACATTTTCTGTCTCTAGCCACACCTTGGCTATGTTCGCTACCTTGCACCACTCCTTGGCTATGATTATTGTCTCTCACCACACCTTGGCTACGTTCATTGGTGCATAAACAAGATTTTCGTTGCTCTTTCTTCCTTACAAACTTAAACACAATTGCACATTTTTATCATCAAGCAAAAGGATAAATTGAAATACCTCCAAGGCATTAGCTTTTATACTAAATCTCTTCCTCCATGCATGACGTCAACGCTTGATTTATTCTCAACGTCGGCACTCGATTTTCCTTTGAAACTTTATTAATTTATAAAATATTTAAATTCTTTTGAATTTAAATTTTATAAATTAATTCTTTAAACCCTATGGTTTTAAAGAAAAACCTTTTATTTTTTCCATCATTGGTTTTAAAGAAAAACCTTTTAATTTTTGCCACCATTTGTTTTAAATAGAAACCTTTTAATTTATCCCACCATTAGTTTTAAAGAAAAACCTTTTATTTTTGCCACCATTGGTTTTAAATAAAAACCTTTTATTTTTACCATCATTGGTTTTAAAGAAAAACATTTTAACTTATGCTTCCACATAATATTTAAAAATATTATGGAGCCCTTTGCCTTTAACTTTTGCATTGTTCCTTTTGATCTTGAATTTATTAGAAGCTTCTTCCAGAATATCAATGACAACTTTGATAACTTGTTTCTTGACAAATTCTTTGATATTTAATGATGACTTCATTTCTTGACATCAATGACAACTCTAACTTTAATGACTCAAAATGTCCAACAATCTCTCCCTTTGTCATTGATGGCAACCCAAAAACTTTTTACCAAAAACTTGACTTCTTATTTTGAGCTGCTCCCCCTAGGACATTGCTCCCCCTGGTTCAATGCTTTCTTCAAATACCAAGTCTCTCCCCCCCTTTGACATCAATGGAAAAGGGTCACCTTTAGGGATTGGGGATAAGAATGAGCCTCTTAGCTTAGCCCCTCCCCAACCTCCTCTTGAGGTGGTTAATTCTGGGGTGGAAGTATTTCTACTCCCAGAAGGCATTGTTCTTTACCTTTATCATCTTTCCTTCTTATTTGATTATTTTGATTCCTCTGACTATTTCTTTCAGTGTCCATGTCTACATTCATGTTCCTATTTCTGTTCATATCCATGTTCCTATTCCTGTTCCTGTTCCTATTCCTGTTCCTGTTCTTGTTCCTATTCCTGTTCCTGTTCATATTCATATTCCTGTTCCTATTTCTGTTCATATTCATATTCTTGTTCTTGTTCATATTCATGTTCCTATTCCTATTCATGTTCCTGTTCTTATTCACACCTATTTCTGAAATGTTTGTTCTACACCACTTTGTTTTGTGACCATCATTTTTACACTTGTAACACTTAATGTTATTATTTCTTGGAGGTGCAAATTTCATAGGATTTCTTCTAGTGAAGCCATATCTTCTTTTGTCATGAACCCTATAGTTCATTGCCTTATGACCAAACTGATTACATGAGTAGCAATATCCATGGAAAAGATTCATATTTTTGAAATTCCCACTTTCCTGTCTTTCATGTGTCCTGCATTGTGAAGCCATGTGCCCAAATCTGTGATATGAGAAACATCATCCATTGAAATTTCCTTGCCTAGACCCCATTAGTTTCTTAGTCTCTTCTACCCTGTCCTGTTTCCAGTTCCATCTGTTCCTTACTTGTGTATTGTTTCTTTCCTTGTTGAAATTTCTATTTTCCATCTTATCCTTAGAAGTCTCACTCTCTCTTTGATTATTATTTTCTGAAGCTTATTCCTTTTTGGTGCTTGAGCTTGACTCTCCTTTTTCTACTTGTTATTTCCTTTGTTCTTCTTCAGAACTAAGTCCTGTTTTGGTGACAGATGATCTTTGTGCATTGATAATCCTATCAAAAGTCTTTGAATTTTCCTCAAACTTGTGTAGCTTGTCCTTCGAACCTTTTACTTCCATCCTTAGTGAAACTATATCATGCTCTAATATTTTACACTTTAGATATTTTGTCTTTAATTTTTCGGCCATACCTTCAATTTTTCTTGCCTCTTCAACTTTGATTTTGAAGTTGGTGATTTCCTGTAGAAACTTTGCTTTTGCTTTCTCATCTTATTGAGCTTGAACCCTTAATCCTGAGTTATCCATTTTTAATTCTTCAAGAGTAACCATAAGTCTTTCACATTCTTTCTTTTACCTTTGACTATTCAACCATACAATTTTCAAATCTTCTCATCTTTTCAACCTTATCTCTTAAGTCAAAAATATCTTGTATAAGCTTTGTCTTACCTTTCTCATATTCTTGTATTTGAGCCTTCAATTATAAATTCTCTCTTTTCAATTCAACAAGTTCCTTAAGAGTGGCTTCCCCTTTTTCTTTTTTTGAATCTTCCTCTTCTTTCTTTCTTTGATCTTTTATAGGAACATCTTCTTTTTCTTCTATTATTGAAAGTGGAGTTTCTTCTTCATACCTGTTTTGACTGTTCCTATTATCATTTAGATCCATTTCATCTTCACTACTGCTAAACCCATGACAATATCTTGCATCATGACCAAGTTGACCATAAACAAAATATTCTTCACCTTCTTGTGGATAATAAGCTACATGGTGACCTATGTTCCCAAATCTGGTACAAAACTTTATCAACCTGGTTATTTCTCCATTGCTTGATTCATCTCTTGAATATATTTCCATTCTTCCTCCCAAAACAAAAATATCAAATTCATCTTATTTTTGTTTCATGACCATGTGTGTTCTTTTCTTCTTGTATCTCATGGTTCTGCCTTTGCCTTTCTTTGCCATTTGTGTTCTTGTAAGATTTTCCTTCAAGTTGTTAAACCTTTTCCAAAGGAACCAGCTCTAATACCAATTGAAGAACATAAGCTTATACTAAGAGGGGGTGAAAAGTATAAGACCATTTTTTCCTTTTCTTTCCAATCAATATTATGTAATGTAAAGATAGCAATATCAACAGCAATAACTAAAGCAACGCACAAATCATCACACACAATAGAAACACCACAATTTGCGTGGTTCACCCAATGTGGGCTACTCCACAGAGAAAATATTTCACTAAATTTTTCTCGATCAATCTCTTGAGAATCCTTTCCCTATTACAATGTTTATGGACCCCTGTCCAAATTAAATGGAAAGTGGTCTGCCCCACTCAAAATATCAGGAAGTCCCATCGGTTGAAGTCCAAAAGCAAAAGTGGATCGTGCCACTCGCCCGAAGTTATCATTGATGAAGACGAAGAGACCACCAGCAACACTAAGGACATGTTGCAATCCTCCACATTCAAGCGCATTAGCAAAGTAGTGGACCACCTTAATTCTACTACCAACATCATCAAGGAGGTGGGCTCAGTCTTGTCCAACGCCACCAGTGAGATCCAGGAGCTCCCGATGGTGATTAGGGTCCTTCTCGCCTCAAACCAAAAAGATGTTGTTAAATAGGAGGATGAGGAGGCATCCCAATAGCAATGGGAAGGTGGTAGTAGGCCTTAGGATGGCTATCGATTGTGGTGGTTTTAATTATGTTTTGTTTTCACCGTATGTAAGGGTTAAGCCCCATTTACTGCTATTTTTTGGTTTGTTTGGTATAGTTTGTATGTCTGTTGTTGGGTCCTAGACTGTTAAATTTCTCAGGAAGTATCAATTTTGTTTTTATGGCAGTGTTCATGCCCAATGTAATAGGGACGGGTCCCTTCAACCCAAAAAGTAAATAATTTTTTTTTACCTACCAAAAAATATATATGTTTTCAATTTAATGTTGCAAGAAAAATAGTAATGATCCTTTTATCAAAGTGCTAGGAGCAAAGAAGCAAGTGCATTAAACGAATTTATCCTAAATGCATTTGTTGGAAGTTCTATTACTTTACATAAAATCAAACTATAATTTGTTGCCTATGATATTATGCTAAATAAATTTCTTCCTATTCAACAAATCAATAGCAAAACAAAAAATAAAAAATAAAAGGTTTATTTTGATTATAGATAAAAGTCATAAAATTATAAACAGTAAAACAAAGAACCATGAATGGGAGGTATCTAACCTTTTTTAAAGCTTAAAGCTACAAATGTTATTCGATTCATGGTTTTATAATGTACTTGTAGTCTATATGGAATTCTACAAAGGACCTATAGGATAGTCAAACAAAAAAGCAACAAATAAGATCAATATGAAGGGATCTGTTGGTAGCTGAAGTAAGGTGAAGATATTCCTTTTTTGGCTAGTTAGACCCTTGTCTCTTTTAAGGAAATATGAAAATTGATAGTAAATATATTTGTAAGCATAAGAGCCTTGTTATGTAGCCCTATGGCATGAAGTATTTCACCCAAAAAACAAAGAGCAAAAAGTGCAACAAAATCGTAGCAAGAAATAATTGTAGCAGCATAGGATAGTCTAAATTTGAGAGACCAAAACTATTCAAAAATTGATGAAATTTTAGGAGTGAATTCTAAACAAAATGAAATTTCCAATGGTGTACCACACATGAAAAATAGAGCTATAAAACAAAATCTATGAGCTTTTAAAGTTGATTGCAGGTTTTAGAAAACAAGGACGACAAGCATGTATTTCACAAAATAAATGGAATAGAATGTTGTTTTGCATTCCAAAAGAACTCAAAATTATTACCAAGCTTTTTCCATAATATTTTATAGCTATTTTTCACTATTGTATATTTACAAAGGAGAAAATAATGTTACAACACTTCATTTCACATTCAAGAAGTCCATCAATTATAGTGACTCTTCAAGGCCTATAGAAACTTTTGGGCTTCTTCAAATTCATGAGAGAACTTTTGGTTTAGTCTTTTTCTTAGTTAGCATCAATCTTCAACATTGCAGCTTTACCCCTACAAGCAAAATATACAGATAATCGAGATATCTTGAAATATGATGCTAAATATATCGAGGCCCTTTAAAGGAAATAGGTACCCCCTTAAAAGGAAATAGGTATCTAAGACTAGAGTAGAAAGAGGATAAAATCATATTAGCATATTTTATAGGAATACAAAATTAATGCACTGATATGAAGTGTAATATTTATTGAACTAATAATGATATATGAAGAAAATAAATAGAAACAACCACTAAATAAAATGAAATGCTATAATAGTTGCAATGATGTAAGACTATAAAACTGATTGTAGTAAATATAAACAAAGGTTGTAAAATAGAATAGCAACAATCTTCAATGAAATGTAGTGTTTAAAGTTGTAAAATAATAATAAGGATAGCTAAAAATGACAACAAAGTCAAATGTTAAAAATTGTAAAAATAAATAGTAGACACAGCTAAAAACGATAGCAAAAACAAATATTAAAAGCTATAAAAATAAAAGTAAAGACTTTTGCATTAATAAAAATTGTAAAACAACAAGAAAATGATGATGCAGTGAAATAAGATAGGTATAGGTATAGTTAAAATAAAATAAACGTAGGGTAAATTGGTTATTATGAATATAGAAACTGCAAGAGAAAATAAAAATTATAATAGTATAAACTAATGATGGTTATACACAGAAAAATCAGTAAGTAAAGTGTTAACAACTATAAAATAATGGTAAGATAGAAATATTATTAGGTGCAGGTAAATACTAGAGGAAATAATACCAACTATAGGTGTAATAAACAACAAGAAAAATAATGATAATTGTAGTTGGAATAAACAAAATGAAAGTAAAAATAACTATAAGTCAGATAAACAACAGAAAAAATAAATAAATAAAATAATGAATAATAAGCAAAAAAAAATAAAACTAATAATAATGGGATAATAATAGTTATGTGCAAAATTCTTGGTGTTTTCAACAAGGTAAAAGATTTAAATGAATATTGTATGGTGGTTATAGGGCAGACTGCATGGAAATTTGTGGAGTTCTGTGACAGCTTTTGGGGTAGACAACGTGGAGTACCATGGCAATTACCAGGGTGGACAGCACCTGGAACACCATGGTGACTACCAATTCCACCATGTAAATCAACCAAAAATTAATTATGTGCAGAAAGGAACAAGCACTAAAGTTCTAATCTAACTCAGCTTTTGTAAGAAGGAAAGGCACACCTAGAAGAAGGAAGAAAAGAGGGATGCATAAATAATAGTAAACATAATTGGTTAGTAATAGGTATAAGATAAATGTAGCTTTACTAATAGCAAAATAGTTAGTGAATAATAGTTGGCTCTTCCTTTATTTTACCCTAGAGGAACCAATAGACGCTCTAAGACATTATATGAACCGTACGATCGTAGGTTCAAGTCGCTTCAATATTTTACAACTAAAAAATGATTTAAGAGAAAGTTTAACAAAATGTCAACATTTTTAAAAAATCATTTTTGACAGACTTTTTGTCAGTGTTTCAATACTTCCAAAATTCCTTGTTGAAATGCCCTTGTTATTAGTCATCTTGGCTATCATGCATTCAACGGAGTCAAGACATTCTACTACCTTTGTCCCAAGTGTAACAACCCAAAAATCCAACCAACTCCAGGGATATTTTTTTTTTATAAAAGGATACGCCCATCCCTACACTATACATAAGTCTATCTATGCAAGTGTACTAAGCGTAATGTGTAATGTCCCGAAAATAAATATTTTTTTGTAAATGTCTCCTACACTTAATTATAAAAGTGAAAAATGGTTCATGTGACTAGGAGACATAACTTAAGTTGTGTTTATTTATGTTTTATGTTTTTATGATACTTTAAGTGATTTTAGGGTTGGGAGCACTTTAAGTGATTTTAGGGTTGGGAGATGTCAACTCCAAATTAGAACCTCACCCTATATAAGGGAGTGAGACGTCCCATTTTGGGCATGTTATGTTGATATCGAAATTGAATATTGAAACCCTAGAGGTTCCATGAGTTGAGATTACGGGTCTTGCTCATTCCCATAGTGCATTGGAGGTGCATGGTTGGGGTCTTGGCAATATCATTGCAGGTGTTATTGCCCTAAAATATCAAAAATACAAAAAAAAGAGGCATCCGTGAGGAGTTCGTGGCATTTTTGGGAGCATTTGTGTCATGTGTTTCAGATCTGTTGGCAGCCCAAAACCCTATGCTTGTATTTGGGGTCATTTTTGAGGAGTTTTTGCATCTTTTCAGCCTTGGGGAGCTGTTGTATTGGTTTGGCAATATTTAATATATGATACTGGCTGATTTCTCCTCATACTTGTGTTATTTTATGAGCAATTTTTGAGTTATTTCCTTGCTGTACTTAATTTCTACATTTTTATAGTAAGGGTTTGTTGTTTCTTAAAAAGGGACATTACAAGTGGTATCAGAGCTGTAATCTTGCCGGTATGTGGTTAGTTTCAACATTTTCAGTGTTTTTTTAGTTATTCGTGGTGATAAGTGTGTTTCTGTGGTGAAAAGTTGTGCCCTAGTGAAAATCGTGGATTTTTAGGGGATTCACGGATTTTTAGAGATTTTTTTCAAAAAATAAAAATTGCAGATTTGGATACTCTTTTGACCAATTTGCAGTTCTGTGGTTTCAAAAAAAAAATTGGTGGTCAAAATTTTTAGAATTTCATATTTTCATCTTTTTAGGGTTTGATAGGGTTTTATGCATCGTCCTCCTGTTCATCAGTATTTTACTAGGAGAAACAGACTCGCTTTGGAAATGTCAAACAGGGAAGAGGTTGAGGAGCCCCAAAGGCCAGTTGATAGGACTGAGCAAAAATTTGATGCCCTACTTGACATGCTGTAAAGAATGGTGTCCTTACAAGAGACAAATCAGTAAGAATTAAGGGCAACTTTGGGCAACCCAAATGGCACAAGGAGGGAAGGAGAAAGGGGAGGCAACAACAATGGGCATGAGTCATCATCTAACTCACACACTCCCTTGCCTAGGTCGTCCAAGCCTATGTTTCTTGTTCCACCACCTCCATGGGAGGAAAATGAGGTAACTGATGAATTAGATGAATGGTTTGCTGCTTATAGTAATAAATATGAGGGTTTTAGGGCAGCATTTTCTTTTGATAAATATTTGAAGATTGTGGGTAAATCTATTGTTGAGGCTAAAAAAGAGAAAAAGAAGCCCTTTTTGCATCAAAAGGTGACCATTCCCTCATTTAATGGTCAAGATGGTCTTACAGCTAGGGCATGGCTTCAAAAATTATAGACTTATTTTACCTTGGAGCCTATTTCCGAAGTTGATGCAGTTCAGATTTGCTACACTCCACCTTGAGGGTAGTGCTTACTCATGGTGGCATCATGGGTTAGTAACCCAAGTGCATGGTGATATTGATACATTTGATGAATTTTGTACCAGGGTTTTGAACAGGTTTGAAAGGAGGAATGTGGAAGAGTATTTCAAGGAGCTTGCCACTTTGAAGAAAACTTCATCCATTCATGCCTATGTAGAGGAGTTTGAACAACTTTTAGTTCAAGTATAAAATATTTCACCCAAGAGGGTAATTTTTCTTTTTATGGATGGTTTGTTGGAACCCATGAAGGGATTAGTTAAAGCTTTTGAACCAGCCACTCTTGAAGATGCCATTAAGAGAGCTTTAAGCTTAGAATTTGTTTTACCTCCTAGACAAAAATATTATGCACATAATCCACCTGCTAGACCACCTTTTGCAGCCAAAAAAATAGTTTTTGGACAGTAGTATGGGCAGCAAGGAAACCTCACACAGCAAGGTGGAAATGAGAGAATTTTTTATGGCAAGAATCCCACGCATGGAGAAGGTTTCAGATTTGGTTTTCAGCCACCAAATAAGCCCCCATATGGCCCACGCTTGACACAAGAAGAGAAATATGAGCTAAGGAAACAAAACAAGTGTTTCATTTGCAAGTCTCCTTGGCAAAGAGGTCATAAATGCAGAGGAGGTATGAAAATCATTGAATTACATTCTGATTCCGATTCGATAATCCTGATTTTTATGAGGCAGATGAGACACCCTTGGAAGAGGAAGCACAAAGGGAGTATGAGGAAGTTCCTGAAGGTTCCCTAGCCACTTTAAGTGGGTTGAATCAGTTTTGCACTATTAAGGTACTAGGTAGATCTTTTGATGAAAAGGTTATTGTTTTAATAGATGGTGGTGCTACTTACAATTTTGTTGATGAGAAGTTTACCACTAGAAATAATCTTCCTACAACTATCATTCCTGGTTTTAGTGTTGCTATTGGCAATGGTGATCTTATCACATGCAACAAGGTGGTAAGAAACATAAAAATTAATTTTGGCAACATGGAAGTAGATGAGCAATTCTTTGTTTTTCCCTTAGGAGGTATTCCATATATGGTTTTGGGTGTGCAATGGTTGTATTCACTTGGTGATTATGTTACTAATTATTAGAAATTAGAACTGAAATTTGTGCTTGAAGGGAAAGATGTGGTGTTGCAAGGAATCAAGGAAAATGGGTCAAAAGATTCTTGCAAAATTTTGGAGATTTCATACAAAAGAATGGAGAAGATGATAAGGCATAAGGACGTTGAGTGGGCAGCTGTAATTTTTAGTTTAGAAGGGAAAAAATCAGCCACCTATCATCCTCAAATTCAAGGTTTATTACAAAAACATCTTAAGGTATTTTCTGACCTACCTAAAGGTTTGCCACCTAGTAGAGGTTTCCAGCATGTTATTGAATTGGAAGAAAATAGTAAACCTGTCATAATTAAACCTTATAGGCATCCTAATGTTTTCAAAAATGAGATTGAAAAGATCATTGCTGATTTACTTGAGAGTGGGCACATTATTTGCAAATATGGGGTGAAGGTTGATCAAACTAAAGTTTCAGTTGTACAAATATGGCCTATACCATCCAACCTAACGGAATTGAGGGGTTTTGTGGGTTTATGTAGTTACTACAGGAGGTTCATTAAGGGGTTTTCTTCTTTGGCTACCCCCCTTACTGAATTAACTAAGAAAGGGGCATTTTCATGGTCCAATGAGGCTCTTTTAGCTTTTCTAAAGCTGAAAGATGTAATGACTTCCACTCCTTTACTTGTTATTCCTGATTTTTCTATTGCTTTTACTATTGCTTGTGATGCTTCAGGTGTTGGATTTGGAGTTGTACTTATGCAAAAAGGACGCCCCATTGCTTATGAAAGTAGAAAGCTCTCTAATGTGGAGAAAACTTTCAGCATCTATGATAAAGAGATGCTAGCTATCATGCATGCCTCGACCAAATTCAAGCAATACTTAGTGTGTGGCAAGTTTGTGGTCAAAAATGATCATAACAGTTTGAAATACTTCTTGGGGCAAGTTGAACTGAATGAAAGATAGCAGAAATGGGTAACAAAGTTGTAATCATATAATTTTGAAATTGAGTTTGTAAAGGGTAAGAAGAATTCAGCTGTTGATGCACTTTCTAGGCACCCTACTTTTTATTTTATTTCCATTATTTCTGTTGATTAGAAGGTGAAAATTATGGCTGAATATGCAAAGAATGATTTTTGTTCTAAACTAATAAATGGGCAAGTTGAAGATGACAGGTTCAGCCATAAAGAAGGACTGATTTTTTGCAAGGGAAGAGTGTTTTTAGTACCTAAATCAAAGCTAAAACAAGCGTTAATTACAGCCATGCATGATTCTCCACTTGTAGGCCATCCAGGTTTCTACAAGACTTACAAACAAGTTAGGGAAAGATTCTATTGGAAGGGTTTGAAAAGGGATGTCTTCTTGCATGTTTAGGAATGTGTTATTTGCTAAGAAAATATGGGGGAACATGAATTTGCAGCTGGTTTACTTCAGCCACTTCCTATTCCCAATTAGAAATGAGAAAGTATCTCCATGGACTTCATTACTGGTTTGCCCAAGGTATACATGAAGGATTGCATATTTGTTGTTGTTGATAGATTGACAAAATTTGCTCATTTCTATGCCATTTCAACAACTTGTATAGCCATACAAGTTACTGATTTGTTTTTTAAAGAAGTTTTTAGATTGCATGGTTTGCCTAAATTCATTGTGAGTGATAGGGACAACAGATTTTTGAGCATGTTTTGGCAATAATTGTTTAAGTTATGTGGTACTAAATTGACTCCTAGTACTAGCTACCATCCCCAAAGTGATGGGCAAACTGAAATTGCTAACAAATGGCTTGAAGGATATTTGAGAAATTATGTTTTAGGTCAACAAAAGGCATGGGTTAAATGGCTACACCTTGGTGAATATTGCTACAATTCTACTTATCATATGTCCATAAAAATGTCTCCATTCAAGGCACTTTATGGTTATGATGCCCCACACTTTTTAGATCTGATTTTTGGTGATTCAAGGGTCCAAAAAGCTAGAGACTTTGCAGTAGTAAATCAAGATATTCTTAATTCTTTGGAGGACAATATTCTTATAGTACAAAATCAGCAAAAGAAATATGCAGATCAGCAGCGTAGTGAGCGCTCATTTGAGGTGGGAGACTTGGTTTATGTTAGGTTACAGCCCTACAAACAGTCTACATTAAAAAGAAGTGGAGCAAAAAAACTCAAACCCAAATTTTATGGACCTTACAAGGTGTTGAGTAAGGTTGGACAGGTTGCATATGCTTTGGAACTTCCAAGTGGAAGTAAAATACATAATGTCTTCCATATTTTTTGTTTGAAGAAGGCCTTGGGCCAACATATTTAGCCATCTTCAGATTTGCCACCCCTTGATGATGAAGGAAAGCTCATTCTTGAACCCGAATTGATCCTTGAGACAAGGGAGAGAAAGCTTAGGAGTAGGACTGTCAAAGAATATCTTGTGAAGTGGAAGGACTTGCCTATGGAGGATGCTACTTGGGAAGGTGCAAAAATTTTAGATGCTCGAGCTTTGATTTTGCTTGAGGACAAACAATTTGAGGAGGGTGGACTTGTAATGTCCCAAAAATAAATATTTTTTTGTAAATGTCTCCTACACTTAATTATAAAAGTGAAAAAGGGTTCATGTGACTAGGAGACATAACTTAAGTTGTGTTTATTTATGTTTTATATTTTTATGATACTTTAAGTGATTTTAGGGTTGGGAGCACTTTAAGTGATTTTAGGGTTGGGAGATGTCAACTCCAAATTAGAACCTCACCCTATATAAGGGAGTGAGACGTCCCATTTTGGGCATGTTATGTTGATATCAAAATTGAATATTGAAACCCTAGAGGTTCCATGAGTTGAGATTGCAGGTCTTTCTCATTCCCATAGTGCATTGGAGGTGCATGGTTGGGGTCTTGGCAATATCATTGCAGGTGTTATTGCCCTAAAATATCAAAAATACAAATAAAAATAGGCATCCGTGAGGAGTTCGTGGCATTTTTTGGAGCATTTGTGTCATGTGTTTCAGATCTGTTGGCAGCCCAAAACCCTATGCTTGTATTTGGGGTAATTTTTGAGGAGTTTTTGCATCTGTTCAGCCTTGGGGAGCTGTTGTATTGGTTTGGCAATATTTAATATATGATACTGGCTGATTTCTCCTCATACTTGTGTTATTTTATGAACAATTTCTGAGTTATTTCCTTGTTGTACTTAATTTCTGCATTTTCGTAGTAAGGGTTTGATGTTTCTTAAAAATGGACATTACATAATGTGAATAAGCTATCAATATCATCTTTGTGATGAGCTAACTTATTCCCTTCTTAATATATCATGGATATGCTCATCCCTACACCATACATAAGTTCATCTATGCAGGTGCACTAAGTGTAATGCAAATAAGCTATCAATATCATTTCCATGATGAGATAACTTATTTTCTATCTGCATGTCAAAAATGTATGCCCATCACTACACCATACATAAGTCCATTTATGCAGGTGGACTAAGTGTTATTCAAATAAGTTATCAATCTCATCTTCACAATGAGCTAACTTATCCATTGTTCTTTTGTAGTACAAATAGGCTATTTGTCTCATCTTCATGATGAGCTAACTTATTCATCATTCATTACTAATGATATATAATTTATTGACACAATAACTTAATGGTTGACTATCTGTAACTATCTAAGGTTAGGTCATTAAAGAAAGGTTATGAAATACGATTACCCGTAGTTTCCACCTCTAAAGGGACCCCATAATTCCTTGACAACTTTCTCTCTCTCTCAAACTCTCCATGCTTCTAATCCATAAGCATGTACAATATAGATGATAACTATAAATTATTTGAGATTCATTAGATCATTCATAAATATTATCTTATCTTTCTTCCTTAAATAGAGATGTAATAGGTCTATCTATTTAATTAAGCATCTAATAACATCTATAACCTCATTAATAATAAATCATAACATCATATATCTTTATCAACAACAAAGTAAAATATATTTTCTAATCATCTAAGATTTATCAAATGCAAGATCAAAAGATGTAACACACATAACACATCATATATCCTAGGAAAAACCCTTACGAGAAAATCCAACTTCAAATATCCCCTTTATTTTATAAGTTTAGTTGTCTCAAATACAACTATACAAAGGAATCTCATAATTCCTTTGTCAATATTATTACCAGTGTAAATGCATAAGAACTCCATAACTCTTATGTTTCCTAAAACATGAGTTGTTATTTTAATCCATATTACATGAGCATTGAGGGAACCTCATAATTCTCTCGAATTAATTCCACATTCATTCTCCTCGATGCTTTCTTTCTTCAAATCATAACATCATTTCTAAAGGGCTAATGTATTCATAACATCAATACCAATATAAACACATTAGAGCCCATTTCATTTGATTAGTTAAAATACCATACTTTTAACCAATGAACACTCATCAAACCACTTTCTTTAATAAATTAAGAGCCCTTACTCTTAATCAATAAAATACTTATAAAACACTTTCTTAATTCAATTAAGAGCCCTTACTCTTAACCAATCAAATACTTATCGAAACACGTTCTTAAATCAAATAAGAGCCCTTACTCTTAACCAATCAAATACTTTCACATAAGTTTATCCTCTAAACTTAGATAATTAAATCAAATCTTTCACATATAAGTTTATTCTTCAAAACTTACTAAAATAAATCTAATCCTTAATTTTATCCACTAAACTTAACAAATTAAATCTAATATTTTAAATATAAGTTTATCCTTCAAAACTTACTAAAACAAATCTAATATTTAACTTTATCCACTAAACTTAACCAATTAAATCTAATCTTTCATATATAAGTTTATCCTTCAAAACTTACTAAAACAAATCTAATCTTTAATTTTATCCACTAAATTTAACAAATTAAATCTAATCTTTCAAATATAAGTTTATCCTTAAAAACTCACTAAAACAAATCTAATCTTTACGTTTATCTACTAAACTTAACCAATTAAATCTAATCTTTCAAATATAATTTTATCCTTCAAAACTTACTAAAACAAATCTAATATTTCTTGGGTTTAACCAAAATCAATGGTCAAGGTTAAACAACACCCAATTAGATGGTGCTAAAACCTCTGTGGCTTCCCTAACCAATACATGTTTATCAAGCATTAGGGAGGGGTTATCTTCCTTGCCACACAAAAAGTGTTTGCTCCACTCTACCTCCAAGAAATGTAGATGAAAATAACGGAAGACAACAACTGGCCAAGCAACTCATACCAAGTGGTAGGGTACACACTCTACACAAGGGTCAATCAATTGGTAAGTCAACAGTTCACCACTAAGAAGCTAGGTGCCTAGGCACTTGGCTACCAAGCTATATGCACCTAGGCCCTTTTAATCAGCCTAGCGCTTTCTCCCTTCGTACATGTGGAATAAATCCCACCATGTAGGAGTCAAAAAGAGGGATTCTTGCTTGAACTAGTTACAATCATGCGAAAGCAATCGTGATTTGCCACATGGCACCAACAACAGCATGGTGGAAATAGGGCAAGTCAGACCACGTCAACAATTTATTGAAAGCCAAGTGTCCATGGTAGGGGCACCTCCAATTAGTGCTAGAGCGACCCCCCCCTCGGTGGCACCCTAACCACTAAGTGGTGGTCAACTCTAAAAGGGAGCCAAACTCCCTTTAAAATGTGCATATACCACCACATATCCCATGTGGTATATTTGTGGGGAGGCCCAAGTGCATTACCCTTTCTCGTGCTCCACCATTGCAACAGTGTGCCTCAATGATGGGGGATTTTAAATTAACCACCTTCCTAAGTTAGACCTTAGGAAATAGTTAATTAATGACAGACCTATGAAATAAACTTATGCATATCCAAAATTTGATGCATAAGCCTGAGCACAATACCACTCAACTAGAGGTAAAAGGATGAGCTTTGTTTCAAACTATGATGGCAGCAAAACAATTTAACCAAAGCTATATCTAAAAGCAATTTATTTCTTGGTAAATCGGCTATCATGCTAGAATAAAATATTCTAGGTAGAATACATCAGTGTGTCAATGGTACTAGGGGACTTAACAACCAAACCAAAGCTCCCAAAATAAAGGTAAGGGCAAATTAAATTAAAACCATACTTAAGATTCTACATATGACCCTTCAACGACTATTGTTGCTCTTTGATTAGCAATGCTAATGTAACAAAAGGGAGGTTCCTCAGGTTTAGCGATAATCAATTTAAATGATGATTGTGCTGACCTACAACCAAAATAGCTCCCTTATCTTAGGTACAAGTAATACAACAAATCATTAACCTGCAATCCCCTATAGCGACAAGAAACTTAACTAGAGAGGTCTGCTAGAAAGACTGAGGACGTAGGACATGTGTTAAATTAATCCAACAAATCATAGGTAACAACATAAAAAAAGCAATGCGTATTCATTTTTAACAAACATTTATACATTTGCAAGATTAAGAAAGCCCCAACCTGTGAGTTTTTGTTCAATTGATCCTCCTTCAACTTTTGAGCTTGCCTTCCCCAAGAATGGCCTCCTCCCCTGAATTTCCTCTTCCCTCCTTTAAAATTTGAGTTATTCCTATTTAATGGCTTTCTTCCCAATACCTCCCCCATGAGTCATAAAGGTGACCCTATCCATCTACAAAAAAGCTAAAGTCCTCCTTCAAATAAAAGCACCAACCTCCAAAGTAAGTTCCCCAACTACTCAAGGCGGTAGAGGGGATATTTAAATATAATAATATTTTTTTCAAAAATCTCTCATCCAAATTTATTTCCAGAAAGGCCCTCAAATAATGAATTCCATGTTTAATTAAAAATATATACTTCTTCAATTAATTAATTTAATCAAAGGGTATTATAATTCTTAATTAATTATTTTCTCTAAATTAATTAATTAAATCAAGGAATAATAATTATTACTAATTAATTTCCCTAGTTAATTAATTCAACCAACTAAATGCATTACGACTAAGTATTAATCATCTTTTAACAATATATAATCCAACATGTAAAATGTCTTTCCAAGGCGGGTCATGACATACTACCCCCTTTGGGCTAAATACAGTCTCGTGTGTTTCCTACAACAAAAATGTCATTACAATATAATTTTCAATAAACAAGGAAAATGTCTAATTTATTTCATTAATTTAAACAAAATATTATCATTCCCTGACAATATCAATACCATACTCACTTCATGTGAGATGCAATTCTATATATTTGAGCAACATAATCAGCAACATCCTTCTTCATACCTTCCTAGAAGGACCTTTTCATATTTTCTCCCATGTTTGTACCTGCAAGATAAGAGAAATACGAAAACTATGCAAAACTCTGCACTTCTTGCATAGTCAATCTCCCTAGATTTCCAATTTTTGGGTAAAAATACCCAATATTTAAAGCATAAGGGTTTATTCCTAATGTCGAAATCTTACTCTCTTCAAGATTTCTTCTGTTTTTGGCCCGAATTTCATTGCAAATCTCATCTTGAGATCGCATTTCCCTGACGTGATCTATTAAATTCGTGTGATTTTAGGTTAAATAGTTATATACTTTATCCAAGGTCTTGATTTTGAGCAAGTTTATCTTATTCTTAACCTTAAGATCTGCTCCTAAGATGGCTCTTTATATTATTTAATGCTTACTAAACTCAAATTTGGTACATTCTTTAACAACTTAGAGAGAGGATCCCATACTCCTCTCAAGAATAGATTTTCTATCTACTCTTTCCGCTAAGTATGTTCAAATTCTAAGAATAGAACTCCACATCTATTCCTTCCCATTAAGTATGATCATCTTAACTAAGAATAGATTCCTCTATCTATTCCTTCTCATTAAGAATGATCGACTTAACCAATAATAGTTTCTCATACAATTATGGATAATAAGGATGTTCCAACATAAGATCTATAATCATATAGGTTTCACCACATTTCGAGTTTATAGATGTTGCAGGCATCCCTCGAGTGGACAAGAGTGATCACTCTCCCATAACTTGTTGGGTTTAACCTTGTACACTACCCATACAACTTAAAGGATACCTTCACGTGGTCCCTCCATTTCCTAACACTCTTCACGAATGTAGGATATCTTGGTTATTACTTTCAAATTATTTCTTTCATTGTTCCATATGTTCCCTCTACTATTCAATTTGTTATTGTAGTAACTAAACTACAATGATGAGGTTTTCTACCTCTTTATTAAAATTTATTTCAAAAATTTCCTTCGAGGTCTAGCTTTAGTTTCATCATGCCTAGCTAGCCCTGGATTTTGAGAAGATCCTCTTCTTCTCCTTCCTTATCTTGGTGTCATTTCTCTTTACCACACAAAGGAGTTGGATAAGTTACAATTTATTTTAATTGTACTTCCAAATGTTATTTATATATTTACAAACTAACTTATTTCATTATCATTCATTTTATAATGGCTAAGGTTATTCTTGCTCTATGCAAGGTACTATTCCTAGGTGTGCTTACACATCATCAATCCCTTGATAATGATGATGGTCATACTTGCTCTGCACGAGATACCAAATCAAAGTAAAATTACCTTTTGTAGGATCTATTCTTAAGAAATCTTTAGATTACCCCAAGAAGCTTCTAGTCCATCATACCTAGATCTTATCTTAGTGAATATTATAGTCCTATGACCATGCACTCTAATTTCAAAGCAAAATTAGAAGTTCAAGGTCTTCCCTATTTTAGCTTAAAACTAAGTAAGGGCCTAATAAGAAATATACCTGAATCCTTAGCACATTCTAAGGAAACCTCTAGTTCATCGTACCTAGAGTTTCTTCAAGGAAGCATCTAGCCCCTCGTACCTACAACTCTGATACCAAATGTAACAACCCAAAAATCTAACCAACTCGAGAACAATTTTTTTTTTGATAAAAGGATACACCCATCCCTACACCATACATAAGTCTATCTATGCAAGTGTACTAAGCATAATGTTAATAAGCTATCAATCTCATCTTTATGATGAGCTAACTTATTCCCTTTTTAATCTATCATGGATACACCCATCCCTACACCATACATAAGTCCATCTATGCAAGTGTACTAAGCGTAATGTAAATAAGCTATCAATCTCATCTCCATGATGAGATAATTTATTCCCTTGTTGCATATTGAAAGGGTACACCCATCACTACACCATACATAAGTTTGTCTATGCAGGTGTACTATCAATATCATCTCTGTGATAAGCTAACTTATCCATTGTGCTTTTGTAGTACAAATAAGTTATCTATCTCATCTTCATGATGAGCTAACTTATTCATCATTAATTACTAGTGATAGACAATTTATTGACACAACAACCTAATGATTGTGCATCCACAACTATCTAAGATTAGGTTATTAAAGAAATATTATGAAACACGGTTACCCATAGTTTCCTCCTCTAAAGGGACCCCATAATCCCTTGACAACTATCTCTCTCTCAAACTCTCCATGCTTCTAATCCATAAGCATGTACAAATATAGATGGTAATTACTAATTATCTGAGATTCATTAGATCATTCATAAATATTATATGATCTTTCTTCCTTAAATAGAGATGCAATAAGTCTATCTATTTAATTAAGAATATAATAACATCTACAACCTCATTAATAAGAAATCATAGCATCGTAGATCTTTGTCAACAATAAAGTAAAAGATATTTTCTAATCATCTAAGATTTATCAAATGCAAGATCAAAATATGCAACACACATAACACATCATATATCTTGAGAAAAAGCCTTACGATAAAACCCAGCTTCAAATATCCCCCTTATTTCATAAGTTTAGTTGTCTCAATTACAACTATACAAAGGAATCTCATAATTCCTTTGTCAACATCATTACTAGTGTAAATGCATAAGAACTCCATAACTCTTATGTTTCCTAAAACATGAGTCATTCTTTTAATCCATATTACATGAACAACGAGGGAACCTCATAATTCCCTTGAATGAATTCCACATTCATTCTCCTAAAGATGTTTTCTTCCTTCAAATCATAACATCTTTTCTAAAGGTCTAATGTATTCATAACATCAATACCAATATAAATACATTAGAGCCCATTTCATTTGATTAGTTAAAAATCCATACATTTAACTAATTAACACTCATCAAACCACTTTCTTTAATCAATTAAGAGCCCTTATTATTAACCAATCAAATACTTATAAAACACTTTCTTTAATCAATTAAGAGCCCTTACTCTTAACCAATCAAATACTTATCAAAACCACTTTCTTTAATCAATTAAGAGCCCTTACTCTTAACCAATCAAATACTTATCAAAACCACTTTCTTTAATCAATTAAGAGCTCTTACTCTTAACCAATTAAATACGTTCACATAAGTTTATCCTCTAAAATTAGATAATTAAATCAAATCTTTCACATATAAGTTTATCCTTCAAAACTTACTAAAACAAATATAATATTAATACTAATTAAATCTAATCTTTCACATATAATTTTATCCTTGAAAACTTACTAAAACAAATCTAATATTTGAGTTTTTCCACTAAAACTTAAAAAATTAAATCTAATCTTTTATATATAATTTTATCCTTCAAAACTTACTAAAACAAATCTACTCTTTCAGTTTATCGACTAAACTTAACAAATTAAATATAATATTTCATATATAAGTTTATCCTTCAAAACTTTCTAAAACAAATCTAATCTTTAAGTTTATCCACTAAACTTAACAAATTAAATATAATCTTTCAAATATAAGTTTATCCTTAAAAACTTACTAAAACAAATCTAATATTTAAGTTTACCCACTAAACTTAACCAATTAACTCTAATCTTTCTTGGGTTTAACCAAAATCAATGGTCAAGGTTAATCAACGTCCAATTAGATGGTGTTAAAACCTTTGTGACTTCCCTAACCAATACATGTCGATCAAGCATTGGGGAGAGGTTATCTTCCTCACCACACAAAAAGTGTTTGCTCCACTCTGCCTCCAAGCAATGCAGGTAAAAATAATAGAAGATAAAAACTGACCAAGCAACTTATGCCAAGTGGTAAGGTACACAGGGGTCAATCAATTGGTAATTTAATAGTTCACCGCTACGCAGCTAGGCACCTAGGCGCTTGGCTACCAAGCTATATGCACCTAGGCCCTTTTAATCATCCCAACGCTCACCTCCTTTGTACATGTGGGATAAATCCCATCATGGAGGAGTCAAAAAGAGGGGTTCTCGCTCAAATGAGTTATAATCATGTGAAAGCAACCGTGATTTACCACATGGCACCAACAACAGCAATGTGGAAACAAGGCAAGTCAAACCACATCAACAATTTATTGAAATCCAAGTGTCCATGGTAGCTGATGCTAGAGCGACCCCCCGCTCGGTGGTGCCCTGGTCATTGAGTGGTGGTCGACTCTAAAAGGGAGTCAAACTCCCTTTAAAATATGCATAGGCTACCACATATTCCATGTGGGATATTTGTGGGGAAGTCCAAGCACATTACCCTTGCTTATGCCTCCTCGAGCACAGTGGTGCCACTTGCGATGGTGTGCCTCAATGATGGGGGACTTTAAACTAACCACCTTCCTAAGTTAGACCTTATGAAATAGTTAATTAACGGTGGCCCTACGAGATAAACTTACGTGTATCCAAATTTTATTGTGTAGGCTTGATCACAATATCACTTAACTAGAGGTAAAAGGATGAGCTCTATTTCAAACTATGATGGCAACAAAAAAATTTAATAAATTCTATCTCTAAAAGCTATTTCTTGCTTGGTAAATCGGCTATCATGCTAGAATAAAATATTCCAGGTAGAAGACATCAGTGTGTTAGCAACACCAAGGGACTTAACAACTAAACTAAGGCTCCCAAAACAAAGGTAAGTGCAAAGTAAATTAAAACCATGCTTAATATTCTACAAATGATACTTTAGCGACTATCGTTGCTCTTCGATCAATGATGCCAATGTAACAAAAGGGGGTTTCCTCGGGTTTAGCCATAGTCAATCTAAATGATGACTACACTAGCCTACAACCAGAATAGCTCCCTTATCTTAGAGACAAGTAATAAAACAAATCATATACTTGCAATCCCCTACAACGATAGGAAACTTAACTAGATAGGTCTTCTAGAAAGGCCAAGGATGTAGGACAGGTGTTAGATTAATCCAACGAATCATAGGCAATAACATAACAAAATCAAGGTGTATTTATTTTGAACAAATATGTATACATTTGCAAGATTAAGAAAGCCCCGACCTGTGAGTTTTTGTTTGGTTGATCCTCCCTCAACTTTCGAGCTTGCCTTCCCCCAAGAATGGCCACATCCCTTAAATATCCTCCTCTTCCCTCCTCCTTTAAAAATTCGAGCCATTCTTATTTAATGGCTTTCTTCCCAAGCCATCCCCCATGAGTCATAAAGGTGACTCTATCCACCTACCAAAAAGCTAAAGTCCCCCTTCAAATAAATGCACCAACCTCCAAAGTAATTTCCCCAACTACTCAAGGCAGCAGAGGGGGTATTTAAATTTAAAAATATTCTTTTCAAAAATATCTCATCCTCCTTTATTTCCAAAAGGGCCCTCAAATAATAAATTCCATGTTTAATTAAAAATATATACTTCTTCAATTAATTAATTTAATAAAAGGGTGTTATAATTCTTAATTAATTGATTTCTCTAAATTAATTAATTTAATCAAGGAATAATAATAATTAATTAATTAATTTATCCAGTTAATTAACTCAACCAATTAAATGCATTATGACTAAGTATTAATCATCTTTTAACAATATATAGTCCAACATGTAAAAATTCTTGCCAAGGCAGGCCATGACACCAAGAAAGGCTTGACTCCAAAATTTGAACTTGGATCTTCCTTGGTAAACACTAGAACTTACCAATCCACCCAGCCTTTAGAATTGTAATAGCCAAGAACTGAGTGTATGCATCTCCATGACTTCCTAGGTGGCTGAGTAAATGTCATTACTATCAAGGTTACGCATAGCTAGCAAGGGGATGGCAGTTATGCACACAACTGGGAGACATCGCATGATTTCAAGGTAAAAAAATGCCACACCAACAACACCAAATTTTCTAGTGGAAGACTTTGCTTTATTTTATTTTATTTTATAATTTTTTAAATTTAATTTATAAAATTTGTAGCATGAAACACTAAAACAATAGCATGGTGTTGCAAGGAAAAAATATTATAAAAGATAATTTTATAGCATGCAATCTTGTAAGGAAAATTTTATAGCATGCTACGCTCCAAGCTAATTTGTCAAGCAATTTGGGGTATCAATGGTTATCAAAGTATAGGTATATTTATGCTTGTTGAAAATGTTTTTTTAGCCTGTTTCAATGAAAGCATTTTTATTAGGTTTTACAAATATTTCTAGTAGATATTTAGTATTAAATGAACGTTGCACTTGCTATTGTGGGCATTATAAATCTTGTAGTGTCTAAATTTAAGCAATTTTGGCATTGATTTTTATAAGAATAGAGGTATATTTATACTCGTTGGAAAGCTATTTTTAAGCCTGTTCCAAAAGATGTATCTATTTGTAAATTTATGAAGTTTTGTAGTAGATATTAATACTACAAATAGTGTCATTACTTTTCGAAGCAATAAATGGTCTAAAATTAGGCATGAGAAATGTGGATTTTGTTTGGTTGATTAGAATGTTGGTGGATGAGGGTTATGGTGGACTGAAGCATGCCAAAATTTGGTGTATACAATGTTATATACATGGGGGTGTAAGGAATCTACTTACAATAATCAATTAAAAGATATAATATATGAGAAAAAAATAAACAATATGTCAAATAGAATAACAAATAAGCTTTATTGATAACTTTGATAAGATTACACTATATCATAGGTTGCTTCAAGGGGATCAAGCAATTCTCAAAACAATGTAATTTTTCCTTCTTGCAATATAATATATAATGATTGTGAAAGGGGTGTAAACCCTAGGTACAATCAAGTGATGGAACAAAGCGATAAATTTAGCTACAGTCTTTCTGAAAGGGGTGCAAACCCTAGGTGCAATCAAGCATTGAAGGAAGAGGGTTGTTTGCAGATCGTCTCTTCAGTTTATGAGAAAGCCTCTTCGATTAGAAGAAATCTCTCATGGATCTTTGGGTTTGCAGGTGGATGAACCTCTGCCCTCTATCAGGATTTCAAAGGATGAATTTGGGTTGGATATGATTGATCATGAAGCTCAAACAATTATCTGCAAACTCAAGGGCAAAATACCAGGCCTAGAGGAGCTCAAAAGATACATTAAATATTGGTGGACCAGTACAAAATTCCAAGTAACTCTCCTACCCAAAAATTCCTTTTTTCATTTCATTTTCTAATTTATTGGATAGAGATAGGGTAATGGATTATAGATATAATTGATTTTTAATACAAAGGGGTGTCTATATAAGACCTTGGACTCCTAGTTTCAATCCCTTTACAAAATAAGTTAATGGCTTCCAAGTCTGGGTGATCCTTTATGCTCTCCTTGTGGAGTTTTGAGGAGAGAAGAAATTTACCAAAATCGATAATGTAATTGGTGCATTCCAGTATATGGATGCCCAAACAAAGGAATTTTTTTCTAGTAAAATTAATATGAGTCAAGCAAGATTGATTGTATGGATGGATGTTTCAGTTCCTTGAATTCAATCCATTTCTATCTCCTCAAGCAAAGTGGAATGGATCCAAAATATTGAATATGAAAATTTCTCCCTAAGATGTTATGGTTGTCAAAAATATGGTAACCTAAAGAAGATATGCCAAATCATTTAATAATGCTTTGATTTCTCCTTGGTAGAGGAGAAGGCCCTGCATGTGAATGATTCAAAACCTTCAAATGTCCTAGTTCAAAAGAAAGAATCTCATCCTCCATATGCACCAATTGTCTAGCAGGAATCATGTAAGGAACAAAAGTCTCAATCCCCAAAGAAGAATTTGAATCAAATCATTGATAAAATCTAAATGTTTACTAAAGACCATCCAGACGGTTCAATAGAAAATATTAACACCTCAGATGGTGTTCTTGAACTAAATTATGAAACAATTAGTGATAGTCAATTTTTTGAAAATGAAGATCCTACAAAATGTGTTACAAGTAGATATTACCTTAGGAACTTGAAGTGCAAAAATCCATTCTCAGATCTTGTTACTCTAAAGGAGGAAGAACCTTTGTTACAGAAGAAAAATAATAGAACTAATTTTCTCTTTGATGGATGATTGTTATGTTTGTTTTCCTTCTATATCTTAGAGTTATGTGTCATGTAAGGGTTGTTCTTGTCGTTAGTTCCTTCAAAAAAGAGTTGATTATGGAAACTTAGTAGATTGAGAAACATGGATAATATCTTCGATAGAAAGGCAAATATGGGTAGCTTTAATTAACTTGTTAGAAATGTAATGAGAGCAATGTAATATTTTGTTTTTTTGATAAGAGTGGCCCCCAATAGAAGCCACACATAGCTTATTATATATATAATGATTCATTCTTAACCCTAGCACTTTAGGAGTAGCCAAAAGTACTTACTTGAGCTATCAAATCCTAACCCTAATAATCAAGGCTAGATTTACATTTAAAAGAGTTATCCAATCTAATTATTCATTATATCATTACAATAAAGTTAATAAAGGGGCTATGACATAAGGTCTTAACATTGTACTCCTCTAAAATATTTTTATTTTCAAAGCTAAAGGTGAGGCAACTTTTGTTGTAGTTGATGAAGCAGTTCCCAAGTGGAAATTTTGGGATATAATCCTTACCATTATACTAGAATATGTGCAAAGAGATAGCATGATTATTTTTTCAAGATAGCCTTAGGTTCAAGCATGATTAGGCCTTCATCATATAATTCAACAAGTATCAATTGAAAATCCAATGCCTTCTTCAAATAGGTACATGAAAAATAGGATGTATTATGGAAGACAATGGTAGGTCCAACTTGTAGATAATATGCCTTATTTTTTCTAATACTTAATAGGGCCCACACAACTTCTATACTAACTTGGGACTACCCTTTATATTCAAGGATGTTTTTATATTCATATATTTCCTACTTTGATCAATGTTAATATGTCTTGTACTTTGTTTGATTATGAGACATTGCTAAATTATCTTTGAGATATCAAAACAAAGTTTTTTAAGCATTGAGGTAAAATT
The DNA here is from genome assembly GCA_028583015.1 of Wollemia nobilis. Classification (NCBI taxonomy): domain Eukaryota; kingdom Viridiplantae; phylum Streptophyta; class Pinopsida; order Araucariales; family Araucariaceae; genus Wollemia; species Wollemia nobilis. The sequence goes on along the minus strand of JAQPPZ010002189.1, from coordinate 598,837 downwards.
AATGACTTGTACCTTGGATATACCTAGAATATATAATGTGAGAGATTGTAGTGGATGATTGTATATGGCTACGTATGGGATCATCTTGGGTGTCACATGATAAGTGGTATTGTACCATAATTCAACCTATGTTATCCATTTGGTCTAAGTGTGTATGTTATTTTGAAGTAAATTAGTGCAGGGAAGCCTCCATTTTGGAATATGTGGTGGTTAATATTATCTTGAGGCCATGGTTAACTTTTATATTGTATTGTTCATATAATCCCTTTAGGCCCTTGTAAACCTTAACAACGCATTCTTTTTTATTATTATTTTAATCCTTAAGGTTAGTCTCTCAGGTTTGACTTAAAGGTAACTTGTATTTGGGTATAAATATCCCTTCATACCAACTATTTCTTTATAGGTTGGAGTGTAATTTTATTCTTCAATAATAAAATTATTTAGTTTCCATATACACCCCTATATATTGTATGTATTTAGTTTTTAGCAATGTTGGGTAATGTGTCGATTCCATTCATTTTTCAAAAATTTTATGAAATATAACATGTTATTTTATTTTATTTTTGTTAATTATAATAATAGATTAATTGTGGGTTTTTATAAAGGATCCCAAAACCTTATGTAAAAAATCAGCCTTGCTAAAAGATATTTCATGCTGGATGGCTGGGTAAATAGAGCAGTTCGTAAAAAAGACAGGGAAATACAAAATGCCTGAGGGCCCTAGAAGACGCGGACAGTCCTGGAAATTTTGATCTTGAAATACATTAAAACAGAATAATAGTCGAAGACAATATATCAACAAACTTTGGGAGAAGACCTATGATACAAATTCTTCATCATGAGGGAATATCTGCCTTGGCCAAACTGTCCACCTCGGTTGGGAAACGAGAATGCCAAACAACCGGGCATGTGGTCATCAGTCCTTTGTTGGCCAAGTGATCCGCCACCCGGTTACCTTCTCTATAGATGTGCCCCGCCTCCCACCTGGTGCGCCGAGAGAGGAGCATCCTAGCCTCGAGGATGATATTCAAGACCCGCCACGATGGGTCTTTGGAGCCACAAAGGTAGTTGATAATGTTTAGAGAATTGCCTTCAATAATTAAAGGCCTAGGATCATTCGATATGACCTGCAACCCTTTCAACACACCATGGGCTTCGGCAAAATGATTGGTCTGAGGGCCCAAATTTTCATAGTAGGCCAAGATCAGCTTCCCATTATGGTCCCTGACAAGCCCCCCGAAACCAGTGGGCCCCGGGTTGCCTTTAGCAACCCCGTCAAAATTAAGTTTGATCCACCCCAAAGGAGGTTTGGTCCAAGTGACCTCCCTGCGGCCATTCACTGAGTCAACTCTGGAAGAGGAGCCAAGGTCCAGTATTTTGAAAATAATTGCCTCCCAAGGATTGTGAGGGCGGGAGTTGGGAATAGTTTTTGAATTCTCGACAGCAAAGGATAAGGCCCGCTGGGCAAAAAAGGGAGCCATTCTAGGGATCTTGCCGAAGACTCTAGCATTACGCTCCAGCCAAATTTTCTAGATGGAATGGTGAAAGGCAGCCTCACAAAGGAATCGGAGCTTAGAATTCTTAAAGGCTTGGGCCATTGGAGGAAGGCATCTTTAAGGGAGCGAGGGGAGCACCACAGTACTTGGAAGGAAGACAACACACAGCTTAGGACCGAATGGGAAAAGGGGCAATGCAAAAATAAGTGATCGGATGTTTCATAGTCAACTAAGCAAAGATAGCACCTGTTGGGAATTGTAAGGCCTCTCTTGTGGAGATTGTCTATGGTAAGGGCTTTGTTATAAAAGGCAATCCAAGCAAAGTAATTTATCTTAGGAATAATCCCTTTCCTCCAAATTGCTTTCCATCGGGGGTCCACAGCAGCCTCACACGATAGAAGATCATAAGCGGACTTAACAGAAAACCGCCCATCCTACGTGTTGCTCCAAATAATTTTGTCGTCTCTTATGATCGAAGGAATTAACATCGATTGGAGGACACTGTACAAGAAATTCACCTCATTATCAAACCCATCCACCGTCGAAATTTTCCACCGAGGGGGAAGGGAACTCCGGTCAATGCAATCCGAAACCTTGAGATGATTGTTTGGATCAATCTGGGCCCTCAAGCCAGCCAAGTTTTGATTTACAGTGAGAGCTTCATCTATAGCCCACCTGTCTCTCCAAAAAAGGATCGTGGATCCATCCCCCAAGATCCAACGAGCACCCCTGTTAATCACCGAATGGCCCTGAAGCACCGTCTTCCAAAAAGTCGAAGCTTCATGAGGAGACTCAGCTTCAATGGAAAGAATTTTCCCCAAGATACTTTCTTTTAACTATATTGACCCATTCCGCCGGTGCATTAATAAGAATTATCCAAGCATGTTTGGTAATTAAGGCAGTGTTCATGAGCTTGGATCTTCTCAATCCCATGCCCCCTTGGTACTTTCGAAGGCAAACCTTATCCCACGCCACCAGAGGAATTCTGGATTTTTCTTCGCTGTCGGACCAGAGAAAATTCCTTTGAATATGCTCGATTTTGGAATGGATAAACACAGGAAGCATGAAAATAGACATGAAATAGGTGGGAATTCCTTGAAGACAGGCTTTGGTGAGGGTTGCCTTCCCAGCTTGAGACAACAATTTGCCTTTCCAAGTGCTGAGTTTCTTATGAAGCCATTCCAAAATTGAATTCCAAATGTTCCCACCACCTCACCCATTGCAAACTAGCGGCAACCCTAAATAAGTTGCAGGCAGAGAATCAATAGTGCATTCGAGGATTCTGGCAATGCGAATTTGCCTACGCAAAGGGGTATTAAAAAAATAAATTTTGCTCTTCAAATAATTAACTTTTTGGCCATAAGCCTTCTCATACCGGGACAGAATGCGCTTGATAGATTTGGCCTGAGTGACAGACGCTCCGGTGGATATGAGCGTGTCATCCACAAACTGTTGGTGAGTGACAGGATCAACTCTGGAAGTAGGTAGAATGCCAAAAATCTTGCTTCGATGCAGGGCATAATTCAAATACCAGCTAAGGACCTTTGCCAAAATAATGAATAAAATAGGAGATAGAGGATCACCTTGTCTAAGGTCGCGAGCACTCTGGAAGAATCCAGCGGGGGACCTGTTGATCAGCACAGAAAAGTACGAAGTGGAAATGCAACTGTTCACAAGGTCAATCCAGTGATGATGGAAGCCCAACTTGCAAAGGACAACATAGAGGAACCTCCTGTCCACTCTGTCAAAAGCTTTATTCATGTCTAGTTTAAGGAAAAGCACAACATTCTTGGAACATTGGGCAGTATGGAGGGTTTCGTGAATAGTAATGACATCGTCAAGGATGTTTCTACCCTTAACGGTGCTCCCCTGAGCTGAACCTACCAAATATGGGAGGAGAGATCTCAGACAATTGGCAATGGTCTTGGTAAGAATCTTGTAGAAAACATTGCAGAGGCTTATGGGACGATAGTCAAAAAAACTTTTGCAGGCGGGCGACTTAGGAATGAGAGCTAGGAAGGTAGAGTTGAGCTTCGGATGGATGGATCTTGATGCTTGGATTTCTAAGATAGCCTCACAGACATCAGGCCCCACAACATCCCACATAACTTGAAATAATCGGGGGGGAACCCATCAGGCCCGGGGGCCTTATCTAGTTGCATGGAAAAAAGAGCATCCTTAATCTTGGAATGGGAAAAATGTTCCAGGAGTTTAATACTTGCCTCATGGGGGACTTTGGTAGGGAAATTAGCAAGCAAGGATTTTTGAACTTAGAGGATGCTATCAGGAGGAGCACCCAATAAATCCTGGAAGAAATCGACTGCTTCGCTTTGAATTTCCTCAATCTCCCTGGTAGTGCACCCATCCTTACACAGCACCTGTCTGATCTTGTTGGCCCCCCTGTGTCTCATGGTAGACGCGTGGAAAAACTTTGAATTTGAATCACCGCTCTTCAGCCAGAGGTCCCTGGACTTCTGACGCCAAAACGTTTCCTCACTGGCAAGAATGGAATGATAGTCCACCAGGAGGCTCTGTTCCTCCTCTTTGAGGCCTTCAAAATACCCTTTGACCTCCATCTTTTCCTCTAAACTCTTCAAGCACTCAGATATGGAACTTTTAGACTCAAAAATGTTGCCAAAAACCTCCTTATTCCACACCTTTAAGTTCTTTTTAATCACCTTAAGTTTTAGGGCCAGTCTTTTGGACGCTAAACCGACCACCATCACCTGCCACCATTCTGAAACCAACTGTTTGAAATCCTTGTGGGAAATCCACATGGACTCAAATCTGAAAGGGATCTTAAACCTAGGCCCGCCAGTGGCCTCTAACAGAATGGGATTATGGTCCGACCCGATTCTTGGCAAAGCTGAGAGAGTTGCAGCGTCGAGGAAGGGAATAGCTTCATGGGAAATGAGGAACCGGTCGAGCTTGACCTGGATGAGATTGCTCCCAATCCTCCTGTTGCTCTAGGTGAAGGATGCCCCCTTAAGTTCGATGTCTAGCAGATTATTGGACGAAACAAAATCTCTAAAATCCTCCATGTTATGGCTGGCCAGCTCAGCGCCTCCCTTCTTTTCAGAGGGATGAAGAGGGCAATTGAAATCCCCTCCCACAACCCATGGGAAGTCACTAAAACTTTCCCTCATCAGAGAGATGGTTTTCCACAACTCAGCTCGCTCCGAAGTAGAGTTCGAGGCGTAAACATTGGTCAAAATCCATGAAAAATTATCAACCTTGGAGTGAAATAGGACATTGATAGTCCTATTGGAAGCCGATAGAAGACTACCCTCGACCTTGTCAGAGTCCCACAGCACCATGAGACCGCCTGCAGAACCTATTGCAGGGTTGGAAAGGAATTTGGCCTTGGCCCAAATGGCCCTGGCAACCTTGACAGAGGCAGAGGCATCATACTTAGTCTCCTGCAAAATGAGGATGGATGGGTTAGACTTCTTTCGGAGATCGGCCACCACCCTACGTTTGGCCGCTCCGTTAAGACCTCTCACATTCCATGAGAGGATTTTCATCTGGACATTTTAAAGACTTTCTTGCCTCCCTTTCCCTGCTAGATGGGAGGTTTTGGGATAGGCAAATCACCCACGAGGGAGTCAAAATCTTCTTGAAAAAGAAACCTCTGGGATCCATTTGCAATGTCTGCTGTCGTTTCCTTATCCCTTCTTTCTTTGTTAGGAGGTCACCCCTATTTTCTTTCACAGTCGAAATCCACCCCTTGCTTCCGGCTTCTAGTGTTTCACGGACTAATGTTGCCATGTTGTTCGTCCCTCTTGCCCAGTAGATACTCTTCTAGTAGGGACTCGGGAGGTTTCTGGTTTTGACAAATAGGGGAATCAGCTGAGCAGACATACGGGAAGGAGACTGATCCTTTTCCACTTGAGGTTCTGGTTGGGAACTTGCATTGCACAAAATAGTGTTCGACTCGGGGAGAACCCCAGAAGGATCTGGAGACTCAGGCACTGTCGCTACAGGGTGTTTCGGTTGTTTTCCTTCTTGCTCCGAGGGGTTGCCAGAAGCCCCACCCTTCATCCTTGGCTTTTGAAGAGGACAATTTGACTGAAGATGCCCTTGGGAACTGCATCGGGGGCAAAAGGCCGATCTATTTTCGTAGTTAATGACTTGCTTATGAAGAACGGAGCCTCCAGATCGAAGAGTGATGGAGGATGGAAGGTTCACCTCCAAATCCGCTAGGACACAGAAGCGAGCTTGGACAAATATAGTTCGGGCCCGAGTGGGAGGGTCAATGGTGACCAACTCACCAATGGAATGGGTGATACCCCTGATAACATTTTCATGCCAACAAAAAAGGAGAAGGTTTGGCAGCCTAACCCATATTGGGGCAATATTAATACTCTGGGTTTCGGGGTTAAAATCCATCCCCCACTTCCTGAGAAAGAGACTCCTGCGTCCTAGAAACCAAGGGCCCCTAGCCAAAATTTTACAGTAATCCTCCGCATTATTCAGCCTAATTATGAAAAAACCCCGGGATAGGGCAGCCAGCTCCATATGACCCGAGGTCCACCATTTTCCTGCCGCCCACCTACGGATGGTCTCCATATCGGGACGCCCTCTAATAAACTTCCCGATTAGGGTAAATTTTTCAAATTTGATGAAACTTGATAGGATTTCCTTCGGGATGTCCAGTTCATCCCCGGACGAAAAGAGGTCCTTAGTGAAAATACCATTTGGGGTTTCAGAAGCCGCTGCCTCTGCATACGATTTCTGTTGGTAGTCTCTCCCTTTGTCAGGCAGATCCTTCCCGCGTCTGCCTCCATCTTCGAGTAACTCCGTCGAGCCTTCATTCTCTGACTGCCCTCCCTCCGCCTTGTTGCGGCCCTCCAACTTGTCGATGCCCAGGTTCATAGTGCTGGCGCTCCCGCTCCCATGCCCTCCCGCTGCTACCTTCTCGCTCATCGTTGTCGAATCCTCCAAATATCCCTCTTATGATGCAATATTTATGACTTCACTTTCTCTTACAAATATCTTGAAATATAACATGTTATTAGAGTGGGTATGAACCACTATTACTTGATTTCTTGTTGTTAGCAGTTTGGCTTCTACAGATTGTCCCAAGGGAAACTATATTTGTATTAGCTAGGAAGATTTTTCTTTGAAAGTTGATAGTGGTACTAGAAGATTTTTTTTTTATAAAACCCTAGGTGTACTTGGATCATGAGAATATCATTGGATTTAGCAAATTTGCTCTAGGATAAATATTCATGGACATCTTCCTTTGTTCTTATCATGGGTGCTCAATCTTTTTTTCTTTGGATTTAACTAGATGAATACCCTAGGTTGAGTGTTGAGTTTTTCAAGTTTTTTTTAAATATCATTTGTCCTTCATGGATTTTTAAAAAAAACATATTTCCTTCTCTTTTATCTTGTTTTTTCCAATAGTACCATAGACGAGAGGATAAACTACTTGGGTGTCATGCAAGAAGAAAAGAAGAGGCTAAAATTTTTAGATATACCCCTAGTTCTACAGAAGACGGGTAACCTTTTGTCCTTGGCAAAGACCTCTAAGCCACTTGACAAGAGTTCTAAAATGGTCTAGAAAACTTTTTGCTACATAGACATGTGAGAATGTATTAAACTATTAATATTTATAGATTCTTTGTAAAATTTTAGTGGGGGTCTAGTTCAACCCTTTTTCTCATTATACCTCCACATACCTCCATTTGTATTTGAAAATTATTCCATTTCCCTCAAAAAAAATTAAAAAGGAATATGTTAGGGAATATTCCTTGGCCTAGCTAGAGGAAAATGACATGAATATATGCATACATCATATTAATGCATACCTACATCATGTGAAGGTAGAAAAAGGATGCTTGCTCTTTTATGTTTGTTTAAATTTGATATTTTTCATCCATCTCCTACGGTAAGCCTTGAGGATGATGGCTAGAAAATCCCATACTAAGACTTGGCATGAAAAATATCTTGAGTTTGAACTCGCTCAGTGCCATAATTTTTTAATAATGATGATGTCAATATGATTACATGATAAAACATGATGTTTTTGATATGGAACCTGACAATGTCACCCCTTTATAAGCACATGCTCACATGGCATGACACATGGTCATCAATATAAGTGATGTGGCAAAAAATATGGCATGACACATGACAATCCACATAACTACTATGGAAGTCCATATAATTAATATGATAGTATATACAAGTGATGTGGTAACTAAGGTGGCATGACACATGGTAATTCGTACAAATAATACAGTAGCTCATACAAGTTACATCACAGTTGAAATGGTATGATACATGGTAGATTGTATAGGTGACATGGCATGACATGTCGTAGTTAATACAAGTGTTGACACATATGCTAATGTGGTAGGTGGAGAGAGGGATGATGTGATAGGCTATATGCTACTTTTTAATTAAATAACTTTAATAAATATAGCAATGGTAGTAGCAATTCAATAATGTGCAATAAGCAACATCCACTAATAACAATAAATTTGGATCTAGTGTTTAAAAATCAATATGCAAGTAATTGGATTCTAGATTCAAATAAATACAAAACCTTAGCCACTCAAAGAGGGCAAACTTTCTTAGTTGCTCGAAGAGGATGAAGTCTCATATGCACAATAGATATGACTAAGATTCAAATATGAAAGATGTTTCATGATGGCTTTTTAAGCATCAATGTTAATGCAAAAACTCATAGTATAAATTCCACAGGATCAAATATAATATGGTCACAAGATAATGATGTAAGTAGAATAATATGAGCAAATTAATATGTATATCAAGGCTTCTAATATATCAAATAACATTCACTAATAAACAACAATATGAATGTAAATAGTCTGAATCATACATGAAAAAACCATGTAGCACAACTTACAATATTAATTGCTCAAATGTATGCAATATTTATTACTTCACTTCCTCTTACAAATATAACACTTGATAATGAATATGTATATGATTTATCTCTTGTATGATCCTCTATGGAGTATTATATAGCCATAGTAGAATGACTCTTTGGCTACTTGACTATTTCTTTCCATATGCCAAGTCTCATGACATCACCCAACATTGCATGTATCCACCATGCAATACTTCCTCGATGCTGCTTTACTCTTAATCTAGTTGACGCTTTGAGTCAAATGGATCTAGCTTCTTAATCTACATTGACTTGAGTCGAATGGTTTTTTCTTTCTTACATTGCTTATAATTGAACACTTCCCTTTTCCTTTGCTATTCTACCTTTAAATTCTTACAAAGGACTACTTTTTTTACATGTATAACCTCAGGCCTTTCTCTATTCCAAAAGTTGGTCGCTTAGATTCAATGCTTACATAGTCTTCTTTGTAATTTCACTGCTTAACTTTTCCTCTAATTAAAAACTTTAGTGAATGTTATTTGATATATTAGAAGCTCACTGCTTTGATGCTCAACCTCCGTAGCTTCTATATTGATTGCACTCGTATTCTTCAACCTACTTGCACTTTCTTCACTTAATATTTATATGGCTGCCAATGTCAAGCCTATTGTCAAGGTCAATATCTAATGACTTGAATCTTTAATACCTCTAAAATTTCTTAAGTCAAGATCTCACTTCAAGACCTGTTCTTATGTCAAGGTCTATCTTCAAGACCTAAAATTCTTTATCAATGTTAAGGTTTATCTTCAATACATAGAATATCTTTATCAATGTCAAGGTTTGTCTTCAAGACCTGAAATCCTTTTTGCAACTTTCAATTAACCTATGTTTTATGAAATTTGACTAGAATATAGATACATCGATCCTTGATATATCCTTCTTTTTTGCTTTCTTCTTACACTAGAAGATGAAAGTGTTCTCTATTTGTTATAGGAAACTTCTCACAATTTTGATGATCAATCTTTGTTGTAAATGTCTTAGGTCACACCTAAGAACTCAAATGATTTCAAGGTGACTCATATTTCCCTAATGCCTCATTCAAAATCAAGGTGACTTAATTGTACTGAATCCTTCAATTTCCTTTTGAGTTGATAGAAATCAGTGTCAAGGATTATATATGTACCTAAAATCCTTCTGATGTCAAGGGTTGGTTATTTCTTGTAATTATCAACTATCTTTAAGTTGATTTGCCCTCCAATATTTGAGTCCTAATCTTCACTAGTCATTCTCCAACTGTTGAAAGACTCTATAGTTGAGTCCTGGTCTTCACTAGTTTTTCCTACAATCATGGAAAGACTCTAGTCTTTCTACTTACTTTGACCTTACAATAGAGTCTAGGTCTATCTCCATTTAAAGTAGATAGACTCTAAACCAATTTTATCAAACTAGACAAAATCAATATTATATGCAGCTAAATAAATTCAGCCTATGCAAGGAACTACTCGTTGTAGCTTTGATACCACTGATGGATTTTTAATCCTTAATGTTAATGTAAAAACTCACAAGATCAAATATAATATAACCATAACATAATAAGGTCAATATAATGAATTAGAATAATATGAGAAAATTAATATGTATATCAAGGCTTCTAATATATCAAATAGCATTCACTAATAAACAATAATATGAATGTAAATAGTCTGAATCATACATGAACAAAGCATGTAGCACAACTTACAATATTAATTGCTCAAGTGTATGCAATCTTTATTACTCCACTTCCTCTTATAAATATAACACTTGATAATGAATATGTATATGACTTGTATCTTGTATGATCCTCTATGGAGTATTATATAACCATAGTAGAATGACTCTTTGGCTACTTGACTATTCCTTTCCATATGCCAAGTCTCATGACTCTTGGCTTCTCTACTTGACACTTGCATACACATGACTCTATCTTGTATGCACACCTAGACATGACTCTTCACTTTGCACACTCTAATCTAAGGACACTTGTGCACACTTACATATAAGACACTTGTGCACATAAACTCACATTACACTTGCACACTCACTCACATGACACTTGTGCATTTCGTGCACATTACAACATTACATAAAATATTACTCACACTCTAAATTAAGACACAACCCTAATATAATATTTACAATATGTACCATGAAGGTACCATGGGGGTACATTAACATGTACCAAATAATGTAATATACTCCAAACCCCCCTATATTACATTATTTGTTTATTGAAGACTTTAGTCTTCAACCATGGTCTTCGTCTTGATCTTCAATCTTTATCTTGCAATGCATGTGATATTTTACTATCCTTGCATTTTTTTCATCTTCTTAAACTTTGGGTTCACTCAATGCTTTCGTTGGTAGAAATTTTTATGATTCTCATTTCCTATGCTTTGTCTTTTAAAACATTCAACAATGTTATCTTGAAATAAGATAAGCTCTTGAGAAAAACAATTGAATCTAAATCATATATTCCATTCTTAATTGATCTTGTAGCCTTTGTTATATTTTGATTTTTGATAATACATTTATTGTTCTCATTTATACATTTGAACTCAATTGATCTTCCACTTTCAACCAATTTAGTAACTGAAATGAGATTTGTTGTCAATCCTAGAACATACATAACACCTTCCAATACAAAATCTGAAAAAGGTGCACTAGGTGTTACACTACCACTTCCATGAACTAGGTACCTCTTATCATCAATAATATTCAAATAGAAATTATCTTTGACTTCTAAACAATCAAACCATTACAAATTACCAATCATATGATGACTAGCACCTGAGTCTATATACCAAAGATCTTTTTTTGTTTGATTTATTTGATTGGACTTACTTGAGACTATTTTGCATTGTTGACAAGAGTTTTGAAGAATATGATATTTCTCATTAAATGAACCTTGTTCTTGAACTTTTCCTTTTGAAGAATATGGTTTTATACTTTGATAATGTCTTCTACGTTGAAAAGTTCCTCTTGATAACTTATCCATTTTTGTACCCTTTATGTCTCTTTAAGTTTGAATACTTTAAAGTTTCTAAACTAAATCCTATTGAGCAGAAATCCATATATCTCCCTAATGGTTAGAAACTAAGAAAATAAGAATTTTGCAAATTTAATTTTTCCTAAGTTTGAAGTAGAACTCCTTTTGACTCCCAAATTAATTAATTTGCAAATATTCTATAATATTCTAATTTCAAAAAACTATTAAATAAATTTCAAATCTAGAAATTTATCAAAAACTTATAACTCCAACTTTATAAGAAAAAACTTTAATCTACTTAAACAACTCTTATTATCTCTAATCCTCTTATCACTCCTAATTTAATAAAAGAACTTTAATAAATAACTCTCTACCTTATTACTCCTAAAACTTTATAATCATTTCTTATCTCTCCAACTAAATTAATTATTTAACTATCACCTTATAACTCCTAATGTTAATGAAACTTTATTAAACCCTAAAAGTTTGAAATATACCTCAATCAATTTTTTGCGTGCTCATGACTACATTTTGTTGTAGAATCTGATGTGAATACCTATTCCAACACATGTAGAGGATCTTAATGATATTGGGTGAACTGTCATGTGTTTCTCAAACAAAACATTTCAGCTTCAGGCATGTAGAGGAGACATTACAAGATAGGATGGCATTCTCATTTATGTCATGTCATTCTGCACTTAGGAGCATTATAATACTTAGAACTTGAGTCTATTTTGATGCCAACACTTCACCTATCAACTATTGTAATGTATTCTTCTAATGCATTGTCGCCTCATGCATACCAAACGCTTCACTTTCTTATCGTGTTTTAGTCTAGAACGATGTTACCTCATGTTGTTGCATGTCGCCTAACACTAATGAATGCTTATATGCTAAGCCAATGTGTTATTGTTTTCTTTTCCTTGTCTAGAGTTTTCAATACCTTAAGTATCTATCAATAGCTTTGTGATCAGGATCCGTGATAAATTTCTACCATTGTCTCAGGCTCTTTTGTATTCAACAACTCAGGATGCAAACTGTTGCTTAGTGCTTAGGTGCTGAAGTATGGGTGTTGATTGTAGTTTATGCATTGTTGTAGTTTGGGTATTATTGTAGTCTAAGTGTTGCTATAGTCCGGATGTTAACTAATTTCCAAGCATTATCTAAAGCATGAGTGTTAACCTGATATTCAAGTGTTGTTCGAACATTCTTGTTCAATGTTGCCTATATCCACCATGCAATACTTTCTCGATGTTGCTTCACCTTTAATTTGGTTGATATTTTGAGTCAAATGGCTTTGGCTTCTTAATCTACATTACCTTAAGTCGGATGGATCTTTTCTTCCTTACATTGATTAGAATTGATGTTTACCTTTTCCTTTTCTATTCTACCTTTAGATTCTTACAAAGGATTGCTTCTATTACATGTATAACCTCGAGACTTTCTCTATTCCAAAAGTTAATCACTTATATTCAATGCTTACGTAGTGTTATTTGTAAGTTCATTGCTTAGATTTTCCTTTGAGTAAAAACTTTGAATGTCGGCTGCTTAGCTCACTAATTTTATGCTCAACCTCTTCAGCTTCTATATTGACTGCACTTGTATTTTTCAAATTGCTTGCACTTTCTTCACTTAATCTCTATATGGTTGCTAATGTCAAGCCTATTGTCAAGGTCAATATCTAATGACCTGAATCTTTAATATCTTTGAAATTCCTTAAGTCAAGGTCTCACCTCAAGATAAGTTCTTCTTATGTCAAGGTCTATCTTCAAGACTTGAAATCCTTTTTGCAACTTTTAATTAACCTCTACTTGATGAAAGTTGACTATAAGATAGATACATCAATCCTTGATATATCCTTCTTTTCTACTTTCTTCTTACACTAGAAGATGAAAGTCTTCTCTATCTATTGTAGGAAGATTCTCATACTTTTGATGATCAATCTCTGCTACAAATGTCTTAGGTCACACCTAAGAACTCAAATGATGTCAAGGTGACTTAGATTTCCTTGATGCTTCAATCAAAATCAAGATGACTTGATTGTACTGAATCCTTCAACTTCCTTCTAAGTTGATAGAAATCAATGTCAAGGATTATCTATGTCCCTAAAATCCTTCTAATATCAAGGGTTGGCTATTTCCCTATAATGATCAACTATCTTAAAGTTGATTCACCCTCCAATATTTGAGTCCTTGTCTTCACTAGTTGTTCTCCAACCGTGGAAAGACTTTATAGTTGAGTCTTGGTCTTCACTAGTTGTTCCTACAACCGTGGAAATACTCTAGCCTTTCTACTTACTTTGACATTACAATAGAGTCCAAGTCTATCTCCCTTTAAAGTAGACAGACTCTAAACCAATTCTATCAAACTAGATAAAATCAATTTTATATATAGCTAAATAAATTCAACATGTGCAAGAAACTAATTGTTGTAGCTTTGATACCATTGATGGCTTTTTACGCCTTAATTTTAATGTAAAAACTCATAGGATCAAATATAATATAGCACAAGATAATAAGGTCAAGATAATGATGTAAGTAGAATAATATGAGCAAATTAATATGTATATCAAGGCTTCTAATATATCAAATAACATTCACTAATAAACAACAATATGAATGTAAATAGCCTGAATCATACATGAACAAAGCATGTAGCACAACTTACAATATTAATTGCTCAAATGTATGCAATCTTTATTACTCCACTTCCTCTTACAAATATAACACTTGATAATGAATATGTATATGACTTGTCTCTTGTATGATCCTCTATTGAGTATTATAAGATCATTGTAGAATGAATTTTTGACTACTTGACTATTCCTTTCCATATGCCAAGTCTCATGACTCTTGGCTTCTCTACTTAACACTTGCATACACATGAATGTATTTTTTGTAAAAATGAGGAGAGTATAGACCATCTCTTGGGATTGCTCAATAGTCTAGAATCTATGGCAATGGATTCTTAATATGTTTGGTAAGTGCATGGTGATGAATAGCAAAATTGAAGATTGGTTAAAGCAATGGTAGAGCACTTATAAAAGTGAGGCTTTACATACAATATGAGATATATCAAAAGATACAATACTTTGGACTATATGGCTAGAAAGGAATAGAAGAATGTTTAAAGGAAAGGAAATTAGTTTAGAGATAATGAAAAGAAGATATGTTTAGCCATATAGGAGTCTAAACCAACCCTATCAACTCTACTTGTCCCTAATTTGGAAGCAGAGAGCCTTGATAGATGGAGTCAAGTCATTAAATGGAATTGTGATGTTGGGTACAAGAGAAGCAAAAAGAAGGCAAAGAATATAAAGTGGAAATCACCATATGTGGAGTGGGTTAAATTTAATTTTGATGGAGCATCTAAAGGAAATCCAAGACCAATAGGAGGAGGAGGAGGAATAATAGAAATAATAGAGGAGAGATATTGTGCCATTATGCTTTCAGTAGTGGATTAAAGGCAAATAATGAAGTTGAAGCTTGGGTGGATTTAGAAGGGTTAAAAATATGTAAACAAATAAAATAGAATAGAGTATGGATGGAAGGTGATTCTCTCATAGTAATAAATGCAATTTTGAGGAAAGTAAATGCTCCATGGAACATACAAGAGATAATTGTGGAAATTCAAGATCTTGCTAAAGAGTTTGAAGAAATCGGGTTTACACATATATTAAGGGAAGGAAACAAATGTGTAGATAAGCTAGTCGATATAGGGGTTTTGATTAAGGATCGTGATGTTAAATTCTCCTTTCCATGGTTAGAGGAAGTAGAAAGTTTATTTGAAGCTAACAAGAAAATGTTGATTGTCTAAATCAATTAACGATTAAGATTTACTTTAATGTTTTCAATTGGTAATATTTGCTTTATTTTGTAATAATAATGTATTTTTATTTAGAATATTTATTATAATTTTTGTGGTTGCACTTGTGTTTCAGGAAGGAAACTAGCAATCCAGATTTGGTAAAGCAGACTATGATAGTGTGATGTTTTGGAAATATTACTCTACTAAGATGCAAGGCATAGATAGTAGAGGTGAAGTTTTGGCATTGTGAAGGCTGCTATAGGAAAATATCAAGAAATATGCTAAATTATGGAATAATTGTATTCATACAAAAAATTGAAAAGATCCAAAAATGAAAATCAAGAATTCATACATTTTATGTAAAATGATGTAGGTTTCTAGCTATAGCATCTCAATTGAGATGAGAAGTGTATCTATTTGTAAACTCTTAAGCTCTAAAGAGAGAGATGTAATTTTTAAGGGTGGGGGACATGAGTACAATCCCTTATTATCCAGCAAAAAAAAAAGTGTAATAAGAAGAGGATTAATTCAACTTAGTACCTCTAAGATAGAATAATTCCTTCCAAAGATTACTAGTGCAGACAAGGTCACAATCATTGAGAATGGACTTGGGCATACCATAAAATTTAAAAATAAAATTGAGAAATAGCTTTACCATATTGCTTGTTGAATATGGACATTGTAATACATATAAACGAGTATACTTGGAAAGGTGATCCACTAGTACCACAAAGATCACCATTTTGCCTTTAAATTTGGTAAGGTTGTCAATGAAATACATGGATATGGTCTTCCATTGGTGGGTAGAGATAGGCAAGGATTACAAGAACCCAAAATATTTAATAGTTTTCTCCTTATTATGATGGCACACCTCACATTTGGCCACAAAGGTCTTGACATCTACTTTTAATCCTTTCCAAGAAAAAGGTTGCTTCTTTTCAAGAATCTAGAATGTTCTACCAATTGATATGCATGCAATTATTCGAGGACACTAGTATTAACAAATGAGGATTGAGGAAGATAAATGTGATGCTTATTACAAATAATCCCATCAACATATGAGAAATATGAAGGCAGTGAGAATCCAACCTCCACTTTTAAAATGATCTAAGCAGTCTCCCAGTCAACAAGCGAGTCCTAAAGTTGAGAAATCTATTATGGAAGAGGACTAGAGATGGCATTAATAACAATAATGTCCTCATATTTTTTAGATAAAGAATTAGCCACCACATTCTCCTTTTATTTCTTGTATTCAGTGATAAAATTATACCCCAAGAGCTTGTCCAACCATTTATTCTATTTAGGACATGAGAGATGTTCTAAGAAATGCTTAAGGTTGATATGGTCAGTCTTGATGATGAAGCAACACCCCAATAAATAAGGTCATCATTTCTCTATGACATATAGAACAACTAACACTTATTTATCATATTTGGATTGTCCCATATTCTTTCTAAAGATATGCTTACTTTCAAGGGTAATGGGTGTCCATCTTGCATCAAAATAGCTCTAATACCTATGCATGAAGCATCACTATTTGTGAGAAAAATGGGATCTCTAATATAGTTGTTCAAATTAATACCAGATAAACCAAAATGCTAGAACTAAGGCAAGAAAGCAATAAATTAATAGTAAATACCCAAAAGCTATCCTAATCCTAGCATAAATAAATTTGAAGCATTTAAGAACTACACTAAAATTATCTACAAAATGCTAATAAGATATGGCTAATCATAATATAATAAAAATAGTTACTTGACACCTAGTACATCAAGGACCATATCAGCTAAAACATGAATACAGTAACAACTCATTACTACCCTAGCCTACTTACAATGTCACCATGGTAAATAAGGGGAGATCATGCATAGGATGTTTATACAGGATTTGACCTACCTTGGAAACTAGTCCTTGAACAACAACCAGTGACCTTTGGATATAAATCTTTGTCGAGCATCCCATCCTTCTTTATGGATGACAACAACGTACCAAGTGATGGTTTTGGTTGTACTTGCAAGGGCAATAGAGAGAGAAAGAGAAAGAGACCAAAATAGGATGTGTCATGCAAAATAAATTGAGGTAAATAACATGAAAGCAAAGTTAGCGAGGGTATAGAATGTTTTGCAATAATTTGGTAAATGTATGGTTATTAAATGTATGACAAGAAAATGAGATGATAAAAGGGATATTTATAGCAAATAAAATGACACAACTTTCCCTTTGGAACTGATGGCTGATTTTCATCATTTTCAAGGTCATAAAATCATAATCATTAGTCCAAATGATATGTTATTCAAATTTTAGGTGTAAAGACATGCTAGCATCATGACCATGCACTAAAACCCCTAAAAATAATTAAAAAACCATGTTCGTCAATTAAAGAGACGATCATGGCACCATTAATTTTTAGGATGCATGCTTTGGTGGACACATGTTAAAATGACTCTTAATCATGACTCTATGCTTTTTTTTAGGTTTTAAAAAAGTTATAAGGCAAAAATATCATGAAAAATGGTGGAAATTTGATAATTGGGTGACGAAAGAGAACCAAAATGACTAGCCAACATGGCTTATTGTTGTCCTACCCAAGGACTAACAAAGTTGGTCTATCTCTATCCCGTATATAAAAGGATAATACTCTTAACCACCTACAAATTCAATTGTTAGTGCTCTTTTTACAAATATGTATTCCCCTCCCTAAGTATTGTGGGCAACACCATAATGGATATCCACTCGTGACTCCTTAGGGAAGACAATAAATAAAAAGAGCAATATGTGATAGTCAAAGCATTAGAAATAAAAATTATATGCCATAGAACCAAAAAGAGTTTTGTTGTTTTTTATTTTATTGTCTATACAAAAGTGCAAATTTTTTAAAATAAACAACATAAATATGCAAATATTTAGCCAAAAATGCAAGAGTATAATAAAATATACCTAATACTTACCTATATGTGCCCCTAAAAATTTTGGTATGAAGAATTTTATTTTTACCTGTCTCATGTATCTGGAAATGAATTTACCTATAAAAATGTTCAAAGCACTAAAAAAATTCTAGTTGGATGCAAAATGACCCAAAGCAAAGTGCACAAATTAATATAGAGTATTCCAAAATCCCTATAAGCAATATCTCTATAAAACTTGACAAAATATTATGTAAAAAATATATGTGGCATATATGTATGATTTGTATAGCATTCAATGACACACCCATATTTACTTGATATATACTTAATATTTGTGTAGCATATAACGTGTTAAATATATTTTAGTGACACGTACTAAAAATTTATATAACACATGATGATGTGTCAATATTTTAGGAGATTGCTTGTATGATTTGAGTGGCATATAAAGTCATGCATAATAATATGAGATAGCACATATGATTGTGTAATATATAGTGATATGCTTAACAAAAACTACCTCCCTCTAGGATTGGCTATGCATGGGGTGGTGTATTGCTCATACATGCCATGGAAGTAGGCAAGTTGCATGCAATATCTAACAAATTCCAAGTACCAACAAACACACTTGTCACTATAGTGGAGAAAACTAAGAGAAACCAAACCACATCATATATAGACATAGGTATTTGACCTCGATCCTTAAAAAACCACAATATAGGCATAAATAGACACTACGATAGTCAATCATGTCCACTGTGGGGCCCAAGGGATGCCAGCCTATGCCACAAATGGAATGCAAGTATTTATTCCCAAAGCTAGCTCATTCCCTGTAACTAATGATGAATATATTGCTCGACAAGTCACACCTATCATGAGAGAGGGAGAAGAAATATAAGATTAAGAAATGGTGGGGTATATACACATTGCATCTCACCCTAGGAGAGGGATATCTTATGGAAGAGAAAGTTACCATACCATTACTACAATGGGGTTCACCACTATAGTATCCAGTCAAGTGCATTGTTCAACAAGGCATACTTACCACTACAATGAGACGCTAAAATGATAGAGGTGATTTGATATGGGTTAGATACATGCTACAACTCATGCTAGGGGAGGGAGATTAGTGGAAGGGAAAGTCACCATGCCCCTACTATTATTGGGTTCACCATTGTAGTATCTAGCCAAGTGCATTATTCGACAGGGCACACTTGTCACCATAGTGGAACACTAAATAATTGATTGATTAGAAAGTTTTTATGTTGTTTTGATTGTATGAAAATGTAAAGGAATGTTTCCTTGGTGTTTTGACCACATACCATATGGAAGATGGCAAGGGTTGAACTAAGGCAGTTTGCTTTATGGTGCTTAAAGTAGGGTACTAACACAAGGAAGACTTTGAAGACATCATGGTGCCTTTTACCAGTTAGAGTGACACCATAATGAAGAAAGGTAAACAAAGTCAACAACAATAAATACCAAAAAAAACAATGGAAAACACCAAGCAATAGCAGTACAAAAACAAACCAAAATTAAGACAAAAATTGGGTTGAATAGTCAAAGTGACCAGGATCACCACTTTAAGAGGTGGTCGTGGTTAGGCAAAAGAGACCATTCAAAACTATGGATCCAAAACTAGTAGAAAGCATTTGAAAATTGGATGATCGAGATCATCACATTAAGGGCTAGTCATAATCATGATAGGAAGATATAGAATAAAACACATAGAGATGTGTCAAACTAAAGAATTTATAGGACTAACACACACAAACACACGGTCAAAGCATTCAAAGCAAAAAAGAAGTCACCAAAGTCAACAAGTAAACCAATAAAATACAAATATCATAAAAATGGACCAGAAGGGACTATACATTAAAGCGTTTTAATGCATGGAATTAGTGGGTTCCTCTAGCTCAACTCCATTTGTCATTTGTAATTTTATTGCCCTAGACCCAAACAACTCTTTGATAGTATATGGCCCGAGCCATTTTTGAATAAACTTGCCCTTGTGCTTCTTATGCATATTAGCAAGCTTGAGGACAAAGTACTCATCTTTGATATCATGATGACAAACTTTCTTATTATATTTTTTGGCAACACAACTCTTATAGGTTATATTATGATAAAGAGTACATAGATGTCTCTCATTATGAGTGGTTGGTGAGATGAGCCTTCTTATACTCCTAATGGTACTCAATATGGCTCAACAAATTTATGAAAGAAACACACAAAAGAAGGTAATTCAATTTCAAGTGGTAAAACAACTTCAGTATGATAGTCCAAAAAAAAAGAGATTGCCCCTGTGGATGTTTGAATGCTAGTGCAGTATGCCCGCAATGCAAGCTGTAAATTTTTTTTAAAAAGAATTTGAAAATTTTATATTAAAACAAGATCATTTACAAGTTGGGATGAGACTCCTCCCAACCTTAGCCGATAAGAACACTTGTTTACAATAGTAAAAGAAGATCTGCATTGGAGCCAAATCTCCTAAACCATATTTCTACAAGGGTTGTCCACCTGTTTACAATAGTAAAAGAAGATCTGCATTGGAGCCAAATCTCCTAAACCATATTTCTACAATGGCTGTCCAAATTAGCTAAACACTGGATTTTCTCACCAACCTGCCTAATCCTCTCATCCTCAATAGCCATGTCACTATGCCACTGAACCCCTACCTCCTTCTCAGTACCCATCTTAGCCAAGAAGTCTACCACTTTATTTAGATCTCTACTCACATAAACTGGAATCACATCATCTAATTCCCTCCACAATTCCTTAATTTGGGTGACAAGAATCCTCAACCTCCATGTCTTCAAAGCAAAGTTCCTCATGCAATCCAGAGCTCCTACCAATATTTGAGAATCTGATTCTAGGATTATCCTCATGTAACCTTGTCTTACTACCCAAATAGAAGCATATTTGATAGCTAAGGCTTCTACTTCATTGTTTGTGGCCCTTCCCAGGCCTTGCAGTTCCCAATAGAGCATTGTCCCAACATGATTCCTGCAGACCACTCCAATTCTAGCTCTACCCGGATTACCTTTTGCAGCTCCATTAGTATTAATTTTAATCCAACCTTCTGGGGGTGGTTTCCAACTAGCTCTATCCTGCCCCTCTTGCACTTCAGCTTCCTTCTCCATCATCCCTATATCAGCCTGAGTTTCCTCTTTAGCATACACTACCACAATTTTTGTGACTTTGCTCCAAATGACTTGCCAAACGCCATCTAAGGATGAAAAGGTTTCTCTAAAAAATTTACCATTTCTCTCCAACCACACTTACCACCAAATGAAGTTTAATCCAAGCTTCCAACCAATACAAAGAGCTTTAGATTTAAATCTACCCCTCTTCCATCTTTCCCAAATATTAATCCGATTCAAATCACCATTGGCTCGAATTTTATAAGATAAAAACCATCGCTCCCAGATCTGGCACGTGAATGGGCACTCAAACATCAAGTGGTCAGATGTTTCCTCACTCTTGTAGCATAAAACACATTGATATGGACCAATGATTCCCCTACATCTCAGATTATCAAAATTAAGAATTCCATTGTGCATGAACTGCCAGGCAAAGAAGTTTACTTTCGGCCAACCCTTGGACTGCCAAATCTTTCTCCAATCCTCAACTTGATATGCATGAGGAGGAGGTTCTAGAAGGATCTTATCATATCCATCCTTCATTGTGTAGACTCCAAGGCTCCCATAGCCCCAAGCTAATTCATCCTCCTCATCTCTACCTATGAGAAATATTTCTGCCAAGATTTTAGTCATGATGAGTGTCAATTCTAGAGGGATTGGAATTGGCCACTCATCCAACTTCTTAAATTGCTTAAACTTATAATCCCCTAGCTGACTAGTGTTGAAATAAATTTCAATCTGGATCCAACCCCTACTTTCCATGGTTATTTTTACTAGTTGTAGTTCTAGGAATTCAACAATGATAGGTGGGTATTGATCCCATGAATCTATCCAAAATTGTGCCTTCTCCCCTCTCCCCACTTTCCAAAATAATCCATCTTTCACTACCTAAGATCCTAACTTTAGAGCCTACCACACTAAGGACCCATTACCATCCAAAGGGAAACAACTCACCTCATTCGGGTTCACCTGTCCCAAATATTTACTAGTTAAAACTCTATTGAATAAAGAAGTTGGTTGGGAAATCCACCTCCAATAAAGCTTTCTAGCCAAAGCTTTATTATTTAACTCTAATCTCCTCAGTCCCAAACCTCCCTTTACCTTGGGCTGGCTTACTTTCTCCCAACCTACTAAGGCCCATTTCCTCTCTCCTTTTACTCCTCCCCATAAAAATTTTCTAGCCATCTTGTCTAACTCTTTCCATATGGTATGTGGGGCAACAAGGATAGAAAATTTATAAATTGACATGGCTTGAATGACTGACTGTAAAAAAGTTAATCTACCCCCATAGCTTAACCATTTGTGAGACCAATGATTAATTCTTTCTTTGATACAATCCAAAATATTCCTCCAGATATCTATTTTCAGTTTTTTAAAATGCAAAGGGACCCCCAAATATACCACTGGGAGAGAAGTCCTCATGAATCCCAAGATCTCTAAAATTCTATCCTGAAGCCTTCAATCAAGATTGAAAAAGACCACTTTGGATTTTTTTATCATTGATGACTTGGTTTGTGGCCCTAAGGTAAACATTAAGAGTATCTCTAATCATTCTTGCTTCCCTGAAGTTGGCCACTCCCACCAATCCTGTGTCATCCACAAACTGTAAGTGAGTCAAAACTTCCTCACCCACCTTGATACTTGTTAGCAAACCTTGTTGTCTTCTCCTCAAGATGAGTCTACCCAAGCCTTCAGCCAATATAAGAAAAATATAAGGGGAACAAGGATCTCCTTGATGAAGGCCTCGAGTAGCTCCAAACGGTTGTGAGGGAAGGCCTTTGATTAACACTGAGTATGTTAGAGTAGAAACATAGCTCATGACCCATTCTATCCAATCCTGAGAGAAACCGAAGGCTGCCATCATCCTTGACAAGAAGCTCCACTCCACCCTATCATAAGCCTTTGACATATCCAATTTTATGAACATTCCCCTATTGCCATATTTTTGCATTGAGTGGATTGCCTCCTGAGCTAGAACCACACCATCCAAGATTTGCCTACCCTCTATAAAACCCCCTTGCTCCAAGGAGATAATGCTATGTAGGAGAGGTTTTAGTCGCTCAACCATTACCTTTGTGATTATTTTATATATGACATTGCATAAGGCAATAGGTCTATAATCTAAAATATGCACCCCTCCTCCCCTTTTGAAATTAAGGTAATGAATGTATGATTTAATTCTTTTAAGCATTATTTTACTACCTCTGGACTCCTCTATAATAGCCATTACATCCTCCTCCAAGTTGTCCTAGAAGGTCTGAAAAAACTCAATTGGAAAGCCATCTGGACCTGGTGTTTTTTGATACTCATTCCAAAGACTACTTTCTTTAGTTCCTCTCTATCAATGGGTTTAAGTAGGGCCTGATTTTCTTCTTCAGAGATAATAGAGGGTATGACAACAAGAACTTCTTTTTGAGCCTCTTCATCTTGCACCATACTTTCCTTAAACAATTTAGCAAAATAATCCATTGAATGGAAATGCATACCTAGGATTGTATCAAAGGAGTGCATGTTCTCATCCTAAAGAGATTCCATCTTGTTCGTCTATCTCCTAGCACAAGCAACTCGATGAAAAAAATTGGTATTTTTGTCACCTTCCAATAACCAAGTGGTTCTTGCTCTTTGTTTCTAGTAGATATCCTCTTGGTTGTCAATGTCCTCAACCACTTTACATAATGCATCATCCTCTTCTTTGAGTTGCTCTGTAATTGTTCCTTCCCTAAAGTGTTTTTGAACCTCATCCCATCTGGCCACCAATGGAGCTCTTTGGACCTAGAATTCTATCTTGTTAGCTCACCTCCATTATTTCAGTTGATCCTTGACATAATGAAGTTACTTGTGGAATCTAAACATTGTTATCCCATATGTCGGGCATCCCTCTTCCCACCACTATGGATTTTTCTTTCAAGGTTCCTCTTTTTGTAACCAAATGTTTTTTAATCTAAATGGTTTGTGATGCTGCCCTATCTTGATCCCCCCTTTCGAAAAAATGGGGAAGTGATCCGAAATTGAACCCTCCAAAATCTAAAATTTTAGATTCTATTTCACAAAAGCCTCATCTAAAACCAAAAAAATGCTCTAACTTCACCTTCTTTCTATGTGGCTCCCTCCTCTTATTAGTCCAAGTATAGTTTATTTCAGGACATTTAATATCCACCAAGTGTAATGCATGGACTTGGGCAATCATAAGTTGATCCCCTGGATCCAAAATTGGGGTTCCCCCTTCTTGATCTCTAGATGATAATTTAGCATTAAAATCCCCAATAACAATCCAGTCTAACTCCTCCCTTGAGACTCTCATATTATGCACCGCTTTCCATTGATGAATCTGACCATCTAGGTTTTGTGTCCCATAAAAAATTGTGATTAAAATCTGCTTAGTTGTCACATGTTCCTAAAATATGATGTGAGGACACCCCTCCAAGCTATATGTTCTATTGTTGTCCATTCAAGAGAGTTCCAAAAGGTAACTATCCACCCTGAGGTCCCTTGGGCAACCACTTCCATATGACTATCACCCTTCCAAATTATATTTATTGTTTTACACATAAGATCCAATGATATTTTTGTCTCCTAGATAAGCAAAAAAAAATGTTTTACTTTTTTCAAAGAGTCTTCGAGCAACAAACTGATAGGTTCTACTATTTAAACCCCTAACATTCCATGTCTTGAACTGCTATCAATTTCTTATGTGATTTTCTACCCACTTCTTGAGAGCTAATATTCTTTGATCTCTTTTCCACTTGAGCTATCCCTAGATTTTACTTTTCTCTATTATTTTCTGCTATACCCATGATGACATCCTTAATTATCGGTTACTCTTGGTTATGCACTATCAATACCCTTGCAATATTTTATTGTGGTAACTCGCTGCACTCTATTACCTGCTCTAGGATAGGAGGAGATGAAATAGGAGATTGAACATGGTTGTTATTGTTTTCATTATTCCCATCCACTCCTTCCATGAATTTTTCTTCTTCTTAGTCCACTATTGTCTTGAATATCTCATACCTATTTGAGGGTTTGAGTTGGGTTTGCTTTTTGCCAAATTTTTTATTTTGCCTTCTCCTTCTTTTGGGTTTTTCAAAACCATCTCCCTATACTTCTCCATCCTATAAACATTGGTTGTTTATTTATTGATTGTTGACTTATCCTCCTTATGAAGATTCAACATTCTTAGAGGAGCCTCCATTTTTATGTTCATATTGTTTGGGAAAGACCGAGCCAAATACCCATATTTATGGCAAACTCTACACCTGAAGGGCAATGCCTCATAATCTAGTTGTTGAATCCAAGATATACTTGCAAGTTCGAGTTCAACCTCTATCAACAAAGGTTGGTTGAGATCCATTTCCATGCATAATCTAGCATAAATTGTTGTGTTTCCTTCCATTGTGTCTCTAGAAACACCCAAATATCTTCCAAGGGAATTATTGATGATTTCTACTACCTACTCACTCTAGAACTCCATTGGAAGTGCATAAAAATGGATCCAAACTGGGACAGTAGTAGGTTCAATTCGGGGATCAAATCCTACTCTCCAGGGCTGAACAAATAATCATGTCGAACCGTGATTCCTTTTTTCTAATTTGAAAGCCCTATTTCTATCAGCAAGTGAGGAAAAACTAACAATAAAATATCCATTACTAATAGACCACAAAGAATACTCACCAAGAGACTCCTAGTTTTGTCAAACCCAGGAATGCAAAAAAAATAGGGTAGGGCGAATACCCATAAATTTACAGATCAGATCATGATTGGGTCTATATAAGATTGTTTATTCTACCATCCTTTGCCCTTTATTATGACTATGGCAAACATCCATTGACTCTTTGAGATGATCTCTTTCCAGCAACCATAAAGAGCATTTTTAATGCAATTTTGTGTGCTTCTTCAGTCTCTACTGGAAATTTTTCCTTCAACAAAATTGCAAAAGAACTTTGTCTCTCTAAAAGAGGATCCAAAGGTGTCCCCATTGGGCCCTCCTGGGGCATCAATCTTGTCTTCAATTATACAACAACCAGAAATCACTTCGTCTACCCAATCGATACCCTAGTTTTCTCTTCTAGAGCTCCAAGCCTCAATGTAAGATGTAAATTTAAGTGTCATTCTTTCTTTGATTCTTTAACTATATTTTTTAGAAAATTGACCAAAAATTTGTTTCTATATTTAGCTTGACCATTTTCTTATAGATAGTAAGGCATGGAAAAATGGTGTGAATATCTAATTAAGAAGTTAGATTTTGCATTTATTTATTTATAACAAGAGTACCATTATTTGAAATGAGAGTAGACGAGACACCAAAGTGATACACAATCTGATTAAATATAAATTTCAATAAAATAAGAATTGTTTGATTTGTCAAAGGCATAAATTCTACCCATTTTGTAAAATATTCCATGGATGTGATAGTAATATTAATGCCCATTTGAGGAAATAAGATAAATAGGTCCAACAAGGTTGAGACCCCAAGTGGAGAAAGGCCAAGGAAACTTGACGGGATGAAGAACCTAGGTAGAGGCATGAATTTCATCTTTGTGGAACTAACAATTATTATAAGATTTAACATACTTATTAGCATTATATTCCATTGTTGGCCCAAATTAACCCATTCTTAGCAATTTATGGGCTCTGGAATTACCACTAAAGTGCCCTCTACAATTGCCACTATGGATATCAAAAAGAGCTTTAGGTATCTCAACTTTTGTAAGGCATCACAAGAGAATAATGGAATATGATAGTATAGGACTCCATCAAGAAAAACATATCTAAATGTCCTCTTACAAATATGAACCTACTACTTAGCATTAGCCATAAATGGGTAGGATTGATTATTAAGGAAGCATAAAATGTTACCATATCAATTATCGTCAAGAGTAATATGGAAATCAATGGCATTGACCTCAATTGTATGCATCTCCATCAAGCCATAAGTGAAAGAAATAATAGGTTCATCATAAACTTTCACCATAAAATTAGTTTCAAAAAATATTTTTATGTGGTACAAACTTACTAGCCAAAGTCACTAGTGGAGTCAGCCTTAGCATTCTACCCCTAGGAGAATGTCTAATGGTAAAGGACTCAAAAGCATTAATCAAATTGATAGCCACTTGGTGGTAATAAATTAAATAGGAAAATTTGACAACATATTCACTAGCAATCTAAGTGAACCACAACTTGAGAATAACCTAACACTTTGATGTGCTTAACATTCATACGTTGGGTAGTCAGGTGTCCCAAAATTAGAGCCTCATGCCCCACAACATTATTAGTAATGGCAAAAAACTTCAATCAAAAGGTAACAGGAACAACCAAGACTATTGGAGACTTGAGAAAAATACATGTTGCTATCCAAACTCATTCCTTACCCCATCAAAATGAAGGATCCATGTATTGGGGTAGATATCTTTATTAGATTCTTTGAAACATAAAGATGTGTTAGCTTCGTGTTTAGTCTTTATTGCATGATGCCTCTCATCAACCTTGCTAGACTCTAAGAGGGATTTTCTTGATCAGTAAGTTCATAAGGAGTAGGCTCCTAAATAAGGCTAGAGTCAATGGAGGAAGGAAATATGACAAAGTCACCAGGGACACAAGATATAATCATTATGTTCTCATTATGCAATACCTCATTTCAAAGGGTTGTTGTATGAGGTCAACAATTGCTACCAATTGGTTAGTAATTACGTGATATTTAATAACCTTTTGTGTAATAATACAAAGATAAAACTCTTGCATCATAATAATCCACTTTCCATATTGGGTGTTACTAGGAATGTAAGGCTTTTGTAGCGGTGTTTTATGGGGTCAATTTTAATGACCATATAAGTTGTTTGATATAACATATAATGTGTAACTTCTCATATATAAAATAAATAGCTAGGAAATGTTTTCCATGGAAGTGTGTTGAGTTTTTGTCAAAAACATTATTTGACTAATGTAGTACACAACATACTCCTTATTGTTATAATCATGTCGAGGAAGGACAACTTCGAAGGAAACCTGACTAGATGAAATGTACAATACAACAAGATTATTTGAGTTGGTGGGAAAATAGTTGGGGGTCGTAAAAGAAATTTCTTGAATTCTAGAAATTTCTTGTTACTACTTTCATCTAACTCAGGGATAAAATGCCTAATAGCTCCAAGCTTACCTAAGAAGGATATCTTTAATAGTTTTAGGGGAGGCATACCATCAATGTATTTGATATTATCTTGATCAACATTTATGCCCCTATGAGAGACCATAAATCCTAATAGTTGACTGCTAGTAATACTAGATACACACTTCTTGGGATTACGTCTAACCTTATAGTGATATAATCATTTATAAATGACACAAAGGTTAGTTGGGTGGTCAACCCACTTCACCCAAGAGATCATCCATATATGATTCCACTATAGTTTCCATTAAGTTGTGAAAAATAGTTGCCATATCCCATTGATTATTTTTTAACCCAAAATACATGACAACATAACAAAATATTCGCGAAGGTGGAGTAAAAGTTGTTTTGGTTTGATCCTCAAGAGCAATCTAAATTTGGTTATATTCTAAATAACCATCCATAAGTGACAATATTTCATACCCTACGATAGAATCTACAATAGTATCAATAGAGGGCAAAGGTAAGTTATCCTTAGAACAAGCTAGATTGATGTTTCTAAAATCACAATAAATTTGTATAATATTATTTTTTCTTTTTCATAGGTACAATGTTAGATAGCCACCTCAAATAATCAACATGTCTAATAAAATTGACATCTAACAACTTTTAGATATCAATTTTGCATAGGTCTTGAACAAGGAGAGAGAATCTTCTTTGCTTTTAACAAACAAGAGCAACATACTCATAAGTAACAATTTTATGGACAACCAAATCATCATCCATTCTAGGCTTGTTAAAATAATCCCAATCAAATACATACTTATACTCCTCAAGTAAGGTAGTAAAGTTAGATTGCTCTTTATTAGATAGGCGTACGCCTATTTTAATAATTCATGGTTACTCTAGGGGGCCTATGCTAACATCTATGGTATGTACAACATTCATGACTTGCCTTCTTTAAAATGGTCTAGATCAAGGGGAAGATTCTCTAATTCAAAATTAATCTATACTTGGAAAACATAATTAGACCATTTAAGCCTTCCCTATTTTTTATTAGGTTCTTGAATGAACCCTCTCTTATGATATTGTCAAGGAGTTTTTTCCTCTCTAGCATATATGAATTATAGGATTACATTATCAGTGGGCAATAACGAGAGGAATAAAATATTATTAGTGTTGTTGTCTCTGAGCTCACTCTATTTGGGAGGGATAGCATTGCACCCGCACCTCACGTAAAGTGAAATAGCAAGAAGCATTGCAAGGTAGACGGGAGGGACCACCTATGGGGAAACCTTCGAGGTTTTTAATCAAGGTTGGATCCTCATCATATTTTAACTTCTTGATGCACAGTAACCTCCATGAGTTGAGGTTGGGGTGTGGGTAGCTAGAAAAGGGATTGCAATGAAATTAAATAAAGAATGAATTAAATGTGCAGGAAAGTAAAGCCCTAAGCTATGGAGATGATACACCAAAGAATTAAAAAATAATCCCTATTTTTCACTGCAACAAGTGACAATTGAACACAAAAAACGTCACCTATGGCTAGTGAACACAACCAAGCAAAACACACCACTAGGAATAAAGATAAATCAATAGGAGGATAGAAAAATTAGTTATGGCTTCCACTAACCTACTGAAATGATTATAATACAATGAGACCTGAAGGGTTCAATGCTCCCTAGGCACGAGAAAAGGTTTGGGCTCCCCTTGTTATAGTAGGAAAGAAGGGTGAAAGGAAGAGCCCGCAAGGTTGGGTGTTGGGCATGAGCAAACAACTTTCAATGACTTTTATAATAAAAGTGGGCCTATTTATAAGCCAAGATGAGGGTGCCTTCCCTCTAAATATCTATGTAGAGGGTCTGCAGATATCCTGTATTTCTACAATCAAATATCCTTCTACAACTAGTGCGATGACAACTTTGAGGTCTTTGGATTTGGGGCTATAAATATTGAAATCTTGAATACCTTCAAATAATTAGTGCATATAATTGGGCTCTTTGTTGTTGTGTTAGGGTGGTTGCATCATAACTCTTTCATCACACTCCTTCTAGAATGTGTCACTCTATTGACGTGATAAACATGGCCTCCCTAACTGGTGTAGTTGGATAGGGTAAACCCACACGTATGGTAGGCAATGGTCATGACTAGCATGTGATTGGCTCTAACAGAATTGGCCATAAAATTCAAGCTTTGCATACATTGGTAAATGTCTTCTTAAATACCCTTTGGCCTGCTCTTCATTTACGTGTGAGGTTGCCACGTATTCTTGGATGGAATGGAACATCCTTTAGCCAATGGTATGTCTTCTCCTTAGGCACTAGTTCTTTCCTCTTGTGGTTTTTTGACTAGCTTTCATGTGTCTCCTTGGTTTAGTTGAAGCTATTTCTCCTTGGTTGGTGCATCTTTGGTTGGAAGGACCACGTGAGTCGTTGGATTGAAAATCAATGATTTTTGGGGCTTGTTGCTCTACTTGCTTGATTCAGGCAGTCGTGGAGCATTGCCTGTAGATGGAATATCTATCGACTAGCACAACTTTTAACTCACATGTTCTTCCTTGAAGCTCCTTTCTTTCGATCGAAGGCAAGAAGCACCTTTTCAACAGGAGGCAAGAAGCACCTTTTCAACATGAGGTGAGAAGTACCTTTTGATCGCAAAGCCACAACTAGTCTCACTTCTGACTAATCTAGCTTAGAGTGAAGGGGGGTTGTAGGAAACATTTCCCTGTAATTAGGAACTTGAACTACTAGTCCTTCCACATGCCCCTTGCCCCTAAGCCTAGATAAGATGTGAATATGATATTATGTATTGAGAAATATAGGAATGTATTTACCAAGATATAGCCTTATATGCTTGTAAACTTCCATTAAATCCTTAAGGACAACCTTATTTTTTTATCTCAATATATAATTTAGCTTCAATCAAATGCCTTGCTAGACAAGAGGGTGTAGGATCAATCAAATCATTAAACCACTTGTTAATAGTTTATCTAAATATGAAAATGTTTCCACATCTAGAAACAGGCTAACAAGGATAATAGTGAAGATCTTAACATTCTCTATGTTCCTAAAATCTATAGGATCCAAGATTACCATATTTTGGGGTAATCATGGTTGCCAAGAAATATCCTAAAAATTATCAAACAATATAGGCACAATAGGGTTTCTACAAGTCAAACAATCATTAAGGACTATCAAAACTATAGGAGCAAGCCAAATAATAGTTGGAAAATAAGTATTGCCTAGGATCACCACTTTTAGAGGTGATCTTGGTACTATCAGACAATTATTAACAAATATTAATCCAACAATATAATCTAGTTTAGGACAAGTTAAGATTGTGCTAGAATTAGCATTTATGAAAACATAGCAATTAACATGATAATATTGAAACTGATAGATTTTAGCCTTTGTAAAATGCCTAGGCAAGGGAATAATTTTTGTTTTATCTAACCTATGCAAAGGTTTTAAAGTAGATATAATAGAAATACCTATTGTTCTATGCTTATCTAGATTAGCTTTGTATTGATTATATTTAGTGTTCTTAATCATATAATAGAAAAATAAATTACTATTATCAAGTGATCAAAAATTTATATCTAGTTAATCATCATTATCATCTAAAATAAGAACTTATGTTGAATCTACTTGATAATGCCCCACATCCACCTCAAAAATAGGATTAATAGAAGGAACATTCCCAGTTTTGATGTTAAATATGATTAAAATTACTATCTATGTCACTATCAATTTTTTTCCCATGCTATCATTATCTACACAAAATATTACTTACTTTAATTTGGCAACGTCCTCATGGGCTTTATGTAATTTGGCCAAAAATTTGGTAAAAAAATATAGGATATTCTCTATTTATGCTTTAACAATGGTGGCAATTTTGCTACTACCTCTTAAGAAAGGGGAGTAATGACGTCCATGTCAAGTTGATCGTCCTCAAACTCATACCCATCTTGGGGGTATTATAAGTGAAATTTAGGATGCCCCTTGTATAACTTCCTTCTAGAAGTCCACTAAGGCTCATGTTCATTAATGGATAATTTTTATGTCTCATCCATAAAAAAACTACCATGGATTGGAGTAAGAGGCCCCCAAGGATCTAGATCTCCCTTTAAGGTAAAAACTTTATCATCATAGGCATACTTGTCCACTTGGAAAGCAAAGGAAGTTATAGCTCTCATCTTACTAGTCCAAGCTCTACCTAATAGTATGCCATAGATGGTATATAAGTCAAGCACTAGAAAATTCACTTTTGCTACCTTAGGCCCAGCTAAAATTAGCAACCAAATGCAACCTACAAGATCTCAAGGTTTACCATTATAAGCATAGCAATGACTTCTAGTAGAAAGGACACTTTCTCTAGGTATTTTTAGTTTATATATTAAGGACAATGGCATGACACATGTATCACTCCCTTCATAAACCAAATCCCTATGGATTACCATATTATTTTAAACTATTATTATCATCAATTGCGAGTCATTAGCCGTTGCTAAATAATAAAATACAATAATATGTGTTAAAGGAGAATTAATAACCAAATCAGGGCTAGCATGTGCATCAATACAGACATTTTCTCTGTGTGATTGAATGTACTGCACTTTATAAGACCCTATAATGGTGGGCATAATATTAGTAATTCTAGGTTTGGGTATCTTTATCTCATCTAATACGTCTCTTAACTTTTGTCTTTGATGGAGATATATTCTAAGGAGTTCTAAGTATGGGACCTTGTGAGGAGTTGTATGCAACTCTACAATAATATCCTATGCTTTTGTTTTACTCATGACTACTTTCAGTAGTGATTCTTTGGGTAGGATGACATCCTATCATGTTTCTGCTACAAGCACCAATATCATCGCTTTAAGTAGTGGTTATGGCATTTTATTGTTCTTTGAAACTATAGGTGCCATAGACTAGGATGAGGTCATTTCAAGAATAGATTTGGAAGTCTCTTTATTTATAATAGGTTTCCAAATGACCAAAGGGAGGGTTTGGGATTTTAACAATAATAACAAGATTTAACATTGATAGAACAAGTTATTTTCCTTTGTCCCTCTTCTATTTTTCTTTCTTAGAAGGTTGCTTCTTTTTATATTAATGTGCACTTCAATTAATAGCAACAATTTGTTGTTCCAAATATTCAATTGTTCTTTTTGAACCTCTAAAATGTTGACATAATAAGGTATATTTAGTTGACTATAAATGTATTATTGGATCATAATGGAAAAATACTTGATTGACTTGAAAGGTATTCTAAGAAGTGCTAGCTCCAAGATTTTAATTTTGGGAATAATTACCATTTTGATTCTAATAATTTTGATTCCCTTCTTGGTTGCCTTGATTAGAATTATATCCTTGATTTTGATAGTTTGTTGGCTACCTTGATTAAACTCTTGATCCTAAATTTTATTTATTCCTTACTGTTTATTGGAATCTCGTTGTTCATTATTGGGGAATGGGTTGTTATAGAAACCTAACCTTGGGTTATAATTTTGATTAAACCTCTTCTTGAGTTTTTTCATTTATTCATGAAATAAAGCAATCATATCATTGTTAATTTGATCAATATTGAAATTAGGACCAAAGGCTTGCCTAAGGTAGAACTTTTACATATCTACGCTAGTGGAATTATCATGATCATATGTTTCATTCCAAAAGCAAAACTTATTAGCATCATTCCATGCAAGAGATTCAAACATATCATTTTTTCTAGCTTAGGAGGTGGGCAAATTTTGATAAGATCTTTATGTACCTATTGAAGCATCATATTTTTAGGTTTAGGACCACTCTAGAATTAGTTAGCATGTGGATAGGATCTTTAAATATTTCTATTTCATGAGATGTTTCTTTAACATCTACATTGCAAAACCCATCCCCTACAATATTTTTCTTGTGGTTTTTAGACTTTAGGTCTTTTTTACCATCTTTCTTTTCCTGATGTTTAATGTGTTTTACAAAATAAATAACTTTACTAAGAGAAGGAAAACCACAAGGGTTATGTTCCTAGATCTTAGCTTGAGAAGAGGGTTTGAGCTTGTTTACAAATATAATAGTAGTGGCCTCTTTAGTTTAATTCATATTCGCATGATATTTGAGTCTTTTCAACCTTTTATGGAAATCAGTGATAGATTCATTAGGGCTTTTTTGGTGTTTACAAAAACATCCATTGCTTCCATAGTTGTCATGTCATCATTAAACTGTTGTTTTAATTTCTTAACAAAAGTATATAAGGAGACAATGGAATGTTTAGGTAAGGATGATAGAATAATTGGTTGACCAAGATCTTGAGGTTTAATTTTGTCATTGAATACAAGAAAGAAAAGGAGAATGTGGTGGTTGATGCTTGATCATGCAAACATGAGGATGTTGTTGTTGTTAGTACCATATCTAGTCCTCTTCCATAATGGATTTTTTAATTTTTGAAGAATTAGATTTCTAACCCAAATATTGCTTGGATCATTTAGGAAGTGAAGGTTGGCTCCTTGCTACCTTCTTATTTCTCATATGTTTATGGGGTTCTCTATAAGAATGATTACATTTATCTTTCTTAATCCTCAGTTGTTATGACTAGTTTCCTCCAAGAATTACATGTATATCCTTTGGATAAGCATTTTGGATTCTTGAGAACATATCAGCGAGTGAAAATATTTTTCTTGGA
The DNA here is from genome assembly GCA_028583015.1 of Wollemia nobilis. NCBI lineage: Eukaryota > Viridiplantae > Streptophyta > Pinopsida > Araucariales > Araucariaceae > Wollemia > Wollemia nobilis. The sequence continues at coordinate 563,821 of JAQPPZ010002189.1, read as the reverse complement.
AAGGATTTAAAAGGAGATATCGATACGTTTATGGCCAACTGCAAGACATGTCAACGTAACAAGGGGAAAACTATTAAATCTCCTGGATTGTTGCAACCCTTGCCTATCCTTAACCACCAATGGGAGCACATATTCATGGATTTTATTGAGGGCCTTCCCAAATATAAGGGTAAAACAATATTCTTTGAGGTATTAGATTACCTTTCCAAGCACACTCATTTTTATGCATTGCAACATGCCTATTTAGCAAGCAAGATGGCCAAGGTATTCCTCGATTTTGGTTTGAAATTGTATGGTATGCCCAAGTCTATTGATCATGATCTTAGTGGTACTAACTTGAATGTGTCCTCTTCTTATCACTCTCAATTAAATGGTCAAACACATATTCTAAATAATAGTTGGGTACTTACCTTTGTTGTTTTGCTTAATACAAGTAATATCACTAGGTTCATTGGCTTTCATTAGCTAAATTATGGTACAATACTTCTTACCATTTTTCCATCATGATGTTCCCATTTGAGGTATTATATGGTCGAAAAACCTCCACCAGTGGTAGACTATGTTCTAGAATGCTCCAAGGTGGCCTAGGTAGATGATTTGTTGTAACAATGATGGCTTATGCTTTAACTTCTTAAAGATAATTTGATCCATACCCAAAATCACATGAAGTAAAAACATGATTTGTACTGTTTGAATAACAACTTGTTATGAGGAATATGGTCTTCTATGCCTATAACCTTATAAGCAATTGTCCTTGAAGATCAAGTCCAGACAGAAGTTGGCTCCTTAATTTTATAAGCCCCACAAGGTGGTTTATCACATTGGTCAAGTGACATATTAGTTGTAGCTTCCATTATCTTCCCACATCCATTGTGTCTTTTATATTTTTTGTCTCAAACAGATTATTGGCTAGAAGGTACAACCCTAGATGGAGCTTCCAATACTTAATCAAGAAGGTTGAATCACTCTCCAACTATAAGTAGGGTTGCAATCTAGAGTTTATCTTTTGTGGTCTTGTTAGATATAGGAATTCCACATAAAGTGGCAAGATTTTCTAGAAGAAGATGTTATATGGGCGCCTCGGAGCATTTTCCAGTATTTTCTAGCTTTAAGGATAAATTTTTTTGAGGAGGGATCCATGTAATGATTCCAATGTATCCACATCTACTATCTTTGTTTTTATTAGCTTGGGTCATAGGTTGAGTTGGTCCTTGAGCATTAGGGTTAGGGTAAATATTAATTTATTCTATAAATATGAATAGTTATGTTGTAGTTGGAATCATCTTTCGTATTGGAATCTTAGTCGCCTTTGTTGTGCATATAAGAATTTGCCCTCTCCAAGTGGCTAAGAGACTTTGTCCTCTCTAAGTGGGTAAGGATTTGCATTGATTTGAATCTAGAATTTGATTATTTGCATATTTAATTTCTGGCATTGTATCTGAATTTGTTGTTATCAGTGGATGTTGTTTATTATGCATTATTGAATTTTAAATGCCATTACTAAATTTCTTAAAGTTGTTTCACTGCAATGAGTAGCAACAATCATAGAGACAAGGCATTGGTCGTTAATATTATTATGGACCTACATGGAGTGAGAAAGACATCAAGTACTATAGTACATGGTAGGAAAGGCATAGTAATTTTAGATTTTAGATTGGTGCAACAACATGGAACCATAGGAGAAATCATTTTGGATATCAGAGTGGCCCAACGATAATGTGGGATCATCAAAGACCATCTTCAATCAAGAAATAATTTGGATGTATGGATGATCGAGATTAGTACCAGTTGTTAACAATGCTTAGAATATCTTATCATTTGGTTTCTTCTCATTTTTTAAGAATGAAATATTTTTTAGGGATGCAATGCTATAGTACCCAAGGATAGGTATATTAGGATGTGATGATATATTGTATATGGGATAAAAATAACCTAAGGTTGATTGTATTGTAATATTATATTATAATAATGAGTTGAATAAGTATGTAGGGTTGATTAGAGTTAGGGTTATACCCTCCCCAAAGTAGTATTAGATGATGGGTATATAAGTAAGTATTATCGTTAATATATCATTCATTGATCATATCAACTATTGCCTTATAATCATCTTTGCCCATGGTGTGGCCTCTCATCTTGGGAGATCTTGTGAAGTTATTCCTTCCTTAAGGAGTATCATTGGTGTTGCCCTATCCTAAGGGTATTGTCTATCTCTATCTCATCACATGGTTTATTGCACTATGAATTATTATTTGTGGATGAATTATTTTTTATTTATATATATTTTTAATGCTTTATGAGAATAAAGTTCTATAACAAATAATCGTTATAGAATGACTAATATTACCTTAAGAAAATCCCATGAAACTATATCTAATAAATTTTCACGCAATATTTTTTTCTTTAACATTAAAAAGTGTTATTATCATTTTATAATAGTGAAATCAATTTAAGAATGGATGAATTTATTGATTTTTAATATGTCATTTGGAAATTAAAAACTTGTTATCAAAGCTTACATACAACATATATAAACCAACAACTCAAAAGAGTTTACTACTCCCACCTATGACACCACAACTATTTAAGTAAAGAAAATATTAATGCAATTCTCTTATTATTTTTTTAAAAATATTTTTATGTCATGTAAGCAATTTTTTTTAATGGCCTACCACAAGTTCTATTTATAATAAGGTCAAGAAACCTTACTTTGGGGTTAAGTACCTATCATTTATGCACATGAGACCCTTAAGCTAGTTGAGAATTGAACCTAAGTCATCCATAGAAGATGACCCATCTCAATCATTCAAGCTCAACTCGATAGATTAAAATTTTAAGGTTCATCCATGGGATTGGAACTTAAGCCTACAATGTGAAACTTCTTACTTTTGAATGCTTTTCCTCAATCCCATGGGCTATGTTGACATTCATACATGGGATTAGAACCTTTTCTTATAATATTAAAAAAAATTATTCGTATTGTTTGTCATAAAACCCTTCGATCAAAATGTTAAGGTTCACCAGTAAAATCAAAAGCTTAGATTATGGTGTGAAACTCCTTGCTCCCAACTACTTACTCTGAAATCCTTGGGGATAAAATCTTAACTTTCACCTATAGGATTGGGATCTTGTTTTACGATATGAAACTCCTTGATCCTCATCACTTGTCCTAGATCCTTAAGGCCTAAAATGTTAAGTCCCATACATAGGATTTGAATTGTGGCTTAATATGTGAAAATCCCTACTCCCTACTACTTGTCTCAAACCTATTATGCCATATATATATATATATATATATATATATATATATATATATATATATATTAACATCATAATTATTAAATTTTAAGATTCTTGAAATTTGAACATTGATTGATGAAAATAAAATAAAAATCCAATAATAGTAAATTGCCACCAACATTGATGAAATTTCTTTGATTTTAAAAATGACAATAATCTATGTCTATCATATTGCATAATTATTATGTTTTCCATTATCTAATGGCAGAACCTCAATTGGTTAAATTCATCTAATTTCAAGGATGAGACCAAGGTTTGAATCTCACCAATAATTACATGTACAATTGTCAAGTTGTTCTCACACCATTATGTGGTCATGATGTAATACAAGTAGGACCCATTTTAATCCCTTACAACCAATTAAAAAATATTTATGTTGTCTATTATAGTTTTAAAAAAATCTACTAAAATTAAGAATTTCTTATGTGACATCTAAATTAATATTGCTAATCTAACATCCCTAGTCTTACTGCAGGTAAAGCAATGACCGTGACACGAAATTGAGTTTAGTAACTATCAAGATTGCTCTTTTACTAAAAAAAATTGAAATTGATAGGGTGAAAGCCTTGTTTTTTTATTAGATAGAAGAAGGGGTTTTGAAAGGGTCCCAGAAGCTTTTACAAACTAGAAGCTAAAACTTCCAAAATTAAGACCAAATTAAGATAAACATGGAGCAGCCCCAACTAGGGGACCCAAAAGCAGAAAACAAGAAGAAGAAGAAGAATAAGAAGAGGTGATAAGGAAAAGGAGATCCACATGAAATAACTACACCCCATCAACCCTAAAATTCTTCTTCCTCATCAAGATCATCCTCCATTTCTAAGTCTTTCTGGTTCCACTGAATCCTTTCCATTATCATGGTAACCTCTTCAACAAACGAGGCTGCCATTTTGATCATGCTCCTCAAGGATCTCATTAGATATTTGACCATCTTCTTGGCAGTTTTAGGAGTTCTAAGAGGATATTGCAAAATGATGGGATTTTTCCCTTTATCCACAGAGATCCCCTTGAGAAATTTGTCTTTCTTTCTTTTGGTAGTAGTATGAGAAGAACCCTCATAATATTTTGAGTCTGGGATAATGTGAGTGGCCTTATCAGTCTTTACCTCTTTTGATTTTAGATGCTTAGAGCAGCTTGCCCAATCCTCTCTGCCTTTAGAGTCTCTCGACTGCTCAACAACTTCACCCACTTCCTTCTTAATATCAATCTCCTCTTCAATAGATGAGGATTTATTCTCATAAAGGATATGGTCTAAAGGATTTGGTGAGGGGGTTTTAATAGGAGACACAACATTCATGGCAGCTTCAGAGGGACTCCCAACCAAGGCTTAGCTAACACCCACCACCTTGTCATCTTTTTTGGCCACAGACTTAAAAATCATATTTAGCAACCCTTGATGCAATAAATCCATGGAATTGATAAGGTGAAAGCCTTTTTTTTATTATATAGAAGAAGGGGTTTTGAAAGGTCCACTGAACCTTTTACAAACTAGAAGCTAAAACTTCTAAAATTAAGACCAAAACGAGACAAACATGGAGTAGCCCCAACTAGGGGACCCAAAAGTAGAAAACAATAAGAAGAAGAAGAGGTGATGAGGAAAATGAGATCCACATGAAATAACTAAACCCCATTAGCCCTAAAATTATTCTTCCTCATCAGGATCATCCTTCACTTCTACATCTTTTTGGTTCCACTAAATCCTCTTCATTATCATGGTAACCTCTTCAGCAAACGAGGCTGCCATTTTGATTGTGCTCCTCAGGGATCTCATTAGATCTTTGACCATTTTTAGGCAATGGTAGAAGAACCCTTAGAATATTTTGAGTCTAGGATAATGTGAGTGGTCTTATCAATATTTATCGCTTTTGATTTCAAATGCTTAGAGCGTCTTTCCCAATCCCCTCTACCTTCGAAGTCTCTCAGTTGCTTAACAACTCCACCCACTTCTTTCTTAATATTGGTCTCCTCTTCAATAGGTGAAGCTTTATTCTCATATAGGACATGGTCTAGAGGATTTGGAGAGGGGGTTTTAATATTTTTGTTCTCCAAATTGATAGGAGACACAACATTCTTGGCAACTTCAAAGGGACTCTTGAACAAGGTCTGGCTAATACCCACCACCTTGTTACCTTTTTTGGCCATGCACTTGAAAATCATTTTTAGCAGCCCTTGATGCAGCGGATCCATCAAATCTCCTTTTTGAACCTACAACATCATATTTTCCAAAGAGTTATACAAGAAAACTAGAATATTCATTCTCTTTTTACGATGCAAGTGGTTCAAGAAGGCAAAGTGGAAGCTCCTAACAATTGCAAAGTGATTGTCTAGGGTGAAATACTCCATGATCACCATAGTCACCCTATCCCACAAGGACTTGAGGGATTCCTGCAAGATCCCATTATGATATCTTTCTGGACTTTCTCCTTTCCCCTTGAAAATCCTGAGCTCCTTGGCAAGGGAGTGCTTCTTCCTATTTATTCATTCACCAACAATGGCCAACCTAGTAACTTTAGATATTGGAGGGATAGTAATATTAAACTCTAGGCTTTTTGCTTTGACACTGCCTTCTTGCCAAGAGTAGACCAATTGAAGGGAAATCTCCTGATCAAACCCACTGAAATTCTTTAGGAAGTTGAGAAGACCATCCTTCTCCATGATTTCCTTAATCTCATTATCCAAAGAAAGGGCTAGAGGTTCCACCCTTTTTAGCTCTCCAACCATGGTATGCTTCCTTGCCCTATGATTTCTTTTGAAGACTACAAAAAATATCATTGGACAAGACAACTCTTGCGGGATAAGAAAACCAAAGGTACCCCCTATTGAAACTAGAATTAACCATACCTTTTCAAAGAACATCCAACAGCCAATGTCCAAAATTTTCCTTGAACAAATAAGGGTGTGCTTCCAAATCCCACTTAATTCCCCTAAAAAACTCTGTAGCCATTTGAAAAAAGACCATGATCCTGAGCGTAAGGGTCTCCACCAATAGGTCAGCAGGGTGGTACATCTTGGAAACGTAGAATCAATGATAACAAGGGCTAAAATATGATTGTACATAATCGAAGTTTATCACCTCACCTCATGATACCCGTGCTTGAAATTTAAGAAAAAATATGATTGGGAAGCCACGATTATGCAAATCGTGTGATTGTAGCTGAAATGGGAAGCTAAGTAACACACCTTACCGAGCAACTGAAACTGACTAAGGTGCCACATGGAGGTTGATATGGGAGAGAAGGGCTTCCCCTTCCACTTCACATGGACCATGCTAGAATAGAAGGTATTGCACAAATTCAGAAGTTTCCACCTCTCCTTATGATACCCATGCATGAGATTTAAGAAAAATCTGAGTGTTATGTTAAAACTCTGCAAATCATGTGACTATATCTGGAATGAGGAGCTAAGTGACACACCTTTTCGAGCAGGGTGCAAGCCTTGTTGTTGTGTCACACTTGTTACTATATCTTAGTTATTAAAAAGGTTGAAAATTGAATGACTCGATCGTTAAAAGATAAACATTTAATGTGATTTGAGATTTGCTACTATGCTATCCTCCTATTGTAGGTTGTTATGGTGGCTTGGTAATTAAAGAGGCCAACCACTGATGGACATAATATTTGATGCCAAAAAAACATATTGTAGTTCATCATGTAAGCTTGGTCTTTAAAGAGGTCAAAACCCGAATGGCTTGATCATCAAGGAGGCCAAAATTTGATTAGATGTAAGTTTTATTACCACATCATGCTCATATTATAGCTTGTCATGGTTGTTGATGTAAAATTTCAAAAGCCAATAGGGTGTAAGGCTTGTTGTTGTATCACACATCACAACTCAACAAAAAAATCTAATGAGTAAAATAAAATAATTTTAATGTCCATAAGGCCAAATATCCTATGAGACTATAAAAATGTACTACAAATCAATATATCTTATCTCACTTGTTCTTTTAAAAAATAAATAAAGTTATATAAAACTATGAAGTCTAACCTGTCAATATGTTTTTTTTAGATGTTAATATTTTTGTTGATTCTGATGATAAACTCCTCCGCTTTCTTAAATTTTGACTTCTTAAGTAGTTCATGCATAGATAACACTATTAGAATTTTGACATAACTAACTTGCATATCATTATAAGTATTGCATTCCAAGATGAAATGTTTTATCTTTCTATTGTTTATCATGTACAAAAGGTACGTAATGTTTCCTCCTATTTCTCTTTTACTTTCTTCCATGTGATTATCTCACATTTGAGTTTATGTAACCTAGTCTTCATTTGGACTGTAAGCATTTTTACTTCCCATTTGGTGTTTATCCTACATATACCTTTTAATGGTGTTCATATGTGGGGTAGAATTCAATGGGGTATCATTGTTTATTCCTTCCTAGATCATTTGTCCACATAGTTACCTTGTTCTTTTTTCTTAACATATATCTTTGTATCCTTATTATCTATTTATTCAACTAAGTAGTTAATATTCTATCTATTTATCTATTTGCTTTTTTATTTAATTAGAATAAATACAAGGTTTTTTGAAAGGGCCCGTACCTTTTTCTCAACTAGGGGTACATCGAGGGTCACCCTCCCCGTGATTTGAACTTGGGTCTCCTAGATGAAAGCCCAAAGACATACCAATTCAGAGTCCTAACATGGACCTATTTATCCATTTGTTGCTTTATTTCATCCTTATTATTTTTCTTATTTAAATATTCTCATATGATAACCTTTGACCATCTATTTGCATCCATATTTTAAATCTTAAAAAATAAAATTATAAATCACTCGTAACTAATGCCTTTATAATAGTGTGGTTGTGACCAACTCTCCTATGTAACCAAAAAAAAAATATTATCTATTTTTCTAAAAAAAAATCATATAAATTTAAAGCTATTATTTTCAGTTTACTTGAAATTAAAATGAATGTTAAATGTATTGCTATGCCACCCATTAGGTTTAGAATAATTGCTTGATAATAAATATTAAGTTCACATCTTAGACCAGGGTTCAAAGATAGACTTTAACAATATGTTCCTTTGTTAAAGATTGTGAGATAGGGTGACTAAAATTTTTAAAAAATCAAATATCGGTTAAATTCCTTGACTTTCAAGAAGGGAAGTCATTTAAATCTTATCAAATGGAGCCCCAAAGGGTTAGGTGGATTGGTAATTATCTATCTGGCTAGAAACTTACCCAGAAGAGACCTAGGTTCAAACCTTGGGACATGCTTGTTTGCAAAGGTAGTAGTTTGATCTAAATCCTGTGAGTGCGTGCCAAATCGACGATGATAAGAATCTCGAGCGACCGACATGTCCTCTTCATGTCGGGTTATAAAATAACAAGGTGGTATAGGCTTCTTGAGGGTAGCCCTTGCGGTTTGAACCCTGGAAGTTACTAAAAATAGTGTGGATGTAACCAACTCTGTAATGTATAAAAAAAAAAATCTTATGAGATGATACATTCATAATTACAAAGTTGTTATAATACTATTATATAATCATGATGTAATATAGGTGGAACCCATTCCAATCCCATATAACCAATTAAAAAAAACTTTAAGCTACCTCATGAAAAACTAAATATTTTTTTATATAAAAAAAGATTATTAATAAACAAAATTTAAAATTATTTATTTATTTGAGAAATTATGAGACTCGATAGTATGGGAGGAGCGAAATAATGGACCCTAGAATTAACATGGGGCCCATAAGGGAAAACAACCAATGGAAACCACACATGGGGAGAACTCCACACTCACCACCATTGAGCAATGCTCCCAAGGGAGAGAGGATGGAGCATATTATTGGGCCATGATTCGCTCGTTTGAGGGGTTGGGTCATGGTTCGTGTGCTTCCACTTGGGCATTTCACCCAAAATATTGCTTCCTAATTTGCAAAGCTCTATGTGGATGTTGTGCTTTATATACCACCATGAGGGCCATTGTGGGATACATGTGGGATAATGGCTCAAGACTCTCGCAGTGTTGCTCAAGGTATTTTTAGAAATTATTTATTTGAGAAATTATGAGACTCGACAGTACGGGAGGAGCGAAATAATGGACCCTAGAATTAACATGGGGTCCACAAGGGAAAACAACCAACGAAAACCACACATGGGGAGAACTCCACACTCACCACCATTGAGCGATGCTCCCACGGGAGAGGATGGAGCATATTTCTGGGCCATGATTTGCTCGTTTGAGGGGTTGGGTCATGGTTCGCGTGCTTCCACTTGGGCATTTCACCCAAAAGCTTGCTTCTCGATTTGCAAAGCTCTATGTGGGTGTTGTGCTTTATATGCCACCATGAGGGCCATCGTGGGATACATGTGGGATAATGGCTCAAGACTCTCATAGTGTTGCTCAAGGTATTTTTAGAAATTATTTATTTGAGAAATTATGAGACTCGACAGTACGGGAGGAGCGAAATAATGGACCCTAGAATTAACATGGGGTCCATAAGGGAAAACAACCAACGGAAACCACGCATGGGGAGAACTCCACACTCACCACCATTGAGCGATGCTCCCACGGGAGAGGATGGAGCATATTGCTCAACCATGATTCGCTCGTTTGAGGGGTTGGGTCATGGTTCGCGTGCTTCCACTTGGGTATTTCACCCAAAAGCTTGCTTCTCGATTTGCAAAGCTCTATGTGGGTGTTGTGCTTTATATACCACCATGAGGGCCATCGTGGGATACATGTGGGATAATGGCTCAAGACTCTCGTAGCGTTGGTCAAGGTATTTTTAGAAATTATTTATTTGAAAAATTATGAGACTCGATAGTAAGGGAGGAGCAAAATAATGGATCCTAAAATTAACATGGGGTCCACAAGGGAAAACAACCAACGAAAACCACACATGGGGAGAACTTCACACTCACCACCATTGAGCAATGCTCCCAAGGGAGAGAGGATGGAGCATATTGTTGGGCCATGATTCGCTCGTTTGAGGGGCTAGGTCATGGTTCACGTGCTTCCACTTGGGCATTTCACCCAAAAGCCTGCTTCTCAATTTGCAAAGCTCTATGTGGGTGTTGTGCTTTATATACCACCATGAGGGCCATCGTGGGATACATGTGGGATAATGGCTCAAGACTCTCATAGTGTTGCTCAAAGTATTTTTAGAAATTATTTATTTGAGAAATTATGCGACTCGACAGTACGGGAGGAGCAAAATAATGGACCCTAGGATTAACATGGGGTCCACAAGGAAAAATAGCCAATGAAAACCACACATGGGGAGAACTCCACACTCACCACCATCAAGCGATGCTCCCATGGGAGAGGATGGAGCATATTGCTCAACCATGATTTGCTCGTTTGAGGAGTTGGGTCATGGTTTATGTGCTTCCACTTGAGCATATCACTCAAAAGCTTGTTTCCCGATTTGTAAAGCTCTATGTGGGTGTTGTGCTTTATATACCACCATGAAGGCCATCATGGGATACATGTGGGATAATGGATCAAGACTCTCGCAACGTTGCTCAAGGTATTTTTAGAAATTATTTATTTGAGAAATTATGAGAATTGACAATACGGGAGGAGCAAAATAATGGACCCTAGAATTAACATGGGGCCCATAAGGGAAAACAACCAATGAAAACCACACATGGGGAGAACTCCACACTCACCACCATTGAGCGATGCTCCCACGGGAGAGGATGGAGCATATGGTTGGGCCATGATTCGCTCATTTGAGGGGTTGGGTCATGGTTTGCATGCTTCCACTTGGGCATTTCACCCAAAATTTTGCTTCCCGATTTACAAAGTTCTATGTGGGTGTTGTGTTTTATATACCACCATGAGGGCCATTGTGGGATACATGTGGGATAATAGCTCAAGACTCTCGCAGTGTTGCTCAAGGTATTTTTAAAAATTATTTATTTGAGAAATTATGAGACTCGACAATATAAGAGGAGCAAAATAATGGACCCTATAATTAACATGGGGTCCACAAGGGAAAACAACCAATGAAAACCACACATGGGGAGAACTCCACACTCACCACCATTGAGCGATGCTCCCACGAGAGAGGATGGAGCATATGGTTGGGCCATGATTCGCTCGTTTGAGAGGTTGGGTCATGGTTCGCCTACTTCCACTTGGGCATTTCACCCAAAAGCCTGCTTCTCAATTTGCAAAGCTCTATGTGGGTGTTGTGCTTTATATACCACCATGAGGGCCATCGTGGGATACATGTGGGATAATGGCTCAAGACTCTCGTAACTTTGCTTAAGGTATTTTTAGAAATTATTTATTTGATAAATTATGAGACTCGGTAGTACGGGAGGAGCAAAATAATGGACCCTAGAATTAACATGGGGCCCATAAGAGAAAACAACCAACGAAAACCACACATGGGGAGAACTCCACACTCACCACCATTGAGCGATGCTCCCATGGGAGAGGATGGAGCATATTGCTGGGCCATGATTCGCTCGTTTGAGGGGTTGGGTCATGGTTCGCGTGCTTCCACTTGGGAATTTCACCCAAAAGCTTGCTTCCCGATTTGTAAAGCTCTATGTGGGTGTTGTGCTTTATATACCACCATGAGGGCCATCATGGGATACATGTGGGATAATGGCTCAAGACTCTCGCAACGTTGCTCAAGGTATTTTTAGAAATTTTTATTTGAGAAATTATGAGACTCGATAGTATGGGAGGAGCAAAATAATGGACCCTATAATTAACATGGGGCCTACAAGGGAAAACAACCAACGAAAACCACACATGGGGAGAACTCCACACTCACCACCATTAAGCGATGCTCCCACGGGAGAGGATGGAGCATATTGTTGGGCCATGATTCGCTCGTTTGAGGGGTTGGGTCATGGTTTACGTGCTTCCACTTGGGCATTTCACCCAAAAGCCTGCTTCCCGATTTACAAAGCTCTATGTGGGTGTTGTTATTTATATACCACCATGAGGGCCATCGTGGGATACATGTGGGATAATGACTCAAGACTCTCGTAGTGTTGCTCAAGGTATTTTTAGAAATTTTTATTTGAGAAATTATGAGACTCGATAGTATGGGAGGAGCGAAATAATGGACCCTAGAATTAACATGGGGTCCACAAGGGAAAACAACCAATGGAAACCACACATGGGGAGAACTCCACACTCACCACCATTGAGTGATTCTCCCACAGGAGAGGATGGAGCATATTTTTGGGCCTCGATTCACTCGTTCAAGGGGCTAGGTCATGGTTCACGTGCTTCCACTTGGGCATTTCACCCAAAATCTTGCTTCCTGATTTTCAAAGCTTGATGCAGGAGCATCCGGCAGCACCAGCAGCAGAAGCAGCAAAGTTCGGGAAAAATCATGCTGAAGAGTCGGGAGAAGAAGAAGCAGGAAGCAATAAGGAAGAAAAAATGGCCAAGTCAGAAAACCGTCGCGATTTCACGACATGTCGCGAAATCGCGACAGAAATTGGCAAGGAGGAAGTGCAGCAGAAGGGGCCGCGATTTCGCGACGTGTCGCGAAATCATGACAGTTTGCCGGAGAGGGACGAAGGCGCAGAAGAGGCGCAATTTCGTGACATGTCGCAAAATCGCGACTCGCGATTTTGCAACATGTCGCGAAATCGCGACAGGTTGCAGAGCAGAGGAGAGAACGAGAAAACGGTCGCGATATCGCGACGTCGCGAAATCGCGACGCAAATTGGACAAGCGGGTGCGGAGGAAAAATGGTCGCGATATCGCGACATGTCGCGATATCGCGACCAAAATGAGAAGCAAGTGCAGAGAGCCAGAAACGTCGCGATATCGCGACGTCACGAAATCGCGACGAGTTTCTCAGCAGAGGGCGAGGAGGCAAAATGGTCGCGATATCGCGACATGTCGCGATATCGCGACCAAAATGAGAAGCAAGCTCAAGGAGCCAGAAACGTCGCAATATCGCGACATGTCGCGATATCGCGATGGAGAGAGAAAATGGCGTAGGAGGAAGAGAAAAAGATGGCAGGAACGGTGTTTTCGAGGACCGTACAGATTCGACACGTGGCAGAAGCTAAAATGAAAGTGGGAAATGACCAGAAGCACAGAAGACAGGAAAGATGGGCCACGTAGGGATTTTTGACGGATTCTGCAGTGATAGAGACCGTGCGGGAATTAATTTCGGGTTGGTGAACCCATTTTCAAAATTGTAATTAATCGGGTGGTTGAACCCGTTTAGGCGGGAAGTTGAAGTTTGAGAGGGTCGGGACCTCTATAAAAACCCATGATTTTGTTTTAATGGGGACGACGAACCGAAGAACAGAGGAGTGGTACAGAGGAAGAACAGAGCCGAACTCGGCCATTGTAAGGCCTGCGGGCTGTTTCTTTGGATGCATGTAAATATTTTCCGATTATTAATGAAAATGTTCGGTTTTGCATTGTGAGTGTGAAGTCTTTGGTTTTCGGTGCCCCGTCAGTGGTATCAGAGCGGGAGTTCCTGAGTGTGCAGCAGATCCGCCGAAAGTGAGGCAGTTGCACCAGGACCTACGGGAGAGTTGAGAGAGAAGGAGAGTTGAGGATTCTCGAGCGTGTTAGCAGACCGCCGGACGTGAGGCAGCTACACCGGGATCAGTTAAGTTTGTGAGAAAAGCAAGCAAGAAGAATGCATTCCCGAAGAAGACGGGACAGCAAGGAGGAAGACATGGTGTCGGAAGAGGAAGTCAAAGCATTGCAATGGCAATTAAAAGCCTTGCAAAAGGAATGGTCCGTAATGAAATTACGGGAGAAAGAAGAACGACAAAAAATGCAGGAAGAGAGACAGAGAAAAAAGGAAGAAAAGATGAAGGATGCTATAGAGGAAGAGAGCAGCAGTACCGGGACCTGCCCGGAAGAAAGCACAAATTATTCTATGCAAGAGGAAGAGTTAAAGTCGGCTGCAGCAGAAGTTTGCAACAGTGGAGAAATTTGTCCGGTTGAAGACAGAAGTGTGGACCCCGAGCCGAGGTCGAAGCAGTTTGCAGAGACAGAGATGAGTCCGAAGTGTTGCGGGAGGCAGAGAATCGGACCCAGCAGAAGTGAAGATCACTTCTTCACTTACCCCGGGTGTCTGATGCAGGAGCATCCGACAACACCAGCAGCAGAAGCAGCAAAGTTCGAGAAAAATCATGCTGAAGAGTCGGGAGAAGAAGAAGCAGGAAGCAAGAAGGAAGAAAAAATGGCCAAGTCAGAAAACCATCGCGATTTCGCGACATGTCGCGAAATCGCGACAGAAATTGGCAAGGAGGAAGTGCAGCAGAAGGGGCCACGATTTCGCGACGTGTCGCGAAATCGTGACCCGCGATTTTGTGACATGTCGCGAAATCGCGACAGTTTGCCGGAGAGGGACGAAGGCGCAGAAGGGGGCGCGATTTCGCGACATGTCGCGAAATCGCGACTCGCGATTTTGCAACATGTCGCGAAATCGCGACAGGTTGCAAAGCAGAGGGGAGAACGAGAAAACGGTCGCGATATCGCGACGCAAATTGGACAAGCGGGTGTGGAGGAAAAATGGTCGCGATATTGCGACATGTCGCGATATCGCGACCAAAATGAGAAGCAAGTGTAGAGAGCCAGAAACGTCGCGATGTCGCGAAATCGCGACGAGTTTCTCAGCGGAGGGGCAGGAGGCAAAATGGTCGCGATATCGTGACCAAAATGAGAAGCAAGCTCAAGGAGCCAGAAACGTCGCGATATCACGACGGAGAGAGAAAATGGTGCGGGAGGAAGAGAAAAAGATGGCGGGAACGGTGTTTTCGAGGACCGTACAGATTCGACACGTGGCAGAAGCTGAAATGAAAGCGGGAAATGACTAGAAGCACAGAAGACAGGAAAGATGGGCCACGTAGGGATTTCTGACGGATTCTGCAGTGACAGAGACCGTGCGAGAATTAATTTTGGGTTGGTGAACCCATTTTCAAAATTGTAATTAATCCGGTGGTTGAACCCGTTTAGGCGGGAAGTTGAAGTTTGAGAGGGTCGGGACCTCTATAAAAACCCATGATTTTGTTTTAATGGGGACGGCGGACCGAAGAACAGAGGAGTGGTACAGAGGAAGAACAGAGCCGAACTCGGCCATTGTAAGGCCTGCGGGCTATTTCTTTGGATGCATGTAAATATTTTTCGATTATTAATGAAAATGTTCGGTTTTGCATTGTGAGTGTGAAGTCTTTGGTTTTCGGTGCCCCGTCAAAGCTCTATGTGGGTATTGTGCTTTATATACCACCATGAGGGCCATCGTGGAATACAGGTGGGATAATGGCTCAAGACTCTCGCAACGTTGCTCAAGGTATTTTTAAAAATTATTTATTTGAGAAATTATGAGACTTGATAGTACGGGAGGAGTGATATAATGGACCCTAGAATTAACATGGGGCCCACAAGGAAAAACAACCAATAGAAACCACACATGGGGAGAACTCCACACTCACCACCATTGAGTGATGCTCCCACGGGAGAGGATGGAGCATATTGTTGGACCATGATCACTTGTTTGAGGGTTTGGGTCATGGTTCGTGTGCTTCCACTTGGGCATTTCATCCAAAAGCCTGATTCTCGATTTGCAAAGCTCTATGTGAGTGTTGTGCTTTATATACCACCATGAGGGCCATCGTGGTATACAAATGGGATAATGGCTCAAGATTGTCGCAATGTTGCTCAAGGTATTTTTAGAAATTATTTATTTGAGAAATTGAGACTCGACAGTACAGGAGGAGCAATATAATGGACCCTAGAATTAACATGGGGTCCATAAGGGAAAACAACCAACGAAAACCACACATGAGGAGAACTCCACACTCACCATCATTGAGCGATGCTCCCACGAAAGAGGATGGAGCATATTATTGGGCCATGATTCATTCGTTTGAGGGGTTGGGTCATGGTTCGCATGCTTCCACTTGGGTATTTCATCCAAAAGCTTGCTTCCCAATTTGCAAAGCTTTATGTGGGTGTTGTGCTTTATATACCACCATGAGGGCCATCGTGGGATACATGTGGGATAATGTCTCAAGACTCTCGCAGCGTTGCTCAAGGTATTTTTAGAAATTATTTATTTGAGAAATTATGAGACTTGACAGTATGGGAGGAGTGAAATAATGGACCCTAGAATTAACATGGGGTCCACAAGGGAAAACAACCAATGAAAACCACACATGGGGAGAACTCCACACTCACCACCATTGAGCGATGCTCCCACGGGAGAGGATGAAGCATATTGCTCGGCCATGATTTGCTCGTTTGAGGGGCTAGGTCATGGTTCGCATGCTTCCACTTGGGCATTTCACCCAAAAGCCTGCTTCTCGATTTGCAAAGCTCTATATGGGTGTTGTTATTTATATACCACCATGAGGACCATTGTGGGATACATGTGGAATAATGACTCAAGACTCTCCTAGTGTTTCTCAAGGTATTTTAAAAAATATATATTTGAGAAATTATGAGACTCGAAATTACGGTAGGAGCAAAATAATGGACCATAGAATTAACATGGGGTCCACAAGGGAAAACAACCAATGGAAACCACACATGGGGAGAACTCCACACTCACCACCATTGAGCGATGCTCCCACGAGAGAGGATGGAGCATATTACTGAGCCATGATTCGCTTGTTTGAGAGGTTGGGTCATGGTTTGCGTGCTCCACTTGGGCATTTCACCTAAAAGCCTGCTTCCCGATTTGCAAAGCTCTATGTGGATGTTGTGCTTTATATACCACCATGAGGGCCATCATGGGATACAAGTGGGATAATGGCTCAAGACTCTCGTAGTGTTGCTCATGGTATTTTTAGAAATTGTTTATTTGAGAAATTATGAGACTCGGCATTACGGGAGGAGCTATATAATGGACCCTAGAATTAACATGGGGTCCATAAGGGAAAACAACCAACGAAAACCACACATTAGGAGAACTCCACACTCACCACCATTGAGCGATGCTCCCATGAAAGAGGATGGAGCATATTATTGGGCCATGATTCATTCGTTTGAGGGGTTGGGTCATGGTTCACATGCTTCCACTTGGGTATTTCATCCAAAAGCTTGCTTCCCAATTTGCAAAGCTTTATGTGGGTGTTGTGCTTTATATACCACCATGAGGGCCATCATGGGATAAATGTGGGATAATGTCTCAAGACTCTCACAACGTTGCTCAAGGTATTTTTAGAAATTATTTATTTGAGAAATTATGAGACTTAACAGTACGGGAGGAGTGAAATAATGGACCCTAGAATTAACATGGGTCCACAAGGGAAAACAACCATCGAAAACCACACATGGGGAGAACTCCACACTCACCACCATTGAGCGATGCTCCCACGGGAGAGGATGAAGCATATTGCTCGGCCATGATTTGCTCGTTTGAGGGGCTGGGTCATGGTTCACATGCTTCCACTTGGGCATATCACCCAAAAGCTTGCTTCCCGATTTGCAAAGCTCTATGTGGGTGTTGTGGTTTATTTACCACCATGAGCCCATCGTGGGATACAAGTAGGATAATGGCTCAAGACTCTCGTAGCGTTGCTCAAGGTATTTTTAGAAATTATTTATTTGAGAAATTATGAGACTCGAAAATACGGGAGGAGCGAAATAATGGATCCTAGAATTAACATGGGGTCCACAAGGGAAAACAACCAACATAAACCACATATGGGGAGAACTCCACACTCACCACCATTGAGCGATGCTCCCACGAGAGAGGATGGAGCATATTGCTCAGCCATGATTCACTTGTTTGAGGGGCTGGGTCATGGTTTGCGTGCTTCCACTTGGGCATTTCACCCAAAAGCTTACTTCCCGATTTGCAAAGCTCTATGTTGGTGTTGTGCTTTATATACCACCATGAGGGCCATCGTGGGATTATGGCTCAAGACTCTCGCAGCATTGCTCAAGGTATTTTTAGAAATTATTTATTTGAGAAATTATGAGACTCGATAGTAAGGGAGGAGCAAAATAATGGACCTTAGAATTAACATGGGGTCGACAAGGAAAAACAACCAATGGAAACCACACATGGGGAGAACTCCACACTCACCACCATTGAGCGATGCTCCCACGAGAGAGGATGGAGCATATTGTTGGGCCATGATTCGCTTGTTTGAGGGGCTGGGTCATGGTTCACGTGCTTCCACTTGGGCATTTCACCCAATAGCTTATTTCTCAGTTTGCAAAGCCCTATGTGGATGTTGTTCTTTATATACCACCATGAGGGCCATCACGGGATACATGTGGGATAATGGCTCAACACTCTCATAGTGTTGCTCAAGGTATTTTTAGAATTTTTTTATTTAAGAAATTATGAGACTCAGTAGTACGAGAGGAGCGAAATAATGGACCCTAGAATTAACATGGGTCCCACAAGGAAAAACAACCAATGAAAACCACACATGGGGAGAACTACACACTCACCACCATTGAGCGATGCTCCCACGAGAGAGGATGGAGCATATTGTTGGGCCATGATTCACTCGTTAGAGGGGTTGGGTCATGGTTCGTGTGCTTCCACTTGGACATTTCACCTAAAAGCCTACTTCCCGATTTGCAAAGCTCTATGTGGGTGTTGTGCTTTATATACCACTATAAGGGCCACCGTGGGATACATGTGGGATAATGGCTCAAGACTCTCGCAACGTTGGTCAAGGTATTTTTAGAAATTATTTATTTGAGAAATTATGAGACTCGAAAATACGAGAGGAGAGAAATAATGGACCTTAGAATTAACATGAGGCCCACAAGGAAAAAAAACAACGAAAACCACGCATGGGGAGAATTCCACACTCACCACAATTTAGCGATGCTCCCATGGGAGAGGATTGAGCATATTGTTGGACCATGATTCACTCGTTTGAAGGGATGGGTCATGGTTCACGTGCTTCTACTTGGGCATTTCACCCAAAAACTTGCTTCCCAATTTGTAAAGCTCTATGTGGGTGTTATGCTTTATATACCACCATGAGGTCCATCGTGGGATACATGTGGGATAATGGCTCAAGACTCTTGCAGTGTTGCTCAAGGTATTTTTAGAAAATATATTATTTGAGAAATTATGAGATTTTTTTTTTTATTGGTAAAGAGGGGTTTTGAAAGGATCTCGTAACCTTTTACAAAAGGAGAAGGTTGGGAGAAGAGATCCCAACCACAAAATAGTTGAAGAAATAGACTCTATGTGGGCTATTGGAGAAAAATAGTTGAAATAGAGAAAGAGAAGCCCACGCAAGAGCAAGAGAGAAAGCCACACTAGTTGAGAAGAGAAGCCCTCGCAGGGGTAGCAGGGAAAACCTCAAGGGTTTTTTTGTAAAGGAAAAAAACCTCGCACCCAAAAGAAAAGGGTTTTCCCACACAGGAGAAAACCTCAGACTTAGAAGGTCAACCACAATTGAATCAGGACTGTCCACAGACAAAATAGGACCACCCGCAAAGACGAAATAAGACCATATGCCAACCGAAGCAAGACCTTCCACAAATGAAACAAGAGCAGTCGAAAACCACACAGGACCATCCACAATTGAAATAGGACCATCCGCAACGGAACATGGAGCATCCAAAAACCAACATAGGGCCATATGCAAACCAACCTAGGTCCATCTGTAAACCAAAATGGATCATCCACAACAAAACATGGACCATCTGTAAAAGCCCCCATGCGAACTCCTAGAGAAGAAGGTGAATCACAGTTGAAGAAAAACCAAGGAGAACTCCCATATTAGTAAGAAACCCTAAACCTACCACTCGTGGAGAAACCATAGAATCCTTCTGCCATACATGGTCCCCCCCAAGACCAAACAAATATGAGAAGGAATCCAACAAAAACCCCTGGACACAAGCCCCAAAACACCAACCACAAGAAACACTCAACTATGAATCTGAGGCCTCCCCAAGCCTAGAGAAGGTAGTGAATGACCACCCTAGCAAGTAGAACAAAGAAACGCATCCACCAAAAACCCTAAAATGCCAACCATGAATCATGAATGATGGGAAACTCTCAACTAGGAACAAAAGGGGCCTCCCCCAAGCCCAAAAACCAGTGAAAGGCCATCCCGGCAAGCAGAACAAGCGAAACAAAGCCACCAGAAACCCTAAGCCGCCAACCATGAAACGCAAACCACGGGAAACACTCAGTTGAGAACAATCAGGGCCTCCCCCAAGCCTAGAAACCAGCGAATGACCCTCCCGGGAAGCAAAACGAAAGAAATTGGATCCCACTCTAAAGCAAAGCCAACCCCCACACCGAAACCACCAACCAGGTTTGTCCGATCACACAACACCACCCAAGAAGACTTCCTAGAACACCTCAGGAAGAAATAGAGAAGGCCTTGGAGACCCTCTAGGCACCAAGCAATGGTAGGAAGGGCAAGAAACCCTAGGAAAACTAGGAGATCTACCTGGAAACCACAACACAACAAAAGATCTGCTAGAGAACCCTAGGAAGAGTCGAGGAGGGAGCGAGAAGATGAAGAGGTGACCTCCCACCCATAACGGGAGGTCTCTTGCTCCCACATCGGGGCATCTCCTAAGCGTGCTTCGGATCCGCCAGAAGAAAAGAAGATATGCCTCCTCTTACCTGGAACACCTCAGGAAGAAGCAGAAAAGGGCTTGGAAACCCTATAGGCACCAAGCAATGGTAGGAAGGGCCATAAACCCTAGGAGAACTAGGAGATCTGCCTGGAAAATCACAACAAAGCAAGATATCCACCAAAGAGCCCAAGGAAGAGCCAAAGAGGGAGTAAGAATATGAAGAGGTGACCTCCCGCCCATAGCGGGAGGTCTCTTGCTCCCACATCAAGGCATCTCTTGAGTGCGCTACGAATCTGCCAGAAGAAAAAGAGATTTACCTCCTCTTTCCTGGAACACCACAGGAAGAAGCAAAAATGACCATGGAGACCCTCTAGGCACCAAGCAACGATAGGAAGGGCCAAAAACCCTAGGAGAACTAGGAGATCTGCCTGGAAAATCACAACAAAGCAAGATATCCGCTAGAGAGCCCAAGGAAGAGCCAAAGAGGGAGCAAGAAGATGAAGAGGTGACCTCCCGCCCATAGCGGGAGGTCTCTTGCTCCCGCACCGGGGCATCTCTTGAGCATGCTACGGATCCGCCAGAAGAAAAAGAGATTTGCCTCCTCTTTCCTAGAACACCACAAGAAGAAGCAGAAATGGCCATGGAGACCCTCCAAGCACCAGGCAGTGATAGGAAGGGCCGAAAACCCTAGAAAACAAGGAGATATACCTGGAATTCCACAACACAATAGGAGATCCACCTGAGAGCCCTAGGAGGAGCCGAGGAGGGAGCGAGAATGTGAAAAGGTGACCTCCCACCTAGAGTGGGAGGTCACCCTCAAAATTTCAAAAAAATTATGAAACTTGGCAGTATGAGAGGAGCGAAATAATGGATTCTAGAATTAACATAGGGCCGACAAGGGAAAACAACCAACAAAAACCACACATGGGGAGAACTCCACACACATCACCATTGAGCGATGCTCCCATGGGAGAGGATGGAGCATATTACTAGGCCATGATTCGCTCGTTTGATGGGTTGGGTCATGGTTCGTGTGCTTCCACTTGGGCATTTCACCCAAAAGCCTGCTTCCCAATTTGCAAAACTCTATGTGGGTGTTGTGTTTTATATACCACCATGAGGGCCATTGTGGGATACATGTGGGATAATGACTCAAGAATCTTGTAGTGTTGCTCAAGGTATTTTTAGAAATTATTTATTTGAGAAATTATAAGACATGGTAGTACAGGAGGAGCAAAATAATGGACCTTAGAATTAACATGGGGCCCACAAGGGAAAACAACCAACGGAAACCACACATGGGGAGAACTCCACACTCACCACCATTGAGTGATGCTCCCATGGGAGAGGATGGAGCATATATTTGGGCCATGATTCGCTCGTTTGAGGGGATGGATCATGGTTCGTGTGCTTCCACTTGGGCATTTCACTCAAAAGCCTGCTTCCCAATTTGCAAAGCTCTATGTGGGTGTTGTGCTTTATATACCACCATGAGGGCCATCGTGGGATACATGTGGGATAATGGCTCAAGACTCTCGTAGCATTGCTCAAGGTATATTTTTAGAAATTTTTATTTGAGAAATTATGAGACTCGACAGTATGGGAGGAGCAAAATAATGGACCCTAGAATTAACATGGGGCCCACAAGGGAAAACAACCAACAAAAACCACACATGGGGAGAACTTCACACTCACCACCATTGAGTGATGCTCCCATGGAAGAGGATGGAGCGTATTGTTGGGTCATAATTCGCTTGTTTGAGGGGCTGGGTCATGGTTTGCGTGCTTCCACTTGGGCATTTCACCCAAAAGCCTGCTTCCCCATTTGCAAAGCTCTATGTGGGTGTTGTGCTTTATATACCACCATGAGGACCATCGTGGGATACATGTGGGATAATGGCTCAAGACTCTTGCAGTGTTGCTCAAGGTATTTTTAGAATATTTTATTTGAGAAATTATGAGACTAGGCAGTACGGGAGGAGCAAAATAATGGACCCTAGAATTAACATGGGGCCCACAAGGGAAAACAACCAACAAAAACCACACATGGGGAGAACTTCACACTCACCACCATTGAGTGATGCTCCCATGGAAGAGGATGGAGCATATTGTTGGGTCATAAACTTGTTTGAGGGGCTGGGTCATGGTTTGCGTGCTTCCGCTTGGGCATTTCACCCAAAATCCTGCTTCCCCATTTGCAAAGCTCTATGTGGGTGTTGTGCTTTATATACCACCATGAGGACCATTATGGGATACATGTGGGATAATGGCCACAATGCAACGGTTTGGGCTTTGGCTCTTCTTCGAGAGGTCCAAGGTTCAAACCGCGATATGGGCGAGTGTGTAAGGGGTTGGGTGTGTGGTGGTTGTGTGTTAAATTCCCTATTGATAAACATAACTCTCGACTTTACGAGGGATCATGGTTGGGAGGAGACTGCTCAACCCTGTGCGTTGGTCATAGGGGTTTCTCACACCCCAAAAAAAAATAAAATCTAAAACTAATAATTAAAAAATAAAAGTATTATTAAACTAACACAAAAAACTAAAAGTTTTTTATATTAAAAAATATTATTAATAAACAACAATTAAAATTAGTAATTAAAAATTAATATTATTAATTAAAAAATAAAAGTATTATTAACTAACATGTATTACTTTCAAATATAATTTAGTTTTAAATTTAATTGATATAACTTACATTGCATTTAATTTTAGTATCATATTATATGTAAAATTGTAAAGATTAAAACATAATAAAAGCTCTAGCTATGAATCTAAAGACCTAAATTTTTTGTTGCAAGCCACACTCCTATCCTAACAATCTCATATAACCAATTGAAAGAATTACTATGGGTGAGGATCCCAAGAGAATTGTGAGTGAGGAAGAGCATAGTGAAGGCTCAATAATCAAGAACCATCTATTGGGAGGCAAATAAGTTTTCATAAATGTAGGGAAATAGAAGGTTAAAACTTGGGAGCACATTGACTTCTAGAATGATATTTGATTTGGGGGAAATCTTCTAGAACATAATGAGAGCTGGAATGTTCTAGCCCATGATGCATGGAATATTTATGGAAACAAAGTGAGCAATTACTTCTACAAATATTGGGAGGGCAACATCAAGTGTTTCCTAGAGGATTGTCTATAAGAAGAGAACCAATAAAATAGGCAAGATTGGATTATTCAATAAAAACTTTGTTTTACCTATATTTCTCCAAAGGGTATAAACACTTGTTATTAATTAACAAGCTCAAATGGAGAATACTCAATTAAAAGTAGTTATAAAAAACTAATGACGAAGGTATTAATGAGGTGGTCTAGATAAAAATATTGGGAAATGTAGCAATCCCGAAGATTAAGGTTTTAAATTGGTTAGTTGCTCACAATAAAATGCTAACTTTGAAAGAGGAGCTTTCATGGGCCTTCACATTATACTTTATTCAAGGAAGAGGACGCGACATGTCATCATATACTCATGAAGTGCAAGTTTAGTGGAGAGTTTGAAAGAGGAGCTTTCATGGGCCTTCACGGTGCACTTTATCCAACGAAGAGGACGAGACATGTGATCATATGCTCATGAAGTGCAAGTTTAGTGGAGATATTTGAAAATGATTTAATGGGACTTCTCTGTTGGCTAGGTTTGACTAAAGAGGTTCAATGACTCGTTACTCCAATAAAGAAGTCCCTTAAAAATGAGAAGTTGTTGGTTCTCTGGAATATGACTCGTTAATTTTACTTTGGAATATTTTATTGGAATGCAAACAACATACATTTCAAAAAATGAAAATGAATGCAAATAAAGTTTATAGTCAAATCAAATCTTTAATGACAAAGCAAATTACCGTAGGTGAACGAAACACATTATGGGAGTGCAAGAGCCTAGAAAAACGGTGCATCCATCTACCTTGTACCATAGGGATTGGAGTGGATCCTGCTCATGTACAGAAGGTGCTCACTAAAGGTCCTTGGACTGTTCGAAATTCGTTGCTTATTCTGCAACCATATTCTCGAGATTTCCAAGTTGGCAAGGTTGCTGCCCTTGAGGTTCCTGTGTGGGTGGAATTCCCTGGTCTTCCCATTCCTGTCTGGAACTTCTTGCCTTCCTTAGTTGCTCCATTGGGTCAATTTGTTTGTTTTGAACCTGTTCGTTTTTTCTCTGCTCGCCCCACTCGTCGTGTGTGTGTCAAGATTGATCTGACCAAAGACTTGCATGATTACAGTGATATTAAAATTGGTGATTCCATTCTGCATCAGAGGGTTCAATATATTAATCTCCCTGATACTTGTTATCATTGCCAATCTAAGGGCCACAAAATTAAGGATTGCCCTCTCATGATGGGTAAGTTTAATCAAGTTCCTGTCCCTTCTACCAATCCTCCTCCTGTTCAAGCATCTGGTGCTACTGGTGAAACCTCTCAAGAGGATTGGCAAGTGGTTACTCGTCGGCATAGTAAACAGCATCAATCAACTCCTCCTAGTTCTTCTCAGCCTCCTTCGAATTCTATTGTTCCCCTGCTCCCTACTCCGTCTGTTCTTCCTTCACAGCCCCCCATTTCTCCTCCTTCAATTCCTCCAATTTCTAATTCCTCTCCCTCTCTTGTTCTTCCCCATGGTAATTCTCTTTGGTTTGGATCTTCTTTTGCCTCAGCTTGTTGCAGCATAATTCTATCCCTACTACAGTTAATGGATCCTCTTCTTCTCCTGAAGAGTTTGTTTTCTCTGTTTTCCAATAACCTATTGCAGAAGATCGATAGGTTTACAAGGCTCGTCGCTCTCGCAGTTCACTGAGAGTTGCACGTAATCGACATTCTGATAATATGCATCCGCTTGAAGAAGGGAAGTTTGGCAATAATTCTTTTGGGTCCCTAGATGCTTTGGGAGACTCAAAGGATGTTTTGGAGGCAGCCCACCCTGACAAATCCTCATGATTTTCTTCTCTTGGAATGTTAGGGGTTTGATGAACCCAACCTAAAAATATACGGTCCGTAGCGAGTTAGCCAATGTTGCTCGTTTGTTTGGTGCTCTAGATTTTGTCTGTTTGCAAGAAATTAAGATTGTTGGATTTATTCTGCAGTGTACATGTAGCTTTTTGTGGCCCCATGGGCAGTTTTTTGCTACTCATCATTCCCCTAGAAAAGGAGGAGCTATCACTTTCATTGCATCTAAGTGGCAGTCTAATATTGTGACTTGGGGTGTTGATCCTTCACATCAAGCAAGATCGGTTTTGTTTGAGTTCAATGGTAAACCTTTTGGAATTATTAATATTTATGCTTCCAATGATGCTCCACATCGATGTGCTTTATGGCGATGGTTAGCTTTTTCCATGCCTGCTGCCACATGGATTCTTTGCGATGACTTTAATATGGTGCCAATGATATGGTGTGCTGGTGAGCGTGAAGCCTTTTACTTTATGAAGAATAAATTGGCCCTTCATGACCCCAATATTTGTTTTTCTCCTACTGATTTCTTAACAGCTCAATGGTTTACCTAGTCTAATTTCCAGGCTGGGGAATCTCGTGTTCTAAGACGTCTTGATAGAGCTATGATTTATGAGAGTTCCTCTTTTCATATGGCTCGCCTGTCCCCTTCTTTTCTTACTGTTTCTGTTATTCCTGATACTACACTTTCTGATCATTCCCCCATTCTGTTTTTTGTTGAGTCTCATTCTCAATCTTCTAGCCAATTTCAATCCCAGCTCTATTTTAATACTTCCTTTCTTCAAAGTGCAGCAATGAAAGCTCATATTTGTAGAATCTGGAATCTTATCCCCAGGCCTTCAGGTCCTTTTGGTTGGATTGAGTGGTGGAATGATGCCATCAAAAGAACAACTTTTCTTCTGAGAACTCTGGGAGTTGAAGTTGCAAGAAGAAGAAAAAAATCAAATATGGTTTTGAAATTTGAACTTGCCAGAGTCTCTGTTAGATTGGAGTATGACCCTTTTAATTCGTATCTTCAAGCCTTTGTAGCTTCTATCAGACATGAGATGAGAAAAGCTGAGATTTAAGAAGCTAAAGGTGCTCAGTTGAGAGCTCGCCTTCATTGGCTTAAAGTGGGTGATCGAGTGTCTAAAGAATTTTTTAAAAGACTATGCCCTCCTCCAAATATTACTCAGTTTCAAGTTTTACAAGTGGATGGTGTCTGACTTACTTCATTGCAAGAGATTTCTACAGCTTTTGTCCGACATTATCAACATGTTTTTGCTTCACAACCTTTAACTCCTGCAAGACAACATGCTCTTGATGAATGTTGTGCTGCCATCCCTTCTAGACTCACTCCAACTCAAAGGGATGTTTGTGATGCTCCTCTCACTTTGGAGGATCTTAAAACTGCTCTTTCTCATATGGCCAATGATAAAGCACCTGGTCTTGATGGTTTTCCCTATGAGTTTTATAAGGAGTTTTGGGACATGCTTGGGTCAGATTTACTCAATGTGTATAAGGAAGCAATATCTAATGGCTCTCTAGGATCACTTATCAACAAAGGTAATGTTAAATTCATCCCTAAAGAAGGTGATCCAGAGATTATCACTAATTGGCGACCCATTACGCTTTTGAATGTTAGCTATAAAATTATTGCCAAAGCTCTTGCTTTGAAACTCTGACCCTTGCTTCCTCTTATTATTAGACCAGAGCAAACATGATTTGTACAGAGCAGGTATATTTTAGATAACGTTATTGTTGTATGGGAAGGTATGGAATGGGCTAATACTTCTTCTCAGGATGTCATTTTTATTAAGATTGACTTTGAGAAAGCATATGACGAATTGAATGGTATTTCATCTTAGCTATGCTTAAGGCTTTAGGTTTTGGAGATAATTTTATTCATTCAGCTTCAAATGTTGTTTCAAGATGCTTCGTTGTTCTTACTCTTAATAAAGCTCAATCTGAAAGTATTCCTTTAGCTCGATCAGTAAGACAAGGATGTCCTTTAGCACCTTCTCTATTCATTTTGGCAGCTAAGGCTTTTGGTTATCTGCTAGCACATAGAGCATCTCAAGGGCTTATTAAAGGGATCTCCTTACCTCACTCTTCTCAGCAGTTGATTAATGGCCATTTTGCTGATGACTCTTTTTTGACTTTATCAGAAGATGAGATTTCTGTTTCTCATGCTTTAGCTTACCTTGAGCTTTTCTGTTTAGCTTCAGGATCTAATGTTCAATGGAGAAAAACATATTGTTTCGGACAATCTTTTAAATCTCTTCCTCCCTGGTTATCTGATAAACAATGGAAGTGGATACAATCGGGTGAGATATTTCAATTTTTGGGCATTCCATTTGCCTTTCAGGGATCTCCTGCTCAGCTTTGGGGATATGTAGTGTAAAAGGTAGAGAAAAAGATAGCTTATTGGACTTCTAAAAAGCTGTCTCTTGCCGGTAAATTCCAAATTTGCTCTAAGGTTTTAGCTTCTACACATGTTTATTACTCCTCTTGTTGGGTCCCTTCCAAGAGTTGTTACAAATATCTAAGAGTTGTTGCTTCTTAGAGATTTTTTATGGTCTAATGTTGTTGGTAAAAAAGGATTTCACAGAGTTGCTTGGGATATTTGTTGTCTTCCTAAGCACTCGGGTGGTATGGGTTTGTTTTACTGTCAAAAGCAAGGTTTTGCTTTATGTGCCAAATGGATAACTCGTTCTTTGCAAGGAGATGAGGTTTGGAAAATTTTACTTAGAAATTGTATTTCTTCTGGGCTTCCCTTGGGCATATAAGTTTGGAAAGGCCTCAATCTTCATACGCTTATTATCGCCCTCGTTCTTGTCAAGATTTCAGGGTCCTTCGTGGCTAAAAGCATTTGGAAAGCTTGGGAAGCTCTCAAACCTTGGTTATCCTGGAAGGGCTTTGGAGGGAAAGTTGGCCCTTCTATCTCCTTTTTGAATGTATGGTGGTCTCAGGCTATTTCTTATGAAGGTTTGCCACTAGCACAAGTGCAATGTGTTAGAGTCCAACGCTTTTATAAAAAAGGAATTGCATTACTTTCTGATTTTGTTTCCTTTCATATTAAGAATTGGATCCCTTGGGAAGATTTTAAACACTATTATGGTTTGAAACAAGATGATAAATGCACTTATGAAGCTATTATTGATCACACTCCCTTTTGTGTATGGTCCAAGTTGTCTAGACATTTTCAAAAGCCATGGTGGTGTGACTGGGAATGGCCTAAACATGTTTCATTGCTTAAGTATTCTGCCCGTTTGGGTTATTCTTGGCTTTCCCCTGTAGTTCCTATGGCAGCCATGCTCAATGGAAGATGGAATTTAAATTCTTCTCACCTGTTTGGAAATCTCGGCTTCATATTGTATGGGCTAAATATCTTGAACCAAAGCGCTTTTTTTTGCTTGGAGTGTGCTTTTTCAAGGTTTGCCTCTTGGTCAGCGCCTGAAATACTTGGGATGATGATGTCTCTTGTAAGTTCTGTGGTCAAGAGGAAAACTATGTTCATTTATTCTGGGAATGTTCTCGGGCTAGACAACCTTGGTCTTGGATTCTTTTATTTTTTAGACATTTTATTGCTGGTTCATGTTCTTGGAGGCATATCTTATTGGGAGACCCTATTCAGTTCTCCACAAATCTTTCAGTGGTTTGGCATATATTCGGAATTGCTATTCTCTTCCATATATGGAAAACCCGCAACAAAGTTATTTTTTCCCAGCAAGAATCCTCTTTGTATTTTTCACTATCTGATAAATATGAGGTTTTCTATGATTGTTGGTTGCAGATTTTTGCCCAAATTAAGAAAGTCAACATGGAGTTTCAGTACCTTCGACAACTTATGAACCATTGGCAGAATGCAACGGGATCATGGATCTGCAACTCCTCGTCACTGGTCTCATTTCCTTCTACATGATTGCTACTCTTATGTTTTCTGCTTGCTAATTCCTGATATTCTGTACAAAGATATGTTAGGTGATATGTTTGTTGCAGATAGTGTGACTTTTCTTCCTAGTTGTAATAGTTTCTCTTGGTTGATTGGGGTGTGTTAATCCCACCCACACTGTTTTGGCTTAAGCTTAATTAATACAATTTTGGCTTTTTCATTCAAAAAAAATAAAAATAAAAGTGATGTTTGTAGATAACTTCAACAGGACTACTCAGGCGGAATTTAAGGTGTTGCTTGTTGGAATTAAGTTGACAAAAAAAATGGACATAAACAAATTAGAAGTAAAATGTAATTCATAAATATTGGGAAATTAGATCAACAATAATAAATTCAACTGGCAAGTGATAAATATGATAAAAAAATTATAGTTTTATTAAATAGTTTTATTTTTTATTTTTTAAATAATACTTCTTATACACATTCACCATAGAGATTGAACCCTGGTCACCATCACCAATAATGTAAATAACGTTCTTACCAATAAACCACACTCACAGAAAGGATACAAACCTTCGCTAAAGGAATGCTGTGACATACATATTAGCAAATAAAAAGAATTTTACCCCATCTATATTAGCGAATAAAAAGAATTTTACCCCATCTATGCCAACATGGCGCCCATCTATATTAGCGAATAAAAAGAATTTTACCCCATCTATGCCAACATGGCGCCCATCTTTTAACCCCAGTTGAAACAAGCGAAAAAAAAGGAATATTTTACACACGTTCTACGAGACCCCACCCGCTCCCTAAAGAGAGTCTCCATTGCCGGCAGTTTTCCACTAATTGGCCTTCACGCATTCATTTCCATTAGTGTTGTGAATATTAGCGCCCACGACCAGGACCAACACGAAGACCAAGAGGAGAAGGCGAGCTCAGCCATGGTAAAATCAGAGGCCGATGGGAGAAAGGAAGGGTTAGGATTTGGAAGGTCCTCATAGATTTCCTGGAGCAGCGGCATATCAAGGTACAAGTGATGTTAAAATTTGTATCTATGTGGAACCTTCAAACCCTATGATGAAAGCAGAAGTTGGAAGCGCAGAAGAGCCAGGGCGAAAGAGGCGCCACATGAACTCCATATCTCCGCCTTTCAAGAAGCAGGCCCTGCACTCCTCTTCAGAAGATAAAAAGGTATTTATTGTTGTTTACTCATGTTTAAAAAAAAACTTCTGCTCGACATATTTGAGCAGGAAATTAGGTTTTGTGGAAGCAACAACTCAATTTTCGGTTTTTGTTGTTGTATTTGTGTATGTATGCGGTGAAAAGTTTGGACATTTTATTCATTATTTAGGTTTAATTGTTCTGGACTTTTTCAACAGGAAATTAGGTTTTTGGAAGCAACAGCTCAATTCTCGGCTTTTTGTTGTTGTATTTATTTATGCGGTGAAAGGTTTAGATATTTCATTGATTATTGAGGTTAAATTGTTCTGGAGCTTCAGTATTTTACTTGAAGCGTGCTGCTTTAGATCTTTTAACTTTTTTTTCTTTTTGGGCACAATTTACTATTTTTTTCTTTTTGGGCACAATTTAATATTTTTTTTCTTTTGTATATGTGGCATAGTCACTCGTACAATTTTTGTGAAAGTCGTGCTGTAGGAAATTGTTGCCACGAACATGGTGCCATACTTGCCCTAGCGATGTTACTTGCAGTTATTTTGACCTGAGAGTTGGAGTGATTGGGTTTGTGAGCACGTCTTATCTTTCATCTCCTTTAGTAAATTGAAGCTAAGCACACTATGCCACTGATCTCGTGCAGTACTGTGTAGTTGATCTTAACGAGTCACTGTGGTTGTTTCGATTTACACGAATTTATTTAAGATTTAGTAAAGCATATTTTTCGTCTTAGTGCTTCTTAGGGCTTTAATAGTTTAGTTAAATTTATGTTAGTTTAGTTAAACTTATGTTTTCCCTCGGTGCTTCCTAGGGTCCTAACAGTATGTTATGGAGCATAAGTTTTACCCAAAAGATCATCAGAATTCTTTTTAGGATGGTAGATGTGGCCCACTATGAGCATCCCCATGGAATATCACTCATTAAATACAATACAGTAAACTCTGATTAGAGATGAACATTGCCAGAACTCTAATGTCAAAGTTGTTAAGATTAGTTGTTTTTTTTTAGTGTTAATATGTCCAGTAAACAATTGTCATCAAATGCGATACAGAAATATTTGATCAGAAGTGAAAATCGCTAAAACCCTAATTTCATTTTTTTTTGGATTAATTCCTTCCTTTATTTGGGAAAGTAAGCTAATCCGTGTCGCATCTACATCAAAGTCCACCCTCCTCCTTATTACATAATTTTAGTTGAAAGCAACATAAGTAGTGGAGCTGTGAATATGATTGACATTTGTAAAGTTGTTGAACTAGCCTCGAGTCATCTCTAGATCAGTTTTATTGGATCCATAAAATCAATCAGGCTATATACATGCAGAGCTAATTTTACTTTAATTGCCATAGAACTTAAATTGTTGAAGTAATCTAAACTGAAGCAGCCACGAGAATTGACTCTTACTTATGGAGTCTAAGAGTTGTTTTCTATCTGTAGGAGATAATGAATTGCATATTCAGTTAAGAGCTGGTTAGGGAAAAATTTAAACCATGAAATGATTTTTATGAGTATAGTGTACTTGGCCAGCCTTTCATTTATATTTTATTTCCTTAAGTTGACTGTTTTAAGAATATAAAGTTATTCAGAGAACTATTGATGAAGAACTGCTTTTATGAATAGAGCACCCTGCAGAGACTTAATGATGAGGAACTACCTTTAAGAATATAGAGAACTGCCTTTCATTTATGTTTTTTTTTTCCTTAAGTTGATTGTTTTAAGAATACAAAGTTATTCAGAGAACTATTGATGAAGAACTGCTTTTATGAATAGAGCACCCTGCAGAGACTTCATGATGAGGAACTACCTTTAAGAATATAGAGAACTGCCTTTCATTTATGTTTTTTGTCCTTAAGTTGATTGTTTTAAGAATACAAAATTATTCAGAGAACTATTGATGAAGAACTGCTTTTATGAATAGAGCACCCTGCAGAGACTTAATGATGAGGAACTACCTTTAAGAATATAACGCTGTACGGAAACCTATTGATGTGAATTTGCTTTTAAGAACACGGCATGATCCAAATATAGGAGCTGTATGTTCAAATAACACAAGGAGTAGGAAAAATTAAAAAAAATGGAAGTATGTTTATTTATTTATGCATGTATAGAATTCATCAACATAGTGGTAAGCAATTTGATGTTATTTGTGGTTAGTTTTGGTACATAAATGTTGGGGAACTTATGAGGAAACTTTGCCACTTGTCAAATTGAATATTTGGGAAAATGAAAAAAATTGTCTTATTGCACAGATCTTTGCTAAATTTTCTCTGATGGGGAAATTACAGTCATTTTGATTTTTACTGTGGATTATAAGAAACCCACACATGTGCATTTAGCTATTTTCATCCCATGTAAAATTAGTTTGATAAAAGACTCAGTTGAAGAAACTAGCTCCAGGGCTAATTCCGACTTGTTGCCAAACCTAAGTAGATAACTAATTTTATGATGAAAAGAATAATCCAATGAACAATTGTTCTTACTGACCCAAACACGAGAGGAAAGTTCTTCTGAACCAATTTTTTTTGCATGTTTTTGGTCATTAATTCAGTTCATTAGCTTCATGCCACTTTCATAACCAAAGCTATATGGGTTTGGCACACCTGCTAGGGAATCAGTTGCTAGCTTTGTCCATGCATCTTACACAATCAGACCTTTTATGTATAATAAAAAAGATAAAAGTAAAAAAAATCTATGACTTATCTTTCAACAAAATAGCAATTATATTTCAACTCTATGTATGGAGGCAGTTTTTCCAGCTTGTGATTGGGTTGTTAAGAAAATATCACTTCTTTTTTCATTGAGTTTACACAGGTTTTTATGAGGGGTCCCGGTCCCCTCATATTGAGTGGGGTTTGAACCTTGGACCTCTTAAAGAGAAAGAAAATATCACTTCTGTAATTCTATGTATTTGCTATATCTTTTTGTTCATTTTTTAAGTTCCTACTCCTCTGGGTAGCTTAAATCGTTGATCAATTCTAGTTAGTATATTCTGTATGTGATCTATGAGTCCTTTTTGGGGCATTTCGTAGGAAGAGCAATAATTCTTAATTACATAATGGCAGGTTGATGGGGCAGTACTTCAGTATCAGAATCAAAAACTTGCTCAACAGTTAGAGGCACAAAAAGATGAAATCCATGCCCTGGAGGGAAAGCTTAATCAACTCAAAAGCAAACAGAGTGCCTATGATGGCACATTGATTATAGTGAATAGGTCTTGGAATCAGGCATGTTTGTTATTCTCCCATATAATTTCAAAATCCTCCCTCCATTGTGGTTGTTTACTAACTATTCTGATGGCCTTTGATGCCAGTTAGTGGATGATTTAGAGCTGTTGGCAGTACGTGCCGGTGGGCAGACAAATGGATTTCAGGTCTTGGAGAATTCTCAGCCTTCAAAAGGTGGTTTTCAGTAAATTTGTACTTTCTTGCAGGCATTGCTTCACTTTTGATAACTTGGAAATATCATAATTGTAAGTTTTGTTTCTTTTCTCTAGAGAGTATTGCCTCATGCCTTCCAGAAGAAACATTTTTATATAGGCTTTTGGAGACAAGTGCAACTGAAAACAGTGGAGCAAATGCTTCAGTTAGTCCTGTTGAGCAAGCTCTTGAGACAAGGCATGCCTCAACTGACAATCTAATGAAGTATTTGGTTGGCGCAATTGATGCTCAACGATCCAAAAATGAAGAATTATCATTGACATTACGAGAGAGGATATCTGAAAATGGTTAGTAAACCTCAGGCCCTGTTGTACTTTTTGTGAAACAAAAAGGTCTGAATAGTTTAAGAAGTAGGTATCATAAATATCTTTGGCTCTGATATTGATTTACATTTGTTTTCATTGGGCAGAGGCTAGTGAAATGCTGCTGAAAGTGGATGATGGATTAAGGCAAGAAATTAAAGATTTGAGGACAACAATGGATGCACTTCATTTGAAGCACAGGCAATTTGCGAAAGAGGTGCGGATGTTTCAAGATAATCATGCAAGGGATGGAGCCACTATTAAACAATTGACAGGTAACCTGATAGAGTATATTGGTCTAAGGGGATGGTAAAAATCATTGTCATGAGTGTTACAAATAACCTTTCATTGTATTCTCATTTGTTTTGGACACAAATGATTAATTTATCTCTTGCACTTAAGTGTGTGGAAATTTTGGCCTAGCAAATATAATTACAAATAATTTGTATTCATTGGATTTATAAATCTTTTACATGGGGACTGAGAAGTATTCGTTCCCCTTAGTGATAGTGTGGGTTATATCCACTTACTATATGTGAAATGCTTTGAGTATCTGTGGATCTTATAGTATAAAATACGTAGAGTTAATCTGAGATCAAAATTATGCTTTGTCATGACAATCAAGGTGAGTTGGAGGAGACTATGACAGAGCTTGAAGAAAGCAGGCGTAGACTGGTGAGCTTGAGAACACAGAAGGATGCATCACCTAGAGGTTCTATACCAGTATTACATCTGGGGAATAGAAGTGACGTGGGAGACAAGTTGGGGGATAAGAACAGAGAGCTACGGGACATGGAATTGGCACTGGAATCAAATAAGGTATAAGGAAGCAGTTCTTATTGATGTTTGGCAAAATGTCTAATAAAGTTGTGAACTCTGTTCAAAACCTTTGAAAAGCAAAGAATGAGGTTAATATTATAGATGTTGTTGCCTTTTGTTTGTAATGCAGATATTAGCATCAAGCAGACTGGCAGAGCTACAAGAAGCACATCAGGAAAAGCTGAATATTTTAAAGCAGCTAGAACTTATGCAGGTTAATATACTGTTTTAGATTTTATGAGATCTGTAATATTTGTTTGCAAATTCTGGTTCCTGAGATGTTTGGAACTCACTTTAGACTTATTTCTTTTACGTTTAATACAGGACACTGCAAAGGACGAGAAACATGTTCTGTTGTCAAGACCTTATACATTACTGAATGAGCGGCTTCAACATTTGAAAGTTGAAATGGAGAGATATCAAAGCAGGGCCGAGTCATTGCAGGTAGATTATTAGTTGTTTATAGGGTAGCAATTGCACGATTTTGAATTCTATTTTGGAGTACTGATACAATGTTGCATCTATCAATGATTACATTTAAACTGCAGTCTGAAAGGGATAATATTCTGCGGCGAGAGAAGGACTTGAGCATGAAAGTTGAATCACTTGATGTTGCACGGAGAGCTGCTGCAACTGCTGAAGTGAGGATAGCAGAGCTGGAAACCAAATTGCAAGAATGCATGGCTGAAAGAAATGAATTTGAGATCAGGCTAGAAGAAGCTGTACAAGAGTCGGGTATAATTTCTATGCAAACAATATTGTGATATATAAAATTTCAAAGACCTTTTGTCATTTCATGCCGGTTGATTTGATTCAGTTTAAGACAACTAGAGTTTGATTGGCAATAATATTTCTTTCAGGAAGGAAAGACATCGTCACTGAATTTAAAGTCATGGTTTCAACTTTACACAAAGAAATGGGTATGATGCAAGCACAGTTAAATAGGTGCAAGGAGACAGCTTGTGAAGTCCACTCTTTGCGGGCAGAAGTGCATTCTCTTACTGCAATACTTAAAAGAAAGGTCTCTCTCTCTCTCCATACTTAATTACTGTTTAGCATTTTTTCTATTTAGTTTAGCAGCATAATATTTATTTATTTATTAGGTTAACTTTTTCTATTAAATTATCACAGTTGAGATGGCTTTTTTTTAGAGAGTGCTATTTTCATAAAATCTCCCTCGTACTCCCCATGCTTAATTGCTGTTTAGCACTTTTTCTATTCAGTTTTACTAAAAGTGTAATCTTGTATAGGCTTATGGACAATCATTGTACAATTGTATTAAATTTATTGTAATATTTTATTATGTAATCCCTATGGGCCACGGTTAACCTTGTTATTATTAAACCCACTTTATAACTTGTAATTATCTTTAAGCCCTCTTGTTATGTCGGCTTAGGTTAAACTTAATTATGTAATTGTTTTGTTATTGCTTTAAATACCCCCACCACACCATCCATTGTATTGGAGTGTTGTAATCTTTATCCATGGATAATATAGTGATTATTTATGGTGCTCAAGGGCGCTCACAATTTCTGTCTCTTGCTTTCCTTTTTGTTCTTTTATGCTTTATGTATAATATTTGAGTGAATGGATTGCTTTTGATTGTTTCTGTAAAATATTGTGAATTCCAACATGGTTTGAGAGCGAGTATGGAGTTGCCTCATTTGGTCACGCAAAAATGCAGTTTGGAGCCTCCAATATTTCTTCCGAATCCTAGGATGGTTTCCTCATTGTCTCATAAGCCGTTTCCACATAAGGGGCAAAAAGGAGTTTTTACCAGGTTTACCTCAATTTTTATCATTTGTTTTTCCGAGAGCATTAGAGAAAAACCTTTTTCTCCTTTCGAAAGAAGGCTTCAAAATTCAGAAAGTGAAAGGATCTTGATCCTTTATTGTTGAAGATTCTCAAAGATTGACATTTAAAAGAGCTGTTTTTTAATAGGCAAATTGGCGTGCAAATTTGAATTTGAATAGGGTGAGTTTCATGTGCTCTAGCTTTGGCTTTGCGTTTGAGTTTGCGTGAGTTGGAGTGCACAAACCCCTTCTTCATGGAGAAGGGTGTGTGTCCCAACGCATCAAGGAGGGGGTCCATTGTAGCTAGATGAACGCATTGCAAGGCATTCACGTGAGAGCGGCCATGTTCGAGTCTCAATAGGCACTTTTTTGGCATGATGTAGACAACAATTTTTTGAAGGTTTCAAGAATGACAACGAAGACTTTGAAACCCCTTCCTCCATCCCAGCTGATGATGTGGCGTGGTGGTTACGCTGTGCATTGGAGAGAGTAGGTTGTGGGATTGAATCACGACCCTTTTTTCTTTTTCAATAATAGGGAAGCTTCGTGTCTTCTACAAAGGAACATGCTTCCGAAGCACCACCTTGCATGATGCTAGAATGTCTAGCAGGAAGATCTTCGTAGAGGGAGGATGCATGTTCAAATCACGTGCTTGCCATTTTTGTTTGCCACAAGTTGGAACAAGGATGCGTAGAGGGAAGATCCTTTCCCTTCCCAACTGTGCAACTACCTTGCTGCCTTGAAAAACCAAAGTTCAAACCTCTTTGTCATCACTCGTGCATTTTACAAAGAACAACAAAATGATCTTTGGCTGAAGAGGCGATGTCCTGTGCCACACACCACAAATATATATATATACACACCCCATGCACCAATCAGATGGAGGCAAGTGTCAACAATTGAGTAGATGAGAGGAGCTGAAGTGGTGAAAAAACAATGGAGCGCACCAATGAATTAGAGAATGCCAAGTGGCAGGTGGGGATTTGTTTCTACATCTCTAAGATTCTGGGCTTTAATTTTTTGCATTTTTGAGGCCATAAGGGCAAAATTTTTGGAGGCCATAACTTTTGCATACAGAAATGTTTTGAGCCTGTTTTTTCAAATCACACGATTTTTTGAGGTTTGCGCATTGGTGGCTTCATTTCAAGGACCTGCTATAGTATTATGGGCCAAATTTTGTAAGATGGATCCCCAAGCCTATCTTACTTGCCTTAATGGGCAGAATTATAACATATGGTTAACTCAAATAACCTGCTTATTACGTAGTAAGAACTTGTGGTGCATCTTTCAAGAGGAGAAAGCAACAACCCTTGATGAAGAAACTTGCCAACATAAGCAAGAAGAAGCTCTTGGCCTATTCTCCTTGTTGATTGAACTAGAATTGCTTTTCCATATTAAAGAAGAGAATGAACCTATCAAGGTATATGGTTGAAATTACATAAATTATTTGGGAAACTAATTACAATTGAAGTAAGTCACTTGGAAGTAGAGCTTTCCTCTCTCAAATTGGCTGAGTTTTATAATGTTGAGGACTATATTGCGAGATTCAAGGCATTAAGAGCAGATATTGCATCTTTTGGAGGCAAAAAGAAAGATGATGCAAAATGTGTGAAAATTATTCTTTCAAATGTTTCTCCTTTTTAGATGTTGAAGCACATGGTTCATGTGATTCCTTTGTTTTTAGAAACAAAAAAAACTCTTACTCTTGATGAGCTTTTACTCTTCTAGTTTATTTTCAGGTAGTAATGAGGAATTGTGGTGGTACTTCACAAGTATAGGTGCAAAGGATCACAAACCTAAGGAGGCTAAGATCAGGGGGCCCAAGGGCCAGGCTAAGTCTTCAAAGAAGTCGAAGATCATTTGAGGATACTGCAAGAGGGAAGGGCATCTAGCCAAGAATTGCTTGCTAAAATTGCAAAGGATTGAAGTTGAGTTTGAAGATGGGTGAACGTCTTCCAGATGATGATGGGGATTCAAAAGGGTCTTCCTCAATTGCAGAGGCCCACTAGTGCATCCATTATTGGGTGGTGGCTAGGTGGGGAAGATAATATTGTCATTAATGTCTTCTCTCCTTGGCCCCTTAGTTTAGATTATGAGGGGGTGTTGAAAGTGTAGTATGACTTATGGTCGGCGCCTACATTGTATGATGTAATCTTTTATAGGCCTACAGGCAATTATTGTACAATTGTATTTAATTTATTGTAATATTTTATTATGTAAGCCCGATGGGCCGTGGTTAACCTTGTCAGGTTTAAACCAAGGTTCCACGAGCCTGGGGGACGGGGGGACGGGGATGGCGGGGAAGGCAGGCCGATTTTAGGGGACGGCTCGGGGACGGCTGGGGGGGACGGTTGGTATAATACTATAAAAATTGAAATTTTTTAGAAATTTAGAATAATCTACACATTCAGAATTCTACACCCAACAAAAATGATATTTCATATTAGTAATCAATTATGTAAGCGCAGCCATTCATATTCATATTAGTTACTAACACATAAGTGGTATTAGGATATTCATATTAGTTACTAAGTGCAGCCATTTAATTGTTTCAAGTTCAACAACTATAACTTGAAGGTTCAGCCAAGGATATCAAGTGCAAACAATGTTCAAACAGTCATCATTTTAAGTAATAACAGTCATCACTTTTTCAGCCACCAATGTTCAAACAAAGACTGTCTCACCCCTCCCATTGTTTGAGGGACTAATCGCAAAGCTGGTGATGTATAATACTGAATTAATCTCTGCTAGTTCTTGATGTGCCTACAATAAGCACTAGGCAGCGTACCAAGCTGAATTAATCTCTTATAATTATTGATTTGCCCAGAATCCACTTTAAACAATAACAGTGGGTAATATGCTGAATTTTAGCATATGAATACTTCTGAGGAACGTCTTAAATATTTTCATACTTAAAAGCAACTGATCGTCTGATACAAATAGTTCAATCTACTACATAAAGCCAGATGGTGAAATTGAAAATAACAACTTACCATATAATTGGCCCCAAAAAGTGATTTATTGGAAACATCCACAATTAGGGTAAAGTTGCATGTACTTAAATTTATGTATTTCACTAACAGTTTCAAGAGGGGATAAAAGCAATGACCCCTTACCTTTTTTTTTATTAAATTTTTTTTTTTTTTTTGGGTGAGGACACCCAGCTGTGGGGGACGGCTGGGTCCCATTGGGGATGCTCAGACCGTCCCCAATGGGGCCCAGCCGTCCCGGGGACGCCCAGCCGTCCCCGGGGACGGTCTGAGCGTCCCCAATGGGGCCCAGCCGTCCCCGGGGACGCCCCAAAAAAGGGGACGTCCCGGGGACGGGAGGCCATAGGCCTCAGCCGTCCCGGGGACGTTTCCCAGCCGTCCCCCAAAAAGGGGGACGGGGGGAAACGTCCCCCTTGCCGTCCCCCGTGCTGGGGGACGCAGGAAACGGGGGGACGCGTCCCCCGGGGGGGGACGCGTCCCCGTGGAACACTGGTTTAAACCCACCTTATAACTTGTAATTAGCCTTAAACCCAACTCATTTACGTAATTGGGGTTTTGGTATTGTTATAAATACTCCTTTTCACTCCATCCATTGTATCAGAGAGTTGTGATCCTTTTCCACAGATAATATAGTGATTGTTTATGGTGCTCAAGGGCACCCACAATTTCTGTGTCTCTTGTTTTCCCTTTCATC
Organism: Wollemia nobilis; assembly: GCA_028583015.1. Lineage (NCBI taxonomy): Eukaryota > Viridiplantae > Streptophyta > Pinopsida > Araucariales > Araucariaceae > Wollemia > Wollemia nobilis. Next base: position 523,027 of record JAQPPZ010002189.1, on the reverse strand, counting down.
CTTTTATGCTTTTTGTATAAGATTTGAGCGAATGGTTTGCTTCTATTTGTTTCTGGAAAATATTGCGAATTCCGACAAGTGTTTCTATTAAATATTGTGAATTTATTTATTTTTTGGGTTAAAATTTTTCTATTAAATCTTTAATATAGTTGAAATAGCACATTTTAGAGAGTTTTATTTTTATAAAATCTCTCTCTCTCTCTCTCTCTCTCTCTCTCCCCCTCTCCCTCTCCCTACATACACACATATTGTTTAACACTTTTTCTATTTAGTTTAGCAGCATAATATCTACATATTATTTGGGTTAACTTTTTTCTATTAAATCTCTAATATGGTTGAGATGGCTCATTTTAGAGAGTGCTGATCTCTCTCTCTCTTCCATATATATATATATATATACACACACCCTTAATTGCTGTTTAGTACTTTTTCTATTTAGTTTGGGAGCATAATATCTATTTATTATTTGGGTTAATTTTTTTCTATTAAATCTCTAATACAATTGAGATGGCTCATTTTAGAGAGTACTATTTTCATAATCTCTTTCTGTCTCTCTCTCCATAATTATTGTTTAGCACTTTTTCTATTCAGTTGAACATAATAATAATTAATTATTTGGGTTATCTTTTTTCTATTAAATCTCTAATACAGTTGAGATGGCTTATTTTAGAGAGTGTTATTTTCATAATTTATAACCTCTTATGAATTTCATATGCAACTGAATTTATTGAGGGCTTGTTTCTTTAATAGGTTGTTTCCTTCATTTCAAAACTGACCATTTGATCAAATGCCAATGAACATTCCATTTGAGACCCCATATGCATATCTGTAAAAAAAGGATATTGCAACGAGTTAGTTACATTTGTATCTTAATCCTATTCTGAAGGACCCTGTTTGTCAAAGGGTGTATCTAAGATTCCTAGCTACGTTTGTATCATTTTTAAAAAATAATTCTTCTATTATCACAATATCCGAGCTTCTAATCAGATAATCTATTGTATGCACCGAACAAACATCTTGTACACGGACAAGCCAGGGACTTGCAAGGGAATGCACGCAAATTTTTTATATGTGGGTTAAAATAACTGGGCACACTTCACAACTTTATGATGAGGATTTGCGGTGTTATAGTACAGTCCAGAGGTTGTTCCATTTTGACCATATGATTTTTCTTTTTAATAATTATAAAGGCCTCACCTGTTTTACATTGTGGCCAAGTTACCATGGTATTTTAACAAACCACAAGCCACATAGAGGTATTATAATAAGATTTTGGCAATTATGCATATATCTACATGGCACGTTTTTAGCTTGGGTCTCCACATTAAAAGGCCATGTTGTTAGCTACTTGAGCTCATACTGTTTGATGGCCATACAATTTTTTATTCAGCATTGTTGGAAAAAAAACACTGTCAAACAATATTTGGGTTGGTGTAAATACACCTGGACTTTATTTCTAATGCTGCACCAAACCAACAGTTTAAGATAATTCATGTAAGTTGGCTTGTGCCATCTCTCTTTTCATTCTTCCTTATGTAGCAATAGCTGTCAATTATTATCAGTTAGGCAGCTACTTGTATGTTTTATGCAAAGTTTACTGTAAAACTAATTATTTCTACTTGGTTTGTGCCATCTCTCTTTTCATTCTTCCTTATGTAGCAATAGCTGTAAATTCTTATCAATTAGGCAACTACTTGTATGTTTTATGCAAAGTTTACTGTACAACTAATTATTTATACTATATGAGATAGTTTTGTATAGTCTTGTGGATGAATTTCAGAACTGTTCCATTTACTTTTGAGTTAATTGGCATATTTTGTATGCCACGTGCATGTTTGCTTATTTGAACTTATTTCCTGTTTTTCCTTTAGCAATATTTCTAATACATAGGGAATAAAGCAATTAAGTATATATTACATTGTGCATCTCATTGATGCTCAGAAATTCTGAATTATTCAATGGTTGTTCAAGAATGTAATTTTTTTTGTTCATTTGAATAACATGTTACGTTTATACTTTGACACATCCATTTCCCTGCTGGACAGTAGTTTTTGATATGTCTTGATCAACTATTTTACCTCCTATACCTGTTGAACTATTTTTTGAGGTTATCCTCTATGGTCAAATTAAGATTAGATTTGTTATTTAAAATTGAAGCATATGATAGGAAGAAGCCTTCTCCTTGTCGTAATAATGATGACTTCCACACAATGCACTTTTTGTTGATGACATTCTTGACCAGTGATACTAGATTTGACATTTTATCAGAAATGTCTGAACTTTGGCATTTTTTTTTTTTAAATTGGTTATTTGGGATTGAAATGGACCTCACCTGTATTACATCATGAGCACATAGTGGTATTACAACAGCTTAGCAATTATGCATGTACCGCTTGGCAAGAGTAGAACCTGGGTCTCCTCCTTGAAAGATGAGGAATATAACCGGTTGAGCTAATGCCATCTGATGAACTTTGGCAATTTTATACCTTATAAGTTTTAGGTTATAACATACATATATATAACCCCTAAAACTTCTACTATTTATATCCTTAATTCTATATATACTTGAATCGATTCTACGTCGACAAAAACTAAAGGTGGAAACAAAACAACCAAAGAAAAAAATTGAACAATCTCGCCAAGGGAAAATGATATTAGGGGGCAACTCATTCCTAAAAGCATTTGCATGTCAATCTCATTTTTGAAAGAACTATGAAGTTTCTTATATATGAAAAAATAACCTTACATTTAAAAACAAGGGTTTCTTGATCAAGGTTTTCTAATAGACACACAGGTCTCAAATACCTTGATTTTGTTTCTAATACCAAATATTTGTACTTTTTACATTTGCTTTCCTAATAAAAACTTGCATGCCGTACTACTTTCCTAAAACAAGCACTTTCTAAATGGAAACTATCTCTTGTTTTTGCTTTTTCTCTCTACTCATATGCTTAGCTTCCTAACTTTTTATGTGCATGCATGCATTTTATTCATGCATGTTTGCTTTTTTATATTTTTGCATTCTATCTGACATGCATGCATCATTTGTACATGTAATATCAATTATTAAAACTAAACAAAGAAAAAAGATATAACAATTTCCTGGTCGAGGCTTTTTCTGGGACTCTGAAATTCTTGGAGCCATTTTGTGTAAGTAGGAGAGCTTCTACATTCTTGTTTCCTTTTGATACAATTCCTGTGCATTTCCTTTGAAATAGCATCTTGCATGTCTGTTTGCTTATACATATATTTATTTTAGACATTTAGATTAATAAAAATAGTTGTTTCATTTTCCAAACTTCATGGCAAATTTTATAGCTAGCTTTTTCAATATTTGATTTTTATCCTTGTCGAATTCGAACCCAAATTAAACTCAGTGACTTGGTTCTTGACTATTTGACAAGATAGCCTAAGTCATTTGTGTGGTTTGATTGAACATGTGTTTAGGTCAGATGAATAAAAATCCTGGAGATTTTGTCCGGAGAATGGTTTATTTTACCCTGTAAACTAAGTTGTTTTATGAGAATTAAATTTCATTCTATCTTCCTTTCTGAGTTGTTTCTGTGGAGAAATGGACACCCTTTATAGAATTTTTATGGGTCTACAACCTACAGACTTGAGATATTACAGATGTTTCCTCTAAATAAGACATTCCTTGAGAAAGTTATCCCCTACTTAAAAAAATAAAATACAGATCACTAGCTCATGACATCTGTAGAAAGAGGACAGCTTTTGAATGATCTATGTCTGTTTGTGTTATGCAGACAAGCGAATGCAAGAACTTGTCAGATAAATATTCAGAGCAGGCATTTAAAGTGAAGTCCCTTCAAGCTGAGGTATCTTTATTCTTCAGTTAGGTCTAATGGGTAACCATGCATTCCATTTTATGTGCTATACTTTAAAGTTGAAAATGGGGAATGCATATATATATATATATATATATATATATATATATATATATATAATGCTTCTTATTATAATAAAGATTTAATTAGAGAACAGACTAGAATGCATCTAGGAGTAAATGTTGTCTGTTTGATTGGCAAATGAAGATTGTTTGATGCTCAATCTTATGGACACAAAGTATTGTGTCCAAGATTTTGTCTGTTAACATTGAAAGGTTATTTTAAGAATTATGAACTGTTCGTACAGGTTGAAGAGTTGCAAGACACAGAGCAGGAGTTGAAACTGATGCTGGATATGTATGGTCGTGAACTCTCAGATTCTAGGTATGGGTATACTGATCTGTTTTTCTTTTGGGAGATCTTAATCTTAAATCTGTCATATATAAATTTGCAGATAATACAAATAAGAATTTAAATTTCACACAGTAACAGATTACTCAAGCTGTATTTTTTTCTGGTATTTTTTTGTCCTTTGTTGGTTAGTATTTCTGCTTTTCCAAATTGTTTATTGATTTGAAAGTTTTGTTAAGGGAACAGACCTTCTGCATTGCTTTTTAATAGGTGAGATCTTACTTTAAAAAACAACATTCTACAACAAAGGGAAAAAGCAAAAAAAAAAAAAAGATTGTGCAGTGAATTGAGTTCTATAAAGACCATAATACCACACCGCTGTTGTACAAAGACAGTAAATCTAAACCATTGTAGAGAAACTCAGACTTGGCATGGAGTCTGCAAGGCCAATTTTGGACTCGTACTTGGACTCAGCAAAAAAAAAGAACCTAAGAAAATGCAAATATTTACTGGGAAAAAGATTTTTTTTTCATGCATATCACAATTAATTACATTATACAAATCCAAAATTAGTACTGTAAGCGATACAACCTTAAACTACACATGAAAGTGACTTTGCAGGTTTGGTGCACCTTCATTATATACTTTTTGGCTTCAAATCTGCAATCCTGTCAAACAATCAAACAAATGCCCAGTTGAATATGCCTTAGTACATATCCCAAGGCAGAGTTTGTTTTTGTTTGGACTGGATCTTTATTTTTCCATAAATTTGGCATGTTACATTTTTCTCCTTTCTAATTTCTAATTTCACATCAAGAATGTTGACCTACTATTGATTATATGTAGCTTTTTCACCATTCCTATGAACAAAAAGAATGTATTTGTCTGTCAGGCAGTCCCACATGCAAAAATTCAACTCTTAAAGAAAGCAAGTTTTGTTAGCATATAAGCAATATTCAACAATATTAAGCAATATTCAACAATATATTAAGATTTAACTCTCACATAAATGATATGCACAAGTATTCACACAAACAATAATCTCACTATTTCCTGGGTTACACACTTAGTATTCCAGTACTAATGAAGTATTGAAATCTCACACTTGTTACATAAGTCTTACATGCTTGCTCTACATATAGCCTTTACAAAGACTCTTGACATTTTACCTTCAACAAACTATTCATCTCCTCACACATCCGGGAGATATGACTCTTCATATTTCTCATATGAGAAATATATTTTATTGACTCCTAATAATGACAAACCTATAATGATTACTAAATGACAAACTCTAAATAACTCATATTTACAAGACTCTTTTCACACCAAATATTTACAAATTATTTACAAATATGTACAGGTATTTACAAGTACCAAATAATGTAATAAACACCAACAGGTTTTGAGAAGCTTTTTCAAGTAGTGCTTGTGGAAATTGAATTTTGGGATCTGGAGTACTCTTGAAGTTTAATGTTGCAGTAAATCTATGCCTTTATGGGCAACAGTTGTTTGGTAAGGAACACTAGTGATGATAATGAAGTCTATCATTTAAGATTTTTGTATGTGAAGTTTATATTGACAAAGAGCAAAGAGACTTGAACCAAAGCAGTGGTTATGAATTACAAGCTCTATTTAAATTTGTTTGGGTTTGGAGTAACTGAATTTTAGAGTAGTGTTAATTTATATTATACCAAATGTTGAAAAGAGGTACTCGGAAACTCGGGAAATGTGAGTATAAGAAGTAGGTAAGAGTAGATTAGAAAGTGGTGGAAGCCTTGTCATATCCTACTCAACAATATGGAAGGAATTGGCAAAGAAGAGGAAAAAACACTGTAAACCTTGGTGGATAAATTTCAATCAATCAACAAAATGATAGAAATTTTTTCATCTCTTAATTTTCCATACAAACAAGAGGAAACATGGTGTTTAGGATGCAAATGTGTGTTTTGTTTGGGCTGCCTTCACCTTCTTTCACCTCTCTCTGTCACTGAGAACAGTAAAAATGAGCCCAAACAGTAAAAAGAAACCTTTTATGCCGTTTGCTGGAATTTTCATGCTGCAAATGAGTTATTTTGTTGGACTTGTGAGTTTTGCCTAGTCCACCTAGTCCTAGTTTTTTTCGAGTAAAAAAAAAATCTGAGTGAATCAAATGGAAAATCGCTGAGTTGGATAAAAAAGAATCGGATTGAGGGATTTGCGCTCCTTGGCAAGTTATTCAAGAACTTGATGAGATTCATAACTATGATCTAAATCAATGTCTGTCAGACACCTAATACCATAGTCCTATGTAGTGCACTGCTCAATCCTTAAGCAGACACAAAAGGCCTATGATAGATTCTAATCGCCTCTCTGCCCTGCATAGGCACAAAAGGCCTATGACGGGCCAAGCAGTGCTACTCCATTAATGCATCCATGAATCACTTAACCAACTTGTTCTTATCTTTACTTTGCCTGGGACATCAACATGTGAAGGGGATGGGTGGGAAGAAGTAGATACAAGATATCTTTCCCTCAGGTAGCCATTGTCTGCATTATGAAGAGAAGGGTAAATCCCCTTCAAAAAGGTTTGTGGGTATGAAGAGACTTACAGTCCTATCAAAACTTTAGTTGAGGCAGTAGACTAGAACCCAAGTTTGGGTTAAGGGAGGTTTTGGATCTATAGCACTTAATTTGGGGAGCGTTTTAGCAAAGATCCAGAGTACCTTCTTAGAGGTCCAAAATCTAATTTGAGTCAAATACGTCAGCAATCCAGTTGGCAAATGCATATCTTAGTGGTTGATAGAAGGCAGCCAGAAGGAAAATGGAGCAGAAAAAATAATCTAGAACATCTACAGGAGAGAAAGTTAAAACCAATACCAACCAGGAAGGCTTAGAATACCAGTAGAACCAAGGCTTGGAAGGGTCCATTCTGCAGTATATTCACCACAGTTCCGACAATGACATGTAAGAATGCAAGAAAACTGTATCAAAAAAAGAAAACACCACACATAAGTTTAGAATATCAACAAGGTCTAGTGAAAGGCTGGGCAAAAGCTCCATGATAAGATAGCTTGGAAGGGCACAAGCACCACAGTAGTCACCTCTGCATAAAGGTTGTGGCCCAATGAAAAAGCTTTTCAAGCCAGAAGAATGAAGATCAATATGTCCCAACTTTGCAGTGGTCCACCATAGGTAATATCTTGTGTGCCTACAAGATAAAGGAAGTATGGTAATCATAGAACGTGATTGCATGTGTGCCTACAAGAAAAAAAGAAGTATTAAGAGAGTATTTGAATGTAAGACATCGATCGATGGAGATGTCCATTGACTGAAGAAGTGAAATAGATTTTGAGTACACACCCCATTTTCAGGAACAAAGGGTTAAATATAGCTTTCTTTCTTGGTCTGATGTGCAGTCATAAGTGGATCTAAGGTGAAAAAGATGGAAAATAAATGCTTCCAAAGTGAAGAGGATTAGTGCCAAACTCAGCCTGAACAATACGTTGTGAAACCTTTTTTTTTTTAAACTATACATCTGACAAATTGTTGGAGCACCATAGTTTGGACCCTCTCAATACGAGTCCAATCAGCACACCCTAGACTTGGGCCCAGCATCTCTGATCCATAAAGGATTATGGGTTTGATAATGCAGTCAAAGAGGCACATCGTCATAATTATGTCCTGGAAGTGCATTAGGAATCATTGACAATCTAGGATTGAGAGGGATGCATATCCAGTTTAAAGGTTGGGAATACTTGATGTGTTTTTTTAATTGGAATATACTTAGAGACATCAATTTATATCACGGATTTCCAGAATATCTATTACTGTTGTGCAGTATGCTGAGCAATTTTGTTGCTTCAATTTCCTTTTCTTTCTGTGTCTTAATCATGTTTCAAGGACATATGTGATTTGCATTGTTTAAGAAAAATGTAATGCTAACTGGATTGTTAAAAAAAAATTGATAATGTTTACTCAATATAAAAAATGTTAGTGTCAGATTTATTTGATTAGCATTTCTATTATAGAAGTTGATATCTTAATTTCATGGTTATGATTGAAATCGCTATTGATGTATGCAACAGCTCGAGTGGTTGAATGTATAGAGCTCTCCAAAGGATTATTGTCCATTAAATGTTTTTGATAATTTTAGTCGATTTGGTTTTTTGATAATTTTAGTTGATTTGGTGTTTTTGATATTATTAGTTGATTTGGTCTTTTTTGGCTAATTGAGTGGTTGAGTGCATAGAACTGTCCCATCATTGTCCATTAAATGCTTTTGATAATTTTAGTTTTATTGATTTTTATTTGGCTAAAATATGGAGTTGTACTTCTTCAGGGGATGAAAGGTATAGGCATAGTTATAAGATAACGCTGATTATTCGTTCTGATGTTTTGTTTGCAGGGATATTATAGAAGTTAGGGAAGCAGAACGCAAAGCTTGGGTACAGGTTGAAATGCTAAAGTCAGCTTTGGATGAACACAGTTTAGAGTTACGTGTGAAAGCAGCCAATGAAGCTGAAGCAGCCTGCCAACAAAGACTGGCAGCTGCTGAAGCAGAGATAGCTGACTGGAGAGACAGGCTTGATGCTTCTGAGAGGTGGCCTCTTTTACCTAGAAAACGTGTTAATATGTTTCCTGATTGCATGCATCACAGTTAATTATGTACTTTATAGAAGCTACAACTCTAGCTTATACTAACTGCATTTTGTTTGATATCTAGAGAGCTCTAAGATTCAAAATATTTACTTTTGCTGTAATCATGAAATCCTTAAACTTTTGATAGGCACCACTTTAAAGTTTGAACTCATCACAAAGCTTAAGACTCTATTAAACACATTTCTAGCATGCTGAAAATTTGTGCTGAGTCTTTCACCATCCTCTGTTTTGAAATAGCAAATGGCTAAGGCTTTGATTTTATATTATATCACCAAACCCCACCCTTCGAACGCCTTAGTCAGATCCTCATTGGTCAATTTCCTGTATATTGCATCCTGCCTGTTCAAAGTCATGTTGAATTCATCTTATATATTTATATGAATTCTTAATTTTGTTCATGTTCACAGAGATATATGCGAACTCACTGAAGCATTGAAAGCTAAAAATGAAGAAGGAGAGGCTTACATTTCTGAGATTGAGGTTTGTTTACTAAGATTCTATTTTGTTTATTATTGGATCAAAAAAATAAAAAAGCAAAACATGGAGAATGGTGTGACCCATGTTTTGCAATATTTTGACAGACTATTGGTCAAGCTTATGAAGACATGCAGACTCAGAACCAACGCCTCCTTCAGCAGGTCACCGAGCGAGATGATTATAACATTAAGGTGAGTACATTGTCTTTGCCTTCATTCTTTTACCTTGGATTTGCCACATACACACAATTAAATAGATTTGCCTTCTTTTGGTGCCTTTTATTTGGTTTCTATGAATAACGTCATATCTTACTTAAATGCATGGGATGAAATCTACTCGCTATTGCCAAACAATGATCTTTCAAAAATGGGTTTCTTATTCAATCAATTAGTTAGATGGGAAAAAGTAGCGAGGGATATCTTGCTTAGGATTTTGAAGGCGCACAATTTTTTTTTAATCATTTAATCAACACTCATTGACTGTATGATTTGAGAGAGTTGCATATATCACATAATTATATGGGCATTTCCATCAAAAAACGTTTTGAGAGGACTCAAGCAGTAATTGAAGGCCCCTTGATCTGAGGTTGGCTGTTTATTTTAATTAATTCAATGCTGAGGAAACTTGAATTCTATCAGTGGATTGCATGTTATCTAGGAGTAAATAAATGCTATGTTGGTTTCATATAAATGCTACATTGATTTTATGGTAATTGTGTTCCTTGCAAACGTGTTACTCACAAATCCTGAGAAAACTTAGATTTGGTAAGTAGAATGCTAGATCTGGAATTGATACTTGCCCCACCTGTATTACACACTGTGGTATTACAAGAAGCTTTCATGTAATTTTTAGCCTTTTACACAGAGATGAAATTTTGAAGGTGCTATATTCATGGGTCATCAAGGTTGCTGGTAGTTTCACCCGCTTTTGGATGCCAGAGGCTTACTCATTGATTAACCTGTGTAAACACAGGCTGCATGTCTTGACTCATTTGCACCTAATTCTGGACACTATGAGGTCATTGATATATAAAATAAATCATTGAAGCATAACCCAGTTTGATAGTTGTCAATGGCTTAACAAAATTTGTTGTGTGAATATAGGTCATATTGTTACTTTTTACAGGGGAGAAATATACTAATTTATCATGTTATTCTTCTAAGTCATGTTTCCCCCAACTTTTAAAACACCCAATTGCACTCCCATGTCTAGAGTCATGCCTCTTCTTTTCCCTCAGGTCGTTGTATGTTCATTTTGTCTCCCCACTGGTTATTGTCATAACATGGTAAAGCACAGCATCACATTGTTATAAAATGTTCTTTGTAGGTCGGACTGAGAGTCTGTTAAACTATAGATTTTCCATTCCCAAAAAAAATTGAAGTGTGTGCTAGTTTTGCTGCATGAGCACAGGGACTATGGATGGTGGGTGATCTATTTTTTGAAGCTATAGTCCGAATATTAAATTATTCACTAGTTTCTTTTTGAAAGGGTTCTGACCTATCTGTTGGTCTCCAAATATTGCTGCTCTGCCTTTTTAGAAATTCCAAACTTTTCAGTTACTATGAATCTTGTAACAAACTGTGTATCTTATTCCTAACAGGTATTTGAAAGGAAAGCCAGTAGTTAAGTCGTACTCTCTTAAATAATGATGAAATTCTTTTGGGATTGCTTTAGTATTTCAATCTGTACATTGAGGTGTACATATCTTGAGAAATGTCATAATTATTAGTTTATTGTTGATGTTTTAGCAATTGACTGCAGGTGAAACATACATGAAAGGAAGATATGTTGTTAATTCTGCAAGTATATTTAACTGCTATTAGATCCTATATTAAGTTTTATGACTATTAACTTATTTTCACATGATTAAGGTACGGATTCGTGCTTCACTTCTAATGGCTTAATCATGCAAAAAAAAGCTGAATAGCAAAGTTTTTGTACTTTAGCTAGTCAAAACCCTTTATTAAAGGATAGTTAATTTATAATTAGGCAGAGAATTGGTGTTTTTATAATGTAGAATGTTTTCTGAGGATAGGTGTCTCCTTATAGGAATATAAATAACTCTCTTTCTTCATTTGAATGCAGCTAAAATTCTTCTGCATTGTGCAAGTTACCCCATTAATCCATGTATGTTGCAACATCACGAATATTATTATAAAATGGTGTCTCCTTTCTGTTATGTATGTGTTTTATTTTTTGTTATTCTTTTGCACCAGAAGGTGTTATCAATGCTGGTTTTATTTGGCACCAAAAAGGAAAAAATGGTTAGCAGTGGGTGGATTCATGGTTAGGAAGAGATTGTTCTTGTTGTTCTTGTCACCTGGTATGCTAATGAACTTTTAGACAAGCTTGACCTTGTTTGCCAACTCAAATAACAAATCTTCCAATTGGAGTTATATCTAAGTTATGTATTTCCTTAATTTTGGTCACGGTATCACCAAAACATTTTCCCATATTTCTGATGATATTCTGTTTAAAGCGAGGACATAGAAGAGAATGTACTCCATTTTGATGGAGTTGTCAATCTTGTAAAAGTACAAGCAAGGAAATTAAGGAATGGCTAGTCCATACACAGTAGAAGTCTCATGAACTGCCTTGGCCTACGAAGATTTTCATAGAAGATTTGTGAAAATTTTGTATGTCACTATCTCGCCTTTGATGGACTTGCGGAGAAAGCGTATCTAAATTTGAGGAAAGAAAGATGACCTTTTAGTAAGTCAAATGGGTTTATTATTTACATCATTATCAAGAATTCATTCTTCATAGCTTGTCATAGTTGAATGTGAGGCATTGGAATATAGGGATTGGAGCAGTATCAATATAAAACCTGGATCTGTTGAATTTGAAAACAGAAAGCAAAATGACAAGAAAGGGGGAATGGCCATATATATATATATATTATAAAACATATTGATAGTTCTTCACCAAGGCTGACCTTATCTGTAATAAACCTGCTTATACAAGAATTAGTAATAAATTATAGAGAAAAGTGATTGACAAACTATATAGCTATTGATTCTTATGTATTCCAATAAACTAGAAGGGAAATAAGTTTATGTCTGCATTTACATCAGCCTTGATCTTCTAAGGTCTTTTAAGCAAGAGCCAGCCTTGCTTGTCAAAGCCCATCTGAATTGGGTACAACAGGACTTTCAGTCCTTGACCATTAGATTGCAGGCCCAGATATTATCTTTAGTTGCCTGAGAGGGATTTTCCTTGTAAATATGTAACTGAATCATTATATAGTCAATAAAATGGTCTTAAGTCCTTCAGGTTTTGTTTGTGTTTCCAAAAGCTTCCTTTTGCACAATTTGACTGTTACATTTTCATGGCTCAGACTAGAATACTGCTGCATGTTCCTCTTTATCTTATGAGTGACTGCAGTTCACCGCTCTTATTTTGAATTTTCCCAAATTTTTTAGCTGTAACAATTTTATAATTATGATAGTATCTCTTTTCCAACAGTCATTCTTATCAACAAATCACATTCAAACACAGTTTCCACTTCTTCCTTGTTTGACAAATGTAAGTGCATGTATTGGACAATAACAATAAATTAGATTACTGTGTATAAATAACCTGTTACGGAAGATAAATGTTAGCTGCTACTGTGTTCCAGGATATAGAGTGTTTTTTTTTTAATTGGTTATGTGATTGAAACAGGCCCCACCCATATTACATTTTAACCACATAGTGGTATTACAAGCTTGGCAGTTATGCATGTTTCGTTTGCCAAGATTCAAATCTGGGTCTCCTCGTTGAAGGTTGAGGAATTTAACCAGTTAAGCTCATACCATTTGATCAGGGTATGAGAGTGTTGTTCTTACTGCACATTCTTGTATGTATCCTTCAGTTTATTAAGCTTTGAGTTTCTTAATTTTGTAATCCTCCAACTTCTACCAAGTCACCAAATTTTCAGTGATCATAGGCATGAGAGTGTTGTTCTTGCTGCACAGTCCTGTATGTATCCTTCAGTTGATTAAGCTTTGATTTTTCTTAATTCTGTAATCCTTCAACTTCTAGCACCAAGTTACCAACTTTTCAGTGATAGTTCTGGCAGCCAGGGGACGGCCAAATGTCATGTATTAAATATCTACTGGCAGCAGTTTCTTCTAGTATTTATTTGTGGCTTCTTTCATCAATGTTCGAGGTAATTTCTTTTGATTTATGAGGTATACGGGCTTCAAGAATTTTCAGAGAGGATGTCTCTTGGTGGGTATTAGGGAACTGTTTAGCAGTTGATAAGAGTCTTAAGTTATAAGACTAAATATCTGTTGAGTATTTGCTAGTGTATTATGTAGGATATAAATTTCCTGTTTGCCAATGATTGCATTTGTCTGGGATTGTATTACATATTATCTTACATACATATTTTTTTATGGCATTGAGACAGATGATACTTAGGTACTTCCTCCTTAAAGTGTTGTGTATTATAAGTGGCTTGTGCGTTGTCTTTTCTTGTGACTTGTAAATGATGATATAACCTATTGATGTGTGAGGCAATTTTCAAATTTTATGTGAGGGACATCGAGTATGTTTCCATTAAGGTGGGTGTTGAGGTATTATGGCATAATACACTATGAGGACTACCCACAAAAATAGGAGTAAAATGAATAGATGTACAAGCTAATGAAATATAATGATTATGAGCTGATGGGTTTCATGTCTTAGGGCAACAACGTTTTGAGAAGATTCCTAGAACTTGCATGATGTGCGCTCTCATTGCATTTGACTGCCAAGCAAAGAGGGAAAGCACATATTTCTATGCACATGAAGGAGTTACAGTCTTTAAGTCAAATAAATTCTTGAAATTGATATGTTGTTGACCTTGATGGAAATAATGCATAGAACCAATGTATGTATGGTACATTATCATGGTGGAAATAAATAAGCCTTGTCAAACTTAATTAGGGAGAACAATGAAGCAATGCACATTATCATCTTTATGCTGTTTCTTATTCTGGTATTGAAAGTTTTCCTCTTAGGTTATTTGTGATGATCTGTTACATACTTTAGTATAAAACTGCAACATGTCATATTTTAACCTTTCTTGGATTATAGGTGGAATTTACACCAAGTTTATTGTTTCGTTTTTAAACTCCTATTCCACCTGATGTTTTCTATCCAAGGTTGTTGCTTTACTAATTTGTAGGTCTACCCAAGAGTTTGCAATTTGCAATCCAATTAAGATATCACTTGGTTTCTCTCTTTATACACATATCTACATGATATTTTGACTTGAGTTATGAATAAATACGTAGCTAAATCAGGCAGTTGTTAGAAAGATAGTTTTGGTATTGTCAAGTTTACTATTATGATATTTGAATTATATTTGTTAGGAGTTTAGTAGTTGTGGCAATTGACAAGGAGAAAAGGTAAAAGGTTCTTTATAAGGTTTCGGCCTAGCCAGCATGCTTAAATGAGACAGCCTTCTTGTAACAAAGGAACTTTACCTTGTATACTTTCTTTCGAAGTTTGTATCTGCTTAGTTTTGACACACTGACAAAACTTATAGAAAATTGAGCCTTGTCGGTCTCTCTAAGCTATAGGTGGTTGGTTCCTAAGGCAGTCTCATCTATCCTCTTGAATGAACATTTTTTTAAGAGTGTAGCATATAGTCTGTGGTGACATAGCTGCATTCACTTTTGTCTGATCTATTTTAAGTCTCTCGCAAGTACTTGTCTGCAAGTACTTGTTTGACTTGAGTTATGAATAAATACGTAGCTAAATCAGGCAGTTGTTAGAAAGATAGTTTTGGTATTGTCAAGTTTACTATTATGATATTTGAATTATATTTGTTAGGAGTTTAGTAGTTGTGGCAATTGACAAGGAGAAAAGGTAAAAGGTTCTTTATAAGGTTTCGGCCTAGCCAGCATGCTTAATTGAGACAGCCTTCTTGTAACAAAGGAACTTTACCTTGTATACTTTCTTTCGAAGTTTGTATCTGCTTAGTTTTGACACTCTGACAAAACTTATAGAAAATTGAGCCTTGTCGGTCTCTCTAAGCTATAGGTGGTTGGTTCCTAAGGCAGTCTCATCTATCCTCTTGAATGAACTTTTTTTTAAGAGTGTAGCATATGCTGTGGTGACATAGCTGCATTCACTTTTGTCTGATCTATTTTAAGTCTCTCGCAAGTACTTGTCTGCATCCTTAACAATGATGCCTGGCATTTCAAGCCAATAGAATAATACCAGTAGTCATCTTAGCTGTCATGTAATTGAGATAGTCATTTATTTGTTTTGTTTGAATCTGAGAAATGCAAATATTGAAGGGAAAGGCGGAGGAAATTATTTCTGACATTTCAAGTTCATTTTTTAACACTGGGAAACCCTCACATAGCAAATGGCGTATTTCATGTGCTCGGATCTTCCAATCCAGTGGGGAAATCCTAAAACAAACCTTTCTCAAGCTCTAAGACAAATAATTTTGTGATGGCATGCTTTCTGAATGTCGTGTGTTTTTCTTGTTCAAATATTGTTTTTCTATTGTTGATGTTTCTGTTTCAAATAATAAATAAGCAATTCTTCCCTTTAGTTTCCTTAGACAAGAAATATAGGAGAGATTTTTTAGAGTTGTGTTTATGAAGTAATTTAAGTTTCTTTCTAGTCAATCCACACATGTGAATATCGATCTTAGTATTGGCAAGGATTCGAGTATCTCTTTGTTGATTGGGGGATTATTTTATGCCTATCAGTTGGTCTCGGAGAGTTTAAAGGCAAAGCAGGTTCAAAATTCTCTACATTTGGAGAAGCAGTCTCTTTCAAAGCAGTTGCAGAATGCAAATGCTTCGGTTGAATGTTTCAAGCAGAAAATTGCTCGTCTTGAAGAACAGGTTTGGGTCTGATGATTTGTGTCTTTACTGAACATGCAAATTTTCTTGTTTACCCTGAAAATATATCTTATTTGGTAGACGCTTTCCTCGTATTTTGCAGTTGAGGGTTTATTTAGATCAGATTGTGAAGGCAACTGATGAGTGTAGGCACTATGCCCTCACTTCGGAGAGTACAAAAAGAAATTTAGTCGAGTTAGAAAAAGAATCACAGTCCCTTAAATGTGTCACTGAAGATACAGAGAAGGAACTTGAGCAAAGCAAGCTAAAATTATCTGAGATGCAAGTTGAATTGGAAAAAGAGAGGTCAGTTAAATGACATGCATTGAATCCAGTTGACCTCAAGATATCTATTATTTGCATTCATATTATTTTTTGTTGTATTGTACTAAGCAGGTATGGAAAGAAGAGAATTGAAGAAGATTTGATGATGGTCAATAGCAAACTTGCACGTATTAATACAAATAATGATGCAACAGTAATAGAAAAGCTTCATGAAGAGATCAAAGAGTACAAGGCGTTATTAAAATGCAGTGTTTGTCATGATCGACCCAAAGAAGTAAGGATTTAGAAGGGGTTTGATGTATTTTGCATTTTAACATTGTTCGCCACTTCTTTGTTTCCAAAGCAAGACATCTGTGTTGCTATCAGGTAGAGATTTTTGACAGATTTTATTATTACTATCTTCATGTTGACACCTTGTTTTGTGTTCATTTTGGTAGGTAGTGATCACCAAGTGTTACCACTTGTTTTGTGGCCCTTGTATTCAACGCAACTTGGAGATCCGCCATCGGAAATGTCCAGGTTGTGGCACAGCTTTTGGACAAAATGATGTACGAACAGTTTATATATGAATCTCCTTGCGCCCAACTAAACTGGAGATTATGATATCAGATCAGCATCCATATTTTCATGTGAAAATTGAGGATTGCGGTGGCGGTTGTACTTTTATGTCTGAATGTACCCTAAAGTATCATGTATCGAAGATTTTTTACTTCATTGGGTGGATTTGTCCATTTTTTGGAGGATGAATTGTTTCTAGATACTGTGTGCCAGTCCAGGATTAGTAGAAACGTAATTTCTCACTGGCACTTGTTCTTTTAAGATGATAGTGAAACCGATTTACTGGCCAGTTAGTGCTGTTCTTTGTCTTACAACAGCAGGGCCAGTGTTATGCTGTTCATATACTTTCTGTAATTATATGAATCAAATCAAGCCATAATTGGCTATTCGAGAAAAGCTTGGCAAATAAGCTGGTTGAGCCTTCTGTTTCATGGAATGCATTATCCCAATGTTCAGTTAGATTCAAGGTGACATAAGCAATATTTTGCAGATTGTATATAGAGTGCAAATTGGAGCTCATTGATCAGATCTGTTAAGACTTGCAGGGGGAGAATAGATCTGCTAAGACTTGGAGGGGAGAGAAAGGTTTGTACTAACGTTTTATGGCCAACAATTTGCATTTATATTAGACTTTTGGTTTTAGTATTCATTTCCTTTCTCTATTTATTGTAATCTATGGCTCCAGTTATGATGGAGCTTACAGTTGAATGCATTGGTATTGCCTTTCATGCTGGTCCATTGTCTGCTTAAACAAAGTTGGATGATTTCCAAGAAGACATGTCCTTTCATAGTGGAGGGCAGTTCCGTGGAGTTGGAACACAAAGTGATATCCAGCAAGGGCTGCTGAGGCCTGATAACAATCACTTATTTCATGTGTTGGTTCCGTCATTTGAATTACTGATTTGTCAGTCCAGTGTGCTTTACCAATTAAAGTAATGGAATTGCCATTTAAGTAACATGTGAATAACTAGAAGTTCCTTTACACCTATCAATCTGTATTAGGCCACTTGGTGACTTGCACGGATTCTAATTTGTTGCTTGTCATATAACATGACATCATGCATGTTGCGTGCAATTTGAATTAATTTTCACATGCTAATATAGTGATCAAATTATTAACTGGAGGACTTGTAGCATTCTGATGACATGGGCTTTTGGTGCCTTCTGGATATTTAATTTTTTTTGTGCTTGCGCCCATCCTTACAACATTGTATTAAAATATAGTGTTATTTATACTGTCATGGTTCTCAGCAAGTTATAACTGTCCAGCAATGTTGATTCACCATAGTCACGAGTGTTTGAGAGAAGAGAGATGGGATTTCACGAGTGTTTGAGAGAAGAGAGATGGGATTACACAGGAGCCTAATTATTTCTAAACATATGTTCCAACAATCACTTCGTTGTGCAATATCTGGCAATGTTATGACAGGTACATCTGTTGATATTTATTTCCAACTCTCTCATTTTTAAAACATTTTACTTGGTTGACACTTGGTCCTTGGAATAAGAATTACATGAAATAGGTATACCTATTAGTTATTCTCAGATTACTTGGTCCTCGGAATAAGAATTACATGAAATAGGTAATAGAATAGTTATTCTCAGATTAATGTGCAATGTGCTTAAAATTATTAGTATTTTTTAGTTGTTTATATGGGATTGAAACACTGCCACCCTTATTATATTATGACTACTTTATCATGGTATATTGCTTGACAAGATTTGACCCCTGGTCTCCCCATTGGGATCTCACATTTTTAACCACTTCAGATTGAACCTTGAACCTTCTGAGTATCCCTTCAGGTTGAACCTTGGACCTTCTGAGTATCAAAGCCCTCACCGTCAGATCTACTTAAGCTGTATGTTATTGTACATGCCTTTCAAGCCATATTATCCTTGTAACTATTTTTCTTTTGCAGCTGATCAATAGCTTCACAAACTAGTTTTGAGTTACTATCACTATACGAATGGTATAAACATGAGATCTTGACTAAAAACGCTAGTCAGGAACGTGCCTTTGTAAAGGTTTAGAACATTTCTTCTCATTTTTTTTATTTTTAATTATTTCCATTGTATATGGAAGGCAATATGGGGTCCTCTCTTCATCAACCTTTGGTGTAATTGATTCAGTATCCATAGAACTTCTCTTAACCTTGGTTGCATATGATTAGTGGAAAAGTGTAGTCATTGGAAACTGACACCAACACAATAAAACTCCCATATAATATCATTCTTACTTGAGAAATCCTTTTTCTACAACCCTTAGCTTCATTTTGGGAGAGGAATTAGTGAGTGTGAGGATAGAAGAAAAGAACCTATAACCATATGCTAAATACTTCACTCTTTAACATGTCTAACATCATCATGATCTGGTTAAAATGACTTCGTGCATATTTTATTTATATTAACATATCTCCAGTTTACAGCATGACAGTCTACCATCGTACCAGTTGTACATATGATTTTTTTATAGATTTTTAAAGTTGGAATCTTGCTGGTAGTAGGGTTACATGCTATGTTTCAGTAATTGAAGTATGGCTGGTTAACCATATATTAGGTAAACAATATCTTCTTTGAGGGTCGTTTCATAAAGCCTATGGCCTTGCTGACGTTAAAAGCGAATATGAAAGAAATTATATTAAAATTTTTATTCTAATTAGATACACATCTAGCTCATCAAAGTATCTCGTGAGACTGTGATGGTCTACCTTTCTCTTTACTATTATATTTGGTTAACTTGGTAAAACATCAAATGACATGAGCTCAACTAGTCAGATTCCGCAACTGTTGATGAGACCTAGGTTCAAATCTTGCCAAGCACAACGTGCATAATGTAATTTAACCACTATATGATCATGTTGTAATACGACCTATTTAATTCTTGTTTAAACTAGTTAAAACATCAATTGACATGAGGTCAATGGGTTAAATTCCTCATCAAATGACATTGGTTGAACCGGTTAGATTCCTCAACAGTTAAGGAGACCTTGGTTCCAAACATGCCAAGTGATGCATGGATAATATCCAAGCTGTTGTAATATACCACTATAGGGTGATGATGTAATACGAGTGGGGCTTGTTTCAATCTTATATAATCAATTGGAAAAAAGGGGTAAATTCCTCAACTTTTAAGGAGACAGGAAAACTTGGTAAAACATCAAATGACATGTGCTCAAGGTTTAAATTCTTAATGGGAACTAGGTTTGAATCTTGCAAGCACATAGCATATAATTGCCAAGTTTGTTGTAATACCATTATGTGATCATGATGTACTACAGGTAGAGGCTGTCTTATTTCCATAAAACCAATTTATAAAGAAAAAGAACAACTTGATAGGCTATATATAATTTATCACAAAATAACAATTCACCTATTTTCAAGATGGCTATTTAGTTGCATAAAGAAAAGGTCA
Organism: Wollemia nobilis; assembly: GCA_028583015.1. Taxonomy (NCBI): domain Eukaryota; kingdom Viridiplantae; phylum Streptophyta; class Pinopsida; order Araucariales; family Araucariaceae; genus Wollemia; species Wollemia nobilis. The sequence continues at coordinate 502,628 of JAQPPZ010002189.1, read as the reverse complement.
AGAGTGCAACTTTAGGTCACACATTTATAATCACAACATGACAAATGATTTGAAGAGTGTGGATGCCTAAGTGAAGACATTATCTAACTTGTTCAAAAATGATTTTGTTTTTGTATTATTTAGGTGAAGACATTATCTAACTTGATAATGATGTACCATGGGTAGAGGCTGTCACATTTCCATATAATCAATTAAAAAAAGAAAAATAACAACTTGATAGGCTTTATATAATTTATCACAAAATAACAATTCACCTATTTTCAAGATGGCTATTTAGTTGCATAAAGAAAAGGTCAAAAGTGCAACTTTAGATCACACATTTATAATCACAACATGACAAATGCTTTGAAGGTTGTGGATGCCGAAGTGAAGACATTATCTAACTTGTTCAAAAATGATTTTGTTTTTGTATTAACTTTACATTAGGAAGGAGATTTTTATAAAATAATTTATCAAGTTGAACCTCTACATTAGCTAAATGATTAGCCAAAAATATCTTTGATACTAGAGATTATTTGTAATCGACAATATTATCAAATGGCATGAGCTCAATCGATTTGTTGAAATATTGGTAATGCTTTTATGACGTAAAACAAGTGATGCTTGTTTCAGTCCCATATAACCATTATAAAAAAAGTATCAAACAAGAAATCCCCTTATAAGAAATTTTATAATAGTTAAGAAATCCCCTTGTAAGAAATTTTATAATAGTTAAGAAATCCCCTTCTCTATATAATTTATGTTAGTCTTTTATCTTATCTCGGAGAAAGTAGCTATTGTTTCTTTTTGTTTAAATTCTTTTTACATTAAGTTATATGTGGCTTCTATTGGGGGCCACTCCTATCAAAATGTCAAAATATTACATTTGTTGTTAGGTTAATTAATCATATCAAACATTCGCGTGATGTGGTCTATCGGCAAGGACGCCACTTGCATTATCGGTGATGTGATCCGGGTTCAATCCCCACGACGGATATGTATATGTATAAGAAATATTTACTCAAAAAAAAAAAAAATTAATCATATCAAACCTATTTTTTTATTATAAATATTTTTATTCTTTTTATATTAAATATATTCTTCAATTTCTTCAAAGTGCTATGTTTCTACAATTAGCTCCTTGATATCATTTTGATTAAAAGATAAAATCTTTGTTGGTGACTTGTCTATTAAAATTTGAATCCTACCAAGATGAAGATTAACACCATGATTGGCAAAATTATTTGCTACACGACTTCCTTTTATATAAATATGCTCATATTTCTAGGAGATAGCCTCCAATATTATTTGCTACACGACTTCCTTCTGTATAAATATGCTCATATTTCTAAGAGATTGCCTCCAACAATAGACGATGAACATCAACAATAATATTATTTTTTATTTAATCCTCACATCTATTTTTGTTGATAGCGTTAATGTTAATTTGTGAATCCCTTTAATTGAAATATACTTCCTTCTTTTTTCTATTATAATTTTAATCCTTGCAAGAAGTTTCTAGCCTTTGCATAGTTAATTAAAACTCTAGTTGAAATTCTTTATGATTAAGTGAGGAAAATTTTGCCTTTGTTATTTCAAAAAATACTTTCATTGGCTTTTCCAAATTTCCTAAAAATTGTTTGATCTATCATATTTCTTTATATCATCTAGTGAAATTTCATCTTCACGATTTAAAAGGAAAAAATTTCAACTTGCCTTATTTATTTTCATACCTGTCAAAGATTTGTTTTATGTAAATTTTGTGACCTTTGTATCTCTTTTTCTCTTGTTTTCCATATTGTTTTAACCTTATAAGTAAAAAAATATTAACTAATAAAATTTATTTAGGAATTCCAAGATAAAATTCTATTGCTAGAGTGATTGAGATAGATTGTTTTCTATATAACATACATGTTCAATGTGTATGAGGAGTAACGTTGTGTCTGAGGGGTATTGGATGCTTAAGTGAGTTCCCTCACCTCATTACAAGCTAAAACTTGTGGTAACCTATTAAAAATATTCACGATAAAAATAACATTTAAGTAAAAAATAATAATGTTTATAATAAATATTAAGTTGTCTAAACATTGTATATATTAAATAAAAATTTAATTAAGTGATTATATATAATTTAATTAAATAATATATATTTTACAATTTCAAGCTTATTGTAGTGGTAAGGGCTTTGGCCTCTCTTTGAGAAGTTCAAGGTTCAAACCCCACTTAGTATGAGGGGACCGAGACCCCTCATAAAAATCCGTGTAAACTCATTGAAAAAATAAATAATATAATAAATTGCATGATATTTTATCAAATGGTATGTTGATAGGCATATATTCCCACTAAGTATGAGGGGATCGAGATCCCTCAGAAAAACCTGTGTAAACTCGTTGAAAAAAAATAAATTATATATATTTTAAATAATATAATAAATTGCATGATATTTTATCAAATGGTATGTCGATTTATAGGCATATATCTGTGTTCAGATCCTATGAAGTTGTATACACATAATTGTCACATATTATTCTCTACTTAGTTGATATAATTATCAAATACCATTACGCAATTTGGTGAAATATTATGATATTTTTTTTCCTGGAGAAAAAGGGGTTATACTTGGGTCCCACCTTTGATAAATCACAACTCTCCTTTTAGAGCTTGAGAGTTTATAAATATATTCAATTCTCATTTTAATTGAGTTGCTATAGCTAGATATCTATACTTAGTTTCATAATAAGTTTGAATTCTTGATTTTCATTTTATCAATCTTCTTCAATTTTCTTTGTAAATACAAATATTCTAAAATTCAACATCCTTTTTCTTGACATTTTCTTGCAGCTACAAATTGCATCTTAGTAGAGTAATACTTTTAAAACTTCATGCTATCATGGTCGACTTTACCAGATCTAGACTGTTAGTTTTCTTCCCAAAGCATAAGTGCAACCACAAGAATTGTATTAAATTAGTTTATATGAAAACATATTCAAATAGTTTGTCATAAAATACAAAAAATATTACCAATGAACAATATTACAATAATTTAATTCAAATAGTCAACATTTTCTTGACAACACCTTACTACTTCCTCTAACCATGGAAAAAAGAATTTAACTTCATGATCTCTATTAAAACCCCTCTATTAGCAAGCATATTTGCACATTTGTTCCCTTCCCTTAATGTATGTGTAAACTAGATTTCTTCAAACTTTGTAGCAAAGTCTTGTATTTCCACAATGATCTCTGGTATGTTCCATGTAGCATTTGCTTTCCTCAAAATTGCATCTATTACTATTATTGAATCCCCTTCCATCCATACTCAATTCCATTTAATTTGTCTACATACTTTTAACCCTTCCAAAGCCACCCATCACCTCTATTATTTCTAGTTATTCCTCCTCATGTTGATCTTGAATTTCCTTTAGAAGCTCCATCAAGATTCAATTTAACTGACTCCATTTTTGGTGGTTTCCGCTTTATATTCTTTACCTTCCTTTTATTTCTCCTATACCCAGTATTATAATTCCATTTGATGACTTGACTTCATCTATCAAGGCTCTCTGCTTCAAGATTAGGGTTTGGGTAAGTTGCTAGGGTTAAATTAGACTCCTCTATGTCTAAACAAATATTCCTTTTCTTTACCTCTAAATTGCTTATGATAGTGTGGTTATGAAGCAATATAATGAAACAAATAAACTATATAATATTTTATGATATGTTATATTTAAATATATTTATTTTTATTTTTAAATTGATTATATGGAATTGAACTAGGCCACACTTGTATTTACAACTTGACAATTATGCATGTATCACCCATAGCAGAATTCAAACCTAGGTCTCCTTGAAAGTTGAGGAATTTAACTAGTTGAGCTCATGTCATTTGATAAAATTTTAAGGTTGAAGTGGTCATGAAGTAGTACAATGAAACGAATAAATTACATAATATTTTATAATATAAATATTTTTACTTTTATTTTAAAATTATTTTTATGAGATTGAATTAGACCCCACCCGTATTACATTATGATCATATAGTAATATTACAACTTGATAATTATGCATGTATTGCCCATAACAAGATTCAAACCTAGATCTCCTCTTCGAAAGTTGAGGAATTTAACCCTTTGAGCTCATATCATTTGATAAAATTTTAAGGTTCACCCATAAGATTTGAACCTTAGTAGAGTGTAAAACTCTTCACTTGTACCAAATGCTCTAAATCACATGGGCATTGCCAAATTTATAACCATATAAATAAGTATATATATTATATATGATTGACTTAGTGTAAATTTAGATTGTCTTTTAAACTCCTTTACCATGCGGTCATAACTATTAAATGTGAGAATCCCTATGAGTGTGGTCTACCGGCAAGGACGCCACTTGCATTATCGGTGATGTGACCTGGGTTCAATCCCCATGGTGGATGTGTATAAGAAAGTATTATTTCAAAAAATAAAAACTATTAAATGTGAGATCAAGTGACATTAGCTCAACCGGTTAGATTCTTCAATATTTTAAAAAGAGGAGACTAGGGTTCAAATCTTGCCAAACGATATATGGATAATATCCAAGCTTTGTTGTAATACCACTATGTGGTGATGATATAATACGGGTGGGGCCCATTTCAATACCATATAACTAATTGAAAAAACTATAAAATGTTAGATATTTACAAATTTTTAGATATATGTATATCATATATATAATTTGTTTAACAGGTTATATGGGATTAAAACGAGCTCCATTCTTATTACATCATTGGCCACATATTGGTATTACAACAACTTGGTAATTGTGCATGTATTACTTGGCAAGATTTGAACTTGGGTCTTTTTGATCGAGTTAATGCCATTTGATATAGGTAACATAAGTGTTAACCATTAAATGATATTTGTTTTCTTTTTGCTGAATAATAAGGGGTTGTACTCGGGTCTCCCACCCTTGACAAATTACATCTCTCTTCTTTAGAGCTTGAGAGTTTACAAATATATACACTTCTCATCTCAATTGATATGCTATAGTTAGAAACTTACACCATTTTACATAAAATGTCTAAATTCTTGATTTTCATTTTGTGGATCTTTCCAATTTTATGTATGGATACCATTAATCCATAATTTAGCATCTTTCTTGAAATTTTCCTATAGCAGCCTTCACAATGCCAAAACTTCATCTCTACTATCTATGCCTTGCATCTTAGTAGAGTAATATTTCCAAAATATTGCACTATCATAGTCCGCTTTACCAAATTTGGATTGCTAGTTTCCTTCCTAAAACACAAGTGCAACCACAAAAATTATAATAAATAGTCTAAATGAAAACATATTATTGTTACAAAATAAAACAAATATTACCAATGGAAAATATTAAAGTAAATCTTAATCATTAATTGATTTAGGCAATCAACATTTTCTTGTCAGCTTCAACTAAACTTTCTACTTACTCTAACCATGGAAAGGAGAAATTAACTTCACTATCCTCAATTAGAACCCTTCTATTGGCTAGCTTATCTACACATTTGTTTCCTTCCCTTAATATGTGGAAGCCTAATTTCTTCAAACTCTTTAGCAAGATATCGAATTTCTACAATTACCTCTTGTATGTTCCATGGAGCCTTTGCTTTCTCCAAAATTACATTTATTATTATAAGAAAATCCCCTTTCATCCATACTCTCTTCCATTTCATTTATTTACATATTTTTAACCCTTCTAAAGCCACCCAAGCTTCAACTTCATTATTTGTCTTAAATCCACTATTGAAAGCACAATGAGACAAAATCTCTCTATTATTTCTAATTATTCCTCCTCCTCCTGCTAGTCTTGGATTTCCTTTAGATGCTTCATCAAAATTCAAATTAACCCAATCCACATCTGGTGGTTTCCACTTTATATTCTTTGCCTTCTTTTTGCTTCTCTTGTAACCAACATCATAATATCATATAATAACTTGACTCCATCTATCAAGGCTCTCCACTTCCAAATTAGGGACTGGGTGAGTTGATAGGGTTGGTTTAGACTCCTCTATGACTAAACATATTTTTTTTATTACCTCTAAACTGCTTTCCTTTCCTTTAAATATTCTTCTATTCCTTTCTAGCCATATAGTCCAAAGTATTGTATCTTTTGATATATCCCATATTATCTATAAAGCCTCACTTTTATAAGTGCTCTGCCATTGCTTTAACCAATCTTCAATTCTTCTATTCATCACAATGCATTTACAAAACATATTAAGAATCCATTTCCATATATTCTAGACTATTGAGTAATGTCCCAAGAGATGGTCTATACTCTCCTCCTTATTACAAAAAATACATTTAGAGGGGCCATGAAAACCCCTTTTCATAAGGTTATCTCAGGATAAAATTCTTCTATGACCTACTAGCCAAACAAACATTTTAACTCTAGAATGCTTGGGCTATCCCAAATATCTCTCAATATTCTAGTGATATTATTATTTTGTTGGTGTTGTACATTATATCCACTTCTTGTTGTGTATTCTACTGAACTATTCAACTCCTAAATCAATTTATCCTTGGCTCCCCTCAAAATAATCATAATTGTTAAATTTCTACTCAATTGCCTCCTAGCGTCAATGTCTTGTACACTTGTAAAAAATATTCTTTCCATTTGTATCTTCCTTTTCGATCCTTGCATAGAATGTTTGAAACCCTATCACCATATTTATCTTGAAGCAATCTCATCCAAGGTTTCAAAATTGGATCTAAATTGAGTGGTTTTTTATCACACCAAGTATCTATCCAAATAGAATTTTTTCTCTAATTCCCACCACCCATCTTAAACCTTTAATCATAAGATCAATAGAATTTTTAAACCATTCTAAAGAGAAGAACTATTTGGTAGAGAGAATGCAATAAATATTAAACTTGGGTCATTGAGATCAACATACTTACTTAGAAGAATTCTTGCCCATTGTCTTTGACTCTCTTTGTACAATATTCAAATCAATTTCTCCCTAAGAGCTAAGTTTGCATCCGTAAGAACTCTTAAACCAAGACCTCCCTAGTTTTATCATCACACAACTTGCTCCATTTCACAAAAGGAAAATTCCTTTTATCATGTAAACCTGACCATAAAAAGGATTGCATAATATAGATTAAACATTTTCAACTGATTTTGGCATAAAATACAATGACATATAATATGTTTGAATGGCTTGTAATACTGACTTAATTAAGTATACTCTTATGGCTAATGATAACCATATACCTTTCCAAGCTGGAAGTTTATTCTGAACTTTACTAATAACTGGATTGCATAAATCTATCCTCATTCTCCCCTCAAATAAAGGTATCCCTAGATAAGTTGTTGGTAAATTTTCCTCCTCCATTTGAAGCAAACTGTAAATTCTTGCTTTGATATTAGCAGGAGTGTTAAAGAAGTAAATTTTAGATTTAGTCCTATTAACTTTTTGCCCTGAAGCTCTTTCGTACTCTTTTAAAAAATTATTCAAAGCTCCTAGCCTCATTTATCCTTGCTCTTCCAAAAAGGGCTGTATCATCTACAAATTGTTGATGGGTGATGTTATCGATGTTATTACTAACCTTAAGTCCACTTATAAGTCCATATTTATAAGCCTTCTTTAAGTTCCTTGATGTAGAACTCAAATGTGAAGCTGATTTATTCATGAAATAATACAAATATATAGTGCTTACAAAGAATATCACATAGGTTAAGTGGTTGCAATAATTTTCCAAACATGGTCAACCACTTAACTAACAAATAACAATCTGCTAATCTAGGATGACAACTAATTGCTAGAAGACAAATGACCACTCTAATAGCTAACTAAACATCCAACCACTTAACAACCTATTTCCAACATGGGCATACTATGCCTCACGTGAATACAAAGTGCAAGAAATAGGAAATTACAATAAAATAATAAATAATAACTTAGGCTTAAATGGATAAGCCTAAGTATCCTCAACACTCCTCCCAACCATAGAAGCATTGGACCCCAATGCTCTCAATAAATGTAGAAAGTCATAGGCCATCTCATGGTGAGGAATCCAATGAGCCATGTGTGGAAAGTGACCGCGACATGAAACAAGGTATGAAGTGGAAGAACCCTATCCAGTGTGATGAGTCATCATCTTAAAAAATCTATCTGAAATGAGCGAAAGCTGATGATTAGGTGCCACTACTACTGTAGGGTTGAAGACAAGATCAGGTACCAAAAGAGGATCCTAAAATGGTGTCTTTGGAAATCATCACTTATACAAAGGAAGCTAAACTCTGTCTCCCACCTGAGATAAGTGAGGATTGTAATGCTTGCGCACCACTATCTGCTGTTCCTACAAAGTCTCTTACAAGTCTTGTGTTATCTTACCTTGAAGGATCTACCAGTGCTAAATGAAGGAAGTGTCCTTAGCTTACTCGTCCATGTGTGCAATGGTGGAAGAGGACAAAGCCAAAGGTAACTGTTGTGGAGCAAGTGGTTGTGTATCCATAGGTGTACCCGAAATGATGCCAATAGAATGAATGGAATCTTTCTCATGAGTGAGAGTGATGGGTTCCTTAACCATGAGCTCTTGTGATTGTTCATTTTATGGTAGTGAAGCTTCTTCTTTGTCATGTGCCTTTGATGGTGCTTGTTATTCATTTTGTATGGGACTTATGCAAGTAGTAGGTAACATAAGTGCTTGACTTAATGTCTTATGAACTTATCTACAACTTAACATCAAATTTATTGTAGGTGTAGTGCTTTGTATCAAGTAGGTTTTATCATGCAATTCCAATGTGTATGTGTTCTTTTTAGCATGATAAACAATATTCCTATCATATTAATAGGGTTTACCTAGCAATAGTCCACAACAATCCATCTCTGTGACATCACATCTTACTTTGTCCACAAACTTATCACCAAAAGAAAAAGTCAAGGTGCAAGTGTGTGTGATGTTATATGTGGAGTCTACATCCTTCCAACCAATTACATATGGTTGATGATGTGGTTTTATGGAACTCTTCAACTTATCCACAACATAATTTGTAATGAGGTTCTTTTGCAATCCGTTATCTATGATACAATCAACATAAAAGTCATGCGTAATGTGGGCTCTAGTGATAAACAAATGGTCATGACCCCCTTGAGCAATGATATTTGACATGAGGGTAACTTTGTTTAGCTTACCCTTTACACCTGGATATTCATATTCTATCCCTATAGCCACAATAGGACCATCATGTGGTTCCTCATTTGTGGGCTGTATAATTAGGGACTTCTTCTTCTTAAAATTTTCAAATGTAAAGTATTTAGATTTTACATGACCATGCTTTTTACAAAAATTACAATACATTGAAGAAGAAGGATCTTTAAAATGAGAAGAAGAAGAATATGCTTTAGGAGAAGTGGAAGGAGAAGAAGAATGAGGGAAAGAATGAGAAGTATTCTTCTCCTTTTCTTGATGCTAATTCCCGCCTCTAGAAAAGCTCTCCTATTATTAACGATATTTGTGATATGCACCAAATTTCTCCTCTGCAATAATGACATGGTTGAATGCCACATCCAAGGTGAGGAAAACATTGAACTTGATTTTCCTAAAAATTTGATCTTGCAATCCACGAGTGAACTTGTTAATCAAATCCTCTTCTGAATATTTTACACCAAGAAGCACCCTTAGCCTATTAAATTGGAAAATATACTCAACAATAGACATACTATAGGCTTACCTCAATCTATACCATTTAGTAGTGAGGTCATTTTGGTAGTTTGATGGAAAACATGTGTTTTTCAAAATTTGGATCAATTCTTTCCATGTCATGTAGGCATTATGGCTTTGTATTTCTATGATTAAAATTTTTGCTAAGCCTATGAGTTTGACTGTAGCAAAAGCAACTTGTTCATATTCATGAATTTAAGCATAATTGAACCAAGTTTGCATATCTAAAATCCATGTAGATAAGACATCAGTATCCCTAGATCCGTCATACAATTTGACCTCACATTTTGCTTTGTTGGCATGATTGTGATGAAATTTTATATCACTAGGAGTTAATTGCACAACAATGTATTTTACCTTATCTACCAAAATATCTACTACAATAGTAAGGTTTTCCATGTTTGTTTTGAGGTCTTGATCCATGTTTTTCGTGTATATGCAAGAGTAGGAGGATTAAAAAATATTTTACAAGACTATCTAGGCTTTAGGAACAAATTCTAATGTAGAAATTTACCTAGATTTGATAGAATTTTTTGCCTTCCAATTTACAAAAATAGGCTAATTTAAGTGCTTTTACAAAATTAAAATCAATTTTGCAATACAAAAATAACACTAAAAATTGAGAAATTAGCCCTTACAATTGGAAAAATTGACTTATGGAGGCAAAAATAAAATGTCTTGAGGAAGAAAATGTAATTTTAAGGGTAAAAATTACTAAATTGAAGGCAAAAATAATTTTATACCTTCTCTGTTGTGTTTTGCTATTTTGGGCATCAATTTTTGAAATTTGAATTTTAAAATTTTGAATTTTCGATGGGAATTGTCGTTTGTGCACCAAAAAATTGTTTTTAGGTGGTCGAACTCATTGGTCAACTACGGGTCAACTAGGCCAAGACCGTCGATCAACTATAGTCAGACTATCCATCGATCAGCTATGGAGAGTGTACCACCAACCAGCACAAAATTTGAAACTAGAAAACACAACCCACCACCACGGTGGAAGGAGCACTACAGTCTCGAGCGAAGCACTATGTCAAAAATAATCCAAGTCAAGGGTCAATGGCCAACCATCAGCTTGGAGGAATCACAACCTCCTTCCCGTGCATGAGCACGACTATCATGACCACCATAAGGTGGTCACCTTACTAATGGAGTTTGAGCGCTTATAAACTACCTTTTGCCCATGATGTGAGCAATGTGGGACAATTAGTCCCGATACAAAACTTGTTTTCCCATAATTTGCCATCGAAAAATGACTATCGATGATGAACTTGCTTTATCTAATGGAAGACAATGAGTTGATGGAAAGACATCTTGACGCCGAAAAATCTCCTCCCACTAGAAAATTGGCGCGATTCCCAAAAAACCATCTAAGGAAGTTGATAATAGTTTTTAGAACAGTCTACCGACATCGGAGGGTTTGAATTGTTCGTCAATAAAAAAAAAACCTATTATCCTCTCCAGTAAATGGATTCCCAACAAAAAGGGCAAAAAAAATTACCGATGATGCACACTCGATCGAAAAATAGACTTGCCTCCATCGGAAAACCTGTGAAAGCTGGAATGCGATACCCGCGTCTGCATCGTCAAACCAATTCACTCATGCCACGTGTTGTCTGTGGTTGGTCATCATGCTTTAGGGTTTCTCCAAATTGATTGGCTAAATATTCAACCTTAGGACACGTTTTTAAATTTTATTTGTTGCAATTTTTCCAATTTTCTCCTGCATCGGTGCTGCAATTTTCTCTAATGATCCCTGCGATTTTTTTCTTTACCTCCAATTAGATACTGCGCTCAAGTTGCAAGGTGCTCTGCAGTTGAGCTTGGTGGTAGAGGCTCTCTATGTTAGAGCCTATGGTTGTAGGCGATGAATGTGACAACCGTCACTATGCTGCTCGGATGTTGGTTGGATATGCGCTAGCCATATGATCCTGTGTCGATCGAGTGCACCTATGCGCAGATCAACGTAGAATAGGGAGGTATAAGGAATGGGAGAAATTTATGGTCGAGGGGGTTTCCAGGGTCAGTGGAGCATTGGAGGTCCATCGACTAGCGACCGATCAACTGCACGGTGAAGTTGGTAAAACCTCTCAAAATAGATCACGCTTATTTTAAATAAAATATCAATAATTATTAATATTTTATTTTAAAATTTTAATGCATGCTGAATAGCCCACATTCTGACCAATTATCATGCAAGAACACACTTGGCTCAATTTTTCTTTAGGAACTCTTGGTAACCTCTCGGTAAAAGAGTGCAATGGCTCCCTTTTGGCTACACTTTGGCCTCAAACTATGGAATTTCTCCTCAAATATCTTATGATCTCTCTGATATTCGAGGCTGATAATTTCTCCAAACTGGAAATTTTTTTTCTTACCTTCACCTCGACAAGTTTGGTTTACCCTTTGGTTTCTGCTAGGGGTATTTGGTGCAGGGGTAAGTTTTGCCCTTTGACACCTCTTGAGCTTCATAAACTGAGGCTATGACTGACCTCAAGCCAATTTCACACAAGCATCTACCTAGGATCTTGATGAACTAGTTGTAAAACTCAACTAGACACCTAGCAAAGAAGTGGTAAACTTGCCCTCCTTGCAAAAAAAAATTATCCTTGGCTTTGATTACCACTGATGTAGAACTCAAACGTGAAGCTGATTTATTCATGAAATAATGCAATTATATAGTTCTTACAAAGAATCTGCTAGAATAAATATTTGTTCTCTTAAGTTCTACTAGGATAGTCTAACTTGAGTTACCACTCTTTCATGAGTCAGGTAAACTCTTAGTTTAGACTAGTTCAGATTTGTTGAGTTGTAATCCAACGACTCACATTGATCAACTTTGCTATTTATACAAAGTTGATCCCATGGAATAATCAATCAGTTCTTGATCTTTCAGTAATGCTTTGCATATCTAATCGATTGTCTTTCAACACTGTTTGCAGTGTTTTTCTACATGGTACCAGAGTGAGGCTAGATTTTGCATGCATTCATATATTCATAGATCTAGTTCATCATTTTTTGGGTAGCTCTTTGACTAGCTCAACTTTCTTGAAAGAGTAGTCATACATTATTATCCATTAAGAAGTTTTTTTTCTCATTTTTTTTACAAAAATAAGCAATTTTTTCAGCTAATATGAAATTTGGTTCTTCTTAGAGCCTCTTTATTTCTCATCATATTTAAAAGCTTGAAAATAAAAAAATAGGAATATTTTTTTTCCTATTATTAGGGTTTTCCATTACAGGGGGAACTAATCTCTTAGCGTTGTCTACATGTTGCTGCACATGGAGCCAATCTATAGCACCGCACACCTTTTAATGCAAATTCTCAAGCGCTTCTCCACCGTGCAATACGTCACAATGCCTAATTTCGAGCACTTCTCAATGTAGCATTGTTTCTTAGAGCACTACATAGCGCTGTTTAGTGCTAATGCCCTTGTCGCTACTTTCCATGATTGACTACCATGGGTAGCACCGACACAAAGACTTCTCCAATGTGTGCAATATCTTACATGCATGATCTCCAAAGTGTGGAATTGCATGGTCCTTTGGTGCACCTTTGATTTGCAACATTGAGAAGATTTTGGTGAGTTGGCATGATCAAAAAATCCTCCTTTCGTGTGTTTTTCAATGTTCAAAACACCATTGTGCACTACAGAAAATGTCTTCTTCAGTTTGGCACTACACTCATCAGCGAGTGTCCACTTCCCTCTCCAAACGGTGCCCGCTTCTACTGGCTAGCAAACATGATTTTGCTAATCTTCAGTTCAGTTTTGCAATCAACGAGACACGTGAAACATGTATCATTTTTAGCGATAGAGAGAATGACTTTTCTTCATCATTTCTCCTATTTAGCCAGCTCGAGCACTCTCAGGTTTCATCCAACTTAGAGACTGACCTCGCAAAATATTATGATTGCAAAATATCTTTGGGCCCTGCTATATTTTTCTCTATAGTCGAGCTCGAACCAACAGATTGACGATGCTAAGTTTCTCCCTGAAGGTGATGCTACATTGGTGCTGACTTTGACAGGTGATTCTCCATTGACGTGCTAATTTTCTCACTGAAGATGTACTCCATTGGCGCTTCCTATGACAGGCGATGCGACTCAAAACAAAGTTCTTTCTCATTTCTTTTTCAAGCTTAAAGTTTTGAAAGCATCTTATTTTTTGTTCGTATTCTACTATTATGTCTTCGCCTGCAGGTTTCAAATCAAAATTTTAATATCATCGAGGACAAAGATAACGGTGTTGGAAGCTTTCTCCTGCACAACGAGCTCGAAGAGGCCGATTTTGTTCGAATGATCCACGAAGGTTGCTCCTATATTTTGTTAAAGGATTGCTCCTGCACACAAGCCCGAGATGTATCGCTTTGTTGAAAGCACCTTCTACATCAAAGATATTTGTCACCAAAACACCTTCAAGCGAGGGTGATTTTTTTTTGGTTTCCCTCATCCATGTTGTTACCTTCAACGTAGAGCATCACACCCTGACCGGTTCCTCTCCAATTGAAAATCAAATTTATATTTGAATGTGATTTTATTCTAAGGCAAAAATTATTCTAAAACATTTCTATTACTTCCTATTCATTCTAGAAGTAAACTATTGTAAAGAATCATATTCTTTCTTTGAATCTGACAGCAAATCCTCTTCATCTTTTTTTCTAAGAAGAAACTTTGTAAAATTGAAAAAATTTTATGACTCCTCTCACTATTCTCTTCAGCCTGTTCCAAAAAGGCTATCAGAAGTGAAGAGTCCAATTGTAATTTTTGAATACAAAGCTTTTTTTGGAGGGGGGGTTCTTGGTGCTGATTCTTGCACCTTATTTTTTTTGGATTCCTATAGGGGGGAGACTTCTTCTTATGTCTATATTGCTTGGAAGTCACTGGTGGTGTCATTTTGTTGTGGCACTATATTGGCCACTTGATGGTTGTTGCTTGCATTTCCTTCTTTGAGCTCCTTCTACATATTATGGTGGCTAATGCATATATTTGGAACTTCTAAGCAACCAACCAAAATCTCATAAAGCACATCAAACATTGGCAATATTTTCTCAAAAGAATAAATTTTTCTAATAATCGCCTATGTTCCACGTATCAATCTCCTCATACACCTATAGTCTCCCTCACGTAAGGGCGGGTCATTGAGATTATTGGTATAAAGGTCTGGCAGATTATTATGGTTTAAAAAAAACCTATGTTCCATGTATCCAACTCCTCATTTACTTATAGTTTCCCTCACGTAAGGGCGGGTATATTGAGGAGTTAGGTATAAAGGTTTGGTTTTTTGATACCTTGATTCATAACAGGTTTTCTGGTGGTGCTTCTTGCTACATTATCTACTCTAAAAAATCTTGTAGTTAAAGGGGGGAATATTGGTTCACTACAACTTTTTCTTTGGCAAAATGAATACAATTGACCCACTCACCCCTCATAACTATCACACTTGGAAACCAAAAATATTAAATCTCATATCCAAAAAAGGGCTCACACACTTGCTAGAAGAGAAGCAACCTAAATTTGAAAAGGAATATGAAATATTTGTTCATAAAGGGAAGATGTATGAAACAATGGGTATTATAAGCACAAATGTAAATGAAAGCTTATGGTTTCACATTTCAGAATGTAAAACTCCATTTGAGAGTTGGTAAAAACTAAAGAACTTGTTTGGTAAAGTGGATCAAATAAGGTCAATGCAGCTAGAGGCAGAGTTAACAACATTATCTCCTGAAGACTTCAACAATATTGTTGACTTTCTCACCAAATTTAAAGAAGTCCTCACTCAATTAAAAGGTAGTGGCAAGAATAAAATGGAAGAAGAATGCATCTATCTTATTCTTTCTAAGTTGAATGGAGTATTTCAAATTTTTGCAACCACTTTTTTTTCTACAAAAGATGCACTTGGCACAAGTTTTAAAATGCCCTCTTTAGAGGAGTTTTGTGATAGGCTAACTAGAGAGGAAACAAAACTTGCAAAGTATGAAATCTCTCCCTCTTCCTCTTCCTCTTCCTCAAAAGCATTAGTAGCATCCACCTCCACTAAAAAAAATTTCAAAAAGAAATAAAGAGGCCCTATAACTTGTACACATTGCAAAAAGGATGGTCATTCTATAAACAAATGTTGGAAAAGACTTCAACAATTAGAGGCAGCAATGAAGGATCACAAAATAGACATCAAAAAGTAGATAGGAAAAGCCTTAAATGTTCAAGGCAAAGCTATAAAAACTTCATCAAAACACTGGGTTCTAGATTCAGGGGCAACTCATCATATGACTTCCTCACATGAGTCATTCACTTCAATCTCCTCAAGCTCAACCTGTAGCATAGAAGTTGGTGACTCATCCTTTATCCCAATAAAAGGAAAAGGTGACATATCCATTGATGGTGGTTGTATCAATAATGTTCTCTATGTACCAAATATAGCTACAAATATCCTCTCCATCTATCAGATTTGTACTTCTACAAAGGGTAAAACAGTTATATTTTCACCAACAGGAGTTGAGATAAGAGACTTTCAAGAACCACACTCTATCATAGCTCAAGGATATATTGATCATAACACTCACCTATTTCACTTCAAGGGGTTCAAAAATTCATATGGGGCCTCCTGTTTTGTTGCACATGGAGATCTTGAAAGCAAAATTTGGCATGAGAGGTTTGGACATCTCAGTTATAGCTATCTAAAGGAATTGAATACTCATGAAATGGTAACAGGGTTGCCAAAAGTTTCTTCTATTGATGGAGTATGTCCTGGATGTGCTCTTGGAAAGCAACATCAAGATCCCTTTTACCCAAGTGGTTCTCAAAGAGCCTCATCCCCTCTAGAGTTAATCCATAGTGACTTGATGGTCTTCCCAGAGCCTTCTTTCAAAGGAGCAAAATATACC
Organism: Wollemia nobilis; assembly: GCA_028583015.1. NCBI lineage: Eukaryota > Viridiplantae > Streptophyta > Pinopsida > Araucariales > Araucariaceae > Wollemia > Wollemia nobilis. The sequence goes on along the minus strand of JAQPPZ010002189.1, from coordinate 486,079 downwards.
TTAACCTTCATTGATGATTTTTCAAGAAGAACTTGGGTCTACTTTCTAAAATACAAAAGTGATGTTCTATCCCACTTCAAAATCTTCAAGGCCTTAGTTGAAAATCAAGCTACTTGCAAAATCAAGCAAATTCATATAGATAATGGGGGGAATACTTCAGTAATGAGTTCTCCATATTTCTCTCAACTCATGGTATAATTCATCAACATTCAGTCTCCCATAATCTGTAGCAAAATGGCATTGCAGAAAGGAAAAATAGAACTCTAAAAGAAATGGCAAAATGTATGCTCCACTCAAGAGATCTTCCAGCAGTCTTTTGGGCTGAGGCAACTAACTGTGCAAATTATATTCAAAACCACACACCTCATAAAGCTCTTGGCCATTTGACTCTTGAGGAAGCATGGACTGGCTCAAAACTTGATGTCTCTTTTTTCAAAGTTTTTGGGTGTACTACTTGGGCACATATCCCAAAGAAAAAGAGGAAGGCTCTAGACAAAAAGAGCAAGCAGCTCATATTTGTTGGTTATTGTGAGGAAATGAAAGCCTACAGGCTCCTTGATCCCACAACTCATGAGGTCTTTTTCCACATAAATTTTCAATTTTATGAAATATTCCCTCATAAAGATCCTCAATATTCATTTTCCAACATTAATTCTCTTGAGCCATCTCCAATATTTGAGCCTCAATATAATGAAGATCCCATCCTTGAGATAAATTACCAAAATGAGGATCCTATACTTCAAACTCCAACTCAAAGTCCTACCACACCCATTACCCCTTCCATAATGCCAAAATGGGCCCGCACCACAGTTCAAGAGGCCACTCCTTACATCCAAAATCTTCCATCATCCAGAATAAGCAACTCCATGGGTTTTGGTCTTGTTTGTCAGTCCATTTCCACAGATCCTCAATCCTTCAAGGAAGCAACTGGTATAAAATAATGGGATGATGCCATGGAGAATGAATTTTCTTCCTTAATCAAAAATAAAACTTGGGATCTAGTCCCTCTACCTAAAGGAAGGAAATTGGTTCACTATAAATGGATTTACAGAACTAAGTATGGACCTTATGGAGAAATTGACAAACACAAAGCTCGCTTGGTAGCTAAAGGTTTTTCACAAATTGAAGGCATTGATTATTCTGAAACCTTTGCACCAGTTGCAAAAATGGATTTTGTAAGGTTGGTACTTGCCCTTGCTACCTCCCAAAAGTGGCAAGTTTTTAAAATGGATGTTAAAAGTGCCTTCTTGCATGGTGACTTAAAAGAGGAAATATTCATGGAACAACCTGTTGGATTTATTCAAGACTCCTCCCTTGTTTGTAGACTAAGGAAATCTCTCTATGGTCTCAAACAAGCTCCTAGAGCTTGGTATGAAAAAATGGACTCCTTCCTTCTATCCTCAGGATTTTCTCATTGTGAGTCTTATGCAACAATCTACATTTGGAGGGATGAAGAACACATCACCATACTTGTTCTCTATGTTGATGATCTACTACTCATTGGTAGTGCCATTTCTCACATCCAGACTATCAAAGACTCCCTTTTTGAGAAATTTGAGATGGTTGATTTGGGTTTAGCTCATTATTTTCTTAGGTTTCAGATAACTCAAAAAGATGCAGGAATTTCATTGTGTCAACATAAATATACTCTAGACCTTCTTCAACGGTTTAAGATGACTGATTGCAAGCCTTCTTCCACACCTTTTCAGTCTGGAGTCACTCTAAGTACTTCCTGCAAGTCCCCTCTATGTGATGCTACTCTCTACAAATAGATTGTAGGGAGTCTATTATACCTCACTCATACTCACCTAGATATTTCATATGCTATTGGATTAATATCTAGATTCTCACATCAACCTCATTTCAGCCATTGGCAAGCAACAAAGAGAATCCTCCGCTACTTGTAGGGAACTACCCACTTTGGGCTCTTATATGAGGGCGGATCCATGGATATCATTGGTTACATAGATTCTGATTGGGTAGGTTCAGTTGAAGACATATGTTCCACCTCTGGCTATGTTTTCTATCTTGGTTCCTCACCTATTGCTTGGTCATGCAAAAAACAAGCAATAGCATTATCATCTACAGAGGCAAAATACAGGGCAGTAGTTTTGGCCAATCAGGAAGCTCTTTGGCTTCGTCAAATACTAAGGGAATTTGGTTTTTTCCATGACCAACCAATTACCCTTTGGTGTGACAATCAGAGCACAATTCATATTGCCCGCAATCCAATTGAGCATCAATGCACCAAGCATATTGAAATTCACATGCACTTCATTCGGTAACATATTCAACAAGGGGATCTAAACTTGGAGTACATCCCCACAGAAAATCAAATTGCAGATATCTTCACCAAATCCTTTCCTTCTCCACGTTACATTCAGTTGTGTGAGAAACTTGGGGTTAGGCAGTTAAATTAGAAAAGAGGCTCAATTCAGAAGAGGACAATCCTCGCCATCCAAGGACATGCCTCTGACAGAGTTAGGGTTTTTCACCTCTCTCTTCTTCTTCTTCTTATTTTTTTCTTCTAGGAAGATGGTTTTTTCCCATGTGGTTTTTTCACCATCTCTCCTATAAGTAAGTTCATTGTACATGAGTACCTAACAAGGCCATATTATCGGGACTCATTTTTTTGGTAGCACAATTATTGTACATGAGTACCTCATCAGGCCTTGTTACTGGGACTCATCTCCTGTTGTTACATTCACCCCTAGTATCACTTAAGGGGGGTGTTAGAATAAATATTTGTTCTCTTAAGTTCTACTAGGATAGTCTAACTTGAGTTACCACTCTTTCATGAGTCAAGTGAACTCTTAGTTTAGACTAGTTCAGATTTGTTGAGTTGTTGTAATCCAACGACTCACATTGATCAACTTTGCTATTTATACAAATTTGATCCCATGGAATAATCAATCAATTCTTGATCTTTTAGTAATTCTTTGCATATCTAATCGATTGTCTTTCAACACTGTTTACAATGTTTTTATACAGAATCTCACGTAGGTTAAGTGGTTGCAATAATTTGCTAAACATGGTCAACCACTTAACTAATAGATAACAATATGCTAATATATGATGACAACTAACTTCTAGAAGACAAACGACCACTCTAACATCTAACTAAACATCCAATCACTTAACAACCTATTTCCAACATGGGCATACTATGCCTCACGTGAATACAAAGTGCAAGAAATAGGAAATTACAATAAAATAATAAATAATAAATTAGGCTTAAATGGATAATCCTAAGTATCCTCAACATTCCTACTCAAAAATTCTATCATAATAATGAACAAATAAGGAGATAGAGGATCTCCTTGTCTAAGGCCTCTCTTGGCTTTAAAATATTCTATTACTAACCCATTGACCAACATTGAATAAGAAACTATAGAGACACAAGATTTAATCCATATAACCCATTTCTTCTCGAAACCAAACTTTTCTAAAACTACAAAAAGAAAATCCCATTTAACCCTATCATAGGCTTTACTCATATCAAGTTTTAAGATCATTGCTTTCTCTTTTCTTGAAGTTGTTGAATGTATAACTTCATGAGCTACTATGATCCCGTCCAGAATTTGTCTCCCTTTCAAAAATCCTCCTTGCTATTCTAAAATTATTTTGTCTAAAAATAGCCTTAATCTATTCACCATCACTTTGGAGATAATATTATATGCCATATTACATAGGCTTATGGGTCTAAAAGAATCAAACAATTGAACATCCTTCTTTTTTGGAATTAGGGTAAGATATGTTGTATTTATTTTATAAGGTATGTATTGTTTTACCCTAGAATGTTCCACTACCACCAATAAATAATCCTTCACTATATCCCAATTATGTTGGTAAAAAGTTGCAGAGAGCCCATCTGGACCTAGGGATTTATCCTTATTAAAAGAGAAAAGAGCTAAATGAAATTCTTCTAGAGTAATAGGCTCCATCAATTTCCTATTGTCTTCATTCATTATAACTAAAGGAACATCTTGAAGAAGTTTATCATTAAGAACTTTGGTCTCCTTTGAACCTAGAATATTTTGATAAAAAGACTTTACCTCTTTTCTAATTTCACTCCGATATTCAATCCAAACCCCTTCTATTGATTTAATTCTACTAATTTTGGAAGTTTATCTCTGTACTATAGCCATCCTATGAAAAACTTTGTATTTTTATCTCCTTTTAACCAAGTCTGTCTTGATTTTAATCTCCATAATTTTTCTTTCTTACTCAAAATATTATGATATTCACTAAGCAACTCCCTTTCCTATGAGCTTGGATTATCATGATCACCTTTTTAGAATTTCTAAAGTTTATATTTTAGTTATTTCTTCTCAAAAATATTTCCAAAGGTGTTCTTATTCCATTCTTTTAATCTAGATGTCATAGATTTAATTTGATTTGGAAGAGCATACAATCCACCATTACCTACATAATTCCTCGTTTGTGCTATCATATCAACAAATTGAGGATCATCTTCCCACATTTGCTCATATTTAAAATATGATATATTTTTAAAATTCACTTACCACCATTTTAACTCTTATTGGCCAATGATCTGAACCAATCCTTGTTAAGGTATTAATTTTAGCACAAGTTCCTTCATCTAGCCAATGATATGAGAGAATGCATCTGTCTAATTTTTTTTGCTATTAGGTTCTGGCCTCTCCTGTTGTTGGTCCAAGTATAGTTTTCTTATTCAAACTCAACCTCCCATAGATTATTGTTTTGAATGAAAGTTGAGAAATATCTCATACTTTGGGTCAATTTTCTAATTCCCCTAAAGTTTTCATCCATCTTGGTTATGGTATTAAAATCTCCAATGATCATGAATCAGGTTTCTTGGTCTTTACTTCTCATAAAGGCTTCAATCCCACTCTAAACTTCTAATCTACTTGACTAAGTTGTAGGTCCATAGACATTGATAAGGATGAAATGAATATCTGCAAAGTAGCAAGTAACTAAAGAGGCTATCCAATGCCTAGTTTTATGAATGGTTACACAAGAGGTTCTAGAAGGATTCCAACAAGTTAGAATTCCCCTTGTCACTCCTTTAGAATATTAGAGTATATTACATCATTTGGGTCATGTAAATGTACCACCTTTGGTACATAACTAGAGTAGGAGTTTACTTTAGAGTAAAGTTAGTTAGTTACTTCAAGTAATGTAATAAATGCACAAGTGTCAAATGTGCATGTTGTAAATGTACAAGGAGTCCACTTGTACATCAGTTAGATAGGTAGAGTAAGGGGCAAGTAATCTATCTTCCTATATAAAGGCCTCATAGTGAGTGAAAACAGAGCATATAGTAGAGTACAAGAGCATAGAGTAGAGGAGCATATAATAGAGTAGAAAGGTGTATATGTAGTAGTAGTGTGTGGTACAATGTAGTCCTTCATATCCTCTCATGGAGTGTTCATGTCCTCCATTATATAGCATTGTACTATTTTTATCACTTTCATTAATGGCATATTTTTGAGTTATTTGCAGATGTTCATCTTATTATTTTCCTGCATATTATTGTGCCATTAGTTTATAGTTATCTCAGAATAGTTATCTTGCATCTTGTGGTTGCATTCCCTGCACTACCATGTCATCAAAAGCTAACAGTGGTATCAGAGCACATGGTAGATTAGTTAGGATCTAGTAAGAGTCCCATGGTAGATCAATCAAAAAATAGGGAGAGCCACATGTGAGATTGAGAGAAATCCAGAAATATCATTTACAAAATTTTTGAGATTACATTTGGCTAGAGTCTTTCCACAGGGTTGCAGAAAAACTCGTGAAGACTAGGACTCAACATAAATTCCACTAGATTGACAAATCAACTAGTGAAGATTCGTCATCTCTAGAATTATAGATTCTTCCATTCCAGTTTCTAACATCTTGTTGCAAGAAAAGGAGATTCAGAGAAAGTTGGGAAGCTTCCTACATAGATCTAGGAAGAATATATTCATCAAAATCATTCCAGCACTTGCAACAACAAGTAGAAGACTGAATATTTTAGAAGACCTAAGAAAAGGTCTCATTACTAGAGATTGCAGACCTGTAGAGTGCAGAAGAAGAAAAGGCCATAGCAGCCTTACTACTGATTCAAGAGACTCCAGAGAAGAGTCTAGAAGAATATTGGAGGTTGGTGATCTCCATTAAATATTATAGACAATAGACTAAAAAATCAGCCTAAAGAAGTTGAAGAGACTCCAGAGAAGAGTCCAGAAGAATATTGGAGGTTGGTGATCTCCATTAAAGCCTGTAGATTGTAGAAGTGAAGAAGGACCAGCAAAGGTCCTATTCCAGATTCTAGTAGCAACAATAGATTTTAGAGATCTAGAAAGAAGATCTCACTACCAACACTTCCACAATAGAAGGTTGAAGGAAAGGTCTCATTTGGAAGACCAAAGAAGCTATGAGATTGAAGACCTTGGTGAGGTCTCAAGGAGAAATAAGGAGAAGGCTTGGAGAGCCTTATTTAGAGAAGGCCATTAAAGGAGTTCTTAGAAGAACTCATTGGAGAAATTTACTACCAAGGAGAAGTTCCTGATAGTAAAAGAACTTGGGACAATTATCACCATCCGACAACAAGCCCAAGAGAGAAATATTTGGCAAGGAATTAGCCAAACTTTAGAATACCTCAAGACTTTTATATTCTTGAGAAGAAGGCCTAGATTAAAGTCAGAATTTGACAAGGAGACTGAAGGAGAAAGGAGCCAAACATTACTACCAAATCCAAGAGATTTGAAGACTGCCTTAGAAGGCTAGAAGGCTCATTCGGAGATAGGGGTTTGCTGAATCTTCAACAAAATACTGAAGGGTTCTTGAAGGAAAACTCAGCTACGATTTGGGGGAATTCCCTACCAAATTTTTGAGTTTCAAGATCAACACTTTAGTGCAGAGATTGACTGCAAAAGAGGCAACAATCAAGGCAGCATTACTAGCTGCAAAAACTTCAGAAGTTATAGAGTCCATCCTGAAGGTTAATCAAGTCACCTACTACAGTTTAAGGGCAGCAAGTTAGAGGGTTTTTGGAGCTGCAAAAAGGTGAGTTAAAGAGTTATTTCGGACAGCCAAGTAGAGTTGCAAGTTCATCCAGTTAAAGGTAGCAATAAGGTGAGTCTAATCACCTAGAAATCCTTCATCTACAGAGATCATTAAGGTAAGCAACTTGGGTGCAAATAGGTTCATTAGTTGAACTTTAATTTGGGTTATTATCTAGTTCCATTAAGCACCATTTTAAGTTCTTTAAAAGTTGCAAAGAGAAGGTTGCATATTATAGTCTTCAAAGGGAGTGCAGAAGGAAGTTATTTTAAGGTTTATACCTACACATTAAAATAGGAGTTAGATACATATCATCTTCCTATTATTCAGTTACAACAAAGAAGACTACATTAAGTTACAAAAATTATAGTGCATTTAGGAGCAATTACTAGTGCATGATTTAAGGTTCATTTGAAGGAGTAATAAGGTGAAATCAATATTGCACTATACTAGTTGTTCTTAAAAGGTTTTTTAAGATGCACTAAATACATCAAGTTACAGATATTCAAGGTGCACTAAGTATTTTAAGTTACAATGAAAATTAGTGCATATTATGGTTTACTTTGAGGGTTCATCTACAGGAGTAATAAGGAGAAACTATTACTGCACTATATTAGTTATTCAAAGTTCACTAAGGATTCTTAGTTAAGGTGAACAATTAGTGCAAAGTTAAACCTCTAAAAATTAGTTGCATGGTTAAGAGCTTGGATTCATTGGTGTTAAAATTATCCAAGTTAGAGGTTAGTGTTGTCTGAGAAGAAAGGCAACAATACATTGCTCTCAAGGATTAGAGCAAGCAATCACCATATCTAAGAAGCAAAAGAAAAGCTTCAAAAATTTGTCTTCATTTGTCCTCAAGCTATACAACGAGGAGCTACCATATCAAAGGAGAAGAATAGCATAAAAGGGAGACAAAGAACTCTCAAAACTTTGGTGCAAAATAAGGTATCTTATTTATGTTACAGTGATGCACCATATCCCTCCTAAAGAGGATGTAATATAGAGTGTCCCAAGACACTAAAGGTAGCAAGCATCCTACATCCATGATCGACTAAAACGTAGAAGATAGAGAAGGTGAGCCGACCTAGGGTACACAAGCATCAGTTTGGGGTGTCTAAAGACACCATATTCAACATCTTATCCAACACCCATGATTGCATCAACCTGCAACACAAGTACCTACGTAAGGATAAAGGCAAGGGCAACGAATAACAAGTGGTATATCGAGGAGAAAAATGAAGGTGCAATACCCAGTAAGGAGGTCGAGCGAAAGCACCACATTCTACCACTAAAGCTCCATAGGACTACCACTCCATCACCCTTGGTACCTCATAGCTGGAGCCAACCATCATCCTCGAGTAGAACAACTTGCAAGAAGGAAATCATTCACTGTAAAAAGAGCGAAGCAAGCTTGCAAATGGTTGGAATGAATAGGCAGTGAGAAGGTCTTAAGCATAATTTTTGATATGTTGAAGAGAGCATGCATGCAAAGGAGATATCTACACTTGTCTTGAAAGAGGAAGGAATATTGTGCCACTTGGCACAAAGGGCTCATTACCCTCTTATCTCCAATGCTCAAGAAAGGTGCTCATTCATATAATGCTTCTCATCATTGTCCTAACATCCAAGGAACTTCAACACCCAACAAGGAGAAGCTAATCTAGCACCACATGATTTAAAATGCTCCACAAGGTCCAACAAAGCTCGAGGAAGAGACTTAAGTAACACCTACCACCACCTAGCACCCACTTCAAGAAGTAGAAGCTTACATATAGCCACTAGACGAGAATCACACAAAGAGCAAGTGAATGATCGAGCGAGCAAATAAATGAAGGGAAGCGAATTCATAGCAAGCATTAAGTGAAGCACATTCAAAGCCTGAAGTCAAGGAGTCAAAGGTGTATTTAAGACTATCATAAGAGAATGATCATCGAGTCTATCATAAACCAGCAAGACACCAACGCTCACAATCAATGCTCAGATTCAATACCAGTCAACACGAATTCAAAGGTATATTTGCACTTGCTTTCATTAAAGTTTAAAAGGGAGGTATAAGGAAACATATATTACTAAGGTTTAAATAATTGGAGTAGATATAACCTTAGAGAAAGCAATCAGATCAATAGTGCATAATCTTAAGGGATAATTCAAGGGAGTATTATATTTACAATTAATTAAGTAGGAGAAATAAGGGTTTCTACTTAGACACTTAGAAATTATATTGCAAATATTATTAATTTCTAATATTCCAAAAATTAGGGAGTTATAAGGTATACTACATCAAATATAAATAATTGGAATTTAGAAATATTGGATATTAAGGGATATAAAAGGAAGTTCATTATTTACTTAAGGAGTTGGAATTATATATTTACATTTATCTCATATTCATACTAAAGGGACAAAAATAAATCCAACCATAGAACTTCAAAATTAAGTGCATAGTTCATTAGGAGAGATAAGGTGAAATAGAAGTTGATTATTGTTATTTACAAAACATTACAAAATCAACTCAAAAGGTGAACTATTACTTACTAAGCACTTTATTAAGCTTATAGCTTATTCTAATCACTAGGGAGACATAAGGATTCTACAAAACCTAATTCTGGAAAGGTTTTATCAAATTGGTTCACATACTCTAAACTAGGGAGTCATAAGGTAGTCTACTACAAAGGATCTATCAAAAGTGTTCTTAAAACATAAAGAGCTAAAACTAAGAGAAATGTCTACCTCAAGGAATACAATGAACAATGATATGAACAACACTATTAGAAAGGAAAGAGCAAGTGTCATAAAAATTGAAATCAAGAATTTACTTATAAAGTCTAAAGGATATTTAGACCTTACCTAAAAAAGGATTCATAGTGAAGCTTTAAAAGATAACTTTGAAACTATGGAATATTATCTACATTCTCAACTCACTAAAGAAATTGATAATGGAAAGAGTGACATTCAAATTCATTTAGAATATGGTAGCATATTATATATGGCACTACTTACATTCAAATGTTATAAGGATGAAAATGTAGAATAGAGAGGATTGATAGAATCACTTAAACAAAAAATAGAAATGGATGAATCATACCTAGAAAAGATATTTTAATCCTCATGCAATATTGATACTTCAAGTTCTACTAACACAAAATATTATCATGATGCCTTAAGTGTATGTTCAAAAACTTCTATACAGGACCTGGAAAATGATAAAAATGACAAAGGCAAAGAGAATATACTCTTGCAAGAATCAGGTGATAGTACATCCACCCATGAAAGTACTGACTCCAAAGACGAGAATAAATAAGAAGAAGAAGAGGAACCAAATCAAGGAGGCATACAGTGCAATGTGAATTAAAGATAATACAAAGGACCAGATCAAGCTAAAGAACATCTGAAGATAGAAGATCCATATTGAAGACTAAAGTCTTCAATACCCAAATAATGTAATACAGGGGGTGTTAGAGTATATTACATCATTTGGGTCATGTAAATGTACCACCTTTGGTACATAACTAGAGTAGGAGTTTACTTTAGAGTAAAGTTAGTTAGCTTCAAGTAATGTAATAAATGCACAAGTGTCAAATGTGCAAGTTGTAAATGTACAAGGAGTCCACTTGTACATCAGTTAGATAGGTAGAGTAAGGGGCAAGGAATCTATCTTCCTATATAAAGGCCTCATAGTGAGTGTTTATCAACTAGTAGAGTAGAGGAGCATATAGTAGAGTAGAGAGGTGCATATGTAGTAGTATTGTGTGGTACAATGTAGTCCTTCATATCCTCTCATGGAGTGTTCATGTCCTCCATTATATAACATTGTACTATTTTCATCACTTTCATTAATGGCATATTTTTGAGTTATTTGCAGATGTTCATCTTATTATTTTCTTGCATATTATTGTGCCATTAGTTTATAGTTATCTCAAAATAGTTATCTTGCATCTTGTGGTTGCATTCCCTGCACTACCGTGTCATCAAAAGCTAACATATAATCCATACAATCCCATTCACATCTTGTCCATATTGCTTTTATAGTTATTGAAACTTCTTCTTTTGTCATTTTAGTTTTCTGGATACAAAGAATATTAGGTTTATTACTTAAACATAAGTCCCTACTACACCTCTGCTTTGAGGGGGCATTAGCACCTCTTATATTCCATGAGGTAATAATAATGTATCATTAGGGGCTTTTGGACCCTCCTATGTATTACCAATATCATTTTGTTGTTTGGTGAAGAGAAGTTCAACCAACTAAGTTCATGTTCCTTTCTCTATGTTAGCTCTTGCTTCCCTAGATCTTGCTTGATAATTTGAGGGTTTTCCTCTTTTTACCTTACCTATATCAGGAGTAGGTCTTATTATTCTATTCCTCAATATTCTTTCACAATTTTATTTTTTATCATATTTATCCTCTCCTGGCTCTATTATAGAAGCTTTTGACTTGTCCTGCTCATTTTATGGTATTTCCTTATTAATGGTAGAGGTATTAACTTCTAAAACTGCATTTTCTTTACCAATTTTTTTCTCTTGAATGGTGCATGGTACTTCAAGAGAGTCTTAAAAATATGATGAGACACATTCCTTCGGTTCATCGAGAATAATATTTCTTAAATTAGGATCATACTGAATAGATGGTTCCTTGTTAATATGTTGAAATTGTTCTACTGTGTCCTCTAAGTTTTGATCTACTTTTTCTTCATAGGGTAAAGACTCAAAAGAGTTGGTATTTCTTCCAATATCATTCCTTATTGGTCTCCACTATTTATTTTATTTTATTTTTATAGATCTATTTTTTGGAAGTTGAAAACCATCTTCATCCATAATCATTTGTAAGTTTCTCTTACAGTTTTCTACATATGATTATGTTGGGATCTTATTAGGGTATGATCTCTCAATATGTCCTACTTAATGATATTTTATACATCTAAAAGATATGTTTTCATAATATATAGTTTGGGTTCACATATTATCCCCATACTTAAGAATTATTGATTTTGGTAAAACTTTACTTATATCAATCATGACCAATATTCGAGCATAAATAGCCAAGAACCCATCTTTCGTCGTATCTAAAATATCAAGGAATTCTCCTAGAGTGTTTTCTATTTCCTTGAAGGTATCTATTTCCAAAAATTTAATGGGTAACCCAAACATCCTAATCCATACTAGTACTAGGGATAGATTTACATTTTTAGGTGAAAAGCCTTCATACCAGTGGGTAAGGAAGAGTCCTGCTCTTCCTATAAACCAAGGAACCCCTTTTAGGATTTTTTATCTTTATTCCCTAGAATAAAAAATGGCTAGGAAGAAACCTTTGGGAAGAAATGATAGAATCACTCCTGGAGACTTCCAACTCCTATCAATCCATTTTCTCAAGGTTGAAGCCCATGGCCAATACCCATTAAATTTACCAAAAGCTACCCTATCTTGGAGCAACTAGGATCTCTCTGAGGTACACTCACTAGTATATACCACTATAGATGATTCTAAGGATTTAACTATAAATTAGTCCATGGAAAGGAAACTAAATTTCAAAATCTATTGAAATTTATCTGAATGTCTAATAGCAAATATAATATTTGATAAAAAAATTATAAATTTTTCATCCACAATTTCTAAGATAAAGAAAGGAAAAAAAAATGGCTGAAAAATATTTATCCAGATAAAATGTCTTGCCTTACTAAAGTCCTAGACCTTCATTTCTCTTCCCATCGTTTGAACCCTAGCCGAAAAATATTTGCAATTTCATTTTTTGCGACTTGAAAAATCGTCACTACCTTTGTTCCGAATGATTGATTTCATAGGGTCGTATCTCCCTCAATATTGCTCAAATTTTTACATATGACCACTAACTTTAAAGCTATTCAAGTTCGACACGATCTGGTCCAAGAATCAACTAAATCAAACAACTCTTCATGAAGATAATGCTTCCAAAAAATGAGATGTTTTTAAGGAAAAAACCCTAATCCTTCGCACTTCACACCCAAGGTAGTTTGAACACCTATTTTACAACACAATTAGTTACACAAGTAGCATTTTTTTTGTTTGGTGGGTAATTAGTATTAAATTTGTGATGGTTATTAATTAAATTAAATGTTATAACATTTTTTTTAATTTTTAAATGGATAAAATATTATTTTAAAAATAATTTTTGATACTTAATTGGTCATATGGGATTGTAATGGGCCCCACCCTCATTACATGAAGATCACATAGTGGTATTATAATAACTTGCCAATTATACATATATCTCTTGGCAAGATTTGAAATTGGGTCTTGTTCTTGAAAGTCAAGGAATATAATTGGTTGAACTCATACCATTTAATGATTTTTTCATTGAGTTTACACATGTTTTTATGAGGGATCATGGTCCCCTCATACTGAGTGGGGTTTGAACCTTAAACCTTTCAAAGAGAACCCAAAGCCCTTACCACTGCAGTAAGCTTGCAACTATGTGCCATTAAATAACTTTTGATACATAATTAGAAGGCTTATTTTTAGATTTATGGTTAGAACTCAAATTAAAATATCAACCAATAAAATAATAAAATATACTATTATCATAAAATATCGAGTTTAGAATAGATCAGTTGAATCATAAAATTGGATAAAAATGGACTTATTATTTATTTTATTCATCAATATTTGGACCACAAGTAATTGTATGGTGACTTTTTGTTTCAAACATTCAATCACAACACATTCAACAATACTTTAACAAATTAAATCTCCTTGTTTGTTAGTGTTGAATTGCATAACTCTTTGATTGAATTACACCTATAATTTTGTTTCAACAATTGAAAGAAGAGGAATCATGTCCTCTTCAACCTTTAAATTTAGGGAAGCTCCCCACTAATCATTCTAAACTAATATAAACTATGTGTAAGAAAAGTAAATCTAAGTAGGCAATATTAGCTTTTGAAGCTAAATACTTAAGGTAAAATAACCACAAGATCTAAAATAAATTTGCAATATGAAATATAAGATAATGACAATATTCTAAACATGTAAAACTCATAAATAACTTTTGTAACAACTCATAAAAATTCCATTAACAATGCTCACAAAAATTGCATTTGATACAAAATAAATATCTTAAATACACCATACTTACACACACTCTTACTACACATTATCTCCTTACATACAAACACAAAGAAACATATATAATGGAATGTGACTCTTCATATGGAGTACTCTTGGCTTTCACTCTTCTTGAGACTCTTCACTTTCCTACTATATGTCCTCATGTGCACATGGACTATTATGCACATTTACATTATTAAATACTTTGCACATTCTAATAATACTTGCATATTTATTACATTGCATAAAGTAAATACTCACACTCTAATCTAAGACACATTCCTAATATAGAAATGTACCCAAGGTGGTACATTAGCATGCACCAAATAATGTAATATATTCTAACACCCCCTGTATTACATTATTTGGTTATTTAAGACTTTAACCTTCAATATGGTATTCTTTTAACTCACTTTGCATTGTATTCCTCCTTGATTAGGTTCTTTCTCTTCTTGCTTGTCTTCACCACTGATGTCAGTCTTTATGCTTTCAGGTGATATCACATTGTCATTTGATTCCTGCAAAAACATTTTCTCTTTGCCTTTGTTCTTCATATCACAAGTCTTATTTAGTACATAACCTTTTGAGCATTCACTTATGGCATCATGATAAGACTCTGAATTAGATGAACTTGAAGCATCAATATTGCATGAGGAATGAAATACATTTTCTAAAAATGATTCATCCAATTTTTCTTTCTTCTTAAGGGATTCAATCAACTCCTTTTGTTTCAAGTTATTTTTGAAATGTTTAAGTGTAAGCAATGCCATGTATATTATACTATAAATGTTTAAAGAAATCATAATACTATCTTTGTCATTGTCAATTGCTTCAAATATTCTCGCATGCAGTGTTTCAAAATTCTCTTGTAAATCTTCTTTGTAAATGAAACTTGAGACTAAGTTTAGTTTTTCTTCAGTATTTTTAATAAAATATTTGATTCCAAGTTTTATGACATTTCTTCTTTCCTCTCTAAAAACGTTCTCTATATCATTGTTTAATGTATTCTTTGAAGTAGACATCCTTGTTCCTCAGTTTTATGATAGACTAAGAACACTTTTCAAGTTTTCAACCTTCCAAACAATTATGTTGTAAGCCTTATATCTCCCTAATGTTTGAATGAAATATTAATGTCAATTTCAATGTAACCTTCAACTTTTACTTCTTTACGATGAGTACTTTATATTTTTCTTAGGTATAAATGATCAACCACTAATTTTTGACAAAAGTTTCAATTCTTCAAAACTCTAGGTTGAAATCCTTTTATCTCCCAAATTTCAAAAAATAATTTCTCAATTCTAAATTTCACAATCCTATGTTGGTGTTGAATTCCTTATAACTCCAAATTCAAAAATTTAGAAATCTAGTAACAATATATTTGCAAATTTTATATTACTAATTTGATGTAGGAAACCTTATTTATCCATAATTCAAAATATTTGCAAATATTAAAAATGCTTCACAAAATTCAATTTATGGAACTTCTCAAAACTTGAAATTGAATTCTCAATAATTTTTCAAAAAATATTTCAAGGCTTCTCTAGATTTTCCAAAAATGACTAATAATGTTTCTAAGGTTTTAAATTTCACTTTTAAGTCTTATCTCTCCAATAATCAAGCAAATGAATTATTTTATCTTCAACCTTAGAAAAATAATAACATTATCCAGTCTTATAACTCCTAATTGTTGAGCAAATATTCAAATTGTAAATGAATTGCTTTACCTCCCACTTGAGGCATGAAGATAACTAGTCAAATCCATTTGACCTACTATAAAATGGTGTTGTTCAAGGAAATTACTTTATTTTGCTACATGTATGGCAATTGTATCCACTATGCTGCTCTTAGACCTGATATTTTATGAAGGCATGTAGTTTTTCTATATTTTTACCATTTGACTCACCCATGCATTTAATGACTATTGTGAAATACCTTATATTCCTTAAATACCTTTTGGTGCTCACTGTGCACAATGCCAAATGACATACACCATATTTTAGTGCTCCAAATATTCTCTACGTTATGTAACACTTGGTAGTGATAAATTTAGAACATTATTCTATCTTGGTCAATGATTTTATTACTTCTTAGTGTTACTCTTCCTTTCTTGATGGTATTATGGTGTTATTATTCCTTGTTGGTGGTTGCATATTTAATTATTGTCTTCTATTTTGATCCTTTAACTCACCCTAACAATGCTTTTACTCCTTGATACTTGAATTTTTGACATCCACCAATTATCCTTTCAGTTGCTCTTTCTTCCAATATTTATAGATTGTGCTTGTGCTCCTTGGAATGGAGCTAATGGTGGTTGTTATACTTGCTTCTCTTCCTCAACACTATGGCTCCTCCTTTTACTTTCAATAGATGTTCCTCTCATGGTGGTTCTCCATATTTCAATGTATTGACTCTTCATTTCACCACGATGACTCCTCCTTTCTTGTAAGGTGGTCCACAATCAAACTCAATGGCTCTTAGATGCTTAACCCCCTATGCTATGATTAAAAATTTACCATGATAGTCTTATGCTGGGTCTACTCCAAAATACATCATTGTTCTTCTACTTCTAGCCTGCTCATCCTCCTCCTTGCTCACTATCTTCAAACTTGGTGGTTCCTCCACACGTTTTATAATTTCTCCTTATCTTCTATTCTTCATTCAAGACTGCAACTTGCATGCTCTTGTTGCTTATACTATCTTGCTATCTTTTCAAGATAGTAACTAGCTTATTATTCTCTTATTGACTTGTTATTTTTGTAGGTTTGATGCAAGTTCAATGGTGATAGCAAGCTTTGAATTTTGGCTTCAACTAGAACTTTAGCTTATCCTTTTGATGTCCTTAATAATGATAATGTTGTTTATAATTCTTATCATAAAAACTCTCATTGAATGCTGCAACTATAAACACTTATTTCCAAACTTTTCCTTGGATTATAAAAAACAACAAATAAATTGCTTTTCCTTATCCTTATTACTCCCTTTCAAAAAATATTTAACTTCACTTTTTCTGTTTGTGTTTTGCATATTCTAGGATGATAATGATGCCTCCTTCCTTGGCTTGGAGAAACTTAGCTTATACTATCTTTTGTTGGCTTTAATAACTCTAATATGGTGCTTTCAATTTTTTTTATAATAAGCTAATTTAAATGCTTGAATAATAAACTTTTATAGAACCAATATTACAAACCTTTTTTGCCTCATTCTAAAGCTAATATCCTTGGTGATTTGATTCACATTTTTGGTGTCTCGAATGTACAAATTTTGCAGCTCCACTACCTTTTACTTTTTTGCTCCAAAATAAGCTTCTACCTTATTCAAAGTATGTTTTTTGAATATTTTATTTATCCTTGCCAAAATGCTATTATAGAATGCTAAATTTTTAGCCTTTCTTCCTCTTCAAATGCCATTTGAAATCAGCCTTCTTAATATTCAACTTCTCTGATTTTTGCAGCTCCAAATGCTGCCTTCTTGTTGTCCAAAAACTCTGTAATTTGTAGCTTCAATTGTTGCCAAATATTCCTTCAGTTTTCTATCCAAAGCTCTCTCAAATCTGCCCAAATTTTTTTCAAATCATAGCTCTACTATCTCCCTCAAATTCTACCTAATTCTGCTGTCCAAATATCTTAAATTGCTGCTCACAAAATCTGATTTCTTCTCCTATATATTGCTGTCCAAAAACAGTCTCTAACTCCTCCAATCCACTACCTTAGTTTACTTTCAAGACTTCCTTCAATTGGCTGTTCAAAGGAACTTAAATATTTGCTCAAATATTCTTCAATTTTCAGCTCTATGTCACCTTCAATTTTTATCACGAAAATCAGCAATATTATCCTCCACAAATCAGCCTTTAAATTCTTAATGGATGTCTTCAAATTTATCATATCGATGACCTCTTCAATCCTATTTCTTCTCCTTAGCTCTCACTGAATTCTATCTTCAAATATAACCTCTTTCACTAGCCTCTTCCTCAAGAATCTGAATGTCTTGAGGTCTTCAAAATATACCTTCTCAAAATTTGGCAAACTTCTTGCCAAATCCTTCTTCCTTTTGGGATTCTTATTGGATGGTGATAATTGTCCCAAATTATTCTTTTCAAGAGCTTCTCCTGCTTGTAATCTTCTTTCTTCAAATATTCTCCAATGTTAACTTATTCAACTTCTTCAATAGGGCTTCTCTAGCCTTATTTCTCCTTTCAAATTTTCTTGAGACCTATTCTCTTGGGTCTCCTTCAATCTTCAATCTTCAATCTCAAATGGGACCTCTTTCTTGGACCTCCTTAATATTCAATATCTACTATTTTACTGTAACTTAAAAACTAATATCTACACAAGGAAAACACATAGAATTTTAGAAAATCAAAGGTGAAATTCTTCTCTATATATTATAGGAAGCTTCTCAAATTTTTATAACTAATTTTCTACAATAAAATATTAGAAAATAGCAATCAAATACAACCAATTTTTTAGAATTTTGAAATCAATAAACTTCACTAGTTATTCTCAAAACTAGTGAAAAGAAATCTATGCTGATTTCTAGTCTATTAGCGTTTGGTAATGTTTAATATGTAAAATAACCACAAGATGTAAAGTAGAAAGAATAAGATAACAAAATTCTACAAAAAATCTGAAATATGCTATTAATAAAAACTCGTGAAAATATGTAGCTACTCTACTAACGCATGCTATGAGCAATGCACCTTCGGTACCCATTACAATACTTTGTCACACATATATAACAATATGCAACTCTTCATATGGTGCACTCTTGATATTCGCACTTCTAGACTATTCAGCTTCCTATTCTATGGACTAATGTACACATGGACTAATGTGCACATTTACATTATTGAATATTATGTACACTTGTACATTTATTACATTACATAAAGTAAAGCCTAATCTAAGACATGTACCAAATAATGTAATATACTCCAATGCCCCCCTCGTATTATATTATATGGTTATTTAATACTTTAGTCTTCAATATGGATCTTCAAATTGTAGATACCTTCAATATACCTCCTGTAGATTAAGAACTGGGTTAATGTGTAAGTATCTTCTTTTCCCTTTGATTTTATCTTCCACTTACCAAACTTGATCTAACATATTTTCCTATTTCTTTTCCTTCATTTTTATAATATTATCAGTGAAGCATATTTGATGTGATGAGGCAATAAGTCATCACAATAAAAATTACTTGGGTTCAACAATTCATCATCATCAATTTTTCTTTCCTTGTCCTTCACACCTTGAAAGAATTCATAAGTGATAAGTGTTAAATAAATCATTAAATATTCTTTTGATGAAACAACAATCATGTTTTGAGTATTCCACCAAGCCCTGAATAATGTTTCATGAAGATATCCAATTAATGTTGTAGACTTTTCTTCCTTTGCTTCCTTTAAGAATATAGAGAATCTTGCTTTCAAATATGTAGATAAGTGTTTGAACCTATCAAAGGTATTTATTAGATTTTGTGAGTAAAACCTTAGTTCATGAAATAACTCCTCATAGTTTCCATTAAATGCATATCTAATTATTTCATCCATAAATCCTTGAGTGAAATTCTTTAAGGCTCCCAAATAGTAGACAAGAAACAATGTAATTTCAAGAATTTTATCTTAGTCACAAAAAATCTAAACTTTAAATTTCTTAATTCTATGTTGATGTTGAATACCTTATATCTCCAAACTTAAAAATTTAGATAAATTATATTTGCAATTCTATAAATCTAATTTTATATAGAAACCCTTAGTACTCCTTAAATTAAATTACAAATATCCCAAAATTATTTTGTAACTTCAAATGATTTAAATTACAAAATCTTACAAATTTTTATATCTTCCTTCCAAAATTTAATCTTCAATAATATATGTCTAAGGTTAAATATTAGATTCCTTCTCTTCAAAATAATACTTTCAACCTTACGTATGCTCTTATCTCTCCTAAGTCAATCTTATGAGCAAAATTAATAACATAAATTACCTCCACTTTGAAACTTGTGATTCGTAGGTCAACTTGACCTCCTTCTAAATCTTCTCTTCTCCACATATGTTGATGAATATTGCTTGCATAATTTAGGTGAACATTGAAATCTTTGGAGTATTGCTTTCCTCCTCTCTAGCTTCAATGTAGTCTCTACATTAAATCTCACTAGAACATGTTTCAACCTCAACGCTGGTGTCTTGGTATTTTACCTCAATCTTGTAAACTATTCTCTTGCTATCTTTACACCCAATCGAACAACCTGCACTCTATTCTATGTCCAATAAAATAACTTGCACTCTATTATATGCCCAATCGAACAACCTGCACTCTATTATGTGTCTAATTTAATAACCTACACTACACACTTTCTCTGATATTTTCTTTAATGGGCTTCTTAATACTTGGTACCTTAGAGGAATGTTTACCTTGACTTGGTGTAAAAATATATTGACCTTATAGCTTAAATTTGCCACTGGGATCATCGGGCACTAGACCTTTCACATTCTGTATTGTATGTGCCACCTAGCACTCATGCTATTCCACTATGTTTGCAAGATATTTCTTTCCTTGTGGATGGTATTATAACAATGGGCATTACTTGTAACACTTCCTTGATGCTTCTATAATGTTCAACAATGTGGTGCATGCATGCAAAACCTTGCTTCCTCCTTTGCTTGCTATTTCCAATGCAAATCAATATTTCTTTAATTCATTTCATCCCTTATTTTAATATGTTTATCTCAACGTATTTCTACGCTCATTTCTGACAGTAGTAATATTCTAATTCAAGGATGAGCATCTACTTTTATTTGATGCTTTCAATGGTGTCTACATCTCTTCAATGGTGTGGAGCTTCTACCCATGTCTCTTCAGTGGTATAGAGTTTGATTGCTTTTCCTCCTTAGAGCAATGGTAACACTCATTTTGAGTGGTGGTTCCTCTTGCTCTTTTGAATGGTGATTTCTCTTCTACGATGATGCCTTCTCTCAATGCCTCTTGATGCTTGTGCTTGTCCAAGATGCTTATGCGTATCCTAGTGTCTTTAGATACTTATAAAGTTTACTAAAATTTTAACCCTTGTTACATATTCACTTAGATTAATCTATTGCTTTCATTTTGCTTCAGTAGATTTGTATTGCTTAAAGACTATAACATAACATCCATTAACAATACTATGCACTTCTTATTTCTCCTTTATTTTGCTACTTTATCTTTGCAGATCTTAAGGTGTAAATACTACTAACACCTTGGTTTAAAGAACTCCTTTAAATTTTTATTTTCCAGATTTCAATGTAGATCACAAATAATAATAATATGGTGCTCTTAAAACTTGATGTATAGCTGATTTCAATATTTGAATAGTAAACTTAGATTGCACCAATACTGCATAACTTTCTATTCTCTATTTTGTTAATTTTATTGGTGATTTGATTCACCCTTGAATGTAATATAAATTTTATAAGCTTTGTATCTTCACAAAACTTATTTAAATTTGCAGCTCTAATTGCTGCCCAACTTTCTCCTTTCTTGCTGCTAAACAACACTTCACAAAACTATCCCAAAACACTCCATATTTGCAGATCTCTATCTCCCTCAAATGTTGTCCATAAAATCCATTTTTATGGATTTGATTCTATTCTAAATCTATCTTCACAAATACTAAAACTAGCAACTATTAATGCTACCCAAAATGGTGTTCATAAACCTACAACTCTAAAATCACCGCCTTACTTCTTTCACTAGCTTAAACCTGCAATGAGAGTCTTTGGAATACTATCTTTTGTTGCTGTCTAGAAACATTCAATATCCTATCCACGGGTACTCTAAAATCTGCCCAAAAATTCTCTAAACTATAGTTTTAGTCTAAATTCAATCTGTTCTCTTGCAACCCTTCAATCTCTTCTACAAAACTTGCAACATTCTCCTCCAAATCAGCCTTCAAAAACTCTGTGGCTATCCTTATATTTTCCAAAACCTTGGGTTCTTCAATATTAACTTCTCCTACAATCTCCTTGTTGAATTCTAACTTCAAAAACCAATCTCCTATGCTATCTACTTTCTCAAGAATCTGAATATATTGAGATCTTCAAATCCCTTCTCCAAGATTTGGTAAACTTCTTGCCAAACACTTATTCCTTTTGGGCTTGTTGTTGGATGGTGATAATTATCCCAAAAACCTATTTATCAAAAAATTCTCCTTGCTTCTAATCTCCTATCACAAACCTTCTCCAAATATCCTCCATTGGTAACTTCTGCAAAGTTACTCTTCTCTGCTTGCAATCTCCTGCTTCTCACTTTCTCCAAGATGCCTTCAATGGATGCTTCTCTAAATATGTAACAAGGATTTTTCTAGCCTTCTTCTTCTTCTCTAAAATATCTCAAGATTATTTTTCTTGGGTATTCTACTTATGCAACCCTTCAAATCCTTTTTGTAACTCTTCAACATATCTAATTGAAGCTTTACTGAAACCTTTTCTTGGTTTCTTCAATCTCCCAATAATGGAAATTCTGCAATGAGATCACTTTCTTGGATCTCCTAAATCTATTGCTCCTAAAACTTGTAGTAGGAGCTTTTCGTAGGTCTTCTCTATCTCCAATATATAGTCTTCAATCTGCACCCTCCTATATCCAATCTTCAATCTTCCAAAATAGAAAGTTCTTCTATATGACCTCTTTTGGATCTCTTCAACTTCTCCAATATACAACTATCTTAAATATATAATATTCTTATGGGGAATTCCTTCTTGAGTATCCTCAATCTTCAATATTCAATAGGATATTTTCTTAGACCTCTTCAATCTCAATTTTTTTGCAATAAAGAATTAATCCCTGCACGAGGAAAGCACATAGAATTTCAGGAAACAAAGGTGAAATTCTTCTCTATCCATTGTAGGAAGCTTCTCAACTTTTGGGTGTTAATTTTTTACAACCAAAAACTTAGATAATAGTACCAAATATGTTAGAATTTCCAAAATTCTAAAATAAAAAAACTTCACTAGTTATCCTCAAAACTAGTGGAATGAATTCTATGCTGAGTCCTAGTCTTCACGAGTTATTCTACAACCCCGTGGAAATACTCTAGCCAATATGCAATTTGCAGTCTCCTTCAATTTACCAACTTCTCCAATAGGATCTCCTTCTTGGATATCTTAATATCCCAATCTCCATAATATCAAGGTCTAACTTTAAGACCTGAAATATCCTTCTATTCTAAAGTTATTCTTGGAATAGAAATTCTCCAATATTCTCTTGTTTCACCTTCTAGAGATAATATCCTCACCTTCACTAGTTTCTCCTCTAAAAATTCAAAAAAATTTGCAATTCCACACCTTGCAATAGCTCTCCCTATCTCATATCAAAGTTCCTTATGGCTCTAATACCACTATTAGCTTTTGATAATGTTTAATATGTAAAATAACCACAAGATGTAAAGTAGAAAGAATAAGATAACATACTTCTACAATAACTCTAAAATATGCTATTAATAGAAACTCACAAAAATATGGAACTACTCTACTAATGCATGCTATGAGCAATGCAACTTTAATACTCATTACAATACTTTGTCACACATATATAATAGTATGTGACTCTTCATAAGGTGCACCCTTGAACTTCACACTTCTAGACTATTAAACTCCCTATTCTATGGAATCATGTATAAATGGACTAATGTGCACATTTATATTATTGAATATTATGCACACTTATGCATTTATTACATTACATAAAGTAAAGCCTAATCTAAGACATGTACCAAATAATGTAATATACTCCAACATAGTCTTCATGAGTTTTCCTTCAACCTTGTGGAAAGACTCTAGCCAAATAGCAATATGAAATCTTCTTATATCTATCAAAATTTTCAATAGGACCTCCTTCTTGGGTCTCTTAATCTTATCAATGTCAAGGTCTATCTTCAAGACCTGTAAATCTCCTTCTATTCCTTCACTTGTTTTCCTTCAACACAGTGGAAAAAACTATCTTCTCTAGTTTTCTTTTTCCAGAGGTAATTTCTTCAACTTCACTAGTTTCTCCTTAACTAGTGGAAATATCCTTTGCAACTTTAAAAAACCTGTGCAATACCAAACCTTGGTGTAGCTATGATACCATTGTTAGCTTTTGAAGCTATATACTTAAGGTAAAATAACTACAAGATCTAAAATAAAGTTACAATATGAAATATAATATAATAACAATATTCTCCTAGCACATCCTTTGCCCTTCCTCCTTGGTTGGTAGGCACTGCAGATGATCTCCTTAGGGTGGGAGATCATTGTTCCATTTGAATGCCCCTTTCCTTATTGTTTGGTGGGGTTTTATTCTAGTTCCTATGATCTAGGATGTCCCTAGATTTTTTTGGGACATCCTTGGGTCTTGTTCTGGTTCCCTGGCACCCCTTTGCCCTCCTCCTTGGCTGGCTGGTGTTGTAGATAATATCATTGGTTTGGGAGGTCCCTTATTCTCTTGTCTACCCCATTCCATACCTTTAGGTAGGGTTTTCCTTTTGGTGCCTATGAACTGGGATGTCCTTGGGATTTTTTGGGATGTCCCTAGTTTTTCCTGGGTTGTCCTTTGGGTTTTTTGAGTTCCTTCAGAAACCCTTTTTCTTTTTCTTATAGGGTCCTATTTGGTGCTAAGGATCAGAGGTTCTTCTGGTGCAATGTGTTGTGGTTGGGATTTTTGGCTTCATGAGCATATCTTCATAGTATATTTTGGCTTGGGGCCTTGCACTTATTCCTATGGTGTTGCTCTTTGGATTTGTGATTGCAGGTATGATGGTGGATATCAAATTTTTATGGCTTAGGGGGACCTTTGTGATGATTATTGCTATGTTCCTACGGGTCATCCTCTTATGGTTCTCTAAAGCTGCTTGGCGGTGGTGTTGGAGGTTATTGTGGAGCTCTTGCTACTTTTTTTCTGGCCTAAGGGGAGGCCCTATGCTTTTAGGTGGTAGCTCATGCTTCATAGTTCCTCTGTTGAGGTCTCCTGGGATCTCCCCACCATTTTCCTTGGCTCACATTTTTGCATTGTTATTTCCTTTGTCTCCCTTGGCCTCTGAGTAGTTTCCCTACTACAACAGGATTTCATGGCCTCTGGAGTCCCATGGTTGTTGTTCCTCTTGCAGGCCTATTCGAGATGTTGGTCCCTGTTGTTGCATCCTCCTGCTACATCCCTGTGCATCCTCAGGTAGGAATTTTTGTGTTTCCCACTTTAAGTTCAAATTTGAATTTTTCAAATCATTGTATTGTGCGGGATTAGCTCTGTTTCAATTTTTTGAGCGGGATTGGCTTTTTTAAATTTCCTAATCATGTGCTTCTTGGATGGTCCTTTTGCATGTGTATTTTTGGGCTATTCTGGGTAGGATGGTGCTATCCCAGACTTCAATGTAAAGATTCAAAAAAAAATTATTGTCCTTTAAGGCTATCCTCTAGCCTTTCCTATAAGGTTATCCTTAGCCTATCCTGAAAGGCATTCTTTGTATTTCCTCTGGATTTTGGTGTCATTTTATTTGGCCTTGGGGCCTTGCTTTTAGTCTTATGAATTTTTGTAATCAGGTTTTGGGATCCTTGATAAAAACCCATTTTTAATTTAATTCAACCGACCAAAAAAATATAATGACAATATTCTAAAAATATAAAACTCAAATAACTTTTGCAACAAATCATAAAATACCATTTAAATACTCAAAAAAATTGTATTTGATATAAAATAAAGATCTCAAATACACCATACTTCCACACTCTCACTACACATCCTCTCCTCACATACATAAAAAGACACATACATAATGGAATGTGAATCTTCATATGGAGTACTATTGGCCTTCACTCTTCTTGAGACTCATGTGCACATGGGCTCGTGCACATGGACTATTATGCACATTTACATTACTAAATACTTTGCACATTCTAATAATACTTGTGCATTTATTACATTGCATAAAGTAAACACTCACTCTAATCCAAGATACACTCCTAATATAGAAATATACCCAAGGTGGTACATTAGCATGTACCAAATAATGTAATATATTCCAACAGGCAAGGGTGCAAGAAATGTAAAGTAAATGTAGAAATATACACATGTACTATAGCAATATCAATATGTAATCAATCGACACATATGAAGATAATAGAATAACATCAGTGTGCTACAATATGTATGATATTTACAATAATAAAAGGAAAGGACTAACAAAAAGTGAAACAATAGCACTGCAATCACTATGTATTTTATAGATCAAAAGGGCAATTTCATAATTGATAAGCAGATTTCATGCACATTTTTTTTGTTATTCCAAAATAAGTTTGAGAGTATATGCAATCTATAAAGTATAGCTTTGATTTTCTTGAATGGTCAAAAGATACTTTACAATGGAGCCAATAGCTCTTTCTTTTAGCAAATTATTCACCTAAGAATTACCTAAGTTAAATTCTTTCTATTTATAATAAAATTACTAATTTAGAGGGTCTTTAGCAAAGTGATGCCCTTTAAATTTTACATACCTAAAAAATATTTCTAAACATGTTTGGTAGCATTCTAACTCATCGAAACCATGTAGGGACAAAATATCACTTTCTTGGAGGTTTCCTTGAATTCCATGTTGTCCTTGTCTTGCCTATATCAAAAATGACAATTTTCCAATTCTAAAAATGATGATTCATCAAATTGAAAAAATAAAGAGTTGCTAACTTGGATGAATCACTCTTCTCAATCTTAGTCAATTTTCTAATATTTTTTCAAAATTTTCTTGATCTGCTGTATTGTACCTAGGGCTACAAAATCTTATTTCTTTGTTCTCCATGCTTAAATCCTTGAGAGAATTCAAAGGTGTAGTTGAGCTACTACACTTTTGGTGATTTCTTGGGGTACAAAGTTTTATTGGAGAGAGATCCTAGGTCTTACCTCTATCCTTAGACATAAAGACTTCAAAATTTAGATAATACTTTTACACAATTACAAAATTGGATCATATTATAACAAAATTACAAAATTGATGGGTTGAATTTGTTGGTGTCTAAGGTAACAGGTTGGAAAGTACTTTCCAATTTGCACCACTATGAAGATTTAGGTTCCTCAACATATTTGAGTCCAATGCTAGGTATTCATATTGGTATTTTGATAGTATCTCCATTTCATCTGCTATACAATTTAGTTTTTTCAACATATATTCCCACTTGGTGATTTTTATAGATGCAATATAACTTTATACTTTGTTTTTCTCCTCGCTGAACATTTTATCTATTTGTTTAAATTCAAGGAAATGTTCTTGGATGGAGAAGATAAGGCAATCCAATGCTTGTTAATTATTGCACTTCCTTCTTCATTTTTTATAGAGGTAGGCTTAGGGCATCATGGGGTGGCTTTGCACTCTTGTAATCACCTTTGTATGTTAGGAATACTTTTTGATTGCTTCACTACATTCTTTCTATCTTATACATCTAGTTGTTTAACTTGTTATACAATCATATTAGATAATTATTGCAACACATTGATGTATCTTGTTTTTGTAGCTATCTTTTTTTCTACTTGTTGAATTGTATTAGAGGTCTAATTTAGGATCGTTTCTACATATTCAATGAAATAAATATAGGATTTCTCATATGTGAATGCATTATGTATATTATCCCACAAAGACTTAAATTATTCCATTATTGAAGTCTATGCTTCCACCATTGTTACCTTCTCCAGTTATTTATTAACCTCTTTCAATTCAATGATGTCCATGTTCTTATCTCATAGAGTTGTTTGTAGCTAATCCTTCAAATTTAATGGGTAGTTACGCATACCTGCTGGCTGTTGCTTGTTGTAGTTATCTTGTAGCTATACCATTTGGAATGGGTCAACCTTTATTAGATATAGTAAAAATAGCCTTGTCTAGTTAGCTGATGTGGTAGTTGGTCTACTAGGATTCATAAGGAGAGCCTTCATTATCATAAATTTATTTCCACCCTTTGTAAGTTATAATCACAAGACCATAGGTGCCTTGCGAACTAAGGCCTTGAGTTTGATGATGTCCTCTCTTTTTTTTCTTTTAGTCTCTTTCATGGAATTAATGATTGCATTGATAACTTTATTCCTAGGGACCTCTATTTCTTGCCACGTAAAATATTGATTGAGCTTTGCAATGGACTATTGCTCCTAGGTAGTTCAAATTAACTCAATTATTTGTGATTATGTGTATAGAGGTGATGTCATTGCTATCTTAAGGAATTGTTGTGCTGATATGCTAGGAATAAAATGGGAATATGATGACATGGTGAGAGGAGTGAACTAAGTGGTGATGGATATTAGGGGAGGTAGAGGTATAGATATTGAAACTTGAATAGTAAAATATATCGATGTAATGGTGAGTTGTGATACAAGAGATGTAGTGGGACTAAAAAAATATACAATGATGGGATGCATTGTATTAACTTCTATGACATGTGTCAATGAGGGAAATGGGGTGTATTATGGTGGATAATGTACATATATTTGGTTGATGATCATAGGAGGTGTGCCTTCAGGGGATCCTATGGATGCACTTATATATGGTGGTGTTCATAGTATAAGAAGTAGGTATTTGAGGAGTATGAGAAAAAATGAGGTAGAGAAGAGATGAAGAGAGAAGGGATGGATGTGAAAGGAATGTGGTGATGGGAGTGGATGTAGAGGTTGTTATGATCTCCAAAGTCACAACCCTAATTTCCATGGCTCCACTCTTGGATGGTGAACTAATCATTTGGAAGGCACATTCTTAGATAATATATTAATATTTTTTATCTTTTGATATTTTAAGATTTTGGCTACAACTTTCTTCCTCATCATATTATCCAAAAATAATATTGTTCTATTAAACCCTTGCTAGACCATTTCCATAATGGTACTACTTATTAGTACTAAGTTAGATGAAATGGAAGCTATGATTACAATGGAGGGACTCATTGGTACATCACTCTTTGTTCATGGTCTCTTAATTCTTCTCTTCCTATTTACTTAGTCCCAATTGTTAGAGATATTTATGTTAAATCATGCTTGTTGCATTGGACCCATGTAGTGTTGGTCTTATACCTAATTTTCCTACAAGACAAGGAATTTGATTGTCTAGTGATTTATTTTGATGTATGGATCAATGTTTGTTCTTACCCTCATATTGGTATAGAAGGAAAACCATGGAGTGGGATCACTCTACCATTGTTGTAATTCATATTCATATCCATGAGATACCTCCAACTTAGTGATGGTTGGTACCTTTGTAGGTTGACCTTTCTACTTTAGGCTTCTTTTTATGGATAACATTATTAGGAGCTCATGTCCTAACCATTTTTATTTTATTTTAATAGTTTAGCAAGTAATAAGTGGGCATACTCTTTTGAATATAAGGGTGACCATCAATCATTAGGGTTAGGGTTAGATATATCAAATAACTATTTTGGGCTTGATCTATTTTTGCATTGTAAGCTATTATATTGTAAGAGAGGTGAAGGAATCCTAAATAATTATATTGTATAGATATCTACTCATAAAGGAGGTTGTCCCCTCAAAGAAGCTCATGATATTTTGTAAACTCTTTAGTGTGATTAATAAATTATTGTTTTTTAAGTTCAATTAATATAATTGTATTTCTATGCAAATTTATTTATGGCTCTAGCTAAATTTATGCAAGAAAAATCCTTGCATATGGCATCAGAGCTCAATCTAGGGATAACTATGTTGCATAAATTCATATAGTAACACCCAACCTAATTTTGGGTTACTTCCATAGTTATTTGGTTTTGTAGGAGGTTGCCTTCTTCTGCCCTTTGAAGTATTGTTGGTCAATGTAGTCCAACTGCCTTACGTATTCCAAGTAGAAAAAATAATTTGGCAAGAACACATGTAGTTCAGAGGGCATCCCATAGAATCTAGAGACCCTAATGAGGGATCTATGCTTCCATAGATATAAATCCCCATTCATAAAATCTTTGGAATTGATAAGGTTCAACATTGCCTAGAAAACCAAGGCACTTTTTCTTTTAGTCCTTTCATGATTCGATGAAAAACCATATCACTAATATCATATGAATTTTATAATCCTCTTTGCATGGTACATCTACACAACATAAATAATTAATGAATTGTTATTAGGTCTTATTTTATATAATTATTACTTAGGAAACCAATATTTTTTTGGTTTAGAATGAGCTAGATGAAGTAGGACATATAGTTGGACTATTGTGTTTCTTTCAAATTCTTTACTTGTTGACTCATTTGATTAGAAATGTGCTTGACATAGTCTAACATTTGAGAGTAGCCTAAGAAGTTTTCAACTACATGTAGCATGACAACATGTTCCTCTCTTATCAATTTATTTGACATATCTCTTAGGATAACTATAATGCTTGACAATACTATCTATACATATTTCTTGAATTACCCTATTTTTACAGGCAATTCGAATCCTTGGGTATATTTAGTCTTGTCAATTATTATGCCAATAAGTCTCTACACTCATTATAATAAAACTTAGTGTAGTAATCTATTTAGGTCTAGTAATTACATGTGACCTAGTATGTTAGATCACCTTTAGCCTACATCATCTTCCTGACATCATCATTGATTATAAAAATATGAGTTTCATTTCATGCTTGAGTGTAAATTAATGTTAGTCCTCATATATTTTTGCATGCCTTTTCATAATATACAAGAAATACCATAGCTAAGGAATAAATTCATTGTAAGCATGGAAGTCCAAGTGACTTATACTTTGAGTCTATTCTTGACCCTATTCAAAATCACCTCATTGCTTAATTTCTATTGTGGACCAATATGTTTTTGTACTACCCTTACACCACCTTTTGATAGGGATCATACAACATGTATTCTACCTTCTTAGTATTTTTATATGTCTTATTTTTCATCCAAAAAGGAAATTCTTGTTCTACTTGAGGTTAAATATTTGAGGGGTCGACCTTGGTTTGAATTATTATAGTGGTCATCGATGGGATTTATATAGTTTCCCTAGGCATTAAGCTATTATTGGAGGTAGCATTAGTGTCCATTTTATCTTAGAATGATTTTTGTGTTTTAGATCTAAAAGTATAAGTCTAAGAGAAAGTAGTGATTTTTCGGTTCTCCCTCACTACCCTGATTATGCATTTATAATGCATAATTAGTGATTCATCAAATTTTAAAACAATAAATAATACTTTTTGATGAGTCACTCAAATTACTCACATATATGATTATTTTTGCCTAAAAAACCCTACTCTTTTATACTCAATGATAAATCAATCTCTATTTTCACCAAAATAATAATTACTTTTTGTATTTTTTATAAGTTAATACAATTTAATAAAATTGTGAATGTTTCTCACTTGAGATTTTCTACAATTTAGTGCATGTTTGATATTAAAATCTCACACCCTAAGTGGACCATAATTCATTGTATATCATAGGCATATGAACTCACTATGGGAAAGTGAACATGATGATGTAGCGATTGGATTCTACACCTATTTCTAGTAATGAACAAAAACAATCCATTCACTCAAATATTATATAGAAATTTTAGAAAAAGAAAAAAAGAGAGATATAGATAATGGGTTACTTAAAGAACTAAATAATCACTATATTATCAATAGATAATAATCATAACACTGATACAATGGACAGAGTGGTTGGGGGTTGTTGAAGAATTTTTTTGTTTCACTTAAAGACTGTCATGCCATAGGGTTTTTTGGATCCAATCAACACTGTGGACTTGGTCGATCCACCTCTTAACTTGGAAAAGAATTATCCTAAGACTTCTAATAGACCAAGTAAGGTAAGGAAACCCTAAAGGTGAGCTTAAACTATAACATTCATGCTCATGCTTATCGATATTAACAAAGAAATATAGGATATTAAATATTTAACCAAGATTTACAAAAAATCTCTAAATATATCCTATTAGTAGATTGGTGGCTTGTCCATTGGGAAATTGTAGAAAATATATAAAAAATTAATGAAAAAGAGAGAAATGTAATATAATAACTCGATCAATTACATTCATTCAAATAATGTAACAAACATAATTGAATTCACCAGTGTTAGAATCACCATTTACACATTCAAATAATGTAACATGTAAATGTGGCACACACATAATTGAACATAGAAATACACAAATGAGGAAGCCAAATTTGTATTAATATCAAAATATTTTTACAATTTGAGAAGGATCCCATATGTCACATGGGTAATTTTAAATCTCATGGAACTTATACAAAAATATTTCTCCATTCAGATAATTTAACAAAGAATCTTAGTTCATTCTAGAAGTAGTAACAAATAACCTCCAAGATTTCAAACCAACCATTGGAAATAATATCAGCTAATTGGATGCTTCCTTAGCAAGACCTACACAATGATGGATAGGAATAAGAGATGTCTAAGGTAAAAATACACACAAAAAATACAACTAACAAGGACAAGGGCACTCAACTATACCTTTGGAAAAATTTGGCTATGTAAAACTTGATGATATGTTTGGCTGATGCAACTCTTATTTATAATTTGAAAATGGCCTGTTCTATTGTAACTACATCCATATAATACCTCCCATCTGGTTGCATTTGCATAATTTATTTTATGGTGGTTTATAGCTAGTTCGTGGTTGTCTTGAGCTGTCTGAACTTGGTACTAACATTTGTGGCCCTTGGCTTTTCTTAGTGGAATATAGTTGTCTTAAATCTAGATCTTGGATCTTATCTCTCTATCATTTTGTATTTTTTATATAGTGAGCCACTTGATCCTAGCCATTATAAGTCTTCTAAATCATCCACTAACTATAGTTATGCATCCTTGTCTTTCCTTAAATCCTTGTCATTTGCTAAACTTGCAAACTCTACATGAGCCATTAATTTATATATGTGCCTTAGCTCATGATTGCCTTAGCTCATGATTTCAATTATCTTCCTATGGATAAATTTTTTTTGGGTCATTTGCTTCTTGACAATGGAGCTATGTGAGAAACTTGCTATCTAAGTCAAAACAACTTAATCTTTATTTTTTATTTAAATGCAAACCATAGATCTTGTTAAATATGAACATGACATTGATACTAAATGAAGAGAGATAAAAATAACAAGTAGTAGAATAAATATGTAAACACAAAACCATTATTATAACAAGAGAATAAAAAGGGTAAACCCCCCTTGGGGATGTCTAAAAATTCTACTTTTTTCCATTAGCAATCTCAAATAGATATTACATTGCATATTATACAAGGCAAAACCTAGCATCTATCACTTCCAACTCACATGTGCATGCAAGGTGACACCTCCTCACATACACATTGACACCTCATATATCCTTGGACTTGTACCCAAAACATGTGGTACAACCAATAAACCATCTTAGACATTCTTCAATAACTTTGCAAAACATAGATATGAGGTTTTAGATCTACACAACACACTAAAATAGGAAGAATACCAACTACAAAATGAAACCTCATGCATGAACTCCTTTGTAATTTGCATAATAAAATGACTAGAATAGGCACTTCCAACCTTAAAATCCAACACCTATTAAATAAATAAATATCTAAATATAGATAAAATATAATGTTAATGCAAAATCTCACCAAATCTACTACTATCAAAGCTCATAAGATATACAACTACCAAAGCTCACCATATCTACCATTGTCAAAGCTCACAAGATCTACCACTATAAAAGCTCATCAGATCTACCATTATCGAAGCTCACTAGATTTACCACTATCGAAGCTCACTAGATTTACTACTATTGAAGCTAACCAGATCTATCACTATCAAAGCTCAACAAGATTTAAATATCAAACCCTAGCATGAAATAATCTTTAATTAGATATACCATTATCAAAACTCACTAGATCTATCACTACCAAATCTCACCAAATCTATCATTTTCAAAGCTCACTAGATCTACCACTATCAAAGCTCACTAGATCTATTGCTATTGAAGCTCACTAGATCTATCACTATCAAATCTCACCAGATATGTCACTATCGAAGCTCACCAGATCTATCACTTTTGAAGCTCACTAGATCTATCATTGTTGAAGCTCACTAGATCTAATTATCAAAGCTTACCAGATCTATTGCTATTAAAGATCACCAGATCTGTCACTATCAAAGCTCACCAAATTTTTTATTATAAAAGCTCACCAAATCTATCATAAGCCATAAAACCTTGCATCTCTTCATACAATGCCAAAAATTAGTCAAGTTTAAAACCATAGACTGTGATACCAAATGTTAAATATGAACATGACATTGATACTAAATGAAGTGAGCTAAACATAATAAGGAGTAGCAAAATAAAGATGCAAACACAAAACCATTCTCAAAATAAGAGAATTGTAGCATGAGTGGAGTGCAGTATTCCCGAAAGGATGTGATAAGAGATATTTAAATAAATTCTGACCAATTGCACCTAATTTGGCCAATTATGTATAGTTCACAACTATACAATCCTTAAAATTTACAATTGGAGATTGTACAATCCCAAAATGTACAGTTGTACAGTCATAACTGAACACTTGTACTATTTCTCCAAGAATATTGGAATTGCTTAAATCTCATGCACTTTGCTAGGATTCACTTGGAAATCAGTTGATTTACCTTCAAAATGCTTAAAAGTACAATTTTAGGCCAAAACTCATCAGATGTACAGAATCACAAACCCTTGTACGATTTGGTCACATCATTGTACATTTTGGTAAAAAACCTTATTCTACTAGATATCTTGACTTAGAAACATACCCATTTTCCTATTATTGCCAAAAACATCAATTCCAATAATGGGTAATAGCCATAAATATGTTCTCTCTATTCATATATTTCACATAAGAGCACATGGATGGTTGTACGTTTTCTGAGTATGCAACTCCACCATAGATCTGGACTTCACAATACCTGCAATATCAATAAAAATCCCCCAACAATACATTTATTGAGATTTCTCTTAGATCCACACACATGCATAAAAAAATTTAACTGAAACAAGAATTTATAATTTGGCATTGTACACAAGGAGTGCACGACATTACATAATAGTTTTAAATTACTCCATGGTTCCCAATCCATGAACTGTATATGAATGGGCAATAGAAATCTACCAAAAATCCTGGACTATAACCAACCAACATTGAAATACCCAAAAATTCGAATGGGGGGGCTTATAATGGTTGTCGAGGCCGTTCCAAAGTGGTTCCTGAGATAGTTCATTATTTACAATTGCCCATACATTAATAAATTTAATTAATGTTTACTAAGGTTTAATGTAATTTATATCAAATTACATTTCATCCGCATGTCATTTCATTTCATTTCATTTCCCATGCATTTTACATTTATTTTAATAATTTATTTCCCAATTGTACAATTTATACCAAATTGTACAATGTACATTTTAACTTGTCAATTGTACTATCTCACTAGATTGTACATTTTTATTCAAGACTATGCAAATCCTAACTTTATGCTTGCTTCTTATATGGATTTGCCTGCCTACATCTATCCCCTCCTCTAAATTGGTCGACGTCCTCGATGACACATGATTTGGACATTGGGGATAGAAGTACTGCATAATGTACTGCAAGCACTTGTCACGCTCCTTCTGATTACTTCTATTCCAAAGGTTATCAATAACTGGTATCACTACCAGCTGCTTCTCACATATTATATTCAGAATGCTCCCTAGAAGTGCTAAAATCAATTGCAGCAACATCATCAACCTGACCATCTTGATAAACATGATAAATATCACCTTGATGATGAACATGATCCAAATGAGCAACCTCATCACTATGATGAATAACACCTATCACCACCTGTGATGGGGGTCTAGGGTATGGGAGCCCCCTTGCAAGATCAAGGGACAACATCCCTTACAGGGTCAAGGGATAGTGTCCCTCACGTGCTTCCTATCATGAGATAGGGTGGGATCGAGGGGCAGCGCCCTCGTGGGGTTCAGGGCAGCATCGTGAAACCTCAATAACAAAACTATTACAACCATCACTGTCCGAGCTAAATTTTTCTCTTTGTTGGAACTTTGGGATCCATTGCTTAACCTGCTTAAATAGCTCACCATCGACTCCATTTTATTTCTTTTAGGCTCTAGACGACTTAATATTAGCCTCGAACTACCTTGTATAAACCACAACTATACATTCTTCTCCTTGTACGGTTTTTCTCTGTACACTTTCACATGGTATGGTTCCATTTTGTACGATTATTCCTTGCATGGATTGCACTTCTATGATTTTATCTTGTATGGACTGCACCTGTACAGACTGCACCTGTATGATTTCATCATGTACAAATTGTACATGTATGATTTCATCATGTACAAATTGTACATGTATGATTTCATCATGTACAAATTGTACATGTACGATTTCATCATGTATGGATTGAACATGTACGATTTCATATTGTATGTATTTAACATATATGATTTCATATTGTACAGATTGAACATGTATGATTTCATCTTGTATGGATTTAACATGTATGATTTCATCTTGTATAGATTTAACATGTATGATTTCATCTTGTACGGATTGAACATGTATGATTTCTAAATCATACCATTATTCAATACAAATCGTACAACACCTTGAAATGTATGTTTTACCACTTGTAATTGTGCACTCACTGTCACTTGTACAATTTCATTCACTAACTGTATGATTTGGGTCATTTTTACAATTTCAACCAACCTTTGTTCAGTTCCTTCTTGTCGAGTCTTGCAATCCCATTCTTCTTTGGTCAAGTTTGCTTGTATGACACTTTGCTCCATTCGAAAAACATTTTTTAATTTTACAAGTGATTGTTCTATGTGAACAACATCCTCCATGTTTACAATTAACTATTCCTCTTGAACAAAATCCTCCAACTGTATAATTGGCTGTTCAACTTGAACAACTACCTCCAATTGTACAATTGGTTGTTCCAATTGAACAATATCTCCCAATTGCATATTAGCTATACTTTCATTATCTATACTTAAATAACAACACTTATTAGTGCCCTCCATTGGTACATCAAACTTCTCCATTTGAGTAACAATTTGTTGTACACAATCATCTTGGATATCGGTCTTCTCCACTTTGTTCTCTCGTACGGAAACCTATTGTTCTTCCTTGTCAAAAATAATCACTTCCTCCTCCATTGAAATCAAGTTTAATTCCTTACTTCTAAGCATGCTTCTCAAGTTCACCTCCACCTCCCTTATTTCCTCACAAGAGTTAGAACTTGTCTCAAAAGCTTCAAATTTTGTATGCCTCACTAGTTCATCCTGATTTGCAGTACTGTCACAGTCATGTGCAAAGTGTCCCCATAATTGGTATTGCTAACATTATACAATGGGTCTACCCTCACTGTCATACTGTATTTTTCTACTTTTATATTTGGTATGATTGTCACACCCTACATCACCACTAACATTCTTCCTTTGTACAAGCTTACTTTGGGCTGAATCTACTTGTGATGATGATCTTGCACTCTCTCTATTAAAATCAACATCAAATTCATCATTCTTTTCTTTGGAGTAATTTTCTTCCTTGATATCTTGAATCCAACAATTGGACAAGGAGGTCCGAGGTGTAGACCAATTGGTTCATCCAAACCCCATAGGGGCGGAGGTCCAAGGTTCAAATCTCGGGACTCACCAGACTGAACGCTTGTCCCTTTCCTGGTGCCTTTCGTCGGCATAAAAGGGTTTAAAATGATTATGGCATGGTGGTTATAGGGGAAGGCTGAAGAGTGGGGGATTTCGGAGGTGGACAACGGGGGGGCCATAAAAGTGGGACAACCTTCCCGGATTCGTGGCGGCTACCGATTCCACCATGTAAATTAAAAAAAAAAAAACAATTGGACAAGGGACTAATCTCCTACCCAAAATCAGCATTCTCATTATCTGACTCATCTTCAATATTAGGATTATTTTATGTCTCTGAGCTACTCTCATCGTCATTACCAAAATACCACTTCATTGATGCTGTTTTTGTATCACTTTCCCAAATCAAGGCATAATCCACATCTTATTGATATGATCTTGGAGGGAAAATCTTCATATTTGTTTGATACATAGGAATAAGTCCATTTATAAACCACATCCTTTTCAATGCCTCGGATTGGTATTTCTCAAAATGATCAAACAACCCACTTATATTTCAATTATAAGAACAAAAAGACTCATGCTCACCCTATTTCATTCTATAAATTTCAATAAGAATCTCATCCTCATTATCATATAACCAAAATTCTTTTACAAATGCATCACGTAATTCTACCCATGTATGGTACTTATATTCTGGTAATTTCATATACCAATCTATTACATATCCATAAAATGTTGCAGGAAACAACCACCTCCATTCTACCTCATTGGTCTGTCCAATCACTTTCCACATTAGGCAACAAACTTTCCAATGCTGAATTGGATATTCTATTGATTCTCCATGAAACAATGGACATTTACATGATATGCCCAAATTATCCTTCGATTTTATAGGTTGGCTTTCCATAGCCTTACATACATCACTCTGCAATTGCTCTTCTGCTATACTCCTTTCTTCTCATTTGATAACATTCCACCCTGCAGTTGCTTCGATGTCGGACTCCCATTTCGCTCACCATTGAGCACACCCATCTATAAATTTTCTAGTTTCGAACTTGCCTATCACACACTATTGGACTTGTCATCTTCCATTGGCACCGATGTCAGACTATCATATTACTCACCATCATGCATCACTACCGACAA
Source organism: Wollemia nobilis (assembly GCA_028583015.1). Classification (NCBI taxonomy): domain Eukaryota; kingdom Viridiplantae; phylum Streptophyta; class Pinopsida; order Araucariales; family Araucariaceae; genus Wollemia; species Wollemia nobilis. Next base: position 447,215 of record JAQPPZ010002189.1, on the reverse strand, counting down.
TTGTTGTGGTATCAAACACTCTTTCCCAACCTTCAATTTCTTACCAGTATTTCTCATCAACTTTGGCCGAACTTGACTTGTACACTTTATCAGCCCATTTGTACGATTACATGTACTTGTACTATTTGATTGTAAATTGTACGATTTACCTTGCAATTGTACTATTTCATTGACAATTGGACAATTAACTTCCTCACTGTACAATTTATATTGCAACTGTACTATTTCATTGGCAATTGGACCATTAACTTTCTCACTATATAGTTTATATTGTAATTGTACTATTTCATTTGCAATTGGAACATTTACTTTCTCACTGTATGGTTTATCCAACAATCATACGACTTTCCCTCTTGTTCTATGTCTTTCTCTATCAATTGTATACTTCTTCCTTTGACTATACGGTTTCATCCAACAATCGTATGATTCGTGCCAATAACCACATACTTTTTGCTTTTTCCTATGCGGTTATGTAATTCTTTCCTCCATTCGCATGGCTCTCTTTGGATGATGTACATAAGTTGAACAACCTTGCAATACTTGTAAATTGCAATCCTTTGTATAGTTATAAATTTTAAAATAGTATACACCCTCTACAATATAACCATCAACTCCATTTTTTATATCAACCATACACATCTCATTGTTCAACTTATCATCCACATTAAAAAATTCATCTTCCATATCTATGGATTCAACTAGATGCCATGGCCTTTATTGTACATATTTCCAAGCAACTTGCTTCTCACAACTCCATGTCATCAAGCATAACCCCAATTCATAGAGACCAAGTCTCCAAGATGTAGAAATGGAATGCAACATACTTTCCCACATATTTGACAAATTAACTGTCATCTACTTCTCTACAATCTTATCTTTGCAACTTGTATCTATCATCCACCCCAATGTTCTTCCATGCTACAACTATTCCTGACCCTTTGTCATTCTCAATAATGACAAAATTGGTTTCGATCCACACGACAAAAACTAGTCCAATGGTAATGGGTCCGTCCACTACGACAACATATGCCAAATGTAGCATGAGTGGAGTGCAATATTCCCAGAGGGATGTGATAGAGATATTTAATATAAATTATGACAAATTACACCTAATCTATCCAATTATGCATAGTTCACAACTATACAATCCTTAAAATGTACAAATGGAGACTGTACAGCCCCAAAACATACAGTTGTACGATCATAACTGAACACTTGTACTATTTCTCCAAGAATATTGGAATTTCTTAAATCTCACTCACTTTGCTAGGATTCACTTGGAAATCACTTGATTTACCTTCAAAATGCTTAAAAGTACAATTTTAGGCCAAAAACTCATCAGATGTACAAAATCACAAATCCTTGTACGGTTTGGTCATGCCATTGTATGGTTTGGTAAAAAACCTCATTCTACCAATATCTTGACTTAGAAAAATATCTATTTGCCTATTATTGCCAAAAACATCAATTCCAATAATAGGTATCAACCATAAATATGATTTTCTCTCTATTCATATATTTCACATAAGAGCACATGGATGGTTGTACGTTTTCTTAGTATGCAACTCCACCATAGATATGGACTTAACAATACCTGCAATATCAATAAAAATCCCCCAAAAATACATTTATTGAGATTGCTCTTAGATCCACACACATGCATAAATAAATTTGACTAAAACAAGGATTTATATTATTCTAGCATTGTACACAAGGAGTGTACAACATTACATAATAGTTTTAAATTACTCCATGCTTCCCAATCCATGAACTGTACATGAATGGGCAGCCATGAACAATAGAAATCTACCAACAATCCCAAGGTCCGAGGTGTAGACCAATTGGTTCATCCAAACCCCATAAGGGGGCGGAGGTCCAAGGTTCAAATCTCGGGCCTTGTCGGACTGAACGCTTGTCCCTTTCCTAGTGCTTGCCTGCGGTATAAAGGTTTAAAATGATTGTGGCATGGTGGTTGGGCGCCGCGGATTCTAGGGACATGGGCCAAACCCCGCGGGCTATCGATTCCACCATGTTAATTCAAAAAAAAGAAAAAAAAAGAAAAACAATGAACAACCCAAAAATTTGAATGGGGGGCTTATAATGGTTGTCCAAGTCGTTCCAAAGCGGTTCCTGAGACAATTCATTATTTACAACTACCCATACATTAATAACTTTAATTAATGTTTACTAAGGTTTAATGTAATTTATATCAAATTACATTTCATCCGCATGTCATTTCATTTCCCATGCATTTTATATTTATTTTAATAATTTATTTCCTAATTGTACAATTTATACCAAATTGTACAATGTACATTTTAACTTGTCAATTGTACTATCTCACTAGATTGTACATTCTTCTTTCCAATTGTACTATCTCACTAGATTGTACATTTTTATTCAAGACTGTGCAAATCCCAACTTTATGCTTGCTTCTTATATGGATTTGCCTACCTACAAGAATAGCAAGGGTAAACCCCTCCTTGAGGGATGTCTAAACATTCCACTTTTTTCCATTAGCAATCTCAAATAAATACTACATTGTATATTCTACAAGACAAACCCTAGCATTTATTATTTCCAACTTACATGTGCATGCAAGGTGACACCTCATACTCACATACACATTGACACCTCATCCTTGGACTTTGACCCATATTACAAATATATGATTACATAGGCATTTTAATACCAACAAATCTTAGCTTGAATGATCATGGGTTGGTCATTATTCTTTGTTTTCTTTTGCTAGAATTTATCGATGAATCTTAGCCACCCATTTGCATCATGAGAAATAACGTGGACCACTCATTTTATTTAAGACTTCAAGCACCCTTAATTGCATATTTTAATTGATCTTTAAGGTACAAGCCATTTATCCTATTTGTTAGGGTAAAATAGGTAGTATATTGCATTATACTACATAGATTATTACATTTACTTTTTACTACTTACCATGTAGATATTTACTGTTTCAAATATCTAATGGTAAACTAGGTTAATTCCTAAATATCCTAGGTTAACAAACCTAAACCAAACTCTCTACTACCTCTGACGTGTTGGTTAGCATGGATGAAGGGAATATGGTTTGGTTTACTATTTTGTAGTTTATTTAAACATCAGCTACAATGCTAATGGACCCTAATGTTGAAATTATAATCATTTTGATTATTATTATTTTGGATTGCATTATTTGGAGAGTTTTGATAACTACATTGGTATCCTCGTTGGGTGGACAATACGAGCTCTCGCTCATTCCACCTAATCCCTGGACTCCTCCTTTACAATCCCTTTTGACTCCCTAGCCACCACCAGCCACCCATTCGGCTGATCTAGCCCTGTAGGCCCCGTGCGACTCCCCAACCTCCCATTAGGTTGATCTGGCCCTGTAGGCCCCGTGCGACTCCCTAGCCACCCATTCGGCTGATATGGCCCTGTAGGCCCCATGCGACTCCCCAACCACCCATTCAGTTGATCTGGCCTTGTTGTCCCGTGCATGTTCCAAGCCTTCAATCAGGTTGAGCTAGCATACCGTCCCTGATTGGATTACAAGGTGATCTTCCAGGCTCAAGCTATGAGGGCAGGAGCACCCTCTTGCTATATAGCTCATTCCACCTTTAGCACTTCAATCGAGGCGATCCTCTAGGCTCGAGCTGCGAGGGCATGAGCGCCCTCTTGCTTTGGAGCTCATTCCAACTTTGACACTCTGATTTAGGTGATCTCTAACCAAGCACCTTATGAATCCATTCGTTTGTTGAATCTATGCTTGACACATGGTATGCTCTGGTAGGACCTCGATCTAACATGGTGAACCCCTGATCATCTGATGTGTCGAGTACATTTGACATGGCAATCGAAGTAGGTATCTGACGTGGTAATCAGAGCACGCATCTGATGTGGCCATAGGAGCAGGCATCTGACATGGCAGTCAGAGCAGGCATCTGATGTGGCAATCGAAGCAAGCATCTAATATGGCAATCAAGGTATATGTGGCAAGCAAAGAGACGACGTGTCGATTGCCCAAAGGAAATCGAACCATATGGTAGGTGTTCGCTATTTTAAACACCTTCATTCCCATTTTCGCATCAATGTGGGACAATTGTCCTAGGAATTTTTTTTAAAAAGCAAATTTAATTGATGCCACGTGATAAATACTGCATTGTGCAGTTTGGTTTTCAAACCCACCCGTAGCTTAAATGGTCTTTGCCTTCCTTACCCCACGCGAGGTCAAGGGTTCAACCCACGCGCTTGTTGTTTTGGGATTTTTTTTTTAACAAAAACCATTAGCCGAAGAGGGTTAAATAAAGCCACTTTCCCTTTCCTTTCAAAGCCGCTTTCTACCTTGTTGGTTTCGGCCCGCCTTCACACACGCGAGGTTTCGTGTTCGAACCCCGCCTGCCCCATTTTTCAAAGGAAAATTGATATGATGAATTTTTCTAATTTTTTTTAAAGCATTTTAAATATTTTTTTTGATATTTTTTTTATAATATAGTATAATTTGGTTTAAAAAGTCAAAATTTTAACCTTTTAAATTTGATTTTTTTCCCAATTTTGCTTAATTATAAGAAATTTCATCTTTAAAAGTATTTTTTTTTTGTTTTTTGAACTTAGAGACATTTTCAATTGAACCAAATTATTGTGCAATAAGTTCCAAACCAATTTTTGGTGTTTTCTCCAATTTGGGGATAAAAAGACATAGGAACACATATTTTGCAAAACAAGGGATTTCTTCAACATTTTTTTTGCAATAAATCCTCAAAGTTCTATAGTTTTCTTCACACATTTTTTGGAGATAAAAAGACATAGAAACTCAAAACTTCTATTGCAAAACAAAGAGATTCAAAACATTGAGCAAGAACAAAGGTCATTTTCTTTGCAACAAAATCAAAAACAAAATTGCTTTTGTTTTCTCCTTCAAAAGGAGATATAAGACATAAAATTGCAATTTTTTTGTTGTAAAATTGAGAAATATTTTGTACCTATTTTTTTGGATCCTCATGCTTGAGTGTTGAAGACATAAACCAAAGTCGTGTGTCGACTAGTCTGGAAGCCTTTCAAATGCGGGTCGTGTGTCGACTTGTCTTGAAAGGAGTGCTCGAATTTTTCAATTTTGTAAAAATTAATGGGGGAATAGAAGTCATATTTTGTGATTCTATTTTTTGCAAAATTGTAAAGAGAAAGGGGGGATATTTCAAATAAAGAAAGGTGCATTCTCGATTGTACTCGACACCTTTTCTTAAATATTGACTATACTAGGTGCATTTTCGGTTGCATCTAACACCTAGAGTGATAATAATTTGGGTTGCTCTCTTGTTTTGATTATTGCACTAACAATCATGTTTTTTGTGTGCAATTAAACAATCAGATAATGCATTGAAGAAGCATTTCACAAAACCCAAACTTCACTCAAAATCGTGCTACACCTTGCACAGGTTTCACAAGTCAATTTTTTACTCCCCATTAAAAGGTCAAAATTTAAACACCTTGATTCACTCTCTTTGTTTGGCTTAATTTCCTCAAAATTTCCATCCTTCTTGAAGGGTGTTAAGGTAGGTGCCATTAAATATCCTAGAGAGAAAAATCAGAAGTTTTCCAAAACCTACCCCTTTAATTTGCTCTATTTGTTTGGCTTAAAAATCCTCAAACTTTTCATCCCTTGTTAAGGGTGTTAAGGCAAGTGCCATTAAATATCTTAAAGAGCAAATTAAAATATTTCATATACTCTTTTGAGGGTATACTACAAGAGAAAGTCATCTTAGTCATATCAATTTGAAACCTTCACCATGGCCATGATCAACAAGTATCTCACTGAGAGCCAACTGCTCAAAGGTTCAAATTATTCTGCCTGGAAAACTAAGATGAAAGCTATTTTAACTGTAGAGGAGATGTGGGGAATAGTGGAAGGCACTGATTCTAGACCCACATAACTAGGAGCAGATAAAAAAACCTATGATAAAAAGGATAAAAGACTTTCCTTATTGATCTTGCTAGCTATTACTGATGACATACAACCTCATATAAGTGAAGCTAAAAATGGTAAGGAGGCATGGGATGCCTTAGAAACCATTTTTGAAGGAAAGAATCAATCAACAATTCTTAACCTTCAAACACAGCTTCACACTCTTCATATGAAATCTGGAGAGATAGTAGAGCTATTCCTCTGCAGAGTGGTAGATATAAAAACAAAACTGCAAGCCTTAGGAGAAAAAGTGGAAGACAAAATCCTGACCTCTATCATTTTGAGGGCTCTTCCAGACTCCTACAGAATGTTGATCACTTCACTACAAGTCTCTGGGAGGACAGTGACTTTTGTAGAGTTGGTAAATATGCTTCAAACTAAGGAAGCTAATCAACTCCAAAGAGATGAGGCATCTAACAATGCACTTTTCTCAAACAGGCAAGGTGGAAAGAAAAAGTGGAATCAACAAAAAGGATCTTCTTCTAACAAAGACAAGGGTAAAGGCAAAGAGATTAAGAAGAAGAAGCAATATTGTAAAATTTATGATAAGGACACTCATGAAACCAAAAGATGTTGGTTTAAGAACAAACCGCCCAATGAACAAGGACAAAAGAAGGGCAAAGGCAAACCAAAGAACAAGAACAAACAACAACAAGGACATGTTGTTGTCATTGAAGATTCTAGTTTGGACTCTGAACGAGCACACAAAGTGCTCATGACACATACAAATTCCCCTCAAAAGGATACTATTTGGTACATAGATTTAGGTGCTAGTAAACATATGACTGGTGATAAGTCCTGGTTTGAAATATTTGATGCTTGAGAAGGAAGACCAGTAACCATTGTTGATGATCAGACCTATCGAGTTTAGGGAGAAGGAAATGTTTTTGTCTCCCTTCTAGATGGAGAATGTAAGATTCAAAAAGTTCTTTATGTACCAGGATTGAAAAATAATCTCTTGTCAGTTCCACAAATCCTGGACAATAACATGAATGTCAATTTCAAAGTGGACAAAGAAAAGAAACATTACTTTATCACTCAAAAAGGAAAATAGATAGCAACAGGTTCATACAAACATGGTTTGTTTGTCTTAGATGCAATTACCTCCACACACACTGCAATGGCAGTAACCACAAAAGAGGCCACTTCTCTATGGCATAAGAGATTTGGGCATCTAAGTTCAGGGTATTTACTAGAACTCAATAAATATCAAATGGTGAAAGGACTGCCTACTCTTTCATCTACTTTGCCAGTGTGCTCAGATTGCTTGTCAGGAAAGCAACATAGAGTACCTTTTGAACCTAGCTCTTTTCGAGCTAAAGTACCTTTGGAGTTAGTTCACACAGATTTGTGTGGTCCTATGTCTACTAGTTGTGGAGGAAAAAGGTATTTTCAATTGTTTGTAGACGATCACTCACGTAAAATGTGGGTCTTCTTCTTACAGTTGAAGTCTGAAGCATTTGACTATTTTCAATAGTTCAAGAAGCTTGTTGAGAAAGAATCAGGATGTTTCATAAAGACCCTCCATTCAGATCGAGGGGGGGAATACACATCAAAAGAATTTTCCTCATTTTTACAAAAACATGGGATAAAAAATAGTTAACAACAACCTATTATCCTCAGTCAAATGGAGTTGCTGAGAGAAGAAATCGTTCCATTATGGAAATGGTTTGATGTATGCTTAAGGGAGCCAATATTGAGCACATTTACTAGGTTGAAGCTGTAACAACTATAGTATATCTTCTAAATAGGGCTCCCACATGGGCTCTTGAAGGTATGACTCCTCAAGAAGCATGGAGTGGAAGGAAACCCTCCATATCTCATCTATGAGTATTTGGGTGTAAGGCTTTTATGCATATACCTAAGGAGAAAAGAAAGAAGTTAGATGAGAAGACCCTACAATGTGTTTTTATTGGATATGATGAATTCTCAAAAGGCTATCGGTTGATATATCCATTCACCAAGAAAATACATATTAGTAGAGATGTAGTGTTTGATGAAGCTTTCACATCTAACACTACATCAGTATACCTAGATGATGAGGAGCAACAGCCACTTCCTCCTCCACAACAGAAAAAGCCTCCAAAATGGTATACAAGTACTATGAAAGATTCTAAACTCACTTCACCACCTGATCTCACTCTCAATCGCCCACAAACATGAAGCATGTCTCAACAGAGAAAGGCATAAGCATCTACTTCAGTTGATGATCTTTGTGCAAATTTTCAAGAGCTTTCTGTTGATAGAGATTTAGAAAGTGGAGATGATATGGAAATTGATGAGGAGAGGGTTTACATGTCATCATATGATGAAAATGAACCTTCTACAATTGATGAAGCACTTAGACTACCTCAGTGGAAGGCAACTATGGATGTTGAACATAAATCCCTCATAAAGAATAAAACATGGAAGCTGGTAGATTTGCCTAAAGGAAAGAAACCCATAGGCTGCAAATGGGTTTACAAAGTCAAATATAAGGCAAATGGCACCATAGACAAGCATAAAGCCCATATTGTGGCAAAGGGATATGCTCAAAAGGAAGGCCTTTATTATGAGGAAACCTTTGCACCCACTACAAGGATGACCACCATTCGAGTTCTTTGTGCTATGGCAACATAGTTCGGATGGAAATTACATTAGATGGATGTAAAAAGTGCCTTTCTAAATGGTGACTTAAAAGAAGAGGTATACATGACTCAACCTCTAGGATTTTTTGAGGAAGGCCATGAGCAAAAGGTTTGCAAATTGGTCAAATCATTATACGAGCTAAAATAAGCCCCAAGAGCATGGTACATCAAAATGGATAGTCACCTACTGCAGCACGGATTTAAGAGAAGTCCATCAGATGCAAATCTCTATATCAAGAACACAGGTTTTGAAATAGTGATTCTTGTACTGTATGTAGATGATCTGATCATCACTGGAAATTCAGAGAAATTGATTAACGCCATGAAAAATGACTTGAAAGAGTCATTTGATATGACAGATCTTGGACTTCTCCACTACTATCTTGGCCTTGAGATAGAACAAAAGAAGAATCATATTAGGGTGACTCAAAAAAAGTATGCCAAGACTTTAGTAGAAAAATATCGTATGACTGATTGTAAGCCCAAAGCAACACCGATGGAATTAGGGCTTCAGTTATCATGGTATGATGACTCACCATAGGTAGATGGCACACTATATCGACAGATGATTGGAAGCCTCATCTATCTGACCAATACTAGACCAGACATTACTTATGCTATAAACTATCTTTCTTGGTTCATGTAGGAACCAAAGGTCTCTCACTGGAAAGTAGCTAAGAGGGTTCTTCACTACATTAAGGGTAGTGTAGAATATGGTCTAGAGTATAAGAAGAATAACTCATTCTTCTTACAGAGTTACACTGACTCTGACTACGCTGGATCCCTAGATGACAGAAAATCAACATCAGGATATGTATTTCATCTTGGATTTGGTCCTGTCTCATGGCATAGTAAAAAGCAATAGGTGGTTTCTTTATCTTCAACTGAGGCAGAATATCACGCTGCATGTGGAGCTATGTGTGAAGCGATATGGTTAAGTCGCATCTTGGCTACCATGGGCCTACCAAAGAAACTTCCTATTCACATGTTTTGCAACAACTCAGGTGTTTTGAACTTGGTCAAGAATCCAGTCCATCATGAACACACAAAGCATATTGACACAGATTGTCATTTCATTCGTGATGAAGTTCCTAAACACAGGATCAAGCTCCACTACATTCCCATCGATGAACATGTTGTTATCTTCACAAAGGCACTTGGACGTGTCAAATTTTAACTGTTATGAAGTAAAATTTGTATATCAAAGTAATGTAATAAAGGGAGGATGTTAGGGTAAAATAGGTAGTATATTGCATTATACTACATAGATTATTACATTTAATTTTTACTACTTACCATGTAGATATTTACTGTTTCAAATATCTAATGGTAAACTAGGTTAATTCTTAAATATCCTAGGTTAACAAACCTAAAACAAACTCTCTACTACCTCTGACATGTTGGTTAGCGTGGATGAAGGGAATATGGTTTAGTTTACTATTTTGTAGTTTATTTAAACATTAGCTACAATGCTAATGAACCCTAATGTTGAAATTATAATCATTTTGATTATTATTATTTAGGATTGCATTATTTGGAGAGTGTTGATAACTACACTATTTATCCATGGTCTAAGTCCTTTGTCCTTTTCCAACATGCACTCTTAGTACTTTCCACATGTCTCATCCATAGTTGTTTGAATTGGGATCCCTATAAGAATGTGGGCTATTCATTATTTTATCAAACTTTTCAAAGGCCTTTATCATTTTCCCCCAACAAATAGGGCCATTCGATCTCTAGTGGGTCTCATGTGGACTTTTCATCTTAATTAAGATTTAAAGTAGTACTTGCATGTATTTTTATTAATGTCCATACCCAAAGTCACTTTTATTTCCCTTCATTAGGGTGTAAATATTTTGTCTCTTCTATCAGGACCTGGCTTCTTTGTCTTTCTAGCATGCAATACGAACCTCATACTTTTCTGACATGGCAAGTTTAATTCTAACAGATTGGTCAACTATGGGCAATGAAATTTTCCTTTGTTATTTTGATATCAAAATATGGTTGTTGATCAAATGAAAGTTGGATCATGCAATCTATACATTATTTGGTAAGTCATTTTGTAAAGCTTCTTCCTGTATTTGTGAATTCATACAGATCATAAATCCTTGTTTGGGTAATCACGGGACATCAAAGTTCTTTATTTTGAAAAGTTTGGCATGGGGTCATGCGAACTACTTATCTTCTAAAGTTCTTTATCTTTAGCTATTGATGCATATGGACCGTACATCTCCTTGTAGATCCAATGCAGCCCATAGACTCATCCTATCATATTGGTCAATTATAGACGACTTACTATTAAAGGGGTCTCATGTTCAACTTTGTGTGCTATAGATCTCCTCACAGATTGATGTGAGTCATGGATTTCCTCCTGAGTTGTGCATGCGATAGGACTAAATGGATTTTTGATAGTCATGATGGATAAGACAAATTGAGGTCTTGGATGCATGCGGGTTGTTCATCATTTTGGATGGATGAACATGGTCTATCCATTTCCCAAGTAGAAATTTTGACTTTTCTTTCCCTAAGGGACTAGTTAGTGGCTTGGATTCAATGGTGAAGTAAGGATTAATGTGGACCACACATTTTGAAGGAATATGATGCTTGGAATAGTCAACATGAGGATTTTGACCTCATCTACAATTTGGGTTACTTTTAGATAGTGGGTTAATACAAATTATAGGGGATGAAAGAATATGCATGAGATTTAATAGAGGGAAGCACCAAATGAGATAAAATAAATGGTCACAAACTTTACATATGCAGACTTAGGATTTGTAAAGGATAGGTGCATGAAAAAAGTTGAGGGGGGTGGATTTGAATTTTGCATAAAAGACCCTTTTTGAACCTTAAGTTTTTTTGCACCCTTATTAATGTAGATGGGGTGATTGGTGGATTAAAGTTGGAAAAATTTACATGGGATAGTAAAAATTGAAATCATTAAGGAACCTTAAAGGGTGTTAAGAAAAATTACAAAAGGAACTTTGTCTTAGCAAACTTAAGCTATAGGGGAAAAATTGGAGAAAAGACATTATGATAAAATGCACTAAACAAACATATTAGATCTAAAAATATGAATTAAAGGACTAATGGAGAAAAGTTTATAAAATGAATATGACCTAATTTTAATGAAGCCTATGACACGAAAATTGAAAAAATATGATAAATAGAGTCATGGAATATTTTGAAGTTAACAATTATGGGCATACCTTAGGTTGGAGTTTTTAGGATCCAACACTGGCTCTGACTATGGGATACGTGGTGAAAATATAATTTGAGGCACTTGAGATTTCCATAATATTTGGTTTAATGAATTGAATTGTGATAATTCTACATATTCACCTAACAAAATGACTAAAGACCAAAACAAAAAAAACACTCTAACACATTTTACCTAATGACCTAAGAACAAAACAAAGAACAATATCCATTTTTTTTAATCATACTCCTCTTGGTATTTTTACATCCAATAATTTTTGAACTTCTAGGTGTAGAGTAAGATTGAACTTCCTTTGTTTTTGTCAAAAATATTTGGCATGTGCCCTTAAGTCTTGTTGACTCTAGGAAAAAACATCTTCATATTCTAATAAGATCTTGTGCATCTTCCCCACCTTTGGTTCTTCTCTTATCTAATTACATAACTTATGTAAGATCCCCAATTATATCTTCATATTTTTCATCACATTGAACATCAAAGAATTCATCTTGAAAAGTCATGAAGTCATTAATGTGTATATCATTTTGAAAGACTTGTAAATATAAAACATTATCTAGGATTAAGGCCTTGTCAACAAATATAATTGAGGAGATAGCTAAAAACCAAGTATAATTATCTGAATTATCTGTTCCACATACATCAGTGATGTGAATTTTATTTATAGGAATGTATTGCAAGTTGAATGTTGTGAATTTACCAATTTCATCCAATATAACCTACGTATATTTCTTAAGTCTAGGATGCTTGATCTATTGCATTACATGCTCTGTATGCTCACTAATGACCAAGTAATTGAAGCCTAGCTCTTTAGCTCCCTTGAGTCCTGATAATAGAGCCTCATATTCTACAACATTGTTATTGCAAAGATATTCAAATCTATGTGATACCCTACGAAAAATTCCATTTATATAATTCCAATTCATTCTAGAACCTATTTTTACCTGTGATTTTCCATTTTTAGAAGTCATAATCCATAGCTCAGAAGTTAGAACTCTATTAGCCTCTCCATTTACTTAAAATTTTAGTTTTAGACCTATATTCTCAGCATTAGATACTTCAATCAAGAATGGTGACTTCCAGATAGAATATACTCATGGTTCTCTCTCTTAAGAAAATTTTACAACCTTGATCATATTATCATTTGGGTATCTTAATTCAGCAAAATTTTTATTGAAGAGTTCTCCTCTTAAAATGACCTTTTCTTTGTTTTGCATAGGAATGGTGGCAAATGACCAATCCAGTTGAATTGTGCCTCCTAATTGTTTAGCCCAATGCCAAGATAACATAATAAAAAATAAATATTCCACATCTACATCTACTATTGTAGCATCCATAAGTATGCATTTCTCAGGACATTGGTCTAAAAAGACAAATAGTTATTTTATGATTCCAACACATAGAACTTGTCTATTATCCATCACAAAAATGAGAGGGTATTTATTTGTGCAAGTTAGGCCTAGCCAATAAACTACTTTTTTTGACATTAAATTCATTGAATTACCATTGTTAAGAAAACAATTATGAATGTCATACTGTTTACCATAATCTGATGTATATATCAAAGAAATATAAAATGGTATTACTATAAATGGAGTTATGCCCTCATTATTTTCTAACTGATTAATTGACTTAAAGACTTTACAAACTTGATCTCTACATTCATGTATTGTCATAAATTCTTTTTTTTCTACCATCTCTTGATTAACATACAAATTATATGTTTGGATATCATTTTTTTTCTTAGGCTCTTGATTTACCAAATTTGTCTACTATTTTTGAACTTCTTTTGCATCATAATAATTAGAAATAACTTTATCTTTTGACGTCACATATTCTCATCCCTGTTAGTCTATTCATATTTCCTATTTGTAGATATTTTACCTGCTTTATCCTCTACTATTTTATTGATATTTATTTCCTTTGTCGTAGGTGCTAATTTACTCTATTTTGTTCTATCAAATTTGATATCAAAATTTTTATTTGAAGGCTGCTCTTCTTCTAAGACTAGAGCTCTTTGTTGATAGTTTTTGGAACAGATATTAGGATATTCTTAAAAATAAACTTATTTAACCTCATCTTATTGACTTCAACATAAATTAATTCAAATTTTATCTTCGAATTCATCATCAAGATTGATATTAGAATGTAGACTCAAGTAAATATCACAATTGACAAAATTATGAGGTGCATCACAGGTAGAACAATAGAAAGGAAATTTTGTAGCTATATTAGTAGATGAAATAGGGTCGGGAATATCATCTAAGTTCTTATAAACTTCTTTGCCCTTCCAATTATTACCAATATTTCTATTCTTATACCCATTATTGCTCCAAATTCCTATTGAAATTCTTTTTGAAAAGAGGTATGTCATCATCTAGATATCTGTTCTCACTATGAAACTGTGTGGCTTCAGAATTAATTTCTTTACCTCTTTTTATCCTAGCCAATCTATTGTTCATAGTGTTGAACATTTCTATCAATGACCTAACTGGCTAGTTAGCTTATTCATTGGATCTCGTTCAATCTTCTTAGGAACAAAGAAGTCGACTTTCTTAGGCTTATTTTTTGGCAAATTGACCTCTATTTTTGTAGCTATATCCATACATGCATCAATAGTATTAGCATGTATTTACCTTAACTTATAGTTAAAATATCCAGGAAATGTATTCTTGTAGAAGTAGATAGACTAATTATCATTTGACCGTAACCCAACCAAAATATTATTTTTGATATTGATAAACCTTCTATTAAAATATTTGAGCGATTCATTCTCCTTTTTCATAGTAGCTAATTTTGTTAGAAAATATTGTTCATTATTCCTTTCTCCATATTTTTTGAAAAAAACTTCTTCCATAGTCATGAAATCAGGGATAGAGCCATTTTAGAGGCTATTGAACCATTAATGGGCTTAATTTTCTAAAGTTTGAAGGAACATTCTGAGCACTACATCTTTATCATCTACCTCAAGACTATCCATGGCATACAAAAAGTCTAGGATATGATCCTCACTGGTTACAATATTGTTTCCTTAGAATCTAGGCAAGTACTTATGAGCTTTACCAGGTAGGGGATTTAGATTTTGAGGTAAGAAAAATATAAAAACAAAAGACCAAGCTAAATTTCCTAGCATTGTTGATATTCATTCCCCAACAATAGTGCCACAAATTGTTGGAGAAAATTCTTGCATCCCTTAAATACTATCATGCCACAAGGTTTTTTGGATCCAATTAACACTATGGACTTTGGTTGATCCACCTCTTTAACTTGGAAAATAATTATCCTAAGACTTCTAATAGACCAAGTAAGGTAAAGAAACCCTAAAGGTGAGCTTAAATTATAACATTCATGCTCATGCTTATCCAAATTAACAAAGAAGTGTAAGATATTACATATTTTAACCAAGATTTAGAAAATCCCTCTAAATATACCTTATCAATAGATTGATGCCTTGTCCATTGGGCAATTGTAGCAAATATATCAACAATTTAATGAAAAAGAGAGAAATAGAAATGAATAACTGGGTCAATTACATTCATTCAAGTAATGCAATAAATATAATTGAATTCATTAGCGACATAATCACCATTTACAAATTCAAATAATGTAACATGTAAATGTGGCACACACACATAATTGAATACATAAATACATAAATACATAAAGAAGAAAGCCAAATTTGTATTAATATCAAAATATTTCTACAATTTGAGAAGGTTCTTGTATGTCACATGGGTAATCCAAATATCATGGAACTTATACAAAGATATTTATTCGTTCAAATGATGTAATAAAGAATATCAATTCTTTGTTCTAAAAGTACCAAAGAACCTCGAAGCTTTTGAACCAGCCACTGGAAATAATATCATCTAATTGGATGCTTACTTAGCAAGACCTACACAATGATGGAGAGGAATAAGATATGGCTAAGGGGAAAATACACATAGGGAAAATACAATTGACAAGGACAAGGGCACTCAACTATACCTTTGGAAAAAATTGGCTATGCAAAACTTGATGATCTATTCGACTGATGCAGTCTTATTTACAATTTGAAAATGACCCATTTTGTTGTAACTTCCTGCATCTAATCCCTCCATCTGGCTGCATCTGCATCACTAATTTTGTGGTGGCTTACAACTGGTTCATGGTTGTCTTGAGCTGTCTCAACTTGGTCCTAACATATTGATAATTTGTGACCCTTGGATTTATTAGTGGAAGACAACTGTATTAAATTTAGACCTTAGATATTATCTCTTTGTGATTATATTTTTATGCAGTGAATAACATTGAAGATAAATGTACAACTATCTTATATATAATAAATTTTGAATAACATTATAGATAAACGTAGAATAAAATACCCTCATTCAAGGTGCCACGTAGCTACTCTAAATACTACTATTAAAATTAAAAGTGCTCTCTATCAAATAACAACTCAAAGGAAGAAGAGACTTCTTCAAACACAATGTAATAAGGTATTTTTTTTTTTTAATTTGGAAATTTTATTTTCAAGACATGAAATAAATAGTTGGGGAATTGACATTAGGAATAAAGGATAAGTATTTTGAAAGAAAGGTTGCAGGTTCAATTTAGGTAAAGGGTATTTTTATAAAAGGAAATTTGAAAGAGGGGACAAGTTGAAGGAACAATTTAAAAATTCTTTAAGGGGTATAAAATAAAGTTATTATAAAATTTAAAGTGTAGTGAATATTTTTGCAAGGGAATAATATATTTTTATGAAAATGTGCATTTTATGTAGTGATTGACACCTTATTTTTTCAAACAAAATTTCACATCAATTTTTTTTTGTACACAAAAATAAAAAATGTGCTTTGGACAATCACAACATTCGGTATAAATGATACCTCTGACTTGTGTTTTCAAGTAATGTTGTCACATTCATTTACTACATATAAATCCTAATACAATTGCCATAACAATGTTTAGGCATAGATCCTATAAATTATTGGGAGGGATAAGGATACATTTTTGTGATATTTTTACTCCATTTTTTACCCTATTCATTACTATTGTTGGACATAAATCCTAAATTTGAGAAAATCCAAGTAAATAAGGAATCTATGCCTACGTATGATGATTTCTCTTTAAGAAGGTGTCATTAATAGGACAAATCCTTTTCTATACTACCTTGGTATCATGTATCACTTTCTTTCACATACCTTAGGGTGTCTCTCATGTACGACCACATATATCGAGAGGACTAGCTTCTTCAACATTCTAATAAGTATATATGAAGAGTGGGCATATTAAAAGGTTTGATATATAGGACTAGTGGTATATAGAAAAATGGAACATTTTGGGAGATATAAGGAACCCCTCAATTTTTGTGTATTCACATCACTAGACAATATGAGAAAGACAAAGATAAAGTAAAAAAGAAGCAAGTTAATATTCACAAGTGTGATTCACTAGAAGAAAGTATAGGTGGAGAAAAAAAAGTAGAAATATAAAAGTATGGGTCATAAAAAACAAGTGAAGTAGGACAAAATCAAGTTAAAAATATCTATTTTCAAGAAGATAGAGATTTCTAGGAAAATGAAGAATTCTTAAAACTAAGGTCCTACTTACAGTCTATTATAAAAGATATCGATACTTGTAAATATAGTCTTGAAAATGGTGTGAAGACATCAGATAAGAATTCCCAAGAATCTACTGAAGAGAAACAAGTTGAAGTTGAAAAGTATGTGTCAACAGAATTAGTGTGGTACTTACAATCAATTCCCAAAGAAGCTAAAAATAGAGACTTATCAACACTTCAATCCTACTTAAAATGTATTCTCAATGAACCTGATGACTACTCTAAAAAGGTTGTTATCTTACTTGTTGATGTAGGAAAGATAATATACATGGCATTAATCACTCTTAATATCCTTAAGTTGAAGTACAAAAGGCAAGATAAAATAATTGAAAGGTTAAAGGACAAGCCCAAGATGACAAATGTTTATTGTGACATAAGCTGAAAAACACAAGCTTATACTAAGAGGGGGGTGAACAGTATAAGATAAAAAATTTTACTTTTCTTTCCAAATGATAACAAAAATAATATCAATTTAGTAAATGAAATAATGCACAAATCATCACACACATGAGAGACACAAATTTAACGTGGTTCACCCAATGTGGGCTATGTCCATGAAGAAAATGTTTCTTATAAATTTCCTCAACCAATCTCTTGGGAACCAATTCCCTATTACAAATTTTATGGGTACCAACCCAAAGGAGATACCAATCTCCTATGCTCAAGTTCATGGACTTCTATCCATAGGAGACACCAATCCCATTTGATCTAGTTTTTGGACCTCTATCCATAGGAGAAACCAATCCCATTTGATCTGGTTCATGGACATCTATCCAAATGAGACACCAATCCCCTATGCTTTGGTTCGTGGAACTCTATCCACAGGAGACACCAATCCCCTTTGATCTAGTCAGTTCCAAAGCCTACTTACAAATCTATACAAATATGCTCCAAGCCTCCTCATAAGACTTGCTCAAATATGCCTCAAGCCTTATCACAAGGCCTACTTTCTACTCTGCTCAAATCTTCTCCAAGCCTTCTCACAAGGCCTGCTTTCTACTCTGCTCAAATATTCTCCAAGCATTCTCATAAGGCCTTCTCTTAGCTCTGCTTAAATCTGCTCCATATCTTCTCACAAGGCCTGATTTCTAATCTACTCAGATATGCTCCAAGCCTTCTCATAAGGCCTGCTCTCAGCTCTTCTCAAATTTACTCTAAGCCTACACATAAGGCTTGCTTTCTACTCTACTCAAATTTGCTCCAAGCCTTCTCACAAGGCCTACTCTCAACTCTGCTCAAATTTTATCCAAGCCTAAACATAAGGCTTGCTTTATACTCTGCTCAAATTTACTCCAAGCCTTCTCACAAGGCCTACTCTTAGCTCTGCTCAAATCTGCTCTAAGCATACACAAGGCTTTCTCAAGTTTTCTCACCAAACCTGTTCAAATATGCTCATAACACATGCTCAAATCATGTATACAAAAACAATGTTCATCTATTTCCAAATCTTGCATAATGATGTCATCAAGTGCTTTATCTAATCTTCAATGTGATTTCTTTAACTAAAGCAGTTTAGACATATTCTACCTAGAATTTGTTTAATATCTTGAACATATAGAGAATGATATGCAATAACAAATTCTCAATATGTTCTTCACATTCATTAAATTTGTTGCTTTCACATGTCTCACATTTATTGCATTCTAAAGTTAGCTCTAGTCTAGCACTTGATAACTGACTTGGTTATTTCTGAGTTGCACGTTTAATTCAAGACCAATTACAATGCACAAGTCTTTCTCATCTACTCACAAAGTCAATCATGAAGATGCACAAATTTTCTTCACAAACTGATCTATAACTCTTGCATTTTTATTTCCAATATCACTTAAAACCAATGCATAAATTTTCTTTCAAACCCTAGCATGTGTTTCCAATTTCATTCAACAATGATGCATAACTTTGTTCTCAAACCCTAGCACATGTGTTTACAATATCATTCAACAATGATGCACAATTTTGTTCTCAAAACCTAGCACATGTATTTCCAATTTCATTCAACAATGATGTATATCTTAAAACTCTAACTCATATATTTTTGAGAATACACATAAAATTGATCCTTATATCTCCACCTTATGACATCAAAAATATTTTCCTTAAGAAAAACCACCTTGAGAAAGAAATCAAATCACCATACCTCTAAATCTGCCTTGATGAAGATGTGCTCTCAAAATATCATCTCAAAATAACTCCCTTTCTTTGGCCACTCACATAACAAGTTAGCAAAACTCCTTTTCAAATAATCCACATAAAACCCTTTCAAATAATGTGCACAAGAATACCTAAAAATAATGTCCTATAACTCCTTTTTGGTTTCACAAGATAAAGCTCTTAAGAATAAACCAAATCCCTCAAAATATCATGCAAAAATTACATTTGAAAATTAAATCATAGTCACACCTTATCACTCCTACTTTCACAACATACAAAAATTAATTTTCAATACACCACAATGTGCCTTATAACATCCAATAACCCAAAGTGCAATTTACAATTTTCATTCAACCTTAACACCTTATATCTCCTACTTTCACAAATAAAAATAATTTTATATTACCCACACACAGAAATTTGAAATGCAATTTCTCACACTATACTTTTGACTTCAACCAATCATTCAAAATGCAATCAATTAAAATACACCTTATGTCTCCCTAAGATAAGCACTATGCATACCTTATATCTAAAAAATTAATAAAAATTTTTGTGCCCTTACCAATGTGCTACCGTGACTTGAAACTGCCACCTCTTGCTTGCCCACGTTCTAGTGCAAGCTAGGCTACTATGCAAGCAAGCTGACCTCATGGAAATAAAAGTGCACAAAATTCCTATAGACGTCTTCTGCGAATTTCCCTTCTTTTCAAAACTTTCAACCAAAATGTAGCCACTGAGTTTTGACCCAGTGACCTCCTCCTTGCCAACGTATTAGCACAGGGACTCCCTACCGTCTGGGCTAGCCACCCAAATAAGGTTTCAAATGTGTTGCCTCCTTGATATTTGTGACTTCATATCTACCTCAAACAACATGCATACTTCTCCCTTCTACCTTTCATGAATATTGCGAACGATCTCCGATTAGCGCATTGTCATGAACCTTAGTGCGAATAAAATATTTTACCCACTTAAATATGCTTTTCAATTTCATTTTTGATGTCGTATCTTTTAAAAACTTTGCATTATAATATTAAAATATTATAACATTAATGCATAAAACCTTGGTCCATTGGAAATAAATCTGTCTTA
Source organism: Wollemia nobilis (assembly GCA_028583015.1). Lineage (NCBI taxonomy): Eukaryota > Viridiplantae > Streptophyta > Pinopsida > Araucariales > Araucariaceae > Wollemia > Wollemia nobilis. The sequence goes on along the minus strand of JAQPPZ010002189.1, from coordinate 426,570 downwards.
AAATTTTGCTTCCCCTTTAACTCCTTTGCATTATAATATTAAAATATTATAAAATTAATGCTTAAAACCTTGGTCCATTGGAAATAAATCTTTGTCTTAAACTTTTACCTCCTCTTTAACTCTTTTAAGTCTTTGGCCCTTGAATTTCTGTTCATTGCTTGCTATCAAAACCATGGAGAATATTTTTGCCTTTACAACCATTTCACTTTTGCCATTAATATATTTCTACCTTGTGTACCCTTTGATGATATTTGCCTTGTACCTTATTATTTCAACCTTGAAGATAATTTTACCTTTGACATCAACGACAACCAATATACTTAATTATTTCTAACAATCTCCCTCTTTGTCATTGATGACAACCCTTATAAAAATTTTCTTTTACTAAAATTGGATTCCAAAACTGTTCCCCTTGACAAGCTGCTCCCCCTTACTGAATACTCTCTCCCTTACTGAATTCTCTCCCCCTTTGAAATCAATGGAAAATGACTCCTTGGGGATAAAATTAAGACACTTATCTCAGCCCCCTAACCACCTCCTTTCCTTGAGGTGATCAAGTTTGGGATGGGAGTAAAGCTACTCCCAATTTACAATTCTTTTCTCAATTTTCCCCTTTTTCAATCTTCTTTTTCCAAACCTTTGTAGTTACACCTCTTTGAACCTTTTGAGCATCCTGTTTATTGATTATTCTTGGTAGTTCATAAAATTCCATTCTACACCACTTTGATCTATGCCCAACCTTATTGTAATTGTTACATCTGATGTTGTAGTTCTTGGAAGATGCAAATGAATTGAATAACCTGTTGATGAAGCCAAAATCATTCCTCCTATGAACCTTGCAATGTATATCTCTATTGCCAAAATGATTACATGAGTAACAATGCCCTTGGAAGAAGTATTTGTCTTGTCTTGGAGAGTGTGGTCTCATAGTTATTTTCTTGACTTTTTTGTGATGATCCATGTTCCTTTTTTGTGCATTGTTTTCATCATCTTTGATGCTTCCACTTCTCAAATCATCATAATAGGTCTTAGGTTCTTCTTCAATCACTTCCTTGGAAACTTCTTTTCCATTTGATCTTGACTCCCATTTTTGTATCTCTTGGTCTTCTTCATAACCTAGTCCTGTCTTGATAATTGAGGATCTTTATATTTTGAGAATGTCATCCAAGGTTTTTGAGCTTTCCTTAAACCTAGTTAGCTTATCAAGATATTTTTCAAGTTCTTTATTTAGAGAGATGACTTCATCTTCTAGATTGTCACACTCTAACTCTTTTGCCTATAATTTTTCAGCCATACTTTCTTCAACTCTTCTTGCCTCTTCAACCTTAACTCTTAAATTAGTGAGATCTTGTAGAAGCTTTACCTTTGTTTTCTCTTCCTCTTGAAATTGAGCCTTTAATATTAAGTTCTTCCTTTTCACTCTTTCCAATTCTCCAAGAGCAACAATAAGTTCCTTTTTCATGTCAACCAGGGTTTCCTTTTCCTTTTCTGAATCTTTCTCTTTTTCTAGGTCTTCAACTATAGGAGCATCTTCTTTCTCTTCTACTAGGTTTTCAATAGGAGTATTCTCTTTCTCTTCTACTCGGTATTTAATGGAAGTATCCTCTTCCTCTTCTATTGCAAAAAATGGAATCTCTTCTTTTTCACTATCTGAAATATTTTTATCATTGTCACTTGAAGCACTACTTACTTCTTCAATATAAAAAATTTTCTTGTGCCTTTGAAAAATCTTCTTTTCATGTTTGCCTTGACCATGCCTGATTTTCTTTTCATAACCAAATTTTCTTTCTTTCTTTTTCTTGTATTATTTTTCATCTTCACTACTACTATATCCATTTTGTGGACAATAATCTGCATAGTGACCAATGTTTCCACAAATAAAATATTTCATAGTTTGCATATTCTTATGTTTCCTTGGACCCTTTTTATTTCTTCTTACAAAATTTACCTCTTCTTCACTGCTTGATTCATCACTTGATTTTGATTATTTATCCTTTGTTTTCTTTGAAGCTTTGAATGTTGCCTCCATTTTGGATGTTTGATCCTTTTATGTTCTCATCTCATAAGCTGTGATAATACCATGTAATTCATCTATCCTCAAAGTTACAAGATCCTTTATTCCTTATATTGCTAAAACCTTTGCATCATACCTCATGGGAAGTGATCTTAGATTTTTTTGAACAATAGTAGAATCCTCAATATTTTCTCCAAGTCCATGGATGGTGTTAACAACCTCATCAACATGAAGTAGATACCTAGAAATATCTTCCTCATATTTCATATTTAATTCCTCAAAATTCCTCCTATGAGTCTGAAGTTTTGCCAACTTAACCTTGTCATCTCCTTCATATGTATTCTATAATTTGTCCCACATTTCTTTTGCTGATTTGCAGTGCATAACCTTCACAAACTCTATTTCTTGTAATCCACTTAAAATTGCATTCATTGCCTTGGAATTATTTTCATATAGTTTCTTACCACTTATATTTGTGGGAGGAGTTGCAGGTGGTGTGTACCCATTCTCTACTGAATTCCATGTATCAAATCCTTATGCCATCAAAAATATCTTCATACTCACACTCCAAAAAGCATAGTTAGTCCTATTAAACAATGGAGCTCTATGTGTTGAAAATCCTTCATGATTAGCCATCTGTGTTCCTATAAGATCTTCCTTCAAGCTATTAGGCTTCCCTAAAGGAACCCGCTCTGATACCAATTGAAGAAAACAAGCTTATACTAAGAGGGGGGGTGAACAGTATAAGATCAAAACTTTTAATTTTATTTCCAAATGATAATAGTAATAATATCAATGCAGTAAATAAAATAATGCATAAATCATCACACACATGAGAGACACAGATTTAACGTGGTTCACCCAATGTGGGCTACATCCATAGAGAAAATATTTCTTATAAATTTCCTCAACCAATCTCTTGGGAACCAATTTCCTATTACAATGTTTATGGGTACCAACCCAAAGGAGACACCAATACCCTATGCTCAAGTTCATGGACCTATATCCATAGGAGACGCCAATCCCCTTTGATTTAGTTCATGGACCTCTATACATAGGAGACACCAATCCCATATAATATAGTTTGGTGGTATCTATCCACATGAGACACCAATACCCTATGCTCTGGTTCGTGGACCTCTATCCATAGGAGACACCAATCCCCTTTGCTCTGGTCAGTTCCAAAGCCTACTCACAAATCTACATAAATATGCTCCAAGCCTCCTCACAAGACTTTCTCAAATCTACCTCAAGCCTTCTCACAAGGCTTGCTCTCAACTCTATTCAAATATGCTCCAAGCCTTCTCATAAGGTCTGCTTTATACTCTAATAAAATCTGACCCAAGCCTTCTCACAAGGCCTACTCTCAGCTCTACTCAAATATTTTCTAAGCCTTCTCACAAGGCCTACTTTCTAGTATCCTCAAATCTACTCCAAGCCATCTCACAAGGCCTACTCTCAACTTTTCTTAAATATGCTCCAAGCCTACACATAAGGTTTGATTTCTACTCTACTCAAATTTAATCCAAGCCTTCTCACAAGGCTTGCTCTCAGCTCTACTTAAATATGCTCCAATATTAAACATAAGGCTTGCTTTATACTCTGTTTAAATCTTCTCCAACACTTCTCACAAGGCTTGCTCTCAGCTCAACTCAAATCTACTCCAAGCCTACACATAAGGCTTTCTCAAGTCTACTCATCAAACCTACTCAATCTGCTCATAATACATGCTCAAATATTCTCATAACACATGCTCAAATATGCTCATAACACATGCTCAAATCGTGTATACAAAAAAAATGTTCATCTATTTCTAAATCTTGCATAATGATGTCATCAAGTGCTTTATCTAATTTTTAATGTGCTTTATTTAACTAAATTAGTTTAGACATATTATATCTAGAATTCATTTAACCTCTTGAACATATAGAGAATGATATGCAATAAAAAATGCTTAATATGTTCTTCACATTCATTAAGTCTATTGCTTTCACATGTCTCACATTTATTGCATTCTAAAGTTAGCTCTAGTCTAGCACTTGATAATTGATCTAATTATTGCTGAGTTGCACCTTTACTTCAAGACCAATCATAATACACAAGTATTTCTCATTGAATCGTAAAGTCAATCATGAAGTTGCACAAATTTGCTTCACAAAATGATCTATAACTCTTGCATTTTTATTTCCAATATCACTTAAAACCAATGCACATGCTCAAATATGCTTCTAACACATGCTCAAATCGTGTATACAAAAACATTGTTAATCTATTTCTAAATATTGCATAATGATGTCATCAAGTGCTTTATCTAATTTTTAATGTGCTTTATTTAACTAAATTAGTTTAGACATATTATATATAGAATTCATTTAACCTCTTGAACATATAGAGAATGATATGCAATAAAAAATTCTCAATATGTTCTTCACATTCATTAAGTCTATTGCTTTCACATGTCTCACATTTATTGCATTCTAAATTTAGATCTAGTCTAGCACTTGATAACTGATCTAGTTATTGCTGAGTTGCACCTTTACTTCAAGACCAATCATAATACACAAGTATTTCTCATCTACTCGTAAATTCAATCATGAAGTTGCACAAATTTGATTCACAAACTGATCTATAACTCTTGCATTTTTATTTCCAATATCACTTAAAACCAATGCACAAATTTGTTTTCAAACCCTAGCACATGTGTTTCCAATTTCATTCAACAATGATGTATAACTTTGTTCTCAAAAACTAGCACATGTGTTTCCAATTTCATTCAACAATGATGCACAAATTTATTCTCAAACCCTAGCACATGTGTTTCCAATTTTATTCAACAATGATGCATAAATTTATTCTCAAAACCCTAACTCATATATTTCCAACAATGCACATAAAATTGATCCTTATATCTCCACCTTATGACATCAAAAATATTTCCCTTAAGCAAAACCACCTTGAGAAAGAAATAAAATCACCATACATCTAAAGCTGCCTTGATGAAGATGTGCTCTCAAAAGCCTATCTCAAAATAACTCCCTTTCTTTGGCCACTCACATAACAAGTTAGAAAAACTCCTTTTCAAATAATCCACATAAAACCCTTTCAAAGAATGTGCACAAGAATACCTGAAAATAATGTCCTATAACTCCTTTTTGGTTTCACAAGATAAAGCTCTTAAGAATAAACCAAATCCCTCAAAATATCATGCAAAAATTACATTTGAAAATTAAATCATAGTCACACCTTATCACTTCTACTTTCACAACATACAAAAATTAATAACATCCAATAACCCAAAGTGCAATTTACAATTTTCATTCAACCTTAACACCTTAATACAATTTTTTGTGCCCTTACCAATGTGCTGCCATGACTTGAAACTACCACTTCTTTCTTACCCATGTCCTAATGCAGGCTAGGCTGCCATGCGAGCAAGCTACCCTCACATAAATGAAAGTGCACAAAATTCTTGTAGACGTCTTCTACGAATTTCTCTTATTTTCAAAACTTTCAACCAAAATGTAGTCACTGAGTTTTGACCCCGTGACCTCCTCCTTGCCAACATCTTAGCGCAGGGACTCCTTGTCGTCTGGGCTAGCCACCTAGATAAGGTTTTGACTGCATTACCTCATTGATATTTATGATTTTGGATCTACCTCAAACAACATGCAAACTTCTCCTTTCTACCTTCCATGAATATTGCAAACGATCTTCGGTTAGTGCATAGTCACGAACCTTGGTGTAAATAAAATATTTTACCCACTTAAATATGCTTTTCAATTTCATATTTGACGTCGGTGCACATTTGAAATTCAAATTTTATTTCCTCCATGAATATTTGGTGCTTCTTTATCTTTTGAAAACTTTGCATTATAATATTAAAATATTATAACATTAATGCTTAAAACCTTGGTCCATTGGAAATAAATCTTTGTCTTAAACTTTTGCTTCCTCTTTAACTCCTTTGCATTATAATATTAAAATATTATAACATTAATGCTTAAAACCTTGGTCCATTGGAAATAAATATTTGTCTTAAACTTTTGCCTCCTCTTTAACTCTTTTAAGTCTTTGGCCCTTGAATTTCTGTTCATTGCTTGCTATCAAAACCATGGAGAATATTTTTGCCTTTACAACCATTTCACTTTTGCCATTAATATATTTTTGCCTTGTGTACCCTTTGATGATATTTGCCTTGTACCTTATTATTTCAACCTTGAAGATAATTCTACCTTTGACATCAATGAAAACCAATATACTTAATATTTCCAACATAAGCGCCTATCAAAAGAATAAATTTCACTTGTGATAGTAGTGATCAAAATATTGTTGAGGTGACAAATATTTGTTGTGATACAGGTGAACTTATATAAGGTAAAAATATCACCTATGACAATAGTAACTTGAAAATTATTGGTGAAAGTAGAGTTTGTATAGAAGAAAATTGTATTGGTCATGACAAAGGCCATGGAAAATGTCATCTTGTTGAAGAACATGTTGATGATGAGCTTGGGCATTTGAATGGTGATAATGAAAGCAATGTTTGTATTAAAGAAGAACATCATGATCTCTTTGATTGTATTGCTAGATATGATAGTGATAGTTCAGATTGTGTTGAGGATCATTGTTTTTTTTTTAAATAATTTGAAAAAACTTGTATTAAAACAAAGATCATTTACAAGTTGGGATGAGACTTCTCCCAACCTTAGCCAAAGAGAATACATGTTTACAATAGTAAAAGAATATTTGCATTGGAGCCAAATATCTTAAACCATATTTCTATAATGGTTTTTCACCTATTTAAAACTATAAAAGAAGATCTACATTTAAGCACAAATATCCTCAAATATATTTTTGGAATGGTTGTCCAAATTAGATAAACACTGGATTTTCTCACCAACCTATCTAATCATATAATCCTCAATAGCCATATCACTGTGCCACTGAACCTCTACCTTCTTATCAGTGCCCATATTAGCTAGGAATTCTGCCGCTTTATTTAGATCTCTACTCACATAAACTGGAATCACATCATCTAATTCCCTCCACAATTTCTTAATTTGAGTGATAAGAATCCTCAACCTCCATGTCTTCAAAGTAAAGTTCCTCATGCAATCTAGAGCTCCAACCATTATTTGAGAATTTGATTCTAGGATTATCCTCCTATAACCTTGTTTTACTACCCAAATAGAAGTAGATTTTATAGCTAAGGCTTTTGCTTCATTGTTTGTGGCTTTTCCCAAGCCTTGTAGTTCCCAATAGAGCACCATTCCAACATGATTTTGGCAAACCATTCCAATTCTAGCTCTACCCGGATTGCCTTTTGCAGCTCCATCACTATTATTTTTATTCCAACCTTCTGGGGGTGGTTTCTAACTAGCTCTATCCTCCCCCTCTTGCACTTCAACTTCCTTCTCCATTTCCCCTATAACAATCTGAGTTTTCTCTCTAGCATACACTGCCACAGTTTCTATGACTTTGCTCTAAATGACTTGCCAAACTCCATCTAATGAAGAAAAGGTTTCTCTAAAAATTTTACCATTTCTCTCCAACCATACTTGCCACCAAATGAAGTTTAATCCAAGCTCCCAAAAAATACAAAGAGATTTAGATTTAAATCTACATCTCTTCTATATTTTCCAAATATTAATCAAATTCAAATCACCATTAACTTGAATTTTATAATATAAAAACCATCTCTCCCATATCTAACGTGTGAACGGGCACTCAAACATCAAGTGATTAGTTGTTTCCTTACTCTTGTAGCATAAAACACATTGATATGGACCAATTATTCCCCTACATTTGAGATTATCAAAAGTAAGAATTCCATTATGCATGAACTGCCAGGAAAAAAATTTTACTTTTGGCCAACCCTTGGACTACCAAATATTTCTCCAATCCTCAACCTAATATACATGAGGAGGAAGCTCTCGAAGGATCTTATCATATCCATACTTCACTGTGTAGACACCAAGGCTTCCATAGCCCCAAGCTAATTCATCCTCCTCATATATACCTATGAGAAATATCTCTACCAATATTTTAGTCATGATGGGTGTAAAATTCGGAGGGATTGGAATTGGCCACTCATCCAACTTATTAAACTGCTTAAACTTATAATCCCCCAACTGACTAGTGTTGAAATAAATTTCAATTTGGACCCAACCCCTTGTTTCCATGGCTATTTTTATTGGTTGCAGTTCAGAAAATTCAACAATGATAGGTGGGTATTGACCCTATGAATATGTCTAGAATCGTGCCTTCTCCCCTCTGCCAACTTTCCAAAATAATACTTCTTTTACTACCTGAGAACTTAAATTAAGAGCCTACCACACTAAGGATCCATTACCATCCAAAGGGAAATGACCCACCTCATTTGGGTTTACCTATACCAAATATTTACTAGTTAATATTCTACTAAATAAAGAAGTTGGTTGGGAAATCCACCTCTAGTAAAGCTTTCCAGCCAAAGATTTATTATTTAACTTTGATATTCTCAGTCCCAAACCTCCTTTTACCTTGGGTTGGCTTAATTTCTCCCAACCTACTAAGGCCCATTTCCTCTCTCCTTTTACTCCTTCCCATAAAAAATTTCTAGCCATCTTGTCCAACTATTTCCATATGGTATGTGGGGCAACAAGGATATAAAATTTATAAATTGGCATGGCCTGAATGGTTGACTCTAAAAAAGTTAATCTACCCCCATAACTTAACCATTTGTGAGACCAATTATTAATTATTTCCTTGATATAGTCCAAAAGATTCCTCTATATATATATCTTTAGTTTTTTAAAATGCAAAGGGACCCCCAAGTATACCACTGGGAGAGAAGTCCTTGTGAATTCCAAGATCTCTAAAATTCTATCCTGAAGCCTTTGATCAAGATTGAAAAGATAACTTTGGATTTTTTTATCATTGATGACTTGGTTTTTAGCCCTAAGGTAGACATTAAGTGTATCTCTAATCATTCTTGCTTCCCTAAATCTGGCCACTTCCACCAATCCTGTGTCATCCACAAACTGTAGGTAAGTCAAAACTTCCTCACCCACCTTGATACCTATTAGCAAACCTTATTGTCTTCTCCTCAATATGACTCTACCTAGGACTTCAACCAATATGAGAAAAATATAGGGGAAACAAGGATCTCCTTGATGAAGGCCTTGAGTAGCTCTAAATGGTTGCGAGGGAAGACCCTTGATTAACATTAAGTATGTTAGAGTAGAAATACAACTCATGACCCATTCTATCCAATCTTGAGAGAAACCAAAGGTTGCCATCATCTTTGAAAAGAAGCTCCACTCCACCCTATCATAAGCCTTTGACATATCCAATTTTATGAACATTCCTCTATTACCAGATGTTTGCATTGAATGGATTGCCTCCTGAGCTAGAAACACATCATCTAAGATCTGCCTACCCTCTATAAAACCCCCTTACTCTAAGGAGATAATGCTATGTAGAAGACATTTTAGTTGCTCAGCCATTACCTTTATGATTATTTTATATATGAAATTGCATAAGGCAATAGGTCTATAATATGAAATATGCACCCCTCCTCCCCTTTTATAATTATTGCAACGAAAGTATGATTTAATTATTTAAGCATTCTTTTACTACCTTTGGACTCCTCTATAATAGCCATTACATCCTCCTCCAATTTGTCCTAGAAGACCTAAAAAAACTTAATTGGAAAGCCATATGGACCTGATGTTTTTCTGGTGCTCATTCCAAAGACTATATTCTTCTATTTCTCTTTATCAATGGGTTTAAGTAGGGCCTAATTTCTTCTTCAGAGATAACAGAGGGTATGCCAACAATAACTCCTTTTTGAGCCTCTTCATATTGCACCATAATTTCCTTAAATAGTTTAGAAAAATAATCCATTGAATGGAAATGCATACCTGGAATTGTATCAAAGGAGTATCCATTATTATCTTGAAGAGCTTCCATGTTGTTCGTCTGTCTCCTAGAACAGGTAGCACGATGGAAAAATTTGGTATTTTTATCACCTTCTAATAACCACATGGTTCTTGCTCTCTGTTTCTAGTAGGTATCCTCTTGGTTATCAATATCCTCAATCACTTTATGCAATGCATCATCCTCTTCTTTGAGTTGCTTTGTAATTGTTCCTTCCCTAAAGTATTTTTGAACCTCATCCCATCTGGCCACCAATGGAGCTCTTTGGACCTGGAAGTCTGTCTTGTTAGCTCGCCTCCATTATTTTAGTTGATCTTTGACATAATGAAGCTATTTTTGGAATATAAACATTGTTGTCCCATATGTTGGGTGACCTTCTTCCCACCATTGTGGAATTTTATTTTGAAGTTCCTCTTTTTGTAACCAAAAGTTTTCAAATTTAAATGGTTTGTGATGCTGCACTGTCTTGATCCCCCCTTCAAAAAAAATGGGAAAGTGACCTGAAAGTAGACCCTCCAAAATCTAAAATTTTATATTTCATTTTAAAAATGCCTCCTTTGAAACCAAAAATGGTCTAACTTCACCTTCCTGCTATGTGGCTCCCTCCCCTTATTACTCCAAGTATAGTTGGTTCCAGGGCATTTAATATCCACCAAGTGTAATGTTTGGACTTGGGTAATCATAAGTCGATCCCCTGGGTCCAAAATTGGGGTTCCCCCTACTTGATATCTAGATGATAATTTAGCATTACAATCCCCAACAATAATCCAGTATAACTCTTCCCTTGAGACTCTCATTTTATTCACAACTTTTCATTGATACATTTTACCATATAGGTTTTGAGTCCCATAAACATTTGTGATTAAAACATGTTCAGATGTGCTATTGTTCCTAAAATGTGATGTGAGAATACCCCTCCAAGCTATATGTTCTATTGAAGTCCATTCAAGAAATTTCCAAAAAGTAACTATCCCCCTTGAGGTCCCTTGGAAAACCACTTCCATATGACCAACACCCATCCAAAGTCTATTTATTGTTTTACACATAAGATCCAATGATATTTTTGTCTCCTGTATAAGCAAAAAATATGTTTTACATTTTTCTAAGAGTATTCGAATAGTAGATTGATGGGTTCTACTATTTAAACCCCTAAAATTCCATGATTGTATAATCATTGGTTACCTTAAGAGTAGTAAAAATCTATTGGTCTCATTGATCCTCCAGTGATAAATTTATCTCCTTTGTCTGCTATCAATTTCTTATTTTATTTTCTACCCACTCCTTGAGAGTTGCTATTTTTTGATCTCTTTTCCACCTGAGTTATCCCTAGAGTTGGCCTTTATCTATTATTTTTTGCTATGCCCATGATGCCATCCTTAATTATCGATTGCTCTTGGTTATGTACTATAAATGCCCCTGCACTATATGATTGCGGTAACTCACTGCACTCAATTACCTACTCTATTATGGGAGGAGATGAAAGAGGGGCTTGAACATGGCTGTTATTATTTTTATTATTCCCATCCACTCTTTCCATGAATTGTTCTTATTCTTGGTCCATTAGTGTCTTAAAGATCTCACACCTATTGTAGGGCTTGAGTTGGGTTTGCTATTTACCATATTTATTCTTTTGCCTTCTCCTTTTTTTGGGCTGTTCAAAACTATCTCTCTGTGCTTATTTGCCCTGAGAAATATTGGTTGTTTATTTATTGATTTTTGACTTACCCTCCTTAGGAAGATTTGAGATTCACAAAGGAGCCTCCATTTTTATGTTAACATTATTTGAATAATATCAAGCCAAATACCCATATTTATGGTAAAATTTGCATCTGAAGGGCAATGCCTCATAATCCAGTTGTTGAATCCAAGATAGTCCTGCAAGTTCGAGTTCTACCTCTACTGGAAAATGCTGTCTAAGATCCATTTCCACACATAATATTGCATAAACAACTGTGTTTCCTTCCATTGTGTCTTTGGAAACACCCAAATTTATTCCAAGGAAATTTCCAATAGCTTCCAATACTTGCTCACTCCAAAACTCCATTGGAAGTGCATACAAACAGATCCAAACCGGGATAGCAGTGGGTTCCATTCGAGGATAAAATCCCACTCTCCAGGGTTGAACAAATAATATTGTTAGACCATGATTCCTCTTTTCTAATTTGAAAACATTATTTCTATCGGTAAGTGAAGAAAAATTAACAATAAAATATCCATTGCTAATAAACCACAAAGAATACTCACCAAGAGGCTCCCAGTTTTTCCAAACCTAGGAATGTAAAAAATAAATTTAGGGTAGGGCGAATACCCATGAGTTTATAGATCAAATCATGATTGGTTCTATATGAAAATATTTCTTCGACCATCAATGATAATCTTTGGCCTTGATTCTGACTATGGCAAGCATCCATTAACTTGTTGAGATGTTGATCTATTTCCAACAATCGTAAAGAGTATTTTTAATACTAATTTTGTGCTTCTTAAATCTCTAATGGAGATTTATCCTTTAAATATATATAAAATAACTATGTCTCTCTAAAAGAGGATCCAAAGGTATCCCCATTGGGCCCTCCTAGGGCAACAATATTGTCTTCAAATCCACAGTAACCGGAAATCTATTTGGCTACCCAATTAATGCCCTAGTTTTCTATTCTAGAGCTCTTCGTGTTGAAGATAATTGTGATAATATCATTTTTGGGTATTTATTTGGTTATAGTGGTAGAGATTAGAGTGGTGATGAAGTTTTATGTTTGAATATTGTTGGAAAAGTCCATAGTAATGATGAAGAGATATGGTCTTTTAATAAGGGTCATAGTAATAAAGAAGAATTTGGATGTTTTAAAAGGTATACCAAATGAATTGACTAAAAATTAATGAGAAAAATGGGATACAATGGTGTAGGATTAGGAAGAAATGGGTAAGGTGTGAAAATAGCCATAATGCTAGATTAAAGGCTAAAGAGTGAAGGCCTTGGATATATAGACCAATCAGATAACAATGACACTAAAATTGTGATAGGTGGCGATTAAAAAATTTGTAAAAAGAAAAATATGTGCAAAGAATGAATCTCCTAGGATGGGTTGTTGCAACTGGTGTGGAAGATCCGGGTATGTGACAACTAGATGTTGGAACTTACATACTTGTGAGATGTGTGGAGATAATAATCACTCCAAAATAAAATGTTGGTACAAAGAGAAAGTGACCAACGAAATACATATGAATTATGGATGGATGAAAATATTAGAATGGGATAAACCAAAATATGTTGAATGGTTTTTATAGAGGGATATCAAGTTTATTTGAATTAGAAGAATGTATGTTTTTCCATAGAAAAATGTCTTCGAAAACTTAATTTTATATCAGAAGATGACCCAAAGGCAAGGAATTTGTATTGATCCAAAGGTAATGATGATCCAAAGACAACCCAAAGGCAAGGACCCATAAACAACCCAGAGGTAGACACAGTGACTAACCAAAGAAGCAGACCTAGTAGAGATTATTTAGAGCTAGATCCAGTAGAGCCAAAGCATAATTCTAGTACACCACTCATAAAATCATGGGGGGTAATGATCTTTATACCAAATAATTTAATAAAAATGGTGCTAGACTTTATTATATTATTGGATGTAATGTAATTATTACATTATGTAATAATTAGGGGATGATTGATGATGTAACCTCATATGAGATTGGATAGTCATATTTCTAGTGAAAATTTTGAGAAGATGAAAATACGTAGTTGAAAGTGCAACACCAAAGAGTCTCTTCAATCAAAGATATATCGATGTATTAAATTGTATGTTGTATGCAAGCAAAGGATGATGGAGTATGGTGAAATATTAATAGAAATACATGAGAATATGAAATATTGTAGTGTTGAAATATTGTCTAAGCATATTTTTGTTTAAAATATTTTGCTTGTTTTCCCTTAATTCCAACATTTACAACATACATTAGAAACTTTGACTTGCCCATCACCCAAATAGACTTTAAACAAACTTGTTTATAAGAAGAGCCATTATAAATTTTCAAGATTACTTAGACAAAGAATAGAATAAAGGAGATCATGAAGGATTATTTCTTCATGAATAAGATTAATAAATAGATCAAAGAAAGAAGGATTGACAAGAGAAAATTTTAAATCCTTTTTCTATATGCCTCCAAAAGATTCATTAACTACTACAAATGTCACAAATCCAACTGTATCTCCCATAAATATAGACCAAAGGTTGTAATTGCATAACATATTGTAAATTTATCATTTTTAAATAAGGAAATAATATTTGAGGACTATCACACATAATTTGGCCCCTAATACTATAATAGATCCTTAAACTGAAGTCATCAATATGAGAGCTCAAAAAATCGTATGGCCGCCTGAACATTTCATATGTAAAAGTTATGGCCGCCTGAAAATTTTACCTAATAGTACTCAAAAATTGAAAAATTAATCTTATAAACCTTAGAAATACTATATCTAGTTTTAGGTTACCACTTGGCATCTACTGTTTTGCTAGTGTCTACCACTTAATATGCACCACTAGGTTGCCATTGCATTATTAGTTTGAAATACCCACTGGTTAACGATATATAAGTAGGTGAAAAAGTAGTTTGTTGGCATGTAGAGGTGCCACATTGGCCAAAACACCCATGTCATTCATCAAACAATGTAAAAATGCTTGAGGTGAATCAAACTTGAGTCTATTGGATCCTAAAGTCATTGTGTTAACTAGACCTTCAATGCTTGCATTGAGGCTCAATGTGCACATATCATTAGAATAATTAATGGACCCCTCAACCTATAGGTAAAATAGAAGGGGGTTTCAAACACCTGATATAATGATCCTAACACCCTCTAATTGACCACCATGGAAATAATTGGAAATCAATTGAAATCAAAGTCACCTCAAAGACAACCACTCACCCTAAATATCAATAACTATACCTTACAAAATTGAAGGGAACAATTTTTGAAACCATGAATTCCTTCCCACAACACACAAAATAGGGATCCCTTGAATAGATTATCAATGCACTATAATATCTAAAAAATTCCAAAGCACCAAATTCAACTTTCTTCGTTGAAGACAAAAGGCAATTTTTTTTTCTAGTTTGAACTAGTGGCCATCATCCTCCAAGCACCTTAAGAACAACTGCTTAGCCACCCTAAAAACCATGTTAGAAAGGACATTGTATGTGCCTTCTCCATAAAGAAATCTATCATGCTAGATAACACAGAAGGGTAGAAAAATATTATGCACAAATTGAAATTGCATGAATTTAAATTTGAACCATCTATGCATAAATTTAAATTAAAAAATCTTCCATACACATGGAACTAGATTATGTAGATATGAAATAAGATCCCTCTTGATGACAATGAAAATATCAAATTTTACATATTTGAAGTACATTAATTCTCAATAATAATTAAAAATATAATGAGAAGGCATGCATTCTTTAGAATGGATGGAAAAGTGAATGAAGAGCCATGGAAGGTATCCTATCTATTAATGACAAATACATTTATGAGGCTTTAAAGAGTAAATAGCCCTAAATATTGGATGAAGGGTTAAAGGTTTTGAATTAAAATTTCACATGAACAAGCAATGTTGCTCCATACCCACTTCGATACCATGCTAGATTTTACACCTATTTCTAATAACAAATAGAAGCAACCCATTCAATCAAATTGTATATAGAAGGTATAAAAATATAAATTAGAGATATAGATGATGGGTGCACTTGAGCAGAAAAATAATCACTATATTATTAGTAGATAAGACTCACAACCCCCAAGGAAGCCATTATTGTTCACTATAATTTGAAGCCTTTAATATGTGTGAATCTGTTGAGGTATTTAAGGTTGGAAGTTAATTGGGAACTCCCTCTAGATGGGTGGATCAAATTGAATGTGGATGGTGCTACAAAGGGGAACCCAGTGCATGCTAGTGTGGGTGGTGTTTTTAGGGATTCTAGGGGGATGGTTGTGCAAGCCTTTGCCAAACCTCTATCCATCTAGTCCAACTATTTTGTTGAGGCTAGGGCCTTTTTCACAAGGGCTAAGTTAATTAAAGAAGGGTATTATAGAAATATTATTATGGAAGGATAATCCCTAAACCTTATAAATATTTTGAAATGAAGACAAGAAGTTTATTGGAGCATTGTAGATATGGTTGTGGGGATGAAAGAGATCATATAGTCTTATCACAACCTTTAGTTGAAGCATGTTTATCGAGAGGGGAATGGAGCTACATATATGATGGTAAACACGGGTGTGGAGGCTCAAGATATTATTATATGAGAAGATAATTTACCACTTCAAATGATGAAATTTATGGCTAATGTGAATACAAAGCAAACTAATGATGTTTACTTTCCAATTGGAAGAAGCTAAATTTTGGGGATCAGCTCTTGGGGTAGACTATTATGGGTGACCTAGTCTATATGTGGTAGACTATTATGTATGTAAAGTCAAATGTTGTTTGGTTATTCTTGTTATTGGTGGTGTAGTTTGTATGTTTCTTTATCAAGTGCTTTAGGTTGGTTCTTTATGATTGTTAATAGTTCAGATGGACTTGGCACCCTATTTTCTTCATCTTTTATGATCTACTTGTAAGGAAGTTTATGTAAAAGAGATGAGGCCCTTTCAATACCCTTATTAACCTATTAATAAATAAAAATAATCACAACCTCCAATGCAATGGAGTGGTGGGAGTAGGATAGGGAGCTAAAAGACACTTGAATCATCTAGATGACTTAATCAAAAATAAAAAAATGACATACCATAGTAGCCAAAGAAACTATAGGTTAGACTAAAATTTTTATAGATCCCATAGAATTATTTTAAGGATCTCTATTTAGGTTTAGGAATATCCTTAAATTTATACCTAAAGGTGCTATCCCTCCTACAACCAACAATCATTTCATAGTTAGAGAGTTGGGAGGATCCATTGCAGGAAATTCACCTCCTAAAGTCACTCAACAACATTTTGAAGCAAATCTATTGAACATATCTTAGATGTCTTGTGCTACATAAATTGTAGCAGATATGGTAAAAGAAATGTAAACTATAATATCCTTCAAGTTCCAAATCCAGGATTCTCAAGAGGATGCTAGGATGATGAACATTCCACCATTTATGCTTCTTAATTTTCATAGGCTAATTGCAGAATACCTAGATGTCTTTCTCTTTGTATTTGACATATTGTACAAGAGCTATGATTACAAGATAAATGCATAGAAGCTAAAATTATTTCCAACCACCCTCGAGGATGTGAATTTATGCTATTGTTTAGATTTTTATAGCCAAAATGCATCTTTAGCCATGCTGACACCTTAGTAGAAGATAAAACACAAAAGGATAAATCACATATATGTAATTTTTAATTAAATGCACTTTATAACTCAGGGAAGGTGAGTAACCACATTTTCATACGAGTGACTTTCTAATTCATGGAAGATGCACCACCACATTTCCATTTGGCTGACCTTCCATATTCAATACAATGGATTTTCAACACACCAAAAATATTGTATAAAGAGAGATGCATCATTTATTGTAAAGACATGAGTAATGGATGCAATGTTATAACCTCATATATATTCTTAGAGATTTATTGCATTATACTCTATTTTTTGAGCAATAAAATTAATATACTACTTTTTTTTATATATTTTTATGTTTTGGTTTGTTATACTCTGTTGTTTCTAAATTACACTCTTTCTTGATATTTCTTAACTCAAAATTTTGATTTTTGGATCAATGGTATTAAAGTGGTCTATATTTTGAGTGTATATTTATAAACACAAGATTAGAATATCAAAATTTTGGTATCAAATACAAGATCCCTTCGATTACCTCCCTTGGAATTCTAAATGATCTCATGTGAGAACTAGAATGGATAGTCAATCATTTCATGGATATGTTGAATGATATCAATTGAGGACTAGAATGAATAACATTGAGATAGTCAATACTTTTAAAATATGTGGAACGAAGCCCTCATGAAATAGAGGAATGAGATGATAGATCCATTTGCTTAAATTATTCAAAAAATCCCTATAGCAAAAATTTCAACCTTCCCTACATAACCTCTCACTAACCTAACACCATTAAGTGCTTCTACACCTTTTAAGATGTAGGTGAATTTTTATATTCCTACTTTTGAAGAAAAAAAGTATGCTAATGCCCTAGAAAATTGGTTGGATAAATTATCTTCATACTCTTCTGTAAATAAATTCATATATAGTGAGAAAATTGCTTTTGCACTCTTGAAAGTTGTATTACCTATTTGAAATTAGTAGGAAACATATTGTAATAGGATCATAGAGGATAATGAAGATGTACTATTCACATGAGATAATTTTGTGGAGGCCATTAAGGAAGAATAATATCCCCGAGGAGACTGTGAAGACTAATACGTGTGATGGTAACAATTGCATCAAGGTAAAGACTAATTTGTTCAAGATTAAATTGATGCCTTCCACTCCATGGTAGAAAAAATAGGTATTCAAGATACCAAAAGCATCAAATCCCAAAGGTATACAAAATTACTGTCAAATTGGAGTAGAAGCACAAAAATAAAAAAATAGCAAAGGAGAAGGACAAAATAACAAAAACCAAAATACTAAGTATAAACCAAATAAATCCAAGAGTGACTCTCCAAAGAATCAAGACAAAGGGGTCAGCCCAAAAATCATAATTGGAAGCAAAAAAATGCTCCCATTAAAAGAATCCTTTGAAGGCCAAGATTGGAAAATGATGCAATTATCATAAGAGCAACCAAAATTTGGAGTGGCAAGTAATTTAGTTATTATTTTTTAAGTCACAACCATCTACATCCACTACACCACCTCCACATTTATAATATGAGGATAAAGGGAAGCAAATTGTGAAATTTGAACTAAATGTGATCATTGCCACCATACATGTTACATTAGAGGAGTAATAAGAAGAGTTACAAGAGGAGGAATGCCTATTTCACTCACAAATTTGGGTCAAGGGGAAGTAATTACATATAATTTCTATGTAGATGATGGAGGATTTGAATCTACTTGCCACACTATATCCAAAACCATATAATGGTGGATGGTTACAATAGGGGAGACACATTTGTGTCACTAACTAGTGTCTCCTCTCTTATACCATCAACCCCTTCAAAGATGAAATTTTGTATGTTGTGCCCTTGGATTTTTGTGACGTGATTTTGGGCCAACCATTTATGTGGAAGATACATGGTGTTTATGAGTCTAGACCTCTAAGTATAATCATCACTTTTGGAGGTTAGTTATTTAGGATACTAGAAGTATCTTATCCTACCTATGTTTCCTTATTCAATGCTAAACAATGCAGAAAGATGATAGCCAAAGTAAGAAAAAATATTATGTTGATGATCAAGCTGCAAAGCAAGAGGACTATTGCTACATCAATTGTAGGCCTTGTACAACAAAAATAGATGTACTAAATTATAGTAGGATATGATGACTTCTTCAAGTCACTAACTAGGGTTCTACTTCATTGTGAGGTAAAACATACCATTGATTTATTTCCTGCTTTTCTTTTGTCTAGTGTGCTTGTTTATCATAAATTAATCCTTAAAAATTATTAAATCATGAGGTAGGTCCAAGAACTAATTCAAAAGAGGTACATCATACCAAGTGCTTCACCTTGTGGAAGTCCAATTATCTTAGCTTGTCTTAGCTACAAATAAACATGGAACATGAATATTCTATATTGACTACAAAGCTTTGAATACAATAATCATGAAGAACTATCCACTCCCTTAGATAGATGACTTGTTGGACTAGATCTATAGTGCACAGTTCTTCACAGAAATTGATCTCAAATTTTGCTATCATCAAATACCCATAAAGCCCATTGATGTATGAAAAATGCATTAAAATACAAGGAGGGTTTATTTAAGTGGTTGGTTATACATTTTGGCTTGACCAATCTACCTCCTACATTCATGAGGATGATAGATGTCATCTTGTATCCCTACATAGACTTATTTGTGGTAGTCTAGTTAGATGATGTTTTTATCTATATTAAGACATGGGAGGAACATCTACAACATGTTCAGTAGGTACATTATGTTCTTTGTAGACACAAGCTATGTGCTAATTTGGATAAGTGTTCATTTGGTATGACAAATGTTTAGTACCTTGGTATATTGTTGACAAAGAAGAATCCCATGTTGATCCTGAGAAGATTTAGGTAATTAGAGATTGGCCTACTCGAAGACTTTAATATATTTTCATAGCTATTTGGGTCTTTCCAATTCCTATCAAATATTTATATTGAGCTTCTCACACATTTATTGGACACTACACCAAGTGACCAAAGAAGGTTCCAAATACAAGTTCCATTGGGGAGATATAGAACAAAGGGAATTTGAGAGGTTAAAGGACCAATTGTGTTTAGCTCCTAAACTTTTTATATCTAATTTTCCTTAACATTTTGAGGTAATGAATGATTCATAAGAGTATGCATTGGGATATAAACTCATATAACATTGACATCCAATTGCCTATCATAGTGAAACATTCAATGAAGTGGTTCAATAATACCCCACATATGAAAAACAACTCTATGTCATTGTCCAAGCATGTAAACAATGAAAACACTATATATTGGAAAATAAAACCATCATACATATAGATCATAGACCTCTAGATTTTATTCACATGCAAAGTAAGCTAAGGAATAAAGAACATTAAAAATGGTCCACATATCTATAGTAGTTTTATTTGATCATCAAGAATAAGAAAGGGAGTGCCAATTTAGTAGTAGATTATTTGAGCCGACCTCCAATAATAACACTCACCACCATTTTTTTATTCTTGTGGGCATGATACTTTCAATTGATCCATCTTGTATGAAGTAGATTCTAATTTTCCATATGCATACCAAGCTCTTCATGTGGGGTATATTTGTGTACTTGCTTGTATTAGGAAGTGCACTTTAGAAAAGTATCTTGTCACTTTGGGATTGCGATACTACATAAATATTTAATATCCATAACAATACTTCAATATTGAATTATTATTAACAACATATAAAAAATAATAATTTAGATTCAAATGCCATGAACAATATGCAAATATGCTTCCTCCTTCAAAAAGCTTTGTCCTCAAAGCTAGAAAAGACTAGAAAATATTCTTAGGCTCCCATCAAGGTTATGCATAGCGGCGAAACTTCGCCATTTGGGTGAAAAGTACAATTTTTGAAAATTCAAATTTGCGAAATTTGGGGGACCCGGACGTCGGCCATTTAGCCAAAAATTTTCAAAAAAATAAATTTTAGGAGTCGGTTCACCGTGCTTTGATAAGAGTATCATGGTTATTTTTAAAAATTTGCAAGCCATCCCGCCTAAATAGAGTACCCTTTTCGCCCTAAAATTTTAAAATTTCTAAATTATCCTACCCAACTCGCCAAGTATACCTCTATATATAATTAACACCCAGGGATATATTTTCATTTTCAGAACGTGTTCTACATCCGACGAATATTCTGACACAATTTTGCACAAGACCGAAACCTTTTTTGAGATCGACCGCCACCAGTTCTACATTCGAACGGAACCTCTTCTACAACCATCCAGAACCTATTCTGCAACCATCCGGAACCTATTCTACAGGAACCTCTTCTACAACTGGGCGGAACCACTTCTATGGCCGAGCCTATTATGCAACCATCCTGAACCACTTCTGTAGCCGAAACCTCTTGTGCAACCGAACAGAACAACTTTTGCAGCCGAAACCTATTCTGCAACCATCTAAAACCTCTTCTATGGAAGGAACATCTTCTGCAACTGGACGGTACCATTTCTATAGCCGGATCCTATTCTACAACCATCCTGAACCAGTTCTACAATGGAACCTATTGTGCAACCGAACGGAACCACTTTCGTAGCCGAACCCTGTTCTGCAACCGTCCTGAACCAATTCTATAGCCGAAACCTATTGTGCAACCAAACGGAACCACTTTCATAGCCGGACCCTATTCTACAATCGAACGGATCCATTTTGCAAATGGAACATGTTCTACATTCGATCGGAACCATTTCTACAACCAGAACATTTTTGATCGGATCTTGTTCCGCACCGGACCTCTTTCTACACCAGGTTCTCTATCACTGCTCTGCTTGCCATGTTTTTCTCTATTTTGCCATGTTCTGCATGTTATCCCCTCTTTTCTCTTTCTGTTAAATCTTATATCCGAGCCCTCTTCTGCATCCGGATGGTCATTGCTTTGTTCCCATGTTTTCTCTGTTTTGCCCTGTTCTGAATGTTTTAAAACTCTTTGATTCTTAGTTTCAATTCAGATTTTTTTTTCCTTGCTAAGATTATACATGAGTAAATGCTTTGGTTCTCTAAAGACATATTGATGCTCTGTTTCTCCGAACACATTTTGATTCTCTGTTTCTAGACCATTTTGTGCTATAACATGATATTTTTTGACATACGTATCACCAATTATTTTGTGCTTAAAGAATATTTTTCTTAAATTGATTTCAATTTGAATGTTAATTATCTTTGTGCTCTTTTCAGTTAAAGTGCTTTCACCAGAAAATGAACCAATGGCATAAACTGATAAAATCACAATAAAGAATGGCAGGAAACAAGTATGTATAATCTACCACCCAAACAATTGTTTATTCTATTTACAATATTATCTTAAGGCCTCTAGAAAGTACACCCTCTTCAACATTTTATTACTCTTCTGAATTGAAAATATTTTTCGTAACAAGTAAAATGTTACCCAGTGATGGAAAGAAGGGCACCAAATCTTCTGCTGAAAAGAGTATCCTCAAATATTTTAGCCAAAATTCGAAATGCAATGAGCCAACCACATCCATACAAATTCAAGGTACAAATGATTTTTGACTTCCCAGTATGTGCTTGATTGACGATTTGAAATTTTTTTTGTAAATTTTTTTATGCAAGAATGATAAAAAATATTATGGTATGCTACTATGCAGAATACCCTGTCGATCCTGATATGCCTCCACTTGAAGATATTCCCCAAGAAGAGATGCCTTTTAATGAAAATCCCCTTGAAAATGACATCCAACAAACACTTGAAGACAACACTCAAAATGAAATCACAATTGAAAATGAAAGTGATAAATCAAAATCATTACGAGCTTCATTTGAATCTTCAAGCAAAAATTCCAAAAAAAGAAAAGCATCTAACTGGATACTTGGAAGGGGATTTAGGAATGAATGGGCAGAAATATTTCCATGGCTTGAGCCTGTCATGATTGAGGATAACCAAATCGATGAAAAAGAATGTAGATGCAAAATTTGCAGTTGGAGACTTGGTAAGGATCATAGGCTTCAAAACAAGATTGATACAATTGAAAAACATGCTGGCAAAGCTTATGTAAAAGTTATAAAAAGTAATGGTGAAGTGAGTAAAGAAGTTAAGTGGAAGGATGCATCAGAATGTCTGCATTTAAGATATGCTATAGAATATGACAATCACTTAAAGCAACAACAATCTCTTGTTGAGAAAGGAGGAACAATTGCAGCCCAATTTCATAAAATACAAAAGACTATTTTAGCTTCAAAAAGTATGCAGTTTGTCGTTGTTTACAATATTCTCAAGAAAGGTAGACCAATATCCGATTTTATTGATTATAAGCAGCTATTACACCTATTTAATGTGCAAAACCTTCCTAGTTCTCATTGGTCAGACCGAAGTGGTTGGGAAATGGTAAAATGTTTATCTTTGGTTGAGAAAGAAGACCTAAGGGAGCAAGTAAAACTTGCCAGATTCATTTCACTTTCTATTGATGAGGTAACAACTATGGACAACACATCTTGGATTTGCATGCATGTGTACACATTTCAAAATCATATTAGAAGGCCTATTTTTTTGGGAATACATAAGATGTTGGAAAGTTCAAATGCAGAAAATATTTATAATGTTGTTGTCAATAGTTTAAAGAATATTGCGGGAATGAATGATATAGACATAGCAACAAAGTTAATTTGCGTTGGAGCTGATGGAGCTGCTATTATGCAAGGTCACAGGTCTGGTCTTTGTGTTCGACTCCAAACCATAGTTGCCCCATATATGATTCCCATTCATTGTATGGCTCATAGAGTTAATCTTGCATATAAAATTGTGAGCACATTTTCAAATGTTTCTAAAGTGGAAAACCTTATTCGAGAAATTCATTCTTATTTCTCATTAAGTCCAAAAAGGTTTGCAGAGTTTCAACAGTTTGCACTAGGAGTTACAGAAGGGAAAAAATTGTTAAAAGATGTGGATACAAGATGGATTTCACTGTATCAACCTGCTCAGAGAGTTTTTGTAGAATATCAATCATTGACGGGGTTTATGCATGCAAATCACAGGATAGTTGATAAGGCAAAAGATATGTTGTTCCGTTTGATTGACTTGGAAACACTTTTGACCTTATGTGGTATTCTTCCAATGTTAAAAGAAATGAATAGATTAATTAATCTTGCACAAGAGAGATCCATCTATATCGTTGATTTTATGAGGATGAGAAAACATATATGCATGCTTATAGATACATTATATGTGTCTAATGCAGATTTTATAGAACCTTTGTTTGAAAGTTGGAATACATTGATAAATGTGAACA
Source organism: Wollemia nobilis (assembly GCA_028583015.1). Lineage (NCBI taxonomy): Eukaryota > Viridiplantae > Streptophyta > Pinopsida > Araucariales > Araucariaceae > Wollemia > Wollemia nobilis. The sequence continues at coordinate 402,012 of JAQPPZ010002189.1, read as the reverse complement.
ATCCAAAAAGCTTCTTGAAGTTTGACATCCATGATCATATTTGTATTAATGTTCATGAAAATATGGTACCTGTTTATTGTTTTGAAAGGCAATCAAGTATAGTTGTGGAAGATTTTGAAGAAGTTCCTGTAACACATAGTAGATTTCATGTTATTATACAGAAAACAAAGTGTAATTTGTCAAAAATAGCAAAATATTTGACAAGTGAGATAAGAGAATGGTTTCAGAGAGATGAGTTGCTCGAGGCCATGGGTGTGGTTAATCCCATGTTTTGGGGACCTTGTACTGAATACAATTCTACAAATGAGTTGTTTATTAAATATATGGGTAACCTCATTGACCATTTCAATAAGAGTGTGGAATTCAATGGTGTTGAAATAAAAGGTTTACTCAATAATGATATTTTGAAAGAACAATCATCGCATTTTGGAAGAACAATGGTTGTGCAAACATCACTTATGATAAGTGTCCATGAGATTGGTTCCACTACATGTTTGTGGTAAAAATTGTATCCAAGCACAATCTTACAAGATACAATAAGTGAATACTTTCGTTTATATGAATTATGTGAAACAATGATTTTGGGGTCAGTCGAAGATGAAAGAGTTTTCAGTGCACTTTCTTTTGTTAAATCTAAACTTCGCAATAGACTCAAAAATTAGAAATTTAGAAAATTGTTTAAGAATTTATGTGTCTTCATATCAATTGGATACATTTTCGTATGATAGAGCTTTGGCACACTGGGAGTTCCCTGGCAGATAGAAGAGGAACTTCGAATACGATCGATAACTATGATGATGATGCTTTCAGTGATCAGATGGTGGAGACACAGATTTTTGCTATGCTTCATAATGATTCTGGACAAGCTGAAATGTTTTAGCTTCCATAATGATAATTTTCCATGATTTCATTGACATTGATAAACACAGTAAAGTTTTGATTTCACAAACTTGATAGAAGATTTCACAATATTGTTCAAGATTTATAAGATTTTACAGAATTGTTGTTTTATATCACATTAGTGTTTCAAAAATTACATGTCTTATATCTTTTTGCAGTTTTTACAATTGTATGTTTATGTCATGATGTCTCAACTCTCTTCATTGATAAATATTTATGTTTCATGTTTTAAATTTTATTATTGGTATCTTAATGTTGATCTGTAATGTTATCTATAATGCTTTTGTTCTTGAGATGACCATAGTGAACAATATTAGCCAGAAATAAACTAAAACTGCAACACATATTTATAAAGGTAAGCAAACTATGAATGATGAAAAACACAAAATGAGATAATGATAATTTTCCATGATTTCATTGACATTGATAAACACAATAATGTTTTGATTTCACAAGCTTCATAGAATATTTCACAATATTGTTCATGATTTATAAGATTTTATAGAATTGTTGTTTTATATCACATTAGTGTTTCAAAAATTACATGTCTTATATCTTTTTGCAGTTTTTACAATTGTATGTTTATGTCATGATGTCTCAACTCTCTTCATTGATAAATCTCTATGTTTCATGTTTTAAATTTTATTATTGATATATTAATGTTGATCTGTAAGGTTATCTATAATGCTTTTGTTGTTGAGATGACCATAGTGAACAATATTAGCAAGAAATAAACTAAAATTGCAACACATATTTATAAATGCAAGCAAACAATGAATGATGGAAAACCCAAAATGAGATAATGTCATTATCATTAGTTCAAAAAGAAACATATTACATTGTACAAAATTGTTGACTAAAGTCAACTTGATAGCATATTACATTTTCAAATTTTCAAACATTTGATTGGTGCTTGGTTGCTTCACTATCTGTTGGAGTTGTCATTTCTTTTCCTTTGTCGGCATCTGTGTCACTCTCTTCTTGCAGTACTCCAACTCTCACGAGGTTATCACGTACTTTCACCATACTTGACACCAATTGCGCTTCTTCTTTGTTTGGATCTTCAAGTATTGTTGGAAGCGTTTCCTTTGTTTTCTCAAGCACCATTTCTGGATCTTCTTTGAGCTTCTCCTTGATGTATTTTTTTAAACGATTATTTTTTGATATTTTTGATTGCATTTTCTTTTTCATTTCCATTGCATGATTCAAAAATGTCTTCGCCCTTTTAAGATTGACGTCCATGCTCTTAACCTGTGTTTTTAAGTGTTCAAAATTTGACTGCAATAACAAATTGAAAACATAATTAAAAAGGGTTATATTGAAATTATTTAATATTTTCAAGAAATATAAAAATTTTACTGCAATAAAAAATAGAAACATAAAAAGTTTTCTTACCTCAGCCATATCCCTTGCAGCCTCAACAACTGCAACTTTCTCCTTATCTGAAGCCCACTGGTTATAAAATGCTTGGGCTTCGGCATTAATGTTCTCCAATCTACCAACAACAACATTCAAAACATCATCATCATAAATAAAATCGGACCTAACAGATCCTGATGTGGCCTATTTTAGAAGGCCCTCAAGCTTTTCTGGTTCAAATTGAACCAAAGAATAAAGATAATCTCTTTTTACATAATTTTTATATCGGGTATTTATTTCCCTTAAAAGGACCTTTGCCCGATATTCCCATTCCTTCAATTCCTTCAAATATTTTAACACAAACTGATTAATTGTAGCTTCTATGGTTTCAGCTAATAAAATATTTTCATTAAAATCAACAACATTATCCCCAGTTGGAGGACCCTGAGGAGGGTTGGCTCCTTGAGCTGATGGTAATGTTGTCTCCTGAGTTGTAGGGTCAATGGCTTTTCCTTGATCTCCTTCACCTCTCAGCACATCTGTTGCCTTGAAGCCTTCAATGTTGCCCTACAAAAGATAATCCGCATCAAGTTGAATATTATCCAATCCCTCTGTAGAAACTTTTGGTGCCTGTGAATTTGTTGAAAATGTAAATTGAGACCATCCATGCCCAAAACTTAGGGTTGGCATGTGTGATCTCTGTGGGTGTGAAAACCCATGCCCAGAACTTAGTGCAGTGCCCTGTGATCTCTATGAAAACAAATATTTTCCAACAACACCGATTTGCCCTCGCATAGGCATTGTCGAAGGTTGTGCTGGTGCCTCTCACTAATTTGGTGGAAGTGGTGGTTGTGGTGAAACATGGGAGCGTGATGCAACCCTTTGCTGTAATGGAGGCGGTGGCAACATTTGGCCTCTAACTTGTGATGTTACTTGTTGATTTTGAGAATCAACTAAAAATAGTCAATAACATTTTGTTAGAATTCTTTTGAAAATAAAAAATATCTTAATTTAAATTAACTACACATAGATTTACCTGAAGATGATGAAACATGTTGAATTTGTGTTGCATTGGGGGAGGGGTTGGCCACACTAGATTCGGCTTGCACATTTTGTGCATACCTAGGTGTACGAGAAACCCTAGGAGTAGCTGCTTTCCTGGAATATTTGTGTGACCTCTCCAAAGGTGTTGCTTTAGAGCCCGTGTCTTCAGAATCACTAGTTTGTTCCGGCCTGTGACCCCTTGTGGCAGCAATCTGTTTACTCCTTGTATTGTCTGCCTTCCCCTGCATATAGATGGAAAGAAAAATTAAAAAAAAGGAATGTGATAAACTATAAAATAGTATGTCAAGGTCAATGATGTAGTTATTACCTTCAATTCCTCTACTGACATAGCAATTGCCTGTAGTGTTGCATGCACTACAGTTGGTACAGGAGTAGTCTGCAAATTATGAAAACACTCATAATAAAGAGCTAAAAGAAAATTAACAGTGCCCACAATGGGTTGTGTCTTGTTGGTTGCCATTTGCACCGTGTGCAACTCGGACCTGATTCGATCCGAAATATAAGTGCACCAATCGTACTTTTGATTGTGCTCAGACTGAATAATATAAGCAAGTGCCCAAAATGGAATTTTTGGTCTTCCCATCAGAATTAGTCTGGCCTAGAAAAATTTGATAATGGCCTTCATAGTTTGATGGTTAACATCGCTGATTGATAAACCTCTTTTTGATTTGGTGGCAGAAGCTGCATAAAAAAATTAGATGTCAATTTACAAATTTGAAACATTGAACATTAATAAAATATAATTAACAAGATTTATACCTACCAAATATTCTGATGAGAGACCATACTTGCTTTCCAAGTGTGCTTTTTCATCAGGAGATAGTTGCAACCTCGTCGACACTTGTGGAAAACCAATGAATGGAAGACCTGTCAATCTGTTAATATCTCCAGGGGTGATGCTGAAAAGCAGATTTCTATTTCGTACTCTAATATTCACCGTAGCCCTGTCGTGGTCATAACCGGATATAATATGTTGCAGGAGGACTTTATCTATTCTGAATTATGGCATGGAAATGAGGGTTGTTAAACCTACATTATTGAGCCACCTAAAGTCCATCCCTAGGGTTGTCATCAAATCTGAAATCAAAGTGCACAAAAAATTCTTGAATTTTGGTGCAGGGGTGGAAGGGGCGGCCATCGCAAGAAGTTGGAAGTCGAAGAAAAAGGATTGGGAATCGAAAGGTTGACTGGAAAGGTTAGCTCTGGTTGCAGTAGTCACAGAAATGAAATGGAAAAAATGATAGTTGATGCCCTTTTATAGATTGAAGAAACAGGGTTGACACGTGGCAGCATTGTATTGGACATGCAGTGTTGTTGATTGAACGTGTGACACGTGGCAGAAGTACCGAAGCTTTTCTGCATCCGCTACAATGTAGGATCGGATCCTATTCTGCATCCGATCGGTGACCAAAACATATTGTGCACCCGATCCGAGATCGGGTCATATTATGCACCCGATGGGTGACCGGACCATAGTATGTAACCGGTCTGAACCCAGATCATACTATGCATCCGGTTAGTGATCGGATCATTTTCTGCTTTCGGTCCAAAACCGGATCATATTATGCATCCGGTTCATATCCGAATCAGATTATGCATCCGGTCCAAGATCGGATCATAGTATGCATCCGATCGTTGGACGGATCATTTTATGCATCCGAGCCAAAACTGGATCATGTATGCATCCGATACCTGACCGGATCATGTTATGCATCCGATCTATTATCGAACTATATTATGCATCCGATCCGCAACCGGATCATATTATGCATCCGGTCCATGATCGGATGATATTATGCATTCGGTACGTTACCAGATCTTATTATGCATCCATTTCGGTATCGGATCAAGTTTTGTAAAGTGGCTTGCATCGCCAAACTCCTTTTTCAAGTACCTTTTGGGTCCTACCTCTTATGCATAACCCTGGCTCCCATGTAGCATATTATTCTGGAAGGTCCTTCCACTTGATGAGAAACTATTAAATTTATCGAGATTGAAGATGAACTCTGGATTGCAATACTACTTTAGGTTAAAGAGTGATTTGACCTTCTTCATCAAGTAATGTAAAATCTATCTAGGATGGCACCTTTTGGTCAATAACCTATTTGAGATAGGATACAAGTAAAATTGGATGAATGCGGTAATATGGTGGAAGCTCAAATTGGTATGCTACTTCACCAATATGACAAACCACTTTGTAGGAACCATGAAATTGAGGAGCCAACTTATGAATAGACTTGGTCTTTAAGGACAATTGCTTGTAAGGTTGTAGGCATAAAAAGACCATATATCCTATATTGAATTATTGTTTAGAATAGTGTGAATCCTATTGTTGCTTCATATGATTATGGGTTGGGAATATAATCCTTAAGGAATTGAAGCATGATTTATCATTTTTGTAACAAATCATCTACTTGGGAAACTTTGGAAGATCCTAGAACATAGTTTGTGATTGTTGGAGGTTTTTGACCATACAATACTTCAAATGGGGACATCTTAAGGGAAAATGATAAGAGTTTTTTTACCACCATTCTACTAATGAAAACCATTGGACCTAGTGATATTGCTTATCTTGAGCAAAAAAATGAAGGTAAGTACCCAAACATTTATTAACAATCTCTTTTTGACCATCAAACTAAGGGTGATATGAGGAGGACATGATCAACTTGGCACCACTAAGACAAAATAATTCCTTCTAGAAATTTCTAGTGAATATGGGGTGATAGTCACAATGATTTTGGGTATACCATGTGATGGGGAGCTGATATTCACCACCAAAAATCCAGATCCAAAATTCTCCTTTGATCACAGAAAACAAATTACAACACTAGCCCACAGGCATAGTTTTTCTTTTCTTTCTTGTTTTCCTCCCCTCTTCCCTAGCTCACCACTAGCTTCTATTACAATCTCTGGGTTTCTTTTGAGGTCCCGACCCTCTAGGCCATTAATGACCCACCTGGAAGAATACATCCTCAAAATCTAAAAAGTCGGCTCTTCCCCCGCCTTCATGACTGAACCTTCACATATTTTACCCTAACTGGCAACTGCCACCGGGTCAGCCATGAAAACATGCATTTATGAGCCGTCTAAACGTCTCTGACCTTTGGACGCAACATTCGAGTGGCCGCCATGCTCAGCAAGCTTACCGGGCAAGAAATCATGCATTAATGAGGCCTTTGACCACCTCAAGAAACATCGTCTGGGAACACGTGCCTTTTTGAATCGTGAACCAGCAGTATGTCATGATATCATGAAATTTTTCTTCCTCACTGCCTTTCTCTTCTTTGGGTCACGATATCACGACATGTCGTGATATCGCGACATTTTTCTTCCTCGCTGCATTTCTCTTATTTGGGTCACGATATCGTGACATATTTCCTTTCTAGCTCTTCTTTCTCATTTTTGGTCATGAAATCATGACATGTCGCGATATCGTGACATCTTTCCTTTCTGCCTCCTCCTCACCTCTCGGGTCACGAAATCGTGACATGTCATGATATCGTGACATTCTTCCTTTCTACTTCCTTCTCGCCTCTTTGGGTCACAAAATCATGACATGTCGTGATATCATGACAACTTTGCTCTCTGATTTCTCTCTCTGTTTTGGGTCACAAAATCATGACATGTCATGATATCACGACATCTTTATCTTCCACTTTCGCTCTCTGCTTCAGGTCATGAAATCGTGACATGTCACAATATCACGACAATTTCCTTCCTTGCTTTCTTTCTACTCCTTCGATCGCGATTTTGTGACATGTCGCGAAATCATGACATTTTCTTCTCTGGCCTTTCCTGTCTTCTTTTGGTCATGATTTCACATGTCATGAAATCATGACATTTTTGCTCCGTGCCTTCTCTCTCCTTCCTAAGTCGCAAAAACATGACATGTCGCGATATCATGACACTTTTCCTTCCTTGCACCTTCTCTCGTCCTTTGGTCACAAAAATGTGACATGTCGCGATATCGTGACACTTTTCCTCCCTTGTGCCTTCTCTCGTCCTTTGGTCACAAAAATGTGACATGTCGCGATATTGCGACACTTTTTCTCCTTTACGCCTTCTCTCATCTTCTGGTCGCAAAAATGCGACATGTTGCGATATCGTGACATTTTTCTCTCGTATTTACGTCGTGAAAATGCGACATGTCACGATATCGCGACACTTTTTCTTCTTTGCCAACATGTCACGATATCACGACATTTTTTCCTCTTTACGATATTTTGCTTTTCGTTGGATGCTCCTACATCAGACAACTGAGGTGGATTGAGAAGTGGCCTTCACTTCTGTACTGTTCTATCACCTTCTTTTTCAACATCTCAAAACTTGCAAAATATTTAGCCTCAGCACTGCTCTTTTCTCCTTTATCCATCATTCTCAACTTAGAAGCATTCCTTGGACTACTCCCACATACAATCTGGTATGGTGATTTACTAGTACTCTTGTTGACAGTCCTATCCAGAGTAACTGGGGCTGTACAAGCTCCCCAAGCTTCAACAAAATATGGGTCTTTAGGGTACAAACCCTTAAGTTATTCAAACCCCACAACTTCTACTCTCATTGTTGTCAGCAACCTCTTTTCATCCATCCCCTTCAGTGGCTTTAGTTTATGGTGCACTCCTTCATTTTTTAGGGAGTAAGTGTTGGTATGTCCATCATGGACTACACGGTGATCAAACTGCCATGGTCTTCCTAATAGCATATGGCAAGCATCCATAGGCAAGATATCACATAGGACCTCATCTTGGTATCTCCCAATATTGAACTTGACTAAGGACTATTCATTGACCAATGCCCTATGGTCCTTCCTCAACCACGTAATTCGATATGGGTGTGGGTGTCTCCTCCTCTCTAACTGTAACTTAGTAACCATTTCTTTAGAGACCAAGTTATCAGTACTAAAATTATCTATAACAACATTACAGACCTTACCTGAACATCTGCACCTTGTACAAAACAGGCTCCTCCTCTGGTCTGATCCTTTCTCCTCATTCAACAGGGTCCTCCTTGTGACAATAACTTCTCCTCTCTCTGCCTCCTCATTATTCTCTCTTTTCCACTTCTATTTCTTTTCAATTGTACTCCCTTCCACCAGATGCTGGCATGACCCTTTAGCTTGGTCTTAGCAAATCTTACCCGATCAGGATCTTCGACCTCCTCATATTCAAAGTATTCTTCCAGGTCATTGATCCAGTCAATCAACTCCTCTGGATCTAGATTTCCAAAGTATGCAAAAACCTCCATATTTGGTTTCTTTCTAATATAGGAGATGGCTCTGTATAACCTGGCTTGTGCAGGATCTATAGCCTCTTCTTCTTCCTCAAACTGGCCCTCTTCTTCATCAACTTCATCTTCACTTCCTTCTTCTCTTCTGGGTTCAAGCCCTCTGCGCAACTCCTCTTACAGGGCCTGAACTTGCCTCTGCAAAGCTCTAAAATATTCTATTGGCACCATATTTCTTCCACCACCATGGTTTCTTCATGGAGGCATTCTACTTATTTCTCTTACAACCCTTCCACAGATCTTGGTGCAAGCTGCCTCACTTTCGACGATCTGCTCACACACTTAGGAACTCTTGCTCTTCCACAGATCCTGGTGCAAACTGCCTCACTTTCGATGATCTGTTTACACACTCAGGAACTCTCGCTCTTCCATAGATCTTGGTGCAAACTGCCTCACTTTCGGTGATCTATTTACACACTCAGGAACTCCCGCTCTGATACCACTTGATGGGGAGCTGATATTCACCACCGAAAATCTAGATCCAATATTCTCCTTTGATCACCGAAAACAAATTACAACACTAGCCCGCAGGCGTAGTTTTATTTTCTTTCTTGTTTTCCTCCCCTCCTCCCTAGCTCACCACCAGCTTCTATTACAATCTCTAGGTTTCTTTTGAGGTCCCGACCCTCTAGGCCATTAATGACCCACCTGGAAGAATACATCCTCAGAATCTAAAAAGTCGGCTCTTCCCCCCGCCTTCGTGATTGAACCTTCACATATTTTACCCTAACTGGCAACTACCACCAAGTTAGCCATGGAAACACGCATTGATGAGCCGTCTAAATATCTCTAACCTTTGTACACAACATTCAAGTGGCCGCCATGCTCAACAAGCTTATCGAGCAAGAAATCATGCATTAATGAGGCCTTTGACCGCCTCGGGAAACACCATCTAGGAATGCGTGCCTTTTCGAATTGTGAACCAGCAGTATGTCACGATATCATGACATGTCATGATATCACGACATTTTTCTTCCTCGCTACCTTTCTCTTCTTCGGGTCGCGATATCACGACATGTCACGATATTGTGACATTTTTCTTCCTTGCTACCTTTCTCTTCTTCGGGTCACGATATCGCGATATGTCATGATATCGCGACATATTTCCTTTCTAGCTCTTCTTTCTCCTTTTAAGTTGCAAAATCATGACATGTCATGATATCGTGACATCTTTCCTTTTTGCCTCCTTCTCGCCTCTCGGGTCGCGAAATCATGACATGTCACGATATCGCGACATTCTTCCTTTCTGCTTCCTTCTCGCCTCGTTGGGTCATGAAATTGCGACATGTCGCGATATCGCGACAGCTTTGCTCTCTGCTTTCTCTCTCTATTTTGGGTCATGAAATCGTGACATGTCGCGGTATCGCGACAACTTTACCTTTTGCTTTCGCTCTCTGCTTCGGGTCGCAAAATCATGACATGTCGCGATATTGCGATAGTTTCCTTCCTTGCTTTCTTTCTGCTCCTTCGGTCGTGATTTCGTGACATGTCGCGAAATCGTGACATTTTCTTCTCTGGCCTTTCTTGTCTTCTTTCGGTCATGATTTCGTGACATGTCGCGAAATCATGACATTTTTGCTCCGTGCCTTCTCTCTCCTTCTTGAGTCGCGAAAACGTGACATGTCATGATATCACGACACTTTCCCTCCCTTGCGCCTTCTCTTGTATTTTGGTCGCAAAAATACATGTCGCGATATCGTGACACTTTTCCTCCCTTGCGCCTTCTCTCATCCTTTGGTCATGAAAATGTGACATGTCGCAATATTGCGACACTTTTTCTTCTTTGCCGACATGTTGCGATATCGCGACACTTTTTCCTCTTTGTGGTATTTTGCTTTCCGTTGGATGCTCCTGCATCACCATGTATCTTAAAAATGTAATAAAAATATACCTTGGCCACCATACTTGTTGAATAGGTATGCTGTAATGCATATATATGAACATACTTGGAAAGGTGATCTACTACCACAAATATCACTATTTTTTCCTCTGATTTTGGAAGGCCCTCAATGAAATCCATGGATATATGTTCCCATTGGTGGATTGGTATAGGTAAGAGCTACAACAATCTAGGAGATTTAACTATTTTCTCTTTGTTACATTGAAATACCTCACACTCAGCCACAAATGTCTTGATATATGCTTTTAATCCTTTTCAAGAAAATAATTGTTTCACTCGATGGTATGTTTTCAAGAATTCTAAGTGTCCTACCAAAGGATATGCATGTAATTCTTGGAGAACCTTTAACTTAATAGTAAAATATTAAGGAAGACAAATGTGATTTTTTTGGTGAGGCACTCCATTAGAGTATGAGAAATGAGAATGCAATAATGACCATATTTTCATATCTTGAATGATCTGAATAGTCTCTAAATAAAAAATACAATATTCTCAAAGTTGATAAAGCCATTATGGACAAGGACCAGAGATGACATTGATAGTCACATCATCCTTGTATTTATAATATAAAGCATCAACTACCACATTTTCTTTATATTTATTATATTAAATGATAAAATTATAACCCAAGAGTTTGGTCATACATTTATTTTTTTCAAGGTATGATAGACGTTCTAAGAAATGATTTAGGCTACTATGGTAAGTCTTAATTATGAAATAACTACTCAACAAGCAATACCTCTATTTCTTTATGGCATGTAGAATAGCTGGCATTTCCTTCTCATAAGTGGACCATCCCAAATTATTGCCTAAAATTTGCTTACTTTCAAAGGCTAATGGGTGACCATATTGTAATAAAATAGCTCCAATACCTATGTTGGAAGCATAACACTCAAAGAAAAAATGCTTGCTAAAAGTAGAAGTGGCCAAAACTAGAGTGGAAAAAATACCGTTTTTGAGGGCTTGGAAGGCTTAGGAAGCAACTTTAGTCCAAATAAAAGCATCCTTTTTGGTGAGGGTAGTGAGAGGTGTGATAGTCTTTCCATAGTTGCAAATAAATTTTCTATAATAACCTGAGTCCAAGAAATCCATGGAGTTTTAAAGGGATTTGGGCAAGGACCAATATTGAATAGCTTTGATTTTATTAGGATCTACCTTGATTCCTTCCTAATATACTATATGTCCCAAATACTCTACCTCTTGGACCCCAAAGGCACATTTAGAACTTTTAACAAAGAGTTTTTCCTTTTGTAATAGATGAACTTTGTCAATATGAACTAGATGATCCTCCCAAGATTTGTTGTAGATTAAAATATCATCAAAGAAAACTAGGATAAAATTATGGAGAGAAGAACAAAAGACATGGTTCATGAGACTCTGAAAAGTGGAAGAAGCACTAGTGAGTCCAAAAGGTATGACTAAGAACTCATAATGACCCTCATGTGTATGGAAAGTAGTATTAGGGATATCCTCTTATCTAACCTTGATTTGGTGAAATTAGAACGCAAGTCTATGTTAGTGAAGTATCTAGCACCATGCAATTCATCTAATAAATTAGCTATAATAGGGGTAGAAGAAATTATCTTTTATAGTGATGTTGTTAAGAGGAATAATTAGTACACATGTACCATGATTTATCCTTACATCGTACCATCACCATTAGAGAGGAATATGGACTAATGCTTAGATGAATGATTCCATTCTCTAACATTTACTAGACTAGATTCTCAATTTCTAACTTTTAGGGTTGGGGGTAGCAACAAGGATTCACATTAGGAGGTTGACTTCCTAGAATTAGATGGATGGCATGGTCATGTGTGAATCTTAGGAGGTAGACCCCTTTTCTCACTAAATACCTCCTCATAATGATCCATAATAATTTGGATATCCAACAAAAGAGCTAGAAGAGATAAATCTAAGGATTGAGCCTCCATGCAATTGACTTAGGCAAAGAATCCAAGACTGCACTTCCTTAATATATTTAACGTGCAATGAAAACTAACTACCTTGGAGGGAGAGGATCTAATTCCTTGGATACAAATGATCCTTCCATTCTTCATCCATGTGATATATAACTTTTATAGATTATGTTGGCTTTTTATCCAAATTATCATAGGTTCCAAATATCTACGATTTTGAGTAGTCACAAATATTAGAGCAATTTATAATTGATGGCCAATATCAATGAACATAAAATTCATTAAAATAACAATAATAAAGAAATAAATGGCCAATATCATTCATGAAATAACATGAATAAAACTTACAATAATATTGCTCAAATTGTATACAAGATTTACTCAATATTTTTTATTCTTCAATGATACATTTCATGGAGCTTTGTGCATAATATAACCTCAGAAATGTGGATCTTGGACTCTTTCACTATTACTCTCCTCACATATGTAGGATATGCATCCTTTCCTATTCCACACATAAGACAAGCCTCTCATACCTCTTGGCTTATCATCTCATCACTTGTATACATGACTCTTGATTGTCTATTTACTCTTGCACACCTTATTATATGACACTTACACACTTTACTATATGACACTTGTACACACACTTGCACACATTATTCATTAACACTTGTGCACTTTCTCAATCCTCACACTTGCACAAATTATGACACTTATGCACATCCTACACAGATAAATCCATAAGGAAAATATAAATCACAATCCTAAACTATAGACTCAAACCCTATTCTAATATTTACAATTATACCATAAGGTACCATGGGGGTACATTAGCATGTACCAAATAATGTAATATTCTTCAAAACCCCTAGTATTACATTATTTGATTATTGAAGACTTTAGTATTCAATTACTGATTCTTGCATTTGTTATTCTATTCTAATTCTAGCACTACTTGAAACTTTGATTCTGATTTGCTGACATGTTTCCTTCAATTTATTTAGCTATTTTTTTGTCTCTTTTTTATATTTTTTTGTTTATTTTCTCTATTTTTTTAATCTTGGTATTGGTCACATTCTTGGTATTCTTTCCTATTTATTCAATATTCCTCAATAGATCATAATCATATGATTCATATCCTTCATCAATACTGATTTGACTACTATTTAATGTGAAATATAAGGATATATTATTTTCACATTCATTGCTTATTGTAGAGTTTTTGAAATTTGATGATTCTTTTCTTCTTCTTTGATATTGAACTAATAAATGAAGTAATGCCATATATGTTACTATTCCTATATCAATAGGTACTGTAATTTTATTACTGTATTCTTCACTTGCTTCAAATAATTTAGCATCAAGATAATGTTTAAATGCTATAAATTATTCTTTTTCAGCTCCTCTAAAAATATTTTGCAAGATTTTCTTGAGTTTTGCATCCTTTTGTTGTTCAACATTCTTAATCATACTTTGAGTATAATGTTTTAGATGTTCCAATATTTCTTCACTATCCTCTAAGGATGTATTAATCTCTTTCATTCTTTGAATACTTCATATAAAAAAAAATCAATTACTTCGGAGAAGGAAACCTTATGGCTCCCAAATTTTAAAATTATCAAATAATAAAATTCTTCAATTTTTCAAAAATCAAATTTTTGATATAAACAAATTCAATTAAATGTAGAATTCCTTTTGATTCCCTAATTAAACAAGTTTCAACTTTTAATTTTTTAAAAATTAAAATTTTGAAATCTATTATCCGTATCACTCCAATTAATTAAAAGTTTTTTTTTTTTTCAAAATTACTTTGTAAAACCTTATTGCTTCTCCCTTATTAAAAATTCAATGCAATTTGAATTTTACTTAAGCACACACCCAAAATAGAAATATTTTAAATCATACCTCATGAAAAATATAACTCTTTATTCACTAGATATCATTAGATTTGTCAAATTATTTTTGAATTGCCAAGGTGCTCATGAATCATAGTTGCCCAACCATATTCCTTGTTCTTCCAACTTTGCATGAATATTATAACATTACACTTCCTCTAGAGATGTTATAAAGGCATTAGGTGCTAAGCTCTCACAGACACTTGTAGAATGATATGGTGCTCAGAGTGCTCTCAGGATTTACAACAATGCTCAATTGCTTTTGGTGCTTAGTCTTCTCTAAGGCTCTATTTTATAGTTTCTTCTTCTATGCAATGGTTCTCAGGCACTCAGGTGACAACTTATTTGTTATCACTATATTAACAATCAAGGATATCTCTTTTTGTGGATGTCTCTACTCTATATTTACTCTACTTTTTCTTTGACTCAGGTAGATTTTGACTTGGGATGCTACAAGGACTCCCTTCTCTATACCTATGCTCTTCTGTTGGATATGTTTTTCTTTTATTCTTTTCAATATATAAACTTGGGATGCTTTAATGGCTCCTTTTTTTGTATCCATATCTTCTATTGGATATCACACAACTCAGGAAACTCTCAATAGCTTCTTGCTTATGTTGGTTATTCCATAAGTTGGATATCTCTTAATGGATCCCTGCACTATATATTTCATTTTTGCTTGACATATTTTGATTTGGACAACTTTCCATGACTCCCTCTCTATTCCATATTTTACAAATACATATGCTCATAATAGTATGAGATTGCCTTTCAAGCTTCCTTTCCTTTAGCCTCAAATACTTTCTCAAATATATCTTATGCTTGACCCTTTTATATCTTAGGTTTTGCTTTCAATAACCAATGTAATAAATCAGCTTACTCTCTTCCAATGGGTGCTATATTTTTTATCTACACAATATCAATCTTCAATTTTTTATAAAGTCAGGGTAATCAGTGACCCAAAATCTATCTTGGCCTATGTTTCCTTCATGTGGTTCTTCCTCCAAATTCAAACAAAAGTTTTTATTTGATGCTAGCTCTTCAACTTGTAACTCTTCAATCCAAATAAAATATTCACACAAAAATTAAGTCTGGTGCTAGCTTTAGAAACTACTCAAAGTAGCTCTTAATATTATCTCTCCAATTTTTTCAAATATTCACACCAAAAACTATTTTTATATTCTAGCAATAGGAAATCCTTGAAGTAGCTCTGATAGAGCCTACATAATGTAGCTCTGATACCACTATTGATTTTTTAGCTAGATTATCATAGGTTGTACATATCCAGGATCTTGAGTAGTCTCAAATATTAGAGCAATTTAATATTGATGGCCAATATCAATGAACATAACATTCATGAAAATAACAATAATAAATAAATAAACAAATGGCTAGTTCATGAAATAACATGAAGAAAAATTACAATAATATTGCTTAGATTGTATATAGTATTTACTCAATATTTTTGGTTCTTCAATGATTCATTTTATGGATCTTTGTCTCCACAATATAACCTTAGAAATATGGCTATTGGAATATTTGACTATTTTTCTCCTCACATATTTGGGAGATCTATCCTTTCCTATTCCACACATAAGAAAAGCCTCTCATGCCTCTTGGATTCTCATCTTACCACTTGCATAAATTAATATTGACTCTCTATTTACTATTTTACACCTTATTCTATGACATTTGCACACTCTTACTTATACACTTGAACACTTTACTATATGACACTTGTGTACACACACACTTTACTATATGATACTTGTGCACACACTTGCACATATTATTAAATGATACTTATGCACTTTCTTTCTTACACTTGCACACATTATGACACTTGTGCACATCCTATATAGACACATACATAAGAAAAAATATAAATCACACTCCTAAATTATAGAATCAAACCCTATTATAATATTTACAATTGTACCATAAGGTACCATGGGGGTACATTATCTTGAGATAGCCATTCTGCTCCCAATATAACATTTGAACTTCCCAAGTTCATAGTAAAGAGATTTACCACCCAAGTATAATCTACCATTTGGATGTTAACTTTATCTGTTTGACCCACACACTAAGTAGTACTCCCTTTTTGCAATTAAGGCTTGAAATTTACCTTGATTTGAAATATTGATAAACAAGCCCAAGAATTTTGTTGTCTTACTATCTATAAAGTTATGTATGCTACCTAAATCAATCAACACATTGACACATTATAGTTTGATAAATCCTTGTATCTTGATAGTGCGGTGATCTTGGAGACCCTAAGTGCATGAGCAAAAAGAGCCATGATATCATTCTCTTGTTCTACTTCATCCACTTCTGCTGGTTGTTGTCCTAGTTCTATAAATTGCTCATGTAGTACTGAATCTTCATCCTTAGAAACTACTGTGTCTCTATATTCTAAGAGAAAATTACAATGTTCTTCATAGGCCTTATCTTGAGGATGCTATGAATGATATTTGAAACAAAAAATCCTATGAAAAGCTCAATATTGTGGTAAGGACAACTAGAGGTGAGATCATGTCTATATGGAGGACTAAAATATTGAAGCTTTTGTTCTACTACTAGAGCTATACATTGTGCATCGTCAAGAGTATAAGGATTGTGCATGTCAAATTACTTCTAAATTTTATCCTTAAAGCCATAGAAAAATTTATATACCACCACTCATAGACTCAATTTCTAGATATAGGTGAGGAGACTTGTGAACTCGGGGCAATAGTCTTCCACTATTCTCGTTTGCTTAGTTTACATAAGATATATTGCATATGATGTGGAAGATCCCTTATGAAACCTTCAAATAAAACATTACTTGAAGTAAGGCCATAAAATAGGGCCACCACGTTGATGAAGCTACCATAACGACCATTGATAAACTTGGTTACCCAATATAGAAGTTGCTAATTTGACACAACCTATTTTTAAAATACGATGCAAATGTGTAAGGCCTTTCATTTTGGCCAACCATCCTCAAGGGTTGACACCTTCAAATGTGGGAATGTTGATGCAAGGAATATTAACATCATAAGGTGATTCCAAGAAATTGGAAGCACCACTTATCAAGAAGTCTAGATTAGTGGCAAACCCTAGGTTACAAGAGCCAAAATATGGAGGATTATGACTAGGTGGTTGTTGTGGAAGAACATGAGTATTTGGTGCTTGATGAATGGTCAGAGGTTGGGGATTGAAAATTTGTTGTGACCCTTGGACAAGAGGAGGCATAGTAGTGGATGGAACTAGGATTCCTTCAATTCTATTCAAGATGTTGATAATGGTATCAACCTTTTGTTCTTGTTACAAAATATATTGGCACAATCCAAGGTCAATATCACTAGGAATATGAATATGAATTGGAGGGGTAGTGGAGGTAAGGATAGTGAAAGGAGGAGAAGAAGAACTAGATGTATTAGGTGGGGGATAAGCCATGAAATTTGAGGAAGAAAGAAGATGCTGATAAAAACTATTGATGCTAAAGGGAGTGTTGTGATGATTACCATGATTTATACGTTGGCACTTCTTTATGCTCATACACAAATACTCTAAAGCAGTAGTACACTATAATAGACCATTGAGTCATGAACAACTAATATTATTAGTAGGTTTATTCATGCACTCATAGCTTGAAGAAATGAACACCTAAAAATTATGTTTCCTGCAAGAATTTGATGACACAAGATACTCTCATCTTCCTCTTTATTTATTTATATATATAAATTTTTTAGTAAAAGGTTTATTTAAATAAATTTATTAATTAGGGACAATGGTTTAAAAATGAGAAAGAGTAGGAGTATGGGTTAATTAATGAGATCACGAGAGAAGAGGGGGTGGGGTTGGGTGGGATTAATAATTAAAAAATGAGGGGTGATGTATAATAGTGGGGAGGTTTAATAATTCAAAAAAATAAAATGTGAAAGCTAGGGGGGTTTAATAATTATAAAAAAAAATGTGAAAGCGAGGGTGAGTGTTTAATAATTCAAAAATATGAAATGTGAAGTGAAATCAGGGGTGGGTGTTTAATAATTAAAAAAAAACAAATGTGAAAGTGGTTGGGGGGTATTTAATAATAATGTGAGACCATGGAGACACGAGGTAGGGGAAAATACAATGAAAAGATAATGAAAATGGGTGCTTGCTTTCTTTATTAATAATTGAAGACACGTGGCAAGGAAAAAAACAAAGGCAATACAATGAAAATGGGTGCTTTCTCTCTTTATTAATAATTTAGTTATTAATATAAAGTAGGGAGGGGAGTTGCACCAAATAATAAAAAAACCCTAATTAATTTTGGGAAATCAAATGTACCTTTTTGGAAGAGATATTTTGAAAACCTTTGTTTCTCTACAAAAAAATGAAAACTTTATTTTCAGGGCACCAAATATCTTCATTAATTTCCATTGGTTTTGGAATTGTGCTCTGATATTACCTATTTGCATAAATATTTAATATCCATAACAATACTTCAATAGTGAATTATTATTAACAACATGCAAACAATAATATTTAGATTCAAATGCCATGAAAAATACAAAAATATAAAATCCAAAAATAAATTAATGCAATAGCAAATTCATAGCCACTCAAATATTGGCATTAAATGCCTATGTAATCACATATTTGTAATATAGTTCAAATTCTAAGGATGAGGTGCCACCTTGCATGCACATGTGAGTTGGAAGTAGTAGATTCTAGGGTCTACCTCATAGAATATGTAATGTAGTATTTATTTGAGATTGCTAATGGAGAAAATGGAATGTTTGGACATCCCCCAAAGGGATTTTTTATCTTGTTATTCTCTTGGTCTAAAATGGTTTTGTGTTTACATATTTATTTTGCTGTTCCTTGTTATGTTTAGTTCTCTTCATTTAGTATCAATGTCATGTTCAATTTTAACATTTGGTATCAGAGCCTATGGTTTTGAACCAAGGTAGTTTATGACATTGTATGAAGAGATGCAAGGGTTTATATCTTATGACAGATCTAGTGAGCTTTGACAATGGAAGATTTTGTGAGCTTCAACAGTGGTAGATTTAGATTAAGGATTGTTCATGCTTGTAGGCTAAAATTAGCTACATTCCAACTTATCTCAATTTTTGACCAAGTGTGGAGAAAGTAAGCAAAGATCTGCTGATTTTCCCATTTTCGTTGAAAAAAGAAAATATGTGGGAAAAGGCTCAAATCAGAAAAAGGGGCTCCAAAAACGATTTTCAACTTCTTTTTTAGCCGAGTGCAAACCAGAAAGTGCCAAAAAATAGATTTTCACTGAGATTGGAGAAAAGTTGCTAAGTACATTTCCTAATCCCTTTGTTATCTGCACTTGAAAGTGCTAGAAAACATGAAATCACAAAAAAGGGGTAAAATCAGATATAAGTGTGATGGCGTAATTTATTACCTTCTTTGTTGTCCACACACAATCAAGAAAGTGTTGGAAAAATATAAAATCCAAAAAGAACTGAAAAAGCCAAAATAAAAAAAAACACTAAAAAGGGAATGCACAAGAAAGGGCTGTAATAAGAGGCTTCTCAATTTCTTTGTCAAT
The DNA here is from genome assembly GCA_028583015.1 of Wollemia nobilis. Taxonomy (NCBI): domain Eukaryota; kingdom Viridiplantae; phylum Streptophyta; class Pinopsida; order Araucariales; family Araucariaceae; genus Wollemia; species Wollemia nobilis. The sequence continues at coordinate 382,137 of JAQPPZ010002189.1, read as the reverse complement.
TGAGTGCAATCAAAAAGTGCTAAAAAATAGATGTTCATAGAAAATAGGGTAAATCAGATAAAATCTAAGTGCCAAGATTTCTTGCCTTCTTTGTTGTTCACATGCAATCTTAAAATTGCTAGAAAACAAAAATATACTAAAAAGGGGTATTTCTCGGGAAAAGGTTACCAAAAATCTTGAACTGGAAAGAAGCACGATTTTTAGTCTGCTTTATTATTGGCACATAAATAAAAATTATACTAGCTTAGGTAGGATAAAGGAAATCTAAGTGAAATCTTGTTTTTGCTCACCTCTCTGTCTCTATGGCTAAGATTAAAAAAACCTTAGTTGCATGTAGATTCACATGGAAATGAGCGATCACATGGTAATCAATCACAACCATCCATCAAAAAATCAATGATGAGGATTATTCCAAAGTTTAAATATTATAGTGCGTTCGTGCATGGTTTTCTACCGCAGAGAAGAAGATGAAGTCTGAACCAAGTGCAATGAAATACAAATCTCCAAAGCTTCCAGAAGCTTCTAGAATCTTATTTTCAACCATATTTAGTTATAGACCAATGAATGATAGAAGATAGCAAGAATTATCAAGGGATGAAAAGAATTTGATCTAAAATTCTTCTATAATTGATTAAGAAGGTGCAATTAGCTTGCACCATTAATGACAAGTGGCCAAGAATTCAAGAAAACTTCTTTGTAATACTTACCATGAGATTCACTATAAATCTATAAATAAAGGTAGTGACCTCCTTTCAAAAGGTCAAATCTGAAGTGTTTGCTTGCACTACTAGGTACATCTTATGCAATTAATGAATGAAGCATTACAAGGGATGTTTACCTCGAACTTGCATTTGTGTTGATTGGCTGGTCATGATCTTGTAAAGTTATTTCTTTTATTTCTACTATGGTTAGTCTATTCTGTTAAATAGGATAGCTAACTTAGATTAAATAAAAATAATTTATTCTTATATGCATACTTACGAGGATTCTATTTATGTTAGTCAAGGTGTTGATATTATTCTACTAATTTGGATAATTAATGCTTAGATGTTTGGAATAATTCTTTGAGTGTGTCAAAGGCCATTAATACAATGTTGTAGAGTTTTGAATGTTGTTAGTCTTGAATATTACTTTTTTTTAATTTTAATTTGTTGGAAGATGCTTTTTGGAGGTCTATGTTGTTAGCTTCACCCATCCACATTTTATTCATACATTTCTAACCCTTTTATTCCTACCCTTAATATTTTATTATTTTGAGCTAAAAAGAGTCAACATCTATTAAGTTGATAAGGTATACCAACCTTTTCTAGAGGTTGAATCAAAGCAATTTGGTTCTTCCATTGTTTAGTTTGGGTTGTGATTAGTGGATGCTCACCTTCAAATATCTCAAGATAATGATTATAGTTCTAGCGTTGACTTGATGAAAAACTAGACTGCAATAATTTTTGGCATGCCCAGTGGGACAGTTCCCACTATATTAGTTTCTCATGTTTTACCTGAAGGAATCAAGATTTAGTGAATTATCTTAACCTCATAAGTAGAGAAAGTAAATTCACCTAGAAACTTCTTGAGATTAAAGCCCAATAAAACCTTAGTCCTAATCTTTACACTTTCATGTTTACTAGAAGTGTTGCTAAGAAAGGTGATCAACCTGCCAATTTTTATGAGCTATTCCCAAAATCCAAGCATTCAAGATATCCATATTTTGAAACTTTCTTGGAAGAATTTCAAATATCATCCTCTACCTCAGACTCTTCTAGTACTGACATCCCTTGTACTCGAGTAGATATGGATCCTGATTAGGAAGTAGCTCAAAAGAATTACCTTGATTGGAATATTGCAACCCCACTATCCTTTCAAGTTACACATGATATCCCTCAAGCCGTAGTCAAATCCATACCTACATATGATGGTACTAGGAGAACAACATATGAGCATTGCAAATATGTGTTGTCCATGGTGGTTGTCCATAACATTAGGCATGAAGATGCTATTGTAAAATTGTTGGTCCTTTACTTTAGGGATAAAATCCTACATTGGTTTAGAACCTTAGAAAATGGTTCCATAAAAAAAAGGACTGAATTAGCTGGTACCTTTGTAGAAGAATTTAATGAGTCTGCAGATCTATTCTCACTTCTAACTCAGTTCAAAATAATCCAAAGGTATCCTCAAGACTCAATATCTGATTTCAACCTTAGGTTTAGCAGAACTTGGAAAATAATCCCCATTGAATTCAAATCAACTTCTTCCCTAGCTTACAAATATTATATCAGATCTTTAGGGCCTGATATTGGGTTACAAACCCAATAATTTGGGATAACCACATTCCCTCATATCTATAGAATAGCGATCCATGCCAAAGATATATTTATTTTTTTAGGAATATACCTCCCAAACATGTTATCCTATACAATCTTGAAATTATGCAACATTCTCTCCAGGCTTCAACCACATATTTTTCCACAATGAATTTACCACCATTAGCAATTAATTTTCCTATAGCTCCTAAATTACCTACTATTGTATCTTTTCCTTCATTACCATCTCAAGCACCTAAATAGTCTCCATTGCTTCTTGATATTTAGAATACTTTACAAACTATCATCAACAAGGTCAATGTTATAGAGAAAAAAGAAATGGAGAGATATCAACAAAGGATATTTTATTACATTAATAGAGATCAAAATCCCAGTTCAAGTAATAATGTAGGGCCTAGGGTTAATGCTGGTCAGGAGGAATATGAGTCCAACCCTAAAACCACTTTGGCCAATGTATGGTGTCTAGTCTGTAATGATCCTCATGATCCTGAATCTTGCTATATGTATCAACACCATATCCACAAGGCCATAGAGAAGGCTGAGAGGACCCATAAGGGAAGATTTAACATGTTGTGGCAACGTGATCAAGTGATGAGTGAGCCCAAATTCTCTAAACTAGAACCTATTTTAGTATTAACTATATATGGAAAGAAACCATTACAAGTAGATCCACAAAAAATGTGTTCATTCCAAATTCCTTCTCAAAATAAAAAGGACCAACCCTTGCCACACAAGGATAAGTTACCTATTACATAGGCAACTAGAAAAGGAGATTTAGCTCCTAAGGATTAGGATAAATATAGAAATACATAGAATAAAATTCAAAAGGATAAAAGATAAGGAGCAATTAGGTTCCAGAAAAGAGGTAAGAGAAAAATTATAATTTCCTTATATTACTAAGAGATAGAGGATTTAGGTCACACAGTAGTATAGGAGAAGATTTGGAGATATAGACAAGAAAGAGGAGAGAAATCCATTAGAAAATCTTGAATTTAACATTGTTGAGGAAAACTAAAGAAAACCCCATATAGGGCAAGCCTATATGATAAACTCTTCCTCCCTGGTAAAATTTATTTATCGAAAGCTTCTCTTAACAAAAAGTTCCAAGGAAAAGAGACTACCATCGTACTTAATCAAGATCATGACTAGGAAGAGATGTCTCCTGCTACCCTAAAAAACAAACCTCCTCCATTGTATATTTCTCTCAAGATGGAAGTATGGATAGTTCACAATTGCATGATTGATTCAGGGGCCTCTACTATAGTTATGCCCAAGGATGTTTGTGATGATATGAGGATGGAATATACTCACTCATGCTAAGGAGTGTTATAACTAGATGGTAACCCAGTAAATACTGTAGGAGTTATGAAGTATGTATTAATGAGATTGCACATATCTCCCGAGATCACTATTGTGTAAGACATTATGGTGGTTGACCTTGAGTCCTATTCATCCTATATATTTCTAGATAATTTATTGCAAAATCAGGGGGATATATGTATTTAGATTACTTTGGCATGATACCTCACAAAGGTAAGAGGATAAGACTAACTCCTAAAAAAACTAGCACTTATCATATTGAGAAGACAGAGGAGGATATGTACAATCACTCCATCATGGAAGAGCTAGAATTTGTAGAACTCTTTAAGGATTTAGAGGTTGATGATCAGCTACCATTCCAGAATACTCATGATATTTTGGAAATAGGGATGGGTACATACAACATATCATATGAATCAAAGAAAAAGATCCCTGCTATCTCCAACCAATAATTAAGAGAATCTAAAATATGGAAAATGCATTTTGATGGAGCAAGATGTAGAAATGGAGTTGGAACAGGTGTAGTATTAAAATCCCCATAAAAAGGAGTTAAATTTTTTCTTTCAGACTCACTTGGTATTGCATAAATAATACCACAAAATATGAGGCTTTATGCCTAGGACTGATGTAGGCAGAGAGGGCATCAAATTATTGGATATTTATGGTGACTCAGAGCTGGTTGTAAACCAAATCATAGGAAAGTACATCAGTAAGCACCATTACCTAAAATCTTATAGAAATAGAGTTCGGGACTTGATGGAAGCTTTTGATGCACTAAACTTACATGTTGTCCCAAGGCAACAAAATAGTTTGGCTAATGCTTTGGTTGTCAAAGGCTCAAATTTCTCTCATTTTGTAGACTATGGATCTCCTAAGAACAAAAGAGTTAAGCTCATATTCAAACCAACAGTGCCAGACAGATAAATATATTGACAAGTGTTTGACAACGATGAGTAGATTGTTGATTTTTGATTAAGGAAGCTAATTGTAATTTTTCTTAGAGTGATCTAACTCAAGAAATTGATCAACAAGGAATTATATAGTTGAAAAACAATCACATACCAAAAGGATCGATCACTTTGGAGAGCTTGTTTGATAATGAGGATGGTAAGATATTAAAATAAATGAAAGCAGATGATAAGATCTATAGAGAAATTGAGATTGAAAATGATGAAAAGATGAAATTTAGCATTCAATGCATTGTAAGTGAATCAAAAGCATTCAAATATTTGTATCATAGGTATCAAGATATAATAGCTTGGACCTATGATGAACTGAAGGTTTATGAGAAAAGCATAATTCAACATACCATTGAGTTAGTGCCTAATGCTAAACCATTTAGATAGAAGTAGAGATCAATGAATCCTAAAATAGAGGTCATCATGAGGTAGGAACTGCTTAAGCTATTGAAGGCTAAAATAATCTACCCTATAAAACACTATACCTAGATTACCAATTTGGTCCTAGTAAGGAATAAGAATAGTGATATCCACCTCTGGGTAGACTTCAAGAATCTGAATCAAGCATCTCTAAAAGATAACTACCCCTTACCGCAAATTGATCATATTTTATAGATGGTAGTAGGGACAAATAGATTCCTTTTTGCTAGATGGCTTCTCTGGGTACAATAAAATTTGGGTAAAATATGAAGATCAAAATAAGACTACATTTACTACAAAGTGGAACACCTTCACCTACCAGAGAATGTCATTTGGTCTATCAAATGTTGGTGCCAATTTTTAAAGGGCAATGGATTATGCTTTTGGAAAGCTTATTAATAAAATAATATTGATATATTTAGATGAGATGACTATGTTTTATCATAAGAAATATGATCACCTCAATAATTTGTAGCAATTTTTCCAAAAATACAGAGAATTTGGCATATTGATGAATCCCAAAAAATCCATCTTCGTAGTCCATGAGGGAATATTATTGGGTCATGTAGTGTTAGAAAAAATAATATCCATTGATCCAAACAAAATAAAAGCAATATTGACACTACCTCTCCCAATGAAAAAAAAGGATCTTTAGTATTTCTTTGGGTAAATTAATTTTGCAAGAAAATTGATCTTTGATTTTTCTCAGGTTGTCAAGCTAATCTCAGAGTTACTCAAGAAAAATGCTAACTTCAAATGGACTGATAAAAGGAAATAAGCATTTGAATTGATCAAGAAAGCTATTTTCAAAGCTCCAATATTGGTTAATCTTGGTTTTGATAAATATTTCATATTATACACTTATGGAGCTGAAGAGAGTTATGATGCTGTGCTAACTCAAAAGGATGATAAAAATTATGAACACCCCATATTATTTTGGAGTCAAAAAATTCATGAATATTAGATAAAGTATAATTTCATAGAAAAATAGGTATTTGCAATCATGAAATATTTGAAGAAATTCAAGCAGTACCTAGCTCAAATCAAAACATTGGTATATGTAGCCCACACTGATGTTAGAACCTTCATCTTGCAAGAAGAGCTTGGTGAAAATAGGGCAGGATGGATCACAAATATCCAGGAATTTGATATAGAGATCCATCCAATCAAGTTGGTCAGAGGAAGAGCATTGTATCAAGAGCTAGCAACTAAAGCTAATTCAAGAGAAGAGATAGTGTGCCAAATTGAAGAGTTAGAACAAAGAGATGACACTCTTCCAAAGGGAGCATATTGGACAAAGAAACTCTAGAACTACTTTGAGATAGGGGTTTGCCCTCCAAATATCAATGATTCACAAAGGAGGAGGTACAAGATGTAAGCTTTACACTATATGTTGTTATCATAAGGGCTTTATAGAAAAATTTGGATGGTGTCCTCTTAAGATGTATTAGGAAAGATCAAAAAATTTAAATTTTAGAAGAATTCCATAATGGGTTATCTAAAGGTCACTACTAAGGCAGGACTACTACACTGAAAATCATAAATATAGGTTATTATTGGCCTACCTGAAGCAGAGTTGCATTAAAAAAATACATACAATCCACTGAAAACCAGAAATGCTAAAAGGAGCCAAAGATTTCCATTAATTTCATGCTAAAAATGAGGATCCCAAAATAAGAGCCCTTTTACAATTTTGAAAATTCCCACTTATGCCCTATTTTCCCTTTTTTTTCCCACCTAAAACTTGAAATTTCAAATTTGAAATTTGGGGCAACTTGCGGAGGTCATAACTTCGTGCTCGTTGACCCGATTGTCTATTACAACATATTTTCAAAAATGGCATGAAACAAGCTAAGTGAGGTGATCCTTTTTTTTATGCACCAAGGCTTGTGTCTAGATAAAAATCCTCAAATTTGACCTCTAAGACCTCTAAAAATCTCTTGCAAGAAAAACTAGTTTTACTAGTTTTTACTAGTTTTTATAAAATTAAACAATTACAATATTTTTTGGGTGATGGAAGATCACTTTTACACCATTGGATGCTCCTGCATCAAAAACCTAGGGTAAATTGAGAAGTGACCTTCACTTATTTGTTGTTGGAAGAAAACCAATGCGTTCAACCTCAACCTTCGACAACCAAGATGAATCTTCAACAGGCCTGCCCTTCCACTTAACCAAATATTCTACATACTGCCTGTTTCTTGTGATTTTGCCTACATAGGTATCTAGGACCTATTATATATCTTCTATATCTAGATTAGATGCAGGAATACTCCATAATTCTGTGACTGGTCCGCCATTATTGTCACCTTCATGATATTTTTCCAAATCTGAAATGTTGAACACAGGTGATATATTCAACCCACTTGGCAATTATACCTCATAGGAATTCCCTAAATCCCATTTCACTATGACCCTACATGGTCCCAACTTCTTTATTTTTAACTTGTTGTAGGTTTTAGCAAGAAATCTTTCCTTTCTCAAGTGAACCATAACTTGATCTCCCACTTGGAACTCCTTAAGTTGTTGCTTTTGGTTTGCTCTTATCTTGTACTGAGTGTTCATATTATTGATATGCTACTTCACTTCATCGTGCAGACTCTTTAGGTGCTCTACAAAGTCCTTAGCCTCAGAACTGCTCTTTTTCCCTCTATCCATCTTTCTCAACTCGAAAGCATTCCTTGGGCTGCTCCCATACACAATATGGAATGGGGATTTATTAGTACACCTATTGACAAAATTATTGTATGCAAATTATACCTATGGCAAAACCAAATTTCATCCCTTGGGATTATATCCTACCAAGAACCTCAGTAGATTACCCAAAATCTTGTTCACCACCTTTATTTGTTCGTCAGTCTATGGGTGGTATGCAGAACTAAATTTTAGGTCTGTCTTCAATTTCTTTCATAGGGTCCTCCAGAAATCCCCAACAAAATTGGTATCCCTATCAAAAATGATACTCTTTGGTAGACCATGTAGGCGTACCACCTATTTGAAAAACAACCCTGCAACATGAACTACATCATTAGTTTTCTGGAATAGAATAAAATGTGCCATCTTCAAAAACCTGTCAACCACCACAAATATGGAGTCATTCCTCCTCTCTGTCCTTGGTAAGCCAAGAAAAAAATCCATGCTGATGTCCTCCCATGGCATATCTGGTACAGGTAATGGCTGATATAATCCAGTGTTCTATCTCACACCCTTGGCAATCTAGCATACTCTGTAACTCTGTACAAACTTCTTCACATCTTGTTGCAACTGTGGCCAATAGTAGTTTTCACTAATGAGAGAAATGATCTTATCTCGACCAAAGTGTCCAAAAAACACTCCACTGTGCTTCTCCTTGACCAAATTATCCCTCATTGAACTCCTTGGAATGTATAATTGATTTCCTCTGAATAACATCCCATATTGAAGTAGAAAATCCAACCACTTAGTCCTGTCTAAAGTAACAGGTGCTAAGCAAGCCCTCCAAGCCTCTGCAAAATTAGGATCTTTAGGGTACAAACCCTTAAGTTTATCAAACCCTACAACTTCCACCTTCATTTTTGTCAACAAACATTGCCTTATACTTAAGGCATCTACAACTCTGTTTGACTTCCCACTCTTATGCTTCAACACAAAGGTATAACTCTGTAGAAACTCAACCCACTTTAAGTGCCTCTGATTTAGCTTCCTTTGGCTATTAATATATTGTAAGGCCTGATGATCAGTATATAGAACAAACTCTTTTGGAAATAAATAATGCCTCCACTTCTTTAGAGCCTGAACTATAGCATAAAACTCCTGATCATATATAGAATACTTATTCCTAGCATCATTGAGTTTCTCACTAAAATAAGCAACATGTTTACTTTCTTGACTCAACACAGCTCCTATGGCACTACCACTAGCATCACAGTCTACCTGAAATACCTTATTAAAATTTGGAAGTGCTAAAACAGGTTGTTCTGTGACCTTCTTTTTCAACATATCAAAGCTCTTATCTTCTTCTAAGGTCCACTTAAATTCTTTCTTATCCCCTCTCATTGTTTCTGTTAGGGGTGCATAAATACTACTGAAATTTCTAATAAATGTTTTGTAAAAACTTGCTAGACCATGCAATGATCTTACCTCAGTTACGCTCCTTGGAGTAGGCCATTCAATGATAGTCCTCACCTTTTATAGGTCCATTTTTACCTTCAGCTGAGATGACAAATTCTAGATACACTAACTCCTTCACAAAACTACACTTCTTCAAATTAAACAGCAATTGCTCCTCCCTCAACTTCTCAAAAACTCTTTTGATATGCATCAGGTGCTCTTCCAGGGTCTTGCTAAATATTAAAATGTCATCCAAATAGACAATGAAAATTTTTCCTAAAAACTCCTTCAATACCTCATTCATCAGCCACATGAATGTGCTTGGTGCATTGGTTAGCCCAAATGGCATGACCAACCACTCATACAAACCCTCTCCGGTATTGAAGGCTGTCTTCCACTCATACCCTTCTTTGACACGAATTTGATGGTACCCACTCTTTAGGTCAATCTTTGTGAAGTACTTGGCTCCACTCAAACAATACATAATGTCATCCATCCTTGGCAATGGGAACCTATATTTTATGGTGATCTTGTTAATAGCTCGGGAGTCTGTACACATTTTCCACTCTCCATATTTCTTTGGTGCTAGTACTATAGGTACTACACATGGACTTAGGCTCTCCCAAATCAGTCCCTTTTTTAGAAACTCTTGGACTTGTCTGTTTAGCTCCTCACTTTCTATAGGAGTCATTCTATGGGATGAATTATTGGGTAAACTAGATCTTGGTACCAAATATATATGGTGAATGATCTTCCTCACTAGTGGTAAAACCTCTGGTATATTATCTGATATAATATCTGGAAATTCTTCTAACAGACCTGAGACTTCTACTGGGGTATCTTTGCATTCTTCTTTCCTAACTCTAGGAATTAATGCATAGCACATATGCTTATGTTTTAAACCATCCAAAAACCTTATACCTTCAAATAAACATATTTTGGCACTACTACATAAATTTTCGTCCACCTCCTTTAGGGGATTCAACTTATGGCGCACTCCATTATTTGTCAGGGAGTAAGTGTTGGCACACCCATCATGCATTGCACATCGATCAAACTGCCATGACCTTCCCAATAGTAAATGACATGCATCCATAGGCAGGATGTCACACATGACCTCATTGTTGGCCTTAGAATGGCCTATTCTAATCAGGATATTATAGAACTCCTCTATATATTTTTTGATAGACTTACTTGATTGTCTCAAACCCTGCATTTTCTTGAGTAGATCCAACTCGTAATCAGCTGGAATAAATTGTCTCTTCAACTTCTCCACCATCCGCTCCCACCTTATTATCCTTTATTTTCCTCTTTTGTTTTTGTCTAGCTGCACTCCCTTCCACAATATGCTAGCATGACCCTTCAACTTGGTCTTAGCAAACTTGACCCTCTCGGGATCTTCTACCTCCTCATACTTGAAGTATTCCTCCATGTCATTGATCTAGTCGATCAACTCTTCTGGGTTGAGATTTCTAGAATACGTGGTGACATAAAACTTTGGTCTCTTTCCAATCTATGATATGGCCTTATACAATATGGCTTGTGCAGGATCTACTACCTCTTCTTCTTCTTCTTCAAACTGGGCCTCTTCTTCTTTAGATTCATCTTCACTCCCTTCTTCTCTCCTTGGCTCAAACCCTCTACGCAGATCCTCTTGTAGAGCTTGAACTTACCTCTGCAAAGATATAAAATCTTCTTCTGACACCATAATTCTCCTACCACTATGATTTTTTCATGGAGGCATTCTACTCACTTCTTCTACAAACCCTAACCACAGATCTTGGTGTAAACTACCTCATGTTCGGTGCTCTATTTACACACTCAGGAACTCTCACTCTGATACCACTTGAAGCAGAGTTGCACTAAAAAAAACACATACAATCCACTGAAAACCAGAAATGCTAAAAGGAGCCAAAGCTTTCCATTACTTTCATGCTAAATATGAGGATCCCAAAAGAAGAGCCCTTTTACAATTTTGAAAATTCCCACTTATGCCCTATTTTTCCCTTTTTTTCCCACCTAATACTTGAAATTTCAAATTTGAAATTTGGGGCAACTTGCGGAGGTCATAACTTTGCGCTCGTTGACCTGATTGACTATTACAACATATTTTTGAAAATGGAATGAAATGAGCTAAGTGGGGTGACCTTGGATATTTGCACCAAGGCTCGCGTCTAGCCAAAAATCCTCAAATTCGACCTCTAAGACCTTTAAAAATATCCTACAAGAAAAACTAGTTTTACTAGTTTTTACAAAATTAAACAATTACAATCTTTTTTGGGTGATGCAAGATCACTTTTACACCATTGGATGCTCCTGCATCACTACCATATTCACTAATGTATTAAAGATCACCAAAGAATGTGATAAATGCCAAAGGTATACTGGTAGAGATAGAAACACTTCAATACCTCTTCAACTAGTACAAGTTGAGCAACCATTTCAGCAGTGGGGGCTAGACTTTGTAGGATAAATCAATCCCAATTCTTCAGTAGGCCACATAAATATTTTGACAACAATTTATTATTTCACTAGATGGATTGAGGCTATTTAAACCAAGAAATGTGATCAAGATGTAGTCATTGAATTCCTTGAGATTTTGATCACCAGGTTTGGCATCCTTGAAGCTTTAGTAAGTGATAATGATCCAACTTTTATAGGAGCCAAGTGCATTGAATTTTCTAGCATATATGACATTTATCTAAATAATTATTCTATTTACTACTCACAGGGGAATGGACTAGTAGAATCAAGCAATAAAAAATTTCTCAAAATTATTAAAAGGTCTCCTGAAGATAACAAAAGATCTTGGTATTTGCTAGTGAATTAGGTCCTATGGGCAGATAGAATTATAATAAAAAACTCTACATGTATATCTCCTTATGATCTTGTATATGGAAAGGAAGTTGTGCTTCCCATACATTTGGAGATATCTGCCTTAAAATTTATCAATGATTATCTTGGTAAGGAGGACCCAATATGTTGAGCAAGGTGCAACAACAAGTATTGTCATTGTTGTCAACACAGTCAGACAGATCGGTTGATGCAGTGGACAGGAGTTAAGAGGTTCTTCAGAGTATGTACAGTGATTTTCCAAAAGATCGAAGTGGCCCATATGCTAAAAATCAAAAGAAAATCACAAGGAAGAAAACTGTCGCGATATCACGACATGTTGAGAAGAAAGAAAAACTGTCGCGATATCGCGACATGTTGAGAAGAAAGAAAAACTGTCACGATTTCGTGACATGTTCGAAGAGAAAGCGCAAGCAAGAAAAACTATCATGATTTCGCGACATGTTCGGAGAGAAAGCGCAAGCAAGCAAAACTGTCACGATTTCATGACATGTTCGGAGAGAAAGCGCAAGCAAGAAAAACTATCGCGATTTCGTGACATGTTCGAAGAGAAAATGCAAGTAGAAAAAGTGTCACGATTTTGCGACATATTGCAAAGGAGATTGCACGGACGAAAAAGTGTCACGATTTCGTGACATATTGCAAGAGAGATTGTACGGACGAAAAAGTGTCACGATTTCGTGACATATTGCAAGAGAGATTGTACGAACAAAAAAGTGTCGCGATTTCGCGACATATTGCAGGAGAGATTGTACGAAAGAAAAAGTGTCACGATTTCATGACATATTGCAAGAGAGAGAGTCCGAGAGAAAAAGTGTCGCGATATCGTGACATGTCGCGTTTTCGTGACCCGAAGGCAAGAGAAAGAGCAAAGGAGAAAAAGTGTCGCGATATCGCGACATGTCGCGTTTTCGCGACCCGAAGGCAAGAGAAAGAGCAAAGGAGAAAAAGTGTCACGATATCGCGACATGTCGCGTTTTCACGACCCGAAGGCAAGAGAAAGAGCAAAGGAGAAAAAGTGTCACGATATCGCGACATGTCGCATTTTCGTGACTAAAGGAGGAGAGAGAAAGTAAGAAGGCAGAAGTGTCACGATATCGCGACAAAAGTAAAGAGGAAGAGTACAAAGGCGAAAGTGTCGCGATATCGCGACATGTTGTGTTTTCGTGGGTACAAGCCAAGAAGAGTAGCAAGGAGGCGAAAGTGTCGTGATATCGCGACATGTGTTTTCGTGAGAAAACTCTGAGAAGAGGACAAAGAGACAGAAGTGTCACGATATTGCGACAGTCGCTTTGGCATGAGCTAAGAAGAGAACCCAACCGAAAGAAGATATGTGATAGTTAACTGAAGTCGGTACGATAGTTACAGGTGCAGTTATAGAAGAAGTCGATACGACAGTTATAGGTGTAGTTACAGAAGAAGTTGGTACGATAGTTACAGGTGCAGTTACAGAGAAAAGTCAGAACTTTGTTATAAAAGGAGGTCTGCGTGGAGAATTAGATTGCTAAAAAAGGTTGAAGAGTGCTACGTAAAGAGGGTTGGAAGAGTGTCGTAAGAGAGCGTTAAGCAAAGCCGAGAGAGCCGTAAGAGTGCAGTAAGAAGCACAAGAGACCTGTAAGAGAGCCGTAAAAGTGCAACAAGCAGAGCCGTAAGTGTGTGTGGTGTTTTTGGTGAATAGCGAGAGAGGTTGGGTTAGCAATAGACCAGTCAGGGTCTTGTATAAGCGAAGGCATTTTTATGTCAATCTTATAGTTTCAAAATTGCAGTCCGAGTTGGTGCTTGGAATCAGGGGTTGGTGCTCCTTTCTGTTGGTGCAGATAAATCAGGGGTTGGTGCTCCTTTCTGTTGGTGCAGATAAATCAGGGGTTGGTGCTCCTTCTAGTGGGTGCTGGTAAATTGATTGTAAAATTGGTATTTTGCAAAGACTAGATTTGGACGGGAGTCCAAGCAGTCATTTTTGAGGAGTAGCCAAATTGGTGAACCTCGTTACATCGTGTGTTGTGGAATGCTCTCTTGTTATACTTGCTTTATCTGATTTTAAGTTTTCATTGTTTCGACATTAAGAGTTGTAGATTTGAATTTAAAATAGCTACACTGATTCACCCCCCCTCTCAGTGTCATTGTGAGACTATCAATTGGTATCAGAGCAAGGTTCTTGAACAAGCTTAATCGGCTAAGGTGATCTTGGAAGTGAGACAATGGCAGGTGGTGAAGGATTCTCATCAAACAAAGCACCATTATTTGATAGAACTAATTATGCATTTTGGAGACTCAGGATGCAGACATATCTATGCGCTTTGGGATACGACATTTGGGAGTCAATAGATAGTGGATACACAATATCCATCACTCCTCCAACCGATGCTACCGGTAAGAAACTGTTTGAGAATAACTCTAAAGCAAAGAATGCTATCATGTGCGGTTTAGTGGACAACGAACTGATAAAGATTATGAGTTGTAAAATGGCAAAAGACATGTGGGACAAACTAAGGAGCATTCATGAAGGAGACGGCAAGATCAAGGAGGCCAAGTTACAAACGCATCGAGCCCAGTTCGAAGCATTAAAAATGAATGACGATGAGAACATAGAGGCATACATGCTGAGAGTTAATGGAATCGTTAATGCGATTAGAGGACTCGACGAGGAAATGGAAGATGTTGTCATCGTGAAAAAGGTACTAAGATCTCTTCCCCAAAGATTTGATTCTAAAGTTTCAGCAATAGAAGAAGCTAAAGATCTAAATATTTTTAGTATGGATGAGATGCATGGTTCTTTGACTGCATATGAGATGAGAATAGGAAAAACTAAACCCACAGACAGAGAAGCTGCTTTTAAAGCACATAAAAATATAAAAGCAAAACAAGAATCCGAGGAAGAAGAGACATCAGATGAAATGGAAGCAAACTTTGTTCAAAAACTAATAAGGGGAAAAGGAAAATACAGAGGAAAGCTACCATTTAAGTGTTTCAACTGTGGAGGCATTGGGCACTTTGCAGCTAAATGTCCACTTAATGAGAAAAACAAAAGTGATGAAGGTTCACACCAAGAAAGAAGTGACTGGAAGAAGAAACCAAATTTTAGAAAAGGCAACTTCAAGAAGAAAAGTTTCATATCCAAGAATGTCAGTCCTTCAGAAGACAGCTCCGGTGAGGATTCTGAAGAAGAAACAGGTGAAGCTCTTTTCATGGCATTCGAAGAAGAAAAAACAAAGGAAAAATAAGAATGTGATAAAAAACTTGAGGCTGAGGCTGAAGTAGATCTGGAAGGTGAGCTGATCACTGCACTTAAAGAGTTGAGTATAGAAAGAAAAAAGAATAAGAAAATTTCAAGAAAATTTGAGGATGCCAATGAAATCATAACCAACTTGAAAGTACAGATAGACGAATCTAAGAAAATATCTGAAGATATCAAAGTACAATTAACCGTGAAAATAGATGAGTGCAACAAGTTAGAAGAAGAGATTGTTGGTTTAAAGATGCAGCTAGAAGAGATGAATCAAAAAGTGAGTTGTTATCACAAACTTGAAGAAAGTTCTATAAAGTTGGATAAGATTATAAATAGCCAAAGGACTACAGGCATCAAATTTGGTTTGGGCTTCGTTGAAGGAGAATCATCAAATGGATCAAAGGCCATAACTATAGAACCCATAAAGAATGAAGATAAGATCAGGATTGATCAAGAAAAAATGAATCATGCTAAAGAAAGCAATAATGCCAGGCACGAGAGGAGTATTGACAATGATGAATTCACCAATGTCACTCATCAAAGGAGAAGAAGATTTGTGGCTCCTACTACAAAATGGCAAAGACCATCACCCAGGTTCACTCATTTCTTTTCTGGTTATTGTTTTAAATGCAATGGTTATGGACATAAGATTGCAGATTGCAAGTATAATGTAGGACAAAGGAATTTTGCCAATAGAAATGTTTTTTCACCGTTGATGGATTATGCAGTAGAATGTTATAACTGTCATAATTTTGGGCACATTGCAAGAAATTGTCGAAGTACATTTGCAGCAAATAAACATCAGGGAAGAAAATTTCAACCAAATGGTTTGAGACAAAATAGAAAATTTCTCAAAAAACATGCACAAGCTATTGACAAAGAAAAGTCAAAACAAGTGACCAAAACTGTAATCAAACCAGAGTGGAAAGAAAAGGAGCGACCCAAGGAAGAAAAGGAATCCTTGATTGTACGGACAACATTTAAAGCACAGAACAAATCTACACCATGGATACTTGATAGTGGATGCTCCGAACATATGACAGGTGACAAACAAAAATTTGAGAAGTTACAGAAATATGAAGGTGGTTCTGTAAAATTTGGAAATAATGATGGAGCTAAGATAGTTGGCAAAGGATCGGTTAAGATCAGTGATGGAAAAATCAAGTCAAAAGAAGTCTTGTTTGTGATTGGTCCGAAGCATAACTTGTTAAGCGTAAGTCAGATTTGTGATAGAGGTCATGAAGTAATTTTCAAGAAGCAGGGTTGTGAAGTCAGAACAACAAACTGTGGAAAGTTGATAGCAACTAGATCAAGGACATCTGGCAACCTGTATACTCTCTCAGAGACTTCGAAGGAGCATGCTTGATTGGACATGAAGAAGAAAATTGGTTGTGGCACAAGAGGCTCGGTCATATCAGTTTTGACAATCTAGTAAAAATCAGCTCAAAAGGGGCAGTGAGAGATATTCCCACCATTGGCAAACCATTAAATAGCATTTGTGCTTCATGCCAAAAGGGGAAGCAAACTAGAGCCACATTTAAAACAAAAGAGTACTTCACAAGCAAACCTTTAGAACTAATACATACTGATTTATGTGGACCCATGAGAACGCAAAGCATAAATGGTGACAAATACTTTATGTTGTGCATAGATGACTATTCCAGGATGACATGGGTACTATTTTTGAAGCTTAAATCAGATGCCTTTGAGATGTTCAAGATTTTCAAAAAACAAGTTGAGAATCAAACAGGAAAAATGATTAAATGTTTAAGATCAGATAGAGGAGGAGAGTTCATTTCAGAGGAGTTTGTAGAGTACTGTGAAAAGTATGGGATTAAGAGACAATTTTTAGCAGCAAGGACACCTCAACAGAATGGTGTGGTAGAAAGAAAGAACAGGACAGTGCAGGAAATGGCACGGACTATGTTGATCGAGAGCAAAATAGCAGATAGATTTTGGAAAGAGGCAGTCCATACTGCGGTATACATCCAAAATAGGTGCATGTTGAGGACACATGAAAGCAAAACTCCGTATGAGCTGTGGTTCGGTAAAAAGGCAACAACAAGATACTTTAAAGTTTTTGGCAGCAAGTGTTACATCAAAAGAACTGAAGATAATCTTGGTAAGTTTGAAGATAGAGCTGATGAAGGTATTTTTCTTGGCTATTCGACAAAAAGCAAAGCCTATACATGCTACAACAAGAGGCTAAAGAAAATTGTGGAGAGTGCCGATGTTAAAGTTGATGAAGGTAGGGAACGAGAAATTAGCTATGAAGAAAACTACCCAATTTATGAAGAGGTTATTGAAGGAGATGAGGAAGAGGAAACGAAAAAGAAATAGAAAATTGACTCAGATGATTTAAGTAGTGTTTCAGAAGAGGAAGAAAACAAGAAATTCAAAACAGGCAGCTGGTAGAAAAATCATCCTAGAGAGCAAATAATTGGAGACCCCACAGTTGGTGTTCAGACAAGAAGAAGAGTAGTAAGTAACTACTCTCTATTATCCAACATTGAGCCCAAAAATGTTGCTGAAGCAAGCAAAGATGAAAGTTGGATGACGACAATAAATGAAGAATTAGATCAGATTGAGAAAAACAAAACCTGGGAGTTAGTACCAAGACCTGCAAATAAAAATATAATCGATACTAAATGGGTTTTTCGAAACAAATTGAATGAAGATGGACAAATAGTCAGGAATAAAGCAAGATTGGTCTGTAAAGGCTATGCACAAGTTGAAGGTATTGACTTTGAAGAAACCTTTGCACCGGTGGCTAGACTTGAGGCAATTAGAATGTTTCTGGCTTTAGCAGTTCACAAGAATTTCAAAGTTTATCAAATGGACGTGAAATCAGCATTTCTGAATGGAAAACTTGAAGAAGAGGTCTATATTGAGCAGCCAGATGGCTTCCAACTCGGTGATAATCCCAACTTCGTCTGCAAGTTGAAGAAAGCACTGTATGGCTTGAAATAGGCACCCAGAGCATGGTATGCAAGGCTAGACAACTATCTTACTCAACAAGGGTTCAAAAAGGGTATGGTGGACAACAATTTGTATGTCAAAATAGAGAATGGCCATCTCATTGTCCTTGTTGTATACGTAGATGATATCATTTTTGGCAACAACAATGATGAGTCGTGTAAAGATTTAGCAAATAAGATGCAGAAAGAATTTGAAATGTCTATGATTGGTGAACTTTCATATTTTCTCGGACTACAAGTTAATCAAAATGAGAAGGGCATATTTATTTCTCAAGTTAAATATGTGAAAGAGATGCTAAAAAAGTTCACAATGGAGGATTGTAAGCTCGTTAGCACTCCCATGATGACGAGGTTGCAAGTTGAGCAAGGATGACAAATCTCCAGATGTTGATCAAACCATGTACAGATCTATGATTGGGAGCCTACTGTATTTGATAGCTACCAGACCAGATATCTTGCAGG
Source organism: Wollemia nobilis (assembly GCA_028583015.1). NCBI lineage: Eukaryota > Viridiplantae > Streptophyta > Pinopsida > Araucariales > Araucariaceae > Wollemia > Wollemia nobilis. The sequence goes on along the minus strand of JAQPPZ010002189.1, from coordinate 363,512 downwards.
TAGTTTGCATGGTAGCACGATTTCAGGCTAGTCCCAAGGAGACTCATGTGACAATCATGAAGAGGATTCTTCGATATCTAAAGGGTACTATGGAGTATGGGTTATGGTATCCGAAAGGTAAGGATTTCACCCTTATTGCGTATTCAGATGCAGATTGGGCAGGATGTGTCGATGACAGAAAGAGTACCAGTGGAGGTGCATTCTATCTTGGAGACAGGTTGGTCGCATGGCACAGTAAGAAACAAGAGTCAGTCTCCTTATCCACAGTAGAGGCAGAATATATTGCAGCATCAACGTGTTGTACGCAGGTTTTATGGATGAAACAAACCCTGAAAGATCTTGGCATTAACTTCGGTGAGCCAATTTTAGTTAAGTGTGATAACACCAGTGCCATTAACATCTCAAAGAATCCGGTTATGCATTCTCGCACAAAACATATTGCTATCCGATATCACTTTCTGAAGGAGAAAGTTGCGGAAGGTGAGGTTAAGTTGGATTTTGTCCCAACTACAGAGCAAGTAGCGGATATCTTCACAAAACCATTGCCCAAGGAAATTTTTGAGTACCTTCGCAATAAGTTGGGAGTGGTCATGCTTCCCAAGAATTGACTAGCAATCGGGACCACATTCTCAGGGGGAGCATTTATATATTTGATTATCTTTTTGCTCATGTTTGTAATTTTTGCTAACTGTAATAATTTGTGCTTGAGAATGTTGTGCATGGACTCAGGGGGAGTCTGCAGCAGCCCTTTGGTATTATTGTCAAAGGGGGAGAAGAATTACAGGAAATTGCACGTGTGTTGCCAACAATTCCAAAGGGGGAGATTGTTGAGCAAGGTGCAGCAACAATATTGTCATTGTTGTCAACACAATCAGACAGATCGGTTGATGCAATGGACAGGAGTTAAGAGGTTCTTCAGAGTATGTACAGTGATTTTCCAAAAGATCGAAGTGGCCCATATGCTAAAAATCAAAAGAAAATCACAAGGAAGAAAACTGTCACGATATCGCGACATGTTGAGAAGAAAGAAAAACTATCGCGATATCGCGACATGTTGAGAAGAAAGAAAAACTGTCACGATATCGCGACATGTTGAGAAGAAAGAAAAACTGTCATGATTTCATGACATGTTCGAAGAGAAAGCGCAAGCAAGCAAAACTGTCACGATTTCGCGACATGTTCGGAGAGAAAGCGCAAGCAAGAAAAACTATCATGATTTCACGACATGTTCGGAGAGAAAGCGCAAGCAAGAAAAACTATCATGATTTCGTGACATGTTCGAAGAGAAAAAGGCAAGTAGAAAAAGTGTCATGATTTCGTGACATATTGCAAGAGAGATTGTACGGATGAAAAAGTGTCACGATTTCATGACATATTGCAAGAGAGATTGTATGGACGAAAAAGTGTCACGATTTCGTGACATATTGCAAGAGAGATTGTACGAAAGAAAAAGTGTCACGATTTCGTGACATATTGCAAGAGAGATTGTTCGAAAGAAAAAGTGTCACGATTTCGCGACATATTGCAAGAGAGAGAGTATGAGAGAAAAAGTGTCGCGATATCGTGACATGTCGCGTTTTCACGACTCGAAGGCAAGAGAAAGAGCTAAGGAGAAAAAGTGTCGCGATATCGCGACATGTCGGATTTTCATGACTTGAAGGCAAGAGAAAGAGCAAAGGAGAAAAAGTGTCGCGATATCGCGACATGTCGCGTTTTCGTGACCCGAAGGCAAGAGAAAGAGCAAAGGAGAGAAAGTGTCACGATATCGCGACATGTCGCATTTTCGCGACTAAAGGAGGAGAGAGAAAGTAAGAAGGCAGAAGTGTCATGATATCGCGACAAAAGTAAAGAGGAAGAGTACAGAGGCGAAAGTGTCATGATATCGCGACATGTGTTTTCACGGGTACAAGCCAAGAAGAGAAGCAAGGAGGCGAAAGTGTCACGATATCGCGACATGTGTTTTCATGGGCAAACTTCGAGAAGAGGACAAAGAGGCGAAGTGTCACGATTTCATGACAGTGTCACTTTGCATGAGCTAAGAAGCGAATAAGAAGATATGTCGATACGATAGTTACAGGTGCAATTATAGAAGAAGTCGGTACGATAGTTACAGGTGCAGTTACAGAAGAAGTCGGTACGACAGTTACAGGTGCAGTTACAAAGAAAAGTCAGAACTTTGTTATAAAAGGAGGTATGCGTGGAGAATTAGATTGCTAAAAAAAGGCTAAAGAGTGCTACGTAAAGAGGGTTAGAAGAGTGCAGTAAGAGAGCATTAATCAAAGTCGAGAGAGCCATAAGAGTGCAGTAAGAAGTGCAGCAAGAGAGCTATAAAAGTGCAGCAAGCAGAGCCGTAAGTGTGTGTGGTGTTTTTGGTGAATAGCGAGAGAGGTTGGGTTAGCAATAGACTAGTCAGGGTCTTGTATAAGCGAAGGCATTTTTATGTCAATCTTATAGTTTCAAAATTGTAGTCCGAGGTTGGTGCTCCTTCGTTGGTGCGGATAAATCGGGGGTTGGTGCTCCTTTCTGTTGGTGCGGATAAATCAGGGGTTGGTGCTCCTTCCAGTGGGTGCTGGTAAATTGATTGTAAAATTGGTATTTTGCAAAGACTGGATTTGGACGGGAGTCCAAGCAGTCATTTTTGAGGAGTAGCCAAATTGGTGAACCTCGTTACATCGTGTGTTGTGGAATGCTCTCTTGTTATACTTGCTTTATCTGATTTTAAGTTTTCATTGTTTCAGCATTAAGAGTTGTAGATTTGAATTTAAAATAGCTACACTGATTCACCCCCCCCTCTCAGTGTCATTGTGAGACTATCATAGTAAACAAAAGTCTTGTTCAGTTGCTGCATTTAGAACATAGGGAAGAATCCTACATGAGATTCTAGAAGCATCTACCATAGACTAAGGGATGGTTTGACAAGAATTCCACCTTCAAAAAATTAAGAGTAGATGATTATGTTTTAAATTGGAATGCAAAAAATGCTAAGCCAAGCAAACATGAGAAATTTGATTCATTTGGGAGGGCCCACTATAGTCAAACAAAAGAACGCTTTTCAACTTCAAGACAAAAGTGAAGATTTGTTTCCAATACCAGTGAAGGGGTATCACCTCAAACCCTACAAGTAAATAATTTCTTACTATGTATTATATGTATCATAATGTTTAAATACTTTTACTTTTCTTTTTTGCACTTTGTATTAATATTAAGAAAGTAAAATTGTAAAATTTATGACGGCGAATTCCCTCATCACCGCCACTCAAAGCGCATCCACAGGTGAGCATTGTGCCACGTGTCTTAATCAGGTAGAATTTCACTAGAAAAATGGAGAGAAGGGCATGTATGCAAAAAGAGAGAAAGTTACTTGAATTAAGATCTTAAAAGTATGGGTTTTCTTTGAAAAAACAAGAACTAGCAATTGATTTCAAATTAAAAAATAAAGGTGGTACACGCGTTAGAGTCACACCGCTAGCCATAAGGTTAGACCAATGACAGTGAGAGAAATAATTGATGTAGCACCACCTTGTTCCCACATGTAAAAGTGAATGTTGCACCTACTACATTCAATATGCACATTCCAAAAGAACTATATAATAGGTTCCTTAAGATATAATTCACTCTTATCGCATACCCAAAGATACTAGAGCAGTACAGTAAAGGGAAGAGAGTGTATTTCCTATGAATCCATAGAGATTATATTTTTACTTTGTAGAAAAGGAACAACCATATAGCATTCAAAAATGGTTGCATCATCTACCATTGAGAGGATAAACATCACCATGGAGAATAAAGGAGATAATTGCTTTTGGGATACCACAAGCAGAATTGCATACACCATCACCACCTATAAGGAGAAAGTAAAACTGAGGATAGAAGTAGAAAAGAGGATATCCATTGGCATCTCAGTAGGAAGTCTAAATGCCATTACGATAAGCTCTATGATATCCTTTTATATGTGTGATTCAGTACATCCTTACCTCGAGCTAATAAAAGCTATAGCATAGAATTATGATTAAAAAAATAAAGCATTGCAAAGTGTTGAGGGTAAAATTTTAATGTATGTAAAACCTGAATCCTTAAAAAATGCTTTCACCTTGAGAGTGAAGCCAAGTGGAAAAGTAAAGATATTTTCTTAACGGGATCAAGTGAAATATTATTCCCTAGAAAAGCATGCTGACGGGGGCAGAAATTTCTTGAATTGGGTAGCAGGGCAATTGAAGAGAAAACTGAAGGGTAGTTCTTTACCGTTGATCCCAATTAAGCTTGAGGATTTTAAGGAATAAGAGATTTACTTAATTTTGGCTATCATAGAAGGTTTACCATCAAAATAGAGTGTTTATCACTGGTAGATAGTTACTACCCATTGCATATCTAATCCCAAGAATTATAACCCTTCCTAGATGAGCAACTTTCCAATTTTTTTTATTGGCCCCGATATTTGGCTACCATGGTTCACGACTCCTTAATAAGACTAAAAAACAATCAAGGGGCGATGTCCTTCAGATATTGTTCTCATGTATCATGGATTTTTCTTTACTTCAATCACCCAAACCTCTCGTTTATCCTAGTTAAAATCGTGGCTCAGAATGGAACTGCTCTCACTGTCTATTCTTGGATGAGCATGCTTAATAAAACAAAGTATTATTATAATTTTAACAAAGAGTTCCTAGGGACTGCTCTAAATATGATTAATGGAAGTATGCATAGATTATCCAAATTGGTAGAAGATACATTAAGGAAAAATGGGGAAGAAGAAGGCAACTGGTATATACTGATGGAAGGGACAATTATTTGCTTGTATGGTTTTACTGAGAAACCTTTTGTGCTACCTAATTATGTAATCGAGAGAATGTTTGCTCTAGAATATTGCAACTAGAAATATTATATCAATGTTGTCTTTGGAATGGAAAAATGTGGGAAGGTCAACTACACCTACCCTATTAAGATGGGGGATATCTCCATCAATAAAAAATAGCAATATAAGAGCATTATGAAATATATGCAAAAATTAGGGCTAGTACAAATCCCCCACATATGGAGATATGACCTAGAAAATAAATTTGTAGAAAGGGTGAATGACCCAAAAGCTAAGAGTCCAAGGTTAAAAACAACTCTCAAATCTCACTATGAAAAATTTAGAAACAATGATGAAAAATCTGAATTAGATTTGTATGTTTAGCATATGGAAGTGTTACCTCATTGGAGAGATTTCTATAATCATGTTGTAGATTATGCCCCTAAAAATAATGAAGCAAATATTTACATAGAATATTATGTCAAAGAAATAATAAAGAAAGAAAATTTAAACCCCGTCAAGATGTTTGAATTTTGAAGAATGTGAGTGGAAACAGACACTATAAAGTCAAGATATCCTACCAAGAATGATAAGCACTAATTTTTAGAAAGCCCATAGGCCAAGAAGGAGTGACAGTTATCAAACATGTCAGAGGGGCTAAACTAAAAGAAGTAAGCATAAGAACTCCTCCATCCTCTCCTCCTTATACAAATACCACCAAATAAGTCATACCTGCTGGAAAAGAGAAACAACCATTATTTCAGCCAACTATAAAGCAGTTGAAGTAATATGGATCGAGTGTTGAATTGATGCAAAGATACGATTATGAAGGAGAAGGTCTAGACCCAAATAAAGCAGGACACATAGAGATAATTCAAGTCTCAAGAAGACCAAAGTGGCTAGCACTTGGTGAATCCTTAGAGGTCTACATTGAACTAAGGTTTAGGTCTGATGAGGTTATGTATGGTACCTATACTATCAGATTTGCGTGTCCCAACCTCGCTTTACAATAGGTATAACTAGAAGTATCAAGGGGAGAATCCCAATAGTAGTATCAAGTAGGCAAATCAATGGTAGATACTCTCCAATCATAGCCATGATAACAACCATGGTGGCTATGAAAGATATAGAGGAGGTAGAGAAAGAAGAAGACGAAATAAAATAGGTTTCCCAAACATTAGAGAAATCACAAGCTCTACAAAAGGAGCAACCTAGTCCAAGCTGAACAGAGCAAAAGTATCCACTAAGAGACACATGTACGATTTCTTCTCCTTATCCTTCTTCTCTTACTCTTCCAAGTCCCTAAGAGACTCTCCCCTCCCTTTCTGAGAAACAAGTTGAGATAATAGAAGTCCCTTTATCAATTTCATTACAAATTACCACATCATTACCACCATCACCTACTCCACATTAATATAATATTCTACCCTCTTCATCAGTCCCAATGCAAAACCAACCATAATCACTTCAACTATTGAACCTTCCTTTTACATCAACATAGTATTCTACAATGTTAGTAGGGCCACAATTATCCACACCACTTTCAATGCCATCATTAGCTAAATCCATAGTGTCTACCCCTCTCTGCCAAGATGCTACCATTTTAAATTTTCTTCACACCCCACTTCCCTTAGTATCATCTCTAGTGGCCATATTCACTCAATCCACTGATCCTGTTATGGTATCATATCAAAAGATCAATGAAATTGCATTCAATGCAACCACTTGGTGGAATGAGCAGCTGCAAAGCCATCACAAGAGACAACTTGCAAAAGGAAAACTACCTTTTTTAATCCAATCTTCCAAAAAAGGAGAAATCTCATCATCACTCTCAAAGTGAGCAAGTCAACCAAGGATATGACCATGGATGATTATCAAGTGATAGAGAAGACAATGAATATCATGCAATTGCTTGCATTTGATGAGTTGGTATTGGCTAAAACTCATATGGATACAGTTTTCCTGTAAGGTGATATCTTTAAGGAGGAAAATGAAGATCTAAAAATAAGGATAGAAGAGCTAGAAACCTCACTTCGAGACTAGGAAAATCTTTTAAGAGCACTCAAAAATAAAGTGAAGGATTGGTAGAGCAAATATCAAGAAGCTTCCAATTCTAAAAAATAGGCCAAGAATACTCAAGCTCAAGTGAGGACTTTGACTGATCAAAAAAATCAATTGTAGCAACAACTATTGATTGAAAAGGCCAGATCTGTTGGGTCCTCTAAATATAAAGTAAAATAGATCAAGAAGGAAATTTGGTATGATATCAAATTGAGAGGTCTAGAAGCCAAGTTGTTTTTCAATTTCTTAGATGAAGCTACTAGTGAAGTAGCAAGTGTCAGAAATACTCTCAACAATGTGCAAGGAGAAATCCAATACAAAGTTACACCAATGGAAAATATTTGTAAATTGGCAATAGTAAGGTTCAAAGCTATAGCTAAGCTCTCCTCCAATAGGTAGTGGTGTACTGCTATAGATATAGCCAAAGATATTCTAGCAAAGAATAGGCTATTAACAAAAGGTTAGCAGCTGTTAGATAAGATAGAGAGCAAAACTAATAAGATGATAAAAAAAATATCTCATATCCTATGGCTTGGTTTTCCTGATTACTTGGGAGAGGACCGTTAATACATTGAAGAAGAAGCATTGGGATCCTGTTTAGACTCGATCATGGAGGATGAGTCTAAAATGGAAGAATGGTCTGAGCCAATCTATCATGACCAAGTAGTGCAGTTGGTCAAAAAATTGGTGAAAATAAAAGGGGTCATGATAGAAGTTGGCAATGGAGGGGCTAAGTCATATTATGAGAGACTGATAGGTTTACAGTGTATTCATAAAAATATTTTGGTAGTATTAGGAATTCTATAGAAATCCTGGGAGGAAGCTTCTAATTCCCTAAACGATGATATTCAACTAGCAAGGAAGACATCACTGAGGTAGATGTAATTGAAGAAGAGAGTAAGGAAGAAGAATCCAAGCAGGAGTACCAAATAGAAGAAGACATAAAAGAGGAAGAAGAAGAGGAAGAAGTTCAAGATATTGAGGAAGAGAAATCTGACACCGAAGTGATTCATATCAATGATGAGAACATGGAAGATGAAGACCAAGAACAACAGGTTTAATGACAGAGACTTAAAAAATGCACAAGTTTTGTGAGGTTCTACAGATTGATAGGTGTCAGGAGCCCAAAAGCATGAGACTATAGATGGCTTCATGTGGATGAAGTTGCAAAAGGGTGGAAGCTACATTTTATTGAGCCTATAAAGAAGTTATCTTAGGCATAGGAGGCTAATAGTCATGAAGAGGCAGTTTTGAGTCATAATGTTCCAAATAAAGGTATATCCAAGCCTTGAAGAGAAAGCTATTTTGAGGTGCAACATCAAAATTTACCTCTTGTCTTCTCTCTATGTAAACAATTTTCCTTTGGTTATATACAAATGACTGAGGGTGCTAGTTATAAAGAAATAATTCTTTGAAACATTATTTAAAAAAAAATCAAACCAACTAGAGCTTAGCCAATCCAATCCTAATTTCTATATTCATATTTAGTCCTTCCTCTTTTCTTCTATCATTCCATCCATTTTATTCCATCCGTTATCTCCTTTTATCACTTTCTTGTAAGTTTCATTCTTATCAATCACTCCATTTCATTTCACTTTCATCCAAAATCCCATTCCTTTTTAGACCCCATAAACCCAATGGATAAGGCCATAAGTTTGTAAAATCTTGTGAGCGAGATTTCCTAGGAGGTGCCAATAATGTAGGCCAAAATTAGATACATTCCAAATTATCTCAAATTTTGCAAATATTGACTAAGTGTGGAGAAAGTAAGCAAAGATCCATTGATTTTCCCATTTTCACTGAAAAACTAGTCCGTGAGAAAAGGCTCAAATCAGAAAAATGGGCTCCAACAATGACTTTCAACTTCTTTGTTAGCCGAGTGCAAACCAGAAAGCACCAAAAAATATATTTTCATTGATATTGGATAAAATTTGCTAAGTATATTTTCTAATACTTTTGTTATCCATGCACAATCTTGAAAGTGCTAGAAAATGTGAAATCGTGAAAAAGGGGTAAAATCGAATATAAGTGTGATGGCATGATTTCTTGCCATATTTGTTGTCCATGTGTAATAAAGAAAATGTTGGAAAAGCAAAAATATGAAAAGCATTGGAAAAAGCTAAAATCCAAAAAGTGTTGAAAAAAGGGAATGCACGAGAAAAGGCTATAATAAGGGGCTTCTCAATTTATTTGTCAACCGAGCGTAATTGAAAAGTGTTCAAAAACAAAATTTCACGAAAAAGAGGGTAAATTAGATAAAATCTAAGTGCTGATATTTCTTGCCTTCTTTATTTTCTGCACTCAATATTGAAATTTCTAGAAAATAGGAATCCACTGAAGAGGGGTATTTCTTGGAAAAAGGTTACCAAAAATATTGAACAGGAAAGAAGCATGATTTTATGTTTGCTTTATTACTGGCACAAAAATTAGAAGTATGTTGGGTTAGGTAGGATAAAGAAAATTTTAGTGTAAATCTTGTTTTCATTCACCTCTCTATCTTCGTGGCTAAGATTGGGAAAAGCTTAGTTGCATGCAGATTCACATAGAAATGAGTGATCATGTGGTAATCAATCACAGTCGTCCATCAATAGGTCAACGGTGAGGATTATTCCAAAGTTTAAATATTATAGTGCATTCTTGTATGGTTGTCTACTATATAGAAGAAGATGAAGGTTGAACCATGTGCCATGAAAGCCAAATCTCAATAGCTTCCAGAATCTCCTTTTCAACCATAGTCAGTTATAGATCAGTGAATGATAGAAGGTAGCAAGAATTATCAAGGGATAAAAATACTTTGATCTAAAATTCCATTATAAATGATCAAGAAGGTGCAACTGGCTTGCACCATTAATGACAAGCGGGCAAGAATTCAAGAAAACTTCCTTGTAATGCTTACCATGAAATTCACTAAAAATATATAAATAAAGGCATCGATCTCATTTCAAAAGGTTGGATTTGAAGTGTTTTCTTGCACTACTATGTACATATTATGCAATTAATGAATGAAGCATTACAAGGGATGTTTACCTCAAACTTGCATTTGTGTTGATTGGCTAGTCATGATCTTGTAAAGTTAATTCTACTATTGCTACTATGGTTAGTCTATTCTGTTAAATTGGATAGTTGACTTAGAGTAAATCGAAATAATTCATTCTTATATGCATACTTATGAGGGTTCTATTTTTGTTAGTCAAGGTGTTAATATTATTATACTAATTTGGATAATTAATGCTTTAGATGTTTGGAATAATTCTTTGAGTGTGTCAAAGGGCATTAATACAAAGTGTTACAAAGTTCTAAATGTTGTTAGTCTTGAATACTATTTTTTTTAATTTCGTCCACATTTTATTCATACATTTCTAACTGCTTTTATCCCTAAAGTTAAGCTTTTATTATTTTGAGCTAGAAAGAGTCAACATCTATTAAGTTAACAAGGTATACCAGCCTATCCTGGAGGTTGAATCAAAGAAATTTGGTTCTTCCAATGTTTAGTCTGGGATGTGATTACGGGTGCTCACTTTAAATCTCTCAAGATAATTATCACAATTATAGCATTGGCTTGATGATAAACCATACTACAACAATGCTAGGGTTTGATATTTAAATCTTGTTGAGATTTGATAGTGATAGATCTAGTGACCTTCAACAATGGCAAATATGGTTAGCTTTAACAATGGTATATCTGGTAAGCTTTGACAATAACAAATCTAGTGAGCTTCGATAGTGGCAGATATGGTGAGCTTCAATAGTGGTAGACCTGATGAGCCTTGGAAGTGGCACTATGTTTTATCTATATTCAGATGTTTATTTTTTGAATAGGTGCTAGAGTTTAAGGTTGGAAATGCCTATTCTAATGGTATCTTTAGTAGTGATTCTATGTTTTATCTATATTTAGATGTTTATTTTTTGAATAGGTGCTAGAGTTTAAGGCTAGAAATGCTTGTTCTAGTGGTTTTATTGTGCAAGTTGTAGAGGTGTCCATGCATGATATTTGATTTTGCAACTGTTATTCTTCCTATTTTAGTGTGTTGTACAAATCCAAAACCTTAGATTAATATTTTGCAAAGTTGTTGAATTTTTGAGATGGTTTATTGGTTGTACCATAAGTTTTGGGTAAGTATTAACTATTGTAACTAGTGTAGCTTGTACCTAAAGAAGCTACTATAACTGGTGTAGTTGAATTATTGGCTATTGTAACTAGTGTAGCTTGTAGGGCTGTTAATGCTACTAATGTAGTTGTACCCAAAAGATACTGGTGTGGATGCTAGTGGTGGTTGCCTAGTGTAATGTTCTCAGAGTTATATCTAGTAATATTTGTAATGTTTTAAAAGTGATTTTTTAGACTTTTGTGTTACCTTGCTGGTATATGATTGAGGGTAACAAATAAAGTTGATGTGTTTAGAAGGATGGAGGTAGCTTGTAGGGTGGCTAGGTCTTGGAATGAATGGATATATTTGGTGGAAGTTATAGGTCTAGAGGTTGGTAGTAACTAGGTTAAGGCTACTTGTCTTCGGAAGGATTGGTTTTAGCTTGTGCCCATGAAGGGTTGTGTCAAAAATCATTGTTTGTACTACAAAATTACAAATATGTCAATAAGGAGGAAATGTTGGCATTAAATGCTTATGTAATCACACATTTGTAATATGGGTCAAAGTCTAAGGATGAGGTGTCAATATGTATGTAAGGATGAGGTGTCACCTTGCATGCATATTTGAGTTGACAATGACAAATGCTAGGGTTTGCCTCCTAGAATATGTAATATAGTATTTATTTGAGATTGCTAATGGGAAAAATTGGAATATCTAGACATCTTCCAAGGGAGGTTTTTCTCTTGTTCTAAAATGGTTTTGTGTTTGCATCTTTATTTTGTTGCTCCTTGTTATATTTAGCTCTCTTCATTTAGTATTAATGTCATTGTTCAATTTTAACATCAAAGAGGACAAAGTCTCATAGCCACTTTGATATGACAAAGTCTCTTATGTGAATCGAGGTGACTTAAATCCAAATTATTTGATAAATCAAACTAATAAAAGGTTATTCCTATTTATAGATAAAATCAATAATAACCTAACCCTAATTCTCAAGGTTTGACTAACTAAATCTATGGACCGAGATAAAAATAATTAGCCGACATGACTATATTGGGACTGCTATAGTAGTTCTTCAAAAATACTTCTATTGGTCCCAAATGAGGAATAATATCAAGAGCTACATCAAATCATGTACCCCATATACTGTTGCTAAACCAACCAACAAGAGGCAAGGACTATATACACTATTTACAATGCCATTTAAGCCTTAGGAATCTATCTCCATGAATTTTCTCTTAGGTTTTCCCACATCTAAGCATGGTACTGATTGTAGTAGTTGATTATTTATAAAAAGTGAATATCACGATTCTTTGTAAAAATTCCATTTCAATTGAGGAGACTACTAAAATTTATTTCAATAACTTGTAGCTCAATTTTGACCTATTAAAGTCCATTGAATCTGATAGGGATAACATATTTTTAAGCATTTTCTTGCTCACCATATGAAGCATGATGGACACCAAATTGACCATGTCCATAAGCTTCCACCCTCAAACTGATGGCTATATAAATATTATGAATTTATTGATTGTACATCTTCAAATGTATAATTATAACTATCTATGCAAATGAAATGAGAGCCTCCCCTACATTAGATATGAATATAATTGAGCTCTGTACAACTCTACCAAACATAACCATTATATGTCTATTTCAAGTTCTAATCCTTGGCACCCATGATGTAGCTCTTCCTGTGAAACCCATGGAGTACTCACCTCATGGATAAAGAGAAGTAAAAAAGGCAACACGACTTGTGGAATAGATTCAACAAATCCAATAATAAGTACATGACCTCTTAGAAAAGATAAATAAAAAATACAAGCAATTCCATGATCAAAATTAGGTCTCACACCAATTAAATATTGGAAATAAGATATTGTTATGTATTAAAAAAGAAAGACTTGTAGAACACCATAGGAAGATTAGACCTCTTTGCTATGGACCATACAACATCACCAAGAATGTGGGAGATACTACCTTTGAATTGAATCTTTCATATATCTTGGTCAACATCCAGTCTTCAATTTTGAACTTCTCAAGCCCTATCACCAACTTTTTTGGACACTCATGTAATAGCAAAATGATTGGATATTGAAAAACTTAATTAAGAAAATTTAGCTCCAATGGAGGAGGATAAACTTGTTGATATATGGACTTGTTAAAATATTTGTATTCTAACCTTATTAGGCCAAAGATAATAGTGATGAAACACCTACGGATGCTCTTGATATAAGCATATGAGAAAGTTCTATATACGCCTTTGGATGTCTTGGTGGGAGCCTACGAGCATCTTCAAGTAAGCCTATAGGTAAGTGCTATGTAAAAATTTAGGTATCTTTATGTAAACCTACAAGCATTCTTCTATTTAAGCCTATGGAAATCTTCATGTAATCCTAAGGATACTCTTGTGTATTCACCCTTAGTGGCATTGGTTAATACACATTTATAGATAACCTTTCTTAATGGGTAAATTATTATTATTTTATTGTAAGGTTAACCTCAAGGTTTAGTTTATATCATCCTAAGATTAACCTCTCATTGGAATTTTGGTATAAGTATAAATATCCCTCAATGAGCAATAATTTGTATCATAAGTGTAAATAAATTATGATATATTGGGGTGCTCACGAACATCCACCCTATACTTCCTATCATATCCCTTTATTTATTTACTACATTTACTATTGATATATTTTAATCATATTTTCTTATTTTCGGTATATGATTTCATTGAATGCATATTTTGGAATATTTTAAAATTTTTTTACAAATTCTAACATAGTATCAAAGCTAGTTTTGAAGCTGCATCACTCATTTAGCAGAAGAGATTAGCTGGTGGTGATTAAGGGCATCATACTAAATTTTTTTTTTTTGAAATTTCAAAATTAAATTTTTAAAATAATTTTGTCATTAATTATTTCCACTCAATTGATTGGTTCATTCATTTTGCATGTAACCCATCTATTCATACCTCTATGTAACTATGCATCTCTAACATTGAAGAAGTGTCTATGTTGATACAATGGATGCAATAATAGGACTCAATTTTTTTTGAGGAGGTATTAGGTTTGAAATCCATCACATTTTCTATTTTCAATGTCATTTCTAGCCTTTTGATGTTAGAACTTGAACCTTAAATGATTTGTATTATAAAGTGATAGGCATATATACATAGAATTCCTATTTTAGATATAACAACCTTTTAACCAAACTTGCAACTACCTCTATCCTATACTACATGCATATACCTTATGAGGAGAGGTTATACCACTTGCCACTTCACATAGGATATGATGTAATAATTTCTAACATACCCCCTTATTACATCATAGCCATAGCTCTATTTCTATCTTATTATCAACAATAATTTCTAGGGTGATTATAGAATATTTAAAATTAAGAGAGAAATTCCTCCATCATTGTAAAATTTCTAAAATACTTAGGAGTGTTAAGTTCCATCAATCATGCACTCTAAAAATATACTTATTACAAATATTTATTCAATACTTATAGAATTCATTGCATGAATTATACATTTCCTCCAATGTCTTCATGCGGAGGATCTTCTTCAAATATATCTATTGTTGATGAGATCAAATATTCTCCTACCATGTAGACTTGTTTCTAAGTCTTGTCTTGATCAGCACCTTCTACTATGGTGAGGTCAATCATCTCTATCCTTTCTTCTTAATGATGGCTTCATTCATTTGATTAATCCTTGTTATGTATTTCTATTTCCTTTGATCTTCTGTGTGATGTGTTATCAAGCATCCCATGTTGACCATTAAATTGATTGTTTATCAATTTATGTATTGCATGTGATGGGAAGAAGGTTGTGTAAGGCTTTTTATATTATTTTACCTTCCTTTACTTTTCATTGTGATCAAAACCTGGATTCCTTGCAATTTATATTTTTATCATAAGTTCTATGATATGACAAATGGGATGTATATTTTGAATGCGATATTTAGCAATTACGTGTGCTTGTTTCATCCCTTTGAATGATTCCATAACTACCATAATGTTTCCTTAAAAAAGAATGTAGCAACCTATCAAGTGCTCTATAGTCTTTAGAGTTAAACCACTAGGGCCAATAGTTGTAAGTGTTGTCTAATAAATCTTCCTTTATCATGTATTATATTATCAATCTTGATGATATAACAATGAATCATATCATTTAGTATCTTGATTGCTTGTAGTGTTGATACACTTCTAGATAAGATTCTTATGAGATATTGGGCTTTGATAATAATGTATGGATCTCTTTTTGAGTTGTAAAAATAGATAATATTCCTTCAACAAGATAGAATTTGTAAGCTATACAATGTTTCTTCAAATATTTCTTCATAATAGGCCATTCATCATGCACTTGTTTTTCTCTATAATTAGAAAAAAAAGTAGAAAAGGAATTAAATTTGAACATACCATCTTCATTCTAGAATGTAATAAACTTCTTGGTATTAGAGGTATCCCATTGATTGTGCTTGTAATGGTTGCCTTTGTATCTTGGTGGTGTTCCTTTCTTTTGGTTCCTTGGCTTGAAGTGATGAAATGATGTAACATTTATTATATAACAATTTGGATGGATCTAAGTTTCTTTATCTATCATATGTTTCGTTGCTTTGGAGTCATACCAAACACTATTGTGCTATCTCAATTGTGATTTTGTAAAAAATGCTTCTTATTATTCTTCTTATTGAATTATGTTTTCTTTAGCTACAATATTTTATGCTTGTATCAAAAATTAATTTTTCTTGTATGAAGATGATATGTCTTGCTATTGGTTTATCTCTTGTGAAGATCCATTTTGAATAGATTATGCCAATATTCTTTTATGATGTGGCCATTTACACCATAATGTTCACATGTATTTTCTGTAATGAACCTCCTTGGTAGGACTTATTCTTAACATTTGATTCATGTATTGATGGGTGGATATCTAATGCATAATCTCATATTATGTTACTAATATGTGTTGGTAGTTACATAAAATACTTTTATTATACTTGTATTATGGTAATACTGATGAATTTATAGTTGTAGGACTAGGTACTATCACCAGTGGATTGGTGTGGGATAACCACCAGGGTTGAGAGAAAATTAGGAAATGATGGATGACAACCTCATCTACAACTCAAGGGTAAAAGAAACCCTTCATGTAGATGCATTGCATTTATGTATGTTGTTGTTTGAATACACCATTGGGCAAGGAGGTTGCTAATGGAAAAGATCCATCCTTAGTAGGCAGGGGATAACATTTTGGTTATCTTTAAATTCCTCCTACTTAAGGAAAAACGACATGGTATATTATTGATTTGATTTGATATGTATTTGTGATTGTATTCTAAGCATAGGAATTGTTAATTATATTTTCAATGGTATTAATAAATGAGGTAATTAGTACCTAAGAAATAGTGAACATCAATGTTAATGGTCAATATTAACATCGATGTTAACTAAATCAATAAAGTATTACTTTAGATGTTGTAATAAGATTTGGTGGTGAAAATTATTATTAAGAAAATATACCTTCTTTTAAAAGAAAGAGAATTTCAAATTTTACCAAATCCAATGAGATTGGAAAGGTGGTAGTAGTCTTGGAAACATATTTGGAAATGCAAACACACTCTTATAATGCATGCTTGATGTAATGGTGGGAAATAAAGGATCACGAGAGTTTGATATATTTTGAAGGAATTTTTCTAGAAAGATAAGAGGAGGAGGATGGGTGCCAAGTTCATTTGGGAAAGAAATACAAGGATTTGCATGATAGAAGTAATATCAGAGGAAAGGAAGAAGGTTGAGTTGTAGCAAAGAAAGAAAGATGTAGATCCATCAGTAAGAGAAGCTCCTATATAATTTTATATTTATACACGCTTTGTGTTTTGGTTATTTGTTTTAGTTGATTTTCATTGAGTTATTCTTATAGCTATATTTTTTCCAAAGCTCTAGCATAGGGTGCTTTCAGCCTTAGATTTGTTTATGAGTAGGAAGATCTTGTATCCTTGAGTTTTCTACCTTTTATCTAGGTTATTAGGCTTTGCTACACATCATCAGTTCATCATAGCTTGGGCATTTTTGTTTCCTCATTTCTTTAGTTTTAGCTCTCACATAAGTCATCATCATTCTATTTGGTAGATCTTTTATGTTAGGTGTTTTTGGTTAGTCTTACCAAAGCCTCTATGGAGTGTTAACCCTAATGTTGCCCTAACTGTTTTGAGAAGATTCATTTTGAACCTTATCTTTTCACCCTCTATAATGGTTTAACTTTTGTTTTATTATGCATTACCTAGTTTGGTGTCACTCTGTGTTGGCTTAGTTTGGTATTGCAGTGTATTGCCTTGGGTAGTGTGGTTGAGCATTGCTTGGTTGTTTTTGTATATTCTTGTAACTTTGCTCTTGATTTGGTTCATATTTTTAGTGTTGAACAATGGAAAAAATGTTTATGTTCTCTAGTTTTATCAAGTTTGTTCTTATTAATTAAGAGTTAAGATTAAGCACGCTATATTAATATAAATAAGGTAGGATTAATCTTTAATTGAAATTATCATATTTATTACAAAGGATCTTAGCAATAGAGATAAGAAAAGTGATTATTAAATCTTAAAGTGTTATGTTTTCCTATGCGCTTTTTAAAAATATGTGTGGATAATATTATTTGATGCATTAGTGGAAAATTAGAATATAAGTTTTTTTTTTTAATTTTAATTTTGGAAAAGAAATGTTTTAAGGGAGTGCATGTTGATAGTAAAATCATAGTTGAAAGGATGAATAAATGAAATGTAGGTTCTCCTTTTTAAGTATAGAATATTAGATGTTTTAAGATTCTATTTTATCGATTTAAGTATTTTTGGAAAAATTGCATTCTTTAAGATTTTAAAGTTTTGTGAATAACATTATGAAGTTATATTTAGTTTTAAATAATGAATTTTTGAGGCTTGAGTAGATAAGGAATTCATTATTGAGAGAAGTATGAGATTATCTCTGGATGTATGCATTGTATCTTGCATGGATGTATGTGGTTGCATTTTGCATGTTAAGTTGCATATGCATTATCATGAGCTGTCTTGATCCCTAGAATTTTATACAAGTTCAAGGAAAATATCTACCAAGAGGAAGACCATGGAAGAGAAAATGGAACTAGGGACATCCTTATGTAATTTTTGTATTGAAAGGAGTATTTGAAAAGAATATGTATTTGAAATTATGCAAAGCTTTTAATGAAATGAAGTGATGTTATTCTTATGTCAATTTGTTGTAGAGGATAGATGTTTTCCTACTACTTTTGTTATAATTATAAAACTTGAATGAAGAATGAAAGGTTTATAGTTATTGAATTATTTCATGAAGTATTTGAATGCTTAGTTATGATCAAATGGGAAAGAATGAATTAGATTTCAATTCATGGATGATGGATTACAATGTTCTAGATATTGTGCATTATTTCTTAATGAAATAAAGGAATTGCTTAATGATAGTATTATGGATGGAAGTATTTTATCATAGTTCTAGCATTGTGTTATATTTAAGCATATTTTTTTTGTTATAACACTTATTTCATTTAATGACAAAGTTTTTATTTTATTTTTATGTATTAATATTGGGGTTAGAGGGGGTTCTTGGACTTGGATTTACAACCATAATAGGACCCTAGAGTCAATAAGGTAATCCAAATATGGAAGGAGTTGTGGAGATTCAATAACCAAGAAGATGTGAACCCTAGAAGGAGTTATTGTGATGCAATAGCTAGATATTCACAAATATAGAAGTTATGGTGATGTAATAACCAAATATTTGTGAAATGATACACCTTATATGGTGAGTCTCGGGTGTTCCAAAGTAGTGAGGATTTTGGAATTATTCAAAAGACAATATAGTGGTGGTACCATGAACAATGAGGATCAAGTGACTATGTTATTATCAAATGAGTGGTAATAGCCTTAGTTAGCCCATGAAGGTGTGGTAACTAAGAACTAAGGTATTATGTCAAAATAATCTTATATAGATCAACTTATTTATGGTTAGGAAAATGGTGTCCCTATTTAAGTCATATGGGTTTTAAAGGATAATCCCTACTAAAAGTTCTTGAGGTGGAGAGATAAAAAATATCAATAAAACAATTCAGATTTAAGACAAATAGAACATTAATGAAGCATGGATATCACCCAAAAATGGTCCAAGAGTGTTTAGTGATTAATATAAACCAATTATGAATACAAAATGATGAAATATTCTTAGCCTAAAGCTCCAATTTCAGCAAACTATGTTGCTAGTCCAAACCAGTAATTTTGATCTATAATTAAAAAAAGCACACAAATATAAACTTAAAAAAGCTCCAAAATTGTGCACACTTAAATATTCCTATTCTTCTCATCTCAAAAAGAGCCCAACTACAAAATATATAATTATAAATTAGCTAAAATAAGCTAAAAACTAAAAAAACTAAAAAAAGCTAAAAACTAGCTTTTTATAAAAAACAACCTTTATTATTCCACTTTGCATGTTGTTTTTTATTTATTTTAAAATTAACTAAAAATAATAATTTGCATGAATAAAGCACTCTATTTAATATATTTTTCATGTGTTATTTTTTTGGTAAGTTAATGAAATTCATTAAAAAAGGGCATTTGAAAGGCGCCCCAATGCCTTGTACATCAGCAAAACCGAGAACAGAAAAGAGGGAACAAAAGAGGAAGCAAAAAAGGAAACACCAGAGGAACAAAAGGCATTCAGCCAGTAGAACCAAAAAGGACCTGAGTCACCACAAAATGGAGCAATACAAAAAATTGAAAGCTAAGACTAAGCTTTCAGTAGCAAAGACAATAGACACACTAGTTGGGAACATCAGTCTGCATTGGTGATGCAACCACAATCTCCAGATCAACATCCTTAACATCATCCTTTGGCGTATCCTTTGGGGCTTCCTTGCAAGCTTCCTTGGCGATCTCCACAACCTCCTCATCCTTAGCACTATATTTTATGTCGAAAAGTCCCCCCGCAGTAGAAGTAGCCTGAACATCCTCGAAAGAGTCATAGAAGAACAGCAAGCTAAGTGCTTGATGCTGCTCCTTAAGCTGCGTGATAGCTTTCCCAATGGCAACATGAGCAGTTTCCAGGTGATTGATAGTAGCAGATGTGGCTTGGACAACAAGCTTATGAAGGTATTTTTCCACAATGTCAGGAGAACTAGAAAGTTCTTTCTTGGCCCTCTCAGAGGAAGGAGTGGGCGTTTCAGCAATCTCCTTAAATTTAAGCCTTTGGGAACAACGAACAGGTATTTTTTCAATTTTGACTTTTTTCTTGATGTTGGACACAACCTGAGACTTCTCAATCTTGTTCTTTCTCTTGGACCTAGAGCCCTTAGGGCTAGGAGTAGAGGAAGAGTTTTCTTCAGCAGAATCAGGGTCAGGGATATTACCTTTGGGAAACTTAAGGATTAAAAACCTATAGAGAATTTTGAATAACCCCTGATGAGAAGGCCAACCCTCATCCTTCTTGCCTCGGGTTGAAGTTATAGCATAGTCCATGGACCAGTAGAGAGCAGCAGGGATGTTCATCATTTTGGCCTCACAAAAATGGTTGACAAATGCTAAATGAAAACTACAAAGCTGGGAATCGGGATGGTCAACAGTCAAGTATTGCATAATAGGCTTAAGTAATTCTTTCCAAGGGGTGGAAAGGTGATGGCGATACAAACCTTTTTTGTGGAGCTTGCGGATCATGGATGTCTATTCAAAGTGGGTCAGTTCAGCCTCCCAATGGTGTTTGTTCCTCCGAATCACCTTGCCCTCAAGGATTTGTCCTGTAAGCTCAGCCAAAATCTCCATCGTTATCTAGAACTCCACGCCGTGAATGGTGACGATGCCATTGTCCCAAGTCTCAGAAAATGCAGTAGTCACCTCCCAATCGACGCTAGAGAACATTTTGAAAAAATTGATGAGGCCACCTTTACCCTTCAAAATGTCATTAGCAATAGTCTCAATTTCAAATATTTCAGGCTCAGTATACTCAGGTTTCCCTTCTTTCATGATTGAAAACCAAAGAAAAGTTGAAAGGAAGGAACAGAAAGGGGAAACAATAGATAGGAACAACCACAAGGAAACTGGAGGATAAATGAAAGGATCATGCATGACACAGTATAAAAAACAGGTGAGATCACAGATCTGAAACCAACAAGCAAACCAATGAAAATGCCTCGAAAAGGAAAGGGCCCACTTATTGGAAGGATATTGGCTAGGTTTGGGAACAGAGGGGATTTTTTGATATTGGAAACTATGACAAGTGATTGGAAAGTGCAATCTGCGGGGATAGTGTTGACTCTTTGGGATGCCCAAAAAATGGAGCCAAAAGAGTGAACTGGCACAGGAGACATGGAGTATTGGAAACCCCCACAAAATGATCCTCGGAACAAAGCGGAAAGAAATCCAGTGGAGGATGTTTCTCGAAAGGGCCAAATAACACAATCCAAGAAAAATGGACAAGATATGATTAAATATGGTGCTGATATTTGCATTGGGATTCCAAGAAGGAACGGTTGATGAGAAATAAGCATAGGCTAAATAAAAAGGCGGTGTGAAGTGTGACACCACGTGGGTAAAAGAGCAATGCACAAAAATGTGAATAGGAATGCTAATTCTCATCATGATCACAAAGATTTTTATCCGACCTGGCAATCGCAGCAACTTCTAGAGGAAGAGAATCTATCCACGTCATCAGACCATGGGCATTCACCCCAATGTTGGCCAATCTATCAACAATAGAGTTGGCTTCTCTGAAGGCATGTTGGATGATGGTTTCATTCTTTTAGAAAGGATCTGCTTACTTTCTTCAATCATGCTTCTTATCCTCCAACTAGTTGGCTTGGAATTTTTTTAAAAATTGATTATGTTTAGAGAGTCTCCTTCCACAATAATGTTCCCTGGAATATTTTTAATGAATTGGAGGCCTCTCCATAAAGCCTTGGCTTCAGCCGAATGATTGGAAAGAACGCCCAACGGTTCAGAATAAGCAAAAATAGAATTTCCAAGGTGATCACGAAGGATACCACCAGCACCAGCTCTGCCAGGGTTTCCTTTAGCAGCTCCATCAAAGTTAAGCTTGACCCATCCAACAGGAGGAGGATGCCACTTGATGTTGGTTCTTGAAGTTGAAGGGTTGACTGGTCTTGGATCTTCAAGGCAAATATGACAGGATTTTAGTAAATCATCCTCAAAGGACGGACGGGGAAAAGGATCAAGTTGGGCTATGAGGATGTTCTCTTTGGCACAAAGGATGATTTTTTTGACAACGAGGATGGCATCCAATGCCTTTTTTTCAAACACTCTTCTATTGCGTTCAAGCCATATTTGCCAAAGGTAATGTTGTAAGCAAAATTTCCATAGTCCTTTGAGCACAGGATTCTTGAAAGGATTGGGCCACTAGAGGAACAGGTCAACAATGTTAGGAGGACAGGCCCAAACAAGGTGGAATTTGAGAAAAATATTGCTTAGCACTATTCTGGAAAAAGGACAAAACAAAAATAAGTGGGTGGTAGATTCCCAATCAGAGAGGCAGAGGTAACATCTATTGGGAAGTTGCATGCCCCTTTTGATTAGGTTCTCTATGGTTAAGATACGGTCTTGAATGCACAACCAAGAGAAAGAAGCAATTTTGGGAATAAGATACTTAGTCCAAACCAGCTTAAAAGGAATAAGAGTTTCAGGAATGTCAATTGATAGAAGATAAGCTGATTTGACTAAAAATTCTCCTGAATCAGTGGGTTCCCAAATAGGATAATCTATAGAATCTCTTGCGGGAATTCTAACAGAAGATAGCTGAGCATGAAAAAAGGAAATTTCAGCTTCTAGATCAGGAATAGATAGTCTTTTCCAACTCATAATACCATGAGAAGTAGAGATGAAATCAGCCACCAGAGGACCAAACAAATGCTTGGTGGGGTTGATTAACCTTTGAAGCATAGGAATCTGCATGAGAGGATGGTCACCAAGCCACTTGTCTTCCCAAAAGAAAATAGACTTACCATTGCCTAGCTGCCATCTTAATCCTTTTTTTAAAAGTGAACGAGCCACACAAATGGACTTCCAAAAGGAAGAGCCTACGGAAGGAACTTCACCATAAAGGAATTCAGAGGCCTGAAGATATTTCCTTCTAATGAATTTTACCCACTCAACATTATCATTGGAAATGAGGCGCCAGGCTTGCTTGGAAAGGAGAGCAAGATTGAAAATATGGATCCTTCTAAGCCCTAAGCCTCCTTGTTCTTTAGGTTTGCAAACATTATCCCAAGCCACAAGATGAAATCTGTGTCTGTTTTCAGTTCCTGACCAAAGAAAATATTTTTGAATTTTTTCTATTTTTTGATAAACATTAACAGGAGCTTTGAACAAGGATAGGAAATAAACAGGGATGTTTTGGAGGTAAGCCATAGTGAGAGTGATTTTACCCGCTTGAGACAAAAGGTTTCCTCTCCAAGTAGAAAGCTTTTTTTGAAGTCTTTCAATGACATTATCCCATAGGCTTTCTTTAGCATTTCCAGTGAAGAGAGGTAATCCCAAATAGGAAGAAGGCAAATGAGATATGGAACATCCAAGGATATTGGCAATGATAGTCTGTCTTCTTATAGGAGTATGAAGAAAATATAATTTGCTTTTCTGAAAATTTACCCATTGACCAACAACTTCTTCATACAAAAGGAGGATGCGCTTAATGATTTTGGCTTCATTGACAGAGGCAGAGGTAGACAACAGGGTGTCATCAACAAATTGTTGGTGAGTGATAGGATTGCATTGAGAAGTGACCTGAAGTCCTAAAATCAGACCTGCATTTTTTTCTTCCAGAATTGATCTGCCTAGAGCTTCTGCTGCAATAATGAATAGAAGAGGAGATAATGGGTCCCCTTGTCTTAAGCCTCTGCTGCTTTGAAAATATCCTGCAGGAGAACCATTGATGAGGATAGAAAACCATGTTGAAGAAATGCATCCTTTGATTAAAGAGATCCAATCAGGATGAAAGCCAAACTTGTTCAATATTGCAAGGAGGAAATCCCAATTGAGTCTATCATAGGCTTTGTTCATGTCTAATTTAAGAAGGAAAGCAACTCTTTTGTTGAAGGATATAGAATGAATTGCTTCATGAACTGAAATAATGCCATCCAGGATAGATCTTCCTTTAACAGAGCTTCCTTGACACTGATTTATGATTACAGGCATTACCTCTCTTAGCCGGATAGCAATGGCTTTAGTTAAAATTTTATATATAACATTGCAAAGGCTAATCGGCCTGAATTCATTGAAATTACTTGCATTCAGATTTTTTGGTATGAGCACAATGAAGGTGGAATTGAAACCCCTAGGGATAACTTTGGAAGCTTGCATTTCTCTTATAGTGTCATAGATGTCCTGACTCATCAGATCCCAAAAGGTTTGAAAGAATCTAGGAGGGAACCCATCAGGGCCAGGGGCTTTGTCAGGCTTCATTGAGAACAAGGCTTCTCTAATTTCCTCATTAGAAAGAACTGCATTGAGTTTGTTGTTGATTTCATCAGAAATGAGATGAGGAATGAATTGAAGAAAGAAATTCTTGGCAGCTTGAGAGTTTGGTCTATTTTCTTCTTGGAGCAATTGCATGAAATGAGCTATCCCTTCGGATCTAATTTCCTTAATATCATTTATTATCCTTCCATCCTGGCCTCTGATTTCCTTGATCCTATTGTTGCTTCGGTGTCTCATGGTAGAAACATGGAAGAACTTTGTGTTGGAATCTCCTTGTTTGAGCCAAATATCCCGAGACTTCTATCTCCAAAAGGTTTCCTCGCATTGCAGGATATTATGATATTGAGCTAATAAAGTCCTCTCTTCACTTCTCACCTCCACAGAGCATTATCCCCCTTCTTGAATTTCTTTCTCAATTATGGCTAACCTATTTTTGACTTCCTATTTATTTTGGAAGAGATTTCCAAAAATATCTCTATTCCATATTCTTAGATTTTCTTTGATTATTCTAAGTTTCTGAGCCAAGATGAAAGAAGAGGATCCTTGAATATCCATTTGCCACCATTGATTAATCCTTTCTCTAAAATCAGGATGCAGCATCCACATGGCTTCAAACCTGAAAGGAGTTTTGTAGATTTTGGGATTATTTGTATCTAAAAGAATAGGACTATGGTCAGAGCCAATTTTGAGGAGAGATTGAAGATTTGCATCACCCCAAATGGCTACAGCTTCCTAAGAAAATAAAACCCTATCAAGTTTAACTTGAATGAGTTGAGATCCACACCTTCGGTTCGACCAAGTGAATTGATTGCCTTTCAGATTTACATCCATCAGGTTGTGATCAGAAATAAATTCCTAGAAATCCTCCATACTTTTGGAAAAAGAGCCAACTCCTCCTTTCTTGTCAGAAGGAAAAATAGGAGTGTTGAAATCCCCAACAAGGATCCACGGAAGATTAGGAAAAGCTCTTCTAGCAGAAGATAAAGTATTCCATAATCGAGATCTCCCAAAAATAGAATTTGGAGCATAGATGTTTGTGAGAACCCAAGGTGAATTGTTATCTTTGTCAAAGAAGAGGATACTCATCATTTCATCACTGGAATGGATAAGGTTCCCTTCTAAAACATTTGGGTTCCATAAGCACAGGAGCCCTCCAGAAGCTCCTTTGGCATTACAGCCAGTAAATTCACAATTTTTCCAGATGTGATTGCAGACCATTTTGTCGTGAGGCTCACTTACTTTGGTTTCTTGGAGCAAAAGGATAGTAGGACTTATTTCTTTCCTTAATGATTTAGCTAACCTCTATTTAGCTATACCATTAAGGCCTCTCACGTTCCATGAGAGGATCTTCATTTTGAAGATTTTGGAATTCGTTTGCCTCCCTTTCCTTGTGGTTGGGGAGGTTTGGTGCACTTTGAATCTTCCTTAGAAAGGTTGATTCCAGAGGAAAACAAAGTTTTATGGACCCCATTAGCAATGTCTTCATTCACACCTTGCTTCCATTGCTCAGTATTTGAAGGCCTACCACACTTCTTTTCAGCACCACAATCAATGGGGGATTTTTTTTGGCTTCTAGTGATTTTTGGGCTGAAGTTGTTGATAGAGATTTTTTGAATCACAGGACTAGATGGTTCAAAAAAGGAGGAAGGAATGGAAACTTCATCCACAAGGGGCTGATCCTGATCAAAAGCAACCGGAGATGAAGGAATATCATTCGGTGATTCAGATATTGGATCCAGCTGGGCTTCAGGATGATCCGAAGATGGATTTGACTCAGGATTAAGATTATTAACTTCATCAACTTCACCCACTTCATTAACAACATTTTCAGAGTCTAAATTGGCTAAAATGTGGAATTGATTTGGAAGTGCAAAAATACTAACCTCATTAAGAGCAGTCGAAGAGGAGGCCTTTTTACCTTTGTCTATTGGAGACTTGCCAATTGGAGACTTGCCAGTTTCCTCCTAGGATTTTTTATTCTTTATAGGTCTGAAGGTAATCCCTTTGGAGGGAGGAAATTTCCTTTTGTCCTTTTTGAAGGGGGTCTAGAATTCTTTTCCTTTTCCAGTGATCTGAGACTCCTGATTTGGACCAAAATTTCTTGCTTGTTTCTTGAATGAAGGGCACTGAGCATGAAGATGTCCCTGAGTTTGACATTCAATGCAAAAAGGAGGCTTGTTCTCGTACTCAATAGCCTATTTGTGGAAAAAGGACCCATGCTCCAGCTCAATGAAGGTAGGAAGAACTGAATCAAGGTTTGCATTAACACAAAAATGAGCAGCGTGCATTCTCATTCTAGAAAGAGTAACCCTATCAATAAGAAGAAGATCTCCAATGGTGGAGGCAATGGATTTGATGATAGGTTCCCTCCAAATATGCCAAGGAAGATTTGGAAGCCTAACCCAAATGGGTGCAAAATTGATGCTTTGGGTATCAGGGTCAAAATCCGGAGTCCATTTCATTAAGAAAATGCTTTTTGACCCCAAAAACCATGGCCCTCCAGATAGGATGAGGTTAGCATCTTCCTGAGCATTGAGGTGAATGCCAAAGAAGGCATTGGAGAGGCTAAAAATTTCCAAGGAACCACGAACTTTCCATCTAGAAAAATCCCAATGCCTGATAGTATCTAAGTTGGGATTACCTCCAACCACTTTGCCCACAAGAGAAAAGGATTCCTGAGCTAAAAAGGTTTCCGCAACACTCGCAGGAATCTTGAATCTATTCCCAGAAACTTCAAAAGGGGGGGCAAAGGACCAAGAGAAGAAGAGGATTTGCCCAAAATATTAGCAAAGGAAGGCTTGGATCCCAAGGGAATATCATCACCCCAGAAAGAACTAACCTTGTTGGACGAAGAGTCAGGAATGTCATCCTTGGGCGGAAATTTTGAAGGAACAGCCTCAGGAGCTCCAAGGACAACCTCAACGATGGGGGCCCAGAAGGAGACTTCCCAATGCCACTGCCATCACCAATGAAAGGAGGAAAGGAAGGAACTACGATAGCAATAGAATTGATAGGAGGAACAAAACCATCCTCGAAAGTAGCAGTGCGGATGGGGTAGAACCATCCTTTGAATCATCCTCCCGCCTTCCAAAAATTTGAAAAAAATCCTTCCTGCCTTTGGAAATTTGAAAAATAGAGGACCCACCAGAACAGTTGCAGCAACTAGCCATTTTTCCTTTGCCTTCAAGTTTCACCATTTAATTGAGATTCATTTTCATGTGCTTTATTATTACAACTCATAATTATTAATTTAATAATTATGGGTGACTTTTGACATCACCCTCAACAATCCCCCCTTTGATGTCAAAGGAAGAAATGTCCAACATTTCTTTGAGTCTCCCATGAGTCACCTTCAATAGCCCCTTTGTGAGTATATCAACAACTTGATCCTCACTCTTAACATACTCAATGACAAAAGTTTTGTCATGTACCAAGTCTCTAACAATATGGTGCTTCAAATCTATGTGTTTGGTCCTTGCATGGAAAACTATATTTTTGGATAATTGTATTGCCCCACTGTTATCACAAAATATTTTGGTAGGCTCATGTTGAGTCTCATCAAAATCTTTCAATATTCTCCTCAATAAAATCCCTTGAGTACAAGCTGAAGTAAGGGCTGCATATTTAGCTTCAGTGGAAGACAAAGCCACTGTACTTTGCTTCTTGGATGACCAAGAAATCAACCCACTTCCAAAGGTGAAATTGTAGACACCTAAAATGCGTCATGTCGATGGTGACTACTCATATGGGACATGCTACAAGACCATATGGAAGATCTTGGATAGACTCCAAGATAGAGCAGTGGTTTTAACCACTCAATTTGGGCTCCTTGGCCTAATCAGTCTGAACCATTGTTGAGACCTATGGTCTATAGTCTGAACCATAGCTGACACCCATGGTTCATAGTCTAGGCCACAACTATCACTCATGGTCTAGAACTAAAGTTCAGTTGGCCTTCATCCGAGCCAAATCGGTTTGAACGACCATTTGTTCTAGAAGAGGGTAGTTGAAGGATGAAAGATTCCAGAGGCTTCCAATCCAACTGTCCCAACCACCTCTTCTTGATCTTGGCTTCTCCATGAAGCCACCCCTAGCCCTTGGGTAATCCTATAAGTACCCCTTCAAATTAGGGTAAAATAGAAGTGAACATTGGAGATTAAAGTAGTGAAGCCCTATCGGATTGTAGACTCACCTGAGTGTATTGAGAGAGTTTTGTTGCCATTCACTTGCCAATTCATCAAGCATCATGTCAATTTGTGTCATGGATGCCCTAAGGAGCTAGAATGCCAAGAAACACGAATTCAGGCAAATGGAGGCCCAATTGTGCAATTCAATCACCAAACCAGTCAGAGGACATCAAGGCGACCCTTGATCATCAATTTGACAAGGAGGATCAAGCCCACAACCTTGGATTTGGAGGGCAAAACTACTCTGTTGCTCATCGTGGCTGACAACCATGGTGTATAGTGCAGACCACTCATTTGAGTCATGGTTTGCAATCGGTGAAAGATCTCCTTACTGTTATTTTTGCATTGTATTTCATTAGGTTAGATTAAGCATCTTAGTGGTTTATTTAGCATTTTAGAGACTCTGACTGATAGAATTAAGGATTTCATTAGGTTTACTTCATTATGGCAAGTAGGATATAATTAGCTTATTTTCATGTTATCATGCTTCATTTCATGTAATCAATCCGCTAGATAGATAGTTGTACTTTCTATTTACATATTTCCATTAATATTTTCAAGTATTGCATAGGTTTAACATGCTTTATTCATTTTCTTGATTTTATTAGTGTTATGGCATCTTTATGTTCATATTCTTTAAAGGGCCTCATCATGAGAGGTTGCCTATGCTTTTAATGCTTTTATGTTGTTTCTTGACCATAGGAAAGCAGATTCAAAGGAGATTCAACCATCCAATTCCTTCCTCAATGTAGAGAAGAGGGTCAACTCCACCCTAGAGCAGTTCGTGTCACCTCGAAGGGCCTAAAACTCACATTTACCCTTAAGAGGGAACATTGCTTTTTCCTACTGTAATAAGAGTATCAAAATGGTATCCCTAAGAGGGATGTAATTGTAACTGGGATTGGCTTCTTTATATAATGGAATAAAAGTGTTTTTCTTCTTCCCATTTGTTGTCAATTTTGCATGTGTCTATTTTGTTTCTTTTATTTCATTTACGTAGTAGGAAGCATAGGTGTGAGGCCATTTTGGTGGTCATAGTAGGTGATCATGATGGAACTCCATATTTTTAGCATTTGATTTTTGATATTTTTATGTTTTTTGATATCAGGTGCAAACCGTGGTTGATAGTTGTGGTCTCATTGTTGGCCCGTGACTTCAAGATGCGGTCTATAGTAGCAACCGTGCAATAGAGCTACGGTTTACAGTAGACATAGTAGATAGTAGGAGTTCAAAGCTATATCATATGAGGACCTGAGGTAGGCCCTTCTGACACTCTCTATCTCTGTATTTTGCCTCTATGTTTTTCCAGAATAGAGAAATTGAAACCTAAATTGATTAAGGATAAAAAGAACATAAAAATGGATTAGGTCCTTAGGGTTTCTTTTTCTATATTTTAGCTAGGCACTGTTAGGAACAACGGACCTCTGAGTGCAGTCCACCCTAGAATCCAATATGCTAGATTAAATTATGTGTTGGTTTGCATGTCTAAGGCCCAATCAGAGGCCATTTACATCGTAAGGTGCATTGTCAAAAAGAGCATGTAGTATGTAGCTTGCATTTTCTGAATTTGAAAAGTTCTTTCATTGCATATCATGTAGGAAATGAGCATGATTGTTGTATGATGCATTTTATTTTCATGCAACAATTAAAATGAACCACACACACCACATTTCAATTAAATGCTAGTGAGTTGGAAGTGACATCCAACCACTAGTAGGGTTTCAATGATGGTGGAGGTGATTTCCATCCATTGGCCCAAATCCCATGTACCTTATGTTCTAGACCAATACCAGATCCGAGAACCTTTCGTAGCCTAGAAAATTTGCATATACTCCTCTTCGGAGGGTATGACATTGACTGGGTGAAAATGGGTGAGGATCTGGGAGGACCTGTGCTCCTTGACCATGTGTGGGCTTCATTACCACACATTATAGGTTGGATTACGTGACTTGGAGTTCATAGCCAAGTTGTCGAGCTACGAGTATACAGGTGAAAGCCAATTAAACTGAGATTATCATCCAACAAGCTTTCAAACATGATAAGAGTTTCTAATACTGATACAACAAATCATAAAACAACATCAAATAGTTTAGGGCTCACATTTAAAATTTAATACAAGATAATCACCATTGTATACCTTGTTTGCATAATAAAAGATAAATCTAGACACTAGGTACACCATGGTGGAGACACGGGGAGGTCAACAAAGGCTTAATCCTGATGCCAATGACCAAGCCCCACCAAATTCACAACAAAATGTGTCAAACCCTCACCCACATGCGCTTCCCAAATGTCATTCGATGAGCATCAGAGGAGACAATTCGACATGAGGGGACACCATTGAGCATACCCCTAATAGAGGAGCTTTTGTACACTCTTCTAGACATAGGATAGAGCATGGAGCCTCTCAGCATGAGGGTGCTCCACTCGAAAGCCATTATCGAGATCATAGTGCACGTGCATCCATGGGATCGATCGATGAGTATGTCATACAGGGGGCCAAGTTGGTACCCCTACGTACTAGGTCTATAGGAGGTTCCATACCTCCAAATTTAGAGTATAGAAGAGATCGAGATCCACCCATTCAGGGGTATGCAGATAGGCCCACTTTCGAGCATAGGTCTATTCACACTCCCATGCGTAGTGAACCTCACAAGATCACTATCGACATATCCAAGGTGGGAGCCAATGGTACACCATCGCATGAGCCATGGTGATCTAGATAGTTGGATGGTTTAGGTAGCATCCTCGAGTAGTTAGGCTATAAGCCTTCAGCTCCACCCACTCGTGCCCTGAGTGAGCATAGTGGGAGCATTATTAGGACTACTAGAGAACATGGGGAGGCTTCCAAGCACCCTCATGGTTCACATCCACCATCCATGCATGGTGGCACACAACACAAGACTCAACATGATGCCAATGTCATCTTCATGGACAAAGGCAAAAGCGTAGTGAATCCACCAGATGGGTACAGAACCCATAAGGTCACTCGCATGGAGCACACATACCAGAGGCCTCTTACGATCGATCACATTGATAGATCACATAGACTGGTATCCGAGCAGAGATGACAACTCCTCCAAGATCAATTGGAGGATGCCCATGTAGAGAGGCAACACATTGAAGATGAGAATATTCAGTCACAAAGGCTCATTAGACAAATATTATATGAGTAGCGTATGCATGAGGAATGCATCCTTGCCCAAAAGGAGCATGTAGAACAAGAGGATAGGCTAGCCAGGGCTGGTTTATTCACTCATGCTGAGCATAAAGAGCACATTCATAGGAGGGATTTTTCACAAGCCGACGTGCATCAGGAGTATAGAGATGCTCACACTCATGTCAGTGCCCAACAAAGAGAATGACCACCACCATTTGAAGATCAGAGGTAAAGACAATATGAGGAAGAAGAGGGATATGGAGCCGATCAAGGATATCCTAAAAGCTCCCAAGTTGAGGAGGAGGAAGATCAATGTCCTCCACCTTGATAGAGGAAGAATGTACCTCCAAGACCGCCCCCACATCAGCTTAGGGAGGAGGACTTTCTATCCTCGTAGGCCTATAAGGCCTTAGCAGAGAAAGTGAAAGCAATCGAGAGGCAAGGCATGACTTTTCAAAATCTAACATTGAGCAAGATTCATAATGAGCCTTTGGACCCCTCGGTGCCTACTCCAACATATCCTGAGCATTTTGACATGCCCAAGCTAGATAAATTCAAAGGTGACGAAGATGCGCAAGAGCATGTCACAAGATTTTTGGACATATGCTTCCAGATTGCAAGCAATGATGCCTTGCTTTTGCATACATTCATCACAACCCTCTCAGGCCTAGCCTAAGAGTGGTTTAATCAGCTGAAGAAGCATAATATCACCAATTTTGAGCAACTGGCTGATGCCTTTCTTGAACACTTTTCTTTTGGCATCAAGAAGCAAGCTAACCTTTCTAATCTGGCTATGCTAGCTCAGTGTGATGATGAGCCAATCCTAGAATATGGAAAGAGGTGGAGGAGATTAATGGTAAAGTTGCCATTCCCCATTCTTGCTATAGAATTGACCTGAATGTTCATGAAGAGTTGTGCCAAGCACATCTCATTATTGTTGCAACTATAATAGTACTAGATATTCGAGGAAGCTTTGGTGCAAGCCAAAGTAATTGAGGATATCAAGTTGCAAGAAGGCAACTTGAAGCTCAAAAATAGGAAGGAGGGGCACAAGAAGAGCTCCATGAAACATCAGGGCAAGTAGGCCCATGTCAATCAAGTGATGTTAAACCTCCAAAGAGAGGATAAGGGGCAACAAAAGTAGAATTATCAGGCCCAACCTCCTCCTATGCAATATGAGCAATGCAAGAATAATTACAAGGGAAAAAATAAGGAACAATGCCTACCTCACTAATTCATGCCTTTGATGGAATCATTGACATCAATATTCCATCAATTGTGTGAGGCTAAGGCAATCAGGTTGCCCAAGATTAAACTGGTCGATCCTAACCAACCCAAGTCAAAGGGGTATCAGGATGATCTATTTTGCATCTTCCATCGCATGAAGGGCCATGACATCGAAGTGTGTTGGTCCTTCAAACATATAGTGCAGAATATGATCGATAAAGGTGAGCTTATAGTGTCGAATAATCCATTGGTGCCCAACAACCAAAACATGGGGATTTATAAAAATCCATTGCCAAACCATGAGGCACCATAACAACATTGGCCAGGTCAACCAAGTGTGCGTCGAACCACCTACCCAGGGGTTCGTAGGTATGGTTAATGTTGTTACTAGACATGGGAGGTATGAGCAACCAAATCAACCTCGCACTCCCATCAGGATACAAGCTATGCCGAATCAATGGCCAGTTCAAAATATTCTAGGCCCACCAACTAGACCGGTGGTGACCATACGAAGTAGGTTGGTTCAAAGCCTATAGATAACTCCTACGAAGTTGTCTATTTATGAGCTGATACAATAGTCCCCTAAGCATAGGGAGACTCTCATGGACATTCTGAGGTCCATCGAGGTGTAGTCCTAGGATGCTCAAGCATTCACCAATTTTGTGGGACATGTACAATAGTGCCAGGAACCTATGATCCAATTCTATGATCATGAAATCAGGATGGTTCCTATAGATACGATTGACCCACCATTACATATCATCACATGTGTTAATCACATGCCATTCAAGAGGGTCTTGATCGACACTGGTTCATCGATCAATATTATAATGACCAAGGTGTTAAGTCCTTTAAAGCTACCCAAGTCACATATTGTGCCCACCGCATTCACATTGAGAGCGTTTAATGATGCACTATGCTCGACGGTTGGCACAATCATCCTACCTATTCAGGTGGGCCTAAAGACCATCCCCGTGATGTGTCACATGATCAAAGGTACCATGCAATATAACATCCTTCTTGGAAGACCTTGGATTCGAGAAATGCATTGCATTCCCTCTATACTACATCAATGTGTAAAATACATTCATGAGGGACAGGTTCATGTGGTGTCATCAGATGAAGAGCCCTTCAAATTTGTGAACCTAGCTGATTTTCCAGGGGGTTTCATACTCCCATCAATGCACCTGGACATCCAACCAGCATCAC
Source organism: Wollemia nobilis (assembly GCA_028583015.1). Lineage (NCBI taxonomy): Eukaryota > Viridiplantae > Streptophyta > Pinopsida > Araucariales > Araucariaceae > Wollemia > Wollemia nobilis. Next base: position 329,295 of record JAQPPZ010002189.1, on the reverse strand, counting down.
CGATTAAGAATCTAGGAGGTAAACAAAAAGTGTGTGCTCAACCATCGACATCTGTATCACATAGATCTGAGCACACTACAACAACTTCTTTGAAACCGATTGCATCAATAATGCTTCGGGATGAAAGGAAGCTAAAGGTGAAAATGGGTGAAAATGAAAAGAAGCATGTGCTTAAACTAGTCACCAATGAGGCTCCCACTCCCATGGAAGTGGAAGAAGCCCAAGATAAAGCCGAGGAGGTACCTCAGCCTACCTCACCTGCATCATCAGCAGGGTCATCCGCACCATGGGTGACTGTTCATCTAGCCAACACAGGGTTAGGTGAATATATTGTGCAGAATGTCACCTTTGGACCAATCCTAGAGACTACACAAGAGATGGGCTGACCCCATGCTCATCATTTTTTAGTTGGATCAGTAGTGCCATTGGGAGAGCCACCCAATCAAATGAACTTCATCTACGCTGGGCTGGATCAACTTCCTACTCGAATGCCCATGGATGAAGATGATGATGAACCATTTGCAGTGAATGTTCATTACCTATCCAACCCTGAATATTCCATGCATATTTTTGAATTATATCATTGGCATGGGTATGGCCTTGGTATTTTTGAGCAAGGATGTAGGACTCCGCTTGAGCCGCATTATCAGTTGGCAACTGATAGGTTTGGGCTAGGGTTGCAAATATGAGGATAGGATGATTTTCTTGCAACATCTTTAGATCACCTGTACCTTAGTCTGGGGGATGATGTGGATTTCAACCCATATCACCCTGATCCTTCTACATTCTAGAGGGATAATCGGATGGTGTCTTACATCACCATAGCACCACCCGAGACGTATCATGAGAATATCTTGGTGGATAGTGAGTCCTCACCCGATAATCAATTGAGGAATGAGGCTGAGCTGGTTTATGAGGCAGTATCGTATTTATGGTGTTTATACCTAATTTTATTGGATATCGATGATAGTGATCAGGAGATAGCCTATATGGGGCCACATTTTCTAGAACATCCCATTCTAGTGGGGGTAAATGAAGGATTGTATTATGATAGTGATGAAGAATATGAGATAGAGAGAGCCTATCTAGGACCTCCCTACCTACGTCATCGTAATGCACCTTATATGGTTGAGGACATGCGTAGAGAGATCAATCTCAATCCTCACCTTAGGGGAAGACCACCAAAATTTGATGTGATCTATCACATGGTGTTTCTTGACCCACCTATGTACATAGAGCTCATTGAGCTGAATGATCCAATATTGCAATCAGTGCATAGAGAGGATCTAATCATCCATAGCCCACATAGAGAGGACCCATTTGTGCCCATGCCGATAGAGCCAGATCTCGGGTATGGGAGCTGCATCGATGATGTAGATGTTTGTCCATGTGGTCTTGGAGATCAATTCCATTCCATCAATATGGTCTCCATTGATTTGACCACTCCACTCCATAATCCAGCCGATCCATCCAAACCATTGCATTTAAATGTAGATGCTATCGATTGGGATCATGTTGACTCACCTATTGAGCCTGAATATTTCTTCCCTAATGAAGAAATGCTACAACCATTTCATTTTGTGCTAGGCTATGCTTATGATGTCTATCATGCTGAGGATGCTTCCAATGCGAAACCTATAAACCTAGTCGATGACATCCATTTGATCCCTATGCCTCATCAGCTTGAGGAGGGATCACACATGTCAATAGAGGAAACCTTCGATGTGGATATCAGTAATGATCCCACCAATCCAAGGAAGGTTAAATTTGGAGAGAGTCTCACTCCTGATGAGCGTGCCACCCTCATCCCTCTACTAAAAGAGAGACCTAATATTTTCTCTTGGACTTACAAAGATATGCTAGGTCTAGATCCAAAATTGGTTACCCATAACCTTTCACTAGATCTATCAAAGAAGCCAATCAAGCAGAAGCTTAGAAAGATGCATCCAATAGTAGCCTTAATGGTGAAAGATGAATTGCAAAAGTTGTTGGATGTAGAGTTTGTTATCTCCATCGACTATCCAGAATGGGTATCCAATATGGTGCCTGTAGGAAAACCTGATGGAAGGATCCGTATTTGTATGGATTTCAGAGACCTGAATAAGGCAACACCAAAGGATTCATTTCTATTGCCGAATATTGATGCTCTTGTAGATACAACTATAGGTCATGAGATGCTCTCCTTAATGGATGATTTTTTTGGTTACAATCAAATTCAGATTAAGCTCGAAGACCAACATAAAACCATATTTATAATGCCATGGGGGACATTTTTCTATAAAGTTATGCCATTTGGCCTTAAAAATATTGGTGCCACATATCAATGGGCCATGACATATATCTTTCATGACTATATGCATAAGATCCTAGAGGATTATATTGATGACTTGTTGGCTAAGTCATTATTGCGTTCTGAGCATGCTGAGGTCTTGAAGAAGGTCTTCGATCGCTTGATAGAGCATAATGTCAGGTTGAATCCTAAGAAGTGTGTATTTGGCGTAACTTCAGGAAAGCTCTTAGGATTCATCATTTCAAAATGAGGCATCGAAGTTGACCCAACAAAGGTCAAGGCTATTCTAGAGATGCATCCTCCCTCAAACATCAAAGAATTAAGAAGCCTACAGGGCAAAGTAGCATCCATAAAGTGATTTATCACTCAATTATCGGATAAATATCGACCCATGAATCGACTGCTACACAAGGGGGTCCCATTCAATTGGGATGAGGACTATCGAGCAACCTTTGCTGAAATCAAGCAATACCTAGTGACGCCGCTAGTGCTAGCTCCACCAAGGCTAGATGTGCCATTTCTGCTATATATATCGACAATCGACTTTGCATTAGGGACCATGTTAGCCCAAAAGAATGTGCAAGGCAAAGAGCAAGCCATATATTATATTAGCCGAACCTTGGTGAGTTATGAGCTAGGATATGCATATGTGGAGAAGTTGTGTTTAGCAGTAGTGTTCACTACAAAGAAATTGTGGCACTATATGCTAAGTCATACGACATATGTAATATCAAAACAAAATCCTTTGCAGTATATGATGAGCAAGACATATCATAATACACGTACTGCAAAGTGGATCATGCTACTGATAGAATTTGATTTGGAATTCATAAGCCAAAAGTCCATTAAGGGACAAGTCATAGCTGATCAGTTGGCTGAGGCACCACTATCAAATAGTAGGCCTCTTACCATTGAGCTTTCGGATGATGCGGTCTTCATCGTATCCGAAGCTCCCAAACTTGAAGAACCAAAAAATAATGCTGATATGACCTTGTTCTTCGATGGTTCAAAGTGCGAGCAAGGGGGTGGTGCAGGAATAGTGTTTGTCATGCCGCAAGGAGCTCCAATGCCCTTGTCATTCAAATTAGACTTTCCTTGCACCAACAACAATGCTGAATACGAAGCCCTACTTCTGGGCCTCCACACAACCATCACCATGAACATTAAAATATTAAACATCTTTGGTGACTCCTTGCTCATAGTCAACCAAGTTAAGGGGCTCTTTCAATGTCGATGTCCCATGTTAAAAGCTTATAAAGATCTTGTTGTTACATATTTGGCTAAGTTGGAATGGTATGACATCGAGGCAATCCCTCATTCATCAAATAGGTTCACAGACACCATGGCATCTTTGGGATCCTTAATCCCTCAGAATCCATCTACCGATTTTACTACCATTCATGTTAAAATGCTCTCGCATCCTACAGTGGAGCATGAAGCCTTTGATAATAAAGAGTCAATCAACATGATTAGCATGGAACCAAAAGCTGAATGGTTCTGCAGAGCTGAAGACTTTCTAAAGAAGGCACCCTAGGGGTCATTAACCTCTCAGAGTCCGACGAGGAGTGGTACTACCATTCACCACAAGGTTGTTTCCCAGTCTGCATTTGCACATGTAGATACGCAGGGGGAGCAAGTCATCTTGGCAGTCAAAGTCGAGGCTTACCAGAGCTGGATGTCACAAATCCAAGACTTCTTAAAACTTGGTTTGATCCCAGAGGGATTGTCGCGTGCTGCAAAATGCACATTCAAGCAGAAAGTGACTAAATATGTCTTGCTAGGAGATATTTTGTACCGACGAGGCTACGATGGAGTTCTCCTTCATTGTCTAGAGCCCCAAGAGGCATCTTGGGTGATTTCACAAGCTCATGATGGTATGTGCGGTGGCCATTTTAGTGGCATGGCCATCATCAAGCGCATCCTTCGAATGGGTTACTATTGGCCCACTATGGAGAAGGATTGCAATGTGTATGTCAAGAAATGCATCAAATGTCAACATCATGCTAATCTTACGCACTTGCCATCATAGGCCTTACAACCCATTCAAGTGGCTTGGCCATTTGCTTAGTGGGGATTAGATCTTATCGATAAGATCTCTCCTCCATCATCGGGTCGACATACTTTTATTATTATGGCTACTGAGTACTTTACCAAATGGGTGGAAGCAATACCCTTAACAATGATGATTGGAGCTCGCATAGCAGAGTTTATACTCGAGCATATCATATGTCATTTTGGGATTCCATCCAAGATAATTTTAGATAATGGAACATCATTTAAGAACAAAATTATGAGAGCTTTGACGTCTAAGTATAGAATCAAACATAGTTTTGTGACTCCATATTATCCATAGGCAAACGGGCAAGTTGAGGCCTCAAACAAGATAGTGGTGGCTATCTTGAAAAATATGGTCCATGAAAACCACAAATATTGGCATATCCAGCTACCCCTTGCATTATGGGCTTACAGGACTAGCATTCGGATGCCCACTAGGGCAACACCATTTTCACTAGTATATGGCATTGAGGCCATTATGCCCTTAGAGTTGGAAATTCCAATGTTGCGCATCGCATTGAAAGAGTTCATTGATGATGACACCATATGACAAGCTCACCTAGATCAATTGATGCTACTTGATGAACATCGTATGAATGCCCTTGAGCATCTCCACGTTTATCAAGAGCGATTAAAATGAGCTTATAATAACAAATTCCATCAGAGAGACTTTGAAGTTGGGGATCTTGTGTTGAAAGAGAACCAACAGAACTCTAATTTACCACTTGATATGCGAGACAAATTCATGGCTAATTGGCTAGGACCCTATATCATATCTAAAAATATTGGTTCAGGTACCTATCACCTAACATCGCTAGGGGGTGTTGAAGAGCCTGAACCTCTCAACATCATCCATATTAAGGTGTTCTATGCTTGAGAGCATAGCAAAAGGCACCAAGGGTTCCTAAAACTGCTTGGTCATGTCAGTTAAAGGCCTCGAGGGTTTGCTTAAAATTGCTTGATCAATCCTAAAAGGCTCGAGGGTTTGCTTAAAACTCTGTCATCCCAAAAGGCTCCAAGGATTCCTAAGAATCACTTGGTCATCCCTAAAAGCTCCAAAGGTGCTCATAATCCCTTTGGTCAACCTAAAAGCCCTAAGGGTTTTTTAAAAATTGCTTGGTCAATTTAAAGGCTCCAAAGGCATTTTTCTAGCTCAAGGGTTTAAAATTACTTGGTCAAATCCTAAAGGCTCCAAAGGCATGTACTCATCGTTTGGTCAAATATAAAGGCTCAAAATCCATAAAAATTAAAAAATCAATAAAATCCAAAAAAATTGGTAAAGCATAAAATCCAAAAACATTTGCATTTGCATTATGCATTTTCATTTACACATGCATTCACTTCATTGCATTGCATGTAGGCATTCTTCATCCATTGCATTCTGTAGTAGGATGGATTGTGTTTGTCAGTCTTACAAATGATGCCACGTTTGTGTTTCAATCATGCACCTCTGCATTTATCATAATCCATCATTCATGTGAGTAATTATGTTTTTCAACACAACCCATATTGTTGCTATGAAGAATATACTAGGGTTTTTTGGTCATTCAACCATACCTAGAGGTCTTCTCAAGAGTTGATAGAAAGCTTGCTTTGCTTTTGTAGTTGAGGTCTAGTTAGTATAGCCCTTAGCATATCAGAATCCTATCACTAATCAACAAATTAAACAATCCTAATAAGGACTAGGGGAATATGAAAGCCATGAAGCAGGACCAGGTATCTTGAGGTGAAAAGAGTTATTCTTGCTTATCCCCCTGTGTGGATGGTATGGGAAATGTTGGTAATTGGCAAAAGGACAAGTTCATTCCCTACCTAGAATCCCTTGCTTACGTTAAAATGAGCAATATCCCAGAGTGATATCCCACATCAATCCTCAATATTGATACCCTAGATCGATATCATAGATCGACATCCCATATTGATATCCCATATTGATATCATAGATCGATATCCTAAAATCGATATCCCAAAAATAGTTCCCCAAAGTAAAATCCCCAAAGGAAGTTTTTGAAGAAAATTATCAAATGTAAAATTCCAAAAAGTCAAGTCAAATGAAGACAAATTGTACAAAGGAAGAAAAATCAGTATCAAATCCCTTGCTCAAGAAAAATAAAAGAAAGTACAAAATAAATAGTGATTATTGTCACTAAAGTACAAAAATAAATAGTGATTTTTATCACTTTATATGAGCAAGTATCCCAAAAAATTGAAGAAAAGAAGGGAGTGAACTTGAATCCATGGAATTTCCAGCACTATTGTACCTTATGCATGATGATATGTCTGATGCATTAGCACCTCGCTTATGTACAGACCAATGTTTGAATGTGGAAGAGCTAGCTTCAGGTGTCCTGTATCGCCTAGTGGTCTAGTCCAACTAAAATCTAAACCTAGGATTGGATAAACATATGAGGATCCCCTATCTTAGCAATGGGCTGAAAGAATCCCGCCTGACATCGGGGTATGCTTATGCTTTATCTTAATATATTCATTTGCACACACAGGGATAATGAATAGTTAGGGCCTATCCTAGCAAAAGCCTTACATTTCAGAAGTCTAGTTTGGTCAGTATACAACTTTTGATAAGTCTACTAGGGTGTTTGAGTCTCATGGAAAACCTCAAAAATTTCTCTAATAGCAACAAAATACCAAAGATCACAAACCATCAAAAATAAAAGTCATTCAATCATCAAATTGCAAAGTATCGAATCCATGATACATCATTACATTGAGCACAATCAAGATATAGGATAGATACCGGATGGATATCAAAAATGATATTTAGATGACCACTGACTATATTGTGCATATATTTCAAATTGCAAAAGGAATATAGAGTGACATATTATATCATTCGCATCATACCGCTTCATATCATTGCATTTCATATATGGGTGATTAATTGATTAAATTCTTGTAATGAGGATTTTCAATTACATTCATGATTTTTACACATTCTGTGGTGTCATCCATTAGATTTTTAAACACATATCACATTCATTCCTTATGTTTTAAGTGATTAAAGCATACAGGTTCATTTACATTAGATTACCATCATGTAAATAATGCATTACATACATTGCACCAGCATATCATGACATCATCATAAATTAAATGCATACAATAAAGCAAAATTAAATATGCATTTAAAAGTAAACATCACATCCATATGCATCCATCATAAATAGCACATCTAAGCATCTAGATCACTGCATATCATCATCATCATAAAATTAAATAGCTATCTAGTGCATGTCATCCATACATCACATCATATAAGCATAGCATCAATATGAACATCTGCATCCATGTGCATAACATAAACATAAAATAAAAAATAAACAAGTACACATAATGAGCCAAAATGATCAATCTCATATATATATATATATTTTTTTTTTTTTGTGTTTTTTTTTCCAAAAAGAGTACATCAAGAGTATATCAAAAATACTCGTAGGCTACAACTATGTAGGTCCTCGACCTTACACTCAAAAATAGTACAACATAAGTATCTCTAAGATCTATACTAAATAGGGCCTGTACCCCCAGTCTGTGAGGCACCTCCATCACCTCCACCACCCCTATGAGTCCTCTGAGAGCTAGCACCCTGAGTGCTCGAAGACCTATGAGTCCTCTCGGTCCTGTGCGTCCTGTGGCTCGAACTAGTGGTAGACCATCCTGTCTCCCTGGTCCTAGTATGGGATCCGCTCCTGTGGGTCCCTATGGTGTGAGTGTCCTCTGGTACCTCCAAACCACTTAGTCAGATGTAGCCCTCTAGCTGGGAGATGTGAGCTACATACCCATCCTACTGATCGTTACCCTCCTCCATGAGGGAACGAAGCCTTCGGATCTCAGCCATAGGGTCATGACCTACTGGTAGTAGAGTAGATGGTGCCATGGGAGGTACCATGGTAGTCTGTGTAGATGAGGGCTCTACCCTCATAGCTAAAGTCCCCCTATCTGAGCTACTATGAGCTGTACCTATAGCGTAGCAATATCTATATCCCTCTGGTGTAGTTGGCTCCTCAAAGTGCCAATCTGAGTCTGTAAGCTCACCACCTAAGCTAGTAACTACCCAACCTCACTATTAGGAGGTACCTCACCCTCCTTAGCTGTGTCCTCCTCTACCTCAACCTAAGGAGCCTCCCCTATGGTGGCCTCTATGCCCCATCTACCCTCGGTATGCTGGCGCACGTTGCACCCATCTAGATCAGCCTCTGCTCTATCATCTATCCGATCGAGGGGCCCCTCTCCCTACCACTATAGGAGTGACCACCAAGTGTCATACTCTATGGTGGTGCCAGCTTGGTCCATGCTCGACTCTTGGAAGTCATCAGCCTCATCCCCTAGCGGTGTCGATTGGACCCACTATAGATCTCTCTCTAGAACTAGGTGCCTATAGATAGTAGGAAGCACCAAAATATCTTGGCCTGAGTACCACTGCAGCCATTCTGGAGTACACTATCCCTCCTCACCTAGCATAGTCTCTCGCTAGCCTCCTCCCATGTGGGGTAATCCATATATGAGTGCCACTCTATGTCATCCACTCGGAGCTATGCAAATCTAGCAATGTAATGGTCTAGGTCCCTAGTGTGAGACCTACTCTGGAACCCCTCCTCCTCATGAGGCTAACATGCCGCATAGCACTAGCATGTGGTAGGAATAGTAGTAATGATAGCGGCAAGTCTATGGGCTGCTCGATCTGAATGTGCTACCAACCCTAGATCTGAAGCAGCAGGCTACAGCTAATACCGACCCGACTCCTATGGGTAACCTGATATAACTCATGATATAGCTGAGCTAATAGTGTGCTCCCCCAAGCTAAGAGCAGTGGCTATCATGTAGAACTCTGAGTAACTCTCCTAACGATGGCTAGGAGGTTCCAGGGGATCCTCATGCCCGAGGAGTCTGGAAGCACAATCTGAATAACTAAGTGCATGAAGACCACCTCTCGAACTGAGAAGATGCCCTTCCCCTACCAATATCCGATGTGGATGCCTCCATGATCAATCCTGCCCTAGGCATCCTCACTGTGGTCATCGAATATGGCATCAAAAATAGCTCCTCTACTGGTAAATGGAGTGGAGGTGATGGGCTCCCCATCGATCAGGATCCTGAAGATCCGGTAGACATCCTCCAATGTCACTATCATTTCACCTATGGGTAGGTGAAATGTGTTGGTCCATGCATCCCAATATTGGGCCAACGCAGTCATGTATGCCTGGTCTACCCTGATCATGGGTAGATCAAGCACATATCCAAAACCAACCACACTGAACCACTCTCACTCCTGGTCAGTGAGCTATCTATGGAGAGGGTGCGAAGGAGATCCGGCTCCCGGGCTCTAGAGGTCAATTTCTGAATAGAAGTAGTGCATAAGGGAAAAATATAACTAAAAATAATCTAAAAATTGCTAAAAATACAAAAACATGCTAAAAGTGATCAAAAATTCCAAAAATGCATCTTAGAAGTGCAATAAATGGCATTAATTGCCAAGAAAAATAAAAAAATAAATAAAAATTGAATTTTTTAAAAATTGCAGAACCGCGGGTCAAATCTGCGGTTCACGTAATGGTCAAAAATATGACCATTGGGATTTGAATCCCACCATGGCTGATAACTGCGGTCCCCAATCTGACAATTGGGAGCCATGTCTACCAGTTGCGGTCTAGGAACGTAACCCTAAAAGGGTCACTTCCTAGCCTGGCACCCAAAAAATTAAAATCCTAATCTAGCCTAAACTAATGTGAGGTTCTTTACCAGTAGTTTAGTGAAGTTAATTGGACCCATTACTTAATGTGGTTCATTTTAAATTGGTAAGGAGTGCGAGGACTCGGTTTTGAGTTACCTTTCCCGCATCGATGCCTCTACTGGATGAAGGTTGTGTAGGGTCTACCATCGGGATGTGTGTGAGGTCGTAGGTAGTTGTTTCAGCAGCGTTTCATATCAAGTTTGCTTCCTCACCTCTTAGAGCTCTCCAGTTGCAATCACTTTCAAGGAATAATAATGAAATTTTCAAATGGGAAAATTTATATACTTTTCCTAATTTCTTCGGACCGTAGCTAACAATCACGGTCCCAAAATTAGGGTTTGTCGATCGTAGCTCTGAGCTGCGGTTCCCAAAATTTGAAATTTCTAACTGCAGCCCATGAGCGCGGTTTGCAACTGGCATTAAATGCACCAAAATCCCATCGTGGGAAGGTTTTAAATGATAAATTAATGATTCCTAATAGATCAGAATCTCAATAAGAGCAATCAATTTAACAAATTTGGTGATTTTCAAGCACCAGGATCAATTAAAAACTCAAAAAGTCAAAAAAAAATTATTAAACAAGTCAAAAGCCAAATGCACCTCGTATTCAGTTATTTACCCTAGACACTTGGCGGTTGTAGTGATTGATGCTCCATGCAATCCGATGAGATGAGTAAATAACCATAAGGACATTTGGGGTAAAATTGTCATCATTGATTTGATATGCTTCTTTTCAATCCTGAAGAAGGCCTTCGAGGCTGGACCGCTCCATGGGAATGAGGCGTTTCATGTCATTTCTCCTATGACATATTTTCAGCAGATCATCGATAAATTGATTCAACATAAATCTAATTGGCATTGTATCATTTTGATTCCCTAAGAAGGCTATTGCAGCCTGACCGCTCCATGGGATAGAAATGTGCAATTACTATTAATAATTGCAATCATAAGTTGAACTAAGCCTAGCCAAGTAATTAAATGCTAAATTCTAAGTTTGTTTAGATCATTCATAGTGGTCAAGTGACCTCATCACTTCATTCAATTGTCATTACCCTCATCGACTCGTCGCTTGAGGGGGTAGTCATACTTTCATAATCATAATCAAAATCAGTAGAAGATCCCTTGATCTTGTCAAAATTGCGTTCATCCTTGCGAATCATTGTCAACAACTATCATAAGATTACCCCTTTGCTTGGGGTAAATAGCATATATGATAGTTTGTTTGTAGCTCTCCTCCTTTCGGTTATATAGGCCTAACTCCTATTGTAGCACCAAAGCTACCCGAATGCTTGATGATGAGTGCAAACTCTTTCAAATTTAAGCCTTTCACCCAGTTGGAAGCAATGATTCTAGGATGCGCATCCTTTTGCAGGACCTGGGGCATCTAATGTTGATCAGATTAATGATCATCATGCAACCTTCGACATCATTTTAGGTGGTGTATTTTTTCTCACGCGTTGTTCAATCTCACAATGCATCTCAAAAGGGGCATCTGTAGACACCTAAAATGTGTCATGTCGATGGTGACTACTCATATGGGACATGCTACAAGACCATATGGAAGATCTTGGATAGACTCCAAGATAGAGCAGTGGTTTTAACCACTCAATTTGGGCTCCTTGGCCTAATCATCTCAAACCACTGTTGAGACCTACGGTCTATAGTCTGAACCACTGCTGACACCCATGGTTCATAGTCTAGGCCATAGCTATCACTCATGGTCTAGAACTGAAGTTCAGTTGGCCTTCATCCGAGCCAAATCGGTTTGAATGACCATTTGTTCTAGAAGAGGGTAGTTGAAGGATGAAATATTCCAGAGGCTTCCAATCCAACTGTCCCAACCACCTCTTCTTGATCTTGGCTTCTCCATGAAGCCACCCCTAGCCCTTGGGTAATCCTATAAGTACCCCTTCAAATTAGGGTAAAATATAGAAGTGAGCATTGGATATTAAAGCAATGAAGCCCTATCGGATTGTAGACTCACCTGAGTGTACTGAGAGAGTTTTAGTTGCCATTCACTTGCCAATTCATCAAGCATCATGTCAATTTGTGTCATGGATGCCCTAAGGAGCTAGAATGCCAAGAAACATGAATTCGGGCAAATGGAGGCCCAATTGTGCAATTCAATCGCCAAACTAGTCAGAGGACATCAAGGCGACCCTTGATCATCAATTTGACAAGGAGGATCAAGCCCACAACCTTGGATTTGGAGGGCAAAACTACTCTGTTGCTCACCATGGCTGACAGCCATGGTGTACAGTGCAGACCACTCATTTGAGCTACGGTTTGCAATCGGTGAAAGATCTCCTTACTATTCTTTTTGCATTGTATTTCATTAGGTTAGATTAAGCATCTTAGTGGTTTTATTGACATTTTAGAGACTCTGACCGATAGAATTAAGGATTTCATTAGGTTTACTTCATTATGGCAAGTAGGATATAATTAGCTTATTTTCATGTTATCATGCTTCATTTCATGTAATCAATCTTCTAGATAGATAGTTGTACTTTCTATTTACATATTTCCATTAATATTTTCAAGTATTGCATAGGTTTAACATGCTTTATTCACTTTCTTGATTTTATTAGTGTTATGGCATCTTTATGTTCATATTCTTTAAAGGGCCTCATCATGAGAGGTTGCCTATGCTTTTAATGCTTTTATGTTGTTTCTTGACCGTAGGAAAGCAGATTCAAAGGAGATTCAACCATCCAATTCCTTCCTCAATGTGGAGAAGAGGGTCAACTCCACCCTAGAGCAGTTCGTGTCACCCCGAAGGGCCTAAAACTCACATTTACCCTTAAGAGGGAACATTGCTTTTTCCTACTGTAATAAGAGTATCAAAATGGTATCCCTAAGAGGGACGTAACTGTAATCGGGATTGGCTTCTTTATATAATGGAATAAAAGTGTTTTTCTTCTTCCCATTTGTTGTCAATTTTGCATGTGTCTATTTTGTTTCTTTTATTTCATTTACGCAGTAGGAAGCATAGGTGTGAGGCCATTTTGGTGGTCACAGAAACAATGCCTAGTAGTATATTTTTGGTCACCAATAGAACTTCCCCAATATGAATCAACATATCCAACAAAAATTGAAGATATTGCTGATATATAGTGTATACCATGATCAAAGGTTCCCTTAACATATCTAAAAATTCGTTTCACCACTTGCATATACCTTTGAGTTGGTAAGCTCACAAATTGGAAACTAGTGAAACTACATAGATAATATCAGGTCTTGTAAATGTAAGGTACATCAATCCACCCACCATACTTCTAAAAGTATTCTCATCAACAAGAGGACTCCCATCCTCTTTCATAAGCTTCTCCCCACTAGCAATAGGAGTATCAACCACCTTGCAGTCTAGAAATGAAAATTTCTTCAACATGTCTTGGGCATACTTGGCTTGGCATATGAAGATCTCATATTCCATTTGCTGTACTTCCATGCCAAGAAATTATTTCATTTTTCCAAGATCAGACATCTCAAAATCACTCTTCATGCTCTCCTTGAAGTCTTGTATCATAGCTTTGGAATTTCCTGTAAAAATGAGATCATCAACATAAAGACAAACATACAACACATTAGTGTCAACAATTTTTATGTAAAGAGTTGGCTCATTTTTGCTCCTTTCAAAGCTATTTTCAGAGAACCATCCATATATCTTTGAGTACCAAGCCCTAGGAGCTTGTTTCAGCCCATAAAGTGCCTTTTTCAACTTGTATACCCAATGCTCTTTACCCTTTATTTCATAACCTTGTGGCTGCTCCACATATACCTCTTCTTCAATGTCACCATTCAAGAATGCACTCTTGACATCCATTTGGTGAACTTCCCATACTTTATGAGCAGAAAATGAAAGCATCAATCTAATAGTATCATGGTGAGCCATAGGAGCAAAAGTCTCCTCATAATCTACTCCATATGTTTGTGCATACCCTTTTGCTACTAGTCTAGCTTTGTGTTTGTCTATTTTTCCATCACTATGGAACTTGGTCTTGTAGAACCATTTTGTACCAATGACATCCATGTCACTAGTAGGCTGAATGAGATTCCATGTCTCATTTCTCTCAATGGCCTCCATCTCAACATTCATGGCCTCAACCCATTCTTTCCTTTGACTAGCCTCTACATAGTTCCTTGGTTCACTAGAAATGCAAGATAAGGCATAGTAAGTCATTTCATCTTCAATATATTCAAGATTATTACCTGATTGAGCTTGAAGTCTTGTTGTTCTCCTTTGATAGTTCTGATCCAACATCTGACTTTCTGGATGTGAAAGCAACAACCTTTTGTTTTTGACTTGGGTTGAAGTTGGTGGTAAACTAGTCTCTTGGGAAGAACTAGTATTGTTGCCATTAACACTAGGAACTAGTGGAGTATCTTGTTTGACCTCCATTTCTCCATCAAAATTTTGCCCCCCTTCACTAATAACCTCTGCATACTTCTGGTTATGATCAGAAAATACATCATTCTCAAAAAATTTACAATCCCTAGAAACAACAGTTTTCTTACTAACAGGATTGAAAAACTTGTAAGCCTTACTACCATCACTATAACCTGTAAAAATGTGAGGCTCACTCTTGGGGTCTAATTTTTTTCTTTTAGCATCATCAATGTGTACAAATTCTAAACAACCAAATACTCTAAGATGAGCCACCATGGGCTTCTTACCATACCATGCTTCATAGGGTGTCTTGTTTTTCACTGCCATTGTGGGACTTCTATTCAGGATGTAGGTTGTTGTTTGCACTGCTTCAGCCCAAAAATTCCTCTCCAACTTCTTGTTCTCCAACATGGTTCTTGTTGACTCCATTATTGTTCTATTATTTCTCTCTACAACACCATTTTGTTGTGGTGTGTAGGGAGCAGTAAAATGCCTTTTTATTCCATGCGAAGAGCAAAAATCTAGAAATTCCTGTGAATAAAATTCCCCACCTCTATCAGTTCTTAACACCTTGATAGAACAACCTGATTCCTTTTCAGCCAATGCCTTGAATATCTTGAAGGCTGAGAATGCCCCATATTTGGTCTTCAAAAAGAAAACCCACATTAGTCTGGTAGCATCATCAATAAAGGAAATAAAATACAAATTTTTTCCTATGCTAGGATAAGACATAGGCCCACATAAATCTGAATGTACCAATTCCAATTTCTTGGTAGCTCTCCATTTGCTGGTTGGAAAGCTTTCTCTATGATGTTTTCCAAGTATACATGCCTTGCATGCTTCCTTCAATTTGGATTCAATCCTTGGAAGACCATCAACCATCTTGTTCTTAAAAAGAACATGCAAACTTCTGAAATTTAAATGACCATATCTAGAGTGCCACAACATGCTTGATTCCTCAATGGTAGAAAAGCAAGAATTCTGATTTAACATATTTATTCTCAATGGAAACATTCTATTTTTTGACATAATAGACTTTCCAATCAATTTGTTACCTTGCTTTTTGTCATATATCAAACATTCTCCATTGTCAAAAAGTAGCTTGAATCCTTTCTCTACTAGTTGTCCAACACTCATGAGATTGTGCTTCATGTTTGGAGCCAAATAAATATTGCTGATATCACCCTTCCCATGCTTTGTGGTGATAGGCATACTCCCTTTCCCTTCGACATGAATCACCTTCCCATATCCTAAGTGAACTTGGCTCTTGAATGAACCATCTAGCTTGTCAAAACAATCCTTAAAACATGACATATGGTTAGAACATCCTGAATCAAGAAACCACATATTCCTTTTATCATCCAAACCTGAATTACATGAAAGAGAATAATTAATTTGATCATCATTATTCTCAGCTTGGTAAGCCTTTTTCTCACCCCCATCTTGGTTTGCTTGATTTTTGGCTGCTAGATTCCTGCAATCTTTTATCATGTGACCTGGTTTCTTACAATAATGACAAGTGATGACCTTCTTACCCTTCCACTTTGAATTTGATTGGTTTTTTCCTTTCTGATCTGAACTTTGAGAAAAATTTACATTCTGATTTGTGGGCTTTTTATTTGGTTTAGAAACCCATACTTTGGACTCTAGTGCATGATTTAATTCATTTGAATAAATTTTCATTTTATCCTCATGGGACAATAAAGAACCCACTAACTCTTCAACCTTGATTTGGTCCATATCTTTACACTCCTCAAGTGTAATAACAATATGCAACCACTTTGGAGTTAGGGATCTCAAAATATTTCTTACTACTACTTTATCTTCCATGACTTCACCATACACTCTCATTCTATGCACTATATCATTTACTCTAATACAATAGTCTCCAACATTCTCATCATCATGCATTTTCATATTTTCAAAATTGATTCTTAATGTTGAGAGCTTTGATGCTCTTACCTTTTTTGAGCCTTGATATGATGTCTCCAAGGTAGTCCATGCCTCATGTGCATTCTTACAACCAGCTATCCTTGGGTAGATGCTTGGATCTATCGCACTCTGCAAGTAGAAGAAAGCTTGAGCATCATTCTTTTCTTCTTCTTCTAATGTGTTCTTTTGATATTTAGAAAGAGATTTCAAATCCTTAGGAGGAGTATATGGCTGAACTATACTTTTCCAAACTCCCTTCCATACAAATATCCTCCTCATTTGATCTCTCCAATACTCAAAGTTGTCTCCTTTGAATGTAGGTATATTTAAGGATGTACTATTTGTTGCCATGATAGCAAATAAATAGCCACAAGTATTTCTGATCCAAACTCTTGTAAAGGATGTTGGGAATAAAAATATTCACCCTCTCTTACTGTACCTATACCTGCAAATTCTGAAATCACATACACAACCTTGCTCTGATACCAAATGAAAGTTCTTGAGGTGGAGAGATAAAAAACAACAATAAAACAATTCTGATTTAAGACAAATAGAACATTAATGGAGCATGGATATCACCCAAAAACGGTCCAAGAGTGTTTAGTGATTAAGCTAAACCAATTCTGAATGCCAAATGATGAAATATCCTCAGCCTAAAGCTCCAATTTCAGCAAACTATGTTGCTAGTCCAAACCAGAAATTTTGATCTATAATTAAAAAAAGCACACAAATATAAACTTTAAAAAAGCTCCACAATTGTGCACACTGAAATATTCCTGTTCTTCTCATCTCAAAAAGAGCCCAATTACAAAATATATAATGATCAATTAGCTAAAATAAGCTAAAAACTAAAAAAGCTAAAAAAAACTAAAAACTAGCTTTTTATAAAAAACAACCTTTATTATGCCACTTTGCATGTTGTTTTTTATTTATTTTTAAATTAACTAAAAATAATAATTTGCATGAATAAAGCACTCTATTTAATATATTTTTCATGTGCTTTATTATTACAACTCATAATTATTAATTTAATAATTATGGGTGACTTTTGACATCACCCTCAACACCTACATCGTGGTCAAGTTTTCCTATACCATTGAGGGTATAAGAAAGGTGGGGGGACCACTATTGATGTCCTTTCTGAACTGTGAGGTTTAGAGGGGTGAATCCTAGAAATAAAATATATTGGAAACTCCTATACACTTGAGTTTCATCTACAATAACATTGAACTCAAAATATGGTTATGAATGCTAAAAATTTATTAGGACTTCTTTGTGAACCTTGTGTAAAAAAATATCCCTCGATATCGAGTTGGTTTTGGTGGGTTGTTATAGTTGGTATTAAATACCTAGGTCTTAGGAATAGAAGCTTCCATGGAGTGAGCCTATGATGAGCCTTGACTTGATGTGCTACTTTAGGGAGACTTGCTCCTCTAGGGACCTTAACATGAAATGTGATAAGATGGGTATTGCATGTCATTTGGAATAGACAGACAAAGGAGTAAAAATCCTAAGAGAGTATAGTTTATTATTGTGTAATGACAACTTTTGGTGAGGTAAGTGTGACCATGATCATTATCAGGTGAGTGATAATGGTATAAGTTAGTTCATGGGAGATATGTAACTAACTATAAGTATAATTTGGAGAAAATTGTAACTTATCCAACTCCTTTGTGTGGATAGGAGATGAAACTTGTTTTGAGAGGAGGATCATAGAAGAAGGTAGGGTTAGCTACACAAGAAGAAGCTATGACACAAAATAACTTTGGAATAATAATGGATGCTAATACAAAAATTGGGAGAAAATATTTCAGTAAGAAGTCTAGAAGGAAAATGGACTCTAGCAAGAAAAATGGAAGAACAATGGTCTCCAGTGAGAGGGTAGAAGACCTTTATTCCATAGTTAAGTTACTCCAAGAATAGATGGAACAATAATAGAAAATGATAGAAACCTTTCTTAATAGATAATGAGATAATAATGATACAAAGGGTAGATGAGAGGAGAATCTTGTTAGAAGAATCCATGAAGGTAAAGCTCAGATCAAGGCTGAGCTAGCTAAGGACCTTAATAATGTTAAGATAATCATATTTAATGGAAAATGGGGGATTGATGCAATTGAGTCATGGTTAAAAGAGTTGAAAATTTTAATTTTTCATGAAGAATTGTTCTGAAACCCAAGCTATTTGGGCCACCCTTCATATTCAGGATGTAACCTTAGAATTGTAGAATACATTTAGGGTAGACAAGGAAATCCAAGCTATGGATCTTAAATAGGATAGTTTTTTTGGGTGTTTAAGAAAATATTTCTATCAAAATAATTTTATGTAGAAAATTTTGAGGAGTTTTCTATGCTCCAACAAGGTAATTTGTATGTGGAGGCATACCACCAAAGAGTCATTAAGCTTTTGAAGTATGTTCCTGAGTATGAGGTCAATGAGAAAATAAAGGTGCATAATTTCATACTGGAGGTGGATCCTAAGATTAGGATAATTATTAATTTAATCAAACCCAAAACCCTACAAAAATCTCATGATTTGACTAGGTAGGAAGAGAACAATCTTAAAAAAAAAAGACCTTCAACTATGCAGGGTTGATAGAGATAGAGAGAGGAACTCAAGAAGAGGAAGAGTGTAGGGTTTATGAAATTGGATAAGGATTAAAACAAAAATAGTAAAGGGAACCCAAGGTTTGAGAATAAGAATAATGGGAATGAAGGGAATCATAAGATAAATTTCCAATAAAAGGATAATTCAAAACCCTAATCTCAGAAATAGAATGATTCAACTCAAAAAGAGGGAATAGGAGAGAAAAAATAGGAAATATATTAGGCACCCAAGATAGATTACTTCAATTTTGGGGGTCCTCATTATGCCGAAAAGTGTCCCCAATGACCAAAGTCGAGTAATAGAGTAGAGGAGCAACCACACCAAATCTATGTAGCTATTGAAAATCAGAATCTAGATTGCCAAGCAAATATTATGTTACTAAATGGTAAATTATTTAATAAGGATGTTAAAGTTTTAACTGATAGTGGATCTACAAATAGCTTTATTTCCTCTAGTATTATTGGGGATATCCCAAAATACCTAAATTTTTAGCACAAGGGTGGAAAGTTGAGTATGGGTTTGGACAAACTTACTCAATGGATCAATGTTTGCATACAACTGAGATCACCTTACACAATGGATCTACTATATGGCACTCATATATAGCACCACTACGTGCTTTTGATATCAACCTAGGGATGGATTAATTAAAGGCTCATGGAGCTCTAATCAAATTCCAAGATATATGGATGGACTTTACTGATAACGATAAGAAGAGAGTTAGGATTCAGAGTAGGCAATGGTATTTTTGACCATATTTGTTGTCATCTATACAGTTAAAGAAAGAAATTAAAAGATGTGTTGTGTTTTACATAGTGAAAATAAATGGTAAGACATGCAATAATGGGGATGAGGAATTTTTTAAAAAACATCAAATTTTGCATGAATTTAGGGATGTATTTTTAAAAGATCTCCTAGGCCTACAACCTCAATGTAAATTTGACTTCACCATTGAACTAATGCCTAGAGCGAAACCTATTGTAAGGACACCTTACAAAATGAATCCTACTGAGTTGCAAGAGTTAAAGGTACAACTTCAATATTTATTGGAGAAATGTTTGATTAGACCTAGTGTGTCACCATGGGAAGCTTCAATGTTATTTATAAAAAAGAAGGAAGGTTCCATAAGGTTGTGCATAGACTATAGAATGCTGAATAAGGTTACCATAAAGAATAGGTATCTTTTGCCAAGGAATAATGACATTTTTTATCAGCTATAGGATGCCATCCATTATATTTTCAAAGATTAATTTGAGATTTGAATATCATCAGTTGAGAATTAATGAGGATACTCATAAAATAACTTTTAAGACTATGTATGGGCATTATGAGTTCACAATGTTGCTATTTGGATTGACAAGTGCACCAATAACTTTTAAGAATATGATGAATAACATGTTCTAAAAATATCTAGATTGATTTATTTTGATATTTCTAGATGATATCTTGATATATTATCACACCAAAAAAGGAACATGACCAACATTTGAAGTTAGTGTTAGATGTGTTGAGGAAAAATCAAATCTATGAAAAATTTATCTAAGTGTGAGTTGTATGCCTCACAAGTTTAGTATTTGGGATATATCATATCTGTAGAAGGGATTGCTATAGATCCTAAGAAAATTGAGGCTATTTTGAGTTGCCTTACACTTAAAAATGTGTCAGAAGTTAGAAGCTTCATGGACTCACTGGTTATTATAGGATTTTTATGAAGGACTATTCAAAAATTACCTAATCCATCACCAACCTTCAAAAAATAAAAATAGTTAAAATGGACAGATAAGTGTGAAACCACATTTGAATCTCTAAAGAAAAATCTAGCTACAACACTAATTCTCAAGATACCAAACCCTCTTGGGAATTTTATAGTATGTACAAATGCTTCCTTATAAGATTTGGGTGGGGTATTATCCCAAAATGAGGCTATAGTAGCATATGAGTCTAGAAAACTCAAGAAACATAACCTGAATTATGCTACATATGACCTAAAATTGGCAAAAGTTGTGCATGCACTAAAGGTTTAGAAACACTATTTATTGGGAAAATATTTTGAGCTAAGTACAAACCACCAAAGTCCAAGGTATATTTTTACCCAACCTAGGTTAAATGCAAGATAGAGAAGGTGAATAGAGTTCTTAGTAGAATATGACTTGGTATTGAGTATATTAAAGGAAAATAAAATAAGGTTGCAGATGCATTAAGTAGGAGAAGGCATATAGTAGCATAAAATCAGAGTCATATAGAGTTGATGGATAAAGTTAGAGAAATATAGCTATGTGATCAATATTGCATTGAAATTTGGATAGAAATCAAGAGAATTCCTGAGGAAAATAAGGATTTTAACATAAAATATGGACTTTTATGCTTCAAGGATAGGGTAGTCATACCCAAAACTAGTGATTTAAGGAGAATTATTATGCAAGAGGTGCATATTTCTCCTTATTTTTCTCATCTAGGAGGTGCAAAGATGAGAGAAAACATGAAAATATCTTTATATTGGCCAAGAATGAAACATGATATCGCTAGTTTTATTGCTATATGTTTAGAACTCTAGAAGGTTAAGGACGATCATCAACACTTGGTAGGGAAATTGTACCAACATGATATACCTACTCAAAAGTGATAGGATATATCCATGGATTTTATTGTGGATTTACCTAAGACTAGGTTACAACATGATGCAATACTTGTGGTGGTTGATAAGTTGATCGAGGTTGCACATATTATATTAGAAAACATAAAGAATGATGTATTAGTTGTGGAAAATAAGTTTGCCATGGAAATTTTAGGTTACATGGTTTTCCTAAGGTGATCATATTAGACAAATATTCTAGGTTTACATTAAAATTTTGGTAGGCTCTTCATCATGTAGCTGGAACTAAATTGAATATTAGTTCTGCTTACCATCCACTATCTTCAATATTCATGTAACATTTCATTGTTCATGAAAATTTGCTTCTTCGGTATATTATACATCATCTTGAATATTGGGCTCATCCATTGCTCATGTTTGTAAGATAATCTTGGACAATGCTTGATCCAATTTTTTGTTTCCTATTTTTTTTAAAATCAGGCAGCTTATCATTAATTTGATCCCGAGGTAAATGTTCATTGATTTATTGAGAGAATCCCATTGTATCTAAGGTAAATATTCCATTCTTGATTGAATTTATTGCTTTAGTTTTACTTTGATTCTTGATAATGCATTTTCTACATTTGTATATTTTTAAATTCCACTATTCTTCCTTTTTCAACTAATTGAGCAATTGAGATAAAATTAGTTGATAATATAAGAACATATAAAACATTTTCTAGCAAAAAATATGAAAATGGTATGCTATGCATTACTCTTACAGTTCCTTGAACTTGATACATCTTATCATTTAATATTTTTAGTGAAATATTACCTTTGACTTCGAAGGATTCAAACCAATATAAGTTTCTAGTCATATGATGACTAACACTTGAATATATATACAACACTTCTTTTTATCTATGCATTTTTTGATGAGATTCAAGTGATATTATTTAACATAATTTTTTTTTTTGAAAAATCCTTTTATGATTTTCCTCTTTAATTTCTAAAGCTTGCCATGGATCACTTGATGACCACTTTCCAAATTTATTGGGTTCAACCAAATTCCCTATCTCTTCTATTCATTTAATGGACCACTCCTTTCAAAACTTCTAGGCTTAATAGATGTCATTTGTGTTTGACTGAGTGGGAGTTTATCTATCACATTTTTTTGGAATGTTCCTTTTCCAAGCTTGCCATGGACCACTTGATGACCACTTTCTAAATTTCTTGGGTTCAACCAAATTCCCTATCTCTTATGTTCATTCAATGGCCCACTCCTTTCAAAAATCCTAGGCTTTCCTCTTTATGGAAGGTATACCTCCACCACCTCCTGTGGTATATTTGGCTTGAGAGAAATAACAAAGTCTTTTCCAACACTTCAATTGACCCTATCTCTATTGCCAACAAAGCTATCATCTTTGCTGTTGAAAACTCCCAACTTTTCCCTTGTCCCAAGGCCCCTGATCTTGGTCTTGAGTCTTCTCTTTTCTATCTCTCAAAATTCCCCACAACTCTAGCTACATTCCCTCAACCCCTCATCCTAGAATGGGTGCTCGTTGGTCACCTCCTCCGATGGGGTGGCTTAAGCTTAACTATGATGGTGCCTCTAAAGGGAATCTAGGAACTATTGGAGCTGGAGGTTTGGTTAGAAACCATGAAGGTCAAATCATTGTGGCTTATGCAGAGCATTTAGGCCTTCAAACTAATCACTATGCTAAATATTGAGCCTTGTGGAGAGGTTTAGATATGCTAAAATACTACAAAGGTAATTTACAAATTGAAGGAGATTCCTTGAATATCACTAATGCTATCAATAGCAATAGGGTTCCCTCATAGAATGTTAGAAAGATCATTCAGGAAGTCAAAAAGTACCTTCAAAATTTTAGTAATACTATGACCAATCATGTTTTCAGAGAAGCTAATAAGTCAACTGATGTTCTTGCCAATAAGATAGTTTTACATAAAACCCTGTCTATTTGGCACAAAAATTTCCCACAGAATGTTTTAAATGTTGTTGCTAATGACTTGGCATGGCATGAGCAATCCCAATAAGTATGTTTCCATTTTATGGTGGGTGTGTATCTTTGAAGGTCCAGTCTCGACTTTCACTAAATTTATGTTCTGCAAAATCATTTTCCTTTTTTGTCATCGTTGTTCGCTTGTCCATGCAAACTGTGTTGTAACAACCCATGTTTACTCACCTAGTTGTTAAAAGCATAAATTCAAAATTTTAATTTATTTTTAAACCATTGTCACAATTTGATGTAAGCACACCTAAATTTATATTAGTATTTAGGCATACATGTTACACTCCAAGATGTAATACTATTGTAGATGGAATATCGGGTGCTTAAGAACAACCAACTTCCCGCAAATAGGTTACCATTTATGAGACCCATTTTATCCCTACTTAGGTTCTAGGTACTTAGTTTTGGGTACTCGACATGGGATTTTCTTTTCAGGGCCCATAACACCTGAAAGGATAAACACATATTTTCCCATCTCGATAATAGAGGATATAGGTATACGACCCTATCTTAGTCCTAATGGTCCATTGATCTTATCTTTAATCATTTTAACCCATGTTAGAGATAGCGTATTATGCCTACGCTTGATAGCAATTCATCCTTCTATGAAGACTTGCAAGGCCCATCAAAACTTTGGCTATTGGGGCTAGGTTGCTTAGAATGTAACCTAGTTGACGATAATGCTACCCATACCATCTATCACTGGACCTTCCAACCCCAAGGACTAGCTTCCCAGTATTGAGTTATCGTTGGCTATTTCGCAACTAGGTTACAAATCGTGAGAACCCTCACGTACTACCTCCTTTGACAACTTGAAATGATGTCCCATACCATCATTCGTTAATCTCGACAACAAATAATCCTCCGAATATTAATATTTGTGCTGGAGAACAATTATCTCCAATATCACAGTAATCACCAACTGTGAGCTGTCAAAGTTAGGTAGATGCTTGCCCTCCTCAGTGAGGATCATATTTTTCCATCCTACTCGATGGTAGAATATTTTTTTCATAATCAATGCCCTTCTTGATGATCAAATATTTTATTTAATACTCAGGGTATTGTCTAAAAGTCTGGCTTGATATATAGAGGATGCCATAAAGATTTTAAAAGCCTAGGTGGATGCTTGCCCTCCTCAGTGAGGATCATATTTTTCCATCCTACTCGATGGTAGAATATTTTTGTCATAATCAATGCCCTTCTTGATGATCAAATATTTTATTTAATACTCAGGGTATTGTCTAAAAGTTTGGCTTGATATATAGAGGATGCCATAAAGATTTTAAAAGCCTAGGTGGATGCTTGCCCTCCTCAGTGAGGATCATATTTTTCCATCCTACTCGATGGTAGAATATTTTTGTCATAATCAATGCCCTTCTTGATGATCAAATATTTTATTTAATACTCAGGGTATTGTCTAAAAGTTTGGCTTGATATATAGAGGATGCCATAAAGATTTTAAAAGCCTAGGTGGATGCTTGCCCTCCTCAATGAGGATCATATTTTTCCATCCTACTCGATGGTAGAATATTTTTGTCATAATCAATGCCCTTCTTGATGATCAAATATTTTATTTAATACTCAGGGTATTGTCTAAAAGTTTGGCTTGATATATAGAGGATGCCATAAAGATTTTAAAAGCCTAGGTGGATGCTTGCCCTCCTCAGTGAGGATCATATTTTTCCATCCTACTCGATGGTAGAATATTTTTGTCATAATCAATGCCCTTCTTGATGATCAAATATTTTATTTAATACTCAGGGTATTGTCTAAAAGTTTGGCTTGATATATAGAGGATGCCATAAAGATTTTAAAAGCCTAGGTGGATGCTTGCCCTCCTCAGTGAGGATCATATTTTTCCATCCTACTCGATGGTAGAATATTTTTGTCATAATCAATGCCCTTCTTGATGATCAAATATTTTATTTAATACTCAGGGTATTGTCTAAAAGTTTGGCTTGATATATAGAGGATGCCATAAATATTTTAAAAGCCTAGGTGGATGCTTGCCCTCCTCAATGAGGATCATATTTTTCCATCCTACTCGATGGTAGAATATTTTTTTCATAATCAATGCCCTTCTTGATGATCAAATATTTTATTTAATACTCAGGGTATTGTCTAAAAGTTTGGCTTGATATATAGAGGATGCCATAAAGATTTTAAAAGCCTAGGTGGATGCTTGCCCTTCTCGGTGAGCATCATATTTTACCATCCTACTCGATGGTAGAATATTTTTGTCATAATCAATGCCCTTCTCGATGATCAAATATTTTATTTAATACTCGAGGTATTGTCTAAAAGTTTGGATTGATATATAGAGGATGCCATAAAGATTTTAAAAGCCTAGGTGGATGCTTGCCCTCCTCAGTGAGGATCATATTTTTCCATCCTACTCGATGGTAGAATATTTTTGTCATAATCAATGCCCTTCTTGATGATCAAATATTTTATTTAATACTCAGGGTATTGTCTAAAAGTTTGGCTTGATATATAGAGGATGCCATAAAGATTTTAAAAGCCTAGGTGGATGCTTGCCCTCCTCAGTGAGGATCATATTTTTCCATCCTACTCGATGGTAGAATATTTTTGTCATAATCAATGCCCTTCTTGATGATCAAATATTTTATTTAATACTCAGGGTATTGTCTAAAAGTTTGGCTTGATATATAGAGGATGCCATAAAGATTTTAAAAGCCTAGGTGGATGCTTGCCCTTCTCGGTGAGCATCATATTTTACCATCCTACTCGATGGTAGAATATTTTTGTCATAATCAATGCCCTTCTCGATGATCAAATATTTTATTTAATACTCAGGGTATTGTCTAAAAGTTTGGCTTGATATATAGAGAATGCCATAAAGATTTTAAAAGCCTAGGTGGATGCTTGCCCTCCTCAGTGAGGATCATATTTTTCCATCCTACTCGATGGTAGAATATTTTTATCATAATCAATGCCCTTCTTGATGATCAAATATTTTATTTAATACTCAGGGTATTAGATTTATTTAATACTCAGGGTATTGTCTAAAAGTTTGGCTTGATATATAGAGGATGCCATAAAGATTTTAAAATCCTAGGTGGATGCTTGCCCTCCTCAATGAGGATCATATTTTTCCATCCTACTCGATGGTAGAATATTTTTGTCATAATCAATGCCCTTCTTGATGATCAAATATTTTATTTAATACTCAGGGTATTGTCTAAAAGTTTGGCTTGATATATAGAGGATGCCATAAAGATTTTAAAAGCCAAGTTATATATAATAAAATGAGTTTATAAAATTTAGATCAAACTTATGAGTATATCTAAAACTTACTTAAAAGAATAAATATACAACGCATCAAGTTATCATTAAAGTGATATAGAAAAAAATGATATACAAAATAATTTCTCATTGTAATAATTAAAATATTAGAAAGCTATTAAACAGTAAATTCAAGCTATCTACCATTTAGCCAAAAAAATATTTAAGCAACAATTATTTGCTTTAAGCATAATATTCATAATTTAAAAAATATATATATATATATATATATATATATATATATATATATATATATATATATATATATATATATATTAAAATTCATTATTTTTAAGTTTAAATTTAAATAATACACTACATATATAAGCTATTAACAAAGATCTACAAAACATTCCTACAACTTTTAATCTATTAAAAACATTTTTAAAGCTTTAAGATAAAAAACTATAAACTATCTCTTCCTACTTTTTAGGATGCAAGAGACAAAATAACAACTTTTATCTACTTTCAATTCTAACAAACAAATCCATAATAAAGTAATTAACTTTAGAAAAAAAAACATTTTTCAATTTGATCTTCTACTCATTTTCAAAACTAAGAACAATTTTTTTCTAAGGTATAATTTTCCCGGTTTGCAAACCCTAAAACAAATTACAAAATTATCCTAAATTTTTATTTATATTTAAATTTACCAATTGGGTTGTCATTCTCTAAGACCCGGACAAACTCAATAGTATACTGCCCACACACAATAATTCAGAGTTAATTTTCATTTTCTACACAGGATAAAATAATTTTCTATAATTTAAGTCTATCTAAATGTTATATTAATTTTCAACTCTAAAGTACGTTCTAACCTCATTATTCAAAAAATTATAGGAGCCAAACAAAAGCACACCTCCAAAGTAAAACAAGGATTTCTTTATAAATCTATCGAACCACGATTTACAAGATTACCAAAAATAAATGAACTTTAAATACAACTAAGGGTTTTATTATTGTACAAGTTTTTTTTCATTGCTTTAGATTATTTTATGTGAAACACAGGCAACTAAGCCCTTCTGATATTGCATGGGTAAGACTGCGACAAACACATCCACATCTCTAATATGAAAACTGATAAAGTATTCATTCTCGACCACCTTTCTATAATAATTATGTTCTATCCTAACCGTGAGTGTGATCTACTGAAAAGGACACCACCTTTCTATAATAATTATGGTAACGACCACCTTTCTATAATAATTATGTTATGTTCCGATTATGGTAACGACCACCTTTCTATAATAATTATGTTATGTTCCGTGAGTGTGATCTACTGGTTTCTATAATAATTATGTTCTACCGTGAGTGTGATCTATTGGAAAGGAAAGAACACCACTTGCATTATCGGTGATGTGGTGATGTGACTTTTCCATTTGCATTATCAGTGATGTGACCCGGGTTCAAAAAAATTATGTTTCAAATAAAACATCATCCACTCGCAAGAGAAATAATTTATTAATAATTTATTTTCAAAAAGGTAATCGAAAGTATACTAAATCAGGAATCTTCATGACCATCAACTCTATCGTCCGCATCTACAATGTATATAACCTAAAAGAAAACTGATGATACAATCTTTCTTTTATGAATTTCCAAGCTAAGGTTTTAATTTTTTTTTAAA
This sequence comes from Wollemia nobilis, assembly GCA_028583015.1. NCBI lineage: Eukaryota > Viridiplantae > Streptophyta > Pinopsida > Araucariales > Araucariaceae > Wollemia > Wollemia nobilis. The sequence continues at coordinate 300,737 of JAQPPZ010002189.1, read as the reverse complement.
ATAAAATCATAGCTAAGGTAAGACTGCTTTAATTTTTTTTAAAAATAAAATCATAGCTTGTCTCTATAAGTTAATGAAAACAGTGATCTCATCAATAGGGAAAAGGACTACATTATCGACATATTCACTAAGCCAAGCCTATCAAAATATTTTAAAAACCAAAGAACAGTGTTTATGTATGCAGAAATCCTCTAAAAAGCACGAGTCTTAAGCAATTTCAAAGCCCCCCCTTTTTTTTTTTCGAAGAATGCTACTCCCACCAAAGAACCATCTAATGACTTTCAAAATAAATCTCTTTATCTTCTTCTCAATTAGTTACTCATTTTTCACTATGGAAAGATAATAAGTAAACTATGCTTTAATATTTTCAATATTTATACTCAATTTATTTTTAAATTTAAAATAAAAGAGAACTCTTATAACACCAAGTAAGATTATCATAAAACATTGTTAGAAATCATCTTCAGAAATACAACTCAGATGTTTGTCCACTACACAATAGAAATTTTCTGAACGATACTTCCATCTCTCATAGGCTTCAAGACTGTTATGATTTCAATTTAAATTTTCTTGTGCTTGCTTTTAAATTCTTTAATGAGCAATGGATACGTTTTCATAATATATGCACCGGAAGAGGGTTCCAAAAGTTTGGATAAACACATTTAAACTTTACAGTCCAAACCAAATATAACATAACCAAATTTCTATTATGCTTAAAAGACAGCCTCGCTAGAATCTGCAATGTCTTAAAGCAAGGAGGAAATTAATAATTATTTAAGTGCTGTAGTCGTATTTAAGATGAGAAGGGAGTGGTAAAGGAGTGGTAAAGCATGAATTGGGTCAGCATGACCGTTATGTATGCATTCTAAGCTAAGTAGGCAGATATGCAGATTATAAAAAAACATAAAAGAACATCTTCTTTTCAATATAACCCTTTTTTTTGCACAAGAGTATTAATTAAAAACTTGTTATAATCTTTTATTCATACAACGCAGGCTTCAACATTCAAGTCATCCATAGATTCAATAATCCAATTACGCGCATGCTCAACAATCAATTTAAAACACAGGTTCAATAAACCAAATTCTTTTTAAGTTAATACCATAATTCTTCTATGATTTTTCACAACAATTCACTTGAGCGGTGATATCTTTTTTGACAAAAGAACAAGAAAACAAATTCAGAACTACAGAACACTATCGCCAATAGATTCAGAAAACAACCTGGATATGGATGGTTGTAAACAAGTATTATTTATTCTATAGAAGGATACCTGGCCAGAACTCACCCAGACCAAGATACACCAATTTTGAATGCCCGAAAAAGAGTTTCATTCCCCTTTTTAACGAAAAAGAAAGAATTTTCGTAAAGACACCTCAAATCTTACATGCAACATGTTTGTTTTCCGCAGTCCCCAAGTGGAAGCATTTCCAATATTTCCATAAAATCGAACTGCTTGCTTAGATGAATATATACTCATATTTATTTTACATTTACTTATATGTTTTTAATTTATTATTTATTAAATTATTATTATGTTTATTTAGCTGATTTTTAAATATTTACTTGCTACACATTTTTATTATATATATATATATATCAAGCAAAAATACATTTTTTATAAATAGACTGACCAAATGCAAGCAACGGGTAGCAATTTCTATATGAAATTCTATCTGTGGACTTCTATAGGCCATGGTGCTTTTGAAGCATGACATCATATCCCACCTTACCTGGAACTTTCAACCACTGTCTCTGCCAGAGGTGGGTGCTCTTCTTGTTTGGCTCACTTATTGCGGAGTGGAAACCTGCACTTGCACCTACAAACGCTTTTAACAGTATCACGTTGTTTCAACAAGATAGTAATCAAATAGTGGGGATGTTACAATTGCAAAGTTCCAAGGTTTTTCCATTATGGTTTTCTCTAAGCTTGTGAGGGGTGTTCTTTTTCAAAATATTTAGTTCAGGTTTCTCATAAATGCCCTGCTGCAAAATGATGTTTGTTATGTGGTTTTCTCATGTGGAGTGTCAAAGTCATTCATCGTCTATTTTTTATGGTAGATTTGTGACTCCCCTATTATTTCCAATGATGCAATCGTGTCTCTAGGCATACCATTTTCTTTTGCGAATGGTTTTATAAATGTCTATCTCAAGTCGATATTTCTCATTCCTTGGTATCATTTGTCCTTGTGTGGCCATAGGCTTGGAGATATTGTAGTTTTGTGTCATAATTTGTCCTTGTGTGGCCATAGTTTTGGAGATATTGTAGCTCTGTGTCGTATTTATATCTCCAAAGCTATCTTCATGGCTCTGCTTGAACCTTCAACTCTATAGCTTGATTCCCTATCCCAGTTATTTTTGGAAGCCTAGGGTTTCATTCCTTTTCTTCAAAAGTTTAAGGGATCCGAGTAGGACATTATAGAGGACTTTGTTAATTCATGGAATAATGGGTATGTCAAAGTCTATAATATCTATTTTCATGTGACTATTAAGATGCTGGCTGAAATTATAGAACTTCCTACAACCAGGCATGTAGTTCGCAGAGATCGTCATAATTGGGAACCTGAGCTCAAGGGGTTTCCAAACCATGACAATTTTTTAAAGTGGAAAGGTGTTGCAGTCGAGCATGATTCCTTTCTAGATTCATAGAATATGGTAATTAATTTTTATTCTCCAAAACCTTATTATCAATGATCCTGCTAAACCTTTATTCAATTTCTATTTAGCACTTGTCAATCATCTTAGAGGTTTTAATTTGGTGAATATCGTTGATTTTATTTATCGGTCCATAAGATACTCCATTCACAATACTAGAAATAGGAAAACCCAGACCCTGCCAACCCATCAAGGTATTTTTACTATTATTGTTTGCCATGTTGAGGCTACCCTTCCTCCTATCATCTTTGCCACTCTACTTCAGACCAATATGCCCTCGTCATCTCCCACCCACAGTCCCTCTTGGTCCCTCACTGATGAGAATGCTGATGAAACCACCTATGCAACTCAAACCCCTACTTCTAAAGTAAATATCTCCTTTGAACCTATTTTACCCTAACCATATATTCAAAGCGAAAGGTTAAGGAGGAGAGCACTACTCAAAATAGGAGGTCTATCCAGCTCAAAAACCTAAATTTAAAACGTGACAGATCTCCCCTCAGTTCATTTTGGATGATGACAACGATAGTATTGATCCAAGTGCAACTATTTAGAGCAAGATCTACCTAACCATACTCAACAATTTCATCAATGCTATGGATGGGATCAGTGAAACCCTGAAGGAGCTGGTAAAGAATCATGCCAAAGAAAACTATGGGAAAGATGATAACACTGCTGCTTAGCCTCAGTTTTGGGTTCTGGCATGGTCATTTTTCTTTGCATAATTTTCTAGTGTTATTTTTGGGTTTTCTCCCCTGCGTGGGAATGCTAATATTTTTAGGTGGCCCTATTTTTCTTTGTGAGGGACCTTCTGTGGTTTTTGGTACTTCTATTTTAACCCCTGCATGGGTTTATTACGCATCTAGTCTTCTATCCAACTGTCCCTCATGGTAACGCTAGGATTTTATCCTTTCGGTATTTTACCCGTGTGTGGGAATATTTTCTTTCTCAAATCTATATGGGTTCAGGATTTTATGTTTTACTAGTAATCCTTGAGTAAATACCTAACTTAGATCTCATGCTTTTGTACTTGGTTTTGAGAACCAGTTAAAACCTAGATAATAATATTTTTACACCTACCAAAAAAATTCTAAAGATTATTTTTTCTACAAATTTTGATGTTGAAATATTTCTCTTTGATATTTTATCCTATATTGTGATGTTCCTCTTTGATATTTATCCATTTTATGTCTTTTGAAGTTGGAATCCTTATATCTCCCAGGTTAAATAATCACTCAAATAAGAAATTTGGAAAATTTCAAAATTTCTAAACCTATGATGTAGAAATCCCTTTAACTCCCTAATACATTAAATTTGCAAAATTTTAAATTTTAAAAAATTTAAAATAATTTAAATTTTCAAACTTTCAATATCTTCAAATACCTTCAAACAAAAAATTCTTCAATTTAAAAAAATCTTCAAAAACTAAAAACTCAAAAACTTAACTCCTTTTAACTCCTCCAATCTCTAATTCTTCAAATCTTCAAACATTTAAAAAAATTCAAACCTTCTAATCTTCAAAGCCTTTTAAAAGAAACTATTATATTTCAAACCTTATAAAATTAAATCTATGTAGTAACCCTTATTACTCCATATCTAAAAAGATAAATTCAAATCAAAATAACCTTTGAAAAAACTTAATTATGGTGCATAAATATTTCATTAGCCTTTATTTTGGAAAACCTTATATCTCCACATAATTTATTTTCCAAAGGTAATTTGAATGTGTTTCCCACAAAAAACATTAATTATACACTAAATATAACATGTAAAGTATAGACGTTATCTGAGTTGGTCGATGGATATCTTATTGTGCTCATCAGAAGATTACCAACGTTGTCTTATTCCTCCATTGCTCATTTTTTCTAAATTTTGGAATTCCAATGGTCTCTCCTGCATTATCATTTGGCTCTTTAGGTTCTTGCTAGGTAACATGGATGAATGCCACTTTGTTTTCCTTTACTAATGGTTAATGGTAGCAGCTCTACATTGTTCGTTGAGTGTTGCTCTGAGATGGTAGCATGTTCATGTGCTATCCTATTGGTTTTTTCTACTTTGATATGGTAGCATGTTAGGGTACTATTCTATTGATCTTTTTTGATTTGAGATGATAGCACTTATGAGTGCTATTATATAGATCTATGTTGGTTTGATAGGATAGCACTTCGGATGCTATTCTATCGATATTTATTGGTCTACGCTGATAGCACTTATAAGTGTTATTCTATACAATGATGCTTGTAAAATTTGATGCAAACTAGCATCACTTTATTTTATATTTCCATGATACTTAGTGCCCTGTAAGCATTGGTCTTGTCTTCCTCTAGTACCCTATTAGTGTTGGTGTTATCTTTGTCTAGCACTCTATTGGTATTGGTCTTATTTCTATCAGAACCATATTAGTATTGTTATTATCTTTGTTCCTCTAGCACTTTGTTAGCACTATTCTCATATTTGTTCCTCTAGCATCTTGATAGCACTCGACTAGGCATCTTCATAACACTTGATATATTTTGTTCTACCTTGAAGGGAAGCACTTTGATAATGCTTGATGTTTAAAAATTATTTATTACCAACTAGCTCTTATGGTTGTGCTCTATTATTGTAGTCTTCCTTATCACGTAGCCTTTGTATTGGCCTCTCTACTTTGAATAATATTGCACTGAATATTATCCTTGAAGAACACTATTCCACGACCAAGATTGAATTGATATTTTTAGTCAAAATTATTCTCTAATATCTACTTATATTAGGAAGTTTATGATGCTTCCTTATTCTCTATACTTTACTTATTATCTATGCTTTACTTATTCTCTATTCTATAGAAGCTTTGCATTGATTCTCTTCTTTGGAAGCCTAATTGCTCCTCTATCTTCTAAAATTTAAAATGCTCCTTAGTCTTCTAAAATCTATGATACTTCTCTATATCTCGTAGCTATGCTACTCTTCTATCTTTAGAAGCTATGATGCTTCTCAATATTCTGGTAGCTATGATGCTCCTCTATCTCTTCTCAATATCTGTATCTATCTTCAATGGCTAAAATCTAACTCCAATGTCTTAGGTTGCACCTAAGAATAAAATACAATTCTTCTCTTTTATAGAGAATCCAAAATAAATTATCAGGGAGCCTATCAATATCCATGTACATCTAAATTTATTTTGAGTTGGCTATATTAATCACTTTCAGATGAATCACATCCAACTATCTTCTAAGCTATCCCTTAATAAATCTTAGTTGAGTCCTAGTATTCATTGATTTTCCTTCAACCAAGTGGAAAAACCCTAGCATCCAAATCAGGGTGACTTATCCTTGTCCCCTCAATATCTAATCAATCAGACCTTCAAAAAATAGAGTCTAGGTCTTCATTGCTTTTGAAGTGGATAAAATCTAATATAAATCTATCAAGAATAGATAGAGTTAAGTGGTGGCTCTGATACCACTATTGAATTTTAAGCCTTACTATCTCAAAATATCACAGGTCCCTTAATAAATAAGTCACAATATTAAAGGTCAAAATATTAATAATGAAGAGTAGAATTATATATGCAAGCAATCAAATATATATCTAGGCCAATATAATGATGAAATAACATTCACTTATAATATCAAATATGAATGTAAAATGACCAAAATAATTCATGTACATGCATTAAGAATACTTACAATATAAATTGCTCAAAAATATGTATATAAGCTTTATTATCAATGCTTGATCCTTTTCTATTGTTTGTATTTGTGTTACATTATATGGAGCTTTATCTCCATAATATAGATATAGTAATGTGAATCTTCACATACTTGACTATTGCTTTCCATATGACAACTCTCATGACCTTTGAATTATCATCTTGCCGCTTGTATACTAGAATCTTCACTCTCTTCTTGCATGCATACTTAACTCTATGATACTTGCACACTTCTACATGAATCTTACTCTCCTATATGCACTCCTAATACAAGATACTTGTGCACATCCTCACATTACATATTTACACACTTACATGACACTTGTACACATTCTCTCAATACATACTTGCATTCTTACTTACATGACACTTGTGCATATCTTGCACATAGACACTTATGTAAAATAAAAATATAAATCATTCACCTAGAATATAGAATCAATCCTAATCTATTATATAATTATATTTGTACCATTAACGTACCATGGGAGTACATTTTCATGAACCAAATAATGTAATATTATCCAACAAACAATTCTCATCATGAAAGATGATATTTTCTCTCCACTCTCAATCTTCAAATAATGGAGCTAGCTTTGGAGGAATATAAATTGATTTTGATGTTTTACTTAATAGATTATTTGCAAATTATCCCATGCATCTTTGTCCATGGCTGAATTTCAAATATATGCTTGGATTTCATCTGCTACTCCAAACATTATGATTAATCTTAACTTTTGGTTTGCTTTATTGAAATTTATCCGATCTTCAGTTTCTTATTTAGGATGGGTAATGGTCGAGTATACTACTTGCCATACTTCTTCAAAATTTTGAGTTTGGTTTTTCAGGTAGCACAATTATTCCCCCTTAGTAGTTGGGAATCATGAAATAAGAACTTCGGTTCTCCACTAGCCATAGTAAACATAAAAAAATATAAATATTTGTCTTTCACTTAATCAACCTCAAAAGTGATTTCTGATGAGTATATATAAGCCTATACTAATTTTAAAGTGATACCTTGAATTTGTGAGAAAGTGTCTTATTGGGAAAAAATAAAAGGAGAGGGAATACTTCTTACTCTACAAAATATTTATTTCTTTTAACATATTATATCCTTTTTTCTTTTTCACTTGTAGTCATATATAAGCCCTCCCAAAAATATATATTTGTTTTAGCGATTTTCCCACTATTCAATGTAGGATTTAAAAGCACCTCTGAAAATTTTGAAAGGATACCTTGCTTATAAATTCATCCATGTAAACTCTTTTCTTTTTTTCTACATGCTACTATCCAATTGGATCTCTAGATTGTAGCTTTATGCTTTGAAAAATTATGTTTTTGGTGAAAAGTGCCTTGATAACGTTTGGGTACAAATGCTTTTTTTTATATGTCAAATATATTTCTAACATTGCTCTTTCTTTGATTAATTTTTGTTGGCACTGCTTTTGGTATCTTTTATAGCTATTACTATAACTTGAGATGTGACCTGAATTTTTTGTTAACTTTTGATATTTGGGAAAGCATATCAAGTTTTTGGAGTATCTCTTTCACTCATATAATTTACTATCAAATGTATACCTTGGTCATATATCTATCTGTATCCACTAGCTAGGTTTTTCCGATTCATGTCTCCTTTGGAGGGAAAACATCTACTATGTTGATTTACTAAAAAAGAATTTGGCCTGGTGAAAGTGTTCATACTTCTTTTTAGAATGTGTCTTGGGAGATGATGTGCCTTGTCGGAGCCATAACTTGTGAACCGTACGCTCGTTGGCCTTGAAATTTAACAGGTGGTTTTGTGTGTGTGTTCTGCATCAAGAAAATCTTTGATTGGCCTGAATCTCCAAAAAAAGTATTTTTGAGACCTAACTCCTCCATCTAGTGTCCCAAAATTAGATTTTAGAATAGGTTCCCGAGTTTTTTGGGTTTTTTTGGCTGTTAGAAGTTTATTATCTTTTGTTATACCTTAATTTGATACCTAATATTTTAAAGTAAGGTTTTTTATTGTAAGAGGGATGTGTGCACCGAATTTGGGTGCAATATGACTCATTTCTATTTTTATAGGTTTTTAGAAAGAAGATCTATTTTTAGAAGTTTTAGAAAAAAAGAAATTTTTAGGGTTTCTTTAGGGTTTATTTGGTTTTCGGTTGCTATATGATGGATTGTAATATTTTGTAGAAGGGGTGTGAATTCAAGAATGAGAAGAATATCAATTTGTAGTTTTCTTCCATTATTGCATTTGTGTTATGTGATTGGAGTCCATTTTGTTGGTCTCTTGTAGCTAAGTTTACACCATTTGGTATTAGAGCGGGTGTGATATCACTAGTGAAGGGAAGATGCCACCTAGAAGATATGCCTAGATGAATAGGCAGATTGAGGATCTGAATGCAGAAATAGCATGACTGACTGGTGTGATTGATCGCATGAGAGAGAGACATCCCAGGGCACATGCAGATCAAGGATTTGATGATGAAAATATACCTGAGTAACGTGGATCTGACGTCCATGTAGAAGCAGAACCAGAGGGCCTAGAGGAAGAAGGGCATGGTTTTGAAAATCAATTAATATGAGCTCTAGAGGTGCTTAAGGGGAATCAATATGGGATCAAGATCAAGGTTCCCGAGTATGTTGGTGGGTTGAAACCAGAGGAGTTGATCGATTGGATCAATAGCCTAGACAAATATTTTAAATGGAGTAACCTTGTTGAAGAGAAGAAGGTTAAACTCGCATGCACAAAGATGAAAGGACATGCATTGATTTGGTGGGATCATTTAAAAACTACACGATATAGGAATGGAAAGGAAAAGATCACAGATTGGACAAAGATGAAGAAGAAGTTATAAGAAAAATTTATACCTATAGACTATTCCAAACCCTATTTCGTAGATTTCAAAATCTCTGACAGAAGGATCAAAGCATTGAGGACTATACTAATGAATTCTACAAGTTATCCATTCGAGTGGAGCACAATGAGACGGAGGACCAAAAGGCTTCCAGGTATGTAAATAGCCTAAGTTTTGTTGTTCAAGATGAGATGAGCATGCATCACACTCTTTCAGTGGAGGATGCATATCAAATGGCCCTCAAGGCAGAGGATAAATTGAAAAGGATTAATATAATAGATAAGAAGGAATTTATGCCCTCTTCAGGTCAAGGTCTAAGTGGATCTAATTTTCTCAAAGGAGAATCCTCAATACCTGCTAAACAAGAAGAAGATGGGCAGAATCTGAGAGGAAGAGGATACCAACGAGGTAGAGGTTACGGTGGTGGATGAAATGGGAATGATTCGAGGAGATTGTATACCTATTATGGATGTGGTGAGGAGAGGCACAAAGCATTTGAGTGTCCCCAATGTGATGTCCAAGAAAGGGGTCAAGGAGGACAAGGAAGGGTCAATCTAGTTGATATGGAAGAGCAAGATGAGGATGAAGTTGTTGTTGACATGGGGGAAGCCCTTATGATAAGGAGGATGTTGATTGCTCCTAAGAAAGAGATGGTGCAGAGCAAAGCAAAGGGGCAAACCATAGATGGTGAAGATTCTTGGTTACGAATGAACATATTTTGAACAAGGTGTACATTAGGAGGGAAGGTATGTAACATTATCATTGATGGTGGTAGCTATGAGAATATGGTGTCAAATGTCATGGTTGAAAAAATGCACCTAAAATGTGAAAAATATTCTTATCCATATCACATATCATGGGTTAAGAAGGGGAATGAGGTAACAGTAGATCAAAGGTGCTTAATTAAATTTTCAATTGGGAGCACTTACAAGGATGAATTGTGGTGTGATGTGATATCGATGGATGCATGTCACATTCTATTGGGAAGAACTTGGCAGTACGATAGGGATACTAACCATAATGGGAGAAAGAATACTTACACATTTTGTAAGGATGGTGTAAAGGTAGTTCTTGTGCCTTTGAAGGAGGATGGTCCAAGTGAGATCTTGTTGATGATGAAGGAGTTTCTTATAGAGATCAGGGATGCTAGCTTATGTTATGCCTTAATAGCTAGGAAGCTAGAAACAGAGGAAGTGGTTATGCCTACAGCAGTAGCTAAGTTGCTAAGTGAATATAAAGATGTCACACCAGAGGAGTTACCAGATGGGCTACCACCAAAAAGGGATATCTAGCATCACATGGATTTTATTCCAGGATCAACGCTCCCAAATCAGGTAGCTTATTGGTTGAACCCAACACAGAATGCAGAGTTGAGTAGGCAAGTGACAGAGTTGATAAAGAAGGGATTAGTTAGGGAGAGTATGAGTCCATGTGTGACTCCAGCATTGTTGACCCCAAAGAAATATGGTGAATGGAAAATGTGTGTGGATAGTAGAGCCATAAACAAGATCATAATAAAGTATCGATATCCTATGTCGAGAGTGGATGATATGATGGATGGATTGGCTAGAGCTAAATACTTTAGTAAAATTGATCTGCAGAGTGGCTACTACTAGATCAAAATTCGAGAAGGGGATGAATGGAATACAACTTTTAAGATAAAATATGGATTGTACGAGTGGATGGTGATGCCATTTGGGTTGTCTAATGCACCCAGTACATTTATGTAGTTGATGAACAGAGTACTGCGGGAATATAATGGTAAGTTTGTGGTTGTGTATTTTGATGATATTTTGATTTATAGTAAAAGTGAAGAAGAGCATTTGTTACACCTGAAATTAGTGTTAGAAGTTCTCAGGAAGGAGAAATTGTATGTCAACCTGAAGAAATGTAGATTTCTTCAAGAATGTTTAGTGTTTTTGGGATTTGTAATCTCGAGAGATGGCATGAGGATGGATGATGAGAAAGTGAAGGCAATTTTGGAATGGCCTCTTCCATGATCTATAACATAAGTAAGGAGCTTTCATGGACTAGCTACCTTTTACAGGAAGTTTATCAAGAACTTCAGTAGTATAGCTGCCCCTATAACTGAGTGCACGAAGGGGAAAGAGTTTGTATGGACTATGGTAGCAACAAAGAGTTTTGAACTCTTGAAGAAGAAAGTGTCGGAAGCCCTTGTTCTAGTGTTACCAGATTTTAGTAAGGTGTTTGAGGTTTATTGTGATGCCTCATTTGTTGGTATTGGTGGTGTCTTAAGTCAAGAGGGCCGACCTATAGCATTTTTTAGTGAGAAGCTGAATGACACAAGTAAGAATAATTCTACATATGATGTGGAATTTTATGCAATTGTGCAAGCATTACAACATTGGAGGCACTACTTAATCTCAAATGAGTTTGTGTTGTTTACTGATCATGAAGCATTGAGGTATGTAAATTCTCAAAAAAAGTTAAATAGCAGGCATGCCAAATGGGTTTCATTTTTGCAACAGTATACATTTGTCCTAAAACACAAGTTGAGAAAATAGAATAAGGTTGTTGATGCATTGAGTAGGAGAGTCTTTTTGTTGACCACTATGGAGAATGAAGTGGTAGGATTTGAGGGGATTAAAGATTTGTATGAATATGATGCAGATTTTAGAAATATTGTGCAATAGTGCAAAAATGTGGTAGGGGGTGAGTCCCATACTATTTTTGAAGAGTATTTTTATTAGAATGGTTACTTGTTTAAGGGTAATCGATTATGCATTCCCAATGGCTCTATGAGAGAGAACATCTTGAGGGAATTACATAGTGGGGGTTTGGTTGGTCATTTTGGAGTAGCCAAAACTACCACTCTTGTAGAGGAGTACTATTGGCCAAAAATGAAGAGAGACATAATCAAGTTTGTATCTAGATGCAGAGTATGTCAAATGGCTAAGGGCTATGCACAAAATATAGGGTTGTATATGCCACTACCAGTTCCTACAAGACCATGGACCGATCTAAGTATGGATTTTGTGTTGGGGTTGCCCAAGACATAGAGGGGTAAGGATTCAGTTTTTGTTGTGGTAGACAAATTTTCAAAAATGGTGCATTTCATTGCTTGCCAAAAAATTAATGATGCAACTAGGACTACAGTCTTATTCTTTGATGAAATTGTGCGGTTGCATGGTGTTCCAAAAACTATTACTTATAATCGGGATACTAAGTTCTTGAGTCACTTTTGGAGGACATTGTGGAAAAAGTTGAACACCAGGATGTAGTTCAGTAGTGCTTACCACCCACAGACCGATGGGCAAACAGAGGTAGTGAACAGAAGCTTGGGAAACCTCTTACAATGCATAGTTGGAGAAAAACCAAAACAATGGGATTTAGCCTTGTCACAAGCTAAATTTACATACAACAGTTTAGTGAACAGGTCAACAAAATCTCCTTTTCAAATTATTTATGGTCAAAATCCTAGAGGTGTATTAGATTTGGTTGAGTTACCAATTGGGGAACAAGTTAGTGATGATGCAGAAGCATTTGTTGAGCATATCCAAAAAGTGCAAGAGTTAGTGAGGGAAAAATTGTAAAGTAGTAATGCTCACTACAAAGAGTCTGTTGATGCACACAGAAGGGTGAAAGTGTTTGAAGAGGGTGATATGGTCATGGTTCATCTTAGGAAAGAAATATTTCCTAAGGGGACGTATAACAAATTGAAACTTAAGAAAATTGGGCCATGCAGGATTTTGAAGAAGATCAATGATAATGCCTATAAAGTGGAGTTGCTCGATGAATTTGATATTTCACCCATTTTTAATGTTTCTAATTTATTTCAGTATCTTGGTACTACCGAGGATGGTGAATTATAGGAGACAATAAATTGGGCACGACAGATGCCTAAGAAGAAAAAATACAAAGTTGCACAGGTGCTCGATAAGAAGGTGATCACCACCAGACATGGGAGCTACAACAAATTCCTGGTTCAGTGGGAAGGATTACCACAGTCAGATAACACTTGGGTTTTAGAGTCAGAGCTAAAGAAAATTGATAACCAAAAGCTACAAGATTTAAATTCAACTGAACTCGCAAGAGATGAGTTCTTTTTCACTAGAGGAGAATGATGCACCTTGCCGGAGCCATAACTTGTGAACCGTATGCCCGTTGGCCTTGAAATTTAATAGGTGGTTTTGTGTGTGTGTTATGCATTAGGAAAATCTTTGATTGGCCTGAATCTCCAAAAAAAGTATTTTCAGGACCTAACTCCTCCATCTAGTGTCCCAAAATTAGCTTTTAGAATAGGTTCCCGGGTTTTTTGGGTTTTTTTGGTTGTTAGAAGTTTATTATCTTTTTTTATACCTTAATTTGATACCTAATATTTTAAAGTAGGGTTTTTTATTGTAAGAGGGATATGTGCACCAAATTTGGGTGCAATCCGACTCATTTCTATTTTTAGAAGTTTTTAGAAAGAAGATCTATTTTTAGCAGTTTTACAAAAAAAGATGTTTTTAGGGTTTCTTTGATTTTCGGTTGCTATATGATGGATTGTAATATTTTGTAGAAGGGGTGTGAATTTAGGGATGATAAGAATATCAATTTGCAGTTTTTTTGCATTTGTGTTATGTGATTGGAGTCCATTTTGCTGGTCTCTTGTAGTTGAGTTTACACCAGGAGAAGATGATTTGCTTCTTATGTTTTAGCCAATACTTGGTGGTATCTTCCAATTTCCATGATAGATTGATGCTTCTTCTTGATAATGGATATCACTTCTACTTCTAACTTGCCTTCTAAATATGATTCCAATTTTACACCCTTTAGACATCTTGAAAAACCATATGTTTATATTTTCATGTGTCTCTTATTTGTTTTATATTTTGTGCTTCATGGAGTTCTTACAATTGTTATGGCCATTTTAGATACAAGTTCCTTCTTTGGTTAAGATTATTTGCCTAGATTAATAATATTTTGGTTCTATTGAATTTAATGTGCCCTACTTCAAAATATAGACCTATTTATGATTCTAACTATAGTTCATGAGACTTAATTCTTCTTCATATTCAAAGAACTTCCTTGATTTATTTTATGCTTCTTCATGAGCTATGCTCCTTATTATTTTCTTAATATTTATTCCAACTATAAAATGAATTTGTTGCTAGTTGTTTAAAGACTTATGCACCTTCTTGTTTTTGTAGATTGTGTTGAAGTGTATTGACTACTTCTCTATTAGAGTACTCTCTTAATTTTGGTTCTCCTTTTCTTTTATAAGCTTGTTGGATGTTCTAAATTTTATTTTTATCCTTTGATATATTTTATTGCTCTTTGATTTTGGGCTTGTATTCCTTGTACAAAGTTCATTGACTTTGTTGATTTTGGTGGTTCAAAAATCTTGGGCTTTTGTCAAAAATACATTAATCAATTTTTTTAAGTTCCTTTGGAACATAGTGATTCTTCTCCTTGGAGTATGCTATAACTATTCTTACAATGCTTTTAAAAATATTCAATGGCTTCTTTAGTGACTTTTGAAATGATAACTAATATTTTAGGCAAAACTTATGATCCATTTTCCTTCTTGCTAAAATTGGCCTTGTTGTCACTTGCAAGCTTATAAGTTTATTGGTATTTGAAGGGATTGAGACCCTTTTTAATGCTTGAAGGATTTTGCATTTTTGGTTTTTGGCAAGGAATTTTCACCTTGAGACCTTTGAATCTACCATGAAATTTTCTTCATGGAGATTATTATCTCTCTTTTGAGGTTTATCTTAAACAATTGTATATAGGGAAATTTTATTGTTGAAAATTCTTTTCTCAAATAGAGTGCTCTTTAATGCTTTTGTATGTCAAATATAGAGGAGGATCAGAGGGAAAGTTCTTCTTCCTTCTACCTACTCTAATACCACTGTTAGAACTTGAAGCTTCAATGATTTGTATTATTAAGTGATAAATATTTAAATACATAGAATACCTATTTTAGGCATAACAACCTCAACCAAAATTGCAACTACCTATATCCTATACTACATGCATATACCTTAGAGAATGTGGTTATACAACTTGCCACTCCACATGGGCTATGATGTAATAACTCTTAAAATTTTAGGGATCTTCTTGGCCTATAATTCATGTCATAACGAAGTGGTGATATGATAGGCTCTCTTGGTTTTGGCTAGAAGGTATCCAATTCAAAACTTGGTGATGATCCTTTTGGTGCATATGCTTTCCTTTAAATTTTTTAGTAGGTTCTCCATTTTCAGTCTCATCCCTCTCGATAGCATATTGGTTGGGCTACTTCTTTGTAGGGACATAGTTAGCATTTTGATTCCCTACAAAGTATTTTTGAGATAATTTTTTACTATGTTGGATGGTGTACGCACCTTACAAAGGAAAGTGGTCTTTTTGAATCAACCGATTGCATCACAAAATGGTTGGTCCACTTGCTTGTAGAGGGAATGTACCAATTTTGACTCAACGTAGGCTTATGCATTTTTTGTTTTAAGGCATTATAGCTTAGGGTAGCATGCTAAAATTCATTCTACTTTTGTTTGGTCTTAGCACACACATGTGACACACTGATTAGCGCTCATAGGAGGTCTTGGGTTCAATTTACATAATCTCCAAACCCAGTATAATCAAGTTTTTATATACATGATGAATCCAACGTATCACATCATGCAATTTTTCAAACTCAAATCAACAAATATAGTGCACCATTAAAGGCTAGGTGGAAAAAAGTGGTATTAATCAACAAATGAGTGATCGAAACAAGGCAAGTAGTGAGTGGACATTTTTTTTAAGGTTTTATGAATTGTTTTTTTTATTTTTCTCTCCTTTTAGCTATTAATATACCCAAAATTTTGGAGGCCATAGATCTTGCATATAGAAGCACTTTGGACCTATTTTTTGCTAAATTGCATAGTTTTTCTAGCTCTATAAATTGGTAACATCAATTCAATATCCTGTTACTACTTTTATGGGAATATTTTATGCAAAAATGGATCTAGCTGGTAATGTTATTCATATCAAAATCATGTATAATCCTTGTATTTTATCATAATGGATGTTTGCTCTAGTTTCAAAAACCATTTAGTGTGGTTATTGGTAATATTTTGCGTTGTTGGAGGAGTAGATTTTGGGTGATCAATATGAGGTATGGGTCATTTCTAAATATTGACATTGATTATTCAGAGATTTACCTATTGCTTCATGATTCAATTGCCTTCACTTGATATTGGAGGATAGATTATGGTAACCATTGTGCATGTTGAACATATTCTCATGGGAAGATCAACATCTTGATCCAAGAGGTGGAGTCATGAATTCATATTTGGGAGAGGTTGATCTAGTTCATGTACCTTTTGTAAAGATAACTTAGCAAGATCCATTATCCCATACAAACACTCATTATGAGGGGAGATATATCATCTCTAATATCTTCTCTTCTTGGAACCTCAATTTAAATTATGGGGGGTGTTGAAATATTTGTAATATAACCTTATTATGCCAAGGCCAATAGTGATGAAGTACCTTTGGATACTCTTGATGTAAGCCTATGGGCAAGAACTATGTAAGCCTCTGGGCATCTTGATGTAAGCCTATGATAATTCTTCTATGTAAGCCTATGGGTATATATGTGTAAGCCTACAAATATATTTATGTAATCCTAAGGGTACTCATGTATTCACTCTTAGTGGTATTGCTTAATCCACCTTTATGGATAACCTTATTTAAAGCATAATTTATTATTATTTTATTATAATATTAACCTTAATCTTTAGTTTATATTAGCCTGAGATTAACCTCTCATTGGTATTTTGATATCACTATAAGTACCACTTAATGAGCCATAATTTATATTATAAGTGTGAATGAAATTTGATATCTTGGTGTGCTCATGGGCACCCACCCTATAATTGTCATTTTCCTTTGTTCCTTTACTTCATTTACTATTGATATCTTTTAATTGCATTTTATATTTTTTGGGCATACAATTAGGGTGAATGGATGTTTCAAAGTGTTTCTCAAAATATTGCAAATTCAAATAATATTAACACCAATAGTAGGTAGTCCATTAAAATGTATAGAGTGGTCAAGGTAGGACAACTTGGTCACCAAGGGAAATATCTCATAAAAAATTGTATTAAGAAATAATTTTTGTACTTGATGTCAAAATTTAATTCAATTGAGACCATTTATTTTCAAGGGGTAACACATTATATAGGCATGCAATCTATTTAGGGCATAAAATTATGCCTGTAAATGCTTGAAAAATTATTTTTTTGATACTAACCACACTGTTAGGGGCAAAAATTTGTGCTCTGGGTTATGTTTTGACCCATTAAAAAAGCATTGGAAATATTATTGGGAGAATACCAATATCAACAAGCAACTTTGTCACAAACAATGTTTTTAACAACTTTGTGGGAAAATGCTTTGGATACCCTAAAAAATGCAAAATAAAATATTTACTAAAAATAGAAAATTTCTATATTTATATTTTCATGGCCAAAATACACCTCTAGTCATGTGGGTATCTTATTAGAAGAGAAAACACAAAAGAACAAGTCATATATATGTAATTTTTAATTATATGCACTTTGTAACTCATGGTAGATGTAGTCAAAATTCATTGCAAATATCTTTACCTACATTCACAAGTCCAAAGGCTAGACTTGTTAAATTCTTTGTTTCTAAAGCTTGAAGAGCCTTTCCAGAATCATCATTCTTTTAATTATATATTTATAGAATCTTAAGGCTTTAAAATTATTTCTTTTGAAGCTTAAGGGAGCATTTTTGGGTTTAAGCCTTTTGCACACACTGATTCTTTAGAGCTGAACTTATATTCAGAGTTTACCTTTTGTAAGTTGTAAGTTTATGTTGTCTTAATGTAATCAAGAATTGTTTGAATTCTCTCATTTGATGTGTGTATAATTTTTTATTATTGTGATATTTGCACTTGCAACACTTTTGTTTATACTTTATTTAAAATATGATATGTTAGGCTTAAAGTTGTTTGACTTATTCAAAATAGAATACTTGGAATGTTGGATGTTGTGATATTTGATCTTACAATATTTTATGCATGAGCTTTAATTGAAGTGTATTATGTTAGGCATTTCTTGTGTTTAATGGTTTATGCTTATTTATTTGAAATCTATGATGTTATATGAGCTATGGATGTAATTAATACTTTTCTATCCCTATCTCCTTTCTCAACCCTACCCTTTCTCTCAACTCTATTCCTATTAATATCTTTTATCTTTTACAAAATAGGATTTAGGCAAGGCACTGACCTTCTTTGGAGGTTGACTTAGAAGCAATTTCTAAGCCATCCACACTTGGCTTTGGTCTAGGGTGCAAGTTTCATTTTAGGTAGAAAGCATCAAGAGTAGATGAATCACTATATTTTCATACGGGTGACTTTCTAACTTGTGGAAGGTGAAACACCATATTTCCATATGGGTGACCATCCATACTCAATATGATAGATTTACAACACACCAAAAATATTTTATAAAGAGAGATGCAACCTTGATTATAAATACGTGAGTAATATATATACATAATGCTATAGCCTTACATCTCTTCTTAGAGATTGCTTGCATTGTACTATATTTTTTGAGCAATAAAATCACTATGCTATTCTACTTATATGTTTTTGTGTTTTCATTTTTTATACTCTATTATTTTTGTACTGCACTCTTTCTTGATATTTCTTAACTAAAATTCTAAGTTATGTATCATCTAGGAGGATCCTTATGAATACAATCTCGCTAGTAAACCTAGTTCTAATAATAAACATGTGGAGAATCCTATTTTTCCTAAATGATTAAATAAAAATAAGGAACCTCCAAAACCAAAATTTGACTTTATAGAACTATGGAATATATGTGTTCATATATCTCTTTTTTAATCCATCAAAATATCCCAAAATTGTTATATAACTATGCTTGAAAATACTTAGGAGGAAAAAGGACCCTAAAACTATTCAAATAGTATGATAGATTGCTAACCTTATGCTTGCAAAATTCATCATTCCTAAGCATTCTAATACAAAAATTCCTACTGTCAATGTCAACATAAAGGATATTTCAATTAAGAATATCTTGGTCGACTTAGGAGTAGCAATTAATGTTATGATAAAAGAGACTATGGATAAATTATGTCTCCTAGGTCTTAGGCCTACCCCTATGGTCCTATAGATGGTTGACAACTCAACTGTAACTCTTGAATAAATGATCAAATATTGGTTATTTCTATAGAATTTTAGGTATAAATTGCTAAATTCATAGTTTTGAAGCCAAATATTATCCCAAGAGGATACCCATCAATTTTGGGTAGACCTTGGTTAGTTACAATCGATGTCTACATCAGTTGTTGATAAGGAAATTTGACCATCTCAAATGAATCTACAACTAAAAACTTATTCTTATATCTACTTTACAAATCCACACAAATAATTGATTGCCCCATAACATGGTGAAAATGATGAAGTGACTATGGATTCGATTCTTACAATCGATCAAGCCCTCAAAATAAAAGTAGACAAGGACACTATGATTGACAATTTCTTTTAAAATTTGTATCTTCATGATAGTATTAATCATAATAAAAATTTTAATGTGTCCAATTTAGGACATGATTCTTGAATATCCTTCTAACCAAGGGAGGAATACCATCATTTTTAATCAAATTTTACCTCATACATTTAGTATGAATGAAACCCTTAGCAATGACAAAAAATCTCTTGTCAATATTGTTGAAATTACATCGAGATGAAATTTTAATATCAACAACTAATTAACCCCAAGGTATAAAAACACACTAATTAAAATGCTTACATAACATAGCTTTGCTTTTACTTGAGATTAGAAATATATGAAGGGAACTCATTTGACAATGTTGAGGTATATTACATTAGTTGGTACATGCTAATGTACCCCCATGGTACCTTCATGGTACAGTTGTAAATGCATCATTTAGAGTGTGATTTATATTCTCCATTTTATGTAAGTGTGAATGTGTAGGAAATGCACAAGTGTCATGTAAAGATGTAATGTGTAGAAAATGCACAAGTTTCATGTAAGTTAGAGTGCAAGTGTAGGTTGAGTAAATGTGCACGTATCTTTGTTGGAATATATTACATTATTTGGTACATGCCAATGTACCACCTTGGGTACATATCTATATTAGGAGTTTGATTAGTATTTAATTTATGCAATGTAATAAATGCACAAGTGTTGTTAGAATGTGTAAAGTACTTGATGATATAAATGTGCATGTAGTCCATGTGTACATGAGTCATAGAATAGGAAGATGAAGAGTCATAGGTATGTGAAATACCAAGAGATATATCTCATTATATATAGGCCTTTGATAGATTAGTGAGTGGAGCATAGAGAATAGTAGAGAATAGATAGGAGAGTGGAATATAAGTTAGAAAATTTAGAACTTGTATGAAGCATGGAGCATTTGAGATCTCCACATTTTGTATGAACATCCTATTTTCATGAGATTTCATTAATGACAGTTTTATGAGTTATTGTAAAAGTTTATTATGAGTTTTTCTTGCTTAGTATATTACCATTATCATATATTTAATAGTGCATGCTCATTTAGTCCTTGTGTTTGCATTTCCTTAAATATATAATATCAAAAGCTAACAGTGGTATTAGAGAACAAGGTATATTGATAGGAGATAGAAAGAGCCACAAGAGATATTGAGAGGAGATAGGGAGATTTTATTTCAAAAATATTTAGAATTGCTATTTGGCTAGATTCTTTCCACAAGGTTGAAGGAAATATCGTGAATACTAGGACTTAGCAAAGATCTCTTTTTCCACTAGATTGAAGGGTAACTAGCGATGTTTATTGATTTATAGAGATATAGATATTTGCATGAATTTAATTGATTTTATATAAGTTTTTATTGCAGAAAATTAGTTCTTAGAAGTTGAGAAACTTCCTACAATGGATAGAGAAGAATTTTATCTTCAATTACCTAATGTGTGCTTGTCTCATGCAAGGATTAGTTATTTTTTGTAAAAAAGTAGATGTTGAAGATTAAGGAGGTCCAAGAAGGAGGTCCCCACTAAAGCTTGAATATTGAAGACTCCATATTAAAGAAATAAGAGAATCAAAAGAAGAAGTCCTAGTTGAATATTGAAGATTCTAGATTGAATATTGAGAAGAGAGAAATAGGCTAAAAGAGCCCCATAGAAGATTGGATATTATATATCAAGAAGACCCAAGAAGGATGTCCCCATAGAATATTGAAGAGTACATAATTATAAGGATGAGACCCAAGAAATGGGTCCCATTGAAGAACTTCCAGATTTGGAAGATAGAAGATTAAAGATTAAATATAGAGGACTAGGAAAATTTCTATTGAAGATTTGAGAAGCTAAAAAATTTGAAGACCCAAGAGAAGAGGTATCAAACAAACTTGGAAGGAGAAATAAGAAGAAGGCTAGAAAATCCCTATTGAAAAAAATTGAAGAAGTGGTCATTGGAGGAGAGTTAAATAAAGCTCAAGAAAGAAGAAGAAAGTAAGGAGAAGCTCTTGATAAAGAAGGATTTGGCATGATGTTTGTAAATTTTTGTAAAGGATTATAGAAGACCTCAAGACATTCAAATTCTTGATAATGAGACCAGAAAATAGGCCAAGTTTGAAATCAGAATTTGACAAGAATATTGGAGGAGAAAGAATCTAGAAGAGACCATCATATTTGAGAGTTTTGAGGACAATCATAAAATATTTGCAGGCTGATTTGTGAAGGAAAAAAGTTCTATTTTTTACAATAGAAATTGAAGAGTCATAGGACAAAAAATTGAAGGTGACATAAATTTGTGTTTTGGAGAATATTTTGATAGATTTTGGTGTGCCCTTGAACAACCAATTAAAGGAAGGCTTGATATCAAAAGAAGGCAACAACCAAAGCTGCAATATTGACAAGTTTAGGGTAGTAAAACACAAGGAATTGAAGCTACACAATTGATAAGGTTGAGGCATAAATTGAGTAGAAAGGAGAGCTACAAATTTTATAAATTTGGGGTAGTAAATAGGTGAACCAAATCACCTAGAAGACTAGCTACAAAAAGGAGGTGAATAGGTATTCAATATTGGTGCTATAAAAGTTTATTATTCAAACATTCATATTAGTATATTATAAAGTTTTTTAAACCACCATATTAGAGTTATTAAAGGTAGCATAAAGAGATAATTTAAAAGTCTTCATGCCAAGAAAGGAGGTAGCAATTTCATATTAGAACCTACAAAATATAAACAATAAAATATAGAGTTAAAATATTACTTGAAATAGGAGCAATAAGGAGAAGTTATATAGTGAATGCTATTTTTTGTAAGATAATGGAGTGCAGTATTATTAAAGCAAAAGGAGACAAGAGCAAGTCTTGGTATAAATATAAGCACAAGGATAGCTACAAATTTGAGAAGTTTGAATAAGAAAAGTAGCAAAAAGAAAAATAAGAGTTAAATTGTTTAAAGATACCAAAGGGGAACAGAAAGTTGTAGCCATTAGTGATAGAATCACCAAGTGGAAGAGGATAAACCACAATGTGAAGAGTAAAGATTTGAATAAGTTCTCAAAGGTAGAATACTAAAGGTGTCTAAAGACACCAATTAAGGTACTAAAACTCCAATAAGGTAGTACCCACATTGGATTAAAGCAGCAAAAGAAAGAAATTAAATAGAATATAAGGACAAAGCCAAATCAAGGATAAAGGTGTAAGTATTATTGAAGAGAAATAAAGTAAGAAGCAAAGTTTTTACTCAAGTAAAGAGGCTTGTATATTTGGTAGAACAAAATTGAGAAGCTATTGAGCAAAGTGGTGAAACAACCACCAAGGAGAAAGTGTTGAAGCACCACCAAAGGAGGATCCACCAATGTAGAAGAGGAGCATACATTGAAGGAGAAGAGCCACCACCAAATGTTAGAAACCAAAAAGTGCCATTAAGCATTGTAGAATAAATACCAAATATCTTGCAATTGCAAAAGGAAGACCAAACAATGTTCATTGAAAGAAATAAGCATTGGCAAAAGATACTAAGAAAGTTAAGGAAAGGAAATCAATATTGAGCACCAAATAAAGGTGAACTGTTACATGCATGTATTGAGAGGAGTGGAGCCACCACTTGTCACATCAATTAAGGAAATTATATACCACTTGGTGTAGAAGAAAAGAGTGCAAACAATCATTGAAAATTATTCAAACCAATGCTCATAAATAAAGGAAGATACATGTCATAAAGTAACACCTAATTTTTAATAATGCCACCTAATTGGATAGAGAAATAAGAAGCAACACCCAAAGAATACATTGAGTGCCATGTGGCATGTAAGAAAAATAATTTAGTCAGGTTTGAAGAGCCCAAACGATAAATAATGTACATTAAAGGTCAAAGAATGTAGAGGAAGAACGAGGAGGATAGTCAAATTTGAGGAAAATACTATACACAAGGAAGAGCAATAAATGCAATGACATAACATAATGTATGCATTGAATACTGAGAGGCGAACAATGCCTAACTAGAGTGCAAGTTGCAATCAAAGGAGTAGCAGACCAATACGTAGCGCTTCACCTCGAAGAAGGTATATTAATATGTAAATAATATTTGTATTTCATAAAGGTCAAGGAGGCATAAGGTTTATCAATACTAAGGTTAAGTTTATTTAATTAAATGAATGGAGATACAAGGAAATTGTTAAATTACAACCTTATATTATTTATTGATTGATTTGAAAAACTATGGAAGTAAGGAGGATTTAACTTGAGAACCTTTTGAAATTGCATTATTTTAAATTCAAGTATTGAAATATTTGCAAATAATTTAACTAGGAGGAATAAGGTTTCCTTATTTTCTAAATTTCTAATTTGGGAGTTATAATGAATTCAACACCAATTTAGGATTTTAAAATTTAGAAACCTTACTATTACAAATTGACAAATTGAAGTGCTACATAAAGTTGTTGAAAAGTTGAAAAACTACATTGAAATTAGTCTCTTACTCAAATTAATGAGACATAAGGAATCCAAATCTAAAGTCTTGAAGATAGAAAATTTTATCAATTGAAAGTGCATTAAAAGTATCTTTAGCTTTCTATTCACAAATAAGGAGAAATAAGATGAAGAATAGAATTTGAACATTAGGAAGATAAAAGGGATTCAACTCAAAGGAAAACTAATAAAGATAAGCACTTTATCAAAACCATAGAATATTCAAAACATTTGGGAGATACAAAGTATTCTACAAGACTTAAAAAATTGAAAAGAGTATATCAAATCTGATCCTATACTCAAATTTTAAGTTGGACAAAAACCTCAAAACTAGGGAGTCATAATATAGTCAACCTCAAAGGTTTAGAGATTTTAAAATTCTACCAAAATTACTCTTTTTAAACCAAAGAGTTACAAGAAGAATTCCTTTAAAAAAAAACTATGGAAAAACTTACTAAGTATAAATGATTCAAGGAATCAAAATGGTTCAGAGACATACTTGATTATAGAAATGATAATAGAAAAAATGCAATTAGAAGAGAAAAATTATGGCTTAGAAAGACTTTTGAGAATTCACAAGTTAATAGTTTGGAAAAAGTAGATTCTACAGAGACATATTCCAATGACATGATGAAAGGAATTGATGACAACTATATTAATGGAGATATTGGGAATAAAATAAAAAACCATACTCAAAAGGTAGAAAAAGACATTGATCAGAAAGACTGCCTGCAAATATATGAAAGAAGTAAAGGTAGATTAGCTTTTGTTGTACACAAATGGTTTTACCATTTTATCAAGGAAATGGATGAACTTGAATTTCCAAAGATAAGTAACAAAAGAGTAGGGATATCTTCACAATGTACTTATTGCAACAATATTGGTCATGAGAAAGTAAACTATTGGACTTTTCATATATGTAAATATTGTGGAGGAAAATCTCACTCATATTTTTTCTATTACTATAAATATAAATACTATAGGATATTTGAATAGATATTGATATTCAGATTAAATTATCTTTCTCAAGTTCTTATTTTTAAAGAATATACTAATAATGAGTTCATGTTTGAAGTTTTTACAGAACAAGAAGAAAGGTCATCCAAAGAATAAAAGGAAAGAAAATGGATCAATTCTGATCCACTTATGACTTGCAAGATAATGAGATATCTTGTTCATCAAGGATACTTGGAAAAATTCAAGAACAAAGATCTTATCAATCACTATGAAATATAGAAAAGTAGTGGAATGAATAAGACAAGAAAAGACAACATGAGCTCCAGGAATAAAATGAATATTGAACCAAAGGACATGAACCCGACCGAGTTGAAGAACATATGAAATATGAAGACCATATTGAAGACTAAAGCCTTCAATAACCAGATAATATAATACCAGAGGATATTGGAATATATTACATTATTTGGTGCATGCCAATGTACCACCTTAGGTACATCTCTAGATTAGGAGTTTTATTAGTATTTATTTTATGCAATGTAATAAATGCACAAGTGTTCTTAGATTGTGCAAAGTACATGATGATATAAATGTGCATGTAGTCCATGTGTACATGAGTCATAAAATAGGAAGATGAAGAGTCATAGGTAGGTGAAAGACCAAGAGACATATCTCATTATATATAGGCCTTTGATAGATAAGTGAGTGGAGCATAGAGAATACTAGATAATAGATAGGGGAGTAGAATACAAGTTAGACACAATGTAGAACTTGTAGGAAGCATGGAGCATTTGAGATCTACAAATTTTGTATGAACATCCTATTTTCATGATATTTCATTAATGGCAATTTTATGAGTTATTGCAAAATTTTATTATGAGTTTTTCCTGCTTAGTATATTACCATTATCATATATTTAATATTGCATGCTCATTTTAGTCCTTGTGGTTGCATTTCCTTAAATATATAGCATCAAAAGCTAACCGTTTTGTATGTAAAAGTGTAAATATGTAATGTAAATATATTCACAAGTGTATTAGATTAGGAGTGCATGTAGAAGTTCAAGAGTCATGTGTGAAAGTGTCTAGAGTCAAGTTTTCATCAAGTATGCAAGTGGCAAGTAGATAAGCCAAGAGTCATGAGACTTGGCAGATGGAGAGCGATAGTCAAGTATTTTAAGAGTCACATTAATATTGATATATTATGGAGACAATAATCCATAGGAAAGTAATCCATTCACGAATCTATATTTCATAGTCCAAGCTATAATAGGAAGAGGATCAATAAAGCTTGTATACATTTTGGGAAATTATTATTTTAAGTTGTTCTTCATTCATAGTACATGAACAATTCAAGTTATTTACATTTATATTTTAGTATATAAATGAATTTTATTTGATTTATTATAAGCCTTGATATACATATTAATTTTCTCATATTATTCTACTCATATTATTATCTTGACCTTTAATATATTGTGGCTATTTTATATTGGGACCTATGTGAGATAACCTATGATATTTTGTGGTAGTATAAGATTTAAAAAGCCAACAAACCATTTATACACATCATATTTATATGGAAGATAATGCTAAACCAATATGATAACCACAATGTAGGATGAATCCTACACTAAAGGACATTGTTAAGGAAGAACTACAAAAGCTACTAAATGCCAAATTTCTTTAATCCATTTTTACAGTCAATGGGTATCTTCCTTAATTGTAGTTCCAAAGAATGGAGGAAAATAATGAATATACATTGATTATAGAGAATTTAATAAATTCACTCAAAAATACCATTCCTCACTTCCCTTAATTTATAATATATTAGATACCCTTACTAGAAAAAGTACTCTTTTTTGAATAGTTTTAGTGGATATAGCCGAATTTAAATTGCTCTTGAAGAAGATAACATAACTTTCACCTGCCATTGGGGCACAATGCTTATCATGTCTTGTATTTTGGATTAGGTAATATTCCTACAACCTTATAGAGGTAAGTGCTTAGCATTCTATCTAATTTAACTAGATAATGTATGGAAATTTATTTGGATAATTCTACTATTTATGACAAATATTTTGAAGAAATAGTAACAAACCTTAAACAAGTACTCCGAATAATCTCTCACAAAGCAATGAAAAATATTATATAATGATGATGGAGGAAAAAATATTAGTTCTTCACATTTATGCTCATGGCATTAAATTTGATCCTATATAAATTTTAATCATAAATAACTTCCCTACTCTAAAATAACAAAAGGATGTTTATAGTTTCTTAGGACATGCAGGGTACTATAGATGATTTATTTAGGATTTTATAAAATTTTAAATCCCTTATTTATCCTATTAAGTATGCCAAATATATTTGGACATTTGAAAGTCATAAAAAGTTTGAGACCTTAAAGGAAAAATTAATTCAAACCCCATTCGTAAGAGTCATAAATTGGGAACTTTTGTTTCACATTTATACTAATGCTTCTAAATTAAAACTATGAGTGTTTCTTAGAAAAAAATAAGACAAGAAGACCTATGCCATTTACTATATTATAAAAACCTCTTAGGAGCCAAACTACTTGGCTACAGGACAAGTACCCCAACACTTTTCCCCTGAGAAGGCTTGTTGCCTAATTAGGTAAAGTTATCCTTACACTTGGATTAGGGGATATCCCTTTAAAACTAGACTAGATCATGCTATGAAGTGATGTGTCTGGAAGAATGAAGTTTTTGATATTCTATAGGTTTGTTGTGATGAACCTTATGGAGGATACTTTACTGGTATAAGGACAACTATCAAGATCCTAAATGTAGGTTACTATTGGATGAATTTATTCATATATGGTAAGGATTATATAGACCATTGTGCTTAGTATCTACAAATGGGAAGGCCTACCCATTTAAATGAGATGCCATTATATCCATAATGATCAATTATACCATTTAAGAAATGGGGTTTAAATTTTGTGGGCCCTATTAACCCACATTCCAATTAGGAGTATAATCTTGTATACCTAGACTATGCTACCAAGTGGGTAGTGGTAAAAGCACTTAAAAGTGCTTGGGATAAAAAATAATAGAATTTTGTATAAATAAAATTTTACACAGCATGGTATAGATAGAGAGATCATCATAGACCAGGGACCACAATTTACTTCCAAGGTAATTGAAGGATTGGTCAAGGAATATGAAATTTTCCATAGGAAGTCCACTCCTTATCATTCATAAGTGAATGAACAAGTGGAAGTAATAAATAAGGAGCTAAAGAATATTCTTACTAAGAGAATTTATATTCATTGACTAAACAAAGTGAGGAATTTATCCAAAATGAAGTGAGAGTGAGAGTAGGTTGGAATTTCCTCAAGTTAAGGAAAGGACAACTAATAAGACCTATGGGGGCATAAAAAGGGGATCCCAAGGAGGTGTTGGCCTTGGTAGGTATTTTTTCTTGAGGGCCAACCCACACTTAGATGGGACGACACTGTTGTTAGCCCATCGTTTACATTTTTGAACTCTTATCTTTTGTGAGAAGGAGATTACAGGTTCACCAAGAGTACTCTTTAAATTTTTCTAATTTTAGTTGAATGTATTGATTTTTGCAAACACCTAAAGTTCTATGATAGACTAATTTGTAGATGCAAATATGATAATGCAGGTGCATAATGAAAACAAGGATGCAAAAAATAAATTCCTATATGCAATTTTTATTCTTGACATTAATTCTAAGATCTACCTTTTCAAAATAAATTTTCTTTTCTTTATTTCAAACAAGGATGTTAAAGGTTTGCAAAAAAAAAATTAGCCTAATGCAAAAGACTATATGTGAATTCTAATTCAAATGCCTAAGTGATGAAATTAAGAAGCTAATACCAAGTTAAAAGAGGTTCCTTAATATCCTTTCAAATTTTAATGTTCTTACTAAAATACTATTGTAACTAATGTAAAGTAAAATGCATCACACAATTATGCATAAATACAAGAGCTACCTAAGTATGATTTTAACTTTGATGAATTCTAATCCTAATTCAAATAAGGAAATAAAATTTTTATTATCTTTTGGGAAAGGGTAGAAGAAAAAAGTAAGAATATAAGTTTTAGCATAAATGTAGAAGCTACATGCCTTCATTTTAATGCCTAAGGCACACAAAAACTACATTAAGATTCTTCTTCCTTTTCCCTCCCCTTTTTTTTTATTTGTATGTTTATAGTAAGAGAAAAAGTAGACAACCAATAGAACATAAAATAGAGAAGGAACCTACTTGGTCTAGTGACTGAGACGAAATTGCCTACAACTCCTCTAGATGGTGAATTTACTAAAAACCTATAAAAGAGATAAACTAAAAGGGGGATTAGTTTTTTAGGGGCATTCCAAATAGCTAAATATATCCAACTACCTAGGAGGTATAGTAAAACCCACAAAATGGTATGCAAAAGATCAAAACTTAGAAATTGGATGTTGTTGTTTACCTATTATAAATTTACTGCTTGAAACTACATTGGATGATGAATTTATTTCTAAGACAAGAGGAAGATAACAAAGGGTTGAATAGGAAAATTATGAGGAAGGAGGGATGCCATAGAGGTAAATATATGGTATGAATGAGTTTTTGTTATTGTAGTTAATTGGTGCTTAAAGAGCAGAGAAAAATTCACCAGATAAAATACTGGTGGATGGAAAATTTAATTTTATACAAGAAAAAGGACAAAGTTGGGACCTAGAATTAGCAAACAAAACTTGAGGTGATAGATATAGAAGTATATTGGGAGTTTTTAAGCAAAAAGGAAGTGTTTTTACCTTAATAATCTATGGCTAGGGTTGTCAATAAAAAATCCACCACCTATAAAAGTTTGAGGTGATGAACTCACCTATTCATGAACAATAGGTGGAAAAGGAGAAAAATACAATGTGAAAAGTTAGGAAGAGACAAATTCAAGGTATTGTAAGGAACCACTCAAATTGATAGAAGAAAATTCGGTGTGAGGTCTTATGATGATAATGACTAGGATAAATTTACTGCCTGCACAAGATATAGGTAACAAATTCATTCTATGGAAGAAAATAGGGTAGGGATGATTGAAATCAAGTATAGTCATACTACTTGAGGCTATTGGGAAGGTATGCAATCAATAAAATACCCAATAGACATCCTCCAATGTTAAAATTACACAAAAAAAAACTAGACAAAAGAAATTTTGCTAGTAGCACAAGGAAATATAAAATAAAACAATGCAAATCTAGATAGAATGTAGAGAGAGCAATAAAATAGGAAGAGACAAATGAAGAAATAATATGAGCATGAGTTTAGTAAGAATTATGCTGTGTTACCCAAGATCCAAAAATAGATAATGAATATATAGTAGAATTTTGATGTCTTTTAAAAGGTTCTCAAATGAAATTTGAGTTGCACTTCATTACTTGCATCATTCATCCTAAAATGCTACCCAAAAGGGTCCTTATATAGGCAAAGGTGGCCACCCAAGGGAAATATGAGGTATCAAGCTATGGTTATTTGAAGAATATTGATTGCTTGTTAACTACCTTGATTTGAAATTAGGTATAATTGAGACTTGATTGATAGTTGGGTAGATTTGATTGAAGCTTGATTGATAGTTAGAGATGATTGATTGAAAGTCTGATTGGTGAGTCAACTACCTAGTGGAGGGATGATTTCTAGTTATGTAGGGAGATAAATACCCATGAAATGAAGTTGTAGGTAGGCTAGAATGTTGGTTATGCACTTGAAATAAATCCATCACTTGTGAATACATCATCGATAAATTTATGAGCTAACAAATTTACCACTTTTGATCATTGGAGGTAAAAATTAGAGAAAGAGACAAAAATTGGGTGGGAAAGCTATTTTTCATGAATTTGCCACCTAATAAAATGAATTTTTTGCTTGAAAAATTCATCCTAAGGTGATGAATTCATACAAGGATGATCAAACTATAAAATTTGGGTTTGAGGATGTGGATCATGGTTGATTTAATTGCTTGGTGAACTCATGATGAGATTGGTTTGTTTAGAAGGTCTAATATATGCATCTATTTTTACCCTCTTTTTGATTAATTTAAAAATAAATGCATCAAAATTAGTTATAGATGCTCCTAATTTCTTAAAAAATAGAGGTGTTGAGATTCAATTAACTAACATGATGCAAAATATAGCAAGGAAATGATTTACAGACGTAAAAAATTAGATAGGGTTTTTATTGGGTGATCTTCATGGCATGAAAAGAACAAGGCTTTGCTAATTTATCCCTAGCTTGGGTGCCCACTCAAGTTTTTGAAGGATTTTATGTGGTCCCAAAGGAACTCGAATACGCTAGGCAAAAAAGCGAAGAGGCAAAATTTTTTACCCTTAGGGGGTAAAATAGGTAAAAATATTTAGTTTTTACCATGCGGAGGAAACTAGGGCTATGGAGAAAATAAAGAAAAAGTCAATATGGCACAACTAGGATGACCAAATCATATAATGGAGGTAGTGTAGGGTGGAGGTGGATGAATTGGGGCCCAATTATAGGTATGGGTCTATTTCATCCACTAATTTTTTTAATTTTTTGCTTTTTAAGTTGCCCTTACTATGGATGGATGGTGAATTCACACTCGAGTTCCCTAAAGTATGGAAAAATCACCACTCAAGGTGATGGATTTTATTTGACAATGAATTAACTTAGAGATGAAGAATATGAAGTTAGATGGAGAAGAGTAGAGTTCTTTTATTTTTTGCAAATTTTAACTTTTGATTATGCTATTTGTATATGTAGGTGGTAGACATTCTACATATTACAGACCATATATCTTGTACCTTTAGTTCTATGGTTGTCGATATAACTTATACAAATATGGTGGTATTATATGGCATGGGCATTGACTACTTTGTAAGGATGCCATACATTGAGCTAGACAATGCACTATTGACTACATTCGTAAAGTGGTGATATTTGGAGTATACCACACTTTTGCTACTGATAAGAAAGATGTCAATAAATCTATAGGACATATGGAGGATTATTTGGATACCCATAAAAGGGTGCCAATTTTGAGGAGCCATAATAAGGCATAGTCACTACAAGCACTAACTCAAGACCCTTAGTTCCAGTTAAGAAGGTACAATATTGACATAAATACCATGTTTTAGGTAGGGTAGTTTGATATAGCTACTTTGTGATCTAGACTATGGTCTATTGATCAAGGATACAAGCAAGAGAATTTTGCACTAGGTGTGGGGCAACATCATCATCTAGATGAGGGACTGATAGAATCAATTTTCCTAAGGTCCCTTCATTTTACATAGGTTCTCAAATACTTCATCAAGTTGTTTATGGGAAGGGTAAGAGCCTTGTTTATAGCATTATAATATAGGTGTGGGTATGGTAGTACCTAGATATTAGGATACCTATTGGGATTCTAGTAGATGTGGCCAATGCATAAGTTCTCATAGGATTTAAATGGGATCATACCCATGAGATAGAGCATAGATCTTTTAGAGGATTTATGATGGAAGCTCAAAATGTCATTGATGACCTTCAAGTAGAGTAGGTGGATTGGCATACTTAGAGGGCACACCCAATATGGGAATATGATGCCTTACAATTAGAACATGTCAAGAGGGTTAGGTGGATATGATATTTATCACCTAGATTGCATCTTGTGATAGTTTAGCCTTCCTCAAGAAGTGTTGATGTTGGAAGAGATGTGGTATCAATGAGTAACCCATGAGAGGAATCAGGGATTTAGGGATTGTATAAATACCATGAGCAATAAGAAGGAGGATTATGCTAATCTATGTATGTTATATTTATTAGGAGATAATGTAGGGATGCTACCAAGGTACTAGCGATGGTATAAAAAAATTCAACTAGAGAGGGTTGCACCTGTTATATAATGGCCTTAGGATAGACCTAATATTATGGTTCAATGAATTTTTAAGTAGTTAGGGATATTTTGAGGTAGAGTGTGAGGGACATGACTACACCTTACTAGGATTTAGTCATACCTCCTATCATCATAATCCCTGATACTAGGGTGGGTACTAGTAGGACCATAGACGAGGCATCCTAGTAGGATAGGATGCTATGAGGAGAAATATTGAGCTCCTCTAGGCATAGTTGGATCAAGATATGGTAGCTCAAGATGCTTATATTTTAGAGAGGGATTGGGCCATATCCAAGAGATACCAGGTTAGGTGCTGGATCAAGCTCTATTAGATAAGGATTATGATAGGTCTGAGAGGGATGGTTTAGAGTCAAAAGGGACTCTCAAGAATATGAAATTACATGTTTGAGGCAAAAGCATGGCGATACTATGGTAGGAGTAGTATAATCAAGGGCTGGTAGTAGTGACTTATCTACCATGACTATAGTGGGTTAGCTAACCCAAGTGCAGGCTCAATTGGCCAAGATATAATCCAAATTATTAATAAATATGGAGAGGAGCACCAGTTATAGGACCCTATATTATGGTATGGTCCCTCTAGATTAGAGTTAACCCTCACCCACCGAGACATGATATTGGTCCTACTCTTAGGCAATATCAATGACAAAGGCTTCACAATAGTCGATACAGTGTCCACATTGGCCCACAAAGGGTGGGTCAAAGACCTAGACCAATGAGATAGCTAGTTAGAGTTTTTGATGAGTGGCACGAGAGCACCAATTTCCTTTATTAGGTGCCTTGACTTGATGACTTAGTCTAAGTGCAAATTTTGGGTGATTATGGTGCACCAAACTATTGTACTATAGTTTTTTTATGTATATTAGAGGAATCGATAACTTATAATATTTTATCATCGCCTCATCATGGGTTTGAATCCTTCTCCTTGTTGCAACTATAACCTCTAGTTATGTCAGGTCAACTTTTTAACGTAGCCAATGATGCTTGCATGATACATATTTTGGTATTATAAGGCTAGAGGATTCAAACAAGGGTCTCTAGAATCCTACAAGAGTGCTTTGACCAACTGGCCTATCCCTCGAACCTCATTGTACTATGATTTTGATAGATATTGATGTTTTGATTTATTAATGATGCTAAAATGTGTGATATGAAAATTTTTGCAAAATTTTTGATTTGAGAATTATAATAATGTGATTTGTTGATGATATTTTATGATGTATATGATAGGTATGTATGCTTGTAGATTTGGTTTTGGAGTTGATTTATATTTTTTTCCAAATTAATTTAATTTGGAAAAATCTAAGAGTGAAATGTATAATATGATTTCATCAAAATTTCAAAAGGAAAATTTGGCAAGGGAGAATGTGAGGCATGGATTTTGATTAGATAAATTAAGGTTTATGCAAAATTTTGAGTTTTCTTTCAAAATAATTGAACAAATTTAATGATGGTTTAAATTTTTTTATTTTGATGTTTAAATGATGAAGATTTCAATTACAAAGTAAATTGATTAGAATTTGGAAATGATTTAATTTTAATGATTTGATATATGTTTCTTGTTATTTCATGTTCGTGAATACCCCCAAGATGGTTTTCCAGAGGCTAGGAAGAGGGAAAACATTTTTCACAAATTTATTTCTATTTAAAAAAAAACGAGGTAGTTGCATGCATCCAATTTTATTTGATTTTATTGCCCCCTCTCAAATGAGATGTTTAAAATATAGATCAATGTGCTCATAAATTTGGAGGACCTACTTGAAAGTGCTTCCAAAATGATACTATTTTTGATGTGACATAATTATTCCCTAAGCAATGGCTTGTTATCCTGAGTAATGGACAAGCACTTAGGTGACAAAAACTGATAGTATTTTTAGGTAGTCTATGTTGTTGGAAAATTTATGTCATTAATTTTCTATTAGTTCCTAAGTGGTGGCCCTTCTAGCCTGATTATTTGACAAGTGCTTAGACAAGGTATTGTTTCTAGGTAATCTATACCTTTTTAAATGCTTTAGACAACGTATGTCTATACAATAAAAATGATTTTGGATAGTCTATGTCCATATAATAAATGCTTTTTGGACAATTTATATCCATATGGTACAATGCTTTGGATTATCTATGTCCATATAAAATATGTTTTTTGGACAGCCTATGTCCATTTTAAAATAAATATCTTTTGGATAGTCTATATCCATTCAATAGTATACCTTCGATATTTTATATCTATAAAAAGATGCATTGGATAATCTATGTCCATTTTAAAATGAATGTCTTTTGGATAGTCTATATCCATTTAATAGTATGCTTTTGATAGTCTATTATTTGTAAGAAGATGTGTTGGACAATCTATATCCATATGCAAAATAAATTTGGATATTCTCTGTCCTTAATTGTTTGTATGTCTTTATGTCGAGTGCCCCCAGTCATAGGGCTCAATATGATGATATGAGTTGACTATTGCTAGTAATATTTGCTATGGGTTATCTTGTTATTATGTGTAAAAAGTGTAAGAATGCAAGTTTATTTCCTTTTAGAACTATGGATTGATATAGCCAATGGTAGGTACATATTCATCATATGCAAAACAATGGTTAGAAACAATATTAGTTCTCATTGTTAAGATGTAAATGCAAATGCATATAAGACAAGAATGCAACAACTTACACAATCATGAATAAGATCCTTTTGAGATATTTTCCACCTCAATTACATGGCTAATATGCAATATATCCTAACTAGGATCATCACAAGTCACAATGAATCATCTTAACTTTAATAAAATAATAAGCACATGAACACAAGCAAGTGTATTAGCACTCAGTCATGCAACAACTGATAAAGCCATTATGCAAATGTGTATATATGACAATAATAGTTATGCTAAAGTATAATATAAATAAGAAATAAATTCAATGCTTCTAAGTGAAGGAGGATGGGATTTATTTTTCATAAATGTATTTAGTGTTCCATGTTTATGTATGAAAACTATGTTAGAAAGAAATAATTCTCATCTTCCAACCCTCAAAAACCATGAGCTTACATATTTTTTGGGAATGAATACAGTGAGGAGATTATCCCTCATCAATGTAAGTCAATAATAAAGGAATAACCTTAACTGTCCCCTCCTCAAAGAGCATAGGCTAGATAATTTTGTTCAACACAAGCAATTAAAAGAAAGAAAAGTCTACTAACACACAATATTAAGTAGAAAAGGGTAATCACTACATCCCAATGAAAAAGATAAATAGTACATCAAGAAGCAAGTTAAAGTCCTAAGTGCGAGGACCTTCTTAGAATTAGTGACCTAGTGAAAGTGGAATGCAAGTGAGCTATCCTGACCAGTTATCATCATCCCTTCATTGTGGAGTTCCTTGATTCTACATGCTCAAGAAATCATGCATATATGCAATCATGTAATTAGAGTGAAATTATGTAGATGAATATCTCAAGGATTTTGTGGGAGGGAATAGGGGAATTATATCTTGTAGATATTTTCAATAAAAAATATTTGGATAAGGAAAAATTCGCATCTTCCATCTCACAAAAGGCATGATACATGCATAATTAGAATACACATTTAGAAATCATGCAAAGAATCACATGAAAATAAACAATAATATTTATAGGTAATCATGCATGCAATCAAACACATGAGTAAGAAAACATGCAAATTCAAGCATAATATATTTTTAAATGCATTATATTTATAGGATCCTTATATTATTTTCCATCTAGTGTGGCCAAGCGATATGTGTTGAACCCAAGTTTGGCTATTACTACAAATGGACCTAACCAATTTGGTTCAAATTTACATTTTTTATCTTCTTCTGCATTGGTATTCTTTTGATTTTCTTTAAGCACTGATTCACCTACTTCAAATGAACAAGCTCGCACCCTCTTTTTGTAGTCTCTCTTGAGTCTTTGATGATAGACTTATAGATTCTCTAGGGCATGGATCCATATTTTATCAAGTAGTTTCAATTGGCTAAGACATGCATGATGATACTCATTGCCAACAGATGTGTCTTTCAAAATAATTCAAAGGGAAAATATTTCTAATTTAAATGTAAATATGACATCAATACCATAGACTAAGGCATAGGGTGTAGCACTACACAAAGTTATCATACTAGTGTGATACACCTATAAAGAGAGATATAACTGTAAATGCCAATCCCTACCTGTTTTGCTAACAAGTTTCTTTAATATCTTTATTAATGTTTTATTTGAAGCTTTGGCCTAACCATTACCTTGTGGGTAATATGGAGTCAACCACTTATGTTGAATTATAAACTTAGCACAAAGTTTGAACATATATTTTTTCTTAAAGGATGGTCCATTGTCAGGGATTATTATGTTAGGAATACCATATATTGAGAGGATCTAGTATAAGATAAGTTTTGATATCTGAGCTTCCATACAAAAGGATAAGGACATAGTCTCTATTCACTTGGTGAAGTACTCAGTTGTAGTTATTATGAAATTATATCCATATGATGACATAGGGTTCATTTTACTTATAATATCTAGCCCCAAAGTGAATAAGGGCCAAGGAGATGTTATAGATTGTAATTTTTGGCTAGGTGCATGGATAATATTATCATGTTTTTGAAACTTATTACATTTTTTCAAGAAATTATGGGCATCCCTTTCCATGGTCAGCCAATAATATCCCATGTGAATAAGCTTCTTTGCAATGTTGCTTCCATTGAAGTGGCCACCACATACACCCTCATGGGCATCTTGCACTAATCATTTGGATTCATCCAAGTTTATACATCTTAAAATAATACCATATAAAGTGTGCCTATATAATATGTCACTAATAATTATATATTTATAAGCTTTTTGCATTAATATTTTTTTCTCATTGTGATTTAGACCTTCAGGAAAAACTCCACTCTTAAGGAAATCATAATTTTTCTTATACCAAGCATCAAGAATAGGTGCCTATTTAGTGGAAAAATAGCTAAAGGTTCTTGACTATATCACAATGTTGTAGGTTACTTTATTTGGTGAATGATAATAGTCACTTGTTTATTCTCTAACTCTAGAGGCATGAGTGAGGAAATTACAACCATTGCATCTACTTGGTGATTTCTAGAGCATGTAATAGTGTCAATGGTAACTTTCTGAAAGGAATCCATCAACTTATCCATTATATCTTTATAGGGATTGAGTTTATCATATTTGGTTTGATATACTCTACTAATTTGACTAATGATTATCTATAAATATCTAAATATGGAGAGAGAGGTTACTTTTAGGGCTAGGGTTGCTTGAAGCCCAAGAATAAGTGCTTCATATTCGACTGTGTTATTAGTACACAATAATTGAAGCTTGAAGGATAAGGGAATGATAATCTATTGATGTAATACTAATACAATGCCTACCCTAGTACCTTTGATGCATATTGCACCATCAAAGAAAAGAGTCTAGAAATTTTTTTGGGCTATTCAAGGTGCCTACCATTTCATTGGGGTACTCGATTAGTAAGGGATGGCTAGTTTGTAAAGGAGAAACTACTAGCATGTAATATCTCAATTTTTGGGAAGCAAAGATAATTTCTAGGCACACTTTTTCTAAGGGAGTGTAACTAGTCTCATAACTAATAAGGATTCGACTATACCAGATGAACCTTTCCCTATGATGATCATCATATTGTGCAAGCTCCTAAGGCATGAAATTTTACTACAATGTATAACAACAATGGCTTAAGAGGATTATATGAGATAATAATTGGTGGAGATAGAAGATATGATTTCAATAAATCATAGATATTTTGACATTCTTCATCAAAATTGAACTTAGTCCATTTACTTAGAATTTAAAAAAAGTATTGGTACTTATATTCCAATTGGGAAATGATTCTCCTAATTGCTTGTAGTATACCCGATAGAATTAAAAGCTAGGTTAGGTTTCTAGGGGTGGCATGTTGGTTTTTACAAATATTTTATCAGGATCCACCTCAATGCCATGCCTAGACATGATGAAGCCTAATAGTTTTTTAGATGTTACTTCAAATATGCATTTGGAGGGTTTGAGGTAAAATTTATACTCTCTAAGTCATTCAAAAATTACCTTAAATATTTGGCATGATCTCCCCACTTCATGGATCACCTAAGAATATCATTGACATAGTATTCCATGATATCATGTATCATGTCATGGAAGATTTAAATCATGGTATGTTAGTAGGTTGTGCCAAAATTATTCAAACTAAAGGGTATAACCTCATAGAAAAAGGTACCATAAGGAGTAATGAATGTTATTTTAGCTTGGTATTCTAAAACAATCTAAATTTGATTGTACCTAAATAATATATCCATCAAGAAAAACATTCCACATATAATGGTGAAATCTACTATGTTGGGTAGAGGGAAGTCATCCTTAGGATAAGCTTTATTGATGTCTCAAAATTTTGTGCTGACTCGCACAACACCTTCTTTATTGGATATAGGAATTATATTGAAGATATAATAAATAGTCAATTACATTAATAAATTTGACCTCCAAAAGCTTTTGGAGTTCTTCTTTAATGATTAAGGCAACTTTAGGATGCATATTCCTTAACTTTTGCCTCATAGTCATTTATGTCTAGAGTTGAGAAGAGGTCTTATATTGGTTGGGATGATATACCACTATCTACTTGGGGTAAGTTTGATCTATCCTCACTATCAAGGCTAAGGTTAGATCTTCACTCAGGTTCCTCAACGGGTTTAATCCTTAGTTTATTGATTTGTGCATATTGTTTAAATAGGTAAAAAATGGAGAAAGGGGAAGGTTCATCATCCTCTTTCTTATACCAATATAATCCTTCTATTAAGGTTACTTATATTTGGGGTTCTAATGAGAAGAGGTATACCTCCTCATAATCACTACTTTATGAATAGGAATAATATGTCCTTTCATTAGAGTTAGGGAAATATCCCAATCCCTAATATCCAGGCCAGGATTCTAATTCTATAGGTTTTTTTATTCCCTACTGATGAGGTCCTAAGTCTTTTCCCTTATAATAAATAATGTGAAGGATTTGCTTACTTATGGGGTAAATATTTGATAGATAGTAGGAAGCATACTTTCATTATATCAGATGAGGGTTGTTCCCATGAATTATATATTTTTTTGTTATTTTGGCAAAGATGAAAGTGCAACTCTCACTATTCACCACCATTACCTTTCTTGAAGGTAGCCCAAAGGTTTAAGGTGATGGATGTAGCCTATCTAAGTCTAGTGCTAGAAACTCATGTTGATTTTTGAGGTTTATATGATTTATATCTTATACCTCAACCTTCTATTTACCTTTTATTGAGTCTTGAATACTTGTCCCAATTTCTTGGTTATTCTTAGTCTCTTTAGGTGGGATAGTCCTTAAAGAATAATTGATAAAAATGTGATAATAATTTAAGGAAGGGTAAAGGTGAGCCTTAGGATTTTTGGCTTGGATGGATTGATAATAAGAAAAATGATTGATAATGGCTTTGTCAACCATAATGCTATATAGTTTTCCTTGATATTAAAATTTTATACATTGATGATACGTTGAGGGAACTATTTTTATAGCATGAATCCAAGGTCACCCTAATAGGATATTATGGTTTAGGTCATAGGGAAACACATAAAATAAAGTGTTTAACATGCTAGGTCCCACTTTTATTGGAAGCTATACATTTTGCAACTTCTTGCTCTTCATCATAAGATTTTATGACAAAGTTTGATATCTCTAGGTCTTTATTAAACCATATCCTTTGGATGAACTTAAGGCTACAAACATTAGTAACTAGGCCATTATTGATTAGGACCCTTTTAATACATTGTTTGTCAATATGGCATGTAATTTATAAGGTTAAATTTACTATCACTGAGGGAGTGAGAAGAT
The DNA here is from genome assembly GCA_028583015.1 of Wollemia nobilis. NCBI lineage: Eukaryota > Viridiplantae > Streptophyta > Pinopsida > Araucariales > Araucariaceae > Wollemia > Wollemia nobilis. The sequence goes on along the minus strand of JAQPPZ010002189.1, from coordinate 259,845 downwards.
CATCCTTGAGAAAGGATATTGTTACATGGTTCAAACTTAGGGATCCCACCATGCTAGAAAAGTTACTAGGACTAACATCCTCAGGGATAATTTTCTCACTTAATAATTTAAATAAACTTTCTCTATGACTTGGTGATGTTTTTAGCAACTCAAGTATAGAGATTTTAGATAGGGTTTCCTCCAATTGCTATTGGAGGTTGAAGGTATTATTGCATTTGTCTTAAGGTCTTGTAACTAAAGGATGACCTTCAAGGATTGATGCATGCCTAGGCCACAAAACCATATGAGGATTAGAATATGGTTTCAAAGGTTTACCCTTCTATTTAGCTTGTTACCTAGTTATGACACTAATATGAATCATCCCTACTAGATTTTGGTTTGGTGAAAGAACATTCCTATATGAAACATTGTTAGTATAACTTTTCCCATGCTTAGGAAAGTGGTCTTGAAATATCCCTAAGTCTTGGTTAGAGAAAGGTGATTGTTCAAAAAATCCTACCACAAGGTGACCTTCATCAATAAGGTCTTGGACAAGGTTTTTAAAGGTTCTACATTTATTTGTATGGTGACCATTTGCATGATGGTAACCACATTGTTCATCAACTTTAAACCATGGAAGATTTTATCTTTTAGGGTCATGTTGCATTATGGGAGATAACTCAATCATATTTACATTCAACAATTGTCCTAGCACTAACGAAAATGATTGATTAACCTAGTGAATTTTATTTGAGGATTCTCTTGTAATTTACCTAAGACAAGCTTTTGTAGGGAAATAATGGTGCCCACATGACCTGTTTTAACATTATTAATGGGATGGGAGTCAATGACTCTATTTCCTACAACATGTTTGTTTTTATATTTAGAAGAAGTTCTATTGTATTTTAGAGTTAGAAGAAGATGATTTTTCATTTTTCTTTTTAGTTTTTAATTGCCCTCTACATTGGAGGGTGACTTCTATTTATTTAGCAAGATATATCACATCATCAAAAGAGGAGATGCAGATAATCTCTAAGGGTTATGAAAAGTGTTCTTGGAGGTTGCACATGTAAATACACAAGAGGTCTCTTGGTGGTAAAGCAAAAGGAATTTTTCTAACCAATGCCTACCATCGGGGTAGGAACTCATTAACATGATTCATTTTTACCTTGTTTTAGTTGATATAAGTCATTAGTCATGCATTTTTCTATGAGACATGTAGCAAAATATTGGATAAATATGTACAAAAAATCAATACAACACTTGGATGAGTCATGAGGTAACTGGTAGAACCATTATAGAGCCTCACCACCAAGGATTGTAAGGAAATGTTTTAATAACACCCCGTCATAGGTGATGTCATGACATGTAACTTGGAATATTTGAAGGTGATCTATTGGAACACCTTCTCCCCTATACATCTAAAAATTAGGTAGAATAAAGCTTAGATAATAGGGTTTTTTAATTAAGGCAGGGTTTATGGGTTTTCTTACAATACTATTTACAAGAATACTTTTTTGTTGTGCCTCCTTGGATAGAGGCCAATTGTTGTTTAAATTTAGAGTTTTCTTTTACTAGTTGTTCTAACTCAGAATTTATATATTGGACTCTAGGATAAGGGATTGGTGGTGTGATAAATTGAGGTTGTGAATTGATTAAGGAGTAATGTTGTAAGTTTGGATGCGTTTACCCAAAGGGACAACATTATTGTTAGATATAGAGTTGTTAGGGAGAAAAGGGTTAGTAGAAGGAATGATAGGAATTGAAACTTGTGAAGAAGGCATGTTGATGAAAGGATTAGAAGATATGATATTTGAAGTGTTAGGTATGCTAGAAAATATATCCACATTTTGAACATGTGGAACACTATAAGGTTGAGAAACATGATGATTCAATCTAAATGGTTCCATATTGAGAGGTAGAGACCCCTGATTCCTAGAAGATGATGGGATGCTAGGGGGCCTCCCTTCTATGGTTGTGGTGATGATGGGAGGATTAGACCTTGTTCTATTCATATTAGAAGAATTTATGTCTAGATACAAATACCCATGGGAAGGGTCCTAGGGTTAGATGTAGGTTGTTGTGAAATTTCTAGAAGGAACTCTTTTGAAACTGAGATGGTTAAGGGCTCTTCTTCAATCCTTAGGAAATTTTGCACTGCCTCCCTATTTAATCTTAGGAAGGCTTCCAAGTGGTCCATAGATCTAAAGCCTACTTCCCCTTGTTCATTGTGATCAGGGGAAAGGGCTCCAGAGAGAGGACATTTTTCTTCCTCTTCCTCTTCATAAATAGGGTTTTCAATTACCTTTTGCTTATCATGAAGCTTAGGTAGGGTATTCAAAATTTGCACCATTTATCATGCAATATTTTGAGTAATATAGGGAGGTTCAAACATGGTCAAGGAAGGGAGTTCAATTAATTTTGTTTTCAAAGTTTTTAGAGAATAAGAGAAGAAGTTAGATAATCCTTATGCCACCTTGGAAATATAACTTGCGCTATGACCCCTGTTAGCCCACCATAGTAAACTAGCCAAGAGAGATAACCCCCAAGATTCATACATCAATATACTCAAGGGATCATTAAAATTACCCCATTAGGGCTAACAATTTGGTTATGTTCCTATTATCTTAAATTAATTTAATTTACACTAAGCAAACAAATTAGGTGGTCTTTATTATAGTGAGATTAATTTTATCTTGATTAAGATTTAGTCTTGGTCAAAAGGAAATATAGGGACCCATGTGGTGTTTCACGTTGGGATTACCAAATATGTGGGGGTCCAAAAAGGGAATCCTAAGTAGGTATTGGCCTTGGTGGGTCCTTTTCTTTGACGACCAACCCACACTAGGATAGGAGGACATTGCTAGCAACTTGTTGTTTATGTTTTTGAGCTTTGGTGAGAAGGGGATTATGGGTTTACCAAAGGTAGTTTTTTGATTTCCCTAAATCTAGTTGAATGTATTGATTTTTTGAAAACATCTTAAGTTCTATGCTAACCTAATGTCTAGATGTAAAGATGATTGTGCATATGCAAAATGAAGACAAGGATACAAAAAACAAAGTCCTATATGTAATTTTGATTCTTGACACTAGTTTTAAGATCTACCTTGTAAAATAAAATTTATTCTTTTCTTTATTTCAAACAAGGATGTTAAAGGTATGTGGAAAACAAGATAGCCTAATGGAAAAAACTATATGAAAATTTTGATTCAAATTTCTAAGTGATGAAACTAAGAATCTAATGCCAATCTAAAATAAGTTCCTTAATATTCTTACTAAAATACTGTTGTAACTAATGTAAAGTAAAAATACATCACACAATTATGCACAAATACAAGAGCTACCTAAGTATGATTTTAATTTTGATGAATTCTAATCCTAAATAAAATAAGAAAATATAATTTTTATTATCTTTTGGGCAAGCACATAAGAAAAATTCAAGAATACAATTTTTAGCCTAAATGTAAAAGCTAAAAGTCTTTTATTTTGATGCCTAAGGCACATAACTTAATGTTGGAAGTATTACATTATTTCCTCCTTGTAAATATTAGTTTGGTAGTTGATTTAAATTTTATATAATGTATGTGTAAATATGAGAGAAAGTGCAAGGATCAAGAGAGAGAGTGAAGAGTCATTTTGATATGTGGAAATATGTGAGCTTTATCTCAATACGAGGAATATGAAATGATGCTTATCCTAGCTGTTAGAGAAGAGAAATAGTTAGAGTACTGAAAAGTCATGTAAAATTATCTATTGGAGATATCTCTCCATGAAATGTAATTGATAAAAATGATTCTTGTAATATTTTGATATTGTGTTATATTTATGAAATATTGTTGTTATTCTAATATTGTCATTCATTGTTAATTTGATTAATGGTATATATTTGATTTATAATTGATCCTAGATAAATCTTTCTACGGGTTAATTTATCTCAAAATCTAACAATGGTATCACGACTATGGAGTGCTATGATAAGTTATGAAGAATATGAATGAAGGTACTGGGACAATCATCACCATCCGATGATAGTCCCAACTATTTTTTTTTTTACTTGTTTGGAAAAGCACCTAAAGAGGTTGCTACATTTGAGGAGTAGTGTATGGAAAAAACATCTGTTGTTGTAGCTACAATAGAGAAAAGAGAATAAGTACCAAGAATAAGGAAGTTTTTGTACCACAACTAAGATGGAATAGGTTGAGTTATAAAGGATAGCATAATATTCAGAGAAGAGAGGTCGTTAAATAAAGGTCTATGATATAGACCAAAATTCTATAATGATAGAAGATTAAATATCAAGTCCTATTTAACTCTACAAAGGAAATAAGCAAGCATCAATAAGTCAACATTAAATAAATCCAAGTGAGCAGTATTTGAGAAAGTTATAGCACTAAAAGTGACATCATTTTCCAAGCTAATAGAAACAAAGAATGCTACAGAAGGATAATACACTACAAATTGTTTAAGATGAATGTTCAACATTAAATATATCAATAAAACAATATACAAAGATGATATATTGGAATACAAAGATAGCACGTTGGATGAATACAAAGATTGCAATCTAAGAACATTGCAAGAATGCTGTGAAATCTAGTGCAAGAAATGCATCATCCAGGTAGCAAAAGCATTATCTTAAATGAAATAAATTCTAGTTCTAAGGCTGCGCTATTCCTCAGGCAAGATAGAAAATATTTTAAAGTAAAATAATGCAGATGATATTCAAACTAGTGTGCTATCATCAAGGGAAATATATTATATCCAAAGTGCATAAGTAAAGGATAAGAGTGCTAAAAACAATTCTATATAGTGAGAAACCAAGTAAAATTAGGTAGTAAGCTATACAAAATCCAAACAACAAGCTATACAACAACCAAGCGAGGAAATCAACCATTGTCTACAATGAAAGCATAATAGACAATGTTCAAAGTGAATGCAGTAGCAACCATCACTAGAAGTGAAAGTGGAATAGACATAGTCAAAGAACAAAATCAACAAAAGAATTTCAATTATTGTCAGTTGAAGAGGAAGCATAATAAGTCATATATTTTCAAAAGGCCAAGCGATTATATTTTCATGATGTGGAAAATAATTGGTCAATGTTGGTAAAGTAGAGTTACTAAGAAAGGTGTAACTTCTACTGAGAAAGGAAAAGGTATAAAAATTATCACTGTCTTGGAATGTTCACTGCCCATTAATATTGGAAACGCTCATTGACTATATTCATTTGGAGACATAACATTTTTCAAGTGTTAGAATATTAAGCACACAAACCCTAATGCTTTACCTCCTAAAATGGACTATCAATCTATAGCATGGTGATTAAAGGAACCTTCAGCAATAGCAAGTGAATCAAAGGGTAATTTGCACAAAATTTGAAGAGTGGCAAAAAATAATACAGTGCAGCGAAAGAATAGGAGCATAGAGAATTAGGTAAAATTTGATTTTAAGCTTTGGAAGTTTGATTTATTTATTTAAGGTTATAATTAGTGATAACATTTTTTATCATTAATTATTAAGTTATATGGAGGGATAAGTGAATGATAATTTAAATAATGGAGGTATAAGGTTTTTAATAGTTATTTAAATTTGAAATTGGTTTGTTTTATCAATTTTGAAATATTATATTATTGAAGTTTTACAAATTAATAATTTGGGAGTCAAAAGGATATTAACATCAAACTTAGAAATTGTAAAATTCATATTTTCTGGTTTCTGAAAACTAGGGAGACATAAGGTTGTCAAATTAAAAGAAACATGACAAAGAAAGAGCAAGTTAAAAGAAAAATAAATGATAAACAACAAAAATACAAAAACATGAGTTGTCAAAAACAATTGAAGAAGAAAACTTATATTTTCAAGAAGAACAAATATACATTCAAGATGACTCATTAGAAGAGACAAAGGAAATGTTACAAATTTAAAATGTTGTACTCAATACATGATAACAAAAAATGAAGGACAAAATGATACATCAATGAAGGATTGAGAATCTTACAATCAATCATGAAAGAAGCCAAAGATGAAAATTTTTTAATGCTTGGAAATTATCTAAGTCCAAAGCTTGATGAAGCTATTAAATACTCTAAAGATGTATTCACATTACCTAATGACATCAGAAAGATGATGTATATGACATTATTTACTAATGAAGTTCTCAAGGACAAGAACATGAAATAAGAGGAAATGACTAAATATTTGAAAAATAAGTTTGTTGATATTACTAGTGAAGTAGAACAAAGAGAATTATTAATGCTTCAACAATGCATGAAAAGCATATTTAATGATGCTAATATTTTTTATGAAAATTTGGTTACTGTATATGTTATTCTATGGAAAACTATCTACAAGGGAATAATCACTCTAAATGTTTCCAAGATAAGAAAGAAAGGAAAGGTTGAAGAATTAGGGAAAAAAATAATGATGAAAGATTTTACTATGATACAAAATATTTAAGACCCATGATGATAGATGCATGTTGTGATCTTGATCAAAATGAAAAGAAAATTTGTGATGCAAGGTATGATACTTGTGACTTAGAATTCATGACATAGATAGAAGAATATCTTACAAAAATAGATGCTATATGTGATACAAAGGATTTGAATACAATTTATGATTATTCAGAAAAAAGCTTATGCTATCAAAATTGATGATGACATGGATTCAAATTATGGCAAAGATAGTGATGCTCAGAGTTGTGTTAATGTTGATAAGGACCAATTTGATGATATTTTTGAGAATTTTAAAAGACACTAAAGGAATTGGTTCAAAATTGTTAACTAAAATTGGATATAAAGATAGGTTTAGAAAAACATGGAAAAGGAATGAAAGATCCAATTGTACCAAAAATAAGACCAAAATTTGAATGTCTTGGATATACATGACATATGAGCAGCAAGGAATCAAGAACTAAATTTGTGATAGAAAATAAAGACATCAACTTAATGATAGAGACTAATAGAATCAGTAACAATGAAGGACAAAATGAAAATTCTATAATAGAAAACAAACGTAATCATAGTGGTAGATATGGGCATAAGATAGAGAAATGTTAGAATCTCCATAGTTGTAAAATTTGTGGAGGATATAATCATTCACAAATATTTTATCTAAAAAAAAAAGAAAGATCACAGATTAAAAATAGATTGTGGATGGATAAACATGAATGAGTGAGATAAGATAAAATGAATTTTGTATGGTTTCTACAAAAGAAAATCAAGTATGATCAAAGTTTGCTAAGAATATCTCTAGTATTATAATAATGAAATAAATTATTATGACCCAAGCATAGCTTGGAATATGGTCTATAATGAAAGTATCTATAGTGATGATCCTATAAATATGATGGTCTTATGAATGTTCTACTGGATGAACCAGAGATAATGATAATCCAGAGGTGATCCAAAGGAAAAGTTCCAAAGGTAGTGATCCAGAGGTAGTGATCTAGTGGGATTGACCTATAGGTAGTGACCTAGAGGTAGTGACCTAGAGGTAGATACCTAGAGGTAGTGACCTAGAGGTAGTGACCTAGAGGAAGATCTAGTGGTAGTGAACCAAAGGTAGTGACCCAAAGGTAGAGACCTAGAGGTGAATCAAATAAATTTATCTAGAGGTAGACATAGATGATTTATAAAGGAATATCTAATGAATATTACATATATTAACTATGCCAAAGTTAGATCTAAAGAATAAATAAAATAAGAATCAAAGAATGAAGGCAAAAAAACTTCCTACTAAATAATGTAATAGGGAGGTGTTGAAATTATTACATTATTTTCCCCCTTGTAAATATTGGTTTGGTAGTTGATTTATATTTTATATAATATATGTTTCAATATGAGAGAAAGTGCAAGGTGTCAAGAGAGAGTGAAGAGTCACATTGATATATGGCAAGATGAGAGTTTTATCTCAATGTAAGGAATATGAAAGGATGCATCTCCTAGCTATTATAAGAGAGCAATTGTTAGAGTACTAAAAAGTCATGTAAAGTTATATATGGGAGATATCTCTCCATGTAATGCACTATTTAGAATCATTCTTGTAATATTTTGATATTGTGTTATATTTGTGAAATATAGTTGTTATTCCAATATTGAGATTTATTATTAGTTTAATTAATGACATATATTTGATTTATAATTTATCTTGGATAAATCTTTCTATGAGTTAATTTATCTAGAAATATAACAATAAAAGAAATCTACACTAAGATTCCTCTTCCTTTTCCTTTTTTTTTTTGTTCTTTGTATGTTTACAAGAAGATAGAAATTAGAACTAAAATAAAAGTAGACAACTAATAGAACAGAAAAGGGAGGAGGAACCTACTTGGTTCAATGGCTAAGATGAAATAATTGCCTATAGCCGAATATGTTTCCTACACAAGACTATCACATGCAACTCCTCTAGATGAAATATTTGCCCAAAAACCTACAAAAGATACATACTAAAAGGGAGACTAGTTTTTTGGGGTTCTATAAAACAACCAAAGATATTCAACTATCTAGGAGGTATATTTAGGCCCCCAAAATGGTATACATAAAATTAAAAGCTGGAAATTAGATGTTATTTAACTTTGTGAATCTGCCATCTAAAACTACACTAGATAATGAATTTATTTCTAAGACAAGGAAGATGATAGAGGGATGAACGGAGAAATGATGAGCAAGAAGGGATGTCATAGAGGTAGAGATATGGCTTGAATATATTGGGTATTTGGTTGTTACAAAAATTTAGTACTTAAAGAGCAGAGATAAATTCACAACTTAAAACCATGGTGGATGGTGAATTTGATTTTATGCAAGAAAAAGGATAAATTTGGGTCTTTGAACTAGCATAGAAAACATGAGGTGATAGATATAAAACTATATTGGGATTTGTTGAGAAAGAAGGAAGTGCTTTAAACTTGAAAATCTATGGCTAGGGTTGTCAAGAATGAAACTGTCACCTATACAAGTTTGAGATGATAAATTTACCTATATGTAAGAAAAATGTGGGAAGGGGTGAAATAAAGTGTGAAAAATTTGGGAGAGAAAAAGTTAAGGTATTGTAGAGAAACACTCCAACTGACATAAGTAAATTCAGTGCAAGGTCCTACAACAATAACGACCAAGATAAATTCACCACCTGCATAAGCTCTAGATAATGAATTTATTCTTTGGTAGGAAATAAGGTAGGGGTGACTAGAATTGAGTATAGTCCTACTGCTTGAGGCTATTGGGAAGGGCTATAGTCAATCAACTTCTCTACCGGTATCCTCTAATGTCTTGCAAATATGAACTTACACAAACAAAATCTAGACAAAAGAAAACTCATTAGTAGCACAAGGAAATATAAAATGAAACAACACAAATCTAGATAGAATGGAGTGAGAGCAATAAACTAGGAAGAGACAAATGAAGAAATAATATGGACATGTTATTACTAAGACTTAAACCATGTTACTTAAGCTTCAAAAATAGATAGCTAATATGTATCAGAATTTCAATGTCTTGCAAAATGTTCTCAAATGAAATTTGAGTAGCACTTTGTTACTTACAAAAATCATCCTAAAATGATACCCTAAGGGGTCCTTATATAGGTAAAGTTGGCCACCTAGAGGGAATATGAAGTGTTAAGCTATGGTAAGATGAATGGCATTGAATGATTGTTAACTGCCTTGATTGGATGTCAAGGGCTAATTGAGGCTTGATTGCTAGTTGGAAAGATTTGATTGAAGATTGATTGACAATTAGAGATGCTTGATTGAAATTTTGATTGGTGAGTCAGCTACCTAGATGGAAAATCCCTAGGGATAATTGCCAGTGATGCAAGGGGATAACTAACCATGATAGGTAGTTGTAGGTATGTTGGAATTTTGGATGCACGCCTAAAATAAATCTACCATCAATGAATTTATGGGCTGATGAATTCACCACTTTTGACCATTAGAGATCAAAATTAGTGAAAGAGATAAAAATTGGATGGGAAAGTTAGTTTTTGTTATTTCACCTAAGATAGTGAATTTGTTGCTCAAAAAATTTGTACAAGGCTGATCAGGCTATATAATTTTGGTTTGAGGATGTGGATCATGGTTGATTTAATTGATTGGTGAATTCATGATGATATTGGTTTGATTAAGCAATCTAATTTTAGGTATCGACAAGCTCAAGCTTGAATGAAGTGAGTACCAACATGAATTTATCTCATGAATGGATTGAAGTACCAATTGAACATAGTAAAGGATGTACAAAATAAAGTGAATGAGACAATCAAGAGTAAGAGTGAGGTATTCCAGGCCCTAGTTGGGATTAGTCTAATGTATAACATATTATTACTTCCTTCCTTATATTTGATACCTATTTTTATTTTATACAAGGATTAAATCAACCATCTTGTAGAAGTTATTTTGGACTACAAGATGATGTTGAATAAAACTACAAGACTCACACCATATAAGCTTGTGTATGACAACATGGTAGTCCTACTTATTGATATCAATATTAAAATACTAAAGACAATGTTTGAGCTATGGATGGACCTTTTCAAGGAACAAAAGCATAATATGGAACAAATTAACACTCTGGATGAGATTTGACAACAAGAATTTTTTATGTGAAAATATTCCAATGACATGAGGCCAAATGTCATGACTACTTTATAAAGGAAAAGAAATTCAAAAGTGGATATTAAGCACTGCTATATGATTTTCAATTTATGGAATTCAAAGGGAAACTACAACATTGTTGGTTAGGGCCCTATAAACAATTGATGAAGATAAGATTCCACTTATGGTTAATGGTCATCGACTCCCACTTTACCAAAAAATATTAACTAGGGATGATTTCATGACCAACCTTCTATCTCAATCTCACTTTGCACTAGTGGAGGCAGATTTTTTGCAACTAGCAATGAGTACTAACCAAATCCTGAATGTACCAAAAAAAAATAAAAGAAAAAAACCATGATGGCAAAAATCCATTTGGATGCTATTAAGGGGGGAAATTAAAAAAACCAACTTGCTAGCTCAATTATCCTTAAAAAATATAAATTATATATATATATATATATATATATATATATATATATATATATATATATATATATGTGTGTGTGTGTGTGTGTGTGTGTGTGTGTGTGTGTGTGTGTGTGTGTAAACAAAAAACAACTATATCTTTTAAATTTTTTTGATACTTGCGTCCTAATTCAACATACATTTGCTCACTAAATTTTTAGGTAATTTAGGTAAAATATTCCACTTTTTTTAAATATTAATATTTTATACATATACAAAAGTATTTATTATTTTACCATTGTATATATATATATTTTTTCCTACCTAAAGGATCTTCCTATTGTTTCTCTTGCTTTCTCATGATGTACAAACCCCACTTCTCATAGTTGTCTCCCCATGCACACAATTTTTCAACTATCCACCTCTTTTCAATTATGTGTCGTCTTTAATTTCTACCAATTGGCACTATTATTAACATATGGATTATTACATAAATATCCTTGTAATCATATCCAAATTTCAATCCTTGGTATGAATTTATAGTCATTAGGGATGATATCATGTTTAACCTATGGGATACATTAGTATAGGTTATGTTAGATGGACATGATGAAAAATAACTCATTGAGCTTTTACCATACAAGCAAAAAAATACTATATTCAATATGATAAATTATACTAGAGACATCCCAAAAGTATCCTATTACTTTACCTATTACAAAAAGAAGTCCCTAGAGTTATTGAAGTGTTTCACATTGGATTTTGTGGATTGCATTTTTCACCAAAGGTAATAGTCAATAGCATAATTGGAGTAGGTTATTATTGGACCTCTATGTTTAGAGATGTACACCTATTTGTCAAAAGATGATACATATTACAAATATTTGATGGTAAAAAGAAATTGTCTGCCATGCCATTAAATCTCGTAGTAGTTGAAGCTCCATTTACCCACTGGGGGATAGATCTAATAGGTGAAATCAACCCAAATTATTTAGGACATAGGTGGATAATAACAAAAATAGATTACTTTATCAAATGGGTAGAAGCTACTCCACTAAAGAAGTCAACCACATAGGTCATCATCAAGTTTTTAGAAGAAATCATTTTTACCAGATTTGGGGTACCCAAAAAATTGGTGACAAATAATGGGAAATATTTTACCTCATTTGAAATGATTGAATTTTTTAGCAAATACAACATAAAATTAGCCCACTCTACCAATTACTATCCTCAAGGAAATGGTTTATTTGAATCTTCAAATAAGAATATTATCATTGGAATCAAAATATCACTTGGGAGAAATAAGAGAAGCTAGGAAAATGAGCTAAAGTATGCTTTGTGAGCAGATAAAATTTCCATCAAAAGTGCAACATGGAAGATAGCTTATGAGTTGGTATACAGAGAAAAAACATTATTGCCTCCAAAGTAGAAATAGGTACCTTATCATTGCTTCTTCAAGATCAAGAATTACCATATAATTTACAGAGAATATTGGATCATATTATTTAGTTGGAAGAAGATAGAAGATAATCTTTGGTAAGAATGGTTCAAGAGACTCAAAAGACAACTCAATTATTCAATAAAAAGGTAAAAGGAAACCCATTAATAGAAGGATATGTAGTGTTGTATTGGGACCCAAAGAATGATAAATAGAGAGAAAAATGAAATTTTGAGCCTAAATGGCTAGGTCCTTACTAGGTTGCTCAAAGAATTTGCCAACACACTTATAGATTGCAAGAAATGAAAGGAGATAAATTTCCTATACTAGTAAATGGCCAATACCTAAAGATTTTTAATTCTCACCATGTAGGTGGGAGGAGATGAGAAATTGCATTTGATGTTCAAAAAAAAGAAAAAAGGAGGTGATATTTTAGTTTTTAGGTGATTAGGTAAACGAATTGACTTTTGTCTTAGTTATTTCATTCAGTTTTTAGGTGATTAGGAATTTTTATTTTTTCTTATTTCAAGTTCTAGGTGATTAGGAGTTTTGTTTATGTTTGTTAATCCTAGGTGATTAAGTGAAAATCAACTTATTATATTTGAATCAATCATTTAGAAGGTTAGGTGAATATAGTTTGTTATAGTAAGCATGGAAGTCACATTCGTCAAATTAATGTTTTGCTCATACATGTAGTCAACCGAAGATCCTAGGGTCCTCAAGAGAATTTTTAATCCTTAAATATCAAACATATCTCTTGTCCCAGTCAGAGCTAGTGTTGGACTCCATAAATTCCAACCTAGTCTACACCCCATTTAAAAAAAAAATGTTTAAGGTTTGATATCTAGGTGATCTTAGGGTACAATGATCATTTCAAAAATTGTAATATCATGAAAACACGTCATTCCAAAGGGTATTCATTTTCATGAGAAGGTTATAGGGGTATCCAAATATTTGGGTTAGTGTCATGTTGGTGCTAAAGGAAAATCAAAATTTCATAGGATCTCCTTCACAAATTCATTTATTCACTATTCATTATTCTGTAAAATTTTCATTCCAAATCCCATCCATTATCGCTAAGACCTTACCATCCCCGTTCCATTCCACATTTTATATATTCACTCCTTACCCCTCATTTTATAAAATCCCTATTTACTCCACTATACTTTTATCCATGATATTATTGTATACCCACATATATATTTCATTTATCCCCCTCCGCTAATTTTTCTCCCCAAATAATTCATATTTCTTTAGGTATCCATATTCATAAAATCTATTTTTTACTATACCAATATTATTCATTAAAAGCATTTCATCATTTTTTATTTTCCATACGAGAAGTTCCACTTTAATATTCTATTACATCCTTTTCGTTACACCTTAATCCTACCAAACATTATATTTTTGCCTAGGTTTTACCATGAGAGATCAAACATATCCTAAATTGATCCCCATGCCTAAGTTCTAATAATCAATCCTAATATTTGCTCAGAAAAAATAAATTAGGTGTGTCATCTTATCGCTTCCCATTGAATTGGGTGTCTTACCCAATTGCATCCCATTTGCCATCAAAATATTTACCTATCTTTTACCCAAGTTTTTTTTTATCATCCATATCGTTTGACTACCTCCCCCATTGGTCTAATTCCTTAAAGATCAATAAATCCATGCAATACAAAGTTCCTAAGCCTCAAGAATTTTTTACCTAAAGTCTCATGCTCAAATCCCATTGGCTCGAGTGTTCCACCCGATCACACCCCATTGGTTGCTTGAAACTTTATTTTTCCTAAGGATATCGAGGGTCCAAACACATTAAAAAAATTTCCCCTTTGAACTCAAAGCAAAAATGTTGTAGTCATACCTTAGAAAATGTTGTGCTTCATAAAGGTCCATAAACCCTAAGCCACACACTTAATTTCCTTTGATTGACCATGTCACTCAACTACACTCCATTGGTCGACTATCTTAGCTGACGACACCCCATTAATCGACCATCTCACCTAATGATACCCCATTGGTTGGGAGTTAAAACAAGTAAATTTTTGTATTTCTAAGGTTCTTTAGGGTTAGTTCCACATTGAAGATCTTTTCCCCTCCCTAAGGTTGTTTAGAGTCTTTGCCTCATAAAATTTCTATTCCCATTCACAAAAGAAATGCCTAAGTCTCCAACTTAAATATTTTCCTCAAGCATCTCAATTGATCTCATCCATTAGTTGGATGACTTACCCAAATGCATCCTATTGGTCAGGATATCATCGGGTGACACAAGTAAAAGCTAAATGTCATGAAAGAAATATTTTAGTCTAAGTCCAAGGGTTTTGGTCACGTAATGAATATTCCCCCTTCAACCCAATGTTACTTTGCTATAAAAACCTAAGTCTAAGTTTGGTTGTGTCATCTGAATACACCCTATTGGTTAGTTGTGTTTCCTGATGACATCCCATTGATCAAATGTTCTAGCTGATGATATCCTATTGGTTAAAAAAAAATAAGTTCACCTCCTTGTTTGGAAAATTTAAAACCTAATACTAAGGTCTGATCAACATGAAATAAGTGGTCCTCATTGAATTGGATGTCTTATCCAATGTCATTTGATTGGTTGAAATGTGATGGCAAAAATTTTGGCCTTCCCTAAGGTTCTTTGATGGTATACTCCCCATTATAATATCACATCCTCTTGATACCACATTACAATCCATTCATTTCATTAAAAGCCTAAGTTTTAAACTCCACTATGTTATTCACCAAAAAATATTAGGTGACTATGCCTTTCCCCCCATGCCAATAAAAAGGTTTATTAAAATTTCCTAGTCTAGGTCGACCGTATCTCCTAATTACATTCCATTGGTCAGCTATTTTAGCCAATGACACCCGATTGGCTTGGGTGAGGGAGGCAAAAACAACCAATTGGTTAGAGTTTTTCAAGCTTAATTTATTAAAAGGTTTTAAAATTTACCATACTCTGAGGCGATTTTTGAGCACCCATCCTTATGACATATCTTAAAAGTATAAAGTCACCATAGTTCCATTAATGTGGCTATCATGATCACCCACTTCTGATTGGCTCAGCTGTGTTGTGTGAATAAACTCGATTGGCTCATTTTTATGAGTTGATTTTTTGGAAACCTAAGGTTTGCAAAGGTGCTACATTATTATGGGCTTGGTTGAGCAAAAAAAATATTTCCCATTGGAGTGGTTGTTCCAACTGAGCACATCTAATTGAGCAAAATTTAATATGTTTTAATACGCTAAAGTATAATGTCAATCAATGTTGCCCTAACATAAAGCCATGGTTTCTTTTTGTATATTTTCATCCATTATTTTTCTATCAAATCTTAGCATTGTCAAAAATACTTACACCACATTCCATCATCCAAAATTTAAGAAAAGAAGGGTTCCATAATAAAATTGTATTTTTTGGTAAGGGACCTTAGGTAATAATGTTAAAAAAGCACATGTTTGAGATGAACAATGTGGGTGACTTTGCTAAGGATGAACGAAGGACCCATATTTCTCCAAGATAGAGAAAAATAATTTGTACCCTATGGGAGGTTTTGTAAATGCTTTTAAAAATAAAAATTTATTTTATTTTAAACTAACACTTGCGATAGATGGGGCCAAATTGCCAATCTTTTGAATATGACATTGCCAAAAAAATACAAAGAGAAAAAGGCCAGTGTTGGTCCCACCACATATGAAAAAAAGGTAGTAGTAGCAAAATCAGGACAAAAATAATTTTTGAAGTATAACTATTTCCTCTAAAATGCAATTAGGACTAGGAAGCTCAAGCATCACTAGTGGAGGATAGATGGAAAATTTCCCAATTTTGGACAATATGTGATAGTTGGATTTTGGCTGTAACACACCCAGATAAATGAAAGGTAGTTAAAGGCCCTTGTGGACACACCTACACCAAGAATATGTAACATAATTTTGGCAACATGACTTATAAAAGAAGCATCCAGAGCCAAATTCATCATCAAGCATTGGCATTGCAAAATTTTTGCAAGAGGTATTCCCGTGTTTCATTTAGGTCAACTATATTTCCCCTGTGTTGCCTTAGTTTTTATCCCTTATTATTATTTCCCATTTTGTGCAAGAATTGTTGAGAGTGTGTCTAGTTCACTGAGGATATTCCTAGGAGTTGGATCAAGAAGTTGAAGGATTCAGTGTCACTATTATTAGGACAAAGGATTGAATTTCCTTATTACATCATTTGAACAGGGTGGATATTGTATTAATTTTTGAAGAAGAGACCTGAGCATCTTGCTAGGCTTTGTTATGTAATTTTTGGAGATCAAATTAATACAATTCAACTTCTTCTCTCTGTTAATTTTGTTGTTCACTGAATGTTGTGTTGCTCATTCATGTCTTGCATTATTTGAATATGTGAATGACATTTTCCCTCACTGGTAAAATGGTTATATGTGTTACATAATTTGAATACGTGTAAACATCCCAGTTCACTCTTTCTTTTTCTTTCTAAGTCATGGGTTCACCAATATTTGCTACAGTTGCCCAATAGATGAGACACATATATGCTTATTGAAGCTTAGGCTGGGAGTTGCTATAAATTGCTTGGTCATAATTGAATTTACACAATCCATTTAATCTGGTTGAGCTTAGGAAATTGGAGGTAAATTACTAACTAGGCTCTTTTGGGGTATCCTGACCCAACTTGGTTTCCTTAGAATTTACAATTTTCAGGTTGAAGATGTAAGTTTACCATAGCTTGCAAATTTGCTTGTGATATAGGAAATTAGAAAGAGTGACAACAATATTCTAAGGATGTCTAAATTTCCCACAACATGTCCTCTTTCTACCAAATCTTCCATCAAATATTTAAGCTTGGTTAAATATTTTATGAGATGAGAAAATTGATCTCGAAGGCATCTATTTTAGACTGATCTTGCATGATTAATGTTAAGTTGGTTTAAAGGCCTTCTTCTAAGAAAAGGATGTTATTTTCATTCTAGAATCATCTAAAATTATGTTGCATTATTTATTTATTGGCATTTATAATATCTTAGAGCTTACCCTCAATTCTATCCATTAGTAGCCATCCCTTTTGGAGAAGCTTATTTTTCCTGAGGATATTTATGGCCACCAACCTTGCAATATTCCATGCTTTATTTGAGATGGTATTAGCAATAGTATTGAATCTATTCTTAGATAGATTATATATTTATTCTAATTATAACACCATCAGTTGTATTTCTTCATTAAATTTCTCTAAGTCTTCCTTGGTTGCTTGCAAAAAATGGCTAGCTTCATCCATGTAATCAATCATAGGCTAGATCTCTGAATATTTCTCTATAATTTTGGACCATATTTTCTTTCTGATCTACTTTACTTTGTCTTTAGAGAAATATGCAACTCTAAACTTCTCAACCTGAAGTTTTTGTTTTAAAGCTTGTATCTCTTTGACCTGAGCTGCATTCTTTTTCTTCAGTTCCTCAACTTTCTCTTTAAATTTGATAGCCTCTTAGTATTTGTTTTTCTAGTTCTTGGCTTCATTTCTTACAACTTTCTCTACCTTTTTTTATTTTTGGTTGTTTCCTCCAACTTTTCAATCTTCTCCTCAAATTTCTCATATTTATCCTTGCAAATATCACTCTAGATATATATGGTCTCAAGATGAGCCTTAGCTATAACCAATTCACCCTCCATGGACAATTGAGTAATATCCTTAGTACGTTCTTCTAGATGATAATATTCTGTAGTCATGTCTTCCTCTAGTTTGATAACAAAAGGAGTGAAGGATATTGTTGTTCTTCTTAGAAATAGGATCAACAATCATATTTTTTCTCAATCGAGCAACTTATTTAGAAGTTTGGGCTAGTTTCTTGCTCTAAAAAGTTTGGACCTTTTATGAGACATTCTTAATTTTTTGCAAAGAAGCTACTATAGGGTGATTTACAGGAGTATAAATAGTGATGACTAAAGTAAAAAATGGACCTAGAACAAATGGAAAGGGTGTGGTAATAATAATGGTGGAATCTATGATTATTGCAAGGGTTGTAACTGTAGACACTAAAATCATGTAAATCGGATAATACTGCAAAGGTGCCACTCTTATAAACACCATATGGCCCCATTGGGTAACCCTCAGGGGTTAATTAGGGGTCCTAACCACTTTTGGGAAGGTTTACCCTACTTTTGGGAGGTTTTGGGCCATGTAGCCATGGCTGTCCCACCCTAAGATGACCACAATTCATGGTCGTCCCACCCAGGGATGGCCACAAGAAACCATCCCTAGGTGGGATGGCCATGGTCCAGACCCCTCAAAAAGTCAAGGGTAGGACAAATGGTAATCAATTTCTACCATTTATCCTACCCAATCACTCATGATAGATTGGGAGACTATCATGGCCATTAGGGACTACAAATTTGAGGTCCAAATGGAGAGCCTCTTCCACCCTATACATGGCAAAGATGTTGACAAGTGGTGGCACTTGCCTTGCATGCCCCAACTTTCCCCTTTGCCCCATTTTCCCTCTTGGGCTATAAATTGGAGTGTTTCCACTCAGTTTCAGAGAGAGACCTTTGCAAGCATTTACCACAAAGTGCTGCCAAGATTTCCTCTCACCTTTTTCCCTTGTATTTACCCTTGGAAACCTCATCAATCGAAGGTTTTTTCAAGGCATTCCCAAATACGCAAATCCTATCCAAAACATATTCATTCCTATGATTTTAATCATCAAATTTGATGACAACACCCCTAGGAGGATTCTAGACCAGATCCAAGTGGAATTGGTGGAAAAACCACCCTATTTTGTGGTCGTCCCCACCTAGGATGGTTAACAGTCCCAATTGGAACTCTCAGGGATGGCCATGAATTGGCCCATAATTTTGATCCAATTTTAGTGTAGATCAATTTTATAGCATTATATTAGCATCATACTTAATTTTGGTGAAGTTTGGAGTGGTTTTGAATTGTTAATTAGGGTTTTTGTGATTACAGTCCTAATTGGCCCACCCAGGGATGGCCATAGGTTCTGATCATAATCTCACTTCAATTTTTACTTAGATCATTACAAAATCATATAATATACATCATGCTAATTTTTCATGTCATTTGGAGTAGTTTAGACCTATTGATTGCACTTTTTACATTCAATGTTGCATGCATTTCATGGATATTACATTAATATGCACATGCTATTAACCCATTTCAATTTCTTGTGTGTAGGTACAGGTATTCCAACACATGAGGAAGGATCTAAGGAGTTGAAGATAGATAGCTCAAAGCAGCAGTGCAAGCCCGCTCTTCAATCATGAGTGCGAGAAGAACATTGAAAGCGCGCCATAAGTTTATGAAAGGATTGGATCCTTCAACATTGTAATTTGAATTGTATCAAATTGAGAGCCCTCAAGGGGATGTATTGTAACCTCTTATTTGAAAAATTAATCAATACAAAGAGAACCCCCATTTTTCTTAACATATTTGTCATTTACTTGCTTACTTTATCATCTCTTTTGAATGCTTGATTAGAACATTAGATGCATTTCAATTTCATTTGCTAGGTGCACCATTTTTTCTGCTCTATAGTGGTGATCATGGTGGGACCCTTTTCCCTTTTCAATTTTGCTATTTTTAACCTTGTTTTTGCACTTTGGATATTGCAGGTTCTAGTCATTCTGAGCTGAAACGACCCTTGAATTCCTAATTGGAACTCTTAGGGATGACCACAACAACCATCCCACCATGGGACATCCCCCAAATTTGCAGCCATCCCATCCTAGGTACGACCACAAAATAAGGGGTTTTCTGCTCAAATTTCTAGAAATAACAACTTCATAGATAGATAAGGTAAGTACCTAAACATTCAATTTGCATTAAGGTTGTTCAGAAAAGGGTAAATTTAGTTGTTTATGTCTTCTCTTTGTTGATTGAAAGGTTAATTTTTGCTTTCCTAAAAATCTAAGTAGAAAATTGAAGAAAAATAGGAAAAAAAATAGTCTTCATCATGCATTTGAATGGTTTACCTATGTGTGACCTACCTAATGGTTAGGTCTTCATATAGGATAAGTAATTTTGTAGGTTATTTATTCATGCATATTTTTATGAAAGTAAAATATTCATTATGCATTTAGTGAACTAGCATTGAATGCTCTTTTGTTTTGCTTTCTTTAAGGATAAAAATAACCACACACACCACGTCACTTTTAAATGTTAGTGAGTTGGAATTCATCCCCAACCACTAATAGAGTCCAATGACGGTGGGTTTCATCTCCACCCATTGGCTCAAATCCTATGAACCCTATTTTTGGCCAAAGCTAGCTCCAAGAACTATCTTAGCCATGGAAAATAGCACGCACTCCTCTTAGGAGGGTGTATCATTGCCCATGGTCAATATGGGTGAGGACTAGTAGGACTTGTGCTCCCTAACCGGGTATGGGCTTCATATCCATACTTTGGTTGGTTCACATGATCGAAATTTCATTATTGGTTGTCGAGCTACGAGTATACAAGTGAAATCCTTTAAATAATTGAGAATTACATCAACAACATTCAAACACATGAAAAGATATTTCTTTACAAAAAAAAAAAATCAAAAACACACTAAATAGTTTAGGAACACATATCAATCTTTAAAAGAGATAAACATTTGTATTCTTGTGTGTTTCTATTTTTGTGTGTTTGAATATTTAAAATTTATAAAGGAGATAATCACATAGGGGTTTAGAAAAATTAGTCATGGTATATACCCATAGCCAAGCCCACTTATGGGTTGACACTATGAGGAGTAGGCAAGGAGATGTAGATCATCTCTGATTTAACCCCAAGGACTTGGTTATACCTCCTTGGCAGCCTCCTACTCACCCAAGTCCTAGATTATCAAATAGGGAACCTAGCCTCCAAGGGACCCCCATGTGGGACACCCCTACAGGTTGTGGTCCTAGTCAGGGAAATTATTTCCCAAGTATAGACACTTCACATGCCTTCTTTCAAGAATGACAATAGTGCATTGAGGCACCTACACATAGAGAAATACCATGCATCCACATGCCTGCTCGGTCTACCTCACACACCTACGTGCAGGATCAAGACTATGCACCATGGGTGGGGCTAAATGATCATAATACGCCCTCAGATCACCCTGATAGGTCTCCATAGTATAGATATCAAGATGAGTATGATTCTCATCACCCTAGATGGGTAAATTCAGCTCTTCCCTTCCTCATTTATGAAGGAAGACCCAAGGAAAATCTTGATTATCCTCGGTCGCATCATTCGATGCAAGCACAATGTGCTTCTATGCCAGCTGAGTGCAAAGAGCATCTATTTAGGAGTGAGCCTCAAGTAAACATGACCTCTCTCAATCGAGGGAAGCTCATAGTAGATCTATCAGATCATCCTAAATAGGATAGGTATTAAGGCAATGATGCTAGGGCTTATAGGCCCCACACAACTGAGCAGATAAATCAAGTTGTCAAGAGGTATGTTGATCACCAAGCCCAATTTAATTAGCTTTGGCTAGATAAAGAATACTTGGATATCTTATATCATCAACATCAACTAGAAAAACAAAGGATTGAATAGCAAATTCAAGAGACCTTGTGCAATGGGGTTCCTATCCCAAGTACGCACAAACAGGGGGTTCATCAAAGGTAACCCACTTTTAACCAAAATAGGCCTCCTAGGCCTAATAAAATGGTGCCTCCTTGACCTCCTAGGCCTAATCAGGACTTACCCCCTAGGCCAAACATAGATCACCTTTAGCAGGCATTAGTTCCTCCTTGTAGGCCCATTCAAGAAACACCTTACGGGGCCTATGATGATTTGGAACCAGAAGAGGAATACATAGAAGCACCTTATGGAGGTATGGTTGATGATAATCAACCATCGTGCCACATGCTTAACATTCCTTGCCCCCCATCATGGGGACAAAATAAAGAAGAGGATATTAAATCATTGGATGCATATAGAGCATTGCTCAAGCACCTGGAAACCATAGAGAGCAAGACATATAGGTTTGGGTAACAGAAGCCCACTTTGTGCTAGCTATGCAATCAACCACTACATCCATCTATTCCTTCCCCTCCATATCTGAAGTATTTCAAAATTCCCAAATTATATATATTTAAATGAGAGGAAGATGCACAAGAGCACATCACTAGGTTCATGAACCAGTGTTTCAATATTCAAGATGATGATGCATTACTCTTGAGAATATTTTTAATCACCCTCTCTGGCCTAGTAGTAGAGTGGTATAATCAACTTCCAAGGCATAGCATCCATACTTTTGAACAATTTGCAGACGCATTCTTGGAATATTTCACCTTCAATACTAAGAGAAAGGTAACCTTAACAGACCTCACAGGGTTAAAGCAATATGAATATGAGTCAATAACAGACTATGGTAATAGGTGGTGAATGCTTATTGCTAAGCTACCTTACCTAGTTCTAGTGTCTGAGTTAACTTGAATGTTTTCAAAGAGTTTTCTAAAACCAATATCATTATTGCTACAAATCCAATAGTATCAAACTCTTGAATATGCTCTAGCATAGGCTAGAACCATAGAAGAAATTAAAATTTAAGAGGGGGAAATCGCAAAGCCCTACAAGGAGTGGACTAAGAACCCAAAGGGTAATCTAGCACAATCAAATCTAGTCGTAGTCAATCAAGTTGCCATCAATGTCCTAAGGCCTGCACAACCAACATTTCCTCAGAAGGAAAATTATCAGGCCCAACCTCCTCCTACAAGTTATAACAACAACACTCAAGCGAACCAAGGGAAAATTTAGCAACATTGCCCTAGGCGAAAATTTATGCCCTTCATTGAGTCAATGGACTCCTTATTCGATCATCTATGGGCTTCCAAGGTGATTATTCTACCAGAAATCTAGCCTATAGACTCAAGTACTAGGAAAAAAAAATCCTATGGGACATTGAGAAGACCTATATTGTAGATATCATAGGCATATTGGGCATGACTTGGTCCTATGCTATGATTTCAAAAACCTAGTACAAGATATGATCAAGAGGAACGACATTCAAGTGGACAATCCTCTCGCCACAAAAAATCAACAAATGGGTATTTTTAAAGACCCACTACCCACTCATGAGGTACAAGAAGTCCCTACCAAAAAAGTAAATGAGGTCCATACATCACCCCCTAAACAAGGGTATGTCAGGATGGTTAGCATTGTGACAAGGAACATACACTATCCAAGTCAAGCTACACCACCTGCAACTTCAAGCGATATTCCTTCAACATCACAGCCACCACCACCTCTAGTACAAAGCCTTCCACCTCATCCAGTGGTTACAATCAAAAGTAAGCTTGCTCAAAGATTACGAACAACATCGGCTAGACTTTCCATATATGAGCTTATTCAAAAATCACCACCTCATAGAGAAGATCTTATGGATATTCTTAAGTCGATTGAGCTATAGCCCCAGGAGTCTAACTCCTTTATCAATTTTGTGGGGCACGTTCAACAGTGTAAGGAACCAGTGATCATGTTCCATGAGCACAAACTCAAATCGATAGCAAGTGATGCAGTGGATCCTCCTCTACACATCATTGCATGTGTGAATGGAACACCCTATAAGAGAGTTTTAATTGACACTGGTTCATCAAGTAACATTATCACCACTAATTCTCTCAAACATCTAGGACTTCCAACATCCCATGTTGTTGCATCCACCTACACCCTCTGAGTATTTAATGATACAATATGCTCAACAATTGGCACTATAGTCCTACCCATCACGGTAGGGCACAAGACTATACCAAATTTATGTCACATCTTGGAGGGCTCAATGGCCTACAACATATTACTAGGTAGACCTTAGATTAGGAACATGAAGTGTGTACCCTCTATAGCTCACCAATATTTGAAGTATACTTATGAAGGGTAAGTGCATGTCATCTCTATAGACCTTGAACCCTTACAATACTGCAACTTGGTGTAGAAAATCCCTGAGTCGAACTTACCATCGACTCACATGGACTTCCAACCGAATACGTCCACTCAGGATCCAATTACCTCACCATCACATTCCATTACTACATTACCATATTATTACACACCATCATCATCATTGGCAACTTCAGAAAAACATTCAACATCATCCAATCCTCCGCAGAGGAATATGTCGAAGAGGCCAATTGATGAGATTCCTCCCATAATTTCCACCATTTTTATAGAAGATATTCCTAGTCTAGCATATGAGGAACTGTATCGCTCCAAATTTTTCGCACCCCTACCTTCAGGCTATTGGATCCATGCCCGAAAGGAGGATGGGAAAAGGATGGTGCGGTACCTAAGACGAGAGGACTTTGCGAAGGTCCCGCCTCTCAAGGGAGGTGCATTTTGGTGATTTTTCGACGGATGGTGGGTTCACCGGGAAACATTTGACGGCGGTTTCCACGCCTAGGTTTTGGGAATGAGTTTTGATGAGTTCGTTTTATTTTTAAACATTCATCCTAGGTTTGGCCGAATGATTCTAACTTAAACTACATGAAAATGCAATTTAAATGCATACGACAAACAGAAAGGAAAACAAAAACGAGAGAATTTGCGGGAGGCCAATGAAGATTACGATCCGGAAGTCGATGGAGTTTACGAAGCTTGAAGCGATCTGGATCGTCCGCAATTCAACGAGAATCGCCTTCAATTTGATAAAATCGTCTCGAGCCGACAAGATCGTCCGAAATCCGACGAATTCGTCGGACGAATTCATCGAGAGACACGCAAAACAGACAAGCGAGATGCGAAATACGAGAAATTCTATTTTGCAAACGGGGGCAAACTATGTAAAACAAGTAATATGAGTGTTGAACAATATACAAGAACAGAAGTAAATGCAAATAACTGTGTTTAGATAGCGAGAATATGATCTTAATCTGTAAACTTAGACAAAATGGGTGAACTCCAAATGCAATATAATATAAAAACTGAATAAACAATCTAATTTACAACATAAAATGACGAGAGAAAAGAGAAAGAAGAACAAACTCCGAGCACCGATTGCCTCGATGTGTGTCTGCGATCGAAATCGTCTCGCATCGATGCGAGATCGTCCCGAATTTGACGAGATCGCCTCCGATCTTGACGAGGTTCGATCGGCTGCGATAGGTGCGGCTCCGGCTGAAAACCGGTGGTGTACCTACAATGAAATGACTATAGGACTAATGCAAAATATGAATTACGATGTTTTAGAGCATAAGGGTTCAATTTGCATAAAAATTCAGCGAGGGGTTGGGGAGGGAAAAGTCTTAGAGTTAAATAGGCATAGGATAGTTGTTGGGAGGTTGGAGATCATCCCAATTTGGGAGATCTCCAACGGGGGAAGGGTCCCAACGGCGCGGACACGCTTCTGCCGGATTGGAGACCCGTTGGAGCGGATTCCAACTATGCAAATTCGGTTTTGCGACGAAATCGTACGGACGTTCTAGTCCAGACGAAATCGTCAAATCTGGGGCGATATCGTCTGATCGGAGACGATATCGTCAAACGGTCAAAACAATTGCTAAAAATGGCACGAAAAAGGAGGAAACGGGTTTCTCGGCGGTTAACGGGCGGTTTGGGAGGTTAAATTTGAATTTAAATTTATTTACTAAGGTGAATGTAATTATTCCAATTTTATTGCGCCAATTTTAGGGTGCTACATTTTGCCCCCTCTTTAGCGAATTTTTCGAAGAAAATGCGTTAAAGATGAGTTCTTCTCGATCTACGAGAAAGCAAAAAATTATTCCCATTTTTAGGCGACGATTCTTGGTCGAATCATACGATGGCTTACTATGGTGCCCCCTCCGTGTTTTTACCCAAATCGAACGTTTGAGGTAAAAACGCAGAAAAGCAAAAATTATTTGTTGAATAAAATTAAGAAAAATAGGGTAAAACCCTAATTCATTTATTACTGTTCATTTTCCTGTTTTGAGAGCTCTGGAGCAAAAATGGTAGAGACAGCGCACAGATCTGCAGAGGTCCGCTGCGGTCTACGGGTAAGGGTTTAAACTGATCTAGAATTGATTTAATTTGATTTTACATGCTTTTTAGATGGATTTTTAGGTGAATTTTGAGCATCGCGGCCGTTTTTGGCCATCGACGTCGTCCGGACGAAATCGTCCCTAGTTCGACGAAATCGTCTCAAGTTCGTCAATTTCGCCCAAGGGCGAAATCGGCGAAAAAGGGACGATTTCGTCAAATTAGAGACGATTTCGACACGTGAAATCGGAGACGATTTTGCTCAAATTTCGGACGATATCGGCCAATAGTGGGCGATATCATCAATTGCAAAATTTTGATCTTTAAGTTGCATTATTGATTGCTAAAATTGTTATTAATGATTGTTTGTTGTTTTGATGTTTATGCTTGCAGAGAGGATTACTAAAGAGCGAGGGAGTGGAAATATGGAGGATTAAGAGATGACTTGGCCGCTCGACACGAGCGAGCGAGATCGGTGGCACGGGCCGGCTTACTACATGTGGCGAGAGATGCCACAAGTATCTATGAGACATGGGGCTGCGACGGCCCTAGCGAGAGAGGTGGTACCGGGCTCTTCATGTTTCCGGTTACCGACAGGGGAGATGACTCCCACACTAGAGGATGTATGGAGGATTCTTAGAATCCCCATACAAGGGAGGATGATCACACCTGCGGCCAATCAGGGCCACGCGATGGGACGACTCTGCGGTGACCCGAGCTTCGCCCTGGAGAAGGGCGGAGTGAACATCGAGGCACTTCGCCAGATGCCTGGGGCATCTACACTGACACGAGTTTTGGCTGGGGTGGTTGGTGGACTTCTGTTGTGCCACCAGAGCGGCTGTAGGGTACCATGGATGCTGGCAGATGTGATCTGCGACATGCGCGATCATGGCTACAGATTTGCTTGGGGCAGCTTTGTTCTATGCCGATTGTATAGGATCCTGCATGGGGTCGTATACAAGGGCGGCCGATGTCTGGTTATGACATCGCTCCTATAGGTTTGGTGTTGGGAGCACATTGCGGTGCGGAGGCCGGTAGGGCTTCCACTGATAGGGGTTGACGGGGAGAGGCCCCGAGTCTTCTCTTGGTGGCTCCGAGAGGGGCACAGCGACGGATCGACCTGCCGGTGTCCCGGAGACTCTTGGATGACTTGGTCCCAGACCAGATCACCTGGAGGCCATGGAGGCGGCATCCGGGGTGGGCGAGAGGATGCACGGGAGCTGGCTCGCATCGGGGCGAGTCTGTCGGCTACGGATGGAGAGGGGAGAGGTGGAGCTCCACCGCTATGACCGAGTTTTGCGACGGTTCGGTCTACGACGGGGGATCCCATCTCTCGGGGATTACGAGTTTTCTCGGACTATGCAGGGATAACACCACGGTTAGCGGGGCTCCGGACATGCGGCGCTTACGGAGCCGGGACGCGGACGATGCCCCCATCCAGCCAGTGGATGGGGACGACGCAGGAGTAGCCGATGGCTACGATGCATGGTACACAGGCATCCGCCCTCCTCGGATGACGAGGGCACAGGGACCGATCCACGCAGTTGTGCGTCGGATAGGGAGGCGGTGCCAGGCGGCGGTAGAGGCAGCCCGGGGTCACGGCAGAGGAGAGCGGGAGGAGGCCACGAGGCACAGGAGAGGCCGCGGCAGAGGGAGAGGGAGAGGAGGGAGGCGAGACCCCCATCTCCACGAGAGGCCACCATCGCTTGATAAGGGCAAGGGTGTGGACATTGGAGAGAGTAGCGAGATGGCTACTCTCCGAGCAGAGAGAGATCGTCTGCGAGCTCAGGTGCAGACGTTACGGGATGCGGCTTGCACGGCACCGGGCTGAGGTGTCGCGGCTACGAGACGAGAATGCTCGTCTCGGGGCACGAGGCGGAGGGGTAAGCACTCGGGAGCTGCTGCGGTCGGTTTCTCGGACCGCATTCTATCGGGCGCTATACTACCGGGCGGTGCCGAGAGGGCCGGAGAGAGTACAGTTGCCACCTGCCATAGCGGATCCCTATCGGGACGGGGGTCGACGAGGAGCTCATCCCGGTCGATGACGAGGACTCGCAGTACCACACATACTGCGATGGGACCACCTCGTCCTCCGCGAGGGCGGGGGAGGAGATGAGGCCGAGAGCTCTAGAGGCTCTCGAGGCTAGAGGGCGGGATACTTGCCACCGAGATTGTATTATACTTGTATTGATAGAGGATTGAGTATGCCGAGGTGCAGATTGTGGCATACCAATCTAGTTTTGATGATGTATATATTCTGTTGATATATATAGATGAGATATTTTTTGATCATATGACTTGTCTTATGTGATGCTTATGATGCTTTTTATGTTTGATTGATTGATTGAGTTGATTGATGTAATGATTTTATTGATGATTCATGTAATTATGTCGTTTTGGAAAATATTATAACTTGGATGTCATGCTATAAATATTTTAAATGAAATAATCTGATGTAACAAATTGATTGGTTGTAATGAAATGTGATAAAATAAAAAGAGATTTCTAACAATAATTTCAAAGGACATTGTCGCTATTATAGACCATTTCATGGAGTCGCTGCTCACTCGGTCGTCAAGCTAGTCCCGGGATAGAAATATTGTTAAAAGAAAAGAGTGCTTAAGAGACTGTCTTAAGACTTTGTTGTGATGATGCAAATGATGATGATGATGGTTTGCTTTCAGATTTCCATAAAAATATTATGCATGAAATATTGTAAAATAATTTTTGCTAGGCATAAATTCCTAAGTGTGATAAAATTGTTGAATAATTCCTTAAGAATTATACCATCATTGCAAAATGCAAAGGTTGACATAATGATATGAAATAATAAAAATGTGTTTGCTTTTGAAAAGCATAATTTGTGTAATAGAATGAAGTCATATGGTTTTTATGAATTTTGATAAATTGGAGAAAATATTGTTACAATGGTTTTCGCTAGGTATAGAATATGTAGGTATAGACTTATACCATCATCGCGAAGATCAAAGAAAATAGTTTTATTGCATGGTTGATTTTTAATGAATAGAAAAGATGAAAATGAGGACTTGCGCTAAGCATAAAACTCCAATTTTGGTTTTGGAATTATACCATCGTCGCGAAAGTCGATAAGATATATATGATATGTTTTAATTGAAATTTTTGATTTCTTCTATTATATAGTTGTCTTTGTGGTAAATAATTGTACTTGATTATTCCAAACAAGTTGCAAAAATAATATTTCAAAGTATTTTGAAAAAAATTAGATTTATAAGGAATCCCATGTGCATAAGTGAATTCATTGCCAATCTTGATTTATCATAATGATAGACAAAATCTCTCAAATACAAATGTGTGTGCAATTGTATGGTTCAGTTACCAGTTTTGAGCAAGATACTATGATACAAGTGATTTGAATAAACCAACTAAGTGTTCATTAACCATGATGTAGATGCATATAACCATACTAGGCTACTATGTAGATCGGATTATCAAGAGCTAGCTAATCCATAAGCAGACATAGGTCTGTACAAAAGGAAGGTCGCTAATGTGACAGACATATCGCCACGCTAGGAGTTACCCAAGGCCAAGCGGGTTGGGCACAAACCACCTGTTATGGGTCTTACCTCACAGTTTTCGAATAATTGAGAATTCCAGGGATTCAAGCTCATCAACCCTTCTTTTTTTTTTCAAAGGGTAGGGAAAGGGATTTTATTGCTTTTCTTGCTTTCTTTTGAACTTTGCTTATTTTTCTTTTGCTTGATTTTTGAGATAGTGCTTGAAATATTGTTGGAATGATATAGAATAACATTTTTCTTTTCTCTTTTCTTTTTCTTGAACTTTTCTTTTCTTTTTCTTTTTCTAGGGATACTTGCTCGGATTAGGTTGTAGAGCAAGGGATTTTTATTCTAGGTAGGGGTGAGCTTGTCCTTTTGCCAATTCTCAAAGATTCTAGACCATGTGCATGATAGGATAGCAGGGGAAACTTTTCACTCAAGAAATCGGTTCTACTATGTAGCAAAACATGGAAATTACAAATATAATCATTTTATTGTGAAAAGATGTGCTTGGTTTAAGTAAATACCAAGATCAATTCTCTATGCTCAAACTTTATTTAATTGATTTTTGTGAACTTTGATATAAGAGAGATTAGTAATCATGCCAGATAAAATCAAGATATTTATTATGTGAGTGTGCAAGTGAGGGATGCCAAATAAATGCTAGTTTTATCCAAAATAAGTTGAAACATATAACTGCAATAATTGTAAGAAAATAATGATTTTGAGAAAGTTTTGAGAATGTTGACTCTCTCTTTATTCTGTATATTGTTTTGGTTTCGAAAGAGTCAAGCATATAGCTGTTTTTGGATTTTTATGTTGATTTTTGTTTTAAAGCAAAAGAAACTTTACAAAATAAATGCGATAAATATTTTTGAAGATTTTTGAAGATTTTATGAATGTTTTTGAGGGTTTTGAATGATTTTGAACAAATATATACATGGATGAAATAATCAAATTTATGCATAATAACGTTTGAGATGTAAAATATTCATGGGTTCTTTAAGTTCTTTACCATCTAAGGTAGATAATTTATATGCTCCTGATTCAAATTTTGCGGTAATGATGTATGGTCCAAGCCAGTTGGGCTCAAATTTACCTTTCAGTTCTTTGGTTGCATTTGTATTTTTTTGATTTTCTTTTAGAACAAGATCGCCAATCTCAAAGGATCGATGACGAACTTTCTTATTATATGCTCTTTTAAGCTTGTTTTGGTATGCACGGAGATGCTCTAAAGCATTGATGCATTTTTCGTCTAGGAGTTCCAGCTGACTGAGTCTGCCAGCGCGATATTCATCTCCTACTTCGGTGTCTTGAAGTAGCGAGAGCCAAAGAAGGAACTTCTAATTCAAATGGAAAAAGTGCTTCGGCACCATATACCAAAACAAATGGTGAAGTGCCTGTGGGGGTTCGAACACTAGTTCGATAAGCCCACAAGGCTGGATATAATTGAATATGCCAGTCACGGCCAGTTTTATTGACTAGTCTTTTGAGAATTTTGATTAGAGTTTTGTTAGAAGCTTCTGCTTGACCATTACCCTGAGGATAATAGGGAGTAGACCGGCGATGTTGAATCTTATATTTTTGACATAATTTTTTAACATCTTTATTTTTGAATGGAGTTCCATTGTCGGAGATGAGATTTGCGGGAATTCCGAACCTGCAGATGATTTGATTAAAAATAAATTTAGAGACTTGTGAACCAGTGCAGGAAGCTAAAGGCATAGCTTCGACCCACTTCGTGAAATACTCAGTGGCGGTTATGATGAACTTATGTCCATCAGAAGACACAGGGTTAATTTTACCAATAATATCCAAGCCCCATTTAGAAAAGGGCCAAGGAGAAGAAATAGCCTGCGGCTCTTGTGCGGGCGCATGGACAAGGTCAGCATGTTTTTGACACTTGTCGCAATGGCACACATATTCATGTGCATCCATTTCCATGGTAGGCCAAAAATATCCTATCCGAAGGATATTTTTTAGCAATGACGCTACCACTAAAGTGTCCTCCACAAGATCCATCGTGGGCTTCACTTAAGGCTGATTTAGACTCTTCTAAATTTAGACATCTTAATAGGATACCTTCAAAAGATCTCCTATATAAAGTATTGCCAATGATTACAAATCGACTTGCTCGTCGACGTAATAACCGACGCTGGTTGCGATTAGAATTAGCAGGGAAAGTCCCATTTTGGAGGAAATCAAATATGTCTGTATACCAGAGTTCAGGAGTGGTTTCCTTGATTAGAAACACATCCAAAGGCTCTAAGCATGACTTATGTGAAGCGGGTTCCTGGAGTCGACGAATGATGATAGTGGCATATTCGTCGTCTAACTCCAAGGGCAAGAGAGATGCAGCGGCGGCCATGGCGTCGGCTGCACGGTTGCTAGTTCGAGGAATGGCTTCCAAGGTAACTTGATCAAACAAGGCCATTAGTTGTAAAACATAGGCCTTATATGGGCGAAGTTTATCATCTCTGGTTTGATAAACTTCATTAATTTGGTTTATAACCAATTGGGAATCCCCAAAAACTAAGAGGTTTTTAATTTTAAGCGCTAAAGCAGCTCGTAATCCAAGGATTAGAGCTTCATACTCAGCAATATTGTTGGTGCAAGCAAAGGTTAGTTTGAAGGACGAGAGGAATAAGATGTTTTTGCGGAGATATTAAAATAATACCCGCACTTTGACCCCACTCATGCATCGGGCTCCATCAAAGTATAAGGACCATTGTTCAACAAGGTCCGCCTCTAATTGAAGGCATTCATCGGGAAACTCGATAATGAGGGGATGAGTAGACTCTAAGGGTGCGGCGGCTAATTGATCTGCTATGATTTGACCCTTAACGGGACTTTTGTCCTATGAAGGTGAGATCAAACTCGCTTAGAGCAAGAACCCACTTGGCTGTGCGACCCGATAAATAAGGTCGACTCATGAGATATCTTAAAGGATCATATTTGGCAATGACATACGTTTTTTGGCTAAGCATGTAATGTCGTAATTTTTGCGTAGCAAACACGATTGCTAGACATAACTTTTCTAACGTTTGTATAGCGAGTTTCATAACTGACGAAAGTTCGGCTAATATAATAATTAGCGCGTTCTCGTTTTTCATCATCAAGCTGAGCTAACATAGCTCCTAAGGCGAGAATACGAAGCGAGAAATATATAAAAGAAATGGGCGATCAGATTTAGGCGGTGAAAGCACCGGAGGGTTAAGGAGATATTGCTTGAGAAGTTCAAAAGCTTCTCTACATTCCGTATCCCAATTAAAGGGGACGTCCTTCTTAAGGAGTTTAAGAAAGGGACCGAGTTTTGTCCGCCTGACTTATCAATGAAGCGACGGATAGCTTGAAGTTTACCTTGTAAACTTCGTAATTCAAATATATTAGTGGGTGCGGGCATATCAGTGATAGCCGCAATTTTGAGAGGGTCAATTTCGATACCACGTAAAGAAACTAAAACCCCTAATAACTTGCCGGATTTAACTCCGAATATACATTTTTTTGGATTTAATCGAATGAGATATTCTCGTAATCGATTAAAAACTTTTCTTAAATCGTCTAAATGATGATCTTCAATAAGAGAGCGAGCTATAATATCATCTACATAATCATGTAGGATATCATGCATCATATCATGAAAGATGTAGGTCATGGCCCGTTGATAAGTTGCCCCGGCATTCTTTAGGCCAAAGGGCATCACTTTCCAGCAAAAGGTACCCCAGGGGGTAATGAAGGCTGTTTTAGCCTTGGTCTTCGGGAGCTATCTGATCTGATTATAGCCGGAGAATCCGTCCATTAAGGACATCATCCCACTTTCGGCAGTAAAATCAATAATTTGGTCCATATTTGGAAGAGGAAAGTCGTCTTTAGGGCATGCGGCGTTAATATCTCTAAAATCTGTGCAAACCCTAACTTTGGTGGCTTCTTTCTTGGTGGTTTGGAACTACATTGGAGATCCATTCGGCATAATCAATAGCTTGTATGAAGATAACATTCGGGAGTTTTTCTAACTCCCCTTTGACTAAGCGAGCCACTTTGGGATGCATTTTTCTAAGTTTTTGTTTAACAGGTTTAGCATCCGGATGGACCACTAGGTGGTGCATGACTACGAAGGGTCTAGACCTGGCATATCTTCATATGTCCAAGCGAAGACATCTTCATACCCTTTAAGAAATGCAATGTATTGTTCTTGTTTTTCTTGACTTAGTTACTGCTCCAATGTTGATTATGTGAGGGTTGTCCTCAGTTCCAATATTAATTTTAAGGACATTTTCTACCTCCATGTGTAGATCTCTTTCAAAATTAGGTGGGGCGGGTGAAACGCCCAACTCTTGTAACTCTTGTAAAGTTAATTTAGATAATTCGTTATGAGGGTCGGTGGCCTCAAGTTGAGCTATGGTTGGTATAGAACCATCAAAATAAAACCCGTTATACAACATCTCTTCAACGGAGACATCATGGAAGATATCTCCTTCCAACTCTTCATCGGGGTCAACAATCATTTCAGGGTATGCTATGGATAGCATGTTGCATGAAAATGATGGATTTTTAAGAGGTAAATCAACATGTCTATCCAAATAGTCTTGATAGCATATGAGATGATCATCATCCTCAAAAGGAAAGGGTTGACCCTTACTAGGTAATAGGCCCACACCACATCGGGCAGGCCATGGTTCTACCTCGAAAGGTTCTTTCATGCCATTTTGGAAAGGTCCTAAGCCTTTCCCTTTATATCCCATTTTAAGCATCATGGGTTTAGCTTTAATATAATCGTTGGTAAAATAGCACCGAGCATATCCATCATGATGGGTTTTGATATTCTGAGGGATTCTTCCCCAGTCATATCCTTTGTAAATGAAGGCGCAACTCCCGACTTGGTAAGTACTTCCCATAGGTTGTGGGAGGCCCAAAGTACGAGGAGATGGCGGCAATTGATTTAAAAGGTCTGAATCTTGCATGAAATCATTCATTTTTTCTGATATTAAGGTTGTAGATAAATGCGGTAAAAGATCATCGAGAAAGGGCATAAGATGTAGAAGGCTTATTACCTATGTTTTGAGATGTGGAAGGTATGATAGATGTGTCCGAAGGTTTTGAATTTATGGGATTAGAACTTGAAGAATTGGTTGTAGTTTTAAGAGCTTTTTGATGTTCTACGGTGATTTGTTTAGCGAGGTGGTTGATCTATATGGGAAGATGAAGTTAATGGAGGAGGAATAGATGAAATGATGGGTTTATATTTCATGAGTTTTAGATGAAGAAGAACTAGGATATGTGGATGACGAGAGCAGGGCAAAATTGCACTCCAGCTGGTTATGCCAATGCACACATATCAAAAGGTCTAGGGTCACCATGAATAGTGACCAACTGATTTTTAAACTCAAACTTAACACATTGGTGTAAAGTTGATGGGACTGCTCGCATGGCGTTAATCCAAGGGCGACCCAAAAGTATATTGTACGATGCTGGGCAATGTACAATGAACACAGTTGTCTCAAGGGTTCTAGGACCAACTTGCAATGGGAGGGTAATGACTCCACACGTTTCTTGTGTTTCGTCATTAAAGGCTTTGATAATCATATCAGTCTTCTTCATTTCATCACTTCTAAAACCAAATCGTTGGTAGAAGTCAAAGGTGCGAGATGTTTAGAGATGAGCCATTATCAATCGGGACTCGTTTGATGACTACATCCCCAATTAAAGCTGTAATATACAAGGGATTATCCTTGTGAAAACTGTGTTGTGGGATATCTTTATCCCGAAAGTCAATACAATCAATCTCTCGCGTGATGATAGTATTGGCCATAGCTTCGGGTTGGATGTTTTGAGGTACCATCATCTGGCTCAAAGTAAGCATCAATTCATCCCTATGGGTGGGGGAGGATCTTAATAAATCTAAAAGGGAGATTATGGCGGTGGTATTAGACAATTGCTCATTAATGTTGTAAGGAGGTTTAGTTTGAACAATAGGAGCATGACTTCCTTTATTAGGATTTTTCAGAACAAATGGAGCTGATCCATCGTTATGGTTTGGTTCTTGTTGGGGATTTTGAGCTTGTTGTCGAGTGACGACTCCGATGGTACCTACAATGTTATAGTGATGACGTTGAAAGGGTCTCGGTTGAGAGTTTATGGCTTGTTCATAAGGAAGGACTTCATTAGAAGAAGGTCGAGTAGTGACTCTTCTGGGAAATGGTTCTTCTGGAACATTAGCATCTGTGATAGGTTGAATAGGATCTGATTCGTTTTCAGAACTATTCGATTGAATGGTGTCTACTTCACTCTCACTATCTGACTCTATATTGCTAGAATCAGAAGTTTGAAAATTATGTAAGAGCCTGGTTGTAACCAGGGATAAGGTTGTGTCGAATGTGTGAGAGTCCTGAACAGGTAATTGCCCGCTAATGGTTCCTACATATCGGGTAGGAGGGGGAACATTGTGATGTTCAATTTGATTGGCTACCTCTTTACCATGTCTTGGTAAAGGGTGTTGAAATATGTCTAAAGTTTGATTGGCATTCCGATTTTGATTTTGGGGAGCAGTCTTTTGGGTATTATTAGGAGGGTTTTGTTTAGGTTGGAAGGCTTGCACTTCCATTTCATTATTGTCAATCAAATCTTGTATTTTATGTTTCAATCTCTTACAAGCGTTGGTAGAATGTCCGGGACCTCTATGAAAATCACGGTGCAAATCGGCTCTATATCCGGGTATGCTTGGGTCAGGTTCCCGGATAGCTGGCGGTTGGATTAAACCTCTTTCAAGAAGTTGAGGTAAAATAGTTGATAAAGGTTGGTTTAATCTATTGAACTCTCGAGGAGGCTTATCGGGGAGGTTTCAAGATGAATTTTTTTGTTGTTTTTGTTGCATTGATATTAGAAACATTTATGCTGTCAGTGACTCCATCACCGACAACTTGTTTGTTTTTATATTGATTTCTAGATGTTTTCTCATCATCCTTCTTTCTAAGTTGGCCTCTCCTAATGAGGGCATCTTCTACCCTTCGAGCTAAGTCTATAGCTTGATCGAAGGTAGTCAAAGTAGTTGTTGATAGCTCATAAGAAAGTTGTTCTTGTAAATTGTTAATGAAAATGTCTAACATTTCCCTATAGGGTAGCACAAAGTGCAGTTTTCCTGTCAATTGTCTCCATCTTGCTAAGAAATCAGCAAAACATTCGTCTTTATCTTGTTTTAAATTGTATAGGTCTTTAATAGTTACATGCCTCTCGATGTAGGCACTAAATTGATGAACAAATGACTCAGTTTGTTTCTTCAAAGTTTCTTAAGGAATGAGTGGGCAATTGATAATACCACTCTAACGCCATTCCACCTAAACTTTTGGGGAACATTTTTAGTAATAGCAAGTCGTTATGCGATATGTCATGACATGCTATCCTAAACATGCGAAGATGTTCTATGGGATCTTCGGTTCCTTTATAGATAGGCGGGACGGGCATGGGAAAATGTTTAGGGTATGGTTGAGCTACCACTATGGGATCCAATGGTTGGCTACAAATCTCTCGATAATTATACGAGGGACGGTAGGGATCTATCTGGTCCATACGTGAAGCCAATTGTTTCACCATAGCTTCCAAACTACTAGTTTGCCCCCCATATTGATTTGGTGGGGCATTGCCATAAGTGTTATGGGCGTAGGATGGAGGAACATGCAGATTAGATGCCATGTTACTATTGTGTAAAACATTGGTAGGAAAGATATTATGGAGGAGTTTTGAAGTTGGATTGTGTTGTATTGTAGATTGTTGAAAGTTTGTATTTGGCTTTGTTTTAGATTTTTGTCTATTTAAAGCATTTTGCTCAACTGTTTGGAGGAAGGAAGTAGTGAAGGGAATTTTATTTTGTGCGGGAGTGATTTTAGGTTGAGTAACAGGTTGCTTAGGAGGTTGGGTGACCTGTTGTTTGGTCATGGCTTGGGCTATAGTGACCATATTCGCATTAGATGGTCCACCCTTATCACTTTCTTGATCAATGAAAGACAAAGGATTAGTTTGCATATCAATCGCCCGTTCTAAGACTGCTTGAGCATCACTAATTTCCCCTTTATCAATACGGACTGCCACATTAAGGATGTCGATATGTTGATTAAGAAATTTTTGAAAATGTTCTGCGTTGTCAAAAGTGATGCCTCCATTTGGAGCTATTCTAGGGGACGAAGATTCTTTAACACTTCCTTCTTGTTCCTTATCTTCACCTAAGTCTTCATCCGATTGACCTAGAGTTTCACCTTCCGGATTTGTATCTCCAAGAAGGACATTTGGGTTTTCGAGTTGTATTTTGTAGCCAATCTTCTCCTTCTCCTAAAATTTCTTTACCATTCCTAAGTTTAGTCATGGTGCTAAGTTTTGATTTCAGCAAATATATATATATATATATATATATATATATATATATATTATATATATATATATATATATATATGCAACAAATTAAAAGGTATATATTTATATATACCTAATGCAATATTGTAAATGAAATGTTTAAGTTTTTTACTATGTTTTTTGATTTTTTTTTTTTTATTTTGATTTTTAGTTTTTCTTTGAAACAATATAATAAAGACAGCAAATGAAACAAGAAATGCACACAATAATAATAAGGCTAAAAGTAGATGAACTAATCTTCTATGAATAATCTATGAATATCATTAATAGGTTCAAGTTGTTCAGGGGTCATGAAATGTTCTTCTTCAAATTGAAAGTTTTCTTTTAAGAATTTGATGAAAAGGGCTATGGTGATATTGTCTATCTCGGATCTTTGGTTGATAAAAGTAAAGCTCATGGCAATACTCTCGATATAGCACAGCTCGCGGAACTCTACTCCATCTTTCCCTATCTGTGAGAACAACTTCTTGGTCCTCTACAAGGCCTAGGAATCGGTGTACAATGTCTGCATTCTCGAGGTATTCCTCGAAGCTGAACAACTCTGAAGATACTAAAGCTCTCCTATAGGCTAACCACCTATGGCAAGCTCTCTGAAGTTCATGATAGAACACTAATTGATGAGGATCCAGGATTCTATCCAAGACTAGCCTCTTAATCTGTTTAAGTTGTGTGGACCTAGATGAAATGATACTAAGTCTTCTGATAAGCTCGTCCCACAAGGATTGATTTCTACTTGCTTCAGGGACACTAAGGACAGAATTAACTTCTATGGCCGCTAATTGGTTTACTACGTTTATAGTAACTGCTAACCTCTTTTTAGGAGCTACCATCTAAACATGATTTTGAACCTTAAATGTTTTAAAATGCATCTAAATTTTTTTTTTTTTTTGTCTTGTTTGTTTTTGTTCAAAAGGTTATGATGCATTCACGTCGGGTTCACCAAAATGTATCGCTCCAAATTTTTTGCACCCCTACCTTCAGGCTATTGGATCCGCGCCGGAAGGAGGATGGGAAAAGGATGGTGCGGTACCTCGGACGAGAGGACTTTGCGAAGGTCCCGCCTCTCAAGGGAGGTGCATTTTGGTGATTTTTCGACGGATGGTGGGTTCACCGGGGAAACATTTGATGGCAGTTTCCATGCCTAGGTTTTGGGAATGAGTTTTGATGAGTTCGTTTTATTTTTAAACATTCATCCTAGGTTTGGCCGAATGATTCTAACTTAAACTACATGAAAATGCAATTTAAATGCATACAGCAAACAGAAAGGAAAACAGAAACGAGAGAATTTGCAGGAGGCCAATGAAGATTACCTGATCCGGAAGTCTGATGGAGTTTACGAAGCTTGAAGCAGTCTGGATCATCCGCAATTCAACAGAATCGCCTTCAATTTGATAAAATCGTCTGAACTGACAAGATCATCTAAAATCTGATGAATTCGTCAGACGAATTCATCAGAGACCTGCAAAATAGCAAACAGATGCGAAATACGAGAAATTCTATTTTGCAAACAGGGCAAACTATGTAAAATAGTAATATGAGTGTTGAACAATATACAAGAACAGAAGTAAATGCAAATAACTGTGTTTAGATAGCAGAATATGATCTTAATCTGTAAACTTAGACAAAATGGGTGAACTCCAAATGCAATATAATATAAAAACTGAATAAACAATCTAATTTACAACATAAAATGACAGAGAAAAGAGACAGAAGAACAAACTCCAGGCACTGATTGCCTCGATGTGTCGTTGCGATCGAAATCGTCTCGCATCGATGCGAGATCGTCCCGAATTTGACGAGATCGCCTCCGATCTTGACGAGGTTCGTCGAGCTGCGATAGGTGCGGCTCCGGCTGAAAACCGGTGGTGTACCTACAATGAAATGACTATAGGACTAATGCAAAATATGAATTACGATGTTTTAGAGCATAAGGGTTCAATTTGCATAAAAATTCAGCGAGGGGTTGGGGAGGGAAAAGTCTTAGAGTTAAATAGGCATAGGATAGTTGTTGGGAGGTTGGAGATCATCCCAATTTGGGAGATCTCCAACGGAGGAGGGTCCCAACGGTGCAGACACGCTTCTACCCAGATTGGAGACCCGTTGGAACGGATTCCAACTATGCAAATTCAGTTTTGCGACGAAATCGTCCGGACGTTCTAGTCCGAGACGAAATCGTCAAATGCGAGGCGATATCGTACGATCGGAGACGATATCGTCAAGCG
This sequence comes from Wollemia nobilis, assembly GCA_028583015.1. Classification (NCBI taxonomy): domain Eukaryota; kingdom Viridiplantae; phylum Streptophyta; class Pinopsida; order Araucariales; family Araucariaceae; genus Wollemia; species Wollemia nobilis. The sequence goes on along the minus strand of JAQPPZ010002189.1, from coordinate 219,329 downwards.
GTCAAAACAAGCTGCTAAAAATGGCACGAAAAAGGAGGAAACGGGTTTCTCGGCGGTTAACGGGCGGTTTGGGAGGTTAAATTTGAATTTAAATTTATTTACTAAGGTGAATGTAATTATTCCAATTTCTTTGCGCCAATTTTAGGGTGCTACGGGAACCATCTCATGAGGTACACATTGAGTCATCTCAAGCCTCACTTCTGTCTCCTCCACCTTCACCATCCTAGGTCACAATCCATTTGGCTAGTACAGGTTTAGGAGAATACCTAGTGAGGAACATCACAATTGTTCCAGCCATTGAGATAGTGCAAGATATGGGATGACCTCATCTTCCCATAGGTACCATTGTACCTTTAGGTATACCTCCCAATAAAATAAATTTTATATACGAGGGTATTGAATATGGAACAAAGCCATCTCCTCAGCAAGAAGAAGATGAGGAACATTTCTCTGAGGACATAAATTACATGTCAAATCCTAACTACACCTTGTGATATCTACATCACTACCATTGGCATGGCTATGGTCTAGGGTTATATGAACAAGGTACTCGTGTTCCTTTCTAGCCATAATATCAATTACCATATGATAAATCTGGTTTGGGACACAACAAGCCGGTACCTTTAGATGTCCTCACAGAGAGTTTAGAATGCCTAGGTCTGAACTACAGGGATGAGCTTGCACGCGATCCCTATGCTAATCCAAATCATGTCCACTCATTGGGGGATTACTTTCTCGTAAATATGATAGATCAAGGGTTATCTCATGATTTCACCCAATCTCAAGAAGTGGGTGAAGGTTCACATACCCTTCCATATAATAGTGAGGAAGAGGATCAAGGTCCTCCTCATGAATGGACAATAGATGATGAATTAGACTATGGTATAGCACCCATCAACTACCCTAGTTCAGATGAGGAATATGAGCAGGTCATCCCATTGGATGATGAAGAAGAGTTTTATCTGCGTATATTCCTAGTGCAACATCCCATATGGTGATAGCTTTTACCACTCGAAGAGCAATCTCGTCACCTACCCCATCGACCATCGTCGATCATTCCACCACCACTATAGCCACCCCCGTGAGTCATGAGACAACCTATTATCTCTAGATCCAATGGTCCATCCATTGGAAATCATCCATCCATCAACATGATTTCCATAGATCTTACTGCACCATTGCATGATCTGAATAACCCATCAAAGCCATTGCACCTCGACCTTGAGGTAATTGAATTTGATCAGGGAGATTCTCCCCCATATCCATCTGAGTATTGGCCTTGTGATGAAATGTTACAACCATTTCATTTTTATCCAAGATCTACTCACAATGTCTTTCACGCTAAGGTTGAGCATGAGTTTCCAATTGATGATGTAAACCCAACTGATGACATTCATTTGATCCCTACTCCACACCAGTTGGAAGAGGGATCTCATATGTCAATTGAGCCAACAATTGATAGGGATATCGACACAGATCCTGATAATCCCCAATTCATCAAGCTAGGGGAAGGCTTATCCCCTACTGAGCAAGATGATTACATAAATATTTTAAAAGAGAAGAAGAAAGCTTTTGCATGGTCTTATAAAGATATGCCAGGACTAGATCCCAATTTAGTCACACATAATCTTACAATTGATCCAAATGCCAAACCAGTTAAGAAAAATTTGTGCAAGATGCATCCAATAGTCACCTTAATGGTAAAATATGAATTGCAAAAATTGTTGGATGCCAAATTTATTATATCATTTGATTATCCACCATGGGTTTCCAACATGGTACCTATCAAGAAACCCGATGGGAGGATTCACATTTGCACTAATTTTTGAGATCTCAATAAAGCGAGTCCTAAGGATGAGTTTCCTTTTCCAAATATTGATGCATTGGTAGATGCCACAATAGGACACGAAATGTTATCCCTCATGGATGGTTTCTCTAGATATAATAAAATTTACATTAATCTAGAAGACCAACTCAAAATGGCATTCACAATGCCTTGGGGGACATTTTGTTACAAGGTCATGCCTTTTGGCCTCAAAAATATTGGCACCACCTACCAACGAGCTATGACCTATATCTTCCATGACTACATGCATAAAATTTTGGAAGATTACATAGATGACTTATTGGCCAAATATCTACTACACCATGAGCATATTGATGTATTGCACAAGGTTTTAGATCACCTCATTGAACATAATGTTAGGCTAAATCCCAAGAAGTGTGTCTTCGATGTCACATCTAGAAAACTCTTGGGATTCATAGTCTCTAAATAAGGCATATAAGTAGACCCAAATAAAGTCAAGGTAATCCTAGAAATGCCTCCCCCCACTACTATCAAGCAACTACGTAGTCTGCAAGGAAAGGTCGCATCCATCAAGTGCTTCATAGCACAATTATCGGATAAGTGTCAACCTATGAATAAATTGTTACACAAGAGGGTCACATTTAAGTGGGATGATGAGTGTCAAGCTACCTTTGATGAGATTAAACAATATATGGCTTCACCACCAGTATTGGCTCCTCCCCAACCAGGAGTGTCATTCTATCTTTACATCTCAGCTATTGAGCTTGCATTGGGCACCATGTTGGCCCAAAATAATGAATTGCATAAAGAACAGGCTACATATTATATTAGTCGCACCCTGGTCAGCTATGAAATAAATTATGCATACGTTGAGAAGCTATGCTTAGTAGTGGTTTTTACCACTAAAAAGCTATGCCATTACATGCTCAATCATACCACGTATGTAGTATCAAAAGAGAATCCATTGCGATACATGATGAGTCAAACTTACCATAATAGTCACACGATGAAATGGATTATGTTGTTGATGGAATTTGACCTAGAATTCATAGGATAAAAATCAATTAAAGGTTAGGTCATAGCCGATCAACTTGCAGAGGCTCCCCTCCAGGATGACCAACCTCTTAGCATAGAGCTTCCCGATGATGGAGTTTTTCAAGTGTTAGAATCACCTGATCTTGAAGAGCCTGAAGCATAGGCTGACATAACTCTATTTTTTGATGGCTCTAAGTGCGAGCAAGGGGGTGGTGTGGGAATTATATTTTTCACACCACAAGGGGCTCCAATACCCCTATCATTTAAAATTGATTTCTCATGCACCAACAATAATGTCGAGTATGAAGCCCTTCTCATAGGCCTTCAAATGATAATCACCATGAAAATAACCAAGCTCAACATTTTTGATGATTCCTTGCTCATAGTGAATCAGGTCAAGGGAATATTCCAATGTAGATGCCCAATCTTGCAAGCCTACAAAGCCCTAGTGGATAAAATTCTGGAAAAATTTGAATGGTATGATATTGAGGCACTCCCTCATTCATCTAACCATTTTGTGGATACAATGGCCTCCTTAGGGTCTTTAATCCTACAAAACCCATATGATGATATCACAACCATTCAAGTTAAAATGCTATCACACTCCATGACTAAGTGTGAGGAGCTTAACTCCATGCCAAAAGTCCACATGATTCAAATTGAACCTTCTCATGAACGATTCTCTCAAATTCACAATTGCTTAAGTAATGCCACTTGGGGGACTTTGTTCCCTCAAACTCCTTTTGATACTAGCACAATGCTATATCTTACAAGTTCTCTCCCAATCAACATTTGTGAGAGATGAACTTCAAAAGGATCAAGCAATTAATGCAATTGAGGCTTCTACAAAACAAGATTGGTCCATCCAAATAAAATATTACCTAAAACTTGGAAGTATTCCTTCTGGATTGTCGCATGCCACAAAGCATGCATTCAAGAAAAAAGTGGCAAAGTATGTCTTACTTGGAGATATAATGTATCATCAAAGCTATGAGGGTATCCTCCTTCATTTCTTAGAGCATCAAGAGTCAGTTTGGGCAATCACCCAAGCACACGATGGTACATGTGGTGGCCATTTCAGTGGCATGGCCATCGTAAAGTGCATTCTTCACATGGGCTATTATTGGCCAAATTTAGAGCAATATTGTTGCACTTATGTCAAGAAGTGCATAAAGTGTCAACACCATGCTAATATGACACACGTACCTTCTCAGGACTTACAACCGATTCAATTGGTTTGGCCATTTTTGCAATGGGGGTTTGATTTAATCAGAAAAATCTCACCCGCTTCCTTAGGCCATCACACATTCATCATTATGGCTACTGAGTATTTTACAAAATGGGTGGAAGCAATTCCCCTTACCACTACGATTGGACCTCGCATCGTAGAGTTCATGCTACATAATATCATTTGTCATTTTGGTATTCCATCCAAGATAATTTTAGATAATGGGCCACCTTTTAAGAATAAGGATGTGCATGCTCTAATAGCTAAATATAACATACAACACAATTTTTCTATGCCCTATTATCCACAAGCTAATGGGTAAGCTGAGGCATCAAATAAAATAGTAATTGCAATATTAAAGAAAATCATTAAGGATAATCATAAATATTGGCATAATCAATTACCTCTTGCCCTTTGGGCCTATCACACTAGTATTCAGACTCCCACTAGGGCAACTCCATTTTCACTAGTGTATGGTGCTGAGGTTGTCATACCTTTAGAGTTGGAAATCCCATCACTACGCATATCCATGCAAGAGTTCATCGATGATGATACCACATGGTAAGCTCATCTAGACCAATTAACTTTGCTTGATGAGCGATGCATTAATGCTCTTGAGAATCTACGTGTTTATCAAGAGTACCTTAAGAGAACTTATAACATGAAAGTCCACCCTAGAGACTTTCAGGTTGGTGATCTAGTTCTAAAAGAGAACCAACAAAATTCTAATTTGCCACCCCATCTACAGGATAAATTTATGGCAAACTAGTTAGGTCCATACATTATTACTAGTCATATTGGACCTGGAACTTATTTCTTAGCTTCCATTGAAGGATGTGAGGAGCCTGAACCCTTGAATATCCTTCACCTATAACCTTTCCATGCTTAGAGCACCATGCCCTACCTAAAATGCTCCAAAGGTGTCTACAAACCCTTTGGTCACCCTAAAATGCTCCAAAGGTATCTACGAACCCTTTGGTCACCCTAAAATGCTCCAAAGGTGTCTACAACCTTTGGTCACCCTAAAACACTCCAAAGGTGTCTACGAACCCTTTGGTCACCCTAAAATGCTCCAAAGGTGCTATGAACCCTTTGGTCACCCTAAAATGCTCCAAAGGTATCTATAATCCCTTTGGTCACCCTAAAATGCTCCAAAGGTGTCTATGAACCCTTTGGTCACCCTAAAATGCTCCAAAGGTGTCTATGACCCCTTTGGTCACCCTAAAATGCTCCAAAGGTGTCTACAAACCCTTTGGTCACCCTAAAATACTCCAAAGGTGTCTACAAACCCTTTGGTCACCCTAAAATTCTCCAAAGGTATCTATAAACCCTTTGGTCACCCTAAAATGCTCCAAAGGTGTCTATGACCCCTTTGGTCACCCTAAAATGCTCCAAAGGTGTCTATAAACCCTTTGGTCACCCTAAAACACTCCAAAGGTATCTATAAACCCTTTGGTCACCCTAAAATGCTCCAAAGGTGTCTACGAACCCTTTGGTCACCCTAAAATGCTCCAAAGGTGTCTATAAACCCTTTGGTCACCCTAAAATACTCCAAAGGTGTCTATGAACCCTTTGGTCACCCTAAAATGCTCCAAAGATGTCTACAAACCCTTTGGTCACCCTAAAATGCTCCAAATGTGTCTACAAACCCTTTGGTCACCCTAAAATACTCCAAAGGTGTCTACAACCTTTGGTCACCCTAAAATACTCCAAAGGTATCTACGAACCCTTTGGTCACCCCAAAATGCTCCAAAGGTATCTATAAGCCCTTTGGTCACCCTAAAATGCTCCAAAGTCTACAAACCCTTTGGTCACCCTAAAATCTCAAAGGGTAAACCTTTGTCACCTAAATATTTAAACTGTCACCCTAAAATACTCCAAAGGTATCTATAAACCCTTTGGTCACCTAAAACTCCTAAAATCTTCACCCTAAAATGCTCCAAAGGTATCTATGATCCCTTTGGTCACCCTAAAATGCTCCAAAGGTGTCTATGATCCCTTTGGTCACCTAAATAATGCTCAAAGGTCTATACAACCTTTGGTCACCCTAAAATGCTCCAAAGGTGTCTATAAACCCTTTGGTCACCCTAAAATGCTCCAAAGGTATCTATAAACCCTTTGGTCACCCTAAAACACTCCAAAGGCATCTATAAGCCCTTTGGTCACCCTAAAATGCTCCAAAGGCATCTATAAACCCTTTGGTCACCCTAAAAACTCCAAAGTTATATATGAACCCTTTGGTCACCCAAAATCCCCAAAGGTATCTATAAACTCTTTGGTCACCCAAAAATCCCCAATGGCATCCATTAAGCCCATTGGTCAAATGTATATCCATATATGTATCAAAATCCAAAAACATCATTAAAATATCAAAAATATAAAAATATTGCATTGCATTACATTTCATATAATTGCATTATACTATCACTTGCATTAGGCATACTCCTCATGGCATTTTGTATTCTAGAGTTGATCATACATGTCTAGCACCAGGTATGTACACTAGGCATCTATCAAAATCAATGTTGTCAAAGGTCATTTTTACCACTTGTTTGCATTATATTTATCATTTCCATCCACATTCCATATTGTGTGTCTATTTCCCTTCACTTAGCCATTGTTCATAAGGCATATTTAGGGTTTTCGATCACTCAGCCATCTCTAGTTTTATTTTCAGATTTTGTAGAAAGCTATCCTAATTTTTAGAAGGTAGAATCCTGCTTAGATTGTACCTTGTATATGTCAAAATCCCAACACATTTTCACATTAATAAATCCAAGTATTGCACAAGGAAATATGAAACCTACAAAGTGGTCCATGTTACCTTAAGTGAAAAGTTTACCTCGCTCATCCCCCTATGCGAATGGTTCAAAAATACTGAGAATTGACAAAAGGACAAGCTCCTCCTTACCCAAAATAATCAAAATCCCTTGCTTCATGCCAAATTGGGGCAAGTATCCAAAGAGAAAAATAAATAGTGGTTGTTACCACTAAAAATATTCAAAATAAAAAGTGGTTTTCACCATTAGAAAAAGTAAAAAGTAAAATAAATAGTGGTTCTCACCACTACCAAAATCCCTTGCTCACCAAATAAAAATGAGCAAATCCCTAGAGCAATTCAAAGATAAAAGAAAAGAAGGGAGTATTGAACTTGAATCCCTAGAATTATCAACATTTGACAACCATAAGGTGATCCTCATTATAGGTTGGGTGGCATCAAGCCTGCCTAGCAATGGTGGTATCCTTACACATGATGATATGTCTATCACATTAGAAACCTACTTTTGTACAGACCAATGTTTGCATGCGGATGAGCTAGCTTTTGGTAGCCTGTATTGCCTAGTGGTCTAATCCAACTACGTACAAAACTCAGGATAATGATACTCATAGGGTGATATTTAGTATATATGGGCTGCATCAATCCTGTTTGGCATTGGGGTAACTTTATGCACTATCATAGCAATGAACTCACATGCACACACATGGATATTGAATATCTTGGTCATCCTAGCAAATTTATACCTTGCCAAAAAGTCTTGCATGGTTAATATACAACTTTTGACTAGATCACTAGAGTGTTTGAGTCTCATGAAAATCTTAAGGACATCATATAACATCATATTATTCATTCCATCACATATCATTTTATCACATGTTTGTCAATTTACATTTTCACAATCCATTACATAGTCTCATGATAAAATTAAAATGAATAGATGAATTTTGTATAGTCTATGGTGCTAGCATCTAGTGTGTCAAATAGTATTCATAATCCATCATACATATTAATAAATAATCCATTTCATTATGCATATACTCATCTACATATCATCAAATCACATCATATTACATTACATGCATCCATGATAAGCATCAATAAATTCTACATAATAAATGTTGGATAAATATAATAAAGCAATAGAGCAACACATGTTCCAGCCATCCCACCCTAGGATGACCATAAAAAAATCCCATAAAAATAGCTAAAAAGATAAAAAAAGGGCCTAAAAGCCACCAAAAATAGGTCAAAATTGATGAATTTCACAAAGGATCAAGATTGCATTCAAATTATTCATGGATGAATGGAAAATTCTCTTACCTTAATCTCTAATAAGGCCACTATGGCTGGACCGCTCCACGAGAATGAGGTATTCAGTTCTTTTCTACCATGAAATATCAACAAAACCATCAAAATCCTCGCAAAATTGATAAATCTTACAATGGATAAAACTAAGGGTAATCCCAATTCAGTCATATGGGTCAAGTGACTCATCAATTTTATCATTGGTCATGCCCTCATCGACTCTTCACTTGAGGGGGTAGTCATAATAATGAATTCATAATCAAAATCAACACTTAAACACTCAAAAGTGCAACTTGCATACATTCAAAAGAATCATTGCCAAAGATAAATTTTCAAGCCTACATTGGGGAAAATAAGTCAGCATAAATTCAACAAAACAAAGTCTTGGTCTCCTTGAAGCCTTGGGAATGTATCCCAAAAAGCTTATAAGTAAAACAAGGAACCAAGACCAAGTATACCCTAGAGCCCCTAAAGTTGTCATTACAGTGTGGCTGAAAGGTATACCAAAATTAATCCTTCAATTATGTCAAAAGCAAGGATTCCAAGAATGTATGCTCTTTCCACAATGGAGGCATCTAAATTTGGTTAGGTTACTGAATAACCTTAATCATTTAATGATTTAGTCATCTATTTTTGCTCAGCACTCTATTGCACACAATGCATCTCAAAAAGGGGCATCTGTAGACACTAAAATCATGTAAATCGGATAAGACTACCAAGGTGCCACTCTTATCGACACCATATGGCCCCATTGGGCAACCCTCAAGGGTTAATTAGGGGTCCTAACCACTTTTGGGAAGGTTTACCCCACTTTTGGGAGGTTTTGGGCCATGTAGCCATGGTCGTCCCACCCCAGGATGACCACAGTTCATGGTCATCCCACCTAGGGATGACCACAAGCAACCATCCCTAGGTGGGATGACCATGGTCCATACCCAAAAATTCAAATGTGAGAAAAATGGCAATCAATTTCTGCCATTTATCCCACCCAATCACTCATGATAGATTGGGAGACTGTCATGGCCATTAGGGACTACAAATTGGAGGCCCAAATGGGAAGCCTCTTCCACCCTATGCATGGCAAAGGCATTGACAAGTGGCGACACCTGCCTTGCATGCCCAAACTTGCCCCTTTGCCCCCTTTGCCCTCTTGGGCTATAAATTGGAGTGTTTCCACTCAATTTCAGAGAGAGACCTTTGCAAGCATTGACCATAAAGTGCTATCGAGATTTCCTCTCACCTTTTGCCCTCGTATTTGCCCTTGGAAACCTCATCAATCGAAGGCATTTTCAAGGCATTCCCAAATACACACATCCTCTCCAAAACCTATCCATTCCTATGAGTTAATTTACAAAATTTGATGACAACACTCCTAGGAGGATTCTAGACCAGATCCAAGTGGAATTGGTGGTAAAAACCACCCTATTTTGTGGTCATCCCCCTAGGATGATTAACAATCCCAATTGGAAATCTTAGGGATGGCCATGAATTGGCCCACAATTTTGATCCAATTTTAGTGTAGATCAATTTTATAGCATTATATTAGCATCATACTTAATTTTGGTGAAGTTTGGAGTGGTTTTGAATTGTTAATTAGGGTTTTTGTGATTACAATCCTAATTGGCCCACCTAGGGATGACCATAGGTTCTGCTCATAATATCACTTCAATTTCTGCTTAGATCATTACAAAATCATATAATATACATCATGCTAAGTTTTCATGTCATTTGGAGTAGTTTAGACCTATCGATTGCACTTTTTACATTCAATATTGCATGCATTTCATGGATTTTATCATAATATGCATATGCTATTAACATATTTCAATTCCTTGTGTGTAGGTACAGATATTCTAGTGCATGAGGAAGGAGCTAAGGAGTTGAAGAAAGATAGCTCAAAGCAGTGGCAGCGCAAGCCCACTCTTCAATCATGAGTGCGAGAGGAACATTGAAAGCACGCCATAAGTTCATGGAGGGATTGGATCCTTCAACTTTGTAATTTGAATTGTTAGGGGGTTCTTGAAAATTAATAAATACAAAGAGAACCCCCCTTTTCTTAACTTATTTGTCATTTACTTGCTTACTTTATCATCTCTTTTGAATGCTTGAATAGAACATTAGATGCATTTCAATTTCATTTTATAGGTGCACCATTTTTTTTGCTCTACAGTAACATGTGTTGAAATGGCAACAAATATTACAATTATGGAAGATGGTGGAGAATATGGAAGTGTTTGTTCCCCTACTAATGTAAGTGGTGATGATTTTGGAGGTGAAGGGGTGTGAGTGGGTGATGATGATATCAAAATTTTTGATGAATGAGGTGGAGATGGAATGGAGTGAGATGTTGGGACAACTGGTGAAGATGGTGGGGAACTATGAGGTGGAGATGATACCTTTTGTTCATGATAATGAAAGAGAAAATTCTTTGGAGAAGGAGAAGGAGAAGGAGAAGAATTGATAGGAATCATACCTTTACCTACCAAAGTAGATTATTGAAATATGTCCTCCACACTTTGTTGTTATGCTTGTTGATCTGGTTGATTTGTAGTTATAACTTGAGTCTGTTCAACTATTTGTGTTTGATCTAGTTTCTTCTTATTTTTGATTTCTTTCTTAGCCTCCCCTACTAAATATTTTGCCTTCCTTTTGAATACAATAGGAACTGTAAGCTTACCCTTCTAAGTATCATCTTGATGTTGTGTAGTTTGCAATGCAACCTTTGAAACTAGGGATGGCTTTGAAGGGACTACAATAGTAAATTTTATAGGAGTAAATACAAAGTTATCCTCTACTTTATCTCTCACTAGATCCTATGAAGAAAATTTCCCTCCCAAGGCAAGATGTTTCAGCCTTCGTTCTGCCTAATTATTCTCTATATTTCTTGTTTCATTTTTACCCAGACCCCCACTAGAATACTGCATTTTTTTTATCATTACATCACCCATAGAGTATTACTTCAATTGTTCCTATGAAGGTTCAAAAGTGAACTGAGCTTCTTTGGTAACTTGTGGTGCAGCTATTGTGGTATCCTTGATATCTTTCTATGAAGGTGGGGAGGGAGAAGTTGGAGGTGTTTGGTCATTATTCTATCCTTTTCCCCTTGACCCCTTTTCTTTGGACTTACCTTTCTCTATTTTATTTGTATTTTCTCTTTTGTAGCTCAATGCTAAGCTTATACCATTCTTGGCCTTCCATGTCTGAATATGTTTGTCATAAAACTTAGAGAAATTAGTATCTACTTTATGGATAAACTCAGATTTTATGTTGTCTATCTCTACTCTCAGCCTCCACCATTATACTCTTGCCCTCATCCCAACCATGATTTTCCTCCATTTATTTGATTTTGGGTTCCTTCAACTAGTGGGTCTTCTTATTTTTAGGTTCATAATCGACTAATTGTTCATTAAAGTCTCTCCAAGGGGAAAGTTGTTCCATATTTTTAACATTCCACTCTAATGAGGAGATTTATTTATTATTTTTATGCTTTTCAATCTGAGGCCTCAAAGTCCTTTAAAATTTAAGGGCCCTCTCTCCATTGAGGGTATTTATCTTTTCCAAAAATTTATTATCCGGATCATATCTCCATCTTTGTAGAAGATACATAAGATCAAGTCTCTCTAGATACTAAGTGATCTGCTCATGTTGACCCTTCCTCATTACTATTATATCTTTCACATTGTGGGGGTAAACCATTATCCCTTTTCTTCCTTTCCTAGTGCCAAAGGTGACATTGATGTAGTCAAATTGTCTACAATATTCTGATACCATTATTTTATTAGTGATAACATGTGGAAGTAAGAATGGTTTCTTAGTGAAGCCATAGAGTCTAATGACTGTACCCTTAGTCAAGATATACCAATTTCCTTCCTCAATTTTATTTGCAACAATTCTTTAGCTAGAGGAGAAATTTTGGGATACTGGCCATACATAATTTTTAGGACAGACCCCAAAAATTCCATATTAAATCTATAGTAAGACTCAGTATTTCTTGGAAGATTCTTCCATGCATAGATGGTATAGGATTCCAATTATCATTTTTATTTGTTACTAGGATCCAAGGCATATCTTGCCTTACAACACTAAGAAACATCCAAACCAAATTAGAGCAATGCCTAAAAGAGAGGGCTTTAGAATATTTCTTCATAATCACCAGTTGCTCATGCATTCTCTTAGAGAGGAAGGTCAACTAGTCAAAGTAAATTGGTATATTATTGTCATATCCCGTGGGTATTCTATACATATTTTTGTTAGAAATGCAATAAACTACAACTATCTACTAATCTCTTATATACTGGTCACAATACAAACTAGTTAGGTATGCTAACATAGAGAAGAGTTCTAGGTAGGCAAAATTCTTGGTGGCAATTGGGATTTTGGGTAAACTATCCCTAGACTTTATAGTTTTGAACTGGCTATAAACCTATTTTCTAAAATATTCACCATTCTGAGGATGACCCTTCAATGAATAATACCTAGCTTGGTCCTGTGGGTCAAAGTGCTTGAGATTTACAAGTGGGTCTCTACCCATAGCAAAAATGTCATAGTAAGCTTGAGTAATTATATTGAATAGGGTTTTTCCCTTAGCTACCCTAGGATCATAGAAATTTACAATGGTAGAAATCAATTAGATGGACAGGATCATAGATATAAAATGACAAGAGAGAGAAGACAACACAAGTATCTTGTAGTGAAATTGGTAGTCCTTCAAAGAAATTATAATCAATTTCCCTCCTGAGCTTAGTTCTCCTTTTCCACATCATTTTCGTATCAAATACTGCCTATACTTCATCGATGTAGTGCAATACTTCATTGCCTTCCTATTGAGTAGCTTGCTTTGTAGCTTTTGGTACCATTTCTAAGAAAAATTTTGACACTCCTTTTCTGGTGCTCTACAAAAGTATTTCAAATAGTTGTTACCACCCTTGAGGATACTTGTTTGTGAAATGAAAAACATTCGAATTCTAGATTTAAATATTTTGCATGCATACCTCCAACATTAATGCAGTAGATGAGCCACCACTTAAACACATGCTTCAAAACTCAAATTGGTAGAAAAATGGTGCAACTTATGAGTGATGCATCATTTGTTGATTGGTCATGGCGTAGAACATATCATGGCTCACAATCAACCTTTGTTTTATTATTTTTGAGTACAACACAAAACATGTAACAAAATAGCACACAACTTTAGATTTGACTCTTTTGACTTTCAATTGGGAACATGTTATGAGCCACTGCCCCTATTTTTTATTTTTTCTCTATTTAGAAAAGCTAAAAGAAAAATAATATAATACAAATATGTACATATATTACATGAAAATATTTCTTTACTCAAATTACAGATTTAGATGATATCCATTAACCAGTATTGGCTATAAATTTTCTTCTTGATATTGGAGTTGGAAAGCATTATTTTTCTTGACCTCAACTATTTTGAATGGACCATCCCAAAAAGAGTCAAAATTTTGGTGATTGACTGGTTTGGACCTTTCTACATTTCATATTAGTATTGAATCACCAACCTTAAATTTTTTGAATCTAGACTTCTTATCAAACCATTATTTAGTGTCTATGGAGTGCTTTTGAAAAATTTCATATGCTTTGGTCCTTTGTTCTTCTAACTACAGTAGATGCATCAATTTGGCCTCTACTAGATTTTGATCTGATTCATAATATTGGATAGCTAATATTGGAGTTGGTATCTCAATATGAGTTGGTAGAATAACTTCTTTCCCATACACTAATACATAAGGGATTGTTTTTATTGATTTCTTGATAGCAATCCTATCTGCCCATAAGGCTTGTTTTAGTAGGATATGCCAACTTATCTTATTATCCTTTAGTGCTCTTTTCAAAATTTTGAGTAGATTCTTGTTAGTGGATTTCGCTAATCCCTTCCCTTGAGGGTAATAGTTAGAAGAATTCTTTAAGCATATACCATATTGACTTGCAAATTCTATGTACCTTACACCTATGAAATATGGACCATTATTACTTACCAGGGATTTAAGAAAACCAAACCTAATGATAAGGATTTCAAAAAATTTGATCATTACATATTTGATTTGATCTTTGGATTGGGATTGCCTCTACTCATCTAGTAAATTAGTCCATAGAAGTCAAAATGTACTTGTGGCCTACTAAAGAGTTGGGATTTATGATTCCAATGAAATCTAGTCCCCACTGCTGGAAAGGCTCTTCTACTTGGATAGGCTTAAGGGAGAAGAAAGTATTTCTTTTCCTCCCTACACATCTCTAGCACTTATCACATGTTCTAATTACTTTGAAAGTGTCAGCAAATATAGTAGACTAGTAATAAACTGCTCTTATAATTTTCATAGTAGTAACTCTTCTTGAAGAATGCCCCCTAACAATCCTTCATGAAATTCTTCAATGACCTATTTTTTTTTGTCTTTTAAATATTTTAGAAGAAATCCATTAAGGTTTATTTTATATATTCCTTTAGGTAAAAGGATATATTTAAAATATTGAAGTCTATACCTCATTCTTTGTGAATAATTAAGATATTTAGGGTATACTTTTATTTGGAAATAACTTGTTAACTGATCAATCTAATCTGAACCTTCTATAGAACCATCCCCACCCTATTTATATCCTGATGGCTAACAAGCGGATATTTGGGTTGAACTTGCTTTTACTGTTATCCCCTGACATAATGCTTTACCTCTAACTATATTCGTAGAATGGATTTATATATCATATTCTTGAATCTTAGTAATCCAGTCGGCTCTCTTGTCACCTTGCTCTCCTTGTAATATGAAACTTATAAAATATGGATGTACCACATAAAAAATAGTTTTAATTTGAGCTAAGTATTGTCTAAACTTCTTAAATGATTTCATGACTATAAATACTTATCTCTTAATAAAATTATATTTAGGCTAGTAATCATGAAGAGTTTGACTCCAAAAAAATATGGGATGTTCTTCATCATCATTCTCTTATGTCAGTACTGTTTCATAACTCTCTTCAGCTCTATTGGCATATAAAATGAAATCCTTGCTGAAATCAAGGTTTACCAGTATTGTGGTAGTAGCAATGGCTTGCTTGATTACCTTAAAATCTTACTTCCTTGTTTCAGTCCATTTGAACTCCATATTATTTTTGAGCAATTCTAAAACAAGTTTAACAATTTGAGCAATTTTTGAAATGAACTTCCTCACAAATATGATTTGTACAAAAAATGATTACAAGACCTTATTATTCATAGGGAGAGGAAGAGCCAATATTGAATTTAATCTATTGGGATCAATTAACATTCCTTCTTTAGAGACTAAATGCCATAACAATTTGCCCTCCTAGACTGCAAAAAATAACTTCTTTGGATTTAGGGAGATGCCAAATTTTGTGTTCTGAAACACTTGATCCAAGTGTTCCAAGTGAGCTTGTTTTTTTATGGGAAAATACAATAATATCATCAAGGTAGAGAATGAATTTATTGATCAGCTCCCCAAAAGCATAGTCCATGGATCTCTAAAAAGTAGCCCCTGTATTAGATAAACCAAAAGGTATTATTTGATAAGCAAAGGTACCCCACTTAGTAGTAAAGGTTGTCTTGAACTGATCCTCATCCTTCATCCAAATCTGGTTGTTTCTTGAGAAATCATCTAATAGAGAAAACATCTCAAATATTACAAAAATTTACAAGATTTGGTCAATCTGGGGAAGAGGATAGTGGTCTTTTAGTGATTCTCTATTCAGGTTCCTGAAATCAATAGATAAATGGATGTCTCTATTCTTCTTCCTAATAGGTACCAAGTTAGAAACCCATGTAGAATGTTTGATAGGGTAGATAATATTTAATTTAAGTAGTTTAAGCAATTCCTATCTCATTATGGATTCAATCTTGGGATTCATAGGTCTCTACTTTTTCCTAAAACGCTTTGAATCAACTTCTAGCTTAATAGTGTTTTGAATAATCCTTTTATCATATACCTTAAGATCTTCATATGATCAGGCTATAATATCATGATATTTAAGGCATACATTTCCTCTTATCTTGGAGAATAGCATATGCCAATCTTGAGTTTTTTGTCATTTTCTATTTCAATCTCTTTATAGATTTCATCATTAATTTTTATGTCTCTTGATTTCCTCCCATATTCATTATCAAAGAGACTTTCTAGCATGATTAAAACCTTAGGTATATGATTATTTTTGAGTTGTATGACATCATATTAATCGATTTCTTGAGGAAAATCTTCTTGCAAATTAGACAAAAAATCTTCTCTCACTAGAAAGGTAATGATCTGATCATAATTCTCAAAAATCTGCCAAAAAATATGTTTGTATGGTACTATAGGCTTAAATACTAATTTAACTCTTTTGTATTTTGTTGATCCAATATTTGAAGAAGGGCTAAAATTGGAACCTTTAATATATAAAGCATCAACCAACATATTCTATTTTCTAGAAATATAGTGGATGTTTAAAACATCAAAAGATTTTATCAAATCCCATACTCGATTCCTATATGATTTCAAGTAATGGTGCTTGCCGCTGCACTTTTATATGAATTGATTAACTACTAGATCTGAGTCACCATATATATCTAATATTTTAATTCCCATACTCTCTACTTGCATTAATTCTAAATATAGAGCTTCATATTCTGCAACATTGTTAGTACAAGACTATGTCAATCTACAAGCTAAACATTTTATATCTTTTGAAGGGGATTTCAAAATTACACCAACACCAGCCCTATTTTTGAATCTTGCCCATCAAAATGCATTGTCCATATTTTTAACTTTCTTAGTGACTTTTTTTTTTTGGTAATTAAGGGACATAATCATTACAACCGGGTTTTACAGGTTGACCCAAAACCTATTACAACAATAGCATAACGCTAAAAAGGGACAATAACTCAAAATGGACATTCCGTTTAGCCCTCTGCTGAGGACACAAAGCCAACAAAGAGCAATACCCTTACAAAAATTTACCCACACCTTGGAACAAAGGCGGTCGACAACTCCTCCTTCTAACACTTTCTCTTTTCTTTTGGTTGCGAAACTGCGACATGTCGCGATATCGCGACACTTCTCCTTCCTTCTCTTTTGGTCACGAAAATATGACATGTCGCGATATCGCGACACTTTTTCCCTCCTGCTGGTCGCGAGCATGTTTGACCGCGATAATACGACATGTCGCGATATCGTGACACTTTTCCTATCTTGCTCTTTCTCTTCTCTTTTAGTCGCAAAAAAACAACATGTCGCAATATCGTGACACTTTTTCCACTTGCTCTTTCTCTTCTTTTTTGGTCATGATAATGAGACATGTCGCGATATAGCGACACATTTTCCATGTTGCGATATCACGACAATTTTTCTAACATGTCTTGAAATCGTGACACTTTTTCCTTCCTTCTCTTTCACTTCTTTTTTGGTCACGACACATCTGCAAGTTGGGATATTGTGCCCCTTTACCTTCTTGCCCTTAGTATTCTCTTTTGACCATGATAATACTACATGTTGTGATATCCCGACACTTTTCCTATCTTGTTCTTTCTCTTCTCTTTTAGTCACGAAAAAACAACACGTCGCGATATCACAACACTTTTTCCACTTGCTCTTTCTCTTCTTTTTTGGTCGCGATAAAGAGACATGTCACGATATCACAACACATTTTCCATGTCATGATATCACGACACAATTTCTAACATGTCGTGAAATCGCGACACTTTTTCCTTCCTTCTCTTTCACTTATTTTTTGGTCACAACACAGCTGCATGTCATGATATCCCGCCTCTTTCCCTTCTTGCCCTTAGTCTTCTCTTTTGACTGCGATAAGACGACATGTCACGATATCGCGACACTTTTCCTATCTTGCTCTTTCTTTTCTCTTTTAGTCACAAAAAAACAACATGTCATGATATCACGACACTTTTTCCACTTGCTCTTTCTCTTCTTTTTTGGTCGCGATAAAGAGACATGTCATGCTATTGCGACACATTTTCCATGTCATGATATCATGACACTTTTTCTAACCTGTCGCAAAATCGTGAAACTTTTCGTTCCCATACTTCCTCTTCTCTTTTGGTCACGAAAATACATGTCGCGATATCGTGACACTTTTTCCCTCCTGTTGATCGCAAAAATACGACATGTCGTGATATCACGCCACTTTCCCTTCTTGCACTTAGTCTTCTCTTTTGATCGTGATAATACGACATGTCACGATATCGCGACACTTTTCCTATCTTGCTCTTTCTCTTCTCTTTTAGTCGCGAAAAAACAACACGTCGTGATATTGCGACACTTTTTCCACTTGCTCTTTCTCTTCTTTTTTGGTCACGATAAAGAGACATGTCGCGATATCGTGACACATTTTCCATGTCACGATATTGTGACACATTTTCTAACATGTCGTGAAATCGTGACACTTTTTCCTTCCTTCTCTTTCACTTCTTTTTTGGTCGCGACACAGCTACATGTCGCGAAATCACACCACTTGCCCTTAGTCTTCTCTTTAGACCACGATAAGACAACATGTCATGATATCGCAACACTTTTCCAACATGTCGTGATATCACGAAACTTTTTCCACTTGCTCTTTCTCTTCTTTTTTGGTCGCGATACAGAAACATGTCGTGAAATCGCTACACATTTTCTTACTGACTAATTAGATATGGTAGGGGTCTTTTTATCCACTTTAGAAGAAATGATGTAAGTGCCCATACCTATACCAAAAAGGCTATAGTCTTATCTATATGGCAACTCATCTTCCACTATAACTTTTCATAGCTATCTACAAATTCAATTTCATCCAGAATTGAGAGGTTACACATATCTTCTTCTATTTTTCCAATATGGTAAGACGCATGTTTTTCAAGAATTATCCTAATTCTCTTTTTTTTTTATGGAATCATCATGCTAGAGTAATCCAAACACATATAATCTCCTATCTTGGTAGTGCACTTTCTAGAATTATATAGACTAAAGTAAGGTTCTAGGTCTACCACTACAATTTCTTGTACAATAGTAACCTCTGGAGCTTTGTGTAATCTCATCAGTACATCCTTAAACACTGCAATGGTCTTAACTGGTGTACCATCCAACTATAAAAATCTTGGATATAAATGAGTATATTCCATTCTCATTTCATCACAGACTGCTTTGGGAATGACTGTGGTTGAAGCCCCTGAATCTATCATACAATTGTGTACTCTCCAACCCTTTTTTCTCAAAGATATACAAAATGGAGGGGGTATGTTTTTCAAGACTATAGGGGTCATATTTTCTTGACCATAATGTATGCTAAAAATTATGGTAGTTTGTTTCTCTTGAGAATTCTTGCTTAAATAAGCCTTGAGTAGATAAATTTGACCAAAGATAAAGAGAGTGTCATGGAGACTTGCTCTAGAGGGGGTCCTCTTCAATTATTCCATAATGTTAAACTTTAACTTTTCCAAGGGAGCTTTCTCATACATCCTCTGTGGTTCACCATACTTCCTCTTGTATTGTTGTGTGGCTTTAATTCTCTGCCTCTTAGTGATGGAAGAAAATCTTAGCTTTTCTTGTGCTTCATTCTTAGAAATTACTTGTTATTTATTATTTTCCTTCTCATACTGCTTTAGAGTGCACATCCCTTTCTCTTGGCCTTTATGAATTACATATCTCTTTTTAGTTGCCTATAGAACTAGGAACTTATCATTATTCTATAGAGATGGTTCCTTATTTTTCTAAGAGGGGACCTGAAATTGACCCATATTCTGTGGATCAACCTGTAATGTCTTATTTCTAGAATTGGTCATGATAGAAACTATTTCTTCTTCAAAGACATCTTGTTTGATCATAATTTTTTTGGCTACCATATCATGTTGGATCTTCCTGTTTGATTCCTCTTAGCTTTATCTATGGCCTATTGCATGTTGGTATATGCCATATATATAAGAATCATGAGAACCATTATAAACAAGATACCAAACATTTACCATATTAGTCTCAAGGGTAAATTCTTGATCTTCTTGATTTGTGTTAACCCTTGGCCCTGCATTATTATTGGTGCTAAGCTTCTGATACCTATTAATGTATGGGAATATTCTCTACTGAGACCTCTCCGCATCTATCTTTTCTATTGCATTCACCTTGTTATTGATTATTTTCAAGGTATTTTAAATATCAAACAATAGGGTGTATTCTTGAGGACTTTGATATGGGAGTGGTGGAAAAGGAATTGAGGTAGATGTTATTTTGGGAGTAGGAATTGGAGCCACTTGGGGAAGTGATGATGAAAAGGAAGGTGGATCCATATATAAATATGTAGATACTTTAGCTTGAAACTAAGGGATCTTAGAGACATATGGCATGAATATCTTTGGAGGTAGCCTTCCTATATTAATTAGGATATTTCATGCCTATACAACTACATTGTATACTTGAGGAAAGGTAGACTGTTGAGTTTGTAGCCCTAGGTTTGATCCAAGGACTCTGATGTAATACATGAAAGCAAGGGGAGAATAGGTTTAGCTTCAAGAGGTATTCTTTTCCATATTCTAGTAAACCCTAGATTAAAACTAGAAATTAACTTTTGTTGATGTTTTGCATAGATGTGAATTGGTTTAGGAGGGAGAAAGGATTAGCAGATTCATTAAATTATTCCACAAAAGGACCAACTAATGTAGTCCATGAAATTATGTTATTGTCTTCAAGGGTTCTAAACCAATGTACAATTTTTTCTCTAAAGGATAGGGCTAGAAGTTTGATGATGACATATTTATTTCTAATATTATGGATGACTACTAAGTTCAATATATCCTAACAATGCTCATAAGCAGTTTTACTCAAACCATCATACGTAGGTATAACTTTGGATATAGCTTGAGGAATATAGGGTCAGTCTTAAAGGACCAACAATATCCCAATTAAGGTATTTTTGTGGAGCTTGATTTTGGTTTACATTATGTTGTCCAACCATATTTATGAGGGTTTTTAATGGGGTTTGACTTGAGGAGAAACCATTTATTGGTGGTATTTGGATCTCTTCAAAGGGTGAATCTAGGGATAAGCTTCTTGTAGACCTAGATATTCTTGATGGTAGCTTAAATAATGGAACATGTTCTTGATTATTTCTAGAAAATGACCTGGTAAACATGACAGAATGAGCTACTAAACGGGCTTTCCAGGTTTTTGATTTTAGGGAGTCACCAAGTAAATTTTCTTCCATCGCTTAGTGAGCCTTGAGGTCAAGACAACTAACTAAATCTTGATTCCTTCAAGAAAATGAAAACTAATATCTAGTGGATAAATGAAAGTTCTATAAACAGGGTCCCAACATTGGATGGATAAAAATTGCTTTTAATCCAACATCCAAAGTAGGATGGTATACCTTGTCAACTAATTGGATGTTGAATCATTTAAGCTCAGTTAAATGTGTAAGAATAGGGATAGAAAATGGAAAGGGTTTAGAAAGTAATGATTTAATAGTGGATGGATGAAGCTAACAACATGGGCATCTACATGGAACCTCTAACAACTCAATTTCTAGCAAACAACACTTGTGATTAACATCATTCAAAACTTAGTATTCTTCAACATTAAAGCACATATGCATATTTCACATATTATTTCAGACATCTAGGGCATCAATAATCCAAATAGTAGAATTAGACTGATATTGTGACTAACAAAAGTAGGATTATTTACAAGCATACACTTAGAAATGAAGTATTTCAATTTGCTCTAAGTTAGTAATTCAATATCAATAAAATAGACTAACCATAGCAGCAGTAGAAAAAATGACTTCAAATATTGATGATCCACAAAAGAAAGAAGATACAAGCCTAATACAAACATCCAAGTAATGCTCCTTCTATTGATTTGTAGAAAGTGTATACAGTAGGGCAAGTAAACACTTTAGAGATGACCGTTGAAAGTGAGGGTTCTACCTCTATTTATAGTTTTACATAAGATTTAAAATATTTGAAAGAATAAAGAACATTACAAAGAAGTTGGAGTGCAAAATAAGCAATATGCTAAGGTGGTAACCTTCTGTTAGATCTAAGAAAGAAGGAAATTGTACGACCCTTCAATCTTCTACAACTTGGCTTTTGCAACCTACTCGACTCTCATGGTTCTCTTTTGTAGATTTGGCTAATCTGAAATCAAGACCATCTCTTGTTCTTTCTATGGCTATTCTGCCATAGATTTGCAACTGAACCAAATCAAGAATATTGACCCCCTATTACTTCATCTTCCTACTCGCAAAATAGATTGAATAGAGGTCTACTATCTTATGTCGCATCAAAACTTACTTTTATACATGATTCAATCTAATTTTGATGTAGATCGTTGATATACTATCAAATAGATAATATTAACTCATTTGAAAGCTTAGCATACTTCTAACAATTCATGATCTAAAATACCTCATGACTTGGAGCCTATCTTATCTTTTCAATCTTCATCCTTTGTGGTGTAGAACTATGTTCTGATCCGATGCTTGAAACTCTTATTTGGATTATTTTACTGCTTTGATCGTGGTTTGGAACAAGGAAGCTTTCAGATGTGCTTTTAAAAATTTTCTCTGGGTCACACGATATAGAACCATATTCCGAGCTACTCTTTTGATCTTCTAAGTAATAACTTTGACCTTGTTGATTACGGTATAGAAAAACATATTGAAGCACATGGTGTGGGACCATGCTATGAAACGTGCAGTAGAGAACCATGTTCTAGGCCATAATTCGGGTTATCAAATTAGGTAATTTAACCATATAGATCATGGCATAGAACCATGCTCTAATGCATTCGGTATGAAACCATGCGGTAGATCACACGATGGAGAATCATGTTCTGGCCTATGATTTGAATTATCAAACTTGGTTGTTTGACCGTGCTGACCATGGCATAGAAACATTTGCTAAGGTGTGTGGTATAGATGCATGCGCTAATCTGCATAGTATGGAAACATGCTATGAACCATACTTTGAAAATCTTCCTTGCCATCTTTGACTACGCTGGTCAGGGTATAAAACCATGTTGTGGGTTACATGTTGAAGAATTTTTATCGCAAGCTACTTTGTCCCGTTGTGCTCTAAGTCATGATTTGAAATATGCAAAGTACCTATTTGAATAAGTTGATCGTGGCCTAGATCATGCTACGCTAAGCCACTGTCGCAGTTCGAGCACCTTTTGGAACTTAGAAAATTTTGAAAAAGTTTTCTAAGTATGGAGTCTGTTAGGCCTACATTTCCAAATAGCAATGAATATTTCTTGTTGACAGATTGTGGAAAGTGCCACTTGCTACCCAAGATCTATTGTTTGCTTGGATAATCCTTTAATGCAAAATTCCTTCTCTTCGGTACTTAGCAAATCTCAACCTAACCCAACTCTTTTGTGCTATTTTTGGACAAGAAGAGTATATAAAATACTTATTTTGGATTTATCCTTCTATTAGAGGAGACTAGGAAGTGTTTGTTGATCTTCTCTCACCCTTCTTCACTTGTGTTAATAGGAAAACCTACCTCCTTGATCTTTCAACTAATTATGATCCTTATAAAATGAGCTAGAAATTTTTGAGAGTCATCATCATCTCATTTGTTTGGAAATAACATGTAATTTTTTGCTTACTAGGGGTCTTTATCCCAAGCTCCCTCATGTGTGACACCTAGTTGTAAGTGAATAGGCTTCACAATCAGAATTAGGTTCTTGGACACTTCATTAGGAAGATCCATGAAATTCTTGGCATTATGGAGCTAAACTACGAACACATAATGAAGACAGTGCTACCCTAGAGCTCCATTTCCGATTGTAAGATGCTTATTGCGAAGGAGTGACCTTGTAAGTTTTTTCTACTAAGACAATGACTCGAAATATGGATCCACCATGATTCTTATTAAACTATTGGATGGAGAGCTATTGTAATATGTTGGCTATTGTTTTACCTAACAACCACTCTAACATTCTTGTTTTTATGTATTGGTGATTATAATGTATAACAAACTATTGCTTGTGGGATCTAGTTAGACTAGGCCATCTATTGGCCTATTTTGTGTATAAACTTGTATACTCTATGTTTTTGCTATTTTTAGTCCATGGTGGATTGAGAGAAATTTGGTTTGCAAGGTCTAAGGCCCTATAATTGCATATATTTCATTGTTTTTTTGTTAATATAAACCTCCTTTTCATCAATTTTTTTTTTTGATATTTAGGTGTCTCCTTGAAGTTTGAGGAATTTAAATGTTACTTTTAGGTCGTGGTATTACAACAATTTTAATATTTATACATGTATAGTTTGACAATATTTAAACTTTGGTTTCCTCTTACAAGTCAAAGAAAGTTAAAAACTAAAATGAATCAATTAGTCCTTGTCGCCATACGGGTTGGGGGAGCCCTTCTCATGCTCAGGGTCGCTCTGTTCACTCTTCTTCGACTCCGGGTCATCGCTATGTTCACACTTCTCCAGCTCCCCGCCTTCCATTACTCTGGTTCTCAGATTTCCGTGCACACTCAGTTGGTTGGATCTCCTGCCCCTACTTGGGGAATTATGGTTCCTCTTGCTGCTCCTGTTCCTAATACTTGGGTGGTTAACCCATCGTTGGATGACCCCTATTCTATGGGGAAGTATCGTCCCCGACCTGATTCACCTCCTCCTCCTGGTGTTGTGCCGGTGGCTTAGTGGCTTTTGTTTCCTTGTTTTATTTTGCTATCTGCTATTTTCTGGTCTCTTGGTGCCATGATTTATTCCGACCGCTTTTTAATTGTAACCTTTATTATTAAGTTTAATGATAATGTGTTCCAATTAAAAAAAATACTTGTGCTCCAACTATATATTTTAACTACTAAAATATATTAAAAAAAAAATATTTTATATATATATATTTACCCATCAATTTATTTATTTATTAGTTAATTATATGAAAACACTTATTCAATCGAACACATTGAAAATTTTTCCCAACCACAAGGTTTTAATCAAGCATTAAGTACATCTATGAAAACCATTAAGTACATCTATGAAAACCACTTTACTAGACATTACATTTGGGTATGAGTGAACTTGTGTATTAATGGAAGATACCATTCCAATAGATTCTCCATGTACTAAGCATCCAAGGCTTCCATTAGATTTCAATCATAAAAGAACCCATCAGTACAGGCCAAATTTCACACATTGCATTGTATTCAAACGAGAGGATCCGTCCACTGGGCTGTCCTTTCTCTCAAGTCGATGCGCGACCACACAGAGAATCTAATATCGTGAAATGATGGTTCTTCATTGCGCTTGCAAGATCTGTGAAGATGTGTGAGCTCAGGATGCGCAGAACTCAGTAGAAAATTTTTGATTTCCTGGTTGGAATGATTCTTGTTTTAGCTTTTACTGTTTTTGTTCAGGTAGGCGTACAATGTGAAGAAGAAGTTGTGTTTTTCTTTGCAAATGGGGCGTCCTTGCGGCGAATCGATCTCTGCACCGTCTTCTTCAAGATGTATTGTGTGAGCTCAGGATCCGCAGAACTCAGGAGAAGAATTTTGTTTTCCTGGTTTGAATGATTGTTGTTTTAGCTTTTTATTGTTTTTGTCAAGTAGGCGTGCAATGCGAACAGGAAGATGACGTGTTCTTTTTGTTTTTTTGCAAATGGGGCGTCCTTGCGGCGAATCGACCTCTGCACCGTCTTCTTCAACAGTCGAGAAAATCTTGCCTTTTATGTCTGTTTTTTTTTTTTTTTTAAAGTTATCTAGGGGAATGGGCAAAGTCTCCATCATATTGTTTTTGTGGGCACGGTTTTAATCTGGAAACCTGAAAGCTACTATTGTACCCGGCAGGCCCTGCCTCAGGTAAACTTTTATTTCAAGTGTGAGAGACCTCAGAGGGGCTTGGGATTGAAACTGCCAACCTTAAACTGGAAAACACTCATCAGAAAGAAAACCTTTGTGTTAGAGAGGAAACCCACTACTTTTAACCTTGAAGTACACTCCTAAGGCCTACATAGCTGATCTGTACCCCACCCTGCCTTGGTAAACTTCTACTCTAAGTAAAGAAAACCTAGGATTGGATTGCATACTTCAACCTGCAAACTCATCCAAAACAAAACCTTTGTGTTAGAAAGAAAACTGACTACTTTTAGCTTGGGGCTTTGTCCTAAAATCTTTGTGTTAGAAAGGAAACCACTACTTTAACCTTAGAGGTGATTCCAATACTAGACCTCATGTTCATCTTGGAACCATATCCCAAAGACCACAAGGCATATTGATTTTTCCTCTTATGTTGCTAAGGAAAATGCCAAAGACGACAAGAAAATAGAGGGAGGGAGGGATCGTAAGGACACCAATAATTTTATAAGTTATGAAATAGATAAAAATATTATAACAACTTATATTACTATTATTTGTATTAGGACGTATTCAGATGGGATAAGCTGAATGGTAGTGACTGAGTGTTTGTTCGTTGCTGCTTTAGTTTGATGACTTGGAGGGTCAGGGTTCCATTGAATTTGTATTAATCAGCCGGGCTAGGGTTTATAGAGGTAGTATATAATGGTGTTACCTATTTCTTTGTGTCAAAAAAATAAATAAAAAAATTAAAAAAATAAAATAAAAACATATATAAATAAAAGAACAGGGCAGAACCCTTGGTAAAAAAATGTGTAAATTCATTGAAAAAACAAATTTATATATTATAATAACTTAGACAATTATATAGGAAGACAGATGATCCCCTTGGGTCAACAATAACAAGGTAGAATAGGTTTAGATAGAATAGGTTTAGTGGGAGCAAGCTTTTATGTGATTGCTACTTTTATATATATATATATATATATATATATATATATATATATAGATATAATTTAGTAAAAATTTATTTATATTACACATGATCATATATAGTAATGTAATATTTACACATATTTTTATTTTATAAATTTTTAGGTTTAGGATTTCAATATTTAATAATACACTTTGATTTTGATATAAATCTTAGATATTAATGTTAGTTTGATTATGATTACCTTTAGTTTATTTAAATTAAATGTATAATGTGATGTTATAAACTCAAAATGCATATATTCAAACTGTGGCGTGAGCAAGTGTGTGAGGGGGTAGGTGTGGTGGCTACGTGTTAAATTCCCTATTGATAAGCATAGCTCTCGGCTTTAAGGGGGTCATGGTTGGGGAAGACTCACCCTATGCCTTGGTCGTAGGGGTTTCTCACACTAACAAAAAAAAAAATGCATATATTAGCTTTAGAACACTTAAATTAAATGTATAATTTGATGTTATAAACTCAAATTGCATTGTGTGAGGGGGTGAGTGTGTGGTGGCTATGTTAAATCACTTATTGATAAGCATAGATCTTGGATTTACAAAGGGTTATGAAGCATAGCTCTTGGATTTATGAGAGGTCATGGTTGGGAGAAGACTCCTCATCCCTCTGTAGTAGTAGGGGTTTCTCACACTAACCAAATAAAAAAATGCATATATTCACATAAAAATAATATTATTATAAGCATGATAATTGTAATGTTTTATTAATAATTATAAAATTATTTTAATAATAATATCATG
Organism: Wollemia nobilis; assembly: GCA_028583015.1. NCBI lineage: Eukaryota > Viridiplantae > Streptophyta > Pinopsida > Araucariales > Araucariaceae > Wollemia > Wollemia nobilis. Next base: position 191,646 of record JAQPPZ010002189.1, on the reverse strand, counting down.
AGTTTATTATTATTTTTTAAGTATCTTTAATAAAATTAATATAATAATAAATTATATTATAGTATTATTTATTTGTGGAAAAAAAAATTTGTACTCGGGTTCCCCACCCTAACAAATCACAATTCTCTTCTTTAGAGCTTGAGAGTTTACAAATCCAATCAATACTCATATTAATTGAATTGCTATAGATAGATACTTACATCTTTCTAGATCTTTTTAAAATTTCTTTGTAAATATAAATATTTAAAAATTCAACATCCTCCTTGAAATTTTCATGTAGTAGCCTTCACAATACCAAAACTCCACCTCTAATGTATACGTACTACATTTTAATAAAGTAATATTTAAAAAATTTTATGCTATCATAGTTTGCTTTACTAGATTCAGACTCTTAGTTTCCTTCCTGAAGCATAAGTACAACCACAAGAATTATAATAAATATTCAATTTAAAACACATTAATGTTATAAAATACAACAAATATTACCAATGGAAAATATTAAATTAAATATTAATCATTATTTGATTAAGGTAATCAATGATTTCTTGTTAGCTTCAGCTAAATTTACTATTTCCTCTAACCTTGAAAAGAGAATTTAACTTCATGATTCTCTATTAAAATCCCTCTATTGGCTAGCCTATTTGCAAATTTGTTCCTTTCCCTTAATGTATGTGTAAACTTGATTTCTTCAAAATATATAGTAAGGTCTTTTAATTCTGTAATGATCTCTTGTATGTTCCATGGACCCTTTGCTTTCCTCAAATTTGCATTTATTACTATTAGTGAATTGCCTTCCATCCATACTCTATTCAATTTCATATGTGCATATTTTTAACCATTCCAAATCCGCCTAAGCTTCAACTTCATTATTTGTTTAAATTTCACTATTGAAAGTGTATTGTGATAAACTCTTACCCCTATTATTTCTAATTATTCATTATCCTACTGGTCCTTGATTTCTTTTATATGCTCCATCAAAATTCAATATGACCAACTCCACTTTCAATGATTTCCACTTTATATTCTTTGCCTTTTTTTTTTTTTTCTGTTGTACCCAACATCATAATTCCATTTGATGACTTGAATCCATATATCTAGGCTCTCTGCTTCAAGATTAAGGATTGGGTGATTTGATAGAGTTGGTTTAGACTACTTTATGTCTAAATAAATCTTCCTTTTCAGTACCTCTAAAATACTTTTCCTTTAATTTAAAAAGTCTTTTATTCTTTTCCATCCTTATAATTTAAAGTATTGTATCTTTTGATGTATCCAATATTGTCTATAACACCTCACTTTTAAAAGTGCTCTACCATTACTTTAACCATTCTTCAATTCTACCATTCATCACCATGTATTTACCAAACATATTAATAATCCATTGCCATAGTTTTTAGACTGTTAAATACTGTCCCAAGAGATGGTCTATACTCTCCTAATTTTGCATAGAACACATTGTGAGGGGCCACAAAAATCCCTTTCCATTGGGTTATCCCAGGATAAAAATTTTCCATGAACTACTAGCTATACAAACATTTTAATTTTTAGAATGCTCAAGCTATCCTAAATATCTCTCCATATTCTTATGATATTCTCATTTTCTTGGTACTTTACATTATATTGGCTTCTTGTTGTGTATTCAAATCAGCTTATCCTTGGATCCCATAAAAAAATCACTATTGTTATCTTTCTGCTCAATTATCTCCTAGCAACAATGTTCTGGTATACTTGTAAACAAATCTTCTTTCCATTTGTATCTTACTTCTTGATCCTTGTCATGATGTTTGAAACACTATCACCAAATTTATCTTGAAGTAATTTCATCCATGGTCTCAAAATTAGATCTATGTTGAGTGTTTTTTTATCAAACCAATTATCCATCCAAATATATATTTTTTCTTTAATTTACACCACCCATTTTAGAACTTTAAACACTAGATCAAATTATTTTATTAAACCGTTCCATAATGCAAAACCTTATGGTAGTGAGAATACAGTAAAGATTAAGGTTGTCATTAGTATCAATGCATTTAGAAGAATTCTTTCCCATTATATTTGACTCTATTTGTACATGAAAGCACGAGATTCCGAAAGATTTGAAAGGAAAACTATTGCGATGCATCCAAAATCAAACAAACGCTTAAGTCCTAAAATGTGAAAAACATGAAATGAAAAAGACGACTTTGAAAGGAGATAACAGAAAGTGTAGAAAGCACAACCCTTTTTATTTAACTCTCTTAATCTCGGTTACAAAGACGCCTCCTCCCTTTTTAGGGGCTAGGAGCGTTAAATGAATTTTGGTTACAATCATGACTTAGTATTCCTCCTTCCGCATGCCCACATTTGAAATGGGCGGGCCAAAGTGTTGCCGCCGCTTGGTGTTGATGAATCCTTGATCCTTGCTGCTTCTCCTGCATTCAAAGAAACAACAAATTGTTAGTAGCACCTGTGACAAAAGGATGAAGCGTTTGATCTTAAAACCAATGGAAGATGCATGCGTAAGATTAACTAAATCGATAAATAAAATGACTCTAAGTAACCCGCAATTTTGACAGAGACCAGAAAACATTACCGGAGGGCCACTGTCATCAAAATAGTCGATGAAACTCTCATTTCTTTTCCCGATTTGCATTCAACTGAAATTCATCCCTGGGCAGGACGAATTCTACTGTAATTCGTCCCCGGGTAGGACGAATTCACCTACGACAAAGCGCCGCGGTGATGCTGCTCAAATGTCAAGTCTCGGGATCTCCAAAATACCTGCAAACATAGGGGTTAGCTAATTGGGGGCATTTTGGGACGACCCAGATGGTCGGATTCTCCCAATTTGACCTCCATCAATGGGAATTTGACGTCGCTATCTGCAAGTTAGTGGGACAACAAAAGCGACAAAAACATGATGAGATCTGATCAAAACATTATGAAATCGAAGTTATAAACTATCTAGACAGCATAAAATGCAATGGAAGATAAGCAAATGATAAAAGAACAAACTAAAATAAAACTTAGAAAGTGTGGGGTGCCCAAGCGGGCCGCCCACCGTTAGAACTTGATTTCGGCACCAATCCACTTGGGATGGGCCCAAAATCTCTTGTGATGGGTTGTCGGAAAATTGGTAGATCAATGTGGTCAAATGTCGGGTTTGGGTCCGGATCCACACTTCCAAAAGCCACCCAATAACCTCTCTTGCGAAAGAGATCAAGGATGTGGAAGAGGTGAATCAAAAAAAGGTGCAATGTGGTGTTCAATTTGGCAGCACTTCGTTGCTTGAAAATGCCTCCAACTTCTCTCCTTTTGGGTGGGAAAGTCCACCATTTTATAGACCCAAGGGGTCTCTTTGGAGGGGCATGCAGGGGTGCCATGTGGCGGCCATGCCTTCTCAAGAGGGAGGAGACTCCTCCCTGACTTGGGCTTCCATGACTGCCCTTGTGACAGTCCTCTAACGCCTACTCTACCCACCTACACGCGCATGCAAGGCAGGAGGCATTAATTGACTGTCTTCGGCTGCCACTTGGCGCCATTCTTCTTTTTGCTCGTTGAACCTGGAATTCGTCCCGACCCAGGATGAATTCTAAATTCGTCCCTGGGTGGGACGGATCCCAATTTGAATTCGTCCCTGGGAGGGACGAATACTGAGCAAAGTGCCTGAATGTGCCAAATTGCCTTTTGACCTTACAAAATTGCTACAAAAGTGGTTAGGACCACTGTTTAACCTCTGAGGGCTGCCCTAGGGGTTGTGTGTGTCAAAGCGATCAGTGTTTGCAGTCACATAATCGGATTGGTGCTATTTTGGTGTCTATAGATGCCCCTTTTTGGGATGCGCTGTGCATGGCGCAACGCCGAGCAAAAATAGATAACCAAAGCACTAATGATTAGGGTTCCTTGGTAACCTAACCAACTTTTGATGCCCCAAGTATGGAAAGGGCATGCATTCTTGAATCCTTGCTTCTAACGAGCTAAGGAATTTGATTTCAAGTATTAACCTATTTTGGTGAGGTGTGACTTGAGCTTGGACATTGATCAGTCATGAATAGGCAAAGGGCGCAACCTTTTGTCCACAGGGGAACCTTGTGTTCATGCTTCGGGAATGCCAAGTGTTTGATCAATTTGTGATTATTGCTTGTTTACTGCCCCAAGCAGGAGCGTAATTGTCTTTGTCAATGATTCTTTGAATGCATGTCATTTTCCTTAATTGGGTGTGTGCTTGTTGATTGGTGACTAAGTGTGACTACCCCCTCAAGCGACGAATCGATGAGGGAATGACCTTCGTGAGAAAAGCGACGAGTCGCTTGACCCAAGATGACTTGTGCAAGGGTGCCTTCGGAGATGGTTTAGCATTAAGCATGTGCAATTTTCCTGACATTTAGACCTATTTTTGGTGGGTAAAAACCCTTTTGGTGATGCCATAATGGGGTGAAATCGTCGAAAACCCGTCTTCCCGTGGAGCGGTCCGACTATGGTAGCCTTCTTGGGGAAGTAGGAGAGTGACAATTTGAGGCCTCGACATCGATTTTCTATGCCAAGAGGTTAAGTGCAAGAGCACTTGTGTCCGGAAATGCTTATTGCTGTGTTTTTGTGTTGCATTTTTTGTTGTTTTTGTTGTTTTGATTTTTTTGTGACATCATTTGGGGGTTAAATTGTCAAAAATCCATCTTCCCGTGGAGCGGTCCGGCTATGGTAGCCTTCTTAGGGAGTAGGATAGTGACAATGTAAACCCCGACATCAATTTTGCTATGCCAAGAGGTTAAGTGCAAGAGCACTTGTGTCTGGCAATGTTTATTGTTGTTTGTGTTGCATTTTTTGTTATTTTTGTTGTTTTGATTTTTTTTTGTGACACCATTTGGGGATTAAATTGTCAAAAATTCGTCCTCCCGTGGAGCGGTCCGGCTATGGTAGCCTTCTTTGGGAGTAGGGTAGTGACAATGTAAACCCCGACATCAATTTTCTATGCCAAGAGGTTAAGTGCAAGAGCACTTGTGTTAGAAATGTTTATTGTTTTTGTTTGTGTTGCATTTTTGTTGTTTTTGAGTGGGTTTTGATCCTTTTGTGATGTCATTTGGGGGTTAAATTGTTGAAAATCCGTTTCCGTGGAGCGGTCCGGCTATGGTAGCCTTCTTAGGGAGTAGGATAGTGACAATGTAAACCTCGACATCAGTTTTGCTATGCCAAGAGGTTAAGTGCAAGAGCACTTGTGTTCGGCAATGTTTATTGCTGTTTGTTTGTGTTGCATGTTTTTGTTATTTTTGTTGTTTTTATTTTCTTGCTTTGTGTATATGTCATAATTTCATGTTATGCATAATGATTGATGTTGATGGATGCATGCTACTTTATATTGATGTATGCATATGGTATGATAAATGCGAATGTTGTTGATTTATATGATAGGTAATGGAATGGATGAAATGATTTGTTGATAACTTTGCATTGGCACCATAGACTATACAGGACTTATGGCTTTGTGTACTGGGTGATTGCTGTGGTAAATGCTTTTGTGTATATATGTGGTTTTTTTTTTTGTATTTTTTGATGGTATTGTAAGGATGAAAAGTAGCGCAGTTGGTTTAGAAATGTAGCTAAGGTTTTCTGAGACTCAGACGGTTTTAACTCACTAGCCATGATTGTACTTTATCTTACAAGACTTTTGAACAAGGTATGAATCGGACTTGTTTTTGACCAAGTTATTTCACATCCCTGTGTGTGCAATTGAGTTCATTTATGTGGTATTTGTCAGGATACCGCTAGTGCCAAATAGGCTTTCAACCAAACCTATACTGAGGATCACCTAATTAGCTCCACTAACTCCTTTATTGTATTTAGTCATATTAATCTACGGTGCTATCTAGGATACCATAAGCTAGCTCATCCACATGCAAACATTGATCTGTACACAAGTTAATGTGACAGATATATCATCATGCGAGAGGTTTACCACCAGTGACCGATAGGCTATCAACCAAACCGATATTGAGGCTTGCCTCATGACCTATCGAAATGCTGAGAGTTCCAGGGGATTCAAGTTCGACTCCCTTCTTTTCTTCAATTGTATTGGGATACTTGCTCCTTTGTAGTGATAAAATCACTATTTATTTTTGTTTTATTTGTTTTTCTTTTTGAGCAAGGGATTTGGATATGGAGTGATGAGAATCACTATTGTTTGTGCCTTTTGATGTGTGCACTTTGGGGATGATGTCAAATTTTGGAGTTTTGACTTTTGCAAATTTTTGATGTTTTGCAACTATTGAGAACTTTGGGATTCTTGGGGAATTGGGTAGGGAGGATGCTTGTCCTTTTGCCAACTCTCAGCATTCTTTGGGTCATTCGCACAGGGGATGAGCAAGATAACCGTTTCGCTTATGGTGACCTGGATTGCTTTGCAGGTTTCATCTTTCGTTCACACAACTTGGGAATTTTTATGTGTTTTAATTTGTGTTGGGATGCTACGTAACAAGGTGTATTTCAAGTAGGACTCTACCTTCGTAAAATATTTCTGACTGTGTACAGTTTTGGCTAGAAATTTAACGACATCTAAATGACGAAAACTCTAGATACATTAAATGACAACTTGACTTATGATATGGTGACTCTATGTATGGTGTTGTTTTTGCGATATTGTATGGAAAATGTGAAAAATGGTATGCTTGCTAAGTAATGACAGTCCATGGTGCCTTTGACTTCTATGATCAACAAATGTGCGATATATGGATGTAATGGTTAATGCAACTATTATGTAGTGCTTTGATTGATGAAGTATGCATGAGAATGAGATGCAGATTTCTTTTTGAGATTTTGATGGTTTTTGTTGTTTTTGAATTTTCTTGATGGTGACCAAGGGATTTCAAGAATCCTTTGGGGCCTTTTTGGGGTGACCAAGCGATTGCGATAATCCTTGGAGCTTTTGGGGTGACCAAGTGATTGCGATAATCCTTGGAGCTTTTGGGGTGACCAAGTGATTGCGATAATCCTTGGAGCTTTTGGGGTGACCAAGTGATTGCGATAATCCTTGGAGCTTTTGGGGTTTGACCAAGTGATTGCGATAATCCTTGGAGCTTTTGGGGTTGACCAAGTGATTGTGATAATCCTTGGAGCTTTTTGGGTTTTGACCAAGTGATTGCGATAATCCTTGGAGCTTTTGGGGTTTTGACCAAGCGATTGCGATAATCCTTGGAGCTTTTGGGTTTTGACCAAGCGATTGCGATAATCCTTGGAGCTTTTGGGGTGACCAAGTGATTGCGATAATCCTTGGAGCTTTTGGGGTGACCAAGTGATTGCGATAATCCTTGGAGCTTTTGGGGTGACCAAGTGATTGCGATAATCCTTGGAGCTTTTGGGTTTTGACCAAGTGATTGCGATAATCCTTGGAGCTTTTGGGTGACAAGATTGATAATCCTTGGAGTTTTGGGTGACCAAGGATTGTGATAATCCTTGGAGTTTTGGGTGACCAAGGGATTGCGATAATGCTTGGAGTTTTGGGGTGACCAAGTGATTGTGATAATCCTTGGAGCTTTTGGGTTGACCCTCCAGGGGATAGATGTACCCCCAGCTTGATGATCTTTGTGCTCCGGATCTGGCTCTGGAGGTATGGGCACGAATGGATCGGCCCTATGCACGGATAGGAGGACAGGGTCTACCCTCGGTACTGATATTGCTATGGGGTCTCTGGGTGGAAGTTGATCTTTGTGTGCCCAAAGTGGTGGATTCAATAGTTGGTTCCACTGCATTGGGTTAACGCGCCACTCATGCCCTGGCCTTATGTTTAGCTATTGAAGTGCATCATCAATATCCATGGGGTGTTGATGTTGTCGCATGTGATTGCTATGGGCCATCTCTGTTTTATCCTCACCTTCGACTAGTGAGTCCAGCTCATCAGAATCTAGCGATTTTGAGACATGGAAGACTGCATCATCAGGTAGCCCTACGGTTAGAGGTTGATCCTCTTTGAAAGGAGCCTCATGTAAGTTGGGCCTTGGGAGCTCCAAAATCTTGGTCTCTACCGACTCTAAGTGCTCTAGCGCTTTGCATGTATCGGGGGATTTGAGCTCCTCCTCTTTGGTTGGTTCTTGTTGAGGAACTTGGGGCCTATGGAGGGGTGGCCAGATAGCACCCCCCATGCCTTGGTAGGGTATTTCATCCCGCTCTTCTTCTCGCTCTGATTCCTTGGAGGCTTCTTGATGAATTTCTAAGGGTGGCCCATAAACTCGAGTGGGTTCCTGAGGAAGGCGCCCATCATTGGTTATAGGAGTAGCCTCCCGCTCATGTCTAGGAGGCATCGGGGGTGGTGCTCGATAAGGTCGCGAAGACTTGTCTCGCACCCGGGGGTTGTGCCTCTCATAATGTTTTGTCTTATGCGTGTGAGGGGTTGGAGTCCTCTCCTGCATAGTGTGTTGGAACAACTCATCCTTCTAGTGCTGAAGGTGCTCTTTGTTAATATGGTATAGTTCCTCTAAATGTAGTCGCTCTAGCTCAAGTTGCTTGAGTTGCACTCGATGTGCGATATGCTTGGCAAATTCTAAGATAGTTGGTCCTATCGTCTCATGTCTAGAAGGGCTAGACGCCTCTCCTACATATCTATCTCGGTCATGGTGATCCAAGATCTCTATAGGCCGCCTCCCTCTGTTGGGGGTAGCGGCATTCCCTCGAGGCTTTGGCCTTAGTGAGTGGTCTTGATAGATAGCATTTGTAGAGGCATATTGCTCCCACGATGTATATTGCTCTTGAGGAAGGTAGGGGTCTTCCTCGTGCTCTCTTTCATAAGTGAAAAAGGGACAGACGGAGTTGGCTCGCCCTGCCTGAAGAGCCTTGTGCTCTGGATTTGTCCTTGTAGTCCTGACAACTAGAGGGGGTGAAGGAGGGATAGTGTAATCATGTGGTTCCTCCCGTCGAACCCTATGTTGACCTAGCGCTTCATCGCACGATGACCACTCATAGCGAGCATCTAAGGGAGCTCTCCTATGGATGTACCCCTCATGGAAGGGTGTGTGTTGGGTGCTATGCTGAACAGGAGTGCCCCTAGAAGAGGTGCCCCTATAGTCCCTTTTCGTTAAGGTGTGGAGGGGTCTACCTTGTGTGTCAGGCCGCCAAGGTGGTATGACCAAATCCTTGGGGCTATACCGGAGGTGACTTGTGCCTCCTTGGATATTCCCCATAGCATCCGCCCGTGATTGGGCTTGGCTACGGGTGAGCACCATGACGATGTCTCTCTAAAAACCCTAAAATTGAAAATGAGTCAGATGGGGCCCAAAATTGGGGTGCGCATCCCTCTTACAATAGATAAGCCATAAATAAAGTTTCAAGTCCTAACTCTAAATACATTAGGAGAGATTAACCTTCGAACAGCTCAAAAAGCATAAAAAATTAGGTGAGCAATTTTAAAACCTAATTTCGGGGCACTAGATGATGGAATTTGGCCCCAAAAACTGGTTTTCTAGGGAAATACAACTCTAGGGAGTTATATTTGTTTAAAAATCTCCCAACTAGCTCCCTGTAAAATTTCACGTCAATCGGAGCTACGGTTGAGAAGTTATGGCCCCGACAAAATGCACTAAAATTTAGGGAAAAAAATAAGATTTCCCATATTTTGTTGGATGCTCCTGCATCACTTATGGGCACCTTTGGGGCACTTTTGGGTTGACCAAAGGGTTCATGGACACCTTTGGGGCATTTTGGAGTGACCAAGCGATTGCGGGAATCCTTGGAGCTTTTGGAGCGAGTGACAAAATGCGTAGATTTTTATCTTTTGTTTATGATTTTTCTGATTTTTTTTGTTACACTAAGCAAAAATGAACACACACATACACAAACGGTGATTATCTCTTTTAAAGATTAATGGTGTGTCCTAGACTGGTTTTAGTGCGTTTTGATGATTTTGTTTTGTTTTTGAAAGTTTTGAAGAACGTTTAAATGCATAATGAAGGCTCATATGACTCCCATAAATGGTCGCCCCTTCAATATACCATTGCCCGGCCGATATACCAACCTCTCTATATACCCGCCCTTACGAGAGGGAAACTATAGGTACGTGAGAGCAGATGGTACGTGGTACGTAGGCGGTACGAAAGGGGGATTGTCCTGTTAATGACACCTACCATAGAAGACTTATCCTCGCACGTTGGGAATCACCCCAGCGACACTCGGTCAGCTTTCATCAGGATTTACGCCTAACAACAGTGACAATCGGGGTAAATGGATGCAAAAATCAAGCCAAGGTGGTGATGAACCCACCGTTGGTCTTGATCAAGGGCTGGGGTCTTACGACCAGCTCCTTGGTTTAAAAATGCCACGTGATGTGTGTGTGGTTCTTTTTATTAAAAAATGAAACAGGCAGAAGCAACTACTTTCCTTAAGAAGGCAAAATTGACAAAAAATAGAAACAAAAAAGCAAAAAATGACAGGAACAGTTTAGAACCCTTACCTTTCTCTGCCTAGACCTACTATTTCTGATCCTCGGCCCTGAAAATTCATAGACAAAAATTCGTCCCTCTGTGAGATGAATTACAGAACAAAATTCGTCCCTATCTGAGATGAATTAGAATTCGTCTCAGGGTCAAACGAATTACAGTAAGGTATTCGCCACAGGCAAAGACGAATAACAGTCAGAGCTCGAAAAATGGTACTTGTAAGCACAAATCACAAATTTTTGATCAGTTTCTCGATCTTAAAAAACTAGGGGACAGAGTCCCACCGTGATCGCCACTGAAAGCACGAGATTTCGAAAGATTTGAAAGGAAAACTATTGCGATGCATCCAAAATCAAACAAACGCTTAAGTCCTAAAATGTGAAATACATGAAATGAAAAAGACGAATTTGAAATGAGATAAAAGAAAGTGTAGAAAGCACAACCCTTTTTATTTAACTCTCTTAATCTCGGTTACAAAGATGCCTCCTCCCTTTTTAGGGGCTAGGAGCGTTAAATGAATTTGGTTACAATCATGACTTAGTATTCCTCCTTTCGCATGCCCACATTTGAAATGGGCGGGCCAAAGTGTTGCCGCCACTGGTGTTGATGAATCCTTGATCCTTGCTGCTTCTCCTGCATTCAAAGAAACAACAAATTGTTAGTAGCACCTGTGACAAAAGGATGAAGCGTTTGATCTTAAAAACCAATGAAGGATGCATGCATAAGATTAACTAAATCAATGAATAAAATGACTCTAAGTAACCTGCAATTTTGACAGAGACCAAAAAACATTACCAGAGGGCCAATGCCATCAAAACAGTTAGGGAAACTCCGTCGATTTGCATTCAACTAAAATTCGTCCCTAGGCAGGACGAATTCTACTGTAATTCGTCCCCGGGTAGGACGAATTCGCCTGCGACAAAGCGCCGCGGTGATGCTGCTCAAATGTCACGTCTCGGGATCTCCAAAATACCTGCAAACATAGGGGTTAGCTAATTGGGGGCATTTTGGGATGACCCAGATGGTCGGATTCTCCCAATTTGACCTCCATCAACGGGAATTTGACGTCGCTATCTGCAAGTTAGTGGGACAACAAAAGCGACAAAAACATGATGAGATCTGATCAAAACATTATGAAATCGAAGTTATAAACTATCTAGACAGCATAAAATGGAATGGAAGATAAACAAGTGATAAAAGAACAAACTAAAATAAAACTTAGAAAGTGCGGGGCGCCCAAGCGGGCCGCCCACCGTTAGAACTTGATTTTGGCACCAATCCACTTGGGATGGGCCCAAAATCTCTTGTGATGGGTTGTCGACAAATTGGTAGATCAATGTGGTCAAATGTCGGGTTTGGGTCCGGATCCACACTTCCAAAAGCCACCCAATAACCTCTCTTGCGAAAGAGATCAAGGATGTGGAAGAGGTGAATCAAAAAAAGGTGCAATGTGGTGTTCAATTTGGCAGCACTTCGTTGCTTGAAAATGCCTCCAACTTCTCCTCTTTTGGGTGGGAAAGTCCACCATTTTATAGACCCAAGGGGTCTCTTTGGAGGGGCATGCAGGGGTGCCATGTGGTGGCCATGCCTTCCCAAGAGGGAGGAGACTCCTCCCTGACTTGGGCTTCCATGACTGCCCTTGTGACAGTCCTCTAACGCCTACTCTACCCACCTACACGTGCATGCAAGGCAGGAGGCATTAATTGACTGTCTTCGGCTGCCACTTGGCACCATTCTTCTTTTTGCCCGTTGAACCTGGAATTCATCCCGACCCAGGACGAATTCAGAATTCATCCCTGGGTGGGACGGATCCCAATTTGAATTCATCCCTGGGAGGGACGAATACTGAGCAAAGTGCCTGAATGTGCCAAATTGCCTTTTGACCTTACAAAATTGCTACAAAAGTGGTTAGGACCACTGTTTAACCTCTGAGGGCTGCCCTGGGGGCTGTGTGTGTCAAAGCGATCAGTGTTTGCAGTCACATAATCGGATTGGTGCTGTTTTGGTGTCTAAAGTGTGTAGACACCAAAACAGCACCAATCCGATTATGTGACTACAAACACTGATCGCTTTGACAAACACAGCCCCCAGGGCAGCCCTTAGAGGTTAAACAGTGGTCTTAACCACTTTCATAGCAATTTTGTAAGGTCAAAAAGCAATTTCGCACACTTGGACACTTTGCCCGATATTCGTCTCACCCAGGGACGAATTCAAAATAGAATCCATCCCACCCCAGGACGAATTATGAATCCGTCCCTGGGTGGGACGAATTCTAAGCTTAACGGGCAAAAAAGACAAATGGTGCCAAGTGGCAGCCCAGAAAAGTCAGTTAAGGACTCCTGCCTTGCACGCGTGTGTAGGTGGACAGAGGGGCCATTAGAAGACTGTTACAAAAATCATTTATCAAAGCTCAAGTCAATGGAGGACTCCCCTCCCTCATGGGAAGACAAGACTGCCACATGGCGCCTATGGCCAACACATGGAATTTGTGCTTCCCTCCCAAAAGAGACCCCATGGGTCTATAAAAGGTGGGACTTTTCTCACCCAAAATATACAGGTTGAAGGAGTTTTCAAGCAACGAAGTGCTACCGAATTGAAGACCCACTTGCATCCCTTTTGGTTCACCTTACCACATCCACCAATCTCTTTTGCAAGGGAGGTTGTTGGGTGGCCTTTGGAAGCTCGAACCTGACCCAAATCCAATGCATGGACACCTGAACCAACCAATTCGCCGACCCCCCAATCCTAAAAGGTTTTGGGCCCATCCCTAGTGGATTGGCGCCGGAATCAAGTGCCAACGGTGGGAGGCCCACTTGGGCACCCCCGCACTTTTTTAGTTTTTGAGCATTTTAGATTACTTTTCAGATTGCATTTTGTGTTATTAGGTTTGATTAATCCATAGCTGCAATTTTGTAACTTTTGGTCAGATTCTAGTATGTTTTGTATTGCTTTGTTGTTTCGCTGACTTGTAGGTGTCAAGGTCAAATTCCCGAGGGTGGAGGCCAAATTGGGAGAATCCGACCATCTGGGTCGTCCCAAAATGGCCCTAATTACATAACCCCCCTATTTGCAGGCATTTTGTAGGTCTCGGGATCCGACATTGGAGCAGCAGCAGGTCGGTTTCTTCAACACAGAAGAATTCGTCCCACCCAGGGACGAATTGCAGTCAGAATTCGTGCTGCCAAGGGATGAATTCTAGTCGAAGGTAGATTGGCCAGATGTCTCAGTGGCAGTGGCCTTTTGGTAACTTTTCTTATCTTCTATCAAGTTTTGAAGCCATTTGGACTCACTGTAATTACTGTTTCAGGCAAATATTTACATGCATATTTCGTTAGTTTTAGAGAGCAAACGCTTTTCATTTGTGGCAGATGCTACTGACATCTTGGTTGTTTCTTTGTTCGCAGGAGAAGCAGCGGAGGTGTAGAACTCATCGACATCAGCAGCGACATCATCTTGGCCCGCCCATTGCAATCGTGGGCACGCGGAAAGAGGAATCATTCAGTGATTGTAATCAAACTCTATTTGCGCTCCTAGCCCCTGAAAAGGGAGGAGACGTCATTGTAACAGAGATCAAGGGATATTAATGAAAGGGTTATGTTTTCTCTATTTGCTTGTGTCTCTTCCAATGTGTTTCTTTTCCATTTCATGCAATTTACATTTCTAGGACTTAAGCGTACTTGATTTTGAATGCAATCACACTTGGTGTTTCCTTTTCCTGGAATCTCATGCTTTCACAGTGCACTCTCCAAATTACTTTCCCCCTTAGAGCTAAGTTTGCATATATAAAGAACTCTTAAACTGAGACCTCTCCTAGTTTTATCATCACACACCTTGCTCTATTTCATCAAAGAAAGTTTCCATTTATCATATAATCCTAACAATAAAAATGAGTGCACAATATAGATTTAACATTTTTCTACTAATTTTTGGCATAATATACAAGGACATATAATAGGAATGACATGTAAGACTAATTTAATTATCTTAATTCTTCCTACTAATGATAACCATCTACCTTTCCATGTCGGTAGTTTATTTTAAATTTACTTATAATTGGGTTCCATAATTCTATCTTCCCTTCGAGTAAGAGCATCCATAGATATGTTGTTGGTAAATTTACCTCCTCCATTTGAAATAACCTACATATAAGTGCTTTGATTATAGCTAGAGTGTTTAGGAAGTAAATTTTGAATTTTGTCCTCTAAAGTTTCTACCTTGACACTCTTCATATTTCCTTAATAAGTTATTCAAAGCTCTAGCCTCATTTTACCTTACCCTCCTAAAAAGGGCTATATCATCTACAAACTGTTCATGGATGATGTTATCAATGTTATTACTAGTATTAAGTCCATCTATTAGCTCATATTTGTATTCCTTCTTCAAGTTCCTTCCCAAATACTATACCATAATAATGAACATATATGGTGATAAAGGATCTCCCTATTTAAGACCCCTCTTGGATTTAAATGATTCTACTACTAGCCCATTGACTAGCATTGAATATGATACTATAGAGATACAAGCTTTAATCCATGTAACTCATTTTTTCCAACTCCAAACTATTATAATATTGTAAAAAGAAAATCCCATTTAACCATATCATAGGCTTTATTTATATCAAGTTTTAAAATCATTACTCTCTCTTTTCTATAAGTTGCTAAATGCATTACTTAATGAGGTACTATAATCTCATCTAGAATATGTCTCTTTCATAAATCCTCCTTGCTATTTTGAAATCATTTTGTCTAACAATAGTCTTAATCAATTTACCATCACTTTGGATATTATCTTATATGCCACATTGCATAGGTTTATGGGTCTAAATGAATCAAATATTTCTACATCCTTTATTTTTGGAATCGGGGTAATATGTGTTGCATTTATTTTATAATGTATGTATTATTTTACCCTAGACTATTCCACTGCCACCAATAAAGAAACATTCACTATTTCCTAGTTATATTGTTAGAATGCTATAGAAAGCCCATTCGAACCTAGAGATTTATCCTTATCAAAAGAGAAAATAGATGAATGATTTTTTTCCAAAGTAATAGACTCCATCACTTTGCTATTGTATTCATTTGTTATAACTAAAGTTGCTTCTTGTAGTATTTTATCATTAAGAACTTCAACCTCCTCTTATCCTAGAATATTTTGGTAATAAAATCCTTCCTTCCTTTTTGATTTCAATCAGATCTTCAGTTTAAACCCCTTCTATTGATTTAATTCTACTAATTTTGGATGCTAATATCTATACTATTGTCATCCCATAATTTTTTTGGTGTTTTTATCTCCTTTTAACCAAGTTTGTCTTGATTTTAATATCCAAAATTTATCTTCCTTACTCAGAATATTATGATATTCACTAAGAAATGCTTTTTCCTCTGAGCTTGGATTATTGTGCTCACCTTTTTAGAATTTTGAAAGTTTCTATTTTAGTTCTTATTTCTTCTCAAAAATATTTTTGAATAAGTTCTTCCATTATTTTAGTCTAGACGCCATTGGTTTAAATTGTTTTGGAAGCATATATAGCCCATTGTTTCCTAAAAAAATCCATGTTTACACTATCATATCAAAAAATTGAGGATGGTATTCCCACATCTTCTCATATTTAGAATATGCTATATTTTTGAATTTACTTACCACTTTTAAGTCTTATTAACCAATTATCAAAACCAATGGTTGTCAAGGTATTAATTTTAGCATAATTCCCTTCATCTAACCAATGATTTGAGAATATGCATATGTCTAATTTTTCTTCTATCAGGTTCTAGCCTGTCTTGTTGTTGGTCCATGCATAGTTTTCCTCTTCAAACTCAACCTCCCATAGATTATTGTTTTAAATAAAAGTTGAGAGATCTCTTATACTTTGGTTTATTTTCCTAATTACCCAAAAACCATCTAGTTTGGTTACGCCATTAAAATATCCTATAAGTATGAATAAAGTTTCTTGGTATTTATTTCTCATAAAGGATTCAATCCCACTCCATACTTGTACTCTGCTTGACTGATTTATATATCTATAAACATTGATAAAGATGAAATAATTATATTCAAAGTAGCATGTGACTAATGAGGCCATTCAATGCCTAATTTTATGAATGGTTTCATAGGAGGTTCTAATTGGATTCCAACATGTTGGAATTTCCCTATTGCTATTTATGAATCCACAAGATGATTTTGTTTGGAATTTCCCTATTGCTATTTATGAATCCACAAGATGATTTTGTTTATGGTAAACAAATTATTATTGCAAAGGTAAGAGAGCTTTCTCAAAGGCAAAAATGGAAGAAAAAATTAAAGGTATTCAAGTTGCAAACAATGATCCATTTGAATCTCATCTCCAGTTTTTTGATGATATTTTTCTTTTGGGTCATCCCTTAGTTAGTGAGGCCATGCAGATTTAAATAAATATTATCATGCTAGAAGGAGTCTACTGGACAACTAGTTAATACCACAAAATCTATTTTTTTTAGTAACACTACCCTATATTTACAACAAATTACTATGGATATTATAGTGTTTAAAATTAAAAAATTCCATCAACCTACTTGGATATTCCTTTGTCTCATAAAGGAAATAAAAAGGAGATTCTATAATCTTGTTTGAATAGAATGAAAACTTGTTTGGTAGGTTGAAAAGTTAAGTTCTTAACCATGGCGTAAAGGCTACAACTCATAAAGAATATATTGAAATCCATTGCTATTTTATGATGTCACTTTCAAGATTTCTAGTAGGTAAGCGTAAAAAAAATAATAAAATTGAAAGAGACTTTCTTTGAAAAGGATATGATAAAAAAATCAGGTTTCTTTTTTGTAAGAGGAATAGGGTTTACAAAGGAAATAATATTGGAGGGGTAAACCCAAAAACTTGTAAACTTATGACTTCAGAAAACTTTGGGGGAGATTATTTATAAATCAAAGAAAGAGTTGGGAAAAAATATTACATTAAACTATATAAGTTAAATTGATGTAATGGAACTATTTATAAAAATAACCTTACCTAAAGGATTATCAACATAGAAATTCATGTTATATAGTTTGCAATTGCTTAAGAAATATATTAGATTGTTAGTTAATGAGAGAAATTATATAAATTTTTGGTTTGATGCTGTTGAAGCTTTATCCTCTTATCTCTAATTCAAAATGACAACCATTACATCAGATATGTCTAGATTGTAAAGGTCCAAAGACAAAATATTGTATTAGTATGAGAAATGACTGTAGATCATGGATTTATATTAGTAACTTGGTTTATGGAGAGCAACTCAAACAAATTACATACAAGATTTAAAAGATAATTCAATAGTTTTATTTTATTTTATTTTTTATAGGAAATGATGAGTTGGTTTGGAATCTATCAAAATATGGTGGATTCTCAACCAAATTGGGATACACGAAATTCGAGTAACTAAAATTTACTACTCCTAAATATTTTCCTTAGAAGAATGTCTGGTCACTAGAGGCTCTTCCTAAGGCCTCAACATTCCTTTGGTTAGCGGTTCAAAGCAATATTATTATAGGAGAGAGTCTACAAAGAAGATTATATTATGGACTTTTTAGATGTGCTTTGTATGAGAAGGATTTAGAAACATCATAACATTTACTTTATTGTCCCTTTGCTCACACCATTTGGGGTTAAATTTTCTAAAATATGATAATATTGGGTAGCTCCATATTTATTGAAAGAGTTGATGAAACATTAGATTAAATATTTCAAATCTAAAGCACAATTTTATTTGTGGAGGACTAGTTGTGTTTGAAAGGAACAATAGATTTTTTAACAATAAATCTTAAAATAATATCCAAGTTTATAATTATGTTACTTCCTCTCTTGCAAAATGTTTATAGATATGGTTTTCATCACGAAAGGTGTTAATTCTTATTTGCATGCAAGAAAGGACCTGTTTGAACATTTTACAAAAGAAACATTAGGTGCTACATTGTAATATATCCATTTAAATTATTGTACAAATTAATCTACCATACGATAAAACCTATCGTACAATAGGGAGAGGAGTAATCATATAAGCATATGATAGGACTGCAGTCAAGAAAAATTATATGATAAAATTAGTCATACAGTGGTAAGTGATTGTACAATAGAATGATGTTGTTGTATATTGAAGAGTGATAATACAATTGTCTAATAAAGAGCCATCATCATATAAAGAAGGAAACTAGGATTACAATATTATAGAGTGGCATTTGAAAAAGTTATCAAGTCTATTCCTAGATTGGTTACTATTAAAATGAACTACTTTATCCTATCCTCTTAGTTTGATTGGAGATGGTGGAATAATCATCCCTTACAAGCCACTCATTCTATATAGTTGCATTCTAACCTAATTTCTTCCTTTGACTTATCTCCTCAACTTAATGAGAAGTGAGACATTCATCTTTCCAATAATTTTGATATTTATACATGTATAGTTTGACAAGATTTAAACTTTGATTTCCTCTTACAAATCAAAGAAAATTAAAAACTAAAATATACATGGAAGAGTCCCAAGTGTTTATATCTATATGATTTATTGATATGGTTTTCATCATGGGAGTGTGAAAAATGAGGTGCTAGCTACGTGGTTATAGGATTTGAATATACATGGAAGAGTCATCTATGAAAATGATATTAGAATGAAAGATCTACTTCAATTTTAAAATTAGTTTTAATGATGCTTCTAAAGAAAATTTGAGAAAAGTCAATGGAGGTGGTGATTTTCAAAATATTGAAGATAAAATTTTCACTTACTCATAATCATATGGAACTTCAACTATTAACTAGAGAAGAATCATATAGAACTTCATCTATCAACTATGCAGAGGCTACAGGGGTACTTTTTACTGAGATTAAAATTGCAATTGAAAAAGGATGAAAATATATTTTAGTTGAGGAGGATTCACAAATTATCATTAATGTTGTCAACAAAAATGGATGTGGGGCTTGGATAAAAAATAATATTATTGATGTTCATCATCTATTATTGAAGGTAGACCCTTGGAAATGTGAACATATCTATAGAAAAGGAAATCGAGTAATAGATAATTTTGGTAGTCCAAGTGTTGAATTCATTTAGTGAAATTTAAAATTTAGAAGGCAATTGGTTGAATAATAATGATTTGAGGATCTAATTTTGAAAATAGAACACTTTGAGGAAGATGAACAATATATTTGATAAAAAATGATATTAAAAATATCTTTGATAAAAGAACAAGCTAGATTGGGTTTAATTGATATAAAAATAAAATAATATTTTGATGGAAGTTGTCATAATAGAAACCACATATAACTTATTGGAAAAAAAATAAAAAATTTACAGAATTTTTCATTCCTAATGAAGATATTAATATTTTAATAGCACTATGAATCCTAAAGACGAAAAAAAATAAAATTTATTTTTTAATATAATATAAGGATACAAAGTAGAACAAAAAGGTAGAATAACAACTTTGATTGTAAAATAATTTATTTAAAAATATTTTTACACGATTAAATTATGATATAATATATATTATAAAATTACAAATTATATAAAAATTAATATATTATTGATAAAAATGTATTAACACAAAAGGTTAAGGGACAAGGGTATAAACCCTAGGTTTAGTTAAATTTAGCTATAGTCTTCATGAAAGGGATGCAAACCCTAGGTGCAATCAAGCATTGAAGGGAGAGGGTTGTTCATAGACCATCTCTTAAGTATGTGGGAAAGCAAAGAAATATCTCTCAGGGGTGGATGAACCTCTGTCGTGTATCAGGATTTTAAAGGATGAATTTGGGTTGGATGTGATTGATCATGAATCCAAACAATTATCTGCAAACTAAAGAGCAAAAGACTAGGCTTGGAGGAGCTCAAAGGATACATTAAATATTGGTGGACTAGTATAGAATTCCAAGTAACTCTTCTACCCATATTTTTTTATTTCCTTTTCTAATTTAGCAGATAGAGATAGGGTAATGGATTATAGATATAATTGGTTTTTTGGACAAAGGGGTGTCTACCCAAATTTTTTTGTTTCCTTTTCTAATTTAGCAGATAGAGATATGTGTAATATTAAACACATAGATATTATCCAATAAAATTAATATGAGTAAAGAAAGATTGGCTATCTCGATGGATGTTATAATTCCTGGGCCTCAATCCTTTACAATCTCCTCAAGCAAATGGAAATGAATCCAAAATATTCAATATGAAAATTTATCCCTAAGATGTTATGGTTATTAGCAATATGACCACCAAGAAGAGATCATGCTCTAATTCCTCCTTGGTGTAGGAGAAGTTCATGTATGCAAATGATTCAAAACCTTCAAATATCTCAGTTCAAAAGAAAGAAGCTCATCATCTAGATGCACAAATTATCTAGCAAGAGCAACAAATGACTCAACCCCAAAATAATAATTTGAATAAGATCATTGATAAAAGCCAAATGGTTACTAAAGACCATCCAAATGATTCCATTGAAAAAATTAGCACCTTAGATGATATTCTTGAAGCTAATTATGAAACAATTGATGATGGTCAGTTTTTTGAAAATGAAGATCCTATAAAATGTGTTACAACTAGATATTAGCTGAGGAACTTGAAGTACAAAAATACATTCTCAAATCTTCCTACTCTAAACAAGGAAAAACCTATGCTACAAAAGAAAAATAATTGAACTGATTTCCTAATGTCATGTTTGGTTTCCTTCTATATGTTGAAGTCATGTATTATGTAAAGGTTGTTCTTATTGTAAGTTTCTTAAAAAAATAAAAATAAGAAAAATTGATTATAAAAACTTAGTTTTTTGAGGAAGATGAAAAATATCTTTGATAGAAAGACAAAGATAAATATACTTCAATTAACTTACTAAAAATATATAAAAACAATGTAATGTTTTATTTTTATAATGAAAATGACCCCAATAAAAATCACACATAACTTATATATTATTGATAAACAATTTTTTTTTACTAATTTTCATTCTTTTATCTTCCAAAACATCCCTAGATAACCATCCATTGTTCTAGTTACATTTTTAAATGACAAAGTTCCAATTATTTCAATTATTAAAGTCAAGAAATTATTTAATGAGAATTATTTTGTAAATGACTTAACTTCTCTTAAAACAAAGTATTATTTTCCTTCAATATTTTTTTAATTTTCATAATAATAAAATTCAATTTATATATTTAAATTTTAAATTTTCCTAATAAATATTTAAATATTTATATATATTATTAATAAAAAACAAAAGAAGTTACTCATTTTCATTCTTTTATCTTCCAAAAACATCCTTAGATAACCATTCTAGTTACAATTTTAATAAGATTTAAAAAAAAAAAAAAATGACTTCTCGCTTTCAAACTAGACAAAAGTATTGTTTTCCTTCAATATTTTTCATTTTCATAATAACAAAATTTAATCTACATTAATTAATAATATTATTTTTTCTTATTTCTTTATAAAAAAATATATATCAGATAACCATTAGATTGGTCTTACAATTTTAAACTTTTAAACTTCCCTAATAAATATTTGAATATCTGCTTTGTCAAAAAGGTCTTCAAATATATCACTTTCAACAAGTTTGTATTTTTAATTCTTTACCTTTAACCAACTTTTTGTGTTTGGTGTTATGAAATTTGTAATATTTATTTACTTATAATTTTTTTTTATACAGCATATAAGTATTATGAAATTAAAACGGTTTGATAATACACATATATAGTTTCTAGAAATATTCAGTCTTTAATCTATTTCTTAGAAGGTGACAAATTTAAAAGAGTTTATTAAAGTATTGTTCTTACTGGGCATTCTTGTATTTATCCTTCAGTATAATAAGCTTTGATTTTCTTAATTCTGTAATCATCCTCGGCCTTCACTTTTGAGTGATAGTTCTGGCAGCTGGGAGAACAAAATGTCATGCATTAATTATCTAGTGGCAGCATTTTCTTCTAGCACTTATTTATGGCTTCTTTCATCAATGTTTGAGGCAATTACTCTTGGCTTATTAAGTATAGGTCCTTCAAAACTTTTTAGGGAGGATGTCTTATTACTTATTATCTTACAAACATATTTTCTTATGGCATTCAGCGAGATGATACGTAGGTACTTGCTCCTTAAAGTGGTGTGCATTATAAGTGGCTTTTGCATTATCCTTTCTTGTGACTTCTAAATGATGATATAATCTATTGATTTGGGAGGCATTCTTCAAATTTTGTGCAAGAGACATCAATTATGTTTCTATTCAGGTGGTCGCCCAGTTATTATGGCATAATACACTGTGAGGACACCCAACAGAAATGAGAAATTATTGAGTAAAATGAATATATGTACAAGCTAATGAAATATAATGATTACGAGCTGATGGGCTTCATGCCTAAGGGCAACAACAATTTGAGAACGTTCCTTTAACTTGCATGACGTATGTTCTCATGGCATCCTTGCATTTGACTGTCAAGCAAAGAGGAGAACTCTATGCACATATAGGATTTAATGGTCTTTTAAGTCATTTAAATTCTTGAAATTAACATCATAATGCATAGAACCAATGTACGTATAGTACATTATCAAGGTGGAAAGAAATGAGCACAGTCAAACTTAATTAGGGAGATCAATGAGCTATTTATTTCTGTTACAGTGGCACGCTATCATCTCAAATAAAGATGAGCCTTGTTAATTGGGGATTGCACATTCTCATCTTCATATGGGTTCATATTCTGTTTTTGAAAACTTTCATTTTGCTTGTTTTTTTTTTCAATAATATGTTACATACTTTATACTTTAAATTATTAAACTGCAACTTAAAGTATTAAACTGCAACGTCTAGTTTTTTTTAATGGAGTTTACAACAAATGTTTTTTTTTTTAAATGTTTTTTTTTTTAATGCCGTTCGTTGCTTTACTAATTCGTAGGTCTATTTTTTTTTTTTTTTTTTGGCTTAGTCTTAGGTAAGGACGAAGGAATCGTACCGGAGTGGCCCAAGCACTCGGTTTTATTTTTTTAGTAGTCTATTTTTTTAGGGGTTAAATTTAGTAGTTTATTTTTTAGGGTTTAAATTTTAAAGTAAAATGCAAATTTTAAAAGGACTTTGATTATCTTTATAAAAACTTTGATAAAGAATGTGGGTGTTAAGGACATTAATTTACATTCAAAATAAGATTTCACCTGAGTTCTTTTTCTACAGATAAATACAGTATATTTTTGCTGGTCTTGTGAATTAAATACCTAGCTGAGTCAGGCAGTTGTTAGAAAAATGGTTTTAGTGTCGTCAAATTATGAGATTTTAATTACATTAGGAGTTTAGGAGTTTGATAAGATTTGTTCATATTTTGTACTGAAATTTTATCATGTTATTGATTTACTGAAAATAAACAACATGTATTATACATGTATAAAATAGTACTAACAGTCATTGTGATGTAAGGG
Source organism: Wollemia nobilis (assembly GCA_028583015.1). NCBI lineage: Eukaryota > Viridiplantae > Streptophyta > Pinopsida > Araucariales > Araucariaceae > Wollemia > Wollemia nobilis. The sequence continues at coordinate 167,844 of JAQPPZ010002189.1, read as the reverse complement.
ATAAATTATTGATTTGTTTTGCATATATAGTTGTCTATATATATAGACTTGGCGAGACAGACCGACAGAAAAGGGGAGAAAGATAGAGGATGAGGTCACGATCAGAAGGGGATACGTCAGCACCTGAGACGGTGTCTCGTCAAATGAGAGCATCCGTCCACGGGGCTGTCGTTTCTTTCAAGTTGGTGCACGACGACAAGGAGAATTTCATTTCATGAAATGATGGTTTTCATTGCGCTTTGCAAGATCTGCGAAGATGGGTGGCCACAGTATTCGCAGACCTCAGCAGGAGAATTTTGATTTCCTGGTTGGAATGATTCTTGTTTTAGCTTTTACTGTTTTTGTTCAGGTAAGCGTACAATGTGAAGGAGAAGAAGTTGTGTTTTTCTTTGCAAATGGGGTGTCCTCAGGGCGAATCGACCTCTGCACCGTCTTCTTCGATAGTCGAGAAGATCTTGCCTATGACGTCGGTAGAAACAATCTTTGTTTTGTTTTAATATGATCATATTGTATACAAATTAATGTATTATTGATTAATAAATTATAGGATGTAAAGCAAAATAAAATATATTTTTTATTTCCATGAATGAAAAATATTTTTTATTTCCATCAATGGAAATTATGAAAAAATTAAAAATTATAAAAAATATATTATGCATTTTAGAAGCTCATCAATAGTTAACATACATATAGCTTTTATATTAATTCACTTAATTCTTGGTTATTCAAAACATCCTTGAAATAGTCATATATCTTTTTAGATGTATTTTTTAGTGATAAATTTGTATAGATTTTTTTTATTGCTTGGTGGTTTTCACCTTTTACAACAAAACATAATAAAAAAGACGCACGAGACAAATAGAGAGAGCAGTCAAAAAGGGAAGACAATCTTTTGCTTGCAACTAAATTAAAAAAGTTTTTCACCTAAAAAAACTGAAGTGTCAAGCTTTCAATAAAAATTTAAAATGAAGTTTTTCATCAAGAAAATCTTCACTAGCAAGCTCCTAAGAAAGGAGGGTGTGACACACCGAGAGATAAATAACACTTTCAAGCTTTCAATAAAGATTTTAAAATGAAGTTTCTAGCTCAAAGAAACTTTTATCAACAAGCTCCTAGGAAAGAAGGGGTCCCACGAACTAGCAGATAAACTACATTGTCAAGCTTTCAATAAAAATTTAAACAAAGTTTCCTACTCAAGGAAACCTTCACCAACAAACTCCCAATAAAGGAGGGTCCCATGGATGAGCAGAGAACCCCAAGAAGCTTGGAGGACACCCTACAAAAATAGAACAAGCAAAGGTTCACACCACTGTTCACATCAATATGAAACCCAAATAAGAAAATCCTCCACAAGAGGACCACTTCTAGAAAAAATAATAGCTGGAAATCACCAATCCACGCATCGCCAGCTAGAACACCAACCAGGAAAGAGTGGAAGGTCTTGCAAAACAACAAAAAATAAAGGACTAAGAAAGGCCTTTGTCTCACTCAAGCACAACAAACAAAAAGCAAAAGGGTTGGCTTTCAAGATGTCCAAAATATAAGCGGACCACCATAACTCATCTACCACCCACTAGAGCCCCTCCAACTGCCTGATCATGAACCTCTCCTCTTTCGGGGCCATAGAAACACATGGTCTCTCCCTAAGACCACACAAAGATTTAGAGAAAAAGGCCCAACTCAGCCCCTTCCAAAAAACCAAATAGAAAAGAGACCAAAAACTTCTTGAGACCAAAAAATTCTTGATGAGGAAGTTGTCTCAAGAAGCACATGGTCTCCCCCCAAGATCCAACAAAATTGTAGATAAAAGGTACACCTAGACACCTTCTTCATTAGACAGTCAAAACCCAACCCAAAAAACCTAACCCAAAAGCTGTCAATAAACCCCTCCTCAGTGACCATCATGGAAGCACATAAACCCCTCCTCTATGGCCATCGTGGAAGCACATAGTCTCCCCTCAATACCACACAAAAAACCACAGAAAAAAGACCCACTGAAACACCTCCTAAATCATATGAGCAAAGGGCATCCCCATGGCCAAGTTTATTGACCAAGAGGTTACTACAGAAATCTTCCTCTACAGCCATAGAGAAAGCACATGATCTCCCTTCAAGACTGCAAAAAATGATCCATTGGAACACCTTTTAGAATAGACAAGCAAAAGATCAAAGGTACCTAACCAAGAGGCTGCAACCAAAACCCTTCCTCTTTGGCCACTATAGAAGCACATGGTATTCTCTCCAGACCACAACAAACTATAGAGAAAGGGCCTGCAAAAACACCTCTCGCAAGAGATAAACAAAGGACCACAAAACCCCTAGTGCCATAGAACCATGACCAAGCAAAGACAAAATCGCTCAAAGTAAGAGCCTTTAGAAGGGAAAATTTGAGCAGAGGTGGTGGGTACCTGAGTTGGTGTGAGGCAGCGGCCACAATCTTGTATTGATTATTAAAGTTGCAAAATTATAAAACAATGTATATTTCTTATCCTTACTTTTCTATGCTTACAAATAAATAAATAAATAAATAATATTTTTTATTTTCATGTTTTAATTGCAAGATGATAATTTAAATTGATTAATAAATTATCTTTTTAATATTTTTTTTGTTTAAGATGTTTTTTTCCATTACAATTTACAACTAACTATTAGTCTTACATTTTTAAGTTTTTATGTTTTAGCAAAAATCTTATAAAAAAATTATTTATATATATTTTGTATTCGAAGTTTTAAAATCTTAATAAATATTTTAATAAATCACTTTTATATATTTATGTTTTATTTAATCAAATTAACATAATTATTCTTTTCAATAAAACACTTTTGATTTTACTGGCATTGAAATAAAAAAATTAAACTTTAACCCTAATTTAAAAAAAAAAAACATACAGAAAAAAACAAACATAATTTTTTAAAAGTTATTTAACACATAACATTAACGCCTATGCCTATATTATTATTAAATAAAAAACTCTCTTAATTTTTAATTGAATATCTAAATTTATCTATTTTATACCTCTTGTCTTACATTTCTTGTAAGAGAAATTTCAACTAAAACTAAATAAAAATAAAAATAAATAAATAAAAATAAGACAATTATTACAAATGTTCATCACATATTCATTTGACATTTCATAATTACAAGTCTCAAGGTAATGCTACAAGTACGACAAGTAGTCCCTGTTGTAATTGGTACAATTATTACAAAAAATTCACACATTCATTATGAATACAAATATAAAATAAAATAGAAGGGTTATTAAAATGTTCATCGTGTATTCATTTGACATTTTCTGAATACAATCCTTAAGGTACTACAAGTACAAGAAGTAACCTCTGTTGCAATTGGTACAATTATTACAATAAATTTACATATTTGTTATGAATACAAATATCAATTCTCGCTTGGGTCCATAGGTTTCCATGACATGGATTGACTTGGTAAATCATACAATGAGAGGGAGTGTATCTTATGGGTGTTTATTACCCAATCAACATAATTATCATCATAGAAATTTTCTTTCTCAACTCCTATTGAAGAGTTTCAACTCTCAACAAAGATGATAGATACATTACACCATTAGTATAGAGATGGTTCATTGTAAAAGTTTCTATCCATCATCTTGTATTCATTTAATTTATACAAGCTAAACACTAGATAAACATAAAAGATTTATAAATCATTACTTGCTAAATCATTACTTTGGCCAAATTTTACATATGAATTACTACTACACTAGGGTGAAATGCATGATTACATGCAAATCCTACTCATATGTAATTTTTTTTAGCTCAAACAACAATTTAGCATTCAATATTTATAGCAAATTAGCATGCCTTACCATTTTATTTATCCATGAAGGCTTGGTTAAGCCTTAAAGTAGTAGTAATTGATTTAAAAACAAAACAAGATGATTTCATTTCCATAAATGAAGATTAATCTCTAATGGATTCAAGTTCTAAGTAAATTATATTTTCGAGTATACACAAGAAGTTATCCAAATCCCAACATAACAAGACTCCAAAATTTAAAACTATCATAAGTGCATACTTTACCTAATTTTTTCATTATTCAAACTTCTATAGCTAGTTGTATATTTATGATAGGATTAAAATGTTTTCTTTTAAAAGACTTGGTCCTAAATATTCCTAACCAAAATGCCAAAAACAATAGCTATATATTTTTTATAGTTGTCCTTTTTAAGAATCCATTACAAACTCCCAATAGATAAGTAAAATTTAAATGTTTACATGTTCAGTAAATAATGTATAAGTTACAATATTCTATTTATCTCATCACCAATAATGGTTGATTGCTACAAATGCACTTAGTTATCTTATGGTTTTAGAAAAATATTTCAAATAAGACATAAGTTGCAAAGAGAAGGCATAAGTTGAATTTTAGCTTCAAAAGGGCCTATGCATGTCCCATTACCTAAAACACTTATATCAAATAGGGTAATCTCCAAATAAGGCATAAAAACAAAAATAATAGTTTCACTTCAATGAAACTATATAATTAACCGACCAAATTTACAACTCTAAATGAAAACATATATTTGATCATGAAACCTTATTTTATAATAAGTAAAATATGTGTTGTCCTAACAAGTACTTCAAACACTAAATACAAGTTAAATTTCCACTACAAGCATATATGTCCTAGGTTTAAACAATTCTAAGAATAAAATTAGTGTCTCATTGCAAGAGGCTTACCAAACTAGCACAAAAATGACCTAAGAGTTCACAAACAAAATAATGAGATTAATGAGATATTAATTTCTATTTTATTATTATAAAACTTAAGTACAAAAACAACATTGTGATAAAATACCCAATAAGAAAAATAGCTTTGGGATATAATTTTTGTGAGCTTCCTCTACCCTTATAAAATTTTATTTTAATGTATATTTATTTCTACAAATAAAATGTCAGAGATAAATTTTTTTCTACCTATTAAAATTTTAGGAAATTTGCTCAATAGAGACTATAATGCACTTTCAAAAGATAGTTGATCCTTCAAGCACAAAAATAGTCCTTTACAAGCTATTTACACAACTTAAAATCCTAGAAGTCATAAAATAACCTTCACAAGAAGATGATCTCTAAATGGTTTTCTAATAAAAAAATGAGGTTTAGTCATAACAACATGATATGTTGTCCTTTTCGATAATGAATCCATTAATGACACTTAAAATTCCTCTACAATAAATTTTTACCAAACTCTAATTGAATATAAAGCAACCTAAATGTTTTCATCCAATAATAGAGTTTTGTTCTTGACATTTAGGGAATAGAAATAAGATTCACCCATTTTTCAAAATATCAAAACAACTATGACATGCTAGAAAAAAAGGATATCACATTGAAATGGAGTAGAAAAGGAGATAAAATAGATAAATATATAATTTATAGATAAATATATCATATAGTTCACCTACAAAAACTTTGGAGTCATTTTATTTCATTATTATTTAAAATATCTAGAAATGATTATTTTTTAATTGGTTATATGGGATTGAAATGAGCCCCACCCATATTATATCATCATCATATTGTGTGGTATTACAACAAATTGGCTATTTTGTATGTATTATTTGGTAAGGTTTGGCCTTGGGTCTTTTATTTAAAAGTTGAGAAATTTAACCGGTTGAGTTCATGCTATTTGGTACCTAGAAATTAATTTTTAATTTAGAGCATTTTAAACAATTCTTCAATTAAAAATACACAACATTTCATAGAGAAAAGTAAATTGAATCTCATGTTTGAAAGGAACGTAAAAAAAAAGTTTTTAAAGCTCTCTTTCTTTTTATACTCTTTATTTTTTTCTTTTTTTCCCTTCCATAGAATAACTCTCCCATTTCTCTCCAAACCACTTATCCATTTTTCCCCTCTCTCTTATAAGTCACTAACCACTTTCACATTTTCCTCTATCACTCCAAAATGAGAGAACTCAATAATGAGGAACAAGGATGAGTTTTGCACTAGGTATGAGCCATTATGAGGTTCTCTTAGAGATTCCCTTCCCTTCTCTATTTAGACTAAGGTAAAAAAGAAAAGGATACTCAAAGAAAATGAAGGATATTTATTTGTTTTTCAATGATTGAACATGCCCTAATTAGGGTGTCATTCCTTTAATTTGTTTTTTTAAAACATCAACTAACCATATGTTTATCAAAATTTGGACTTATAAAAATAATCTTTCCCCAAATTTTCATCCTATATGGAATAAAGTCCATCATATAGGCTTTAAGTAACATTTTGGCCAATTTCAACTCTTTTATCCACCTAAAAAAAAGATAAAAGCAACTAAATCCATGTAGTCAAGCAATTTACATCAAGCAACTATTTTTTTAATTAGAATTATTCAAGCATATTCAAGTAATAAAAAATGTGACCTTTAATTTAGCTTTGATATTTAACACAATCACACTTTTTATTCATGATGCAATATGTTATAGTTGTATTTTTAATTTTAACGTATATATGCTTGGTTTAATGCACTATGTAATAATAAAATATTGCTATTATGGTATTTGCATGGTTTCTCTATCTCTATTTGGATGCTACCAAGGAATATATCCTCCCTTTCCTCAATGATACCTCCCTCACTAGTTCATGTGGAGGGCGACCTTTCCAGACACCCATTCCAAAAAAAAATATAGTTAGTCCACTTTATCAAAATATATACACATATATAGTTATAAACAAACCATTACAAATTTAAAATTTTCATATCAAATTGAAAAAAACATGACATCCATACTATAAAATTGTATCTTGATTATAAGAATGAAATTATTATATATCATTGTTATATTTCATAAACTTAATATCATGAACATGCTATAAAAAATAATAATAAGTTGTAATTAAATTTAAAATTTGATTTGTGACATCCTTTCCTTCTAAAAAGAGTCATAATCCGAATGACATAGAAGTCTGTAAGTAAGGTAAAATATAAAATAACCCCCAAGGGTTAGGTGGATTGGTAGGTGTAAGTGTAGCTAGGAAATTACCAAGAAGAGACCTAGGTTCAAACCTTGGGGGGAAGCCAACCCTTTCCAAAGGTAGTAGTCTACTATGAATCCTCTAAGTGCATCCTAGATTGATGAGGATGGTATGAACTCTGAGCAACCGGTGGTCCCCATATCACGTCGGGTCAACAAGAATGAGATAGATAAGTTTTTTGGGAGCATTCCCTATGGTTTGAACCTTGCGCTTACCAATTACTAAAAATAGTGGTTGTAACCAACTCTCCTATGTAATAAAAAAATATAAAAGACAAAATATATCTTATTCAAATAAATATAATTTTTTTTTTTATGAATTTAGTAGTATCCTTACAAGTAATTCTCTCTTTATGGTATTTATATCTATGTTACACAATCATAACTTATGTATCTATCTCTATGTTATGTAAGCATAATTTATATATTTTTGAAATTCTAATTGGGTCAACCATAACTAGGCTTGGGTCCTAAACCTACGAGCATATCCAATATATAATGTGATAAGCATATGCATGACATGGTTTAAGTAGAGAAACATTAAAAATATTATATAATTTAGAAAAATATGGGGGTATATCAAGTCTGTAAGCCATCGAATTTGCAACTTTGAGGATATCAAGGTGTAATTTTGGTAGACTTTCCAAACTTTTTTATGGCCTCCCCATTAGGAACACCTTATCCCCAATGACATACTACCTAGGTGTTCCATTTTGATAAATATAAGTTTTTTTATCAATCTAGAGCTTCTTTCAATTATCATCTTACTAGTTCCACTTGCTCTTCCATATCTTTCAACATATTTAGACCCATCACTACTTTGCCCTCCATTCCATCCCATCTAAATGACATGTGACATTTCCTACCATAAAAGTATCTTGAAAAGGGTTATTCCTAAATTGGACTGATAAGACTTATTATATGGAAATCCCATTAAGAGTAGATACTCTTCCCACTTATACTATTGATCCATGCCTTACATTCTTAGTAAGTCTTCCAAGATTTGGCCCACCCTCTTACGTTTGCCATCTATTTTTTGGTAATACAATAAAATTATGTTTAGTTTAGTTTTTAAGGCAAAATTAAGAGCCTACTAGAATCTTGATGTGATTCTAAGATCTTTATGTGAAATTATTTTTATAGGCAATCCATGCAATATGAGAATTTCTTGTGTAATCCTTTTTGCAAGAACTAGAGAATCATCTTTCAAGTTTCCAAGAATAAAACGAGTCACTTAGTTAACTTATCAACTACCACAAGAATAACATAATGCCTATTTTAGACATTGGAAACCCCTCCATAAATTTCATATCAATAATTTGCTATTTTATTAAAGGTACATCATGTGGCTATAACAATCATGTTGGGTGCATATATTCTACTTTGACTCATTGATATCCCAGGCACTTTGCTATAAATTCAATCATAGTTTTCTGGTGGCTAGGCTAGAAATACAATTGCTTTACGTTTGATACCACTCTATTCACGGTTGGATGGTCTTAATAGAAATCACAATATTCTTTCTCTAAAACTATATAGTTTGTAGGTTATTTAATTCATATATGTAAATATGACCTCTATAAATCAATAGGTCATCTTCCTCTAAGTAATATCCATTAAAATAATATTTTTTTTGTGTTTTTTCTAATTTTATTCTCACATTACTATAGTGATAATTCTTACTTAGATAGTTGAAAAACATTTTTCCTAAAAGTTTTTTCAATAGAGGGTAATAACAACTTTGTGACTTCTACAACCAAGTTTGTTAGCCACTCTATTATCTTTTCCCTTTATGTAACTAATTTCAAAGTTATATTTAAACAAGGATTTTGACCATATTCTTTGTTGAGAATTAAGGATAGGTTGGATGAAGATGTAACTAATCCCTTGATGATCAATTTTTAACTTAAAGGATTTACACATTAGGTAATGTCTCCATATTTGTAATGCATGCACTATTGTGGCTAGATATAAGTCATTAGGAGAATAATTATATTTATACATTTTAATATTTAGTGACTTGTAAGCCGCTACTTGACCACCTTACATCAACACTCCAATTTATTCTTCACTTGATGCATCTATTATGAAAAACTATCATTTGGATCTAGTACCTTTAGAATAGGAACTAAAGTTATTTTTTCTTGAAAAGTTAAAAGTTTTTCACACTTTTCATTCCACTTAAATATTCTTCTTTTCTTTTGAAAAGTGGTTATGGTATTTATGAATATAGAAATTCCATCTACAATTTATTTATAATAACCAAAAAATCTCATAAAACTTAAAACTTCATGCATATTTTGGTGTGTTGACCACTTTGTAATTGATTTTATCTTGTATGGGTCAAAAAAGATACCCTTAGTTAGGATAATATTTCATAAGAACCTTGTTTTGAAAGAATGAACACTTGGACAACTTTCCACAAAGTTGATGTTCTCTCAACCTTTGCATGACTAGCCTAATTTGTTTATAATATTCTTTCTCATTGTAAGAATATATCAATAAATCATAAAGAAAAACCAATACTAACCTATCCAAATAATATTTAAAAATATTATTTATTAGTTTCATAAAGGTAGCTAGAGCATTGATGAATCTAAAATGGACCACTATGAACTCATAATACCCATAACAAGTTCTAAATGTTCTCTTGAATCATGTTCATTAATCCTAAGTTGATGGTATCTAATATTGAATGTCAAATTCTAAAAGTATAGCTACTTCTCATATCTAGCCAAACAAATATTCAATCCAAGGAAGGGGATATTGGTTCTTAACTATGGTCTTGTTCAATATTCTATAATCAATATAAATTTTGAACATATCATCTTGCTTCTTCACCAAGATTACTAGTTTCCCTCATAGTGATATATGTGTCCAAAGTATTACCGTTGAAAAAAAATCATGCAATTGTGATTTTAGCTCAAATAGTTTATTGGTGGTCATTGAATAAAGAGACTTAGGCTATGCCTCTATTCTAGGTAGAACATTTATCAAAAATACTAAAGGAGGCAACCTCTACAGTTCTTCAAAAACTATATCTTAGTATTCATGTAAGAAACGATATTCCTCAAAAGTAGATTCATTTTATTATTCTAACTCATCAACATGTACATAATATAAATATTCTATTCTTTAGGATTTTGTTAGATGTAAAGCTTAAATATGCATGATACTAATAGGTTTTTCCATAAACTAAATGGTTGCATAATACCCTTGATCATTTAGGTATTCTATAGTCTTAGCATAACAATCTATCTTGTATCGATGTTTCAATAGCCAACTTATCCAAACGAATGCGTAATATGACCCAAGGGCTACCATAAATAAGTCAATAGTATTTAAGTATGTATAATATGATCTTATTAGGCCAAGGTCAAAAATATGAAAGAGTGTTTACGAGGACTATTGATATAGCCTATGGTCATGTGTGTATGTAAGCCTATGGGCATTCTTGTGTAAGCCTTCAGACATCACTTATGTAAGCCTAAAAGCATCCTCATGTAAGCCTAAAGGTACCCTTCATGTATTCACCAATAATTATGGATAAATTTGATTAAAAGGTATAATATGTTTATTATATTATAATTTAACATTGAAGTAAAGTTATGTCGACTTGAGGTTAACATCTAATTTGGGATTTGGTATCACTCTAAATAACCCCTAACAACTGATCCATTGCATCAATTTATGATATGTGAGATTTTAGGGTGCCTATGGGAACCCACCTCTTATTTCTTATATATTTTGTTTCTATTAGTTTTGTTTATCTCTCTCTTTTTATCTATATGCTTATTTATTTTATTGTTATTTATTTTTCTACATATAATTAGAAATGTATGTTTTGAGATGCTTCTAGAAAGTATTGTAAATTAAAAAATGGTATTAGAGACAAAACAAAGCAACTTCACTCAATCACATAAAAATGCTATATAGAGAAAATAATTATAGATATAGATGAAATATCTTCTCCAATGAATTCTTTGTAAAATTTAAAGGGGGATCCTAGTTCAACTCTCTTCTTGATTTCATCATCTAGTATGTTTTTTTTACCTTTGAAAAATCTTCTCCTTTTCCTCCAAATTTCAAAATTTAAAAATGGGAATATTCTCTATTTCATGTTGATATTTTATTCTCTATGACTCAATGTATTTAATATATTATGTTCCTTCCCCTTTTCCTCCCAATGTTTTTAATTGGATTCCTAGCTTTGACAACATAATATAAGGTGCTTCCCTTGATATCTTGAGATTGAGCCCCATTGGCTATGAACCACTAATAAAAAAATCATATATATGAGCATATTCACCAATCAAAAGGATCAACTTGTCAAATCATCATTCACTAGACAGAAGTAGACATCAAAAAATTATTTTATGCCAATTTGTAGTACTTGATTTGGTGAATCTCTTAAGATTTGGCATTTTGTTTTTTTCTAATTTGCATTCTAATCTATTTAATCTTCTAGAGGCCTTAAATTTTTCATATGGATGTGTTTGGAGACTTTTTTTTAGATCACATAAATTTTCAAGCTTTACATAATGGTGATGCCAATTTGTGGGCCTATTACAATTTGATGTAGACTCTTTTTGATATGGATTATTTGAAATATATTACTCATCTTAATGAATAAAATTATTGTGTTTGGTTAGTTCAAATAGCATTTTTACTTAGAATTAAGAATATCTAGTGTATCTTTGATAATGAAATAAAAGAAGTCCTTAGTAATCATGATCTTGGTAAGAAGAAGGAGGAAGCTCTTGGTCTCTTCTTCATGTTAGTTGAGTCAAATGTAATTTTCCAAATGAGAGGGAATATTAATCTCAGTTAGATATAAATAATAATAAAGGATCTCTATGAAAATTTTAGTGCTATTGAAGTTAACATTATAGATATGGAGCTTTCCAAGCTCAAAATTTTATATTTTGCTAATTTCAAAGACTATATATCTAATTTCAAAGCCCTAAAAGCTAATCTAGCTATGTCAAGAGGTACAGTAAAGGGTGATGAAGAGTATATCAAGTATATTACTTCTAATTTTATAATACTTTTTCATATAGTTGTCTTGGTTCCTTATGTGAATTCTATGACTATCAAGGAGCCACAACCTATTTCTCTTGAAAGACTTATCAATATTCTTATCCATTATTAAGTTGCAATGAAGAATTGTGGATCTCACTCATATAAATGCTAATCCAAAGGATTTCAAATTAGTGGAATCTAAGTCTCAGTTTCTCAAAGGTAAATATAATATTTCAATGATCCAAACACATGTAAGTATTATAAAAGGAAAGGACACTCCGTAAAAAATTACATAACAAGATTGAAGAAGATTGAGATAGAATTATTGATATATGGACACAATATTTTTAATGATGAAGAAGAGTATGAATATGAAAAAGTAGAGGTACACTAGAGCATCCATTATGGGATGGGAATGTTACCTTTAATATGTCCTCTCTTTGACCTCTCAACTCATATTATAGGGGGATGTTGAAGTATGTGTAATATGATTTTAATAGACCAAATTCAAAAAGTGTGGAAGAGTGATTATGAGCACTACTAATGTTACCTATAGGCAAGTGTATATGTTAGTATATGAGAATTCCTTATGTAAGCCTATGGGACTCTATTTTCTAAGCCTTTAGGTAGCATTTATGCAAACCTATAGGCATCCTCATGTAAGCCTAAAGGTACCCTTATTGTATTCACCCTTAGTGATATTGGTTAATCCACATTTATGGATAACCTATATTAAAGGGCATAATATATTTATTACTTTGTAATTTAACCTTCAAGTAAATTTATGTCAGCTTGAGGTTAACATCAAATTGAGGACTTGGTATCACTATAAAATACCTCTAATAACTTATCCGTTGTATCAATTTGTGATATGTGAGATGTAAGGGTACCTATGGACACCCATACCTTATTCCTTCTATCTACCATATCTATTTCATTTATATATATATCTCTTTTTTTAATCTATATGCTCCTTTATTTTTCTCTTTTTTTTCTTATGATTATCGTGAATGTATGTTTTAGGATATTTCTATAAAGTATTGTGAATTACAACAAACATCAATGATAAAGATGGATATTTCAAGCTAACATTCAAATAGACATTGATATATTGTCCTATCTACTTGGTTTTCATATTGGTTAGACCAAGGATTACCCATATATATAGTTGTAGGTATGGCTATAAAACATTTTATTACTTCAATATTAATTAAAATTAAGATAATACAATCAAGTAACTTAAATGAAGTTTGAATTGGTGCATGTTGATTTTCAACTTAGTGGTTATCTAATACTATATGAATGCAATGCATTTTATTGGGTTGGGTAGGAGGTTGAGTGATGGATCCTATTCTTTGTTGAAGACACAAACTAAAATATTGGTTCTTGACACATGTAGCATCCATATTTAGGTATCTTGTTAGAAATTTATTACACCATGTAATATAGTTAGGGTTAGATACTTGTCATTTATACCAAAATAGGTGGTTGGTATTTCATTATCCAAACCAACCACCTTCATTATATATATATATATATATATATATATATATATATATATATATATATATATATATATATATTCATATTTTCTATTAATGAAACTCTTTCCAACACCCTACTAGTCCAACATGTGGTATTATAGCAGGATACATGAGCAACAAAAAGGTTCAAGAGGATTAAAAGCTGAAAGAAACCAAAGTAGTGAAGATATATTTTGTTGTTTGCTTAAATTTACAACTATCAAGTTGATGTGATGTAGTATTCTTTATTTTTTTTGATAGTAGAGAAGAGTTATCATGTAAAGTTATCGTATGGAGAAGAGCTTCTATTTAGAGAGGAGTTGTCATCTAAAAAATAACTATGAGCTATTGTGTAAATAAAATATATAATCTAAAGATATTGGTGTCATCACATAACTTGTCATCTAGAGTTGCCATCACAAGATATTGTCTTCTAAAGTGAACTTTGACCCTACCATTCACTGATTAGGCCTTTTATCGACAAGGTCATCTGAAGATGCATGAGGGTCATCTATTGTGAAGTTGCCATATAATCAATGCATAATCCATCTAGAAGTTAACTTCTAGTGAAGTGTTATTAGCTAAAGTCTTGTATCGTGCATTAAAAAGAAAAAAATTAGAAAACACTTGCTGCTTATAGTTTACTAGGAGGAAAGTATTGTATGTAATCTATTGCATGCAAAGAACATGTTGTCTAGAAATGGAAAAGAGACACCAACATATTTAATTAAATAAATATCCCACAAGCTTTGTAGGAAGGCTCTTTGAAGCATTAAAAATTTATTTTTATTTTCATTGTTATTAAATTAGGTGACAATATGGTGGTTTGGCATATTTTTTTACTACCCTATTACATTTATGAAATATTATTTAAAGATTCAAGTTGAAGCATTACCATCATTAAACCAGAGCACCAATGTTTTTCATGACGTGTTCATTTTGGAAGGAGATGAAATAATTTGAAACTAGTCATTGAAGGATGAGGTAGATTCATAGTTGTAGTCCAATTGAAATTTGAGAAAAAAAAAATGGCTCAAGTTGACAAGCTAAGCATGCATTTATTTTGGAGCTTACTTAATCCATTTATCTTACATGCAATGGTCAAACATTGTATTTGCTAGTTATATTGTATTAGGATTTCAAAACAAATTGATGTCACATGGTGGATGTTAATGATGGAATTGGTTGCATAGCTATATGTCAATATTTTTTGTGTGATCTGATATGGCACATTGGAGATTTATATGGTCATATGATCTAATTGGTTGGTGAACCAAAGAACAATAGTCATTTTGATATGACATAATGATGTTTTCTTTTAGCCTCCTTAATATATTATATGTATTATTCAAAAGTTGTTTTGATTACTTATATAGATTTTGGGTGAGAGGCTATTTGCACTCACAAAGAGTGAGGAACTTGGTCCATCCACCAAGATTAATTGATGCGATCAAATATTTATTTATTGATGATATATTTGAACCTTGTGAATCTTGTATCTTGATGATTAATCAAATAAATATTGATAATAATCCTGCCTAATGATTTAGCATGAATTGGATAAAACCAAAAAAATTAAAATTTTGGTACCATTTAATCTTAAAAATTGTACAATATTTGGGGAACTAGACATGTACAAAATTGATTATTTTTCCTACCATCCTGTTGTACATTACAGGAAAATTTTATACTCATCATAAAACATTTTTGAGCTAGATAAAATTATCTTATTAAAGAAATATGCTAAGGGCTTTTGAAGACCACATGTTCAAAAACTTTTTTTATTTATGAAGGTATATGGTTTATCCAAATGTGATCTATTTTGAATATTAAATTATATTATATTGTATATTGGAGATTATGCTTCATTAGAGATAACTAGAGATCTTTTATCGTGTGAATAGTAGAGTGTGTCCCTGTTTGCATATGATATTGTGAATGGTTATGTGTTCATGTTCATGAGCAAACTATTGTATTTATGATTGGTTGAGTGTGTCCCTGATCACAAAGGTTGTATAAAAATGAGTGTGTCCCTATTTGCAACTATAGCATGTGTATCCCTATCCACTTATGATGTAAAATCTTGGATAGTTATGTTTATCCCTACCATTAATTAAGTCTAATGTGGTTAGTCCTATTGATGTAAGTAGTTGAGTTTATCCTTATTCATGATGATGTAAATCATGGACTAATGTGTACATCCTAGTCCATGAACTTTTTAAAATTTTTGAGTTGTTAATCCTCGCCCCTATTTAAATATGGTGTAATAAGAGGAAAATATTATAAATTTATTATATTGTATAATAATTTTAGGGTTATATATTTAGGATTTACACCTAAATAGGTGGTTGATAGTTTGTTATCCAACCAACCATATTTTCATTATTGTATACGTTCATATTTTTTATTTATTAAACTTTATTCATCACCCTACTAGTCTAACATTCCTAACAATATTATTTTTTCAATTGGTTATATGGGATTGAAATGGGCTCCATCCATATTAGATAACCACCACATAATGGTATTACAAAAAAGCTTGGATAATATCCTTGTATTACTTGTCAATATTTGAGCCTTGGTCTCCTATTTAAATATTTAAGAATCCAACTGGTTGCCACTTGATATTCCTAACATTATCATTAATATTGCCACCACCATTGATATTTTAAAAATTTCCTTTTTTCTAAAATTGTGTTGTGAGGGATTTTTATTTTTAGTGTTTGGATTTTCAAATATTCCCTTACCTTTGTTAATTGGCTTACACTTCATAAATTTATTAATTAGGGAGGGAACTAATTATTGTGGATTTTTATTCTTTTTCTTTAACTCCTTATGGTAAATTGAGATTGCCTACAACTTTTATTCTTACTTGATAGCCTTTTAAAAAACCTATTACATAGTCATTGGATAATGAATATTGAATTTAGTACCTATATAAAGGTTCTATCCCAAAATAAACTTTCTAATTCTAAATTTTTCATCTTTATAGAATTGAAGTACAAATTATGAAGTTTAGTAAAATTTTATTAATACTAAGTATCTTCAATGGAAGTTGTGAAACTCAATTATATTTTAATTAAAATATAACTATGGTAGCTACCATTATTCAAATAATACCAAAGAATATCTCATGTGACCTATTTTATTGTCAATTACCTCTCAAAATTTGGATTTTTTTTTTGTGAGGCTTATTCTCCAATAAGTTGGTACATAGTCAAAATTACTTTGATTTATTTAGAAAAGTTGTAAAGTTAAAACTATTTAGTCATTTTAATGAGCCAATATTTCATTCCATTCCCAAGAATTATTCCCTCATATTTATGCAATTCAATTCTCTTAATATCTCTAGGCAACTAAGCCTCATAATGAACCCTCTTTTGAGTTGTCCCTTCTTCACGAATATGTTCTCTTTATGAGGATTATTGACTATCACTCTATGCATTTTAGTCATTTAATTTATATTTATATTCAAATGTAGAGTTTTCATCTTCTCCACATTCCTATGATTTATGATGACCTTACTCTTCCAACTTGGCAACTCTATTCCATGTTTCATATAGCATAAGCCAAATCTTATCTAATTTATTGATAAATTCTTCATTCTAGTCATTGTCAATTATGTAGTTTGATTTTTTGGTTGTAACCATTTTTCTAGTCAAGCATTCATACAACTTATGTAGTTTAACATTGATGCACTCTTTAGGTCCTAAAATTGAATATGGGCTCTAGTACCACAATGTAAAATACCATCCAACAAAATTTTCAATAACAATAATTTGATTTATTTTTTAATAATTCCATTCTTTGCTATTCATACATTCTACTTAAATATCTTTGTAAGAATCTACCTTGAATACTAATTCAGAATTACTTTTTCACACTCATATATTCTTTGTTCATGTCAATATGCCTTGATAAACCTTTAATTCATATAAACTAGATAGCATGCAAGTAGAAGAAAATATAAAAAATAGTGTAGACACCAAAACAACACCAATCCGATTATGTGACAACAAGCGCTGATTGCATTGACACAAACAACCCCTAGGGCAGCCCTCGAAGGTTAAACAGTGGTCCTAACCACTTCCAAAAGCAATTTTAGAGGTCAGAGGTCAATTTGGCACCTTTTTGGCACTTTGCTCTCTGCTCGTCCCACCATGGGACGAATACAAACTGTCATTCGTCCCACCCAGGGACGAATAGTAGCATTCGCCCCAGGGTGAGGTGAATAGCAAGTTTTACTGGCAAAAAGTCAAACCTCGGTAACTCCACCGATTAAGCGAGGCTTCGAGGTCATGCAATTGCGAGGAATACCTTTTATTCAAGAAGAGAGACTTCGGTTATGAGTTTTTTTATTTTAGAAACCTCATGCAAGGAGATTCCAAATTAGGGAATTAGCTTTTCTTTGAAAATAGGACAGTTAACTCAAGTAGCGCCCTCGCATGCGCAATTCAAACGAGAGAGACCCTAAGGTCTATAAATTGGTGAGTTTTCTCACCCAAAATATCAGAGAAGGAGAATTTGAGCAACGAAGTGCTGCCAATTTACATACCTACTTGCGATTTGTGCTTTCACATCCTTAATCTCTCATTCAAAAGGGAGGTTATTGGGCGACTATTAGAAGCGTGAATCCAGACCCAAAACCCGATTTTTGGCCACAAAAATTCCCAAAATTTGTCGAAAACACCCCATAACTAGTTTTGGACCCATACCAAGTGGATTGGTGCCGAAAAAGTGCCTCAAACGGTGGGCGTCCTGCCCCCAGGCGCTCCCCAATCTGTCACAGTCAAATTCGCCCCCCCGGGATGAATAGAAATTTGTGATAGATTTCTTTGGTTTTTCTTTTGCATTTGATTCTAGATAGGTTAAATAGGTTAAATAGGTTACAGTTCAAATTTTATTTCATTTTGAGCAATATTGACCAGGTTTTTGTCATTTCTCGTCTTTACTAACTTGCAGATGGCACTAGCAAAATCTGGATCCTAAAGGCAAAATTGGGGAAATATGACCATCTGGGTCTTCATAAAACACCCCAAATTAGCTAACCCAAAGTTTTCAGGTCTTTTGGAGCTTCCTAAGTAGGACATTGAACAGGGTGCTTTTTGACAAGTTGTCACAGTCCTATTCGTCCCACCCTGGAGCGAATATAGATATGTGAGGAATTTTTAGAATGTTATTTTTGTAGTGGTCTTCTGATAGTATTTTTATGCTTCTGTCAAAATTTTAGGTCAATCAGAGTTCAGTTGATAATCGTTTTAATATTTTCATGCATTTACTAACAGTAGGCCTTGGGAAATACATGCTTTATTCTGTCCGTAGGTGCTACTAATATTTTATGTTTCTTTGAATGCAGGTTTTTGACAGCAGAGGAGCAGGAAAGAGCAAAGAATCATATACACAAGTGGCGGCGACGTTTTGGTCTGCCCATCTTACATGTGGGCACACGAAAGAAGGATTGTGATCCATGGATGTTGTGACAAGAAACACATTTGATGCCCCTTTCCCCTAAAAATGAAGGAGACGTATTGTAACACAATTTACAAAGAGTATCAATAAAGAGATTACCATATTTCCTATTGCTTTTATCTTGTGTCAATTTGCATATGTTCTTTCTTGTTCTTTTCTTGTGGCATATTCCTTTTTGTTTCCGTATTCTTTGCTATTCATACATTCTACTTAAATATCTTTGTAAGAATCTACCTTGAATACTAATTCAGAATTACTTTTTCACACTCATATATTCTTTGTTCATGTCAATATGCCTTGATAAACCTTCAATTCATATAAACTAGATAGCATGCAAGTAGAAGAAAATATAAAAAATAGTACTAATGTTCTTGTAGAGTGACCTTTATAAATGTCTCAATATTTGTTAACTAAATACTTTATAGAATTAACTTATTTATAAGTTCCATTTATACTTAAAAATATTAGGCTTGTTCAAAGGTTTTGACTATCCCTTGTGTTGGAGAATATTACATTATTAGGTACATGCTAATATACCCCCATGGTACCTTGTTGGTATAATTGTAAATATGTAATAGATTAGGGTGTGACTCTATAGTTTAGGAGTGTGATTTATTTTTAAACTTATGTATGTGTTCATGCATGTAATTATATGTGCAAGTGTAAAGAGTAATAATGTGCACAAATATCATATAGTAAAGTGTCCAAGTGTCATAGAATAAAATGTCCAAGAGTAAATAGAGAGTTGAGAGTCATGTGTACAAGTTGTAAGATAAGAAGCAAAAGGCAGAGCTTCATCCTATGCATATAATAGGAAGTATTGCATCTCCCAGATGTGTGAGGGGAGCAATAGTCAAAGAGTTCAAGAGTCATATTTCTAAGGTTATATTATGGAGTCAAAGCTTCATGTATTGTATAGAAGATTGGATCCAAGATTGTATTGAAGAATATCAGGATATTGAATGAAGCTTGAATAAAGCTTGTATACAAATATTTTGAGCAATTATATTGTAATTTTTCTTCATGTTTTTGCATGAATGATATTGGCCATTTATATCTTATTATTGTTATTTTCATGAATTTTATGTTCATTGATTTTGACCATTAATATTAAGTTGCTCTAATATTTGATATTATTCAAGATATTGGATATTTGGATCTTGTGATAATTTGGCTAAAAATCCAACACCTTGCACTAACTTTACACTTGTTACTAGTTAACTAAAAGACTTCATAGTCACCCTAATAAATGAATGTAGACCAATCATAAACTATCAAAATTTTTATTTCAAAATTTGAGAGCATTTCAAACTAGCATAAATAGGATTCAATTTTCAATCTTCCTTACCAATCAACAATGTCAATTATATGTAGCAATCCTTCTAAATTTTAAAGTTTTATTCTTCAAAATCCAATAAAAGACATTATAAAAATAACATATGATCAAACTATTTTAAATAAGAAGTAATAACATATATAACCCAATGATCATAAGGCATTAGCTCAATTGGTTAGATTTATTGACTTCAAGGAGGAGACCAAGGTATGTTATTCATTATTCATATCAAATGATATGAATAATGTATATTATTAATTTTTTTTAAATATTTAAATTGTTTTTATTTAAATAAAATTTAAAATTAACAATAAATAGTTAATTCTTTTGTTATTCCACCTTAAATTTTTTCTTATTTTTTTGTTATTTTAACTTTTGAATTAATACATATACTATTAAAAAATATTTTATATACATAAAAATTTACGTGTATTTTTTTATTTATTAAATAAATTTCAAAATTATCACTAAATAATTTTTTTGTTGTTGACTTGGAATAATTAAATTACAATATTTTTACAAACAACTTTAAATTTGATATTATAATAATAACAACTAATATGTAAAATATATCTAAAAATAAATATAAGATAAAATATATAAGCATTTTGTGTTCAAATTTTTGTATTGCAATGAAGACTTCCATGATCAAGTGATAAGATTTGTTGAAATACTATATAATACAACCATGATGTAGTACATCAATCCAAAATTAATTAAAATTTATTTAAAAAAAAATGTAATTTTGTAATGGAACAAAGATGTTAACTGTAAAATAATTTGAAAGGGATTTTATTTTGAAAAATATTTGTTTTGTTTTAATATGATCAAGTTGTAGTATAATATATATTTTAAACATTAATAAATTGTATACAAATTAATATATTTTTTATCAACAAATTATAATATGTAAAGCAAAATAAAATATATTTTTTATTTCTATCAATAAAAATCAAAATAAAAAATATATTTTTTATTTCCATCAATGAAAATCTTATAGGATTTATGGTATGAAAAAATTAAAAATTATAAAAAATAAATTAGAAATTTTAGAAGCTCATCAAAGATTCACATACATGTAGTTATTACATTAATTCACTTAATTATGTTATTTTCATTCTCTTATGTTCAAAACATTTGAAATAGCCATCCATATTTTTAGATGTATTTTTTAGTGACAAACTTGTAGCGGTTTGTGAAAGGAACCCCGAACCTTTTACAATAAAGACACAACAAAAGAGATTGTTTCATGGAGAAATACAGAGAACAACGAGCAACGAGAAAGGAGAGACAATATCTCATTTAGAACTAAATTAAAAAAAAATCCCGCCCAAGAAAAATTGTATTGTCAAGCTTCCAATAAAAAATTAAAACGAAGTTTTTCGCTAAGGAAACCTTCACCAACAAGATCCTAGGAAAGGAGGGTCCCATGACTAGCAAATAAACTACACTGTAAAGCTTCCAATAAAAATTTAAAACTAATTTTCCAGCTCAAGGAAACCTTCACCAACAAGCTCTTAGGAATGGAGGGTCCCATGGATCAGCAGATAAACTGCACTATCAAGCTTTCAATAAAAATTTAAAATAATGTTTCCCACTCAAAGAAACCATCACCAACAAGCTCCCATGAAAGGAGGGTCCCACAAAGTAGTAGATAAATTGCACTATCAAGTTTCCAATTAAAATTTAAAACAAAGTTTATTATTCAAGGAAACCGTTCAACAACAAGCTCCCAATAAAATAAGGTTCCACGAATGAGAGAATGTCAAGAAGCTTGGAGAATGCCCTCCTAAAATAGAACAAGCAAGGGTTCACACCAGATCCCAACTGAAATAAGAAAATCCTCCATAGGAGGACCATTTTTGAAAAAAACTAATAGTAGGAAACCACCAATCCTATACCACACATCACTAGCTAGAACATCAACCAGGAAAGAGTAGAAGGTCCTCCAAAATAGAAAAAAATAAAGTAGGAAAAAAGGCCTCTGCCTCACTCAATAAAACAAACAAAAAACAAAAGGGTTGGCTTCGAAGATGTCCAAAATAAATGCAAACCACCATGACGCCTCTACCATCCACTAGAGCCCCTCTAAATTTCTAACGCCCACTAGAGCCCCTCAACTACTTGACCACAAAACTAGCACAAGAAACTCTCCTTCGTAGCCATTGAAACACATGGTCTCTCCCTAAGACCACACAAAAAAGCAGAGAAAAGGCCCATCGAAACCCCTTCCAAAAGACCAAACAAAAAAGAGACCAAAGACTACTTGTCCAAGAAGTTGTCCCAAGAAACCTTTATCTGTCGCCATTGTGGAAGCACATGGTCTCCCCCAAGACCAAGAAAAATTGTAGAGAAAAGGTACACTCATACACCTTATTTGTGATACAATCACCCAAACAAATAGATCGAGAAGTTTTCAAAAGACCCCTCCTATGTGGTCATAGTGGAAGCACATGGTCTCCCCTCAAGACCACATAAAAAATTGCATAGAAAAGACCCACATAAACACCTCCCACATTAGACGAGCAAAGGGTACCCCCATTGCCAAGCTGCCTGACCAAGTAGATCGAGAAGTTTCCAAGAGACCCCTCCTATGTGGCCATAGTGGAAGCACATGGTCTCCCCTCAAGACCACACAAAATACCAAATAGAAAAGACCCACCGAAACACCTCCCACATTAGACGAGCAAAGGGTACCCCCATCGCCAAGCTTCCTGACCAAGAGGTTGCTACGAGAAACCCCCATCGCCAAGCTGCCCGACCAAGAGGTTGCTATGAGAAACCCCCATCACCAAGTTTCCTAACCAAGAGGTTTCTACGAGAAACCCTCCTCTACAACCATCCAAAAATCACATGGTATCCCCTCAAGACCACAAAAAAACTACAAAAAAATGACCCACTAGAACACCTAGAATAGGCAAACAAAGGACCAAAGCTACCTGACCAAGAGGCTGCAACCAGAACCCCTCTTCTAAAACCACCTTGAAAGCACATGGTCTCTCCTCAAGACCACAACAAACCGAAAAGAAAGGGCCCACCAAAATACCTCTTGCAACATACCAGAATAGGACCACACAACACCCCATAGAGGCATAGAACCACACAAGACAGGAACACTGCAATGCTAGCACCAAAGAGAAAAACATATCTAAATCACAAAAACCAAGAAAAATAAGAGAGAAGGCATCCTAGACACAACCGCTAAGAGCAGGAGTCTTTAGAAGGGAAAGTCTAAGCTAAAGGTCATGGGTAGCTGAGTTGGTATGAGGCAGGCAATTGAAGAGCTTTTAGAAAGGAAAGTCTAACCTGAAGGTGGTGGGTTTGCTGAGTTGGTGTGAGGCAGCCAACTGAGGTTTGCTTTTGTGTACCTCAAAAAACTTATATTGATTACTAAAGTTATCATGTTGTAGTTATAAACTATTTTGTTTAAGACGTTGGTATGCAAAATGATAAAACAATGTATATTTCTTATATTTTTTTCATCATGCTTACAGATTAAACAAAGATATTGTTTTTAATTAATATTTTCATTTTCATGTTTCAATTGCAAGATGATAAAAACTTAATTTATGTTATCTTTTTAATATTAATTTAACAAATTTAAATTTTAACCCTAGTTTAAAAAAAAAAAACATATACAAATTAAAATAAAATAAATAATCAACAATTTTTATATTTAAACAGAACAAACAATCCAAATAAAAAAAAACATAACATTATTGCCAATATTATTAATTAAAAAACAAAACTCTTAATTTTTGATTGGATATCTAAATTTATCTGCATACAAATATTTTATACCTCCAATGTAAGAGAAATTTCAACTAGAACTAAAATCAAATATGAATTGACCCGCTCAACATTTTGATGTGCCACATAACGCCATCAGGAAAACCCAAACTATATGATTGATTTTTTTTACTCTTTGTTTAACACCGATTAAAGTTTAGGAATATTTTGCTTTTTTGCGATGGAAGCTTTGTTGCCTCTCCGTCTCTCCGTATACTCCATTCCATTAAATTCAACGCAGTAATCTCAAACACTTTGACCAGGAAAGGGTTCCTTCTACCTTAAGAGATTAAGGTTAAGTGTAACTAAGTAGATGATGCCTTGGTTTATAATTAGTTCGTTTTATTATATTAATGTTTTTTATTTATTACGTTATCTTGAGAGTTTATTTTTTAAGTTCTAGTGCTATTGAGATTGCATTTGGTTTATTGTAACAATTCAGTAGTATTATATATATATATATATATATATATATATATATATATATATATATATATATATATATAATTTTAAGGTTATATGCAAGTTTGATGTTTATTTTGAAAGTTTATATTTTAAATTAGTATTTATTAAATTATTATTTAAATGATTAAAGTATTATAATTTAAATTAAACAAAAGTAAATATAATATAATTATTAAGTATATAAAAATCAAAATATGAAATATAATGTTTTAGTTTTCATTGATGTGTGGTTTTTATTGGGATAACTTTCATTAAACATCATATCATTATATTTAATATTAGAAAAAATAGATCATATTTAATTTGGTCTAGTTGCATTCTAAAATGAATTTTACTAGGATGAATATCAACTTTATAATTAGCTAATTTATTTGCACCTCATTTTCCCTTATGGCACTTTTAAGCTAATGCCTCTAATATAATTGATGGCATCCAAATTAATGTTGTTGATTGGATCTTTTCATATTTTTTTGACAACATTAATAACAATATATCAATCTCCCTAAATTGATCATATAAAAGGACTTCCAAATTCAGTACTATTGCAATATACCATCATGTCTCTTAGAATGCTCAAAGTTTAATTCCATGTTATGGTTACTTGTAGAAGATAATGCCTATGCCACAAATGTACAACATTTGCATTTGGTATTGCAAGTTCATTTTATACTTGTACCTTTCAAAAATCAATTTTACATATAAATAAAAATAAGAGTTATTACAAATGTTCATCATGTATTCATTTGACGTTTCATAAATACAAGTATCAATGTAATGCTACAAGTACATCAAGTAGTCTATGTTGCAATTGGTACAATTATTACAACAAATTCACACATTCATTATGAATACAAATATAAAACAAAATAGAAGGGTTATTAAAAATTTCATCATGTATTCATTTGACATTTTATAAATACAATCCTTAAGGTACTACAAGTACAAGAAGTAATCTCTATTGCAATTGGTACAATTATTACAACAAATTTACACATTTGTTATGAATACAAATATCATTTCCCGCTTGGGTCCATAGGTTTCCATGACATTGATTGAATTGGTAAATGATACAAGGAGAGAGAGTGTATCTTATGGGTGTTTATTATTCAACCAACACAATTTCCATCATGGAAAGTTGTTGTATCAACTCATATTGAAGAGTTTCAACTCTCAACAAATATGATAGATACATTACACCATTAGTATAGAGAGGGTTCATTGTAAAAGTTTCTATCCATCATCTTGTATTCATTTAATGCATACAAGCTAAACACTTAATAAACACAACGGATTTCTAAATCATTACTTTGGTCAAATTTTACATATGAATTACTACTACACTAGGGTGAAATGCATGATTACATGTAAATCCTACTCATATGCAAGTGTTTGTAGCACAACCCATAATTTAGTAATCAATATTTATAGCAAACTAGCATGCCTTACAATTTTTCTTATCCATGAAGGCTTGGTTAAGCCTTAAAGTAGTAGTAATTGATTTAAAAAAAAACAAGATGGTTCCCTTGCCATAAATGGTTATTACTCTCTAATGGATTCTATTCCTAAGTAAATTATATTTTCCAAGAGTATATATAAGAAGTTCTCCAAATCCCAACATAACAAGACTCCAAAATTTAAAATTGTCATAAGTGCATACTTTACCTATTTTTTTCATTATTCAAACTTCTTTAGCTAGTTATGTATTTATGATAGAATTACATTATTTCCTTATTAGAAGAATTGGTCCTAAATAATCCTAACCAAAATGCCAAAAATACTAGTGATATCATAGTGGCTACGTTGATTATATATATTTTTATAATTTTCCTTTTAAAGAATCCATTACAACCACCTACTAGGTAAGTAAAAATTAAATTTTTACATATTCGGTAAATAATGTAAAAGTTACAATCTTCTATTTGTCTCATCACCAATAATAACAGTTGACTACTACAAATGCACTTAGCTATAGTTTTGGAAAAACAATCAAATAAGACATAAATTGCAAAGATAAGGCATAGATTAACTTTTAGCTTCAAAAGGGCCTTTGCATGTACCATTACCTATAAAAATTGATATCAAATAGGGTAAAATCTAAATAAGGCATAAAAATAAAAAAAATAGTTTCACTTCAATAAAACTAAATAATTAGCCTACAAAAAAAATTACAACTCCTCTCAATGAAAATATATATTTGACCATAAAACCTTATTTTAAAATAAGCAAAATATGTGTTGTCATAACAAGTACTTCAAAAACTAAATACAAGATAAATTTGCACTACAAGTATGTATGTCATAGGTTTAAACAATTGTAAGAACGAAATTAGTGTCTCACTCCAATAGGCTTACCAAACTAAGATAAAATTGGCCTAAGATTTCACAAAAAAAATAATGAGATTAATGAGATATTAATTTATATTTTATTATTATAATACTTAAGTACAAAAATAGCATTGTGATAAAATATCCAAGATAAGAAAAATAGTTTGGGATATAATATTTGTGAACTTCCTCTACCCTTATAAAATTTCATTTTAATGTATATTTATTTCTACAAATAAAATGTCAAAGATAATTTTTTTTTTTTGGTAAATATAAGTCTTCATTAATTACCGGGTTTTGCAAGTTAACCCAAAACCTATTACAATATCTAGCCTTCTACTGAGATTATAGATCCTAGTCATCCTTGAAACTTTCTTACCAAAAATTGTGTTGAATCCCCTACAACACCTTACTAACAAAGCAAACCCATACTTAAACATAACTGTAAACATTACTTACATTGACAGGAATTGAAGTTTGGAACTTTGCACTTGTGAAACCTGTTGCTTGCCCATTTCCTATTCTCTGTCGAAATCTTCCAAGGCTTACACCTTGTTACCTTCATTTCCAATTTGGTATGATTTAGATGGAAACCCCATAGTTATTACCAGCTCCATGGGGAAAGAACACCCATTCATATTTCTCCTTAACGAGTAGGTTTATTTTCATGACTAATAATATTTTTCACTTCATGTGGCACACCTTGTGTCCATGTCACTAAACTACCAAAATCAACACCTATGTTGGCTAATTTCTCAGCTGACCTATTGGCCTCACGGTACACGTGACGAGCCCTCCTGTTCTATCTTGTCGCAAAAAGGATCCTCACTTCATGGATGACTCCCTCGATTCTCCATGGAGGTTTTTTGCCATTGGTTAACAGGTTGATGATGTTCATAGAATCACCTTCAATAATCAAGTTACCTTGAGTTGCATGGGAAACTTGCAACCCTCTACAAAGGGCTATAGCTTCTGCTTCGTTATTAGTTCTGATTCCCAATGGTTCAATGAAGGCCTTGACCAGATTTCCTTGATGATCCCTGATTATTCCTCCAGCTGTAGCTCTTCTCGGGTTCTCCTTGGTTGCACCATCAAAATTTAGTTTAAACCAACCCTGGGGGGTGGCTCCCAAGAAATCCCATTTCTAGGATTGGGCAAAGGAATGGAAGGTTTGTCCTCAATACCTAAGGCCCAAGCAAATTTTTTTCTTGGGGAAGAATTGAGTGGTTCTCATCTACTAAGGTGCTAAGGTTTTCTTTCGCAAAGACAATAATCTTGTTGAGGATGGTTTTTGGGTTGTGAATGGTATCCTTAAAGGCTCTATGGTTCCTTTCTAGCCAAATATTCCAGAGAAAATGATGCCAACAGATTTTCCATAGGTACTTAAGTTTTAGGCTAACAAAGGGTTGAGGCCATTGATGGAACACTTCGGATATAAGAGCAGGCTTAACCCACGAGATCCTAAAGGCTTGGAAAAGTTCATCCAGGATGGACTTTGCTACCGGACACTCCAGAAACAAGTGTTGGGTTGTCTCCCATCCTGCCCTGCACATGTAGCAACGATTAGCAATAACCATACCTTTGGATAACATATTGTCCATAGTGAGGATTTTTCCTTGAATCACCAGCCATGAGAAAAAGGATATTTTAGGAATTAAGCCTTTGATACAAACCAAACTCGGTTGAAATTGTTGACATTCCACATTGAGAAGCAAATTATAGGCAAACTTAACTGTGAAGTCACCACTTTCAGTCTCAACCCAAACAATGTGATCTTCATCCTCTTCAGAGGGAATAATTTGTTGAGTTAAAATGTTATAAAGCTCTTCAGACTCCGCTTCAAAACCCTGTACTCTTATGTGTTTCCACCTGTTGATATTTATATCCTGCCACATATAATTTGCAACCTTCTTCCCAATATTATGCTCCATATGCTCTTGAATCCTAGCCAAAAGAGGATTCTGGGATAACTCCTCGGCTCTCACCCACCGATCCTTCCAAAAGTCTATTGTTTGCCCATTTCCTAGAATCCATCTAAGACCTTTCTTGACAAGATCCCTAATCGTGAGGATTACATTCCAAAAAGTAGACCCCCTGCTTGCTAAGTTGTCATTAAGGAAGTTCACACCTTGGAGGTATTTCCTCCTAACTATGGCAGTCCATTCATTATCGACCTTAGTCAATAACCGTCATGCTTGTTTGGCTAACGAGTCGTATTGAGATGAGCAACTCTCCTCAATCCTAACCCCCCATCAGCTTTAGGTTTTCAAACCTTGTTCTAACCTACTAAATGGATCCTTTTCTTATCCTCAGTCCCTAACCAGAGAAATTTTTTTTGAAACTACTCAATTTTGTGATACACCTAGCTGGGAGCTCTGAAGACTGATAGGAAGTAAATGGGTATACTTTGAAGTGAATCCATAGTTAAAACTGCTTTTCTTGCTTGAGATAACAGATGTCCTTTCCAACCTACTAGATTTTTTTGGATCCTCTCCAGAACTATGTTCCACATTTATCCTTCAGGTTTCCCCGTAAATAGGGGAAGACCTAAATAGGAGGTGGGAAGGAATGCAATCTGACATTCCATGATCCTTGCTATGTTTTTTTGCTTAGGAATGGCGGTATTGATGAAATAAAGTTTGCTCTTATCAAAATTCACTTTCTGTCCAACCGCTTCTTCATACATTATGAGAGTATTTTTAATCCTTCTTGCCTCAACCACAGAAGCCAAAGTCAGTAGCAATGTATCATCAAAAAATTGTTGATGTGTCACCAGGGTAGTTAGCGATGTGGCCTTGATACCTGATATGAGTCCAGCTATCGCTGCTGCCTTAATGGTTCTTCCAAAGACCTCAGCTACAATGATGAACAACATAGGACTTATGGGATCTCATTGTCTTAGACCACATTTACCTTGAAAAAAACCTATAGTAGACCCATTAACCAAAACTGAAAAACAAGGCTTAGAAATACACTCTCTTATTAACCTGACCAATTTCATGTTGAAGCCAAATTTTAATAAAACCGCCTCTAAGAATTCCCAATTTATCCTGTCATAAGCTTTGTTCATGTCTAACTTTAAATCCATGATTGCTTTTTTGGTCTGAGCGGCTGTATGAAGAGCATCATGAACAGTAATAACTCCATCTAAGATTGATCTTCCTTGTATAGAACTTCCTTGACTTGGATCAATGATAACCGATAGAACTTTCTTCAAACGGTTGGCTAAAACTCAATCACAACACATTTAAAATTAGTTCAATAGATTGACTCCCCTTCCTCTTTGTCAATACTAGGTTATTTATTATAATAATTTGAAACAATCCCCACTTTTTTACATCATGACCACATTATTATGGTATTTCAACATTGTATCAATAGTCTCCATCATAAAATCTATATTTTTAACTAATTAAGTTATAATTTAAATGAATTTATTAATTTTTATTATATATTATATAATTAGAAAACCAATGAAGAGTCCAAAATACTTTGATTTTACTCTTGTGAGTCTTATATTTGTGGTAATTTATTTATATATCATACTTCATAGATGTTAAAAACACTTTAATAATAATATTTAGTTCAAAATTTTTACTTTCTAAATATTCTTGTAGGATTAGATTAATTTTATAATAAACAAAGTGGTATTATATGATGTAAGATGATTTTCATTGTTTAACAAATCGTATAGTTGTATAATATAAGTTGGTAAGGTTTGAACCTAGTTTTTTCTTTAATTAAGAGTCCATAATTCTATTTGATCAATTATTAATTTTAACATTGAACAATTTTTTTGGTAAGTTAATAGGTATTATATTATGCCGGGAAATTATGAGGCTCCCAAATAGCAAAAATATGAGGAATAATAGGCTTTAACCTTAACCCAAGAGGAAATACACAAAACCCTTAGTATAGCAGGTAGTTCTTCACCTATTACATCGGCAGTAAACACTACATCACACAAAGGAAAGGGAACCTTCCTTCACTACTGAAAGGAGAACAACAAAGCCATCACACAACAAAAAAGCCCTCTAGGCACAAACCAGAAAAAACAACATGACCATTTCCAAAATGCCTAGTTTTTTAAAGATGATGAATCCCAACAGTCTCAAGTCTATTGTCTCGTTATTGGAGCACACCTTGCCTATCTTCAATGTAACATCTCTAAAAATATTTTGGTGCCAATGATCTTTCCACGCACGACATGGATCACCCGGTTTGATGTGAATGAGGTTTCCATCTGCTTGAATAATTCTCCAACTGAATCTACAAAAAACAACCTTTGTTTTTTTCAAAACCTTATGTTTGAAATATTAGTAAGCTTTGGGAGTAGGCAAGTACTCCATGCTGGTAAGAAGTCAGAAATTTTCTTGGAAAAGGAAAATATCATGAGGCACGGGACATAGATGGCAGATATGCTAGGAGTTATGTGAAAGGACACCCACCTATTATGAAAATGATGTGGGTTGAACTTTGTGGGCAGAATAGGTTCAAGACATATCCAGGTGATCATGTGAAGGCCAACCTCTTGATAATTCCAAATAATGAAGGGAATTTGAACATGATGGATGGGACTATTCAAAGGAACAGGCCAAAAAATCATAATCTTAATGACATTTTAAAAATTGGCACCAATTTTCCTAATAAGACATTTTGAAACTTCAACAATCTCACAAATTATGATTATAGGGAACATAAGGATGAGTTTATTTTCTTACACCAAGTATACTTGATCTAAGATTTATAGCCATATGATTTAAGCCTGTAGTTGTATTATATATTATGATGAGATTTAAACCTAGGATTTTATATTAAAATGCTACACTTTAACCAGCCACTTGAACTAACGTGATTGATCAAATTTAAGGTTAGCATTGAGTAGGGAACAAGGGTCAATTTTAATCCTCGTAACAAATATAATTGACCAAAGGTGACCCATACCTTTGAGTATCCTTATAACTCTTTAAAGTTATGAAAGTATATGCTTTTGGTATTGTAATGAGGTTAAGATTTTGATTTTTCAAATTTTTATAATCTCACATTTTTATATATCTATATAACAAAGAGTAATAACATATAATATTAAAAAATAGTTGTTTTATTAATATAATATTTTGAAAATATATGTTAATATATTAATTTAAAAATATTACATATTAAAAATACATGTAAATAAAAAATAATATAACACTAAATCAATAATTTATAAGGTATGTAAAAAAATTCACATAGTATAACCTGTTGAAAATGTATTTTAATATGTTGATTGAAAAATAATGTATTAAAAAATCATATAAACTAAAAGTAAGAATAAAATAAATTGCCATTAAATTGATAATTTATAAGTTATGATATAAATGTTTGTACTTTTTTAAAATTAATTTCTTATATGAATGAAATGTATTAATAGTAAAAATGGAGTGGGTGTGTGGTGGTTGTGTGTTAAAATTTTTATTGCATAGCTCGCTTTAAAAGAAGTCATGATTGAAAAAACCTGCTCTCAACCCTGTGCATTGATCGTAAGAATTTCTCACACAAACCAAATAAAAAACAAATAATAAAAATGAAATTATAAATAAAAAAACATTTTATATACATAAATAAAATTTTAATATATATAACATGGTATAATCTTTAAGCAAGCTTTCTAAAAATATCCACAAGAGCTTTTACTTCTTTCTCTTTAAAAAGAGTTCAACAATCCAATATAAAACAAGCATTATTTATTGAACTCCACTGTTACAGTTTCAAAAACAAAATTATGTCTCATGATCATTTTTGCACGTTAAATTGTACGTCGGGATCAAAGACACCACAGACACCACGTTCTTCAATTTTTTCTTTTCCCTAACTGAACTCATCAAACTCAACCAAAAACGCAGAGGGACACAGAGAGGCTGCATCCATGCAACTGTACAACCAAGTGTAATATCGTTCCCAACTCAGCAGGCAACTTCTGAAACAATAATGATTAGCTTCTGTTCAACACATAAGTACATGAAAACACTGGTTAATAGGGTTTAACAATAATTTTGTAACACTAAAGAGAAGATTTAAGAATAATTTTAAGGTTTCTAAAGAAGAAAATAGAGTTAGATGCTATATTCTGATAATTGTTGAAGTAAAAATGTCAATTATTTAATTTTAAAACAAAAATTTACAGAAAAGAAAGGAAAAATAAAATAAAAACAGCGATTAGTGGTCTTCATTTTACAAGGTTAGAGGATGTAAATGCAACCCCAAAAATTTAAATCTGTTTAATAATAAAAAAAATAATCCCAAAATTTGAAATTAAAGAAAAACCTCAAAATTTGAGGTCCAAAATTTAAACTTTATTTCTTAGAAAAGAACGGTAACTGATTCCCTGTATACCCAACAAAAAAAAAAATATTATCGCAGCATTGTGTATTTTGACAGTAAATAAACATGCCTTAAATGCCGCAGCTTGG
Source organism: Wollemia nobilis (assembly GCA_028583015.1). NCBI lineage: Eukaryota > Viridiplantae > Streptophyta > Pinopsida > Araucariales > Araucariaceae > Wollemia > Wollemia nobilis. The sequence continues at coordinate 134,454 of JAQPPZ010002189.1, read as the reverse complement.
CACAGTGCCCAACAACACATGCCAACGTAATATTGGTGTAGCAACCACGCACTCTACCAAGCTACAGCATTTAAAACATGCCTATAAGTTAATATCGCCTTCCAAACAATAGAGCACCATGAGACTGGAAAAAAAACACTTGTATATTATCTATGAAAAGCAGAGAGCACACTGTAAAATATATCACCACTCGAAAAGCAGAGAGCACACTGAAATGATGGTTTTCATGGTGCTCCAAACAAAGGAGCACCATGAGACTGAAAAAAAAAAACTTTGTATATTATGTGTGAAAAGCAGAGAGCGCACTGTAAAATATATCACCACTCGAGCAATAGAGTTGTATGTATATACTGAGCAGACAGAAGGGGAAGAATGATAGAGGATGAGGTCACGAACTGAAGGGGATACGTCAGCACCTGAGACGGTGTCTCGTCAAACGAGAGCATCCGTCCAGGGGGCTGTCGTTTCTTTCAAGTTGGTGCACGACGACAAGAAAAATTTCATATCATGAAATGATTGCAAGATCTGCTAAGATGGTGGCCACAGGATTCGCAGACCTCATGGTGAGAATTTTGATTTCCTGGTTGGAATGATTGTTGTTTTACCTTTAACTGTTTTTGTTCAAGTAGGCGTACAATGTGAACGAGAAGAAATTGTGTTTTTCTTTGCAAATGGGGCGTCCTTGCGGCGAATCGATCTCTGGACCGTCTTCTTCGATAGTCGAGAAGATCTTGCCTATGACGTCGGTATGGAGAAGAAGTTTGTGTTTTTCTTTGCAAATGGGGCGTCCTTGCGGCGAATCGATCTCTGGACCGTCTTCTTCGATAGTCGAGAAGATCTTGCCTATGACGTCGGTATGGAGAGTGCCAAAGACCGCAAGAAAACGGAGGGAGGATCTAACTACACTTTGGTAATATTGTTGGATTGTTATCTACGTTACTTGAGTTTAATTATATGAAGGGAGACCTTGATTGTGCCCGTGGGGAGTATGATCTAATTGTGTCCCTGAAAAGTGTGACAACGGTATGCTCTCTATTGTACTTCACCTATGGAATTTTGTTTCACATTAATATCTAACTATGTATCTACTTCACCTTACTTCAAATATAAATATAAATATAAATATATATATATATATAGTAATCCATTTTTTATTTGGAGCAAACTACATAAGCATTTCTAAAAACCATGGTGGTCACATTGGTGTTGGTTTGGGGAGCTTCCTGTTTTGCAATATAAAGCTATCTTGGTTACAAATGGTTCACCCACAAGTTCCAATGGTTAACAAGCTCACTCTGAGATGAGACTTAGTCTCTCTTCCCTCCCTTCCCTCCCTTCCGATGGAATAAGAGGTTTCAGATTTTTTGGGTTATTTATATTGAACCTAAACAAAGTTTTTTTGCTTGGAGCTTCTTGCACAAGGGCTTGTTGGAAATAGGCTCAAGCATCTGGGTGTTCATAATCCCATTTGCCCGGTTTGCGGACAGGCGGAAGATTTACTACATGTTTTTTGGTTTTGTGATTGGGTTGAGTCGGCCTGGGAGTAGTTTTTTGAAAGTTTCAAATCTTTTATGCAAGAGGATTTTACCTAGATGCACGCTATTTTGGGTGACCCTATTGTTTTTTCCTTCAAATTGGGTGTTGTTTGAAATATTTTTAGAATTGGTACCCTTTTTTATCTATGGAATTCTTGGAATAGAGTTGTTTTTTCTCAACAAGATGTCGGGCATGTCTTATTTTCTTGCTAATAAATACGATAATTCTTTGATTGTTGGTTATAGATTCAAGTACAAGTTGAAACAGTACATGTGGAGCTACATTCCTTACATACCCTCATGGATCATTGGGGAATGCGCCTTGCACTATGAGTCGTGTGCATCTTCCTTCACCTTCCAGGGAAGGTTCTAGGTCCCGGTTGTCGACTCACCGGGGGACTCGTCACCGGCCGTAGCCCTCTGCTACTAGACACTGGTCCTAGCCCCCCTATGGTGCAAATGTGGAGAATTTGGAGCTAGAGACCCATCTCGCCCGACCTCTGGTTGTGACCTTTTGAGCAAGATGATGTCCCTAGTTGGGGTGAAATTGTACCAAATGCACATACTCATACTATTATTGGTACTACTATTGATGGTTGGGGGCTCCAACTTCTTCAACCGTTGGATGGACTTATGACCTTATGGAGGAAAACTTCAAGTCTTCTACCTGGTAGTGATTTATCGGCTCTTTTCTTTATGAATGCATAGTTGACACTGTTTTGGCGGTTGTTATCTGGTTTTTTATGGACTGTTTCTGACAGTCTTATGTACTCATAACCATGGTGGTTAGTGTGTTGATTTACGGGGTGTGTTAATCTCACCCATCCTTTTTTTATTTTATATTAAACATTATTTTATTAATATAATTGTCTTTTCACCAATATATCAATAAATATATATATATATATATATATATATATATATATATATATATATATATATATATATATATATATATATAATTTTATTAAGACCTAACTAATAATAAATAGTTATATAAAAATAAGTTGATAATTTTATATATCTTTTGTTCATATTTAAAATCACATTGCATTGCATTGTATTATATTATATTATTATTATTATATATATCACTAATTAAATATTTAATTAGTGTACTATGATTGTTTTTTTAAATATTTAGATTATTTTTATTTGAATAAAATTTAAATTAAAATAGTTAATTCTTTTGTTATTCAACTTGACTTTCTTCGTGAAAGTTGAGGAATTTAACTTTTGAACTATAATATTAATATATATATATATATATATATATATATATATATATATATATATATATATATATATATATATATTTATTATTAAAAATATTTTATATATAAAAAAAATATTTAATTATGTATTTTCTTATTTATTTAAATAAATTTTAAGATTACCATTAATTTTATTTATTTATTTTTTGACTTCAAATAAATTACAATATCATTGCAAATAAATTTAAATTTGATATTATAATAACAATGAATAAGTATATAAAATATATATAAAAATAAATATAAGATAAAATATACGAGCATTTTGAGTTCAAATATTTATATTGCAAGGGAGACTTTCATGATAAAGTGATACAATTTGTTAAAATACCATATCATACAACCATGATGTAGTACATCAATCTCACCTAAATAATTAAGTAAAAATTATTAAAAATAAAAATTAATTTCATAATGTAACTGGAAAATAATTTGAGAGGGATTTTATTTTGAAAAAAGTCTTTGTTTTTTTTATTATATATTTTATATATATATATATATATATATATATATATATATATATATATATATATATATATATATATATATAAATTAATAATTTGTATATAAATTAATATATTATTGATCAATAAATTATAATATGTAAAACAAAATAAAATATATTTTTGATTTCTATTAATGAAAATATTATAAGATTTATGGTATGAAAAAATTAAAAATTATAAAAAATAAGTTATAGATTTTATAAGCTCATCAATAATTTGTAGCTATTACATTAATTCACTTAATATTTGGTTATATGTTCAAAACATCCTTGAGATAGCCATTTATCTTTTTACATGTATTTTTTCAGTGACAAATTTGTATTGATTTTTTTTTACTGGTTAGTGGAAGGGGTTTTTGAAGGGAACCCAAAACTTTTATAGTAAAAAAATACAAAAAAACAAAGAGTATCCAGAAAGGGGAGACAATCTCTCACTTAGAACTAAATTAAAAAAGTTTCCCACCCAAAAGAAACTACACTGTCAAGCTTCCAATAAAAATTGACAACAAATTTTCTCGTTTAAGAAACCTTCACCAGCAAGCTCCTAAGAAAGGAGGGTCCCAGGATTAACAAATGAATTGCATTGTCAAGCTCCCAATAAAAATTTAAAATGAAGTTAAAGAAACCTTCACCAAAAAGCTCCAAAGAAAAGAGGGTCCCATGGACCAATAGATAAATTACATTGTCAATCTTCCAATAAAAACTTAAAACAAAGTTTTCCACTCAAGGACACCTTCACCAGCAAGTTTATTTGTCATGGCCGAAGCACATGGTCTCCCCCCAAGACCAAAAAAAACTATAGAGAAAATTCACGCACATGGTCTCCCCTCAAGACCAAACAAAACTATAGAGAAAAGGCACACCAAGGTACCTTCCTCATCAAACAGTCAAAAATCTATCCAAAAAATCTAATCGAGACGCTACCAACAAACCCATCCTCTACGAAAATCATGGAAGCATATGGTCTCCTCTCAAGAGCACACAAAAGACTCTAGAGAAAAGGCCCACCAAAACACCCCCCATTGGAACACCTCCCACATTAGACTAGCAAAGGGTACTCCCACTATCAAGCTGTCTAAACAAGAGGTCGCTACCAGAAACCCTCCTCTACAACCATAAATAAGCACATGGTCTCCCATCAAAACCACAAAAAAAATTGTAAAAAAATGACCCATCGAAAAACTTCCTAGAATAGACAAGCAAAGGACCAAAGTTACCTGACCAAAATTTTGCAATCAAAAGCCCTCCTCTGCGGCCACCATGGAAGCACATGGTCTCCCCTGAAGACCACAACAAACCTCATATAAGGGGTCTGCCAGAACACCTCTTGCAACAGACAAGCAAAGGACCACACAACCCCCCATAGAGGCACCATAGAACCATGACCAAAGCAAGACAGGAACACCACCACATGCACAACCAGTACCAAATAACAAAATAGATCTAAATAAAATAGTTCTAAATCACAAAAACCAAAAAAAAAAAGAGAGAAGACCTCTCTAACAAAAACCCATAGCAGGAGCTTTTAGAAAGGAAAGTATGAGTAGAAGATTGTGGGTAGCTGAGTTGGTGTGAGGCAGCCAACTAAGGTCTGCCATCCACAAACTTGTATTGATTATTAAAATTATCATGTTGTAGTTATGAACTATTTTGCTTTAGATGTTGGTATGCAAGATGATAAAACAATGTATATTTCTTATCCTTGACTTCTCCATGCTTACAAATTAAACAAAGGTATAATTTTAAATAATATTTTTCATTTACATGTTTCAAGTGCAAGATGATAAAAACTTAATTAAAATTGACTTATATATATATATATATATAAATTTTTTCAAGATGTTTTTTTAATTGTAAGTGATTGTTATTCTTATATTTTTAAGCTTTTAAGTTTTTATAAAAATCTTGTAAAAAAAATTATTTGTATATGCTTTGTGTTTGAAGTTTTTTTTTGGTAAATAAAAGTCGTCATTAATTACCGGGTTTTGCAGGTTAACCCAAAACCTAATACAAAATCTAGCCTTATGCTGAGATTGCGGATCCTAGTCATCCTTAGAACATTCTTTTCAAAAATTGTGTTGGTTATCCTACAACACCTTACACTTACTGCAGAAAGACAGTTCAACATGACAATTAACATTACTTACAACGATAGCCGTTTGAGTTGACTTAGAGAAAAAACTCTATGCTTATCACGAAAAACTTGGGGAAAAAGCACCCTTCCACCTTTCTCCTTAATCAGTAGTGTGCTTTTCATGTCTAAGAATGTCTTCCACTTCACGTGGTACCCCTTGTGTCCACATCATCAAACTTCCCGCATCAATACCCACATTGGCTAATTTGTCAGCCGCTTTGTTGGCCTCACGAAACACATGGCGAATCCTCCTGTCCTGTCTTGCCGCAAAAAGGATCCTTGCCTCGTGGATGATGACCTCAATCCTCCATGGAGGTTTTCTGCCATTGGTTAACAGGTTGATGATATTCATGGAATCGCCTTCAATCATCAAATTTCCATGAGTCTCCTGGGCAACTTTTAACCCTCTCAAAAGGGCTCTAGCTTTCGCCTCATTATTAGTTCTAATTCCCAATGGTTCAGCGAAGGCCTTAACCAGGTTTCCTTGATGATCTCTGATTACTCCTCCAGCTCCTGCTCTTCCCGGGTTCTCCTTAGCTGCACCATCAAAGTTCAATTTGAACCAACCCCTAGGGGGTGGCTCCCAAGAGACCCCATTTCTGGGATTGGGTAGAGGGATGAAAGGCTTTTCCTCAATGCCTAAGGCTAAAGCAATTTGTCTTTCCTGGGGAGGGATTATACGGTTCTCCTCAGCAAGGATACTAATGTTTTCTTTCGCAAAGGCAAGGATTCTATTGAGGATTGTTTTAAGGCTATGACTGGTGTCCTTAAAAGCTCTGTGATTCCTTTCTAACCATATCTACCATAGGAAATGGTGCCAACAGATTTTCCAAAGGTACTTAAGTTTCAGACTAACAAAGGGTTGAGGCCATTGTTGGAACACTTCAGAAACTGAAGCCGGCTTGACCCACGAGATCCTAAAAGCCTGGAAAAGTTCGTCAAGGATGGACGCTGCCACCGGACACTCTAGGAACAAATGTTGGGTTGACTCCCACCCAACCCTGCACATATGACAATGGTTAGCAATAACCATACCTTTGGTCAACATATTATCCATGGTAAGAATTTTTCCTTGGATCACCAACCATGAGAAAAAAGATATTTTAGGGATTAAACCCTTGATCCAGACCAAATTCGGTTGAAATTGTTGGTCTTCATTGTTGAGGAGCAAGTTATAGGTGGATTTGATCATAAAATCTCCACTTTCAGTCTCGGCCCAAGCAATGTGATCCTCATCTTCTCTAGAGGGAAGAATTTGTTGTGTTAAAATATTATGAAGTTCTTCGGACTCAGCTTCAAAACCCTGTACTCTGATGTATTTCCACCTAGGGGTGTTCATATCCTGCCAGATGTAATCAGCCACCCTTTGCCCAATCTGCTGCTCCATGTGTTCTTGGATCCTAGCCAATCGGGGATTCTGGGATAATTCCTCAGCTCTCGCCCATCGGTCCTTCCAAAATTTTATCATTTGCCCATTCCCAAGGATCCATCTAATCCCTCTCTTGACTAGATCTCTGCTTGTTAGGATTACCTTCCAGAAATTTGACCCCCTACTCACCAGATTATCATTGAGGAAATTCGATCCTTGGAGGTATTTCCTCCTGACTATGGTCGTCCATTCATTTTTGACCTTGGTTAATAGCCACCATGCTTGTTTGGCTAGCAGAGCTGTGTTGAGATTAGCAACTCTCCTCAGCCCTAGCCCCCCCTGTACCTTAGGTTTGCAAACCTTATTCCACCCTACCAAATGGATCCTTTTTTATCCTCGGTCCCTGACCAGAGAAAGTTCTTTTGAAATTGCTCGATTTTATGATACACCTTGCTTGGAGCTCTGAAAACCGATAAGAAATATACAGGTATACTTTGTAGGGAGGCCATTGTTAAGACTGCTTTGCCCGCTTGAGATAATAAATGTCCTTTCCAGCCTGCTAGCTTTTTTTGGATCCTCTCCAGCACAATATTCCACATTGACCCTTCCGGTTTCCCATAGAAAAGGGGAAGGCCTAAGTAGGAGGTAGGAAGGGATGCAATCTGGCATTCCAAAATTCTAGCAATGTTGTTTTGCCTGGGAATGGGGGTATTTATAAAATACAACTTGCTCTTATTAAAATTCACTTTCTGTCCGACCGCCTCCTCATACATCTTAAGAATGTGTCTGATCCTTCTTGCCTCAACCACTGAAGCCAACGTAAGCAACAACGTGTCATCAACAAATTGTTGATGGGTCACTAGGGCTGTTAACGAAGTTGCCTTTATGCCTGATATAAGTCCAGCTGCTGTCACTGCCTTGATGGTTCTTCCTAAGGCTTCTGCTACAATGATGAAAAGCATGGGACTAATGGGATCTCCTTGTCTCAGTCCTCGTTTACTTTGAAAAAATCTTGTTGTAGACCCATTTACCAAGACTAAAAACCAGGCCTTCGAAATACATTCTCTGACCAGCTTGACCCATTGAGTGTGGAAACCAAATTTTACTAAAACTACCTCCAGGAAATCCCAATTTATCCTATCAAAAGCTTTGTTCATATCTAGCTTTAAGGCCATGACTGCCTTCTTAGTCTGGGCAGCCGTATGGAGAGCCTCATGAACTATGATAACTCCATCTAAGATTGATCTCCCCTGAACCGAACTTCCCTGACTTGGATCAATGATAACAGGCAAGACCTTCTTCAAGCGGTTAGCTAAGACTTTGGACAGTATTTTATAGGATACGTTACACAGGCTAACCGACCTGAAATCAGCCATGGTCTTAGGATTGGGGCCTTTGGGTATCAAAGCTATAAACATTGAATTAAAACCCCTGGGAATGTGATTAGAAGTTTGGAACTCCCTAATGGCAGTGATGACGTCTGCACCAACAATATCCCAAAAAACTTGGTAAAAATGAGGTGAGAAACCGTCTGGCCCAGGAGCCTTGTCAGGATCCATGCTAAAAAGGGCATCTTTGATCTCTTCATCAGAAAAGGCCATTGTGAGGGACTCATTGGTCATCTCATCAATAAGTTGGGGGATAAATTGAAGAAGAGAATCCTTTGCTTGGGCATTGCAAGCTGGTCCTTCACCTAACAAGGAGCTGAAAAAATTCATAGCCTCATCCCTGATCTCCTGGATATTCTGGGTTGAGGAGCCATCCTCCTTGGTTAACATTCTAATATTGTTGTTGCTTCTATTCCTCAAAGTTGTAACATGGAAAAACTTTGAATTTGAATCGCCTTCCTTCAGCCATAACGCCCTTGATTTCTGCCTCCAATACATCTCTTCACAGGCTAGGATATTATGGTACTCACAAAGGGTTTCCTTCTCTTCAATCCTTGTTGCCTCATCATAAGTTCCATGTTGAATTTTGCCTTCTATTATTTTCAGTTTTTCCCCCACTGCTTTCTTGTTCTCAAAAATATTTCCAAAAACTTCTTTATTCCAGACCCTAAGGTTGTCTTTTACCATCTTTAGTTTCTGAGAAAGTTTGAAAGAAGCACTGCCTCGGATAGGCTGCTGCCACCATTCCTCAATTTGTTTCCTTAAGTCCGGATGTTTTACCCACATCGACAGAAATCTGAATGGCTTTTTGAAGGGGTTAGTCTGCATAGCCTCCAAAAGAATAGGGTTATGATCTGAAGCACATTTGGGAAGGGCTTGTAATAATGAATCACCAAAAGTTGTTATGGCTTCCTTGGATAAAAAGAATCTGTCCAACCTTTCCTGAATCAGCTGACTCCCTATCCTCCGATTACTCCATGTGAATTTGGCCCCTTTTAGTCTGACATCCATCAACTCATTTGTGTTAATGAATTCATTGAAGTCCTCCATGCTCCTAGAAGGTAACCCAGATCCTCCTTTTTTATCAGATGGGTAAAGGGGAGTATTGAAGTCACCCCCAATCACCCAAGGAATGTTTATGAATGCTTGATTTAAATGACCCAAATACTCCCATACCTCAGATCGCCCTTGGACAGAGGTGGGGGCATAGACATTTGACATGATCCAAGACTTATTGTTATCGAGATCATGAAATAACACACTTAGCACACTTTCATTCACCTGAATAACACTTCCTTCTATTTTAATTGGATCCCACAGGATCATGAGGCCTCCAGATGCTCCTCTCGCCTGCTGAAAGGCCACTTTTCCTTGCTTCCAAATCCTGCTTGCAATTAAAGTTGATTGTGCCGCATCTATTTTTGTTTCCTGAAGAAAAATAATGGTAGGATTCCACTCCTTCCTTATTGACTTAACCACCCTTTGTTTTGGTGGGCCATTTAGGCCTCTCACATTCCATGAGAGAACCTTCATTTTGCCTGTTTGTTATTTTTTCCCCGCCCCCTTCCTTGAGCAAGAGGGGGTCTGTCAATTTTGCTATCATCCTGGCAAGGAATAGCTTGTTGTAAAAGTGTTCTTTGCTTCCCATTTGCAATTTCGTCATTGATCCTCAGTCTATAATGCTCTACAGTAGATATTCTCCCTTTCTTTCTTTCACTGCCATAATCTATGGGAGACTTGGTGGTGCTTCTAGTCTATTTTGGACTAAAATGAGGGGGCATATACTATGATAATTTGGGGTTGGATCCTCTTTCCTCATTTTGGAGGTTTTCATTTCCCTCTTCATCTTCATCCTTGTTTTGGTTGGCCTCTCCTATATGGTTCTCCTTGATCAGAGGGCTTTCCTTCGAGGAAACATTCTGATATGGGATAATCTGCTCCACAACAGGACTGGAGGCTGCATTTCTAACCCCTATTTCAACTACTTCAACTCTTGACTCGAATCCTTCCATGTTTAGGCTATATCGTCCTGACATTTCTTCTTTTCTTTGAGAAAAGCTATTAGGGTTTTTCTCGGTGACTGTGGATGGCCCCGATTTGGATGGGGATTCTAGGGTTTCAGGAAACTCAAAACATGGAGTTTCATCCTTGCTTTTTTCCATTTCCTCTTCTAGGTTAGCTAGAACTTCAAATTTGTTCGAACTGGGGTCTTTATTACATACCTTAGGATTTTTGCCTTCCTCGCTAATTTGCTTTCCTTTCTCCTGGACTTTGGGTTGTCCTGCATTAGCTTGACTGGCCTGGTTATTCTTGACTGGTTTGTATCCTCGTAAGTTAGGACGCGGACCTAGAAACTTAGGGATCCCTCTCCCGTTAACCTTACCCACATCACCTTTGCTCGAAGCTTCTTTGTGTGTTGCTACCGTCGGACATTGGGTTTGAAGATGGCCCTGAGTTTTGCATACATTACAGAATGTCGACCTATTCTCATACTCCACCGGTTGGATCCTCAAAAACTCTCCATATTCTAGTTCCACCTGGGAAGGAAGCTCGGAGTCCAGGTTTGCATTAACACAAAACCTGGCATGCGTCAATCTGGTCCTTGCCCGAGTCGGATGGTCTATCGCCACTAGTTCCCCTATCATTTTTGCTATTCCTCTGAGCCAGTACTCATTGAAAAACTAAGCTGGGAGGTTTGGCAAATGAACCCAAATGGGTGCTATGTTAATGTTCTGCTTCTCAGGGTCGAAATCCTCCCCCCACTTCCTCAGAAAGAGACTGCGCCTCCCTAGAAACCAGGGTCCTCCCGTTAGTATGTGATTTGCATCCTCTTTGTTGTTGAGTCTTATCAAGAAAAAGCCTCTTGACATGGCAACAATTTCTAAATTTCTTGAAGTTTTCCACTTCGCCGCAGCCCATGAACGGATTGTCTCGATGTCCGGCCTTCCTCCCAAAAACTTGCCTACAAGGGATGACGCCTCCATATCCAAAAATCTCTCCATAATCTCCACAGGGGTTGTTATCCTATTGTTGTTTGGTATTAGGGGCGGAAGTTCATCGACTGGCTCCTTCCTTTTCCCTTTCAACATTTCCAGAAAGGTTGGGCCCTTGCTCACGGCTCCTGTACCCTAGTGGGACCCTTTGTCTAAAAATTTATCCGGAGGATCTGTCCCTTTAGCCTTTTCGAACTGCACTGCCAGGGAATCCTGTCCCTGTCCTGCTACAGCTTGTTGGCCTACCTCTGGATCCTCTCCTTCAGCCTGTTCGAGATTCCCGCCTGCCACCTTCGCTCCTCCTCCGCTTTCGCCACTTCCTCCGTCGCTCCCCTACTCTTCCATCTTCACCAAATTCTATTTGTGGTCACTTTCTTGTGTTTGAAGTTTTAAATTCTTAATGAATATTTTGATAAATCACTTTTATTAAAAAAATTATTTTTAATTTATTACATTTTAGATTGGTACCAACTTTCTTTTCAGTTACTTGAATTGTGATTAATATAATACCATATTTTATCCTTAGATTTTATTTAAACAAAATAACATAATTATTCTTTTTTTTAGGAGAACGTTTACAAATTATATCAACAACCACCATCAAGGGGTTTGATGTCCGTTTAGCCTTTTCGAACTGCCAGGGAATCCTGTCCTTGTCCTGCTACAACTTGTTGGTCTACCTCTGGATCCTCTCCTTCAGCTTGTTCGAGATTCCCGCCTGCCACCTTCGCTTCCCCTCCGCTTTTGCCACTTCCTCCGTCGCTCCCCTACTCTTCCATCTTACACCAAATTCTATTTGTGGTCACTTTCTTGTGTTTGAAGTTTTAAATTCTTAATGAATATTTTGATAAATCACTTTTATTAAAAAAATTATTTTTAATTTATTACATTTTAGATTGGTACCAACTTTCTTTTCAGTTACTTGAATTGTGATTAATATAATACCATATTTTATCCTTAGATTTTATTTAAACAAAATAACATAATTATCTTTTTTTAGGAGAAAGTTTACAAATTACATCAACATGAACACAAGACCACTTAAGAAACAACAATCATCTTAACCACTAAAGCAAAAGCAACTGCCTGTCGGCAACATAATTATTCTTTTCAATATAGTACATTTGATTTTGCTAGCTTTACAGGTAAAAAAATTAAAAAAACATATAAATTAAAAGTAAAATAAAATTTAACATTTTGTAAAAGTTATTTAAATAGAATAAACAATCCAAATAAAAAAACACAACATTATTGCATATGCTAATTTAAAAAAAAAATCTCAAATGATTGGATATATAAATTTATCTAGATAAAAAATTTTTACAACCAGGGCTTTTGAATTGACCGTAGCTTTTGAATTTCTCTAAAACTAAAATCAATTTCTCTAAACCAGAGCTTTTGAATTGAAAATCCAAAAGTATATGATGGTTTTTTTTCCTCTTTGTTTAACGTTGCTTAAAGTATAGGAATCTTTTGGTTTTTGTGATGGAAGCATTTGTTGACAGAGTTGCAGACATTGGCCTCTCTGTATACTTCTCTCCGTATACTCCATTCCATCAGATTCAACGCGGTAATCTCAAACTCCTTGACCAGGAAAGGGTTCCTTCTACCTTAAGAGATTAAAGTTAAGTGTAACTAAGTAGATGATGCCTTGGTTGATAATTAGATCGTTTTATTATATTGAAGTTTTTTATTTATTATCTGTTATGGTCATACATTATCTTCAGAGTTTATTTTTTAAGTTTGTGTTTTATTTGAGATTGCAGTTTATTGTAACAATTCAGTATTATTTGTGTTTTAAGTTAATAAGTTTAAGTTAATTTGTAAGGTTGATGTGTGAGAAAGTTTATATTTTAAATTATTATTTATTAAATTAATTTTTAAATGGTTAAAGTATTATAATTTTAATTAAACAAAAGTAAATATAAATTAATTATCAAGTCTATATAAATCAAAATATGAAATGCAATGTTTTATTTTTCATTATGTGTGGTTTTTATTGGGGCCATTTTCAGCAAACACATCATTATATTTAAGATTAAAAAAAAAGTAGATCATATATTTAATTTGACCATGTTCATAAAGAAGTACAATCTCCTTGTCTAGTTGCATTTTAAAATTTGAATTTCACTAAGATGATTGTACCTCATTTTCTCTTATGGCACTTTTAAGCTAATTCCACTAATGTAATTGATGGGCATCCAAATTAATGTTGTTGATTGGATATTTTCATCTTTTTTGACAACATTAATAACAATATATCAATCTCCTTAAATTGATCATATAAAAGGACTTCTAAATTTAGTCCTATTGCAATATATCATCATGTCTCTTAGAATCCTCAGAGTCTCATTCCATGTTATGGTTAGTAGTATAAGATAATGTCTATGCCACAAATGTACAACATTTGCATTTGGTATTGCAAGTTCATTTTATACTTGTACCTTTCAACAATCAATTTTACATATAAATAAAAATAACAGAGTTATTACAAATGTTCATCACAGATTCATTTGACATCTCATAAATACAAGCCTCAAGCTATTGCTACAAGTACAACACATAGTCTCTGTTGCAATTTGTACAATTATTACAACAAATTCACACACTAATGATGAATAAAAATATAAAATAAAATAGGAGGGTTATTAAAAATGTTCATCATGTATTCATTTGACATTTCATCAATACGATCCTTAAGGTGCTACAAGTACAAGAAGTAATATTTGTTGCAACTGGTACAATTTTTACAACAAATTTACACATTTGTTATGAATACAAATATCATTTCTCTCTTGGATCCATAGGTTTCTAGTACATGGATTGAATTGGTAAATGATACAAGGAGAGAGAGTGTATCTTATGGGTGTTTATTACCCAACCAACATAATTCCCATCATGGAAATTTGTTGTCTCAACTCCTATTGAAGAGTTTCAACTCTCAACCAATATGATAGATACCTTACATCATTAGTATAGAGAGGGTTCTTTGTAAATTTTCTATCCACCATCTTGTATTAATTTAATGCATACAAGCTAAAAGCTAGATAAACATAAAGGATTTCAAAATCTGGTCAAATTTTACATATGAATTACTAAATCACTAGGGTGAAATGCATGATTACATACAAACCCTACTCATCCTTAAATTTTTGTAGCACAACCAACAATTTAGTAATAAATATTTATAGCAAACTAGCATGCCTTACCATTTTATTTATCCATGAAGGCTTGGTTAAGCCTTAATGTAGTAATAACTGATTTATAAAAAAAAACAATATGGTTCCCTTGTCATAACTCGAGATTACTCTCTAATGGATTCAAGTTCTAAGTAAACTAAATTTTACTAGAGTATACACAATAAGTTCTCCAAATCCCAACATAACAAGACTCCAATATTTAAAACTATCATAAGTGCACACTTTACCTAATTTTTTCATTATTCAAACATCTATAGCTAGTTGTATATTTATGATAGGATTACATGATTTTCTTATTAGAAAACTTGGTGCTAAATAATCCTAACCAAAATACCCAAAAGACTAGCAATATCATAGTGACTAGGTTGATTATATATATTTTTATAATTTTCTTTTTTAAGAATCCATTACAACCATCCACTAGATAAGTAAAATTTAAATGTTTACATATTCAGTAAATAATGTAAAAGTTACAATCTTCTATTTGTCTCCTCACCAATAACAACAATTGACTACTAAAATGCACTTAGCTATAGTTTTGGAAAAATCAATCAAATAAGGCATAAGATGCAAAGATAAGTCATAAGTTAACTTTTAGCTTCAAAAGGGCCTATGCATTTCCCATTACCTACAACACTTATATGAAACAGGGTAAACTCTAAATAAGGCATAAAAACAAAAACAATAGTTTCACTTCAATTAAACTAAATAATTAGTTGACCAAAACAAAATTACAACTCGTCTCAATGACAACATATATTTGACCATAAAACCTTATTTTATAATAAGTAAAATATGTGTTGTCATAGAAAGTACTTCAAAAACTAAATACAAGATAAATTTCCACTACAAGCATGTATTTCCTAGGTTTAAAAAATTCTAAGAACTAAATTAGTGTCTCATTCCAAGAGGCTTACCAAACTAACACAAACTGGTCTAAGAGTTCACAAACAAAATAATGAGATTAATGGGATATGAATTTCTATTTTATTATTATAAAACTTAAGTACAAAAATAATATTGTGATAAAATACCGAAGATAAGAAAAATAGTTTTGGGATATAATTTTTGTGAGATTCCTATGCCCTTATAAAATTTCGTTTTAATGTATATTTATTTTTGCAAACAAAATGTTAGAGATAATTTTTTACTACCTATTAAAATTTTAGTAAATTTGTTCAATGGAGACTATAATGCACTTTCAAAAGATAGTTGATCCTTCAAGCACAAAAAATGTCCTTTACAAGCTATTTGCACAACTTAAAACCCTAAAATAATAGGGAAAAATGTTCTATATAAGAAGATATTAGAAGTCATAAAAGAACCTTCACAAGAAAATGATCTCTAAATGGTTTTCTAATGAAAAAATGACGTTCAATCAAAACATGATATGTTGTCCTTTTATATAAGTAATCTATTAATAACACTTAAATTCCCTTTACAATAAATTTTTACCAAACCCTAATTGAATATAAATCAACCTAAATGTTTTCATCCCATAATAGAGTTTTGTTCTTGAAATTTAGGGAATAGAAATAAGATTCACCCAATTTTCAAAATATCAAAACAACTATGGAATGCTAGACAAAAAGGATATCACTATGAAATGAATTAGAAAAGGAAATAAAATAAATCTATTTAATTTGTAGACAAATATATCATATAGTTAATGTACAAAAAGTTTAGAATCATTTTATTTCATTATTATTTAAAATATCTAGAATTTATTATTTTTTAATTGGTTATATTGGATTGTAATGAGCCTCACCCATATTACATGGTCATCATATTGTAGTATTACAACAACTTGGCTATTGTCCATGTATTATTTGGTAAGGTTTGGCCTTGGATATTCTATTTAAAATTCAAGGAATTTAACTCGTTGAGTTCATGCTATTTGGTACCTAGAAACTAATTTTTAATTTAGAGCATTTTAAACAATTCTTCAATTAAAAATACACAACATTTTATAGAGAAAAGTACATGGAATCTCATTTTTCAAACCCTAGCTTGAAAGTAAGGTAAAAGCATTTGGTTAAAGCCCTCTTTATTTTTTCTACTCTTTGTTATTTTCTTCTTTCTTTTCCCTTCCATAGAAGAACTCGCCCTTTCTCTCTAAACCTCCTATCATTTTTCCCCCTCTCTCCTATAAGTTACTAAGCACTTCCACATTTTACTCTATCACTCCAAAATGAGAGAACTCAATAATGAGGAACATGGATGATTTTTGCACCAGGTATGATTATTTCTTAACCATTATGAGGTTCTCTTAGAGATTCCCTTCCCTTATCTATTTAGACTAAGGTAAAAAAAAAAAAGATACTCAAAGAAAATGAAGGATATTTATTTGTTTTTAAACTATTGAACATGCCCTAATTAGGGTGTCATCCTTTTAATTATTATTTTTTAAACATCAAATAACCATATGTTTACCAAAATTTGGGCTTATAAACTAAAATTTCCCCAAATTTCCCTCCTATATGGAATGAAGTCCATCATCTAGGTTTTAAACAATATTTTGGCCAATTTCAACTCTTTTCTCCACCTAAAAAAGAGAGTAAAGCAACTAAATCCATGTATTCAAGCAATTTACATTAAGCAACTACTTTTCTTATTAGAATTATTCAAGCATATTCAAGTAATAAAAAAATGCTACCCTGAATTTGACTTTGATATTTAACACAATCACACTTTGTGTCCATGATGCAATATGTGATAGTTGTATTTTTAATTTTAATGTATATATGCTTGGTTTAATGCACTATTTAATAACATATTGTTATTATGGTAAGCACATGGTTTCTCTATCTCTATTTGGATGCTACTAAGAATATATCCCCCATTTCCTCAATGATACCTCCCTTACTAGTTCATGTGGAGGGTGACCTTGCCAGACACCCATTCAAAATAAAAATTTAGCTTCCACTTTATAAAAATATATACACATATATAGTTATAAAGAGACCATTACAATTTAAAAGTTTCATATCAAATTGAAAAAAAAAAAAACATGACATCCATACTAGAAAATTATCTCTTGATTATAAGAATGAAATTTTTATATACCATTGTTATATTTCATAAACCTAATATAATGAACATGCTATAAATAAAAAATAAGAAGTTGTAATTAAATTTAAAACTTGAGTTGTGACATACTTCCCTTCTAAAAAGAGTCATCATCTAAATGACATAGAAGTTTGTAAATAAGATAAAAGATAAAATATATCTTATTAAAATAAATATGAAAGTTGTTTTATGAATTTAATAGCATCCTTACAAGTAATTATCTCTTTATGGTATTTATATCTATGTTACGCAATCATAACTTATGTATATTTCTCTATGTTATGTAAGCATAATTTATATATTTTTGAAATTCTATTTGGGTCAATCATAACTAGACCTAGGTCATAAACCTACAAGCATATCCAATATAGAAAGTGATACGCATATGCATGATATGGTTTAAATAGAGAAACATAAAAAATATTATATAATTTAGAAAAATATGGGAGTAGATCAAGTCTGTAAGCCATCGGATTGACCACTTTGAGGATATCAAGGTGCAATTTTGGTAGACTTTCCAAACTTGACATGAATTTTTTATGACCTCCCCATTAGGAAAACCTTATCCCCAATGACATATAACATAGGTGTTCCATTTAGATCAATATAATTTTTCTATCAATCTAGAGCTTCTTTCAATTATCGTCTTACTAGTTTAACTTGCTCTTCCATATCTTTCAATATATTTGGACCCATCACTACTTTGCCCTCCATTCTATCCCATCTAAATGACATGTGACATCTCCTACCATAAAAGCATCTTGAAAAGGGCCATTCCTAAATTGGATTGATAAGACGTATTATATGCAAATCCCATTAAGGGTAAATATTCTTCCCACTTATAGTATTGATCCATGCCATACATTCTTAGTAAGTCTTCCAATATTTGGCCCACCCTCTTAAGTTGGTCATCTAGTTTTTGGTGATATGATACAATTATTTTTAGTTTAGTTCATACGAAAACATTAAGAATCTACTAGAATCTTGATGTGATTCTAAGATCTTTATGTGAAATTATTTTTTTAGTCACTCCATGCAATATGAGAGTTTCTTGTGTAATTCTTTTTAGAAGAACTAGAGAATCATCCTTCAAGTTTCCAACAATAAAATAAGTCACCTAAGTTATCAAATACCACAAGAATAACATCATGCCTATTTTAGACATTTGAAATCCCTCGACAAATTCCATATGAATCACTTGCTATTTTTATTTAAGGTACATCATGTGGCTATAACAACCCTATTTGGGTGCATATATTCTACTTTGACTCATTGATATCCCAAGCACTTTTCTATAAATTCAATTATAGTTTTTTGGTGACTAGGCCAGAAATAAAGTTACTTTTTTGTTTGATACCACTCTAGTCACACTTTGGCAGACTTAATAGGAATCACAATGTTATTTCTCTAAAACTATATAGTTTGTAGGTTGTCTAATTCATGTATGTAAATATGACCTTTATAAATCGATAGGTCATCTTCCTCTAACTAATATCCATTAAAATAATTATTATTTTGTGTTTTTTCTAATGCTATTCTCATCTTACTATAGTGCTCATTCTTAATTAGATATTTGAAAATCCTTTTCCTAATAGTTTTTTTAATAGAGGTAATAACAAATTTGTGACTTCTAAAACCAATAATATATCCCCCTTTCCTCCCTAACTAGTTCATGTGGAGGGTGACATTGGCAGATACGATTCCAAATAAAAAAGTAGTTAGTCCACTTTATCAAAATATATACACATATATAGTTATAAACAGACCATTAAAAATTTCATATCAAATTGAAAAAAAAACATGACATCCATACTATAAAATTATCTCTTGATTACAAGAATGAAATTCTTATATACCCACCCAGGTGTTGTAGGTGAGTTGGAGAGGAGAGGGCAATCCTCCAAGGGTTCAAATCTCCACCCTACCAAAAAGTTGAATTGGGTATCCAAAATCCAATTGATAATGTTGGTGCAGGCAGGGTCGGGTGCGACTCTCGGGTGACTTTGATGGTGTAGAACCCCTTGCTCGTGGTCTCTCAGACCAAGGCGGATCCGCAAGGGGTCTTTCGCTTAAAAAAAAAAAAATCTTATATACCAATGTTTTATTTTATAAACTTAAAATCATGAACATGCTATATATAAAAAAGAAATAAGTTGTAATCAAATTTAAAATTTGAGTTGTGACATCCTTCCCTTATAAAGAGTCGTCACTTCGAATGACATAGAAGTTTTAAATAAGGTAAAAGATAAAATATATCTTATTCAAATAAATATGTAAGTTGTTTTATGAATTTAATAGCATCCTTACAAGTAATTTTCTCTTTACGGTATTGATATCTATGTTACGTAATCATAATTTATGTAGCTATCTCTATATTATGTAAGCATAATTTATATATTTTTGAAATTCTATTTGGGTCAATCATAACTAGGCCTGGGTCCTAAACCTACAAGCATATCCAATATAGAATGTGATAAGCATATGCATGACATGGTTTAAGTATAGAAACATAAAAAATAGTAAATAATTTAGGAAAATATGGAGGTAGATCAAGTCTGTAATCCATTGGATTGGCCACTTTGAGTATCTCAAGGTGCAATTTTTGTGGACTTTCCAAACTTGGCATGAATTTTTTATGGCCTCCCCATTAGTAACACCTTATCCCCAATGACATAATACCTAGGTGTTCTATTTATAACAATATAATTTTTCTATCAATATGGAGCCTCTTTAAATTATCACCTTACTAGTATAACTTGCTTGCATTACTAGTATAACTTGCTCTTTCAACAAATTTGGACCCATAATTACTTTGCCCTTCATTCCATCCCATCTAAATGACATGTGATATCTCCTACCATAAAAGTATATTGAAAAGGGTCATTCCGAAATTGGATTGATGAGACTTATTATATGCAAATCCCATTAAGGTTAGATACTCTCCCCACTTATACTATTGATTCATGCCATACATTCTTAGTAAGTCTTCCAAGATTTATCCCACCCTCTTAATTTTACCATCTATTTTTTGGTGATATGATAAAATTATGTTTAGTTTAGTTATTAAGGCAAAATTAAGAATCTACTAGAATATTGATGTGATTCTAATATCTTTATGTGAAATTAGTTTTTTAGCCACTTCATGCAATATGATAATTTCTCATGTAATATTTTTTACAAGAACTATAGAATCATCCATCAAGTTTTCAATAATAAAATGAGTCACCTAAGTTAACTTATCAACTACCACAATAATATCATCATGCCTATTTTAGACATTGAAAACCCCTCCACAGATTCCATATCAATCACTTGCTACTTTCATTTAAGGTACATCATGTATATATAACAACCCTGTTGGGTGCATATATTCTACTTTGACTCATTGATATCCCAAGCACTTTGCTATAAATTCAATTATAGGTTTTTGGTGACTAGGTCAGAAATATAATTGCTTTACATTTGATACCACTCTAGTCACCCTTGGATGGCCTTAATAGGAATCACAATGTTCTTTTTCTAAAACTATATATATTATAGGTTATCTAATTCATGTATGTAAATATGACCTTTAGAAATCAATAGGTCAACTTCCTCTAACTAATATCCATTAAAATAATATTTTTTTATGTGTTTTTTCTAATGCTATTCGCACCTTACTATAGTGCTCATTATTTTAATGGGTATTAGTTAGATATAATTAGAGCTGATCATTACAATTATATTTTTGAGCTGATCATTTTGATATATAGCACCCAAACATTTTTTTGGTTCTTTACTAAAAATATTAACTCCTAAAATAACACTTTTATTTTTAGTAAGTTAGTGGAAGTGGTTCAAATCATACCAAAATGACTAGCAAAACTAGAGGACACCAAAAGGATATATTTTCTTTGCCTTTCTTGAATTTGAATAGGCCAATCCTCAATAGGGATCCAATATCTACCAACCTCTGAATTACTAGTATGGTATCGACAATAATTAGCCACCTTTATCCAGTTAGCTCGGTGAAGCTCCTCCATCCAAGGCCTCCAATCGAAAAACTGAGTTATCAAAGGCTTGTGACCATCCCAAGAATCTATCCAAAAAATTTCTTTTTTACCATTATGAATGATCCAAAATTATTTTTTATTTATCAAATCTTCACCAGTCTTAAGAACTTCTAAAATGGGACAACCTTTGAAAGGTAGTTGATAGCGAATAAGGTGTTCAGTACTTTTGTTCTCAGCATATTTAGCACATATATTCTTGGCCCAAAGAGCATTGAGGTTATGCAAAATCCTCCAGTATAATTTAGCAACTAAATATTTGTTGTTCTTAATAGCAGATCAAAATCCTAACCCCCCTTCATTCTTATGAAGACATAAAGTGTCCCATTTCACCAAGGCCCATTTTCTTTTCTCCTTAGTACCATTCTAGAGGAACCAATGACTGATTTGATCCAGTTCTCAAAGAACAACCTTTGGGATATTCAACATGGTAGAAATATAAATAGAAATATCCTGAAGGACTAATTTTACCAAGGCGACTATACCCCTAGAATAAATCCACCTATTGGTCCACTTACAAATTTTCTTCTTGACTTTGTCCAACAATGAATTCCAATATTTTTTGTCTTCGAATATTGATGGGAATACCTAAATAAGTTATTGGAAGAGAGGTCTTATTATATCTTAATTTATCCAAGACCATGGATTCCTATCTAGCAGAGTAGTGAAAGAAAATGACTTTAGATTTGTCTTCATTGATCAATTGCCCGGTAGCCTTAGAAAAATAGCTAATGATTTGCTTAATAGTAGAAGCTTCCTTAACTGTAGCTTTACCTAAAAGAGTAGAGTCATCAACAAATTGAGGATGAGAGAGAGGTCTAGCTCCATGAGCAATGGCAACTCCCTCAAGGGTTTTGTCTTCTCTCTTTTTGGTTATAGCCCTACCTAAGCATTCAACAATAATGATGAATAAATAAGGGGATAGGGGGTCACCTTGCCTAATGCATCTAGAAGATGGGAACAAATGATAAGGCCTACCATTGATAAGAACTAAGTAGGAAACTGAAGAGATACATCCCATAATCTAATCCATCCAATCATGAGAGAAACCAAATTGCCTTAAAACTTTGATAAGGAAGTGTCAATCCACTCTATCATAAGCTTTGGATAAGTCTAACCGAATGAACATGGAAGGATATTTTTGCATATCCATGGAATGGATGGCTTCCTGAGCAAGAACTATCTCATCAACTATTTGACGCTCTTCCACACAACCCCATTTTTCAGGAGAAATAATCTTATGCAAAAGAGGCTTCAACTTTTTTGCCATGATCTTAGTAATGATTTTGAGAAGAACATTCCATAAATCAATCGGTCTAAAATTTGATATATGTTTAGCCTCTTTATATTTTGGAACAAGAGTAATATATTTTTTATTGATAACCTTCAAAATTGCTTTACCTTTCCTAGATTCTTCCACCACTTCTAATAAATCAGCATGAAGGATATCCCAAAACTCTTAGTAGAACTCAATGGGAAAACCATCAGGACCTAGGTTTTTTCCCTTTTGCATTTTAAAAACTACCTGTTGAAGATCATTGATAGTAACAGGAGTAGTCAAAATAGAGTTCTCCTCAAAAGTGATAAGAGAAGGGATTGCTTGAAGAACTTTTTGTTGAGAAGTCGAGTCAAGAGGAGTAGCAGGAAAAATATTGGAAAAATAATTGACAACAATAGAGTTCATGTCATCCCAAGTGTATACAACATGTCCAAAATCATATTTTAGGGAAGAAATAAAATTGTGAGATCTTCGAGCTAGAAGAGATTTGTGGAAGAAATTTGTGTTTCGATCACCTTCTTTGAACCATTGAATTCTATATTTTTGCTTCCATAAGAGTTCTTCTCTTTTTTCCCATTCCTCTAACTGAGTTGTGAGTTTAATTTCATCTACACTTGTACTCTTTGTGAGACCATATAAATGGATTTTCTTATTCAAATTTTCAAGCTGAGCAATAACTTCATATTTTTTTATGAACATCCCAAAACTCCTTCCAGTTCCAAGTCTTGATTTTATATTTAATGTATTGCAATATTTTGGCAAAATAGAACATCTTAGTCCCATACATAGATTTACCTTCTTTCCACCATTGTTGCACTCGAGGTTTAAAGGAACTGTCTGTAAGCCACATTAACTAAAATCGAAAAGGAGAGAAACTCACATTAGTTTTCCACATTTCCACCATGATAGGCCAATGATCCGAATGAACATTGTTAAAATTCTTCACTTTAGGAATGTGACCATGGATTAAGAATTTATTAGAGAGCAAGAACCTATCCAATCTCTCCATTATACAAGCTAAGCCTTGTTTTATGTTAGACCAATACATAAGGCCATTATTTGGTTTGATGTCAACAAGATGGAGTTTTGTAATATATTCACTCACGACGTCAGTGCTCCTATCCAAATTTCTAATTCCCTCCATTTTTTCATCTAGAGATAGGATGGTATTGAAATATCCTCTGGTAAATATCCAAGCTTCAGGAAAATGAGATATAATATAAGCAATATTCTTCCATTGTCTTATTTTTTCCTCCAAATTAGTTGGAGAATAAATAGTAATACAAATTATAATTTGGTTGGAATGTATGCTTTGAATAGCTATAGCCAAAAGACCCCAACCACCAACCATATGGTGAATAACTGCCTCTTTTGCGTCCCAAAGGCAAGCAATACCACCAAAAGTCCCCTGGGAACTGAGGGAAACCACTTTTCTAGCTGACCCAATTTTACTAGTAATTGATTCCATATCCTCTACTACCATCTTCGTTTCTTTAAGGAAAACAAGATGTGGATGATTTATCTGAATCATTCTTCTAATTTCATTTTATTTTGAAAGACTCCCTTTGATTCCTCTAATATTCCAAGTGATGATCTTCATGAATACCAGGGCTAATTAAGTTGGGAAGGACATTAATCTTACCTTCCTCTACAAGATTTTCACCTTCTTTTACCATATGATATTGATTAATCTTGCGACCTACCTTTTGATTAGAATCCATATTCAATTTATTTTCCTATTTTTTGACTTAATCCAATTGAATCTGAGATAGATTCTAGCCTTGAAGAATGCTTGTACACAGTCAAAATGTTACCAAAAGGTTCAATAGAGTCTATATTGGGATCTATATTATTTGAAGTTTTAACATTTAAAAGATTTTTTTCTTGTGAATATTTTCTCCCTTTTTTCTATTGAAATTATTTTATTTGTTGGTTTATCCCTGATTTTTTTCCTTTATCTTTAAATTATGTTTCTAATATTTATGTTTTTGTTATTTCCTCTTCCTCACTTGGGACCTCATTTGTGGAAAGAATTTTAAACATATTAGCAGATAACTTTGACTTATCCTTCATGACTGATTTTTTTTAGTGTTCTTCTTAGGCATTTGGAAACCTGCTAAATTTATATCTTCTTTCTTTTGATATGAAATTTTATTTGGGCAAAAACTAGCCAAATGACCATATTCATGATAAATTCTACAATTAAAAGGAATGTTATCATAGTCCACTACTTGCTCCCAAGTGTCCTCCAAAAATCTATCCATAATATTATTCTAGAGTATACAAATTTTGCAACATAATATTTCAATAGGATTAAACTATAGTTTTCACAAATTTAACCACAAATTTATCTCATAAACAAGATTGTACTATAGTTTCTATAGATTTTGACATAAAATTTTCCCATAAATTTTGTCACAAATTTGTCTCATAATCTATAAAACCAAATTACACTATAGTTTCTTTCAAATTTGGCCACAAATTTATCTCATACTATAGTTTCATCTGTCCATAAGATTATACTAGAGTCTATACCAATTTTGACACAAATTTGTCCCACAAATTTTGTCACAAATTTTTCTTGTAATCTATCAAACAAGATTACTCTCTAATTTGCACAAAGTTTGTTTCACTATAGATTCTACAAATTCTTCTCAATTTTTTTCTATAGGTTTTCATAAAAAACATAAGTTGTTCCTTACTCTAACCACACTCCTTACTCTTTTTTTTTTTCTTTTTTTCTTTTGAACCAAAAGGATAAGTTATTAATATGAAAAGGTTCTCAATTGGAAAATAAAAGGATAAATGAGCAATTACATCAAAAAGTGGTTATACATGTAGACCAACATCACAACATCACAACACAGTCAACTATCATCGGTATTCTATCAAATTCAAATAATTCTATTAGACAACCCTATCAATTTTGCTAGCCACTAACCACTAGTGCACACCATAGCCTCTGCAACTAGGTGGCTAGCGCATGCTAGCCCGACTAAAACTCGTGTTCATTCATTAAAATATACCTTTTTATTTATTAATATCATCTCATGCTTCTACTTGATCCATGTGGGATATTAATCCATAATTTTAACAATAAAAATGTTTGACCAAGGTAACTGACATGTAGATCAAGAACTATTCAATATTTAATGACCATGTGGTGACATTTGATAGGAAGGAACCGATCCGATCGACAAAGTACTACATCAAAAAAGTAGTGCGACATGTGTCACCAACTACCACTATGTTGACCACCAAGTGGTACGGCTCTCGACCACCACTTGGTGGTAAATTTTTAATGTAATACTTTATTATTACAAACACCTTTGGTACCAAAACAGGTCCCATGTGGGATAAATATCCAAGGGTCCTCTGTAATATTTTTCCCTGCACTAGACTCAATAAAATGCAACACATCTTGACTACATAAAAAAAAGTAAGCATAGAATGCAGGATTTTATGGAAGACTCCAAATTATTAGAGAAAACATCAACACGTCTTCTTATAACATATCCAAGTTAAATTACAAATTTTTAGATGCAACTATATTTAATTGAATAATTCTTGCAAAGACTAATATATAGCTATAAGCATCACCATAGAGGTTGAATAATAATTCCTTAAAAGTAGACTCAACGAATGAAGTCGACCAACAATCTAGTTTTTTTCTTTTAATTGGAGGGTTATAGGCATACCTACTTGGTGGAACACGGGTCTTTTGAAATAAACATAATGATGTCTACTAATATTATGGGCTCAAGGAACAATCATCATCGTTTGCAATTCTAATACTATCACAAAAGAAATGTTAGACATCTATATGCAAATGAAATACTTTAACCCAAATGATCTTGATAGGTGAAGAGTAAACAAAACAATTGCACTTCATAGTAACTTCAGTAATAAATTTCAAGCATGTGACATCGTCATAATCCTAAAAAGTGTCTCATTTTTATGGTAAATTTTCATAGTAAATTTTAAACGTATAGCACACAAAACTTCTATCTAAAATTATATTTGATTGACACTTAAATATAAGGGTTTCACAGGTGAAAATGCAGATAGTTAGGATGTTTTATCATAAAGGAAGAGGAATGATATTTTTAGGTATGAAACATTCACATACTTTGCATACGAGACCAAATTAATATATGGGATTTCTGACCTGATAGTCTTTGAAAAATTTATCTCCTTATCTCTATGTGTGCTTTCTTCTTGATCTCTTCTAAGACCCCCCCTTCGGACCTCCCAATATATTTTTTCCAATCTCTTTACTTTCATAAGGACATATTTATAGACTATTGGTTGGACTTCGAGCTAGACAGTCAAACTAAAGAAAAGTTAGAAAGAAGGTTCCTAGAAAGTTGATTTTTGGCTATACCAAGACTTAAATAACCATAGTTTAATTTTTCCTCCCTTAGGTTCTATTTTTTTTCCTTTTCTAGAACCTATGTCATATTTTTCTCTTCTTTCTAAAACATGGCCTCTTTTTCTTCCTTTTCTAGAATATGGCCTTCTTTTTCTACTTCTAATATTTAGCTTAAATTTATTAGGCTAATTATGAAATTAATTAAGTTATAAGTGATTTGCTTTTCAAATATATTTTCCTAGATAAATTTTTACAAAAAACATTAAATAAATCATAAAGCTTACAAAATCAAACATTACACCCTTATTCATCAAACAAAATGAGTTGGGTCAAGACGGGATGTTACATACTCTCCCCCTTAGAATAAACATAGTCCCTTGTGTTTCTAAGGTTAGTAAGCATAAAATAATTAATACTTTCACAATATATTACTTAAAGCAATGTAAAGTAGCAATCATCATGATACTTTCTAAAATCAGCAATCATAGGTAGTTAATGCAAACTCAAGTTCACACCATTGTTTTATCATTTTGCAGATAATATCTGATAGCTCCATCTATCATTATCCTACTCAGGAGATTAGTATCAAATATCATGGTACAATGGTGTAAACATGAGCATAAAATGCACCTATATGAGGGTAATTATCCATGTTACCTTTGGGATGATTTGTCATCATTTCTCTTTTTCCAATATCCCGCTCTTGGTGGTTGATCAAATTCTTCCACCCATGAGAGTACCTGGACCTATGATGAAACAAAACATTAGTAGTACCATTTTCTTCCAAGAAATATAAATCATTCATACTGCATGAACAAGTATTGAAACATCCATCAATACATGAATAAAGTCAAAGCATTGAAAACATATATCAATGCATAAATCCTATAAATATCATCAGAAAGCATCGAAACATCTATCAATGCATGGTAAATTCTATATTAATGCATTGTAGTAAATAAAACATTACAAATTTTTTTCAAATAGATAAAGGAAATATCTTCTCATATCCTCCACTTTTTCCCAACTGGAGTTTCTTTCTGAGTATAGGTCCCACTGGACCTTGCATTGTTCTATGATTTTTTTGGAGTGAAACTCAAGGATCTTGATTGGTATTAACTCAATGACCAAGGGATCTATCATCTACAGTTTAGAAGCATCCAATACATGGTCAATATCAGCAATATACCTTTTAAGTAGGGACACATGGAAATATTTGTGGATATTTACCAAATTGGGTGGCAAGTCAAGTCATAGGAAAAAAAAACTAATCCTTTCTAGGATGGTGAATGGTCAAAAAAATCTAAGATCTAGCTTAGTTGATTTGATGGCACTCTTGATAGGCTTCACCCTCAAGAATACTTTATCCCCTATAGAAAATTCCCTAGGTTTCCTCTTCAAGTCAACATAGTTTTTCTAGCGGTCCGAGGCTTCCTTAAACCTCTGTCGAATTACCTTAAGTTATTCCTTATTTCTTTTACTGTTTCTGGTCTGATGACAATACGATCCTCAAGATTATCCCATGATAATGAATTTTTGCACCTTCTACTTTATATTTCCTCAAAAGGATCCATTTTCAAGGAAGCATGATGCCTATTATTATAGGTAAATTCCACCAAATATAAGTAGTCCTCCCATTTAGACTTCTGGTCCATACAATACATGCAAAGCATGTCTTCCAAGACTTAATGGATCCTTTTTGTTTGACCATCCATATTAGGATGATACGTAGAACTGATATTCAGAGTTTTACCAATTGTATGATGAAGAGCATGGTAAAAATCAAAGGTGAACCTTGAGTCCCTATCATAAATTATCACCTCAGGAAAACCATGTAACCTGAAAAATTCTTTGGTAAATCTATTGGCAACCACTATAACATCATCCTTGGTGCTTCCTGGTATGAAGTGTGCCACCTTGGTTAACCTGTTGACCACAACTAGTATTGCATCTGTTGTTATTTGGTCTTAGGTAACCCTACTATAAAATACATAGATATAACTTACAACTTTTGCATGGGTATATCATGAGGATATAATTGCTCGACTAGATGTTTATGTTTAGCTTTCACCTTTTGAAATTCCAAGCATCGAGCAACAAAATCAATTATGTCCTTATTCACAATAGATAAATAGAAGGTTCTCTTCATATTTTTCCCCATATTGGCTCCTCTAGTATGGGCGAAATATGGATATTTGTGTGCCTCTATCATTATTAGCCTTCTTAAGTTACCAATTTCAGGAATAACCACCCGATCCTTAAAATATAAGAGTCCATCCTTGATGTTATAATATTTGTTTTCATTGAGATATTTTTCCATGTTAACCTAAATATTATTGCAAAACTAATCATGGGTTTGTGCCTTTCAAACTTGATCCATTAGGTCTACATGACTTCGTATTTACGGTTAGTTCTTAACTCGAACAACCTACCAACTATGTAGTGTCACCAGATCTTTAGAGCGTGCACTACTACAGCTAGTTCTAAATCATGTGTAGCATAGTTGACTTCATGCTTTTTGAGTTTTCTAGAATCATATGCTACAACCATATTTTATTAGGATAATACTCCTCCCAAACATTTTAACGAGGCATTAGTACAAACTAAAAAATTCCCTTGAGGATTAGGAATTTTTAGAATAGGAGCTAAAGTAAGTCTTTGTTTAAGTTGTTCAAAAGCAGCTTGACAATTTTCCATCCATGTGAATTCCTTTCCCTTCCTTTGCAAATTTGTAATGGGATAGGCTATTTTGGAATAGTCTATAATACCCTGACAAACCCATAAAACTTCTCACTTTAGTCAAATTTATAGGAGGTGACCAATTTAAAATGGCTTTTATTTTTTTAGGGTCTACATGTGATTCCTTCAATGGAGATAATATGTCCTAGGTATTGCACCTAAGGAATATAAAAATCACATTTGGCTACATTTACATATAGTTATTTCTTTCTTCGTAACCCTAGAACAATCCTCAAATGTCTATCATGTTATTCCTTATTATGGGAATAAATGAGAATATCATCAAGAAACACTAAGACAAACTGATCCAATTGATTCTTGAATACATTATTCATCAAGTTCATAAAGGTTGCTAGTACATTAGTTAGTCCAAAAGGTAGGACTGTAAATTTATAATGACCATACTTGGTCTCGAAAGTTGCCTTGTATGTATCCTCATCCTGGATTCTTAGTTGATGATACCCTGAATTTAGATCAATCTTGGACAAAATGGTAGCCTCCTTGATTTGACAAAAAATATCCTCTATCCTTGGTAAAAGATACCTATTTTTGATGGTTTCATTATTTAACATCTTGTTATCTATACAAAACCTTAGTGAACCATCCTTCTTCTTTACAAAAAGGATTGGAGCATCCCATGGAGATACACTAGGTTTGATCAAACCTTTATCAAGTAGTTCTTGGAGTTGTACCTTTAACTCTTGCATATCAATGGAATTCTCTATATGGAGCTCTATGGATAAGCTCTATACCTGGTACTAAATCAATGGTGAAATCAAATTTATGCTTCAGATGCATTCCAAGAATTTTTTTAGTGAACACATTTTTGTATTCCTATAGAATTGGAATCTTCCTAAATACTTATTCCTTAGTGTCATCCTCATTTTCCTTGAGTTTGACCACATAGACCATTCCTCATTTATTAATGACCTTCTTTAGTTGCATTTCTAAAAGCAACATAGGTTGAAATGAACCTTTCTCGCTAACCAACCTTACTATTTTTCCATCATCATAGGTAAATTCAATCCATCTATCTTGGAAATTAATCAAGGCTCTATGGGCCTTTAGACAATCCATTCCCAATATGATGTCAAATCCATGTAGGAAGGCTATATATAAATTCTAAATGGTAGAGTTATTGGGTAGGATGATTTTAGCTATGGGAAAGCATTGATCCATGGAGTAGGTCTATCCTGATCCATACTCAATTTTCCACCCTTGTGCTAAAAATATTAGTCTTTTTGGCACATACTTGGCTATGCTACTAGAAATGAAAATATCAGTAGCTCCACTATATATCAAAATTTTAATATCTCAAAAATTTTACCATTTAAGAGCAAGGGTGTTGCTTTCCCATTCATATTATAACTTGTATTAGTGGCATAAATCTTGTGGCTTTTTCCATTTGACTTCTAGATTGACTCTGCTCATTGAGGAAAATTCCTGGCAAAGTGTAGACCTCCACATTCAAAGCATCCAATCTTGGGTGGTTGGTTCATCCCTTGAACCTGCTTACCTTTCTCATTAACTGGTGATGGTTCCATCTAATTCAGAGGTTGGGATCTTCTCTTGTTATTGTGATTGTGTTTTTTCTAGAATCTCTTCTCAAATTTCCCTCACTTTTTGTTATCCTTCCTTATAAACTTTGAATTATCCTTAGCCCTCTGGTTTTTTTCATATTCTCATTTCCTCTTTGGTTGGAACTTTCGATTCTTATTTGACTAATTTGAAGTCCTAGTCATATTCCCATTTGAAGGATTGGTAATTTTCCTATTTGGATATAAGTTTGAATCTACCTATCATGCTAGATCATAGGCTTTCTCTAGATCACTTGGCTTGTGCATATTCATTGATGTTCTTATCTAGAATTTAGTTCCTAGAATGAAATTATACACCTTGATTTTATCATCATTTTTATATGATGTAATGTATTTAAGAAATTTCACAAATCGCCTAAAATATGCTTATATAGGTTGTGTTCCTTGTTGAAGCATGATGAATTCTTCATATTTTTCTACATAAAAGTTTTCAATGAGGAATATTTTTCTAAAATTTGTTACAAATTTATCCCACTTAAATTGAATGGATTTTATTTTATGATCTCTACTAAAAGTGTCCCACCATTCCAGACTTGATTCTTCCAAATGACTTATGGCCCAAACTGTTCTGGTTGCAGGGGAATAATTTTTCATGGAGAAGTAAATCTCCAATTCATTTAACCATGACTCAATCGATTCTCCTTCTTCTTTTCCCCTAAATTTCTTGATATTAATATATTAAATTCCTATCTAGCTCAGCATCTATGTGGGCTCTAGTCACACGATATATCTCATCAAAATTAGTTGCTTTATTAACTATGGGTTTTGTTATTTCAGTGCTCCTACTTTTGGGTTTCTGAATTTCTGTTCTAATGGCTTACAACAAACTACTTTGTTGGGTCATTTGTTATCTATATAGAAATATTTCCTCCTACAACATTTTTACAATGACAGTGAGGTTCTCTACCTTTTTTGAGTTTTCAAAACTCTCCCCCAAGGGTCTAACCTCAACACTATCAAAACTAGGTAGCCTCTCCTTTTGAGGGGTCATCTTCCTTCCACTCCTTAAATTTGGTGCCATGATTCTTGATATATAATATTAAGTTAGATTCAATATGCAATTCTAGTTTCTAACTTGAAATGCACATTTATATCACCTAATACCATTAATAGAACTCGTATTATATTGAGTTGCTATCTATTATTTAAATAGTATGCAATACTTTATTTATTTTGATCGTCGCCCGATGGTTATACACATTGTTTAATGAATGTTTGGTGATGTTTCAGATATGGTAAATATAGCACAAATGTGGATTATTCCCATAGGGGAGGTGTATTCTAAGGATGAGGATAATCAAAATACCAATCCCAACTTGGTTTCCAAGTCGTACAATCGTACAGTCCTCACAACTATCAGTTGACACTCAATGATCAGCTTGTACGGTTATCAATTACACACACTGTATGATCCAAAATCATACAGTGACCTAGATTGTATGATCTTGCAATTAGAAAAACTGATAGAATCAGTTTTGGAAGCTGTCGTACACAGTTTTGTAACTATTCAAGTCGATGTCCTCAAACTGCCAAATCGGGTAAGTCGATCTCTATGGTGCAATTTACCAAATCGGGTAAGTTTTCTCTGTACGATTTGTACGGTTTATGGTGTATGATCTGTACAAACTAAAGGTACAACCAAGGGTTAAATTAGTTTCTCTAACACCTCAATCTCTCTCTTCTTAGTTTGGTAATGATTTAATATGCCAATCAATCCATTCTCCATAACATGCAATTCATCTGAATCAGGCTTGGGAGAGATTCCTAACAACTAATTACGCCCAAAAATCATACAACACAGTCCAAGACGTCTTCCAAGATGCATCTATTCTACCAGATCCTTCCTCATCTTCCACCAGTGTCAGATTCAATCAACAAGTTGCAACAATGCATAAAACTAAGTTAAACAATAAATAGAAAACACACATACATCCAGATTCCAATATATATCATCAATCATCATTTCTAGGATCATACACAATGTGTAATGACACAGTTTGATTCTGTTATAGTATAAGTGTTATTACAATAAGGTTATTCTATCAATATCTTGCAATAACTCAGATATATGTCAGCTATTACAACCAACAAGTACTCTATTCTACCTCCTAGCAACCAGACCTAAAAATTTGAAAATGGGGCCTTATATAACATTGCCCAGGCCATTCCAAAGTGGTTCTTAAGACAATTCGTTATTTACAACTACCCATGTACAATTGAATACATTAATTTGACCTTTTACTAAGTCTAACACCTTAATTAGCAAATCTATGCACCATTTCACCTTGAAATTACATTTCCCTTGCATTTGGATGCATTTCAGTGTGCCTTGTATGATTTGCCACTACCTTGTATGATTTGCCATTCCAGTTGTATGGTTTTACCCTTTACTATACGGTTTGCTCCTACCTGTATGATTTACAAAACTTGAGAAAATTGTCACTTATGCCAAAACTATCAAAATTGAGCAAATCCTTTTTGATCACTTCTTCTTCTGGGAGGTGGATTTGCTGCCTACATCTACCCTCCCCTTTACTTTGGTCGGTGTCCTCACCGACTCATTCTGCTTCTTCCATTGTGCTTCATAATCTGCCACTACAGCCTGTAAGTCCTTAACTTGTGACTTATACATTTCTCGTTCATTCTTCAACTTGGTTGCGTAGCTTCCCATTTCTACTACTTTTGCTCCATGGAAGTTAGCCTTTTCCTCGGCAGTTTTCAGGAACTCCATCATCTTCTGTTCACGTTCTGAGGCACTCTTTTTCAACTTCTCCTTCCAGTGAGCTTCTGCTCGAGCTATCGTAGTTCTTCATTATTTTTAGTAATGGTCTATAGGTGGTGATTGATATCAGCCTCCATAGCTCGAACATGGTCTTCTTTAATCTTCAATTGAGCTTGCTTTTCCAGGACCATCTCATTCAAATTTTTACTATCCTTTGTCAGCTCCTCTATCTTCTTGGCTTGTGTTGCCATTTGCTCACTCTTTTCAGCCAACTGAGTTGTCATCTGCTCTTCCTTTGCTTTGAGTTGTGCCTCCAACTCCTTAATTCTATCCTCTATCATCTATGAGATCTATCACTTTTCCTCTTCAAGTATGTTAATTCTAGCTTCAAACTCAGTTCTGAGGCCTGACAGATCATCCTCCAATTTCTTTATTTTCTCTTCTACCATAATTCTACTTTTCTGCAGTTCTTCTTCCATTACGGCCAATTCCTTTTGAGTGGCTACAGTTTCCTCCTTCTGCGCCTCCTTGAGCTCATGGATTTATTCCAATCCTATGCTCAACCACTCTATCCAGTGTGTTAGGAAGTTAAACTTCCTCAGGGTGATAGCCAATCCCATCGCAACCCTCTTGTACTCCAACTCTATCGTATTTGTGGGACAGGTCGGGTGATTGACTCTATCCAAGTACATCCTTGGATCTTTCCTATAATTTGTGACCACCCCTTATGGCAAGTCTTCTCTTCCTAACATTGTTGTTACCTCTTCCTTGGGTAACCTCCATGGATGTTGTGCATGAATGTCTGCTATCCTCCTTGTATGCTCCACACTGCTCACCCATTCTGTTATCTTCTCCAATTCGAGAGACACTTGTTCTTCCCACAACTTCAATTCTCCCACATGGCCAATGCAAAATTCCAATATGGCACTATTAATCACATGGCCTAACTAAGAAAATAAGTGTTCCACCTTATCCTCTATTCCATGTGCCTCCTCCTCAGTTGTAATTCTGGTGAACCGAGGTACTTCCAGTAGATAACTGGATTGCATCCCTCGTCGTTCTTCCTCTGTAGGAGTTCTTATATCTTCTTCCTCCATATGGTGGCTAGAGCTTCCCCCAAGCTCCTGAAGTGCTCTCACTGTATCGATCTTCTCTCGAGGTGGAGATTGTTTTACAATTTTCTCCTCCTCACTATCTTCAATATTTACAATCTCCTCTTGAGATTGTTGCTGCTCAACTTGTTCTTGGGCCTTCTCTGATTCAACCGAGCCCACCTATTGCTCTTCAGTATTCTCTTGGGCTACTTCTTGCTCAATGTTGCCCACCTGTTGTTCCTCTATCACTTCTTCTTCTTGAACTTGCTGTGTACCCATTGTTGTGACCTTCTCAGCAATAAGTTCTTTTTCTTGTGATGCCTCCGTATTCTTCGGTGCATCTCTCTTACTTGAGCTTCCTATTACAAACTTGTAACGAGGCTTCTTCTTGGGCTCTTCCTCTGTGGTATTTATTCTTACTTCCGCTTCTTCCTGGGTAGTGGCTATTCCATCTTGCCCTACCTCGAATCCTTTAAAAAATTTAGAAGCATTCATCTTCTCAAAATGTTGGAAGATTTGCGGAGATTGCACTATTCTCTCTACCTCTGTCCAATACAACTCATCCAGTTTCATCGCTTTCGAGTCTGACTATTCTTTTTCTGTACTTCTAGAACTAGTTTGCTTGCCATTCTTTCCTGCTGCCTTCTCATCATTATTTGTATGGGGCTTCCTTGCCTCTTCTCCCTTTCTTGAATGAGTGGCTGCTCCTGCTACCGTTGTCTTGGTGCTTGTTGTTCTAGCTCCGGTTCCAACCATCTAGGCCTTTTTCTCCTATGGTGTACATCAACATCTTCCTCCGGAGTAGTATCTTCTTGAGCTCCACTGATATGTCACTCACTCCTTGTTCAAGGTCTCTCTAGGGTCACTTTTGATATTGGCACTGACTTCGCCCACCTCAATATCGTCGGTTGTCCTCCCCTGATTTCTCGAGGTGGCATCAATCCTAGAAATTGGATTCCCACTTCTATGACCACATTTAATAACAATCCAATAGCATGGAAAGTCATTCCAAAGTTCTTCGACCTCTTCGTCAGTGCCTCATGCATTCTTCTTTCTAGAAAGGTACCCCAATCATATTGAATTCCCTTGGTGATACCTTCTGCATATTGTGCCATCCACATTGGCATTTATGTGGCCCTTATATCTCCTGATAGTCGAGCCATGACTGTATTCATTGCACACGACCAATGTTCCCCTTTTAACTAGCTCTATTTAATTCCACGTGTTCCTGCACCTGAGATCTTCACCTCAGTCAGTGATTTGATAGTGGTAAGGGTAGTGACGAGGTGATATGCCTCTATTGGATCTACCAATATTTTTACTACCTCCATACCATATTTTAGCAAGCCAAATGTCTTTCAAAATGTCTCTACCAAAATATCCACCTTCACTGACCTCTTGCCCACATTGACATAGGCAGTTCGGGTCGCAGGGTTATACGCCTGAACTATCTGCAATAGATAGTTATGGAAGAAGGTTTTGTGGAATGGTGGAACTTGTGCAATTATTACCACATGAGCATCCTCGAACGTCTTCCTCCAAGGATGATTCTTATTCTTCTCATCATTCCACCACTTCCTGCATGCATCCACTCCATGTTGTACAAATGCAATCTTTGTGATTTCAACCTGGCCTTCTTCCTATCCACTGCTCAGATGCTCCTCCTGATCTAGCAGGTGAATTTCACTCCTCAATTCCCTCCGTGAGGTTCTTTCTTGTGCCATTCTCTCCTCTCGGTGTCTTGGTGGTATCCTTCTCAGATTAGCCCACCAATGTCTCTGTCCCCTCCATGGCCTATATCCTCCTCTCCTCCAAGGATGATTACCATACCAATAACGAGACTGAGACTACCACCCTTGGTGTTTTCATGGGTATGCTTCTCTCTCGTGTAGTGGACTTGGTGATCTCTCCACCCTATTGGCTGCAATCCACCTTAATCGACATCCAAATTCTTCTGTTGAGATCATTCCTCCAACATCTCACCGATTAGCTTATCATCCACTCCTTCATTGTTTTTACAATCAAAAGTGTACAAAAATTATATGACTTACTATAAAATCATACAATGTATGTTCTTGTACCCTTGTATGGTTTTACCCTCACCAACCACTTCCTAGATCGTACACTTTTCTCCTTTCCCTATAGTTCGATTTCCAGTTCGTCCATCTTCAAACTGCCATGACTCCTCCAAATTGTACAACTACAACCTAAAATTATACAATATGATAGTACTCTATACGATGTCTCTTTCTGACTACCTTCCCCTTTGGAATTCATACACTTTCATACAATTTCGTACGATTACTTGAAAATTACCAAAAATGGCCTAAAAATCCTTCCAACTACACTATTTTTCCTGGAAATCGTACATGCTGCCCAAAAAAAAGTATGACTTTTCAACTCCTAGGTTATGAAAAATTTGAAATTTTGATCTCCTTTGTTGAATATTTCACCGACCCATTTTCCGGATTGCCCCGATCTACCGTTTTAGTGCTTTTCGAGAACAATTCCTCCACTCTTCCAACCCTGGCGTAATTTATTTCAAATTGACAAGTTTTATGGCTGTATGGACTTCTCTTACCTCCTCACACATTTCTCAGCTTGCTTTTTGCTATATTTCACCGATTTTAGGGTTTAAATCTTCACTATCTTGCAATTTCCACCATCCGTCTTCAATATTTCACTTCCCCGGACTCCCAACAATAATTTTTCACTTCTGTATCCATACTTTGATGTATTCTACTATACTTTGTTGCTATTTCTAGCTGAATTTTGAATTTCCCCTTTTCGTGGAGTAAAACCCTAGTTTTCTTCTTCTGATTCCTCTCTTGGGTTGAATCTTTGAAAATGAAAAGAACTCCCTGGTGCTAATTAAATATGGGTCCTTAAAAATTTAGAGTGTTGGTGAATATTTGCTGCCCATATGGTCTTCTCCATTCAATTGCATGCTTTCCACCTTCGTCCTCTAGAAAAATTTGAATTCACTTGTACGATTTAATGAAATTGCTAGTTCTGTCTTCTATTTAAAGCATTTCAAAAACCCTAACTAAAACCTAAATTGTGCCACTTTGCACATTTTCCTTCCATCTTGCATGGATGATTGACAACTCAATAAATTTTTAAATTTCATCTTTTTCCCCCCTTTTTCCTCCAACCGCTGCTTTCTCCCATGCATGCCGCATTAAATGGGTAGTTGAAAATCGTACAACCTACTTGAAATCATACAGTGTATGATCCAAATCGTACAACATGTCATTTTGTACGATTTCCCATGCTTCTATGTCAATTTTACTTTGTACGATCCATAATTTGTACGATTTCATCCTTAATTTTGTTTTGTACGATCTTTATACTTAGAGAATTTTCACAATTTTCTCTCTTTGAAGAGGTCGCCATTTTCGGTTTTCAACCACTTCCTTCTTAATTGCATCCCAAGGGATTTTCACAACTAAGGCACATTTTTTCATTTTTTTTTTTTTTTCAATCCTAATCTATTTACACTTACCTTCTTGGTAATCGTACAGTGACATTCACTTGTACGATCCCATATGAATCTTGACTTGGAGGTTCGACCATAATATTTTGAGTAATTGTGTCTTCTTATACCCCTTGTTCCCTTGGTTGGCTTGTCTCTACCTATGATGTTACTGAATGTTCAGGCCTTCCCCTACAATGTGTACAATTTGGAATTGTACAATGGCAAGTTGGAGTCTCCTCACCTGGTGGTCCTTCTTCTTGTCATATAGGTGATTGATCCCTTGGTAGTGGTGTCCTTACCACTCTACTATCATTTGAGTGACTTCTTCGCCTATCTCCTCGGATCAATTCTTGCTCCAAACTTGGTGATCAGATCTATTGTTGGCCTAAGTTTCTTTCCTCTACAAAGTATACCCTTCCTCTTCCATCAAGGTTTCTACTATGTGAGTGTCTACCCCATCCAATTCCTCTTGGCATCGGACTTCTCTACACTATTGGTGATTCCTCCCTTTCTTGGAGTAATCACCTATTACCCATCACTCGTTGAGGTCCTTGTCTAATTATGGGTGGTTGCCCCCATGTTCATCGTCTTGTAGAATTTGGTAAGATTCCTCTCATCCTTGGTATACCTCATAGATTCCTTGTCCAATTCATACATGCTAATGGTTTATCTCCTGGCCATCTAGGAGTAGGGGGTCAGAACCTTCCTCATCCTCTTCCTCCTCTAATTGTAACATCACTCATGTTCTTATTTATTTCCTGGTTGACTACCTCCTCCCCTTCCTTGTTGGAGTCTTAGAGGTCTTTGTCCAATTCTTCCTCTTGTTCCTCGGTTATCAGGAGTAATTTCTACCAACTCAATATTGGCTAGTGGACTCCTATTAGGTGACAACTATCGCAAGGTTTTGATTCTCATGTACCAAGTGACATCTCCATATTCTTTCCTCAAAGGATCTCTGGGGGGATGAAGATGCCAATACTTCTCTATATGCATCAGAGAAGTCTGTCTCAGAGCTAGAGTCGGTCTGACCCTCTTCCCTCTATTCTGCCCAATCGGTTGGAAAATTCATCACTCTCTCCAATATTCGTACTTCCCTTCTTTTTCTTCTTATTTTTTGATGAGCTATTGTATAAGCTTGTGTATCAATATAGGGTCTACCCCTTTGAGTTCTCCCTAATTGCCTTTGTCTCGATGCACTAGTTGGAGGGTCACGATCTCTCTGAGGATTATGAGGATTCTCTGGCTCATCATCATTACTACTATCTGTACTAGGCTCACTTACTAACCATGACATTCCTTCATCACTGGAATCAATCATGTCCAATAATATATTGCCTTGTGATTCGGGTGATGTGGTGGCCTCCTCTATGTCTCGCCAAAGTACTCCCGCATCTTCATTTATCATTGGCTGCTCGCTTGGTGGGGGTGGTGAACTTGTGCTTGCACCTTCATTTCCTCCACCATTTCTTGGAGTTAATCCTTCAACCTCCTCAGGTTCTCTTTCAATCTCTTGTAGTCTAACTGCTCTCTGTTCATCCAGTCTTCGTATGGTACCATCCAACTCCTGGATGAGTTGTTCCCTCAACCTCGCATTGTGACTCCACAATGTTTGATACTCTTCTTGTAATTTTTGAGTTTGCATTCTCATTCTCTACTGTAATAGCCCTACCTAAGCCAATGGAGAAAGTCCAACTAATTCCTCATCTAAGGTTTCATCCCTGTCATCCTCTAGAATTTCCATTTTGAACGTGTCCACTCTATCTTCATTGTGCACTGTTAACCTTATCCTTCTTCGTCCTTCAGTCTATCGAGGTAGTTCCTTGTGCTCTACTCATGGGTACCTCATGTTCATAGTTCTAGGTAATAGTGCTATCTCTTGATAGCCTCTTGGGTCTAGAGAAACCCACTCCTCTTCTTCTCGTCTGGTCCCATCAGCCATTCTGATGTGTACTCGCATCCTTCTTCTTTCATCGGGTCGAGGTGCCAACTCTTGTTGTTCAACTATTAGTTGTGTCTCCTCCCCTTCTACAAATAAGCGTGCAAGTCCCATATCAGGTTCTTCTTGTGATGGACCTGGCTCATGGTGAGCCTCATCTTGAGCTTCCGCTCATCTTCATCATTCAATTTCTTTTGAAGCAATGAATAAACATTGTACCTTGTAAGGCTTCAACTTTGAGCCATTTACAGTATTGGGTACCTCTGTCCCATTCAAGTTCTATAACTTGACTACTCCATTACTCATTACTTCAACTACTTTATAAGGACCAAGCCATAACATCTTCAACTTACCTGGCTTGATTTCCCTCTTTCCATTAAACTTTAGAACTAAGTCACCCGGACTAAGTTCCAACTTCCTCAAATGTTTTTCATGCCATGCCTTCCATATTTTTTGAGCTATCTCAATCACCCATTGTGCCATGACTCTTCTTTCATCTAACTTAATCAGTGTCATCAGTCATTCTTCCAAACTTTCTTGATCCCCCAAGTGATGCTCTACCGCGACTCTCAAACTTGGTATCAAGAATTTGACTGGCACCACTACTTCCTATCCATACATTAGTTGGAAAGGTGTGTGTTCCGTTGTAGGTTTAAAAGTTGTTCTGTATACCCACAAAATGGATGGTAGCCTTTCCTCCCAGTCTTCTCCCTCTATTCCACAGGTTTTATACAGAGTAGATACTAAGACTTTATTTGTCGCTTCCACCTGCCC
Source organism: Wollemia nobilis (assembly GCA_028583015.1). Taxonomy (NCBI): domain Eukaryota; kingdom Viridiplantae; phylum Streptophyta; class Pinopsida; order Araucariales; family Araucariaceae; genus Wollemia; species Wollemia nobilis. The sequence continues at coordinate 92,946 of JAQPPZ010002189.1, read as the reverse complement.
ATTCGCTCTGGGGTAGTATGGACTAGACAATGAGTGTAAAATCTTGAACTCTATTGTCAGCGTCTTGATAATATCATTAACAAAGTGTCCCCCTCGATCACTTGTTATTTGTAGCGGAATACCAAACCTTGTGATTACCTGTTCATACAAGAATCTTGTTGTACTTTTAGCCAAATTATCAGGTAACGCTCTTGCTTCCACCCATTTTGTCAGGTATTCTATTGCTACTACAATGTATCTACACTTCCATCTCTGAGATGTCTTCAATGGTCCTACGAAGTCCAATCCCCACCGTTCAAACAACTCTTGTGGTTGTGATGGGTGTAAGGGCATAAAGTCCCTCCTGACCGACTTTCCTGCTCTTTGGCAAGTGTCGCATGCTTTCACATGCTCCTTTGCATCATTATACAGTGTGGGCCACCATAGCCCAGCTAGCAATACTTTTCTAGTGGTCATATTTTGTCCCATATGTCCTCCTACTAAGCCTACGTGGGCTTCTTTCAATGCCAGCTTGACTTCTTCATCCATTACACATCTTCGCAAGATACCATCACTTCCCATTTTATATAGTAATCCTGCTATTATCTGGAAAGGTGCTGACTTCATTATTACTTTCTTCTTTTCGGTTGTCGTCATCTCTTGTGGCAACTCACCTGTGGATAGATATTGGCCAACCAACTTGTACCATGATGGAACAACGTTGATGGTGAATAATTGTGCATCTAGAAATTCATCAGGAACCCCTGTTCCTGTAGGCTCCCCTGATCGTATCCGAGACAACTGGTCTGCAATCACATGCTTCTTACCAGGTCTCACCACTACTCAGAATACGAACTCCTGAAGGGTGACGAGCCACCTGCTGACTCATCCTTGAATCACCGGTTTGTTTATCAAGTACAACAGGGCTTGGTGATCAACATAGAAAGCAAAGGGATTCACCAGTAGGTAATGCCTAAAATTTTGAACTGCATATACCATTCCCAAAGCTTCCCTTTCTGTTGTACTATAGTTTCTCTCTGGCCTTGACAAAAGGTGACTAGCAAAGAAAATAGGTTGATCTAGCCTAAACTATCCTTCTTGTGCTAAAGCACATCCAATTGCAAAATTTGAAGCATCAACATGGACATGGAATTCCTTATCCCAATTAGGGAACACCAAAATCGGACTACTCACCAACTTAGCCTTTAACTCCTCGAAGGCTCCTTGGTGCTCCTCTGTCCATCTGAAAGGAATATTCTTTTTCATCAAAGAATCTAATGGGTAGGATACATGTGCATAATTCTTGATAAACCTTCGGTAGTATCCTGTCGAACCAAGGAAGGTCTTGAGTGAACTCACATCAAATGGTTCTTCCATGTGTAATATCACATGGATCTTATCAAGGTCTATCTTCAATCCTTCACTGCACACAATGTGTCCTAACAATTTCCCATATGGTACCATCAGAAAATATTTCCCTGGATTTAATGATATTTGTGCATTTCTGCACCTACTCATACATTCACTAAGGGTAGGAAGATGCTCCTTGATCTTCCCATAGATGGACCAATCATCCAAAAATGCTTTAAAGTTCCCCATTGCTAGTTGATCAAATATATAGTATGATACGCTGAAATGTAGTTGGGGCATTACAGAGTCCGAATGGCATTCGGTTGTATGCATAGATGCCATTCTCCATAATAAATGTGGTCTTCAACTTATCCTCCTCGGCTATACTGATTTGATTGTATCCTGAGAACCCATCCAAAAATGAATAGATCTCATGTCCTGCGACTTCTTCCAAGATAGAATCTATGAAGGGAATGGGGAAGGGATCCTTAATAGTTACAATGTTTAGACTCCTAAAGTCTATGCATATTCTGATCTTGTCTACTTCCTTATTCAAGGTGATCACTATAGGTGAAACCCATTCACTATTTGTCACCCTGAATATGATTCCTGCTTCTAGCATCTTTTCTATCTCCGTATTCACTAATGCAACATACTTTGGGTTCATTCTATATGGTCTCCTCCTTACTGGTTGAGCACCAGGAATTAGTGTAATCTTATGGACACATAGTTCTAGTGGGACTCCTTTCAGGTCCTTATATGTCCATGCGAAGACATCCTTATATTCCAAGAATATCTTAAAAGTTGTCGCCTTCAATACAGGATTCCAATCATCATCGTAATGGATCATCCTAGGTTCCTCCTCTATTCCTAGATTGATGTCCACTATCCGAGGTCCTTCATATTTGATATTTTTTGGTTCACTCGTAGCTTTCTCTACGTTCTCGGGGTGTGTCGGCCTTGTATCAATCTCTGCATCTCCTACTGTATACTCTGCAAAGCTTTTCGGAAATGTCCATTTCTCTTCTGCTTCTTTCTTAGGTTCCTGGCTAACCTTCGATTTGTCTTGTGTTTCCTTGATCTCCTCTGACTCAATACAGAGGTAGTTGGGCTGAAACATTTCGTACTCCTCCATTTTCCAATGAAGGAGTCCGCTATCAGATCTAGCTTCATCTTCACTACATTCATCTAGGTACAACATTCCTTCTCCATCAGGTTCATGCCCTTCATCTCTTAAGGAATTTTTTGATTCATCTGTCGTAGCTACATCCTCACTAACTCTTTGATTAGCTAGATTAATCATATATTTATGTTGTCCCTTCTTAAAAGTGATCTGATTCTTTCCCCAATTATGATTAACTTTGGCTACTCGTAGCTAACCTCTCCCTAAAAGAGCATCGTATGCAAGTTTCTACATTGTAATCACAATGAAATCCAAGACAAATTCTTGTTCAACTATCATTACTTGTTGTGTCATTAAGACTCCCTTTATCTCGATACCATTCTGGTCAGCACCATATAATTGGAAGCTCGATGCCCATAGAGATGGAGCACCTAGTTCTAGCCAAGTTCTCTCAGGTAGCACATTGATGTTGGATCCTCCATCCACGATAACTTGTGTCAATTTGTGCCCTAAGATCTCCATATGTACTAATGCAGGTTTCTTTCCCACATCAATCATTAATACGGTTGGATCCATAAATTGATATTTTCGCTCCTCCTCCTGAATTGGTTGGCTCTGCACTTCCATCACCTTCTGTGGTTGCAATTCTTCCACCATTGCCTTCTGTAATGTTGGAATAGCTTCTAACAGGTTAGATACTTTAATTTCCACTATGGTATCCAAAACCTGTGCTACCAGATTTTGCACAACTATCTCTTGATCTGATGGTTTTCTAAGTTCCTTATCAGCTGTTGACTCTTCTCGCTTAGTCTTCTCAGCTTCCTCTTGCAATATTTTCTTTGCTACTTGCCAATATTGCTTTTCCTTTGTTGGCTCTGGATACTTATCCTTCTTAGCCTGATTTCTCATCATGGCTAAAACTTCTTGGGTTTCCTCCTTAACTTGAGGAACCTCTATGTCCAAATAACTAACGTTCTATGGGTTACTCGAACTCGCCTACTTTGGACAATTCTCTTCTTTGTGGTTCCCCGGACCACACCATCTACACATATGTGTAGTGCTTGCTTGCGATGTTTCTTGCCTCTGAGGTGCAGGATAATTTTTTGCAAAATGCCCCCATTCTTAGAAATTACGACATTGTATGATCGGTCTTCCTTTCGAGTCATACTACAAATGACTTTGTCCTCCTTGTCGATTACCTTGATTCGATCTTCCACCTCGTCTGCTATTTCTATAACCACCACTTGTTGCTTGTTGCCTGCTTCCTTGGGTCTTCGATTTCTCTTCCTGCTCTTGGATTGACAATACTTGTGGACGTATTCTTGCATTATATGGACATAGCATTACCTCATGCCCCATCACATTACAAATATGGCAATAGTCATTCCTCGGACACTTCATATTTGTATGTCCCTCCATTTTGCATTCCGTGCACCATATGTCATTTCTATCTGGTTTGATCTTTTGTTCTTTTATCAACTTATCAAACTCCTTGCGAAATGATGCTACTGTCCTCTGTATAGTATCATCTTCTTCACTATCTGAATCCTTCGACTTGGGATGAGATAAAATTCCCATATACGTTTATTTTGATTCACTCTCAAAATTCTTTGCGTGCTTAAGTGCTTCTTCATATGTTTTCGATGGTACTACCTTCATATTTTTCTTATACTTTGGGAGTAATCCATCTACAAACCACCACTTTACTAGAACATCTGCCAGAGGCATCTGCATCTTATCGACTAATTGCTTTAGTCTGTGGTTATAGGACTTCACATCTTCATCAGCTTTTTGCTTTGTCATGCAAAGTTCTATCACAATGTCTCCATCATCCTTTAAAGGTCAAAATTCTTCAATGAACTTCTCCTTTATCTGATTCCAAGTCTAAAAATCTATGATATTTTCTCTCTTCAAATACCAATCAATTGCCAATCCTCTCAAAGTAGCAGGAAATAGAATTACCCAATCCTCTGGTCTATCTACACCATTTTCTCTCCAAATGGTTATGCAAGTCCCTATATGCCATGTGGGGTCTTCCTTACCCTCACCTAAAAATGGTGGACATCTCTGTTTGGCTGCCCTATTAGCCATCTTAGGAGAGTCATCACTCTCACTTGAGGTATCTCATGGAATCTCTGACTGATTCCTCCTTGGGGGTGTCTTACTCCCATTGTCATCAGAAGTGTCAATTCGAGGTATCTTATTTTTTCCCACCACTCGATGACCAAACTCTCATGCATCTTCACTTAGTGACCTCCTTCACTGATGTGAGGGAGATGGTCTTGGTCTTTCCTCCTGAGACCTCACGTCCTGTTGCTCTGGTGCCTGACTCCCATCCTCTGCACTCTCTTGCAACCCTTCTATCACTTTCTCAGGTGTCACCATCCACTCTCCATCTTCTTGCACTTTTCCTTTGTCAACCCTTGCCTCCACGCTTGGTGGTTCTACTTCCTCATCTTCCATCTCTATCAACAATGCCTCAAAGTCTCCTTCCTTAGATGTCCAAACTTGCTCTATCTCTGGTTCTTGAGTACTACGGTCTGAGTTACTTGTGTTTTCTCTTTGAGAAATCCTTGTGCTCCTTCTTACTAGAATTTTCTCTCTTAGTTCCCATCTCCCACGGTTCCATGCACTGGTATCCATCATTCACCTCCAACTTGTAGTATTCACACTTCGTCAATTTGACCCGTTTTAACAAAATTGCCAGGTTCGATAAGGCAACGATGCCAAATGTAGCATAGGGGTGGAGTATTCCCATTAGGGAGGTGTATTCTAAGGATGAGGATGATCAAAATACCAATCCCAACTTGGTTTCCAAATCGTACAATCATACAGTCCTCACAACTATCAATTGACACTCAATGATCAGCTTGTACGGTTATCAATTACACACATTGTACGATCCAAAATCATATAGTGACCTAGATTGTATGATATTACAATCATAAAAATTGATAGATTCAGTTTTGGAGGCTGTCGTACATAGTTTTGTAACTATTCAAGTCGATGTCCTCAAACTGCCAAATCGGGTAAGTTGATCTCTATGGTGCATTTTACCAAATCGGGTAAGTTTTCTTTGTACGATTTGTACGGTTTATGGTGTACGATATGTATGAACTGAAGGTACATCCAAGGGTTAAATTAGTTGCTCTAATACCTCAATCTCTCTCTATTCATTTTGGTAATGATTTAATATGCCAATCAATCCATTCTCCATAACATGCAATTCATCTTAATCAGGCTTGGGAGAGATTCCTAACAACTAATTACACCCAAAAATTATACAACACTAGTCCAAGAAATCTTCCAAGATGCATCTATTCTTCCAGATCCTTCCTCATCTTCCACTAGTGTCATATTCAATCAACAAGTTGCAACAATGCATAAAACTAAGTTAAACAATAAATAGAAAACACACATACATCCAGATTCCAATATATATCATCAATCATCATTGCCAGGATCATACACTATGTGTAATGATGCAGTTCAATTCTATTATAGCATAAGTGTCATTACAATAAGGTTATTCTATCAATCTCTTGCAATAACTCAGATATATTCTATTACAACCAACAAGTACTCTATTCTACCTCCTAGCAACCAGACCTACAAATTTGAAAATGGGGCCTTATATAATGTTGCCCAGGCCATTCCAAAGTGGTTCCTGAGACAATTCATTATTTACAACTGCCCATGTACAACTGAATTCATTAATTTGACCTTTTACTAAGTCTAACACCTTAATTAGCAAATCTATGCGCCATTTCACCTTGAAATTACATTTCCCTTGCATTTGGATGCATTTCGGTGCACCTTGTATGATTTGCCACTGCCTTGTACGATTTTCCATTCTAGTTGTATGGTTTTGCCCTTTACTGTACGGTTTGCTCCTACCTGTATGATTTACAAAACTTGAGCAAATTGTCACTTATGCCAAAACTGTCAAAATTGAGCAAATCCTTTTTGATCACTTCTTCTTCTTCTAGGAGGTGGATTTGCTGCCTACAGTAAAGGTTATATTTATCTCTATTAATAGGACATGTTTCAAGGTATAACACTTCCTATCTAGGATCTCAACCAAATTCTAAATATAGCTAAAAGCCAAGTTTTATTATATCATAAATAAATAAAACATTCTTTTATCTTGAAAACACTATGTATCAAGCTTGTCAATTCTAGGTTTATTCCATAACTTATTCTAATCACTCTTTTTATTCATCATAAAATGCTTAAGTAAGGGAGAGGTTTATCTTAAGGTTATAAATTCCAAGTTTAGTTCCCAATTACAACACTTAAAACCCTCAAGCTGTAGGAAATGTATTTAATTCTTCCAATCTGAGTTACCAATGGTTCAAGCATGGAAGAAAAATACTTGTGCAACTTTTAGAAAACTACTATTAAAATAAAGCTCACACACATAGAATATTGAAAGATAACTGAGATACATGCAAGAATAGAATAACACTATGCAAAAATTAATTACAGAATTGAACAATATCACAAAAGAACTTAGAATCGCAGGCCTCTTCGAGGGGGCAACCTCCTTCAATATTTTATTAATTTGCAAGAGGATGATTCGTACATGGCTTCATCACTTTTTAAAGAAAGACTTCATGGAAACCCTAACCCTAGGGTCAAGATTTAGCTTACATGCAAAATTCCACTCGAGCTAGAATCTTCTACCAAATGTCGGTTACAATCTTGATAACGGTTACATCAAATGGCCCCACTGGCCTAGGAGCATAACATGCCATGTACATTACAAAATAACATTATATATGGTATCCCCCACGTTGGAAGTGGGTCAATACATAATAATGATAATTACAAAATAATGTTAGGATGGGATCCTAACATGTCCTTCCCCTTCAAAAATATTTGTCCTCAAATATGAATGTGAGGAAGCTGGTGTTGGAGCTGATGGAGAGATTCCCATGTAGCATCTTCTGACTAGATTCCACGCCACTACACAAGAACTTCAGTAATGGTACGATTACGAAGAGTGTGAGTTCGAATATCCAACAATTTTTTAGGTTCAAGCAAGATAGAGCCTTCTTCATCTAACTTTGGAGTGTAGATTGAACCTGTACCTGATTTCCCACCACATTTTTTAGAGCAAAAACATGAAAAATAAGATGGAGCTTGGATGTAGGTGGAAGGGCTAGTTTGTAGGCTATGGTACCGATCTGCTGTAACACCTGATAGGGACCATAGTACTTTGTAGCAAGATTATAGCATCTATGAAGCTAAAGGGACAACTGTTTGTATGGTTGCAAGCAGAGGAAAACCATATCACCCACATCAAAACTGCACTCATAATGGTGTTTATCAGCTTGTTGATGCATCCAATTCTAGGCTACCTCCAAATTTAGCTTCAATTGATGAAGTATATCAGCATGCTGACTAATATTAGTGTCATCTGCATGGACCTTGGAGCTACCTGGAATGTAGGAGGAAGACGTTAGTGGAGGACACATATAAACCACCTCAAAAGGGGTAACCTTGATGGTTGTGTGATAGGAAGTGTTGTACCACCACTCAACCAAAGGAACCATATTGTCCAGTGTGTAGGATGATCTAAGGAAAAGAAATGAAGGTAGGTTTATAAATATTTATTGACAATATTCATCTAGCCATTCGTTTGCAAATGATATGCTAAACTCATCTTGATCTGAGTCCCCTGCAACTTAAACAATTCTTGGTAAAAGTGACTAGTGAAGGTTGGGTCACGATCGGACACGATGGAGGAGGGTAGACCATGAAGGGAAAAGATAGAATCAAGAAAAATTTGGGCAATAGTGGAGGTTGTGTAAGTATGGGAGAGGGGACAGAAGTGAGCATACTTTGAAATACGATCCACTACCACGAATATAACAGATTTTTCACCTGACTTAGGTAAGCCTTCAATAAAATCCATAGAAATATCGGTCTAGACTTGGTTTGGAATGGGCAAAGGTTGCAGAGTGCCTGGAGAACGTATTGTTTCACCTTTCATCCGCTGATAGGTATCACAAGCTGCCACAAATTCATGAATATTCTTTTTCATACCCTTCCAAAAAAAAGTGTGTTTGAGTCGTTCATATGTTTTGAGAAATCCTAAATGGCTAGCAGATGGAGTAGCATGCAGTTCTGTCATGAGAATTTCTCGTAGTGAGGACTTGTGGGGAACAACAAGGTGTTGGTGGTAACACAAATCCTGGCCATCCCAAGTGTATCCTAGATATGAAGTAGGCTCAGTGGTTAGGGAAGCAACCAAAGTCTACAATTCAAAATCTTGAAGTACCTCCTAGCGTAAATAATCGATCCATTGGGGGATCGACAATGAAATGACACACAACATACTGAGAGCTTAAAATTGGTGAGAGAGAGCATTGATCACAACATTCTCCTTACCCTTCTTATAGGTGATATCATAATCATAGCCCATGAGTTTAGAGACCCATTTTTGTTGTTCAGGGGTGGCAAACCATTGGTCCAAAAAGTATTTGAGACTCTGATGATATGTTTTAATGGAAAAATGATGCCCAATGAGATACGGTCGCTAATGGATTACGACATGCAAAATTGCCATCATCTCCTTGGCATAAGTTTATTTTCTAAAATTATGGCTAGAGAGAGCTTTACTAGTGAAGGTCAAGGGTCACCCTTATTACATCAACACTGCCCCAATACCATGACCTAAACTATCACTTTCAATAACAAATGATTTGGAGAAATTTGGCATGGCTAAGACAGGTGTCGTGGTCATGGTATGCTTCAATTCTTGGAAAGCCTATTCAACGGATCCTATCCAAGTAAAAGAGTCATTCTTTAGCATGGAAGTGAAGGGGGCTACAATTTTACCGTAGTTACGAACAAATTTACGGTAATAACCTGTAAGCCCTAAAAATCCTTGAAGACCTTTGAGAGTGTGAGGTTTTTGCCAATCATGAACAGCTTGGATTTTCTTGGGGTCAACTTTAACGTCCTCCTTAGTGACAATGTGTCCCAAATATTCTACTTCTATCAACCCAAAATAACACTTTGAAATCTTAGCATAGATTTGATGTTGTGCCAATAGTTGGAGAGTCTGATTCACATGAGTAAGATGCTCTTCCCATGAGCGACTATACACTAGAATGTCATCAAAGAAGACTAGAATGAAATTTTGAAGGAATGGACAAAAAATATTGTTCATGAGCCTCTAGAATGTGGAAATGGCATTAGTCAAGCTGAATGGTGTTACCAAAAACTCATAGTGAACTTCATGAGTATGAAAGGTAGTCTTGGAAATATCCTCCTCTTTGAGCCAGATTTGATGGTACCTCGAGCAAAGGTCAAGTTTGGAAAAATACATTGTCCCATGAAGTTCATCCAATAATTCATCCACCACTAGAATAGGAAACTTATCCTTGATGGTGAGTTTATTGAGCTCTCGATAATCGATACACAACTACCAAGACCCATATTTCTTACGTACCAATAAAACTGGAGAAGAGTAAGGATTGTTGCTTGGTTGAATGATACCGGCTTTTAACAATTCCTGTACTAACTTCTCAATTTCTGACTTAAGAGTGTGAGGATACCTGTATGGTCTAATTTTGGGTGGTGCATTACCAGGTAACAAGGGAATAGCATGGTCATGAGAGTGATGAGGTGGTAATTCTGTTGGCTCAAAAAAAATAAAGTTGTGCTTGGTCAAAATAAGTTGCAAATCTTCAAGAACATAATCCTCCTCTGAAGAATGCGGTTGGATTGCAAAAATCTAAGCTATGATACCCTGGGATGATTTTTTTAATAACTTCTCCATTCAGTTGGAACTGATAATCTGTGACGACCATGCCTTTAAGCCATGGAGAGTGTAGGACTGTCCATTCTATGAGATTTGCATCCAAAGCTCACCAAAGTACCAAGATATGACTCCCAATGGGGCCAACCATTGATATCCCAACACAATATTACATCCCCCTAATTGAAGTGCAAACATATATTGTTTGATATCATAGTCCCTAATCTTGACCTTAACATTACAACATTTTATCTTTTAAGGTAAAGTCCCACCATTTGCTACCATAACCTCAAAGGAATTACATGTGTGTACATAACAATTTGCCTGCTTGGCGATGCGGGGATCAATAAAATTGTGTGTACTACCAGAATCAATCAATATGGTAAGTCGCAGGCCTTTGAAATAACCCACAACTTTCATGGTTTGGGGCGTAGTAATGCCAGTAAGAGCATGAATAAAAATTTTAGCCTGTGATTCATCTCGGTTTTCATCCTCTGGTTTAGGTGGTTCTTATGCTGATTCAATATCATCATCACTATGGTCACTGGTGTCAGGGTCATCAACATCAATGAGGAATAATTTCTTTTGGGTGCACCTATGCCCATGAGAAAAAATTTCATCACAATTGTAGCATAACCCTTGGGTGCATCGCGCATCCATTTTAGTAGTGGTCAAACATTTGGGTGCAGCAGTGGGTGCAATAGGTTTTTGTTCATGTTGATTGTGGAATCTAGGAGGAAAAGAGGGTTTAGCCTATGGAAATTTAGAGAACCGCCTCTAAGCTAAAAATTTAGACTCAGCCAAACGAGCCAACTGGATAGCTTGCATCATGGATTGTGGTCTAAACATTGTGACCTCAACTTGGAGATCTTCCTGAAAACCACTAACAAAGAACCCTTCTTTCATTCCTGTAGTTTTTTTGGCCAATATCTCAAATTTTATTTGGTAATCTTGAACTGTCGAAGTTTTTTTCAGCTTTTTCAACTATCCTATAAAATCATCATACTCACTAGAGCCAAAGCGAGTGAGTAATTGGGACTCAAATTCTTCCCAAGAAGGATCAGGGATAGTTTTCTGAAACCATTGGTACCACTGTAAGGCTTCAAATTCCAAATTGAAAGAAGCCATTTGAACTCGGTGATAAATGGGGACATTATGGACTCTAAATAATTGAGCAACATGACATAACCATCCATCAACATACTTCCCATTGAACTTAGAAAAGTTTAGTTTTTGCATCTTTAAGGGAGTATCACGATCAACGTGAAGGTGGGAGTCATATGTTTTCATTCCGTGATGATACTCAAACTTGCTTGGACCACCTTGTATTTTAGACTCAACATCTTCTAGGTGTTATTCAATGCAAATTTTGGAGGTATCTTGGGCAACTCTGAAAGTTTGAAATTCTATTGTCAAGTGTTCAGTTGTTTTTTACAAGCTAGTAATAATACTTACTAGGGTATCTAACATTGAAGCAGTGTTTTGTTATACCTATTTTTCATGTCCACGAGTGCCACTTTCCATTTGAGATAGCCTTGAAATTTTTTACTCAATTACTAAAAATAGATGTGGGATTTCAAGAGTTACTATTTTTAGCAAGGGTCCAAAATTTAATTTTGGGAATGGATTGTAACACTAATTTTAGGCTAGGGTCCACTTCGGTGGCTATTTTATCTGAGAACTCAATGAGGAGATATACTAAATTTCTTAACTTTTTTGTGAGCTTCGGTTGGTTGCAAGGCGATGTCAAGGTAATTTCCTCTACTTGGACTAAAATTTCACCACTGAGTTCTTGAGGGTATTTTGTGCAGAATAACAAGTAGATTCTATTTCCAAAAATTTGGATCAATTTGATTGACCGTTGAAAAGTTATGGCCTTAGAAAGAAAAATAAAAAATTGCTATTTTTAGAAAATGGATGCAAAATTTAACCAGGGGATGCCAAGGACAATTTTGTTTGGAATAGAGTGTAGAATTATTTGCTAAATTTTTTAGTCAATTTGAGATCTGTGTCACAACTATCTCAGATCTATCAACTGATCACCCTGTCACTGTCTTGTCACCTGTACTACAGTTATAGACACTGATGGTTTTTTTCTGGCCCTGACTACCTATATTTTTTTACTATTACAGTTAACTATTACTGTCCCGACTGTTATTGTCACTGACTGGACTATTACTACCACTGACCCGACTGTTACTGGAATATTACAGACTATTAGAGACACTTGCGAACTCTGTCCTAACTGCTAGTGCATGCAAGGTGTATTCTTCTATGATAGGGAAGTCCTTCTCCGTATGCTCACTTTTTGGGATTGTGAATGCAGGTTTAGCGAAATAGGAAGATGTGTGTTTTTTTAGGAGGAAGTGTTTAACACAACTAGGGTATGCTAAGTAAAGGATTATGTAACATCCATAGGCCCTCTATTATACCGTAGTGATGAACAATAGTGCTCGGACCAATATTTCAGGCCACTACCCAAGAAATATTCCACACATACCCTTGAGCACACTATCTACCTCTCTGACAGTATGGGAGGGTAATCATCCGGGATGTTGTGTCTCGTGGACTATGGATGATACAAGGCTGAAAAAATTTCTACTGGATAAAATTTTGTTAACCCTAGAATGGTCTCCCGATACACCCAAAGATGCATGGGAGCTCGATTTCATGTGCGAGTTTTGTCTAAGGCCTAGGTATTGGATCCTGATCGCACCTTACTTCACTAGATGCTTTATGGGCTATATAGCTTAGCCAATAATGATAAATCCTTAATGATATTTTAAAACCCCCGGCATAGGGTTTCTAACCTACACAACTACTAAAACAAAAACTCTATTTTATTTTTATTTTTTTGGATTTTTTTTTAATAAGGAAAAACAGAATGAAAAACATATAATAATTTATACCTAACAGGTAGAGTGGATGGCAAGAATCATCGCAATTGTAGAAGAACTCGGCCCTGGAAAACGCTCTAATACCACTTGTTAGGAACCTACTATTAAAATAAATCTCACACACAGAATATTGAAAGATAACTAAAATACATGCAAGAACATAATAACACCATGGAGAAAGTAATTGCAGAATTGAAAAATCTCACAAAAGAACTCAGAATCGTAGGCCTCTTTGAGGGGGCAACCTCTTTACAAAATAACCCTAGGCTCAAGAGTTGGCTTACATGAAAAATACCACTTGAGCTAGAATCTTCTACCAAATATTGGTTACAATCTTGATAACGGTTACATCAAATGGCCCCACTTGCCTAGGAGCATAACATGCCATGTACATTACAAAATAACATTATATATGGGATCCCCCATGTTGGAAGTGGGTCAATACATAATAATGAGAATTACAAAATAACGTTAGGATGGGATCCTAACAACATCAATCACCTTCAAGAACTCACTATTTCTATTACAATGCATGTATTATTTTAGAGTTAATATATGGAAGTTCCAATTTTATATCCTATAATTCTTTCATGGAAGCTTTTAGTCCTACGAATGAGCTCTGATACCAACTATAACAACCCAATTTTTATCGACTTTTTTTTATAATGACTCATATACCTAAGATTATAATCAAGGGATTACTTAAGAATAACCTCCATATGGTTATCTTAATATTAATTTTCAAGTAATTCCAAGGCTTCCACTTCACAAGAATCATTATGGTCAATGTCTATCTTGTGGCATAGGAGTGTCCAACCCTCCTGAAAGAAGACCTATGGTAAATATTATTTACCACATGATTGGAAATTCTCCTATCTTAGTCCCACTAAGATCAGGAATGTCATTTTCCCTTACTAACTTAAATTAAACATTAAGCTAGCTCCATAGGTCAAATTGACCAAGGAGTAGGCATATGCCTTAAATATTAAGTGTTCTTCCATGACGATATAATACACATCAAATGCAATTATTGACTAGATCCATGTGTTCACAATGGGTATTTAAAGTGATCATCAAATACATCCACATAGACACCACGTGTCTATCATATACCTTGCTCAATTCATCATTAATCTCCACGATACAAGATAGAATATAGACTCTTCCTAGTTGATCATTCTTAAAGGATTAGACTATGATTCATCTAAATTATGATTACTTTATTATATCAAGTTTGCCTCTTGATATGCATAAACCTCATATTTAATTATAAACTAAATATTTGTACTTTAATCACATCAATATAAGATAAAATCACATAACTAAAACTTCATATTCCATATTTACTTGTAATTGGAAACTACATCAGTTACATCCTCTTTAAGAAGTGAACAATACATTTTGTTCCAAATTTACAAAGTAATCCTCAAATAAAAGTTTCTTTACAATAAAGGTATATTCTATTCGAAGAATTAAATACAATGTTTAATCAAATAAGGTTTTTATAGATCTAGTCTTCCCTCGAACCATCTCGAACCACCAAGGTTAGGATGATGGTAGTAAGGGATTAGTAAGAGCCCATACATGTATATGAATATGCATTCTAATCAAGTAGCATGCATATTTTCAATGAATGTACTCATGCAATCTAGTTACATCATAATTTAATTTACATATAAACATTCCATTAATCAAAGGAAGGAAACAACATAAAATTCCATATCATTTCCACAAAGGTATTCCTTTGATCATTAATTTCATAAGTAATCATATCTAATTAATCAAGAGAGAACCCCATAAATTCCCTCAAGAATGGATCCCCTATCCATTCTTCCCATACATATTAAGAGATTTTTTTATATATCATACTTATTTCATTCACAAGAAATAGTAGTTAAGCAATGGATTACATTATTCCATTTCCACAATTTATTTTTAAGCAAAAACATTTTCACGTAAATGATCCTAAATCTTTTTCCAATTTCTACTATAGTCTTCACAAATTTATCATAAATTTTTACATTAATCTATGTGCATGATTACACTATAGTTTATACAATTTTTGCTACAAATTTGGATCATAAATATCCCACTATAGTTTTTATAAACTTGACCACAAATTTATCTCATAATCCATCATACAATATTGCATTATAGTTTCTAAACATTTGACACAAATTTCTCCCACAAATTTCATCACAAATTTATTTTGTAAATAGGATTACACTATAGTTTTTTTTTTCAGATTGTGATCTCATACTATAGTCATAATAATCTATCCATAAGATTATTTTGGTCAGCACCATATAATTGGAAGCTCGGTGCCCATAGGGATGGAGCGCCTAATTCTAGCCATGTTTTTTTAGGTAGCACATTGACACTGGATCCTCCATCCATGATAACTTGTGTCAATTTGTGCTCTAAGATCTCCATATGTACTAATGCAGGTTTCTTTCCCACATCAACAATCAATATGGTTGGATCCATAAATTGATATTTTCTCTCCTTATCCTAAATTGGTTGGATTTGCACTTCCATCACCTTCTACGGTTGCAATTCTTCCACCATTGCCTTCTGCAATGCTAGAATAAGCTCTAACATGTTAGATACTTTAATTTCCACTGTGGTATCCAAACCTATGCTTCCATATTTTTCACAACTATCTCTTGGTCTAATGGTTTTCTAAGTTCCTTGTCAGCTATTGACTCTTCTCGCTTAGTCTTCTCAGTTTCTTCTTGCAATTTTTTCTTTGTTGCTTGACAGCGTTGCTTTTCCTTTGTTGGCTCTGGATACTTATCCTTCTTAACTTGATTACTCGTCACGACTAAAACCTCTTGGGTTACCTCCTTAACTTGAGGAACCTCTATGTCCAAATAACTAACATTCTATGGGTTACTTGAACTCGCCTACTTTGGAAAATTCTCTTCTTTGTGGTTCCTTGGACCACACCATCTACACATGTGTAGTGCTTGCTTGCGGTGTTTCTTGCCTCTGAGGTGCAGGACATTTTTTTGCAAAATGCCCCCATTCTTGGTAATTATGACATTGTATGATAGTTATTCCTTCCGATTCATACTGCAAATGGCTTTGTCCTCCTTGTCGATTACCTTGATTCAGCCTTCCACCTCATCTGTTGTTTCTAGAACTGCCACTCATTGCTTGTTACATGCTTCCTTGGGTCTTCAATTTCTCTTCCTAATCTTGGATTTACAATACTTGTGGTCATACTCTTACATTATATGGACATAACATTACCTTATGTCCCATCACATTACAAATGTAGAAATAGTCGTTCATCAAACACTTCACATTTGTATGTCCCTCCATTTTGCATTATGTGCACCATATGTCATTTCTATTCGGTTTGACCTTTTTTTCTTTTATCAGCTTATCGAACTCCTTATGAAATGATGCTACTACCCTCTATATAGTATCATATTCTTCATCATATTCTTCACTATCTAAATCCTTCAACTTGGGATGAGACGAAATTCCCATATACATTTGTTCTTATTCACTCATAAAATTCATTGCATGCTTCAGTGCTTATTCATATGTTTTCGATGGTACTACCTTCATCTTTTTCTTATACTTTAGGAGCAATCCATCTACAAACCATTGCTTTACTAAAACATCTTCCAAAGGCATCTGCATTTTATCAACTAATTGCTTTAGTCTACGGTTATAGGACTTCACATCTTCATAAGTTTTTTTATTTGTCACACAAAGTTCTATCACAATTTCTCCATCATCCTTTAAATATTAAAATTCTTCAATGAAATTCTCCGTTATGTGATTCCAAGTTTGAAAATCTACGGTATTTTCTCTCTTCAAATACCAATCAATCACCAATCCCCTCAAAGTAGCAGGAAATAGAATTACCCAATCCTCCAGTCTATCTACACCATTTTCTCTCCAAATGGTTATGCAAGTCCCTATATGTCATGTGGGGTCTTCCTTACCCTCACCTAAAAATGATGGACATCTCTGTTTGGATGCCCTATTAGCCATCTTAAGAGAGTTGTCACTCTTACTTGAGGTATCTCGTGGAATGTCTAATTGATTCCTCTTTGGGGGTGTCTTACTCTCATTATTTTCAGAAGTGTCAATTTGAGGTATCTTATTTTGTCCCACCACTCGATGACCAAACTCTCATGCATCTTCACTTAGCGACCTCCTTCACTGATGTGAGGGAGATGGTCTTGGTATCTCCTCTTGAGACCTCACGTCCTGTTGCTCTGGTGCTTGACTCTCATCCTCTATAATCTCCTACAACCCTTCTTCGCTTTCTCAGGTGTCACCATCCACTCTCCATCATCATGCACTTTTCTTGTATCAACCCTTGCCTCCATGCTTGGTGGTTCTACTTCCTCGTATTTCATCTCTATTAATAATGCATCAAAGTCTTCTTCCTCAGATGTCCAAACTTGCTCTATATTTGGTTATTGAGTACTATGATCTGAGTTACTTGTGTTTTCTCTCTAAGCAATAATTTTTCTCCTTCTTACTAGAATTTTCTATCTTAGTTCCTGTCTCCCACGGTTTTGTGCACTGGTATCTGTCATTCACCTCCAATTTGTAGTATCACACTTCGTCAATTTGACCCGTTTTAACAAAATTGCCGGGTTAGATAAGTAAATAGCACCAAATGTAGCACAAGTGTGGAGTATTCCCATAGGGGGGGTGTATTCTAAGTATGAGTATAATCAAAATACTAATCCCAACTTGGTTGCCAAGTCGTATAGTCGTATAATCCTCACAACTATCAGTTGACACTCAATGATCAGTTTGTACGATTATAAATTACACCCACTGTATGATCCAAAATTGTACATTGACTGATATTGATGCAGGAGCATCCAGTGGTGTAAGAGTGATCTTGCATCACCCAAAAAAAAAAAATTGTAATTTTTTTTTATTTTGTAAAACTAGTTTAACTTGCAGGAGATTTTTGAAGGTCTTAGAGGTCGAATTTGAGGATTTTTGGCTAGACGCGAGCCTTGGCGCGAAGAGCCAAGGTTCACCCCGCTTAGCTCGTTTCATGCCATTTTCGAAAACATGTTGTAATAGTCAATCGGGTCAACGAGTGCGAAGTTATGACCTCGACAAGTTGCCCCCAAAATTCAAATTTGAATTTTAATGGTTTTAGGTGGGAAAAAGGGAAAATAGGGTATTTGAGGGAATTTTCGAAATTGTAAAGGGGCTTCTTCTCTTGTATCCTTATTTTTGGCATGAAAGTAATGAAAGGTTTGATTCTCTGACTTGTTCAAAGGAAAAATACCTGTGTATCATTTGTTTGGTGTTGCTAGTGTAACGTGATCTACACCAAGTGGTATCAGAGCAGGAGTTCCTGAGTGTGTAAACAGATCACCGGACGTGAGGCAGTTTACACCAGGATCTGTGGTTAAGGTTTGTGAGAGAAGTGAGCAGAATGCCTCCACGAAGAAACCATGGTGGTGGGAGAAATATGGTGCCAGAGGAAGATTTCAGAGCTTTGCAAAGGCAAGTTCAGGCTCTGCAAGAGGAGCTGCATAGAGGGTTTGAGCCAAGGAGAGAAGAAGGTAGTGAAGATGAAGTTGAAGAAGAAGAGGACCAGTTTGAGGAAGAAGAAGAGGCAGTAGATCCTGCACAAGCCAGGTTATACAGAGCCATATCTCATATTGGAAAGAGACCGAAGATGGAGGTTTCTACGTATTCTAGAAATCTTGATCCAGAGGAGTTGATTGACTGGATCAATGATTTGGAAGAATACTTTGAGTATGAGGAGGTTGAAGATCCTGATAGGGTCAAGTTTGCTAAGACCAAGTTGAAGGGTCATGCCAAGCATATGGTGGAAGGGAGTGCAGCTAGACAAAAATAAAAGAGGAAAAGAAAGGATAACAAAATGGGAGCGGATGTTGGAGAAGTTGAAGAGGCAGTTCATCCCAGGTGACTACGAGTTGGATCTGCTAAAGAAAATGCAAGGTTTGAGGCAATCAAGTAAGTCTGTCAAAGAATACACAGAGGAGTTTTATAAAATTGTAATCAGAATAGGCCATTCAGAGGCCAACAAGGAGAAGGTAGCCCGTTATATTAATGGGTTACGAGCAAGTATTCAAGAGGAGTTAAGTCTGGTCAGGATGACCACCATAGAGGATGCTTACCAGTTTGCCCTGAGGGTTGAAGAGAAGCTGAACAGAAGGTTTGAGAGCAAGCAAAGAGGAAGAGGTCATGGTGGAAGAACTGGTGGAAGAACAAATGGAGGACGAAATGAAGATTATAAGAAGAATGGAGAAGCTAGCAGTAGTCAGGACCAAAAGGGAGATAATGCTTATCGCCCCCGTGATCATAACAATGGTTACCAGAGAGGAAGAGGAAGGTCTGGACGAGGGTTTGGAAGAGGAGGATTTCGTGGAACCTGTTTCCACTGTGGCGAAGAAGGACATCGAGCATACGAGTGTCCACAACACCAAGAGAGGACAAATAGGAGGCCTGAAGGTAATGCCCGAGCTACGGTCGTTGATGAAGGTGCTGAATCTGAGCACTCTGAAGAAGCAGAAAGAGGAGAAGTGCTAATCACAAGGAGAGCCTTGTTGAATGAGGAGAGAGACCCAGATCAGAGGAAGAGCTTATTTCGCACAAGGTGTAAATGTGCAGGTAAGATCTGTAATATTATCATAGACAATGGTAGCACAGATAACCTAGTTTCATAAGGAATGGTTACCAAATTGCAATTAGAGAGGAAGAGACACCCGCATCCATATCGGATTGCATGGTTACAGAAGGACCATAGGGCTTTGGTCAGTGAGCAATGCTTGGTAAAATTTAATATTGGGAATTACCGTGATGAGGTCCTGTGTGACATCCTGCCTATGGATGCTTGCCATTTGTTGTTGGGAAGGCCATGGCAGTTTGATCGGTGTGCAGTGCATGATGGTCGTGCCAACACTTACTCCTTGACAAAGAATGGAGTGCGCCATAAGCTGAAGCCCCTGAAGGAGGTGGATGAAAAGGTATGTAGCAGTGCTAGAATCTGTTTAGTTGAAGGGAGAAGGTTTTTGGATGGTTTGAAGCATGAGCATATGTGCTATGCATTAATTCCTAGAGTTAGGGAAGAAGAATGCAAAGATACCCCAAGTAGAAGTCTTAGGTCTGTTAGAAGAATTTCTAGATATTATATCGGATAATGTGCCTGAGGGTTTACCACCAGTGAGGAAGATCACTCACCATATAGATTTGGTACCAGGATCTAGTTTACCCAATAAGGCAGCCCATAGAATGACTCCTGTAGAAAGTGAGGAGCTAAACAGGCAAGTCCAAGAGTTGCTAAAAAAGGGACTGATTCGGGAGAGCTTGAGTCCATGTGCAGTACCTACAGTACTAGCACCAAAGAAATATGGAGAGTGGAGAATGTGTACAGACTCTCGAGCTATTAACAAGATCACCATAAAATACAGATTTCCATTGCCAAGGATGGATGATATTATGGACTGTTTGAGTGGAGCCAAGTACTTCACAAAGATTGACTTGAAGAGTGGGTACCATCAGATTCGTGTCAGAGAAGGAGATGAGTGGAAGACAACCTTCAAGACCAGAGAGGGTTTGTATGAGTGGTTGGTCATGCCATTTGGGCTAACCAATGCGCCAAGCACATTCATGCGGTTGATGAATGAGGTATTGAAGGAGTTTTTAGGAAAATTTGTCATTGTCTATTTGGATGACATTTTAATATTTAGCAGGACCCTGGAAGAGCACCTGATGCATATCAGAAGGGTTTTTGAGAAGCTGAGGGAGGAGCAGTTGTTGATTAATTTGAAGAAGTGTAGTTTTGTGAAGAAGGAGTTAGTGTATCTGGGATTTGTCATCTCAACCGAAGGTCTAAAAATGGACCCAAAAAGGTGAGGGCTATCATTGAATGGCCTACTCCAAGAAGCATAACTGAGGTAAGATCATTTCATGGTCTAGCAAGTTTTTACAGAAAATTCATTAGAAATTTCAGCAATATTTGTGCACCCTTTATAGAAACAATGAGAGGGGATAAGAAAGAATTTAAGTGGACCTTAGGAGCAGATAAGAGCTTTGATATGTTGAAGAAGAAGGTCATAGAGCAACCTATTTTGGCACTTCCAGATTTTAATAAGGTATTTCAGGTAGATTGTGATGCTAGTGGTAGTGCCATAGGAGCTGTATTGAGTCAAGAAGGTAAACCTGTTGCTTATTTTAGTGAGAAACTCAATGATGCTAGGAAGAAGTATTCAGTTTATGATCAAGAGTTTTATGCTATAGTTCAGGCTCTAAAGAAGTGGAGGCATTATTTGTTGCCAAAAGAGTTTGTTCTATATACTGATCATCAGGCCTTAAAGTATATTAATAGCCAAGGGAAGCTAAATCAGAGGCACTTGAAGTGGGTTGAGTTTCTACAGAGTTATACCTTTGTGTTGAAGCACAGGAGTGGAAAGTCAAATAGAGTTGCAGATGCCTTAAGTAGAAGGCAGTGTTTGTTGATAGAAATGAAGGTGGAAGTTGTAGGGTTTGACGAACTTAAGGGTTTGTACCCTGAAGATCCTAATTTTGCAGAGGCTTGGAGGGCTTGCTTGGCACCTGTTACTTTGGACAGGACTAAGTGGTTGGATTTTCTGATCCAAGATGGAATGTTGTTTAGAGGAAATCAATTATGCATTCCAAGGAGTTCAATGAGGGAGAATCTAGTCAAGGAGAAACACAGTGGAGGGTTGGCTGGACACTTTGGTCGAGATAAGACCATTGCCCTTGTTAGTGAGAACTACTATTGGCCACAGTTGCAACAAGATGTGAAGAGATTTGTGCAAAGTTGCAGAGTATGCCAGATGGCGAAGGGTGTGAGACAGAACACTGGATTATATCAGCCATTACCTGTACCAGAGAGACCATGGGAGGACATCAGCATGGATTTTGTTCTTGGCCTACCAAGGACACAGAGGGGAAATGACTCCATATTTGTGGTGGTTGATAGGTTTTCAAAGATGGCACATTTTATTCCCTGCCATAAAACTAATGATGCAGTTCATGTTGCAGGTTTATTTTTCAAAGAGGTGGTACGACTTCATGGTCTACCAAAGAGTATAGTTTCTGACAGAGATACCAAGTTTGTTGGGTATTTCTGGAGAACCTTGTGGAAGAAATTGAAGACAGATTTGAAATTCAGTTTTGCATACCACCCACAGACTGATGGACAAACAGAGGTGGTGAATAGAAGTTTGGGTAATCTATTGAGATGCTTGATAGGAGATAAGCCCAAGGGATGGGATTTGGTTTTGCCATAGGTGGAATTTGCATACAACAATTCTGTCAACAGGAGTACTAACAAATCTCCATTCCAGATAATATATGGGAGCAGTCCAAGAAATGCTTCTGAGTTGAGGAAGATGGATACAGGGGAAAAGTGCAGTGCTGAGGCCGAGGACTTTGCAGAGCATCTGAAGAGCTTGCATGAAGAAGTGAAGAAGCATATTACTAAGATGAATACTCAATATAAGACAAGGGCAGACCAGAAGCGACGGTTTAAGGAATTTGAAGTGGGAGATGAAGTTATGGTCCATCTGAGAAAAGAAAGGTTTCCTGCTAAAACCTATAACAAGTTGAAGATGAAGAAGTTTGGACCATGCAAAATCATAGAAAAATGGGATTCAGGCAATGCATATGAAGTGGAATTGCCAAGTGGGCTTAACATATCACCTATTTTTAACATTTCAGATTTGGTAGAATACCATGAAGGAGACAATGGTGAGGGACCAGTAGCAAAATTGTGGAATATTCCAGCATCTACTCCAGATATGAAAGAGATAGAAGAGATCCTGGATACACGCATCGGCAAAAGTACCAAAAATAGGCAGTATGCAGAATATCTGGTTAAGTGGAAAGGCAGACCTGTTGAAGATTCATCTTGGTTGTCGAAGGCTGAGGTTGAACGCCTTGGTTTTCTTCCAACAATAGAGAAGTGAAGGTCACTTCTCAAAATTACCCTGGGTGTATGATGCAGGAGCATCCAGTGGTGTAAGAGTGATCTTGCATCACCCAAAAAAAAAATTGTAATTTTTTATATTTTGTAAAACTAGTAAAACTAGTTTAACTTGCAGGAGATTTTTGAAGGTCTTAGAGGTCGAATTTGAGGATTTTTGGCTAGACACGAGCCTTGGCACGAAGAGCCAAGGTCATCCCGCTTAGCTCGTTTCATGCCATTTTCGAAAACATGTTGTAATAGTCAATCGGGTCAACGAGTGCGAAGTTATGACCTCGACAAGTTGCCCCCAAAATTCAAATTTGAATTTGAATGGTTTTAGGTGGGAAAAAGGGAAAATAGGGTATTTGAGGGAATTTTCAAAATTGTAAAGGGGCTTCTTCTCTTGTATCCTTATTTTTGGCATGAAAGTAATGAAAGGTTTGATTCTCTGACTTGTTCAAAGGAAAAACACCTGTGTATCATTTGTTTGGTGTTGTTAGTGTAACGTGATCTACACCAGATATTGTACGATCTTGCAATCAGAAAAACTGATAGAATCAGTTTTGGAAGCTTCTGTACATAATTTTGTAACTATTCAAGTCGATGTCCTCAAACTGACAAATCGGGTAAGTCTGTCTCTATGGTTCCATTTACCAAATCTGGTAATTTTTCTCTATAATATTTGTACAGTTTTTGGTGTACGATCTGTACAAAATAAAGGTAAAACCAAGGATTAAATTAGTTTCTCTAACACCTCAACATCTCTCTTCTTAGTTTGGTAATGCTTTAATATGCCAGTCAATCCATTCTTCATAACATGCAATTCATCTGAATTAGGATTGGGAGAGATTACTAACAACTAATTATGGTCAAAAATCATACAACACAATCCAATACGTCTTCCAAGATGCATCTATTCTTTCATATCCTTCCTCATCTTCCACTAGTGTCAGATTCAATCAACAAGTTGCAATAATGCATAAAACTAAGTTAAACAATAAACAAAAAACACACATACATCCAAATTCTAATATATATCATTAATCATCATTGCCATAATTGTAAATAATATGTAATGATGCAGTTCAATTCCATTATAGCATAATTTTCATTACAACAAGGTTATTTTGTCAATCTCTTGTAACAACTCAGATATATGTCAGCTATTACAACCAAAAAGTACTCTATTCTACCTCCTAGCAACCAGACCTACAATTTTGAAAATGGAGCCTTATATAACGTTGCCTAGGCCATTCTAAAGTGGTTACTGAGATAATTCATTACTTACAACTGCCCATGTACAATTGAATTCATTAATTTGACCTTTTACTATGTCTAACACCTTAATTAGAAAATCTATGTGCTATTTCACCTTGAAATTACATTTCCCTTGCATTTGGATGCATTTTAGTGCACCTTGTATGATTTGCCACTGCCTTGTATGATTTGCCATTCCAGTTGTATGGTTTTTCCCTTTACTATATGGTTTGCTCCTACATGTATGTTTTACAAAATTTGAGCAAATTGTCATATATGCCAAAACTGTCAAAATTGAGCAAATCCTTTTTTATCACTTCTTCTTCTTCTAGGAGGTGGAGTTGCCACCTACAGTAAAGGTTATGTTTATATCTATTAATGGGACATGTTTCAAGGCATAACACTTCCTAGCTAGGATCTCAACCAAATTCTAAATATAGCTAAAAGCCAAGTTTTCTTATATCATAAATAGAGAAAACATTCTTTTATCTTGAAAACACTATGTATCAAACTTGTCAATTCTAGGTTTATTCCATAACTTATTCTAATAAATCTTGTTATTCATCATACAATGCTTAAGTAAAGGAGAGGTTTATATTAAATTTATTAATTCCAAGTTTTGTTCCCAAGTACACCGATTAAAACCCTCAAGCTGTAGGAAATGTATTAAATTATTCCAATTTGAGTTACCAATGGTTCAAGCATGGAAGAAAAATACTTGTAAATCAATCACCTTCAAGCACTCACTCTTTCTCTTACAATGCATGTATTAGTTTAGAGTTCATATATGGAAGTTTTAATTTTATATCCTAGAATTCTTTCATGGAAGCTTTTAGTCCTACGAATGAGCTCTGATACCAACTATAACAACCCAATTTTTACAAACCATTTTTTTTATAATGAAACATATAGCTAATATTATAATCATGGAATTACTTAAGAATAATATCCATATGGTTCTCTTAATATTAATTTTCAAGTAATTCCAAGGCTTGCACTTCACAATAATCATTGTGGTCAATATCTATCTTGTGGCATAGGAGTGTCCAACCCTCCTGGAAGAAGACCTATGCTAAATATTATTTACCACATGACTGGAAATTCTCCTATCTTAGTCCCACTAAGATCAAGAATGCCATTTTCCATTACTAACTTAAATTAAACATTAAGCTAGCTCCATAGGTCAAATTGACCAAGGATTAGGCATATGCCTTGAAGATTAAGTGTTCTTCCATGAGGATAGAATACCCATCAAATGCAATGCTTAACTAGATTCATGTGCGCACAATGGGTAGTTAAGGTGATCATTAAATACATCCACATAGACACCCCGTGTCTATCATATACCTTGCTCAATTCATCATTAATCTCCACGATACAAGATAGAATATAGACTCTTCCTATTTGATCATTATTAAAGGATTAGACTATGATTAATATAAATTATGATTACTTTATTATACCATGGTTGCCCCTTGATATGCATAAACCTCATATTTAATTCTCAACTAAATATTTGTACTCTAATCACATCAATATAAGATAACATCATATAACTAAAACTTCATATTACATATTTACTTGTAATTGGAAACTACATCAGTTACATCCTCTTTAAGAAGTGAACAATACATTTTGTTCCAAATTTACAAAATAATCCTCAAATAAAAGTTTATTTACAATAAAGGCATATCCTATTGGAAGCCTTGAATACAATGTTTAATCAAATAAGGTTTTAATAGCTTTAGTCTTCCCTCGAACCATCTCGAACCACCAAGGTTAGGATGATGGTAGTAAGGGATTAGTAAGAGCCCATACGTGTATATGAATATGCATTCTAATCAAGTAGTATTCATACTTTTAATGAATGTACTCATGCAATCTAGTTACATCATAATTTAATTTGCATATAAACATTCCATTAATCAAAGGAAGGAAACAACATAAACTTCCATTTCATTTTCACAAAGGTATTCCTTTGATAATTAATTTCATAAGTAATCATCTCTAATTAATCAAGAGAGAACCCCATAAATTCCCTCAATAATGGATCCCCTATACATTATTACCATACATATTAAGAGATAATTTCATATATCATACTTATTTCATTCACAAGAAATAGTAGTTAAGCAATGGATTACATTATTCCATTTCCACAATTTATTTTTAAGCAAAAACATTTTCACGTAAATGATCCTAAATATTTTTCCAATTTCTACTATAGTCTTCACAAATTTATCATAAATGGGTACACTAATTTCTATGCATGATTAAACTATAGCTTATACAGTTTTTGCCACAAATTTGGATCATAAATATCCCATTATAGTTTTCATAAACTTGACCACAAATTTATCTCATGATCCATTATACACTATTTCTTTATAGTTTCTAAAATTTTTGACACAAATTTGTCCCACAAATTTCATCACAAATTTATTTTGTAAATAGGATTACACTATAGTTTTTCTTTAGATTTTGATCTCATACTATAGTCTCAATAATATATCCATAATATTATTCTGGTCAACACGATATAACTAGAAGCTTGGTGCCCATAGGGATGGGGCACCTAATTCTAGCCATGTTTTTTTAGGTAGCACAATGACACTGGATCCTCCATACAAGATAACTTGTGTCAATTTGTGCTCTAAGATCTCCATATGTACTAATGAAGGTTTATTTCCCACATAAATCATTAATATGGTTGGATCTATAAATTGATATTTTCACTCCTATTGAATTGGATGGATCTGCACTTCCATCACCTTCTACGGTTGCGATTCTTCCACCATTACCTTCTACAATGCTGTAATAGCTTCTAACAGGTTAGATACTTTAATTTCCACTATGGTATCCAAAACATGTGCTTCCATATTTTGCACAACTATCTGCATATTATTGACTAATTGCTTTATTCTATGGTTATAGGACTTCACATATTAAAAAAAAAATTGATTTGTCATGCAAAGTTCTATCACAATGTCTCCATCATATTTTAAAGGTTGAAATTCTTCAATGAACTTCTCCTTTATGTGATTCCAAGTCTAAAAATCTACGGTATTTTCTCTCTTCAAATACCAATCAATCACCAATCCCCTCAAAGTAGCAGGAAATAGAATTACCCAATCCTCTGGTCTATCTACACCATTTGCTCTCCAAATGGTTATGCAAGTCCCTATATGTCGTGTGTGGTCTTCCTTACCCTCACCTAAAAATTATGGACATCTCTGTTTGGCTGCCCTATTAGCCATCTTAGGAGAGTCGTCACTCTCACTTGAAATGTCTCATGGAATATTTGACTAATTCCTATTTGGGGGTGCTTTACTCCCATTATCGTCAGAAGTATCTATTTGAGGTATCTTATTTTGTCCCACCACTCGGTGACCAAAATCTTGTGCATATTCACTTAGCGACCTCCTTCGTTGATGTGAGGGAGATGGTCTTGGTCTTTCCTCCTAAGACCTCACATCTTGTTGCTCTGGTGCCTGACTCTCGTCCTCTACACTTTCCTACAACCCTTCTCTGATTTGTCAGGTATCACCATCCACTCTATATCATCTAATATTTTTCCTGTGTCAACCCTTACCTCCATGCTTGGCAGTTCTACTTCCTCGTCTTTCGTATCTATCAAGAATACCTCAAAGTCTCTTTCCTTAGATATCCAAACTTGCTCTATATTCGGTTCTTGAGTACTACGATCTGAGTTACTTATGTTTTTCTCCTTTGATCAATCCTTTTGCTCCTTCTTACTATAATTTTCTATCTTCGTTCCCATATCCCATGATTTTGTGCACTGGTATCTATCATTCACCTACAACTTGTAGTATCACACTTCGTCAATTTGACCTGTTTTAACAAAATTTCCAGGTTAGATAAGGAAATAACGCCAAATGTAGCACAATTATGGAGTATTCCCATCGAGGGGGTGTATTCTAAGGATGAGGATAATCAAAATACCAATCCCAACTTGGTTTCCAAGTCGTATAGCCATATAGTCCTCACAACTATCAGTTGACACTCAATGATCAGTTTGTACGGTTATCAATTACACACACTGTACGATCAAAAATTATACAGTGACCAAGATTGTATGATCTTGCAATCATAAAAATTGAAAAAATTGATTTTGGAAGCTGTCGTACACATTTTTATAACTATTCAAGTCGATGTCCTCAAACTGGCAAATCAGGTAAGTCGATCTCTATGGTTCCATTTAACAAATTGGGTAAGTTTTATCTGTACGATTTGTATGGTTTATGGTGTATGATCTGCATGAACTGAAGGTACATCCAAGGGTTAAATTATTTGATCTAATGCCTCAATATCTCTCTGCTTAGTTTGGTAATGCTTTAATATGCCAGTCAATCCATTCTCCATAACATGCAATTCATCTTAATTAGGCTTGGGAGAGATTCCTAACAACTAATTATGGCAAAAAATTAGACAACATAGTCCAAGACATATTTCAATATGCATATATTCTTCCATATGCTTCCTCACCTTCCACCAGTGTCAGATTCAATCAAAAAGTTGCAAATATGCATAAAACTAAGTTAAACAGTAAACAGAAAACACACATACATCTAGATTCTAATATATATCATCAATCATCATTGCAAAGATCATAAATAATGTGTAATGATGTAGTTCAATTCCATTAGAGCATAAGTCTCATTACAACAAGGTTATTTTGTCAATCTCTGGTAATAACTCAGATATATGTCAGCTATTACAACCAACAAGTACTCTATTCTACCTCCTAGCAACCAGACCTACAATTTTGAAAATTGAGCCTTATATAACGTTTCCCAGGCCATTCCAAAGTGGTTCCTGAGACAAATCATTACTTAAAACTACCCATGTACAACTGAATTCATTAATTTGACCTTTTACTAAGTCTAACACCTTAATTAGCAAATTTATGCGATATTTCACCTTAAAATTATATTTCCCTTGAATTTGGATGCATTTCAGTGCACCTTGTATGATTTGCCACTACCTTGTATGATTTACCATTCCAGTTGTATGATTTTACCCTTTAATGTATAGTTTGCTCCTACCTATATGTTTTACAAAACTTGAGCAAATTGTCATCTATGCCAAAACTATCAAAATTGAGCAAATTCTTTTTGATCACTTCTTCTTCTTCTGGGAGGTGGATTTTATACCTATAGTAAAGGTTATGTTTGTATCTATTAATGGTACATGTTTCAAGGCATAACACTTCCTAGCTAGGATCTCAATAAAATTCTAAATATAGCTAAAAGCCAAGTTTTATTATATCATAAATAAAGAAAACATTCTTTTATCTTGAAAACACTATGTATCAATCTTGTCAATTCTAGGTTTATTCCATAACTTATTTTAATAACTCTTGTTATTAATCATACAATTATTAAGTAAGGGAGAGGTTTATCTTAAGGTTATCAATTCCAAGTTTAGTTCCCAAGTAAACCGCTTAAAATCCTCAAGCTGTAGGAAATGTATTAAATTATTCCAATATGAGTTACCAATGGTTCAAGCATGGAATAAAAATACTTGTACATGAATCACCTTCAAACACTCATTCTTTCTCTTACAATGCATGTATTATTTTAGAGTTCATAGATGGAAGTTTCAATTTTATATCCTAGAATTCTTTCATGGAAGCTTTTAGTCCTACGAATGAGCTCTGATACCAACTATAACAACCCAATTTTTACCAACCTTTTTTATAATGACTCATATAGTTAAGATTATAATCAAGGGATTACTTAAGAATAATCTCCATATGGTTCTCTTAATATTAATTTTCAAGTAATTCCAAGGCTTGCACTTCACAAGAATCATCGTGGTCAATGTCTATCTTTTGGCATAGGAGTGGCCAACCCTCATGAAAGAAGACCTATGGTAAATATTATTTACCACATGATTGGAAATTCTCCTATATTAGTCCCACTAATATCAGGAATGCCATTTTCCCTTACTAACTTAAATTAAACATTAAGCTAGCTCCATAGGTCAAATTAACCAAGGAGTAGGCATATGCCTTGAAGATTAAGTGTTCTTCCATGAGGATAGAATACACATAAAATGCAATGCTTAACTAGATCCATGTGCACACAATGGTTAGTTAAGGTGATCATCAAATACATCTACATAGACACCTTGTGTCTATCATATACCTTGCTCAATTCATCATTAATCTCCACGATAAAAGATAGAATATAGACTCTTCCCATTTGATCATTCTTAAAGTATTAGACTATGATTCATCTAAATTATGATTACTTTATTATAGAAACATCATATTTAATTCTAAACTAAATATTTTTACTCTAATAACATCAATATAAGATAACATCACATAACTAAAACTTCATATTCCATATTTACTTGTAACTGGAAACTACATCAGTGACATCCACTTTAAGAAGTGAACACTACATTTTGTTCCAAATTTACAAAGTAATACTCAGATAAAAGTTTCTTTACAATAAAGGCATATCCTATTGGAAGCCTTGAATACAATGTTTAATCAAATAAAGTTTTTATAGCTCCAGTATTCCCTCGAACCATATCAAACCACCAAGGTTAGGATGATGGTAGTAAGGGATTAGTAAGATCCCATACATGTATATGAATATGCATTCTAATCAAGTAGTATGCATCTTTTCAATGAATGTACTCATGCAATCTAGTTACATCATAATTTAATTTGCATATAAACATTCCATTAATCAAAGGAAGGAAACAACATAAAATTCCATATCATTTTCACAAATGTATTCCTTTGATCATTAATTTCATAAGCAATCATCTCTAATTAATCAAGAGAGAACCCCATAAATTCCCTCAAGAATGGATCTCCTATCCATTATTCCCATACATATTAAGAGATGATTTCATATATCATACTTATTTCATTCACAAGAAATAGTAGTTAAGAAATGGATTACATTATTCCATTTCCACAATTTATTTTTAAGCAAAAATATTTTCACGTAAATGATCCTAAATATTTTTCCAATTTCTACTATAGTCTTCACAAATTTATCATAAATTTGTACATTAATCTCTGTGCATGATTACACTATAGTTTATACATTTTTTACCACAAATTTGGATAATAATGATCCCACTATAGTTTTCATAATATTGACCACAAATTTATCTCATTATCCATCATACAATATTTCATTATAGTTTCTAAAAATTTTGACACAAATTTGTCCCACAAATGTCATCACAAATTTATTTTGTAAATAGGATTACACAATAGTTTTTCTTCAGATTTTGATCTCATACTATAGTCTCAGTAATCTATCCATAATATTATTCTAGATTCTCTACAAATTTTGCAACATAATCTTTCAATTGGATTAAACTATAAATTTGACCATAAATTTATCTCATAAACAAGATTGTACTATAGTTTCTACAAATTTTAACACAAATTTATCCCACAAATTTTATCACAAATCTATCTCATAATATATCAAACTAGATTACACTATAGTTTCTTTCAAATTTGGCCATAAATTTATCTCATACTATAGTTCCATCTATCCATAATATTATACTAGATTCTCTACCAATTTTGACACAAATTTGTCCCACAAATTTTATCACAAATCTATCAAACAAGATTACACTATAATCCCTACAAATTTTGACACAAATTTGTACCTCAAATTTTATCACAAATTTTTCTTGTAATATATAAAACAAGATTACTCTCTAATTTATATAAATTTTGTTTCACTATATATTCTACAAATTCTTCTCAATTTTTTTCTATAGGTTTTCATATCAAGTTGTGCGATGTTTAGTTTGGTTTTTGAATAACATGGTACTGTTGACATATTGTCAATGTGCAGAATCATGTACACTCGTAGGTGGAATAAGTAGAATCATCCACCAGAAGTACGGGTACTTGAGGTTGGGGAAGTTATGATTAAGACACGTCGGGGGTAACATTGACATATACCCTCATATAGGCATGCATTATCGGTTAGGGATAATTGTCAACTAGCCAACCACTTTGATATTCAGTTGATAGCTTGGTATCTATCATAAATTATCGGGATGAGACAGGTGAATGAGTTGATGGAAAGATTCCCTCTTTATCTGTTGCACATTGATTACTTGTCTTTTTCTTCATCACTTGTTGCATCAATAATTTGGGAAGCATGCATAAGTTGGTTATCCTTGAGACTCCTTGTATGGATTAAATCTATTTAGCAAGATGTTAATATTCAAAAGAAGAACCCCTAGTTATGTTATATATATATATATATATATATATATATATATATATATATATATATATATATATATATATATATATATAGAGAGAGAGAGAGAGAGAGAGAGTTTTTATTTTAAATGATAATTGAAATTCATTTGAAATAATAGATATTTTATTTTAAATGATAATAGAAATTCATTTGAAATAATAAATATTTTATTTTAAATGATAAAAGAAATTCATTTGAAATAATAGATGTTTTATTTATTTTTTTTATTTGTAACCTTTTATACATAGCATATCCGTAGCATGTGAGGGGAGATATTTGAACCTGGGGCCTCTCAATTTCAACTGGAGAGTTTTAACTACCCACTTGCTCTCCAAATCCTCTACATGAATGGATAGATGTTTTATTTTAAATGGTAATGGAATTAAATTTGAAATAATAGTTGCTTTATTTTAAATGATAATAAAATTTAATTTGAAAGTAATATATGTCTAAATTTTAAATGACAATAGAATTTCATTTGAAAATATAATAGAAACTTTATTTTAAATGAAAATAGAATTTCATTTGAAAAATAATAGAAACTTTATTATTTTAAATAAAATATATTTTATTCTAAGTGATAATAGAATTTCATTTGAATAATAATAGGAGTTTTTATTTAATATAAAATAAAAGAGGATCTTCCATAATATTCGATGAGGGGATGTGTGAGCTCATATTTTGGAGTGCAAAAGTCTCCTGCTGACCCAAGGAGGAGAACCTCATTTATGATCGATTTTGAAAAGAGGAAAGAATGATTTTTAAAATAAAAACATCCTATCCTACCACCAAATAAATGTGGGGGAAGTAATGAGAGGTAGATAGAAATTTATGGTGGACTAGACAAGGGAAGGGAGAGTGTGGAATGACCTCTCCATCCTTATTGAAATGTGGGTAGAAGAGGACGTAGGAGGGTCGTGAAAAGATATCAAAGAAAGTTACGAACAACAAAAATAAGGTAGAAGAACAATGAATGTATGGAAAGAAGTCTATGGGAGAGCTTGAATAGCTCAAAAAAGTTTGGGAGTATGAAAACCATGTAAGCCAATGTGCAAAGGAAATGCCTAAGGGAAACAAGACCCATCTAAAGGTTTCAGGTTGGTTTAAGTGTCGTTTGTATGCTTTATGAATCTTGCTCCTTGTTGATTTAGTAGATAGAGTTACTCTTGATTTTTGTTAAACATAAAAAAAACCTAAAAAAAAATAATCTTAGGGTGAACTTAGAGGGTGACCTAAGGGATTGAGACCCTTTACGGTGAATGTAGGAAGACATAAGGTATTAGGACCCATTATGGAGAAAGATAACTAAGTTTAATTTAAAGACTATATTTGAGTTAAGATAGCTCGTCGTGGAGACAAGATAGATAGCTTAACTCGTAATACGTGTAGCATACCTACACATATTGACTTGTGTATGGTATGGTGATGTGTGTATACCTTCGATTGACTAAATATGATAATTTTAGCTCATCAATATTGATGATATGGATAAGGTTATTTGGGGTAACACATAATACGCCTACACAGATAAACTTGAGTGAGGGTATTTTTTGAGATGTAACTCTTTTGGTAAGTTGGGAAGATTAGGGAACTTAAACAATAGTTTAACCTAAGGCCGGTTAGGGGTTTATGAATCCCTCTCCTACAAAAAAAAAATTATGTTTTCTTGTAGCTAGTTTTTGGTGTCATTACACACTCTTCAAGTCCTAAAATTTAATATGGACTCTAGTACCACAATGTAAAAATCCATCCAACCAACCTTTCAATAAAAATAATATGATGTCTTTTTTAATAATTTCATTCTTTGTTATTCATGCATTCTACTTAAATATCTTAGTAAGAATCTACCTTGAATCCTAATTCAACATTACCTTTCCACACCCATATATGTTTTGTTCATGTCAATATGCCTTGAGAAACCTTCAATTCATATAAACTAGCTAGCATGCAAGTAGAAGAAAATATAAAATATAGTACTAATGTTCTTATAGAGCGACCTTTCTAGATGTCTCAATCTTTGTCAACTAAACACTTTATATATTTCACTTGTTTATAAGTTCCCTTTATCCTTAAAAATGTTTGACTTTTTCAAAGGTTTTGGTTATCCCTTGTGTTGGATAATATTACATTATTTTGTACATGCTAATGTACCCCCATGGTACCTTGTTTGTATAATTGTAAATAATGTAATAGATTAGGGTGTGCGTCTATAGTTTAACAGTGAGATTTATTTTTAACCTTATGTATGTGTTCATACATGTAATTATATGTGCAAGTATAAAGAGTAATAATGTGCACAAATTTAATATAGTAAAGTGTGCAATTGTCATAGAATAAAGTGTGCAAGAGTAAATAGATAGTTGAGAGTCATGTGTACAAGTGGCAATATGAGAAGCCAAAATGTATGAGAGCTTTATCCTATGCATAGAATAGGAAAGGTTGCATCTACAAAATGTGAGAATAGAGCAATAGTCAAAGAGTTTAAGAGTCACCTTCCTAAGGTTATATTGTGGAGTCAAAGCTCCATGTATTGTATAGAAGATGGGATCTAATATTGTATTGAAGAATATCAAGATATTGAATGAAGCTTGAATAAAGCTTATATATAAATATTTTGTAATTTTTCTTCATGTTTTTACACGACTAATATTGGCCATTTATATGTCATTATTGTTATTTTCATGAATTTTATGTTCATTGATTTGTCCATTAATATTAATTTGCTCTAATATTTGACATTATTCAAGATCTTGGATATTTGGCTTCTGTGATAATTTGGCTAAAAAGCCAACACCTTGCACTAACTTTATACTTGTTTCTTGCTAGCTAAAAGACTTCATAGTCACCCTAATAAATGCATTAGACCAATCATAAAATATCAAAATTGTTATTTCAAAATTTGAGAGCATTTAAAACCAACATAAATAGGATTAAATTTTCAAGCTTCCTTACCAATCAACAATATCAAATATATGTAACAATCCTTCTAAAGTTTAAAGTTTTATTCTTCAAAATTCAATAAAATACATTATAAAAATAACATATGATCAAAATATTTTAAATAAGAAGTAATAACATGAATAACCCAATTATCATAATGCATTAACTCAATTGGTTATATTTCTTAACTTCAAGGAGGAGACCAAGATTCAAATCTTGCCAAATAATACATGCATAATTGCCAAGTTATTGTAATACCACTACGTGATCATGTTGTAACATGGGTAGGATCCATTTCAATCCCATATAACTCTTTGAAAAAACTAACCCAATTATTTCAACTCCATATTTCAAAAATCATACATTCACGTTATAAATTTATTATTAACATATTTTCATATAATAACTTTGCTATACATTTTTATTTCCTTCATAATGTTTGTCATACATAGAAATAATTATTTTATCACATACTAATTCAATATTAAATTAACATAGATTTACTTATATGGTTGTATGTAAAAGGAAATATTTCAAGATTTATTTTTATTACAAGTACCAACGAAAGAATAATGATATTTTATTTCAAATTCTAGGTTTAATTTTGTTGGGACTGTATGCTTTCATCATTTCATGTGGCAGATTTGGTTGGAGCATAACAACAGAATTTTCAATGGTGTCAGGTGTGATACCCTTTCTGTCTTTCACCAGATCATATCTTTTGTTTCTAAAAACGCTCAAAATATTTTCGACCCAGATATTCCTAAGCCAGACCTTGAAGTTAGTTTATTCAACCTCTCATTTCTCATCACCAGTCAGTGGAAAGGTCAAGCATTAAATAGATACCTCCTCTTCTAGGATGGTTTAAATTTTATTTTGATGGTGCTGCCAATAATAACTCGAGGAGAGTGGGTGGAGGAGGAATTTTAAGAGATGACAAAGGAAAAATAATATTGGCCTATGTTGATGGATTTAGGCTCAAGTCGAATAATGAGATAAAAGTCAAATATTTTCATCAGGGTCTTGTGTTGATTGATCAAATGAATTTAGATCATTTGGTTATCGAAGGGGACTCCTAATTGGTGATTAATTGGCTCAAAGGAATGCATAGAACCCCTTGGAACCTATCAAATATAATTAATGAGAGCATCATAATTATCCAAAAATACCCTTCAATCGTCATCCAAAATGCCTACAGGGACCAACAAAGTAGCGGATGTGCTCGCCAACATTGGAGTGGATGTCATTTCACTACAAATTTGGAGAAACAATTTTCTAGAAGGGATCATTTTTAATTCCAATAACAATGCAATTAGTCTTAGGTGATTTGGTAGTTGGCCCTTCTTGTCAGGTCATGTTGTCCTTTTTCACCAATAGAGACTCAATGATTCCTATGAAGTCCTTTACAATCCTTCGATCATTGTTTGATACCTTTCTTACCAATTTTTTGGCCTCCTTGTTCGATCTTGGAGGGAAGTGTTGTCTGAGTTTTTCAACATGGGTTTGGATTCTTGTGCTAAGTTGTGCTATCTCAAGTGTTTTTTATATCCTTGTTTGAAGTGTGGGTCTTCTTACCTTTTCAAGATCCTTTTTTTCCCACGATGGACCCTTAGAGAAGCATTTGTATCATAATATCTAATTCCAATATTTTTTTGCTCTTCTTGAATAAGTTAAATCTTGTGTGCAGTAGATATATCTTTACTATATTGGGAAGAAATAGTCATTTCATATCTATTTCAGCCTCTTCCCATTCCCTTGCCTATCCTGTAAACTTTTTTCTGATTCAAATGGCTATAGTTGAACCCAACACCCTTTCCCTGGAATCTGATGTCAAAACCAATCTCTAAATCCATGTTTTCTTGAATTTTTTGAGGAAATTCAGAGGTCATGATGAGGAAATTACTAAGGATTCCATGCATTCCTGGAACAATGGCCAAGTCACTGTCAAAGGCTTATGTTTCAAGGTTTCTATGCACCTCTTAGCCAAGATCACTGAACTTCCCATTGATGGGGACCTCATCAGGAGGAATAATCTTTCCATGGCAGAGGATCTCAAGCATTTCCCGGACCACGACAGGAATTTGGGATGTGAAAATGGTGACATTGTGAGGAGTGGCCTCCCTAAAACTTGATGTAAAATTCTCATTTCTATTATGGGTGAAAGTAAGCCGCCATCCCTCTGTAATTCCGACCGGTATACTGGAACACTCTTTGGTTATGTTTTCCAAAGGTATTTCAATTCTTCAGTATGGTAGTCACATATCCAAATTTGTCAATATAGATGATGCAACAGAAGAATCCAAGCAAGTTGTCAAGCCTGTCAAGCTATATTCCTTTTTGTGTTTGTCATCCTTTAGTATCTAATTTTCTTTTTGTTGTTCCTATCATGGTGTTTACCTTGATGTAACAAGTGTTGGGGCCTTTCAAAACCCATTAACCAATAAAAAACAAATGCTACTCAACTTTTGATCATGAAAAGTTACAATATAGAAGGAATTCCAAATTTAGTCCTATTGCAATATAACATCATATGTCTATGCCATAAATATACAACATTTGCATTTGGTACTATAAGTTCATTTTATACTCATACTTTTTAACAATCAATTTTACATATATAAACTAAAATAGAAGAGTTATGCCAAATATTCATATTGTAATCATTGTACATTTAATTAGTAATATTTGTTGCAATTAATACAATTTTTAAAAATCAATTACACATTCATTGTGAATATAAATACTACTTCTCTCTTGGGTTCATACGTCCTCATCATATAGAC
Source organism: Wollemia nobilis (assembly GCA_028583015.1). Taxonomy (NCBI): domain Eukaryota; kingdom Viridiplantae; phylum Streptophyta; class Pinopsida; order Araucariales; family Araucariaceae; genus Wollemia; species Wollemia nobilis. The sequence goes on along the minus strand of JAQPPZ010002189.1, from coordinate 54,603 downwards.
CCAAACTAGTAAATGCTACAAGTAGTGGGAGAGTATCATCAATTGTGTATACCACCCAATAAAAAAAACTCATGATCTTCTACAAGGATGTGATTCTCTAACCCACAATGGAATTATTAGTTGGAGGAGTGAATCAGCCCCCTCGTACAAGTGAATCAGTCATCAACAGACCAAGCGAGACAAAGATGCATAGATTCCGAGGTAACCAAATGGAAAGTAACAAAATATCATTTTGTGGAACCAAAATCTATTTAGAAGGCTCATAAGTGGTCTAGGAATGAAATTAAATGCATGTAAAATTTAGTGGTGCATCATTTTATAAAATATGCTCCTAAACTAGTAAATTTACTAGATATAGAAATTTGTTACCCTAGCTAACACCTAAGTGAATAATTTGCTATAAATAGGATCTAGGAGCTCCATTGTAAATATATTTTGGTCCTAAAGGAAATTAGAGCTACATGTTTAGACTATATATTACAATCATGCTCTAATTTTTGATTGATAGAAATATTGCATGTGATATTTGCTTTCTAATTGTGGCATTGCTCTTTTAAAATGTGGAATCCATCATCATTCTGCCAATGCCCTTTCACTTTTTTTTGGTCTTCTTCTTTATTAGTTTGATTTTATAGAGATGTGCTATTGTTATTGCTATTTTATTTCTTCATGTGTTAATTGATCATACTCTCTCCTTGCTATATCTATGCACACATTTTTCATAAAATTTACTTTATTCCTTTACATCCTTACTTTTTATTTATTTTATGCATTTAATTTCTCATATTTATTTTTTGTAGTTAGTTTAGATTATATTAGATTAGAAATAATAGTAGGATATGATATAGATCTAGAGTTTGAATTAGGAACAATTCTTCTTTTTCCAAATTCTAATAAAATTATTGGTGAGGCATATTAGTAGTTAGACTTTTCTAGCATTCGATAACGTTTCTAGCATGCCTAGAGGGACCAAAAGCTTGATTTCTATATTAAAATCAAGCCTAATCCTTTTTTGTAAAATAATGGATATAATTAGATTTATTTGAATCTATCTTTCAAAATTTGCATTTGAAATTATAGGCACTTTGTTGAATGATGACTCTATTACCAAATTCAAAAAACTTCTAAATTTTTTGCAAAGCTGGCAATAAAATCTTACAAATATGCTTCATCTTTAGCATTAGATTACATTTTTCTATCAGTAAGATAGTTTTCCAAATTTGAAGAATTTTTTATGAAGTTTATATTCAATGAGCAATCTACTTATTCATAAAGTGATTTGCTCCTTTACAAGAAAATTCTTCTAAGTGTTGAACTAGAGAATCACCTAGTTTTGCAAAGCAAATCATATTTCTACAAAAGGGTTGATTCACTATACTTACATTTTTTAGAAAATTTACAAGATTTTTTGAAGCGATTCATTACTCTTCATGGAGTGATTTGATCCTCTATAAAAAAAAAATATTTTCTCTCTTAGATACAAACAAGGAACTATGCAGATTATGAATACACACTCAAAGACACAATAGTCTAGCAAATAATTTTGTTTTGAACTCATGTCATATTAGAGGAACAACACAAAAGGAAAAAATAAGATAATTGTCATGTGGATACATAAAGACAAAGAGCCTAAACCAAATCCAACTCCATAAAAAAAAATAGATAATCCTTCTTATTAAGGTCAAAAATCTTCATGTACACCCCATTTATGGTTAGGAGAAACAACTGTTTTTAATCACCTCTTAGTATTCAATAATACCTTTCCCAATGCCTATCAAAATTGGGCCCCTACTAGATACTCCATTCCAAATTTAATTATAAATCCTTTATATGGAATGTCCCAAATGTCATGAGATTTATGAACACATCATAGACTACTAATGAAATGGAATTCCTAGCTAGACAATCTGTTGATATGATAACTTCTTGATATAGTCAAACTTTTCTACCACCAATATCCTCAATTACAAAAATCAAGGTGAGTCAACCTCTAGAATAATAATCCTCCAAAATTTTCTATTCCTAGTCATTTGTTTTCCATATCAAGTCAACAAGTAATTGTTTCAAAGATGGAACTCCTCCAAAACAACCTCTAGCTAGGGGTTTGTCAAATCCATCCAACACTAATATTAATGATGTTTATGTTGGACATTATTAAATTATTTGGTAGCTTCCAAGTATTTTTTAAGTACTTTGTAAATATTTAGTGTCTATATATCTTGTAAATATTTGGTATTTTGTAATCATTAGATGTTTATCATTATTAGAAGGCTAATAAAATATTTATCCTATGAGAAAATGAAGAATCGTAACTCCCATGGGTTTAAGGAGATGAAGAGATAGTTAAATAAAAAATGCCAAGAGATTATTTATAAATGTTATTAATAAGGATAATATGTGAGTTTGTATGTAATGTAAAAAATACATTATCTTGTACTGTAAAGCATTGTAATCTTGTTATCCAAATTGAATATATAGTGTGTGTTTATTTTTTGAATCAATGATTGAATATATGTGATGCATATTGGTATTTTATGAGAATTATTTTAATCTTGTATCCATTACTAGTTATTTAATTAGTCATATTTGTTAACAGTGGTATTAGAGCCACATTGAGAAGCCACGGTGAGAGCACCATAGTGAGCATGTTATAGGATAGTCTCCATTGGAAGTGGAACATTGTAAGTGATTAAGTGGTTGATAGACGCCCTTGGAATAAGCTGCATTTGTGAGAAATAGATGTCTTGTAATGACCTAAAATCTAGATATAAGAAAACACACAATAAAGAAAAGAATTTTTTTACTAAGGTGAGGGATTCATAAACCCCAAATCAACCTTTGATTATTCTAATAGTTTTAAGATCACTAAGTTTTTTGACTTTCCTAAAGAGTTACATCTCACCAAATACCCTCCCACACGTTCATCTGTGTAGGCGTATTATGTGTTACCATAAATAAGTTTATATATCCCATAATTCTAGATGAGCTAAACTTATCTCCTTAAAATAGTCAAAGATATACACCCATCACCATACCATACACAATTCCATCTATGTAGGTATGCTATGTGTATTGTAAGTTAATTTATTTATCTCATCTCCACGATGAGATATCTTAACTCAGATGTAATATTTTACTCTACTTAGTTTTCATTCTCCCTAAGGGGGTATTAATTCCCTTAGGTCTTCCTATGCTTACCCTAGGGGTCTCAATCCCTTAGGTCATTCTCTAGGTTCACCCTAAGATTTCAATTTCTTAGGTTGCTTTTATAGTTTAGCAAGAAGACAAGAATAAACCATTCTATCTAATCAAAGAGTATATATAAAGCATACAATGAATGCTAAAAGGAGAAGAACATGTAAATGAAAGTAAGCAATAAATGAAAGAAAAATAGTTAACTAGAGAAGCATAAGAAATTCATAAACATAATGATATAAATATATTTTCTAGTCATTCAATGACTTATTACATATAAGCAAGTATGGTAAATCCTCCATACTTTGAAAGAAAAAAATCATACATCGTTTTCATCCAAGATAACTCCCCATAATTATGGTCTATTTGAGCATAAGTAAACCATTGTAAAAGTAAGATAAACTGATGTGCATGATCCAACTACCATCTTTTCTCATCCATGTATTTCCTTCGATATTTTGGGAATAGTAGGGGATTTGGGCACTCATGGTTCAGGATAGGCATACCTCTAAATGCATTTACTATTTTCTTTGCCAAATTAAAACTATACAAATTAAATCAAAGTATCTAACCATCTACTGCATAGTTGATATCATAAAAATCACCATTTTTATTTTTCCCTCTCATTACCCAATGAGAGTCTTTCAACAAATGCAGCTAGATCACAGGTTCTACTTCAATTAATTCTGTCCAAATTTTGTTCAACAAATTAAAGTCATATACCTTTAATCATTAAATAAACTAGGTTCCTTTATTCCCATAAATCAAGTCTTACTACTTAATTTATAAAGTAAACCATATTTCCTTCATTTTAAAAATTAAAGTCCCATACCTTTAATGTACAAAACAAATCATTTTATTTTATTTAATAAATCAAAGTATCTTACTTTAATCCATAAAAAAACCATTTTCTTTCATTTAATAAATTAAAGTCCCATATCCTTAATTTACAAAAAAAACTATTTTATTTTATATAATAAATCATAGTCTCTTACTTTAATCCATAGATAAATCATTTCCCTTTATTTCATAAATTAAACTCTCATACCCTTAATTTACAAAACAAATTATTTTCTTATATTTAATAAATCAAAGTCACTTAATTTAATCCATAAATAAACCATTTCCCTTTATTTCATAAATTAAAGTCCCATATCCTTAATTTACAAAACAAATTATTTTATTTTATTTAATAAATCAAAGTCTCTTCTTCTTTAATTTACTTAAAACTAAAATAATTAAATAAAACATTTGACTTATTCTTCTTCAACGACCAACTCAATTTAAGAATTATCAAGTACTCATAAGGTCTACTAACTTCTCCAACCAAAGGGTTGGGGTTTCAATTAAAGAAAAGTATAGAAGAGCAAATAGGGTGCAGCAGAGACAACATTCAACCAACCTTATAGGATGCGATCAACAATCAAGACACCATGACTAGCTAGAGACAACAAAACCTAGCTATGGTCCAACTTAACACTCCTAAACATATCTCAAGGAGGATTAAAGTACACATGAGGGCTTTGAATTCACCTTACGACGTAGCCAAGAGTTAAGGATCATCATTGACTACCTACACACGCATAGGAAGAGCCCTAACAAGAGCTTGGTCCAAGGTTTTACTATAAAATACGAAGCATGGTTGTGTTGAGTTATAAAAAATGACTACAAAGGAACCTAGCCTCATCATAGGCCAACCTTTAAGAATGTGGTCGATGTCTATAAACAATATCATACAAAAGGCACTCTCGGTTGTGGTTTTCTCTATAGCATACAACTTTCTCGGTAGTCATAGTACTTTAAGCTACCACGATCATCCCAAACACAACTTCCACCTACTCTAGAGCTTACCAAAGGGCTTACCGCCACCATACACAACACTTTCTAACACTAACACAACTACATCCAAGCCATAACTCAACCCTCAATACAACGAACCCATCAAGTTGTCAAGTTCCCTACGGTAGGTCATCGAGATAAGAAAAGAGATAGCAAGGAGATTTGGTTATTGAGAGCCAATGACTTTTAATATTTTCTAGGGTGAAACTAAGGAGATACAATTTTATTCTCAGACATAGGGATCCCAAAAACCAATGAGGCCATTAATGATGACCACAAAAAGAGGACAACAATCCAAAAAAAGCAAAAATAAAACAAGACAACCGCTACTAACATTAGGATGGCATTCAATGAAGGATCCATTTTGGAATAAATAGGAGAAGCCATATGTTTTCATCTACCAACCTGTAGTCTTTCAAACATTTGCTTGCCTCCTGCGTTGACCTTTTACACCCAGAATGAACCAGTCTCCTTCCTTCTTTTTCACGTCCTTATTTCTTCACACCCTCGCTCCTTGTCTTTTTCATGGCTTTCGATAAGGTACCAAGTACTTATCCTCTATGTCAATGAAAACTCTCCATTACTTCCCATATGTCCACCCTTACTCTCTAACTCCTATTTTGGGTGGCCCAACATGGTAACTTATTTTTTTAAATTAAAATTTCCTCAATCCCAAAACCTTACCATAAATGCAACTTTCTCCAAGTCGGTGATGAAGCTTCCTTCACCTGAGCGCTTAGCTCACAACGCTCTTGAAGAGCCAAGCCCACTTCTTTTATTTGATATTATTTATAAGGCCTTCAAATATTATTAATAAAGGTTTTACCTTTATTCAAATAAAGTATCTTTTACTTATTTGAATGAAATTCAATTATTATTATTACAATAAATATTTCATTAATTATCAAAATGAACTTCAATTATCATTTAAGATTAATATTTTTCCTTATTTATTTAAATGAAACTCAATTATCATTTAAACTAAGGTTTCTAAATGAAGTTCTACTGTATTTTAAAATAAATATTTATTATTTCAAAAGAAATTCTATTTATCATTTAAAATAAAATATATATTAATTCCAAATGAAATTCTAATCATTTAAAATAATAAAATATATACACATATATAAGATAGGTTATTTTTATTGAATACTAAAACCATGCTATTATTTTGAAGGGTTTAAGCAAAACAAGGATCTTTCAAAGATAACTCAATTATGCATGCTTTTTCAAACCATTGATGCAACAAATGATGAAGTAAAATACAATGAAACATATGCAACAGACAAAGAGGGAGTCTTTTCGTCAACTCAGTCACATGTCTTAGCCCGAGAAATTATGATAGCTACCAGGATATCAACTTGAGGCTTAAGGTGACTAGCTAATTGATGGTATCCCTATCTGATTATGCATACCTATATGAGGGTAGTATCCATGTTACCCCTGAGTTGTTGTAATAATCACTTTCCCTATTTTAGATACCCCATTTTTGGTGGATGATTCTACCTATTCCACCCATGAGTGTACCTGATTCAACACATTAACAATATGTAAAATATTAAACTAGCATCGCATAGTTGTTCAATTTCACAAACTAAGTATTAAAGCATCAATAATTAATACATTGTTTCTTTGTGCCAAAAAACCTACCAAGGAGGGTCATGACATGTTCATTGACAAACATCCTTAGGAGTCATATTGATTATCTTAAGCTAATGGGGATTATTATTGTATTGCATTTAATATTGACTTGGATCGTGTATTGCATTTAATACTGACACAGATCGTGCATATTAAATGCCTTCTTGTAAAGGTAGACATGCCTATAAAAATATTTTTGTTGAATGCAAATAACAATTTTCACTGTACCATTCTCATGTTTGTCTTTTGAGCATTCTTCCCACATCATTGGTATCAGAGCAAGATGCAAGGATTTTTGAAAGTATCCTCTTCCTGAGATCAAATTGGTTCAGAAAGGAATGAGAAATACAACTCCTAGATATTGATGGGTGAACACTCTTTCCCTATCGTGAAAAATTTTGAGTACTCATATTTTTAAAAACTCTTATTTGAGTTCCCTCTAAATCATGAACCTCATCTAGTTTGGGTCCCTCTAACTCCTGACCCTCAACTCACATTGTAGTGCATTCTTTCCAATTTTATTCAATCTAATCTACATTTCTTTTTACAGTTTCCAGCACAAGTGAGGCCAATATGCCCACCGCTTGCTTTCCACAAGCATTACTATACATATATCTGCTCAAACTATGTACTTGATCCTATTCATAGCTAGGATCCGTCTGATCCTCGACCCTCAACTCACGTTGTTGTGCAATATTTTTTATTTTTCTTGGTCCAATTTGTATTCTTTATAGTTTCCATTCTTGATACCATGATATCAAACCTTGAGCTTTCACTCAATGATGTCTCTCACCGAATTAGGGATCTCTTTGTAGAAATATAATAGATCCAAGTTAAAATTCTTCTTACCGATAAAGCACACCAGCTAAGAGATCTCACTATTGAAATTCAGCAGATCCAAGTTGCTAGACTCATCGAAATGGTCGTTGTTGTTGATGTTCCTACTGTGAAAGAAGATATTGTTCAAATAATTGCTGAAGGAAAACTTGTTCAACTTTTAGATGACATTGCTCATAATATTGATTTTTTTTCTATTGTTGACCTCCCAGAAGAACAACATGCCAAAATTTTTCAGCATCTATATGATGAAGAAGAAAATAATTTTTTGTCACCACAATCACAAAAATTTTTGGACAAAGAAGATCCAACTATCATTTCTATTCTCGATGCATCTCCTGTTCAGTATTTGGATCTGTTTTTTCAACACTGTTATCAATATTCGAACGATATATTATTTTTTTAAAATATTCCATAGTGTCAAGATCCTTCCTCATGGAACTCATTTGTGTAGACACTAAAATTATTTCAATACGATTAGATGACCAAGGAATTGTCTAATTTGACACCATATGACCCCCTTGGTAAACCCTTTGAGGTTACATAGTGGTCCTAACCACTTTTGGGAGGTTCTACCCCACTTTTGGGAAGTTTTGGTCCATGTAGGCATGGTCATCCCACCTTGAGATGGACATGGTATTTGACCCCCAAAAAGTCAAAATTAGGACAAATGGCACCCATAAACTACCATTTATCCTACCTATTCGATAATGCTAGTGATAGGGTGCATAAATCTCAAGAGACATTGCATATTGGAGGCCAAAAAGTATATTCCTTCTCCCTCCAATGCATGGCGACCCTGGCATTGCATGGCCTCACATGCCCATTTGACCAAATGCCCTCTTGGGATATAAAGTGGATCAATTTTCCATCCAATTTATGGAGAGGAGTCTTTGCAACATTTGCGATGAAGTGCTACTGAGATTTATTCCCAATATTTTGTGCTTTTTCCCTTGATATCTCTACCTAGCGAAGGAGGTTTTCAAGTTACTACAAAATGCATAATCTATTTACAAAACCAAACTATTTGAGTGAATATTATCCTCAAATTTGTTGAAAATACCCCTAATAGTATTTTGGACCAATTACCAGAGGAATTGATGGTATAAACCACTATATTTGGTGGTCATCCCACCCCAATATGACCCCCAAATTGTGATAGTCCTAACCATCCCACCCTAGGATGGCCATAAACTGGAGTACAATTTTGTTACTATTTTTGCATAGGTCCATTCTATATTAGATTATATGCTTGTTGTTCAAATTTGGTGTAATTTGGAGTTGTTTTACTTTGGTTATTATGCTTTTTGTGATTTGCAAGTCTAAATGGCTCACCATAGGATGACCACAAATCTGAGCATAATTTTCTTACTAGTTTTAGTTAGATCATTTACAGAGCATATAATATTTATAGATCTCAATTTTGGTAGCATTTGGAGTAATTTTGGATATTCTATTGCATTTTTTCCATTTTAAGCTTATTGATGCATGCACCTTCACAGTTTCATTTTAATCCGCACATACTTTTAATAAATCTTAGTTTATTATGTGTAGATCCAGGTATCATAGTGCATGAGGAAGGAGCAACAAGTTAGAACAGTGATAGAACACTTTGTGACGACATCGAAAGCCCGCTCCCTTCAATTGTGAGTGTGAGGAAGACACTGGAAGCACACCTTGGATTCTTGGAAGGATTTGATCCTTTTATTACTGTATTGAGTGTATCAATTGAGAGCCCTCAAGGGGACATTTTGTAACACTTATTTGACATTTATATTAATATAAGGAGACCCACCCATTTATTTCATATACTTGTCATTTTATGCTTTCTTAAAATGTCAGTTTCATAGTGCTTAGATAAAGTAGAACAATATATGCATCTCATTTTCCCTTGCTAGGTGCACCATTTTTTTGCTCTACAATGGCGATCATGGTGGGACCATTGTCCCATTTCATTTTTAAAAGTTTTTACCCTATTTCTATGCTTTGAATGTTGTAGGTACTGGCCGTTCTGGACACAAAAAGACCTCTAATTTCCTAATTGGAACACCCAAGGATGACCACAACAGCCATCCAATGCAGGGATGACCCCTAAATTTGTAGCCATCCCACCCCACGACAACCACAAAATAGAGAGTTTTCTACTCAAAATTCTAGAAATAGTAGGATCTTAGGCCATCAAGGTAAGTTCCTAAACCTTCACTTTGCATTTTTACTATTCAAAATTGCTTAGATTTTGTTTTTCTCGCTTCCCTTGTTTGCTTGAAAGGTAGAAAGGTATATTTAGCTTTTCTATAATTGCAAAAACAACAAAAAAAATAGAAGAAAAATAGAAAAGAACTAAGTAGAGATGCACTTGTATGGCTTTCTTGCCTGTAGCCTACCTAACGGGTAGGTTATCATTTAGGACATGCATTTTGTATGTTTACCTTTTATCTAACATTTTTGAAAGCTCTTTATACATTTAGTGAAATAGTACTAAGAAATATCTTGTATTACTTTCTTTAAGAATAAAAAGAACCACACACACCACATTCCATTTGAACGTTAGTGAGTTGAATTTCATCACAAACCAATAATAGAGACAAACAATGGTGGGTTTCATCTCCACCCATTGGCTCAAATCCTATGAATCCTATTTTTGGCCAAGGCTAGCTCCAAGATCCGTCATAGCCCATGGGATATAGCACATATTTATCTTTGAAAAGGTATATCGCTGATTGTGGGTGAACTAGGTGAGGATTGGTAGGACCTATGCTCCCTGATCAAGTATGGGATTCATATCCATACTTTAGTGGGTTTATGTGACCAGAATTTCATTGTCTATTGTTGAGCTACAAGCATATAGGTGAAATCTATTTAACAAAATAATATCATCCAATAAGAGCAAACATGTGATACAAGATCTTCTTTACAAACAATAAATAAAAATACACAAAACAACTTTAGGGAACACACATAAATCTTTAAAATAGATAAAACTTGTCTTATTGTGTTTTTCCATTCTTGTGTGTTGCATTATTAAAATTTGTAAAGGATATAATCACCTAGGGTTTTGTAGGGAATAGCAATGGTGTGCACCCACAACCAAGCCCATTCAAGGGTGGATGCTACAAAGAGTAGACAAGGAGACATGAGTCATCTCTGATTTAGCCCTAAGGACATGGTCATACCTCCTTGGAGACCTCCTACTCACCCAAGTACTAGAATAGCTTGTTATGAACTCCACCTACAAGGGAACCCTACGTGGAACACCCCTATAGGTTTTGATCCTAATTCAAAAATATACTTCTAATATTTAGATACTTCACACGTCTTCTTCCAAGAAATTCAATCGCACATTGAGGCGCTACTAGATAGAGAAATACCATGCATTTGCATGCCAGCTAGGTCTACAACACCCACCTATGGGAAAGAGCAAGAGTACACACACTGGGTAGGGCTAAATGATCAAACTTCATCATTAAACCACCCTAATAGGTTACAACAACCTAAGTATTGGGATGAGTATGATACTCATTGCTCGGGGTGAGCAAACTCAACCCTTCCCTTCCTCATCAATGAAGGAAGGCATGAGGAAATATTTGACTATCCTTAGGTCCATTATTCTACATAAGAACGATGTGCCTTTGCACTAGTTGAGTACAAAGATCACTTTTCTAGGCCTGAACCTAAAGTAAACACGACTACCCTTGATCGAGAGAAGCTCATAATCAATACTTCATATCATCCTAAATGAGATAGGTCTCAAGGTGATATTGCTAGGGATCATAGGTCCCACATGCTATAGTAGATAAATAAAGCAGTCACTAGATATGTTGAACACCAAGCACAATTCATTTAGCTTCAATGGGATAAATAATTCTTAGACCGCTTGCATCAATTAGAAAAAGAAAGAATTGAACAACAAATCAATGAGTTGTTTCAAAAGACCTTACATGAGGGGGTTCCTATCTGAAGTACCCATAGATAGGAGGTCCATCATAAGAAACCTACTTTCAATCAATATAGGAATCATAAGCCTAACCAAATATTTCCTCCTAGACCTCCTAGACCTAATCGAGACTTGCCTCCTAGGCTTAACATAGATCATTGTCCACAGGTACTTACCCCTCTTTATAAGACGGTTTAAGAGACACGTTATGGGGCCTACACCGAGCATGAACCAAAAGTGGAATATCTTGTAGTGCCTTATGGAGGTATGGTGGATGACATTCAACCACCATGCAATAGGCTTAGTGTTCCTTTCCCTCCCTTGCAGGGTCAAAGAAAAGAATAGGAGATCAAATCCTTCGATGTGTACAAAGCATTGCTAGAACACATGGAATCGATAGAGCATAATATCTCTAGATCTGGGGCTCAGAAGCCCACTTTGCTTACCCTCTCTGTACCTACCATAGAATGGTACAACCACCTCCCAAAGCATAGTTTCTATAAATCTGAGCAGTTTTTTGACATGTTCCTGGAGCGCTTCGCCTTTAACACCAAGTGAAAGGTAACTTTAACTGACCTCACAGGGTTAAAATATTTTAATGATGAGTCAATAATAAACTATGGTAATAGGCAGTGAGTGCTTCTTGCCAAGCTGCCATACTTACTCCCCATGTTTGAGCTAACTCAAATGTTTGCCAAGAGCTGCTTGAAGCCAATTTTATTGTTGCTGCAACTCCAATAGTACCCAACTATTGAAGATGCTCTAGCGCATGCTAGAACAATCAAGGACATTAAAATTCAAGAGGGATAAATTGTGAAACCCCACAAGAAGGAATGAACTAAGAGCACCAAGAACAACCCAGTGAAACCAAAGTTTGTAGTAGTTAACCAAGTTGTTATCACTATTACAAGGCCTACGCAACCAGTGCCACCTCAGAAGCCCAACTATTAGGCCACACCTGGAAAATACAAGAAGTAAAATCAAACAAACCAAGGACAAAACCAACAACGTAAACCTAAAAAAAAATTTATGCCCATTGTTGAGTCCATGGACTCTTTATTTGAGTGCCTCTATGCAACTAAGGAAATTAATATACCTAAAAGTTAACCTACAGATACAAATACACCAAATCCCAAAGGATATTGTTAAGACCTATATTGCAAATACCATGGGCAGAATGGGTATAATGTGCATACGTGTTATAGGTTTAAAAACCTATTGCAATACATGATCGACAAGAATGATCTTCAAGTCGATAACCCTATTGTACCAAAAAATTAATAGATGGGTATTTTTAAAGACTTGTTGAATGCTCATGAGGAGTAGGCAAAGCCAACACCACAAGTAAATGAGCTCCATATGGCATCTCCTAAATAAGAGTTCATCGGCATGGTCAATATTGTGACAAGGAATAAGCGTTACCCAAGTCAAGTCACACCACCTACGACTACAAGTGATGTTCCTTCAACGTCACAACCTACACCACCTCCAATGCAAAATTTTACACCTTGGTCGATGGTCATGATAAATATCAAGCTTACTCAGATCCTGTTAACAACATCAACTCAAATTTCTATCTATGATATCATTCAGAAATCTCCACCTCATCAAGAAGCTCTCATGGAAATCCTCAAGTCGATTGAGCTATAGTCCTAGGAGTCTAACTCCTTTAATAATTTTGTAGGGCATGTTCAATAATGCATAGAACCAGTGATCACATTTCATGAGGATGAGCTCAAGCTAGTACCAAATGACATGGTGGATCCTACCTTGCACATCATCACATGTGTAAATGGAACACCCTACAAGAGAGTTTTGATTGATATTGGTTCCTCCAGTAACATCATCATCACGACTACTCTCAAACATCTAGGGCTTATGACATCCCATATTGTTGCATCCACCTATACCCTCTAATAATTTAATGATGCTATATGATCAATGGTTGGCACCATAGTCTTACCTATTCAGGTAGGACAAAATACCATGCCAACAATATTGAAGGGTGAAATGGCCTACAATATCTTGTTGGGCAAACCCTAGATTAGGAACATGAAATGTGTGCCATCCATCACTCATAAATATTTGAAGTACACATATGAAGAGCAAGTACATGTTGTCTCTATAGACCTTGAGTCCTTAAAATACTACAACTTGGTGGAGCAAATCCTCGAGTCGACCTTGCTGTCAACCCATCTGGATTTTCAACCGAATGCATCAAGCCAAGGTCTGACTCCTTCACTATCACATTCTATTAATCCATCACCATATTTTGACATACCATCCTCATTTTTGGCACCCCCAGGTATACCTTCATCATAATTGAATCCTCCACAGAGGAATATGGGGAAAATGCCTATTAATGAGATGCCTTAAACCATATCCACCATCTTGTTGGACATTTTGAGTCCCTAATCTAAAATATTTTCATTGATGTCAAAAGGTTATTTGATGTCAAAAGGATCTATGATGGCATGCACTATGTTTTGTGAAAAGTGCAAGGAAATTCTTTTTATGAAAACCAAGGCAAGAAAAATAAAAGGTTTTATTTAAAACCATGGATGACATATTTGAAATGGATTTTTCTTAAAACCCAAGTTGGATTTTTGTTTCATCGAAAAAGGTGCCCTAGTGATGGAGATATTTAATTTTAAATATTTAGTTTAAATTTTAAATTATTTAAAATTAAAATTTAAAATTTAAACTTAAAATAAAAGTAATATATCGACATCGTCAAATATGAGGGAGAAGACTATAAAAGGATGACTAAGTTTTATTATTCCTCATCCTTGCTCTTTTGGTTAATGCGATTATTGAAAAGTGAAAAGAGCTAGTGTGAAAAACTTTTAAAGGTAGAGGCAGCGAATAAATCGAGGTGTGGTCGGATTCCAAGACATCATGGGCAGTGTGGCATATTGGCAACTCGAGCAATGCAAAGGCATTGGGAGGTAAGTGGTTGAGTGTTCGAATCACGTGCACTTAATTTTGTTTGACAAAGGAGAAATATATTTTGTGTTGGATGTTGCATGGAGGATAAAGGAGAGTGAGGCACTTTTGGTCTTGTGTTGAGCGCTAGCTCACATGATGCACAAGCATTTGTTAGGATGCAAGATTCATAGGACTCAGGTTCAAATCTTGTGAACTCCCTTTTTCTGTGTAAAAGGGAAATAGTGCGTTGGCTGTGGTTTTTTGTGTGCTTGCTGCCAAGATTTATATGTTGTGTTTGATATTCCGAAATTCATGCCAAGGTATGCATTAAACTTGTAAAATAAAATTAAAATAATTTTTTTGTTTTATTGGGTGCTAAAAGTTAATTTAAAATCTGTGCATAAATTTTATAATAAAAGTGGTTTTTGGAGAGATAAGTAAGTAGGAATAGATTTTAATTTTTTTTAGGGTATAAGTGGTTTGAGGAGTAATAAGGATTATTACTTATTTGGCACATTATTGAGATGTTATTTGGAGAGTGCTTTTAATTATTAAAACATTCTTGAGAAAAATATTTTGCTTGAGGGTTATTGAATATATCTTTGGTGGATGTGATTATTGAGTTGGAGTAAAACAGTGTAAATTGGTTTATGCTTTATTTTATGATTATTATTTGAAGTCCACTAACCCTCATTGAGATTGTAAAGGAAAGTTGTGTTGAGTGTGACAGATTTTATGGATAACTTCTTGGCATTAATAAGGTATGGGCAATATTCTCTATTGAATGTTTATGGTGGTTGATTTTTGAAATATCATTGGAGAGAAAAATATTGATTGTGGTTTCTTATTCAAAAGTGTTGGTTTAATACTTCAAGGTTTTCTGGTTTGAGAGTTGTGATTAAACCTTATTTTATAAGCATTATTGTTGAAGCCCATTGGTTATGCAAAGAACTTGAACTTGAGTTAGAAAATAACATGAGTATCATTGTTATGTGAAATTTGTGGTTGAGCATTGTTGGAAACATTTTGAGTTGAGTGATATATGCTTGGACTAGGGTTTGTGAGAAAGAGTTGTTCCTTGTGGTGATTGGTTGAGTAGAGTTGTTTGAGCCTATTCAAGTGAATATGTGAAGTGGTTGTTCAAGTTCCATAAAATAAACTATTCTATGTTCTTGATTTGAGTTGAGATTGAGATTTGAGAATAGAACATATAGAGTCTCTAACAATTCACTTTATGCTTCTATGAAATTGATTTGAGTTGAGATTGAGATTTGATAATAGAACATATAGAGTCTCTAACAATTCTATTTATGCTTCTATGAAATTGATTCGAGTTGATATTGGGATTTGAGTATAGAACATATAGAGTCTATAAAAATTCTCTTTATGCTTCTATGATATTGATTTGAGTTGAGATTGGGATTTGAGTATAGAACATATTGAGTCTCTAACAATTCTCTTTATGCTTCTATGAGATTGAGTTGAGATATTGATTGAGCATTAAGTATAGAACATATTGAGTCTCTAACAATTCTCTTTATGATTCTATGATATTGGACAAGTTTTGTGTGAGCTTGTTAAGCATATTTGAGACAATTCTTTTGAGAATGCTTGTGGACTGATTTTGAGTAAGCTTTTGTGGAAGATTTTTATGCAAATTTGAGCAAGTCCTAGAGAGGAATTATTGAGAAGATTTGAGCAAGTCCTAGAGAGGACTTGTTGAGAAGATTTGAACAAGTTCTGTGTGGACTTGTTGAGCAAATTTGAGCAGGTTTTGTGTGGACCTTTTGAGAATATTTGGACAGGTTCTATGTGGACCTGTTGAGAATATTTGAGCAGGTTCTGTGTGGACCTATTGAGCAGATTTGAACAATTTCTAAGTGATATTGTTGAGAATATTTGGACAAGTTCTGAGTGATCTTGTTGAGAAAATTTGGATAAGTTCTGAGTGATCTTGTTGAGCATATTTGAGAAGGTTCTGAGTGAACCTATTGATACAAAGCTTTGGAGGTGACAAAGTATAGAGGATAGAGTCTTAGTGGATAGAAATCTAGTAGCCAGGATAATTGAATATAGATATGAGTGAGGAGTCTTCAAGTGGAGAGAGATACACCAGTTAGTGTAGTAGAGAGACAAAGTCTTCTAGAAGATCACTAGGCAGAGCAGAAGGGGAAAGAGTTCTCCTGTGGAAGAGATCCACAAACTTGAGATTTAGGGGATCAACATCTCCTTTGGACAAAGTTCCATAAACATTGTAATTGGGAAGGATTCCAATGATATTATTTGAGAAATATTTAGAAGAAATATTTTCTCTGTGGAGGTAGCCCACATTGGGTGAACCACGTTAAAATTGGTGTCTTTATTATGTGTGATGATTTGTGCATTGCTTTTGTTATTTCTATTAATACTGCCATTGATTATATTGATTAATACTATTTGGGAAAGAAAAGTAAAAAGTGGTATTATATTTTTTACCCCCCTTCTCAGTATAATCTTGTGTTCTTCAATTGGTATCAGTGACGGTTCCTTCAGAAGAAGTTTAACAGCTTGAAGCAAGATCCTACAAGAACACACATGGTAAAGAAAGGCAAGAATAGAATCATGAGACACAAGAATAAAATAACACCTATGGTCATGAAATAAAAGGAATATGATTTTAATATTGTTGTTTTGGGAGGATTAATGGAAATAGATTCAAGAGATGAATCAAGTAATGGAGAAATATATAGACTGATAAAGTTTTTTACTAGATGTGGGAACACAGGTCACCATGTAGCTTATTGTCCACAAGAATATTTTGATTGTGGTCAACTCAATCATGATTCAAGTTATTGCAATGGGTTTTATAGCAGCGAATATGAAGATAATTCTCTCATATTTGAATTTCTAAAGAATGAGTTAAAAAAAAGCACCAAGAACAGTTGAAGTAGGTATCAAGAAGAAACTCCACTTTGGAAAATAGATGAAGTTGAAGAAGAGGAAGATTCAGAAAAAGAAAATGAGGAAGCCACTCTTAAGGAGCTTATTGAATTGAAAAGAGAGAATTTAGAATTGAAGGCTCAAATACAAGAATATGAGAAATGTAAGACAAAGCTTCTCCAGGATATCTCTGACTTGAGAGATAAGGTTGAAAAAGCAAAAAGAGTTGAAGAAGGTATGGTTAAATAGTTAAAGGTAAAAGATATAGAATGTGAAAGTCTTATGATTACTCTTGAGTAACTAAAAAGGGAGAACTCAGGATTAAGGGTTCAAGCTCAAGAAGATGAGAAAGAAAAAGCAAGGTGTCTACAAGAACTCACTAAATTCAAAATCAAATTTGAAGAGAAAAAAGAAATTGAAGAAGGTATGCCCGAAAAGTTAAAAATAAAATATCTAGAGTGTGAAAGATTAGAGCATGAGATAGTTTCACTAAGGTTAGAAGTAAAATGTTCTAAGGAAAATTTGCACAAGTTTGAGGAAAATTCAAAGACCTTGGAAAGGACTATCAATGCACAAAAGTCATCAGTCACCATAACATGACTTAGTTTTAAAGAAGAAAAATGGAAACATGAAGCAGAAAAAGGAGAGTCAAGATCAAACACCAGAAAATAAGAAGAGTCAAAAGAAGTAACTAAATGGGAGAGTGATACTTCTAAGGAGAAGTTAGACAATAGAAATTTCAACAAGGAAAGGAAAAATGCACAAGGAACAGATGGAACAAGAAACAGGTAGAAGAAACTAAGAGACCAATGGGGTCTAGGCAAGGTTTCTTCAATGGAATATGTTTTTCATGTCACAGGTTTGGGCACATGGCTTCACAATGTAGGACATATTAAATATAGGTATATGGAAAAGAACAATTTTTCCAAGGTTATTGCTACTCATGCAATGAGTTTTGTCACAAGGCAATGAATTGCAGGGTTCATGATAGAAGAATATATGGCTTCACTAGGAGAAATCCTAAGACAATTGCACATCCAAGGAATAATAACATTAAGTGTTATAAGTGCAATAATGATGGACACATAGAAATATGGTGTAGAGAAAATATTCCAAAAATAGGTATGAACAGGAATAGGAACAGGAATATGAACAAAAACATGAATATGAACAGAAACAAGAAGATGAACAAGAATAGAGACTCAAAAAATAATAAGAACAAGAACAAGGATGAGAACCGAAATAGGAACATGGATGAGAAAAAGAATAGAAATAGGAACAAAAGTGATGACAAGAACAGGGATGATAACTTGGAAAGAAATAGTGAGAGGATTCAGAAAACCCACAAAAGAAGAGAGAAATATAAAAGCATAGATCTATGCTTTCGGGGAGTAGAAATACTCCCACCCCAAAATTAACCACCTCATGTGGAGGTGGGGTAGGGGCTAAGCTAAGAGGCTCATTCTTAGCCCCGAGCCCCAAAGGTGACCCTTTACCATTGATGACAAAGGGGGAGATATTTGTGTATATTAATGAAAGTTTTAATATGGGGAGAGATTTGATTTTTGAGAGGGCATTGATCCAGGGGGAGCAAAGTCCCAGGGGGAGTAGAAAAGAAGGTCTGATTTTAGTAAATGAATATGGATTGCCATCAATGACAAAGGGGGAGATTTTTGGACATTTTGAGTCCCTAAGCTAAAATGTTTTCATTGATGTCAAAATGTTATTTGATGTCAAAAGGATCTATGATGGCATGCACTATGTTTTGTGAAAAGTGCAAGGAAATTATTTTTGTGAAAACCAAGGTAGGAAAAATAAAAGGTTTTATTTAAAACCATGGATGGAAGATCTAAAATGGGTTTTTATTAAAAACCAAGTTGGCTTTT
Organism: Wollemia nobilis; assembly: GCA_028583015.1. Classification (NCBI taxonomy): domain Eukaryota; kingdom Viridiplantae; phylum Streptophyta; class Pinopsida; order Araucariales; family Araucariaceae; genus Wollemia; species Wollemia nobilis. The sequence continues at coordinate 35,424 of JAQPPZ010002189.1, read as the reverse complement.
TGTTTCATTGAAAAATGTGCCCCGATGATGGAGATATTTAATTTTAAATATTTAGTTTAAATTTTAAATTATTTAAAATTAAAATTAAAATTTTAAAATTAAAATATAAGTAATCTGTCAACATCGTCGAATATGAGGGAGAAGACTATAAAAGGATGACTAAGGTTTATTATTCCTCATCCTTGCTCTTGTGGTTAATACAATTATTGAAAAGCGAAAAGAGCTCATGTGAAAAAAATTTAAAGGCAGAGGCAGTGAATAAATAGAGGTGTGGTCAAATTCCAAGACATCGTAGGCAGTGTATCCTGTTGGCAACTCGAGCAGTGCAAAGGCATTGGGAGGCAAGTGGCTAAGTTTTTGAATCACGTGCACTTCATTTTGTTTGAGAAATGAGAAATCTATTTTGCATTGCTTATTGCATGGAGGGTAAAGGAGAGTGAGGCACTTTTGGTCTTGTGTGGAGTGCTAGCTCACGTGGTGCGCAAGTGTCTGTTAGGACGCAGGAGCCACGGGACTCAGGTTCAAATCCTACAAACTCCCTTTTGCTATAAAAGAAAAATAGTGCGCTGATTGTGGTTTTTCATGCACATGTTGCCAAGATTTATATGTTGTGTTTGATATTCTGAAATCCGTGCCAAGGTATGCATTAAAGTTGTAAAATAAAATTAAACCAATTTTTTTGTTTTATTGGGTGCTAAAAGTTAGTTTAAAATCTGTGCATAAATTTTATAGTAAAAGTGGTTTTTGGAGAGATAAGTAAGCAGGCATAGGTTTTAATTTATTTTAGGGTATAAGTAGTTTGAGGATTAATAAGGATTATTACTTATTTGACACATTGTTGAGATGTTATTTGGAGAGTGCTTTTAATTATTGAAATATTAACCTATGCCTGCTTATTAATCTGTGCATAAATTTTATAGTAAAAGTGGTTTTTGGAGAGATATGTACGCAGGCATAGGTTTTAATTTCTTTTAGGGTATAAGTAGTTTGAGGATTAATAAGGATTATTACTTATTTGACACATTGTTGAGATGTTATTTGGAGAGTGCTTTTAATTATTGAAATATTCTTGAGAAAAATATTTTCTTGAGGGTTATTGAATATATCTTTGGTGGATGTGACTATTGAGTTGGAGTAAAAAGGTGTAAATTGGGCTATGCTTTATTTTGTGATTATTATTTTAAGTCCACTAACCCTCATTGAAATTGGAAAGGAAAGTTGTGTTGAGTGTGGCAGAATTTGTGGATAAATTCTTGGCATTAATAAGGTATGGGAAATATTCTCTATTGATTATTTATGGTGGTTGATTTATGAAATATCATTGGAGAGAAAAGGATTGATTATGGTTTCCTTTTTGAAAGTGTTGGTTTAATGCTTCAAGGTTTTCTAGTTTGAGAGTTGTGATTAAACCTTGTTTTATAAGCATTGTTGTTGAAGCCCATTGGTTGGGCAAATAACTTGAAATTGAGTTAGAAAATAACATGAGTATCATTTTTATGTAAAATTTGTGGTTAAGCATTGTTGGAAACATTTTGAGTTGAGTTATATATGCTTGGACTAGGGTTTGTGAGAAAGAGTTGTTCCTTGTGGTGATTGGTTGAGTAGATTTGTTTGAGCCTAGTCAAGTGAATATGTGAAGTGGTTGTTCAAGTTCCATAAAATAAACTATTCTATATTCTTGATTTGAGTTGAGATTGAGATTTGAGAATAGAACATATAGAGTCTCTAACAATTCTCTTTATGCTTCTATGAAATTGATTTGAGTTGAGATTGAGATTTGAAAATAGAACATATAGAGTCTCTAACAATTCTATTTATGCTTCTATGAAATTGATTCGAGTTGATATTGGGATTTGAGTATAGAACATATAGAGTCTATAAAAATTCTCTTTATGCTTCTATGATATTGATTTGAGTTGAGATTGGGATTTGAGTATAGAACATATTGAGTCTCTAACAATTCTCTTTATGCTTCTATGAGATTGAGTTGAGATATTGATTGAGCATTAAGTATAGAACATATTGAGTCTCTAACAATTCTCTTTATGATTCTATGATATTGGACAAGTTTTGTGTGAGCTTGTTAAGCAGATTTGAGATAAGTATTTGAGAAGGCTTGTCGACTGATTTTGAGTAAGCTTTTGTGGAAGCTTTTTATGCAGATTTGAGCAAGTCCTAGAGAGGACTTATTGAGAAGATTTGAGCAAGTCCTAGATAAGACTTTTTGAGCATATTTGAACAAGTTCTGTGTGGACTTGTTGAGCAGATTTTAGCACGTCCTGTGTGGACTTGTTGAGCAGATTTGGATAGGTTCTGTGTGGACTTGTTGAGCAGATTTGAGTAGGTTTTGTGTGGACCTATTGAGAAAATTTGAACAAGTTCTAAGTGATATTGTTGAGAAGATTTGGACATGTTCTGAGTGAGCTTATTGAGAATATTTGGACAAGTTATGATTGAGCTTTTTGAGAAGATTTGAGAAGGGTTTGAGTGAACCTATTGAGATATATATTTTGAGGTGATAGAGTATAGATGACAAAGTCTCAGTGGATAGAGATCCATAAACTAGGACAATTCAAGATAGATCTAAGTGAGGAGTCTTCAAGTGGAGAGAGATCCACTAGTCAGTGTAGTATAGAGACAAAGTCTTCTAGAAGATCACTAGCCAAAGTAGAAGGGGAAAAAGTTCTCCTATGGAAGAGATCCACAAACTTGAGATTTAGGGTATTAGCATCTCCTTTGGATAGAGTTCCATAAACATTGTAATTGGGAAGGATTCCCATGAGATTATTTGAGAAATATTTTCTCTGTGGAGGTAGCCCACATTGGGTGAATCACGTTAAATTGATGTCTCTATTGTGTGTGATGATTTGTGCATTTATTTGGTTATTGCTATTAATACTGCCATTGATTATATTGATTAATACTATTTGGGAAAGAAAAATAAAAAGTGGTCTTATACTGTTCACCCCCCTCTCAGTATAATCTTGTGTTCTTCACATCTCCATAGAAGATATTCCTAGTCCAGAAGATGAGGAACCACCTCATGAAGTAAACATTGAATCAACTCAAACCTCACTTTCGTCTCATCCTTCTCTTCTGCCACAAGTCATAGTCCATCTAGCTACCACTGGTTTAGGAGAATACCTAGTTACGAATATCACAACTCATGCCATTGAGATAGTGCAAAACATGGGTCGATCTCGTATTCCTATAGGCACTATCGTGCCCCTAGGCTTGCCTCCTAGCCAAAAAAATTTCATTTATGGATATCTTGACTATAGCATCAAGCCATATCAATAATAAGAATAGGATGAAAAGCCCTTTTATAAGGATATTAAATACATGTTCAACCCTAAATTTTCCATGATATATCTCTGTATCTATAATTTTCATGGCTATGGGTTGGGATTGTATGAGCAAGGCACTCACATTCCTTACCAGCCATGATATCAAATGCCATATGATAAGTATGGTTTAGGACACAACAAGCATGTGCCTCTCAATGTCCTAATTGATAGCTTATAGCACATGAGCCTAGACTATAGGTATGAGCTTGCACATGATCCCTACACCAACCTTAATCAAGTCTATTTATTGGGGATTACTTCCCTACACCCATGATAAATCAAGAGATATCTCACAATTTCACCCGATCTTATGAAATGGTTGAAAGTTCGCATACCCTTCCACATGGCAGTGAGGAATAATATCAAGGGTCTCCCTATGAGTGGACATCTAATGATGAGTTAGAGTATGAAGTGGTGTCTATCAACTCTGCTAGTCCACACATCAAATATGCATGAATTTTCTCGTTGGATGATGAACATGAGGGATATCTACATATGTTCTTGTTACAACACCCTATCTAGTGATATTTTCCTTGAAGAGGAACAAGTTTGTCCACAACCACATTGACCACCTTCGATCATTCCACTTCCACCATAATCATCTCCATAAGTATTGCGATAACCTGATATAAATATACCCCCTTAGCCACCTAGAGGATATCATCCATCCATCAAAATTATTTCCATAGACCTTTTTGCACCCCTACAAGATCCTAATGACCCATAAAAGCATTTGCACATCAACCTGGGGGTAATTGACTTTAATCAAGGAGATTCTCTGCCATATCCTTTCAAGTATTGGCCTTGTGAAGATATGTTACAGTCATTTCATTCCTCTCCAAGTCCTACTCAAGATGTGTTTCATTCTAAGGTTGAACCAAAGTTTCCAATCAATGGCACACACCTAGATGATGATATTCATATGATCCTTACTCCCCACTAGTTGGAAGAGGGGTTACATATGTCAATTTAGCCAACGATTGATAAATATATCAGCTTAGATCCTGAGAATCCTCAATTTATCAAGTTAGGGGAAATATTATCCCCCTCTAAGCAAGTCAATTTAATAGATCTTCTCACAAAGAAGAAGGAAGCTTTTGCATAGTCATACGAAGACATGCCAGGAATGGATCCACTACCTACCAGTTGCCATCTAGCTTCCTCAAAAACCATCCAATCATTGCCTACACTATTTTCACAACATATCTTAGATAGGCTATCCAATATTGAGTTACAAGTGAGTCACCAACATAATTATTTACAATAGATCTTGAATTGACTCATAAGCATCGAGTTACGGTTGAGTCATCCAAAACCTCAACCCCTTGATTGTCAAGACCAACCCCCTCCTATGTAGTCCACTATAAAGTATCAATAGAACCTAGGGTAGAGGCAACAATGCCATCAACCTTACACATTTACTCCTTTGTTAGAACCCTTAGCATTGATATTCAATCAATTGTATGATGCACAAGAAATCATGTTTCCTTATATCCGTCCATTGAAACCTAATAAGCATATATCAAAGCTGCATAGGAAAACACATATTGCATTTACCATCGACAATGGGGTCATGACATCCAGAAATGTTACCCCTTTAGGGATTTAGTTCATGATATGATCAAAAGGCAAGAACTTCATATATGAGTCTTCCAGGACCCCTTACCTGCACATGAAGTAAACACAACACCTGCGTATCAATTCAAACAACCTAATCAAGTGCACATTAATCTAATTGCCCAAGATTTTTTGGGAATGATTAGTGTTGTAGAAGAGAAATAAGAATATCAAAATTGATCTATGCAGCCTGTGGCATCATCCAATGTTTCACCTTCACTCATCTCATCTCAATGGGACATTGGCACTACATAAAATTACACATCACAGTAGGGGGGTCAATTTCTACTACTCCCCCTAGCCAAGCCAATCATAACACATCAAACACAATGCACATTGGGGGTACACAAGGTATCACACCTTCCTCCTAAAATCACAAAGTAATAAAAGTTACAAAAAAATGCTCCAAAGGTGTCTATGAACCCTTTGGTCAACCCAAAATGCTCCATAGGTGCCTATAAATACTTTGGTCACCCTAAAATGCTCTAGAGGTATCCATAAACCCTTTGGTCACCCCAAAAAGTCCTAAAGGTATCCATAAGCTCTTTGGTCACCCCAAAAAGCCCCAAAGGTATCTATGAACCTTTTGGTAACCCCAAAACACTCTAAAGGTGTCTACGAACCCTTTTGTCACCCCAAAACGCTCCAAAGGTGTCTACGAACTCTCTGGTCATCCCAAAACACTCCAAAGGTGTCTACGAACCCTTTTGTCATTCCAAAACATTCCAAAGGTATATATAAACTCTTTGGTCACCCCAAAATACTCCAAAGGTGTCTACGAACCCTTTGGTCACCCCAAAATACTCCAAAGGTGTATACGAACCATTTGGTCAACCCAAAATACCCCAAAGGTGTCTACGAACCCTTTTGTCAACCCAAAACACCCAAAAGGTGTTCATAAACCTTTTGGTCAATCTAAAAATGCCTAAAGGTACCCATAAAGCCATTGGTATACCCAAAAACATCCAAAGATACCCATTAACCATTTGGTCAACCCAAAAATACCCAAAGGCATCCATAAACCCTTTGGTCACCCAAAAAGCCCCAAAGATACCCATAAACCCTTTGGTCATCCAAAATACCCCAATGGCATCCAATAATCCCATTGGTCAAAATGCATATACATATATATCAATCAAAAATTAAAAACATCATAAAAATAATAAAATATAAAAACATTGCATTGCATCACATTTCATATCATTGCATTACACAATCAATTGCATTAGGCATACTCATCCTTGTATTTTTGCATTTTTGAGTCACTCATACATGTCTAGCACGAATATTGTACATTAGTCATCGTTCAACATCAATTTTCTCAAAGTAATCATTTACATCATTCCATATTGCACTTATTATTTCCATCTACATTTTCAATCGTTCATATGTGTGTCTTTTCCCTTCACCTATTCATTTATTTTAGGATGTCTTTAGGATTTTTAGTCACTCAGTCGTCTATAGTTTTCTCTTCATATTTTGTAGAAAACTATCCTGATTTCTAGAAGGTAGATTCTTGCTTTGATTATACCTTGTATACATCAAAATCCCAAAATATTTTTCACAATTAAATCCAAGTTTTGCACATGGAAAGATGAAATATACAAAGTGGTCCAGGTTACCTTAAATAAAAATTTTACATTGCTCATCCCATTGTGCGAATGGTTTAAAAATACTGATAATTGACAAAAGGAAAAGCTCTTCCCTACCAAAAATCCCCAAAATAAACAATGGTTTTCACCACAAAAAAAAAAAACAAAAAGTAAAATAAATAGTGGTTATCACCACTCCCAAAATCCCTTGCTCACCATAACAAAAATGAGAAACTCCCTTGAGAACTTCAAAAATAAAAGAAAATAATGGAGTACTAAACTTGAATCCTTGGAATTCTCAACATTCAAAAAATCATGAGGTGATCCTCATTACAGGTTAGGTGGCATCAAGCCTACCTGGTAATGGTGATATCCTTATGCATGACAATATGTCTGTCATATTAGCATCTTGCTTTTTTACATACCAATGTTTGCATGTGGATGAGCTAGCTTTTGGTAGCCTGTACTACCTAGTGGTCTAATACAATTACGTACAAAACCTACGATCATGATACTCATAGGGTGATATTCAGTATAGATGGGTTGCATCAATACTATTTGGCACTGAGGTAACTTCATGTGTTATCATAGTAATGAACTCACATGCACACAAAGGGATATTGAGTATATTGGTCATCATAGAAGATTCATACCTTGTTAAAAAGTCTTGCATGGTTAGTATATAACTTTTTATCAGTCAAGTAGAGTGCTTGAGTCTCATGAAAACCTCAATGACATTCTATAACATCTTACTATTCATTCCATTCCATACCATATATGTTAGCTTAGATTTTCAAAAATCCATTACATAGTCTCATAGTCACATTACAAAATAAATCAATGAATTCTATATAGTCTATGGTGCTAACGTAATGTGTCAACTAGTATCCACATTTCATCATTAAATATCAAAAAATCATCCATTTTATTTTGCATACACATACATCTATAGCATCAAAAACATTATATTATAACACATGCATCCATTAAAGCATCAGTAAAGAAAGCATAAGAATTGCATACATCCAATAAAGCAATAAGGAAACACATGATGACAAAAAATCAACTCATATATATGTAAATGTATGGGACACAAAGCTACATCATGATCCAAAGCTTTCCCATAAGCTACAATAATGTGGGTCCTCAAACCTCATACTGCAAAATCTAAAAAAATAACTATAGTCAAAATCCATGGTCACATAGGACCAACACCATGACTCTCACCCCAACCATTGAATATCATCCATCAAAAACTCTTAGATCTACTACCCCCTACCCTGTCTACCCTCGATGAAGATATGAGAGCCCCCTTCCTCATAGATGACTACCCTATACCACTCCTCCTCTAGTGTGACCCACTAACATAAGTATGGGCTGGTAAGCACCCACTAAGGCACACTACCTCATCCTCCAAATATTGGGTGTACACTATGTTAGTCTCACAATGACACCGAGAGGGGGGTGAATCAGTGTAGCTATTTAAAATTCAAATCTACAACTCTTAATAATGAAACAATGAATATTTAAGTCAGATAAAGCAAGTATCACAAGAGAGCATTCCACAACACACGATGTAACGAGGTTCACCAATTTGGCTACTCCTCAAAACTGATTGCTTGGATTAACGTCCAAATCCAGCCTTTGCAAAATATCAATTTTACAATCACTTTACCAGGACCAACTGGAAGGAGCACCAACTCCTGATTTATCTGCACCCACAGAAAGGAGCACCAACCCCTAATTCCAAGCACCTACTTGGACTGCAAATTTTAAGCTATAAGACTGACATAAAAATGCCTTCACTTATTCAAGACCCTGACTGGTCTATTGCTTACCCAACCTCTCTCACTATTCACCAGACTGCCACACACACTAAAAGCTCTGCTTACTGCACTTTTTCGGCTCTCACGGCTCTGCTCAACTCTTTCTTACGACACTCTTCAACCCTCTTCTTGCAGCACTTTTTCTCTCTTTTTAGCAGCACATAACTCTCCACGTAGATCTCCTTTTATAACAATCCTTTCGCTTTGTAACTCCAGTTATAATGCCTTCTTTCATTTCTCATATGCCACTTGTCAATTGTAATGCCTTTTATATGTAACTCCTTTTGTCTATATAGAGTAGGCATTTACGTTACATGCAACGAATTGACACATATACTTTTACCATGACTGTTCGTCTTCTTGGTCATGACTGTTCGTATTTTCCTTAGAGACTGTTCGCTTTCTTTTCTGTGCATGCATGCGTTTTCATTGTAACTGCACCTGTAACTGATGTACTGACTTCAGTTAACTCTTCTTATTTTATCTGCATGAATTTCTTCTACCAATCGCACTGTAACTCGTATAACTCTAGCTTAATCTTTTACATATCTTATTTCGGTTGGGTTCTCTTCTTTGCTCGTGCCAAAGTGACCTGTCACGAAATCGTGACACTTCTGCCTCTTTGTCCTCTTCTCGGCTTTGCACCCACGAAAACACAACATGTCGTGATATCGTGACACTTTCGCCTTCGTACTCTTCTTCTTTACTTTTGTCACGATATCGCGACACTTCTGCCTTCTTACTTTCTCTCTCCTCCTTAAGTCATGAAAATGCGACATGTCACGATATCGTGACACTTTTTCTCCTTGACTCTCTCTCTTGCCTTCGGGTCACGAAAACCCGACATGTCACGATATCGCGACACTTTTTCTCTCGGACTCTCTCTCCTGCAACATGTCACGAAATCGTGACACTTTTTCTTTTGGACTCTCTCTCCTCAACATGTCACGAAATCGTGACACTTTTTCTCGTGACAACCTTCCTTGCAATATGTCGTGAAATCGTGACACTTTTTCGTCCGTACAACCTTCCTTGCAATATGTCATGAAATCGTGACACTTTTTCGTCCGTACAACCTTCCTTGCAATATGTCACGAAATCATGACACTTTTTCTTCGTACAACCTTCCTTGCAATATGTCATGAAATCGTGACACTTTTTCGTCCGTACAACCTTCCTTGCAATATGTCACGAAATCGTGACACTTTTTGTCCTACAACCTTCCTTGCAATATGTCAAATCGCGACACTTTTCTCCTAACCTTCCTCGCAATATGTCACGAAATCGTGACACTTTTCTCTCTCCTCTTTCTCTTCCTTAAAAATGTCATGAAATCGTGACACTTTTCTCTCTCCTCTTTCTCTTCCTCAAATGAAACATGTCACGAAATCGTGACATCTTTTCTCTCTCCTCTTTCTCTTGCAATATGTCACGAAATCGTGACACTTTTTCTACTTGTCTTTTCTCTTCCAATATGTCGCGAAATCGATGAACACTTTTCTCTTTCTTTCTCTAACATGTCGGAAATCGTGATAGTTTTCTTCTTGCTCTTTCTCTCGAACATGTCGTGATATCGCTGACAGTTTTGCTTTCTTGCTCTTTCTCTCCAAACATGTCGCGATATCGTGATAGTTTTCTTTCTTGCTCTTTCTCTCCAAACATGTCACGATATCGCGACAGTTTTCTTTCTTCTCAACATGTCACGATATCGCGACAGTTTTTCTTTCTTCAACATGTCGCGATATCGTGATAGTTTTCTTTCTTCTCAACATGTCGCGATATCGCGACAGTTTTCTTCCTTGTGATTTTATTTTGATTTTTAGTATATGGGCCACTTCTATCTTTTGGAAAACCACTGTACATACTCTGAAGAACCTCTTAACTCCTGTCCACTGCATCAACCGATCAGTCTGACTGTGTTGACAACAATGACAATACTGTTTCTGCACCTTGCTCAACAATCTCCCCCTTTGGAATTGTTGGCAACACACATGCAAGTTCCTATAATTCTTCTCCCCCTTTGACAATAATACCAAAGGGTTGCTGCAGACTCCCCCTGAGTCCATGCACATCATTCTCAGGCACACGTTATGACAGTTAGCAAAAATTACAAATATGAGCAAAAAGATAATCAAATATATAAATGCTCCCCCTGAGAATGTGGTTCCGATAGCTAGTCAGTTCTTGGGAAGCATAACCACTCCCAATTTATTGCGAAGGTACTCAAAAATTTCTTTGGGCAACGGTTTTGTGAAGATATCCGCTACTTGCTCTGTAGTTGGAACAAAATCCAACTTTACCTCACCTTCCGCAACTTTCTCCTTCAGAAAGTGATATCGGATAGCAATATGTTTTGTGCGAGAATGCATAACCGGATTCTTTGAGATGTTAATGGCACTGGTGTTATCACACTTAACTAAAATTGGCTCACTGAAGTTAATGCCAAGATCTTTCAGGGTTTGTTTCATCCATAAGACCTGCGTACAACTCGTAGTTGCTGCAATATACTCTGCCTCTGTTGTAGATAAAGAAACTGACTCTTGTTTCTTACTGTGCCATGCAACCAACCTGTCTCCAAGATAAAATGCCCCTCCACTGGTACTCTTTCTGTCATCGACACATCCTGCCCAATCTGCATCTGAATACGCAATAAGGGTGAAGTCCTTTCCTTTCGGATACCATAACCCATACTCCATAGTACCCTTCAGATATCGAAGAATCCTCTTCACTGCTGTCACATGAGTCTCCTTGGGATTCACCTAAAATCGTGCTACCATGCAAACTGCTTGTAAGATATCTGGTCTGGTAGCTATCAAATATAGTAGGCTCCCAATCATAGATCTGTACATGGTTTGATCAACTTCGGGAGATTTGTCATCCTTGCTCAACTTGCAACCTGTCATCATGGGAGTGCTAACAGGCTTACAATCCTCCATTGTGAACTTCTTTAGCATCTCTTTCACATATTTGACTTGAGAAATGAATATGCCCTTCTCATTTTGATTAACTTGCAGTCCAAGAAAATATGAAAGTTCACCAATCATTGACATTTCAAATTCTTTCTGCATCTTAATTGCTAAATCTTTACACGAATCATCATTGTTGCTACCAAAGATGATATCATCTACATATACAACAAGGACAATGAGATGGCCATTTGCTGTTTTGACATACAAATTGCTATCCACCATACCCTTTTTAAACCCTTGTTGAGTAAGATAGTTGTCTAATCTTGCATACCATGCTCTGGGTGCCTGTTTCAAGCCATACAATGCTTTCTTCAACTTGCAGATGAAATTGGGATTATCACCGAGTTGGAAACCATCTGGTTGTTCAATATAGACCTCTTCTTCAAGTTTTCCATTCAGAAATGCTGATTTCACGTCCATTTGATAAACTTTGAAATTCTTATGAACTGCTAAAGCCAGAAACATTCTTATTGCCTCTAGTCTAGCCACTGGTGCAAAGGTTTCCTCAAAGTCAATACCTTCAACTTGTGCATAGCCTTTACAGACCAATCTTGCTTTATTCCTGACTACCTGTCCATCTTCATTCAATTTGTTTCGAAAAATCCATTTAGTACCGATTATATTTTTATTTGCATGTCTTGGTACTAACTCCCAGGTTTTGTTTTTCTCGATCTGATCCAATTCTTCATTTATTGTTGTCATCCAACTTTCATCTTTGCTTGCTTCAACAACATTTTTGGGCTCAATGCTGGATAATAGAGAGTAGTTACTTACTACTCTTCTTCTTGTCTGAACACCATCTATGGGATCTCCAATTATTTGCTCTCTAGGATGATTTTTCTGCCAGCTGTCTGTTTTGAATTTCTTGTTTTCTTCCTCTTCTAAGTCACTACTTAACTCATCTGAGTCAATTTTCTGTTTCTTTTCGGTTTCCTTTTCATCATCTCCTTCAATAACTTCTTCATATATTGGGTAGTTTTCTTTATAGCTACTTTCTTGTTCCCTACCTTCATCAACTTTAACATCGGCACTCTCCACAATTTTCTTTAGCCTCTTGTTGTAGCAAGTGTAGGCTTTGCTTTTTGTCGAATAGCCAAGGAAAATACCTTCATCAGCTCTATCTTCAAACTTTCCAAGATTATCTTCAATTCTTTTGATGTAACACTTGCTTCCAAAAACTTTAAAGTATCTTGTTGTTGCCTTTTTACCGAACCATAGTTCATACGGAGTTTTGCTTTCATGCATCCTCAACATGCACCTATTTTGGATGTAAACCGCAGTATGGACTGCCTCTTTCCAAAATCTGTCTGCTATTTTGCTCTCAGTCAACATAGTCCATGCCATTTCCTGCACTGTCCTGTTCTTTCTTTCTACCACTCCATTCTCGTCGAGGTGTCCTCACTATTGAAAACTGTCTCCTAATCCCATACTTTTCACAAGTACTCGCAAAATCTTCTGAGATGAACTCTCCTCCTCTATCTGATCTTAAGCATTTAATTCTTTTTCCTGTTTGATTCTCAACTTGTTTTTTGAAAATCTTGAACATTTCAAAGGCATCTGATTTAAGCTTCAAAAATAGTACCCATGTCATCCTGGAATAGTCATCTATGCACAACATAAAGTATTTGTCACCATTTATGCTTTGTGTTCTCATGGGTCCACATAAATCAGTATGTATTAGTTCTAAAGGTTTGCTTGTGAAGTATTCTTTTGTTTTAAATGTGGCTCTAGTTTGCTTCCCCTTTTGGCATGAAGCACAAATGCTATTTAAAGGTTTACCAATGGTGGGAATATCTCTCACCGCCCTTTTTGAGCTGATCTTTATTAGATTGTCAAAGCTAATATGACCGAGCCTCTTGTGCCACAACCAATTTTCTTCTGCCTATCCAATCAAGCATGCTCTTTCTGAAGTCTCTGAGAGAGTATACAGGTTTCCAGATGTCCTTGATCCAGTTGCTATCAACTTTCCACAATTTGTTGTTCTGACTTCACAACCCTGCTTCTTGAAAATTACTTCATGACCTCTCTCACAAATCTGGCTTACGCTTAATAAGTTATGCTTCGGACCAATCACAAACAGGACTTCTTTCGACTTGATTTTTCCATCACTGATCTTAATTGATCCTTTGCCAACTATCTTAGCTCCATCATTATTTCCAAATTTTACAGAACCACCTTCATATTTCTGTAACTTTTCAAATTTTTGTTTGTCCCCTGTCATATGACTGGAGCATCCACTATCCAGTATCCATGGTGCAGATTTGTTCTGTGCCTTAAATGTTGTCTGTACAATCAAGGATTCCTTTTCTTCCTTGGGTTGCTCCTTTTGTTTCCACTCTGGTTTGATTGCAGGTTTGGTCACTTGTTTTGACTTTTCTTTGTCAATGGCCTGTACCTATTTTTTGAGAAATTTTCTATTTTGTTTCCAACCATTTGGTTGAAATTTTCTTCCCTGATGTTTATTTGCTGCAAATGTGCTTCGACAATTTCTTGCAATGTGCCCAAAATTATGACAGTTATAACATTCTACTGCATAATCCATCAATGGTGAAAAAACATTTCTACTGGAAAAGTTCCTTTGTGCTACTTTGTACTTGCATTCAAAAATCTTATGTCCATAACCATTGCATTTAAAACAATAACCAGAAAAGGAATGAGTGAACCTGGGTGATGGTCTTTGCCATTTTGTAGTAGGCGCCATAAATCTTCTTCTCCTTTGATGAGTGACTTTGGTGAATCCATCATTGTCAATACTCTTCTCGTGCCTGGCATTATTGCTTTCTTTAGAATGTTTCATTTTTTCTTGATCAACCCCAATCTTGTCTTCATTCTTTATGGGTTCTATAGTTGTGGCCTTTGATCCATTCGATGATTCTGCTTCGACGAAGCCTAACCCAAATTTGATGCCTGTAGACCTTTGGTTGCTTATAATCTTATCCAGCTTCACAGAACTTCCTTCAAGTTTGTGATAGCAAGTCATTTTTTGATTCATCTCTTCTAGCTGCATCCTTAAGCCAACAATCTCTTCTTCTAGCTTGTTGCACTCATCTATTTTCATGGTTAATTGTACTTCGATATCTTCAGATATTTTCTTAAATTTGTCTATCTGTACTTTCAATCTGGTTATGATTTCATTGGCATCCTCAAGCTTTCTTGAAGTTTTCTTATTCTTTTTCCTTTCTATACTCAGCTCTTGAAGTGCAATGACCAACTCACCTTCCAGATCTACTTCAGCCTCAGCCTCAAATTTTTCATCACCTTCCTATTTTTCTTCTCGATTTTTCTTCTTCGAATGCCATGAAAAGAGCTTCACCTGTTTCTTCTTCAGAATCCTCATCAGAGTTGTCTTCTTAAGGACTTGACATTCTTGGATATGAAACTTTTCTTCTTGAAGTTGCCTTTTCTAAAATTTGGTTTCTTCTTCCAGTCACTTCTTTCTTGATGTGAACCTTCATCACTTTTGTTTTTCTCATTAAGTGGACATTTAGCTGCAAAGTGTCCAACGCCTCCATAGTTGAAACACTTAAATGGTAGCTTTCCTCTATATTTTCCTTTTCCCCTTATTAGTTTTCGAACAAAGTTCGCTTCCGTTTCATCTGATGTTTCTTCTTCCTCGGATTCTTGCTTTACTTTTATATTTTTGTGTGCTTTAAAAGCAGCTTCTCTGTCTGTGGGTTTAGTTTTTCCTATTCTCATTTCATATGCAGTCAAAGAACCATGCATCTCATCCATGCTAAAAGTGTTTAGATCTTTAGCTTCTTCTATTGCTGAAACTTTAGCATCAAATCTTTGGGGAAGAGATCTTAGTACCTTTTTCACGATGACAACATCTTCCATTTCCTCGTCGAGTCCTCTAATCGCATTAATGATTCCATTAACTCTCAACATGTATGCCTCTATGTTCTCATCGTCATTCATTTTTAATGCTTCGAACTGAGCTCGATGCGTTTGTAGCTTGGCCTCCTTGATCTTGTCGTCTCCTTCATGAATGCTCCTTAGTTTGTCCCACATGTCTTTTGCCATTTTGCAACTCATAATATTTATCAGTTCGCTGTCCACTAAACCGCACATGATAGCATTTTTGGCTTTAGAGTTATTCTCAAACAATTTCTTACCGACAACATCGGTTGGAGGAGTGGTGGGTATTGTGTATCCACTGTCTCATCGACTCCCAAATGTCGAATCCCAAAGCACACAGATATGTCTGCATCCTGAGTTTCCAAAATGAGTAATTTGTTCCATCAAACAATGGTGCTTTGTTTGAAGAGAATCCTTCACCACCTGCCATTTTGACTAATCCAAGATCAACCCTAGCTGATTTAGCCTGATAAGGGAAACTGGCTCTGATACCAATTGTTAGTCTCACAATGACACTGAGAGGGGGGGTGAATCAGTGTAGCTATTTAAAATTCAAATCTACAACTCTTAATAATGAAACAATGAATATTTAAGTCAGATAAAGCAAGTATCACAAGAGAGCATTCCACAACACACGATGTAACGAGGTTCACCAATTTGGCTACTCCTCAAAACTGATTGCTTGGATTAACGTCCAAATCCAGCCTTTGCAAAATATCAATTTTACAATCACTTTACCAACACCAACTGGAAGGAGCACCAACTCCTGATTTATCCGCACCCACGTAAAGGAGCACCAACCCCTAATTCCAAGCACCTACTTGGACTACAAATTTTAAGCTATAAGACTGACATAAAAATGCCTTCACTTATTCAAGACCCTGACTGGTCTATTGCTTACCCAACCTCTCTCACTATTCACTAGACTGCCACACACACTAAAAGCTCTGCTTACTGCACTTTTACGGCTCTCACGGCTCTGCTCAACTCTTTCTTACGACACTCTTCAACCCTCTTCTTGCAGCACTTTTTCTCTCTTTTCAGCAATTAACTCTCCACGTAGATCTCCTTTTATAACAATCCTTTCGCTTTGTAACTCCAGTTATAACTCCTTCTTTCATTTCTCATATGCCACTTGTCAATTGTAATGCCTTTTATATGTAACTCCTTTTGTCTATATAGAGTAGGCATTTACGTTACATGCAATGAATTGACACATATACTTTTACCATGACTGTTCGTCTTCTTGGTCATGACTGTTCGTATTCTCCTTAGAGACTGTTCGCTTTCTTTTCTGTGCATGCATGCGTTTTCACTGTAACTGCACCTGTAACTGACGTACTGACTTCAGTTAACTCTTCTTATTTTATCTGCATGAATTTCTTCTCCAATCACTGTAATTCGTATAACTCTAGTTAACTGTTACATATCTTATTTCGGTTGGGTTCTCTTCTTTGCTCATGCCAAAGTGACCTGTCATGAAATCGTGACACTTCTACCTCTTTGTCCTCTTCTCGGCTTTGCACCCGTGAAAACACATGTCGCGATATCGTGACACTTTCGCCTCCGTACTCTTCTTCTTTACTTTTGTCGTGATATCGCGACACTTCTGCCTTCTTACTTTCTCTCTCCTCCTTAAGTCACGAAAATGCGACATGTCGCGATATCGTGACACTTTTTCTCCTTGACTCTCTCTCTTGCCTTCGGGTCACGAAAACCCGACATGTCGCGATATCGTGACACTTTTTCTCTTGACTCTCTCTCCTACATGTCATGAAATCGTGACACTTTTTCTCTCGAACTCTCTCTCCTGCAACATGTCACGAAATCGTGACACTTTTTTGTCCGTACAATCTTCCTTGCAATATGTCATGAAATCGTGACACTTTTTCGTCCGTACAACCTTCCTTGCAATATGTCATGAAATCGTGACACTTTTTCGTCCGTACAACCTTCCTTGCAATATGTCATGAAATCGTGACACTTTTTCGTCCGTACAACCTTCCTTGCAATATGTCACGAAATCGTGACACTTTTTCGTCCGTACAACCTTCCTTGCAATATGTCATGAAATCGTGACACTTTTTCGTCCGTACAACCTTCCTTGCAATATGTCATGAAATCGTGACACTTTTTCTCTCTCCTCTTTCTCTTGCTTGGCAAAATGAAACATGTCACGAAATCGACACTTTTCTCTCTCCTCTTTCTCTTCCTTGAAAAAATGAAACATGTCACGAAATCGTGACATCTTTTTCTCTCCTCTTTCTCTTGCAATATGTCATGAAATCATGACACTTTTTCTACTTGTCTTTTTCTCTTCCAACATGTCACGAAATCGTGACAGTTTTTCTTTCTTGCTCTTTCTCTCCGAACATGTCGCGATATCGCGACAGTTTTGCTTTCTTGCTCTTTCTCTCCAAACATGTCGCGATATCGCGACAGTTTTGCTTTCTTGCTCTTTCTCTCCAAACATGTCGTGATATCGCGATAGTTTTCTTTCTTCTCAACATGTCGCGATATCGCGACAGTTTTTCTTTCTTGCCAACATGTCGCGATATCGCGACAGTTTTCTTTCTTCTCAACATGTCGCGATATCGCGACAGTTTTCTTCCTTGTGATTTTTCTTTTGATTTTTAGTATATGGGCCACTTCTATCTTTTGGAAAACCACTGTACATACTCTGAAGAACCTCTTAACTCCTGTCCACTGCATCAACCGATCAGTCTGACTATGTTGACAACAATGACAATACTTTTTCTGCACCTTGCTCAACACACTAGCTCCTCTCGATTATGAGCCTAGAAGTCCCTAAATAAGACCTGGAGTTGTGCCACCTCCTCCTGTAGCCTGGCTACCTCTCCACTACTGAATGTCCTCTAGACCGTGCTCCTTGAGATGACCTATGATAGAAGTATGGTTATCTCTACTACCTACTTTGTAAGCCTGGTTTCATGTCCCTCAATCACTCGTGCCTACCTTTCCATCACTGCCTATATGGCCTATACCTATACCTCTAGGAGAGCCATCTCCGCTATGTACTACATTTGCTCATACCTCCTACTTATCAAATGGTGGTATTCTATGCTACTATATGTACCTAAAACCCCTTCTCATCCTAGTCATACTCATCATAGTCCACCTATTGACCCTCTTCATCCATATGGTCCATCCACTCATTATCTATCTAGCGATGCACATGTCACTATCCTGAGTCGGCCTCCTCATTAGGTCACCTCCCCAATCCTGGATTATCCTTAGTTGGAGCCTCTCTATGAGCCTCCTCTGCCCCTACAACCATAACACCCCCTAGAGGTCTATTTCCTCACCACCAGTGCATCACCCACAAAGCATCATACTTTGTCATAGTCCCAACATCATTCCCCTCAGTGGTAGCCTTTATAGTATATACATCCTCCCGAACAACCTCCATTACAAGACAATCCAATGCCCTCTCATCACCACAATGTTGGTAGATAAATGGCTTGCTAGGTAACCCCTAACTTAGCCCAAACTACTATAGCACCTGAGCATATGATAAGTACTCTTGTTTGGTCCTGTGTTGACCAACTATCCACCTCCTTCACTGTACCTATTGAAGTTATACCTCAGACTTGCACCATATTGGACAGTCTCTGTATGGTATCCAAATAATGGAATCTACCCTAAGTCGTGCAAATGAATCTACATAGTTCTCAATAAAACCTGCATCAGGATGGCTTTGACCTCTATCTTGATCCCACTGCCATAGGATCCCATATCTTATCTCCTTGTCCATGAGTTGTGCCCGCGTTGTACAAGGTATCCCCCGTGGTTGATCCATGATAATATGCTACCATCCATATACCTATAGTAGAAATATTTAGCCTAGCCCCTTTCACATAAAATAGTAGATATTGTATAGCTCATCATAGAGCTATGCTAATAAGGTAGTACCCCATGCCATCACCAATGGTCTTTAGGTGGTGCACTCCACCAGTGAAAACACTAACTCTAGCAGGTTCCATGGGAACCTAGTTCCTAACAAATTCAGTAGTAGCATGTTAGATATCAGTGTCATCAGCAAGGTATGTCTCGCCTACAAGACCTATGTGTCATACCATAAGTCTACTAGGATGCCTTCGCTAGGTAAATCTTGTAGCACCTCAGGCCAATCATATTTGAAGTATCTCTCCAAAACTGTATCTCTGAGATCCTGGTGAGTGGATACAATATATTTCCCCTCTATCGAAACACGTAAAATTTAGTAGACATCCTCTAACATCACTATCATATCCCCAGTAGACAAATGGAAGGTTTTGGTGCAAAGGTCTCATAGATCTATCAGTGCAGTTAGGTAGGCCCTATTGCCCATCACTAGCTCTAGTCATGTCACTTTTTTAAGCCCAATGATGTCAATTCATTACCATTCCTCCTATATTAATAGGCCATGAGTGGTCCTAAAGAAATTCAAAAATCAATACTAACTCTTAATCACCTGGTAGGAGCAAGCAAGTTTAAAAACAAAACCAAAAAAAAACAAAAAATAAGCAAAAAGTCACCCAAAAACATCAAAAAAGGGCCCTTTTTCAGGCCAAATCATGGTCGTCCCACCCAAATATGGCCCCCAAATTGGTGGCCATCCCACCCAGGTATGACCCCTAAACAACTTAGGGTGGCCATCCCTCCCAAGGATGGCCCCCAAAATGGGCCAAAATTGGCCTTCCCAACCATTAAAAATAGTAAAAAATTGCCCTAAAAAGTAAAATCAAGCAACAAAAAAGCACAAAAATAAAAAATTAAGCATAAATTAATAATAAAAACTACCACTAATGAGGTTCATTTACCAAAATTTGGTATGTTTTTTTAGAAAATATGACAATAATTACAATTTCTAGTTCAATAAGGTATAGGAGCAAATTCGGTCCTTACCCATTTTGCACCGGCTCTGTTGCTCGTCGATTTTGCATCGTGGATCATGGTGAATGTGGGATGATTTTTGTAGTGATTTTATTTTAAAAATCACTCTCCTACTTCTCACATCTCAAACTACCAAATCAAAAATGCACAAATGAGCCCATTTTCCAAATTTTGAGCTTAAATAGCCTTGCAAAAGGCATGGCCATCCTGGGGTGGTATGTTTGGCTAATTGGCCAACCGTACCAGCCTAGGATGGCCACAAAATATGCACCAATACCACCCTAGGACAACCACAAACAAACCACTTCAAAAACATTTAAAAAAAGCACCAAAAAGGATTCAAATCCCACCAAAAACAAGTCAAATTTGGTTAAAATTCACTCTTGATCAATATGGAATCAAATTCACTCATGGATGAATGGAAAAGTCTCTAATTCAATCCCCAATAATACCACTATGGTTGAACTTCCCAAAGGTAATGAGGTATTCAATTCCTTTCTTCCATGAAACATCAACAAAATCATCAAAATCCTCACTAAAATGCTCAATTTCACAATGGGTAAAACTAAAGGAAATCCAATCAAGTCATATGGGTCAAGTGAATCATCAATTTTATCACTTTTCATTCCCTCATTGACTCATCACTTGAGGGGGTAGTCATAATTAGAAAATTCATAATCAAAATCAACATTCAAACACTCAATCATGGAAATTATGTTTGTCTAATAAAGCATTAACAAAGATAATTATGCCTCTGTTTGGGGTAGACAACAAGCAAACATTTCAACTAAGAACATAATAGGGTATATGAAAATTTCTATTTGGTACACCTCACAAAATTACCAAATACTTGGTATTTTATAACACCTAGGGTTATAAGTCCCCCGAGCTTACCTAGAAGCTGAAGAGAAACCAAGACCAATTTCTTTACTGAGTTAGAAGCAAGGATTCAAGAATGCATGCTCTTTCCATGATTGGGGCATCAAAAATTGGTTAGGTTACTGAATAAACTTAATCATTTTGTATTTTAGTCATCTATTTTTTCTTAGCATTGTGTTGCACACAACACATCTCAAAAAGGGGTATATTTAGACACTAAAATCACATCAATCCGATTAGACGACCAATGCATTATCTAATTTGACACTATATGGCCCTCTTGGGCAACCCTCAGATGTTACATAGTGGTCCTAACCACTTTTTTGAGGTTCTACACCACTTTTGGGAAGTTTTGGGCCATGTAGGCATGGTCGTGCCACCTTGGGATGACCATGGTATTTGACCCCCAAAAGTCAAAATTGGGATAAATGGCACCTAGAAACTACCATTTATCTTGCATATTTGAGCATGCTAGTGAGAGGGCATATAACTCTCATGACACATTGAATATTGGAGGCCAAAAAGGTAGATTCCTTCCCCCTCTAATGCATGATGACCTTTGGGATAAATGGAAACCCTGGACTCACATGGTGTCGCATGCCCATTTGACGAAATGCCCTCTTGGGCTATAAAGTGGATCAATTTTCCACCCAATTTATGAAGAGAAGTCTTTGCACATTTGCAACAAAGTTTTGTCGAGATTTATCCCCAATATTTTATGCTTTTTTCCTTGAGATCTCTACCTAGCGAAGGAGGTTTTCAAGTGGCTACAAAATGCACAATCTATTTACAAAACCAATCCATTTGAGTGAATCATATCCCCAAATTTTTTGACAATACCCCTAAGAGTGTTTTGGAAAAATTCCTAGAGGAATTGGTGGTAGAAACCACCATATTTGGTGGTCATCCCACCCTAGGATGACCCCCAAATTGTGATAGTCCTAACTATCCCACCCTAGGATGGCCACAAATTGGAGTACAATTTTGTTAATGTTTTTACATAGGTCTATTCTAGATTATATTATATACTTGTTTTTCAAATTTGGTGCAATTTGGAGTTGTTTTGCTTTGGTTATTATGCTTTTTGTGATTTGTAGGTCTAAATGGTTCACCCAAGGATGAACAAAAATATGAACATAATTTTCATATATTTTTTAATTATATCATTTACAGAGCACATAATATGCATAGATCTCAAATTTGGTAGCATTTGGAGCAATTTTGGATATTCTATTGCATTTTTCCCTTTTATGCTTATTGATGCATGCACCTTCACGGTTTCATTTTAATCCGCACATCCTTTTAATAAATATCAGTTTCTTGTGTGTAGATCCAAGTATCACAGTGCATGAGGAAGGAGCATCAAGTTAGAACAGTGATAGAACACTTTACGATGGCATCGAAAGCCCTCTCCCTTCAATTGTGAGTGTGAGGAAGACACTTGAAGTAGACCTTGGATTCTTGGAAGGATTTGATCCTTTGATTATTGTATTGAGTGTATCAATTGAGAGCCCTCAATGGGACATTTTGTAATCACTTATTTGAAATTTATATTAATATAAGGAGACCCTCCCATTTCTTTCATATACTTGTCATTTTATGCTTGCTTAAAGTATCACTTTTATAGTTCTTAGATCATGTAGAATAATAGATGCATCTCATTTTCCCTTGCTAGGTGCACCATTTTTCTGCTCTAAAATTTGTCCTTCTCATATTATAGCAATGGATTTTTATTTTTAGCACCAACTACCCATTTTTAGGCCCCATTTCCATCCTTCTGGCCATTGGTTTTCGTTGGGTTTTGAAGAACACAAGATTATACTGAGAGGGGGGGTGAATAGTATAGCGCCCACTTTTTAATTTCTTTCCAAACCAATATTAATTAGTGTCCTTAATTTCAATAAACAAACATAGCAGTGTGCATTAATTACATAGATAGAAATAGTAAGCAAGAGCACAAATCACCACACATAATTGAGACACAAGATTCAACGTGGTTCCCCCAATGTGGGGTAGTCCATAAGATAATATCCTTATAATATTTTACAAAGAAATAGGGATCCTTATCCCAATACAAATGATTATTTTTATCTTCTCAAACCTAGGCTATCCATTGATCTACTTAGGTGGGCAATCCACTAATCTCTCAATAAGGAAATCCACTGATCTACTCAACTAGGCAATCCACTGATCTGCTCAGCTTGTCAATCCACTTATCTTCTCAGCTAGGCAATCCTGATATGCTCAGGTAGGCAATCCACTGATCTTCTACTCAGCAAGGCAATCCACTGATCTGCTCATCTAGGCAATCCACTGATCTTCTACTCATAAAGGCAATCCACTGATCTGCTCAGCTAGGCAATCCTTATATGCTTAGGTAGGCAATCCACTGATCTACTCAATAAGGCAATCCACTAATTTTCTCAGCTAGGCAATCCATTGATCTGCTTCAACAAGCTCACCAAGAACCTGCTCAAAAATTCTCAACAAGCTCACCAATAACTTGCTCAAATTTTCTTTAGCAAGCTCACCAATAACTTACTCAAAATATTCTTAGAAAGATCACAAAGAACTTGCTCAAATCTACTCCAGAATCTATCCACAAATCTATCCCAAAAGCCTTCTCAAAGGCTCAATCAATCATGTACAAAATTAGCACTCAAATCTCATCCATAAATCTACAAAGGCAAGGCTCCAGGGTTATGCATAAGGGATTGGACTCAAAATGTACTTGTAAAAAAATGGCAAATCCTAATCAAAATCAAGGTGAATCATGGAGAATCCTAAGAAAATCAAATTGAGCATCTTCACACCAAAATTTGGGGTATTTGAAGCCCTAAAATGTAAGGTCATATTTTGGGCCACTTTTAACCTATTAAATCATCTTATAACTTCCTAAAAACACCACCATTAGATCAGGATTGAAATTATATTTCCAACAAGTAAAAATATGCCTATGTTTGGATATATACTATGGCAAATTGACCCTAAGAAAACATTGGTCCTTAAAATTTTAGGTGAATGGGCCGACGTCGAGGGACCTCATATTCGTCGATTTCCAATTTTGAAAATCCTAATATTCACCCATTTTGTGAATATTCACCACTATGCATAACCATGCAAGGCTCAATTATGAACTCAACAATGTATGGAAATGCACTCTTCAATGGATGATAATAATGATCCACAATGATCTCAACTCAAGTCAATCTCAACTCAACTCAAATCAAATCAATCTCAACTCAGATCAATCTTATAGAAGCATAAAGAGAATTGTTAGAGACTCAATATGTTCTATTCACAAAAAAAAATTCTTTCTCAACTCAAACTCAACTCAAATCAGAATATAGAATAGTTTGTTTCATGGAACTTGAACAACCACTTCACACAATCACTTGACTAGGCTCAAACAACTCTACTCAACCAATCACCACAAGGAACAAATTTTTCTCACAAACCCTAGTTCAAGCATGAATCAATCAACTCAAAATATTTCCAACAATGCTCAACCACAAATCTCACATAACAATGATACTCATGTTCTCCTCTAACTCAAGTTCAAGTTCTTTGTACAAGCAATGGGCTTCAACAACAATGCTTATAAAACAATGTTTAATCACAACTCTCAAACCAAAAATCCTTGAAGCATTCAACCAACCACTTTCGAAAAGGAAACCACAATAAATCCTTTTCTCTCCAATGATATTTCAGAAACCAACCACCATAAACAAAGTCAATGGAGAAGATTTTTCATACCTTTTTGAGGCCTAACTAGTTTTCCACTAAATTGCCACACTCAACAAACTTTATTTTTTAACTTTCAATAAGGGTTAGATATCTTTATTAATAACACAAAAATAATATCCAAATAACACCTTAGTACTCCTACTCAATAAAATACACCATGTCCCCTCATGAAAGAATTAATTTTCCTTTGAAAAATAACAAAACAACCTTCACTTATGAACCCCTTTACAAAATCAAAAATATCTCTTTACACACACCTTATTTCTCCCTCTAAGCAAGTTAATCAAATAGCCCTCAAAATAATAATTCCAATGATATCTAATATGATATATTTCCAAAAAGAAAATCACCAGAAATCTCTTTTTTTCCTAAAGTGCATCACAACCCTTATTTCTCCTAGGGCAACTTTAGAAAAATAAAATATTAAAAAATATTAAATTTCCTTTTTCCTTGATAGGATTTGATCCCTCCATGCCTCCTTGCTCAGTGCCTTAACCATAGCCAAGCTGTCGCACGAGCTACGAGCTCATTTTGGAGGGAAAGGCACCACGTGATTCAAAACACTTCTCCCACGTTCATTCTAAAACCTTGACGTTCATTCTACCACTTTCCTTACCCAAAATACAATTGTCAATGCACCACACTACCCAAGGTGACTAGGGTTTCACACGTTGTCCAATTTATTCTTGGCTTCCATCACTTAACCCTCTTTTGCATGAGCTCTTTTCGCTTTCCAACAATCGCATTAATTCACGAGTGCAAGCTAAAGGATTAATAAACCTTAGGCATCCTTTTATATAGTTTTATCCCTCATATTCGACAATGTCAGCGGATTACTTTTATTTTTAATTTTAAAATTTTAATTTTAATTTTAAAGAATTTAAAATTTAAACTAAATATTTAAAATTAAATATCTCCATCATCGGGGCACCTTTTTCGATGAAACAAAAAGCCAACTCGGGTTTTAAGAAAAACCCATTTCAAATCTGCCATCCATGGTTTTAAATAGAACCTTTTATTTTTCCCACCTTGGTTTTCACAAAAACCCTGTATATATCCATGCTCTCCAAAATATCATAAATGATTATTTATGAAGTGCTTTTGTCACCCAAAACTCAATGTGATCCATGTGACATCAATGATCCATGTAACTTCAATGACAACATAAAATAACTCAAATTTCCAACAATCTCCCCCTTTATCATTGATGGCAACACCTCTAATGCAAATCACCACAATCACTACAAAAACCATCTCTGAGAGTCAAAGATGCTCTGCCTTACTCAATACTCTCTATGGAGGCTGATCCCCCTAACTCAATGCTCTCTTTGGAGGCTTCTCCCCTAACTCAATGCTCTCCTCCTTACTCAAATATCTCTCCCTTTGACATCAATGGAAAAAGTGACACCTATGGGGCTAAAAGATATGACTCTTAAGCTTAGCCCCCTCACCACCTTCTCTCTTGAGGTGATTAATTTTGGGGTCGGAGTACTATTACTCCCATCTTACATTGTTTCTTTCCTCTGTCAAATTCCTTCCATATTTTTCTGATATCCTTTTCTTGATGAGTTACTGGATCTTCTTATCTTGAATCTTTTTGACCTTCTTGCCTTGAACTTGTTTGGAATTGATTCCCACACCATTTTGTAATATTTCCAAATTTATTGTAATTAAAACAGTTGATATTGTAGCCTTTGGATGGTGCCCATATCCTGAATTATTTCTTGAAATAATTTCCATATCCATTCCTTTCCTAAACCTTGTATTATGAAGTTTTGTTTTCATAATCATTATGACCATGACCTATGAATTATGTAGCTCTAAAATGAAAACCATGTTGCTCATTTTATTTGCACTGAGAAGCTCTATGACCAATCTTGTTGCATAAGAAGCAATGTACCTAAAAACCATACCTTCTTCCTTTGAAGTTCCTTCCAGTAAAATCAAACTTCTTTGATCCATAGACCCTGCAGTGTATAGCCCTGTGTCCAAATCCATTACAATAAAAACAATGTCCTTGAAAAGCCCTTTGTTCATGCCTTGGTTTCTCATACCTTTCTTGACCATTATCCTTGTTATCATCTTTGAATTGTGCATTGTATCCTTGAACATTATTTGTAGTATCTAAATCCTCTTCCTTAATTTCTTCCTTGCTTTCCTTTTCAAGAATTTATTTTCCTCTTGAACTTGATTCACCTATCTCAAAACAAGATCCAAACTGGATGTTTAGAGCCATAGGAACTTTGGAACTTTCTTCATAAATATTAGGTGCTTCCTTACTTTCATCTTTTAGAACTTCCTTTCGTTTTGAGTGTGATTCCCCAAACCTGAAATATGAGACCTTTGGTTCTTTGGAACCTTCTGGCACACATCTCTATAGCCTCTGAAATGCAAGTATCCATTTATGTTGCTTCCTTTTCTTTGGGAACCGGTTCTTCCTTATAGATTTATGAAACAAAGCCTCCTGATACAAATAGAGGTCCCTGTGTTTTTATTTTTTATTTCTCTTCTTCATAATCATTGTTGCTGGAATTGTCACTAGAACTACTGCTAGAACTATTACTCGAATTGTTGATTTCTTTTTCAACAAATAAAATTTCCTTGTTGCAATTGTTGTAGTACATGCAATCATCATCTAAATTACAAAAATCTCCACATATGAAGAATTTTAGTATTCTTAGACCCTTATTGTACCTATTTTCTTTCTTAATGGCTATAGCAAGCTCTTCATGTCTTTCTTCGATAGATATATCCTCTTATTTAACTTCAATACCTAGGAATAGGTGTTCTTGTCTTTCTTCATTTATTCCAAAGAATGTACATTCTTCTTCATCTAACTGGTCTTCATTGTTGTGAACTGAACCATCACTTGCTTCTTCAATGTAGAAGGTTTTCTTATTCTTACAAAAATTGTTCTTCTTATCATGCTTGCTTTGCTTGTACTTGTCATATTTTTCATGCTTATGCTTTTCTTCTCCTTTTCTTTTGTGACCCTATTTTTCATCATCACTATTTTCTTCATGTGGACACTTGTTTGCATAGTGACCAAAATCACCACACTTGTAGCATTTGACTTTCTTCATATCCCTATAATTTCTTAAGTCCTTTTTCATTTTGATGAAGTTAGCTTCCTCATCATTATCTGAATCTCTATCTGTCTCTGGATATTTCTCTTTATTTGAAGCCTTGAATGCAATTTATTTCATTGGAACCTGATGCTTACTTATCCTCATCTCATAAGTTGTGAGAGTTCCTTGTATTTTTTCCATTGTTAGCTTGTTGATATCCATTGTTTCTTCTATTGTAGAAACCTTTGTATCATACTTCATGGGAAGTGATCTCAAAATATTTTGAGTAACATATGATTCTTTCATCTCAAATCCTAGACCTCTCATGGTGTTAGTAATCTCATCAACTTGAAGTAAAAACTTTGCAATATCTTCAGAGTCTTCCATTTTCAATTTCTCAAATATTTTTCTATGAGTTTGTAGTTTTGCCAACTTTAACTTGGAATCTCCTTCATAGGTATTTCGCATATTGGTCCACATTTCATTAGCTGAATTACATACCATGACCATTGCAAAATATGTCTCATGTAGCCCACTCAAAATACAATTCATTACCATTTCATTGATCTCAACCAATTTCCTGATAGTCTTATCTACCTCGGGATCACCTTCAACCTTATACTATTTTGCAACAATCTTCCATACCTCATATCCTTGTGATATCAAGTAGTTCTTCATTCTCATGCTCTAGAAAGCATAATTGTTATTGTCAAATAGTGGAGCCTTACTTGTAGATGATCCATTCTATGAAGCCATATATGTTCTTGTATAATCTTCCCTAAAGTTGTTAGCCTTTTCGAAGGAACCCGCTTTGATACCAATTGAAGAACACAAGATTATACTGAGATGGGGGGTGAACAGTATAGCACCCATTTTTTACTTTCTTTCCAAAATAATATCAATTAGTGTCCTTAATTGCAATAACCAAATATAGCAATGTGTATTAATGACATGGATAGCAATAGTAAGCTAGAGCACAAATCACCACACACAATTGAGACACAAGATTTAACGTGGTTATCCCAATGTGGGGTAGTCCACAAGATAATCTCCTTATAATATTTTATAAAGAAATAGGGATTTTTATCCCAATAAAAATGATTACTTTGATCTGCTCAAAGCTAGTCTATCCATTGATTTTCTCAGGTGGGCAATCCATTGATCTGCTCAACTAGGCAATCCACTGATCTGCTCAACTAAGAAATCCACTAATCTACTTAGCTAGGTAATCCTGATCTTCTTAGGTAGGCAATCCACTTATCTACTCAACAATGCAATCCGTTGATCTTATTAGCTAGGCAATCGTGATATGTCCAGGTAGGCAATCCACTGATTGGCTCAGAAAGACAATCCACTAATCTACTCAGATAGGCAATCCATTGATATCCTTCAACAAGCTCACTAAGAACCTACTCAAAATTTGCTCAACAATCTCACCAAGAACTTATTCAAATATGCTTTAACAAGCTCACCAAGAACTTGCTCAAAATTTTCTCAACAAGCTTACAAAGAATTTACTCAAATATGCTCCAGAATCTGTCCACAAATCTATCCCAAAAGCCTTCTCAAAGTCTCAATCAATCACATACAAAAGTAGCACTCAAATCTCATCCACAAATCTATGAAGGCAAGGCTCAATGATGAACTCAACAATGTATGGCAGTGCACTCTTCAATGGATGACAATAATGATCCACAATGATCTCAACTCAAATAAATCTCAACTCAACTCAAATCAAATCAATCTCAAATCAACTCAATATTATATAAGCATAAAGAGAATTGTTAGAGACTCAATATGTTCTATTCACAAACTCAATTTCTTTCTCAACTCAAACTCAACTCAAATTAGAATATAGAATAGTTTGTTTCATGGAACTTGAACAACCACTTCACACAATCACTTGACTAGGCTCAAACAACTCTACTCAACCAATCACCACGAGGAACAAATTTTTATCACAAACCCTAGTTCAAGCATGAATCAATCAACTCAAAATATTTCCAACAATGCTCAACCACAAATCTCACATAACAATGATACTCATGTTCTCCTCTAACTCAAGTTCAAGTTCTTTGTACAAGCAATGGGCTTCAACAACAATGCTTATAAAACAAGGTTTAATCACAACTCTCAAACTAGAAATCCTTGAAGCATTCAACCAACCACTTTGGAAAAGGAAACCACAATCAATCCTTTTCTCTCCAATGATATTTCAGAAACCAACCACCATAAACAAAGTCAATGGAGAATATTGCTCATACCTTTTTGATGCCTTATTAGTTGTCCACTAAATCTGCCACACTCAACAAACTTTCTTTTTTAAATTTCAATAAGGGTTAGAGATCTTGATTAATAACACAACAATAATATCCAAATAACACCTTATTACTCCTACTCAATAAAATACACCATGTCCCCTCATGAAAGAATTAATCCCCTTTGAAAAAGAACAAAACAACCTTCACTTTTGAACCCCTTTACAAAATCAAAAATATATCTTTACACACACCTTATTTCTCCCTCTAAGAAAGTTAATCAAATAGCCCTCAAAATAATATTTCCAACAATATATAAAATGATATATTTCCAAAAAGAAAATCACCAGAAATCTCTCTTTTCCTAAAGTGCATCACAACCCTTATTTCTCCTAGGGCAACTTTAGAAAAATAAAATATTAAAAAATATTAACTTGCCTTTGTCCTTGATGGGATTCGATCGCTCGATGCCTCCTTCCTCGATGCCTCCCATGAGCTACGGGCTCGTTTGGGAGGGAAAGGCACCACGTGCTTCAAAACACTCCTCCCTCTCACACAAACCAAAAACACTTCGTGCGCTCTTTCTTCCAATGCCTTCTAACACATCCAAGGGGATTCAAAACCTTGACATTCGTTCTGCCACTTTCCTTAGCCAAAATCCAATTGCCAATGCACCACACTGCCCAAGGTGACTAGGGTTTCACACGTCGTCCGATTTATTCTTCGCTTCCATCAGTTAACCCTCTTTTGCATGAGCTCTTTTCTCTTTCCAACAATCACATTAATTCATGAGCGCAAGCTTAAGGATTAATAAACCTTAGGCATCCTTTTATATAGTTTTCTCCCTCATATTCGATGATGTTAGCAGATTACTTTTATTTTTAATTTTAAAATCTAAATTTAAATTTTAAATAATTTAAAATTTAAACTAAATATTTAAAATTAAATATCTCCATCATCGGGGCACATTTTTTGATGAAACGAAAATCCAACTTGGGTTTTAAGAAAAATCCATTTCAAATATATCATCCATGGTTTTAAATAAAACCTTTTATTTTGTCTACCTTGGTTTTCACAAAAACCTTGTATATATCCATGCTCTCCAAAATATCATAAATGATTATTTATGAAGTGCTTTTGTCACCAAAACTCAATGTGATCCATGTGACATCAATGATCCATGTGACATCAGTGACAACATAAAATAACTCAAACTACCAACAAGTTTTCAATCTACCTCCCCCATCCCGTGCACTCCCATGGCCTCCCCCTCTCACCCTGTTTTGGTTTCTAGTTGTTATCACTGTTCAAACATGCCTACCACTTTCCACTTGTCCATGTTACCATCAAATTAGTTGTTGTCATTCCACAATAGTCGTTGCTCCATTTTCCTTGGAGAAATTTTTAAATTAAATTAAATTTTATTTTATTTTATTTAAAATTACAATATTTAATATCGCACTTATTTTTAAATACCATAATTATGCGTTAAATTAAATATTCTCCATTGATCGTTTCCCATTCACATCATTCATAAACACATAATTAAATTAAATTAAAATTTTATTTTATTTAATTTAATCCATCACTTCCATCTCCATTGACCGTTTCCCATTCAAATCATCCATAAACCCATAATTAAATTAAATTTTATTTAATTTTATTTAATCCATAACTTCCTTCGTTGATTTTCATACCTCATGTTGATAATTGCCCTCAAATTTTTGTATTGCTTGTTGCCTCGGCTTCCGCTCCATTGCACTTAATTTCTACACTGATATTTTTTTCACCACATCACCTGTTGTTTTCTTCTCTTTTCGAATCGAGGGACTCTTCATCCATCCACAAGCATAGCCATGTTTATAGTCGTTGGAAAGGTTATTGTAATCCCAATTCAGTTCTAGCATCTATTTTTTGTTTTCTGAAGATGTACTCAAGTTAATCATTGGTCTTTCTCTTTTTGTACAGGAGTGCATTTTTGATTGTACCTAAAACTCCTTTGCTTTTCCTCTTTCTCTTCCACACTTGTATGCATTGGGGACCAATATTCCTTAATGGGGAGGAATTATGGGGATTAGTATTGTATTGCATTTAATATTGACACGGATCGTGCATATTAAATACCTCCTTGTAAAGGCATACATGCCTATAAATATGTTTTTGTTGAATGCAATTAATATTTTTCATCGTGTCATTCTCATGTTTGCCTTTTGAGTGTTCTTCCCACATCATAAGCACCCAAGGAAGGAGGATAAATCATTGATAAACAAGAGTAATTTATTAAAAATGAGGAGTTTAGATTGGTTGAAAGGATATTCCATTAATATATGATATTCCCAAGAGAAATTTGTAAAAAGGAAGAGAATTTATTGATTGGCATCACCAATTAAGCTCACGTATGTTTTTTATTTAATGTTAAGACATTGTGCCTAGGAAACCTATCTCTTAGAGTCATACCAACAAAGGCCTCTTGAAGGAACAACTACCATTGACCTATGAGTTCGTCCACACCTTCCAATACCTAGCCATACTAGAACCTTGGGGGAAACAAATTCCCTTTCAAGAACAAACATACTCTATTCCAAGTAAGTTAGCTTACCCTTGACACGCTAGCAATTGGATTTTACCTCTTCATACCCAACAGCACTAGATCTAAGGGGGGTGGTCAATGTGTATCATTTGCACACTCAACACTACCAATGATATAGCTAAGCATCTTTGGTGGATGCTCATGATTTTGGAGGAGATTGGTATTCCTTAGAGTTTTCCAATTACTCTTCAATGTGATATTAGAGCACCACATAACTTATTATTAATCTAGTGTTTCATTCGTAGATAAATTATATAGAGATTTGGATGCACTTTGTAAGATACCTTAATGCAAATAGGATGCTCAATCTAGTTTTTATGCCTTCATTAGAGCAAGTAGTGAGTATCTTGACCAATATCATGTCTAATTTGATCACTTTGTGTGCATATAAGAGCTACCTAGGATAGGAGAGTGTCTCTTAATGGGTATGACAAGTAAGGGTCTTTTTGCATACCTTGCTCAAATTTAGGTGAGATGTTGCATTATACGATGGTTAAGATTCTCTTGAGGCCATGGTTGACTTTTGTATTGTATGGTTTATATAATCCCTTTGGACCCTTGTAAACCTTGAAAAAGTATTTTTGTATTTTTTTATTATTTTATTCCTTAAGATCAGTCACTTAATATTGACCTAAAGGTCACTTGTATTTGGGTATAAATACCCCTTCATATAAACCATCTTGCTATCACTTAGAGTGTTATTCTACTTTTTCATTGAGAGATAATTTGGTGATCATGGATACCCTCATTTACTATGTTATTTTTCTTTGTATGTATTTATTTTTAGCAATACAGGCTAATGTGTTAACTCCATTTATTTCTAGAAATTGTTATGAAATCTAACAAGAATCAAATTATTACCTCTCTTGTAGAATGTTTATAGACATGATGCTCATCATGGAAATTCTCACGTATAGAAAAATATACTAGCCAATTGCTTATAGGATTTGAATATACTTGGAAGAGTCATCTATGATAATGACATTAAAACAAAGGATATACTTTGATCTATAAAATTGGTTTATCAAAATTAATTTTGATGGTTCTTCCAAAGGAAATCCAACAAAAGCTGGTAGAGGTAGTGTTTTCAAAATAATGAAGGAATATTTCTCCTTACTCATAATCATATGGAACTTCAATAAGTAACTATGTAGAGTATAAGGTACTTCTTATAGGGAATAAAATTACAATTGAAAAAGGATGGAAATATATTTCAATTGCAAGGGATTCACAAATTATTATTAATGCTATCAACAAAAATGGATGTGGAGATTACTAAAAAATATATATTGTTGTTGGTGTTCGGAGACAATATGTTGGAAATGTGAGCAAAACTATGGAGAAGTAATAAAGGAGAAGATAATTTAACCAATCATGGTATTGATCTTCGTCTTGGTGAAATTCAAATTTTAGAACACAACTAGACGAGTGAGATTTTCTCTCTAAATAAAAATAATGTCGAGTTAATTGCAGAAATATAACACTTAGAGAAATGTGAAGAACAAATTTGATAGAGAAGGAAATGATAAAAGGGAAGGGAATAGTATTGTGTTTCCTTAGGAAGAGAGGTAACTTTAGCTATGCATGATAACCTTTAAAGTTTCAAGTATATGTTGAAGGGCATAAAATATTTTAGATACCAAGGATAAGATTAATTATTTCTTTGTTGTTATCATGAGGATACATGTTGCTTACAAGGAAACCATTTTGAGGGAGAGTGGAAAGGATCTTGGATAATTTGAGGGGAAACAAAGTGTTTTCATTATTTTTCTTTATCTTTCTTGCTCTTGTTCTAATTGATTGCATGGAAACTAACTCCATTTTCTTATTGTTTTTTAACCTAAATATCCAACCTGCATGTAAAATGCTATATTTTATTGGGAAGCCATGGATGGAGAACATGGGGTGGGAGTTGAGAGAATATTGAAGGAAAAAAATAGAATATATTTGTATTCTAATTTAAGTCTTCTTTGCTTGTTTGAAATAATGCTTTCAAGCAACTAGTTTTATTTATTTTCAAAAAGAAATTTGTTGCTGTAACAAGTTGGGTATTTTGTTTGAATGAAATAAAGAAGGGATGTGAGTAAAGTTTCTTAGGTTCTTTCTATATTCAATGTTAAAGCCATGGGGATCCATTTTAATTTGATAATGAAATGTATGCATTAAACTCTCTCCATTAAACAATATTTTGTGGATTGCTTCTGCTTAGTTAATATTAGAATCAAAGTTGGGGTAATTTTAGCTTAGATTTATGTTATAACTTTACTTTATGGTTTCTCTCAAGTTGGTGCACGACCAAACGGAGAATTTAATATCGTGAAATGATGGTTTTCATTGCACTTTGCAAGATCTACGAAAATAGGTTCCCATAGGATTCGTAGACCTCAGCAGGAGAATTTTGATTTCCTGGTTGGAATGATTCTTGTTTTACCTTTTACTATTTTTGTTCAGGTAGGCGTACAATGTGAATGAAATGAAGTGCTTTTCTTTGCAAATGGGGCGTCCTTGCGGCGAATCGATCTCTGCACCGTCTTCTTCGATAGTCGAGAAGATCTTGCCTATGACGTCGGTATGGAGAGTGCCAAAGGCCGCAAGAAAACGGAGGGAGGATCTAAGTACACTTTGGTAATTTTTCTAAACGATGAATATCTTACCAGTATATTGTTGGATTGTTATTCAAATTGTTATTCAGGTTACTTAATTTCAATTATATGAAGGGAGACTTTGGTTGTGCCCCAGAGGAGTATGATTCAATTGTGTCCCTAGAAAGTGTGACC